>CM061538.1:165583083-168563430 GCA_030864215.1 Capsicum pubescens | reverse complement strand
AATTTTGTTATATCACTTCTAATAAGTTATTCTCTAATTAATTATTATATGTCATTTACGTATTAGGAAATTAATAATATTTAATAAACATTTATGACATGTTTGTTTCAGATGTTTCAATCGTGATTTTACTATTTCATCTCTAATTAATTATTACGAGTCATCTAAGCATTAAAAAATAATATTTAATAAAAAGGATGAAATAAATAAAAAAAATGATAAATTAACTATTGATATTTTAAATTAACTTGACATCTTATATGAGGCCCGTTTAATTTTTTTTTTTACAACTATTTTTTATAGTAATTTTATTGTATCACTTCTAATAAGTTATTATAAGTCATTTAAGACATGTCTGCTTCGCGACTTCAGCCGTAATATTTGATTGACTTTCGAAATTATATAAGTATCACTTAAATTAGAATAGAAGAAAAAATATTATAAATCACAATAATTAAAATCTTAAATTGTCTTTAAAATATAATTGACTATCAGCACTACAAAAGTTTGGATAAAGAGAGTATTATAAATTATAATGGCTAACAGCTTAAAATAGTAAATTACAAAAAAGACTATTATAAATTACAATAGTTAACAACTTAAAATATCTAAAAAAATATTAAAAATATAATTAATTATCAAAATTTTATTTATGTTACATAAATTGAGACTAAAAAATAACAAGTATTAGGCCCGTGCTAGCACGAGCCTTTGATATCTAGTTCTTATAAATAAGTGTCATCAAGCAGGCAGGACATCGTTGTCCTCCCTGCTTCTTTACCTGCTTCAACTCTTCAATCTATGATTTTACTATATCACTCCTAATTAATTATTAAAAATTATTTATATATTCAAAAATTAATATTATTTAATAAAAAAAGTAAATAACTATTTATGACATCTCTGCTTCAGCTTCTTTGATTCGTAATTTTACTATATCATTTCTAATTAATTATTATAAATTATTTACACATTCAAAAATTCATAATATTTAATAACAAAAATAAATAGCCATTTATGACATGTCTACTTCAACTGCTTCAACTCATGATTTTGCTATATCACCCCTAATTAATTATTATAAGTCATTAACATATTAAAAAATTAATGATATGTAATTAAAAAAATATTTATGACATGTCTGTTTCAGCTGCTTCTTCCCGTGATTTTAGTATATCATCCCTAATTAATTATTATAAGTCATTACTTCTTAGAGAATTAATACTAATATTTAGTAAGAAAAATAAAAATAGACATTTATGATATATCTGTTTTAGCTGCTTAAATCGTTATTTTACTATATCACCGTAATTAATTATTATAGGTCATTTAAGTATTAAAAATTAATAATATTTAATAAAAAAATTAAAAATTAAATAGACATAAAATGATAAATTAACTCTTGATGTTTTATATTAGCTTGACGTCCTATATGAGACCCACTTAAATTTTTTCACAAGTATTCTTTTTATAGAAATTTTGTTCTCTCACTTGTAATTTGTTGTTATGAGTCATTTACGACATGTCTTCTTCGCTACTTCAATCATAATATTTGGTTGACTCTCCAAATCATATCGGTGTCACCTAAATATGAATAGAAGAAAAAGTATTATAAATCATAATAATTAAAAACTTAAATTATTTTTAAAATATATTTGACTATCAACGCCACAAAAGTTTGAACATGGAGAGAGTATTATAAATTACAATAGCTAATGGTTTAAAATAGTAAATTATAATGCCGAAAAAATATTGTAAATTACAATAGCTAATAGCTTAAAATATCTAAAAAATATATATTCAAAATAAAATTGATTATCTAAATTTTATTTATGTCACATAAATTGAGACCAAATGAATACATAAAAAATACTATAAATTATAATAATTAACAACTTAAAAAATTTAAAGATATAAAATATTTGACGGATTCTCAAAATTATACTAGTGTTACTTAAATTAGAATGGAAGAAAAAATATTATAAATCACAATAATTAAAAAGTTAAATTATTTTAAATATATAATTGACTATCAATAACAGAAAAGTTTGGATAAAGAGAGTAACATATATTAATTACAAATTACATGAAAAGTATTATAAATTATAATAGTTAACAGTTTAAAATCTCTAAAAATAATTAATCTGTTATATATTTCAAATAAATATGTAAAAAATATTATGAACCACAATAATCAACAACTTAAAAAATTTAAAAGATGTAATATAAATGTTTGACTGTCGAAATTCTATTAATGCCAATTCAATTGAAATTAAAGGAAAAATTATTATAAATTTCAATAATTAAAAACTTAAATTATTTTAAAAATATAATTAATTATCAATAGCACAAAAATTTCATAAAAAAATAACATATATTATTTATAACTTACATAAAAATCTTAAAATTGAGAAAAAAAACAAAGGGCCCTCGCCATCTAGTCTTATATATTTATTATATTTTTCTACTATATATAAGTGAGGTAAAACAATTTTTCTCCTACATATAAGTGTGGTAAAGCAAAGCAGGACATGATTGTCCTGCCAGCTTGCCAAACACTGTAGTAATGTGTTGTACTAAAAGCAATTAGAATTGTGCCCCCCATAATAAAGCAAAAGGGTTAATTTGGTAATCTAAAGATAATCTCTTCCTAAATAATGTGTATACTGTATTTGTAACCACGTATATTTCCTCCAGAATATCCTATGCAATCTTTATACAAACCCTGTTCAAGGTAATAGGTGGATACAACTCTCAAAGGTAGTTTTTCTCTTATTCCCTACTTTCTACTAGAAACTAGAAATCAGTTGATTTGCATCTTTCTTGGCTTTAATATTGGAGAAAGAAATTGCGTAAGTAAAGAGAAAGATAGTCGGTTGTCCTGCCAGCTTGCCAAACACTGCAGTAATGTGTTGTACTAAAAGCAATTAGAATTGTGCCCCCAAAAAATAAAGAAAAAGGGTTAATTTAGTAATCTAAAGATAATCTCTTCCTGAATAACGTGTATACTGTATTTGGAACCACGTATATTTCTTCCAGAATATCCTATGCAATCTTTATACAAACCCTATCCAAGGTAATATGTGGATACAACTCTCAAAGGTAGTTTTTCTCTTATCCCCTGCTTCTTTCTACTAGAATCTAGAAATCAGTTGATTTGCATCTTTCTTGGCTTTAATATAGGAGAAATAATAGCTCTGAGGTCTGTATTTTGTTTTCCTCTATTTGTAATTTTAAGCTTTACTCTTTGATTGGAGATATTATGATTTTTGACCTTCTAGCTTGGACATTTTATGGTGATTTTGATAATTTGTTGTTGTATTTGGATTTTCTTCTCATACCAATTTAATTTCTCAAGTATTAAAAGCGACTTTAAGAGGTAAAGCTGGATGATGAGCAGAGGCAAACTCAAGATTTGAGCTTGACGGTTGCACCTTTATATTTAAACATAATAATTGATAGTGTCAAAGTTCGACATATAGTTTTTTGAAAATTTAATATTATTAAATATCATTAATTTGGTTTAATATGACAAAAGAGTATTATTCACCCTACTTGAATTTGATGCACTTTTATAGTTTAAACAATAATAGAGAGTTTTAAAAAAATAGAAAATCTGAGAGATTTGCTTGCTAAATGGTTGATACGAGAAAACGTTGCATTTAAGCATATTTCAAACTTTAAATTACTAATTTTTAAATAGAGAATAAGTCAATGATTAAAAAATAAAAGTAAAATAAACATTATATAATATAAGATAAGGAGAATTTACCTTTTAAAATTGGAGGAGAGCTTATATTTTTGGAATAAAATTAAAAATACATAATTAATGTGTGTCAATGTTGTCTGGGGAAGAGAGCAGCAATAATGCTGCAGTAAATTATACTTGGAAAAAGGAGCAATAAAATAATTGTAGTTGGGTAGGTTTCGAACCCAAGTCCTCCACCTAAAAAGGAATTTTATGCTACAAGTTCAACCACTGCACCAACACAATCAGTTGTCTTTGAGGGTGTACAACATATATTTAGTTAAATTCACTTGTATATACACAGATATACAACCTATATATATAGAATTTTTCTCGAGGCTAGCGGGTGCACGTGCACCCCTACTCTATACGTAGGTCCGCCTCTGATGTTGAGTTTCGTAACTCAAGATTCAAAGAGCAGAAATGGTGTCCGCTATTCAGAGTAAACAAAAGCAGGATATAGGTTTTCAAATCGGAGTCGACTGACTCACTCTAACAAAGACAATCATAATATACACATCATCTCCTTGGACTTCATTTGGGTAATTTAGGGCTTTTCTTCATTCAAGAATACTTCTACCATATTTGACAGGTACTATTTACAATTATTTATGCATATGTTTTACTTCTTCCGGTTTAGCAACATGTCCTCTTGAATTGACAGTAATCAAGTAAAGAATTTCAGTTCCTAGATTTGGACTATTTACTTTGTGATTTTTGTAATATCGATGTCCGAAAATAGTTTTTTACCTCTTCGAGATAGGAATATGGTGGAAATTATATATATATATATATATATATATATATATATATATATATATATATATATATATATAGTGTTGTATTCTTTTTGAGCTAATGATGAAGAAATACACCTAATGGCACAACTCAACATCGAGGATAGTTTAGATAGGTAAAGGGACTGGTTCTATTCTATGAACTCTAATCTAAATTAGAGAACTATTATGTCCTCTTATTTGTTCCACCTTGAAAATTCAATCCAAATTTTTGTTCTAAGACTCATTACTTTGGAAGCTGTTTTACAACCAACTCGAATGAGTATTTTCTTTCTCGACTTCTTTAGCATTATTATTATTATACACACTTTGACCTTTTGTATAGTATGCACCTTAATTGCTTCTTCTTAATATAGCTCAAAGCTTGATGCATTCAACCAGTTGTAAAGAACTGGAGTATGTACTTTGAAAAGTCAATATAGTTTAAAATCAAGTGTCTTTTGACATTTTAGTGAAAACTAATGAAAAGAGTAGTTTTTTACTGACAAGATGGGTGGCATACATTTATAGCGATTAACAAATACCATTATATATTTACACGTAGCTTAGAACAATTGTTGTCCCAAAACAAATTTTTCTCTTCTGATAACTTCATCATACATCGCTATAGCTATTTTGTCAAACCGTACTGCAACACTACAAAGACACCTGCGGAGAACAAGATGACCACCAAAAGCATGGTGATTGACCACATTCCTGTGTCTTCTTGTGCCAATGTCAGCTATGTGTAATATATACGTGTACACATATGAATCGTGCAATTATGAATGCCAAGAATGGGCCATCTCACACCCATACAACATCCCATGTAATGCTGTAAACAAAATATGTTTTAGCTGTGCTATGCCTTCTTCATTTGGTTTCACATCACTCATTGCCATGATTAAAATTACATGCACATACTTCTTCTCACCAACCCGTAATTAATCGCAACTATTAGAACTATATTCAAATATAATTTCACACTAAAATTTCTATATATTGATAATTATTGGATCCACGCTTGCACGAGCTATAAAATAAACATGAGTGATGAAGTAGTATCAAGGGGACAACTACTACTGGGTCATCAATACACTTTTTCAACAATGAAACATGAAACACTGAGTGCACTGAAGCTAGATCTGAAGGCAATTCAAGCTCATACGCTACCTTTTCAAAACGGTTAAGAATTCTGAAAAGACCGACATATCGAGGACTAAGTTTCCCTTTCTTGCCGAACCTCTTCACTCCCTTCATGGGAATAGTTTCAAATTTTCATCATTATCTACAACGTGTCTTCCAGCCCTAAAATTTGACAGCCAATACATCAGTTGTTCCATGACCTTTACCTTCAATCTTGGTAACTTCTTCATTGGTTGTCTTCAATTTCTCATTCATTGTTACAAATTTAGGTATGCACTTAAGATTTTTCTGATTTCTTTTTCACTTTCATCTTCTGCTCTCCTTTTTCCTTTTTAGGTTCTATCGACGGCTTCTTCTTCTTCGATGATTACTATTGTGTAATTTTTTTGTCAATAATTTGAGCCAACAAATAATTTTGGTATCTGACTTTCTTTGTCCTCTTCTTATGTAGGTTCTGACTGAATGGGTATTTACTTCGATATTGGATTTTAAAAATCAAGGGATCACATCAAATTATGATTTTGATGAATAGGTAAGTTTGCGTTTGTCTATTGAGTTATTCTACTTTGGCTTGATTCAGTGATCTGTTAAGCTCTTTCTTTGTTTAAAAACAAAAAAACTTACGCTTAGTCTCTAAAAGTGGTAGTATTTAGAGTTCTTATGGTTTGTCATTTTCACTATGGATAGGTTTGAAGGAGTTCCCGTTTGTTGATCATGGTTAAAGAATTCAAAAATATGAACTATTTCAAGTAAAACTTGATTCTGCTGAACAGAGACTTGCAAGGTACTTTACTTACTATTTTAAGTGGATGACTACCGTAGATACATCTGACTTTCATGTCTTAGAAATAGAAATTGATGTGAAGCTGAAGATGTAATTCTATAAAGAGAAAAGTTTAGCAGTCGACATCAATCCTACTCCCCGATTAGAGAAATTGGGAGATTGAGAGTACGTTGCTACTTAATCACATAGAATATTAAGAAGGTGGACTTACATCTATTCCTGATTTCTTATAATCATTGATTGAAAATTTTGAGCTATAATCCTTTTGCAAAGTTTTGTTAACATTGTTGGACAGTTGTATACATCAGATCGGTAGCTTCCTAACCCGTGCTCTTATAATACTCTTCTGGCATCATCTCATGACTGCTCATGTATCATCTCATTTTCCGTATGTATATATATACATAATATGCTTAATTAGTTGTCCATGATTGTTTTCTTTCAGGTGATGCTAACCTCACCTTCTCACTCGAAAATTGGTAACTTCAAGTTCCTGTCCCCTCCCAAGGTCACCTAAAATTTCCATTGTGGAGAGTGATGAATTCAAAAATCTAGAAGTAGATCAAAATGTAAATTATTCTATCTTGGATAGAGAAGTAGATAATATTCATCAATTTCATCTTTTTATCCATCGTAGACATCGAGTGTAATTGAACCTTGGGAGAAAATTTAAAAGAACGAGTCACATCGAATTATATCATTCTATAATAACTTTTTTGGTAGACTGATTCCTTAACAACTATTTCTCATTGTGCTCCTGTTGCAATCAGGCGTGTTACGAACCATAACAAGCTAGATTGGCTGACGTAGTGACACTTCAAAGTCTCGACAATTCAAATTCTTCCTATTGACATTCTATATCAGTAAGCAGTGATATCTTTGGTTCAAATCTTCCAATCAAGTGTTTCTTGAATAAAAAGCATGTACAACATGTCTGAAACCTAAACATACATACATATCATAAGAAAATGTCCAAATAGTCTATTATGTAGGCGGTGATGATCTTTCAATACAAGGCTCTATCTTGGTGGGGCAATGACCAAATAGGCTAGACTTTTTTTGCCTGAGCATAAATACTAATCTGAGCCTCAGTTACCCTTTTTGTTGTTGTTCCTAATTTATCGAATTTTACAGGCTGGCTTCCATGTGAAGCATATTCCTGCCGTTAGCAATTTGCAGAGGCAAATCGATTGCAACCCAATATAGGCCAGATGGAGTAGCACTGAGCCATCTTTGAAGAATGGCATTTCACCAACTGTTAGAGGGTGAATGTCGAATCCCTTTCTTTACTGCTCAACTATCTATCTTTATGATACAAGAAAACCTAGGAACTCACAGAATTGGATCAAAAAGTCCAAACACACTCCAAAAAACCGTCCACTAATTCAAAGAATCGAGGACCCTTTTGAAGACCACTCTCGGATTCAAGAATAAAATACAAGAAGGACAATATAACTAGGTGTTTGACACCTTTTACAGCCAACAACAAACTAAGTTAACAACACAAGATGAAACAACAATGGGAACAACAACAACAACAACAAAACGGCTTCACAATACAAGATACAAAACGGATACAAGATTACAAAAGAAAAAAGATAGATAGATAGATTTACGAAATGAAGGTATAATGTTAAGAACCCAGGAATGGTAAATCTTGGACCCTTAACACTACACACAACAATAAACCTATCTCTTACAAAGACACAAGATCAGAATCCACCTCCCACGCATCAATGTTTCCAAGCAAATACAAACACAAGTGATTCTACACTTGTCTAAGCCCTAATTTCGGTTTTGGGTGCCTCAGGGAAAGAGGACTAGTGTTTCTTTGTCTTGTAAGACTTACAACATCATTCATAAACTAAGTAAATAAAACTCTACATGTTCCTTATATATTACAAAACAAATAGAAGTTAAAATGACTAAAAAGGCCCTTCAAGAATGGGCTGTCCCTCTAGTGTATGGAGTGGGCTATTTTGGTGTGTATTTGGGCCTTTAATTACACTTCTCTTGCACATACACTTGGTTGCTTTCAATGTACACCCACATAAGTCTATTTTCGTGATTATTCTCGTATCATCCTCTCCATTTTGAGAAGAATTTGCCCACAAATTCACGGCTTCACTTCGTTCAATTGGCCACTTAAAAAACAAGCACTCAAAACAGTCTGCAAAACATGAAGAACCCGAGAGCTCAATATGAACAAGTCTCGGCCAACATCTTCATTTTGAACCTAGGCTTCCTTTCCATCTTGAGACTTGGCTTCAATCTCTTATCCGACTCAAGTCTCCTTCCATCATATAAGCATCATCGTAGACTCCATATACTTTATGTCCCTTTCTTCCATACTCCTCTAGATGGACATATCGGTTTTGTCGAAGTAGAGTTTCGGTTGAGGAGGTTATTTTGGTAATGTGGAGCTTCGGTTGTCGAGCTTGGATAGGCGGGAATGGGCCTCCAAGTCCTTCTTGTAGGACTTGATCAACTTGCGGGAGAAGTGATCTACCTTGTTCTCGATTTTGAGGGTAATTAGTAACTTGGCTCATGGCATTTTGTGGTGGACTTGGAGGGTTGACTTTTGTAGGCAAAGTCTCGGGGGAAATGGTGATGGAAGGTTTTTGTTCAAGACCACTTGAGGAAACATGGAGTCGAGGAGTAGAAGCACGAGAGTTCCTTCGACTTTCCATTCGATCCAACCTCTCATTCATAGTAGACATCTCTCCTCGGATTGAAGACATAGTCGTGATCATACTTTCCATTCCTCGGTTGATAGTTTCAAGTCTTTCCAAGATAGCACCAAGAGCATTGTTGTCCATTGTATCCAAGAAGTTACCTACAAAACAATAAACAAGTTAGTTGTTCAAAGAATGGTCCTCACACTCTCTCTTTAATCCTTTATCCCTCGGATTTTCTCACTTTTGATCTCACAATAGTTGTAAGTTTGCTTGTAATCCGTGAGACGTTGAGAGGTGAACCGAGTATGTACAATGACTCAAAAGAATAAAAACACACAAAGGAACGTAAACACGAAAAAAATGGTTTCAAAACCAACTCACAATCTAGTAAATTGTCACTAGTTTGTAAGTATTGGAATCAACAAACGAAACTAATGAGACAACAAAATGAAACTAAAAGATCATAATTTGAGCTTAAAATTTTTGTGTGAACAGTAACTTGGGTGATGGGGCAGCACACCATTGGTCACGGCCCCACAATTAGTCATTAGTTGAAGTTTACAAACTTTAGTTACTATGTAATGGAAACAATTGGTTTTGGACGGAAAGTATATGTCTTGAATCTCTTTTAAGTCTAATCTTCAAAAGACAAGACTTGACTTTGTACAATTATCACAAAACAAGATCCCTTGAAACAAGGAAAAGTGGTTGAAAAGTAGATGTCAAGTCAAGTGATGGCTTAAGTCTTCTCACAAACAACTTTACAACTTGTAGGTTCACCTTTTTGAATATATATTACACTTTTAGTTGTCTTAAGTTGTAAGATGGGATGAAGAACAAGATGAACACCACAACAATCCTTCAAGAACAACAACAATATTCCAACGCCCAACTCCATAACAACAAGGCCTTCAACATGGTCAAGGCTTAGAATGACAACAACATCAAATCAACCACACTTTGTTCACATTAACAACATCAACAAGTTCAAGTTCAAGCTTAGCTAAGGGTCCCTGCTAACCCTAGTATGTATGTACACTATTTTATGCATGCATTCATCATTTACATTACTCTGGCTGTTGTTTATTTGATTGTTATTGACTAAATTGCCAAAGTGTAAGTGATTGATATGAATGACTTTGACTTGATAAAGATTAATATGAAGAGGATAGTCATCGATTTTGTAAGTTGATGTGATTATGAGTATGAATTAAAATGTTAGTTGATTATGAGTTGTTTATTGATCGCTTTTCAATTTTGTTAAACTTATCTATTTGTAGGGTGTTGAGTTCAAGCAACTGATGATGCTACTAGTAAATTATGGTTGTACTGATACTATTTGTGTTCTTTTTTTTGTTGAGTGCAGAGTGTATTCAAGCATTTCAGACGAAACTTTAACTTTAGCTTGAGATCGACAACTTCAATTCAATGGTAAGCACTATGTCCAGACAACCATTAGATCTTTCTCATGTTTATGTCTTATATTCTGAACAATGACATTTCATGTCTTTTATATTAGTATTTGGATTATGATTTTAGATTTTGTTTTGATTAGTTGTTCTTGTATGGTGACTTTTGAGTCCTAGAGAGATGTAATAGTTTATAGATACTTTTGCACTTTTATTTTATTTGGATTATTGATGATAATAAATTTGATAACATGCTAGTCATACTTTAAGTTAATACATGGTGGTTTATCGTAAAAAGGTTTAGTAAAATTACGTGTAGTGTCTAATTGTTCGACTATGGATTGAGTTGATTGATTTTTCCACTATAAAGTTAGGATGGGTTCCATGCGGGACTATCTGGGTCGTGACATACAAACATCATGAGAAGCGCACATTAATCTACGTTCAAGCATACCCGTTCCTTTTCATTGCTCGATAACTTTGAGGCAACTCTAGGAATTTTTACTGTACGAAACATCAGCTTATTTTCTAATGAAGAGGTAAGGAATTTTTTTTAGGACAGTAGGCTGCTATCATGGCACTGCTATAGCGAAATGATGTCAGCCCCCTTCCTCACCCCTCTACGAAAAAGTTTAAATTCTAAATTATTTAACTGAGTCTTTCATGCATCTATTTCAAGGATAATTATAAAATTTCCTTACTATGTTCCCTTTGAACGAGGTGATTTTATTAACGACTGGATGAGTTATTGTAATAGATATCAATTTATCCATCTTTCCTTCCAGAACGATCATGGTATGGAAAGGACAAATGAAACACACTCGATCACTAATACTCACTGATCAATTATCAAAACTATAATTATCAAAACTTTTCTTATCAAAACTTATAAAAGAGACCGCTCTAATTTATGTTGTGCTTTTTTTTATCAATTCCTCTCTCTTCCTCTAATTAATTTCAACGGCAATTTGCATGAGGACACTTTTGGCAAAATATTTATGATTACCCAAGATAACCAGAGTCCCACCAATAGACCTTGAGATCAAAATTAATTCAAAAATAAAAGAATAAAAATTTCTCACTCCCAAATAAACTGGATCCTACTAGAGCATAAATATTTCCGATATAGTGGATTGCATGTCGCTATAGCGGAATGGGGCAGTTTAAAGATTTGAGAGATGAGTTTTTCGCCCATTTCTCAAATTTTTCAAACACCAACACCCCTTTCCTCTCTAATCACTTCGCTCTGAATAATGGAACAAGGTAAATAACGTTATAACTCTATCTCTTTACTTTATTACTCACATTATCGTAAGAAATTGCTTGAAATCATAGAAATAGGCAAGTTTTGGGGTTGGTTTTTGAAATCAAATTTGATGAAATTTTAATGAAAGGTTGACTCTCTTACATTTACAATGCCCCTATAGAGTTCTATGAGTAAAATATTAATGGAATTCATGGTCAATATGGGGCTTGAACAAGAATAGAATGTAAAATGTTGCTTTTACATTTTTCTTGACAATTGGGGCTTGTTTTGGGGTTTAGACACATAAATTTTAGTATATATATTAGTCTAATTACACTGTAACCCTAATTTGTGTTAAAAAATTTGACAATGGATTATTTTTGCAAAAGGGGTCATTGATGCAACATTTGAGATTTGGGGAAGATGAAGGCTGTAATAGCACCCTCATCCCCCTATGGCAATCCTGCTATAGTGAGAATATTTTTGATATAGTAGTTTTGTGGTATCAAGATGCAACTTGCAATAGAGAGAGGCAGGTAGTAGCCTCTCATATGTTTATAGACTTAGTTTTTTCTGTAACTTGAAATTTTTTGATATCCCTATGGATTCTAACTCACTTTTCACATGATTTTTAAAGGATTACTATATCTATGGCTAAAAATCAAGATAATGCTCCCCCCTCTCTTCAAAAGATTCCCTCACTAAAACTGTCAAGATAGATTCTAAGACTATTATATGATGGAATTCTGCTATGAGAGGAAGATCCTTATGAGAGGTGTGATAGAAGCAGTAATAGAGTTCTACACTCGGCTCCAAGAGTTTAATTGGATATCATTAGAGGGAGCTCCTGGGGATGAAGTCTCAAGCTAGGTCAAAGAGTTCTATGCTATCCTCCCAACCGTTCATTGGGATGACCCCCACCCCATTATCTGTATTTGGGTAGTGAATATCCCCGTAGAGGCTAATTAAAACTAGTATACTTGACTAGTCTTAAAGGTACTAGGATCACGCACCTCACTGTAGATGCTTGAAGATTGAACTTAGCAACCTAGAGGATCTATCCTTTGGTGAAACTTCTGATGAACATACCATCAGACTATAGTGATGGCTTGATCTATGCAAGGGATTCAATTGAATGTGTAGGCACAAATTATTTTAGAGTGGAAAGGCTTATATAGGGGCAATAAAAAATCTCCCTACCTTCCTAGTCTAATCTCTGAGTTGTGCAGGTTTAGAAGGGTTTCGAGAGAAAATGATGACAAGGACCTTAGAGGTCACCTAACCTTACATCCTCTTAATTTTAAGGATGCACTATCCTAAAGCAATCAAAAGAGGAAAATAGCTGAGAAGGAGAGAAGCATAGTGGTAAAGAAAGATAATGAGGATGCCCCTCTACCCAGCCCTTGATTTTGTACAAGCGCCTAGATCAGAACCTGACTACTATGAGGAGCTTTTTGGAGTATTCTCATATGCTTCCCAAGGGTTTAACCCCTTACAATTCTATAAACCTATCACCTACTAATTAGGACTATGCGAAGCTCTGAAGAGGGCTGGATGAAAAGAAGAAAAGGTCCTTTCGAAATCTCATTCTTACTTGAATGTGGAAGATTGTCAAGGTTATGTTTAAGTTCGTCATCCCGAAGAAGCCACTTCTCCATCGGATCTTGAGGACATATAGGGGTTTTCCTTCCTGAGTGTCTTGGAAGGAGAAGGCCCTGATCCTGCAGTCTATGGAGATGATGAGGCCTCTAGCTAGGTCCCCGAGCGCACGTTAGATTATTCCCCCTCCTCTCTTTATTTTACTAGCTTATGGATTTAGATTGCTCCAATTTGGAGAATATAATGAACAATCTCTCTTTCTTTTATTTTCGCACATGGATGCTTGTTTTTATTATACTAGGAATGAATGCATAATATTTATCTTATTCTATGTGTGTTACATCGATCATGTGGTAGTTAGCAATGTATACTAGTTTTTTGGACAAATTAGGAATGAAATACGAAACGGGGAAACATAGGGCAGAGATTCTGTCTTAGACAATCTCGCTAAAGAAATATGCATTCCTCTACCACGACACCACTATAGCAAAAACATTCTTGCTGTAGAGGACTTGTGGTAGTTGGACAGTGCCCACTATAGTGGTCTGCAACAGTGGCCCAAATTTTTTTAGTTTCCTGCAATTCCCATAACCCATTCCTTTCGACAACATTTTACTTCGAAATCACACATTCATGCCGGATGAACTATTGAGGATACTCTGGATCCTGTGCCTCTGAACCTATGGTGTCAAATAAAATACCATAGCGCAAATGCGTCAGTACAAGAATGTACCGAGTATATAGACGAGGTAGGCTAATGCAAGGGCTCATGTATGCACAATATCTAAACTGACTAATCATGAAGATGCCGCATAAGAACACATACATGAATGCACAGACCATGAACACAATCATCGCAACTCTAGATACTGAAACTCGGACACCACCTTACTGCAGACTGAACTCACTACTAAAACTGAGATACGAAATCACTGACTCATCTGATACTGATAACTGAGGATCTGGATGTACTTACATCAAGGACTGAACTCTGAGCTTACTGTTTTCAACTGACAGAATTAGAGATCAACTTTTCTAACAGATTATTCCTGAGCGATTCTCAATGATAAGAAGTATGATCATGTCCGAATCTGACAACATGAATACTTAATAGAATCTGAGATAGAGATCAAGCCTATCTGACGGGAGATCTCTAGATATGATAATAAGAATACTCAACATGGTCTGAGACTGAGATCAACTTTTCTAATAGATTACTTTGGAAGCTTATCAGTGATAAGAAATATGTTGGATGAAATTTTTTTTCAAGCTCACAATTAATTTCAACAATTTCAGACTCCAATTTTCAAGATCACTCTTCCTCATAACCTTACTACAGATCGCTCGAAAGAAATTTCCCAACCTAATCAAGGATAATGAAACATTCTTGGGCAGCACTTTTCTAATAGCAATCTGGAGGAAATAATACAATATAATATGAGCATCATGACTCTTGTACCCTGATATTTTCATCTCATTTACATGCGCATGGTACGATATATTTGAAGCATACCCTTTCAGTAACTTGGAATTTTTCATGATGCTGCAAAATAATTTTTTTGTTCTGGCTTCATAAAGAAACTATATTTAGCTACACTTACACTTCCAACATTATTTTCTTTTGGTTGTAGATCCTTCTGTATCCCCATATCTTGTAAGTCATAGCGAGAATTTACATGATCTTTTGACTTCCCATCAATCTCTAATAGTGTCCCAAGCAAACTATCACATACATTCTTTTTTTATGTGCATAAGATCAAGATTGTCCCTTAATTTGTTATGTGGCCAATATGACAATTCAAAAAAGATGGATCTTTTTTTCCACGGGTTTTGATTATCTCGAGACCTCTTTTTTTTCCCTTACCAAAAGTATGGTTGAAATATTCCAGCTCTTCAAGTACTTGTATACCTGACAAAGGTGTAGGGGCAGATCTATGCTCATCTTTACCATCAAATGACCTCTTATCTTTTTGAAAAAGATGATCAAAAGGCAAAAATCTTTGATGACCCAAGTAACACATCTTACGACTATGTTTGAGATACCGAGAGCATGTGCCATAATTACAAGTAGGGCATACAAATTTTCCCTTGGTGCTCCATCCTGAAAGCATTGCTAATGCTGGAAAATCACTAACTGTCCATAATAAGGTTGCACACATTTGAAATGTTTGGCTGGTTTCAGCATCATATGTTTCTATTCCATGTTCCCATAATTCATTCAATTCTTTTATTAATGGTTGAAGGTACACATCTATACCATTTGGTGTAAGGATCAACAAACCCTTCATCAAATATGTGATCTTCCACCATATTTCTATAGTGCCAATAGCGATTCATGCACCTTTCGCAAGGGCATAAAATCTCATTTCCTTTAGAAGCACGTTCAAATGCCTTATCAAGAAAATTTTTACTCCGCGTTCAAACTCATTTGACCATATATGGTAGTTCATCCAACTTCTATCATCATTATCCATTAAAATTCTATCAATATAAGTAAAGCACAAAAATTAAGGTCCACATAAATGAAAAGATAAAATTTGAAGTCATTATTTAGATCCCTTTAGCAATATGTGGGCAAAAATAAAGAAAAGATTCAGCTTCAGTGAAGCCACAGAACACAACATGAAACTCAAAAACAATCTTAAGATGAAACTCCAAACTATCTCCCTTCAGCTATTTATAAGCAATTGACCTTCCAGCAATGCTAAGGATGGAGAAATTGCTTACAAGTCAACATACCATCAATATGAAAGAAATATGAATCAAAAAGTAGACCATACCATATAAATATCAAGCAATATATTTTCTCCTCGTTGATTTCTTTCCTCGGACAAAAACTGAATAATCACAATGCCTACCAACAATGGGATAAATGATCATGAGAACATATAAAAACTGTGCTTCTTATTAAGGTAGCATGTAACAGTAATCACTCAAGTCAAAATCAAACATACCAATAGCAAATACCTAGAAAAATACACAATTGAGAGACATAACAAGAAATTTTCAAGCTAGATTGATCTTATTTACAACAATTGAAGAAACTTTAGCCATAACTCATTCAATGATATTGAACAAGAAAGATTCTTCCATGGATGCTAAGAGCAGGATCTACATTCTCCAAGTCGACAGATCTTTGAAAAGTCATGCAGGTTTTAATAAAAGCATTATAAACCACAAACAACTAGCAGATATAATAATTGTCTTTACTTTCACAACTGTATTTATTTTACCATACAAAATATGCCATAGTAAACAAAGGGTTGACTCAGAACTTTTATATGCCAAATAAAATATAAAAGAAATGACAAAAACACACACAAAAAGTGATCCTTTGAAGGAATTTCCTTGGCACTAAACTATTTGTTTGCATTTTCAGGTGGATTGAGATTGTAATACTTATATATATTTATTGAAATTTTTAATGTAAATAAAAGGTCTACGCAAAAGCTATAGGGTTCATCCGAACCCCTGTTTTCGTACACTAGCTACTTAACTCTGCACATGTCCAATACTGCAACAATAGCGATTACAACGCTTTGAGTCTCAGACAAGTTGGAGTCGACTAATGTAGAAGTAGAAGCAGTGGTAACATTGTAGTCTTCAAACTTCTAATGGGAAATGTAAATTGTGACACATGAACTCTAGGGAGGACATAGAAGTAGCATAGGAAAAGTTATCTATAATATTGACTTTGCATTCACAACTGCCACAAACACCCAGAACAAAAAACTTTTTCTGTAATGCCCCGTAAAATCCTCTGAGCCTTAGAGCGCATTTGGTAAAGCGAAAAATCCGAGTCTAAATGTTTCAAAAATATCCTCTCAAGAATGAAATACTTTGAATCGTGTGGGAATATATTTGAGCATGAATTGAGATCATAGAGGTCCCCTAACTCAAGGACGAGTTGAAAGCTTTCCTATCGTTTAAGTTTTAGTGACCATCAAAATTTAGGTCAACTTCAATCGACCATAACTCCTTGTATATATCAAATTAGAGGACCTAATATATACCAAATGAAATATCTTTGAATTATATTTCCAACGATATCAATTTCATCAAAAAATGATATCGGAGCAAAGAGTTGTGCCCATTTTACTCCAGCATGTCTGGACGGAAAACTGGTGACGACAATTGTGACAAGCCGTCACGCCCGTGACGGCCTATCACCAAATGTCATCAGCCCAGGGCAGAAAATTAAGAATTTGACCCCTTTGTGTGACGACAATTCATGACGGCCTATCACGGGCCTGATGGCTTGCCATGGATGTCGTCAAGAATATTTTTCTAGAAATTTTAGAATTTTTGCAAGGGTATTTTGGTCATTTTCCACCTTTTGGAAGCCTCTATAAATATGGGAAACCTCATCCAAAACCCTAATTTCCTTCATTTTCTCTTCCAATTCTCTAAAGAGAGAATATCTAGGGTTTCATTCAAGAACCCTAATCTTCCAAAAATCATCCATAAGTTCTTCAAGATTTCTTGTAGAATCAAGTTCCTCATAGTGTGGGCTTTAATAATTATTTATTACAAGTACGGATAGAGTCTCAAGCATTAGAATTCATCCAATTTCAAAGATTAAGGTATGTAGATGTTGATTCTTGAGTCCCTTTCATCCAAGAAACTCAAGAACCCTTTTTAAAACTAAAAGATTTTTTTATGTTTATGAGTTTTTAATGATTTGTATGAGTTTAAATTGATGTTTAATGTGTTGTTGAGTTTTGATTTATGGTTGCCTACAAAATTTATGAGCTTTGACCCTAGTATGTGGAATTCATGTGATGTTTGTGATAGACCTTCTTGAAGTTGTTTTCTATGTGATGTGTTCATGAATTTTGGGTGTAGAAATGGTTGAATAAGTGAAGCATGTCCCCCGTAGGTTTGATAAAGAGAATAGGTGAAGCATAAGGTCCATTATAGTATGTTGAATAGGAAACCCCAAATTGTGAGTTAGTTTGTGCTTAGTGTTTGATAAAATGCCCAAGTGAATGAATTATTCCATGGTAGTAGGAAATTCCCAAATAAGTGTAAACCCGTGCATGTCTAGTGTTTTGTTGAAGGACCTTAGTGAACAAGTGGAGAGGTAATAGTAGTAATTTCTCCAATTATGTGCTCCTGATATATGCTAAGCTTTTAATACTTTCCAAGTGGTTAGCAAGTAGGTTATGGCGTGATAGTATGAAGTTTCCCCAAGCTATGTGATATCCAAACACGTGTCAAGATTGATATAGGTATGAAATAGCTGAGGTAAAATTTTGTTGAATGGAGTATGATTTAGTAGCATGTTTCACCTACGTTATTATATGATTATGATTTCGAGATGCCTAAAGTGACCCCTCAGCGACTGTGAAAATGCTTTAATGATTATGAGATGCTTTGATGATTGTCATGATGCATGAATGATTGTGATGATATATGAATGAACATGATGATGAATGAATGATTATGCTTTACTTTTATATCACAGAGTCTTGGGGGTATTTATACCCACTAATAAAGCTGTTGTCTAGAGCCCGTGTCAGTTTCTCGATAATTCCAGTTAAGCCATGATTCTCATAACTCAGTGAATTATAGAACTCTGTATCCTCAGACAAGTGCAGAACTTAAGAAAGCTCAGTAATCTCAGTTATCTCTGTAATCTCTGTATCACTAGTAATCTAGCCTCAGTCTTGTAATCAACTCAGTTCTAATAGTATTCAAGTGATTCAATTCTAATCTCAGAAGTGATTCGAGTAATCTATTCAAGCTCTGTATTGTCAGTCAGATACCATGATTCAATATCTTTTCCATCAGATACGGAACTAAGTAATCTCAGCGTAACTCAGTCAGATCTTTTAAGAAACATGATCAGTATCAGATTCATCTTTTTCTAGAACAGTTTAAGAATCAACCCAGAGTCTTTCAGTTGGGAGTAGGATTCAGCACCGAGCGAATCCAAGGATGGGAACTCACCTGCTAGTAGAGGGTGTGATTCTTAGAAGTAATCCTTGCATTCTAGAACTGTGTAGCCAGCACAGGAAAAAGAGTCACCCGTTAAGAAAGATTGACGTCCTATTGAGGGTCACCGCTAGAGAGCCTGACCTTAGAGAAAAGATAATATCTTTACCTGTGGCACGATATTGAAACCCTCCCAACCGGGGGTATAGGTTGGACCCCACCTATGGTAGGTTGGGGTATGTCGGTTAGATGACTACTTCCTACAGTTTTAGTTTCAGATTCAGTCTCAATTTTGGAATCAATCTTCAAAAATCAGGACTGTGTGGTACAGTCGTTTATCTCAGTAAGGAACTCAGATAGTTCCATTGATTTATGGACCATACCTTCAGATAGGCTTGGTCTTATATACAGTTGTTTGATATTATGTTTAGAGATATGTTGCCAGACAGGCTTGATCACAGTATCAAATTTCTATTGAATATTCTTGTCATCAGATTCAGATATAATTATATTTCTTATCACTGATAAAGCTTCCAAAGTAATCTGTTAGAAAAGTTGATCTCAGTCTTAGACCATGTTGAGTATTCTTATTATCATATCTAGAGATCTCCCGTCAGATAGGCTTGATCTCTATCTCAGATTCTATTAAGTATTCATGTTGTCAGATTTGGACATGATCATACTTCTTATCATTGAGAATCACTCCGGAATAATCTATTAGAAAAGTTGATCTCTAATTCTGTCAGTCGAAAATAGTAAGCTCAGAGTTCAGTCCTTGATGTAAGTACATCCAGATCCTCAGTTATCAGTATCAGATGAGTCAATGATTCCGTATCTCAGTTTTAGTAGCGAGTTCAGTCTGCAGTAAGGTGGTGTCCAAGTTTCAGTATATAGAGTTGGGATGATTGTGTTCATGGTCTGTGCATTCATATATGTGTTGTCATGTGGCATCTTCATGATTAGTCAGTTTAGATAGTGTGCATGCATGAGCCCTTGCATTAGCCTACCTCATCTATATACTCGGTACATTCCTGTACTGACGCATTTGCGCTATGGTATTTTATTTGACACCATAGGTTTAGAGGCACAGGATCCAAAGTATCCTCAGCAGGATCCAGAGTATCATGTTCAGGTTATTGTTGGGTTTGAATCCATGATTTAAATTATAAGTTCCAAGAATTGATCCTAGTATCTGTTGAATTACATGATATTCATGATAAACCCTTCAATTTGCATGTTGATTGTTGTAACCATATTAACCCTAAGTGTTTATGATTTAATGAACCAAGTATGCTTCCCATATGTTTGATGAATTGGCTATCAGAATGAGATAATGCCATTATAGCATGTTAATGTGTATTCCCCATTCATGTACAAGTTATTGAATTACAAGTGTTTGATTAAATGCTTATGTGATTTGACTAGTAAAAACATGACACATTAATATGTGATTCCATTTATGAACAAGATCATGTATATCAAGTGTTTGATCGAGTGTCTTAATGAGTTCATTGTTAGCAAGCAAGTATTGTTATGCCTTTATGATCATGCTATGTTTTGCTTTTCATGCTATCGAGTTCTGGGGGTATTTAATACCCGACAATTTAGTTGTTTACCTAGAAAAGTGTCAGTTATAGAATCTCATTCATGTCACGATCAGTATTACTCTCAGTCAGTTACAGAACTCAGTAAAATTCAGTTAGTTATAGAACTTAGTAGAACTCAGTCAGTTACAGAACTCAGGAAAACTCAGTAATCTCAAGTATCAGTCCAGCCCTGTTCAGTATACTCAGTTCAGTGTCTTTTAGTTAGGAGTAGGATTCAGCACTGAGTGAGCCTACGGATGGGGTATCACTCGTTAGTTAGGACTAGATCCCTAGAAGTAATCCCTAAGTTGTAGAACTATGTAGCCAGTGTAGGTTATGAGATATCACCCGTTAGATAGGACTGACATTCTCTGGGATCACCCGCTAGTTAGGACTAATATCAGGGGTCACCCGCTAGATTGGGACTGACTCCACAGCCAGTGTTAGTACCCGTGGCACGATACTAGGACCCTTCCAACTGGGGTCATAGGTTTGACCCCTATCATCTTAGATTTGGGGCATGTCGGTTAGATGATTTCCTCCTACAGTTTCAGTTTCAGTTTCAATCTTAGTTTTAAGCACAGTTCAGTTCTACAAAATTAGAACTGTCAGACACAGTCACCCAGATCAGTATAGAACTCAGAATAAGTTCTACAGAACCAGGACTGTTAGAAATAGTCACTCAGTTATCAGTATTATAGTATCAGTAAACTCAACTATCAGTTAATCAGTATTCAGAACTCAGTAACCAGTGTAACATGATCCAGTTACAGTTTATGTATTCATGTATGTTCTCTCATTTAGTTATGTCCATATTACTCAGTCAGTTATTGTTCACGCATATTAACCCATGCATATCATCCTACTTCACTTAGCTTACCAGTACATTCAAATTACTGATGCATGCCTTTCTTTTGCACTATGATGTATTATATCATAGGTTCAGACACAGGCTCCTGATCGTACTTAGCAGCCCAGACTATCACTAGCAGTTTCAGTAGTGAGTTTTCATCTATCGAGGGCATGCTTTTATTTTGGTTATCAGTTTATCAGTAGTTCAGTAGTTGGAGTTAGTTGGGGGATTTTCCCATCAACTCCACATTTAGACAGTTCAGGAATGCCTTTTCACATTTATTTGATGGATTTCAAGACCATATACCGCCGCCAAGGAAAATAACATCCGAATTAACGTTATCCTTGTTACAGGTGAGTATGTATCAAAATAATCAAGGCTTTCCTTCTGTTTGAAGTCTTTTACTACAAGTCTTGCCTTGTATTTGTCAATAGTACCATCCGCTTTAATTTTTCTTTTGAAGATCCATTTTGAACTTAAAGGTTCATCTCCTGGAGGAAGCTCAACCAATTTCCAAGTATGGTTGCGCAAGATTGAATCAATCTCACTATTGACTGCCTCTTTAAAAAAGGATGGGTCTGAAGATGACATCGCTTCTTTAAATGTTTGAGGCTCATTTTCTAGGAGAAGTGTTATAAAATCCAATCCAAACAAAGTTGACGTTCTTTGACATGTACTACATCTTGGATTCTCATCAATATTTACATTCTCGCTTAGTTCATCTCGAGGTCGTTTAGACCCTTTACTAGACTGTTCATGTCTAGTTCTATATGGATAAATGTGTTTAAAGAACTCAACATTATTTGATTCAATTACAATATTTTCATTGATATCCGGTTGTTTAGATTTATGAATAAAAAATGACATGCTTTACTACTTTTAGCATATCCTATGAACATGCAGTCCACAATCTTAGGTCCGATCTTCACCCTTTTAGGCATAGGAACTTGGAAGACACCCCCACACTTTGAAATATTTCAATTGAGTTTCCTTTCTTTCCATTTTTATATGGAATTGATAGCGTCTTACTATGATGCACTCTGTAAAGTATTCAGTTAGCTGTAAGGATAGCTTCCTCCTACAAGTTTTGCGATAAACCTGAACTTATAAGTAAGACATTCATCATTTCATTTAAGGTTCGGTTCTTCCTTTCCACTATAATATTAGATTGAGGTGACTACGAGATAGTAGTTTGATGGACAATTCCATTCTCTACACATATTTCACAAAAGGATATTCATATTTTCCACCCCTATCACTTCTTATCGTTTTGATCCTTTTTTCTAACAGATTTTTAATTTTTGTTTTATATTGCCTAAAGACATCTATTGCTTCATACTTACTATTTATCTAATAGGCACAACAGTACTCTAGTGCAATCATCAATAAAAGTTATAAAATACTTTTTTCCACCATGAGTTAATGTTGACCTCATATAAGAAATGTCTGTGTGGATTAAGTCTAAGGTATTGGAGTTCCTTTCATCGGAATTATACAAATTCTTAGCATACTTTGATTCCACACACATTTTACATTTTGATTTATTGCACTTAAAGTTAGGCAATCTTTCCAAACCAATCAATTTTTGCAAGGTTGTATACTTGACATGTCTTAAGCGACTATGCCACAAATTATTTGACCTTAGCAAGTAAGAAGAAGCCTCATCTTTATTTATTTCAACAACCATTACATAAAGTGTAAAATGGCCCTGATTGAGGTAGCCCTTTCCTACATACGTTCATTCTTGCATATTACAACTTTCTCCGAAACAAACACACTTAAACCCATTTTTAATGAGAAGTGTTGTCGGCACTAAGTTTTTTCTAATAGTAGGAACATGGAGAACATTGTTGAGAGTCAACACCTTGTTGGAAGTCACTTTTGGGAATATCTTCCCACTTTTTTCAACGTTGGTTATTGCATTATTTCTCATGAATATCATTTCTTAGGGACCAACAGGATCATAAGTAGCAATAGCTTCTTTGTCCGCTCAAACATGTCTAGTGTCTCCTAAATTAAAAAACCAGTCATTTAGATATCCAATTAGATCACTTTCAGTGATCATATCACATAGATTCTCAATCTTTCTAGTTGTTTCCAACATGTTAATCTAATATCTTTTCTTGTTCTTATTTACAACTTGACTATTTAGAGCTTTGTGGACAACATCACTACAAATGTAGCAATTGCCTTTGAACATTTTCTTATTCTGCTCTTTCTCTTCTCCAGAAGACTTCTTCATCTTCTTATTATTTGGAGCATCATCCTTAACAGGATTTGCAACCATCATTGATGATTCTTCATTCAACTCATTATCCTCGTCTATCTTGGAATGACTCATAAGATCTTTCAAATCAGATAATTTATTTTCACTCATTATGTTTTTCCTAAAATATGAGGATCTATACTTGTGAACATTTGAAATTCAAGTTTGTCCAGTCAAAATGACATTATTTGCTGTCATTATTTGAAGTTCACACCAAAATATTTTTCTATTTTCTCTGCTGTTTTCATTGCTAGAGCAATACCTGAACGACTTAATGTCACAATATTGGTTGCTGTTGGGACAACGTCATTCAAAATTAAATCTATTTGTTGTTCAATTTCATTCATCATTTTTCTGTCAATCTTTGACATACTCTTTAGTGTTTCAGAGTGCTAACAATAAAGATTTTAATTTTTAGCCAACTTGTTTTTAATCAATGATAAATTTTTTATATCTTCAAATCATCAACCAAATGAACTGTGAAACAAGGTGAAGTATTTATGACTTCAAATCAGAATCAAATTCAAACAGAGTGAAACCCCACAAATTTTAAATAGTAGAAACCAATACAGACATTTTAACAAATTGATAAAGTTTTTATATTCTTCATATCAAATTTCTACACTGATTTCTGGATGAAGTTTTTATATTCTTCTAACCAAGGGAGTAGAAATAAAAAAATTTTAGTCTCCACAAAATCAAACCCAATACAGATTAACCAAATACTTGATTTATAAATGACGATAAATTTTTTTCCTCCACCAAACAAGCACAATATTTTTATACTTTTCTTAAAATTGTTGTTTATCTCAATTTTTGTAAAATCTGTTATTTCCATCAATAACTTCAAACACATATTCAAATTAACATATGATAAATCAAATAAAGTTTAAACTTTGTATTTACAACGTTAAACTTTTATCAATAAGTTCAATCCAACTTATGAACATCAACAATATGAAGTTCAAACTATTTTCTGGAAAATAGCAAAACCAAATGTTGAGAGCTTCAACACAAGTTCAATCCAACTTATGAACATCAACAAAATGAAGTTCAAACTATTTTATGAAAAATAGCAAAACCAAATGATAAAAGCTTTTTCACAAGTTCAACCAACTTATGACCTATCAAAATAAAGTTTCAATAACTTCAAAAACAAGTTCAAAAAGTTGAAGAACGATCAGTATGAAGTTCAAACTATTTACTGAAAAACAGTAAACCAAATAATACAGATTAGTATAAATTCCTTAAGATTGTTGTTTCGGGTATAAAAATCGGTATGTTTCAAATCAAACTTCAATTCTAAGTTCAAGAACAACTTTCAAGAACTATAATGAAATTACAAAAAATTCAAACACAAAACCAAATGAATAATCAAATAAACTATCAAAATGAAGTATTTATCAACTTTAAGAAAGAAGATAAAGTAGAAACTTGTAGAATTAAGTCCACCAAATGCACGGTGTTTCCTTAAGGAATTTATTTCCCTCAAGTATCTGAGGTTATGGAATCTTTACTCCTAGAATAAAATGTTTCTTATTCTGAAAATAGTGGTACCTCAAATTTCAGAAACATCGAACACACTTAACGATTTGATGATCACATGAGATTTTTTAAAAGAAGAAGAAGATTATTTTTCTACTAAAACATAATTGTCTTTACCTGAGGAAAAATTCAGGTATTTATAGCCATCGAGGTGTGGATTCATGAAGAGAAGAGATGGTTCAGAAAGGTGCACCCCTTCGAAAAGGTGCAACTCTTCGAAAAGTCACAAACCGTTGGAAAGGTCATAATCATTCAATCCAAAATAGTGCCTATTCAAATTACATCCTTTCTCATAGTGTCTTTTCGAAAAAAAAACCACCATTTTATTTTTCATTCACACCGCTTATGAAACACCTTAGTTTCAAAACCTTAGAAATTTTCAAGAATTCTGGTCTCTAGACCGAATATGACTCATGGGTATGAGTTGTATGTTGGGGTACAAATAGTATGGACCTGTCATATACTGACCAATATTGGTTAGCGGGCTTGGATAGGTTACTGGAATAGATATGACTTGGGGTGGTATAAGTCGTATGGTTGGATACAGATCATTTTGGTTTGGGTATTTCCTTCTATTAATCTTAGACTTGGTACAAATTGTACCAGGGACTCGTATTGCGGACAGTGTTCAAGCCTCTTGAAATTCTATTCTACCAGGGGTACGGGTTGAGGGTATGGATTGATAGCCTAAATACTATCTAAAATTGAATTTAAGGACTAGAAACACAAAGACCAGCAACCACAAGACAAGGAAAATAACACAAGAAGAAAGGGGATGAAGAAGAATTGCATAGAAGTAAAGATAGATGGATAACACTTCATTCTTAGGTGAACCAAAAGAATTCACACTCCCTCAATCACACCTTTCTTTCCAAATCTTCAACACAAATGAAGAACCCTTCAAATGCATTCAAACACTCCAAATTTCGGTTTCTACACTGATCTAAGACTAAGAACTACACTCTAAAATGTAATATTTCAATATTATTCAAAACTAATGAGAATGGAAGATAAAATGTCTATTTATACTATTACATAACAACTGACCAAAATACCCTTAATGAGGGCTAGACAAAAGGGCGCCTCTTGAGTGTTGAGATATAGGGTATAAAGTCAACTTTGCCCTTCACTTGAGTCACCTCTTGAATGTATAAGTCCTCCTCCTTTCTTCTCTTGACCAAGGCTTCAAAATGCTCTAAAAAGGTCTTCAATTATTTCTAATTCTGAAGCTTAAACCTTGGACAATAGCTTGTGCTCTTGGTGATCCTTGTGCTTGTATCATCCTCTCCATCTTGAAAGGACTTTGTCCTTAAATTCAGATCTTACAAAACCAAAGAGAGAGCAAAACAAACACACAATCCTATTGGTAGGAGGGTTAGTATTAGTACCACACTTATATCACTAGCCTATGGTTTCTCACACTTGACCTACACCCACATATCCTTGGTATTCGACATGAAAAGATTAGCATAAAGGATACAAAAGACATGAATAGAATCATTATCAAAAGTAATTGAGCATGACCTGAAACTACAACTTCCACATCTCAAAAGTATTCTGGGGTCAAATGGGTGTAAAGACAAGGGGTTAAGGCGAGATGACCCACTACTTTCTCTAGGCTACCAATCTTACAATCATTCAAGGCATTACTCACAATTTTAACATAAAAAGGTCACTATGAAAAAGACTAATATTATAGGTCTTATCACACAAGTTCAAAGGACTATGCTCCACATCAAGATCATCATCACAAGCAACAACACTAACTTCAAAGTTTTCAATCACACTATTCTCATGTTCAAGTAGTGAGATAATATTAGGAGCACATGGTTCATTATACACATCACGAGATAAGGCGACTACAAAGGTTCACAAAAGCCATGTAGCATTGTAACTCCAAGTGAACCAATAAACAAATATACTACCCTTATATAAAACAAACCCGATACTATCATGGATATTATCATAAGAAAAAAGGTAGTATAGGAAGGCATCAAGTGTAAAGAAATCATCAAAGGTGCTATCATCTATAAGAATACCAATGGATTCAAAAAACTTAGCATATAAGGATGGAATCAAGTCGTTTAAACTAATACCGCTCCATCCTTTCAAATGAATCATAAACTTGGCCTCCACAAGTTAAGATTCAAGTAAATTAAGAACAAGTGTTTTAAACAAGGATGCACATGTATAAACAATACCCCAAAGAGGCAATGACACATTTGCCTTAGGGTCATCAATCATGAAACCACCTTCTCTTTCAAGAGAGTAGCCCACACACATATTCAAACCATAGCGGGCAACAAAGGGATACAATCAAAACCAATTGCACAAGTATAATCACTATTTGGGTCTCCTAAACATTCTAGCAAATCAAGGTCAACTCCACCCGATTAATCATTGTGCACACCCTCACTAGTTGTTGGCAACTCACCTACCAATATAGACTCACCTTGGCTTTCACAAGGGTTAACTAGTGTGTGAATACTTTTGTCACTTGGTAATGGAACCTTATTCAAGTTATAAGTTCTAGCACTAGATGGACACAAATCATTCTTACGAAAAGAATTGATTTTGTCATCTAAAGGATCAACAAGTGCTTGCATAATTACAATAAGGGTTTGGTCCTTAGGTAAACTAACAACACCAAGAGTATCAAAAAGGAATATTCATACACTTCTTCACTAAGAAAATCCGAAACTACACCACTTTGGCCACTACTAGCCACATCACAACAATTTAGGTTTCTAGGAGTGTAGAAGATAGCTTTGTTACCTTGTAGATCATGGGAAGTGTGTTCTTCACTTGGTTTTGCATCATGGCATACATCATGCTCCACTTCACAATGGAATATTTCAAGATATCCCCTTGGATTCAATTTCTTCATCACTTGTTCCAATATTGGAACTTTCGGCCAAGGGTTCCATTAACTCATCAACCATGTATGTGTGTGGAACTCCTTTTGGATTCTTCTTTGAGAACATATGATATTGAACCTGAACATAAGAAGAATCAATGCTAGGAAAAGTGCTAGCATTTGGGTTAGTGAATATCAAGGGTCCTTTGTGGATAAGATCCACAATCAAAGTTGATTTTCCCTTTCCAAGCTCACAAGCTGTGGATTCCCTCACCCTTTACCCTTTTTTTTTTACATTCTTCTTGTAATTATCCATCCACTTACTCTCCATATTGAGTCTTGGCCTCATTCTCCTTTGACCTTAACTCTCCCTCATCTTTGACTTGGATGGAAGGGTCTTAGTTTAGTATGGTTTGGAGAGGGGGTGTCATTTTTGGTTGAGAATGGATTTTGGTTGGTAGCTTTGGATTTTGGGAAGTGTAGTATCTTTGGTGTTGAGGGATTTGAACTTATGGAGTTTTTGGTGAACATAGTCTTTCAACCCCCGCTTTAATTCTAATCACGTCACCCTTCATTGACCCCACATAACCCTTTATTGTACCCACATCACCCTTCATTGTACCACATCACCTTTAATATCTCCCACATTCATACTCACCTTAGACAAATTATGGGATAAGGCATCAAATCGAGCCAACAAGATTCCCATAGAATTATTTCCCAAAGGTTGGGATGTGGTACCATCGGATTCCATGGAAATTGTGCCTAACAAGAAGCAAAAAACAGCAAAGGAAAATAATACCCATAAAACGAACAAACTCATTAGTTCAATAAAACCTCCCCACACTCACACTTGGATCTCTCCTTGCACTTGGTCTCACAAGTGTTGAAAACTTTGCAGCACTTGGCAAGTGAATGAGTGATGAATATGCCTTGGTTCAGAATCAATTTTTGTTTGATATGACTCAAATAAAAGTGATGTACGGACTTGAGCCAACAAATTACTACAACTTGAAAAATGAGAAAAGCACACAAAAATCGAAGACACCAAACAAACTGACTCAAAACTAATTATCAACTTAGTAGGTAGTTACTAGTTTGCTAATTAGTGATAGAGTTTAACACACAAGAAACTAGAATAATAAGTGAGAAACTATAAAATATACTTAGGAACTCAATTTGACCAATTACACTTGATGATGTGGCATTCTTTGATTGGACGTTGAGTTTTCAAATTTTTCAATTCCCAAATATCATGTTTCGTCCAAACACTCTTTAGGAGAAGATGAATTTTGATTGAGAGGGAAAAATTGAAGGTTTGAAAGCCTTTTCGGAGCATCAAATGAATTCGAAAACAATGGTCCCCCCCTTTGTACTTGGATTGTACTTGGTTTTGTACTTTGATTATTCCTTTGTCTCTTCTTTCTTTTGGATGACAATGAATATGCCAACAAATATTCTTTCAAAAACACCAAGTACTCTCTTTCCTCTCTTCTTTTAGATCAAACACCTTCCTTGAACATTCTTCTTCAACAAGATTGTACGAATATAGAAGAACAAGATGAATATTCAAGGGTTGACCAACGTTTGACCTTCACTCAAATGAACCCTAACCTTTAATTTTTTTTATAGATCTAGGTTCCTTAGGCCAAGATGAACTCAAATATCACAAAATCATCAACAACCAATGTCTAACACTACAACACCACATAGATATATCTCCGTTAGAGCTTCAAGACGTCATAAGACAACATAAGACAACACAGTTTTTTTGAGATTTTTGGATTTTTGACTTTATTTATGAGATTTTCTTAATAAGGACACTAAAACCAAGATATAGGGATGTAGGAACAACCCTAAACAAGGCTATGATACCAAATGATAGCCTAAGGACTATCTAAAATCGAATTTAAGGACTACAAACACAAAAGCCAGCTACCACAAGACACGGAAAACAACACAAGAAAAAAAGGGATGAAGAAGAATTGCATAAAAGTAAAGATAAATAATAAAACAAACACCACCTTTAATGATTAACACCTATTGTGTATAAAACAACTAGACACACTTCACCATTGATGGATAACACTTCATTCTTAGGTGAACCAAAGGAATTCACACTCCCTCAATCACACCTTTCTTGCCAAATCTTCAACACAAATGAAGAACCCTTTAAATCGGTTTCTACACTAAGATAACTCTAATCTAAGACTAATAACTACACTCTAAAGAGTGATCTTTCAATATTCTTCAAAACTAATGAGAATGGAAGCTAAAATGTCTATTTATACTATTACATAACAATTGACAAAAATGCCCTTAATGAGGGCTAGACAAAAGGGCTCTTCTTGAGTGTTGAAATATAGGGTATAAAGTCAAATTTTACCTTCACTTGAGGTGCCTCTTTAGTGTATAAGTCCTCCTCCTTTCTTCTCTTAACCAAGGCTTCAAAATGCTCCAAAAAGTCTTCAATTGCTTGCGAATTCCGAAGCTTAAACCTTGGAAAATAACTTGTGCTCTTGGTTCTCCTTATGCTTGTATCATGGATAATATGTTGTGGATATGACTTATTTTGGATGAGTCATATACTAGAAAATGTTGGGTCCAATGGTTGAGGCACAGGATACGAGTGACGGGTACCAGTCATACTGAGGGTACGACTCATAAAGGTCAGTCTATGATGGGATTTTATGCAACTTAAGTGGGGGTATTCTGGATATTTCTTCACTTAACCTACTAATGTCCCACAACTTTTAACTTATTTAAAAGGTAATTAACCCTATTATTCTATTCATTAACACTTAGAAACTCTCTCAAAACACTCCATAGTTCTTTCAAGAGCTTTTGGGGGAAAGAAAGCTAGGGTTTCAACTAGAGGGACAATTTGGGGATCTTGTTATTGATTTCTCTCTGTCTACTTTGTCAATTAATGCATGTTCTCTTCCCTCATTATAAGTTCCAACTAAAGGCACGGTTTTATATAATGTTTTCATGGTTCCCTTATTGTATAATTTTGTTTCTCATGGTTTTAGTTATTCTTTTATATGCATTAAGGGTAGTTTTGGATAATCGGTGGCATGTGAATGTTTTAATGGTAATTGGAATTGGTTTTGGTTTTGTTATTACCCCTAAGATATTTGACAAAATGTTTATGAGAATTTTTTAATTGAATTGGTGTATTTTAAATGGAACTCTTGCTTGTTTTAAACTTGGTAAAGGAACTTAAATGGTTAAAATAGTTTTGAAAGGTTAAAGGCTAAATGGTAATGCTTGTGTGGTACATGGTAATCTCCCAAGTGGTTTAATATGGTAAATGGAAAGGTACATGGAAATCCCTTAATCCAATATGGTTGGCTATGGACAATACTTGCAAATTATAGTCGGTATGACGATACCACTACTAATGGCCTTGGTTAATAAATGGATAATAGATTTGGTTGGCTGTAAATGGTTTTAATTGGGCTTAAAGCGGGAGATGTAGGAAATCCATGAAAGGTGGGCGTCCCGGGGGGGACCAAAATTAGAAACTCATATTTATCGATGCGAGGTTTTGTCATGATAACTATGTGCATGCTGTCACACTTTATTTGGGGATATACTAGTCATCCCAGGTTATTTTCTTCGATTGTGCGGCTTGTACTAGGGCCCTTTTAGCAGGAGGACTTGACCCCATATAGACCATGGGTGGTTTAGGACGACAATTGCTATACATCTTAGGTAAAGTTTTTCAAGGTTTATTCTAAACCAGATTCCCTTTCTCAGCACGTTTATGTTTATATGTATGGTTGTATGTATTATGGATGGTTTTACTTGATTTTTATAAATGGCATTATTTTATCCTTATCTTGAGTTTACTAACCTATCCTCGGGCAGCTGTATACCCATGCTATGAAGGAACTGACTATTTCACTTCTCCTATTTAGTACTCGGACTTCAGTATTCAATATTTAGGATTAAAGTGGTGACCTTCCATCTTTTTGGAAGGCTCCATTTCATGTTATAGATATTCCTATACACTTGGACTTTATTTTGGATATTGGTTTTGGCTATGGTTGGGGGCATGTCCCAACTAGATATTCTTACTCTTTTGGTTAAAGGCTTTGTGGTACTATTATAGGTTGGTATGAGCGGGATCGGTATTAGTGTCGGCCTTAGTATTGGCATTGGTATTAGGGCTGACATTATTGGTCATAATTTCTTAATGTTCCATCATATTTTATCTTGGGATTAATTGTATTATATCTTGGTTATGGCCTAGTTTATGGCTCTTAGTTTGGTTTCAGTTATAGTTTGGTGTGGTTTGGATTGGGTTGAGAGGTTGAACTTGGTTGGGTTGGTCACAATTGTGATTATATCCTAGAGTCTTTGAGATAACACACTATCTTGTTTTATTCTCAAAATTCATCCAACTCAAGGCAGATGACTTGAGGTTGGATTGGGTAACTGGGGTCGGTCCCCGATCCTGGTTGGACTTGGGATGCCTATTACGACAAAGCCTCGGTTTGGGTCGTGTCAAGTTGATATCAGAGCTTTAGGTTCATAGTCAATTGGGAGTCCACAAAGTCGTATCTAGTAGAGTATTTTTTAGGAGCGCTCCACACTCATAAGAGAGAGGCTATAATGCATTTAGGAATATTTCACTTTCTTAGTATTCTACTTTCAAACTTGTAGTCTAAGTCTTGGAATCTTCTCTAATCCTTATTTGTTCGTGTTTTAGATCATGCCTCATAGATTTAGAACATAAGAAAACTCTTCTGTCCCATCTGGGGATGATATGAATGGAGTACGTCCTATGTTTGGAGTTAATCTTTGCTCCATAGGTCCTATTCCTGATCATACTAGATATACTTAGGTTGCTAATATTCCTTTTCGGGGAGAGGTGACCAATGCAGAGTTTCGCAAGTCTATTCATGTTATTACTCAGTTGGTTTTGCCCAGGCTTATTGGGATGAATCTGGTGGGTTGTCTGCTGAGGCCACAAGGGTTGGCCAATTTATGAAGATGAGTCCTCCTATTTTCATTAGAGTAAAGGTGGAGGAGGATCCTTAGGGCTTCTTGGATGAAATGGAGAAGAAATTTTGGGTAATGCAGGAAACTAATGTGGAAGGTGTGAACTTTGCAGCTTATAAGCGCTATGATGTTACATACCAGTGGTATGGAGAATGGGATAGGGATAGAGGTGATATGGAGGAATCAGAATTATAGGAGGCCTTTTCTAATACCTTCTTGGATCATTTCTTTTCTCAAGAGTTGAGAGAAGAAAAGATGGAGGAGTTTGTGAATCTCAAGCAGGGGAGAATATTTGTCAAGGAATATGCCTTGAAGTTTTATCAGCTGTCAAGGTATGCTCCTGACTTGGTAGCTGAAATGAGGGTGAGAATAAGGAAGTTTTCTTCTGGGTTGAATCGAGATTTAATCTTGGAAAGAAAAACTGCCTTACTGATTAAGGATATGGACATTTCTAGGTTGACTATTCATATGCAATAAGTGGAGAATAAAAATAAATGGTAGGCAAAGTTTGGAGATAGGCAGATAAAGAGGAGCAGGTTTTCTACTCAGGGAGGTGCCTAGTCGCAAGGTGGTTGGGATGGCATTAACTGGCAGAAAAATAAGTGGGGGAGTTTTGGTTCCGTCTATGCTATTAGTGCCTCTTACTCGAAGCAGTTGGGTGAGAAGCGTCTGCAGGGTGGGATATTCAAGCCCAGGGTGCCCAGTCTCAGGTGAGCAGAGGTTAGTCAGTTTCTTTCTGCCCTCCTTATTGGTTCTATGGTTGTCCTCACCGAGGATATTATGATGAAAGAAGGGATAAGTGTTTTAGATGTGGCTAACCAGACCATCTATACAGGAATTATTTGGTTAATAAGGTGGCAATGGAAGAGAATAAGGTTCCTATGGATTTATTTTCTACTCCTACATGTGGAGGTGTTGCATCTGCGTCTGTTACTACTCCTTGTTCTAGTGTTGTCCAGAATAGTTGTATGCTCTTATATCTCAACAGGAATCTGAGGCATCACCTGATGTTGTTACTGATACGTTATAACTCTTTCTTATGACGTGTATTATCTGCTTGATTCGGGGCCTACTCTCTCTTATGAACCCCATATGTGGCTGTATGTTTTGGTTTTGATCGTAAGGTTATTTTGGATCTTTTTTCTATTTCTACCCCAGTAGGTGACTTTATCATTGCTAAAAGAGTCTATAGGTGGTTTATGGTAGCTGTTGGTGGCAAGAATACCTTGGTGGATCTATTTGAACTGGATATGGTGGATTTTGATGTTATTCTGGGGATGGTTTGGTTATACCCTTGTTACTCATTCTTAGACTATCGTACCCACAAAGTTATCTTTAGGCTCCTTGGTGAACCAGTTATAGAATGGGAGGGTGGTTCCCTAGCACCTAGGGAAAAATTTATCTCTTATCTTACAGCATGAAGGTTAATTTCCAAAGGGTGTTTTTATCGCTTGATCTGAGTTAAACATTCTAACTCGGAAGGTCCTTCTTTACAGTCTGTTCCAGTGGTTAATGAGTTTTTTGAGGTCTTTCCAGATGATCTTCATGGTGTTCCTCCGAATAGGGAAATAGAGTTTGCTATCGATTTACTTTCGGACACTCATCCAATTTCTATTCCTCCTTATAGAATGGCTTCGACTGAGTTGAGGGATTTCAAGGAGAAATTTAAGGATCTTTTGGATAAGGGGTTTATTCATCCTAGTGTATCTCTGTGGGGTGTACTGGTGTTGTTCGTATGTAAGTAGGATGGTTCCCTTTGGATGTGCATCAATTACAAACAGTTGAATAAGGTGACAGTCAAGAAAAAGTATCCTCTTCCAAGGATAAATGATTTATTTGATCAGTTGAAAGGTTCCAAGTTCTTTTCTAAGATAGATCTTCAGTTCGGGTATCATCAGCTTAAGGTTAGGGAGGTGGATATTCCTAAATAGTTTTCCATACTCGGTATGAGCCTTTTGAATTCTTGGTGATATTATTTGGTTTGACTAATGCCCCAATGACATTTATGGATTTGATGAACAGGGAATTCAGGCAGTTCTTAGATCTCTTTGTCATTGTATTTATTGATGACATTCTAGTTTATTTTAAGAGCGAGATGGATCATTCTAATCACCTCCGTGTGGTATTGCAGACATTAAAGGGATAACAATTGTATGTAAAGTTCTCTAAGTGTGAGTTTTAGTTGAATGCTATAACTTTCTTGGGTCACATTATTTCTAGTGAGGGGAGAATGGTGTATCCTTAAAAGGTTGTTGTGATTAAGGGGTGTCCCAGACCCATGACTCCATCCGACATTTAGAGCTTCTTAGTCTTGGCTGGGTATTATCCGCGATTTGTGGAAATTTTTTCCACTATAGTTGCTCCTTTGACTAAGTTGACTCAAAAGAAGGTTAAGTTTTCTTGGTCGGATGTTTGTGAACGGAGTTTTGAAAAGTTAAAAGACAAGCTAACCTTGACTCCAATTTTGACTTTGTCGGAAGGTAATGATGGGTTTATGGTTTATTATGATGCATCTCGGGTAGGGCTTGGTTGTCTTTTGATATAGCATGGTATGGTGATTGCCTATGCATCTAGGCAATTGAAGGTGCATGAGAAGAATTACCCTACTTATGACTTGGAGTTATTGGCAGTTGTGCTTTGTTTGAAAATATAGTGGCATTACTTGTATGGTGTACACGTGGATATCTTTTCTAATCATAAGAGTCTACGATATGTTTCCACTCAAAAGGAGTTTAATCTCATGTAGAGAAGATGGCTTGATCTTCTCAACGTCTATGATATGAGTCTTTACTACTACCCAGGTAAGGCTAACGTGGTTGCTGATACTCTTAGCAGTTGTTCATAGGGAGTTTGGCTCATGTAGAGGAAGGAAAGAAGGAATTAGTGAAGGACATTCATCACTTGGCTAATCTTGTAGTTCATCTCTTGGATTTCAAGGATGTGGTGTGATGGTATAGGAAGTGGTTTGATCGTCTCTTGGTGCAGAGATCAAGGAGAATCAAGTGTTAGATCCTATCTTGATGAAAATCAAGAGTGATATTGGTGGCCAAAAGGTGATGGTGTTTGAGATCAGTGGTGATGTTTCTTTGCGGTACCAATGGAGGTTGTGTGTTCCTGATGTCTATGGGTTGAGATAAAAAGTTTTGGTTAAGGTGCATAAATCACGCTATGCTGTACATCCTAGCTCAATGAAGATGTATCATGATCTCAAGGAGATCTACTGGTGGAATGGCATGAAGAGGGATGTGGCTGATTTCGTGGCCAAGTGCATGGTGTGTCAACAAGTTAAGGTTAAGCACATGAGGCCTGGTGGGTTGTATCAAGAGATTGATTTGCCCGAATGGAAATGGGAAGGGATCAATATAGATTTTGTTATCGGTCTTCCTTGATCTTGAAACTAATTTGATTCAATTTGGGTCATCATGGACAGGATGATGAAGTCTACTCACCTTTTGCTAGTGAGGACTACCCTTTTAGAGCATGATTATGCGAAGTTGTATCTTTAGGACGTTGTGAAGCTGCATGGGGTGCCTGTTTTGATTATATTTGATCGTGGCACGCAGTTTTTAACTTATTTCTGGTGGTCTTTCAAGAATAGGTTGGTACTAAAGTTAGTCTGAGTATTGATTTTCATCCGTAGTCGAATGGGCAAGCAGAGAGGACTATTTAGACATTAAAAATTATTCTTCGGGCGTGCGTGATTTATTATGGTGGCAATTGTGTTGAGCATAATCCTTTGGTAGAGTTTGCTTACAATAATAGCTATCATTCTAGTATTTGTATGGACCCTTTGAGGCGTTGTATGATAAGAGGTGTAGATCTCCTATTGGGTGGTTTGAGCTTGTGAGATGGATATGTTTGGTCCAAATTTGGTTTATCAGGACATGGATAAGGTAAAGGTGATTTTGGATAGGCTTATAGCTGTCCAAAGTCGCCAAAAGTCTTATGCGGATGTTAGGTATAGAGACTTTGAGTTTGATGTTGGGGAAAAGGTCTTCCTAAAGGTATCACCCATGAAGGAAGTCATGCAGTTTGGAAAAAAGGGAAAGCTCAGTCCCCAGTTTATTGGTCCTTATGAGGTTTTGCGGAGGGTTGGTAATGTTGCTTATGAATTGGAGTTGCCTTCTAGATTGAGCTCTGTTAATCCATTCTTTCATGTTTCCATATTGAAGAAGTGTATTGGTGATCCTTCTTTGGTGGTTCCTTTGGAGGTATTAGGTATTTTGGATTCTCTGTCCTATGAAGAGTTCATAGTTTAGATATTGGATAGGCAGGTTCATTGATTGCAGACCAAGGATGTGGCCTTAATTAAGGTTCTATGGCGGAACCACAAGATGGAAGAGGCTACTTGAGAAGAGTAGGAGGACATGAAGTCAAAATATCTGCTCTTTTTTCTTCTCTTAGGATTCATGCGGAAGGTATATGTTCTTAAAACACATCTATGTTTTCTGTCTTTATTAAAGGAATGATTTCCTTGGATCTTTATTTTCTGTCTTTACTAAAGTAAAGAGTACATGCATCTAGAGGGTGTAAGTCATGCCGGTACTACCTTGTCCATCATTCAGGGATGAATGTTCCTAGTGGGAGAGACTGAAACACCCTGGTTTTTGGACCTTTGAAATTTCCTGGAATTTTGGTCTCTGGACCCAATACGACTCATGGGTACGAGTCGTATGTTGGGGTATGAATGGTATGGTCCTACCGTACACTGACCAGTGTTGGTTGATAGGCTTGGATGGGTTACTAAAATGGATACGACTTGGGGTGGTACAAGCCGTATGGTTGGATACAGATCATTTTGGTTTGGGTATTTCCTTCTCTTAATCTTAGACTTGGTAACTTAGGTTGGGTCTGAGTACAAGTGGCTCACCATGAGTCGTAAGCCAGGGTACGAATAGTATCAGGGACTCGTATAGTGGACAATGTTCAAGTCTCTTGGAATTTTATTCTACCAGGGGTACGGGTTGAGGGTATGGATCGTACTCTATTGATATGACTTGGTTTGGATGACTCGTATTTTGATCAATGTTTTGTCCAAGGGTTGAGGCTCAGGACACGAGTGACAAGTATCATTCGTATCAGATGGTATGACTCGTAAGGGTCAGTCATATCCCTGTGATGGGATTCTGTGCAACTTAAGTGGGGGTATTGTGGATATTTCCCCACTTAACCTAATAAGGCCCCATGACTTTTAACTCATCTGAAAGGTTATTTTCCCTATTTTTTTGTTCATTAATACTTAGAAACTCTCTCAAATACTCCATAATTCTCTCAAGAGCTTTTGGGGCAAGGAAGCTAAGGTTTCAACTAGAGGGACAATTTGGGGATCTTGTTGGTGATTTCTCTCCATCTACTTTGTCAATTAAGGCATGTTCTCTTCCATCATTGTTAGTTCCAACTAAAGGTATGGTTTTATATAATGTTTTCATGGTTCCATTATTGTATGATTTTGTTTTTCAGACATGATTTGGGGGTTTTATTATAAATACTTAGTTATGGTTTCTCATGGTTTTAATTATGCTTTTATATGCATTAATGGTGGTTTGGATACTTGGTGGTATGGGAATGGTTTAATGGTAATTGGAATTGGTTTTGGTTATGTTATTACCCCCAAGGTGTTTGACAAAATGCTTATGAGAAGTTTTCATTGCATTGGTGTATTTTAAATGGAACTCTTGCTTGTCTTAAACTTGGTAAAGGAACTCAAATGGTTTAAATGGTTTTGAAAGGTTAAAGGCCAAATGGTAATGCTTGTAGGGTACATGGGAATCCCCCAAGTAGTTTAATATGGTAAATGGAAGGGTACATAGGAATCCCTTAATCCGTAATGGTTGGATACGGATAATACTTGCAAGTTATAGTTGGTATGATGATACCACTACTAATGGTCTTGGTTAATAAATGGATAATGGTTTGGTTGGTTTGAAATGGTTTCAATTGGTCCTAAAGGGGAGGTGTAGCAAAGATGTGGAAGGTGGAGGTCCCGGGGGGACCAAATTTGGAAACTCATATTTGCCGATGTGAGGTTTGGTCTTGAAGACCATGTGCATGCTATCACACTTTATTAGGGGATGTACTAGTCATCCCAAGTTATTTTCTCCGGTCGTGCGGCTTCACGCACTTGGGCCCTTTCAGCAGGGGAGCTGAACCCATATAGCTCGTGGGTGGTTTAGGAAGGTAATTGCTACACAACCATGGTAAAGGTTTTTAAGGTGCGTGCAAAACCCGCTTCCCTTTCCCGACACAGTTATGCATATATGTATAGTTGTATGCATTATGGATTGTTTTACTTTATTTTTATAAATGGCATTATTTTAGCCTTATCCTGAGTTCATGCTAGCGATCATTTGCTATCCCGTCCTCGACCGGATGTATACTTATGTTATGTAGGAACCGACCTTTCCACTCCTCCTGTTTAGAACTCAAACTTTGGTATTCAACATTTAGGATTAAAGTGGTGAGCCTCAATCTTTTCAGAAGGCTCCATTTCATGTCATGGATATTCCTATACACTTTGACTTTATTTTGGTTATTAGTTTTGGCTCTGGTTGGGGGCTTGTCTCAACCATAACTCTTTTCGTTAGAGGCTTTGTGGTACTACAATGGGTTAGTATGGCCAGGATCGCTATTGGTTTCGGCCTTAGTATTGGAGTTGGTATTGGGGCTGATATCATTAGACATAATTTCTCATTGTTCCATCATATTTTATCTTGAGATTAATTATATTATATCTTGGTTATGGCTGGGTTTATGGCTCTTGGTTTGGTTTTGGTTATGGTTTGGTGTGGTTCAGATTGGGTTGAGCAATTGGACTGGGTTGGGTTGGTCACGGTCGTGATCCTATCCCAGAGCTTGATGCTAGATAACATGCTATTTTGTTATATACTAGAAATTCAGCCAACTCAGGACAGGCGACTGGAGGTTGGATTGGGTAACAGGGGGTGGTCCCCGATCCTGCTTGGACTTGGGATGCCCATTACGACAAGGCCCCAGTTTGGGTCGTATCATCTTAATAACCCAACAGATGCAACTAACTCAAACTAACTTTGCTGAGGAAAAAATAGAATAAACTCCATTAATTACATAAAAAAGTAACACAATAAGTATTTAACTAATAGCAACTTGAGCTAATAGTGATTCTTGTAACATGCATCCCTCTCAAGCTGAAGAGTGCAAAATATTGAGTACACGAAGCTTTCCAATTAGATAAAAGTGTTGAGAATGACCCAAGCTCTTGGTTAAGAGATTAGTTGTCTGGTGTTGTGTAGAAACATATTGAGGATGGACTATGCTAGATTTGATTTTGGCTGGATAAAGTAACAATGAATCTCAATGTGTTTAATCCTTTCATGAAATATAGTATTAGCAGCTAACCGGATATAAAACTTTCTATTACTCAAGATAGGAATAGGTTGTTGGATGGAAACACCTAAATTAGTGAAAAGACTAAGCAACCAAGTTACCTCGGCAACAACTGAGGCCATGCTTCTGTATTCATCCTCAGCTGAACTCCTAGAGATCGTTTGTTGTTTCTTTGATTTCCAAAACACCAAAGATTCCCTAAGATTCACTACATAAGCAGTGATCGATCTCATGGTATTTGGGCAAGCAACCAAATCGAAATCATATCAGTAAGTGAACTTTGTAGCTGGCTGAGATTGTAGCCAAACCTCTTGTCTAATTGTACCTTGCAAGTATGTAATAACTCTAACAGTTTCATCCCGATGGGATTTCCTTGGGTGCTGCATGAGTTGAATTAAAGTTCATAATGCATGATAAATATTAGGCCTAGTTATGGTTGCATACATGAGCTTACCAATAATTTTGATAATAAGTTATGTTTAAACGTACTGCATCTTGAGTAGAATTATTAGATTGATCAACCTCGACTGAGGCGAGCCTTAATTTGAATTATAAACGAGTAGATGCTGGTTTAACACCAGTAAGTCCCATATCTGAAAGAAGTTCCAAAATGTACTTTCTCTGATTCGAAATAACACCCTTATAAGATCTCAGGACTTCAATACCCATGAAATACTTAAGCTCCCCTTAGTCTTTCCCTCCTGCTGCTGAGTATAGCTCTTTGTAATCAATCTTTCCTTGAATCTTTCAACTTATCCATTGGCTAAGTACTTAATCTTATATACCCACCTTGAAAAAATAGACTTTTTCCTATTGGAAGATCAACAACTTCCCAGTTCTTGTTTGCTTTAAGGTCTTAAATTTCTAGTTTTATGGCTTGAATCCATTTATTATCCTGAGATGTTTGTTTTAAAGTTTGTGGCTCTACTAAGTTTTCAAACTTAGATAAATAGTTGTGATAACTGCCTGAAATATTATCATAAGATAGAGTATTAGCCAAGGGATACTTCACCCCTTTAGAAGGTGTTGCATAGTCCTTTATCCACACAGGGTGTCTTGTGGATCTACTTGTTCTTATGAGAGGTTCAAATACTGAAGGAACAGAAGGACCTTCACCTGAATATATTGAATCATTTTGTGTTGGAAAGACACGAGGAGTGACTGCATCAGTAACCAAGCTTAGATTGACTAAATTATCTACACACTCTTCATCTGAAAGATTAGAAATCTCCTCAGTTGTAGAAGTACCATCAGGATGCAAGAAATCTGACACTGGCTTAATATGATATATCTTGGAAAAAGGAAACTTATGTTCCTTAAAAACCACATCTCTACTGATATAGAACTTCCTGGTACCCAAATCTAAGAGCAAATAGCCCTTTTATATAGATGAATATCCCATCATAACTGATGGTGTTACTCTTTCTGCAAATTTATATCCCTTAGGAACTACAGTAGCATAACAGAAGCATCCAAATACTCTTAAGTGATCTAAAAAAGGGATCTTTGAGAATAATAACTCATAAGGACATCTTTCTTTAATAATAGACTAAGACAATTTATTCATCAAGTACAATGCCGCCTCAATGCAATTTCTCCAATATCTGATAGGCATGTTAGACTGAAATTTAAGAGCTCTATATTTAAGATTCCTCTATATTTTCTCTTAACTATGTCATTTTGTTATGGTGTATAAAAATAACTACTCCTATGAATAACTCTTTGGTTTTGAAGTAATTTTTTACATTGGGAATTAAAGAATTTTGTACCATTATCAGATCACACAAATTTAATAGGCAAACCAAATTGATTCTTTATCATTTAAAGGAAATGCTTGATAGTCACAATAGCTTCAGACTTAAGTTGCAACAAATGAATTCATGTATATCTGCTAAAATCATCAACTACAGTCAGGAAATAATACTTTTTGTCAAAAGTTAGGACCTTTTAAGGACCCCAAAGATCCATGTGAACCACATCAAAAGTTTTAGATGATTTAGAGGTTCTAGTAGGAAATGATATCTAGATTGCTTAGCCAAAGGACTGACATGATAATTAATTACAAAGTCACTATCAGTATCATTTCCTAACAAGTTTAGTGACTAGAGAACTTGAGACGAAGGATGTCCAAACCTCTTGTACCATAAAGTGCATTCTTGTACTTAAATCTTTGTTGCCACCACTTGGTTTTTATTTGCCTCCACCTTATTCTTCATATCATTTCTACTTCTAGAGATGTAAAGTCTCCCTTCTTCTGTATCAATTCACTTCATCCTGTCAGTGTAAAGATCCTGAAATGTTCCAAAGTCAGATAAAAAGAGACAAAATAAGACAAATCCTTGGAGATTTTTAAAATGGACAATAAATTAAATTTGAAGTTTGAAACTAATAGCACATTTTTACATCCTCATCTTCAAATATAGGCACCTTTTCGACATGAGAAATACCAAATGCATCTTATATAGGTAAGTTTACCTTGTTATTTTGCATTGCATCTAAGTGTTGCTCATTGGTCAACAAATGTATTCTGGATGCCACATGGTGGGAAGCATCATAATCTACAATCCACTCATGAGTAAATAGATTACCCATTAGGCATGTAGAAATACGTGATGAAGGGGTATGAGTACAACCCTTAACATCCTTGTTCAATAACTGCATGATCTTCTTATACTCATCTTCCGTGAAACCTTGTGCTTTTTCCAAAAATGCATTATTCACATCATGAGTTGATGAACTAGCCTAATATTACAATCATCCATAGAGATAGTATTTGTTGAGGTAGAAGTAGATGCATGATCACCAATACTAGATTGGTCTCCAAAAGTGCCAAAGTTACTATTGTTCTGACCTCCATGATTGGAGTACCCATAACCACTCCTTAACTACACATTATTATATTTGATTTTCTTCCTTGACTACTAATCATTTAGATATCCAATTAGTTTATAACAATTCTCCATAGTATGCCTTATGAAATGACAATACTCACACTGTAATTTTCTACCTCTATAGTATTGAGATGAAGTTTTACTGGTTTGTAAGGTAATTGAATCTGCTTATCTCTTATAATCACTAAACTAGGTGCATGTTGAATCTCATCCTCGATTATGAAGGCATAAGGTTGATTCAGAGTTAGAGTTACTATTTTCAAAATAATTTGTTTGTGTGATTGATAATATGTGTTATTTAACCCACTGAGAAAATGAATCAGGCACAATTGAGTTAAATGATTAACATAATCCTTTGATTAAGAGAAATCACAACTAGGTGGAGGAAATATTGCATTATACTCCCTCCACAAATGTTTAAGTTTGGTGAAATACATTGAAAAAGAATTAGTTCCTTATGTAAGTGTAGCAATTTCTTGGCGTAACTGATACACTCTCATGCTATTCACCTTATCAAACCTTTTTCGTAAATCCTACCATGCTGCAAAAGCATTGGTAGCATGAAAAACTCCACTATGAAGCATCACACTAACAATACTCACTATCCATGTGTAACACTTTGATTTTTCTGAACCGGAACACTACACGGTGCTCATGACCACGAAGGACCACAAGATAACCCATGATTGATATCTATACCTGTACATTGCATAATGAATATAAATGCGGAAACATGAACTGAAAGGCCATAAGGTTCAATACTGAACATAATCTAAATAATAACAATGTCTGAATAAAGTGGTATCACAATACCAAAACAAAACTGAAATATTAAAGTCTGAATCTAGTCTGAAAACCTCTAACTGTCTGAAGTAGGGAGTGGAAGGAACATGTCTCCAACTAACTCCTGACAACTGAAAGCCAACTGAAATACTGAAGTAATAAAGTAGTAATCATGTCCTCGAAGAATTAGGACTCACTGCTAACTCTTACTGCTGAAATCTGCAATGCTACTGTTGCTCTGAAACTCATGCCTCGGAACCTATGGCTAAAAATAAAACACCATAGCACGAATGCGTCAGTACGACTAAATGTACTGAGTATACAAGTGAGGTAGTCTAAATTCAAAGGGTTTATATGCATGAACAATGCTGACTGATATGAACGTGAGAATACAAACATGCATAAGCAACTACAACTGAACTCGTGGTGATACTGACTACTGAGTCTGAATGCTGACAACATGAGTGTACTGATACTGAGATACTGAATGAATGAGTTCAATGATATTAATATATAAGTCACTACTAAGTGAGGAACTGATACTGCATTACTAAATAGATGAATGACTATTTCTGAAAGTTTGAATTATAAAGAACTGGTCTGATTGACTGTGTCTCAAAGTCCTGAAACTGAATACTGATAACGTGAGTTATGATGACTGATATAATTGATATGACTGTGATTATTAGCATAATCGATGTAACTGATACCGAGCGACTATATCTGACAGTCTAAGTTCTGATGGAACTATCTGATTCCGCACTGTATGGAGTAACTTAATCTGAGATCAGTCCTATATAGCGGGTGATCTCTGAGTATTATGATAATAAAGATAATTTGACTTAGTTTGAGATCATTCCTACCTAGCGGTTGATCTCTAAATATGATGATATTGATACTGCTTGACCATAGTTGAGGTCAGTCCTATCTAGTGGGTGATCCCGGAGTCTATTGATAATGATAAGGATTGACTCTTCTGACAGTCCTGAATCTGTAAATAAAAATGTGGGATGTATTTATCTAACCGACATGCCCCTTTTTATCTAGTCTGGGGTCCAACCTGTAACCCCAGTTGGAAGGGTGTCATTACCACGCCACAAGTAAAGACAAATGCTGTGGAGTCAGTCCTAATCTAGTAGGTAACCCTTGGGATCAGTCTTATACTTTTAAATGTGCTAACGGGTGATCCCTGAGTATGTAAGTCCTATCTAACGGGTGACATCTCCTACCTACGCTGTCTACGTAGTTCTGGAACTTAGGGATTGCTTCTTGAGATCTCATTCCTATCTAGCGGGTGAGTCCCCATCCCTAGGCTCGCTTAGTGCTGAATCCTACTCCCATCTGAAAGACACTGAACCAATTAATTAAGCTAAACTGATTAACCGAACTGAACTGATTAGCTGAACTAAACTGATTAGCTGAACTAAACTGATTAGCTGAACTGATACTAGTGGTATTGTTTAGCGGAGCTAAACTGAGTTTACTGAGTTCCGTTGACTAACAAAATGTACTGATGTCTAAGGACTGACTGAGAGTATTGTAGTTACTGAGATTTACTTGGAATACTGAAATCACTGAGATTACTGAACTACTGAGATTTCTGAGATTTCCTGAGTCACATGGTTGACTGAGTTCTATGGATCATGGCTTGACTGAGAGTATCGTGAAACATGACATGGCTCTAGGAACACAGTTAAATTTTCAGGTACAAGTACCCCCAGGACTCGATGGAAGGAAATTGACAAAACATGACTTTGCTCTTCTTGAACACATGACCAATATTCATAATTCAAAATACCAAAAGTTGGGGATTTCATACTACATATAGTTCTCAAAGTCTTATACATGGAAGGGAATGCACATAACAACATGCCCAAAGTCCATCAATCTAGTTTCATGAACATTCCATCAATAATCATGATGCATAACAATATCATAGAAGTCATTATTTTCATTAGGGTGTAGCATGCATTTGTCATTTAGGTCACAATTCAACTATAATACATGACTTCTAGTCTTTTAGGCATTTTATCAAACACCTTACATGCACACTTCGTGGCATAGGTGTATTCATTAATTTAACAATCTTGAGCCACCCAAACTCATGAATTTCAACTGACATACTCAGATACTTCCTCAAAATACATTAAGATACCATCTTGAAACTCCAATAACAACCATAAACATGAACATGATCACACCATAACAAGAAAATCACAATTTATTATTTAAAACTTGATTCTTTGACTCCATGGATGAAAGGGATCCATGTATGAACACTACGCATACCTTAGGGATTGAATCTTAAAACAAAATTGACCTTTCTTGAATGTTATTGGATTGGGAATCTTAATTCTTGAATATCCTGTGGAGAGTGTGATGGAATCTTGAAGTTAATTGAGAAGAAACCCTAAGTTTGTTTTTGGGAACAAAGAGGGTTAAGAGCTTTTGAAACTAAATACCAATAGCTAAATAAGTGTTTTATGTCGTGGGGTAAGGTTTAGGGTAAGGGAAAAATACCAAAATACCCCTACAAACTTACTTCCTAGTTTTTGAAAATATCAGCTGATGATATGGGCTGATAAGCCGCCAGGTCTGTGATAGCCCGTCAGCCCAGGTCGTCACCTAGGACCTGAAATTAATAGGCTTCTACCTAAGGCTGACAACATTAGCTGATAAGTCGTCAGAAATGTGATAAGCTATCAGAAATGTCATCAAAAATATGATAAGCCGTCAGAAAGGTCGTCAGAAATGTGATAACCCGTCAGACAGGTTGTCACTCAGTTTCTAGTCTAACATGCTGGAATAAAATGGGTATAACTTTTTGCTCCGATATCGGATTTGGGAGAAATTTATATAGTTGGAAAGCTAATTCAATTATATATATTTTGGTGGGTCATGATATTAAAAATTTGTAGTACAACAAGAAATATGCTTATTTGAAGTTGACTATAGTAATATCCTTCCCAAGAGTTCAATCGGTAAGGAATATTTTGATTCGTCTGATAGCAGGGAGTTATTTGAAGCATTAATATAAATCTATCTTACTTATAACACTATAAAATAACCATGATGTAATATGCATGAGATTGAAACATGGCTCTAATATTGGTTTGGATTTTTCGGGGTATTATAATATCTCCCCCTTGGGAACATTAGTCCTCGAATGAGACTGACTGAGAGAGGAGGAATGATAGACCGAACATGAAATGAACATAAATAACTGAAACATGATCTCATGACTGACGTGAATAATTAACTGACTATATCATACTGAACATGCATAACTGATGCATGTGTAACTAATTCGTGAATGCATGGCTGAGGTTTCTGATAACTGAAGTTCTCGCAATGAGAATGCATATCTAATGCATGATTATATAACTGAACTAGCATATGTATGAATGACTGAATATGCTATGGTACTTGATATCAAGTTTATGATGTAGTCCTGAGCAAGGAACTGAATAAGTTTAAAGAAAACTGTTACCCTACACGGGAATGCTAATGAGCCTAAAATTATTTACTAAATTTGCAAGAGAGGAAACATGACAACATAATTGATTCTGATACGGGACATATGAACTGAACTTAGCCTCTGAATACATGGCTTACAACTGAGGTTAGGATTTTAAGGGTCAACTTATGAGTACCCTATACTCTAAATTGGATTCGTTATGCAAAGAGAAACTGAATGAGTTAAGACATAAGAGCGTTAGGGTTTTATGGGGTATATCCCCCTTGGGACACTATGTCCTTCTAAGAATGCTCACCTTGCTGAGACACTGGGGCGATACACAAGGCCTCTACGAACTAGATTATAACTGAACCTCGGGTGTCTGAAACTAATGCATGATGCATAAACTGACCTAAACTTGCAATTACTAGGAGGTTCTACCTTGGAATAGTTACATTCCCTGAGACTTCGAATAGCATGAATAGATGCAAGGATGAGAAAACAAACTATACCAATCTGACTGCTTGATTGCTAAACTGACTTGCTGACTTTACTAGCTAACTCATGCTGAAACATAATCTTAATGAGAGAAATATATCTAACAATGCATACCATGAACATGAAAGACTTGTAACGTACCCGAATCTAGGTCACGGAAACTTTTCGGATCATGATGAGTCTGGAGTGCATATAGTCTATTCTAACGCTGACCACTCTTGGTGCCCTACTGATGTAAATGTTTACCCCTCTGTGCTAGAACTATACACTCCCGTATCCTGTGGCCTGGCTTGCCACACCCAAAGCATACATCATTGCCTACCCTACATGCACCTAGGTGATTCCTACCACACTCTTCGTAAAGCGGATAGGTAAGACTCCTGTTCTTACTACCCTGGGCCTCGAATCCTGGTGCCCCATCATGACAATCATTCATGGATTGGGTACTGGTGCACTAGATGAGGATGGAGCTGGTACTAAAAACTTTTGACTATGCTGAGAACGGTTACCACCCTGTGACTTAGGTTGAGCAAAGATGAAACTACCTATCCTTGCTCTCTTACTCTTTCTCTCCCTCATCCTAATCTTCTGCTCCTCTATCTGCTGAGCATGAGCCATAAGCTTGGCTAAAGTCATATCACTATTCAACATCGCATACCTACACTCATTGACCACACTATCATTCACCCCTGAGACAAACTTACTCATCTTAGCTCTACTATCTGTAACCACATGAGGGGCATATTTGGCTAACTGAGTAAACTTAAGAGAATACTCTTTCACCGTTATGTTTCCCTACCTGAGGTTGATGAAATATAGCACCTTAGCTTCTCTAAGCTCTAGAAGAAAGAATCTATCAAAGAAAGAAGAGGCAAACTCCTCCCACTTTATAGAACCTGCATCATCTAACCTTTCTAACTTCTACTGTTTGTACCAAGTATGAGCCACATCTTGCAACTAATATGCGGCTAACTCAGCACTTTCAATAGTAGTCACTCCCATGACGTCGGTAACCTTCTGAATCTGATCAATAAACTCCTGAGGGTCTTCATCTATATTAGACCCGAAGAAAGAAGGAGGATTCATTTGGGTGAAGTCTAGAATCCTGTCTGCAGCTGAATTGGCCACTGGGTTGGCTGGAAAGACAGCTGGTCATTCATGCTGGGCAGCACTGACTGAGCAAGAGTAGTGAATGCGGCCCTGAATTCCGCATGAGAAACATGTTCTCCCAAAGGATCTTTGAGCATAGGGGCTGGATGATTTCTTCTCTTGGGAGGCATGTTCTGAAATCAAGAGGAGAAATAGATTTGACTGAGAGATTAACTAGAGATTATGCTCACTGGCACGATAGTTCTCAAAGTCTTATACATGGAAGGGAATGCACATAACAACATGCCATAAGTCCATCAATCTAGTTTCATGAACATTCCATCAACAATCATGATGCATAACAATATCATAGAAGTCATTATTTACATTAGGGTGTAGCATGCATTTGTCATTTAGGTCACAATTCAACAATAATACATGACTTCTAGTCTTCTAGGCATTTTATCAAACACCTTACATGCACACATCGTGGCATAGGTGTATTAATCAGTTTAACAATCTTGAGCCACCCAAACTTATGGATTTAAACTAACATGCTCACATACTTCTTGAAAATACATTAAGATACCATCTTGAAGCTCCAATAACAACCATCAACATGAACATGATCACTCAATAACAAGAAAATCACAATTTATTATTTAAAACTTGATTCTTGGACTCCATGGATGAACACTACGCATACCTTAGGGATTGAATCTTGAAAGAAAATTGACCTTTCTTAAATGTTATTGTATTGGGAATCTTAATTCTTGAATATCTTATGGAGAGTGTGATGGGATCTTGAAGTTAATTGAGAAGACACCCTAAGTTTGTTCTTAGGGACAAAGAGAGTTAAGATCTTTTGAAACTAAATACCAATAGCTAAATACGTATTTTTGGTGTTTATTTCATGGGGTAAGGTTTAGGGTAAGGGAGAAAGACCAATATACCCCTAAAAACTTACTTCCTAGTTGCTGAAATTATCAGCTGACGACATGGGCTGATAAGCCGTCAGGTCTGTGATAGCCCATCAGCCCAGGTCGTCACCTAGGACCTGAAATTTATGGGCTTCTGCCTAAGGCTAACGACATTAGATGATAAGTCATCATAAATGTGATAATACATCAGAAATATGATAAGCCATCGGACAGGTCATCAGAAATGTGATAAGCCATCAAACAGGTCGTCACTCTGTTTCTAGGCTAACATGCTGGAATAAAATGGGTATAACTTTTTGCTCTGGTATCAAATTTAGGCAAAATTGGTATATTTGGAAAGATAATTCAATTATCTATCTTTTGGTATGTCATGAGCTCCAAAATTAGTAGTAAAACTTCAGATATGCTCATTTGAACTTGACTATAGCAATATCCTTCCCAAGAGTTCAATCGATAAGGAATGTTTTGATTTGTCTGATAGCTGGGAGTTATTTGAAGACTTAATATACATCTATCTTACTCATAAAACTATAAAAGAATAATTATATATTATGCATTAGATTGAAACATGGCGCTAATAGTGGTTTGGATTTTTCGGGGTATTACACCATGACAACATAATGGCATTGCATGTATCCCATTGTTCATGTAGCTCATTGCGGTACAAATTTCTAATGCAATCACCTGAAAAAAAACCATGGTTTCTCTTCCCTAACAACTCAACTTATTTGATCTATTCCAAAATTCATAACTGTCTGAACCAATAAACTTGATAGGAATAAAAAAACACACTTGAAACATCAGAGGATCGATTTGTTCTATTTGACAGGAGTCATAGCTGAATTTCAGAAGCAAAAAATAAGATTTTTCTGCAAAAAAAAGAGATCTAAACTCGCTTTGATTATCTACTCTTGGTAAGAAACATCGTTGATTCTAATACATGTCAAAATTAAGCTCAAAAGCTCATTACCTATTGAACAAATCACAAAGAAACAAAGGGAGACGAAGAAAGGGACAAGCTTTATTTCATTGTGTATTGAAAGTTATGTATAGTACTGTTGATCGCTCATATATATAGACAAGGAGTGAGCCTCAAAATATCTCCTAATCCTTCACCACTATCCTGCACCACAATTCCAGTTCATCGCTAGCTGAAATATGATACAACTAACTTTAACTAACTCGGGCAATTTAGTTAAAAGTGACCAAAGAGTTTTGAAATGAGGTGTAGGTGACTCAAGTTTTAAGAATTGAGTGTAGGTGATAATTACTTTATTCATGATTAATAAAGCTGACAAAGTTTGAGAATGTACCACAAGTGTTTTAATTTACACTTTGATCCAAGTAGAGCCTAATATAACTAGAAACGGAGGGAGAAAAATGTGCATTTTCTCTCTCTTCTAATTTTTCTTGTTCTATCTCTCTTTGAAATTTTTGTTGTTCATTATTGCTGTTTATTTATTCATCATCTTGTGCTTCATTATCTTCACCTTCTTCTTCATTATCATCATCTTCTTCTTTTTGTTTACCATTGTTGTTGTTTTTACTGCTACTTTTGCTACTTGACTAATTTTTTAGGTCAAATTTAGTTTTGTACAACACTTTGACATTACTTTATAGGAGGAATTGGTAAATATAATTGTGATTTTTAGTTGAATTTCTCATCTGGGTACTCTACTACTTCTGTTTTTAAAATAATGGATAGAACCCGAACATGAACCCAACAAAAGATTCAACAGATGACTCATATGTTACGACAGATGAGTCATCTGTTACAATGAAATACTCATATGTTGGTTTCATGTTTATGGTTCTATAGTTCTATAACATGAATTAAATAGATGGGTAATCTATTATAATAGACGAGCTATCTGTTATAACAAAGGAGTCATCTGTTATTATAGACTACTCACCTGTTGTAATAGAACCTGAAGTTGATTCTAATAGATGTGTCATCTGTTGCAATAGGTGAGCAATCTATTGCAATAGGTTAGTGATCTTTTTAATAGGTGAATCATCTATTGGAATCAACTCTTAAGGTTCTATAGTACATCCCAACAGGTGAGTTATCTATTGCAACAAATATATAATCTATTGGAATATATGATTAACCTGTTCCAATAAATGATGACTCATCTGTTGGAGTCAGCTTTAGGTTCTATAGTACTTTAATATGAATTACCAACAGGTGAGTTATCTGTTGCAATATGCAACTCACCTATTGTAACTGATTACTCATCTGTTGGGGTTCATGTTACGGCACTATAAAATCAATATTAATTTTATTATTATGTAATTATTAACTTTTATTAACCAATGTCTTTATTTAGTTACCACTAATGGAGGGATCAATAACAATAGGGATGGATTGTCATGGTGAATGGATCGATAAGATCTATCGATATGTCTGGCATTAGAAGGAGGGTGAAATTCCAGAAATGAAAGCTATGATAGTCCAAAGTGATGTTTCATATGATGATTCTGTAAACTTAACCATCAGCTATTGTAGACTGAATTATTAATCAAAAGAAATCGTCATCAACTACATGCACAGCTCAGTTGCGTGCTTATCTTAGTGATTCAGCTAGGCCAGTGTTAAGGGTGTACATGGTTGAAAAACCAAGAGAAATAAGAACCAGAATATAGAAGAACAACAACAGGAAGACATCTTTGATGCTAAATTGGATGATCTGGACACGAATATTCCAAATGATCATTAAACACCTACCCCAGTTGTTACGAGCAATACGGTGGGCAGTTCTTCTCAATCAACACAGTCGGGCAATCGTCAAGATGATGAGACTGGATTATATAAGGAAATGTCATTGAAGAATAAGAAAGAACTATCTATTTCTTTGTTTATTGCTTGCTTGAAAAAAGATTTAAGATTAAAGAAGGTGATTAATTCAAGCAAAGTCTTTTCCTTTAAATGTGCTAATCCAAAATGCAAGTGGTGGTTGAGGGATGTAAAATACTTAAGTTCTGACATATTCGTTATTAATGTTTATAATAAGTATCACACATATGGTTCGGAGCACATTATGGGCCAATATCCTCACGCCACAGTGATGTTCTGACTTTTGACGGGATATTTTACATTTTTTTCTAAGGATAATTGTACGTTTTTGAGAAACTTTTGCTGTATTTGATACTGGGGTTTAGTATTTTTAGGTCAAGGATATAGATGGAGAAGAAACTTGGAAAAATAGCAGAAAAAGGTCACCGACGGTCAAACTGGTGGACCATCATCCAAGTAACGAACCGTCTGGGTGACCGTCAAGGTTAAACAGCAAGGACCAAATGGATGACTCCTGTGACGGTCCAAGTGATGGAACTTCGGACTTCCGATGGACCGTCAATATGGCCGTCAGGTTGAAACAGAGAAGGACCCCTCAAGTGTTCATGCGATAGTCCTCTCGATGGATCTTCATGCTATCGATGGTCCACCAACATAACCGTCAGCCCTTAAACAAAACGTAGCACTTTGGTACCATTAACGAAGGTCAACGTGATAAACCGTCAGGCTTCCAACAGGCCATCAACATGACCATTAACTTTGACGTGGCTTTAAATGAGTTTAAATTTTAAATATTCAGTACCTGGGAACATATAAATACCCAGTTTAGGTTTTATTTAGGTATCTTTTATCATATTTCTATCTAGGAATTGTAACATAGTATTATTGAAGATTCAAGCTACAATTGTAGATCTAGTCATTTTGTTCTTATTCTCACTGAAGATTCAAGAACAATTCTTGTAATTTTTGTAAGTAATTCTCTGAATCCATTTATGAAGAACACAATGATTTCTTCTACTTCTTCTCATATGATGTATGGCTAAGCTCCCATAACTAGGGTTATGGGAGCCTTGATGTTAATAGCTGATTGGGGTTGTGAAACATTTAATTTCCATATGTAATTGTGATTGTATAAATCCTTCTTCATATTAAAGATCTTTCTTTGTTGCAAACTTGAAAGGTGAGCCCAAGAACATCACATGTCTTAGAAGAAAAGTGTATGTTGGGAAAACAAGGGGTTTACTTGAAATCTAAAGGCTTTATCCTTTGGGTTATGGGTTGATAGCTTAAAAGGGATTAACCCACATGAGAGATTATTTGAATAAATCAACAAATTATTTAAGTTCGAGAGAATTGAAGGGTAAACTATCCATTTAGGTTGAGAAACAAATGGGTAAAATTTAGAATTCAATAACTCTTACAATTGAATTTATAAATTGGAAATTTAAGGTAACTCACAACCCCGACTGCTTGAACATCTTGGTGAACATAACACTAGTTAGTTTACTCTCATTTAATTAATACTTGAAATAAAATTCTCTAGTTGGAATTCATTTGGATACTATTGAATAGTTAGAAACCCTTTTTTTATCAGGAACCTTAGATCAACAGTTTGTTAACAACCATTACACTTAGTTTGCACAGTATTCCCTATAGGATTCGACCCCAACCTAGTTGGATTCTATATTTGACAGCGACTGCTTACACTTTCTAATGAGTGTCGTAATTTGGGTGTATCAAATTTTGGCACCGTTGCTGGGAAATACAGTTGTCAGTTAAGTTTATGATTGTTAATTGACCTATGATCAAGTTTACCATATTTTACCTTTATTTGTTGTTTTTGATTTATTACAGGATCATTGTTTTTATTCTACGTACCAAAAGTTCAGGAGAACCACTATTACCCTTCAATCCTGAACCGCATCTAATTGGTTGAATAGAAGAACAATAAGAAGCTGACACACTAGATGCCTTGGCTAGAGCACAAGTTAATCAATAGAATGATGTCAACCAGCCCGTGTTCCTAATCCAGATGAAGAAGATTTGGGGGATGATGATCTGATCTACTCAGTAAACATGAGGCATGCTGAGAATGTAGCTATTCCTGTTCCATCAAATAGAAATAGGGAAGCTAAAGGAAGAGTAAATCGCCATCCTTCTTTTCAGTTTGCACTTGATGATGAAGATGATGCAGACTTGGATGAGGCTGGTGTAATCACAGTAATTATTCCACCACCACTAGCACCTGGGTTGAAGTTTAATATCACTAGCACCATGATACAACTACTCAATCTCAAGGAATTGTTTGGAGGACTTCATGGAGATGACCCAAACATGCATTTGGTGAATTTTATCCATATTTACGAGTCCTTTGACAACCTGAGTGTTGGACAAAATGCACTTCATCTTTGGTTATTCCCGTTGTCTCTGTTTGGGGAGGCAATAATGTAGCTGAATGAGTTTACACCCGATTTGATAACAAATTGGAGGCAACTGAAAGGAGCTTTTCTAGAAAGTTTCTTTCCACCCTCCAGGATGTTACAGTTGTGTAATACCTCGGGAAATTTTTCGTTGAAATTTTATGCGTAAAGGTATTGGGTTTTATATTCTAGAATGAACTATAAATTTTCCGTGCGGAATGTCTTAGATTATGACCCACCATTGCATAGAGTATCAAATAATATTTCCAACGATATATGGATCATCCAAAACGGACACCCGAGCGACGAGTTATGAACATTCTGATCGAACCGTGAATAGTGTGAACAGTAAAACGTGCAGGAAAAAGTACTGAGGCCTGGCGTATTTTTGCTCCAACTTTAAACGATCATAAATCCTTGTACATAATTTTATGGGTGATCTACTATATATCAACGGAAAGCTCTGTGAGTCCTCTTTCCAATGAAATTGGTTTCATCCAACTTTTCTATTGGAGCAAAAAGTTATGGTCGATCTACTTCAGCCTATCAAAAGTGAATTTTTGGGTCAATTTCAAATGATCATAAATCATCGTACACAATGATCTGGGTGAGATACTATATATCAACGGAAATATATGAGATTCCTCTTTCTAATGAAATTAGTTTCATCCAATTTGGATATTGGAGTAAAACGTTATGGTTGATCTACTTCAGACTATCAAAACAGTCCACCAAAGGACAGATTCGAGAATTATTTGATTTTTAGGGGAGTTTTGGTCATTCCCCCTCACCTAAAATCCATCCAAACCCTATACTAAAGTCTATTAGAAGCATTATATGTTATATTTCATCAAATTCTCTCAAAAAGAAAACCCTAAGCTCCTACATCCAACTTCAAGAACCTCCAAAGTTCACCATTAATTCTGCAAATTTATTCAAGATTCCAAGTTCCTAGTTCAATAACTCCAAGAACCATCATTCAAAGGCACGATTAACATCTCAAAAATGAGTATCGATCTAAAGTTCATCATTCAAGGTATGTGGGGTTTTTCAAAAAGAAAAACCTAAGCTCCTACATCCAACTTCAAGAACCTCCAAAGTTCACCATTAATTCTGCAAATTTATTCAAGATTCCAAGTTCCTAGTTCAAGAACTCCAAGAACCATTATTCAAAGGCACGATTAGCATCTCAAAAATGAGTATCGATCTAAAGTTCATCATTCAAGGTATGTGGGGTTTTTCAACAAGAACTCTCTTTCGTTCTTGTGCCCAAAAGTAATTTTCTTTACAAATGCATGATTTTTATTTGATTTGTATGAATTTGAAGTATGAACCCATATCTTATGATGATTATTATGAAATCTTGATGTTTATGATTTTGAAAGATGAATTTACCTGTGTGGTGATATAAAGCATGAATATTGAACGATATTTATCATGATTTTGATATTTGGGTCATGAATCCCCATTGGAAATTGTGTTTATTTTGAGAAAGTGTGTGTTATAAGCACGTTGATGTTGAATATTTGAGATATTTTGAATGATTTGATCTTTTGGTCTTAATGAAGTTGTTTTGAACTCGAGTGTGAAAGAAATCCACAACGTGGTTGATTTTGATAGATGGGAAGCATGATGGCTCCCGATGTATATTTATATATTACTAAATTTTTTTTGTTGTGGATTGTCTTTGAAATGATCTGAGCTAAGTCCGGGAAAAATCTTTAGCACCGAGTGGGAGGTATAAAGAGACCCTACTTCCCTAGAACTACGTGCCCCCATAGGAGTGAGCTTGAGGCTGATTTATATAGTGATCACTAGTTTGTGTGGATTTGATATCGATAGTCCTACTCCGATGGCAAGGATAGGACGGCTCTCCCCAACGTGGGTTGTATGTTGGACTCCATGTAGCTCACATGGTTTATGTCGGTTATAGAATCTCCCAGTGTATGTGTGTTTCCTTGTGTCTATGGTGAACGGTGAAGTGATTTAAAAGTGGAATTGTGAAAGTTATTCCTTCGAAAGATTTAAATGATATTTACATTATGAGAATTGATATTCTTGATGAACTGAAAGTGTTGACAAATTATATGATGACTAACATGTGTTATTATACTTATTTCATTCTGTCATGATTATGATGATTTTCTTCGGGCTATGTGAGTCTTTCATACATCCTGCATATTTCTTATAAATATTTATGATGATGATGTTTATACAACTGCATACACCCCCATATACTCGGTTCCTTTCCATGGTACTTACCCATATCTTCGGATGTGGGCTGCATTTTCTTGGAATGTAGGTTCAGGTGCTCAGTTCCTGGTTCAACAGTGATTCTTCGGGCACGCTGTTCTACATCCTCTGTAGTGGTGAGTCCTCATGTTCCGAGGATGTGATGTCTGATGTTGGTTTCACAGAATTATTTATATTTGATAATAGAGTATGAGTCAGTTGGGGCATGTCTCAATGGATCGATGGTTTTATTGATTTTCTTAGAGGCTTGTCAGACTAGTATAGATGTTGGGAGTTTACTAATAAGTCGTATTTTGATATCTTTCTAAAATTCTTTTTTTCTTGGATGATGATTACTCTGTTGATATTTGAGGGTTATTTATGGAAACCCCATTAATTTGTGTTGAACTGAATGAAAATGGCTCAAAGGGTTAGCTTGGGGCTACTCGTAGCCTCAAGCACCGTGTGACACTTCGGGACCCATTTTTGGGGCGTTACAAACTTGGTATCAGAGCCTAAGGTTTTAAGGTGTCCTAGGGAGTCTGACAAGCCACGTTAAGTAGAGTCTTGATCATCGGTGTGGAGCGCGCCATATCTATGAGCAAGAGGCTACAAGACGTTTTAGGAAAAAGTGTGATTCTTTCTTTCAGAAGTCTGAGACTCTAACTCTCCAGTCTGTTAACGTCGTCAATGAGTTTTCTGATGTCTTTCCGGATGATCTCCCAGGGATACCTCCTGATAGAGAGATAGAGTTCGGGATTGGTCTTCTTCCCGATACTCAACCCATTTCTATTCCTCCTTACCGTATGGCCCCTGCAGAACTTAAGGAGTTGAAAGCGCAACTCAAAGATCTACTAGATAAGGGTTTTATAAGGCCCAATGTTTCTCCTTGGGGTGCTTCTGTGTTGTTTGTGAGAAAGAAAGATGGATCTTTGCGTATGTGCATTGATTACCGCCAACTGAATAAAGTCACCATAAAAAATAAGTACCCCCTTCCGAGAATAGATGATTTATTTGACCAATTGCAAGGTGCAAGTTATTTCTCAAAGATAGACCTTCGTTCCGGCTATCATCAACTCAAAGTTAGGGAGTGTGACATCCCGAAAACCGCTTTCCGAACTCGTTATAGCCATTTTGAGTTTTTTGTTATGTCTTTCGAGTTAACTTATGCCCCAGAAGCTTTCATGGACCTCATGAATCGAGTGTTCAGACCATATCAAGATATGTTTGTCATAGTGTTCATCGATGATATACTGGTGTACTCCCGTAGTGAGGATGAACATTCTGATCATCTCCGAACTGTCTTGCAAACCCTTAGAGATCACAAGTTGTTTTCCAAGTTCAGCAAGTGTGAGTTTTGGCTAAGGTCAGTTGCTTTTCTGGGTCATATCATTTCTTTCGAGGGTATTAGAGTTGATCCCAAAAGACCGAAGCTGTTAGAAATTGGCCTAGACCTATTTCTCCGACTGATATCCAAAGTTTATTGGGTTTAGCTGGTTATTACCGCGATTTTTTGAGGGTTTCTCCTCTATAACGTCTCCTATGACTCGGTTGACCCAAAACAAAGTGAAGTTCTTGTGGTCCGAGTCTTGTGAGAAGAGTTTTCAAGAGTTGAAGACTCGACTCACTTCAGCCCCTGTTTTGACTTTGCCTGATGGTGTTGATGGTTTTGTGGTGTACTATGATGCTTTGAGAGTTGGGTTGGGTTGCGTATTGATGCAGAAGGGTAAGGTGATAGCTTATGCTTCTAGACAGTTGAAACCCCATGAGAAAAATTACCCCGCCCATGACCTTGAGTTGGCTGCTGTTGTGTTTGCTTTGAAAATCTGGAGACACTATTTGTATGGTGTCCATGTTGACGTTTTCACTGATTATAAGAGTCTGCAGTATGTGTTTACCCATAGAGAATTGAATCTTAGGCAGAGACGATGGTTAGAATTGTTAAAGGACTATGATATGAGTGTGCTGTACCATCCGGGCAATGCCAATGTTGTGGCGGATGCCCTATGTAGAGTGTCCATGGGTAGTGTTTCATATGTGGTAGAAGGTAAGAAAGAGTTGGCTCGTGATGTACATCGTTTGGATAGATTGGGGGTTAGGTTGTTTGACTCTACTGAAGGTAGTATAGGGGTTCAGAGTAGTTCCGAATCCTCCTTGGTTTCGGATGTGAAGGAAAGACAATACTTAGATGCTAGTTTGGTCAGACTGAAGGAGTCAGTCAAGGACCAAGAAGTAGAGGTTTTCTCCCAAGGGGGAGATGGTGTATTGAGATTGCAGGGTAGATTGTGTGTCCCGAATGTTGATGATCTGAGACAAAGGATTATGGCTGAAGGGCATGGGGCGCGATATTCTATTCATCCTGGTGCTACCAAGATGTACCGAGACTTGTGGGAAATCTATTGGTGGAGTGGCATGAAGAAAGATATAGCAGTGTTTGTAGCTAAGTGTGCAACATGCCAACAGGTTAAGGTTGAACACCAAAGACCTGGTGGTATGATGTAAGAGTTTAGTATTCCCACCTGGAAGTGGGAAGAGATAAATATGGACTTCGTGATTGGTTTACCTCCTTCCCGACGCCATCATGATTCCATTTGGGTTATGGTTGATAGATTGACTAAGTCTGCTCATTTCTTGCCTGTTCATTCTTCATATACTGCTGAGGATTATGCTAGATTGTATATCCGAGAGCTAGTCAGACTGCATGGAGTTTCCTTGTCTATCATTTCGGATAGTGGTACTCAGTTCACTTCGCAATTTTGGAAAGCTTTTTAGAAGGGTCTTGGTACCCAAGTGCTGTTGAGTTCTGCTTTTCATCCGCAGACCAATGGTCAGGCTGAGCGGACCATCCAGACCTTAGAGGATATGTTGCGAGCTTGTGCACTTGACTTTAAGGGATGTTGGGATGATCACTTACCGTTGATAGAGTTTGCTTACAATAACAGTTTCCACTTTAGTATTGGCATGGCTCCATTTGAAGAGCTTGTACCTGCGATGTTCACTGGTCCAATATTGGACATTGTGCACCTTAACTTAGGAAAAACACCTAAGTTGAGGGTAGCTACTGTCAGGACATTAGCAGTTTAACAAAAAAGTAGTTTCGAGCTTAAATGAAGCATTCAGCCTTGATCTATTTAAGATATTATGCACCTCAACTGACTACATCAACATAAGTTGAGGGTGGATGATGCTTATAAAAACAGAGAGGGTTATGGCAAAGTGTGAATGAATAATAGAGATTGTAAGTGAGCTGGAAAAACAGTAGCCTTGGTGAGTAGAATTCAAGGGAAAAGAGAGTTAAGTATGAATGTTGAGTCATTTTTCCCAAAATTTATCCTCACCTAGCCCCCGAACCTTATTACAAGCCTAAAAATGACCTACTTGATCTTTGTGAATCAACCATAAGGGAGCATTAGATGATAAGGGAAAACTTATGGGTGTATATGCTATGTTTGTAACTTCTTTGATGAGTGTGAGAGTCTTGATATTCGTCCATAAGATACATGAATAATGAGTGGTGAATTTTGTTGAATGTGAGGGAAACTCGAGTTACACTTGGTTTTGCTGATCTCTGTAGGATATTGCATCTATGTTGTGTATGTTCTGAATTAGAAATAATGCCGGTTGGAAATCCTGATATGTTGAGCCCATATGAGTGATTTGACAGTTGAGTGGTTGTGTGAAATTTGGTTCAAAAGTTAATTGCCCATCATTGTATTGTTCATGTATACGATTGGGTGCTGAGTTGCTTGAGGACAAGAAATTGTCTTAAGTTGAGGGTGTTAATGTTCCGGCTTTTGACAGAGAATTTTACATTTTTTTCTAAGGATAATTGTATGTTTTTTAGAAACTTTTGTTGTATTTGATACTGGGCTTTAGTGTTTTCAGGTCAAGGATGTAGCTGGAGAAGAAACTTGGAAAAATAGTAGAAAAAGGTCAAATTGGCAGACCGTCAGCCAAGTGAAGGACCATCTGGGTGACCGTCAAGGTTAAGCAAACAGGACCAAATGGATGACTCCTGCGACGGTCCAAGTGATGGACCGTCATACTTCCGACAGACCGTTAACATGGACGTCAGGTTGAAATAGAGAAGGACCCCTCAAGTGTTTATGTGACGGTCCTCTCGATGGACTGTCAGGCTAGCGACGATCCACCAACATAACTGTCATCCCTTAACCAAAATGTAGCACTTTGGGACCATCAATGATGGTCCACTTTATGGTCCATCAGGCTTCCAACGGGCTATCAACGTGATCGTCAACTTCGACACGGCTTTAAATAAGTTCAAATTTTAAATCCTCAGTACTTGGGAATATATAAATACCCAGTTTAGGTTTTATTTAGGTATCTTTAATCATATTTCCATCTAGAAAACCTTATTGTAACGTAGTATTCTTGGAGATTCAAGATACAATTGTGGATCTAGTCATTTTATTCTTATTCTCACTGAAGATTCAAGAACAATTCTTGTAATTTTTGTAAGTAATTCTCTAAATCCATTTATGAAGAACACAATGATTTCTTCTTTTCTTTTCTCTTGAGATGTGTGGCTAAGCTCCCATAACTAGGGTTATGGGAGCCTTGATGTGAATAGATGATTGGGGTTGTGAAACACTTAATTTCCATATGTAATTGAGATTGTATAAACCCTTCTTCACATTAAAGATCTTTCTTGGTTGCAAACTTGAAAGGTGAGCCCAAGAACATCACTTGTTTGAGAAGAAAAGTGTATGTTGGGAAAAAAGGGGGTTTACATAAAATCTAAAGGCTTTAACCTATGGGTTATGGGTTGATGTCTTAAAAAGGATTAACCCACATAAGAGACTAGTTGAATAAATCGACATATTCTTTAAGTTCGAGAGAATTAAAGGGTAAACTATCCATTAAGTTTGATAAACAAATGGGTAAACTTTAGAATTCAATAACTCTTACAATTGAATTTATAAATTGGAAATTTAAGGTAATTCACAACCCCGACTGCTTGAACATCTTGGTGAACATAACTCTAGTTTGTTTACTCTCATTGAATTAATACTTGCAATAAAACTCTCTTGTTGGAATTCATTTGGATACTATTGAAAAGTTAAAACCCCTCCTTTTATTAGGAACCTTCGATCAACAGTCTGTTAACAACCATAACACTTAGTTTGCATAGTATTCCCTGTGGGATTTGACCCCAACCTAGTTGGGTTCTATATTTGACAGAGTCCGCTTACATTTTCTAACAAGAGTCATAATTTGGGTGTATCACACAACTGAGGTCCTTGGCCAGTATTTCCAGAATAGATTCCCTAATGGAAAAGACCCTTCTACAAGTGATATAGCTAATAAACTCCTCACAAAATTGGGTGTTAGGTTCTGTGATTAGAAGATATATACAACCATAGAGATTTCCTAGGACTTGGTTAGGGGGACACATGAGCACGGGTATGTAGTTCTTGATGCCTACAGTTACATGCTTGAGTCCACAAATTCCAAAAGTAAGATGGTGTTGCATGTTGATGAAAATGGAAGGTTCAAGTACTTTTTGTATCCTATGGTGCTTGGATTCTTATTTTTCAATATTTGATAAAAGTCATAGCCATCGACGAGACTTTCTTGAGGAGAAATTATAATGGAGTTTCGCTAGCGGCATTGGCATAGGATGTGGAGAGTCACATCTTTCTTGTCACTTTTTGTGCAGCGAACAAGGAATGTGATGCTTCGTATGGATATTTGTTGAACAAATGGGAAGCTGCGTCAAAGATACCAAAGAGTTGTGTTTTATTTTGGATAGGCATCCAAGTATCCCAAAGATGAGTTCAATTTTATACACTTTAGCTCACTTTGGTTGTTGCTTGAGGCCTCTTGGAGATAATATTCAAAACAAATTTCAAAATGAAAGGGTTGAGACCCTTTTTATAGAACAGCTAAATCATCTAATAGAAATGAGTTTTTTGACCATTTCAATCAAATAATGGATACATATTGCAAGGTAGCAGAACATCTCATACGTGTCGGTTTTGAGAGATGAAGCCGGGCATTTTGTCCGACAAATAGGTACATTCTTATGAATTTAATGTCGTGTTTAAGTTACAAGTTTAGTATGATATCGTACTAAGTTATTCTTTTGTATAGGTATAATATTATGACATCAACCATAGTTGAATCAGTGAATTCATTATTTGGTATTGAAAGAGAATTTCCCATCGTGGCTCTATTTGATGAAATAAACAAGAAGTATGGAAAATTATTTAACAAAAGGCGTATGCAATTTACAAATGCAGGAAAAAAATTTGTTCTAGAAATGGAAAAACAAATATCAATGAACATCAATTTAGGGAATAGGTTATTTGCTCATCAAATAGCATATTACAAGTTTAGTATCAACGGTCATGGTGATGTTGCCACGGTCATCGTCAAATAAGATTTTGTACATACAGAGTTTTTGACTAGGACAAATACCCTGTCCATATGCTATGGCAGCGCTTTAATCCCAATACAGTGCACAATATGGAACTAAAATTTATGAGTGCTCGTCTCCATATTTTTGGTAGAAATATATATAATGGCATATAGTGAGAATATTAATCCAGTGCCTCCCGAAGAATCTTGGGTTGTTCTTGTAGAGCTTTTAGGGAGATTAATACCTTCTCCATATATTGACCCAAGAACTATCAAACCGAGAAGAAGGCGATGTAAGAGGAGGCGTAGAGTAGAAGAATCATTTCCATAAAGAAAAAATAAGTTCTTCGTATGTAAGAACGCTAGCCATAAAAGAACTACATGCCTAGATCGTAATCCACCATGATCATTGTACCAGTAAAACTTGTGTTGTTGTTTGTTATGGACTTTGATATTTTTAACTCATTGTTGTGAACATAAATGTTATTATTTGTTATATAAAATATATTTTTTATTAACCTATGCATTAATAAAAAGAGGTAAAATGGGAACTAAATACTACAGACAATAAAAAATATTTTTAGCAGACTATCCATCTGTTGCAACAGATGGAAATTTGCTGGAAGAACACAATACAGTTCGTCAAACTAGAATGTGTTCTTCCCATAGATGATCAATCTATTGCAACAAATGGGTAATCGATTGGAACAACATAATACAGTTCTTGCCATTGGTCTGTGTTGTTCCAACAGATGGTCCATATGTTGAAAGAATTAATAACTCTTCCTATTGCTACTAGATTCAAAATTATCACAAACACTCAATCTCTACCTCCAACGGTCGGCATGTTGAGAAGAAGAAATAGAAAGAATGAAAATTAAATAAGAATTAAACAGTCAAAGTTGACCAAACATAAATTTTTTCATTAAACAAAAACAAAATACATTAGGTTGGTAGATCGGATATAAATTTTTAAAAAATATATACGCTTAAAAAACATAACCTAATTATTATTATTGTTATTATTATTGTCAGCCGGCCAATCGTCAACCGGCAGCAGCAGGGACCTCATCAGCCTGTGAATCTCTTGAAGCATACTTGCTCTCACGACGACCAACTTCCACTGCAGGTCATTAACCTACCTCTGAAGTTCCTGGACGGTATGACGAAGAATATTAATGTCTAAAATAGGATCAACCATATCTAAAACACGCATGAATTGACAAAAAATATAAACAGAAAAGTAAAGAAAAGAGACTGATGTAATACGATGTATACTACCAACTGGATATATTTACACACACAAAAAAACTTACCTGATCCAGGGAAAGAATTTGGTCTTTGAAGGTAGGTGGTTGAAGATGTAATATGAAAGACAAGATGCAAGAAATAAATAAAGTGTAGTAGAATGAACGAGTAAGGAGGGGCATATTTATAGAGGATTGAATTTGAATGTGTTAGGCAAAAAGGCACAACGGTTCACCTCTATTTTATTAATTACATTCAAACTAGTCACTTTTTGATTACTGTGAAAGTCACGACTTAATTAAATCAAGCTGGTGACTTTTTGACTATTGTGACAAGTCATGACTCTTCAGCTTCTTTGTATTAACTAATTCTTAAAATTAAATAACCATTTTTCTTAATTAAATAATTGAAGACTTTTCACCTTTTAAATAACCATTTCTTTTAATAATATCCACTTTTATTGAGTTGTGGAAACAGATGGTCCATCTGTTCATCAGATAACCCATCTCTGGCAACAAATTTACTATCGGTTGCAAGAAATGGTCCATCTATTACAACAGATAGGTTATCTATTACAACAGATGAACCATTTGTTGGGGGACCATATTTTTTAATAATATCCATATACCTTAATTCAAAGTGGTGACTTTTAGATTATTTAAATTAAAAAACAAATTTAAAACTGAAAAAGGTGAAAAGTCACGACTTTTTACCTTTTTAATATTAACAACAGTTAATTAAAATTAAATAATAGTTTTCTATATTTTTAAATTGTGTTTATCATTTATTTCCTTATTATTTATTTACAAACCATTTTTCTTTATTAAATAATTGAAAAGTCATGACTTTTCACCCTTTTAATAACACTTTTTTTAATTAATAACCGCTTTAGTCAGTTGAAATAGATTTTTCATCTGTTCGAAAAACATAAACCAGGGGCAAGAACTATATTGTGTTCTTTTAGCAGATCTGCTATAACAGATGTGCCATCTATTGCAAGAAGAGGGTTTTGAGTTTTTCCAACAGATGACCCATCTGTTGCAACATATTAGTCATCTGTTGATTGAACACAATGTTGTCTGATGAACTGATTGTGTTCTTTCAGCCAATATCTATCTGTCATTTTTAGTTCCTGTTTAGTTACCTTTTATTATTGATGCACAAGTTATTAAAAACATATTTTATATAATAAATAATAATATTTACTTCCCCAACAATGAGTTTACTATTACAACAATCATGGTCTATCACATACGTAGCACTTGTTTTTTCTTGATGGGCATGTAGTCCTTCTGACACTGAAGATGGTTACCCTTGAGCCTTCATAGTTTTGTAGACTACTTCCCGATGGGAACTAAATATTAAACACTGTCTGACATTGATGAGGTAGGAAGAATAAGCTGCGTACAGATGGATAGAGCCACTTTCATATGTGGGAGTTATGTATTACTAATTAGGGTATCGTGACAACACATATAAAGTACAATGATTTTGTGAATGCGGGTTTTTACCGATTAGGCATTGATCTTTCAAATAAGATCCAACATTTTATTGTTAAGTTTGATAGGTGTGAATTGATAAGGCCAAAAGGTTCCAAGAAGGTGATGTCAATACCCTGTTAGAATTTAATGACGGTTTTTCTCATGTTTATGCGTCAAGTTTTAAGAAGGGATCAATATTTGATGGTAGTGTAGAGATTCAATATATATTATATTGATTTTAATGGTGCAATGTACTTTAAGAAGGCCTTCAAAGACTTCCAGTGCAACAAACAAGAATGGAAAACCAAGAGTAATTCCCCTGAACAAAATTTATATAGATGGGTTGCTCGGGGAGACGATAATATAGAAGAACATGCTATAACAGAATACCTTCACGGGAAAAAGGAGTTGATGAAGACTATATCATCTCAAAATTTATTGAAGAGGAAATATCGCGTAGTAAGGAAGGAACTTCTAGACAATCTGGCTGTAATATCCCAAAAAGGGGTCCCGAGATGTCACACGGTGCTTAGGACCATAAGTGATCTCAACCTGACCCTCATACTGGCATAACTTATGTGAAACTGAATAAAATAAATAAGTCTGAAAGAACAATGCGGAAGATAAATCTTTTCTGAACATAATACAAAACTATATTGAAACAATTACAACTCTGATTATATAAAATAAGACTGGAATCCAATACATCAACTCTATTGACTATCTATGAAGCCTTTACTAATATTGACTATAGGTAGTCGGGACATGACCCCCAACTATCCCAAATCAATACGACTAAATAAAGAAAACAAGATACTACTCAAACTAAAGTTGACTCAAGTCCTTGAATCAAAAGAACCCATATCTGCTGACTGGAAGCTGTAAGCTGTCTGATTATGATGCGTGTGATAAAACTAGTACCTACATTATGAGACAATGTAGCACATAGACGTATATGTGGATTAATACTTTTAGAATGTACTGAACATGTGGGGGTGAATGCATAAGAGAAACAATTACTGAATATATTCATAAACTGTAAAATAATGCATGCTAAGTGTAAATGACTCACCTTGGCTTAAATAAAACATGTACTGCAAAATGATAAAGCATGAGTATTTAAAGCACAGATAATCTTTGTGAGTCATAACACTTAGTTCTAAAAGTTGTAATTTTACTCTTTCTAGTGGGAGTTTCTTCTAACTAACATAAACAACGTGAGCTTTTATGGAGTCCAACGTCTCTTACCTACGTTGGTAGAGTTGTTCTACCCTTGCCATCAAAACAGAACCTAGCTAGAGTGATCACTATACTGAACCCACTAGGGGTTTTAAAACCTATGGTGGCGCATAGTTCGGGGGTATGAGATCTCAGAATCATACCCAACTCGGTGCTAAATACTATTCCCTTTAATCTGTATGCTCATTCTGTAGGAAATCCACCTTAAAACTAGCATAAGGGTTGGTAATGAAAACCAGTTATGTGTCTGTCTATTTAAACTATAATCAAAACTAGTTGTGCGGCTTCCATATCTTAGCTGAGGATCATAGGATCAAAATCTTTTTTAAAATCTAAGCACGTTCTTTTCAAAGAATACTTAACCATTATCTTTCTTGAAATATCAAGACTAAAACTTAGGGCTTGAAAAACCTTTCTTGAAAACTCATGTCAAATAATCACAATTCATGTTCAATAATAAAAATCTTGAAATGCTTTAACAATTCTAGTCAATATAATGAAATTCAATGCTCAATATACAACATTAAGTCACACGCATAAGTATGGGAAAATAGTCATGCAATTCAACACTTAAATAACTTGTAACTTCATAAGGATCAAACAATGATATTTGGGTATGAAACTTAAACTAAAAATCTTGTAATTTCATGTAAACTCAACTTTAAAAACTAGTTTTGGGAACAAGGATGAAAGAATATCCTTGTTCATAACCCCGCATACCTTAATAGGCTTGATTTGATGTAGAAAAATTGACTTTGAAACCCCTAGAGATGATCTTGAAAGCTTTTATTTAGATTCTTGGATTAGAGAACTTAATTCTTAGTTTTTCTTGAAGAGATTATAATGGAGTCTTGAAGTTCTTGGATGGAGATTAGGGTTTTGTTCTTGGAGAGGAATTATGAATAAAGGAGGCAAATAATGCTCCTTGGGGCTTTAATTATGTACTATGGATGAGTTAGGGTGGGGGAAAGGACATATTTTCCCTTAAAAACGTGGAAACAAAAACTGAAAAATAGGTGCGTGCGACAGAGCGTGCGTCGCATGCTAATCGCGCGACCTCACTGCCTCTCTTACAAAAATGGCTATAACTTTTCGCTTTGGTATCGTATTAAGGCGAAATTGGTATCATTGGAAAGATAATTCAATTATCTACAATTTTGTGGGTTTTGATCTGAAAAATTCTATGTATATAAAAAGGTATACACGCTCAAAGTAGACCCTTGTAGAATCAAATACTAAACTTTGAAAAAATCAAAGGCTCTTAGCTCAACTTTGTTCTAAGTAAATTCTATGAATATATTTCACCTCGAGATCACTTCATAAACTAGGATAATGATTATGAACTTATATTCATATGGGAATCATTTGGATTAGATCTTAGACACATAGGAACGACGGTTAGAATTCTAGCAAAAAATATGGGGTGTTACATTTTCTTCTCCTTGGAATCGTTTGTCCTCGAATGATTGATAGGAACTTGTTGAATCCTTAAAGGTATGGAATAATGTGGATATGATTTGTCTTTTTAAAAAAAGGATGTAACTTAGCCGAAACATTAAAAAGTCTATCATAAAGCTGAATTCTGAGCTGACTTGACTTTATTGACTATAAAGAACTGACTCTTGCTGAGAGTTTAGAATTCGCTTGAAGTGTTCATAACACATTCATACATATAGAACTGCGAAGTGATAAATTATTCAGGCACCAATCATGAGACAATGATACTAAGATCATACAATGGATATTACACTTTCTGAGCTAGAATACTTGGAAAACTAAGATTTTTCATTGAACACTTATGAACTGAATCATGACTAAATATTTGAATTGTAGATATAATGTATGGACTGAACTGAATTACCTCACAGAATAGCAATACTCATGAAACTTTAGATAGTAAGACTAGATGGAAAGTTGGAAATCTATAGGGGCTTATCTGCTTGATTACTAAACTGGATTGCAGGTTATATGGACTGGGATCGTACTGACTACTCATACTCAAATAGAGTATTTCTTCCACACTCTTCAAAAAAAATTCTAATAACATTAGGGAGAAAAGAATTTCGGGCATGATCTTAACAAGACATCTAAATAAGGAGTCACAACATTGATATAACTCTATAGCTTGGAACATAGGCCTATAAATTGTAAGGTAGGATAGAATTTCTAGGTCTTAGGCAATGCAACTCCTTACCTTCAAAATTAGAAACACTTCTCAAATATTCCCTCAACTATAGTATTCCCCTTAAATATCATATTTATTGATTCAATTCCTAATTCTCACATGGCCATTCATAAATCTATATACTAATTTATAAATTGACCTAAGTGCCCTCACCATGATCAAGCCTAACTCGAGATCACAAGGTACAACATGCCATACCACAATCATAACACTAGTCTAAACCACATGATTCAATATTTTGTATCTTTTTAGAGCTCACACCCTAAGCATAACATGTCTTACCACTTCAATGACTAACTCAAAACTCTTACTATGGATTCACTAGCGCATATTGCATTCATCCACTTATACCCAACATGGCATTCAATCCTATCATTAAAACCACATGTGAACTTTAAGGCAAAACCTCATAAAGGCATACTTCTCATGTTCTCTAAACCTTTATCAATAACAACTTTCTTGCACTATTCTTAAGAAGACATACCTAGAATTCTTAACTAACTATGATAGGTACGAAAGATTTACCTCAATATTCCTTTATCCTTTAGCCTTAGATAGAAAAGCATAATTGACCTTTCTTAATGAGGGCCATCAACTCCCTCTCATCTAAACCATTACTTATCTATTATCATTGACACTATATTAACATAGGAAGAGGTCACTGAAGGGCTAACATATAAGGACCTGAAGCACGAAAGAATACTATACATAACTTTAAAACTTATCTAAGGCCTAAGGAATAGAATGTCAAAGGCATAGATTCATTAAAAAGATCTAAACTGAGGACATACATGATATAATGTGAATTTCACTAGTATCATGAGTTTTGAGAACTGGTCATACTCTAAAACATGATTTTATACTTATCATAAGCTATTCAAGATAAGACTGGAGTCCATAGATTTCTGAGGGATGACCCGAATCATAGAGTGAATTTTTTACTTACTTACTAGAAGTTGAGAATGAACTTGAATACACATGAAGTGTATAAGCATTGACCCTTAAATATGCTGAAACATAAGTTGGAAAAAAAAATAAGGGAGTGTACTGTGGAGCATGCGTAGCATGATCTAGATCACCAAAATAGAGCGTGCACCGTATGCTCTATCGCGGGCTCCCTCAGGTGTGGACTGGATCATGTGCCACATGATAATCGCGAGCAGCTATTATTTTGGACTTCCAAACATGCCCTTACACTTGTTCGTAATTTTCAAAACTTACGCGAGATGTACCTTTGACACCCCCAATCATGGATCAACTTTAAAATCAATATTCTAAGGCCAGGAACATTGAAAATAAGATCATCAAAGTGTTGGAGCTTTAAAAATGAATGAGTCCCAACACTTGGTGAAATTTTCTAAGTTTTGGACCCCTTTAGGTGCAATAGGGAACTGAAATCATCTAGGATCTTACAGGGTCTTATAATATCTCCCCCTTAGATTAAAGACTTCCTTCTAAACTTATGGATCTATTTGACATTCCTAGGACTGAGTCAAAAAATCTTTGCTCTAATGGTATACACATAAATGCTCCCTTCCATATACCATCCTAATTTTCTCTATCTTTGATAATCATCATCATAGACTTACACTCTCTTAACTCGAAAAACATACCTGCCTTACTAAACACATAATCATAGTCTAACAAGATCATAGTTCTATACTTATATTTTTCCCAAACCATAAGAATCAAAATCATACTTAAAAGACTCAACACCATTTATCCATAACTCCCTAACTTGGCTATCCTGAATACCATATACTAGAAAACTATGCTTCTTCCACTTAAAAACTCAAGGGTACTACTAACCGCACACAATACTTAATAAATTTAGAAAATAATGCTACCCCATATCACCTTGGGAACACCTCTACCTCATACCTACAACATCATACTTAATCTCAAATCAATAAACTTACATTCTTGCATTCACTATTTCAAGCCTATTGGTTCACCTCCATATAACAAGCATCACTAACCAAGCAATTATTATTTCCACCTTGATGATCATCTACTATTCAAACTTAGTTATAGTGCTAGGCATGATTAACAACACAACCTCATATACTATTCTTACTTGGAAACTATAAAATAAAACATCAAGAAACTCTAGTCCGCTAAAACCTCATAAGAAAAATAACTAATCAAGATCGTATGGCCTTTCTTATTGTAATACATTAGCACCTCTTCTTTCTAAACATTATGACTATTTACTCATCTATCCACCTAAATTACTTCATATCTCTATAAGTTTCAACAAAACTCCCTTTTTCTTGCAACCTCAAGGAAAGCCTAAATTAATAATACTCAAGCACTAAATACTTTCATCAACAATCGATACTTTTCTAACACAATAAACACCATCAATAACTCTTTTCATACTTTAAGCAAACATAAATTCACCTTAATTAACAACCTCTTCTCTACCTTTCACTAAACTAACACACAAGGACATATCACCTCACTACTAACTAAATTATATGAAAAAGTGCATCTATGTACATTCCATTAATCGCCATCACCACCTTTCTTGTCACTGAACTTCTATACCCATACTTCCAATTATAAAAAGGTTCTACTACTTATAAATTATAACACTCTAGTTTGAAATATCCCTCAAAGGCAAACTCTACTTAACAATCTATATTCACACTATCTCCTCTAATGAGCACTATCCATATTGATGGGTTAATGAGGAATCTGAATACATATCTTATTTTGTCTTAACTGAACGACTCATGAGGATGAGGAAAATAACTTTCAACTTGATGAACTTCTAACACACTAGTGAGCTCTTCTCAAGCCCCTTGTGTGGCCTCTGAAGTTGCTGATAGTAATTATGAGAGTATCATCTTGGGAGGAATTAGAACTTGCTAATCATGTTATCTTAAGAATAATACATAGATGGAGAAGTATGGATGAACACACATATCAACAGAAGTTTTTGAAGGAAAACCTTTATAGCACGATCTAGAGTATGAAAGAAAGGAAACTTTTCTAAAATACCCTGTAGCCTATCAAAGAAAAGTACAGATATCTCCGTACCATTCTGCAAGACTCTACTAGACACAACTTCATAGACACCCTAGGATACTTAAACTCTATACTCTGATACCAAGTTTGTAACGCCTCGAAAAAGGGTACTAAGATGTCACACGGTGCTTAGGACTATAAGTGATCCTAAGATAACCCTTATACTGGAATAACTCATGAGAAACTGAATAAAATAAATAATTATGAAAGAATAACGTGGAAGATAAATATTTTCTGAACATAATACAAAACTATATTGAAAAAATTACAAATCTGATTATATAAAACAAGACTGGAATCTAATACATCAAATCTACTAACTGTCTATGAATCCTCTACTAATATTGACTATAGGTAGTCGGGACATGACCCCCATGTAATACCCCAATCATTCCTTAAGCCTAAATTTGTCTTTTGAATGGATATGTATGACTTCCAAAGTTATTGATGATTAAACCATGTTTTATTTCTCTAATTTACACTTTTTGTCATGTATAGCATTGAATAAACTTTCCATCTATACCAATTTCATCAAAATCTGACATCGGACGAAGGAGTTCTGGCCGTTTTACTAAACGGTATCAGAAAGCCCAGGTTTGACGGTAGACTTGGTGGACCGTCAAGAACCTAGTGGCCCGTCAAGTGTCCTATCAAGACAAGGTAGTAACCTTTATTTTGGGCCATCGTGTGACGGCTTGGTTGGTGGACCATCAAAAAGCTGATGGACTTTTAAATGGGTCCGTCAGGCTGAGACAGAATGTCCCATTCCTGGGCCTCGAGAGACGGACGACTTGGTGGATTGTCATACCCTTTGATGGAACTTCACTTTGACCTTCACTCTGATTTAGAACGTTCTATATTTGGCACTTGAGTGATGGATGATCTGGTGGACCGTCAGCTCATCTGACGGACCGTCAGATCGACCGTCACATGCCTCGATCTGCAATTTTCAACTTTTTCAAAAGGATATTTTGGTCATTTCCGCTCCTTATGGCCCTATATATATATATATCTAAGTATAGAAGAGGAGATCATTTTCTCTCTTTTCTCCTTTTCTCTTCCAAGAAACATCTAGAGATTAGGGTTTCTTCTAAAACCAAAAAATCCAATCTTCTTCCAAATAAATTCAAGAATCCTCCATAGTGATTCAAAGTGATTCAAGAATTAAGTTCCCCAAGTCAAAGACATCAATAATCTTGGTCTCAAAGTGTAAGGAAGAAGTTCCAAACAAGTTTCTACATCTCAAAAAAAAAATCAAAAAATCAAAATCCAAGGTATGTGGGGTTTGAACAAGAACACTCCTTTCATTCTTGTGCCTAAAGATTTACTTTCTATTATTGATTTACATGATATTTCAAGTAGGTTTACACCCAAATTTCTCTATTAATGATTTATGAGATTTGAGTTGAATAAGTTTGATATTTATGATTATTTCACCATCATGTTTCTTAAATTGAGAATTTATTTCATGAGCCATATATTATCATTATGTATTGATGATTTCTAAGAAATTTAAGTCAAGTTCCATGATTTGAATATTTTTATTACGAATTGATGATTTTTGAATGATTTGAGACAAGTGTCATGAGTTATGCCTTTCCATGAGAAATTCGACTATCGAATGTATATTGATATGTAAAATTGAGAGGCAAGAATGAGTCTTATGATGTTTCCATGAAGTTTTTGATATTTGAAATGATTTGATAAACAAATGTACTTGATATTGAGAAAGCTTGTGTTGAGTTGAGTTGAGTTAGGAATCCACAAGATGTTTATGATTTTCAGATGAGATATATATTTATGTTTTGATATTTATAATAGAACCATGAGTTGATATTGATTGAGGTGTATTTCCTAACATGTTCCGAGCTGATTCTGGGAGGAGTATTTATCACCGAGCGGGAAATTTGGTATTTCCCCAAAACTACGTTCCACCGTAGGATTGATTTTAATAATTGTGGGCCAAAGGCCGAGTATGAGATTGTGAAGATGAGATTGAGGTTGTACTCATTGGCAAAAGTTCAACACCCCTGCCAATGTGGGGTTCTCTCCTTAGGAGGGCAAAACGTTGGACTCCATGTGGCTCACATGGTGTAGTCATGTCGATTATAAGAAACTCCCACATCCATAATGATTTAAGTCTATTGAGTTACCGAGTCACCCTAAGTCACGAGTTAAAGAGTTTGAGTTGAGATAAATGATTTATGAGATTTATGAAGCATGTATTACTACTGATGATTTATGAGAAAAGTGTTTCAGATAATTCAAGCGAAGAGAATTATTATGGTCAGCATGCATGATTTTATTATACATTTATGATATTATTTAAATGATGCATCCACCCCCGCATACTCAGTACATTCCCAAGTACTGACTCCCATACTCTTTTGTATTCTATATTTCATCGTGATATAGGTTCAGGTGCTCAGTCTCAGTAGCGATAGTGATCTTAGAGTACCTTCTTCTACATCTCTGCAGTTGGTAAGTCCTCATGGTTTGAGGACCTGTATCTCTTATTTTGTCTTGTTAATAGATGGTTGTTTACTTCCAGTTCAGTACGAGCCAGTTGGGGATCTTTCCCAATGGCTCTTCAGTCTTATGTAGTAGAGGCTTTGTCAGACTAGAGTACCAGTATGTACAGAATGTTAGTATTTTGATTGTAAGGACAATATTATTTTGTATCTCAGTATGTTCATGGTATGATTATTCTTCCTTATTATCGCTCGATTATTGTCATGGTGAATTATAAGAGTAAAGACAGGCTTAGAGGGTTAGCTTAAGGCTGTGTGTGGCCTTAAGCACCATGTGACATCTCGGGATAGGTTCTTGGGGCATTACAAGCTTGGTATCAGAGCCTAAGGTTTGAAGAGTCCTAGGGAGTCTGACAAGATGTATTACGTAGAGTCTTGATCATCAGTGTGTAGTGCGCCACATCTATGAGCAAGAGGCTACGGGAGGTATTAGGAAAAGTTGTTTCTTTCTTTCAAGAGTCTATCGTGCCTATGAATGTTTCTCTCTGTTTATAATTCGTGATTTCTTATGACAAAAAATGCCTCCTCGTAGAGCTCTCCAAAACAACAAACGACCTCAACCCATTGATCCTTTAGGTTAGACGGTGTTCCATGCCGAATTTCGGGCAGCTTTCCAAGCGCTAGCCAGGCGGTCACCGCCAACGCCCAAGACAACACCCAAACTACTGTTCCACCTTCTTAAGGGAATAATTCTGCTGCAGCCCAGGTTCGTGACTTTATGCGAATGAATCCACCTGAGTTCTTTGGGTCTAAAGTAGGTGAAGACCCGCAAATGTACTTAGATGAAGTGAGAAATATCACTCAGATTATGCACGTGACTGAGGAGGAGAGTGTTGAATTGGCTGCCTATCGAATAAAAGATGTTGCTTATGATTGGGTAGAGATGTGGAGGAAAAGTAGAAGGGAGAATGATGCTCCTGTGACTTGGCAATTATTTCAGGATGCCTTCTTAGATAGATATTTCCCCTGGAGCTGAGAGAAGAAAAATTAGAAGAATTTATGAACTTGAGACAGGGCCCCATGACAGTTAAGGAGTATTGCCATAAGTTTAACCAGTTATCTAAATATGCTCCCAGTATGGTGGCCGATTCTAGAAATAGTATGAGTAAGTTTTTGGCTGGTGTGTCTAGTTATGTTGTGAAAGAATATAGGTTCGCTATGCTTAATAGGGATAGGGATATTTCTAGATTGATGATACTTGCTCAGCAGATTAAGGAAGATAAAGTGAAGGAGAGAGAGAGAGAGAGGGAATTAGAGAGTTAGATTTGAGCAGCAAGGGTATAGTCAGGCTAGATTTTCTAGAGGGATCCACCCTCAGTTCCAGAGCCGTTCTCTTATGCCAGGTCCTTCATCAGCCAGTACTCTTGCATTTAGAATTAGGCCGGAGCAGGGTAATAGGCCTACTATGTCCAGGTCCCAGGATAGTATGAGTAACATACCTCGTCCTCCCCCATGTTCAAAGTGTGGTACAGACCATCTCGGTGAGTGGTTAATTGGTCAGAGGGTTTCTTTGGTTGCGGTAAGTTGGGCCATAAATTCAGGGATTGCCCATATGCTACACAGGGGAGTCGTGATGTTCGTCCCCAGAATCAGACTATTAGTGCTCCAGCCCCTGTAGTTCATCCTACTCCTCCTCAGGGTGCCTCGTCTAGTACTACCGGCGGTCAATGCCAGAATCGCTTTAATGCTATACCACCCCACCAGAAGTAGGAGGATTCACCAGATGTTGTTACTGGTATGCTCCGTGTATTTTATTATGATATGTATGTGTTGATGGACCCTGGGTCAAGTCTTTCTTATGCGACTCCATTGGTGGCAGTCAATTTGGAAATTTATGCTGAAAAGATCCCCGAGCCTTTCCTAGTCTCTACACCCGTGGGTGAATTTTTGTTTCCAAGTAAGTATATAAAAAGTGTCCTATCACTGTCCTTCATAGAGTCATGATTGCAGATTTGATTGAGCTAGACATGGTCGATTTTGACACTATTCTGGTTATGGATTGGCTTCACTCTTGTTATGCGTCTATAGGCTGTCGTACTCGTGTGGTCAAATTTCAGTTTCCTAATGAGCCATATTTTGAGTGGTCCGAAAATTTTGTATCTCCTAAAAGTCATTTCATATCCCATCTTAAAGCTAGGAAGTTGATTTCCAAAGGTTGTATCTATCATTTGGCTCGAGTTAGGGATACTAAGTCTGAGACTCCAACTATTCAATATCTTAGTGTTTTTAATGAGTTTTCTGATGTTTTCTCAAAATATCTCCCAGGGGTACCTCTCATTAGAGAGATAGAATTCGAAATTGATCTTCTCCCTGATACAAGCTAATTTTTATTCCTCCATATCGTATGGTTCCCATAGAACTTAGAGAGTTGAAAGATTAACTTAAAGATCTTCTTGATAAGGGTTTTATAAGGCCAGTGTGTCTCTCTGGGGTGCACCCGTTTTATTCGTGCGAAAGAAAGATGGTTCATTGCGAATGTGCGTAGACTATCGTCAGCTTAACAATGTCACAGTCAAGAACAAATACCCTCTTCCTAGAATTGATGACTTGTTTGATCAGCTGCAAGGTGCCAGCTACTTCTCGAAAATAGATTTGAGATTCGGTTATCACCAACTTAAAGTCAGAGAGTGTGACATTTCAAAGACAGCTTTCCACACTCGTTATGGTCATTTTGAATTCTTGGTCATGTCCTTTGGATTAACTAATGCCCCAACAGCTTTTATGGACCTCATGAATCGGGTGTTCAGACCATACCTGGATATGTTCGTTATTGTGTTCATAGATGATATTCTTGTGTACTCCCGAAGTGAGAACGACCATACAAATCATCTCTGAATTGTCTTGCAAACCCTTAAAGATCAGCAGTTATTTGCAAAATTTAACAAGTGTGAATTTTGGCTTCGGTCAGTTGCTTTTTTGGGTCATATTGTTTCTTCTGATGGTATCCGAGTTGATCCTCAAAAGGAAGAAGCCGTGAAAAATTGGCCTAGACCTATTTCCCCATTTGATATTAAAAGATTCTTGGGTTTAGCTGGATACTACCGTCGTTTTGTCGAAGGTTTCTCTTCCATTGCTGCTCCTTTGACCCGGTTGACTCAAAAGAAAGTTAAATTCCAGTGGTCAGATTCTTGCGAGAAGAGTATTCAGGAATTGAAGACTCGACTCACTTCAGCCCCTATGATAACCCTTCCTAATGCTGTAGATGATTTTATGGTATATTGTGATGCTTCCAGCGTTGGTTTGGATTGCGTGTTGATGCAGAAGGGTAAGGTTATAGCCTATGCTTCCCGACAGTTGAAACCTCATGAGAAGAATTATCCGACCCATGACCTTGAGTTAGCTGCAGTGGTTTTTAGTTTGAAAATTTGGAGACGCTACTTGTATGGTGTTCATGTTGATGTCTTTACAGATCACAAGAGTTTGCAGTATGTGTTTACTTAGTGAGAATTGAATCTTCGATAGAGAAGATGGTTAGAATTGCTAAAGGACTACGAAATGAGCGTGTTGTATCACCCGGGCAAGGCCAACGTAGTGGCAGATTCCCTTAGCAGATCGTCGATGGGCAGTGTAGCGCATGTAGAGGAAGATAAGAGGGATTTGGTCCGCGAAGTGCATCGTTTGGCTAGGTTGGGTTTTAGATTGCTCGATTTAGCTGAGGGTAGTGTTTGGGTTTAGAGTAGTTCCGAATCTTCCCTAGTTTCTTAAGTGAAAGAGAAGCAGGATACAAATTCTCATTTGGTCGAACTGAAAGAATTAGTTAAAGACCAAAAGGTGGAGGTTTTCTCCCAAGGCGGAGATGGTGTATTGAGATTTTAGAATAGGTTGTGTGTGCCTGATGTTGATGATCTGAGGAAGAGGATTATGACTGAGGCGCATGGCACGCGGTATTCTATTCATCCCGGTGGTGTCAAGATGTACCGTGATTTATGGGAGATTTATTGGTGGCATGGTATGAAAAAGGATGTAGCAAAGTTCGTAGAGGAGTGTGCAACTTGCCAGTAGGTGAAGATAGAACACCAGAGACCCGGTGGAATGATGCAAGAATTTAGTATCCCTACTTAGAAGTGAGAGGAAGTGAATATGGATTTTCTAACTGGTTTACCTCCTTCTCGCCGTCATCATGATTCGATTTGGGTTGTTGTAGATAGGTTGACTAAGTTCGCACATTTCCTTCCAGTGCATACATCTTTCACCGTGGAGGACTATGCTAAGCGGTATATTCGAGAGTTAGTCAGGTTGTATGGAGTTTCATTGTCTATCATCTCCGATAGAGGTACTCAGTTTACTTCTTATTTTTGGAGGGCTTTCCAGAAGGGTCTTGGAACCCAAGTTCATCTTAGCTCCGCTTTTCATCCGCAGATAGATGGTCAGGCTGAGAGGACTATCCAGACTTTAGAGGATATGTTGAGGGATTGTGTTATTGATTTCAAAGCAAGTTGGGATGAACATTTGCCGTTGATTGAATTTGCTTACAATAATACTTTTCATGCTAGTATTGGAATGGTTACGTTTGAAGCTTTGTACGGGAGAAGATGTAGATCGCCTATAGGTTGGTTTGAAGTGGGTGAAGCTGCTGTGATTGGGCTTGATGCTGTGTTAGAGGCCATGGAAAAATTTAAGTTGATTCCGGAGAGGTTGAAGATAGCCCAGAGTCGTCAGAAGTCGTATGCAGATGTGAGAAGAAGAGCTCTTGAGTTTGAAGTCGATGATTTGGTGTATTTGAAAATCTCACCCATGAAAAAGGTGAAAAGATTTGGAAAGAAAGAGCAGTTGAGTCCCAGATATGTTGTCCCTTATAGAGTTTTGGATCGTGTTGGGAAAGCAACTTATGAGGTTGAGTTTCCTGCAGAATTGTCAGCTGTCCATCCTGTGTTTCATGTTTCTATGCTCAAGAAGCACATTGGAGACTCTGTTGTTGTTGATCCGTCGGAAGGTTGTGATGTTCAGGATAGCCTTTTATATGATAAAATCCCGATTGAAATCCTAGATTATCAAGTCCGTAGACTGAGGAACAAGGAAGTTCCCCTGGTTAAAGTTCTATGGCAAAATCAATCAGTAGAGGGTGCCACTTGGGAAGCAGAAACAGATATGCGAGCCAGTTACCCTTATCTTTTCTCCACAAGTTTGAATCAAGCTGAAGGTACTATTCCCTTAATTCAGTTTCCTTCTAATCTAATGTATTACGCTATATGGTTATTCCCTTTATGATTCGTGCATTTGGTGAAGTACTTAAGAGTATTAGAGTAAAGTGAGCCTTTCTATGTGAGTAGTTCCAGCTGTGCGTCCTCATTTTCTCTTGTTCTTGGCCTATTGATGTTCCGGTGTTTTACGAAACATTTAGCATCATTTTCTTAGGAAAATTGTATTCTTTTCAAGCAACCAAAGTGATATTTAATGAAGGTTTTTAGTGTTTCAGTGAAAGGAGATAACCACAGAAGAAAACTAGAAAAAGTAGCAGAGAAGGGGAATTGACGGTCAAAATGACGGACCGTCAGGTTTACGACGGACTGCCATATATACCGTCAAGTTGAACCAGAACAAGGCCTCCAGAGGAGTCGAGTGACAGACAATATGGCGGACCGTCAGACATGGGACGGACCACCAGATTGATCGTCAACGCTTATCCAGAGCCTGTTCTCCAGAGGAACTCCATGACGGTCAAAGTGGTGGACCGTCAATCTTGGGATAGACCACCATATTGACTGTCAGTTCTTATCTAGAAGCTTCCTTCCAAAAGGACTCCACGACAGTAAATATGGCGGACCGTCGGTCCATCGACGTACCGCCAGGTGGACCGTCGGATGTTATCCAGAAACTGCCATTCAGATAAATCGAGTGACGGGAAAGATGGTGGACCGTCAGATCTTTGATGGTCCGTTATATGGACCGTCAAATGGGATGCTGTTTTTCTGTTTTTAAATTTTAAATTCTTTTTTTAGTTGGGACATAAAAATACCAACTTTTAGGGTTAAGAACACATCTTTTACCTTTTACAAGTTTTTTTCATCTATTGAACTTCTTGGTATCCAAGTACTTTGGGGAATTTTAGTATCAAAAAACTGATCATTGAAGATTCAAGAACTGATTCTTGGGGTTCTTTGTAAGTAAACTATCCATTTATTTAGGAATAATACAAGAATGCATTCTTTATCTTCTATGGAGTGTTGTGGCTAAATCTCATAACTAGGGTTATGGGATCCTTAATGTGAAATGCATCTATGGGTTGGGAATTAATTTGAGTTCCATAATTGAATAACAGTGCATAAACCTTTCTTCAATTTCATGACTTTTCTTGGTTGCAAACTTGAAGAGTAAGCCCTAGAACACCACTTGTCTGAGAGGAAAGTGTTTGTGGGGAAAAGAAGGTGTTCACATGAATTCTAAGGGCCTTAACCTTTAGAGTAATAGCTAATGCCCTAATAGGATTAGCTTACATGAGAATTAGGTTGAAAGAATAAGGCATCCTATGAGTTTAAGAAAATTATAGGATAATCTATCCATTTAGGTTGAGAAACTAATGGATATAGAATAGGATTCAACCTTTCTTGCAATTGAATTTGTTAAGTGGAACTCATAAATAATTCACAACCCAAATGATGCTGGCATTTTGGTGATCATAACCCTGGTTTGATTAATCTCATAAAGTTACGAAATACAGAGAAAATCATTAGTTGAACTAATCTTGTTAGAATTTATCATTTTACAAATTAAAGAAAAACCAAACCCGCATTTTGGTTAAGAAACTCTGATCAACAGTCTAATAACAATTACGACACTTAGTAAGCACAATATTCCCTGTGGGATTCGACACCCAACCGAGTTGGGTTCTATATTTGAAAGTGACCGCTTACACTTTCTACTGAGAGTTGTAATTTGGGCGTATCAAATTTTTGCGCCGTTTCCGGAGAATACGGTTGTCAACTAAGTTTGTGATAGTAATAGACCCTTTGGTCAAAGATTCTCAAACTTTAATTTTTGTTTGTTGTTTTTATTTTGAACAGATTGACTCTTGTGCATGCCAAATACACGAAGATCGGGTCAACCATTATTACCTATAAATCCTGAACCACATCTCATTGGCAGAATGGATGCGCAACGAGACCCTGAAAGAATAACTGCTCAACAGGATCAGGCTAGGTTAGCTGCATTGGCAGCTGCGCAAGTAAATTAGTAGAACACTCATAACCCAGGTCGGGTACCAAATCCTGATGATGAAGATCTGGGTGATGATGAGCTATTAAATCCAAGGCGTGCAGATGATTTGGCTGCACCTGTCAATAGAGATCGCCATGCTAGAATGAGACCCAAACGCAGAGCTGTGCAGTTTGCTTTTGATGATGACGATGATGAACTGGATGGGGCTGGTTCCACAGGGGCTATTATTCCTCCGCCTTTAGCACCCGGAGCCAAGTTCAACATTACTAGCACTATGATCCAGCTGCTGCAACTCAAAGGGTTATTTGGTAGACTTGCAGGCGATGATCCGAATATGCATCTAATTAATTTTATCTTAACATGAAAGTCATTTGACAATCCAGGGGTTGGTCAGAATGCAATTCATCTGCGCCTATTTCCATTGTCTCTATCTAGAGAGGCAACTCTATGGATGAATGGGATAACTCCCGAATCTATCACCAATTAGAGGCAACTGAAAGACGCTTTTCTAGAAAGATTCTTTCCGCCATCCAAGAGAGCACAATTGAGAGATGAGATAAGCAATATTAGACAGCTTCCAACTGAGGCTCTCTACGAGACTTGGGAGAGGTTCAAGAAGAAGCTTATGCGGTGCCCAAATCATCAGATAACAAATGTCCTTTTGATGAAGATATTATATAGAGCCTTGAATTCGGTGACCAAGCTAGTGGTAGATAATGCTGCGGGTGAGTCATTCATGGATCTCACCTTTATTGAGGCATCTGAGATGCTAGATCATATGACAAAGTAGAGTATAGCTTGGCATACCAGGGATTCTGAGGTAACAAGCTCTACTGTATCTATTGGTATGATTGCAGAATAGAGGCGAAGGGAAGAGAAACGTGACCAAGATATGGATCACATGAAAACACAGATGGACCTTCTCACTAAGCATTTATTATCAGGGAATACAGAGAAGGTTAAAGTTGTTACATCACAGGGAAAAGCTGACTCCGATTTCGAAGAGGAACTGAATTACTTAAACAATCAGGGGGGTTTCTGAGGCAGTGTCCAAGGAAACCAAGGTTGGAACTATTATGATCGAATTAGATACAAGGATCGTGACCAAGAAAATTGGAAAAGTAAAAATGACAAGAGTGGATTTTATAGTCCTCCTGGAAGTCGTGATGTAACTACGTATGGTTCTGAGAAGATGTCCATGGAGGACATGATGGCCAAGCTATTGAAGGGAGTAGAAACAACCAACGCTGGAGTACTTGAGGTAAAAAATGATTTATCTTCGATGAATCAATTGGTTGACTCACATTCTATGTCGATCAAACAATTGGAGCAGCAAATGGGCCAATTGTCAGTGATACTTAATCAAAGTAAGGCCGGTACGTTACCTAGTAACACAGTCCAAAATCCTAAGAAGGATGGATCGTGCATGGAAATTACCACTAGAAGTGGTAAGGTGTTGGAAAGCCAATCTGTGGCTAAGCCGGTAGTTGATGTGATAGCAGAAGATGCAGATAAAGCTGATATTGATAATTCTATGGAATCTGCAGGATCAGATAGGGTTATTCCAGATACTGTACCTGATCATCAGCAGACTATTACATTTGAACAAAAGAAGGACATGGAAAAGAAAGTTGTGGTTAAAAATTTGCCAAAACCACCACCTCCCTTCCCTCAAAAACTGAAAAAGAAGACTGATGACATGAAGTTTAGTATATTCATGTCTATGTTGAAGCAGCTGACTATAAATGTGCCTTTGGTTGAGGCATTGGAGAAAATGCCAGGGTATGCCAAATTCATGAAGGACCTTTTGACAAAGAAGAGAGCAACAAGTTATGAACCAGTAAATAATCTCCATCATTGTAGTGCGATTGCTACAAGGTCATTATTTCAGAAGAAGGCAGATCTGGGAGCCTTCACTATTCCTTGTACGGTGGGGTCTTTGGATTTTTCCAAGGCCTTATGTGATCTCGGGGCTAGCATTAATTTGATGCCTCTAGCCATTTATAAACAGTTAGGGTTGGGAGATCCTACACCAACCAACATGCGACTTGTAATGGTAGATAGGTTGGTAAAATGACCTTTTGGGGTTCTGTATGATGTATTAGTGAAGGTGGCTACCTTTATTTTTCCTGCAGATTTTGTTATTTTGGATTGCGAGGTGGACTTTGAGGTTCCCATAATCTTGGGTTGACCTTTCCTCGTAATTGGAAGTGTGCTTATTGATCTGCGAGTAAATGAGCTTTTATTCTGGATGAACGATGAAATGGTGCGTTTCGATGTATGAAAATCAATGAAGCAGCCCAAAGAAATGAATGTGTTCTCTATAGTTGATATTTATTATGAGGACGAGCTGGAATTATCTTTGGAGAAGCAGTTTACTGTTGAGCCATTGGATGCTGTGCTCATAAACTTTGATCATGAGGATATTGATGAGTACGAAGAAAATTTCTATGGTTTGATAGGAATGGGGTCGTATTCTTATGCCCCCAAGAAGCTGGATCTTGACCTTAAGAATCGACCTTCACCACCGGCGAAGCCATCCATTGAAGAGCCACCAATGTTAGACTTGAAGGAGCTACCTAGTCATATGAGGTATGTGTTCTTGGGTAGTGGAAATATGCTGCCAATTATTATTGCTGTTGATCTTGGCGAACAACAGGTGGAACCTCTCATCTCTGTTTTTAAGAGATACAAGAGAGCTATTGGTTGGACTATTGCAGATATCATTGGTATCCCTCCTGGCATATGTATGCACAAGATTCAGTTAGAGGAAGATTGTGTACCCACTATTGAGCATCAGCGTCGCCTAAATCCACCTATGAAAGAGGTGGTGAAGAAAGAAATCATCAAGTGGCTAGATGCAGGGGTGGTGTACCCAATCTCAGATAGTAAATGGGTGAGTCCTGTATAGTGTGTGCCCAAGAAAGGGGGCATGATGGTAGTGGCCAATGAGAAGAACGAGCTAATTCCACTCAGGATTGTCACAGGTTGGAGGGTGTGTATGGACTACCGAAAGCTAAATTCGTGGACACTGAAAGATCACTTTCCAACGCTATTCATGGATCAGATGCTTGATCGATTGACAGGCAGAGGCTGGTACTGTTTCTTGGATGGGTATTTCGGGTATAATCAGATCTCCATTGCTCCCGAGGATCAGGAGAAAACGACGTTCACGTGCCCATATGGCATATTTTCTTTTAAAAGGATGCCCTTTGGATTATGTAATGCACCGGCTACATTCCAGAGGTGCATGATATCGATTTTCTCTGATATGGTTGAAGACACCTTGGAGGTGTTTATGGATGATTTTTCAGTGGTTGGAGATTCCTTTGACTTATGCTTGCTGAATCTAAGTCAAGCATTACAACGGTGTGAAGAGTTTAACCTGGTCCTTAATTGGGAAAAATCCCACTTCATGGTGAACGAGGGCATTGTTCTCATAAAATTTCTGTGAAAAGTATTAAGGTGGATAAGGTCAAAGTTGAGGTTATCGATAAACTACCTCCCCCCATCTCTGTAAAAGGGGTGCGTATCTTTCTTGGACATGCAGGATTCTATCGCAGATTTATAAAGGATTTCTCGAAGGTTGCAAACCCATTGTGCAAACTTCTTGAAAAAGAGGCCAAGTTCTCTTTTGATGATGACTGCAGGCAGGCATTTGAATGCATTAAGCTGAAGTTAGTAGAGGCTCCAGTTATTATTTCTCCCGACTGGACAAAGCAGTTTGAACTAATGTGCGATGCTAGCGGGGTGGCGCTTGGAGCTATGTTGGGCCAGAAAAAGGATAAGTTGTTTCATCCAATTTACTATGCCAGGAAAGCCCTGAATGGGGCTCAAAAGAACTACATTGTCACTGAACAAGAACTTATGGTTGTGGTTTACGCCTTTGAGAAATTCAGGGCGTATTTGCTAGGGACTAAGGTGGTGGTCTACACGGATCATGCAGCTCTGAGGTACTTAATGACTAAGAAAGATGGACTAACTATCACAATGAAAGGGTCGTGACCCTTTTTATAGAGCAACTAAAGCATTTAGTAGAGAGGAGTTTTAGACCATTTTAATCAAATAACAGATGTGAATACCAAGGTAGCAGAATTTCTCATACGTGTCAGTTTTGAGAGATAGAGCCGGGCATTCTGTCCGGCAGATGGGTACATTCTTATGAATTTAGTGTCTTGTTTGAGTTACAAGTTTAGTATGATGTCATACTAAGTGATTCTTTTGTATAGGTACAATATTATGACAACAAACATAGCTGAATGAGTGAATTCATTGTTTGACAATGAAAGAAAATTTCCCATCAAGGCTTTGTTTGGAAAAATAAACAAGAAGTATGGCCAATTTTTTAACAAAAGGCGTGTGCATTTCAAGGGCCCAAGAAGAACCCCATTTGATATAGAAATAAAAAAATAATATCAGTGAACATCAGCTTAGGGAATAGGTTATTATCTCATAAAATAGTATATTACAAATTCAGTATAACCGATCATAGTGATGTTGCCACAGTCGATCTTCAAACAAGATTTTGTACGTGCAGAGTTTTTAACTTGGATAAAATACCCTGTCCACATGCTATGGAAGCGCTTCAAGCTCAATACAGTCCAAATTATGGATCTAAATTTTACAAGCACTCCTCTCAATATTTTGGTGAAAAAATATGAAATGGCATATAGTGAGCATATTATTCCGGTTCCTCCTGAAGAATCTTGGGTTGTTCCTACAGAGCTTTTGGGGAGATTAATACCTTCTCCATAAATTGAACCAAGCACTATTAAATCGGGAAGAAAGCCATATAAGTGGAGGTGTGGAGTTAGAGAATCATTCTCATCAAGAAGAAACAAGTGCTTCGTATGTAAGCGTGCTGGCCACAAAAAAACTATATGCCCGGATCGTAATCCACCATGTTCGTTGTAAGTGCAGAAACTTGTGTTGTTGTTTGTTGTGGACTTTTATATATTTAAATCATTGTTGTGAACGTAATGTTATCATTTATTATATATAAAATATATTTTTTAATAACTTGTGCATCAATAAAAAAAGGCAAAATATGAACTAAAAAATACAGTAGACCACAATTATTTTCAATAGATTACCCATCTATGGCAACAAATAGACATTAGCTGGAAGAACACAAAATAGTTCCATCAAACTGGACTATTTTCCTCCAACAAATGACAAATCTATCGCAACAGATAGATAATCTGTTGACAAAAACCCAACCGCTGACCAATCTATTCCAACACATGGTCCATTTGTTAAAATAACTCAAAAGCTAAAATTGTTATTGCTACTGGATTCAAAATTTCTCCTTCCTCCAACCGTCGACATGTTAACATGTATGTTTAGAAGAAATAGACAGAATGAAAATTGAATAAGAATTAAAAAGCTAAAGTCGACTAAAAATAAATTTTTTATCAAACAAAAAATAAAATACATTAGGTATAGATTCGATATAGAAAAATTAAAATACATACACTAAAATAAAAAAATACATTCTAATTATTATTATTATTATCATCATCATCATCATTATTAATGACAGCCGGCTAATCAACTCGCAGCAACAGGGCCCTCATCAACCTCTGCATCTCTCTGAACATCATCACTCTCATGGCAACCAAATCCTTCTGTAGGTCATTAACCTACCGCTGAAGTTCCCGCACTATGTCACGCAGAATAGCAATGTCCCAAACAGGATCAGCCATAACTAGAACACGCATGAATTGACAAATATAAAGAAAAGAGTCCAAATGTAATACAACGTCTACTACCAACTGGTAGATTTACGCTGGAAAAAAACTTACCTCAATGAGAAAGGAATATGCTCTTTGAAGAGAAGTGGTTGAATATATCACACGAAAAGAAAAAATTCAAGAAATAAACAAAGTTTAGTAGAATGAAGATTAAGGAGGGACCTATTTATAGAGAATTGAATCTGGATGTGTAAGGACAAAAGGCACGTTTGTTCAGCTCCATCGTATTAATTACATTCAAACTGGTGGCATTTTGTTTACTGTGGAAAGTCAGAAATTTTTATCTTACATTAATACTTCTCACCTTTTCAAAATGGTTTGAGACTTGATAAAAGTCGGTATTATTGAGCTGTTGAAATAGATCGTCCATCTTTCATAACAGATTTAACATTTGTTGCAAAAGATGGTCTGAATATGCAATAAATGGTCTATCAAAATATATTTACCATATGTTGCAATGATGGTTTGTATGTGCAACAAATGAGACATCTATTGCAATATATTTATTATCTGTTACGACAGATGGACCATCTATTAGAGGAGATGTTTTGATTTCTTCTAACAACCGATTCATCAGTTTCAACAGATGAGGAATTCAGTTCATCAGCTGTTTTGAATGTTTTAGATAAAAAGTCATAACTCTTCACATCTTTTTTAATAGTCATCACATGCGTGCAGATGAATAAACACTGTCTGGTCTGTCGTAATAGATTTACCATATATTACAAAATCTATTGCAACATATGGATTATCTATTGAGACAGATGGACCATATGTTGGTGGAGATGTTTTGATTTCTTCTAACAGTTGATTCATCAGTTGCAACAGATGGAGAATTCGGTTCATCAGCTGCTTTGAATGTGTTAAGATAAAAAGTCACGACTTTTCACACTTCCTTTTTAATAGTTATCACATGTGTGCAAATAAATAAACAACACTGCATGACATGTCTTGATAGGGTAGGAAGAATAAGGTGCATGCAATGGATCAAATTTCATGGGTGGGAGTTGTGTATTATTGATCAGGCTACCATGACAGACACACATAAAGTGCAATGATTTTGTGAAGGCAATTTTTTATCTATTAGACATTGCTCCTTCAAACAAGATCTTACATTGTACAGTTTAGTTTGATATGTGCGAATTGATAAGGTCAAAGGTTCCAAGATGGTTGTGTCGATACCCTGTTATAATTTAATGACGGTTTATGCTCATGTTTTTGTGTCAAGTTTGGGGAAGGGTTCAAGTTTTTGGCAGTAGTGTAAATATCCAATAGTGATTGGATCGATTTTAATGGCGTAATGAACTTCTTGAAAGGCCTCTTAATCCTCGCACTGCAGCAAATAATGATGGAACCAATAAAATTCCCCTGGTCCTAATTTATATGGATGAATTGTTGGAGGAGACTTTTATACAACAGAAGGTGCTTGGGAGAATACCTGTGCAGGAAGGGGGAGGTGAAGAAGGCCATATATCATCTCATACCTTGTTTAAGAATTAACATAAGGAAGCAAGAAAGGAACTTTTAGCGAATCTATCCAATGAAATTGACATGAGAGATTAAAAAACTGGATGAGCTTCAAATGTGAAAGTGTATCCAAATATAAAAATCCGTCAGTCGTTGAAGAAAAACAAGAATGGTCAACAGGACTAGAGCTGGACACTTTGCTAGAGAATGCAACTAGCAAGCATGGCCTCAATTAAGACTCTCACAAAGTGCAGGACCAAAACTCTAAGAAAGAAGCTTCGCGAGCACAGGAAATTAGTAATATTGTCGGTCAGAATTGAAACCTGAACCAACAACTCCCGAATTAAAAATAAGGGAAGCTAGGGAGTCAATTTTTGAAGTCTAATTTGTATGCGATGCATTCTGTTTGTGGCTATTATCAGGTCAATGGTAGTAGAAACAAAAAGGTCTGAAGTTGGGCAGAAATCCCATGCCTTGTTGTTTCACTGCCTTTGGACCTAACTAGAGACATAAAAAGGAGGCATGGGATGCAAGTTTAACTTGAGAAATTGCCACCTTGGCTTGATTCCGTATTTTTAATTCAAGAGTAGTTGGTTCAGGTTTCAATTCTGACCGACAATCTTACCATCTTTCGTGCTCGTGAAGCTGCTTCCTTAGAGTTTTGGTCCTGCATTTTGTGGGTCTTTATTGAGGCCACACTCGCTAGTTGCAGTCTTTAGCAAAGTAACTAGCTCCAGTCCTCTTGACCATTCTTTTTTTTCAACGACTGGTGGATTTTTATTTTTGGATACACTTTCACATTCGTAGCTCATACAATTTTTTCATTTTTTGTGTCAATTTCATCTGCCAATTTTACTACACTTTCCTTCCTTCCCTGTGTTTTCTCTTAAACAAGGTCTGAGATAATATAGTATCCTTTTGCAACCCATCCATATATATTTAGACCAGGGGAGTTTCTATTGGTTCCATCATTGTTTGCTGCAGTGCAAGGCTTCAGAGGCTTTTCAAGAAGTCTATTAAGCCATTAAAACCGGTCCAATCACTATTGGATATTTACACTGCCACCAAAAACTTGAACCCTTCCCCAAACTTGACACAAAAACATAAAAATAAATGCTCATTAAATTGTAACAGGGTATCGACGTCACCTACTTGGTCCCTCAGCCTTACCAGTTCAAACCTAACAATCTTAACTGTAAAATGCAATATCTTGTATGAAGGATTAAAACCTAATAGGTAAAGAACAAAAATTCATAAAATCATTGTACTGGATGTGTGTCTTCACAAAAGGTTGATCAGTAATACATACCTCCCACATATGAAGTGGTTCCATCTGTAAGCAGCTTATTCCTCCGAACCTATGTTTACTCTAGCCTTTAATGCTAATCGGGAAAAAGTGGATGTAGTTTTACTTTCTTTTATCTGTAAACAAGATAAATACATTTGATGTCAAACAAGAGAAGAACAAAATGAACATTACAAAAGGGTAACACAAAATTAAGTGAATCAACAGATGACCAATTTGATGCAATAGGTTACCCATCCATTCAACCAGAGAGGCATCTGTTGCAAAAGATAGATGATATGTTACAACAGATAGGTCATCTATTGGAATAAATCAAACCAGCCTTGCTAATGGTTTGATTTCTTCAAACAGTTGCTCCATCTGTACAAAAGGGTAACCCAAAATTGAGTGAATCAATATATGACCAATCTGATGTAAAAAATTGCCCATCTGTTCAGCAGATGAAGCATCTGTTGCAACAGATAGAGGACATATTGCAACGATATGTTATCTATTGGAATAAATCAAACCAACCTTGCCACTATTTTGATTTCTTCAAACAGTTGCTCCGTATGTTCCAACAGTTGATTCATCAGTTGCAACAGTTGAGAAAATTGTTGCAACACCACCACCACCAACAAAGAAACAACACCATATGTTCCAACACCATTAACAACACAAACACCACATGTTCCAATACGACCACCACCCCCAACAACACCACCACCAAAGTAACAAACAAAAGACATAAAAAAAACTATACTAACAACAAGTCTTTTTAAGTTCTCCCAACAGATGACTTTTTTTTGCATATTTTAATAAAAACAATGGTTCGTTTATTCAAGACTTAAAAGTCACCTTTCCTTTAATTTTCTCAATAAATAGGAAACTAGTAATGGGTAAATCATTAATAGAAACAGATGTAAATATCTAATTTAAATGACATACAAAGAATAAGAAGAGATGGAAAGATCAATAGTTAACCATACCTACAATGTCAAAAAAGCAAAGGGATCAAAACATCTAGTTCAGTCGAGAAAAGATATTGATCAGTTGAGATCTAAAAGGATCTTCATCCAAAAGAAGAGAGAAAAGAGAGAAAAAAGGGAAGAAGGAAAATTGAGAATAAATAAGAGAGATAGATGAGTTAAGTCTTACTTTATGGATGAAGGAGAGAGTATTCTAGATATGGGTTTTAAATATCATTAATAACTTTTGAGGGGCTCGAAGAGATAGTGACATTGAAAAGATCAGATAAGACCACTCATTCAGGAGATTTTTGAGTTATCCAAGTAATATTTTTTACCGCTTTAGTATTTTATCTTTTTTATCTTAGACAGGAAATACCTAAATCACTTTAAAAAAAGGGGTATTAAAACATCTAAGTGCAAGAGATAACAATTTATATTTGAAAATTTCCAAAGCTCAATCATCTGTCACAACAGATGGCAGTGCATGTTTGATAATTTACAACAGATGAGTAATATGTTGCAATAGATAACTTAATCTGTTTGATTAAATCCAACAAAAAAGACATCCGTTGCAACAGATTGAACATTTGTTTTATACAATTTCAATTGAGTTCATATGTTCAAATAATACCTTAATTGAATATTCTATGACTAGAAGTGAGTTCTCATAGGGACAACTATAACTTTAATTTAGTGTTTTGGCAATTGCATAATGAGATAGTATTGCGTTCCTCCCGACCAGAGTCGTTGATCGATCACTCTGATCTAAATAGATTTTTATAACCTCATATATTCAACTAATACCTTAATTGAATAATCTAGGACTAGGGGTAAGTTCTCATAGGGTCAACTACAACTTCAATTGAGTCTTTTGGAAATTGCATGATGAGACGGTATTGTATTTCTCCTGACCAGAGTCACTCATAGGGTCAACTACAACTTCAATTGAGTCTTTTGGAAATTGCATGATGAGATGATATTGTATTTTTCCCGACCAGAGTCGTCGATAGATCACTCTGAGCTGAACTAATTCTTATTACCTCATATGTTCAAATAATACCTTAATTGATTAATCTAGGATTAGGGGTGAGTTCTCATAGGGTCAACTACAACTTCAATTGATCATGATATTGAAACATATATATATACATACATATACATATATATATATGCATTATATATTTCTATACACTATAAGTTGTAACTTTATGGGGGACCTGGGATGGTTGGATTAAAATGCATGAGATAATATATGAGGGCTAAGTTTTAGAATGACTCTAGAAGGCTGAACCTAAATCCTAATTCTTATCTCATGAAGATGATAATAGTTTAATAGTACGTATTATCTAAAAATACTATTTAGAATACACTTCATAAAAAATCACTATAAGGGTCTGCGAAATTGGTAATATTAGAGTTCATCGATTATAATGCTTGAGACTAAGTGAGAGACACTTTATTTGAAAGCATCCTAGAAAATATGAAACTTAAAAACTGAATATTTAATTATAAATCCATGCATTCTTAAGTGATCGGTTGTTCATAACATGTCATCTTTGAAGAATGCAACTAATCATGAAAATATTATAAGTTGAATGTAATAGAAAAATTCATAACTCAAACCCAAAATTAGGAATTTATCAAAATAATGAGAGTTCATAGTCACAAGTATGTACTGATTCTTAAATTTAAGGGAAAACATATATTCATGCTTTATTTAGAGTAAGGGATTATATGATAGTTGATTTCACCCTTTTTCATGGAAACCCTAAACTTGGAAAATAAATTAAACTTAAGGATTGGGTTAAGTTTGGGACTCAATAGGTGAAATGAACGCATTGATGAAATCCCACATACTTGAAGGCAAAACCCTTGGTTAATTATTTGGATTAGAAGCCGGAAGTTAAAGAAGTATAATTCTTGCTTGGAGAAAAAAATTGCCTATATATATATATATTTAGCTAAGTGTCGATTGAATTTTTAAGTAATGAGGGGCTTGTGGAACTTTTGGGCTTATTATTCAAGCTTAAGATAGCTTATACCATGTTGTTTGGGTGTTAAAAAAGTGGAAAAGGCAAAACAATCCCTTTGAAAATTTTATAAACATGTAAAACAGTTCGATCTGATGATTTGAGTGATAAACAATCAAACCCTTGACTATTTGTCACTCTAAACCATTGCAAAATGACCAAATTTTGGTCTGATTGGTCAAGCATGATGGCTTGCTTTGATGGGTCATCAAATCTGTGATGATTTGTCACTTGAGATGTCACACTAGTATACTGATACCCTTTGGTAAACGGAGCCTAACTTCTTTTTCCATTAATAGATTAATGAATGTCTAGCAGCGTAGGAAAGAAGACTTAAGGAAATTTAATTTGGCGGGTCTTGATCCCTAAGTATATATATTCAAGGAGTTATGATTGTTTGATGTTTACTATTGGAAAATTCTTCAAAAGAAATCAAATAGTAAGGAAGGTTTCAACTTGGCTATAAGCTAGGAGTTACCCTGATTCATATCTAAATCACTTCTCAAACTACCAAATCACTATGTTTGGTTCTATACATACTTGAATAACAGTTCTAACCTTAGCTTAGATATTTGGGGTTTTACAAAATCTCACCCTTGAAACTATTTATCATCTAATGAAGACCAAATATGCTGGAAGGATAGGGAAGGAGCTGCAGTCCCAACACTGAGTTTCTAAGATATGAATACTGACATGATAAATGTATTAATAACTGAAACATGGGGTGAACAAAACTTTTTAATGCATGCTAAGACATGGTAGTAACTGAGTATTATGAGACTGAGATAAGTAATAAGGAGAAAATTGTTATCTTGAACTGGATTGAGGCTGAGAATAAGACTCAACTGTATTTACAGACAGCATAAATGTACAAAAGGGTTTATAGGTAATAAGCACAAACATAGACTCAGGAGAGTATGACTAGAAGGAAAGAGAGAAAGTCACTAGTATTAACTGTTTGGTCTCTAAACTAAACTCAACTGGAGAATTAAAGACTAACGTATGCGTGGAACTATGGATCAATGGATACTGGTATGAAATTTCTAATAGTCATTGAGAAATGAACTTGGTTTCTCCCACATTCTTTGTTGTGAATTCTAGTTGTATCTAGGCAAAGGATTCACAATTATGATATGAGTAATACATCTAATTGGGAAAATTTAATTCATTATAATTCTATGATTCAGAGTATCCTTTCCTATTTGATCCCTTTAAATTCCATATTCAAAGTGGAGATCAGATCTGTTCATTAAAAAGAATTGATTCAATACATTTCTTATGTCCCCATAGGTACTATATTAGATTTGAATCATACATGGTCTGACCAACCCAGTCTACTGATTTGTGTTCACACAAAAAAGGGAATGACTAAAATTTAACCATTAAGCACCTTTTATCTGAAATTTTATATCATGAAGCAAGAGTATCCACAACCAGATAAAATAACAAGAATACTATGCCTTTTATTAAACAGTTGATAACTTCTATCTTAGCATCACTTCTCCACTAAATACTTTTCCATGAAACATTGTATTTTACCAGCATCTCGTTAAATACTCTTAAAGGTACAGTCCCTAAGGATTCTAAAGTCTAAGTCTATCAGTATGATCTCATCTTGCTCGAGCCTAATTTGAAGAACTAGGTACTGTTCAAAGAATGAATACGCTAATCTTAGCTATGGGAATCTAAATTATATATCCACTAAGGTCAAACTTTACACTACCAACCTTGAGTTCTAATCATGGGTTTACTATCCACCGAAAACCCAAATCTACAAGGTACATCCATAAAGCATCTACATCTACTACTCAACTGTCACTAACCCAGTACCATAGTATCTAAAAATCACAGACTCAACTAGGAAGATCTAGAGTAAGAGTGGTATTATGGAATTATGACTTGAACACTTCCATGATCCTTGACACTTAACAAGGGTCTGAGGAGTACAATGTAGCACAAATCAGCTTTTTTGGAAAGCTGGTTTGATGATATACTTGATGTATTATCATTTCACTAATCACTAAGAATTCTAAGTACACGATACTAAGAGTGTTCAGAAATCATGGGTGCACGAATCATGAGTTGGATGGTATGAGACTCATATTTATGGGTTTGTGGAGTATGATTTAGATTTTTGAGTGAGGCTATTACTCTTTATAATAGGAACTGGGAATAGAAATACATATGAATGAAGTGTGTATATTGGAATGTGTCAGGTAGAAGTAAAGTTTCATGATGACATAAGTATACTAATTAGGTTAGGATAACAATGGGTCACTACCTTCATCTAGATACGTTCTAGAATTTTATATTAATATTACCTAAATATCCAAAACCTAATTGGTTTTACACTATAGTATCTTCCCCTTATATCAAATTAACCACACGAAGTCTACGAGTCTCCTTTTTCACTACCCTCTAAACTGAACTAACTCAAATTCTTAGGGCATACTATTTAGTATGTTTTATGATTATGTACTTCCTTATAAAGTCTAAGAATATCCCTCATCTACAAGTTTTGGTCTTAATCTTCCTATTTCTTCTAAAGGTTTAAGTATGCTACATTCATGGTCCTCCACCCATCCCTCATAATAATATTCCAAACCTACGAGGATTTACTTGTCAGTACTCCCTATTTTTAGTGTTTTCCATACTACTACTCTCTATGTCACTACTTCGTTCTAAACCATGCCTTTTCACCACATGGAATAATTACAGCTTGAGGTATATAAATGCACGAAGGAGAAAAGCTAAAAAAATAACCAACTATACTTTTCATTCCGACCCAATTGGTTGGAAGGTGAAAAAAATTGATTTATGTTCTAAACTAAAGCCTATGCTAGGAGAGCCACCCTACTAATTTGGGCGGCCTTGAGGTGATATAGAGGAAATAGGTTAATCCTACTAGTGAACCTCCCTATAGTTTGCTAAGGTTATCGTACAATATATCAACTTGTGGCCTAGTTTGACACAAGCAAAACTACCTTCACAACCTTTTGTACACTAACATATGGAGTTATTGCCTCACTTGTTGCAAGTGGGTGGGATTTTTCCCTTATAATATTTTTCTGAGGATGAGAGCCAAATGATCCCCCTTTTTTTATAATAACAAGGCTTGTATCCTAGAGACGAAGTACTAGATGATGTTAGTGCAACCCTACTGACTTTTGAAGGAAAGAAGATCGGTTTTCACTATCAATCTTCTGACAATTAGTCACCATTTCCTGGGATGACCTTCTTTATATCCCTTCTTCTTTTCTTAACAATAGAATTTTCAAGTAATGGTACCTACTAATTCAATCGTGCAGTCATAGCTCAATACAGTTGTTCAATGGAATCATGAAACTTAGTATTTGAAATATCAACACTTGCAAGCCAATCAACTATTTCGATTGGGTTACTATTTTGCTCACTTTTCTGACTAATCTCTTTTTGAGGAGAATATTCTAAACACTTAAGGAAAAAGTTAAAAGATATAAATAGAGTTAACTACATCACACAATATGATCATTAATGAAGTAAAACTTTTTCAAGAACATTTCATAGACTCTCACTCATAAATGTGGTGCACTTCACATCCATAAACAAGGCTATACTTAATGCAACTTATTAAAACCCTAGGACAATTTAAAACTATCTCTGATACCAAGTTTTTCAGGACCCAAGACTACCTTCTAGTCGCAACATAATGCTTAGTGTCACAAATAAATCCAAGCTAACCCATTGTCTGGCATGAAACTAAGAATACTATGTAAAATAATATTCACTGAGAGAAATTTGAAATCTAGATATTATAATAATTTTAAAAATAAATTTCAATGCTTCAAAATGGAAATCACCAAATAAACCAAAAAGCTGAAAAAACTAGTCTATTTGTTTGAAATCCTCTACTAAGACGAGTTGCTGGGATAAGTGCCCCGCTAACTCAAGCTGTCTGAAAATTGAATAACTAAAGTAAAAAAAGTAAACATAAGTCTTTTCCTCAAGGATAGGGACTCACTAAAATCTGTTGCTAAGGTGATACAGGATCATGCTAATCGTGAATTGAATACTGAGCATCTAAACCTATATTATGATATAATATAGTACAAAAAAATATGCGATCATTACTTTGAATGTACAGAGTTTTTGAGATATACACTACTCTTAATGGAACTAGATATTCTAAACATACAACACTGAACTGAATATAAAACTCAGGAATGTAAATTGATGTAATGACCAAGTAAATAAACATTTAACTGATGAATTCTATGTTGAATAAACTAAATACATGATCAATACAAGTATCATTTAAAAATATAAGAATTTTTATTAACCAACAAAGACCATATGAGCAACATAAAATATAACATATAACCTAAGTTGGGAGGGTGTTCAATACCTTGGAAATGATATAGAGCCATGATTTTTGCATCATCAATCAAAAGCGCATTTAGGGCAAAACACAATATCATACCTATGGTGTCAAATAGTTCTGAGACTTAGGTTTTGTTGAGCCCTTGTCAAACTCAATGCTAAGTATTACGCCTAATTAAACATAATTGATAGCTTGTTGAGATGACATATTTGTATGTCAACCAGAGTTTACATATTTGGATGTCAACCTATCCATAATCATGGATGTTATACCTAACTTCCATACTACTAGTGAACTTTGATTTTATAAGAAAGCTGACCCACAAACATTAATGTATTCTGGATGGCATACTAATTAGGAATTTACTTTTGGGAAAGAGTGTTCAAGAGAGTTGATTACCTATCAAGATGTCATGCATGCCATATATCTTATTGTTATGAGTAAAAGCTCTTGATCATGATATGAGAATGCATATGTGTATATGTATGTGTGTGGTATGTGTGTCATATATTTCTGAACTCTGTGACTTGTAAGTTTAAGGGGAGACTAGGAATGATTGGAGTAAAATACATAAGATAACATATGAGGGCTAGGATTTACCATAACTCTAAAAAGCTATACCAAAATCTTAATTCTCGTCTCATGAAGATGCTAATGGTTTAATAGTATGTATTATCTAAAAATATAGTGTAGAATATTTTATTTGAACTCGCTATACGTGTCTACAAAACTAGTAACATTGGAGTTCATGGATTCTAATGCCTTAGTTTGAGTGAGACACTTTATCTGAAAGATACCTAAAACTTATGAAACCTAAAGACGGAATATTTAATTATCAATTGATGAATTCCTAAGTCATGTGGTGTTCATAACCCACTATTATGCTGAATGTAAAAGGAAATTTCATAACTCAAACCCAAAATCAGGAATTTATCAATATAATAAGAGTTCATAGTCATAAGTATGCAACGATTCTCAAATTTATGGGAAAACAAATAGGTTTATTCAAAGCAGGGTACTGAATGATTGTGGATTTCACCTTTTTCCATGGAAACCCTAAACTTTGGGAATAACTAGTGAAAGGAACCCATTAATGAAATATCACATACCTGAAGGAAAAAACCTTGGTGATATGTTTGGATTTGATGATAGAAGTTGAAGAACCCTAAATCTTGGTTGGAGAAGAAAAATCACCTCTCTATTTGGCTAAGTGTTATCTGAATTTCTTAGTAATGAGGGGATTTTGGAATATTTGGGATTATTATACACCTTAGGGTAGCTTATGGGATATATTTTTGGTGTTAAAACAGCTAGAAAAGACCAGTCAACCCTTTAAAATTTTTATAATAATGTAAAATAGTTTTATCTGATTGTTTGGTCATTAAATCCTTGACTAACCAACACTCTAAATCATTACAAAATTCCCAAAATTTTGTAAGCTTGACATCTTGCCTTGATGGGTTATCACAGATATGATGTTTCGTCACTCGAGCCATTATATTCTGGCAAATAGACACCTTATATTAAGCATAACTTTATATTCCAATAACGAATTAACAAATGGTTTGTGGCATTGGAAAAAATTCTCAAAGACCTTTAATTTGGTAGGTATTAAACCCTAAATATCCTTATATTCAAGTATTTATAACTTTATAAAGTTGACTAGTAGAAGATTATTCACAAGAATCAATTGGTAAGAAAAGTTTCAACTTCTCCATGAGCTAGGAGTTACCCGTGGTCCTAATTTATGTAAAAATCACTTCTCATACTATCAAATCACTAAGTTTAGTTCTATGTATTCTTGAAAAATGGTTCTAACCTTAGGTTTGATATTTGGGGTGTTATAATTTATAATCTACTAGTTGAGATTTCTTGTTATTACTTAAAAATGGCCAATTGGTTTGGTAAAATTTATGGTTATATGGTTCAATGAAGAGTTAGTAAGGATATCACTCATGACTATTTAGATCATGACAAAATATTATCATAGCCATAGGTTTTTCAATCTCATTATACAAGAATAAGCTTAGTGAAGTTTTGTAGAATGATACAGAGACATTTGTACCTTTCTTCACGAGGCTATACGACTTTAAGAAATTTTACTCTTGTTCTTCTTTTCAAGCTAGTACTTAATTCCAGTTTGTATTTGGTGATCAAAATTAGCATCTAACTTCTTTCTCTATTGTCTTGGAGATGGTTAGTACATATGCCAAAAGAGCAAAGTAATAGTAGTAGCTTAATTAACTGATGGGTAGATGTTTATGGTAGGACTAGAGTGAGGGGAAGGGGAGAGAAAAAGGTCAAGGAGCTACACCAGCAGTGGTGGATATCAGGCTATTGGAAGACTAGTAAAACATAGATTTCAATCCCTTCACCACATGAAATTATTCCAGACATGAGTCAAGATAAGGAGGTAGTATTAGAGGATGAAGAAATACATATTTAGGGAGATGTTTTACCAATTTAGGGAGGTACAACACAAATTCAAATGTCTTAAGAGTTGATTTAGAAGGTTCTAAGGTTTCTAAGTTGTTTATTGGTATAGATGATACACTAATAGATTAGGAAAATCAGTATCTAGGGTTGCAACATGCCACTGTCATGGCACCCAAAATAGACAAGGTGTCAAAGGCTGGTGCTTTCCCACGTCTGATTTTGGGTTGAGTGATAATCATATATAACCATGACTTATTTGTAAGTTCCTTAAGATGAAGCCTCTAATTTTGTAGGGAACTCAGTTGAAAGATGCTTACAAATTCATTATCGACTGTCATGAAAAGTTTAAGAAGTTGGGAGTGGTATAGAGGTATGGACTAGAGTTTGTTAGTTTCTAATTTTAGAGGCATACCAAAATATGGTGAAGGGTATTCATTGAGTGTAGAGCTGTAGATTTGCCTTCATTGACTTGGACTCAATTTTATTATATCTTCTTGGAGAAATATATTCCACGTACTCTAAGTAAGAGAAAGAAAGATGTGTTTACTAGACTAGGGTAGAGGTATGTCTGTTACAACCATGATGTAAAATTTCATGCTTTATCTGGATATTTATTGTAGTTATTGACTAAGGAGAAAGATAGGATATGATTGTTGTTAAAGGTTTGAATACTTGTCGTCAGGTTTCTGCACTTTGGATGACATCTTCAGACCAGAACTTCTCAAAGATAGTGGGTTTTGTGAAAAAAGTAGAGGGTGTGAGGCAGGATGGTTACACCATGTTTGGGAAAAAAGGCTTGAAAGGTGGGAAATTATAGTGATTCAAATTTTTAGGGCCAAAGTGTAACGCCCTAAAATTGGATCCTGAGACGTCACACGGTGCTTAAGGTCACAAGTGACCCCAAGCTAACCCTTCATCTGGTATAACCCAGAGCAACTGAATAAAATACATACAATAGAAGGAATAATGCGGAAAAAACCCATAACTTAGTCTGATCAACATGAAAGTAAATTTACACGGTCACAATTCCGCTCATATATATACAAATCTGAAACTGAATACACTGACTACTAGTGACTGTCTATGAAGCCTCTACTAGCATTGACCAAAGATAGCCGGGTCATGACTCCCAACTACCCCTACTCAATACGACTGAATACAGAAAATACAATACACCTCAAATCTGAACAACTCAAGTCCCTGAATCAAAAGGACTAATCACCTGCCGATCGAGATCTACGCCCCAGCTGAACATGATATGTGCGCTACAGCTTGTACCTACATTTTGGTAAGAATGTAGCCCATGGAAATATGTGGGTCAGCACTTTGAAATGTACTGAGTATGTGGGGGTGCATGTAACAATATAAATAGTATAATCAATTTAATGAAAACGTGCATACGAACAGTGATGACTTACTTGGCTTGAGTTATATCAAATCATACTTTTCGTAATTTCATAATAAAAAGTTCATATGATAAAATCTCATAATCCACGTAAATCATTATAAATCATAAATTATGATAAATCATCCTAAATCATCATAAATTATCATATAGTCAAAAATCATCATAGGTAATTATAAATCATCATAAATGACCATAAAACATCATAAACATCTGAACTCTTTGACTCAAATCTCAGAGTGACTCGGTAATTCAAGAAACTTAATCTTATGGACACGGGAGTTTCCTATAATCGACAAACCCGTGTGAGCTACGTGGAATACCAACGTTTGAAACCCCCGTTGGTGGGAGTGTCGTACTCTTTGCCAGGGAGTACGACCTTAAAACTGGAATAATCACAATCGAGCTCTCTGGCCAATAATATCATCATCAAACAACCCTACGGTGGCACATAGTTTTGGGGAAATACCAAATTTCCCTCTCGGTGCTAAGTACTACTCCCCGACAAGCTCAGAACGCGTTAGGAAATCCACCACAACATCACAAGGGTCTATCATAAAGACCAAATCAAATCTCTTTCACATTTATCAAATCATATCAATTTGTGGATTCCTAACTCAACACATTTTAGCTCAAAACATTTTAATCTTCCTCAACATCAACAAGGTATCAATGCATTGAACCATAACCGACTCGACATTTGGACAAGGATATGAAGACTCAATACATAATATTTTCAACAATTTAACTCATCAAAACCCTACGGAAAATACCAAGACTCATTCCAACTTCGATATCAATATACCCAATAACTCAAATCGTCATAAGGAAGCTCAAAATTTGACACATGGCTCGAAAGTACTTGGAAATACCAATAATTCATTCTTGAACTTACAACGTGGATACATGTTCAAAATATATCAATTCTTGATAGAAACACCAAGAACCCCAATATTAAATATAAATTCATAGAACAAAAATAGTCAAATACTCATGTGATTCAAAACTTACAATTCAAATCTTTATACGTTCATAATCAAATTATTTAGACATAATTCAACTTACAGAACCATATGAATCCATTAAATAATCATAATTGGCAAGCTTGAACAATTTACATATATACATAATCAAAATCTCATGGTAGGATATCTTGGAAATAAATTCATTTGCCAAACTCATAATAATCCATAATAAAAATTAAAGATATGGGCACAAGAACGGAAGAATTATTCTTGTTCAAACCCCACATACCTTAAAATTAAAGATTGGAATGAATTCTTCCCTCGGAACACTATTCACAAAATTGATTGGTGCATCTCGAAGAGCTTGGAACGGAGACTTCATTTATCGGATTAATTTGGAATTTCCATGGTGGAATTGGAAGATTTAGGAAGGGGAATTTAGAGGTTTAGGGTTTCTTTCTTGGAATTTTTTTTTGAAAATAACAGACTTTGATGCCCAAAAAGCAGTTTTTATGCTTATTTCCACGAAATGGGGCAAGGGTGAAATGACTGGATTTCCCCTAAGGTAATTGAAAATTGGCAGAAAAATCCTGCGTACCTTGGCCACGAAAAACTGAATAACTCCTCGTTCGGGTATTGGATTTTTGCGAAATTTATATCATTGGAAATATAACTCAAAGATCTTTAATGTTTTATATGGTAGGACACCCATTTCGTCATATATAAGGAGTTATTATCGACCGAAGTTGACCCAAATCAAATCCGTCCCTCAGTTACTGATTTGACATGCTGAAATAAATTGATCGTAACTTATTACTCTGATGTTGGAATGGGGTGAAACCAATTTCATTGGAAAAAAGACTCAAAGAGATTTCGTTTGATATATAGCAGATCTCCCAGTTCCTTATATTCAGGAAGTGATGATTGTTTGAAGTTGGCCCTGAAATGCTGAAAATTTCTGGAGCATGCTAATCGCATGGTGCCACTATTTTGTGGACCCAAACGTGCCCTTATGCTACTCCAAAAATTTTGAAACTCACTTGTGATGTATTACGACCTTTACCCATCGCAAAGAAACTTGAAAATCGAAAAACGGATGTGATAAAGGTCGTCAAATAAATACCCAAAGATCAGAGGTCTAAATGAGAAAGTTTCAACACTTAGCAATTTTTTATTTTTTTATTTTTTTTTCAGTGCTAAGCTTCTCTTGGCAAGATAAAAAGGCTTTAATGACTGGACACATTTGGGAGCGAAATATTTAATGGGAAAAACTCGGGGTATCACATAAAGTTTGTAGGTATACCCTACCCGCCCTATTTCGTCCATGATGTTGGTCTCTACTAAGGGTGCATCAGGGGGCACCAACCTTCATTAGGCTTTGGGGGCTACTTTTTAAATTACTATCAGTTCAATGACACCCTAGACCATATATGATATGAGTATAGTGCGGTTTGTCATAATGAGAGAAATTGTCCTATTTATAGATATTCTAGTAAGTTAGGCCAGTAGTAGAATTGCACAGTTTTGGTTCTAGCAGGTAAGGGAGGTTAATCTAGTGATAAGAATTATCCAAAGGTAGGCGTAGTGGTCATCTAGAAATTAGAGGTGGAAAATAAGCTAACCAGGGTGGTTGACATACAGATCGAGATGGTGTACAGGCTGGTAGAGGAAACACTCATATGATGATAAGGCCTACTTTTATTCTTTTCCAGGAAGGCTCGAGGTCGAGGATTCATAAACAATGATAAAATGTATTATTCTTATTTGTGACCATAAAGCTATTATTTTCATTCATTTCGGTTCCCTATTCTCATATGTTTCTATTAAATTGGACTTGGCGTGGATATGGAATGTGCAATGTTTGATACTCATATGTATGTCTCTATACCAATTGGTGTTTTGGTAGCTTTTGATCAAGTTTATTGAGTTTGTTTTTATCAAACTTGGGATAGTTAAGCAATTCTAATCATTATGCATTATAACATCATATTGGGTACTGTCATACTCATAGCTATGCTTGGGATAGATAGATTGGAGTGGTCGGGTGATTATAAGCCTAATCCTCTAAGGCTTATCTCTTTTTGTTCCAATAAGTTAGTTGGGAAGGGGTGTTGGGATTTTCTTGCTCATCTTAGGGATACTAATATTGCAGTCCCTCTTATTTCATCGGTCTCAGTGGTATGTGAGTTCTTAGAGATATTTAATAATGGTATGCCTAGTATGACACTTTATCATGACATTAATTTTTCATAGATAAGGAACCAAGAACTCATCCATATCTATCTCTCTATATTGAATGGCACCGGCTGATCTAACAGAGCTAAAGGCTCAATTACAAAAATTGCTAAGTAAGGGGTTCATTTATTTAAGTTCTTCACTATGGGATACTCCCAATTTATTTGTTAAGAAGAAGGATGTAGTCTACGTATGTGCATAGACTACCACAGTTGAACAAAGTTATGATTCATACCAAGTACACATTACGTAGAATAGATGATTTGGTTGATCAATTACAGGGTATTTTGTTGTTCTCTAAGATTGACTTGAGGTCTGGTATACCCAATTTAAGATCCGGGTCAAAGACATATCTAAGACTATTTTCCAGACTCGTTATGGGAACTATGACGTCTTGGTGATGTATTTTGGTTTGACTAATACCCTGACTAATATTATGCAGTTGATGCATGAGGTGTTCAAACTATATTTGGATTCCTTTGTAATTATTTTTATCAATAATATTTTTGTGTACTCTAATAGTAGACATAAGCATGAGGCTTACTCACGTATTGTGTTGGGGTTGGTTAAGGAGAAGAAGTTTTATGCTACATATTTTAAGTGTAAGTTATTGTTGTATTTAGTGTACTTGTTAGGGCACGTGATTTTTATGGAAGGGGTAATGGTAGATCAACAAAATATTGAGGTGGTTGTTTACTTTATGGGGTTGGGTAGTACTATTGTAGGTTCGTGAAGGGGTTTGCTTCCATTGCTTTGAATTTGACTTGATTAACTCAGAAAGAGTTTCCTCTTATCCGGACTGATGAGTCTGAAGAGAGCTTCTAAAATCTTAAGTCTCTGCGACTTCATCTTCCATATTTTCCTTGCAAGTATAGGGTAAGGACTTTCTTGTATTTTGTGATGCCTCACATTCTGTTTTAGGTGCTATTTTGATGCAGGAAAAGAATGTGATTGCTTATGCTTCCAAATAGCAAAAAGTTAATGAGAAGAACAATCCCACCCATGGTTTGGAGTTGGATGATGTGGTGTTTGGACTTAAGATATAGAGACACTAATTATATTTGATGAAATGTTAAGTGTTCAATGATCAACATAGTTTGCCGCATTTCTTACCCAGAGAGATATGAATTTGAGATAGCAAAGATAGATGGAATTACTCAAGGATTATTATATTTAAATTCATTATCATCTGGGTAATGCCAATGTCTTAATGGATGCATTGAGTCAGAAGACATAAAGTATGGGTAGTTTGGCATGTTTTGATGTTTCTTGACATCCATTGACTAGGGAGTTTCATAACCCTAGCTAACAATTTTATGAGACTAACAAGTGAGCGAGAGAGCAGGATAACTAACTAATGAGGAAGTGAGGTACATATTTTTTGAACAAATTAAAGCTAAGCAGTTTAGGATGTAAATTTGATTAAGATTTTTGATATAGTGTTGCAAAGTAAGGTCAATGAGGGCACTCTTAATGATAAGGGTGTTTTGAGGATTAGGGGATGAGTTTGTGTGCCTCATAGGGATGAATCGATCATGACCATACTTGTTTAGGTGCATAGTTTGAAACACTCCATACATCTTGGAGCCACCAAAATATACTGATATTTGAGGCAACACTATTGGTGGTATCAAATGAAGAAAAAGATTATTGATTTTGTGACTAAAGATTATTGATTTTGTGACTAAGTGTCAGAACTATAAATTGGTAAAATATGGTAAAAAGCATGGTGGTACTTTACAAAGGATGGATATTACTTAATAGAAGTGGGAGAGAATAGCAATGAGTTTTGTCTTTGTCTTACCAAGACTTTGGGAAAGTAGGATTCAATAAGGGTCACAGTGGATAGATGACTATGTTTACACATTCCATTCAGTGTAGGTGACTTATAATCCATCCAAGTTGGAAAATGTTTATGTCAAGGAGATTGTCAGGATTCATGGGGTCTATGGAGTTAACCTCTTTACTTTTGAGACAAATTGCATGAAAAGTTGGGCACTAGATTGGATTTGAGTATGATTTTTCACCCTCAGACCAATGGGCATGTCAAGACCTAAAAACCAAGGGTCATGATGGCACTTGTCGCAGCCAGCTTTGATAAGTACGCCTATCACCCAAACTGATATGAAATGAAAGATAAATACCAAAACCCAAGGCAAGACTCTTAGAACAGAGTCGAACCACACATATAAGCAAAAATGAGAGATATACAACCAAAGATACTATACAATATCCCAAAATCTGGTGTCACAATGTAAGAACCAACTAATTACAACTCGAAGTCAAAATATACATAGGAAATCCAAAAGGGAACAAACTCTGTCTCTGAATGCAATAAGACATAGTCACAGTGTAAGAACCAACTAATTACAACTCGAAGTCAAAATATACATAGGAAATCCAAAAGGGAACAAACTCTGTCTCTAATGCAATAAGACATAGTCAAGATGAAAAATAGTAGCGGTCAACTCCGAATGCATAGACCAACCGCAACCTCAATTAGACTCCAAGTACTGCCTGAATCAACCATTGTACGAAACATTCGTATCTGGATCTGAACCAAAAGGATGTCGTAGGGGTGAGTAAGGTCAACTTGGACTTAGTAGGTATCATAGGCTGACTGCGCAAAGTAAAAAATAAAGCATATAAACACAAACTATGGGCACGACACCTGCAATCAGAAATGTCCCAAATGGCAGCCCATATCGTCTCTACTAACAGTTCTACAATATACACATATAATAGATACATGTAGGTAAAATAAGAATAAATATGCATGTACACCAAATACAAGTATAAGAAGTTGGAACAATGGATAGATATCAAGTCAAGAATAGAAATACAATCATACAATAAGCACAATATATAAAATGCGATGATGATGATGATCACGGTGATGATGATGCTGATGTGATGGACGAGGTCATCAGACAACTTCTGTATGCACCCATTAAGTTATGCTCCCGGGGTAAGATCCATGGCATGTTCATCAACCCATATTCAACCAATATCGATAACTACTCTCCTGCACATACATCGGTAGATGGTTTTTAAAGATGACACATTTTCTATCAGAAAAAGCCAGTATTTCCATGGTGGTAACAATGTTTCATGAATGAATATGATATGAGGATGTAATTCTCACAACTAAACAGAATAAGAATTTCCAAATCCAACCAATACACAAAGTAGGTGAGCCAAAATTCACTAAATATTCCAACCATCCCTGAGTCCAATCTAATCTATTTGCCAATAGAGTAAAAATATAGAGTAATATGCCATTGATACCACATAAACTCCAATTTTGTCCTTTTTAATAGAAAATTTACAACCAAATACATATACACAAGGCCAACAACATTAAATTATACCCCACACGGTCACACATAGCAAATAATGTCTCAAAAATACAAAATAACAACAATATAGTCCACCACACAGGCACAACACAATAATATACCTATTTTCATGATTCGTTCCCACACCCATAACATGATTTTATACCTATAATTATTATCAATCCCAATTTGACGAAATTTAAGCCATAACCTACCTCGAATCTCAAAACAAAAATAATTAAGCTTTTACAATCGAGCTTTCACCTCCACATGGACCCAAAATCAGCTAAAACACACAATTATAGAATCTACATGTCAAAATAAAGCCAACGATACCCATATTTCCCACTTTTGAATTGGGTTACAATGGACCCCAAAAATGGGCTTTTTTGAAAAAGAAGGGTAGAATAATTTTTTTTTTCTAAAACATATTTTTCAAGATTAAAGAACTCATAGGAGAAAACCCATGTGAAAATGGATTGATATTGGGGGTTTGAATTGAAGAAATGCTAATTTGGGCTTTCTGGGCCATAATCCCTAAATTCCACCTTTAAATCCTAGTTTAAGAAATATTTAAATGATAAAAATCGAAGGAAACCAATTTTAATAGTGATTCGGAGCTTACCCAAGCTTAAAAATGAAATAAAATACCCAAAAACTCAAACCCCAAGCTCTAAGTCCCTAAAATAGTGTAAAAATCTCCTAAATGGGAAAATAATCCACCCAGGCATCACCTAAGTGACTAACTGATCGCTTAGGGGGTTCTCGCTTAAGTGACCAGGCGTCGGTTAAGTGATGTATGCCTTATCACATAACCGACTTGTCTATCACTTAAGCGACAGGCAGCTGGTATGTCAATGTCTCTTAAGCGACCAGGCCATTGCTTAAGCGGCAATAGCTTAAGCGAGCCTAGTGTCGCTTAGGTGACACATTGGTTGTCAGGCCAATCACTTAAGAGACCAAAACATCGCTTAAGAGAGTGTACCAACTGGAGGCTTGGAGACTTCTAATTCTCTGTGGACCCCTAGAAATTCATTTGGAATCTCGAGTACGCAAAGGAACCACAACTTTCTTGATCAAGGGTTAAAATGAGATATAAAAGCCATAAAATCACACCAATTATGTTACCAACCTAAAATCATCATTTTCGATCTACTGGTGTAGTCCATTTTTCATATGATGCACAAGTCAATAAATATTTACCAAAGTCAATTATAAGCCTTTTCAAGCAACCAAAAACCACAAACTCACATAAATCACACCTAAATACATTGGGAATCAGGCCAATCATCCTTACACCCTAGAAATACCATAATGCAAACACGGGGAGGGGTAAAATAGTTAATACATAGAAATATATATTTCACACAAACACCAACAAATTGGGTCACTACATCATCCACCACTAAGAATCTATTTCTTCCTCGAACCAAGGGTAATACAAATACCTGAATCAGCAAAAAGTTAGGGATAACTACCATGCATATCAGACTAGACCTCCCAAGTAGACTCATCTACAGAACGGTGCTTACACTGGACCATAACCACTAGAATAACTCTAGAACTCAATCGTCTAACATCCATGGATATAATGGAGACAAGCTTCTCAATAAAAGACAATTGCTCATCAGTCTGAACTGAATCCCAACAAATGACACGAGAATCATTCTGATAAAATGCCAAAGCATAGAATTATGAAAAACTGGATAAATAGGAGGCAATGCTGACTCATATACCGCATCCCCAATAGTCTAAAGAATCTCAAGTGGTCCAATATACCAGGTACTAAGATTTCCCCTCTTCACAAACCTCATCATGCTCTTCATGGGCGGCATACAAAGGAAACCTCAAGTCAGCAACACTAAATTTCAAGGCATGAAGTCTTTGATTTGCATACCATTTCTGCCTACTCTGATCCACTTGTAGTCTATCCTGAATGATCTAAACTTTACCTAATGACTCACATAGCAAGTCTGTAACTGAAGGTCTAATCTTAGAAACCTCAAATTAACCAACTGAAGAGCGACAATGCCTATCATATAAATCCTCAAAGGGAGCCATTTCAATATTGGAATGAAAGCTATTATACACAAACTCTGCCAAAACTTGATGCTACTCCTACTGACCACCAAAGTCCATCAGACAGGAGCAGAGCATATCCTCTAAAACCTAAATAGTTAGCTCTAATTGACCATCGATCTGGGGGTAAAATATCTTACTAAGATTAACTCGGGTACCCAGCTCTTCCTAAAAAGTCTTTCAAAAATGAGATGTGAACACAGAACCTCAATCTAAGATAATAAACACTGGCACACCATGAAAATGAACTATCTCCCGTAAATAGATATGGGCCAAACTCTCAACACTGAGGAAAACCTGCACCAAATAAAATAAGCAGATTTGGTCAATCAATCCACAATGACCCAAACACTATCAGAACCACGAGAAGTATGAGGCAACCTAGTCACAAAGTCTATAGTGGTTCTTTCTATTTTCACTCGAGAATAGGTAACCTCTAGAGAAAACCACCAAGTCTCAAATGCTTGGCATTCACTTGCTGGAAACAAAGGAAATAAGTGACAAAATCTGCTACATCCTTCCTCATATTACCTCACCAGTATTGTTGTCTTTAATCACAATAAATCTTAGTCATTATCGGATAGATGGAATGTTTGGAACAATGAGCTTTCTAAAAAATCAACCTAATCCAATCACCCACTATCTGCACGCAAGCTCAGCCATCAATCCTAAAGGAATATCTGAATCAAGTGAGGATTCTATAGCCTTACCATTCAAGTCCTTATCCCGACTAACTCTCGACCCTACATCATCATACTAATTAGCTTGAATCTACTCTATCAAGAAAGACCTAGCTTTCATGAATGCCAAAACACACCCAGGTATTGAAATATCAATCCTAACTATCTGGTTAGCCAAGCACTAAACCTCTAAGGCCAACAGCCTCTCCTGGGTCAAAACATATGCTAAGCTACCCATGTTAGTCAACTTTTGGCTCAAGGCATCCACAACCACACTAGCCTTGTCTGGATGATAGAAAATAGTCAGGTCAAAATCTTTAATCAGCTTAAGCCAACGACGTTGCCTCATATTATGATCCTATTGTATGAAGAAGTACTAAGGCTATGACGATTAGAGAAAATCTTGCAACAGACTCCATACAAGTAGTGCCTCTACAACTTCAAAGAAAAAACAACCGCACACAACTCTAAATTATGGGTAAGGTAATTTCTCTCATGGTTCTTCAATTAATGAGAAGCATATTCAATCGCCTTCCTCTCTTACATAAACACTTCTCCTAAACCAACACTAGAAGATTCACAAAAGATGATAAAACCCACGCCCTATAGGGCAAAGTCAAGATATGTCATGATCTAAATCAGGGCCTGGTTGTGATAGGTATCTCAAACCTACCGTGGGACGGAGATAACCCCTTTAGCCTTACCTAAAAAGCACATAAATATAAATAGTGGAAGTCAACAAAAATAGCAATGAGAAGGATAGATAAGTCAAATGTAAAATCTAATAATCAAAACAAAACAACCAATCCCACACTTGTCCACAAGAGCCTCTAAAACCAGAAATACCAAATAAGATGGGACATGCCCTCGACTATGACCAAAATGAATCCAAAATAAAATACTGAGACAATACTAAAAATAATAAAATGATTAAGACTTCCAAAAGATGGAAGATCACCACTTCACAGTAGATCCATAGGAATACCAAATCGTCTAACGCTAAACAGGAGCAATAGAAAACCCTTCAAACCCTATGATGTAGTATTCAAGGACGGTTAGTGGGGTAAGCAATGGCATGTAACTTAGGGAAAGTGATAAAATAATGCCATTTCTAAAGACCAATCAAAAACCACATGAACAATATTTATATACATATAGATAAGATGTTAGGATAGGGACAAGGGTCATGAACATGAGAGTTTAAACCATTAACCTAAACTATGTAGATCGTTCCATCCTAAAGGTACCCATGGGCTATATGAGTCCATTTGTTGGAAGGGCCCCATTGCATGTTAGTTGAATGAACCGAGGAAAAAATTTGAGAAAAGGCTAAAGACACCAAGGACATTGCCTTCCCAAAGTATATATAATGTGTGCACTAAGCACACGGTCACATGGACCCCCAATGTTGACAAACATGGTTTCCAGTATTGATCCCCTCAGACCTACACCTTTATGGTGAGCTAGACAATTCCCTTTAAGCCTGAATTAAAATAGTTTTCACATAAACAAACCATTAGCCCGAGATTCATTCATTAAGGAAATTACCACTTGGTGTCGTCATAAAAATATTCTTGCAAGCTAAATCAATTATGCCAAACCAATCCATATAACTGAATTGACTCCCAAGTTCCATTTAAAATCCAAAACCAAGGCCACCAAGACCATACACAACCATATTCATTTATTTATCCTTTAATTAAATACAATGGGTTCAAAATACAAGTTAAACCATGTAATTATCCATATTCTAAATCAAGTTTACAAAGTAAATTGAAGTAAATACCATAATCAAGAAAAAAAATCCATTAATTTGGGAAACCCACGTCCCCCCATTCTAACCATTAAAACTATGCACCAATTTAGTCCCACATACCATAAGTTAAAGCATGAATAAATAATTTAGAACATAGGACAAGTAATTAAAGTGAAAACAACCAAAAGCCCTCAACCAAATTTCAAACCCATAATTTAAATCATATGAATACTAAATTTATTCCATAAGATAAAATTAAAGTTAGGGAAAGAGAAACATGCCAGAATATAGAAATTTTTTTAGAGAATTAAAAGTTTAGAGTCCGGAGTATAATTTCTTGAAAAACCCTTGAGGTTTATTACTTTAGGTGGTAGAGAAGAGAATGGGCGTGTTTGATCTTTAAAACTGAATGAAAAAGGTCATTTTTATGTTTAAAGTCATGGAAAGGATCAAAAGACCAAGAGCCCTTCACCCCAAGTAAAAAAACAAAAACTAGGTGAATTTAAACTAGGAGTATGGCACACCCTTATCACCGAGGGTAGCATCACTGCAACACCCTTATCGCGGAGGCTAACCATCATGGCACATAACTATGGTGAAAGCTTACTACCTCAGGGTTAAAAAATGAACCCAAACTGCTTCCAAAATTTCAAAACTTTTCAAAAATACTCTTTTAACATCCCTAATCATTATTTAAGTCAAAAGTTAACATTATGCATGCAGGAGGATAAAAAATAAAATGATTGAAATTTTTATGGGGTTTCACAAGATAGGAGTTGAAGTCAAAAAATCCTTGTGCTTTTGAAAGCTTCGCCACAAGCATATGAACACTGAAAGGAAATCTTTTTCTGAGTCAACTTGGCTAACCGAGCTGAAATAGATGAAAAAACCTCAACAAAACAATGATAGTAGCTAGCTAAACCAACAAAACTCTGAATCTTCATAGGAGAATTAGACCTATCCCAATCACGAACCACAACAATCTTAGTCGGATTGACCATAATACCATCCTTAGCTACCACATGACCCAAAAAGGAAATAGACTCCAACCAAAACTCACAGTTAGAGAACTTAGCATATTACTTTTCATCCCTTAATCTCTGAAGCACAATTAACAAATTCTCCTGATTATTGGCCTCAGTTTTGGAATAAACCAAGATATCATCTATAAATACAATGAAAAAAGAGTCAAGATACGATTAAAATACTTGATTCATCAATTCCATTAATGCGGTTGGGGAATTGGCAACCCAAAGGACATGCCCAAGAACTCATAATGACCATACCAAGTTTAAAAAGTTGTCTTCAGGATATCCTAATCTCTAATACTCAACTGGTGATAATCGAACCTCAAATCAATTTTCAAAAACACCAAAGCTCCCTGAAGCTTATAAAAAAAACATCAATACGAGAAAGAGGATACATATTCTTAATTGTCACCTTGTTCAACTGTCGATAATGAATACACATACGCATAGACCCATGTTTTTTCTTCACAAACAAGCTAATCGCACCCCAAGGTGATAAATACTAGGTAAGATATATCCCTTATCTAACAACTCCTGCAGTTGATCTTTTAATTCTTTCAACTTTGTTGGGCCATCCTATAAGGAGGAATAGAAATGGGCTTTGTGCTCGATTCAATATCAATAGCAAAGTCAATATCATGGTATGGAGGTATACCAAGAAAATATATAGGGAAAACATTCATGAACTTACACACAATATGAATAGAATCCAAATAAGGAGGGGAAACAACACTAGTATCATGAATATGGGCCAAATAAGACAAGCACCTCCTCTAAACCAAGTGACGAGCCTAAAGAAAAGATATAACTCTCTTGTGAACCGAATGAAACACACTTTTCCAAGCTGTCCTTGGCATAGCCAGTGAAGCTAAAGTCACAGTCTTAGCATAAAAAATTAGGACAGCATGATAAGGAGCTAACTAATCCATGCCCAAGATGACATCAAAATCTACCATATCAAGATCAGAAAAACTACCCGAGTCTTATGCCCAGCAAAAGTCCCAACACAGTATTTGTACACCCGATCCACCACTAAAGAATATCCTATGGGGATATATACACGAATAGGCACATCAAGAGGCTCACAAGTAGAATCAAAACCCAAAGAAAAATATGCAGACACATAGGAGAAAGTTGATCTCAGAATAAAAATAATACAGATTATGATCTAAAACAAATAGGGATGATACCTATAATAACATCATCAAAAGCCTCAGCCTCTGGTCTAGCGGGTATAGAATAGCACTGGACACGACCATGAGATGACCTGACCCAGGACCTTATCATAATGAGCATCCCAAGTCCGACTGGGACCAGAGACCACCCCCGTTACCCAACCCAATCTTCAGCCTCCTGCCCTGAGTTGGCTGAATTCTTAACATATAACAAGATAACATTATTGTTTATATCAAGACACTAGAATAAGACTATAACCGTGACTGTACCAACCTAGTCAAACTATCCCATACCAATTGAACCATACCAAGCCAAACAAATACCAAAACAAGGGCGATAAACCAGGCCATAACCAAATAAGTTCCAAAACATAATAGGATTTAATCCTAAAATGAAATATGCTAGAGCAGTGAGAAATTTTGTGCAATTTTGCCTCCTCCCAGCTAATTCCTATAACAAGGATGACACCAATATCGGCCCATCCCATTCCAACCCATAGCAGTACCACAAAGCCTCTAACGAAAAGAGTAATAAAATTTGGTTGGGACATGCCCCCAACCATGGCAAAAACCAATATCCAGAAATAAATCAAAATGTCTAAAAATATTCATAACATGAAATACAGCCTTTCAGATAGATGGAAGCTTACCTCTTAAATCTAAATATTGTCCCTGATTCAATTACAATTAAGGAGGAGTAGAATGGCCAGTTCCTACATAGTGTGGGTATACAAATGCCAGTAGATGGGTTAGTGGGTAAATGCTAGCATGATCTCGGGGTAAGGATAAAATAGTTCTATTACTAAACTAAGTAAAAGCATTCATATGCACACAACCATGCACATATAACTATGCTGGGAAAGGGGACCGAGTTTAGCATGCCATTAAAATCTTTACCTGGGTTGTGTAGCTTTGTTATCCTAAACCACCCAAGGGCTATATGGGTTCAGCTGCCCCTGCTGAACGAGCCCAGTGCGTGTATCCGTACGACCAGAGAAAATACCCTAGAATGACTAGTACATTCCCCAAAATAAAGTGTGACATCATGCACACTGTCACCAAGACCAAACCTCATATCAAAGAATATGACTTTCTAGTTTTTGTCCCCCTAGACCTCCACCTTCCACAAATTTGCTACACATCCCATCATTAATGCCCAATTAAAACCATTTTCTAAATAACCAAACCATTATCCATTTATTAACCAAGACCATTAATATTGGTATCATCATACCAATCCTTACTTGCAAGTATTATCCATAGCGAGCCATATATAGGTTTAAGGGGACTTTCAAATGCCCTTACATTTACCATATTAAACCACTTGGGGAGTTCCATATATCCCGCATACATAACCATTTATCCATTTAGCTTTCTAAGTCATTCAAACCAGGCATAATTCCTTTACCATGTTTTAAAAAAATAAAGAATTCCATTAAAAGTACTCAATGCAATGAAAACATTATTATAGGCATTTTGTCAAACACATTGGGGGCATAATATAACCAAAACCAATTCTAATTATCATTAAACCAATCCCACACAACCCAATTATACAAAACCACCAATGATGCACATAAATCATAATTAAAACCATAGAAAACCATAACCAACCATTTAATATAAAAACTCCTAATTCATATTTGAAAACTAAAATCATACACTCATAAAAGCATGAAAACATTCATAAAAAACATGCTTCTAGGTAGAATTAAAAATGAGGGAATAGAAAATGCCTTAAACCATGATGATGATGGAAAGAAATCCCCAGGACAAGCCACAAATTAATCCTCTAGTTAAAGCCCTAGCTTTCTTGCCTAAAAGCTCTTAAGAGAATTATGGAGTGTTAAGGAAGAGTTTCTAAGTGTTAATGAATTGAATATTAGGGTAAATAGCCTCGTAAGTGCCATATAATTTGTGAGACCTTATTGGGATAAGTGGGGAAATGTCTAAATTTCCCTCACTTAAATTGCACAAAATCCCATCATAGGGATACGACTGATCCTTATGAGTCGTATCCTCCCTATATGAGTGATACCCACCACTCGTACCCTAAGTCTCAACCTTTGGACCCAACATTGTCCAGTTTATGACTCATCCAAACCAAGTCATATTCAAGGTATGTGATTCATACCCTTCATCCGTACCCCTGGCAGAATAAAATCCTAAGAGGATTGAACACTGACCACCATACGGGTTCTGGGTATGACTCGTACCCTGACTTATGGCTCACGGTGAGCCATTCGTACTCAGATATAGCCTAAGTTACTAAGTCTGAGGTTAACTAAGGAATCCAAATGATTCATAACCAACCATACAACTATACCCACAAGTCATACCCATTCTAGTGATCAAAATCTATCCCACCAACCAATACTGGTCAGCATATGACTAGAACATACCATCTATACCTTAACATACGACTCATACCCATGAGTCATATTGCGTTCAAAGACAAGAATTCCAAGAAATTTTTATGGTCCAAAAACCAGGGTGTTTCAGTCTCCCCCACTAGGATCATTCGTCCCCAAATGACGGACAAGGTAGCCCAAACACTACTTACACCCCTTAGATGTATCTACTCTTACCTTAAATAAAGATGCAAGGAAATCAAGTAGAGATATTTGCATTATCAAATTATACATCAAGAAAACATAACTTTTACATGAATATCCAAAGTTGAGAACAAATGTTGATATTTGGACTTCATGTCTCTTCTGCTTCCCATGTAGCTTCTTCCACCTTATTGTTCTTCCCCAAAACTTTAACCGAAGCCACATCCTTGGTTTGTAACTGACAAATTTGTTGATCTAAGATAGGAGGCCGAAATACCCAAACCATCAAGAGGAACATCCTATGAAGGATCACCAAGACACTTTCTCAACATGGAGATATGAAATACCGGATGAATGGAGTTCAAACTATAAGGAAAATCTAAATCGTAAGCAACATTTCAAACCACCCACAAAACCACATAAGGACCAATATACTTGGGACTGAGCTTTTCCTTCTTGCCAGACCGTATTACTCCCTTCATGGGAGATACCTTGAGGAATACCTTATCCCCAACTTCAAACTCCGTGTCTCTATGCCTAACATCCGTATAGGACTTTTGGCAACTTTGGGCTGCCTTAAGCCTATCCCAAATCACCATCACCTTTTCCATGGCCTGATAGATCGAATTCAGACTAAACATATCCACCTTACTAAGCTCAAACTAACCAATAGGTGATTTATAACTACTACCATACAATGCCTCAAAAAGGGTCCATACCAATACTAGAATGATAGATATTGTTGTAAGCAAACTCTACAAGAGGTAGATGCTCAAAAATTGCCATCATAATCAATTACACAAGCCCGATGCATGTCCTCCAATGTCTGAATAGTTCTCTCCACTTGCCCATCCGTATAAGGATGAATAGTAGTACTCAGACTCACCTTAGTACCCAATCCCTTTTGGAAAGACTGCCAAAATAAGATGTAAACAGCATGCCACGATCAGAAATAATCGAAATAGGTACCCCATATAGCTTAACAATCTCCTAAAGATACAACTTCGCATAATCCTCTGTTGGGAAGGTAGTCCATACTGGAAAAAAGTGAGCAAACTTAGTCATCCTATCCAGGATAACCCAAATCAAATCTTATTAATTCCTAGACTGAGGAATATCAGTAACGAAGTCTATATTAATCACTTCCCATTTCTATTAGGGCAACTCAATCTCTTGATACAACCCACCAAGACTCATGTTCTCAACTAGAACCTGTTGGTATACCAAGCACTAAGCTAATAAATTACCCATGTCCCTTTTCATACCATTCCACCAATACATCTCCTTGAGGTCATGATACATTTTGGTCGAGCTAGGATGAACAACATAAAGCGACTCATGCTCCTTAGACAAAACCCTTTGTTGTAACCCACCGACATCAGGAATGCATAACCTTCATTGGTGCCATAAGGTACCGTTACCACTGATCTCATACACTATCACCTTTTACAAACCCGCATCAATTTATATTCTCATCAAGATAGGATATAACACTTGCTTCTCCTTAATCTTCATACCGAGAGATGATAAAACCACTTATTGCACCATCATACTACCATCCTTAGAGTCTAAGAAACGAACTCCAAGATTAGCCAAGCGGTGAATATCCTTCACCAATTCCCTCTTTTCTTCCTCTACATCAGCCAAACTCCCCATGGATAACCTGGAAAGAGCATCAATAACAATATTAGCCTTACTTGGTTGGTAGTGAAGACTCATATCGTAGTCCTTGAGAAGCTTAAGCCATCTCCTATGCCTAAGATTTAGCTCCTTCTTCATTAACACATACAATAGACTCTTATTATCATAAAAGACATTCATGTGAAAACCATACAAATAATGCCGCCATATTTTCAAAGAAAACATAACCTCCTACAACTCCAAATCATGTGTAGGATAATTCCTCTCATGCACTTTAAACTACCTAGAAGCATAGGCAATCACCTTCCCATGCTGCATCAACACACAACCAAGACCTACCCAAGATACATCTCAATAAACCACGAACCCATCATTGCTTTTTGGAAAAGTCAAAATTGGAGCCAAAGTTAACTTATCCTTTAACTTCTCTAAACTCCCTACACAAGCATCAAACCAAGAAAACTTGACCTTCTTCAGAGTCAACTTAGTCAAAGGTGCAGCTATCGGTGAAAAGTTTTCCACCAACCACCTATAATACCCAGCCGAACCCAAAAAGCTTCGAATGTCGGATGAAGTCATAGTTCTAGGCCACTTCTTCACCATAACAACCTTTTATGGATCCATCGTGATCCCCTCACAAGAAATAATATGACCCAAGAAAGTTACAGCATTCAACAAAAACTCACATTTAGAGAACTTGGCATACAACTGTTGTTCCTTTAAGGACTATAACGCCACATAAAGGTGATTAACATGATCCACCTTACTTTTCAAATAAACTAGAATGTCATCAATAAACACAATAATGAAGAGATCCAAATACTGATGAAAAATCCTATTCATCAGATCCATAAATTTCATCAGAGCATTTGTCAACCCAAATGACATTATCAAAAACTCAAAGTGACCATACTGAGTACGAAAATCCATTTTAGGGATATCCACCTTCGCAATATTAAGTTGATAGTACCCATACCCAAGATATATCTTAGAAAAGAACTTGGCACCTTGAAACTAATCAAAGAAATTATCAATCCTTATAAGAGGATAATTTTTCTTAACCATTACCATATTTAACTGCTGATAGTCAGTGCACATCCAAAGGGAACCATCTTTCTTGTACACAAACAACACCGGTGCACCCCAAGGAGATACACTAGGATAAATAAACCCCTTATCTAGAATACCCTTAAGTTGATCCTTGAGTTCCCTCAACTCAGTCGGAGCCATTCTATATGGAGGAATATATATTAGATAAATGTCTGGAATCAAGTCAATACCAAACTCTATTTCCCTATCTGGAGGAACACCAGGAAGATCATCCGAAAAGACCTCAGGAAACTCATTTACTACCGAAATAGAATGAAAAGGAGGACCTTCCAAATCAAAATCTTTAACCCAGACAAAGTGATAAAAATAACCTTTAGAAATTAGCCTCCAAGCTCCAAGATAAGAAATAAACCTCCCCCTAGGATTTATAGAACCACACTCCCATTTTATAATCGGCTCACCAGGAAACCTAACGGTAACCCTATGGGTCCAACAATCTAAGGAAATGTAACAAGAGTGAAACCAATTCATTACCCAGAATGAAATTAAAATCCAGCATACCCAACTCAAACAAATCCACAAAGGTCTGCTTGATACCAACAACTACCACACCCCCTATAGACTCTCTTAGCAATAACTAAGTCACTGATAATGCTCAACCCACTTCCATAATTGAGGGGTAAGGCGGTTATTGCAACGTAACCCAATATGAATTGGGGTCAAATCTCGAGGAGTGAATATTATAGACTTCAAACCCTATGGTTTCTTAAATTACTATGAGATTACCCGAAATGCTAAATAAAGCAATATATAAAATAAAATAGGGGGATTTGATTGGAATTTTCTATAGCACCATTTATAACTACTCATTAGGCAAAATCTTTGATTTGAATTCAAGAACTTGGGGAATCTTGGGACTATGTCTATCTAAAGGTAAAACATATAGATGATGTTGGTTTAACAAGATGTCTAGTTGTTAAATATTGGATAGGCTAGGTCAAAGATCATTGGAGTCAATCTTTCCATAAAACCACAATGATTTCACCCCTTGGCTCTTTCGAGCACCTAACAAGTGTGAAATTTGCATAATCACCCAAGACCTCAACAAAGCATCCCTATGTCTAGGATGATTCTCTTGACATGGTTTACACTCTATAAACACATATTTCTAAGATTATAAAGGGTAGTAAACCATAGTCTTAGTTTTCCACCATTTCCTTGTCCCTCTATAACCCTCTTTTGAGGATGTTATGGGTTACCTGATATTCATCTAAATCCCTCTTTTAAGGATGACAAAGGATTTCTAGAGCTTGGGGTTTTCACCCATCAAACCTATTTGGATATTTAGGGTTTTCACCCATCAAATTCCAACCTATAAGCTCAACCAATGGTAGAATCCATACTCAATAACTAAAGTTCATTCAGACACAACAATACCCACATACAATTACGCTCTAGTTTAACATAATCCCAAGACTAAAAAAATTAGTTACTCATTAGATAGGAGAAAAGAATTTTACCAAGTAATGTATCCATGGAATTCATAATAAGAGAGGGTAAAATAACCTTCAATTCCACATTCTAATTTCACTACTTTTTCTTTGAAACAATAATTACCAAGAAAGAAAAACTTGATAGTACCCTTTTTTCTCCAAAATTTAGGGTTCGTCCTCCTTCTCCTAAGTGCTTTTGAATTTCTCTCTATAAACTTTTCTTCAGCTCTCTAATTTACCATAATGACTTCTTGCTCATTCCTCCTATTAGGCTATGGTTACAGAGCATTGGATGCTATTGCGTAACCGCGGTTACATCTTTGAGTGAGCGAGCTCATTTTATTAGATAAACTTGAACGACCATGCTTGCATTCCTTGGACTGTGATTGCGTTACTCGAGGATAGGTAAATTTTTTTCTTAGCTGACAGCAATCAGGGTGATCTGACCGCAATTGAGGTACCCAAGGTCTTTTCTGCTTTGAGTCTTCAGGTGCACTTTTTCTGCTCTCTTTTTATCATTTCAAGCTCCAATCCATATCCTTCTATCTTTTTAACTCTTATACCTGCAAAAAGTGGATATTAGTGCATTTAGTCACAATTATGACTCATTTACTCATTTAAAATAAGGTAATGTTCACTAATAATGAGTGCAAATGTGTGGTAAAATCACCACTCATTAGTCACCTACTTGGTAGAAACAGAAAAAGAATCCAAAATAACTCTAGATTAAAATTGATACACATAGCCATATGTGGGGTCACATAGGATAGAGTAGACCCTAGATCAAGTAAACAATATACATCATGAGAGAAAAGTTGTAATGTACCAGTAATGACATCAGGTGATGCCTCAGATTCCTATTAGGACGCCAAAGCATTCAACCTGTTCTGACCAATACTAGAACCAGGAGCAGTAACAAAAGTAGATGCAATGCCACTAGGTGTAGGAATCGAATATAAAGCCACAGAAATCTTATTCACCCTCGTAACAACCATATTAATTGGACAATCCCTAAGACAATGGTCCATCTATCCATACTTGAAGCATTTGTTCCTTTATTCATCGCAATAACCACAATGAGGATGACCACAGAACTGACAAAGAGGGCATGAAGAAATTGAGTAACCTCTGCTTACCTGAGATTGGGAACCCTGTACTAAAAAACTTTCATGACCTTGATGACGCTTATTGCCTAACTGGTAAGGATCACTAGCAGTAGAGAAGGAACCAAAACTCCCTCACTTTTTTTCACCATTTGCCACTATCCCGACCTCCTTGCGACTAAGCAACTCCCTGATAAAAAAACTTGCTCCTCTTATCCTGCCTATCTCTGAACTCTGCTGATTTTCTCATCTCATCCTCCACTTGTTTCATATGAACAGTCAACCTTAAAATGTCCATATCCTTAATCATCAAAGCAATCTTGTTCTCCAAAATCAAATCCCGATTCAATCCAAATACGAACATCCTTATTCTTTCCCGCATGTCAGCTACTAAATCAGGAGCATACCTTGAATACTGATGAGATTTCAAGGTATATTTCTTGACAAATATCATCCCCTACTTGAGGTTCACAAACTCCTCAATATTTTCTTCCCTCAACTCTTAGTAAAAGAAATAATCCAGAAAAGCACCAGAAAAGGTATCTCATAAGGGTGACTTCTCTATATCTCCTCTATCCCAATCCTATCCTTCATACCATTGGTACGCAACATCCTTGAAATGATAAGTTGCAAAGTTCACACCTTCCATATTAGTGTCCTACATCACCCAAAATATCTTTTCCATTTCATCCAAGAAAGCCTGAGGATCCTCCTCCAGCTTCACGCCAGTGAAAATAGGAGGACTCATCTTTATGAATTGACCAACCCTTATGGCCTTAGCAGACAACCAACTAGATATATCCCATTCAGCCTGAGCGGTAACCAATATAGCAATAGCATAAATTGACTTGCGAAATTCTATATTAGTCACCTCACCTTGAGGAGGACTAGTAGAAACCGGAGGAACTCCAAAATTATCAGGAATAGGACCCATGGAGAAAAGATGAACCCCAGACATAGGACGTACCCTATCAATATTATCCCAGATAGGACTGAAGAGTTTCCTTATGTTCCATATCTATGAAGCATGATCTAAAAAGTGAAAAACCTAGGATTAGTGAAGAACCTTAGACTCTCATCTTGAAAATAGAATACCAAGAATATGAAACATTCCTAAATGCCTTGTAGCCTCTCTAGTATGAGTGTGGCATTCTACACACCCCTAAAAGAGACTATACCATCCATGACTTTATGAACTCCCAATTGACTATAAACCTAGCTCTGATACCAACTTAACATGCCCCTACCCGGGGACTTGTCGTAATGGTCATCCTAAGTCTGACTGGGATCGGAGATCACCCCTATTACCCAACCCAACCTTTATCCACCTGCCCTGAGTTGGCTGAATTTTGAACATATAACAAGATAGAGTTATTGTTCATATCAAGATTCTAGGATAAGATCACAACCGTGACTGACCCAACCAAGTTAAACAATCCCATACCAATCGTCCAACCATACCAAGCCAAAATGATACCAAACAAGGGACATAAACCAGGTCATAACCAAATAATCTCCAAAACATAATATGATTTAATCCCAAAATAAATATGATGGAACAGTGAGATATTTTTTATGTTGATGCCAGCCTCCCAGCTTACTCAATTTCAAAGGACGACACCAATATCAATCCCACCTATTCCAACCCATAGTAGTACCACAAAGCCTCTAACCAAAAGAGTAATAAGATTTGGTTGGGACATGCCTCCAACCATGGCTAAAGCATATATCCAGAAGTAAATCAAAATTCCTAAGAATATCCATAACATTAAATGGAGATATTCAGAAAGATAAAAGCTCACCACTTCTATCTAAATGTTGTCCCTGAGTCAATCATTATGTAAGAGGAGTAGAACGGTCAGTTCCTTTATAGTATTGGTATACAGCCGCCAGTAGATGGGTTAGCGGGTGAACGCTAGCATGATCTCAAGGTAAGGATAAATTAATACCATTATTAAACCAAGTAAAAGCACACATATGAATAAAAACATACATATATTTATAACCATGTCGGGAAAGGGGATCGAGTTTAGCATGCCATTAAAATCTTTGCCAGGGTTGTGTAGCTTTGCTATCCTAAACCACCTACGAGCTATATGGGTTTGGCTCCCTCTGTTAAAAAGGCCCTAGTACGTGTAGCCTCATGACCAAAGAAGATACCTTGGGATGACTAGTACATCCCCTAAAATAAAGTATGCACACGGTCACTAAGACCAAACCTTATATGAGCAAATATGAGTTTCCAATTTTCTTCCTCCTAAGACCTCCACCTTCTATGGCTTTGCTACACATCCCACTATTAATTCCTAGTTAAAACTATTTTCCAAATAACCAAATAATTATCCATTAATTAACCATGGCAATTAATATTGGTATCGTCATATCAAACCTTACTTGAAAGTATTATCCATAGCCAATGATCCATAGACTTAGAGGATTTTCATGTATCCCACAAGAATGCCATTTAACCATTTACCTTTACAAGCTATTTAAACATGCATAAATCCTTTAATAAGTTTTAAAACAAGCAAGAGTTCAATTAAAAGTACTCAATGCAATGAAAACATCATTATAGGCATATTTTTTAAACACATTAAGGAGAATAATATAACCAAAACCAATTCCAATTACCATTAAACCATTCCCATGCAACCCAATTATCTAAAACCACCATTGATGCACATAATGCATAATTAAAAACATGGAAAACCATAACCAACCATTTAAGATCAAAACCCCCAATTCATATTTGAAAACCAAAATCATACACTCATAAAACCATGAAAAATTCATAAAAACCATGCTTCTAGTTAGAATTAACAATGAGGGAAGAGAACATGCCTTAATCTAAGATGATGATGGAAAGAAATCACCAAGACAAGACCCAAATTAATTCTCTAGGTTAAACCCTAGCTTTCTTGCACAAAAGCTCTTGAGAGAATTATGGAGTCTTTTGGATGACTTTCTAAGTGTTAATGAATAGAATATTAGGGTAAATAGCCTCCCAAATGCCATATAAGTCATGGTACCTTATTGGGATAAGTGGGGAAATGTTTAGATTGCCCTCACTTAAATAGCACAAAATCCCATCACAAGGATACGACTATGACCCTTACGAGTTGTTATCCTCCCTATACAAGTGGTACCCACCAGTCGTACCCTAAGTCTCAACCCTTGGATTGAATATTGTCTAGTATATGAATCATCCAATCTAAGTTGTATCCAAAGCATATGATTCATACCCTTCATCTGTACCACTGGTAGAATCAAATCCTAAGAAGATTGAATACAGACAACCATATGAGTCCTGATTATGACTCATACCTGACTTATGACTCATAGTGACCCACTTATACTCAGATCCAACCTACGTTAACAAGTCTAAGATTAAGTAAAGAAACCAAATGATCTGTATCCAACCATATTACTCGTACCCCTAAGTCACACCTAATCCAGTGACCAAAATCCATCTCACTAACCAACACTGGTCAGCATACAATTGGACCATACCATCCATACCCCAACATACGACTTGTACCCATGAGTCGTATTAGGTCTATAGACCAAAATTCTAGGAAAGTTTCTAAGGTCCAAAAATTAAGGTGTTTCAGACTACCACCTAACTGAATAGCCCCATGTCTATGACCACAGGCACTACTACCCCTGCCCTACACTCCTTTAGTAGAACCTTTCTCTCTAATAACTGATATAGGAGTAGCTTGAAAACATGATAGGGACAGTCTATAGCCAAATGTCCAATCTCATCATCCACATAGTAAACCCTGCGACTCTACTCAATAGAGAAGTTATAACTAAATTAGGATGACGGCTCAAAGTTCATGAAACAGAAGATCCACTCCCTTAAATCTATAAGGCTTCCTATAATGGTCTACTATGATACCTATTGAAACCTCTAAAATCAATAAATCAAGATGTGTGACCTCTGAACTTTCCCTGACGGCGTACCCTCTTGGTAGATCCTAGAGATACTTGAATAATAGACTCACTTCTCTTAGCATGATCTATAATACTCTAAAATGATGCCCCATACCCTACTATTTGAATTGTAGTAAGCTGGAAAAAAACATTCAGTCCCTTCATGAACTTTTGAATCTTCTTAGACTTGGTGGAAATACTTGTATAAGAATATCTAGACAAGGTATGGAGACATAACTTATACTCTACAACAGTCATAGAGCCCTGCTCCAAGCAATCATCTCTTATCTGATCCCTCGGATTATAAGGCACAAACCTCTCCAAAAAGTCCTTCGCTAACTGATCCTAAGACATCTCAAGAGAATTGAGAGGTCTGTAACCAATAAGTGACCTCCACTAATCTCTAGCTATATCTCTTAACTGATAAGTAGAATAAGAAAACCCATGAAACTCAAGAAAACTAAGGTTATACCATTTCTTACTACAATTAATTAAGAACTCATAGTCATCCTCGCCTATAACAGCATTGAACGTAGGAGAACCAAAGTGAGTGAATCTCTTAAACCTATTCTGATCCTTAGAAGACATAACTATACTCGCAATAAATGGAGGTATAGTGAATCTAGTTAGCTGAGACCCCAACTGAGGAGGTAACATAGATGAAAGTTGAACTCCTCATCTTGGAATGCCATAATTGGATACAAGTACAGAAAAGAGTGAAACATTATTTATAACGCAAGGTATGAAATATCTGCATGATGTGGAACAAAATAAGGAATATTTCCTAAAAGAATATTGTAGCCTCTCATCGATAGATACAAACATCTATGTACCGATCCACAAGAATTTATTAGACACCTAGTTCTTACATTATTGAGACCAATAAACTTGGCTTCTCTAATAGAAATTTTTCATGACCGAAAAACCAAGGGTCATGATGGCACTTGTTACAAAAAGCCTTGATAAGTAATCCTATCACCCAAACTAATATAAGATTAAAGATAAATACCAAAAAATAAGACAAGACTCTTAGAATAGAGTCGAGCCACATATATATAACAAAAATGAGAGATACGCAGCTAAAGATACCATATAATATCCTAAAAACTGGTGTCATAGTATAAGAACCAATTAATTACAACTCAAAGTCACAATATACATAGGATATCCAAAAAGTAAAAAAGAATATCATTCTTGATCTTGACCATACTATTGAGGTGCATAGTTTGAAATACTTCATACATTATGGTCCGACCAAAATATATCGAGATTTGAGGCAACACTATTGGTGGTATTAAATGAAGCAGTATTTTTTATTTTGTGACTAAGTGTCAGAACTATCAATTGGTGAAGTATGAACATCAAAAGTATGGTGTTACTTTACTGAGGATGGCTAGTATTTAATAGAAGTGGGAGAGGATATCCATGGATTTCATTATGTTTTTTCCCATGACTTTGGGAAAGTACGACTCAATAAGGGTCACATGGAAAAGTTCACTATGCCTACATATTCCATTCAGTGTAGGTGACTTGTAATGCATCCAAGTTGGAAAAAGTTTATCTCAATGAGATTGCTAGGATTCATGGGTCTATACAGTTAGCCTCTAACTTTTGAGAGAAATTGCATGTAAAGTTAAGAACTATATTGGGTTTGAGTATGGTTTTTCACCCTTAGACCAATGGACATATCATGACCCAAAAATAAAGGGTCATGATGGCACTTGTCGTGGTAATCCTTGACAAGTATATCCATCACCCTAACTAATATAAATAAAAGATAAATACCAAAACCCTAGGCAAGACTCTTAGAACAGAGTTGAACCATACATATAATGAAAAAATGAGAGATACATATCCAATGATACAATAAAATATCCCAAAACCTAGGGTCACAGTGAAAGAACCAACTAATTATAACTCGAAGTCAAAATATACATAGGATAGCCAAAAGGGAAATTACATGATGTAATACCCTAAGTTTTTATGCTCAAGACCCACCAAAACATAGAACATTAAATTAGAATTCCAATGCCACAAGCCTCTCCTTAATCCATTATTGTGGCAAAAGGTTATGGAAAATTTCCTAAAGATGTGTCAACTGCCAATGACAACGAATTAGGAAATGACCCATTACCAGTAATAACAAGTCATAACTTGGATTCGTTGCCATGGTAGTGAGGTATCCCAGAAGGTTAGACTAGTAGTGATAAGTCCATACAATGGCTTCTTATCTGTCTTAACGAGTCATCAGGTGGACCCATCGTCACAACAAAAGGAAATCCAAAAATGGAGTCTCCGACCATGACTTCTCCTAATGACCCGTGATCATAACTAATGAGTCATTAGGAGTAAAGTCATTGTCTAAACATAAAGTACATAGAAATTCAGGACTTTAGATCATGACTCGTGACCAGTCATAATGAGTTGTAGCCTGAGTTGTTACAACTTGCTCCAGTAATTTCCTACACAATTTTAAAAAGGCCTTTTAGTCAATTTCCATTCTATTAACTCCTAACCCACATCATTTAGGGTTCTACAAAAGTGTTATAAACCCTTAAACTTCCCCAAATTTACCATTTTATCATAAAATCAATCCACAATAAGAAATAGAATTATATCATTTCCAAAAGCAAGCTAGGATCTCTCCATATCAACTCCAATTCCAAGGATTTCTCTAAGGTTTCCACCTTTAGGTATGTGGGGCTTCATTAATGCATCCCTTCCACCCATTGAGTCCTAAAAAGCTTTTAACCTTCAAGTTTACTTTCCCCTCAAGTTGGGTTCCAGATCAATATGAAGTTTTCTTTGATTTTCTCAATCTTCTTTGTGATCATACCATGAATAGATGTCTATCCATAAGTGTGACATCTTTCTTGTTCAAAAATTATAAAATTCCTTATTATGATCAATCATTGAGTTTTTGGCTTGATGTATGAAAATACCTATTGTGATTAGCTTTTAACATTATCATGTTCAGTGCATTAGCCAAAACTGGTGGGTTATGAACACCGATACCTAAGATTTTATGCATGTATCAGTTATCATATTTTGAGCACTTCAAACTATTCATATTTTGATATTTTAAAGAATATTTTATGTTAAGAATATTTATATAGAAGTTTTCTATGTTGTTCAGTTGGGAGTCATACTTAGCACCGAGTGAACATAGGGATGAAGGTTCGCCCGTATGTTTGGACTGAGTTCTTTAGTATAAGTCCCTAAGTTCTAGAACTATAACACCACCATAGGTTATAAAGGGCCATAGACCAGATAGTACTGACACCATCATTCTTTGAGATATTAGTTTAGTGGATCTATGTCAGCCAGTGTTTGTACCCTTGGCAAGGTACTAGCACCTTTCCAACTGGGGTTACAGGTTGGACCTCGATTTTTCTTACATTGGGGTATAAAAGTTATTGTTAGCTCCCACAGTCATCAATTGATGCTTCAGTTTATGTTCAATTTAGGTTTGCATTAACCTTTTATTTAGTTATTTAGATATTCAATTTTTATTCGGTATATGATAATACTTGGTCTTGCATTCAATTTTCATGTTCATGGATTTATAATCATCTTATACTAGTTAGATTACAATATCGCATACTCAGTACATTCAAAGTACTGATCTCATATTTTTTGTGCTATACTATCTTATAATATAGGTTCGAACGCTCAGTACCCAGACCACTCTTAGCACATTCCCTTACAACTCAGCAGCAGTTGTTGGTGACTCTTCATCATGCGAAGGCTAGATATTAGTTATTTATTTTCTTTTAGTCAGTTGGAGTTAGTTGGGGGCTTATCCCAATAGCTCATTATGTTTAAAGGATTTTATATAGATGATTATATTTTCATCTTATTGATTTGTCAGACAGTTTTTGCATATAAACACAAACTATGGGCACAACACCTCCAATCAGAAATGTCCCGAATGGTATCCCACATGGACTTCTAGTAGTTCTACGATATACATATATAATAAATACTGGTTACACATATACTAAATACAAGTATAGGAAGAAGGAACAATGTACAAACATCAAGTCAAGAACAGAAATACAATCACACAATAAGCACAATACATGGAATGCAATGTAGATGATGATCATAGTGATGATGACGATGTAATGCACAAGGTTGTTGCATAACCTCCTTATACACCTATCGAGTTATTCTCCTGAGGTAGGACCAATGGGGGGTTCGATAACCCATATACAACTATTATCCAATAATAACATCTACAACTCCTCTCCAGCAGATACATCAATAGAAGGTTTTTAATGCTGTAACATTTTCTATCAGAAAAAGCTAGTATTTCCAAGGTGGCACCAATATTTCATGAATGAATATGATATGAGGATGTAATGCTCACAACCAACAGAATGAGAATTTCTAAATCCAACCAATATACAAACTAGGTGAGCCAAAATTGACACAATATTCTAACCACCATAAATCCAATGTAATCCATATGCTAATAGAGTAAAAATGCACTGTAAAATGCCATTAATACCAAATAAACTCCAATTTAGGCTTTTTTTATTAGACAAATACAACCAAATACATATACATAAGGCTAATGACATCAAATAAAACCCCACATGATCACATATAGCGATAAATGTTTAACAACAACCAAATAACAATAATAGGCCCTCACATTAATACAACACAATAATATATTCCTTTTACTGATTGGTTCCTACACCCATAACATGATATTATACCATACCTATCCCAGTTTGAAGAAAGTTAAGTCATAACCAACCTTGAATGCTAAAATTAAAATAATTAAGCTTTTACCACTAAGTTTCCACCTCACACACGAACCTGAAATCAGTTAAAACACATAATTATAGAATCTATGCATCAAAAGAAAGCCAACGACACCCATATTGCTGACTTCCAAATTGGAGTACAAATGGACCCTCAAATTAGGCTTTTGAAAAAAGGGTAAAACCAAATTTTAGTCCAAATATATCTTTCCCAAAATTAAATGAACTCATTGGAGAAGACCCAAGTGAAAATGGGTGTTTGAATCAAAGAAATACTAACTTGGGCCTTTCGGGACAAAATCCTCAAACTCAACCTACAATCTGAGTTTAATAAAGATTTAAATGATAAACATTGAAGAAAAATAATTGTAATGGGGATTTGGAGCTTACCCAAGCTTAAAAATGAAAAAAATGGACAAAAACTCAAACTCCAATCTCCAAGTCTCAAAAATGGTGTAAAAATCTCAAAAATTAGAAAATAATCCACCCAAGTGTCGCCTAAGAGACTTGTAGGTCGATTATGCAACTATCACTTATGCTACCAAGCATCGCTTAATCGAAGCCCTACTCATTGCAAAAGTGACTTGGGTACTGCTTAAGTGATAGGCATATGGTATGCCAGTGCCGCTTAAGAGAGCCTAGTGTTACTTAGGTGACACATTGGATGTCAGGCCAAGTCACTTAAGCAACCAAAGAATTGCTTAAGTGAATGCACCAGCTAAGTGGTGCACCAACGGAGGCTTGGAGACTTCCAAGTCACCGCAAACCACTTGGATTCATCCAGAATCTCGAGTATACAAATAAACTATGTTGCCCACTAAATTTAATGCACTAGACTTACTAGCGATATTAGATATTCAAAAAATCTAATTTTCTTAAAATTGACCCTTGAGATCCTTGTTCATTACTTTTGGAACTTGGGGTCAAAATAAGATATAAAGCTATAATTCCACACCAGCCATGTTACCAATCTAAAATAATCATTTAGATCTAATGGCATAGTTTATTTTTCCATTTGAGGAACATATCAATAAATGTTAACTAAAGTCAACTATAAGGATTTTCAAGCTACCAAAACACTTAAACTCGCACAAATCACACCAAAATACATTTGGAACTATGCCAATCATATTGACACCCTAGAAATACCATAATTAAACCATAGGGAGGGGTAAAATAATCAAATTACACAAATATTTCACACAAATGATAAAAAAATTAGGTCATTAAAGGATAGTTTGAGCGAATGCTCTAGGTGTTAGAGGATATGCTTCCAGTAGGTCTTATGGATTTTTATGGTTAATAGAACAAGTTCCTGCCACTATGCGAGTTTGCATATAAATACAATTATCACTCAAGTATTTACATGGATCCTTTTAAGGCATATATGCGAAGAGGTATTGATATTCCATTACGTGGTTTGATGCATTTGAAGGGAGATCATAGGGAACTAATTATTGAAGGAGTCGATAGAAAAGGTAAGGTTCATACAAGAGAAGCTTGTGGTAGCTCAAAGTTGATAGAAAGAGTATGCACATACAAAGGTGCAAGACATATATTTCATGGAAGGTGAGAAAGTATTTCTTAAGGTTTCACCCATGAAGGATGTAATATGATTAAGGAATAAGAGTAAACTTAGTCAAAGCTATATTGGACCTTTTGAGATCCTGAAGGGTGTGGGTCTGATGGCTTATAGGTTGGATTTACCTTTGAGTTTGTCAAGAGTTCATTTAGAGTTTCATGTTTCAATACTCAAGAAGTATCATAGGGATAGTGAGTATATCATTCATTGGGATTTGTTTTTTCTTGATGAGAACCTCTTTTATGTTGAGAAAACTTGCCATTCTTAAGTGGGATGTATTAAAGTTGAGAACTAAATATATTACATCTATGAAAGTCCAGTAGAAGAACCATCCTATTAAGAAGGCCACTAAGAGGAATGTAGCAAATATATGTCTGAGATATCCACAGTTATTCATCGATTTAAGTAATCCTTTCATGTTTCCTCTTTTTCTATTAGTTGTCATTATGGGGTGAATGACTATCTAATTGGTATGTGATGTAATGACTCATCCTGTCAATTTAGCATTGTCTTTGGTGTAAGAACTCAGTTAGAGTTTTCTATAGGATAAAAAAATATAAATTTCAAGGTAGGGCAGATTTGGTTGGAAATTGAGAATTGTGTGGTGTAGAGATTATATGTGTCTCATGGTGTAGCCTTTGGTTATTTGAGGTGATATAATGATAGTAGGGAAATATAGTGGTCTGTGGAAATTTTTGGAATGATAATTGGGTTAGAAGAACTAGAACTATTGCTTTTCCCTCGATAAAATAAATACTTCTTGTTAAAAAACTAAATATGTGTTGAAATGGGTGAGCTTAGAAAACATCCTAAGAGTTACTATTAAGGTCCATTATATCCATAATGAATTGATTTCTTGGGTCATAATGGAACCTACTATAACCCACCAATAGGTAAGTCGACCCATTATTTGGAACGGTGAGTCATAGAACCCACCAATAGGTAAGTCGACTATCAAGGATAAAGAAGAAAATCAGAAAGGAATTCAATAATGAGACTAATATAAAGAAGAAACTTCAAAATCTTGTGAAGTAAGTTCAAAATCTTCTAAAAATCAAGAGTACAAGGTAAGAATAATATGTATATAGAGAACTGTCTCTAAAATGCAAAGTGAAGACCAGTCGAGCAACTGAGAGAAAGTAGGAACAACTCCAAAGGTTAAGAGCTTACCCCGAATCTCTAATCCATGAAAGCTCTGCATGATGCACAGCTCGCCGATGAGAACACGTAGTATAATATACATGGTACAAAAGTGTCGTATAAGTACCAAACATGAGGTACTCAGTCGGCATTGATCGACTAAGCTCTGAAGATAATGCAGGTAAAAATAACATGGAAAGTAGGAATATACATTATAGAGAGATATCTAAGAAATAAAAAATAATAACATCAATGAAGAATTAAGAATACAATATCATGAACGACCATTAATACGGGATAAAAGTGTGATACCATGAGTAGCTAGTCAATATACAATAATAGAGTGAGGAATGAGATATAAAATATACAATATTAGTAGGAAGGAAGGAAATGATATAAAAAGTATAGCTAGAGAGGAACTAGTATACAATCATGCTATAGATATAATCAAACATAAATTTACTACCTTGAGGTAGCTAGTCTAACATTACATGGACCATAAACAATAAGGGGGTAACTCTAGCATAATCAGGTTTCTAAATGAAATGTGAATAACAGTGAGGTAGTCTAACAATAATAAATCTAACTATAATGAGAGAAAAGGATAAAAAATGTACAGACAACCTTGTGTACCAGTCCACAACTAGCCTGCCATGAATTATACGATAATAACTATACAATAATATAATAGACTATCCCAAACTACTAATGACCTAATCGATACCCTATAACCTTAGAAGGTACAACCAAACACTCAAGAAATAACAAAGGTACAACCAAACACTCAAAAAATAACAATCATAACATATAATTATACAACCTCCCAAAAACTGATAGATAAAAGAGCCAAATAATTATACTGGTGATAGGCAATGCACATTAATAAGTGGCTGCAGCATAAACCAATACTACATACAGACTGAGTGCCAAATCGTACTAAGTATATACACCTCCATCATCTTACTATCTCTCTAGGTAGGACCTATATATATAACCACTTTTGAATATGTTGTCCCCAGATAGAGGAATCCATAGAGGACTCAAAATATCCATATATACTACCAGGTCCTGACCCAAGACTTCCAAGATCATCATAACTAATCTACTTTATCTAGTATCATAGAGAAATAAAAGTATAATAAGGTGCTTGAACTTGAAAAGATGTTATTAAGTATAAATTTGTAAATTCATTGCTCGAGATCAAATTTAAGACTAAAATGGTAAACAATGTAGAAAAGGGTTGAAATTTCCCTCCATCAAAATGGATAACTAGTAATGAAAAAGTGGATAAAAAATGGACCAGAACCCATCTCAGTCTAAGTTTACAAAGTGATAAGTTTAGTTTGAAAGCTCATCAGTCATTAATGAAGGTGGCATAACTTCCAGTTAAAGAATCAGTTTTAAAGTTAAAATGTAGGAATAAATCCCTTATTTTAAAAATAGTGATAGAATCAAGGTTTTAATTGGAATCGTGCCACTAATAAGCATAAATGCATTTGAATGTACGCACGCCATCACCAATGTCCAAATAATACAAAATAAGCATCTATGAACCAAACCACATCCTTTTAAGGAATAGAATTCTAACCTGGTGTCCAACTGATCTCATAACCATAATCCCAGGAACAATAATATACAACTACCAAGATAATGACATTATAATAAAAAAATAAGATAAATATGGCTATCAAGCTATTGGAAGGATTTAATCGGGGGATATCATCCCAATAACTTAGTGCCACAATGAATCTTATGCTAAGGGATTCATAATGTCAACTTAAAGTCATGTAATATTTAGTAAAGCAACATCCTTTAGCTATATCAGGTACTCTAGGCTAAGGCTCAATTTTCAATTCTATTCTAAATCCCTGAAAAAGGTCAAATAAAGATACACTAGTTATAAACCTATCCTAGAACCCCTACTATAATGCAATATATAATACACAATCTCATAGAGGAGAGTAGATCGTAATCTATCTCATGGCCAAACTATAGTCTCAAACCATCGCAAACTGCTTGTCTTTGCTCCATGATCTCAAAATAAATTTGTGATATCAAAATCATAATATAGACATTAATAAGAGTAAAATCATACCCATATTTGTCTTGGGTTCAAACATAGTTCAAAAATTGGCTCAAAACCAAAAAGGGTAAATCTCAAATTTTATGTAAGAATCATGTTCCTCATATCAACAGGAGTGCAAATTTGAAATCCTAACTAAAAATGTGTCAAAATTGAACATGAAATCAAAAGAAAAACATAGTATCCCCTTTACTAGATAAAACACCAAATTCTATTTAAAATCAAAGATTTGACAACGAAAACATAAATTAATCAATGAAAATAATGAAATACTTACTTAGAAGCTCACCAAACATTCCAATCTTAAAAACTCACTTTAATTCCCTAAAAACTAAGCTTGGTATCTTTGAAAATGGTGGAATGAAATCTTGAATCTCAACTTTTGTTAGAGATCATGAAAAACAAAATGGATATTCTTGTAAAATGAGCAATATAAAGTTATAATCACATAGCCAATGATTATAGGAGAAAATGCATTGAAAATCACCTTAATCGGAGTATTCTATCTCCTAAAATAGTAGAGATATGATTTTGGACTGAAATTGTTCTTATATGTTGCTCAGGTGAAAATTTGTTCATCGCTATCAGTGACCATGGTATCACGATGGTGATGAAGTAAATCAAAATTTGTTCATTGCTATCAATAACCTTGATAGTAATTAAGAAATTAGATTTTGTTCATCATTATCAGTGACCAAGGCATCATGATAGAGATAAAAGAAGTCAAAATTTGTTCATCGTTGTATGCGACCTTAATAGCATTGAAGGAATCAAAATTTGTTCATCGCTATTAGTGACCAAGGTGTCGTGATAGAGATGAGCAGTTTTGGCACCAATAAACGGCTAAATTTTTTCAAGTTTCAAACTCTCCAACGAACCCTGTAAATGTATTTCAAACCCTGGAATTACAATCCAACTATACTACTAGGCTAAATTTTACATTCCGGACTCAAAAAAACCATCAAAATTTCCATTTGAGGTAGCTTTGATAAAAAGTGGGACTCATACCCACTATTTTTTTCACTCAAATTCACCCAATAGTCCTAAATGATTCTGAAAGCCTCATGAATTCAACCAAGGGTCCCCTTGGCATAAAATCCTTGGTTTGGAACTATCAACATTGTTGGAGTTTTGTCTTGAGGCTATTTACTAGAAGCTTTAGTCCAAGACCAATTTCTCAACTTCAATAGCTCCAAATTAGAAAAATGGGCTTAAAACCCAAAAAAATACCCCAAAACTAAACTGACAGTTCCAACAAGTCATAAATAACTGATATCCACTATTGAAAGGTAAAAATACTAAAAACAAGCAAGAACAAAGAAAATAACCTAAGGTGTCATTACAATATCGTTTACTAAAATGACTTTAGTCCTCAAAAGTCAATGGATAGAAAAGAGCTCAAGAGTTTAAAAGGATGAGGTATTGGTCCCGCATTCCCTGTGCAAGCCTCCCCAATAACCTCTACATCCAACCAAAGCTTCCAAAGTATTTCATTATAGGTATCTATTTTTTCCTCACATCCTAACTTCTCTTTCCAAGTAAATAAAAATTTGTCCTAGAAAACAAATTGGCCTTCAACTGAACTGAGCTCGACTGAAGCACACAAACCTAAACCAGAACGTACTAACATCACACTAATACAAGTACAATGAAGAAGATACTTAACAAGGCTAAAGAAAACTAGGACATGAATCTTACAGCCAACTCAAAACTCCAAACCTAACATTCACTTGCCTTTCTAGACCTACTGTCCACTCTGAACTACATAAAATCTCTCCAACATCATCAAAGTCCTTCTCGTGTAATCATACCACATTAACTCTAAAGGCTAAAGCTGACAATCCACATAGACTAGCATATGAACAATGCCCCATAAGGTTCTATCTAAATATTCAAATAGTGGTAAACAGTGTTTGTTATCACTGCCAAGACACAAACTGGTCCCTAAGGCCCTTGGAACCAAAAGTCATAAGTCTAAAGCACTTTCTTAAAACTGGAGGATCTGATCCTAATTTCTTTACCAATTATGGGTGAAACCACCTTAAGCCCAACTCGAGTAGACTTCTGTCGCTGAGTGGACTTCCAAAAGTCTGACAAAAACTGAAAACCAAGGTAAAAAATAATAGAAATCCACACCATGTGAGAATGAACCACCTTTAGAACTTCTACTTAATACAATCACCTTGAACTAAAGAAAATTGAGTCGACAAGTAGTGAGTAGGCCTAGCTATGACTAAGTTACACAATCCATAGCTGTAATCTCAACAATTGAGCTGAACCATCGACCTTAATTATTAAATTTAATCTTGTTGATGAGTAACCATACACATATCTAGATATATAACAACTCTCAAGACGTTATTTAAAAATTCAAATATCACAACTAGAGCAATAAGTCTTCATTGGTGTCAAATACCCAAATGGTTTTCGTAATGGCTAAAACTAAAATGATGTCGAAGAACATAATCATAATTGAGGAAAACTATACAATAAGGACATAATCAATTAAATCCACATCGATTGAGAGTATAACATATCAAGGAATAACAAAGAACTCACCATGGTTGCAAAGAGTACTAATGGTAGCCAAATCTCTAGCAACTCAAAAAAATACGATCTTATACTATATCTGGTCAAACTAATACTTAATCTATAGAAATGAGTTCTCACTCTAAAAAGGCATCCACTTTGGTGACCTACAATTGATACATAAGAATATATTACTAAGTAAAATCATTCTACAAAGTCATATTAGGTCGAACAAGTATCGAACTGAGAAATTTTTAAATTCATCTATTTAAGCCAACCTTAACTCAACTGAACCATAAAACACATCACAAAAAGAATAGAGCACCCAACTCAACACCAATAACTAAAGCAAGACTACTATCGAGTGATGAGCCAGACAAATTGAAATAACAAACCTTAGACTTAGCAATATTAAGAGTGGGCTATAAAAAAAGAGATCACCAATGCTAAAATAAAAATAAAACCATGGAAGAAAACCTTCCTTCACTTTCACAACCCACTCAACAACTAACCATACGTCACTAATAGAAAGGAAAACTGACCAACTAAGGTAGCCATCTAAGCCAACATATAAGAATCACAAAAAAGGGATACTAACTAGATAATGCTAGTAGCTATCTATCAAGTAAGAATCAATAGCAACCAAAATAATAACAACAATAATAGTAACACTAGTACGCAGTGTAGGTGGCCCAAAATTATAAAAACCCAGTACCACTCAAGGATCACATTGAGGTGAATATTCCAAAGAAAGGGGAATTTTACCAAGTTCTAGACCCCAATAAAATCACAATACTAATCCACTTAATACAATACTAAAAAATATCTACTGGGGTAGTCATGTAAGCATAAATCTACACAAAAGCTTACAATAATTAATATAGTAATATCCATACATATGCACACCGACGGGTATGAAAGACCCAACTTAATTCAAATAGATACAATAATATAGTAAATCAAAATTGAACCTACAACAATTAATCCTGAAGCCATGGTCCACTATATACATGAAGAAATACCAATCTGAATACATCCAAGAACAGACTGAGAATGTAAACAACCAACTAAAATACTAAGTGCACTACCTTTATGCGAAAGTTCCACAACTCTAAGAGAATGAATTGTTAGTACTTCATGCTTAATATTACCATAAATTTGACTGCACTGCATTCTTAATAATCCTATAACGGGGACACTTTTAGAATAATGACCTATCTCTCTACAGTTGTAAAAAACTCTTGAAGCATAAGCACAAGTTGACCCCAATTGGTTAACCAACTTTGTAATACCCCGTATTATACTTAGCTTAGTTCAGCTCCTAGTTGCATGCATAAGAGACTTAAAATCTAAAAATTTTACTAAGTGTTGGGGACTTAGTCTTATTTTTGGCCTCTTAAACTTTGAGGATTTTTAAATTTGTCTTCTCGATCCTGAGATGTGGGTTTTTGATTTAATTCATGTTCAGGGATGTAAGGAGAATGTCTCGAGGAAGTTTCAAATTTTTTTGCTGATGACTGGGTCGTGTTTGGATTTTGATTCCAACAGCTCACCGCGATAGCATCACGTCATGTTGCTTATAGAGATGAGACACTTATCGAATTATGGTGCCCTTTTAATCTATATTCCAGTTACAAAATTAATCTCCTGTGGGGCAATTATGCCTTTTCCTATCAATCTAACTCATAAAAACATGAATTAATGCTTCAGTTAGGGCATTATTTGCCCATATTCTCCAATTTTCTCTCAAAAATAAACCCTAATCATCTTCCAAGAACATCAAATTCAATTACCTCCTCACTAAGAAAATCAAGAATTTAAGTTTTCCAATAAAATAAATTTCAATAAAGCATCCAAATTGGTGTTCCTCTTATGAGCTTAAGGGTTTAAGGTATGTTTGATGTTCATACTTTGGCCCTTTTCACCTATGGAGTCCAAAAATCCTTTTTGGTTCTAAATTATGAGTTTTTACATGATTATGTTCAACTATCTTCATGAATCTTTTGTTATTGCAACTTTAAGATAAGATTATGAATATTTGCAAGTGGAATGGATTATAGTATGTTTTGAATGTTGTAGTTTCCATATTATTATCATGCGAGTTAGAATAAATCCTAAAATTATAATTTTGGGGATGTACTCATGCTATCTCCTCATGTTTTAAAATCACCCACATGTTAAAGTCTTGATCTCTATATGTTTGATGAACTGCCTAAGTGATGGGCTTTAAATGATGATTTCCCATTATAGTTTTCTAAGATTTTATATGTCCTTATTGTTATTTTCATTCGGTGCTGGTGGGTTATGAACACCTGATACTTAGTTGTTTACATAAATTCAGTATCTTAATACATATTTCAAATAAACTATGAGCATTGTCATTCAGTCACGTTATTTGTGATCAGTTGTTTGTTCAGTTAAGCTTAGTTCAATCCAGTAATCAGTGTCAGTTCAGTTAGGAGTAGGATTTATCACCGAGAAAACATAGGAATGGGGGCTCACCCTCTAGCTAGGACAGGGTCCTTAGAAGTAGTCCTTAAGTTCCAAAACTATATAGCCACCATATGATTATGAGAAGTCACCTGCCAATTTAGGACTAACATTCTCTGAGATGTCACCCGCCAGTTTAGGACTGACATTATCTAAGGGGTCACCTTCTAGTTTAGAACTGACTGTTTAGTCCTTTGAGACACTAGTTGAGTGGATCTACATAACCATGCTTTAGTACCTGTGGCACGGTACTGACACCCTTCCAATTAGGGTACAAGTTGGACCCTAATTAGCTCAGATTGGGGCATGTTGGTTAGATGATAACTTCCACAGTCTCAGTTCAGTATTCAACACAAAATTTAGTTCAGGTTTACTTGACCATAGCATACGGACTTCTAGTTATTCATTTATAAGATTTTTGTAATTCAGTTTACAAATTATTTCAGAAATATTATGTTCTTGGTCTTGCATTCTCCGTATTTTAATTTTCATGCATGCATACTCAGTTATATCATGCTATTCAGCTAGTCATTATTTCACACATAGCTAAACCTTACATTATATCCAAACCTCATCTCATATACCAGTATATTTAAAGTACTAGCCACATACTTTTCTTTGCGCTATGATGTATTATATCATTTGCTCGGACACAGTTTCTTGACCTTGCTTAGATAGTTCATCTTATCAGCAGCAACAATTGTGGTGAGTCCTTATCTATAAAGGACATGATTGTTTCATTTCAGTTTATCTCAGTAGTTTAGTATTTCTATTTAATCAGAGTTAGTTGGGTGTTTTTCCCAACAACTCCACAGTTAGTTAATTGGAGGCCTTTTAGACATTTAGATAGTTAGTTAATTTACCATTTGTTTTATCAGTCTTTTAAGTAGGTCTTCATATGTTTTAGTTCTATGATTGAATCAAGTTTCAATATTTTAAACCTTATGGTTTTATTAGTTGTTTTTCTGCATATGTTATTTATTATTAGTTTACTCAATGCTTACAGAAGGTACTAGTTCATAGGTTAGCTTGTGGTCACTTGTGACCAACATCGTTGTCGCGACTAGGGGTAGCCTTGGGTCATGACAAAAATTGGTATTAGAACCTAAGGTTTTACAGTTTCCTAGGGAGTCTGAAAAGCTACATTGAGTATGACTTGTGCATGGGTGTAAAACGTGCCACACTTATGCACAGAAGGCTACAAGATGTTTTAGGAAAAGTTTCCCTTCTTTCAGTATTCATGTCATGTGAATGAGAATAAGCTCTATTCAAAACTCTATTTATTACTCATTATTCCTTCCACTTACAGAAAATGCCTCCCAAAAGAAACAACGAAAGAAGAAATAAAAATCAGCCCGCAACTCCGCCTGTTCAGGAAGATCCCCTAAATGAGCACGTCTATCATGCCGAGTCAGAACTGTATTTACTACCATAGCTCATTTAGTATCTTCTTAGAATAATTAGTAGGTTGTTTCCCCGGTTAATCCAGTGACAAATACAGCTACAACTATGATTCAGGATTTCACCTAAATAAACCCGTCTTTGTTTTTGTTATCCAAGTCTGAGGAGAATCCACATGATTTTCTTGATATAGTTTAGAAGGTGAATGATATCATGGGTGGCACTTTGAGTGAGAGTGCATAGTTGGTTTCTTACCAATTCTATGATGAAGCTTATATGTGGTATAAGCAGTGGAAGAGGGATAGGGTTGCTGAGAAAAGGGTTGTAGAGTGGAAAAAGTTTGCCACTGCCTTTTTTAGATAGGTTCTTTTCTTTAGAGTTAAGGGAAAAGCTAAGGTTCTGGATTTTATTAATTTTAAGCAATGTAATATGAGTGTGAAGGAATACTTTCTTAAGTTTACACAGTTGGCGAGGTAAGCTCCTATGTGGTTGCAAACAATATATCTAGAATGAGAAAGTTCATTTTTGGTATATCTGATAATGTAGTCAAGGAGTGTAGTACTGCTATGTTTATTAAGGTAATGGACCTACCTAGGCTTATAGTTCATGCTCAACAGAATGAGGAAAAAAAATTTAATGAGTGATAGAGAATAAGAGGGCTAGAATGGGTAGCTTTAACTTTTCTCAACCGAGGTCAAAGTGTAGTAAATTTTCTCAGTTCTATCAAAAATTCTTAGTCTCAGCACCATCTTTAGCTGTTGTACTAGTGCCATAGTTCAGGAATGACAGTCGGTATAGAGCGCCAGGCTCTAAGACCCAAAGTAGTGTGAATGGTGGTCGTACTAATTTGCTTTGCAAAAAATATTATAGGAATCATTAGGATGTGTGCAAGGATGGTAGTGACATGTGTTTTAGGTGTGGAAAGTCAGGCCATAGGGTTAGAGAGTGTCCATTAGTTGCTCAGAGCAGAAAGGATTTGTGTTAATAGGGCCAATCAAATCTGTCATCAACTCCAGCAGGTCACGCAACTCAGTAGAGCGCTACTTCCAGTGCCACCAATGGAATGCGTAAAAATAGGCTATATGTACTTCAGAACCATCCGATAGAAATGCTCTCCTGATGTGGTTACGGGTACATTACAGGTTTTTCATCTTCATGTCTATATTTTATTAGATCCCAGAGCCTCATTTTCATTTGTAACCCCTTATATAACTGTCAATTTTATGCCAGTCTAGAAATATTAGTAGAGCCTTTCTTAGTGTCTAACCCAATAGGTAAGTCTATCATAGCCAGACAGGTATACAAAAATTGCCCGATTACAGTAACTCAAAAAATCACTTTAGTAGATCTTGTAGAACTAGAGATGACTAATTTTGATGTCATTCTCGACATCGATTGGATCCATTTGGCTATGGTTAATTTGAATGTTGAAATAGATTCATTCAGTTTTAGTTTCCTAATGAACCAGTCCTTGAATGGAAGGGTAGTACTTCAGTGCTTTGGGGTCAAATTGTGTCCTATCGTAATGAAAGAAGAATGATATCTAAGGGGTGTGTTTACCATCTTGTTTGAGTTAAAGACTAGTTCTTAGACCCCAAGTCTCAAGTTAGTTTCAGTAGTAAGGGACTTTCCAGATGTGTTCCCAAAAGATCTTCTCGGAGTTCCTCCCAAAAGGTAAATTGAATTTGAAATAGATCTTCTTCCAAATACCCAGCCTATCTCTATTCCAACCTCCAGAATGGTTCTATCTGAGCTAAAAGAACTAAAAGAATAGTTGAAAGATCTTTTAGATAAGTGATTCATCAGGCCCAGTGTTTCCCAATGGGGTGCTTTAATCTATTTCGTGCGTAAGAAAGAATAGTTCTCTCAGAATATGCATTGATTACCGTCAGTTGAACAAAGTCACAATCTAGAAAAAATACCACTCCCAGGATTGATGACTTGTTTGACCAACTTTAGGGTGCCAATTATTTTTCTAAGATAGACCACAGTTCCAGCTATAATCATCTCAGAGTCAGAGAATGTGATATTTCAAAGATAGCCTTCAAAACTCGGTATGGTCACTTTTAAATTTCTAGTTATGTCTTTTGGACTATCAAATGCCCTAGAAACTTTCATGGACGTGATAAATAGAGTATTCAAGCAATACTTGGACATGTTCATCATCATCTTTATTGAAGATATTCTTATCTACTCTTGTAGTGAAAATGATCATGCAGACCATCTCTAATTTATTTTGCAGGCTCTTAGAGCCCATCAGTTATTCGCCAAATTTAGTAAGTGTGATTTTTGTCTAAGATAAGTAGATTTCCTTGGCCATATTATTTTTGGTGATGGCATTAGAGTTGACCCTTAAAAGATCGAACTCGTGAAGAACTAGCCCAGACACATCTCTCCATCATATAACAGGGGTTTCTTGGGTTTGGATGGCTAATACAAATGGTTTTTTGAAGGTTTTTTGTCTATTGCATTCCCCATGTCTCAATTGACTCAGAAGAAAGTCAAATTTCAGTGGTCAGATTTTGAGAAAAAAGTTTTCAGGAGTTGAAGACTTGACTCACCTCAGCCCTAGTCTTGACTTTACTAGATGGTTCAGATGGGTTTGTTGTTTACTGTGATACTTCTAGAGTTGGTATTGATTTTGTATTGATACATCAAGGTAAGGTCATCTCCTATGCCTCTATATAGCTTAAATCCCTTGAAAAGAATTACCCTACCCATGATCTTGAGTTGGCAGCAGTTATTTTTGCTTATAAAATTTGGAGGCATTATCTTGATGGATTTTATGTTGATGTGTACATAGATCACAAAACTTTGCAGTATGTGTTTTCACAGCAGGATTAAAATCTTTGTCAGAAAAGCTGTCGTGAGTTGTTAAAAGATTATGATATGAGTGTGTTGTACTATCCGACAAAAGCCAATGTAGTGGAAAATACCCTTAATAGATTATATATGGGTAGTGTTTCTCATGTTGAGGATGATAAGAAGAAGTTAGTAAGAGAGGTTCACCAACTTGCTAGATTACGTGTCCGGTTGGTTGATTCATCTGAGGGTAGTATATGGGTTTAAAATGGTTTGGAGTCTTCTTTGGTTGCTGTAGTGAAACAAAAGCAAGATAGGGATTCCATTTTGCTTAAGTTAAAGGAATTTGTTAGAGATTATAAAGTAGAAGTTTTCTCCCAAATGGGAGATGGTGTGTTACGATGTCAGGGTAGGTTGTGTGTACCGTATATTAATGGTTTGATGAAGCGAATTTTGGTTGAAGAGCATGGTACACATTACTCCTTACACCCAGGAGACACTAAGATGTACCAGTATTTGAGGGAAATCTATTGGTGGAGTGGTATGAAGAGGGATATTGCAGAGTTTGTAGCTAAGTAATCTAACTATCAACAAGTCAAGATTAAACACCAGAGGCCTAATGGAATATTTTAGGAGTTCAGCATCCTTACTAGGAAGTGGGAAGAGGTGAACATGGATTTTATGGATGGTTTGCCTCGTATATGTGGTCAGCACAATTCGTTATGGGTGATCGTAGATAGAATGACAAAATCAGCCCATTTTTTGCCAGTTCATACTTCCTATTCAGCCAAAGTTTATGCCAAGATCTATATTAGAGAGTTTGTTAGTTTGCATGGAGTCCCATTGTCTATTATTTCAGATAGAGGTACTCATTTTACCTCTCACTTTTGGAGAGCTTTTCAGAAGGGTCCTGGTACCCAAGTTTATCTCAATATAGATTTCTATCCCTAAGCACACGGTCAGGCTGAGAGGACCATTCAGACCCTAGAGAATATGTTGAGGGTGTGTGTTCTTGATTTCAAGGGTAGTTTGGATGATCACTTACCTTTGATCAAGTTTTACTAAAATAATAGTTATTACTATAGTATTTAGATGACTCCATTTGAGGTTCTCTATGGGAGGAGATATAGATCTCTTATTGGTTGGTTTGAGGCAGGTAACGCTACTTTGATAGGACCAGATTCAGTGTTTGACGCCATGGAGAAGGTTCAGTTTATTAAGGAGAGCTTTAAGAAAGCCCAAAGTCTGAAAAATCCTATGCAAATGTGAGAAGAAGATATCTGGAGTTTGAAGTTAGGGATTTAGTGTATTTGAAAATCTCTCCCATGAAGGGAGTGAAGAGATTTAGTAAGAGGGGGAAATTCAGTCCCCGATATGTTGGCCCTTACCGAATCTTGAGTCATTTTTGAAAGGTAGCTTATGAGCTTGAGTTTCCTACAGATTTGGCATCAGTGCACCCAGTACTCCATGTTTCCTTATTAAAGAAGTGTATTGGTGACCCAACTATTGTAGTTCCTTTAGAGAGCACAGATGTTCAGGATAGCATTTCTTATGAACAAATCCCAGTCAAGATCCTTGATCGTTTGATTCGTAGACTAAGGAACAAAAAAGTTCCCTTGGTCAAAGTTCTTTGGTGGAATCAGTCTTTTGAGGGAGCCACTTGGGAAGCAGAAGTAGATATGCGTACCAAGTACCCTCATCTTTTCTCTGTAAACTCAGACATTGCTTAAGGTAATAGTTCTTCTTATATTGAATCTTTTTCATTCTCAGTCTCAGCTATGTAATCATTCTTATGTCTGTGCATGCATTCACAAATTTAGTTTAGTCATGTAATCATGTTTTCAATTATGCATATTCAGTATGTGATTTTAATTTCCCTATTATTCTTAGCTTAATCAGTCTCATTCGAGGAGGAATGTTACCGAGGGGGAGATATTTTAATACCCAGTATTATACTTAACTTAGTTCAGCTCCTAGCTGCATGCATAAGAGACTTAAAACCTGAAAACTTAACTACGTGTTGGGAACTTAGTCTTATTTTTGGCCTCTTAAACTTCAAGGATTTTTAAATTGCTCTTCTTGATCATGAGATGTTGGTTTTTGAGTTAATTCATGTTTAGGGTGTAAGAAACATATATCGAGGAAGTTTTAGATTTTTCAGATGAGGATTGGGTAATGTTTGGATTTTGATTCCAGCAGCTTACCGCGATAGCATCACGTCGTGCTGCTTATAGAAATGAGACACTCATTATATAATGGTGCCCTTTTAATGTGTGTTCCTATTACAAATTTAATCTCCTGTCGGTCAATTATGTCTTTTCCTATCGACCCAATTCATAAAAATATGAATTAAAGCTTTAGTTAGGGTATTATTTGCCCATATTCTCCAATTTCCTCTAAAAAAACAAACCCTAATCATCTTCCAAGAACATCAAATTCAATTAGCTCCTCACAAAGAAAACCAAGAATAGAAGTTTTACATTCAAAGAACTTTCAAGAAAGCATCCGAATTGGTGTTCCTCTTTCGAGCTTAAGTTAAGATTATGAATGTTTTTAAGTGAAATGGATTATAGTATGCTTTAAATGTTGTGGTATCCATATCATTATCATGTGAGTCAGAATAAATCCTCAAATTATGATTTTTGTCATGTACTCATGTTATCTCCTCATATTTTAAAAGCACCCCCATGTTAAAGTCTTGATCTCCATGTGTTTGATGAACTGCCTAAGTGATGGGTTTTGAATGATGATTTTCCATTATGGTTTTCAAAGCTTTTATATGTATTTATTGTTATTTTCATTCGGTGTTGGTGGGTTATTAACACTCGATACCTAGTTGTTTACATAAATTTTGTATCTTCAGAATAATTTCAAATAAACTATGAGCATTGCTATTCAGTCAAGTTATTTATGATCAGTTGTTTTTTCAATTAAGCTTAGTTCAGTCCAGTAATCAGTGTCAGTTCAGTTGGGATTAGGAGTTAGCACTGAGAAAAACCTAAGGATGGGGATCACCCGCTAGTTAGGACTAGTTCCTTATAAGCAGTCCCTAAGTTCCAAAACTACGTAGCCAGTGTAGAATTATGAGATGTCACCCGCTAGCTTAGGACTAACATTCTCTGAGATGTAACCACCTGTATAGGACTGACATTATCTTAGGGGTCACTTTCCAGTTTAGGACTGACTCACTAGTCCTTCAGGACACCAGTTGAGTGGATCCACACAGCCATGTGTTAGTACCCATGGCACGGTACTGACAACCTTCCAACTGGGGTACAGGTTGGACACCTATTATCTTAGATTGGGGCATGTCGGTTAGATGATACCTCCCACAGTCTTAGTTTAGTATTTGGTACAGAATTCAGTGCAGGTTTTCTTGACCATAGTATATAGACTTCCAGTTATTCAGTTATCAGATTTCAGTAATTCAGTTTACAGATTATTTCAAAAATATTATATCCTCGATCTTGCATTTTTAGTATTTTAGATTCCATGCATGCATACTCAGTTATCTCATGTTATTTATCCAGTCGTTATTTCACGCACAGTTAACCCTTGTATTACAGCCTAGCCTTATCTCATATACCAGTACATTCAAAGTACTGACCGCATACTTTTATTCACTCTATGATGTCTTAATCATAGTCTCGGATGCACAGTTTCCTAACTATTCGTAGATAGTTCATCTTATCAGCAGCAGCAGTCATGGTGAGTCCTTATCTATAGAGGACATTATTGTATCATTTCAATTTATCTCAGTAGTTCAGTATTTCCATTTAGTCAGAGTTAGCTGGGGGTTTCTCCTATCAACACCACAGTCAGTCAGTTAGAGGCTTTTTAAACATTCAGACAGTTAGTCAGTTTATCAGTATTTTTGGTAGGTCTTCATATATTTCAGATCTATGATTGAATCGTGTTTCATTATTTAAAACCTTATGGCATTATCTACTATTTTTTCAAGTATGTTGTTTATTATTAGTTTACTTAGTGCTTACAGCAGGTACCAGTTCATGGGTTAGCTTATGATCACTTGTGACCAGCACTGTTGTCACGACTAGGGGGTAGCCTCGGATCATGACAAAACTTTGTATCAGAGCCTAAGGTTTTACAGTTTCCTAGGGATTCTAAAAAGCTGCATTGAGTAGAGTCTTATGCATGGGTGTAAAGCATGCCACACTTATACATAGGTGGCTACAAGATGTTTTGGGGAAAGTTTCCCTTCTTTCAGTATTCATGTCGTACGAATGAGAATAAGCTCTATTAAAAAACTCTCTTTATTACTCCTTCTTCCTTCTATTTATAGATAATGCCTCTCAAAAGAAACAACGAAAGAAGAAATAGAAATCAGCCTGCACCTCCGGCTGTTCAGGAAGATCCCCTAAATGAGCATGTCTATTATGCTGAGTCAGAATTCACTACCATAGTTAATTTAGTAGCTTCTCAGAATAATCAGCAGCTTTTTCCCCAGCTAATCCAGTGACATATACAGCTACAGCTAGGATTCAGGATTTCACCTAAATGAATATGCCTTTGTTTTTGTTATCCAAGTCTGAGGAGGATCTGTATAATTTCTTGATATGGCTTAGAAGGTGACTGATATCATGGGTGTCACTTTGAATGAGAGTTCATAGTTGGTTGTAGACCAATTACAGGATGAAGCTCATATGTGGTATAAGAAGTAAAAGAAAGATAGGGTTGCTGAGAAAAAGGATGTAGAGTGGAAGAAGTTTTCCACTGCCTTTTTAGACAGGTTATTTCCTTTAGATTTAAGGGAAGCTAAGGTTCTGGAGTTTATTAATTTGAAGCAAGGTAATATGAGTGTGAGGGAATACTTTCTTAAGCTTACTCATTTGGCGAGGTAAGCTCCTATGTGGTTGCAAACAATAGGTCTAGAATGAGCAAGTTCATTTCTGGTATATCTGATAATGTGGTCAAGGAGTGTAGAACTGATTTGTTTATTAAGGTGATGGACCTACCTAGTCTTATGGTTCATGCTCAACAAATTGAGGAACAAAAACTTAACAAGAGAAAGAGGATAGGAGGTCCAGAATAGGTACCTTTAACTTTTCTCAGTTGAAGTCAAAGGGTGGTAAATGTTCTCAGTTCTATCATAAAATCTCAGCCTCAGCTCTATTTTTATCTAGGGTTTGATAGTTGAGATTGAGCGCCAGGATCTAAGTCCCAAGGTATTATGAACGGTGGTCGTACTAATTTGCTTTGCAAAACATATTATAGGAATCATTAGGGTGTGTGTAAGGATGGTAGTGATGTGTGTTTTAGGTGTGGAAAGTCAAGACATAGAGTCAGAGAGTGTCCAATAGTTGCTCAGAAGTGAAAGGATTTGCATTAACAAGGCTAATAAAATCTATCATCAACTCTAATAGGTCGCCCGACTCAACAGTGCGCTACTTCCAGTTCCACCAGTGGACAGTGCCAAAATAGGATGTATGCACTTCAGTCCCATCATGATCAGGAAAGCTCTTCTGATGTGGTTATGGGTATTTTACAGGTCTTTCATCTTTATGTCTATATTTTATTAAACCCCGGAGCCTCACTTTCATTTGTAACCCCTTATATAGCTATCAATTTTTATGCCAGTCCAGAAATATTAGTAGAGCCTTTCTTAGTATCTAACCTTGTAGGTAAGTCTATCATATCCAGACAGGTATACAAAAATTACCCGATTATAGTATCTCAGAAAATCACTTTAGTAGATTCTATAGAACTAGAGATGACTAATTTTTATGTCATTCTCGGCATGGATTGGCTCTATTTGGCTATGCTTCATTTGAATGTTGAAATAGATTCATCCAATTTTAGTTTCCTAATGAACCAGTCATTGAATGGAAGGTTAGTACTTCCTTGCTTAGGGGTCAATTCGTGTCATATCTTAAGGTAAGAAGAATGATATCTAAGGGGTGTGATTACCATCTCATTTGAGTCAAAGACTCTAGTTCTTAGACCCCAAGTCTAAAGTCAGTTTCAGTAGTAAAGGACTTTCCAGATGTTTTCCCTAAAGATCTTCTAAAAGTTCATCCCAAAAGGGAAATTGAATTCAAAATAGATCTTCTATCAAATACCCAGCCTATCTCTATTCTGACCTACAGAATGGATCCAGCTGAGCAAAAAGAGTTAAAACAATAGTTGAAAGATCTTTTAGATTAGTGATTCATCAGGCCCAGTGTTTCCCCATGGGGAATTCCAGTCTTTTTCTTGCATAAGAAAGAATAGTTCTCTCAGAATGTGCATCGATTACCATACGTTGAATAAAGGCACAATCAAGAATAAATACCCACTCCCTAGGATTGATGACTTGTTCGACCAACTTTAGGTTGTCGGTTATTTCTCTAAGATATACTTCAGATCCGGCTATCATCAGCTCAGAGTCAGAGAATGTGACATTTCTAAGACAGCCTTTAAAACTCGGTATGATCACTTTCGAATTTCTAGTTATGTCTTTTGGACTAACAAATTCCCCAGCAGCTTTCATGAACTTGATAAATAGAGTGTTCAAGTAGTATTTGGACATGTTCATCATCATCTTTATTTATAATATTCTTCTCTACTCTTGCAGTGAAAATGATCATGCAGACAATCTAAAAATTGTATTACAGGCTCTTAGAGCCCATCAGTTATTCGCCAAATTCAGTAAGTGTGAGTTATAGATAAGATAAGTAGATTTCCTTGGCCATATTATTTTTGGTGATGGCATTAGAGTTGACCCTCAAAAGACTGAAACCTTAAAGAACTGGCCCAGACCCATCTCTCCATCAGATAACAGGGGTTTCTGGGGTTTGGATGGCTAATACAGATGGTTTGCTGAAGTTTTTTTGTCTATTGCATCCCCCATGTCTCGATTGACTTGGAAGAAAGTCAAATTTCAGTGGTCAGATTTTATGAAAAGAGTTTTTAGGAGTTGAAGGCTCGAATCACCTCAACCCTAGTATTGACTTTGCCAGGTGGTTCAGATGGGTCTGTTGTTTACTGTGATTCTTCTAGAGTTGGTCTTGATTGTTCATTGATACAGAGAAGTAAGGTCATAGCCTATGCCTCTAGACAGCTTAAACCCCATGAATAGAATTACCCTACCTATGATCTTGAGTTGGCAGCAGTTGTTTTTGCCTTAAAAATTTGGAGGCATTATCTTTATGGAGTTTAGGTTTATTTGTTCATGGATCACAAAAGTTTTTAGTATGTGTTCTCACAGAAGGATTAAAATTTTCATCAGAAAAGGTGGCTTTAGTTGTTAAAATATTATGATATTAGTGCGTTGTATTATATGGTCAAGGCCAATATAGTGGAACATGCCCTTAATAGATTATTTATGGGTAGTGTTGCTCATGTTGAGGATTATAAGAAGAAGTTAGTCAGAGAGGTTCATCAGCTTGCTATGTTACGTGTCTGGTTGGTTATTTTATCTGAGGGTAGTATATGGGTTCAGAATAGTTCGGAGTCTTCTTTGCTTGCCGTAGTGAAAGAAAAACAAGATAGAGATTCCAGTTTTCTTAAGTTTAAGGAATTTGTTGGAGATTAGAGAGTAGAAGTTTTATCCCATGGGTAAGATGGTGTGTTGTGATGTCAGGGTAGGTTGTGTGTACCATATATTGATGGTTTGAGACAATGAATTTTTGCAGAAGCGCATTGTGTGCGTTACTCCTTACACCCAGGAGACACTAAGATGTACCATGATTTAAGATAAATCTTTTAGTAGAGTTGTATGAAGAGGGATATTGCTGAGTTTGTAGCTAAGTGATCTAACTGTCAGCAAGTCAAGATTGAACACCAAAGGCCTAGTGGAACAATTCAGGAGTTCAACATCCCTACTTGGAAGTGGGAAGAGGTGAGCATGGATTTTGTGGCGGGTTTGTCTCGGACATGTTGTCAGCATAATTCGATAAGGGTGATTGTAGATAGAATGAAAAAATCTGCCAATTTCTTACTAGTTCATACTTCTTATTTAGCTAAAGATTATGCCAAGCTCTACATTAGAGAGTTTGTTAGTTTGCATGGAGTCCCATTGTCTATCATTTCAGATAGAGGTACTCAATTTACCTCTCACTTTTATAGAGATTTTCATAAAGGTCCTAGTACCCAAGTTTATCTCAATATAGCTTTCCATCCTCAAGTAGACGGACAGGAGAAAGGACCATTCAGACCCTAGAGGATATGTTGAGGGTGTGTGTTCTTGATTTCAAGGGTCGTTTGGATGATCACTTACCTTTGATTAAGTTTTCTTAAAATAACAATTATCACTACAACATTCAAATATCTCCATTTAAGGCTCTCTATGGGAGGATATGTAGATCAATTATTGGTTGGTTTGAGGTAGGTGAGGCTACTTTGATAGGACCAGATTTGGTGTTTGATGCAATGGAGAAGGTTCAGTTTATTAGGGAGGAGTTTAAGATAGCCCAAAGTCATCAGAAATCCTATGCAAATGTGAGAAGAAGAGATCTTGAGTTTAAAGTTGGGGATTTGGTGTATTTGAAAATCTCGCCCATGAAGGGAGTGAAGAGATTTGGCAAGACGGGGAAACTTAGTCCCCGATATGTTGTCCCTTACCTAATCTTGAGTTATTTTTAGAAGGTAGCTTATGACCTTGAGTTGCCTGTAGATTTGGCATCAGTGTACCCAGTGCTCCATGTTTCCTTATTAAAGAAGTGTATTGGTGAGCCAGCTGTTGTAGTTTCTTTAGGGAGCGTAGATGTTTAGGATAGCATTTCATGTGAACAAATCCTAGTCGAGATCGTTGATCGTTAGATTCGTAGACTAAGGAACAAAGAAGTTCCCTTGGTCAAAGTTCTTTGGTGGAATCAGTCTATAGAGGGAGCCACTTAGGAAGAAGAAGCAGACATGCATACCAAGTACCCTCATCTTTTCTCTGCAAACTCAAACTCAGCTTAAGGTAATAGTTCTTCTTATACTAAATCTTTTCCATTCTCAGTCCTATCTATGTAACCATTCTCATGTCTGTGCATTCATTCACAAATATAGTTTAGTCATGTAATCATGTTTTTAGGTATGCATATTCAGTATGTGATTTCAGTTTCCCTAGTATTCTCATGTTAATCAGTCTCATTCGAGGAGGAATATTACCAAGGGGGAGATATTGTAATACCCAGTAATATACTTTGCTTAGTTCAGCTCTTAGTTGTATGCATAAGAGGCTTAAATCCTGAAATTTTAACTACCTGTTGGTCACTTAGTCTTATTTTTGGCCTCTTAAACTTTGAGGATTTTTAAATTGGTCTTCCTGACCATGAGATATTAGTTTTTGAGTTAATTCATGTTCAGGGTTTAAGGATCATGTATCGAGAAAGTTTCAGATTTTTCAGACAAGGATTTGGTTGTGTTTGGGTTTCAATTCCAGCAGCTCAGCACGATAGCATCACGTCATGCTGCTTATAGTGATGAGACACTCATTGCATCATGGTTGCTTTTTAATCTGTGTTCCAGTTACAAATTTAATCTCCTGTGGGGCAATTTTGTCTTTTCTTATTATCCTAATTCGTAAAAACATAAATTAAAGCTTCAGTTAGGGAATTATATGCCTATATTCTATAATTTCCTCTAAAAAAACCCTAATCATCTTCCAAGAACATCAAATTCAATTACCTCCTCACGAAGAAAATGAAGAATTTATTTCCAATCAAAGAACTTTCAAGAAAGCATCCAAATTGGTGTTCCTCTTTTGAGCTTAAGGGTTTAAGGTATGTGTGATGTTCATCCATGGGCCGTTTTCACCTATGGAGTCCAAAATTCCTTTTTTGGTTCTAAATTATGAGTTTTTACATGATTAAGTTCAACTATCTTTATGAATCTTTTGTTATTGCAACTATAAGTTAAGATTCAAGTGGAATGGATTATAGTATGTTTTAAATGTTGTAGTTTCCATATCATTATCATGCGAGTCGGGATAAATCCTCAAATTATGATTTTTGTCATGTACTCATGTTATCTCCTTATGTTTTAAAGCACCCCCATGTTAAAGTCTTGATCTCCATGTGTTTGATGAACTGCCTAAGTGATTGGTTTTGAATCATGATTTCCCATTATGGTTTTCAAAGATTTTATAGGTCCTTATTATTATTTTCATTCGGTGTTGGTGGGTTATGAACCCCTGATACTTAGTTGTTTACATAAATTCAGTATCTTCAGAATGATTTCAAATAAACTATGAATATTGTCATTCAGTTAAGTTATTTATGATCAGTTGTTTGTTCAATTAAGCTTAGTTCAGTCCAGTAATCAGTGTCAGTTTAGTTAGGAGTAGGATTTAGCACTGAGCATATCTAAGGATTGGGGATCACCCACCAGCTTGGACCGGGTCCTTATAAGCAGTCCCTTAGTTCCAAAACTATGTAGCCAGAGTAGGATAATGAGATGTCACCCACTAGTTTAGAACTGGCATTCTCTGAGATGTAACCCGCCAGTATAGGACTGACATTCTCTTAGGGGTCACTCACCAGTTTAGGACTAACTCCCTAGTCCTTCAGGACACCAGTTGAGTGGATCCACATAGCCATGTGTTAGTACCCATGGAACGAACTGTCACCCTTCTAACTAGGGTACAGGTTTGACCTTTATTATCTTAGATTGGGGCATGTCAGTTAGATGATACCTCCCACAGTCTCAGTTCAGTATTCAGTACAGAATTCAGTTCAGGTTTCTTGACCATAGCATATAGACTTCCAGTTATTCATTTATCAGATTTTAGTTATTCAGTTTACAGATTATTTCAGAAATATTATATGCTTAGTCTTGGATTCTCAGTATTTCAGTTTTCATGCATGCATACTCAGTTATCTCATGTTATTCAGCCAGTCATTATTTCACACACAGTTAACCCTTGTATTACAGCCTAACCTCATCTCATATACTAGTACATTCAAAGTACTAACCGCATAATTTTCTTTGCTCTATGATGTCTTAATAATAAGCTCAGACGCATAGTTTCCTAACCGCGCTTAGATAGTTTAGCTTATCAGCAGCAACACTCGTGGTGAGTCCTCATCTATTGAGGACATTATTATTTCATTTCAATTTATCTCAGTAGTTTAATACTTTCATTTAGTCAGAGTTAGCTGGGGGTTTGTCCCATCAACTCCACAACCAACCAGTTAGTGGCTTTTTAAACATTCAGACAGTTAATAAGTTTATCAATTGTTTTATCAATATTTTCAGTAGGTCTTCATATGTTTCAGATCTATGATTTAATTGTTTTTCAGTATTTAATACCTTATGGTATTATGTGTTATTTTTTCACGTATGTTGTTTATTATTAGTTTACTCAGTGCTTACAGTAGGTACCAGTTCATGGTTAGCTTATGGTCACTTGTAACCGTAAGCACTGTTGTTGCAACTAGGGGGTAGCCTTGGGTTGTGACAAACTCATACTTTGGGTACTCCCTATGCTAATGAACAATCTCACCACAATCAAAACATACCCCTGGAACTCTCTAATGCACTATACCTACTTACCCAAATGGTTGCCACGTCCTAAAGACCTAGACTGAATACCCCATAATGCTTGACCAGAACTTTATCTGTTGAGATGACTATGACCCACCTGTGAGCCACCTATTACTGATGGTGATACTCATACATACCTAACAAGCTGCAAGTGATAATGACCTTAGCTGAAATGATCTCTATATCAAAATAGAATCCAACTAACATTGAACTGTTGACATGGCCTCTTATCTCCACCTTCCTAAGTCTCAAGGAATGCCCCCTTTGTAGTCCTTGCATGGTCAAAACCTAAATTAAAATACCTAAATGCTATCAAATAATATAATTCCAAGTGGAGTGGTAAAGTCAATCCTCTTATAAATTCAGATACTATCTCATGCTCTATAGGGAATAACATAGGAGTATGTCAAACCTACTCGAGGAACCTAATCTCATAATCTGAAGCTAATAAAGGGCCCTGCTATATACTAATAAACCCAACTCTAACTTGAGAACCACTTGATGTACCTAGCACCACCACTTATTGTGAAATGTCATGAAAAGACTCAAAATCCCTAACATGATATCCTAAAAAGATGAGGCGATCATAGACTCTATCAAAGCCTGGATTGGCCCCAGACCCACTGGCTAATAACAATAAATATTCTCAATACAAGTCTCTATCTCCCTATACTAACTCTGAGATAAAACTCTAGAAGCACATATAGAAGTCCCGTTAGCATCTATTGGCAACCTCATGTTATCCATCTGATAAGGCCTGGAGCCAAAATAAGTTTTAGAGGTTTATAAAAGTACAAATACATGATAAGGAGAAAATATTTGAGATTTCCTAGTAATGACCTATGGCCTCTCAAATATAGGATACAAATATCTCCATACTAATTCACAGGACTATATAGGCACTTTCTTGTACCAATAACTCCAATGAATCTATGTTTGATACCAATTTGTCACAACCCGATTTCTCAGGTCTTGATGGCACCTACTATAACCCACTAATAGGTAAGCCAACCCATAATATTGAAAAATTAGTAATGGACTATAAAGGAAAAAAGAAAAGTTTAGAAAAGAAATTCAACAGAGAGTCTAACGTAGAGAAACCCCAAAACCCACTGAAGTCAGTACAAGAGCTTCTAACAGATTAAGAGTACAAAGTCAACATAATATGTATATACAGAACTATCTCTGAAATGCAAAATAAAGATTAGTTTGGTAAATGAGGGAAAGAAGGAACAACTTCAAACGTCAGGAGCTCAACCCAAATCTCTAGTCCATGGCAGTTTTGCATGATGCCCACTCAATAGTGAGAACTCATAATATAATCTACAAGTTGCAGAAGTGTAGTATGATTACCAAACGCGAGGTACTTAGTAGGCATCAATCGATCCAAAGATAATGAAGGTATAAATAACATGCAAAGTAGGGATATATATTACAAAGAGCTATCTATGAAATGAAACATAGTAAGGCCAATGAAGAATTAAGGATATACTATCATACACTAGTAGTAATCTGAGACAAAAGCATAATACTACAAGTAACTAGTCAATATACAATAATAGATTGAGGAGAGAGATATACAATATACAATATTAGTAGGAAGGAAGAAAATTATATACAATGTATAGTTAGAGAAGAATGAGTATAAAATAGTAGTATATAGATAACCAAACATAAAGGTACTATCGTGAGGGAGCCAATCTAATATCATATCAGGTTTCTAAATGAAAAGTGAATAATTGTAAGGTAATCTAACAATAATAAATATTACCATAACAAGATAAAAGGGTTAAAAAATGTACAAATAACCTCAGCCGCTAATCTATAACCAGCCTGCCACATACTATACAATAATGACCATACAATAATATAATTATCTATCTCAAACAACCAATAACCTAAATGGGTCCCTATAAGCCCGAAAGACACAAACAAACACTTAGCAAATAGAAACACTTATATAGACCCCATAAGAAAGATAGATACAAGTGCTAACTAATTATACTGGTGATAGTAAATACACATGAATGAACGGCTGCAACATAAACCAATATTACCATACTGACTGAGTGTCAAATTGTACCATGTATATACTCCTCTTTTGGCTCATTGACTTTTTAGATAGGAACTATGGATATCACATTTGAAGGTATGTGATCCTTAGATATAGGAATCCATAGGGGACTTAGGTTATCTGTATATACTGCTTGGTCCCATACCAAGACGTCCAATAACCAAACAATCTACATTGTACAGTACCAGAAAGAAATAAGAGCATAATAAGGTTATTGGAATCAAACCAATGCTAAATGAGTATAACTCTATGAATCCATTGCGAAGATTGAATTCGGGACTAAAATGATAAATAATATATAAAAGGGTCAAAATCTGCCTCTATCGAAGTAAATAAATATTAGTGAAAGAGTAGATCAAGAATAGACTGGAACCCCCTTGGTCTAAGTTTTAAAAGTTCTAAGTTAAGACTAAAAGGTCATAAATAATTACTGAAGGTGGCACGAGTTCCATTTAAATAATCACTTTTGAATTTAAAAAGTGGGAGCAATCTTTTTTTTTGGAAAATGGTAATCAAACCAAGGTTTCAGTTGGAATCATTCTACTAATAAGTGTAAATGCATCTAAATGTATGAACATCAACACCAGTATCCAAAAAATACAGACATAAGTATCTAAGTGTCTACAAATCAAACCACATCCTTTCAAAGAATGGAGTACTAATCTGGTGTCCAATTGGTCTTATAACCACGGCCTCAGGCCCAAGAATACACAAATTAGTAGGATAATGACATTATAATCCAAAAAACTAAGGTAAATACGTCTATCAAGTTATTGGAAGGATCTAGTCAAGGAATATCTCCCAAATCACTAAGTGTCACAATACTTCTTATACTAAAGGATTCTTAACGTTAACCTAAAGTCATGTATGTAAAAGATTAGGTAAAGTAGAATCCTATAGAAATAGTGGGTTGTCTAGGCTAAAACTTAATTTATAATTCTATTTTAAATCCTGAAATATGTCAAATCAAGATACACTAGTTATAGAACTATCCTAGAACCCCCACCTAGCATGCAATCTATACATTACACAATATGATAAAGAAGATTAGACCATAGCCTACATAATTGCCAAACCATAATATTAAACCATCCGTAAACTACTTGTGTTTACTCCATTACCTAAAAATGACATCGCCCTATCTAAATCATAATGTAGATATTAATACAAGTAAAATAGTGCATATATTGACTATATTTGTTTTGGGTCCAAAATTAATTCAAAAATTATCTCAAAAATGAAAAGGGCAATTCTAAATTTTTATAAGAATCATGTTCGTCATATAGAAGAGACTAAATCAGAAAGCCCAACTAAGAATAAGTCAAAATCAGACATGATATCGAAAGAAAATATAATTTTTCCTCTATCGGGTAAAATCCTAATTTTCATATTTAAAATTAATGATTTGAAGACTAAAAGATAAATTAATCAATAAAAAATAATGAATTACTAGTTAATATGCTCACCTAAAGTTCTAATCTTGAAAACCTACTTTAATTTTATTAAAAATGAGCTAGGAAGCTTTGAAAATGGTAGAATGAGGTTTTCGTTCTCAGGTTACAAATTATGGAAAAAAAATGGATATTCTTGAAAAATGATCAATATGAAGTTATAATCACATTGCTAATGATTACACGAGAAAAACAAATCAAGAATTTCCACAGAGTTTTCTAGCCCCTAAAATAGTGAAAATAAGGTTTGGGACTGAAATAGGACTTACATGCTATCCCGGTGAATTTTTTTTCATTTTTATCAGTGACCAAGGTATCACGATAGAGATGAAGGAAAACAGAATTTGCTCATCACAATCAATGACCAAGGCATTGCAACAGCAATGAAGGAAGTTAGAATTTATTTATTATAATCAACGACCTTGATAGCGATGAAGGAATCCAAGTTTGCTCACCGTTATCAGTTACCCAGGAGTCGCAATAGAAATTTGCAACTTTTGTACCAGCAAAACAACTAAAAATTTTCAAATTTCAAACTCTTCGACGAACCCCTGAATGTATTTGAAACCTCATAATAACAATCCAACTATTCTACTAGGCTTAATTCAATATTTCGAACTCAATAGAGCCATCAAAATTTCCATCCGAGGTTATTTTTTAAAAAAAGACAACCAACACCCAATGTTTCATTTTCACTAAAATCCATATAATAGCCCAAAATGAGTTTGAAAGCCTCGGGATTTAGACCAAGGGTCATCCTGGCCTAAAATCCAAAATGAGTTTAAGGCCATTTACAAGAAGTTTTGGTCCAAACTACTAATTTCTCAAGTTTTTTTTTAAAAACAAACAAACTACTTAAAGATCGAATGATGGGTCATTATCGTAGCGGGCCTAGGCTTGCTACAGTAGAGCCTCTATAAAAACGGATTCACCATCGTAGTGGTCGATAATTAAGCACAACATTCCATCATAGAAGGACTTTAGTCACTATAAAGGGACCACTGTAGTGGTAAAAGCACCATTATAGTAGTCATAGAGCAATGTGTAATGCCTGGTTCTGAGTTATTACATTATTTTCTCCCAAAAATCCAAAATTTTGGCCTAAGTCTTAAATGAGGTGATTTTCTTATGGTTTGGATGATTTGTACTCTTGAGATAATTTTATTCTATTATTTTAACATTGCTTAATCCATAGAATCACTGGAATCAAGTATTAAGTGAAAATTCATGGGTTAAGCCTTAAAATTTATGACCTAATAAGAATCGCTTATGGATAGTCTTAAAATTAGTTATAAATAGTTCTAGATTATTAGACATTACTTCCTAACATAAATTACTTCCTTTTTAATGTGAATTATATGGAATCGAGTGAATTAATGAATGAAAAATCTTGAATTGGTGTTTTGGTCTATGAACTAAGGTAAAATCAATGTGTTTTAGTTCCTAATGCCTAGAAATATATAGTAAGTTGTTAGTTTCTCCTTGTTTGTTATTTTTAGATAGTGAACGATCTAAACATTCGGTCTTGTGTTTAAGGTAGGTTAAGGTTTAAATGGTAGTAACAAACTTTAGTTGGATTTCGTGCCTATCAGTAAGTTAAACGTTTGTGAATTAGCATTAGGGTATACTTGTTCTTCATGAGCTGGTAGATATTGGTTATATACATGATATGATGAACTTGAATTTTACTAAGTGTCTAGATAAAGTCTACACTTGCATATTTGATGCACTTTATTATATCTTGGATGTTATTTGATTTTGAGTTTTAATATATTGTGATATTTAGAGGTTTGGGTAATGTGTTGGTACATGTTACTTATCTATGTATATTCGGATTGTCAAATACCATGTTGGTATGGTACATGAATAAAGTTGGTCCCCTACAGGTCATGAATATTGGAAATATAAGTCCCGTTAGTATGTATGTACAAATTGAGAAGTGGTTGTGATGGTTTTGATGCATAGTTACATAGTCGTTGACCTTTGATTTCTCATTTCCATTTCATAACGTATTGCATTGAAATCGAGGTGGCATAAGTCTACTCTTGTGAGACGGTTATGTGGTAAATGATTTGATTTATTTACATTTGTAGTATTTGAGGAGCTATATACCTCTCCCTTTGGTGTTGAACTTTTGTGTGTGAAGGTTGGTCTTGGTGATACCTTTGATATGTGGATTGGCTAGTATCAATTGAAATAAGTTTCTATATATTCATTGCTAATTTGCTCATATTTGATTTTTGTTTAAGTATAGATCTGACTTAAGTTAGTTGATGATGCCTAGCAGTACATATTATTTGTAATATTATCTGTGATCTTTTTTGTTCGGTGCAGATAGTGTTTTAAAAATTGAGATGAGACCTTAGATATAGTGTGTGACCAGCAACTTTTGATCCAAGAGTGAGAAAATTCTACCTCCGGACAATCATTAGATCATATCCAATTTTACGGATAGTGAAACTTTTATTTTAATTGTTTTTGAATATTTATCTTAGACATCAGCTTTGGTTAGAATCTTTTGATATCGCCCAAAGCTATACCTCAAATTGATGATAAATAGGTCGATGCAAAATATAGTATTAGGGTTGAATCCATAGGGAATACGTTACTATCTCTAAAGCTTGCTGAAATCACCAGACAGTACAAAAAAGTAAATGGGAGAATTGTAGTTGTAAACTACAAAGAGTAACAAGATGTGGAATGATTTTGGTTGTAAACAGTTAGAAACAAACACTAGGCTTGTGTTCCTCCTGGATTCTAACTTGTAGGTTTATCCTTCTCAATCCAACTATCAAACTACAGTACATGTAGAATCTGGCAAGCTATGTATCACCAACCGCCTCTCGACACACTTTGATAAATCTCATTCATCTCCTCTCGATCTCAGAGTGTCACACCACTACACCTTTACTAGGACCCCAGTTTCAACTATCTCCTCTCGGTCTCAAATTGAATAATTGAAGAAAATTATCTTAAGTAGATAACGATGAGTAGCTTATTTTGACAATTAACTTCAAATCACTATTATGATCTCTTTTCCAAATATCTACCTCCCTATCAGGTTTGTAGTTAATAAAGGCGGGATCCTAACATTTGCAATCGTTAAGAAATCAATAAGCGCAAAGAAAACCACAATACATGCATCAACAATAATCTAGAAGGATTAAACACTTACCATACTTTGTTAATCTACCAGGGTTCCCACAACCCTAGCTAAGGAAATTTACCGCTCATTATTATGAAACAATCAATGAAATTATATTTGAAAGCATTAAATCAATATCACACTAATTAATGAATAAAACCCAAAGTCTCAAATTGAATAATCAACAAAAGTCAAGAACAAAACAATCCTAAGATAAAAATTGAATCTCAGAATCAAATATATTTTTGTAAGTAGTAAGAGTGTGTAAACTAACTAAAAACGTCAAAAGGGTACCTATAGAATACAAAGAAACCCTAGGAAACTAATCCTAAACAAAAGAGGAAAATCAAAGTCGGTGACCACCTACGGGGCGTAGGTGGCCCCACCATAGGTGTCAGTGTCCAAAACTCCTCTAAACTCTCTAAACTTCACGTAGGTACTACCTACGGCCTGTAGGTAGTCCTTTATAGGTGACAGACCAAAATCTTCAGCTTCTGAATCTCTGAACTACAATTTTATAGCACATATTCTAACATCTACTCTACATAGATAGTACCTATGGGGAAAAGGTACCCACTATCATGACCCTAACCAGGGCCTTGCCGTGACGAATATCTCAAGTGCAACCCAAATCGGAGACCACCCCCAATACCCAAACCATTGACTACCTTACACCCCATGTCGGATGAATTTCGAACACATAACAAGATAACAAAATTCAATCTAAAGACATTATGATAATTAAGTAATCCAAAACCAACCACCCAACAGCCAAACAACCAACCAATATCGCACATGTCCAAAGTAGTTCAACCAAGCCTCTAATTAAAGACAAAAAATATCCAGTTAGGACATGCCCCCGACCATAGACAAAACCAAGACCAAATGAAATAGTAAAGACATAATGAAATCCATAGCATTTAATGGAGTCTTCCTAAGTGTGTAAGCTCACCACTTTATTCAGAAACAAAAGTTGTACCCAAATCACCTAGTCACTAAGCAAGAGGAGTGGAAGTGTGGTTGTTTCCTACATCGAATGGGGATACACCATCTAAAAATGGTTAGCGGGTGAATGATAGAATGAAACTCAAGGATAAAGATAAAGTAATGACATCAATCCAAAACCAAGTCAAAAAATGCACTTAACCATATGCAATTACATATATGTAAATATATATATATATATATATATTTATATATTTATATTTATATATTTATATATATATACATATGTATAGTTATATAGTTATATATATTTATATATATTTATATATATCATACTAGGATAGGGAACAAGGTTTAGCACACACTTTAAAACCTTAACCTAGGTTATGTAGCTTCACCATCATAAATCTACCCACGTCCTATATAGATCCAGTGTTACCCACTGGATGAGCTCCAGAGCGTGTTAGCCGCAGAAATTGGAGATATTATAGGTAGCCGGAGATTCCATTATACCCTTCACCCCCCATGATACATATGTACATATGTTCACTTGGGGGTTTCCCTTGTACCCCACAAGCTTTTGGTTATCAAGACTAGTCCTCATGTCGGCAAACATGATTTTCTATTTTCCATTCTTTAGACTTATACCTTCATGGCTAGGTAGCACTACCCCCATTATTGCGCAATTAAAACAATTAACACAACCAAATAACCAATTCCAGGAGTCAATTAATAAGATTTATTAAGTGGTATCATCATACCGACTATAGGTTGCAAGCAATGTCATTAGCCAACAATTGGGGGATTCCCATGTACCCTACGAAATTCATTATTAAAATCACTTGGGGGATTTTCGAGTACCCCGCAAGGTTTTCAAAACTATTACCATCCAATTAACCAATTATGCCATGCATTAATACCTAGAAATAAATCAAACCAAATGATAATACATATTCAAAAACCAATTATGCAAGTGGGTTGAGATTGTTACCAATTTCCATATCAAAACAATTACTTTGGGGATCCCTTTGTACCCCTAGTTCCATGATTTACCATTTTAATGGATTCCATTGTACCCATGTTCATCCACCATTCCCATGCTCCCCAAAGCTTATACCTACCATTAATTTAAACAAAAATAGTTCACAAATATCATAGAAGAGGCATTTAAACCATTTATATTCAAAACCCTCAACCTATAGTTCAAAACCTAACATCGATAACCCATGAACCATACTTGAAATCACATGATTTTGTAAAATTAACAATGAGGGAAGAGTAACATGCCTGAATTAAAAAAGTTCATAGATAGAAATCAACCCCTTGAGCCCTTAGATGAACATCTCTTAGAAACCCTAAGTTTCTTTCTTGTGAGAATTTTAAGAGAGCTTTGAGAGTGTTTAATTGTAACGACCCGAAATCACTTCTCGGGACGTCACACGATGCTTAAGGATACAAGTAGCTCCAAGCTAACCCTCTAAGCCTACTTCTACCCATAATACTCATTTCAAGAATGATATAAACCAAACGCGGGTATTGACATATCAAATGATAGGAAATACAAGGAAAATATTTGGTCCAAACAACCAAAATACTGGAAATCTCAACATAACAACAATCCAACACTAGTTTGATAAAGCCTCTACTAATCCGTGATCTAGAGAGCCGTTGGGACAGGTCCCCAAATGACTCGAAATGAAATGAACGGAATAACATAGTTTCCCAAATACAAAAATGTCTGAAGATCGGTCCTCAAACCATGAGGACTTGCCATTGTAGAAATGTAGGCAAGGTACTTAAAAATCACTGGAGAGGCTGGGACTGAGCACCTGGACCTACATTATAAGACAATGTAGCACATAGACATATATATGTATCAGCACTTGGGAATGTACTGAGTATATGGGGTGTATGTATTTATATAAAATAGTATCAATATTCTTCAATCAAATCGTGCATGCAATATGGGATGACTCACATGTCTTGAATAAGTATAAAATGTAAAGCTCATAAATCATGTAGGATGAAGCACGTAACACAATTCTCGTGAGTCATCATACTTTAACTTTGAAATCGGTAATCTTCTTTTATTCTCAATACTCAAAGGCTAAAGGAACTTTAAACAATACTTTCAACTCATTCATATGTCTCATGGAGAGTAAAACTTCTTTAATGCTCAAGAACTCATAACTTTTTTTAACTCAAATACTTGGAATTCAGAATCACATAACTTTGAAACATACTTGAAGGTATTTCATCACATTAGGAAAATATCTCATTTCAAGCTTTAGGGAATCATTCTATCTCAACGGAAAAATACTCTAGTTTAGGGAAATAAATTATCTCAAAGCTTTAGGGAAAGTACTTATATCAAGGGAAAATACTTTAGTTTTAGGGAAATAAATCATATCAAGGCTTTATGGAAAATACTTATACCAAGGGAGGTTCTGTTAACCGACATAAACCATGCGAGCTACATGGAGTCCAACGTTTTGTCCTTCTAAGAAAGATACCCCACATTGGGGAGGAGTATCATTCTCTTTGACAGGGGGTATAAACTTAATTCAGTGATCACTTATCTTGGCCTCGGGCCCAATATCTCAGCCTTAGCCCTAATAATCAACTCAGCCTCAGGCCCAACCTATGGTGGCACGAAGTTCTATGATAAGAAACCATAGTAACTTACCCACTCGGTGCTAAATACTACTCCCTTTAGATTATCTCGCTCATCTCATAAAAATTCATTTTTACAATAATCTCATGGTTCACCAAGAACCCTATAATCAAATCTGTAATCTCATGTAGTGAAGTGGATTTCAAAACTCTATGACCATTAGGTCAAAACATTTCACAATAATCTCAGAATACTCAAATCATGTGTGCTTATAACACAAGAGTTCATAAAATCACAAGTCTCAAGTAGGGCTTAGTAACCCATAATTCAATCTCAAGTTAAAACTCATCAAAATGCATAATAGAAAGCATATAGATTCATAACTCATGTAGAAATCTGGAAGTTACAGCAATTTATCTCAAAATCTCAATATGCTCATATACTTGAATATCTCAAACATTGCAATTATTAGCTTCTCAAGGATTAAAATCATGGGGTATGGACCTAGATGCTCTTTCTCAAGAAAACATGTAAAAAATCATGCCATTAGACTCTCAATTCATGGGAAACATCAAAACATTGCAATCACTAACAATGGGTGAAAACCCCTAATTCAAATTCATGTAAAACCTCATGGATTGCAGAAAATTAAAGTTTAAATAAGCCTTTGGTCACAAGGGTGAAAATATTACCCTTTTTCAAAACCCCATATACCTTAGATTATGAAATTGGATGAACAAGTTTGCTCTAGATTCTTCTTCTTATCCTTGAGAGAGAGGGCTCTTGCAACTCTTGAATTTGGGGAACTCAAATCTCAACTCAATTTGTAGAATCTATGGTGAGTTCTTGGATTTTTTGGAGAAGTGTTTTTGATTTGATTTAGAGAGGAAAACCTAGCTTTCTTATGATAGAGATGAGTAATGAAGCCAGCTGCTTCGTCTAGAATATATCTTAGGGTTCAAAAGAGTGGAAAAGACCGGAAAACCCTTTTTAAAATGGGTTAAAAATACTACACGGGACATGCGATGGCGAGGTGCGACGGTCAGTCGGAGGTCCTAGGGTCCGTCGGTCCTAACCGTCGGACATTATCCAGAAAGTGAGTTTCTATCTCGACTGGGATGGTGGGTTGTGATGGTCCATCAGAACCCCGACCGTCCGTCGGACCTCATTGTCGTATCTCGCTAGTGAACTCATCCTCTGCCTCCCTACGACGGTGGAGAGCAACAATCTGTCGGAGGTCTGACGGACCCGTCGTCCCTCTTCATCGCGCCTGACCAGTGAATCAATTCTCTACCTTCCTACGACGGTGGGGTGCGATGGCCCGTCGCCCATCCGACGATCCGTTGGATCCCTCCGTCGTACCAGGGCGACTTCACTATTTTCTGGAAAAAGTCATATCTTTCTACTCCGACATCGGATTTTGACAAAAAGGGGTATCGTTGGAAAGATAACTCAATTTCCCACACTGTAGGAAGACATTCTCAGGAAAATTTAACCATAATCAATCATTAATCACTTGGGAAGTCACTTCCCACTCCTTTAGGGCTGGAATTACGCTTCACTTGACACGCTCTAAGGCTCAGACTACAAGGGAACTTTGCGGGGTTTTACAATATCTCCCCTTTGGAAACATTCATCGTCGAATGTCGCTAGTTAGACTAGGAACACAGGAACAACAGAGTACACATAGCTGAAGCAATTGCTAATCGAGCTTAAAAATCTTTCTAAATTATTGAATACTCAGAAATTGCAAGAACTCATGCAAGAATAGATACATAGATGAACTTTAGATTAGAAGGGCTGAATTAAGGAATAATGAAACCTTTGGACTGATCTAAACCTATGGAAAAGAGGTGCGGGTACTTGGCTCGCATGTCTGTTTCTGCCTCCCAAGTAGCGCCCTCAACAGACTGGTTTCTCCATATAACTTTGACCAAGGAAACTTCTTTGTTCCTCAGTCTACGGATTTGAAAGTCTAGAATCTCAACGGGAATCTCATCGAATGAAAGACTGTTCTGAATATCAGCACTCTATGATGGGTCTACTACAACAGAATCTCCAATATGCTTCTTAACAATGGAAACATGAAAGATAGGATAAACGACTGACAAATCTGCAGGCAACTCAACCTCGTAGGCTACTTTACCCACACAGCTCAAGACTCTATATGGGACAACATAATGGGGACTAAGCTTTTTTTTTTTTTACCAAACCTCTTTACCCCTTTCATGGGTGAAATCTTCAAGTACACCAAATCACCAACCTCAAACTCAAGATCTCTTCTTCTCACATCGGCATACGACTTTTGATGACTCTGAGTTGTCTTCAACCTCTCTCTAATCAACTTAACTTTCTACATAGCTTCAAACACTACATCAGGCCCAATCACAGTAGCTTCACCCACTTTAAACCAACCTATGGGTGATCTACGCCTTTTACCTTACAAGGTCTCAAATGGTGCCATCTCAATGCTAGCATGGTAACTATTGTTATGGGCAAACTCTATCAATGGAAAATGCTCATCCCAACTACCTTTAAAATCAAGAACACATGCCCTCAACATATCTTTTAAGGTCTGAATGGTCCTCTCGGCCTGACTATCAGTCTGCGGATGAAAAGCAGAACTCAAAAGAACTTGGGTACCAAGACCCTGCTGAAACGCCCTATAAAATTGAGAGGTGAATTGAGTACCCCTATCTAAAATGATAGATAAGGGAACTCCGTGTAGCCTGACCAACTCCCGGATATATAATCTGGCATAATCCATAGATGTATAAGATGTATGCATGGGAAAGAAATGTGCAGACTTAGTCAGTCTGTCTACAACCACCCAAATAGAATCATGGTGATGCTGCAAAAGAGGCAACCCAGTCACGAAATCCATATTCACACCTTCCCACTTCCAAGTAGGTATACCAAACTCTTATATCACACCACTAGGTCTTTGGTGCTCTACCTTAACCTGTTGGCACGTTGCACACTTTTCTATAAACTTTGCTATATCCTTCTTCATACCATTCCACCAATAGATTTCCCCCAAGTCGCGGTACATCTTGGTAGTGCCGGGATGAATAGAATACCACGCGCCATGCTCTTCAGCCAAAATCCTCTACCTCAGATCATTAACACACGGAACACACAAACTACCATCCAATATCAACACACCATCTCCCCCTTTAGAGAAAACCTCAACCTTTTGGTCCTTAAATGACTCTTTTAGTCTAACCAAACTAGGATCCCTATCTTGCTTCTCCTTCACTTTCGAAACTAAAGAGGATTCAGAACTACTATTCACCAACGTACTTCCCTCAGCTGAATCAAGCAACCTAACACCCAATCTAGCCAGACAATGCACATTACGAGCTAACTCTTTCTTACCTTATTCTACATGAGAAACACTACCCATAGACAATCTGCTAAGGGCATCTGCCACTACATTGGCTTTGCTCGGGTGATACAACATGCTCATATCATAGTTTTTTAACAACTCTAACCACCTCCTCTTCCTAAGATTCAACTCCATCTGAGTAAACATATACTGCAGGCTCTTATGATCAGTAAATACATCAATATGAACACCATAAAGATAGTGTCTCCAGATTTTTAAAGAGAAGACCACAACAGCTAATTCAAGATCATGGGTTGGGTAGTTCTTTTCATGCGTCTTCCACTGTCTAGAGGCATAGGCTATAACCTTACCTATTTTCTTCAACACACAACCCAAACCAACTCTAGAGGCATCACAATACACCATAAAACCATCAGTACCATCAAGCAAGGTCAACACTGGGGCTGAAGTACGTCGAGTCTTCAACTCTTAAAAACTCTTCTCACAGGAATATGACCACTGGAACTTAACTTTTTTTCGGATCAATCGGGTCATGGGAGATGCAGTAGAAGAGAAACCTTCAACAAAACGACGGTAGAAGCCCTCTAGACCCAATAAACTCCTAATGTCAGATGCAGAGATAGGCCTAGGCCAATTTCTAATAGGTTCTGTCTTTTAGGGATCAACTCTAATACCTTCGGCTGAAACAACTGACCTAGAAAGGATACAGACCTTAGCCAAAATTCACACTTACTGAATTTGGCGAACAACTGGTGATATCTAAGAGTTTCCAAGACAGTACTAAGGTTATTTGCATGGTCTTCCTCATTACGGGAGTACACAATGATGTCATCTATGAACACTATGACGAACATATCAAGATATTGCATGAACACTCAATTCATGAGGTCCATGAAGGTGGCTGGGGAATTGGTTAGCCCAAAAGACATGACTAGAAACTCAAAGTGACTATAGCGGGTTCGGAAGGCTGTCTATGGAGCATCACATTCCCTCACTTTCAGATGGTGATAGACGGATATAAGGTCTATCTTGGAAAAATAACTTGCACCTTACAACTAATCAAACAGGTCATCAATTCTCGAAAGAAGATACTTATTTTTAACTGTGACCTTGTTAAACTGACAATAGTCGATGCACATACGCAAAGAACCATATTTCTTTCGCACGAATAAAACAAGTGCGCCCCAAGGAGAAATACTGGGCCTAATGAAGCCTTTATCTAAAAGATCTTTGAGTTGCTCTTTCAACTTCTTAAGCTCTGCAGGTTCCATACGGTATGGCAAAATAGAAATAGGTTGCGTATCAGGAAAAAGGTCAATTCCAAATTCTATCTCTCTATTGGGAGGTACCTCTGGGAGATCTTCTAGAAAAACATCTGGAAACTCATTAACAATATCGACTAACTGAATAGTTGGAGTCTCAGACTTAGTGTCTTTGACTCTAACTAGGTGATAAATGCAACCTTTGGATATTATCTTTCTAGCTTTGAGGTAGGAGATAAAATGACTCTTGGGAGATAATGAACTCTCGGACCACTCAAAAGTTGGTTCATCAGGAAATAAAAACTTAACCATACGGGTACAACAGTCTATAGATGTATAAGAAGAATAAAGCCAATCCATACCCAGAATAAGATCAAAATCCACCATGTCTAACTCTATCAAATCCAAAAGTATGACTCTATGAAGAACAGTAATAGGACAATCTCTATACACTTGTTTAGCAACAACTGACCCCCTTACTGGTGTAGCAATTTGGAAGGGCTCAGAAATATTTTCGGGACTCAGTTTAAAATTCATAGCTACAAGTGGGGTCACATAAGAGAGGGTTGACCCGGGGTCCAACAACATATAAACATCAAGACAAAAGACATGGAGCAAACCAGTAACAACATCAGGAGAGTCCTCCTTCTCCTAACGGGATGGAAAGGTATAGCATTTGTTCTAGCGCTGACCACTAGCAGTGCTAGATAAGCGCCCTTAGCAGGGGCGGGATGAGATATAGGACTTGGTGTACTAGTAGTCGATGCCTGAGGTCGGGCATCTCTGGTCCCCTGTCTAGCATGTGGGCAATATCTAAGTTTGTGGACCTAATTGGCACAACCAAAACAACCCCTCAGATCTACGAAACACTCCCCGAGATGATTCCTACCACATTTAGAACAAGGAGGATAATGGGGCCTGTTACCAACACTGTCCTGCGACCTAGACATAAAAGACTTGATCCCTTTCTCCAGCCTACCTCTAGGCGTGGGAGAACTAGCTGAGAAGGCACTGGAACAGACGGACGTCTCTGAAACTAAGGGCGGTTCCCTTGATGGAACCTAGGCTGACTATACTCATGCTTCTCAGATCTAGCCCTCTTGTTACCCCTCATTCTATCTCTCTTTATCTAAGCTTATCCTCCTCTATCTATTGGGAATACATCATCAACCTAGACAAATCCATATCCTTATGCATCATCACAGCCCTACACTCCTTCAGTACCAAACCAGAAACACCCATCACGAACTTGCTCATACTAGCTCGGGTGTCAGAAATCAAATCAGGAGCATACTTGGCCAATTGATTGAACTTCAAGCAGTACTCCTTAATAGTCATGGAGCCCTGCCTCAAGTTCATAAACTCCTTAATATTTTCCTCTCTCATCTCCATTGAAAAGAACTTGTCCAAGAATGCATCTTGGATACTGCCAAGTCATAGGAGCGGAATCCTCACCTCTACCCTTCCTCCACGATACAACTCAGTCATAACCAATGTCCTTCAGCTTGTAGGACGCCAACTCAACACCTTTTTCCTCAAAAACATACATCACCTGCATGATTTTTCTCACCTCCTCAAGGTATAAATATGGGTCCTCATCTACCTTAGACCCATAAAACTCTGGAGGATTCATATGCATAAAATCACGGATCCTACCAGTTGCTACCTCACCTCCATGCTGATTAGCAACTACAGCCTGGTTATTGGCCTGAACAGTAGCGATGACTGCTTGGACTAACGCCTGAAAGGCCGCCCGAAACTTAACATGGGACATCGTCTCATTCAAAGGATCAACAGGTGGGGGTTGCTGATCATTATTTCTGCGGGTATTCATTCTTCAGAGAGGCATTCTCTAAAAATAAAAGAGCATAAATTATTAGATGAGAGGGAAAGCTATAGGAACAATAAAATCTAAAAGAAGACACAATATTTTCCTAAAATGTCTTGTAGCCTCTTGCTCATAGATGAGGCACGCCACACACCGATGATCAAGACTCTCCTCAACGTGGCTTGTCACACTCCCTAGGACTCCTTAGAAACCTGGCTCTGATACTAAGTTTGTAACGGCCCAAAATCACCTCCCGGGACATCACACGGTGCTTAAGGGTACAAGTAGCCCCAAGCTAACTCTCTGAGCCTATTTTTACCCATAATACTCATTTCAGGAATGAAATAAACCAAAAATGGGTATTGACATATCAAATAATAGGAAATACGGGGAAAATACTTGGTTCAAATGACAATAATACTGGAAATAACAACATAGAAACAATCCAACACTAGTATGACAAAGCCTATACTAATCCATGATCTAGAGAGCCGTTGGGACAGGTCCCCAACTGACTCGAGATGAACTAAAAGAAATAAAATAGTTTCTCAAATATTAAAATGTCTGAAGATCGATCCTCGAACCATGAGGACTCACCACTGTAGAAACGTAGGCAAGGTACTCGAAAATCACTGGCGAGGCTGGGACTAAGTACCTGAACCTACATTATAAGATAATGTAGCACATAAACGTATATGTGGATCAGCACTTGGGAATGTACTGGGTATATGGTGGTGTATGCATTTATATAAAATAGTATCAATATTCTTCCATCAAATCATGCATGTAATATGGGACGACTCACATGGCTTGAATACGTATAAAATATAAAGCTCATAAATCAAGTAGGATGGTGCATGTAACACAATTCTCGTGAGTCATCATACTTTAACTTTGAAACCAGTAATCTTCTCTTATTCTCAATACTCAAAGGCTAAAGGAACTTTGAACAATACTTTCAACTCATTCATATGTCTCATGGAGAGTAAAACTTCTTTAATGCTCAAGAACTCATAACTCTTTTGAACTCAAATACTTGGAATTCGGAATCATATAACTTTGAAACATACTTGAAGGCATTTCATTCACTTCAGTAAAATATCTTATTTCAAGCTTTAGGGAATCATTCTATCTCAACAGAAAAATACTCTAGTTTAGGGAAATAACTTATCTCAAAGCTTTAGGGAAAGTACTTATATCAAAGGAAAATACTTTAGTTTTAGGGAAATAACTCATATCAAGGCTTTATGGAAAATACTTATACCAAGGAAGGTTCTCTTAACCGACATAAACCATGCGATCTACATGGAGTCCAATGTTTTGTCCTCCTAAGGAAGAGACCCCACATTGGGGAGGAGTGTCATACTATTTGCCAGGGAGTATAACCACAATTTAGTGATCACTTATCTCGGCCTCGGGCCCAATATCTCAGCCTTAGACCCGATAAGCAACTCGACCTCAAGCCCAACCTACGGTGGCATGTAGTTCTGGGGTAAGAAACCGTAGTAACTTACCCACTAGGTGCTAAATACTGCTCCCTTTAGATTATCTCGCTCATATCATAAAAATAGACTTTTAGAATAATCTCATGGTTCACCACGAACCCAATAATCAAATCTGTAATCTCATGTAGTGAAGTGGATATCAAAACTCTATGACCATTGGGTCAAAACATTTCTCAATAATCTAAGAATACTCAAATCATAGGTGCTTATAGCACAAGAGTTCATAAAATCATAAGTCTCAAGTAAGGCTTAATAACCCATAATTCAATCTCAAGTTAAAACTCATCAAAATGCATAATAGATAGCATATAGATTCATAACTCATGTAGAAATCTGGAAGGTACAGCAATTTATCTCAATATACTCAAAGACTTCAATAGCTCAAACATTGCAATTATCTGCTTCTCAAGGATTAAAATCATGGGGTATGGACCCAGCTGCACTTTCTCAAGAAAACATGTAAAAAATCATGCCATTAGTCTCTCAATTCGTGGGAAACATCAAAATATTACAATCACTAACAATGGGTAAAAAAACCCTAATTCAAATTCATGTAAAACCCCATGGATTGTAAAAAATCAAAGTTTAAATAAGCCTTTGAGCACAAGGGTGAAAGGATTATCCTTGTTCAAAACCCCACATACCTTAGATTATGAAATCCGATGAACAAGCTTTCTCTAGATTCTTATTCTTATCCATGAGAGAGAGGGTTCTTGAAACTCTTGAATTTAGGGAACTCAAATCTCAACTCAGTTTGTAGAATCTATGGTGAGTTCTTAGATTTCTTGGAGAAGGGTTTTTGATTTGATTTAGAGAGGGAACCCTAGCTTTCTTATGTTAGAGATGACTAATGAAGCCAGCTTCTTCGTCTAGAATATATCTGAGGGTTTAAAAGAGTGAAAAGGACCGAAAAGCCCTTTTAAAAATAGGTTAAAAATACTACACGAGACATGCGATGACTGGGTGCGACGGTCCGCCGGAGGTCCAATGGTCCATCGATCCTGACCGTCGGACATTGTCTAGAAAGTGAGTTTCTATCTTGACTGCAATGGTAGGGCGTGATGGTCTGTCGGAGCCCCAATGGTCCATTGGACCTCATCGTCGCATCTCACCAGTGAACTCATCCTCTGCCTCCCTGCGACTGTGGAGTGCGATGGTCCGTCGGAGGTCCGATGGTCCATCGTCCCTCTCCGTCGCACCTGGATAGTGAATTGATTCTCTGCTTCCTTGTGATGGTGGGGTGCGATGGCCCTTCACCCATCCGATGGTCCGTCAGATCCCTCAATCGCACCAAGGCGACTTCACTGTTTTTTGGAAAAAGCCATATCTTTCTACTCCGACATCGGATTTTGAAAAAAAGGGGTATCGTTGGAAAGATAACTCAATTTCCCACACTATAGGAAGCCATTCTTAGGAAAATTCAACAATAATCAATAATTAATCACTCAAAAGTCACTTCCCACTCCGTTAGGGCCAGAATTACCCTTCACTTGACACGCTCTAAGGCTCAGACTACAAGGAAACTTTGTGGGGTCTTACATTAATCTGTTAAAATTTGGAATGAACGCCACAAAAGAGGTTTATGGACATGGGGTCTAAAGGGTTTTAAGTGGGAAATGTTCGAAATACCCTCAAATTAAAAGATATGAAAAGGTCATCTTTGATTACGAGTCAACCCTTGACTCGTAGCCTCTCTTTACGACTCATTACTACGAGTCCTAACTAAGGTAGTACCTCCAAGTCACCCTATACTATTATCCTTACTACTCAACCATCCAACCCGTAATAAGACCCTACGACTCATAGGGTCCAGCAGTAATCAACACAGAACACAAATTAAGACTTACACTGGACACCCTACATTTACACCTTACGAATTGTAATGTATCCTTACGGCTCTAAGTGAGCCACTAATACTCAAAGAAGAATCAAGCTACAAACTTACTAGTTTGGTCACGACTCATCCCAACGACTCATCTGGACACCTTATGACTCATAGGTCCAGTCGTAACCAAGGCAGTAAACTCAATACTCAAGGAATTTTCATGGGCCAAAAATCTGGGGTGTTACATACTACCCCTTTAGGATCATTCATCCTCAAATGATAGGACAAGGTAGTTATTTGCACGATTCGACTCCCAATGCACCCACTCTTACCTTTAACTATGACAGAAAATAAAAGACTCATGGATTTCACAATTTTTTCCCTTAACAAAGCAAGAAAATAAAGATTTTAAGAATTCACACATAAGTGGAGCATGAATTTCTAGAATAAGAAATAGGGGCGGATACTTGGACTTTATGTCCTCTTCCGCTTCTTAAGTAGATTCCTAAACCTTTTGGTTCTGCCATAGAACCTTTACCATACCATGTCTTTTGTTCGGAATCGGTGAACTTGTCGATCTAGGATCCTCATTGGGAACTCCTCGTGGGACAAGGAATCCAACATACCAATTCTTTCTAATGGAACAACCAACGAAGGATCACCCATACATTTCAGTAACATGGAAACATGGAACACCAGATGGACAGCACCCACACTAAGATGTAACTCCAACTCGTACACAACATCACCAACCCTTTTCAATACTACATAAGGGACATGTATATCGAGAGTTGAGCTTCCCCTTCTTTTTAAACTGCATCACTCCCTTCATGGGAGACACCTTTTAGAATACCCAATCCCCAATATTAAATTCTAATTCTCGTTACCTCACGTTTGGATAGGACTTTTGGCGACTTTGGGAGGTCTTAAGTCTATCATAAATCACCTTCACATTTTCCATAGCTTGGTGAACCAAATCTAGGACAAAAATCTCAGCCTTACCAACTTTAAACTACCCAATTGGAGATCTACACCTCCTACCATACAATGCCTTAAATATAGCCATTCCAATGCTAGAATGGTAACTGTTGTTTTATGCAAACTCAACAAGGGGAAAGTTATCAACCCAGCAACCACCAAAACTAATCACACTAGCTCGAACCATGTCCTCTAATGCCTGAATCGTTCTTTCCACTTGTATATTTATTTGGGGATAAAAAGTGGTGCTAAGGCTCACCTTAGTCCCCAAGCCCCTCAGAAAATATTTCCAAAAATGGGATGAAAATTGTATATCTCAATCCAATTGATGGAAACTGAAGTACCACTCAATCTTACAACCTCTTTAAGGAACAACTTGGCATAATCATCACCGTAATAATTTGTCCTCACGGGAGGAAAGTGATCAACCTTGGTCATTCTATCCACGATGAACCAAATAGAATCGAACTGATTCCAAGATTACGGAAGACCGGTACCAAAATCTGTATTAATTATCTCTCATTTCCATACTGGCAACTTGATTTCTTGAGACAACCCACCAGGACTTATGTGCTCCACCTTTACTTGCTAACACACCATACATTTAGCCCCAAACTTGGACACTTCGCTTCATGTTATTCCACCAATATATATCCTTGAGATCATGATACATCTTTGTTGAACCAGGATGGATCATATACTGCAATCCGTGGGTCTCTACCAAAATCTTCCTCAGAAACCATCAACATCAAGAACACACAACCTCTTTTGGTACCTCAAGATACCATCTCCGCCAATCATAAAATCCATCACCTTTTTTCTACCTAAATCACTCTTAATTTGCATCAAGATAGGATCTAAAACCTCTTTCTCCATCACCTCAGTACCAAGAGATGACTACATCGCTTGCTGGACAAACACACCACCATTCTCAAAGTCTAAGAGATGAACTCTAAGGTTAGCAAAATAATAAATATCTTTCACCAATTCCTATTTCTCCTTATTGACATGTGACAATCTACCCATAGACAACCTGCTAAGAGCATCAGCAACAACATTAGCTTTACCTGGGTGGTAGCGAAAAATTATATCACAGTTTTTAAGCAACTCAAGCCACCTCCTTTGGCTGAGATTAATATCTTTCTGAATGAACACGTATTGTAGGCTCTTATGGTTAGAAAAGATGTCAATGTAAGCCCTATATAAATAGTAACGCCATACCTTTAGTGTGAACACCTCAGCTAATAACTCCATATCATGAGTCGGATAGTTCTTTTCATGCACCTTAACTATCTAGATGCATACGTAACCACCTTACTATGATGCATCAACACACAGTCCAATCCAACTTGGGATGCATCACAATAAATAACAAATCCCTCAGTTCCCTCAGGGAAAGTTAAAATCAATGCCAAAGTCAAATTATCCTTTAGCTTTGCGAAACTACCCTCACAAGTATTAGACCATGAGGATTTCACCTTCTTTTGATTTAATTTTGTCAATGGGGCAGAAATAGAAAAGAAACTTTCCACAAACCTTTTGTAATAACCAAAAAAACCTAAGAAGCTCCAAATATCGATTTGAGTTGTGGGTCTAGGCCACTTCTTAAGCAACACAACTTTCTATGGATCCACCATGATCCCCTCACTAAACACAACGTGACCCAGGAAAGTAAAAAAGTTCAACGAGAATTCATATTTCAAGAAATTAGCATACAACTGTTGATCTTTCAAGGTCTGCAACATAATGCGGAGGTGATCAATATGTTCTACCTCACTCATGGAGTACACCAAAATATAATTAATAAACACAATCATGAAAAAATCCTGAAACTGACAGAACACCCTATTCATCAGTCCATGAATCTCGCTGGGGCATTTGTCAACCCAAAAGATATGACCAAGAACTCAAAATTCCCATATCGGGTATGAAAGGCAGTCTTAGCGATATCCATTTCCCTAATTCTTAAATAATGATATCTGTACCGAAGATCAATCATAGAGAATAATTTAGCACGTTGGATCTGATCAAATAAATCATTTATCATTAGAAAAAGATACTTATTCTATACCGTCACCTTGTTCAATTATCGATAATCAATACACATCCAAAGGGAACCATCCTTCTTACGCACAATAAATATTGGTGCACCGCATGGGGACATATTTGAATGAATGAAACCCTTGTATAGAAGGTCCTTTAACTACTTCTTAAGCTTGTTCAACTAGAGCCATCCTACATAGAGGGATAGTAATAGGACAAGTGTCCAGAACAATATCAATCCCAAAATCAATCTCCCTATCAGGAGGGACACCAGGAAAATCATCAGGGAAGACTTTACGAAAGACTTCAGGAAACTCATTTAACACCAGGACAAAATATAAGAAAGGACCCTCCTAGCTAGAATCTTTAAATCCAGACTACATGATAGAGACAACCCTTTGAAATTAGTTTTTGGGCTCTAAGATATGATATGAACCTCTCCCTAGGCACTAGGGAACTCCCTCCCCCCCCCATTCAACAATTGGCTCATTAGGAAATTTAAATGTGACCTTATGGGTCCGACAATCTTAGAAAGCATAGAACGAGGGCAACCAATCCATCCCCAAAATAACATCAAAGTCAACCTTATCTAATTAAAACAAATCTACCAAGGTTTATCTACCATCTACATATATTGGACAACCCTTATAGACTCGACTTTTCACCATACAGACACCTACCGAGGTAGAAATAGAAAAGGATTTTGAAATATATTCAGGACCAAAACCAAAATACACAGCGATAAATAGGGTCACATACGAGAGAGTGGACCCCAAATCAAGTAAATAGTACACATCACAGGAAAAGAGTTTCAACATATATGTACCGACATCAAGTGATACCTCAGACTCCTAACGGGTAGTAAGATCATGAAGATGGTTCTGACTATTGCCGGAGCATGATGGGGCACTCTTTGGTGTAGGAGCTGATGAAGAGAAAATAGGAACTTTATTTGCCCCAGAAACAACCTTACCCATGGGAAAGTTTTTAAGCATATGCCCTGGCTGACCATACTTAAAGCACCTGTCCCTCTCCTCATCACAGAAGCCATGATGCAATCTACTATAAAATCTGCAGGAAGGGTATGATGGAGCAGATTAGGACCCACTGGCCTGAGATTGGGAACTTTGTGCCTTAGAAGAACCACCACCCTAAAAACATTGGTCACCAGACGAGTTTGGGTAAGGACCACTAGCCATCGAGTAAGACCTTGAATTGCCCCACTTATTCTTAGACCACTTTTCATCATCCCCTCTACTTTATTATTGACCTCCACCTTGTTTTGAATGCCAAAATTTCTTTCTCTGCCTTTTTCTAATCTCAACTTACTTTTTTTCTCCTCTTTGACTTACTTCATAAATACCACAAGTCAAGAGATATCCATGTCCTTGTTAAGCAAGGTAGTCTTACCCTCTAGAATCAAGTCTTGGGACAGCCCAAAAGAAAACTTCCTCATTTTAGATCTCATGCTAGACACCAACTTGGGATCATATCAGGACAACTGAAAGAAATTGAAGGCATACTCCTTGACTGTCTTCCTCCTCTTCTTAAGATTGATGAATTCCTCTATATTTTGCTCTCTCAACTCCTGAGGAAAGAAGCAGTCCAGAAAATCAATTAAGAAATCATCCCATCTCAATTTCTCATATTATTTGTACCATTGGTATGATACATTCTTCAATTGGTAGATAGCCAACTCTACACTCTACACATTCAAAGAATGCATAACCCGAAAGATCTTCTCCATCTCATTAATGATTCTCTAAGGATCCTCCTCAACCTTGATACTAATAAACATCGGAGGATGCAACCTCATAAATTGGCCAACTCTGGTTACCTCTGACAAACTCATAGAAATGCCCGTAGGACCCGACTATTATGGCTAAGATGTCACTAACTTGGTTAATAGGTTAATGGAGTGATGAAACTCAGCACTAGTAATATCCCTTGAGGTAGATAAGAAAGAGTGTCACCCTTAGAAATAGGATTAGTGGAAATTGATGGGACTTTTTGGGGATATTCAAATGTAGTGACCCTTAACTGGGTCTAAACCTCAGAAGTTGAATGAGCTCTATTGAGTTTATGTAGTAGGGGGAGTAATACTGAGGGGGGGAAGTGTATGCAAATACAAATGCACAAAATGAAAGGAAGGTGCACAATGACAGGGGGAAGTTTTTGCTTGAAAATGACAATAAAGGACCAGGTCCCTGTATTGCATGATAGAGAAAGCATGATGATAGGGGGAATATTCATCCTCAGGAGGTAATCACTCTGATTAAATGTGATGAATGGACACTGATGCTCAAATTGTATAGTTTGGTTTGTCATAATTAAAAAGGAGGAAAATTACTATATGAGTTTTGATGATGAGCTTCTAAACTGCAAGGGACCAGGTCCCTGGACATGCAAAGTACTATACAGCTGGCACACGGTATCTACACAATTTTTTCCTTTTGTGTAATAAACTTACAGGTGCTATTTTGTACTGACTTGGACAGCTGATCCAATGATATTTCAACCCTAATTATCACCCCGCTATAAAAAAATAGAAGATTTCTCTTCATTAAATGAGTTTTTTCCAATTCTAAATAGAGAAAAGTGAGGCAGCAAAAACTCTATTTCAAGACTACTCAAGCATTGCTCATGTTATTAACTTTGTACTTTGCTTAAAGAGTTAGTGAGTGTTTTTGAGTGTTGATTTGTAAAAGAAGTTCTCGGAGCTATAAGAGTAATGTCCTTTTTTCTTATTGAGAGAGCTGCTTAGGTACAGTTGCCTAAGCTTGAGACTGATTAAAGTTAATAAGTGTAGAGATAGTCCTTGGTAGAGTTACCAAGATGAGTTGGTAGTAGAGTTTCTTCTAGCGCAAGAAGCCTAGAGTTAGGCTGAAATCTAAACTATAATTAAGAGTTTGATTATAATGTATTTAGAGAATCTTGTGAGGGAATGCCATGATTTTTTTCTTCCTGGGTTTCCACGTAAAAAAACTTGTGTTCTTACTCTTTTTGCACTGTTTTTCCTTTTTAGTTATTTCTGTGTAAATTGCCTATGATCAAGCTTGAGGGACCTGGTCCCTTATGGTACCGAGCAACCCCAAATGGTCATAATATCAGTCCAAGATGTCCTTAAATGGGACTGGAGAGTTTCCACGGACAATAAATCTTCTCGAAGCCATGATCTGAAAGATGAGCAAATGAGGATCAAAAGAATTCAAAACCCTAGACTCTACAACTCGAAATAGATCAACAAGAAAGGAAAACATTCCTAAATGCCCCGTAGCCTTTCCCTTATAAGTGTGGCGCACAACACACCCATAAAGTAGGCTCTACTTGACATGACTTTGTTGGACATATAATGACACCAAACATAGGCTCTGATACCATCTTATCACGACCCAAACCAGGGCCTAGCCGTGATGGGTATCTCAAGTCCAACCCAGAACAGCAACCACCCCCAATGCCTAAGCTATTGACCATCTTACACCCTATTTCAGATGAATTTCGAACACATAACAAGATAAGAAAATATCAATTTAAAGATATTATGATAATTAAGTAATCCAAAAATCAACCACCAACAACCAAATAACAAACCAATATCGCCCATGTCCACAGTAGTCCAACCAAGCCTCTAAACTAAACCAATGAATATCCAGTCGGAACAAGCCCCCGACCATAGCCAAAATTAAGAAAAAAAGAATAGTTAAGACATAAGAAAATCCATAGCATGAAATGGGGTCTTAGGGAGTATGGAAGATCACCACTTCAGTATGACTCAAAAGTTATCCCCGAATCACGTAGTCATTGAGCAAGAGGACTGGAAGTGTGGCCGGTTCCTACATCGCATGGGGATACAACATATGAAGCTTGTTAGTGCATGAACGCTAGCATGAAAATATGGGATAAAGATAAAATAGTGCCATCAATCCAAAACCAATTCAAACAAATGCATTTAACCATATGTAATAACATATATGTATATATATATATATATATATATATATATCATGACAGGATAGGGAAAAAGGTTTAGCATGCACTTTAAAACCTTAAAATGGATTGTGTAGCTTCACCGTTATAAATCTACCCATGTCTTATATGGGTCCAGTGTTACTCCCTGGGTGAGCCCCAGTGCGTGTTAGCTGCACAAACTGGAGATACCATAGGTGGATGGGGATTCCCTTATACCCTTTACCCTCTATGATACATGAGTACGTATGTGCACTTAGAGAATTCCCTTGTACCCCACAAGCACTTGGTCATCAAGACCAATTCTCATGTCGGCAAACGTGAGTTTCCAGTGTTTGTCCTTTGGACTCACACCTTCACGGCTAGCTAGCACTACCCTCATTATTGCCTAATTAAAACATTTAACACATAACCAAGCCACCAATTCCAGGAGTCAATTATTAAGGCGTTATTAAGTGGTATCATCATACCAACAATAGCTTGCAAGCAATGTCATTAGCCAACACTTGGGGGATTCCCATGTACCCCGCAGACTCCATTATTAAAATCACTTGGGGGATTCTCGAGTACCCCACAAGGTTTTCAAGACCATTACCATACAATTAACCAGTTATGCCATGCATTAGTACAAAGAAATAAATCAAACCAAGTGACAATACATATTCAAAAACAATTATGCAAATGGGTTGAGGTTGTTACCAATTTCAATACCAAAATAATTTATGGGGATTCCTTCGTACCCTAGTTCCATGATCTACCTATTTTAACAATTCCATTGTACCCAATTCCATCCATAATTCCATGCACTCCAAAGCTTATACCAACCATCAATTTAAATAAAACAAGTTCACAAATATCATAAAAGAGGCATTTAAACCATTTATATTCAAAACCCTCAACCCATATTTCAAAACCCAAAATCAATAACCCATGAACCATACTTGAAATCATATGATTTGGTAAAGTTAACAATGAAGGAAGACCAACATTCCTGAGTTACAAAAGTTACAGAGAGAAATGTACCCCTTGATTCCTTATATGACCACCTCTTGAAAACCCTAAGTTTCTTCCTTGAGAGAACTTTAAGAGAGCTTTGATAGTGTTTTATCCATTAAAGTGTGGAATGAATGACCCAAGAGTGTTTTATGGACGTGGGGTCTAAAGGGTTTTAAGTGGGAAATGTCTAAAGTACCCTCAACTTAAAAGCTGTGAAAAGGTCATCTTTGATTACGAGTCAACCCTTGACTCATAGGCTATCCTTTCGACTCGCTACCATGAGTCATAACTTAGGTAGTACCACCAAGGTACCCTATACTGTTATCCTTACGACTCAACCAACCAACCCATAATAAGACCTTATGACTCATAAGGTCCAGTTGTAATCAACTTAAAATCCAACTTGGGACATACACTAGACACGTTATTATTACTCCTTACAACTTGTAATGTATCCTTTCGGTTCTTAGTGAGCCACGCATACTCAAAGTAGAATTATGCCACAAACTTACTGGTTTGGTTATGACTTATCCCAATGACTCCTCAGGATACCTTAAGAGTCATAGGTTCCGGTCGTAACCAGTGCAGTGAGCTCAAAGCTCAAGGACTTTTCAAGGGAAAAAAATCTGGGGTGGTACATCTATATAGGTGTTCCAAAATCTTCAATTTTCACAACTTTTCTCATTTTCAACTCCAAAACCTATTTTCCTGCTAAAACAAAATACAAAACACATCATATCTAACAAAAAGACCTGAGTAACATGTATATTTTCATCATTTTAAGCGTTGAAAGTTCTATGAAACCATACCACATCAACACCCTTAACTTAGAACATTTGCATGTCCACAGGTAGCATAATACAACTAAACAAAAGAATGACACTTAACTAATACAAACCTAAGCTATCTACGACAGTCAATCATCAACTACCCCTTTCTATTTTAACACTTCAATACCAACTATGTGTATCAATGAAGCACAACAATGTGACACAAGGGAATCAATAAATTACATTACATTAGCAACAAACAACCATGCATATGACAAGTTACACTACCCAAAAATGTGCACAGAATACCATAGGCTTGCCCTTATTTTCTTTACCTTATCTTTCAGACAGTCAAGTTCGGATTACTATAGGACTTTAGTCAGCTTGTAATATAGGCTTGGGGGATGGCATGGTACATATGAACATTTTTAGTGACTAGGCCTCCTTGGCACTACACTTACTTTAGGGTCCACTTATCAACCAACTCTCTTTTATTCCACCCTTATTTCTCTTTTTTTTATTCTTTTATTGCACATTCAAGTTGGGTGTGGTATCTTTTATTTTATTTTTCTTTTTTCAATTTTTTTATTTTTTTTTATTTTACTACCAACCATTAAGAAATCAATAAGCACAAAGGAAACCACAATTCATGCAGCAACAATAATCTTGAAGGATTGAACACTTCTTCATTAATCCTCATGGTTCCCACAAACCTAGCTAAGGAATTTATCTGCTTATTGTTGTTAAATAATTAATGGAATTCATAATTGAAAGCACTAAATCAAAATAACACTAATTAACGTATAAAACACAAAGTCTCAAATTGAATAATCAACCAAAGTTAAGAACAAAAAAATTCGAATATCAAAATCAAATCTCAGAATTAAATATATATTTCTAAGTAGTAAGAGTGCATATACTAACTAAATAACATCAAAATGGCATTTATAAAATAAGAAAAAAAAACTTGGAAACCAATCCTAAAAAATAGGAAAAACAAAGTTGGTGTCCATCTACGGGGTATGGGTGGCCCCACCATAGGTGCTAGTTTTCCAAAACTCCTCTGAACTCTCTGAACTTTATGGTTTTTGACACCTACAGGGTGTAGGTACTATGTATGGCCCGTAGGTGGTCCTCCGTATGTGACAGAAAAAAATCTCAGCTTCTGAATCTCTGAACTTCAACTTTCTGGCACATATTCTAACACCTACCCACGTAGGTAGTACCTACAGGGCGTAAGTACCCATGTAGGAGTCCCAAAATCTTCAATTTTCACGACTTTTCTCCTTCTTATCTCCAAAACTTAGTTTTCTGCAAAACACAACACAAAATGCATCATATCTAACAAAAAGAAGAAAGTAACTTGCATATTTTCATCATTTAAAGCATCAAAGTGCTATGAAATCATAGCACATCATGTTCTTGTACGGTGACCATTAGATATTTGGGATATTGTAATAGACAGTTCTTTTTCACTCATTATATCTATATATTGTTTTAATTAGATTTATTATTCTGCTAGTTGTGAATTTCTTATTATTGCTTAAAAATGACTAAGTATTTGGGTTAAGTTTGTGGTTAGATGGTTCTCCCACCGGAGGGTTAGTGTGGATGCCACTTACGATCATATGGGTCATGAAAATTTTTGGTCCTAATACAATAGATAGGACCAGAGGGAAAATGTATACTTCTATTATTGTAGATGGTTTTTTCATTTTACTTGAATCATGTTTCTTGCTCACAAATATGGTACTTTAGAAAAAGTGAATTTTCTGTGAAAGAGTTCAGAAAAATAAATATTATTATATCATCATAATAAGGAGTGATCTTGGAGGAAAATTTGAATGCAAAAATTTCAAAAAAATCTACAATAAATAAGAATATACTCACAAATTTTCATCTTTAAGATCCCCTCAACAAAACAAAGTGTTGAAAGAAAGAACGGAACTATTCAAGATATGATAAGAACTATGATTGTTGAATATCCTCTACCACACCACTTTTAGATAGAAATAGTAAGCATGCTTGATTCGTGTAAGGGAACAAAGATTGGATATTTTCAGCCCTTTGAATGCAATTACTTTATACATAACAATAGAAAAGACAACATTGATAAGTTTGATCCTTGAAATAATAAAGGTTTTTTCTTGGTTACTCAAACATCAGTAGATCCTATATTGTTTTCAATAAAAAACTTTAATTATTGAAGAATATATTAATACTATATTCTATTATTCATATCACTTGGTTGAGAAAGATAGAAATCTAGATGATAAAGACATGTCAGCAGTTAAAATTATCACTATTATGTTAGAGAATAATACTCCAACAGAAGTAAAAGAGGCAAATAAAGAGTCAATTATCACAACTATTGGATCAGTTCTAAATGAATGAAGAAGTGAACTTTACTATCCTAAGAAATTTATAAGCAGTTATCCAAATGACGAAATGAAAACTAGAGCATCAAGTAAGAATAGAGAAAATCTATTTTCCATATCTCAACATGAGCTAAATAAAAGTGGACTATACAATTCCAACTCTCTAATGTACAGGAAATTTTCTGACCTTATACAAAGTGACTTTAAAATTAGTAAGATGAGAGAGTTAACCCTTTTTTGAACGACAAATTCAGTAGTCAAATGATGAAATTTTTGTATGTCCAAGTAAGTATACTAAGAAGCTTATTCAAAATTTTGAATCAATAAGGTAATATTTTTAGGATCTCACATGAGATCTAAGTTCTTTATAGACACTGGTGAAAAGGATTTTTGACACGACCCGAACCAGGGTCTGGCCGCGTCAGGTATATCAAGTCCAATTAGGACCGGAGACCACCCCTAATACCCAAACCATTGACCAACTACCAACAACCAAACAAACAACTAATATCGTCCATGTCCACAATAGTCCAACAAAGCCTATAAGCAAAACCAGAGAATATTCAGTCGGGACATGTCCCCGACCATAGCCAAAACCAAAACCAAAGGAATAATAAAGACATAAAGAAATCCATAACATGCAATGGGGTGTTCCAAAGTATGGAAGCTCACCCGTTCAGTCTGACTCAAAAGTTGTCCTCGAATCACCAAGTCACTAAGAAGGAGGACTTGAAGTATGGCTAGTTCCTGCATTGCGTGGGGATACAGCATCCAAAGACGGTTAACAGGGTGAACACTAGCATGTAACTCAGGGGTAAATATAAAGTAATTCCATCAATCCAAAACAATGTTAAACCAATTCATATAACCATATGCAAATACATACATATATATATATACACACACATCATGCCAAGATAGGGAAAAAGGATTAGCATGCACCTTAAATCTTTAACCTAGGTTGTGAAGCATTACAGTCATAATCTACCCATGGACAATATGGGTCCAGTGTTACTCCCTAGACGGACCCCAGTCGTGTTAGCCTCATAAACTGGAGATACCATAGGTGGCCCGATATTTCCTTGTACTCTTCGCCCTCAATGATACATATGTACGTATATATACTTGGGGGATCCCCTTGTACCCTACAAGTATATTCTCACCAAGATTAATCTTCATATCGCCAAATATGAGTTTCGAGTGTCAATCTTTTGGACTCACACCTTTATGGCTAGCTATCACAACCCCTATTATTGCCCAACTAAAACATTTAACACATAATCAAACCACCAATTCCAGGAGTCAATTATTATGGCATTATTAAGTGGTATCGTCATACTTACTATAGCTTGCAATAATGTAATTAAGCCAAGACTTAGGGTATTTCCATGTACCCCGCAGACCCCATTACTAAAATCACTTAGGGGATTCCTATGTACCCTACAACATTTCATTATAAATTCAAAACCATTCTTAACCAATTAACCATTTATGTCATGCATTAATTTCAAGAAGAAAACCAAACTAAGAAATAATGCACAAACCAAAATCAATTACGCAAGTGGGTTGAGGTTCTTATCTATTTACATACCAAACCATTTAATTTGGTGATTCCTTTGTACCCCTATTTCCATAATTTACCAATTTTTAGGGGTTCCATAGTACCCATGTCCATCCACCATTCCCATGCACCCCAAAGTATTTACCAATCTTTAATTTAAGCAAAACAATTTCATAAATATCATAGAAGAAGCATTTAAACAATTTATATTCAAAACCCTCAACCCATAGTTCAAAACCCAACATCAATATCTCATAAACAAAACTTTAAATCACATGTCTTTTACAAAATTGAAATTGAGCGAAGAGTAACATGCCGTAAACACCAAGAAGTACGGAGAGAAATCACCCTTGAAATCCCTAATTAATTAACTTAATGAAAGCCTAGCTTGACTTTCTTGGGGGAATAGAGGGAACCCTTTGGAGTGTTTGAGAAGTTACTCTGATGTGTCTTTAAGTGCTAATGAAACCTTAAAGAGGTTAAAAGATGTAGGTTTTAGTTTGGCAAAAGGGAAAATATCCAGAATAGCCTTGACTTAATAGCTGGAAAAACATCACCTTTGACTACGGGTCAACCATTGACTCGTAACCCCTCCTTACGACTGGTGTCCACGAGTCTTAACAAAGACAGTGACCAAGACCCGCATACACTTTCAACCTTATGACTTAACAAGATCCTTGTAACCAGACCTTACAACTCATAGGGTCCAGTCGTACGCAACACAAAATTTAAATGAATTAGACACTAGACATCCTACGATTTCACTTAATAACTCATAACATATATTCACGGCTCTTAGTGAGCCACTTATACTCAGAGCAGAATCAAGCCAAAAAATTACTGATTTGGTTACAGCTCGTCCTAATGACTCATCACAAGTCCTTATGACTTGTGTCCCAAGTCGTAATCAGGATAGAAACTCAAACACCATTAATCGAATACCTAACTAGTAGGGTCACCTGACCCGTCAAGACACCAGATTGGGTGAGTCGTAATTAAAGAAGTGAGCTTAAAGCTCATGAAATTTTCAAGGTCCAAAATCTAGGGTGTTTCAATTCTCCCCCACTTGGATCATTCATCCTCGAATGATGGGACAAGGCATTTACTAGCACGATTAGACCCCAAACATCACTACTCTTACAATTAAAACAGAAAATAAAGTACCATCTTTCTTTAACAAAGGAAAAAAACAAAGATGTTAAGAACAACACATACTTTAAGCACGATTATTTTAAATGAAGAGCAAGAATGGGTAGTCGGACTCAATTTCCCATCAAACTCCCTACCGAGCTCCTTTCTTCCTGACAAATGCATATAATAACCCTTAAATATGACCATACTCTCCTACAACCTTTCAACTATGAAGACAACACTCCTCTATTTTAACCTCCCAACTCACCCCGCAAATACATAACTATGAGGGCTTGAGTATAACCGCATATTCCTCCCACGTTAAAGACTAACTGGGAGTTACGTGGCACATAAAATGCAAACCTTAGTGATAAGCACTATTGGAATGCATGCAACACTAGTACAATGCCCTCTTAACCAAAATAGGAGGGAATCGCTAGAATAGGAGTAAATTCAGCTCAACTTTTCCTTGAAGTCCACCGTTAGGAGAAAATTTAAGATTAGCCCTCGATCTCCATCTTATTACATCTATAATCACCACACTCTACTCTAAGGGATATCACCATGGAAATGTACTAGGTACACTTGGCTCTCTAATACTTAAAACCTCATTTATCTAGATACTACCTAGGATTCATCGTAGTCTTAAAAACTCCATGCCCTAAACAATCTCAATGACTTAGCCTCCAATCCATCAGTGCAACCAAGACCTCTAGCCTATATATCAGAGCTTTCCCACTCCTGTAACCCCTAAGTTATCAACCTCATCTCTTCCGCACATCCCACTAGGCCTACTAATCTGCCCCCGCAAATCTCGCATTACTATCCTTGAGCTAACATACTCCTTTTACCAAAATCAATATCTAAGGTTCAAGATTAGTGTCTATCAATTATCATGCACTACCCCCACATAAAATATATATCTATGGTCCACCCCACAAAGAGGTCACCCTAAATTCCTTATTCACTCATCGATAACTTGTACATACCCGAAGTAAACCATCCCCCTTACATAAAAAGGAATGGAAGCACCCCAAGAAGACATGATAGGGCAGACAAACCCTTATCAAAAGGATACTTCAACTATTTCTTAAGCTCCTTCAACTCAACTAGAGTCATTCCATAGAGAGGGATAGAAATAGAACGAGTGTTCAAAACGAGATCAATCCTAAAATCAATTTTCCCATCGGATGGGATACCAGGAAGGTCACTAGGAAAGACCTAAAGAAATTTATTAACCATGGGAATAGAGTGTAACGAAGGACTGTACGAGTTAAAATATTTAACTCGGACCAAATTATAAAGACAGCCCTTGGAAATTAATTTCTAGGCTCTAAGATATGATATGAACCTCCCCTTAAGAACTAGGGAACTCCATTCCCACTTAATAACTGGCTCATTAGGGAATTTAGAAATGACCCTTTGGTCCGATAGTCTAGAGAAGCATAGAACGAGTGCAACCAATCCATCCTTATTATGATATCAAAATCAACTATGTCTAATTCAAACAGATCAACCATAGTCTCTCTACCACCCACAGATACGACACAACCCCTATAGACTCTTCTAGCTACCATAGAGTCACCCACTGGGGTAGAAACAAAAAAAAGGGTCTAAAATACACTCAGGACCAAAACTAAAATGCACAACCACAAGTGAGGTCACATAATAAAGAATGGACCCTGGATCAAGTAAATAGTACATATCCTGGGAAAAGAGTTTTAACATACTAGTAATGAAATTAGGTGATGCCTCGGACTCCTAATGAGTAGTTAGTGCATATGGATGGTCCCGGATAGTGCCAAAGTCAGAAGCATCAACCCTCGATACAGGAGATAGAGAAGTGGAAATTGGTATCCTATTTTCCCTAGTGGCAATCCTTGTGGGACATTCTCATTGCATGTGACCCAATTGACCATAACTAAAACACTGATTCCCACTTTATAAAAATAACCATCGTGCAATAGACCACAAAACTGACAGGGAGAATAGGGTGAGGCTAACCGAGATCCACAAGCTTGAAAATGATATTCACTAGAAGACTGAGGATAAGGGTCACTGAAAGCCAAATAGGAACTCCCCAAATTCCCTCTTTCAAACTACTGCCCACCACCTCTACCACTATTTCTTTGACCCCTCCCTCATTTTGAATATTGGGACTTCTTGTTCTGCCTATTTTTTGCCTTTGTCTTATCCATTCTCATTCCAATAGGACCATACTAAAGAAAAAGTGAGCCCACTATATGGGTCAATAGATGAATAAATTGTCAAAACTCAACATTGGTAACATCTCCTTAAGGTGACTGAGCATAAGTATCACCTTTTGGATTAGGGTTAGTGGAGAATGGTGGAAAACTATGGAGATAATCAGAAGCAGTGACCCTTGACTCATGCTTCACCTACTGACAACATAGGAAACGAGCTACAAAATCCTCCACACCTCTCATCATACCACTCCACTAATAATGTTGCATTAAATCTATATACATCTTAGTTGTACCCAAGTGAATAGAATACTTGGAGATATGAGCCTCACATAAAATCGATTAAATCAAGTCTCCAACTCTCGGAATATAAATACAGCCATCAAATCTCAGAACACCCTCAGAATCCATGGTAGTTCTCTTTGACTCACCACTCAACACCTAATCATGAATGAGGAAAAGTCTTATATCCTCCAACTGGCAACTCCAAATCTGCTCAAGTAAAGTAGACCTCACTTCAATACTAGAAAGAATCCTCCTAGGGTCTGAAATATCAAGTCGCGCCATCTATTTGTCTAAGCACTGGATATCCCGTGCCAACGGCCTCTGAAAAACTATGGTAGAATCCAAGATATAAATACTCACTACCTTCAGGCTCAAGACATTCGCTACCATGTCTGCCTTGATAGGATGATCCAAAATAGAAAATTCATAATCCTTAAGCAACTCCATCCATCTATGCCGCCTAGATTTAAGCTCTCTCTGGGTCATAATATGTTGAAGACTATGGTCATCCATAGAAATATCACAATGCACGCCATAAAAATAATGCCTCCAAATCTTAAGCGCAAAAACTACCGCACCCAACTTCAAATCATGTGTGGGGTAGTTGTGCTCGTGCACCTTCAGCTGCCTCATCACATAAGAAATAACTCAACCCTATTGCATTAACACACAACCTAAACCAACATAAGAAGAATTACAATATATGCTGAATCCCTCACTCTTGATACAAATAACCAAATAGGAGCTGAAATAAAAAAATCCCTTGGGCTTTCCAAAGATTAACTCACACTTCTCAGACCATCAGAATGGAACCTCCTTCCGAGTCAATCTAGTCATCAGCACTACAATAGCAAAAAACCTCTTGACGAATCATCTATAGTAACTGGCCAAACCAATGAAGCTATGAACCTAAAATGGAGATTTAGGCCTCGCCTAGTCACGAATAGCCCCAATATTTGTTGGATCCACCATAATTCTATCCTTAGACACCACATGTCCAAGGAATATCAACAACTCAAGAAAAAACTCACACTTAAAGAATTTGGCAAAAAGCCTATGATCACTTAAAGTTTGGAAAACAATTCTTAAATGTTGTATATGCTCCTCTCTACTTGAATATACAAGAATGTCGTTGATGAACCAATCACAAAAAAATCCAAATAAGCTTTGAATACATAATTCATCAAATCCATGAACACAGTTGGGGTATTGATCAACCCAAAGACATCACTAGGGACTCATAATGACCATATCGGGTCCTAAAGGTTGTCTTTGGGATATCCACATCTCATATCCTCAAATGATGGTAGACGTACCTCAAGTCAATCTTAGGAATAGCACCACTCCCAAAAGACGGTCAAATAAGTAATCAATACAAGGCATAGGATACTGATTCTTCACCATCATCTTATTAAGTTTCCTATAGTCATTACAAATATGCATGGAACCATCCTTCTTCTTTACAAAAAAAATAGGAGCTCCTCAAAATGACACACTTGGTATAATGAAACCCCTTACCTAAAAGATTCTGAAGATGAGAGTTTAGTTTCTTAAGATCGATATGAGCCATATAGTAAGGTTCCATAGAAATAGGTCTAGTGCCCATCTCAAGATCAATAACGATCAGTAGGGAATATATCATGAAACTCAAGAGCAATAGAAATATATTTAAGTGAAAGACACTCCACACTAACATCATGAATATAAGTAAGGTAAGACTTGCAGCCCCTCAAAATAAGTCTCCCAGCCTAAATGTAAGAAATAATCCTTGTCATCTCGTGGCTAATAACTTCCCGCCATACCATCAGTAGTATAATAGGTATTGCTAAGGTAACAGTCTTAGCAACACAATCCAAGATTGCTTGATAGTAGGATAACTGGTCCATGCCCAGAATGATATCAAAATCCACCATCGCTAACACAATAAGATCAGCTTAAACTCTCAAACAGTCATAACACATGATCTATAAACTCAATCCATTAGTAAAAAATCACCCACGAGAGTAGATACATATAATAGAATAGATAAAGAATACTAAAATAACTCTAACTGTGGGGCATAATAAGTAGGCACATAAGAATAAGTGGATCCTAAATCAAATAAAGTAAAAGCTGGTTGATAGCACCCTGAAATTGTATTTGTAATGATAGCATCTGAAGACTTAGCCTCGGGTCTATCAGGTATGGCATACAACTGACCACGTTCACCACTTAGCTGGGCTCCAGACAAATTTCCTATCCAACCTGCCTGAGAACCTCTACGAGCATCCTGGGTAACACACCAATGACCTTGCATACCACCTTTAGCTAGGGGATGTACTATCCTATTTGGTGTAATATTTTGAGCTAAAGGAACTATCACTCTACAACTAGGAACTCTCTTGAGAAATGGCAAAAGTCCCCAACACCATAACATGCCCCGGGCGTTGTAGTAAACCAAAAAGATTCGGATGACCCAGAATATCCACCACATCTAGAATAACTAGAAGATAAACCCCTATAAGGATGACCACTAGTCTGGCTGAGATGATCACTGAAACGAGACTGGCCTTCATCAGTGATCTAAAGAGCAGAAAAAATGAGATGACAAGACTGACCCTGATTCTAATAAGACTGACCCAGAGGGTACTTTCCCTAATAACCAATGCCTCTGAATTATGAGCCATTATGTCTCTCACTAAAACTACCCTGATATAGTAGCCTCTTATCGCTTCTCCCTTGGTCCTCTCGATGTATCTCCTCCATAACCTAAGCATGATTGAGAAACCTCAAAAAAACTACCTGCAGAAACCAAACTTTACATAGACATGCAAAGAGGGAGTCTCGATCCCCAAATAATGAACCAAACCCTCTCATAATTGATAGTTAGAATAGAAGTAGCATACTAAGACAAATCTTAGAATCGAGCCTCAAACTCCACCACAGTCATAGAACCCTGCACAACCTTGAGAATTGATCCCTCAAATAATCCTTAAGACTGTGAGGCGTATACTTCTCCAAAAAAAATGAATTCATGTATAAGGACCTAGTATAAGTGTGCTCACATGAGTGCTGATAGGGGGAAGTATGTGATGTACTGAATAGATATAGGGATGGAGACATATACAAATACACATGGAGAAGTTTTGCTGCAATATGACAACAAGGGACAAGGATCCTATGTTTTATAATGGTGATGAAGAAAGCATGGTTATAGGGTGAATATTTATCTTCAGGTGGTAATCACTTTGATTAAATATGATGGATATGCACTGATGCTCAAAGTGTATGGTTTGGTTTGTCATTATTAAAAGAGGGGAAATTTCTATATGAAGTTTTGATAATGAGAAGCTAAACTATAAGGGACTAGGTCCCTGGATGTGCAAAGTATTGTATAGTAGGCACAGGATATCAACATAATTTTGTCCTCTTGTGTAACAAACGTGTAGGTGATATTTTGTACTGACTTGGACAACTGGTCCAATGATATTTCAGCGCTAATTATGACTCATCTATAAAATAAAAGATATGCCTCTTCATCAATTGGTTTTTTCACAAATTTAAAGAGTGAAGAGAGGTAGCAAAACCCTATTTCTACACTGCTCAAGTTCTTAGCTGGTTATATATGCATAAATAGAAATTGTTCTTAAGTGAGTGCTGAATTGTAACTAAACTACTCATGGTATAAGAGCAGTATTTTCTCATTGAGTAGAGAGTACTTAGGTAAAGTTACCTAAGCTTATTGTTGGTTAGAGTTAACCAGCTTCTGAAGGAAACTTAAAAGAGGTGTCAAGGTATGTTTGCAATAGAGGTATTGCAAGTAGGGGGAACCTAGAGATAGGTTCACAGTCGAGTATGTAATTAAGATGTTGGTTATATTGGACTATTTTAGTGCTTTTGAGGTCAAGCCGTGGGTTTTTCCTTCCTGGGTTTCCATGTTAAAATCTCGTGTTCTTACTCTTCATGCATTGTCTTTAATTTTCAGTACCTCATAGTCTCTTTACTTATTCTGTTGCTTGAGATTGACCCTGAGGGACATGGTCCCTCACTGTGTGATGCAACCCTCAGGGGTTATTCAATTGGTATCAAAGCGAGTTTCAATCTAAAAGGTTCATACCTAGAGTGTTCTAGTAATCATGGTTGCTATAACTAAACCAAGGGTGAAAAAGACAATAAGCTAGAAGGGAGAGATCCTAACCTTAAAGAAGTAGAATCTAAATTGGGTGAAGAAGACGCTGATGTTGCACTCTTGGCAATAGAATTTAAGAGAATGATCAAATCCCTAAAAGGTCAAAAAGGTAAACTACAGCTGATTATGAAGTAAACCAAGTTCAAACAACATGATAAGATTCCTTTAGTGAACCTAATGAAGATAAGAGGTCTAAGAATATCTCTATTCCTAAAAGGAAAGACAATTTAGTTTTTTATGATTCCCAATTTGCATTCATGGCAAAATCAAAAGATGAAAAAGAAAAGGAGGTAACTCTCCTTGATATTAAGGAGAATCTAGACAAATACACTACTAAGAAGATAAAAAGGCTTGCTAGTGTGTTGATAGATTCTGTGTCTGAACTAACTGATGAGAAGAATGCTTTAGAGAAGAAGGTAGAGGAATAAGAGCTTGAGTTGAGTATATTAACTCTTCAGATTTCTAATATTAAAGAAATGCACTCTAAATTGAAAACTTTGTATCTGAGTTGTATGAGTCACCCAAAGAAGGGAAGTATCCAAGATGACAAAGGAAAGAGAGAATCTTCTTGGTTTCAAATTGATCTTGAAGAGAGATTAAAGGATTCTTAAGAATATTTTATGGTAGCACTACACAGGAATGAAGAGTTAGAGAGGGATACGGTCTGCTTAAGAGAAGAATTGAATAAATCTCTTAAATGGACTACCTCCTCACAGATCCTCTCTTATTTAATCAGTTAAGATGTCAAGAATGATAGAGGTTTGGTCTATCAAATAGAACTATAACTTGTTGAGTCTGAAAGAAAGGATGCTCATTATATTGGAAGCAAAGGGAACAAAATCCTTACTATGGAAGAAATAGACATTTGAAAGAAAAAAGTCACTCTTGGCTTAAGGAAAAATTAAAGAATATCAAATACATTCAGCAAGAGAATGAGCATCCTAAGGGCTTCGAGTTTCAAAGAGAGGTAAAGAGAAACCAATCTCTGCCAAGATGGTCTAAGAAGAATTTGATCACATAATTTTCCTACTACTTCGAACTCAGACTCAAGTAGGTTCCCAAATCTGACAAGTGATCTTGTTCTAGACATGAGAAGGGGATTGCATTCGGGAGTAGCTCATTGATTAAAAGAGTTCAAAGCTCACTTATGAAAGAGCTAATTATGTTCCCTCTCTCAAGACACTTCACGATAGAGGTGTCTCATTTTGAAAGAGATGGTTTCAAGGGACCTGCTCCTAAAGAAACTCATCTTAAGGGAAACCTGAGGCAGTTGAAGGAAGTAAAAAACTAAAACAAACTGAAATTAAGCTTGATCAAAAGTCCCTGAACCAGTATCTGAATCAATATCACTCTTCAAAACTTGGCTAGGACCATACGACAGGTATCCATAGTAATATAGGTGCATGATTAATCTAACTCACTCCACACCATTTGTGGTATACACCTATGGGGATAGCTTAGATGGAGAACAACTGAAGTTGCACAAGTACAGAAGTCATTCAAACTAAGAGGGAACATGTCCTATCTCTCAGGTTAGCACATATAAGATACTTAAGTAATCACAAAATATTGTCTGAAAATCCATGTATCTTTATTTTCTCTAAAATGTCAAATCCCTTGTAAAATGAAAAGACACACTTATTAGATTCAGACATTTCAGTTCAAAAAGAACAGCCTTAAAAGACATTGGACATTTTTAAAAGTTCTAAATTAGACCTTCTCATCAAATGTACCTCAATTAATCCTATTTATCTTCTTAAATCATAAATCATTCCTAAGTTAAACGGGATCATCACTCCTTCTCTAATCAAATGGATGATATTATTACTTTCCCATACTCTGCAAAAAATCCAAAACACACAATTGAGTTAAAATTCACTAAGCCATACTTAACCACTGAAGTTAATGTTCATTGAATCATAACAGACATTTCAAACCAAGGGTCTAGGTCATCAATAGAATAAGAAACTCTTTTATGAAAACCCCCGCAATTTCTTATGCATCTGAAAAATCCCAAAAAGGTAAATTCTCATAAACAAAACAAGCTCCATATTCTCTTACACACTCAGACACAAACAACCTTTTTGACCAGTTATTTAATGAAGAAATTATAGTTAAAAGAGTTGATCTTTTCTCCAGCGAGAACTGGGTAATTGAGAATCTAATACTACTCGCTTGTGACAACATAGAAAACTCAGTTGATGGAGAGGAATAGGAAGTTTGTGATATTGATGAAGTGAATGGGAGAAAAAAAGTGTTGTTACCTCCAAATAAGGAGGATAAAGTGATTCTTAGATGGATTATGAAGAAATTCAGGAGAAACTAAAAAAGGAAAAAGGAAAATGCTAAAGGTGTGGAGATTGATGGAAGCGCCCAAGCACACATGCAAGTTTATGTGGTCTTATCAAGTAGTAAAGTGGACTTCAAGAAGCCAAGTATCGATCCCATAGAGACTTAATTCAACAAAAATTCTATTTAAGTTCATAATTTTAATTTAGTTGATCCAAGCGTAATGGAAAAGAGAGTTTGTTATTTATAACTAGAGAAGAGTAAACAATGCGTAATGTAAAGATCTTGACACAATTAATAGGATAAAAATCCAGGGTTAAAGAACTTTGAACAATCATACTATGTTATTGAATTTCATTAGTTAACTTGCTTATCTTGGTTGTTGATTCGTAGGGTTAATTGTGTGATTATGGTTTCCCAACCTCTAATCCTTTACCTAAGTTGAACCTTACAACTGTATCATTGAGTGGGGATGTAGTAGTCCACTTAAGTTCTTTAAGCTATCATCCTACGTTTTAATCAAGTAAGGCATCTAAGTACATCTCTTTCCTAGATACTAATTTGAATTCCTTATTTAATAAAGAAATACAAACCATACTTTGTTTATTCCCATGTTCTATCTCCCTCTTCCCTCTCCCGAGATCAAAAGGTATACATTGATGTATTATAAGGGACGCGAATCCTTAAAATAGTTATAACAAGAATAAACAAACAACCAATACTGATAAGCAAATCAAACGAACTTAATTCAAAACAATATTACTCATGTTCTTGGATTTAACCCCAGAAAGAGGGGTTTTAGCCACTCATAGTCATAATCAACATCCAAACAATTATATGTATGATTAATACCATAAATAAAGCTAAATTAAAGAAATAAAAACCTAAAATAAAGTTGTGGTAGCCTCCAATGTTGTTCCAAGCAATCTAGGGGCTCCAAGATTATTAAAACATGATTTAACACGTTATATTTATAATAAACAAGTAATTAACCGACTAGTATTAAGTTTCCACGTTATTTCCTTTCAGTTGGGCAGTTTTTTCCACTTTTGATGGCCACCGAGTCACAGTGACATGCCAATCCGCAATTGTCAATTTCCAGAATCTCACTGTGATTTCACCGCGTCGCGGTAGCTCCTTAAACTCCACAAAAATGAACATGCGCCAGTAGGTTAACATATTGGACCTCTTATGAATCCATTGGTGTTTTTCACAAGTCGATTAGATACTCCTATATATGACACGCGCCCAATACATATCGGGTATTCAATTTATGTCCAGCTTGTGTCTTGTGCTTCCGTGGTCATTTTCGAGCCTTTTTAAGTTGTTTCCACTTGATATGAAACTTGTATATCCTTCATATATCATCATAATCCATTTAAAAATCATCCTATAGTATTAATCACAATAATTTAGAGCTCAAAACAACACGTTATCCTCAATGGTAAACTAGAAACATGAGCTAAGCATAGGCTAAATTCACATTGAACTTTAGCTTATTGTTTTGAACCTAGGCTTGATCCAACTGACTCTTAAACATCATAAAAAAGTTGTTTCACATATAAATACATAATAATAACCTTAGTAACTCATTAGGACACATTAGAACCCAACACAAGAGACTAGATAACACCTAGCTCAAGCTAGTCACACTAGTTTTCTTGGTTGAACTCTAAATGGTCTAATTGAATCAAAACTTGTTTGGAAACACCATTCAACACTGTGAATACATACTTGGACATATAAATTCTCATTTATATCATTATCAACACATATAGTATAAGAATCATCCTCAAAAAAGGTTAAAAAGGCTAGAATAGTAATGCTAGAATGCATAAATACACCCAACATCACCACCCCACACTTAAAGCCTTGTTCATCCTCGAACAACTCATAACTAAACGAATCATGAGATGTAAATACTCCACACTTCAATATGAAAGAAATTCAACCTAGAACTACAATGACTCCATGGAATGCAAGTTTACCGCACTAAGTATGTTATACACAATTGAGAGCTCAAGAATCCTACTTCAAAACATCCTAGCCTCAAGAATGGACTCCACAAGTGGAAAACTCATGAATATTGCTCAATTAAAAGCATCATACAATTCACCCACATTCATCAAACATGTGCCCTCACAATAAGAGAGTTACCCATAACCACTCAAGATAATGAAAATTATCACAATGGGTACAAGAATCAAATTACGCTAACTCTCACAAGAAATTCACAAGTTACACATAATAAACCATAGGCTTTCCCTTAGTGTAATGCTACACTAATATTAGAATGTAAATCTTAGGATCAATTAGGACTTTTCCGGATTGTAATGTAGGCGAAAGGACGGGTAAAAACTATTTGGGAATAGTGACTAACCTCTCTAAGCTCTTTAATACACTACAATATACATTTAAAACCATTCTTCAACAACCAAATTACACTATTTTTTACTACCCCATTCTTTATTTTGCCCCATCTCTTTTAAGAATTCTCACAAACACATGGTGGGCGTATTGTTTATTCCTTCAAGATTCAATTTTTCCCATTTTCTACAATCATGAAAATATTTCTAACACCATTTATATCACTCTTAACCATCACACATCAATTATAAACACCAATAACTATTACTTTGGAGGATTAATTTCACCTTTTTCTTCTTCAATTTATCAAACTCCTTTCTCAATTTTTTTTTCAATTAAAGCACTTAGGAGCTTTTGGATCAAATTATGGTCTATCAAAGAAGGGGATTAGGCTACATATAAAGCTACCAAAGAAAAGACTAAAGACTCAATGGATTTAACTAGGATAATGCACAATGGGCAGGACAAAAAAAAGTATAAAATAAGACTATCAAAAAAATGCCTAAATCATCTCCTAAACCCACACTCTTTATTTTGCTTTACACATACACCGGTCAAGTTCTAGACATCATATTCAAAAAGGAATATAGAAAAACCTTACACGCACATGGCACATACTCAACTCAATAAGATCATCATAGACTCCCAACCAAACAATAGAATGAATTCTAAATTAATCCATAAAGTACAAGAGCGACAAAAATGAGCCTAGGAGTCTCAAAAATAGTAATTCACTCATTCCACATTCTTTTACCAAATAAAATACTTGCACCATGTAATCAAAAATAGCATCAACAAGAATATCTTACACCAAAAAAAAATTAAATTGAGCCAAAATTTAGGAATTTCCCCACCCCACACTTAAAAATCTACTTTGTCCCCAAAGTGAATTTAAAAGTATGAGATAGAAATACTCCCTGAGGCCTCTAGGCCTAGCTATTTGCATCTTTACCCATAAATGAGATCCATGGGATGCCACACTCAGTTTTTTTCATGCTTCTTGGCTTAAGTTTCTGGTACTAAGACTTCCCATCAACCAGTGACTCAATCAAAAACAAAAACTACGCGAAATAAAAACTAAAAAAACTAAAAAGAAAACATACCTACTTAACTAGGGTTGCCTCCCAAGAAGCGCCTAATTTAGTATCGTGGCACAACCCAACTCAACTCAACCATATTCCTTCACCCTTTTACTCCCTTTTGGGAGCCATTTTATCTTTCATTTCTGACCTCTTAAATTTACACTCTCAAGGTCACCATCTCTCTTTACTTCAACCTTTATCATGTTGGTAAATAATGGATTCAACTTGTACTACTCAATCAGGTTATCTGAAGAGGTTTTTGGTGGATTAACCACCCTACACTTATCCCCTTCAACCATATTGGTCACACACAAATATTTAATTTGGGATTTTATGATGGGTATTTTGTAAACATCAAATACCATCTCTTCATCAGCTACCCTCATTTTGAGCATGTCTTCTCTAACATCTATCAAGTCCCCTCCAGTTGCTAAGAATGGATGCCCCAAAATGATTGGTACCTGTTCATCTGCCTCAAAAGCAAGAATAATAAAGTCAGCAGGTGTAATGAATTTACCAGCCTTTATGAGGACATTCTCAATTATTCCATCTGAATGTGTAAATGTTCCATCTACCAGCTGCAACACTACAGTGGTCGATCTCGATTCACCCAAGCCTAATATTTTAAACAAATACAGGGGCATCAAATTTATGCTTGACCCTAAGTCACTCAATGCATGGACCCTTTACTCCCAATTTGAATAGGGATAGCAAACTTTCCCTGATCTTTTAATTTCTTAGGGATTTTTTGTGTCATCATAGCACTACACTCTTTAGTGAATGTTATAGCTCCCACATCCTACAGTTTCACCTTATTAGCCACCACATCCCTCAAGTACTTTGTATACTTGGGCATACTCTGTAAAACATCTAAAAGAGGTAAATTAATATGAGGCTTTCTAAATATGTCAAAGAACTTCTTAAATAGTGCATCCTCCTTCACTTAAAATTTCCTTCGAGAGAAGGGTAATGGTAGGGTCTTCTTCACTTATGGTTGAACAACTTTTAGTTTCAAGTACTCAGACTTCCTTGAATTTTCAACAACATCTTTGGGAACCTGTTGGGTCACCTCCTCAGCATCCATATCCTTAGTTTTCTTTGGAGGTTCTCCTTTAAGCTCTTTACCGCTCCTTAAGGTGATTTCCATAACATGCTTTGGAGTTTCTATGTCACCTGGAAACCCACCTTGTGGCCTAGTATTTACTGCTTGCTGATTTTTTCCCACGTGCAACTCTAAACTTCTTGTGGCTGCTTGCAAATTTTTTAAGTCTGCAGCAAACTGATTTTGATTAGCTAAGATCTATTTCATCATCTCTTCTATGTTGCTTGTTGACTGATTTAGTTAGGCCTGTGGCTGTGGGGCATTCCATTGCTTATTTGGTGGCTGAGTTTACCACTTCATGTTGTAGGTATTACCATAATTTGGCCTTTAAGCATTGCCTACATAAATCACAGATTCTAGATTTGAAGCACATATGGCCGCTGCATGACCACTATTTTTACATTCCTCGCACCAACCTACAGCTTGTTGGATGACATTGACTGTGGTTGCAGGTTGTGTTGCTCCCAACTTTATGCTGTTGAACTGAGTGTTGATCATATTCTGTAATTAGAAACCTGTGCTGATAAGGTTGTGAATTGGTCCACCACCAATACACCCGCAATTCTTTCGTGGCACTTCTAGAATCTGAATGCCACTCTAGATTTCTGGTGCTATGCAGTTCAGTAATATGTACAGCTCATCATAAGTCAATTCCAGAGCTTTACCACCTGCGGCTGAATCTAGAAAAATCTTTGTATTGTGATCAAGAGCTTCTATAAAAGTATGAGCAAGTACCTCATTGGACTGTTGGTGGTGTGGACAGTCTCGAAGAATAGACTTGAAGCGTTCCTATACATGATAAAGATTTACATATGGCTTCTATTTAAACCTCACTATGTTATGTAATGCCCCGAATCTGGTACCCAAAATGCTACACGGTGCTCCTGACCCCAAAGGACCACAATCTAACCCATGACTGATATCTTTACCTGAACACTGCATAATATACTGTATAAATGCGAAAATAAAGGCTGAAAGGACATAAGGTTCAAAATGGTAACATAACTGATAAAATATAACATCTGGATGGGGTATAAAATACCCTAAAATAACTAAAATAAACTATCTGAACATGATAGTCTGAGAAAGCCTCTAACTGACTGAATAGTCTGAATAAAGAGTTGATGGGACATGTCCCCAACTAACTCTAACTATTAAAATAAATTAATTAATGAGATAATAAAGTACTAGTCATGTCCTCGAAGGATGAGGACTCACTGCTAAATCTGAATACTGAGACAAGAATGTTATTGATGCTCTGAAGCTCGTATCTCTGAACCTATGGTATAAAACACCAAAGCGTAAATGAATCAGTACGATTGAATGTACTGGTATGCATGTGAGGTAGGCTGAATGCAAAGGGTTCATATGCATGAACTACTCTAACAGACTGGATAACATGAACGTGAGAATGCATGTATGAGTATATAATAACTATAACTGGGTTTATAATAACATGATTACTGAGTCTGAGTACTAATAACATGAGATATTGATAACTGTATAACTGAAATAACTGATACTGAGCGACTATATATGACAGTCTAGGTTCTGATGGAACTAGCTGAGTTCCGTATTGTTCAGAGTTGACTGTATATGACAGTCCTGAATTCTGTAACTAAAACTGTGGGAAGTAGTCATCTAACCGACATGCCCCTAATACGCCATTATGGCTGAGTTGGGGTCCAATCTATAACCCCAATTAGAAGGGTGTCAATACTGCGCCACTGGTAAGGACAAGCTGTGGGTAACCCTCATCTGACAGTGTCCCTAAAAGAGAACGGTGGATACCTTATCTGACAGTGCTTATCCACCTCATCAACACTCATCTGATAGTGTTGATGTCTTAACCTATGCTAGCTACATAGTTCTGGACTGCAAGGATTGCTTCTAAGAATCATACCTTCATCTGATAATGTGGGTTTCCATCCTTGGGTTTACTCGGTGCTAATTCCTACTCCTATATGAATAGACACTGAACATGATTAACTAAACTGGACTACACTGAATTCATAGAGTTCTGTTGACTGATATAATACTATTGAGATTACTGAATTTTTGAGCTTTCCTGAGTCACATGACTGACTGAGTTCTATGGATCATGGCTTGACTGAGGATATCGTGAAATATGTCACTGACTCTAGGCACACAGCTATATTTTTTGGGTACAAGTACCCTCAGGATTTGATCGAAGGAAACTGGTAAGACATGACTTTCTTGAGTACATGACCAACATCAACAATACATAATACAATAAGTTAGGGATTTCATGAAGTACATGGTTATCATAAGCTTGTACATGAATAGGATTGCATGTAAACATGGCATAATTTAATAAGGCTAATTCATGAGCAATCCAACAACATTTACAAGGCATGTTAGTAGCATGGAAGTCATTTGAACATAAAGGCAAAACATGAATCCATCACTTAAGTCAAAATTTAGCTATATTGCATAAGTTCTAGTCCCTTAGGCATTTTATCAAACACCTTACATGCACAACTTAGGGAATAGGTATAATCATCAATTAATACATCATAAACCACTCAATTCATGGATTTAAACTCATATACAAATGTAATTTCATAAAACACATTAAGAGTCCAACTTGGGAATCATACAACAACAACCACCACATGAACATAATCAACACATAGCGTGAATATCATAATTCATAGTTTAAAACTTGATTCTTGGGCTTCATGGATGAAAGGAATCCATGAATGAACACTATGCATACTTTAGTTCTTAATTTTGCAAAGATTGACAGAGAGACTCTTGAATTTGAGAATTGAATTTGAATCCTCAATTGAAAACCCTAGCTTGTTCTTGAGAAAAACTTGAGAGAAACACTATATTTTGGGTGAAATGTGGCTGAATCACCTGTTATTAGGTTTAATTAGGGGTGGGACATTGACCATTTTAACCCTTGGATGCTTGTTTTAAATTTGTGAAAATTTCCCGACCTGGACCCCTAGCACAATGCGGTTCTATCGTGTCGTGTCACTGGAATTTGACAATTGGGAAATTGGGAGATGGCGCTATGTGGAGCCATCGTATTGCCACTTTGTTTGCGACCGAAAAATTTGGCGCAACGCAAAGAAATCGCGCTGAGATACTGGAAAAAGGATAATTGCCATTTTCCCTTGTGGTGCGGCACGCCACTGACCAACATGGCTCTGTTTTACGACGAGTACTTGAAATAGTCATAACTTCTTACCCGGTTATCGAATTTAGGCGAATTTTATATCGATGAAAAGCATATTGAATTTTCCACATGAAAAAGTGAAAATCTCGAAAATTCCTCACGGAATAAACATCATTTAATTTAGAAGATAATACTAGACATTCTTGGGATGAAATTAGTTAAGAAACTTTGGGGTATTACAATATCTCCCCCTTGGGAACATTCAGCCAAGAATGAGACTGATTGAGATGGTAGAAATGATGACCTGAAGTATATACTAAACATGAACAACTGAAATATGACTGACATTCCTAAGATTTATACTGAGCGTGCATATCTGATGCATGATTTCATGACTTATCTGACTCATGAACACATGACTGAGATTTCTGATAACTGAGTTTCTCACTAGGAGAATGCATGTCTGATGCATGAACACAAGAATAATATAATGCATGAACATATGACTAAATATGCAATGAAACTTAGTACCAAGTTTAAAATGGAATTCTAAACATGAGAGTGATACCAAGTCGTAACTGAAATCTGGCTATGAAAACTGAAAAGCTTAAGAAGAATTGTTACCTTGAGCTTGATCTGAGTTAGTGGGGAAAAGGTGAGGATACTTGGTATGCATGTCTAATTTTGCTTCCTAAGCAACTCCCTCAACGGACTGATTCTACCAAAGAACCTTGACTAGCGGGACTTCTTTGTTCCTCAGTCTACGAGTCTGGTAGTCAAGAATTTCGACTGGAATCTATTCATAAGAGAGGTTGTTCTGAACATCTATGCTCTGACTAGGGACTACAATTGCTGGGTCACCTATTCACTTCTTGAGCAAGGAGACATGAAATACTAAATGGACCGAAGCTATATCTAAAGATAATTCGAGCTCATAAGCTACCTTCCCAAAGCGACTGAGAATTTTGAAGAGACTGACATATCGGGGACTGAGCTTTCCCTTATTGCCGAAACACTTCACTTCCTTCATGGGAGAGATATTTAGATAAACATAATCACCAATCATGAACTCGAGACCCTTTCTGCGCACATCTGCATAAAACTTTTGTTGGCTCTGAGCATCCCAGAGTCTTTCTCTGATCAACTGGACTTTCTCTAAGGCATCGAATACTAAGTCAGGCCCTATGACTGAATCCTTACTAACTTTGAACCAACTAACTGGAGATCTACATCTCCTACTATAGAGATCTTCAAATGGAGCCATCTTAATACTGGAATGATAGCTATTGTTGTATACAAACTCAATCAAAGGCAAGTGGTCATCCCAACTACCCTTGAATTCAATTGGACACACCTTTAGCATATCTTCTAGGGTCTGAATGGTTCTTTCTTCTTGACCATCTGTCTGGGGATGAAAGGTTGTACTGAGATGAACTTGGGTACCAAGACCCTTTTGGAATGCTTTCCAGAAATAAGAGGTGAACTGGGTACCTCTGTCTAAGATAATAGATAGCAGAACACCGTAAAATCTCACCAACTCTCTGATGTAGAGTTTGGTGTAATCCTCAGCTGAATAAGAGGTATGGACTGGAAGGAAAAGAGCGAACATGGTTATTCTATCTACAATAACCCAAACTGAATCATGATAATGACAAGTTCGAGGCAAACCCATCACAAAGTCCATGTTCACTTCTTACCACTTCCAAGTAGGAATATTAAACTCTTGCACAGACCCACTAGGCTTTTGATTCTCTATCTTAACCTGCTGACATGTAGAGCACTTATCCATAAACTCTATAACATCTTTCTTCATCCTACTCCCCCAATAAACCTCCCACAAGTCGCAATACATACATATTTGTATCCCCTGGATGAATAGAGTAGCGCCCACCATGAGCTTCTATAAGAATTTGCTACCTCAAGTGATCTACACTTGTAACACACAGATGACCCTGACAATGCAATACACCATCTCCCCCTTAGGAGAAAACCTCTACTTTCTAATCCTTGACTGACTCTATCAACTTGACTAGACTGGCATCTCTATCTTGCTTTTCTTTCACCTTGAAAACTGGAGATGATTCTGAACTACTCTGAACCCATATGTCACCCTCTTCTGTATCGACTAAGCAAATGCCTATTCTGGAAAACTGATGGATTTCCTGAGCTAGCTTCTTGTTACTATCCTAAACATGAGTAACACTACAATGGACAGTCTACTAAAAATGTCGGCCACTACGTTGGCCTTGCTAGGATGATAATGGACACTCATTTCATAATCTTTCAAGAGCTCTAACCACCTTCTTTGATGAAGATTAAGATCTTTCTGAGAAAAAACTTACATAAGGCTCTTATGATCTGTGAACACATCTACATGAACTCCGTATAGATAATGCCTCCAAATCTTTAAGAAGAATACTACGGCTGCTAACTCAAGATCATGAGTAGGATAATTATTCTCATGGGGCTTAAGATGTTTGGAGGCGTAGGCTATGACCTTACCATGATGCATGAGTACACAACCCAAACTTACTCTAGATGCATCACAATACACTACGAACCCATCTTGACCATCTGGAAGAGCTAAGACTAGGGCTGAAGTGAGTTGAGTCTTCAACTCCTGAAAAATCTTCTCGTAAGGATCTGACCACTGAAACTTGACTTTTTTCTGAGTCAATGTGGACATAGGGGATGCAATAGAAGAAAATACCTCCACAAACCATCTGTAATAGATAGCCATACCTAAGAAACTCTTGATATCTGATGGAGAGAAAGGGCAAGGCCAGTTTCTTACTGCTTCGGTCTTTTCAGAATCTACTCTAATGCTATCATCAAAAATAATATGACCAAGGAATTCTACTGACCTTAGCCAAAATTTTCACTTACTGAATTTGGCAAACAATTAATGATTTTTTAGAGTCTAAAGTAGGATTCTGAGATGGTTTGCGTGATCAGGCTTGATGTTCTGGCTTTCGATGGAACATTTTGCATCGTTTTCTTAAGAAAGTTGTATTTTTGCAAGAAGCTAAGGTTGCATTTAATTCTAGTTTTTAATGTTTTAGGGAAAGGATTGAGCTGAAGAGAAAGTCTCAGAAAAGTGGCAAGAAAATAATTCTAACGATAAAAATGGTGGACCGTCAGTCTTGTGACGGATCACCAAATTGATCGTCAGGCCTATACAGAACCCAAGACTTCAGGTCCTGAAATGATAGACCAAATGACGGACTGCCAGACTTTTGAAGGACCACCAAGTTGGCCGTCAGTGTTATCCAGAACCAGGCTCCATAAAGGACTCAGCGACGGACCAACTGGTGGATCGTCATTCTTATGACGGACCACCAAGTTAGCCGTCAGTATTATCCAGAAAGTGACCTTCCCAGATTAGCAGCGATGGGCAAAATAGAGGACGGTCAACCTTGTGATAGACCACCAATTTGGCCGTCACTTTGGACACAAATTTTATGATTTTGAATTTTAATCCTTTTAGCTAGGAACATATAAATAGCAAGTATTAGGGTTTAGTAGGCATATTTTGTCTTCAGTTTCATATTTTTGCCTCTATAGAGAGTTTGGTATTATTTTTCATTGAGATTTGAATCTAGAGATTGAGTCTTGATTATCAGTTTTCATTTTTTTCATAAAAGATTGAGGAGAACAATATTGTAATTTTTGTAAGTACTCTTTTGAAGTTATTTATGAACACCACTATAATCTTGATTTCTAACATGGATATTAGTAGCTAAACTCACATAACTAGGGTTATGGGAGCCTTGATGTAGAGAACTATTTTGGGGTTGTAAATGGGTTTGTTTTCTAACATCTATCGAAATTGCATGAATATTTCTTCATTTTAATGACATATCTTGGTTGCAAACTTGAGAAGTGAGCCCATAAATTCTAATTGTCTGACAAGAAAGTGGATGTAGGGAAAAGAAGTGATTCACATGAACTCCATAGGTTTACCCTTTGGGTTAACGGGTTGATTCCTTAATAGGATCAACCCTCATGAGAGTGTTATTGAATAATGCATAAATCCTTTAAGTTCTAGAGAAGTAAAGGATGAAATACCCATTGGGTTGAGAAACATATGGGTAATCTTTAGAATTTAATAATTATTGCAATTGGATGCATAAGTTAGAATTCAAACTCAAATTCACAACCCTAATTGTTTGAACATCTTGGTGAGTATAACTCTAGTTAATTCATTCTTATTGGAATTACATTTACATTTACTCTCAGTAGTTGGACTTTTATGTCACACAAATACAAAAGAACACTATCAACATTCCCAAAACCCCTTTTAATTTTAGAGCCTTAGATCAACAGTCTAATAACAGTCACAATACTTAGTGAACACGGTATTCCCTGTGGGATTCGACACCCAACCCAGTTGGGTTCTATATTTGACAGCGACCGCTTACTCTCTCTAAAGAGAGTTTTAATTTTGGTGTATCAAATTTTGGCACCATTCCCGGGGAGTACGATTGTCAATTAAGTTTATGTTTGTTAATTCATCTGTGGTCAAGTTTCCTAAAATTTTACTTTCGTTAATTGTTTTTATTTGTGCAAGGGAATTGTTATGTATTCCAAGTACACGGAGATTAGGTGCACCATTATTACCAATACATCCAGAACCGCAACTTATTGGCAGAATGACAGAACCCCAAGATGCTGAGAGACTAGCCGCATTGGCTAGGGCTCAACTAAATCAGCAGAATGATGTCCAGTAGGCACATCATCCTTACCCTGACAATGATGATTTAGGGGATGATGACTTGTTAGATTCTACTAATCGAATGTGTGCAGAGAATGTAGCTACACCAATAAACAAAATGTGAACAGAAATCTTCCTTTCAGGGCGAGACCTGATCATCATGCTATTCAATTTGATCTTAATGATGATGAAGATAGAATGGATAGAGCTGGTTCTATTGGATCTATTATTCCTCCACCTCTAGCACTATGAGCAAAGTTCAATATTACCAGTACAATGATCCAACTCCTTCATCTGAAGAGGTTGTTTGGTGTACTCGCAAGAGATGATCCCAATATGTATTTAGTGAATTTTGTCACTATTTACAATTCCTTTGATAACTCGAGAGTGGGATAGAATTCCATTTGATTACGTTTATTTCTGTTGTCTCTATCTGGAGAGGCAACATTATGGCTTAATGAGCTGACACCCAATTCCATAACCAACTGGAGGCAATTGAAAGAGGTTTTCCTAGAAAGGTTCTTTCCACCTTCCAGAAGGGTGCAGTTGAGGGATGAGATCAGTAAATTTGGGAAACTCCCAACCAATGCCCTTCATGAGACATGGGAGAGATTTAAAAAGAAGCTAACGCAGTGTTTGAACCATAATATGACAGATATTCATCTGATGGAGACTCTTTATCAGGCTTTGAACTCTATTACAAAGCCAGTTATTGATAATTCTACAGGGGGATCATTTGTGGATCTCACATTTCAGGAGGCCTCGGAGATGCTTGACCGAATGACCAAACAAAGTAGAACTTGGCAAACCAGGGATTCTATGCTAGCAAGCCCTGATGTGTCTATTTGTATGACTGCAGATCAATGTAATAAAGAGGAAGAACGTGATCAAAACATGGCATACTTAAAGACGCAGATGGATCTGCAGACCAAGCATCTATTATCTGCAAAGACTGAAAAGGTAAAGGCTGTTATGGCTAAAGGTAGAGATGATTCTACTTCGAAAGAAGAGACCAACTATTTGAATAATCAGGGGGTTTCAGAGGCAATAGACAAGGTAATCAAGGTCGAAACTACTATGATAAGGCTAGTTATAAGGATAGGGAGAAAGGAAATTAGAAAGGTAAGAATGATAGAAGTGGGCTATATGTACATCCAGGAAGTAGAGATAGTGTTGCAACTAGCTCTGGCAAGATGTCCATGGAAGAGATGATGGAGAAATTATTAAAGGGAGTTAAAGCTACCAACTCTAGAGTGACTACCATGAAGAGAGATTTATCTTCTATAAGTCAGTTGGTGAACTTGCACTCTACATCAATCAACCAGTTGGAGCAACAAATGAGTCAACTCTCGGTAGCTTTGAATCAGAGAAAGACTAGAAAATTGACAAGTGACAGCATTCAGAACCATCAAACTAATGGCTCTTACATGGCTATCACTACTAGAAGTGGTAAGGTATTGGCAGGCCCTCCTGGGGGTAAGCCTGTGGTTGATATTATAGCAGATGAGGTTGAAGAAGTAGAGATTTATCATCCGGTGGAGTATGAGAAATAGGATGAAGTTATTGATGACACACCACCCAACAGTTAGTAGGTAGATAAATCGAAGAAGAATAAAGAAAAGGAGGATAAAGTGGTGGTTACCACTCTTCTAAAGCCACCTCCTCCAATTCCTCATCGGTTGAAGAAGAAAGTCAAAGACATAAATTTCAGCAAATTCATGGCTATGCTGTAGCAGTTGATGATTAATCTACCACTGGTGGAGGCATAAGAGAAGATACTCGGGTACGTAAATTTCATGAAAGACCTAATCACAAAGAAGCATTCGGTTAGTTTTGACCCGATGAACAATTTGTATCATTGTGGTGCTACTTCCACGAGGTCTCTGGTGCAGAAAAAAAACAGATCCAGGAGCCTTTATTATCCCATGCACTCTTGGACCTCTTGACTTTGCAAGAGCTCTATGCGACCTGGGAGCTAGCATCAACCTGATGCCTCTAGCTATTTACAAGAAGTTGGGTTTGGGAGATCCCACACCAACTAACATGCGACTTGTGATGGTGGATAGATCGATCAAACAATCTATTGGTATTTTGTATGATGTGTTGGTGAAGGTTTATAGTTTCATACTTCCTGCTGATTTCGTTATTCTGGATTGCGAGGTGGATTTTGAGGTGCCCATAATCTTGGGCCGACCTTTTCTTGCAACCGGAAGTATGCTAATTGATTTAAGAGCTAATGAGCTCTTATGCAGGCTGAATGATGAAGTAGTGAGATTTGATGTGTGCCAATCAATGAAGTAGCAAAAATAAATGAGTGTGTTTTCCATTGGAGTTGTCTATTATAAGGAGGAGCCGGAAGTGCCAATAGAAGAGAAATTTGTTGTTGAAACCTTGGCTACAGTATTGATGAATTTTGATTAGGATGGTATAGAAGATTATGAGGAGACTATTTATGCCTTGACTGGAATGGGGTCTTACTCATATTCTCCCAATAAGTTGGACTTGGACTTAGAAAATCGTCCTAGTCCACCTGCTAAGACTTCTATAGAAGAACCACCTACTCTGGAGCTAAAAGAGTTACCCAGTCATTTGACGTATGTTTTCCTGGGCAGTGGGGATGCACTACCTGTTATTATTTCGGCTGACCTGGGTGAGAAGTAGGTGGAAGCACTTGTTTCGGTGCTGCAAAGATACAGAAGAGCAATAGGTTGGACTACTGCTGATATTATTGGTATTCCTCCTAGCATCTGCACTCATAAGATACAACTTGAGAAAGAATGTACCCCTACCATTGAGCATCAACTCCAACTTAATCCACCAATGCAAGAGGTGGCTAAGAAGGAAATTATTAAGTGGCTAGATACAAAAGTAGTTTATCCTATTTTCGACAATAAATGGGTAAGCTCGGTTCAATGTGTGCCCAAGAAAGTGGGCATGACTATTGTTGCAAATGAAAAGAATAAGTTAATTCCACTCAGGCCTTTGACTGGTTGGAGATTTTGCATGGACTACCGCAAACTAAATTGATGGACTTTAAAGGACCACTTCCCAATGCCCTTCATGGATCAAATGCTTAATCGATTGGCAGGAAGGGGGTGGTACTTCTTTTTGGATGAATATTAGAGCTATAATCAGATTTGTATTGCTCCTAAAGATTAAGAGAAGAAGACATTTACATGCCTGTATAGAACTTTTGTATTCAAGAGCATGTCGTTAGGGTTATATAATGCACCCGCTACTTTCTAAAGGTGTATGATGTCTATTTTTTTGGATATAGTTGAGGACACCTTGGAGGTGTTCATCGATGATTTTTCTATGGTCGGAGATTCATTTGAGGTGTGCCTAGGGAACTTGAGTAATTCTTTGAAGAGGTGTGTGGAATTTAATCTTGTGCTTAATTGGGAGAAATGTCACTTCATGGTGAAGGAGGTCATTGTTCTAAGGAACAAAATTTCAGCAAAAGGGATAGAGGTTGATTGATCCAAGGTAGAGGTTATTGAGAATCTACCACCACCCATCTCAGTGAAAGGGGTGCGTTGTTTTCTTGGACATTCTGGCTTTCACCGGAGGTTTATAAAAGACTTCTCTAAAATTGCAAATCCACTATGCAAACATTTAGAGAAGGAAACTAAGTTCTTCTTTGACACTGATTGCATTAAGGCATTTGAATGCCTCAAGAGGAAGCTGGTTGAAGCCCTTATCATTTTTGCACCAGACTGGTCAAAACCATTTGAGATAATGTGTGATGCAAGAAATGTTGCCCTTGGAGCTGTGTTGGGGAAAAAGAAAGAAAAATTATTTCATCCAATTTATTATGCCAGCAAAGCACTGAATGAAGCTCAGAAAAACCACACCGTCACAGAGCAGGAACTTCTAGCAGTGGTGTGTGCTTTTGAGTAGTTTCGAATATATTTTCTAGGTACCAAGGTGGTGGTACACACTGACAATGCTTCCTTGAGGTACCTAATGGCGAAGAAGGACACTAAGACAAGGTTCATCCGGTGGGTATTACTACTTCAGGAATTTGACTTTGAGGTCAAAGATCGTAAAGGATGTGAGAATCAAGTGGATGATCATTTATCCAGACTCGAAGGCAAGCAAGCAGGAAAAAATGAGCTTGAGATTGATGATTCCTTTCCTGATGAGAAAGTATTGGATTTAGTGCTCAAAAAAGTGCCTTGGTATGCTGACTTTGCAAATTATATAGTAAGTGAGGTGGTACCAGAAAATCTTTTCTTTCATCAAGGAAAAAAGTTTCTTCATGATGCGACCCATTACTTCTGGGATGAGCCGTATCTTTTTTGGCGATGTGCAGATGGTATTATCAGACGGTGCATCCCAGAAGTAGAAATGCTGAGTATTTTGGAAGCAAGCCATACTTCCCCAGTTGGAGGTCACCATGCAGGTGATCGGACTACAAGGAAAGTGCTTCAGAGTGGCTACTATTGGCCCTCGTTGTTCAAAGATGCCTATGAGTTCGTGAAGGGAGGTGACCGATGTCAAAGGAAAGGGTCCATCACAAAGCACCATGAGATGTAGATGTCTAAAATGCTGGAGGCAGAATTATTTGATGTGTGGGACATAAACTTCATGGGGCCTTTTATGAGCTCATTTGGAATAAAGTACATACTTGTTGTTATTGACTACATGTCAAAATAGGTTGAGGCTATAGCTCTGGCAAATAATGAAGGAAAGTAGGTTATTGCATTTTTAAAGAGAAATATTTTCTCAAGTTTTGGGGTACCACGTACCATCATAAGCAACGTAGGATCACACTTTTGCAACAAGATGTTCCGAGCTGCATTGGCAAAATATGGTGTTAAGCAGCATATGGTAGCTACGCCATATCACCCACAAACAAGTGGAAAAGTGGAGATCTCCAATAAAGAAATCAAGGCTATCCTTGCCAAGACTATGAATGTTAGCAGGAAAGATTGGTCTAGGAAGATGGACGATGCACTATGGGCATTGAAGCATCTTAATCTGAACTGGAATAAGGCAGCAAATATGATACTGGGGAAGCTTAATGAGATGGATGAGTTCCATCTCGGAGCCTATGAGAGAGACGATCTTTACAAGGAACGAATGAAGAAATACCATGATCGCAGAATTGAAAAAAACGAGTTTCATAAAGGTGACATGGTGCTTCTATTCAACTGCAGACTCAAACTGTTTCCAGGTAAGCTCAAATACAAATGGTCCGACCTATTTAAAGTGAGTCAAGTCTACTCATCTGGAGTGGTGGAACTTGAAAATGAAGACGAAAGTGTCTTCAAGATAAATGGACAACGTGTGAAACTGTATATCGGTCCAAAGGACTCGATAAAGAATATTTCTACTATTTATCACGATAAAGTCTGAGTAATCGAGATAACTGAGTCGTGCTGTGACAATAAATCAGGCGATAGTGGGAGGTAACCCATAATGTGTTATTGTAAAGCATTTATTAAGTTAAGTTTGTTGTTATTAGTGAATTTTTTATGTGTTTGTGAAGTGTGCAGGACCAAAATTGCAGCAAAAAAGAGGAGTGGTACAGTTGAAAATAGGGGTAAAAATCTAAGCTACTAGAATAAAAGTGACGGTCGATTTGGTGGACCACCATACTTATGAAGGTTCACCATTTCCCCCGTCGAAAACAAACAAAAAAATTCATTCACTGGATCAAGTTGACGGTTAAAGTGGTGAACCATTCCAAAGTTGGTGGACCATCAAATCGACCATCAAAATCAACCTAGATGGACTGGGTTCTGATAAGGTGCTACGGTGACTTTGGTGGACCGTCAAAAATTTGACGGATCATCCTGTTGACCGTCGCTATGAAATAGAAGTGCTTAGGTCTTGGTATTATGGCTCCAAAACTACCAATTAACAGAGGACGAAGATCTCAAAGAGGTGACAGTGGACCCGCATCCGGGTACAACACCAGACAACATAGAAGAGAAAATCCCCCGCTCTCGTAGTCTGAAGAGGAGAGTGAGAATAGTACTAGTAGTACCATTTTGAGCACAAACAAGGCCGCAGTTGATGTCACTCCACCTGATCTGGATGATGTTGAAACTAAGGTTGTCAATGTAGAAGGGCAAGCTAAAGCAGAGAACGTAGAAACTGAACCTGAAGATGCTAACGTTTTCAGATGCAAGGATCCTAAAGTTTAGAAGGTGATTAGATGGCAGATAGAAAGAGTACATGAGAAGTTCTATGATGGGTTTACCCCCACTGTGAAAGGGATCAAAAGGTTATTTGTGGAATAGTATCAGATTATGACAAAGGACTTATATAAATATCCCGAGTTGGAACGCCGTTTTAACGAGTATGAACTAGCATGGATGAGTCAGCCACCGAGAGCCTATCAACAAAATTGGGTAAGAGAATTCTTTGCAAATTATCCTGTACTGGCAGAACAGGATTACCCAAAGGGTACATCAACTACAAATTCGCCAAACAAAGAGTTTGTACCTATCCGAGGAGTCACTATTGATATTTCAGCCCGAACAATCACTAGGATGTTATTCGGACCAGAGTACAAGGCCCCGCTTGGTGTGTCTGATCTTGAGTACAAATTAAGAAACATTTCCACTCAAAGGTAGCAGGTGGCTTCATTTTTTACTAAGGATGGTAACCCCTCTTGGTTGACCAACTCAGGGGAGCGTATTGCAAAATACTCCCTTAGTTTTATTGCAAAATTCTACTGGGCTATTGTTCGTTTGAGGTTAATGCCAATAAAAGGGGATGGAAACTTGGATAAACACAGAGCCGTGTTGGTGGCAAGCTTAATATCAGGGTTTCAAATTGACTTTGGCCAGGTAATTACAGATGATATGTACGTGAGGTCCCACAAAATTTCTAGTGCATTTACATTTTCGTGCTTAATCACAGCTTTATGCAGACAGGCTGGTGAGCCCTTGATTCGTGGTGTAGACAATGAAATTTAGGTTGTACATAAACAAGTCCTAGAGAAGTCAAAATATGACTTGAAATTCGAGATGCATGTCACAAAGCCTCTAGCTTACCAGACTCAATCTGCACCAGCTCCTGATACTACAGAGATTCCCATAGATATGCCTTTTCCCATTACCACCTATGTGCCACCTGAGTTTGTACCCTAAGGCACATCGGCAGGGTCAAGTTCCGCACAATCTATGGGTGGAATAGATTTTGCTGAGTACAGGTTCACACTAGAAAACTTTGCTAAGTCCATCAAGATGCAAAAGAGGTTTCAAAAACAGCTGGATAAGTGCTCTACAGACTTCAAGCCTTTTGTTGATGAAATTATGGCTGATGCAATTCATCCATACCAAACTATTTAGACTAGGATGGACACCATGGAACTTTATATCAACAAAAGGTTCGATTTACTGTCCCTCCCTGATCTTGCCAAGATGATGGATGAATTTTAAAAAGCAAAGGCGGACATTGCAGAGCTGAAGAATAAGCAGCCACATCAGCGTGTTTTCGACCCAACCTTGGTGGAAAGTGATGTTGATGAAGGTATAGTGTACTTCATGGGCAGACCAGTGAAGACCAAAGAGAAGGAGTAAATGGATGAAAAAGTTGTAAGGAAAGAAGCAAAGAGGAGAAAGAGAGCAGAAATGATACCAGAACAACGAGAGAGGCATGATATTAAGAGGTCTTGGAAGAAGTCATTGAAGGATGAAGAAAAGAGGATAAATAAAGAAGAAGATGAAGCAGCAGGGGTATCCACTAGCGCTTCCCAGCAAGGGGGCACAGTGCAGGATCTGTTTGAAAGATGATTCCTCCAACCTTGGAGGGTGAGGTTGTGAGCGCCCCTACCACCATAGGGGCTAACATTGCACCAGGTAAGGACACAAGAGCCTTGCCACACTTTACAGACGCCTTAGATGAATAAGAGGAAAAACAAGTAAAACCTTTTCCTTGTACTTTAAATCAATTCTTTGAGGACAATGCATCTATTTTTCTGTGAGAGTGGTGTACTTGTACTTGTACCATGGTGGGTTGTGTTACCAATATTTTTTCCCTCCATGTGCTATCTAGTAAAATCGGCATGTCTAAGGTGTTTTTTTTTTGCATCTTTAATTTATTGTCTAGTGTGTTTTTATTTCTGTGTTTAATGTTATTTATAAAAAATTTCCCTGTTATCCCTTTGTAGATATGAATAATGAATAATGTTGTCATAAGACTACGAGCATGAATGTGTAATTACTTACTCTAATCACGTAGAATGTGTTCATAACCTTTAGTGAGTCTGCATTTGGCATTAACATAAAAGAGGTGCATGAATTATGTGATGGAAATCCTAAGAGTAGCAGAAAAAATTTAACTCAGTTGCCACTGTGTATGTAAGGATTTGTCTTAAGTCTTGCATAGCGTAGTGTACAGAACTTGCCTGAGTCATTGATACTATTCTCTAAGTGATTTAATAAGAGAGGATGACAGGCCTCCTTGTATTTTTAGTCCACTTAGCCTAAATAATTAACCTCTCTAAGATTTTTCTCTCACTCGAACCCGTTTTGAGCTTTTTAGTAGTTTTCTTCATTTTCTATACCTATAATTAACTCTCTATAGGTCATTAGCATTCAACTCTATCCCTGGCCCAATATTAGGCATTGTGTACCTCAACTTAGGCAAAACACCTAAGTTGAGGGTGGTTATTGTAAAAATGTAAGCACCCAGTGGAAAGTTGGTTTAGGATATACTTTAAGGGCATTTGGCCCTGATCTATCCAAAGATATTGTGCACCTCATTTTACTACATCAGCATAAGTTGAGGGTGGCTGATTCTATAAAAAAAATAAAAATAAAAAGAGTAGACTTCATTAAGAGTGATTGTAAGCAAGTTGATTAAAATAGCATCTTGGGAGCTGAAAAGTTGCGAGGGCAAGGAGAGTTAAACCCTATTGAGTCACTTTACCCAAAAGAGTACCCTCACCTATCCTGAAGCCTTATTATAAGCTTAGAAAAGACCTGTTTGATCCTAACTAATTAGCTTTGAGGGTGTGTTAAATGGCGAGGGCAAAGCCTATGGGTACCTGGACAATGATTGTAACTTCTTTGAGGAGCGTGAGAGTTTAGATTGTGTCCACATAGTATAAAGAGTGGTGGACTTCATTACTGTTAGGGCAACTGGAGTTTTGCTTAGTTCTGTTGTTTGCTGTGGGATATGACATCCATGTTGCGTGTGCTGAATTATAATCAATGTTGGGTGTAGAACATGCTGGTTGAAACTCATGTGAGTGAAATGATCAGTGAATGGTTGCATAAAAGTGATTCATTTGTTGATTTCTTATCATGGTATGTTTCATGTTTGCAATTGGATACTGAGTTGATTGAGGACAATCAACGATCATAAGTTGAGGGTGTTGATGTTCCGGCTTTCGACGGAACATTTTACATCATTTTCTTAAGAAAGTTGTATGTTTTCAAGAAACTAAGGTTGTGTTTAATGCTACTTTTTAATGTTTCAGGGCAAGAATTGAGCTATAGAGAAAGTCTCAGAAAAGTGGTAAGAAAACAATTCTGATGGTAAAAATGATGGACCGTCAGTCTTGCGATGGATCACCAACTTGACCGTCAGGCCTAAATAGAACCCAAGACTTCAGGTCCTGAAGTGATGACTAAATGACGGACCATTGGACTTTCAACGGACCACCAAGTTGGCTGCCAGCGTTATCCAGAACAAGGCTCCACAAAGGACTCAGCGATGGACCAAATGGTAGACCATCATTCTTACGACGGACCACCAAGTTAGCTATCAAGTTCATCCAGAACCCGGATACCTGAAGGACTCAGACACGGACCAAATGGTAGACCGTCATACTTATGACGGACCACTAAATTGGCTGTCAGTATTATCCAGAAAGTGACCTTCCCAGATCAGCAGCGATGGGCCAAATGGTGGACCGTCAACCTTGCGATGGACCACCAATTTGGTCATCACTTTGGACGTGAATTTTATGATTTTGAATTTTAAATCCTTTTAGTTGGGAACATATAAATACCAAGTATTAGGGTTTAGCAGGCATCTTTTGTCTTCAGTTTCATACTTTTGCCTCTATAGAGAGTTTGGTATTATTTTTCATTGAGATTTGAATCTAGATATTGAGTCTTGATTATCAGTTTTCATTTTTTTTTATAAAATATTGAGGAGAACAATATTGTGATTCTTGTAAGTACTCTTATGAAGTTATTTATGAACACCACTATAATCTTGATTTCTAACATAGAGATGAGTAGCTAAAGTCCCATAACTAGGGTTATAGGAGCCTTGATGTAGAGAACTATTTTAGGGTTGTGAATGGGTTTTCTTTCTAACATCTATCGAAATTGTATGAATCTTTATTCATTTTAATGACACCTCTTGGTTTCAAACTTGAGAAGTGAGCCCATAAATTCCACTTGTCTGACAAGAAAGTGGATATAGGGAAAAGAACTGATGCACATGAACTCCATAGGTTTACCCTTTGGGTTAACGAGTTGATGTCTTAACAAGATCAACCCTTATGAGAGTGTTATTGAATAATGCATAAGTCTTTTAAGTTCAAGTGAAGTAAAGGATGAAATACCCATTGGGTTGAGAAACATATGGGTAACCTTTAGAATTCAATAATTTTTGCAATTGGACGCATAAGTTAGAATTCGAACTCAAATTCACAACCCTAATTGTTTGAACATCTTGGTGAGCATAACTCTAGTTAATTCATTCTCGTTGGAATTAGATCTACATTTACTCTCAGTAGCTGGAATTTTGTGTAACACAAATACAAAAGAACTCTGCCAACATTCCTAAAACTCCTTTTTATTTCGGAACCTTGGATCAATAGTCTAATAACAGTCACAATACTTAGTGAACACGGTATTCCCTGTGGGATTTGACACCCAACCCAATTGGGTTCTATATTTGACAGTGACCGTTTACTCTCTCGTAAAAGAGTTGTAATTTGGGCGTATCAATGCTCACTGCGGGAATAGACCAGAATATCATCTATGATGACTATGATGAATATGTCCAAGTACTACTTGAACAACCTGTTCATCAAGTCCATGAAATCTATTGGGGCATTGGTAAGACAAAAAGACATGACTAAGAATTCGAAATGACCATACCGAGTATGAAAAGTTTTTTTCAGAATGTCACATCTCTGACTCTGAGATGATGATAGCCGAATTTGAAGTCTATCTTAGAGAAATAACTGGCACCCTGAAGTTGGTCGAACAAGTCATCGATTCTAGGAAGAGGATACTTGTTCTTGACCGTAACTTTATTGAGTTGATGGTAATCAATGTACATTCTGAGAGAACTGTGTTTATTGTGCACGAATAAGACTGGAGCACCCCTCGGGGACACACTGGGTCTGATGGGTCTGGTACCCGTAATGGTACACAGTGCTCATGACCCTGAAGGAAAACAAGCTAACCCATGATTGATATCTGTACCTGAACACTGCATAATATACTTTATAAATGCAAAAATAAAGGATGTAAGGTCATAAGGTTCAAAATGGTAACATAACTGATAAAACATAACATCTGGATGAATACCCAAAAACAACTGAAATAAACTCTGAGAAAGCCTCTAATTGACTGAACTATCTAAAGAAGGAGTTGATGGGATATGTCCCCAACTAACTCCAACTCCTAAAATAAATAAATTAATGAGATAATAAAATACTATTCATGTCCTCGAAGGATGAGGACTCACTGCTAACTCTGACTGCTGAGACTAAAATGCTATTGATGCTCTAGAGCTCGTGTCTCTAAACCTATGTTATAAAATACCATAGCGCAAATGCGTCAGTACGATTGAATGTACTGATATACATGTGAGGTAGGCAGAATGCAAAGGGTTCACATGCATGAACTACTCTAACTGACTGGATAACATGAATGTGAGAATGCATGCATGAATATATATTAACTGTAACTTAGTTCAAGATAATATGATTACTGAGTCTGTGTACTGATAACATGAGATACTAATAATTGTATAATTGAAATAACTGATACTGAGTGACTGTAAATGACAGTCTAGGTTTTAATGGAACTAGCTGAGTTTCGTACTGTTCTAAGTTGACTGCATCTGACAGTCCTAAATTCTATAGGACTATCTGAGTTCTATTACTGAGACTGAATGACTGTATCTGATAGTCCTAAATTCTATAACTAAAACTGTGGGAAGTAGTCATCTAACCGACATGACCCTAATACGTTATTATGGCTGAGTTGGGGTCCAATCGTAACCCCTTTTGGAAGGGTGTCAATACCACGCCACTGGTAAGGACAAGCTGTGGGTAACCCTCATCTGACATTGTTCCAAAAAGATAATGGTAAGTCCTTCATTTGATAGTGCTTATCCACCTTATCAACTCTCATCTGACAGTGTTGATGTCTCAACCTATGCTGGTTACATAGTTCTGGAACACAAGGATTACTTCTAAGAATCACACCCTCATCTGACAGTACATGTTCCAATCCTTAGGTTCACTCGGTGCTAATTCCTACTCCCATCTGAATAGACACTGAACATGATTAACTAAACTGGATTACATTGAATTCATGGAGTTTCGTTAACTGATGGAATACTATTGAGATTACTGAATTTCTGAGCTTTTCTGAGTCACATGACTGACTGAGTTCTATGGATCATGGCTTGACTGAGGATATCGTGAAACATATCACTGACTCTAGGCACACAGCTATATTTTTTGGATACAAGTACCCACAAGACTCGATCGAAGGAAACTAACAAGACATGACTTTCTTGAGTACATGACCAACATCAATAATACATAATACAATAAGTTGGGGATTTCATGAAGTACATGGTTATCATAAGCTTGTACATGAATAGGATTGTATGTAAATATGGCATAATTTAATAAGTCTAATTCATGAGCAATCCAACAATATTTACAAGGCATGTTAGTAGCATGGAAGTCATTTGAACATAAAGGCAAAACATGAATCCATCACTTAAGTCACAATTTAGCTATATGGCATAAGTTTTAGTCCTTTAGGCATTTTATCAAACACTTACATGCACAACTTAGGTCATATGTATAATCATCAATTAACACATTATGAACCACTCAATTCATGGATTTAAAATCATACACAAACGTAATTTCATAAAACTTATTAAGAGTCCAACTTGGGAATCATACAACAACAACAACCACATGAACATAATCAACACATAGCGTGAATATGATAATTCATAGTTTAAAACTTGATTCTTGGGCTTCATGGATGAAAGGAATTAATGAATGAACACTATGCATACCTTTGTTCTTGATTTAGTGAAGATTGACGGAGAGACTCTTGAATTTGAGCATTGAATTTGAATCCTCAATTGAAATCCCTAGCTTGTTCTTGAGAGAAACTTTAGAGAAATACTATATTTTGGGTGAAATGTGGCTGAATCACGTGTTATTGGGTTTAAATAGGGGTGGGAGATTGACCCTTTTAACCCTTGATTGTGTGTTTTAAATATGTGAAAATTTCCTAATCGGGACCCCTGGCGCGACGCGGCGCTATCGCGCCGTGTCACTGGAATTTGATAATTAGGAAATTAGGGGATGGCGCGATGCGGAGCCATCGTGTTTCCACTTTGTTTGCAACCTGGAAGTTTGACACGATGTGGAGAAATTATTATGAGACACTAGAAAACAGAAATTTTCCATTTTCGCTTGTGGCGCGGCGCGCCACTGACCAACATGGCGCTGTTTTACGATGGGGACTTGAAATAGTCATAACTTCTTACCCGGTTATCGGATTTAGGCAGATTTTATATCGATGGAAATCTTATTAAATTTCCCACATGACAAAAGTGAAAAACTTGAAAATTCCTCTTGGAATAAACATCATTTGATTTAGAAGCTAATGGTAGACATTCTTGGGACGAAATTAGTTAAGAAACTTTAGGGTATTACATCTCACTGCGAAGTCTCGCAGTCTTTCCATATGGGAAAAATCTAATGAGGACTTTTCTAGATAATCCATCCTATGAAGTTCTTGAATTGGCCAGCTCCACATTAAACCATCGTTTTGATTCCCCAACAGTTAATGGGGAAAAAGTGTCAGCCTCACATAATCTGTACTCACTCTAGTCGGAATGAATGTGTCTGTAAGCTCAGTAAAATTCTGCAAGTGGACTTGTGGATCCTCATGTGAAAGCCCAGCAAACTGTACACTGCTAATAAGTAGTTGCACCATATTATGCTTTAAGTCAAAATTCCCCCCAGCAGCCGGAATTTGAATTGGGGAAGTCAAGTTCATCGGAAATGGGACTGCCACTTCCTAACTGTCCTTCGGGCTTCTTGTTGTTCAGCCATTGGAATAGGATTATCTTGGTCTTCTTGGAATTGAGGAATTCTGGGGAGAAGGATTGCTTCTCTCCTGCATTGATGGTAAAGTTTCTCAGGTTCGGATCTTGGTTCAACCAAGTCGTGATCCCTTGCCAGATTTCTATTTTGAAAACTTATTTCCTGCAAAAACAAAACCAAGACCAAGCATAAAAACACCAAATAAATCAAAATGTAAAACAAAAATAAACAATTGCTAAATTACAAGTCAACCCAGGGTTAAAGTACTTTGAACAATCGTACTATGTTATTGAATTTCATTCGTTAAATTACTTATCTTGGTTGTTGATTCGTAGAGTTAATTGCATGATTATGGTTTCCCAACCTCTAATCCTTTACCTAAGTTGAAACTTACAACTACATCATTGATCGAGGATGTAATAGTCCACTTAAGTTCTTTAAGCTATCATCCTATGTTTGAATCAAGTAAGGTATCTAAGTACATCCCTGTCCTGATACTAATTTGAATTCCTTATTTCGTAAAGAAATACAAATCATACTTTGTTTTTTCCCATGTTCTATCTACCTATTCCCTTTCTCGAGATCAAAAGGTAGACAATTGATGTATTCTAAGGGTCGTGAATCCTTAAAATAGTTATAACAAGAATAAAAAAACAACCAATAATGATAAGAAAATCAAACGAACTTAATTCAAACAATAGTACTCATGTTCTTGGATTTAACCCTGGAAAGATGGTTTTTAGCCACTCATAGTCATAATCAACATCCAAAAAATTGTTTGAATGATTAAAACTTAAATAAATCTAAATTAAAGAAATAAAAACTTAAAAGAAAATTGTGGTAGCCTCCAATGTTGTTCCAAGCGATCTAGGGGTTCCAAGATTATTAAAACATGATTTAACACAATATATTTATAGTAAACAAGTCATAAACTGACAAGGATTAGGTTTCCAAGTTATTTCCTTTCAGCTGGGCATTTTTTTCTGCTTTTGATGGCCACCGCGTCGTGGTGACATGCCAATCCACAATTGTCAATTTCTAGAATCTCACCGCAATTTCACCGTGTCGCGGTGGCTCCTTAAACTCCAAAAAAATGTACACGCGCCTGTCGGTTAAAATCTTAGGCCTCTTCTAAATTGCACGTGTCTATTGGAAACTCCTACATCCCACATGCGCCCAATAGATTTCGGGTATCCAAATTGCGTCCAGCTTGTGTCTTGTGCTTCTGTAGTCATTTTTTAGCCTTTTAAAGTTGTTTCCACTTGATTTGAAGCTTTTATATCCTTCATATATCATCATAATCCATTCACCAAGCATACTATTGTATTAAAAACAATAATTTAGAGCTCAAAATAACACAACATCCTCAACGGTGAACTAGAAACCCGAGCTAAGCATAGGCTAAATTCACATTGAGCTTTAGCATATTGTTTTGACTCTTGGCTTAATACAATTGACCCTTGAACATCATAAACAAGTTGTTTCACATATAAATAAATAATAAAAACCTTAGAAACTCATTAGGACACGTTAGAACCCAACACAAGAGACTAGACAATACCTAGCTCAAGCTAGTCACACTAGTTTTCTTTGCTGAACTCTAAATGGTCTAATTGAATCAAAACTTGTGTGGAAACACCATTAAACATTGTGACTACATACTTGGAAACATAAATGCTCATTTATATCATTATAAATATAGTATAAGAATCATCCTCAAAACAAGGCTAAAAAGGCTAGAATAGTAACGCTAGATGCATAAATACACCCAACATCAATTCATATAGGAGATAAATGGAATTTAGGGGGTATTATTATCAAAAAGGGAAGAAAGAATATTGTTCAATTGACAGGACCAAGTCCTCCATATCAAAGTCTGGTAGCTCAGTTTGAATGATCCAGAAACATATAGTTGTCAAGAAAAGGGAAGACTCTAAGGGACCAGGTCTCATAAAAAGAACAACTAATGATAAGAAACAAGTAATGAGCACAAAATAAATAAAATAAATAAATAAAAGACTGACATGTGTAGAGAAAGAAGGATTGGGAACTTGAGTAGAAAAAGGGTGTTGTCAGGAAGAATATTTAATCCCAAAATTTATGAGAAATCCGGGATGACTGAATTGGTTAAATATTTCAGGTATCAAGGATGGTTACACTTGTTTGAAGAATCAAACCCCATGGTTTTTAAGAATAAGATTAGAGAATTTTACCATACCATGGAAGTCTCAGAAAATGAGTTAAGCTTACGTGCACAAGTGCAAGGAAAGTCTATCTATTTGGATGAAGAAGCTCTAGGAAAAATCTTCTATGTGCAAGCTATATGAGTTAGTACTGTTGTAAAGAAACAACCCTCAGCTGATTTTAGGATCAATGCCTCTAAGATGGGAGGAACATTTAGAGAATTTGTAGAAAAGAAGTTCCTAAAATGTGACTTTCAGCTTATTTTTGAACTAATCAACAAAGTCCTATTTTCGGGAATAAGGAAAACTACCATTGCATCTGGTGTTGATATATTCTTGATAGAATGCCTATGAAATCTTAAATTGATCAATCTGCTTGCTCTTATGATTGACCATATAAAGAAAGTAATTCTTGAGAAGAATGGGAGACATGGAATGCCCTATGGGTACTTGCTGAAGAGAGTCTTTGAACATTTTAGTATGAGTGGAACTAAAGGAACACCTAGAATATCTAAACAAATGATCAGCCTAACAACCCTTGTAGAGAATGAATGTATTAAAGGCAAAATCAATTCTGTATCTCAAGTATCTTTGTTTTTAGCTATTCAAGAAAGGTTGGGAAGGAAATTGAGGAGTTAAGGATTATGTTGGATGACAAAATTTCTAAGACGGTTTATCTGACATCGCAGATTTAAAAGTTGTCATCTGAAGGACCAAGTACCTTTGATGAACTTGCAACTGAAAATACAAAGCTCCAGAGTAGAGTGGCTGAATTGATTGGTAAAGTTCAAGAACTGAATGTTAAAGTGAAGGATCTCACCAAGCAATGTGGATATGTTTCTTAAGTACCTGTAATGCCCCAGAAGTACCCCCTGGATGTCACACGGTGCTCAAGACTACAAATAGCCCTAAGCTAACCCATGATATCTATTCATCTTGAAACTTTCATGACAAGTAAACTAGCCTATATAGAAAAGGAAGATAAACCATTCCGTCTGACAAACTTCTTGAACTTAGAAAATACACAGTATAACAAGCCTCTACTGAAGACTAGAGAGCCACTGGGATAGACCCCAGCTGACCCGAACCTAAAATGGAAATCAAGTAACTAAAGTTGTTTCATTAATAAATAAGAGGCTGATAAGTTGGGTCCTCAAACTATGAGGGATCACCAAGAGTCAGGGTGCAGATGATGATGCTCGTAGTCAATCGCGCTGCTGGAAACGAGCACCAGAACCTATATTATAAGATAATATTGCACATAAACATATACGTGGTTCAATACTTCTAGAATATACTAAGTATGTGAGGGGTGAATGCATAGTTTAAACCAGAACTGAATATAAATATGCACTTTCAAATTATGCATGCTAAGTGTAAATGACTCACATTGGACTTGAGTATAAACAACAAATGCAAGATCATAAAACATAGATAATGAAGCATAAGAATCGGCTTAGTGAGCCATAACACTTCATTTCTAAAATCTTTATTTTTATTCTTTCTTATGGGAGATTCTTCTAACTGACATAAACCATGTGAGCTACCATGGAGTCCAACATCTTACCCATGTTGGGGAGAGCTGTTCTACCCTTGCCATTGGAATAGAACCTTAACTTAAGTGATCACTATAAGAGAAAGAGTATTATCTTGGAAAGAGTATTGGCACAAGGATGAAACAATAACCTTGTTCATAAACCCCATATGCTTGGAATTACTTAACTTGTGAAGAAAGCTTGAACTAGAGACTTTAGGGATGAATTGGTGTGAGAATCCCTAATCTTGATGGTCTTAAAGATGGGAGGAGGAAAGTGTTATTAATTGACTAAAAGTGGAGGAAAATAATGCTTCTTTTTAAATTATAAGTCATGGGTTAGGAGTTAATAAAGGGGAAAAAACCAAAAAGACCTTAACTGAACATTACAAAAATTGACTGCCAGTCGTGATGAGTCAAACATACAACTCATATGGTGAAGGTACGAGTTAGTCTCATGACTCGTAAGCTAGGAAGGATCAAGATGGTATACACTGGTCAACATATGAGTCTAAAACTACGACTAGTAACATCACCATATGAATTATAGCCCCCCAATCGTAACATGGATAGAAACTTAGAGAACCTAGGTTACTGACCTTACGACTTATCTTCATACAACTCATATAGTAAACTTATGACTCTAAGGGTTGATTCATACCTATAATAGAATGTCAACCATTTCACACAGTCTTGGATACAACTACAACATACGACTCATATGTTATACGTATGACTCAAGGGAATGAGTCGTATGTTGTACAATGGCATTTAGGCACGAGATATTATAATATCTCCCTCTTGGAAATATTTATTCTCGAATGTGATACATGTAGGAATGGAAATTGGAAAAGAACCCATACCTACATACCAAACTTATAACCAAGCTTATATCTATCACAAGGATCCAATCACTCAATACATAAGGTATGACTTAAGAATACTTAATAGACTATAAGAGAAAGAGTATTAGCTGAAAATAACTATTTACCTTTGATAGGAACTAAGTTGGAAGAAAAGAGATGAGGAAATTTGGTCATCATGTCTACTTTAGCTTGCCAAGTGGCCCCTACAACCAATTGGTTTCTCTGAAGAACCTTCACTGATGCTACTTCTTTATTCCTTAACCTTCGGGCTATCCTATCAAGTATCTCCACAGGAATTTCCTTATACAATAAGTTATCTTTGACCCCAATACACTCTAGGTGAACTACTAACGATGGATTTCCAATGCATTTCTTAAGCATCGAAACATTAAACACTGGGTGAACCACAGCTAACTCTGCTGGGAGAATCAATTCGTAAACAATATCTTCCACACGTTTCACTATCTCATACGGACCAACAAATTATGAACTCAACTCTTTCTTCCAAATTTCATTATTCCCTTCATAGATGACACCTTCAAGAATACCCAATCGCCCACTTCCAACTTGAGCTCTCTTCTCTTTACATCAACATACGACTTTCGATGGCTCTGAGCATTTTTCAGTCTCTCATGATTCAATTGAACCTTTTCCATAGATTCAAGAATAGAGTCTGGTCCAATAAAAGCCTCTTCACCAATATCAAACCATCCTATTAATTATCTACATCTATGCCCATATAACGCTTCAAATAGAGCCATTTGAATACTAGCATGGTAACTATTGTTATAAGTCAACTCAATTAAAGGTAGGTGGTCATCCCAACTTCTTTTAATGTCTAAAACACATGCCCTTAATATGTATTCTAATGTTTGAATTGTACATTCAGCCTGACTATTTGTCTGCAGATGAAAGGTAGTACTAAGCTTAACCTTTATACCAAGGCTCTTCTTAAAGACTGCCAAAACTATGAAGTAAACTGCATGCCTCTGTCTAAAATAATGGAAAAGGGTATCCCATGAATCTTGACTAACTCACGAATATATATTTTGGCATAATCTTCCATGGTATCTGAAGTCTTTCCAAGTAGGAAATAAGCTGATTTAGTCATTCGATCTATAATGAACCAATTGAATCATGCTGATGTCTTGTAAAAGGAAACCCTAGATTGAAATCCATATTCACAATTTCCCACTTCCAAGAATGCTGATCTACTATAGCATACCACCTGGTCTCTGGAGTTCAACCTTAACTTGTTGGTAATTTAGACACTTGGCCACAAACTTTGCTATGTCCCTCTTAATACAGTTCCACCAATAAATCTCCCACAAGTCATGGTACATTGTAGTAGCACCGGATGAATGGAATACCTTGAACCATGAGCCTCGTCTAGTATCCTTTCCCTTAACACATCTATATTTGGAACATAAAGCCTACCTTAATGAAAAATTACACCATCTCCCCCTTGGGAGAAAACCGCAATATTCTGCCACTGGCCTGCATCTAGTATTTGGCTAAGTATGGGATCATTTCTCCATTTCTCCTTCACTTACACTACCAAAGATTATTCTAAATCATTCTGAACTACTGCTCCCCCATCATCAGTTCCTAGAAAACATACTCCCAAATGGGCTACACTATGTACCTCTTTGGCCAATTCCCGTTCTTCCTCTTTAATATGTGACACACTACCTGATAGCTCCCAAGTGCACACACAATTGTACGTGGTCTATCAAGTAATATTGTGTCCTTAAAGAAATCCAAGTATCAATCCCATAGAGACTTGTTCCAACAACTATCAAATTCTAGTTCACTTATTCAAAATAACTTGAAGTAAAGTAATAAAAAAGAGTTTGGAGATTTGTAAAACTATACGTAAAGTAAATAGTGCATAAAGTAAAAGAGTAAAGACAATCACTAGAGTAAAGCCTAGGGTTAAAGCACTTTGAAAAATTATACTACGCTATTGAACTTCATTCGTTAGATCTCTTATCTTGGTTGTTGAGTCGTAGGGTTTATCGCATGATCATGGTCTCCCGACCTCTAATCGTCTACCTAACTTGGACATTACAACAACATCATTGAGTGGGGATGTAATGATCCAATTAAGTGCTTAAAGATATAATCCTACATATGAACCAAGCATTTTAGGTACATCCCTGTCCTAGATGCTAATTCGAATTCCTTATTTCATAAGGAAATAAGAACCTCACTTTGTTTATCCCTACGTTCTATCTTCCTATTTCCCCTCCCGAGGTCACAAGATTGACAATATATATATATATATATATATTCTAAGATTAGATACTCCTTAAAATAGTTAAAACTCGGATAAATAAACAACCAAATATGAGAAACAAATCAACAAACTCAATTCAAAACGATAGTGGTCATATTCTTGGCTTTAACCCCGGAAAGGGGGCATTTAGCCACTAATCGAGATAATCATGAACCAAATACTTGAATTCATAATCAAATATATTAAAAAACTAAATTTTAAGAATAAAATCCCTAAATAAAGTGTTTATCAGCCCCTCACGATACTCCAATACATCCAAAGATGATAAACAAAGTGTACAAGAAGTGTATTTGTAGTTGGGCAAAGCCTAAACCATGTAGGATTTGGGAGAGGCGTCACGGACTCCATTGCACCGCTCCAAGGAAAACTATGCAGGCTATAGTGCTCTGAAATTTCTGGGGAAAAGCAGGCATATCGCCTCTACTCACTGGAATTGGCCAATTGCTCCAATATTTGTCAAAGTGTCCCACCGCTTCTCCTCTTGCCTTGTGGTATTGTTTTGCTTTGGTTTTCAGCTTATATATCATCAAAATATCATCCAAGTCAACTCATCAAGCATCCTAAATGATCAAAAAGCACACACTAGAGTTAAAAAAAACTCAACGTCAATAATAGCAAACTAGAAACTCAATCTAAGCACTAGTCTCGACCACTTTACGCTTTAATAAATTATTGACTCTTGGCTCATTTTAATTGAATGTTGCACACTATAAGAATGTTGATCCACATATAATTACACATTCACACCATAAGAAACTCATTTAACACACTAGAATCCACCAAGACTAACTAGAACGACACCTAGCTCAAGCTAGTAACACTCGTTTTCTCATCTAAACTCTAAGTGGCTCAATTATGCACAAACTTGATTGAAAACATTTTTACACATTGCAATCACAAACTTGAACACTTAAATGCTTATTTATATCATTATTCACTCATAAATAACAAGAATTGTCCTCAAAACAAGGCTAAATAGTCTAGGATAACAAAACTAAAGTGCATTAATACACCCAACATAACCACTCCACACTTAAATCCTTGTTCGTCCTCGAACAACTCTTTACTCTGAGCATATAAGATGAGGAGACTCTACACTTCTACTACATGCAAGATACTCAAGCTATTACTATAGTGACTACACAGAATACAAGTTTTTACACTAATCTTGTTACAACACAATTGTCAATTCAAGACCATTACTCCAAAATATCCTAACCTCAAGAATTGACTCACCAAGTTGGAAAACTCATACATATTTCTCAATCACAGACATCATAAAAATCACCCAACTATTATCAAACATTATTCCTCACCAAAAAATAGATACCCATAATCACTCACATAGATGCAGTTTATCACAAAATAAGTATAAAAATTAAATTATGCTCACTCTCACAAAGAATTCACAAGTTACACAAAATGAACCATAGGTTTTCCCGTAGTGTAGTACTCCACTAATGTCAGAATGATGAAGTTTAGTATCAAATAGGTCTTTAAGTATTGTAATATAGGTTCAGGGAAGGGTAGGAACTATTTTGGACAAGAAAGTGACTATCTTCCTTAAGTGCTTTAATATATTACTTTTTAAATTCAATTCAACTCTAACAACCAGATTACACCACTTTTATCTACCCCATTCCCTTTTGTTTTTCACCCTATCTCATTAAGATCATTTACATACACTATAGGGGGAGTAGTCTATGCACAACTTATTCGATTTGAACAAATCTTTATTCTTTTCATTACTCAACTCCCCACCATAACACATATCATTTTTTAGAACACCAATAACTATCACTTTGGGGCTTCAATTTCAACTTTTCTTCTTCAATTTCACACTCCTTAACTCACTAATTTTACAATAAAGCACTTAGGAGCTTTGGATCAAATTAATGTCTATCAAAGAAGGTATTAAGCTTCACATGAGGCTGTCAAACAAAAAGCTAAAGGCTCAACATGGCTTACTAGGATTATCACAAAGTTAGGTCAAAAAGAAGGTATAAAACAAGGCTATCAAAGAAATGCCTATATCATCTCCTAAACCCACACTCTTTATTTTGCTTTGCACACACACCAGGAAAGTTCTAAACATCATATGCAATAAAAATATACAAATACCTCACATCGCACATATCACATGCTCAACTTTAAGTTGGATCATCATACACTCTCAACTAAACAATCACATGAATTCAACTTTAAGCCATTAAGTACAAGAGTCATAATCATTAGCCTAGGAGTCTAAATAGTAGCAATTCACATAATCAATATTCTTTTACAACCAAAACACTTGTATTATGCAGTCAAATATATCACCGAAAAGAACATCCTACTTATTCCTGACACAAAAATTTTAAATTTACCCTAAAATGGGAATTTCCACACCCCACACTTAAGAATCTACTTTGTCCCCAAAGTATACTTTAAAAGTCGAGATAGAAATACTCCCTAAGGCCTCTAGGCCTAGCTAGTAGCATCTTTATACATCAAGGGGGTCTGGGATCCCACACTTAGTCTTTGCCATGCTCCTTAGCTCAGGTTTTCGGTACTCAGACATCCCATCAACCTGTGACTTAACAACAACTACATGAAGTAAAAACAAAAAAAAACTAAAACTAAAACATACATACTTAACTTGGTTTGCCTCCCAAGCAGCACTTAATTTAGTGTCACGGCATGACCCAACTATGACTCATCCAAATTCCTTCCTTCTTTTCCTCACACTTGGGGTCCATCTTCTTATTTATTTTGGACCTCTTAAGTATGAACTCTCAAGGTCAACAGTTTTTTTACAAATAGCCTTTTCAGGCTCATCAATCTACATCATGTTGGTCTTAGGTGGTTGTGGCTTAGGCTACTCATTAAGGAAGTTTGAAGAGGTATTTTGTGGAACCATCTCCACCACCCCACACTAATCCCCTTCAATTACAATAATCATGCACAAGTATTTGTAATGGTATAGTGTGTTAGTGGTTTGTACACTTTAAAAACCACCTTTTCATTCTCCAACCTCATTATGAGTGTGCCTTCTCTCACATCTATCAAAGCTCTTCCCATAACTAAGAATGGATGTCCCAAGATGATTGGCACCTATTCATCTTCTTAAAAATCTAAAATAATAAAGTTAGCTGGAATAAAAAATTTACCAATATTTATAAGAACATCCTTTATTACTCCTTCAGGATGGGCTATGGTCCCATTTGCCATCTGCAGTAGCACCAAGCTCGGTTTCACTTTCCCAGCCCAATGTGTTGAACAAGGATAGGGACATTAAGTTTATGTTTTCCCTTAAGTCACTAAGTGTATGGACCAACTCGTTGTTGCCATTTGAATGGAGAGAGTGAACTTCCCATGGTCTTTGGGGTATTTGGGCATCTTTTGCATCACCACAGAGCTACACTCCTTATTAAGTGTTGCCACCTCCACATCCTATAGCTTAATTTTATTAGAGACCATATCCCTCAAGTACTTAGCATACTTGGGCATTCCCTGAAAAACATCTAAAAGAGGTAAATTAATGTAAAGATCTCTGACCGTGTCAAAGAACTTCTTGAAGCATGCATCCTTATTTACATTTATATGCTTCTGTGGGAAAGGTAGTGGTGGGATCTTCTTCACCTCTTCAGCAACTTTTTCTTTCGAGTACTCAAACTTTCTCAAATTTTCAGCAACTTTGTTATTTACCTGTTAGGAGTCAAATATGCATCTACCTCCTTAGTTTTCTTTGAAGGTCCTTCATTAAGTTCCTTACCACTTCTTAAAGTGATTGTCATAACTTGTTTAGGATTTTCAGTATCACTTGGCAAACCACCTTGAGGATTGGTATTTTGTGCCTTTGTAAACTTACAAATTTGCAACTCCATACTCCTTGTAGCTACGTGCTTGCTCTCTATATTTGCTGCTAATTGTTCTTGAGTAGCCATGATTTTCTTTAGCTTCTCTTTCACATTGATGTTCTGAGTTATGGCTTGATTATTCTGAACCTGCTGCTGTTGGGCGTACCATGGGGTATTTAGTAGATGAGTTTGCCACTTTATATTGTAGGTGTTCCCATAGTTTAGGCCTCTGAACATTGCCTAGAAACATCACAGACTCAGGATTTACAGCACATATAGTCACTGAATGCCTACTGTTACCACAAACCTTACACCAACCTACAGTCTGTTGGATTAGATTAGTTGTGGCTGCAGGTTGTGCAACCCCCCAACTTCATATTACTTATTTGATTCTATAGAGAAGCAAGTAGAGTGGATAAGGCATTAAAATGGTCCATCTCCAACACACCAGCAACCTTCTTTGTGGCATTTCTTAAGTCTGAATGCCACTTGAGATTACCTTGTCCAATTTGGTTTAATAAAGTATACAGCTCATTGTACGCCATCTCAATAGCTTGGCCACCTGTAGCTGAATCTAACAAAATTTCTGTGTCATGGTCAAGTGCTTCAAAAAAAAATGTGAGCTAATACCTCATTGGATTGTTGATGATGTGGATAGTCCCAAGCATGATAGAAAGTCTCAGTTGGCTTTTGTTTGAAGCACATAATTTCACTGTGGAGTCTCGCAGTTTTTCCAGATGAAAAAAATCAGATAAGGAATCTCTAGGCTAAGTCATCCCATGTTGTGATTAAATTTTTTAGCTCAGCATTCAACCACCTCTTCGTTTCCCCTAATAGTGAAAAGGGGAATAGTGTCAACCTCACATAGTCAGTTGATACATCCATAGGGATAAATGTGTCACTGATCTCTAAAATATTCCATGGGTGGACTTGTGGATCTTTATATGAAATCCCGATAAACTTTCCACAGCTAATCAAAAGTTGCACCATTGATGTGTGAGCTAATGCTAATACATTTGAGGCTTTTAACTAAGAATAATTGTGAAGTCTTAAGTAATTTTTGTCTTTTTTGATTGTTTTATGCTTGATATTGCAGAAGAAGCTAATATGTTAGAGAACCAACAAGAATGGAAGCAAATAAGGTGAAATCTGAAGTAAATAGAGGCAAAGTATAGCTGACGACATTTGTTATAAGTCGTCAGCCCTGTGATAAGCTATTAGCTTTATCGTCAGCCATAGACAGAGAATTGACCTAAGTTAAAAGATGTGACTATATTTTGTGATAGATCGTCAAGGAGCAGATAAGCCGTCAAGAATGTCATCAGCCTAAGGCAGCACATGAGAATTGAAGCAAAGAATTGAAAACATTTGTGATAAGTCATCAACGAGCAGATAGGGTGTCACCATTTGTCATCAGCGATAGGCAGCAAGTGTCCAAAGCAAAAAAGAAAGCTGACGACATTTATGATAAGTCGTCAGCCTCCTGATAGTCTATCACAAATTCCATCACCTAATCCGAAGAATTTTGAATTTTATTATTTATTTCCATAAATAGGATGAACTATTTAAAGCCTTGTTTAGGATTTTCTTGAGAGTTCCGAACCTTGAGTTTTGAGACACGATACTTAGATATTTTTCTCCCTCTTCTTTTGGCTTGAGAAAGCAATTACTTTAAAGAGACTATCATCATTATTTTGGGATTTTATTTGGTGATTTAATCTGAGAATCTCTAGTTTCTATTCATTTTTTGGTAAGTTTATCTTTCAAAGAATGAATTCATCTAGTTGCTTCGATTATTATGTCATGAGAAGCTAAATTTCTTAAACCCGAATTATGGGATATTGGGGTAGGTTTTGATAAGGTGTTGAGTGTTCAAGATTCGAAAGCTGGTAGGACTCCTTGGTAATTCTGATGTTTTAATTATTTTCTATTGGTTGCAAATGATAGATAACACCTGCTTTGATTTGCTTGTGAAAGAAATCAAATATAGTGGGAAGTGAATTATCAACAGGGACTTGGAAACACTAAACTTCCATTTAATAATCAGTTTTGTAACAAGGTTGGTTAACCTGAGGTGAAATCTGGGAAGTGAATATAAATTCCCTAAGTCCGAGAGGATTAGGTAACTTAATGCTTAAGTAGGTCGAGAGACATTTAAGCCTAACATTGCTAAAGATAACTTATTGTCCTACCTACCGCAAGAATCTTGAACCACTAGTAGCATCTGTCAAGTACCAAAACCCCTAGTGAATTTAATTTTGGTTTTTCATAAACTCTTGATTACAAACATTTAAACTAAAGTGACCAACAATTACTTATTAACTAAAACCCCCCTGTTTCTGGAAACATCCAACTATTAGTTGATTAAATTGCAAACGACTTACGTTCACACCATATTACTTATGGGATTCGACCCCAACCTAGTTGGGTTTTATATTAACAACGATCCCTTACATTCTCGTTGAGAGGTGTATTTTGAGTGTTATCAAAAATGGCACCGTTGTCAGGGAATACGGTTGAAAACTAAAGTTTGTGTGCGCTAATTGACTGTTAGTCAAGTTTCCTAGTTTTATGTTTATTTTTTATTTTTGTTTATTTGCAGGATCTTTATAGTGTATTCCAAGAACCATAAGTTCTGGAGAACCGCTATTACCACCTAATCCGGAACCGTAATGAATTGGAAGAATGGCAGAACAGCAAGAGGCTGACAGATTGGCATCCTTAGCTAGAGCTCAGATGAATGTGCAAAATGTCAGGCAACAATCATGACATCCAAATATTGAGGAGAAGATTTGGGAGACGAGGAGTTGTTGAATCCTGGTAACCCAAGGCGTGCAGAGCAAATAGCTGCACCATTACGGCGTAATATTAATAGGAACCGTCCGTTCCAAGAAAGGCAAGAGTACCAGCCGGTCCAGCATGATCTCAATGATGAAGATTATGGAATGGACAGAGAAGGTGCAACGGGTGCAATTATTCCTCCACCGTTGGCACCTGGTGCAAAATTCAGCATTACGAGTACTATGATTCAACTCCTAAATCTGAAGGGGTTGTTTGGTGGCCTTCCTGGGGATGACTCAAACCTGCATCTGGTGAATTTTGTCACCATCTACAAATCTTTTGATAACCTAGGAGTAGGCCAGATTGTTATCCGGTTGAGATTATTTCTGTTGTCTCTATCTGGGGAGGCAACATTGTGGCTAAATGAGCTGACACCCGATTCTATAACTAACTGGAGGCAGTTGAAAGGAGCTTTCCTAGAAAGGTTCTTTCTGCATTATAGGAGGGTATAGTTGAGGGACGAGATCAGCAACTTTAGGTAGCTCCCGACTGAAGCCTTACATGAAACCTGGGAAAGATTCAAGAAGAAGTTGACACAGTGTCCGAACCACAACATGACGGGCATACATTTGATGGAGACTTTGTACAGGGCTCTTAACTCTGTTACAAAGCCAATTGTAGACAATGTTTCTGGTGGTTCGTTTGTTGATCTTACACTCCCAGAGGCTTCAGAGATGCTGGACAGAATGACCAAACAGAGTCGGGCATGGTATACCAGAGATTCTGTGGTGGCCTGCCCCACTGCTTCTATAGGTATTACTGTGGAACAACGCAAAAGAGAAGAGGAACGTGACCAAGACATGGCTCACCTTAAAACACAGATAGACTTACTAACCAAGCACTTTCTATCAGGCAAGATTGAAAAGGTAAAAGTTGTGGGATCTCAAGATAGAAGTGAGGCTGATGCAGATGAAGAGGCTAACTATGTTAATAATCAGGAGAGTTTTCGAGGCAATATCCAAGGGAATCAATGTAGAACTTACTATGATAAGGCTGGTTATAAGGATAAGGAGCAAGGAAATTGGAGGAATAACAATGACAAGAGTGGGTTATATGTTCTTCCTGGAAATCGTGAAGCTGCTTCAACAAGTTCTGAAAAGATATCCATGGATGACATGATGGCTAAGTTGTTTAAGGGAGTGGAGGCTACCAACTCTGGTGTGACCACCATGAAGACTGATATGATATCCATCAGTTAGTTGGTGTACTCACACTCCACCGCAATCAAATAGTTGGAGCAGCAGATGAGTCAACTCTCTGCAGGATTCAACCAGATGAAGAGCGGAACGTTACCAAGTGATACAGTCTAGAATCCGCAAAATGATGGCTTATGCATGGTTATTATCACTAGAAGTGGTAAGATATTTCCTGGCCCCTTCTATGGGCGAACCTGTAGTTGATGAGGTAGTTGATGTTGAACTGGAAGAAAGTAGTCCAATGGAGTCAGAGAAGCTGGAAAATTCTGATGATGCTCCAAATAAATACAAAGAGAAGGAGAAGGAGGTAGTGCTGAAATCTATCCTGAGACCACCACCTCCATTTCCTCGGCGGTTAAAGAAAACGGTTGATGATGCAAAATTCAGAAAATTCATGGCAATGCTCAAGCAATTAAGAATAAATGTTCCTTTGGTTGAGGCACTTGAGCAAATTCCAGGATACGCGAAGTTCATGAAAGACCTTGTGAATAAGAAACTGAAGGTTATCCATGAGATGAAGGACAATCTCTTTTATTGTGGCGCTATCTCTACAAGGTCTTTAGTGCAGAAAAAGGCAGATTCGGGAGCGTTTACCATCCCGTGTTCTATTGGGTCCCTGAATTTCATAAAAGCACTATGCAATTTGGGAGCTAGTATAAACCTAATGCCACTCGCTGTGTACAAGAAATTAGGCTTGGGGGATACTACCCTGACAAACATGCGATTGGTGATGGCAGATAGGTCTGTAGAGCGGCCAGTGGGAATAGTACACGATGTATTGGTAAAGGTAGCCAACTTCATTCTGCCTGCTGATTTTGTAGTCCTGGACTATTGATAACGCTCAACTTACACCTCAAATTAGTGTAAGGCGGTGGTCGTCAATATATTTACCCAACTTTGGAGTCGGGGTCAAATCCACAGGGAACAATGTGAGTGGCGATTAAGCTAAATTGAAGCTATAGCTACAAGTTCAATTCAAACAAATGTTACAAAAATATAAAATTAAGATGGGGGTTTTGAAATTATAAAGTAATGTTGTCACTTCAATATTAATGTTTGTAATTAATATAAATGGGAAACCGGAGCTATGTTCACCAAGAGTTTCAGGAATTGACAGATACTAGGTAATGCTAGAGATTCTCGGAATGATGAGAACAGTAGAATATCCCTAACGATTATACTATCTGACTTATCCCTCGACCTCACTAGACAATTTATTATCTAATTCTCTCGAACTTAGATAACTTATCTATTTCCAATAGGATGTTATCTCAGGTAGATTAATCCAGTTACGGTATTAATCATTAAACGGAAGGTTGGTAGCTTCCGAGTCCCTGTTAATAATTCACGTCCTCTAGTCTATTTCTCCGTTAGAAGAAAATAAAACCTAAGGCATAACCTAATGTTCACAACCACTAGATTTCAGTTAAGACAACAGAATTTCAAGATGTTTCACTACTCTTTGAATCTGTTAAACACCTAGTATCATATCAAACCCTAATCCATGGATCCCAAACCCCAGCTAATGGAATTAGCCTCTAATTATTTGATGAACGAAATCACAAGTTGAATTCATAATGATAAGGATAACTTAAGATTAGATGGAAAACAACAAGTAGTTTCTTCGATTGAATTACAAGGTAGAAACCCAAAAATAGTTGATAAAAACAAGAAGAATGATTGATGTAAGAGAGCAATGTTACGTGACTCTCTTCCCTAGGTTAATTTTCTGATAGATGAAATATTAATTGATCAAAAACCCTAAAAGATGATATTTATACTAAAGCCTAATTAAGGAAATAAAATAACAAAATTAATAAAATTCTTTGGATTAGGTGACGTCGTCACTGACGCCACGTCAAGGTTCTGACGTCTTATCACAGATGGCATCAGAATTGCTCTAGTTGCCTTCAAAATCTGTCTTAGGCTGACAATGTTGCTAACCCCGCATCACCGATCTGACACTGTATCACCAACGTCGTCAGATTTCTTCTTCAAGCTCAATTCTCTGGTTTAGGCTGACGCCCATCGTGATGCCTTATCAGCTCTTTGACGTCATGTCACCAATGTCATCAGAACTTTCTCTTAGACTTCAAATCTCTCGTTAGGGCTAACGCCAATGCTGATAGCCTATCACAAGGCTGACGACTTATCACGGTCGTCGTCAGCCATGTTTTCAGCTCTTTTTGCTCAGATTTTAGCTCTTTTGCTCCATTGTTATTTATTTCCATGCATCTTGACTTTCCTACAAAATCTTAAGAAATATCATAAAAACACCAGTAGTTACTTAAGAACTTACAATTACTTTGAGTTAAAAAGTCTTAAATGTGCTACAAAAATCTAGCACATCAACACCCTCCACTTAAAACAATTGCTTGTCCTCAAGCAACTATATAACACCATATTACGATGCTTAACCAAGATACACATAAGATACCTATGACAGTTGATTATCAAGTTTAGCTCAAAACACATTACCCTCTCCATTTTCAATCACCTTAAACCCAACTGTGCATATCAATAAAGATCCACAATGTGACTCAAAGGATTCAAGATATGGCATCAATTCAGCAACAACAACCATGCATGTACCAATATTACACTATCCAAACAAGTTAATAGCTAGCAATGCAACCGATGTGCCCTTACAACAAAGAATTCCGTCCTCACTCATATATGAACTCAAGCATGTCAATGCGGGGACGGTCAAAAGACTCTCACTCTCAGAAAGAAATTCCAATCAATGCATGTCAAATACCATATGCTTGCCCTTATTTTCATTACCAAGGTGTCCAGACAGGTAAGTTAGGATCACTATAGGTCTTTTCTTCAGCTGGTAATATAGGTTAAGTGCTAGTATGATATTCAATGGCATTTAAAGTGACTAAGCCTCCTTGGCACTACCTTAACTTTTGGGGTTCACTTATTAACCTTTTTCTTCTTTTTCTCCTTTTCTTGATCACACATTATTCAGGATGGACGTGGCTTTTCTTTTTCATTTTTTTTTCACAATTATTCTTTTCTTATTCTTTTTCCACAGCACCCTACTTTTTATTTTTTTCTTTTATTCTACTATTCCTCATACTCATTTTACATCACGCACCCCTATGATAGCCACCCTCAACTTAGGCTGTTTGTCTAAGTCAAGGTGCACAGTGTCCAAGGAGAACCAGGGCCAAAACAGGTTCATTATGATATAAATGGGAAGGTGATAGGTGTCATAGAAAGAAATGGTCAATTCAGGCTCAAAATAGGGATCAAGAGATATCATGCATAACAGGGAAGGTCACTTAGGCTAAAAGTGGACTAACATCAACAACGGCCTATGATCCTTTCCTAACCCCTATCTTTCAACCAAAGTAAGACTAACCAGGCAAGTTTTAGATTTAACACACAAAGGGAACTAAGTAGCATCTCACACACACATGGCACAAAGGTGCATCACAAGCTACTACCTATCTGGTTCATGCGATTGTTTAGCAGTGGATATCATGTCACTAGTACTAATGCCATAACAAGATGCACAGTGATCACACATAAATGTTTATCACACAGTTATAAAACAGACCAACGGAGAGGTATTTATCAGTCTCAAAAATCAACAAAAATATGTCAGCTATCCTAGATACTTATTTTTCTCCCAATTAACCATAACACATCACAAAACAAAACACAATATGCCTAAATATGCCAGGTCTACTAGGAACAAGACTCCGAGGAAAAGAGGCACAGCAACAAAAACCCCAGGAGGACATCAACACCCACAAGTAGCCCCACCCTCAACTTAATATCATGCATTGTTCCCAACACGTCAAATCAAAACAAGAGAGTTAGAAACATACCTGTGGCACCATGGGTGCGAAGATCTGATGTCAATCACATAATACGAATACAAATAACAAAATACCTTGGGTTGCCTCCCAAGAAGCGCCTAGTTTAACGTCGCGGTACGACCCAACTCAGTTTTTTCCTCCACCTTGAGGATATGAATTTCAACCCCAACTTAGAGTCCATCTTCTTGCCTCGCTCATAGGGAGGTGGTATAAAGATTAAGAAGCCAAGTAATGAATGATGCATGGTAAACAACTCGACCTTAAAGTGAGGTGTGTTTTTATGTTGTTTATCAAGTGTGAAATAAAGAATATATGATTCTTGTTCCTCATCTTCACAGTCTTCCACTAGTCTAGATGCTTCCATAGACAAGATATCATCTAAACATAATATGGAAAAATGCTTTGAGTGTGGCCCAACATATCCTACGTCAAAATTTACACTATCCTCTACACGCTCACTTTTATTCATCTTCTCAACATTTTCACTTTGAATTGGGCTAGAGTCTTCATAAGAGATTGGCTTTTTTTCTTTTTTTGCCTCTGGCACTATTTCCTCAATCTTGGCATCATCCCTCATGGTTGGTTCGGTTGGTTGGGAAATCTCCAAGGTCTGCTCAACATCAAGAACAACATCGATATAGGGTTATTGCTCCTCATCTTCACACTCATCCATTATGTTAAATGATTCTAAAGACAAGATATCATCTAACCACAATGTAGAAAAGTGTTTTGGATGATTGACCTTGATATCTATCTCTTCTATCCTTTCTCTTTCCTTATTAAATTCCCTAATGTCTTGACGTATGTCACATATGGTATCATTCATTGTGTCTGTATGATCCAACATTAGTTGAAGCATAGCTTCAATGTCACTCTTTCCAGTGCTTCGTTCTTCCTTTTCTTGACCATAAGACCTGTCATACTCATAAAAAAAACTAGAACTTGGGTTAGCACAATAGGGGGAGGGGGAATTTGAGCAATCACTCCAATGTCCATCTTGACCACCACAAAAAGAACAATTATACTCCCAGTAGGATGGATATGGTGCACACATCTCTCTCCGGGAACATATCTACAGTCATGCCAAAAGTGGGGTCCATCACAATATGGACATGGATCATCCAGATAAGATCTCCAACCATCAAACTCACATTCATTCCATGATGCCATAGTAAGAAATAATCAAAAATAAAGAAAATATACCTAACACATGAAACAAAGGAAATCACAAACAAATATTTACAAGTTCAAATTCAAGAAAGTAAGCTAAAATTCCAAACCACTCAATACGCCAAATTATTCCCCGGCAACGGCGCTATTTTTTATAACGCTTAACTTACACCTCAAATTAGTGTAAGACGGTCGTCGTCAATATATTTACCCAACTTTGGAGTCGGGGTCGAATCAACAGGGAACAATGTGAGTGGCGATTAAGCTAATTTAAAGGTATAGCTACAAGTTCAATTCAAACAAATGGTACGAAAATATAAAATTAAGATGGGGATTTTGAAAGTATCAAGTAATGTTGTCACTTTAATATTAATGTTTGAAATCAATATAAATGGGAAACCAGAGCTATGTTCACCAAGAGTTTCGGGAATTGATAGATACTAGGTAATGCTAGACATTCTCAGAATGATAAGAATAGTAGAATATCCCTGACGATTATACTATCTGACTTATCTCTCGACCTCACCAGACAATTTATTATCAAATTCTCTCGAACTTAGATAACTTATCTATTTCCAATAGGATGTTATCTCAGGTAGATTAATCAATTTACGACATTAATCATTAAACAGAAGGTTGGTAGCTTCCGAGTCCCTGTTAATAATTCACGTCCTCTAGTCTATTTCTCCATTTGAAGCAAATAAAACCTAAGGCATAACCTAATGTTTGCAACCACTAGATTTGAGTTAAAACAACAGAATTTCAAGATGTTCCACTACTCTTTAAATCCGTTAAACACCTAGTATCATATCAAACCCTAATCTATGGATCCCATAACCCCAGCTAATGGAATTAGCCGCTCATGATTTGATGAACGAAATCACAAGTTGAATTCATAATGATAAGGATAACTTATGATTAGATGGAAAAGAATAAGTAGTTTCTTTGATTGAATCACAAGGTAGAAACCCAAAAATAGTTGATAAAAACAAGAAGAATAATTGATGTAAGAGAGCAATGTTACGTGTCTCTCTTCCCTAGGTTAATTTTCTGATAGATGAATTATTAATTGATCAAAAACCCTAAAAGATGATATTTATACTAAAGCCTAATTAAGGAAATAAAATAACAATATTAATAAAATTCTTCAGATTAGGTGACGCCGTCGCTGAAGCCACGTCAAGGTTCTGATGCCTTATCACGGATGGCGTCAGAATTGCTCCAGTTGCCTTCAAAATCTATCTTTGGCTGACGATGTAGCTGACGCCGTGTCACTGATCTGATGGTGTATCACCAATGTCGTCATATTTCTTCTTCAAGCTCAATTCTCTGGTTTAGGCTAACGCCTATCGTGACGCCTTATCAGCTCTTTAACGCCATGTCACCAATGTCGTCATAACTTCCTCTCAGACTTTAACTCTCTGGTTAGGGATGACGCCAATGCTAATATCCTATCACAAGGCTGACGACTTATCACGGTCGTCGTCATCCATGCTTTCAGCTCTTTTTGCTCAGATTTTTGCCCTTTTTCTCCATTGTTATTTATTTCCATGCATCTTGACTTTCCTACAAAATCTTAAGAAATATCATCAAAAACACCAGTAGTTACTTAAGAACTTACAATTATTTTGAGTTAAAAAGTCTTAAATGTGCTACAAAAATCTAACATATCAACTATGAGGTGGAATTCAAAGTGCCTATCATTTTGGGTAAACCATTCCTTGAAACTGGGAGAGTGATAGTGGATATAGAACTAAATGAGCTGAAGTTCAGGTTCAATGACAATGAAGCAAGATTCAAAATACACTCATCCATGACATCGACAAAGGAGATGAGTGTTTTCTCAATCGTGGACGTATTCTATGAAGATGGTAAAGGTGTATCAACACGTTGTCTTGGCGAAGTCTGAGTTGTCAAGATAACCAAGTCGTGTTGCGACAGTAAATTAGGCGCTATTGGGAGGTAACCCAAAATATTTATATTCCAGCAAATTATTTATTTTTGTAGTTAGGTTCTACTTTAAAGAAGGTGGAATCGATATATCTAGCCAAGTTCTCCTGACGACATTTTTGATGGGTTGTCACAATTGTGATAATCCGTAAGCTTTGTCATCAGAAACAGCAGCTCTGAGGCAATTTTTATTAAGGCTGACGACATTTGTGATAAGCTATCAAAATTGAGACGGCTTATCAGAAATTTCATCACAAAAAGCCCCAACATTAGCTGAAATTGTGGGCCAAATTAAAAAGACCCAACCCGGCCCACAGCTTGGCCTTTCCACCTTCCCGCTTAGTTTTTTTAAGTTATTCTCTTTCCATCTTTGGTTTAATTTCTTCCCTTTTCAAAGTCTCTCCAACTAAAACAAAAGAAATTTTCCTTGTATGTGTGGGTTTGCAATAAAAATGAAGAACCTCTGTTTATTTCCTCTTACTTGTGAAACGACATTGAAGGCTCCCATCAGGTATGCTCAGAACCTAGCATTTCTTTTCAAGTGGTAAGTGATAAATTGATGAAAACCCAAGTTCCCAAGAAGCTTAAACCAAGTTCAGCTTGCAAAAATGGCTAAAAATTAGAACTAGGGTTTGCTGTGCAAGCTTAATGTTTAAAAGTTTAGCTCAAAAATGAAAATCGAGTGGATTTTAAGAAAAAATGGGACCAAAAATTGAGTTAAAATAAAGTTAGGGTTCTATTTATAGATAACGACATTCTTGATAAGCTATCACAACTGTGACAACTTGTTAGAAATGCCATCAGAAGTCGATAAAAATTTTGTGGGTTCTGTTTAGGGCTGACAACATTCATGATAAGCTATCACACCTGTGATGGCTTATCAGAAATGTCATCACACCTGGGACCTGAAGTCTTACAAAATCCTTTCAAGGGGTGTGGAATTTCAATGATTGATGTCTTGTGTCTATACTCTTGAGGGTCAACTAATAGTTTTTATCTTGCTACAAGTCTTGAAATGGCACCCAAAGGAAAGAACTCAAAATCCACAAAGAAAGTGACCAAGGGAAGTGTACCTCGGAGACTCTTCAATGAAGATTCTGATTATGAAGAGGAAGAGCCTCTGCTCAGGAAGCAAAAGAAGAAGCAAGGCCCTAAAAAGACTCCACCACCCCCACCAATTAAGGTGGAGGAGAGTGAAGAAAGTGACACTGAGCTAACAATATCTGAGCATACAAATTCTAAGAAGATGGTCGCTGAGAAACAAGAGTCTGAACATGCTGAATCTGAAGAGCATGATTCAGATCATCCTGATTCCGAGGGGCATGAATCTGAGGGACCATCAACTGAGTCCCCTTCTGCTGAGCCAGAAGATGATGAAGACTCTCCGATTTGGGGAACTATGGTCAAATGCAAGAATCCTAAAGTCCGAGATGGCACTAGATGGCAGATTCCCAAAGCTCAGAAAATCTTCTTTGATGGGCTTCGCAGAACCAACAGAAGAGCTGTCAAGAGGTCAATATTTGAGGAGAAGAGAATCATCACTAAGGGGTTGAGCAGGTACCCAGAGGTGGAGAAGAAATTTCATAGCTATGATTTGTGATAGACTACACGAGGAGGAAATTTATTTTGCCCTACACTAGCTAGGGAGTTCTATGCAAACTACCAAGCTCGCTTGGAAAACATGCATAGAGAAAGAGAGAAAGCAGCTAACCAATCTTTGTTGGATAAATTTCTGGTACGGGGAATAATGGTGGATGTTTCTGAATCAACAATCAACAGGTTCATTCATGGCCCGAACTTCACTCCTCAGGCTACTTCACCTACTTTCTATGCCCGGTTAAAGCATCGGAAAAATCAGCGAAATTGGTTAGCCACACTCATAGCCGATGGAGAACCAAAATGGCAAATAAATCTGAGTGAAATGATCTTTAAGGCCTCCCTGACTTCAGAGGCAAGATTTTGGTGGGGTATTGTACATACGTGGTTGATGCCCATAAATGGTGATAATATCTTTGGAGATGATTGAGAAATATTAGTCGCAAGTTTTGTGGCTAACCTCAAATTGAATTTTGGAGAGATTATCGCCAAATAGATAAAAATTTGGGTCTCAAGGTCTGATACAGCATATCCCTTCCCTTGTTTAATTACAAGGTTGTGTAGGGAAGAAAATATGTCGAAGATTGTAGGGTTAGAAAAAGAACTCTTTGCCAGGAAACCCACAATCCGATCCAAAATGAGGAAAATCAGCCAAGGCTAATGCTTGACAGGGGCACAGAGATTCCAACTGATCCATCGGTTACAGGTACTAGTTCAGCACCAAATGTAGAGGTGTCTGATTCTGAAGCTGTACCTCCAACATCTGCAATAATGGCAGAATTATCAGTGCCCAGAACTGAGACAATTCCTCCAGCTCCAGTGCCTACAATAGAATTTATCTTCAACCCTATGAATTTTAGGAGAGTAGCAAAGCAGTCCAAGTGCTGCGAAGCTCAGCTTAAACTCTTTGCCAAGAAATTTGCAGCTGTAATTGACAAAAGAGTTAAGGCTACACTTGAGCCTTACAAGGCTCTGCCGGGCCGGATTGATGAATTGGAGAATCGCTTCAATGCACATTCGAGAGAGAGGTCAGATCTAGAGATGGCATTATTTATATCAAACCTAGACAAAGTAAAGGCAAAGGTTGGAAAGCTATAGAAGCACCACATTATGGTGTTAGTAGATCCAGTAGTTGAGGAGTCTGAGGGAGAAATCTCGTTGCTTGATCTCACGGAGGATCCATTGAAGAAAAAGAAGAAAAAGGTGAGAAGAAATGAAAAGGAAAGAGAGAGAGGCCCAATAGTGATGAAGAAAGAAATGCAAAACAGAGGGCAAGAAGGAAGTCTAAAAAGGAGGAGATGAAAAAGGTGAGAATTTAGTCCTTAGTGGACAATGAGATATGGGAGGCAGTCATTCGAGCGAGAGCCGCAGGTGCATCTACTAGTGGGCCTTCAGAGATTGATAGACCAGCTGCACTAAAACAGAGAAAGGCTCCTAATGGAGATGCTGCAGCAGGGTCAGGAACCCATGACCCCCGAGATTGATCTATTGCAGGTAAACTTTAACCCTTAGTTTAGATTTTATTTGATTGTAAGTTGAGGGTGTAGGGTAAATTTTTTTTTGTAAGATTTTGTAGTCGACTAGGAGAAATACTTGTACTTGAGGCAGCTGAATTGTTTTTGTGATTTTTGTACACCTCTTCAAGTGGTCTACTAATTTAAACTGAGTGATTTGCATTTAAGTGTGACCACCGTGCATCTTTGTATGGCATTAGTTCTAGTAATATAATAATCATTGCTAAATAGTTGCATGAACTGAATGAGTAGTCGGGTGCGATATACCTATGCGCCAAGTGTGTGTGTGAGATGTTACTCAGTTCCTTCTGTATGTTAAATCCAGATCTTGATCGATTAGTCTTACCTAGGTTGAAGGATAGGGGTTAGGAAAGGATCATAGGCCATTTTAATATTAGCTCACTTTAGCCTAAATGACCTTCCCTATGTGTATCATATCTCTTGATCCTTGTTTTGAGCCTAATTAGCCTATTTCCTTGTATGACACTTGTCACCTTCTCATTTAGATCATAATGAAACTGTTTTGGCCCTGGTCCTTCTTGGACACTGTGCACCTTAACTTAGGCAAATGGCCTAAGTTGAGGGTGGCTATCATAGGGGTTCGTGATATAGAATGAGTATGAATAAAGGTAGCATAAAAGAAAGAAATAAAAAGCTGGGTGCAGAGAAAAAGAGCAAGAAAAAGAAAAATTGTGAAAAAAATAAGTAATTGAGAAAAGACTGCACCCATCCTAAATAATTATGATCAAGAAAAGAAAAGAGTGGAAAAGTCTAATGAGTGAAACCCCAAAAATCTAGTGTAGTGTCAAGGAGGCTTAGTCACTTTAAATACCATCGAGTATCATACCAGCCCCTAGCCTACATTACAAGCCTAAGAGAAGTCCTATAGTGATCCTAGCTGACCTATCTGAAGAGCTGGGTAATGAAAATAAGGGCAAGCCTATGGTACTTGGCTTACACTTATTGGAACTTCGTTCTAAGAGTGAGTATTTTGAGTGTCCCCATGGTTACATATATAATTCCTGATATGAGATGAGAGGAATTTCTTTGCTGTGAGGGTACACTGGTTACATTGCTAGTTACTAACTTGTTCGGGTAGTGTAAAATTGGTCTATGCATGGTTGTTATAGCTGAATTGATTCCATATATTGATTCTTGTGTGTTGCATTGGTGTTCTTCATTGTACTTAAATTGGCTGACTTTGGAGATGGTGAAAGTGTTTCAAAATGATATGGATGACTGACTGCCAAATATGCTTTGTATTCTCTTAGTTGTGATGAGTTGCTTGAGGACAAGCAATTGTTTTAAGTTGAGGGTGTTGATGTGTGAGCTAATTCTAACATATTTGAGGCTTTTAACTAAGAATAATTGCGAAGTCTTAAGTAACTTTTGTCATTTTTGATTGTTTTATGCTTGATTTGGCAGAAGAAGCTAATATGTTAGAGAACCAACAAGTATGGAAGCAAAAGAGCTGAAATCTGAAGTAAATAGAGGCAAAGTGTGGATGGAGACAGTTGTGATAAGTCGTCATCCCTTTGATAAGCTATCAGCTTCACCGTTAGCTATAGACAGAGAATTGGCCTAAGTTGAAAGTTGTGATGACATTTTGTGATAGGTCATCAAGGAGATGATAAGCCGTCAAGAATGTCGTCAGCCTAAGGTAGAACATGAGAACTGAAGCAGAGACTTGATGAAATTTGTGATAAGTCCTCAAAGAGATGATAGGGCATCACTGTTTATCGTCAGCGTTAGGCAGCATGTGTCCAAAGAAAAGAGGAAGCTGACGACATTTGTGATAAGTCGCCAGCCTCCTAATAGGCTATCACAAATAGCGTCCCCTAATCCAAAGAATTTCTGAATTTTATTATTTGTTTCCTTAATTAGGTTGAACTATTTAAAGTCTTGTTTAGGGTTTTCTTGAGAGTTCCGAACCAAGACCAAGCACGATCACCAAAGAAATTTAAAAAAGTAAAACTAAAATAAAACAATTGTTAATTTATAAGTCCCCGGTAATGGTGCCAAAAACATAACAGTGCCCAAGTGCTCACCCAAGTGTACGTGGTCCAACACTTTGTTTACCAAGTAATATTGTGGCCTTAAAGAAATCCAAGTATCAATCCCACAGAGACTTTTTCCAACAACTATCAAATTCTAGTTCACTTATTCAAAATAACTTGAAGTAAAGTAATAAAAAAGAGTTTGGATATTTGAAAAACTAAACGTAAAGTAAACAGTGTAAAAAGTAAAAGACTAAAGACAATCAATAAAGTAAAGCCCAAGGTTAAATCACTTCGAACAATCATACTATGCCATTGAATTTCATTTGTTAGATCGCTTATCTTGGTTGTTGATTCGTAGGATTTATCACATGATCATGGTCACCCTACCTCTAATCGTCTACCTAACTTAGACATTACAACTACATCGTTGAGTGGGGATGTAATAATCCAATTAAGTGCTTAAAGCTATCATACTATATGTGAACTAAGAAAGGATTCTAGGTACATCTCTGTCCTAGATGCTAATTCAAATTCCTTATTTCATAAAGGAATAAGAACCTTACTTTGTTTATCCCCGCGTTCTATTTTCCTATTCCCCCTCCCGAGATCACAATGTTGACAATATACATATACTCTAAGGTTAGATACTCCATAAAATAATTAAAACAAGGATAAACAAACAACCAAATCTTTTAAGCAAATTAACGAACTCAATTCAAAATGATAGTAGTCATGTTCTTGGCTTTAACCCCAGAAAGGAGGTGTTTAGCCACTAATCGGCATAATCATGATCCAAATAATTGAATTTATAATCAAATATATTAAAAAGCTACAGTTTAATAAAAAAAACTTAAATAAAGTGTTTATCATCCCCTTACGATTCTCCAAGATGTCCAATATGATAAACAAAGTGTACAAGAGGTGTATTTATAGTTAGGCAAAGCCTAAACCGTGTAAGATTTGGAGGGGGCGTCGCGGGATTTTGAGCAACGAACTGTAGGGGGTTTGCGGGCTATATTACACCACTCCAAGGCATATACATGGCCTCTAGTGCACTTCAATGTCTGGGGCAACGCAGGTATATCGCCTCCACTCACTGGAATTGGCCAATTTCTCCAATATTTGTCTAAGTGTTCCACCTCTTTTCCTCTTGCCTCGTGGTGTTGTTTTGCCTTTGTTTTCAGCTTGTATATCATCAAAATATCATCCACATCAACTCATAAAGCATCCTACATGATCAAACACCACACATTATAGTTCATCACAACTCAATGTCAACAATAGTGAACTAGAAACTCAATCTAAGCACTAGTCTCTACCACTTTATGCTTTAGTAAATTGTTGACTCTTGGCTCATTTTAATTGAATGTTGCAAACTATAAACAAGTTTTTCCATATATAATTAAGCATTCACACCATAAGGAACTCATTTAACGTACTAGAATCCACCGAAACTAACTAGAACGACACCTAGCTCAAGCTAGTTACACTCATTTTCTCGTCTAAACTCTAAGTGACTCAATTAAGCACAAACTTGTTTGATACCGCTTTTACACATTCCAATCACATACTTGAACACTTACATGCTTATTTATATCATCATTCACTCATAAAGCACACGAATTTTCCTCAAAACAAGTCTAAATAGGCTAGTATAACAACACTAGAGTGAATTAATACACCCAATATCACTACCCATAGACAGCCTATTCAGTGCGTCTACCGCCATGTTGGTCTTACCCGGATGATAGAGTACATTCATGTCATAAACCTTCAGTAACTCCAACCACCTTCTCTGATGAAGATTCATCTCCCACTAAGAAAATACATACTGAAGACTATTTTGGTCAGTGAAAACATCAACATACACACCATAGAAGTAGTACCTCTAAATTTTTAAGGCAAAAACCATGACAGCTAACTCCAAGTTATGAGTCGGGTAATTCTTTTTCTAATCCTTAAGTTTCATAAGGCATAGGTTATCACTCTTGCATTCTTCATCAACACACAACCTAACCCAACTCTAGAAGCATCACAATACACCATAAATCCATCTTACCCCTCTGGTAAAGCTAACAGTAAAGCCGGAGTTAATCTATTCTTTAGCTCTTTGAAACTCTTCTCACACTTATTCGACTAAGAACTTCACTTTGTTTTGGGTCAGCTTAGTAAATGGTACATCTATACAGGAGAACCCTTCAACAAACCTTCTATAATATCCAGTGATACCCCAAAAGCTCTTGATATCGAATGGAGTGATGGGTCTATGCTAGTGCTTCACTGCATTAGTCTACTGAGGATCTACATGAATACAAGCCCCTGAAATGGCATGCCCCAAGAAAATAATAGATTCCAACCAAAATTTATATTTACCAAACTTTGCATATAATTGACGATCCTTGAGGATCTACAGTACTATTCTCAAATATTTTGCATGTTCCTCCTTGCTCCTGGAATACATCAGTATGTCATCTATAAAGACAATAAGAAACGTGTTCAAGTACTGCTTGAAGACCCTATTCATCAAATCCATAAAGGCTACAGGATCATTTGTTAGTCCAAATGACATAACCACAAACTTAAAATGGATGTACCTTATTTGAAAAGCTATTTTTGGAATGTCTTTATCCCTAACTTTATATTGATTGTATCTCAACCAAAGGTCAATCATGGAAAACCATCGAGAACCCTGAAGTTGATCAAACAAATCATCGATTCTTAGAATGGGATACTGTTCTTGATGGTAACCTTGTTTAGCTATCTATAATCTATACATATTTTAAGAGTGACATCTTTCTTATGCAAGAAAAGAACCGGAGCACCCCCCAGAGAAACACTAGGTCTAATAAAGCCTTTCTAAGAGGTCCTTAAGTTTCTCCTTTAACTCTTTAAGTTCTGTCTGAGCCATGCAATATGGAGGGTGGTGATGGGATGAGTATCAGGAAGAAGATCAATACCAAACTTTATCTCTCTTTTTAGAGGTACCACTGGCACATCTTAAGGGAAAACCTCTGGAAATTCATTGACTACCAGTACTGATTAAACTATCAGGACTTCAGACTTAGTATATTTGACTTAAACTAAATGGTAGATACACCCTTTTGATATTAACTTTTGAGCCTTAATATAAGAGATAAAATGAACTTTGGGAGTCATTAAACTACCCTCTCATTCAAAAAATTCCACACTAGAAAACTGAAACTTCACCACACAGGTGTGACAATCTATTAATCCATAGCATTAAGGAGCCAATGCATACCCAGAATAACATCAAAATCTACCATCTCTAACTCTAATAGGTCTACTAGTATGACCTTATGGAGGATGGTAATAGGATCTCCCTATAGACTTACCTAGCAATAACTGACTCGTCCATGGGGGTAGAAACTAAGAAAGGCTTAGGGAGATTTTCAGGGCCTACCCTAAAATTTACAGCAACCAATGGAGTTACATAAGAGAGATTTGATCTCAGGTCTAACAACACATAAATATCAAGGTAAATGGCACGAATCATACTAGTGACAACATCTGGTGAACTCTTCTGCTCCTAATGGGATGGTAAAGCATAAAATTGATTCTAGAACTAACCACTACCGCTACTAGATAATGCACACTGTAAAGGAATTGGGTGGCCTAGCTGAGCTATTGGGTTTGTAGCCTAAGTCCAAGGATGAGCATCTCTACCTCCCTGTTTAGCATATGGACACTTCTTGATTGTGTGGCCCAGCTTTCCACAGCCATAGCAACCCTCTTTGTTTTTTAAACACTCATCGAGATGGGTCTTGCCACACTTTGGACATGTTGGGTAACTAGGCCTCCCGACTACACGTTCTGAGATCTAGAATTCAAACTCCTACCTCATTGTTCGTACCTGGTCCTTGGTGCAGGGGAACTAGATGAATATGGTACAGGCATTGATAAATAAACCTAAAACTGTGAATGACTTACCCCTCCAGACCTTGACTGACTATACTCAAATTGTCTAGTCCTAGCTCCCTTGTTTCTATTGTCTCTTTTCTTCAAATTTTCTTCCTCAATCTGTTGATCATGAGTCATCAACATAGAAATATCCATGTCTCCAATTAGCATGATATCCTACACTTCTTGACCACCAGATCAAATACCCCAGTAACAAACTTACTCATACGGGCTCTAAAATCAGATAACAACTCTAGGGTATTGTCACGCCCCAAAATCCCATCGGGCCGGACTGGCACCCGAAGCCGAGAAGGCCCGGGAGAACCCGTTCAAATACCTGTACTTTCATGTAAATGTCACCAAAAATTTGGATAGCACTTCGTTGCATATAGAAGGGTCTAATTACCTGTATCAGCACAACACGCACAAATATATATATATATATGTAATACTTGGCCGTCGGGGCCACCATATATACAAATATAACATCACTATATAAACTTCCATGACTTTACCCTTCCGTATGTCTACAAAGCCTCTACGATATACATGACATAACTAGGGTCGGGACAAACCTCCCGCCCACACATGACTCCTGTACAATAACAAAACATAAGGAACCGACTCGGAAAGCTCCAAAGCAAACTGGAGCTCACCAACAATAGTTGTATGACCTGGCTCCTATCTATGCTATGTATGAACTGAAACACCTGTGCCTGCAGCATCAAATGCAGGTCCCCCGTGAGGGACGTCAGTACGAAATATGTAGTGAGTATGTAAAGCTGTAAATAATCAAATGTGATATGGGGGATCAAGAAAATCAGAAACAAGTGAATAAATCATAATAGAAGTGAACCACACTTCATAAACACTTTTAGGATCATGTACATTATCATTAATCTGAATTGGGTTCTTGAATTCAAACACATTTGTGGAACGGTATACATTCGTTCATTTCATTCTTTACAATTATCATTCGCCATTACCTCCTCCTCCCGAACCTCCAACCACTTAACAATAATCAATACTATACCGTACTGTGACCATTAGACTGCCCCCAGTACATATCAATTGTAATCATATCAAGTATCGGGATCGGCCCATGCTAGGCTTAAGCCCCTGAGCCACCACCCACACGTATATCAAGTAACACACATAAGAGATCTTTCCAATAACTTAGTTCAAAAGATTTTGAGATTATTACATTAGTGTTCATGCCAATATAGTACCTTTGGAACAATGATACATCAATAGGAACCAAGTAATAGACCTTCTATACAATAACGATGTAATAAAGACTCATTGGTACATCAACATTGTGTTTCAGAATCATCAATATCACAACAATGAAATAGGAGCCTTTTGGTATATCAATGAAACATTTTGACACTTTATAGAATGGAAACAAATTCATTGGTAACGTAGAACAATACATGTTTTTTTGGACAACCTCGGAATCTTACTTAATGGAACATTGGTGTTTTCATGCCAAAGAACATCGTTAGAGTATGCTTTACATACCTCGTTGTAGATTCGGATACCAATTCAACACAACTTCCCGCCTTTGCAAATCACTTATCTACAATGAAATGTTTGGCATCTAGTATTAGCAACCCAACACCACAATTCTCTTCCATAATTCCATACAACCAATATTTGCAAAGCATTCCAAAAACCAACTTGAACAGTAGGTTTATGTGTATATATATATATATAATCATCATTTTAATACCACATCATCACACCAAATCCCTTCACAATTCAACATAATCCAACCATGCACAAGAATAATCCAACATTATTTCCAATCATCTTTCAACAACAATCAAATAACATACTTCTTATGCTCACATGCATATATATACATATCCATATAAATAACACCAACATAATTTACATCCTTACCATAAAATGGCCCTTTTGATTTCGAAGTCCTGTTGGCACAAATAAGGGGTGCTTCTCGAAGCCCTCAAGACGGTGAACACAACTACGGAATCAATTTGGATCTTCTACGGTTGAATCACAAGATAATTGGAGTTGAAATTAGGCTAGGGTTCCTTATTCTTCAATAATTTGGATGATAAATGATGGATATGAGGATAAGTATATGTATATAATGACCAATTTTCGTCCATGAGGTGATGGAAAATGACCATATTGCCCTTAAAATTTAAGTAAATCTAAATTTGTCCATGGTGGACTGTTTTGATAGGCTAAAGTAAATCGACCATAATTGTTTGCTCCGATAATGGATTTGGGTGAAACCAATTGAATTAGAAAGAAGACTCTCGGGGATTCTCATCTATTACTAGAAGCTCACACAGTTCATTTTGTACAAGGAGTTATGATCGTTTAAAGTCGACCCAAAAATCTGTTTGGCTGCAGTACTTTTGTGTGCAGAAAATTTCTGCACATTTACTGTTCATTGCATCCACCGTTTTCAAGTTTCGAACATGCTCGCTTATATCCGATACTCATATATTTTCAGAAATCTTGATATCGTTGGAAAGATAACTCGATAAACTTTGCATAGAAACTTTGACGAGCAAATTCCGGTATAAATAAAGTCGATTCCTATACACATATAATCAAACTATACCCTTGAAACCATCTCAAAATAATCAATACTCATACTTAATCTCATATATACCTAACTTATGATCAATACATATACTCCAACACATATAACCATGGCTAATGCACGTAATTAAGTACGGGGTGTTACAGGTATATTTAGACAACTGAGTGAATATTAGGTAGTACTTCTTCACTATCATAGAGCCTTTCCTTAGGTTCATGAACTCCTCCACTTTAGCCTCCCTCATATATGGGGGAAGAAACCATCCATAAAAGCACTCTAAAACACATGTCAATTCATCGGAGTTGCATTCTCACCCCTACCATCCTTACACATAGTGACCCAATCATAAGTAACATCCAAACATGCATGATCTGATTACTCTTTCTCACCTCATCAATAAAGAGTTAAGCATCCTCATCCACCTTTGATCCATAGAACTCAGGTGGATTCAACCTCATAAAGTCCCAAACCTGGGCTGCAGCTAAATTACCTTTTTGCTAAAGTGGATTGTTTCTTGTTGGCTTCCCTAAATATTTGCATTCACAGCTTGGGCCAATGCTTGAACGGTATCTTGAAATTTAGCATGAGATACATTCTCATTCAGGGGGGCAACGTGTAAAGGTGGTTGATCACCATTTCTGTGTGCACCAGCTCGGCGAGGAGGCATATTCTAGCATATAAAAGCATAAGTTAAGACAAATAGAGACAACTATAAGCATAATAGATCATGAAGGAAATGATGATTCCTTACTCATTTCGTAGCCTCTGGCTCATAAATGTGGCGCACTTTACATTCATGATTAAGATTCTATGAATGTAGATTTTCTGACTCCCTAGAACTGTTTACACCTTAGGATCGGATACCAAGTTTGTAAAGCCCCAAAAGCACCCCTGGATGTCACACGGTGCTCCATACTATGAATATCTCTAAGCTAATGCATGATATCTATTCATCTTGAAACTCTCTTAACAAGTAAACTAACATGTATAGAAAAAGAAGATTAACCGTTCCATAACTTAATATAAATATTTTACTTTAGAAACCTTAAACAAACTTCTGGATATTAGAAAATACATAGTCTGACAAGCCTCTACTAAAGACTAGAGAGCCACTAGGACAGACCCCAGCTGACCCGAACATAAAACAAAAATCAAGAAACTAAAATTCTTTCATCAATAAACAAGAGTCTAATAAGCTAGGTCCTCGAACTATGAGGAATCACTAAGAGTTGGGATGTAGGTGATGATGCCCGTAGTCAATCACATTTCTGGAATCAAGCACCAGAACCAATATTATAAGACAATGTAGAACATAGACATATATGTAGGTCAGTACTTCTAGAATGTAGTAAGTATGTGGGGGTGAATACATAGTTTAGGCCAGAACTGAATATATATGTGCACTTTCAAATGATGCATGCTAAGTGTTAATGACTCACCTTGGACTTGAGCATAAATAACAAATGCAAGATTATAAAACATGGATAATGAAGTATAAGAATCATCTTAGTGAGCCATAACACTTGGTTTCTAAAATCTTTATTTTTATTCTTATTTATGGGAGATTCTTCTAACTAACATAAACCATGTGAGATATCATGGAGTCCAACATCTTACCCATATTGGGGAGAGTTATTCTACCCTTGCCATTAGAATAGAACCTTAAATTAAGTGATCATTATACTTCATCCATATTGGGAAAAATCTTAACCTATGGTGGCTTATAGTTTCTAGAACTTTAGGATACGCTCATCCTCATTCCCTTCTCGATGCTAAATACTACTCCTAAGTTATAACTCATACTTAAGAAATCCACCTTAAATAGCATAAGGGTTTATAGAATGAAAACCAGTTATGTTTCTCTTTACTTTAAATCATAATCAATATGAACAGTTGTGGAGTTCATGTCTTATATTTAGATCAAAGGATTAAGTTTTTCTTTATATCATGTTATAGAACATATCAATGAAGCTTAAGAACATATCGTGGGTTAGGAGTTAATAGAGGGGAAAGACTAAATAGCTCTTTAACTAGACATTACATAAATTAAACAACAATCATGACAAGTCAACCATTCAACTCGCATGGTGAAGGTATGAGTTAGTTTCATGATTCATATGCTTGGGAGGATAAAGATGGTATACACTAGTCAACATAAAAGTCTAAACCTATGACTAGTAATATCACCATATAACCTGTATCCCCTCATTCATAACTTAGACAGAAACTTAGAGAACCTAGGCTACTAACCTTACTATTCATCTTTATACTACACTTATAGTAAACTTATGACTCTAAGGTTTGAATTGAACGTATAATAGAATGTCAACAATTTCACACTATCTTAGATATGACTACAACATACAACTCGTATGTTATACATACAACTCAAGAAAATGAGTCATTTGTTGTACAATGGCATTTAGGCACGAAGTATTAGAGTACCTTTCTCCCAACCCTCCCTCAACCAAACTCCTATTTTCATTATCTTAAAATCAATCCAATGTTAATTTTATATCATACTCCTATATTTGGCTTTTGAAGATAGTTATTTTTGCATTTCTGGCATGATTGTAATAGTATTAATCACTGGTTATGAATGAATAAATTTTGTTTGTAATCTTTATTTGATCCCTTATTTTAAGTTGTTCTTCATGTTAGTGTTGTCCCAGTGTCCATGAGTTAATTATCATGTAATTATCTTTACTCTTGGTTTACTGTTCATCCTTTTTAATGATGCCAGAAGGGGGAATACTGACTTCATGTTTAAGGACCTAATTTTTGTATGCTTACATGAGTGCTACTAGGGGAAGTATGCGATGTGCTGAATAGATCTAGGGATGGATACATATGCAAATGCATTGAGGGAAGTTTTTTCTACAATATAACAACAAGGTACCAGGTCCCTGTGTTGCATGATGGTGATAAAGGAAGAATGATAATGGGGGAACATTCATCTTTAGGTGGTAATCACTCTAATTAAATATGATAAACGTGCACTGATTATCAAAGTATATGATTTTGTTTGTCATCATCAAAAAAGGGAAAAATTACTATATGAAGTTTTGATGATAAGCATCTAAATTGCAAGGGACCAGGTCCCTGGATGTGCAAAGTACTGTACAGTTGGCACACGGTATCTGCACAGTTTGGTCCCCTTGTGTAACAAACCTGCAGTTGATATTTTGTACTGACTTGGATGGTTGGTCTAATAATATTTCAGTCCTAATCATCACTCGTCTATAAAAGGAAATAGATGCCTCTTCATCAAAAAAATTTTCACAAATTTAACGAGTGAAAAGAGGCAGCAAAACCCTATTTCTACACTACTTAAGTTCTTAGCTGATTGAATATGATTAAGTAGAAATTGTTCTTGAGTAAGTGTTGAATTATAACTGAACTAGTCATGTTATAAGTATATTTTTTTCTCTTTAAGGAAAGAGTACTTAGGTAGAGTTTCCTAAGCTTGTTGTTGGTTACTGTTAACCAGATTCTGAGGGAAACTTGGCAGAGGTGTCAAAGTGTGCTTGCAATTGAGGTATTGCAAGAGGAGAAACCTTAAGTTAGGTTCACAGTTGATTCTTTAATCAAGAGGTTTTTTATAGTGGACTATTTTAGTGCTTGTGAGGGCCAGACATTATTTTTCCCTTCCTGCATTTCCACATTAAAATATTGTGTTTTTACTCTTCCTGCATTATCTTTAATTTGTATCACCTCATAGTTGCTTTACTGATTCTATTGCTTGAGATTGACCGTAAGGGACCTGGTCTCTCACTATGTAATGTAACCCCCAAGGATTCTTCAAAGATCTCAAAGAACTGAGTCCACGCTAATGAGGGAGATCAAGCTGTCCTGGAATCAAGATGACCTCTCCACCAATATCGAGCTGCTAAGTCTAACTAAAAAGTAGTGTAATCCATACTATTAGTCTCAACTAGGCCCAAATTACAAAGCCTATCCTCACAAGTAATTAAGAACTCATAAGCATCTTCGCCTGGTGCACCAAAAAACCTAGGTGGAGCTAATCTTAAGAATCTACCTAGCATCTTCTGCTCTTCAACATACATAGTAGTCTGGGAAATCACTGGTTGAGCAACTACTTGCTAAGCAACCGCTAGGGCAGGAGGTATGTTAACTCTGGGAGTCGTACCAACTGACTGCGCCCCCACCTTAGTACTACTCTAATTTATAGATTGTGCACTATCATATGGTCTACCACCAACCAATCCCAAAAGATGAACTAATTCATCTCTTTGCACTTTAGAAAAAAACAAACTCAGTGGATCCTGGGCTAGTCTTTGGCCATCTACTTTCAGGTGAAAGAATATTTGGCTCAGGAGCAGGAATAGAGTTTGGGGAAGGCCCCCTATCCTAGTCCCTATATAGGTTGGATCTCTACACTGTCCTTGACCCCTCGGTCATCCAAGGATTACAATAGGATCCCTAGATCTGGGCTTAGTGTCCTTGATGTGCTATATAAATATAGTACTTTCGATGCTTAAAACGAGGAAAATATGCAAGTTTCTAAGGTTATATTGTTAAATATGACGCATTTAGGTTAGTTTTGTAGTAAATCATGTTTTGGATGCTAAGTTTGTAAAAAAGAGGGATAAAAGGTGTTTTGGATACTTTTTGGAGCAATTATAGATGTTTGAATATTTTCTGGCTTGTTCCTAATCAAAGCATGTTCGAGAATCGAAGAAGAGCTAAAAAGATGACTCCTGATACTTACTTAGTCAACATGTGGACCGCAATTAGGCAAAGCGAGTGCCAGAAGTCCGAAATATTGAGAGCTATACTATAGGATTTTTTCCATCCGGTACCTGTGCCTTGTACCTTCGCCTACCCTACTGACCATAGGTACTACCTACGCTGAGGCTCAGGGCGCAAGTATAGGCCATATGTGGACACTAACCATGTTTTCTCCTATTTAATTTGGGCTTTGATTTTAGGATTTTCTCATGTACTATAAAATAGAAATAAATAGGAAAGTGGCCATAAGCCCTCCGATCGAGTAGTAAAGACAAAGGAAAAGGTTGAACAACACTGTGCGTTATAAACCTGATTGAGAAAGAGAGTTAATATTTGTGTGTGTCATATGGGGAACCGAGTTCACACTCCCATGTTTCCCAACACAACAAAAGGGTCTATAAATACCCTTTATGTTTTTTAGTAGGAGTTAAGCACTTTTGATACTCACAAATATATTTTGATTTCAAAATTTAATTTTGATCTTGGGATTCTCTTGTATTGACTTCAGTTTATTAATTCAGTTATGGTTCTGTGTTTTTATACTTCATATCATTGTGATTTTATCTATGCTTTATATTATGAATGTTATTGATTTTTTCACAAGCGTGAGTGGCTAAAACCCATAACTAGGTTTATGGAAACCCTGGCCATAGACGAAGTAGAGGAAGTGTTGTTGTTGTTCAGAACCGATACCTATGCATGCATTGTTTTATCCTTATTATAATATTTTTCTTAATGGGTGCACATGTTAGTGTTTCGCCTAGATATTGCTACTTACTCCAAAAGAGGAGTAGTGACTAGTAAAAGATAAAGACAATAGTATTTGGAGTTTAACTCTTGATCCCTGCTTCTAGGTTTTATCTAAATAAGATGGTTAGATTTCAAATAATAACTAGAGACTCAAAAGGTAATAGTTAAATAGGATCAAGATAAAGGTTAGTAAAGCAACATCTTGAGGCTCAAAGGTAAAGGGTGAAATCCTTCTGCTCATCCAAAAGAATGTAGAGGGCACATAACTTATCGATTCTGCATGCAAAGTATCTAGTTGGTTCAACAAGAATGATAATCCTACAAAGTTGAGAATACAAGGAGAACACAATACTAGTTTTCACCTACGACTAACTACAACTGAAGCTAATACAGTTACTTGCTCGAGATTACTATATAAAATCCCCAATTTACTTTTCTTATTTTGCCTGTTGACTCCAACTGCTGAGATCCACGATTCCACTTGTTCCCTTGGTATTTGACCCCAACTTTTATTGGGTTACTATATTTTTAAAATGATCATATCATCTTCTAAGAGGAGATGTAGTTTGGATGTCATTAAAATTTTGGCGTCATTGTCGGGAAACAAGATGTTGATTTGTGATTTGAAGTTGTAGCAGTATTTAGGTTTTTCTTTTTTGATTTTGTTCATAGCTGGGCATATGTTGGTGTATGCCTAGCACATAGAGTAGAGGCAATTCTTTACTGATCACGCTCACTTATACCATTGAGTTTGGTAGAGGATGATCGTTGACAATAAAGCTCAACTTTCATTGAGGCTAAATCCTTGAGGAGTGGAATTAGTCTTCTAATCTTATGGGAGTTAATAGTTACTAAAATGATACCCGTAATGTAAAAAAAGTAAAATACCTGATTTAAAATGGGGGTTGGTTTGAAACAAGGATTAATCAAAGTCTATTCAATTTAACAAACTAAAGGCAACAATTGTGATTGAAAATTCAATATGAGAGGTATCTTGGGATTATGTCTACCTAAGGGCAAGTTATGTATGGGTGCATGACGATTGGGTGAAAATTCTAGTTATCAACAACATGGTAGGCTAGGTAGATGGTTATTGAGGCTAATTTGTCAATAAAAATTCAATATTATCACTCATGAACCCTTTTGGATACCTCATGAGTGTGGCAATTAAAACCACCTAATACCTCAATTTGACATCCCTATTTCTAGGAAGATGTCCAAGACATAGCTAACTCTCCACTCACCCTTATTTCTAAGATAGTGAAAAGATAGCAAACTACATCTACTATTTTTCACTATTCCCTTATCACCCATATCCCTCTTTCAAGGGTGATATGGGTTCCAAAAGTTCACTCACATCTCTCTTTTAAGGATGATGTTAGCTTTTAAGAACTTGGGGTTCTTACCTAAAAATACATTTTGGGAATTTGGGGTTTTCACAAATTAGAATCTACACAAATACATCACAACCCACACATAATTTCACCTTAGTTCAACATAATCTTGAGACATGAAAATTTAGTTACTCATGAAGTGAAGAGAAAGAAATATACCATAAGGTTCATTCAAAGCATCCAAGATAATGGGAAATAAGAAGATTCTTCAATTTCACTAAACTGAAATTGGAAAATTCAAACACAATAGTTTCCCCAATTAGTATGGTTACAAAATATCCAAAATTCAATTGCTCAAAGTGTGAGATACCAAAAGGGAAAGGGTTGTAGCAGTACAGTGACATAATTTCCCCTGGGCATAAACTCGCCAAGACGCGATCGTTGTTGCTTGTCCTCGCGGATACTACGAATGCCTTTAGATCCTCATGATCATGGAGACTAACCAAAGTGGACTAGATGTGATCATGGCCCTCTGACTCCAATCGTGGTAACTGAACCTGATTACGTGTAGGGTCTTCCAGCTTGTGCACTTTTCTTCTCTTCTTGATTCCTTTTAAGCTCAATTCTACATCTTTCTTTTTCATCACCTATACGCCTGCAAAATATGGAAATTAGTGCATTCAACTAACAAACTTGTCTCATTCATACCTACAAATCATAGCAGTGTGCATGAATTTTGAATGTAAATGTGTGGTAGATTCACTACTCATCATTTACTCCTACTGAATCTGAATCTAGAGAGGATCCTACAAATACCTAGTAGGATGTCAAAGCAAAAAAGAGATGAACTTCCAAAAGGGGTTCGTGATGTTGTACTTCCCTCTCATCTCAAAGGATTATAGGATATTTTTATCATCAGACTGATGAGCTGTTATCTCAAGATGAAACCAAAAGGAGGGCAACTGAAGAAGCTCAGTGGGTAGTTTGGGAAGAAGATCTAGCTGAGAAGAGAAAAGCAGCAAACCATCGGGCAGCACCCGATGGAAACCAGAATTGATCTAGAGGTGCTTGTTTTAAATAATCCCAACATATTAGTATGTGCATCCATATATAGATGATGAAAAAGACTTGGGATATGTTAAGCCGGCAGAGACTGGAGCCATAGTTCCTTCTATTTTATCCCCAAGCATCAAGTTTGACAACACGAGTGCAATGGTCTAACTTCTAAATATGAAAGATGTATTTGCAAGTTTGCCTGCACACAATTCAAATATGAACCTTGTGAATTTTCTCGGGATATGTAGCTCATGTACCATTCCAGGGGTGAATCATGAAGCACTCAAACTGAGTCTATTTCCCTTCTCACTTATAGGATAAGTATCTTTATGGTTAGCAGAAATACCAAGAGGCTCTATCACTACTTGGAACAAGTTGCACAGGAAATTTTTAAACAAGTTCTTTCCTCCATCAAGGTTGTTGCAGCTTAAGGATGAGATCTATAATTTCAAGTAGCTGAAGTCAGAATCTATGTACAAGCTATGGTTTGATGTAAGAAAAAACTGAGCATGGTGTCAAATCATCAATTGTCATGGATGACTTTACTGGAGATATTCTACAAAGCCCTGACGATCAGATCTAGAGCCATAGAAGACACCATGTCTAAAGGATCTTTCATGAGACTCTACTAGGAGGCAACTTTGGAGAAGTTAGATCAGCTTTCACTCACTAATTGAGGGTGTCAAATTCGGGAGGCTGAGAGGGGATCTGACTCATTTGCTATTGGTGCTTCTTGCGACCCGAAATTAGCTGATAATTCAGTAGACACAATTTTGTTGCAAAGAATAGATCTAGGGTTCTAGCAAAGCAATTTGTAGCAAGGACTTTCAAGAAAGTGAATGCAGTAGCAGCATAGCAGTCAACTTCTAAAGCATATGAGTCTGAATTGAAGGAGGAATCAAATTATCTGAATTATCAGATGGTGGGTTTCTGATCCCAAAGGCAAGGGAACCAAGGTTAGAACTACTATGACAAATACAAAGACTGCAGTGGAGATTGAGATAGTGATTGGAGGAAGAAGGATGACTATATAGAGAAGAGAGATAGGTACATTCCACTTGGCAGATAAGATACAGAATCTAGAACAGAGAAGATACTGGCTAAACTGGTGAAGGGTCAAGAAAATTAGGAGATAATCCTTAAGGAGATTACAGCTGACATTTAAGGATTGACCCAGAAGGTCGAGTCACATACCACTGCTATCAAATAGTTGGAGCACTAGTTCGAGAAGATGTCATCAACTCTGAACCAGAGGCATCCAGGAACTCTTTTGAGTAACGCTATGCAAAATTTAAAAAATAATGGTCATGTACTTGCTATTACCACAAGGATTAATATCACTACTATTGATCCCCCACTACTTGCTGCAGAAGTCTATGATAATGAGACACCTATTGTTAAGTCTAAAAAAGTAACAAGTGATAAAGGTAAAGTTGTTGAAGACAAAGGTAAGGTTCCGGTAATTGAGCCAGAAGTCAGACAAATTTCAATACCACCCTCATCTTTTTCTCATAGATTGAAACAAAAGAAAGAGGACGGTGAGTTCAAACGATTCATCGAGATGCTAAAAGAATTAGGCTTGAACATACCTCTTCTTGAGGTATTAGAGTAGATGCCAGGATACATCAGGTTAATGAAATAATTATTCACAAGGAATAAAGGGGCAACATTTGAGGATGTTGATGGTGTGCACCATTGAAGTCCAATCACGACTAGGTCTTTAGCACAGAAAAGGGGTGATCCCAGAGGATTCACTATATCATGCACTATTGGTTCATCTCGATTTACTATATCCTTGTGCGGCTTAGCGTCCAGCATTAATTTGATGTCGCTGGCCGTATTCAAGCAATTAGTCTTGAGCACTCTAAAAACCGACATTGATACAGCTGTTGATAGTTAACCGCACGGTGAAGAAACCTCTGGGAATATCATTTGATGTGATCATGAGGGTGGATAACTTCATCTTTCGAGCTGACTTTGTCATCCTGGACTATGAGGTTGGCACTAAGATGCCCATTATATTGGGAATACCGTTTATGGACACAGGTAGAGCTATGGTTGACACGGAGAAAAGTGAGCTGAAATTTAGATTCATTGGTAAGGATACATTCAACATCCAAAAGTCAATGAAGAAACCAACTGACATGAGGGTAGTGTCGGTGATTAATTGTATTAAAGACCCTAGAGAATACTCCTATGGGAATTTTAATAAATTCTAAGTAGTCAAGATACCCACGTCTTACCACGATGTTAAATCAAGTGTTGTATGGGAGGCAAGGTCTTTTTGGTGAATTCAGAGTAACTAACACAGCCACATCATGCCGCAATGTTAAATCAAGCATTGAGTGGGAGGCAACCCACTATTCTTAATGTTTACGTTTTTGTTGTTTTTCATTTTTGTAAGGATTTTAGCTTGTGGACTTACCCAAAATATGGTAAAAAATTGCTACATTCATCGAATTCCATGTAAGAGGGTTGTGTGATCAGCCCATTATGGTCACAAATCCCATACGGTAAGTTGAGTAATAAAATGGAAAGATGAAATTTTGAGGATGAAAAAAATAGAAGGTTGGGGACTTTGGCATCTAAATACTTTGGACCTCAAAAAGACAAGTCTAGATTGCAGGAAAGCGGGCTAAAATCTTTGGCCCAGTACTTGCGCCTAGCACATACTGGCTGCAGGTGGCACCTACACCCCATGCCTGGCCGCAGGTGGTGGCCATAGGTGGAAGCCGCGGGTAGGTCATAAGTGGGTCCATTTTTTAATACAAATTTTGGGCCTACCAACACATATGTATGACCTAAAACATCCCCCCACCTATATTTAAACAACCTTAACCTTTTCTAACTCATTCAAATCCTCAAAACTTCACTCTTCTCTTTGAATTCAAACTTTTCTCTTAAAACACAAACTAACTCCACACTTAAGTAAAGTCTAAATTGACACTTTTTTAGATACCAATTTGTCCCAACACACTAAAAACAAGTTCCAACTTTGTTTTTGCTTGATTTCCTCATTGTTCACTTCCGATTCTTCATAAAAGAGATAGTTTCCTCGGCTCCTAATGGTTATGTATTAATCTATTTACTATTTAAAAAAGTTGATATGTGTATTCCATTACAAAATATATAAAATCTATCATGCTTGAATGTAGGAGTCTTGAAGTAGCCTAAAATCTTAATGTAGGGCCTTGTTTTAAAATAAAATCTAAAGTTGGGCCCCAATCAGAAGTTGATCTTGAATGAATAGAGTAATACCAATAGTTGATCATGTTTGTTTTCCTTAAAAGATATGATTTATGATATGTGTGTTCACAATGGACTTGTTTGGATTTAAACTATGTTATAGGGGTGTGAAAATTAAGGAAAAATTCAAACATATCAAATTTTGAGTTTTTCTTCAAACTATTGTTATCCCTCATTCTTGTTGGAAACTAATGACTACTTTTTAAGTACGTATGGCACCAAAAGCTAAGGTAAAGAAGGCTGAGACCTCAAGGACATGGGATAAGTCCCCCGAGCCTAGTGGTTCAATAGAGGATTACCCAATTTTGCAGAGTAAAAAAAGGCAGTTGGGTGAGTGAAAGACCCTGAGTTTTGAAACGTATAAATTTCCTAAGTTTTGAACTCATTGGACATCATATGACTTAGGTTACTAATTGTATGTTGTGATACAGTTTTGTTGGTCTTAGTAGTATCTTAGACATAGTGTATGGGTTGGCTACTATTCAAGGCATGAATGGATCATACCAGTTGTACCTTGGGGTATGAGTGTATATTGGCAATTGTATGTTGTCTATGTTGGATGGTTGGGTTTTGGTTTCTTAAATGGGTATGGTTTATGGGTACCAATCGTATGATTGGGTACGAGTTGGACTTAGGAGTCATATATTTGTTAGTGTGGGGGTGAGGTTCTACCTAAGGTACGAGTGATGGGTACCACTCATACCATAGGGTCCAGATAGTATGGTTGAGTCATACCCACCTATGAGGATTTTAAATAGTTTAAGTTGGGGGTAATCTGGACATTTCCCCTCTTAACCTATTATGACCCCATGACTTATAACTCTATTGGGACATTATTTACCCAAATATTCTAATCTTAAGCACATAGAAACTCTCTTAAATTTTCTCAAAGGCTCTTGGGTCAGGAAGGCTAGGGTTTGGGAATCCCCTACTCCTATGGTATCTCTAATTCATGTTGATACATGTACTAGGGCCCGTTCAAGGGGTTATACTAGACCCATATAGCCCATGGGTGGTACTAGGAAAGTTAAGCTACACATATCCAGGTTAATAGTTTTAAATGCATACAAAACCCAGTTGGATTATATATATACATATATATATGTATGGATGTGTATGCATATGGTTGGTTTATTTAGTTTTAATGTCTTACATTAATTTTCCCTTATAATGAGAACTTGCTAGCATTCACCCGCTAACCCATCTTCAGGCGGCTATATCCCCACACGATGCAGGAACCGATCATTCTACTTCTCCTTCTTAGTTATCGGACTTGGGATTAGCGCTATTGGATTGAAGTGGTAATCTTCCATACTTTGGAAGGCTTTATTTCATATCATGGACATCTTTCATACTTTAGTTATTTTATGGATATTAGTTTTGGCTATGGTTGGGGGCATGTCCCAATCAGATATTGTTTTTCTTTTGGTTAGAGGCTTTGTGGAACTACTATGGATTGAAATGGACGGTGTCGGTAGTGGTTCCATCCTTAGTATTGGCATTGATATTAAGGATGAGACCGTTTGACTGAATTTATGATTGTTCCATCCTCCTATGTTATGTCATGGATAAGAACTTGGTTATCGTGTCAATTTTAACTTGTGGTTTTGGCTTAGTAATAGGTTAATGGTTAGGTATTGGATGGTTGGACTTGCTTGGGTTGGTCATGGTTATGGACCTATACCATATTCTAGAAATATACAATTATGTTATCTTGTTATATGTTTGGAATTCATCTGACTCAGGGCCTGTGTTGGTTGGTTAGGTTAGGTTGGGTAACGGGGTTGGTCTTCGATATCGGTTGGACTTGAGATGCCTATACGATAAATCCCTATTTTGGGTCATGTCAAGTTGGTATCATAGCTTTAGGTTCATGGCTAATTGGGAGTCCATAAAGCTATGTCGAGTAGAATCTCTTTTAAGAGTGTGTAGCGCGCCACACTCACGATAATCACTTTTTTATTGTGTTGCAGACATTAAGGAAACAGCAGTTATATGCCAAATTCTCCAAATGTGAGTTCTAGTTGAACGTTGTTACTTTTTTGGGTCATATTATTTCTAGTGAGGGGATCATGGTGGATCCACAAAAGGTTGCAACTATTAAGAAGTGGCCTAGACCCACGACTCCAACTGACATTTGGAGCTTGGGATATTACAGGAGGTTTGTGGAGAGATTTTCTTCTATAGCTGCCCCTTTGACTATGTTGACTCAAAAGAAAATGAAATTTCTGTGGTCCAATGATTTTGAGGGAAGTTTTAAGAAGCTAAAGGATAAGCTAACTTTGGCTATGATTTTGACTTCACCTGAAGGTAAAGAGGGGTTTGTGGTTTATTATGATGCATATCGGGTGGGACTTGGTTGTGTTTTGATGCAGCATGGGAAGGTGATTTCCTATGCTTCTAGGTAGTTGAAGGTGCATAAAAAAAACTATCCTAATCATGATTTGGATCTTTTAGCGGTGGTCTTTGCATTGAAGATTTGGCAGCACTATTTGTATGGAGTGCATGTGGATACCTTATCGGATCATAAGAGCCTGCAGTATGTATTTACCCAGAAGGAGCTTAATCTCAGGCAGAGGAGATGGCTTGAGCTTCTCAAGGACTATGATATAAGTCTTCACTGCCACCCAGGTAAGGCTAGCGTGGTTGTTGATGCTCTTAGAAGGTTGTCCAAGGAAAGTTGGGCTCATATGGAAAAGGAGAAGCGGGAGTTGGTAAAGGATATTCACTTGTTGGCTAACCTTGGAGTTTGTCTTCTAGACTTTGAGAATGGTAGTGTGATGGTATAGAAGGTGGTGCAGTCGTCTCTTGGTGCGGAGATCAAGGAGAAGCACATGCTAGATCCTATCTTGATAAAAATCAAGGGTGATGCAGGTGGGAAAAAGGTGATGGTATTTGAGGTTAGTAGTGATGGTACCTTGAGGTATCAAGGAAGGTTATGTATTCCTGATGTCGATGGTTTGCATGAAAAAATATTGATTGAGGTGCATGAATCGCGCTATGTTGTTCATCCCAAATCGACTAAAATGTATCATGACCTTAAGGAGATGTCTTAGTGAAATGGTAAGAAGAGGAATATGGCTAAATATGTAGCCAAGTGTATGGTGTGTAAACAAGTTAAAGTTGAGCACATGAGGCCTGGAGAGTTGTATCAGGAAATCAAATTACCATATGAAAATGGGAAGTGGTCAACATGGATTTTGTTACTGGTCTTCCTCTGTCTCAGAATCAATTGGATTCAATTTGGGTCATCGTGGATAGGATGGCAAAGTCTTCTTACTTCTTTCCAAAAAATATTAACTTTTTGGATAAGGATTATTCAAGGTTGTACCTTTATGAGATTGTAAAGTTGCATGGGGTACCTATTTCTATCATCTCTGATCATGGTATAGATTTTTTATCTCACTTTTGGCACTCATTTTAGAAGAGGTTGGGGACTAAGGATAGTCTGAGTACTGCTTTTCACCCATAGACGGATGGGCAAGCATAGAGGACTATTCAAATATTATAGGATATGCTTCGGGCATGTGTGATTAATTATGGGGGTAGATGGGTTGAGCATCTACCTCTTGTAGAGTTTGCTTACAATAATAGCTTATTCTAGTATTGGGATGGCCCCTTTCAAAAGGTTGTATGGTAGGAAATATAGATATCCTATTGGGTGGTTCAAGGTTGGTGAGGTGGATATGTTTGGTCAAGATTTGGTTTATTAGGCTATGGAAAAGGTGAAGGTGATTCAGAATAGACTTAAGGCTTCCAAAAGTTTCCAAAAGTCCTATGCGAATGCAAGGCGTAAAGACTTAGAGTTTGAGGTTGGGGATATAGTGTTCCTAAAGGTGTCTCCCCATGAATAGAGTGATACAGTTTGAGGAAAAGGAGAAGCTCAGTCCTCGGTATATTGGTCCTTATGTGGTTTTGACGAGGGTTGGTAATGTTGTGTATGAATTAGAGTTGCCTTCTAGTTTGAGCTCCATTCATCCAGTGTTTCATGTCTCTATGTTGAGAAAGTGTATAGGTTGATAACGCTCACCTATACCATGTAAACTAGTAGAGGACAATCATTGTCAATATCCCAACTTTTGTTGAGGTTAAATCCTTAAGGAGTGAAAATTAGAGTTCGAGTCTTATGGGTATTAAATCTTGCTAAGAAAACACCCTAAGTGTAAATAAAGCAAAAATCATGATTAAAATGGGGGGGTTGGTTTTGGGAGAATGTTTTTCACTAGTAAATTGATTCCACAACTAAGAAACAATTGTAATTTAACTTTGATATGGAGAAAATCTTGGGATTATGTCTACCTAAGGGCAAATTAGGTATGGGTATGTAAAGATTTGATGCATATCCTAGTAAGTCAACAATGTGGTAGGCTAGGTCTAATACCCATAAGGTTAACTTCTCAGTAAAACCTCAAGAATTTCACTTACCCTTTTGGATACCTAACAAGTGTGTTAATTATGTTCACCTATTACCTTAATTGGGTATCCCTATCTCTAGGATGAAACCCAAGGTATATTTAACTGTCAAATCACCCGTATGTCTAAGATAGTTAAAATTAGCCAACTACGCCCATTAATTATCTACTTCTGCTTTGGTTCCCACATCCCTCTTTCAAGGATGATATAGGTTCCAAAAGTTCACCCAAAACCCTCTTTCAAGGATGGTTTGATCTTTCAAGATCTTGGGATTTTCACCCACAAACCAATTTGGGTGTTTAGGGTTTTCACCCACAAACCCCAGCCAATTTGTTCAAGCAAAAGTAGAACCCATTATCAATAAACTAGCATGTACACAAATGTATCACAATCCACAACTAATTACACCTTAGTTCAATATAATCCCAAGACAATGAAATTTATCTACTCATACAGAAAGGAGAGAAATCTATACCATAAAAGTTGTGCAAAGTATCCATTCTTCAAAAATTTACTAAATTAAAAGTCTCCGAACCAATTTACAACTCTTTCCCAATTTAGGGTTTCAACTTCAAATTTAAAATATTGTTAGTCTCTAGAATATCCAAAATGGGGAAGGGTTTTAGGCTTTGAAGGAGTTTGGGGTCGCCTGCTAAAAATTATGAAACTTCCCCTAGGCTTGATCTCATATGGTCGCAATCGCACCAGATTAAATGCAATTGTGTCAACCACAACCGCGGGTATCTATACGTGATCGCGGCAACCGCAACTTCGGGTGTATACATGCGATCGCGGTTACTGACTATCTTGACTGCTCGTAATCGCGACCTTCAGATCGTGATTGCGATAACTGAGCTTGTTCTGTCTAGGTTCTTCAGTTGTGCACTTTTCCTCTCATTTGTGCTCTCTTTTAGCTCCTATCCACATCTTTCCATCTCATCACTTGTGTGCCTGCAAAATGTGGATATTAGAGCATTTAATCAAAAATATTGTCTCACTTATTCATTCAAAACATGGTAATGTGCACGACTGACGAGTGTGAATGAGTGGTAAATTCACCACTCTTCAACACCCCCCAACTTAAAGCTTTTCTTGTCCTCAAACAACACTGCCTCTCATTATGAGACAATGCAAATTTATGCCCACATAAATGGCCCAAATGATCATAATGACTTCAAGCTTAGTTATTACCCCAAATTAGCTCTTCAAACATGGGCTAAATTATTTTCACGACACCCCTCAATATAAAATGTGATTTTCAAGGATACGAGATACTTCAACGAGAATCCATGCAACAATCACTAATACTCTAGAATGACTCCCCTTTTGACCTCAACTACAACATACTCTTTTTGCCTCATTCACGGGGGATGACAAAATCACCCACCTTAACCTGTTAATATGCCTCATCACAAGAAAGAAAATTTCACACACCAAGATACTCAGTTGTTATAAGGAATTTAAGTGTGAAACAGACTCTCTCTCAATAAATCTTGATACTAACAAGTACCATGCCATAGGTTTGCGCCTATTTTCAATTGCCAGTATAATGAAAATACTTGGTTGGAAATCATGAAGGGCTTTTTGAGTATGCAATGTAGGTTCAAGGAAGGGTAGGATACCTTTTTAGGAACTACAAGGCTATACCCTCCTTGAACATCTATATCACACTATTCCATCCAACTTTTGATAATGGGCCACTTCTTTTGTTTTTACTTCATTACAAATGTGCCTACTTTTTATTTCCTTGGTTCACCCATATTATTTTTCTTTGTATTTCTTGCACCTGTTTGCGCTTCTCCTTACTTTGGTGGATCCTCTTCTTTTTTTATTCATTTTTTCTCAATGCATAAGCCCTTAGGCACTAACTTACAACTTCATGGCCCAAATTTACCTCTTCTAATCATCACCATCCCCAACTTAGGCTTTTATCCTCAAGTTTCAATTTTAAGTTTGAGGAGGGTAGGGTTAAAAAGAGGGATAAAATTTGAAAGGCTCGCAGTTTGTAATGTATTTTCCAAAGAAAAATCCAAAGGCTCAAAGTGGGTGACTGGGGATAACATCTATGCAAGGGTAGGGCTTTTAGGCTAAAATAGACTTCAAATGTCACAAAGAGGGCCTAATATCATCTCACCAACCAAGTACAACAAAATTTAGCCTTGAGAGACTAATTGGGAAAGTTCTAGATGATACAAGTATGCATGAGATTTGAACAAATTATCTCACCACACATGGCATGAAAATTCACCAAAGAGGCTCAATTGTCCTCCCGCTAGAGACAAAAATGGATTATCTACCAAAATTTTCACAAGCCAAAACTTTTGGAGTGACAAAAAGAGAAAAATCATTTTTACAAGGCCGCTCACGTCCATGCCCTTGATTTTGAGAAATTTTGGATGGTGGGGGATGTTTGCTTATCATTTTCACCATGCATAATTTCCTAAATATGGCATCAAACTAAACTTTTGTCTCACATTTAGATTTTACAAGGGCCAATCATATGGTTATTCAGACGTAGCCATAGGTACAAGTCCGATCCTAACTCCAAAAAACCACAGGTACTCAGATTTTCCTTGCATTTATGACCTCGATGCTATGGATTCTCACACTTCCCCTGCATCCATGGATCAAAAACCCAATCCCGATATTTTTTCCTTAAGAATTTCGTCACTCAATCTTTCTTAGAGAAATGCTCGTCGGATGTCATCACAAAAAAAGTAAAGATAAAATGAAAAAAAATAATTAGTCCATGCAAATGTGGGCACCATCAGAGTGCCCTAATAATACAACCCAAATAAAAGTAAAAATCATCCAACAAAACATAAAAACATCTAGAAATATCAATAATAAGGGACAAAATGCGGACACAGGCACCCCCAACTAAGTAGCTAGTAGTGTCCTCACTACATAAAAAATAGAGCATAAGAAGGGATAAGGGTGCTCCCAAAAACCGCATCAAGATCTTGTTTCATCTATGGACTCTGCATCATCATTGGTGTTCTTAAGATTGGACCACTCGATTGGTGCCTCATCGTCACTCTCCACTTGGGATGAAGGGAATCTCTCATGAGGTTTTAGGACCTTTACCCCCTTCCACATCTTTCTAAAGAAATCATATCTCTTATTCTCCATTTTTATCATCTTCTCATGTGCAACCCAAAGATCATGATGTGACACCGCCATAGATGAGTAGGCTTTCTCAAGCCAAGAAATGGTAGTTTCCTATTTCTTTTGGTCCTCCCGATACTCCTCATAATCAGACTGGGACACATATGAGTGACAGATGATGGAGGGCTCTCCTGGGCCCCGGGGAAAACCTAACACGAGCTTCCTGATGGCCACAATATCAACTCTACTATCCTCAAGAGGCCTGGTGGTGTATGGCCTATAATACTCAAGATTCTCACATCTCGACTTCCCTAAATCGATCTTCTACTTCTTGATTTTATTGGGTGCGCCTTCTCCTTGAATTCTCAAAGGATAGATAGTAGTGCTTGGGTATACCTAAGTATCTCCAGAGTATGTCTCAACCCCTCCCCTCTTGCAGAGCTCAGTAATCAATGAGGGAAATAAGAGATAAGACCCCCCTCCGTGGTTGTTGAAAAAATTCATTTTAGAAACCATGAGTTGACCAATATCCAAATTAATGCCGTCTAGAATGCAAGAAACCATCCAAGCTCACAAGTCTAGGACTGTTATCATATGGATGTAAGGGGAGACTCGACTATAAATTATATTCAACCAAATTTGAGCCTCGATTGTGAATTCATTAATGTGGATATTACTCTTTGTTGTTGTCCATGAAACTTTCTTGCTGGGGCAAAGTCTTTCTGCCAACCAACTTCCCAGTTCACACCCTTTCTCTTCAAACTTACCCATGTTTGTATTTGGGAGATCATAGATCTCATTTATTCACTCTGACCCGAAGTCCACTACTTTTCCTTGGATCTTTATGGTCATGTGGGATAGATCCTCAAAAGACACTACGTTGAGGTTGGCGTAGAATTCATGGACCTATTTCACATTATCTTTGAAAGGATTCGAGGCAAAAAACCGCCACCCTATGGCCTCAAGCCTGTAATAAAATTCTGAAAACTTTTCCAGCACATTCTCCGAGCATATTCCTCTTTTCAGTAGCAACTTTTTCCTCGAAAGATCACCATAGTAGTGAGTGCGGCACTCGGGTGCCATGAATCAGATGTGGTCATATTTCTCCATGAGATTTTCCTAAAACACAATAGACAACACAACAACATCAATCATTAGTATATTCATGCACAAACTATGCTTTGTTGGACAATAAAGCTCATTGGATGGTCATTCGGTGGTGTTTGAACAAAATTTAGAAGTTCAGAATTTTTGGCCTAGGTAGAAAATCAACCTCGGTTACCGCAATCATGGGCCATATAGCTGTAATTGCATTGTCACGATTGCAGTCTCGATGACCACAATCGCGGGATTAGAGACTAGTTTCAACCCAATTTTTCAATGTCCAAAAATGCAAATTTAAAGCTCAAGGAATGTTTTACAACCAGGATTTACACTAAAAATGTTGAATAAACCACTAGGTACTCGATTTTTCTCCTAGGATGCAAACCCCATTTATGAAAACTCATTCGGGCAACCTATCAAGCACATGGTATGCACTCTCCACTTTTCTAAACTTCAGACACCATTTAGGTACTCAAGACTTCCCAACTCATATTCTAGCAGCTAAACACCACACAAGTACAATTTAAGAAGCATTTAAGCATACAAAACATAATTTTAGGCCTTCCCTATAACATGCATTCTATGGCCTATTTTCAACAATCAAAGCATAGATTTAAGACACCAACCGGATAAGTGATGCAAGAGGGTTGCAAGGATGCTAATGGAAAGCTCACAAATTTAGATAGAAATGGGTCCAATTTAGAAAGACAAGTGAAAAAAAGAGTGTGAGAGAAATGGGAAGTTAGGTGGTCATATAGTTGAGGAAGATGTGATCGCGGTCAAGGGTTTGAGATCGCGGGCACACAGGTGACCGTGATCATAACCTAGTGCCAACGATCGCCGTAACTGAGGGCATTTTTGCACCCCTATTCACCTATTTAGATTATTTCAAATTTTGATAGATTTTCCCTTATTCAATTCAATATGCAGAAAAATTCTCACACTTTCCCCTTCTTAAGATTATCCAACACACTCTATAGCACCACAAATGCATGGGTTATTCAATTTATAAAACTAAAATCTACTCTACAAAAATGAGAATAAAGATTACAAACCACTTTCGTGGCATTTATGGTTGCCTCCCACATAGCACCTTAGTTAACAAAGTGGAATGACGTCCTCCTTCTTTCTCAAGTTGGGTCCTCAAGGTCCCCCCCATTCACTTCTTTAATTTCAACATCAATCACCGATATCACTTGAAGTTCCATGGGTTATTTCTTTGTTTAACATACTTGAAAGGAGATCTCATCATAATGAACTCTAAACCTAATTTCTCCCAACACTAAGTCAAAAATAGTTCTTCCAGTCACCAAGAAAGGTCGACCAAGAATGAGAGGAACCTCTTGGTCTATTTCATAATCTAAAACCATGAAGTCCTCTGGAAGTATAAATTTGTCCACTTTGACTAGAACATGAAACAAAATCTCGACCGGCCTCTTGATAGACCGGTCTGCCATTAGAAGTCTCATAGATATTGGAGTTGGGGTGTACAATTTGAAATTATTATAAATGAAAAGAGGCATGAGGTTTATACTAGCACCGAGGTCAGATAGAGCTTTCTTAAACTTATGCGTTCTAATGGTACAAGGTATAGTGAAAGCTCCAAGGTCTTTCTTCTTTTCCACAATTTTGCTACTCATGATAGCACTACAACCATTGGTAACTTCAATCATGTCACCTTTGATAAGTTTTGATAACGCTCAAACTACACCTCTCTTACGAGAATGTAAGCAATCGTTGTCAATATATAACCCAACTAGGTTGGGGTCGAATCCCACAGGGAATATGGTGTGAATTTGAGTTATCTGCGGGTTAATCAATAGTTAGTAATTTCCTGGGGGGGGTTTGGAAAGGTAGCAAATAATTACTTCTCATTTCAGTGTTTGAAATCAATATGATAAAGAAAACAAGAGTTATGTTCACTATGGGTGTTGGGATTTGACAGACGCTAGTAATAGTTCAAGATTCTTGTGGTAGGTAGGAACAGTAGACTATCCTTGTCGAAGTTATGTCTAAATGTTTCTCAACCTATTTAGACAATTAATCACCTAATTCTCTCGAACTTAGGGAATTTATAGTTCATAATAGGATATTGTCTCAAGTTAATTAATCTTGTTACAGTATTAATTATTAAATGGAAGTTTGAATGCTTCCAAGTCCCTGTTGATACACCAGTAACCAAGGCCTATTGTTTGCAACCAATAGTTAGAATATAAAATAATGGAATTAACAAGAATTTTCCACCACCATTAGAATCTTGAACACTTAGTTATGTTATAAACCCAAACCCATAGATCCTACAACTCGGGTTAAGGGAATTTAGCTACTCATAATATAATAAGCAAGACAACAAGTTGAATTCATAATTTGATTGATGAACTTACTGCAAGATGAATAGCAACAAGTATTTCTCGGATTTGATCACTGTAGAAAATCCCAAAACAATGGTAATAATCTCTCCAAAAATAATTGTCTTGTTAAAGTCAAAAAACTCGAGAGAAAAAGTTCTCAAAACTTCAGTTCAAGATGAATAAAAAACCCTAACATATGCTTTAAATACTTCAGCCTAATTATGGAAACAAAATCACAGCTCAAAGATCTTTTCTCGCACAGGTGACGGCAAAGTGTGACACCTTATCAGGAGTCTGACGACTTATCAGAAATGTTGTTAGCTCCTCTTCGCATTTGAACAAGTTTTGTCTTCAGCTGATGATGAAGATTGACGGCTTATCACACTTTTGACGGCCTATCACAAATGTCTTCATGAATTCCAGCTGAAGTCCATTCTCTGTCTAAGCCTAACAACAATCCTGACGGCTTATCACACTTCTGAAGGCCTATCACAAATGTCGTCATGAATTCCAGCTGAAGTCTATTCTCTGTCTAAGGCTGATGGCAACTCTGATAGCTTATCACAAGGCTGACAACTTATCAGACAATTCGTCAGTTATACTTCCCTCTTTACTTGCTCAAAAATCAACTCTTTTACTTCCATTATTGCTAGTTCTCTTGCATCTTGACTTTTACTGCAATATCAAACAGAAAACAATCAAAAACGACAAAAATTGCTTAAGACTTTGCAATTATTCTTAGTTAAAAGCCTCAAATATGTTAGTATCTTCTCACACATCAACACCCTTAACTTAAAACAATTGCTTGTCCTCAAGCAACTAAAACACAACCAAGATAATACAAAGTACATTCGGCAGTCAACCATCCATATTATCTCAAAACATCTTCACCATCTCCAAAGTCAATTAATTTAAAAACAACTGTGTATATTATTGAAGAACAACAATGCGACACACAGGAATCAATATATGGCATCAATTCAGCAACAACAACCATGCATGTACCAAGATTACACTATCCAAACAAGTTAACAACTAGCAACGTAACCAATGTGCCCTCACTATAGAGAAGTCCCACTTCACTTATATCAGACATCACATATGTAACCATGGGGATAATCAAAAGACACTCACTCTCAGAATGAAGTTCCAATCAATGTATGTCAAATACCATAGGCTTGCCCTTATTTTCATTACCAAGATTTTCAGACAGGTCAGCTAGGATCACTATAGGTCTTCTCTTGGGCTTGTAATGTAGGCTAGGGGATGGTATGATACTCGATGATAATTAGAGTGACTAAGCCTCTTTGACATTACACTAGCTTCTAGGGTCTCACTTATTAACCTTTTTCTATTATTCTCATTTCTTGATCACATATATTCAGGATGGGTGCGATCTTTTCTACAATCACTTCTTATTTTTTGTTCTTTTCCATCGCACCCATCTTTTTATTCTTTTCTTTTATTCTACCTTTCTTCATACTCATTTTACATCACGCACCCCTATGATATCCACCCTCAACTTAGGCCATTTGCCTAAGTTAAGGTGCACAGTATCCAAGGAGGACCAGGGCCAAAATAGGTTTATTATGATATAAATGGGACGGTGATAGGTATCATAAAAAGAAATAGGCTATTCAGGCTCAAAATAGGGATTAAGGGATATTATGTATACAGGGAAGGTCATTTAGGCTAAAAGTGGGCTAATATCCAAACAGCCTATGATCCTTTCCTAACCCCTATCGTTCCACCTAGGTAAGACTAACCGGGCAAGTTCTGGATTCAACATACAAATAAAACTAAGAAAGATCTCACACGCACATATCACACAAGTATATCACAAGTTATTACTTATCCATTTCATGCAATTGCTTAGTAATGATTATCATGTCACTAGAACTAATACCATAACAAGATGCACAGTGGTCACAATCAGATGCAAATCACACAGTTAAACAATCAGACCATTTGAGAGGTGTTCACAAAATAACAAAACCATGTTAACTGCCTCAGGTACTTGTATTTCTCCTAGTCAACTACAAAATGTTACAACAACAACTCACCCTACACCCTCAACTTAAAATCAAAGAAAAAAACTGAACTAAGTGTTAGTGTATACCTGGAGTAAATCAAGCATGGGGATCATGGGTTGCCTCCCATATAGCACTTGATTTAACATAGCGGCACGACTTAGGTATCTTAATTACTTCAGACTTCATCGAGACAGATAGTAGCAATACTTTTCAGTGAGTCTTTTAGACCGATATAAAGTTTGACTCGTTGCCCATTAACCTTGAAGATGCTGCCATCTTCATTTTCAAGTTCTACTACTACAGATGAGTAGACTTGACTAACTCTAAATGGGCCTGACCACTTAAATTTAAGCTTACTTGGGAACAGTTTGAGTCTGGAATTGAACAAAAACACCAAGCCACCTTTTTGGAAATTTTATTTCTCGATCCTCTAATCATGATACTTCTTCATCTTTTATTTGTATAGCTTTGCTCTTTCATATGCCCTGAGATGGACATCCATCTCATTCAGTTGTCCCAGTCTTAGCTCTGCTACCTCCTTTCAATTTAAATTTAACCTTTTGAGTGCCCATAAATTCTTGTGCTCCATTGCTATTGGTAAGTGGTATGCTTTGCCATAGACTAATTGGAATGGTGACATGCCAATGGGTGTCTTGAAAGCAGTCCGATATGCCCACAAGGAATCATTGAGCTTCCGAGACCAGTCTTGCCGACTAGCATTCACCATTTTGGCTAAGATGGCTTTAATCTCTAAATTTGACACCTCCACTTGCCCACTAGTTTGTGGGTGATATGGAGTGTCTAATCTATGCTATTTCACCCCATATTTCTCTAAGGTAGCTCGAAACACTTTGTTGCAAAAATGAGACCCTCCATCTCTTATAATAGTACATGGTACTCCAAAGCGAGAGAAGATATTCTTCTTAAGAAAAGTAACAACCCTCTTTCCTTCATTATCAGACAACACAACAGCTTTAACCCATTTAGAGACATTGTCGACAGCAACTAGAATATACTTCATCCCATACGAGCTTACAAAAAGACCCATGAAATCGATGCCCCAGACGTCAAATAATTCCACTTCAAGCATCTAGTCAAAGGCATCTCATATCTTTTGAAGATCGACCCTTGCCTCTGACATTGTTTGCACTTCAGCACAAACTCCTGAGCATTCTTGAACAACGTTGGCCAATAGTAGCCACTCTGCAACACCTTCCTAGACGTTCGGTCACCTGCATGGTGAACTTCAACTGGGGAATCATGACATACTTCCAATATACATAATATATCTACTTCTCGTACCCCTCTCCTTATAATATTGTCAGAACATTTCCAAAAAAGATACGGCTTATCCCAGAAGTAATGTGTCACATCATGAAGGAATTTCTTTCTTTGATAGAAAGAAAGATTTTCTGGAATGACTTCACTCACAACATAATTTGCAAAATCAGCGTACCAAGGCATAGCCAAGATCTCCTCATCATAAAATGCATCATTTATCTCCATTTCATCACTAACTGCCTACTCAGCTTCCATTCTAGACAGATGATCCACAACTTGGTTTTCTCAACTCTTCCTATCTTTGACTTCAAAGTCAAATTCTTGTAGCAGCAACACCCATCTAATAAGCCTTGGTTTTGCATCCTTCTTAGCCATCAAATACCTCAAGGCTGCGTGGTCAGTGTGGACCACCACCTTGGTCCCAAGCAAGTAAGCCCAGAATTTCTCAAAAGCATACACTACAGCTAGGAGTTCCTGTTCAGTAACGGTGTAGTTCTTTTGTGCTCCATTCACTACTTTGCTGGCATAATATATTGGATAAAACAGTTTATCCTTCTTTTATCCCGATACAGCTCCAAGGGCAACACTGTTTGCATCACACATGATCTCAAACAGTTTTGACCAGTCTGGTGCAACAATAATATGGACCTCGATCAGCTTCTTTTTAAGTCATTCAAATGCCTTCAGGCAATTATCATTCAAGGAGAACTTCACTTCTTTCTCTAAATGTTTGCAAAGTGGATTTGCAACCTTCGAGAAGTCTCTTATAAACCTTCAATAAAAGCTAGCATGTCCAAGAAAACTACGCACTTCCTTCACTAAAATGGGAGGTGGTAGTTTCTCAATAACTTCAACCGTGAATTCATCAACCTCTATCCCTTTTGCTAAAATTTTGTGCCCGAGAACGATGCCCTCCTTTACCATAAAGTGGCATTTCTCCCAATTAAGCACCAAATTGAATTCAACACATCATTGCAAGGCCATACTCAGGTTTGCCAAACACAACTAAAACGAATTTCCTACCATAGAAAATTTTCCATGAACACCTCTAAGGTGTCACTCACTATATCTGAGAAAATAGGCATCATGCACCGTTGGAAAGTAGCGGGTGCATTGCATAATCCAAACGGCATCCTCGTAAATGTAAAGGTACCATATAGGCATGTGAATTTCATCTTCTCCTGATCTTCGGGAGAAATACAGATCTGGTTATATCCAGAATAACCATCTAAGAAGCAATACCACCCCTTTTCGGCCAATTGATCAAGCATTTGGTCCATAAAGGGTATCGGGAAGTGTTCTTTCAAAGTCCATGAGTTTAGTTTGCGATAGTCTATGCAAACTCTCCACCCATTCACAGTCCTGAGTGGAATTAACTCATTTCTTTCATTTGCAACAACAGTCATGCCCCCTTTTTGGGCACGCAATGAACTGGGCTCACCCATTTACTATCAGAAATAGGGTAAACTACTCCTGCATCCAACCACTTAATAATTTCCTTCTTAACCACCTCTTGCATTGGTGGGCTAAAACAGTGTTGGTACTCGATGGTTGGAATACAATCTTCCTCAAGTTGTATTTTATGCAAGCAGATGTCAGAGGGAATGCCAATAATATCTGCGATAGTCCATCCTATTGCTCTTTTGTACCTCTGAAGTACTGAAATAAGTGTTTCTACCTTCTTCTCACCCAAATCAGTTGCAATAATAATGGTTAAAATGTTTCTGTTGCCCAAAAATATGTACCTTAAATGCCCTGGCAGTTCTTTCAATTCCAACATCGGTGACTCTTCAATGAATGGATTAGCCGGTGGTGTTGGTCGATTAGCAAGATCAAGATCTAGCTTCTTAGGAGCATAAGAATATGAACCCATTCTTGAAAAAGTACAAACAGTCTCTTCATACTCCTCAATACCTTCACGATCAAAATTCATTAGAACTCGGCTAAAAGCTCGATAACAAGTTTCTCCTCTATTGACACCTCCTGCTCATCCTCATAATATACTTCAACAATTAAGAACACACTTATTTCTTTATGTTGCTTCATTAATTGGCACATATCAAATTGCACCACCTCATCATTCATCCTAAATAAGAGCTCATTAGCTCGTAAATCAATCAACACACTTCCGATTGCGAGGAAAGGTCAATCCAAGATTATGGTCACCTCAAAGTCCACCTCACAATCCAGAATAATGAAATCCGCAGGAAATATAAAGCTAGCTACCTTCACCAACACATCATACAAAATATCAATAGGTCATTTTATAGACCTATCCACCATCACCAATCATAAGTTTGTCGGGGTAGGATCCCCCAAACCCAGCTTTTTATACACGGCTAGCGGCATCAGATTTATGCTCGCTCCCAGATCACATAGGTCCTTAGCAAAATTGAGAGTCCCGATTATACATGGAATAGTGAATGCTCCAGGTTCGGCCTTCTTCTGCACTAAGGATCGTGTAGAAACGGCTCTACAATGATAGAGATTATCCACCGGCTCATAACTTACTACTCTTTTCTTCGGCAAAAGGTCCTTCATGAATTAAGCATACCCTGGCATTTTCTCGAGTGCCTCCACCAAAGGCATAGTTATTGTTAACTGCTTCAACATTGCCATGAATTTACTAAATTTTGGGTCATCAACCTTAATCTTCAATCTTCGAGGAAAGGAAGGTAGTGGTCTTGGGAGATTTTTCACCACTACTTCTTTTTCCTTCTCTTTCCTTTTCTCTAGAGCATCATCAGAACCATCCAGCTTCCCAGACTCCACTGGACATTCTTCTTTGGATTCATCATCTACTTCAATCACATCTTCAACTCCACCTTTTCCCACAGAAGGTCTAGATAATATCTTACCACTTATAGTGGTAATCACCATACATGAGCCATCATTCCGTGAATTTTGAACCGTATCACTAGGTAATGTTCCACTCTTCCTATGGTTCAGCGCTGTGAAGAGTTGGTTCATTTGCTGTTCCAGCTGTTTGATTGAAGTGGAGTGCGAGTTTACCAACTGACTCATAGAGGACAGATCGGTATTCATGTTAGTCACCCTGAGTTGGTATCCTCCACTCCCTTTAATAGTTTAGCCATCATGTCCTCCATGGACATCTTTTTAGAGCTTGTTATAGCAGCCTCATAATTTCCAGGAGGGATATATAACCCGCTCCTATCATTATTGCTCCTCCAATTTCCTTGCTCCTAGTTCTCATGTACAGCCTTTTCATAATAAGTCTGACCTTGATTTCCATGGCTATTGCCTCGGAAACCTCCCTAATTATTTACATAGTTTGCCTCTTCTTCTAAGTCAGACTTCACTTTGCTCTACGATTCCACAGCTTTCACTTTCTCAGTTTTACCTGATAGTAAATGCTTGGTTAGCAAGTACAACTACATTTTTAGGTGAGCCATTTCTTGATCACGCTCCTCATCTCTTCTGCATTGTTCCATAGTCATACCAATAGAAACAGTGGGGCTTGCTACCAGAAAGTCCCTGGTATGCCATGCCCGACTCTGTCTGGTCATTCTCTCTAGCATTTCTGAAGCCTCTGGGAATGTAAGATCAACAAACAAACCACCAACAGCATTATCTACAATCGGTTTTGTCACAGAGTTAAGATCCCTATACAAAGTCTCTATCAAGTGTATGTCCGTCATGTTATGGTTCGGACACTATGTCGGCTTCTTTTTGAATCTCTCCTAGGTTTCATGCAAGGCTTCAGTTGGGAGCTGTCTAAAGTTACTGGTCTCATCTCTCAATTGTACCCTCCTGGAAGGTGGAAAGAACCTTTCTAGGAAATCTCCTTTCAACTGCCTCCAGTTGGTTATAGAATTGGGTGTCAGCTCATTAAGCCACAATGTTTCCTCCCCAGAGAGAGACAAAGGAAAAAATCTCAAATGGATAGCATTCTAACCCAATCCTAGGTTATCAAAAGATTTACAAATGGTGACAAATTTCACCAGATGCAAGTTTGTATCATCCCCAGGAAGGCCATCAACAACTCCTTCAGATTAAGGAGTTGAATCATAGTACTCGTAATGTTGAATTTCTCCCCAAGTGCTAACGGTGGAGGAATAATTGCACCCATTGAACCTGCTTCATACATTCCATCATCATCATCATTGAGGTCAGAATGGACCGGCTGGTAATTTTGCCTTCCTCGGAATGGACGGTTCCTATTAGCATTATGTTGAACTGGTGCAGCTATTTACTATACAAGCCTTGGGTTACCAGGGTTTAGTAAATCCTCGTCTCCAAAGTCTTCATCCTCAAGGTTTGGATGCTATACTTGTTGACCGTTATTCTGCACATTCACCTGAGCTCTAGTTAAGGCTGCTAACCTGTCAGCCTCCTGCTGGTCTGCCATTCTGCCGATTAGTTGTGGTTTCGGATTAAATGGTGATAATGGTTATCTGAAACTTATGGTTCTTGGCATACACCACAAAAGTCCTGAGGTAAACAAAAACAACAAATAAATGTGAAACTAGACACAAACTTCAATTTATAACCATATTCCCCGTAAACGGCACTATTTTTTATAACGCTTGAACTACACCTCTCTTATGAGAATGTAAGTGATTGTTGTCAATATATAACCCAACTAGGTTAGGGTCGAATCCCACAGGAAATATGGTGTGAATTTTAGTTATCTGCGGGTTAATCAACTGCTAGTTTGCAGTTTCCTGTGAATAAGGGTTTTTGGAAAGATAACAAATAATTACTTCTCAATTCAGTGTTTGAAATCAATATGATAAAGAAAACCAGAGTTATGTTCCCTATGGGTGTTGGTATTTGACAGACGCTAGTAATGGTTCAAGATTCTTGTGGTAGGTAAGAACAGCATACTATCCTTGTTGAAGTTATAGCTAAATGTTTCTCAAGCTATTTAGATATTTAATCACCTAATTCTCTCGAACTTAGGGAATTTATAGTTCATAATAGGATGTTGTCTCAAGTTAATTAATCTTGTTACAGCATTAATTATTAAATGAAAGTTTGAATTCTTCTAAGTCCCTGTTGATACTTTACTTCTTATTAGGGTTAATTTCTTATCTCAAGCAAATCACCAGTAAGCAAGGCCTATTGTTTGCAACCAATATATAGAATATAAAATAATGGAATTAACAAGAAGTTTCTACAACCGTTAGAATCTTGAACACTTAGTTACATTACAAACCCAAACCCATAGATCCCACAACTCGGGTTAAGGGAATTTAGCTACTCATAATATAATAAGCAAGACAACAAGTTGAATTCATAATTTGATAGATGAACTTAAAGCAAGATGAATAGCAACAAGTATTTCTCAGATTTGATCATAGTAGAAAGTCCCAAAACAATGGTAATAATCTCTCAAAAAATAATTGTCTTGTTAAAGTCAAAAAACTCGAGAGAAAAAGTTCTCAAAACTTTAGTTCAAGATGATTAGAAAACCCTAACATATGCTTTAAATACTTAAGCCTAATTATGGAAACAAAATCATAGATCACAGATCTTTTCTCGCACAGGTGACGACAAAGTATGACACCTTATCAGGAGTCTGATAACTTATCAGAAATGTTGTCAGCTCCTCTTCGCATTTGAACAAGTTCTATCTTCATCTAACGATGAAGCCTAACGGCTTATCACACTTCTGATGGCCTATCACAAATGTAATCATAAATTCCAGCTGGACTCCATTCTCTGTCTAAGCCTAACGATGATCCTGACGGCTTATCACACTTCTGATGGCCTATCACAAATATCATCACGAATTCCAGTTGAAGTCCATTCTCTGTCTAAGGATAACGGCAACTCTGATAGCTTATCACAAGGCTGACGACTTATCAGACAAGTCGTCAGCTATACTTCTCTCTTTACTTGCTCAGAAATCAACTTTTTTACTTTCATTATTGATGGTTCTCTTGCATCTTGACTTTTACTGCAATATCAAATAGAAAACAATCAAAATCGACAAAAGTTGCTTAAGACTTTACAATTATTCTTATTTAAAATCCTCAAATATGTTAACATCTGCTCACACATCAAGTTTCTTCTTTGACATTAACCTTTTCATGAGCTTAGCATATCCCAGGATCTCTTGGATCGCTTCAAACAATGGGATATTGATATAGATGCTACTAAACTTGGCCATGAATTTCTTGAGTTTATCACCCTCCTCTTTTCTTTGAAGCCTTTGAGTAAATGGGGGAGGTACTTGTATTGTAGACATCACATCACTTTGTGGTTTCTCTTTTTCCACCACCTCTTCATTAACTTCCACTGGTTCCTTTTCATTTTATTTTTAATCTTGAGCTTGTGGTGGAACTTCTTTTTACTTATCCTTAGGCATCTTTTCACCCAAACCGCCTTTCAAGTGGTCACCAAGGGTCTTCACTTTCCTAGTGACTATTGTTATAACTTGAGCTTTATTCTTCGGGTTTACAATAGTGTCACTAGGAAAACCACCCTTTGGCCTAGCATTCATTTAGGTGGAAATTTATCCGATTTAGGTCTCCAATTGTATAATGGAGGTGCATTCCACCATGATTTGGTGGAGTTGCAAACAATCCCTTTTCATTTCATGAACTATTTTGTATGTTCCTTCCACCCTCATCATAATCCATTCCAATATATCTTTGGTTTTAAATTTATCAGGTTTGATGGTACTACCCTCTTTGTTCTTTGTTGATCATGAGGGGGCACATAGATATCATAATCACGATCTTTATCCCTCCGATCACGGTCTCGATCCATACAACCTTGATTCCCACCTTGCTTTTGATAGGAGGGGCAGGAACCCCCTGAATAATTTGCCAAATACTGAATCTCCTTATCAAGCTTCTTTGCCTCTTCTTCATTATAAACCTTGGATGCTACGGTGTTTATGGCCTTTTTAAGTGCAACCATCACATGTTTGGTTAATATATCTAATTAAGTCATCAATTTTTCCATATTCTCCTCTCTTTCCTCATCTCTCTTTTGTTGTTCCTTATTAACCACAGATGTAGTAGGAGAACATTTGGCACTTTAGCATCCCGGGTATGCCATCCCCAGTTTTGCTTGGTAACTTTCTCAAGAAAATTCAAAGATGCATGATAATTTAACCTCATGAGAGATCCTCCCGCCGCATTGTCTACCATGGTTTTGTTGAACGGATCAAGTGCCCGATAGAAGATTTGGAGAAGCATATTCTCCGGGACCTCATCGTTTTGACAATACATTAGTTTTCCATTGAATCTTTCCCATACTTCATACAAAGTCTCTCCACTCAATTTCCCAAAGTTGATGATCTCATCCCTCAATTGGAGCATTTTAGATGGTGGGCAAGGGAAATATCGGTCAAGAAAGGTCGTGGTGAGTTCATCCCATGAAGTGATTAATCCGATTGGAAGAGATTAAAGCCATAGTACCACCTCTCCCATTAGACAAAATGAGAATAGACAAAGTTGGATGGACTCTTGGGTTACGTGTGCAATATCAAAGGGTGCACACACTCAATGAAGTTCTTCAAATACAAGTTGGGGTCTTCATAGGCTTGTCCCCCAAAAAGTCCCTTTATTTGTAACATGTGCAACATGATGCTTGTGGCATGAAAGACATTGTTCCCATGAGTTGTTACGATACGCATAGCACTTGATCGACCAACATCATTAAGTTGCTCCTCGTCATCAAGAGGGCCATCGAAAGACCCAATTTGACTAGCATTGCCACTCATGGTTCCGTTTATGCTACGGAGATCACCTAAAAGGAAACAAAAACAACAACCAAAATAAATACACACAACTACAGGTATACCCTAAGTAAGAACCAATACTGTACAAGTGAAAGCTAAATTTCACTCCCCGACAATGGCGCCATTTTGATAATGCTCACCTATACCATGTAAAGTGATAGAGGACGGTCATTGTAAATATCCTACTTTCATTGAGGTTGAATCCACAAGAAGTGAAAATTAGAGTTCGAGTTTTATAGGTATTAAAGCTTACTAAGAAAACACCCAAAGTGTCAGTAAAGCAAAGAGCATGATTACAAATGGGGGTTTGTTTTGGAAGAATGTTTGTCACTAGTAACCTGATTCCATAACTGAGCAAAAATTGTAATTTAACTTCTATATGGAGATAATCTTGGGATTATGTATACTTAAGGGGAAATTAGGTATGGGTATGTAAAGATTTGGTGCACATTCTAGTAAATCAATAATATAGTAGTCTAGGTCTAAGACCCATGAGGTTAACTTCTTAATAAAACCTCAATAATTTTACTTATTGACCCTTTCAAATACCTAACAAGTGTGTTAATTATACTCACCTATTTCCTTAATTGGGTATCCCTATCTCTAGGATAACACCCAAGGTATAGTCAACCGCCAAATCACCCTTATGTCTAAGATAGTGAAAATTAGCCAACTACACCATTTAATTGTCTACTATTTCTTTGGTTCCCACACCCCTCTTTCAAGGATGATATGGGTTCTAAAATTTCACCTAAACCCCTCTTTTAAGGATGGTTTGAGCTTTCAAGAGATTGGATTTTCACCCACAAACCCATTTGGGTGTTTGGGGATTTCACCTACAAACCCTAACCAATTTGTTCAAGCAAAAGTAGAACTCATCATCAATAAACTAGCATGTACACAAATGTATCACAACCCATAACTAATTACACCTTAGTTCAATATAATCTAAGACAATAAAATTTAGCTACTCATGAAGAAAGGAGAGAAAATTATACCATAAAGGTTGTGCAATGTTTCCATTTTGTAAGAATTACTAAACTAAAAGTCTCCAAATTAATTTACAACTCTTTCCTAATTTTGGGTTTCTATTCAAATTTAAAATATTGCTAGTCTCTTGAATATCTAAAATGGGAAAGGTTTTTAGGCTTTTAAGGAGTTTGCGGTCGAGTACTGGAAATTATGAAACTATCCCTAAGCCTAATCCTGCGTAGCTGCGATCGCACCAAATTATCCCTAATTATGGCAAACGCGACCGTGGGTATCAATATATAATCTTGATTACTGACTATCTTGACTGCCTGCAATCATGGCCCACGGACCATGATCGCAATAACTAAGCTTGATCTGTTAAGGTTCTTCTGTTGTGCACTTTTTCTCTCATTTATGCTTTCTTTTAGCTCCTATACATATCTTTCCATCTTATCACTTGTGTGCCTACAAATATGGATATTAGTGCAGTTAATCATAAATATTGTCTCACTTATTCATTCAAAACATGGTAATGTGCGCAAATGATGAGTACGAATGAGTGGTAAATTCACCACTAATCATAGGTGATCCTTCATTAGTTATTCTTTTAGAAGATTGGGGTATTATGGATTCTATGTCTTATGAAGAAATCCCAGTTGAGATCTTGGATCGGTAAGTTCATCGGTTGTGGACTAAGGATGTGGCCTCGGTTAAGGTTCTATGCTGGAACAACAAGGTAGAAGAGGCTATTTGGGTAACGAAAGAGGACATGAAGTCCAAGTATCTGCACTTGTTTTCCAATTTGAATATTCATGCTTAAGGTATGTGTTCTTTATGACATTCTTATTTCCTGGTTTTGGTTAAGTGAAAGATTAATTTCTTTTCATCTTTGTTAAAGGTAAGAGTAAAGGCATCTAAGGTGTGTAGATCATGCTTATACTACCTTGTTCATCATTCGGGGATGAATTATCCTAGTGGGGGAGAATTGAAACACCCTGGTTTTTTATCCTTACAAATTTCCTGAGTTTTGGACTCATCGGATATCATATGAATTGGGTACTAGTCGTATGTTGTGATATGGATTGGTTGGTCTTGGTCATATCTTATACAGGTTGTATGGGTTGGCTACTGTCCAAGGTACGAATGGATTATACCAGTCATATCTTGGGGTACAAGTGGTATGTTGGCAATCGTATGTTGTCTACATTGGATGGTTGGGTTTTGGTTTCTAGAATGGGTATGGTTTATCTGTACCAATCATATGATTAGGTATGAGTGGGACTTAGGAGTCATATGTTGGTTAGTGTGGGAGGTGAGGTTCTACCTAGGGTTGAAGTGATGGGTACCACCCATACCATAGGGTACGAATGGTATGGTAGAGTCGTACCTACCAGTGAGGATTTTATACAGTTTAAGTTGGGGGTAATCTGGACATTTCCCTTCTTAACTTATTATGATCCCACGACTTATAACTCTATTAGGACATTATTTACCCTAATATTCTAATCTTAAACACTTAGAAATTCTCTTAAATTCTTTTAAAGGCTCTTGGATCAAGGAAGGATAGGGTTTCATCAATAGGATCAAACTGGGACTTGTTAGGGTGGTTTCTCTTCATCTTCTACATAATCTAAGGCATGATACTCCTCCCTCATTGCTAGTTCCAACTAAAGGCATGTGTTATGAATTTTTTCATGGCATAATTATTGTATGGTTTTGGGTTTTCAAATATATGTTGGGGGTTTTAGTTATAATGGTTGGTAATGGTTTTCCCATGTCTTTTACTTATGATTTTCATAATATAATGGTGGTTTGAACATATGGTTGCATGGGAATAGTTAATTGGTACTTGTTTTTGTCTTTGCAAATACTATTCCCCTAATATGTTTGATAAAATGCCTATGAGAATGCCTTTACTATATTGTTGGGCTTTTAATGGAACTATTGTATGGTATAACTTGGTAATGGAACCCTAAATGGTATAAATGGTTTGGAATGGTTAAATGGTAAGGTCTTAGTGGTCATGGTTGTTTTAATTAAAAGCCTTATGGGGTACAAGGGAATCCCCCAAGCAAACTAAGTAATGAACATACTTGTGGGTTAAATGAAAATCCCCCAAGAAACTAAGTAATGTAATCTATGGGTACATGGGAATCCCTTCATATCTAAAAGATTGGCGAAAGACATTACTTTCAAGCTATAGTCGGTATGACAATACCACTTATAAAAGCCTTGGTTAATAATAAATGTTATGGTGGTCTTGGTTGTGTGGTAACGGTTTTAATAAGGCAATAATGGTAGAGTATGATAGCTAATCGTGAAGGTGTGAGTCCAATGGATGGACACTGGAAACTTATATTTGTTGATGTGAGGATGGTCATGATGACCATGTGGGGTACTTGGGAATCCCCTCAGTAAAACTTGTATATATGTATAATGGAGAGCAAAGGGTACTTAGGAATCCCCTACTCATGTGGTATCTCCGATTAGTGCAGCTACATACATCGGGGCCTATTCAAGGGGATACACTGTACCCATAAAGCCTGTGGGTGGTACTAGGAAGGTTAAGCTACACATACCCAGGTAAATGGTTTTAAATATATGCTAAACCTGGTTTCTTTTCCCGATATGGATTTTATATATATATATGGATGTGTATGCATATGGTTGTTTTATTTGGTTTTAAATATTGACATTACTTTGTCCTTATCCTGAGTACTTGTTAGCATTCACCCACTAACCCATCTTTGGGAGGTTGTATCCCCACACGATGCTGGAACTGGCCATTTTACTTCTCTTGCTTAGTGATAGGACTTGGGATTAGCTATTGGATTAAAGTGGTAATCTTCCATAATTCGAAAGGCTCTATTTCATAGCATGGACATTTTTTCGTACTTTAGTTATTTTATGGATATTGGTTTTGGCTACGGTTGGGGGCATGTCCCAATCAAATATTGTTTTTCTTTTGGTTAGAGGCTTTGTGGAACTACTATAGGTTGGATTGGGTGGTGTTGGTAGTGGTGTCAACCTTAGTATTGGCATTGGTATTAGGGTTGATATCGTTTGACTGAATTTATGATTGTTCCATCCTCTTATGCTATGTTATAGATAGGAACTTAGTTATCATTTTGGTTTTGGTTTATGGTTTTGGCTTGGTAATAGGTTAATGGTTGGGTATTGGACGGTTGGACTTGCTTGGGTTAGTTAGGATTATGGACCTATTCTAGACTCTAGAAATGTATAATTATACTATCTTTTTGTATGTTCGGAAGTCATCCAACTCAGGGTCTGTGTTGGTTGGTTAGGTTGGGTAACGGGGGTGGTCTCTGATCCCGGTTGGACTTAAGATGCCCATTACGACAAGGCCCTAGTTTGGGTTATTTCAGTGACACACAGAGTTACCAGAGGACAGATGCACAAGACTGTTGAGCAAGCCATAGCCCAGCCAAGGATGAAGTCAGCACAGATGTCACCCCCACACACTCATCTACCTAATGATGATGGGAAGGAGGAGAAGACAGATTCTGAGTCTTCTCTACAAGTTGCTGCGCAGGATCCCCAGTCTGAGGAGGGATCCTAAGTCTATCCCACGGGGACTTGTGTTTTCCAACTACCCAAGTCTAGTTTAACTATTTAGAAAAGTAACCAATAAAGTTTTAGAACTGTAAATTAAAAGTAAACTAAACTAATGAGGAAAAGTAATGACTTCAGACAATCAATGGATAGATCCAGGGTTAAAGCACTTTGAACAATCATCCTACATTATTGAATCTCATTCGTTAACTTACTTATATTGGTTGTTGATTCGTAGGGTTAATTTCATGATCATGGTCTCCCAACCTCTAACTGTTTACCTAAGTTGGACTACAACTACATCGTTGAGCGGGAATGTAATAATCCAATTAAGTTCTTTAATCTATCATCCTACGTGTGAATCACGTAAGGCTTCTAGGTACATCCCTATCCTATATGCTAATTCAAATTCCTTAATCTAGGTACATCCCTATCCTAGATGGTAATTCAAATTTCTTATTTTATAAAGAAATAAGAACCCTACTTTGTTCATCTCCATGTTCTATCTCCCTATTCCCTCTCCTGAGATCAAAAGGTAGACAATTGATATATTTTTTGGGTGGTCAATCCATCAAATAATTAAATCAAAGATGAACACACAACCAATAATGATAAGCATAATTAAACGAACTTAATCCAAAATAATTACTCATGTTCTTGGTTTTAACCCCGAAAAGAGGGTGTTTAGCCAATAATATTCATAATCATGATCCAAATAATTGAATACATGTTATGAATAATTAATAAACTAAATAAAAAGAATGGTAAAACCTAAAACAGCGTGAGCAGCCTCCTTTTTTGTCTCCATTACGTCCAAGAGTTTTCCAAGAATTATCCAAGCTTTCTCCCACATGTGCAATGTATTATATATAGAGAGAGGAACAATACCTAACCTCCTAGGAATAGGAAAATGTAATATATTTAAAGTGTAAAAATACCTAACCTTCTAGGAGTATTGCAAAGTAACATAGTGATAGTGGACAACTACCTAACCGTGTAGGAATAGGACAATGAGCAATTTTTGTCGTGTATGAACTACCCAACGCGATGCATTGGTTGTCTCGTTGATAGTAGCGATGCGGAGCGTTGCATATCTCATTGATAAGAGAGACGTGATGCATTTCTTATAGTGTTTCTGGACCGGTGCATCGCGTCCATGTCGTGTTAGCTCACTGGAATTAGCCTCCAAAATAAATTTTAAGTGTTGAATGTCCTATCTTTTTCCCATGCCTTTTGTAATGTATTTCCATTGAATTTTCAGCCTTCATATCATCAATATATCACCATATTCAGCTCACAAAGATTCCTACATCATCACAGATCACAAATTAGAGACAATAACAATATAATATCCATAACAATGAATCAAAACACGAGCTAAGATAAGGCTAATTTCCATGATCATCAACCTATCGCTCCGACTCTTAACTTAATCAAATTAAAATTTGACCATTAAAAACAAGTTATTCCACTCATAATTACACATTTAAACCATTTGTAACATATTAAACACATTAGAATCAAATGAAACCAACTATACACACAACTAGCTCAAGCTAGTAACACTAGTTTTCTCGATTGAACTCTAAATGACTCAGTTAAGTACAACTTTGTTTGAAAATACTTTGAACCATTGTAATCATGCACTTAGACACTTAAATTCTTGTTTATATCATATTAACACATAAAACACACAAATTATCCTCAAAACAATGATAAATAAGCTAGAATAGCAACACTAGAATGCATAAATGCACCCAACATCATAAGCCTATTTTTCTTGTTTCCCCATTCACCTTATCATTTATATTATGATGAACATGTTTCTCCCCTGTTCCTCCTTGGACATTGTGAACCTCAGCTCAGTCAAAATACCTAAGTTGAGGGTGGCTATCATAGGGATACGTAGTGTAAAATGGGTATGAAGAAGGGTAAAGTAAGAGAAAAAGTTAGTAGGGTAGAGTGTGGTAGGAAAAAAAACAAAAAGAAAAATTGTGAAAAAGTGAAAAAGAAAGAATAAAACACCACACTCAACCTTAATGTGCAATAAAGAATAAAAAGGGAGAAATAAAGGTGGAATAAAAAAAAAATTAACTAGTAAGTGGGACCCCAAGGTTAGTGTAGTGTCAAGATGGCTTAGTCACTTGATAGGTCCATATGTACCATACCATCCCCCAAGCCTACATTACAAGCCGAGAAAAGTCCAATAGTGATCCTAACTTGACTATCTGAATGCAAAGGTAAAGAAAATAAGAGCAAGCCTATAGTATTTGATGCACATTGATTGGAACTTTTTTTCTTAGTATGAGTGTCTCTTGACTGCATTGACAGTCATTATTTCATATGAGTGAGTGGGATATCTTTGTTGTGAGGGAACTTAACTCATATTGCTAGCTATTTTCTTGCTTCGGGTAGTGTAACGTGTACATATGCATCGTTGTCTATAGCTAATGTAATGTCATACCTTTATCCCATTGTGTCACATTGTTGTTCCACATATTCATACACAGTTGGTTTTGAAAAGTGAGATGGGAGAGGGATGTTATGATTTGAGTTTAAAGTGTTCACTGACTGCCTTGAATAGCTTAGATTCTCCTAGTTAAGTGTCATTTTTGTTTTGTTGTATTTTGTTGCCTGAGTATATGTAAAATTTATAAGTTGAGGTTGTTGATGTTCTATAATAATATAGCACTTTTGATGCTTAAAATGAGGAAAATATGCAAGTTTTTGCAGTTATTTTGTTAGATATGATGTATTTTAGGTATGTTTTGCAGAAAATCATATTTTGGATGCTAAATTCATGAAAAAGGGGGGGAAATGTTTTTTTGGCTACTTTTTGGAGCAATTATGGATGTTCGAGACATTTTCTGGCTTGTTCGTGATCAAAGCATATTCGAGAATCGAAGAAGAACTAAAAAGATGACTCCCTGTACTTACTAAGTCAACATGTAGACGGTAAGTAGGACCTACAGACTGTAAGTAGGCAAGCAAGTGCCAGAAGTTCATAATCTTGAGAGGTAACCTACAGGATTTTTTCATTCGATACCTGCACCCACCCTGCTGACCACAGGTACTACCTGCGCCCAGGATTAGGGTGCAAGTACAGGCCACATGTGGCCACCGACCCTATTTTCTCCTATTTCATTCGAACTTTGGTTTTAGGGTTTCCTCATGTACTATAAATACTCTTTATGTGTTTTTAGTAGGATTTACGCACTTTTAATACTCACAAATATATTTTGATTTCAAGATTTGATTTTGATCTTGGGATTCTCTTGTATTAACTTTAGTTGATTAATTCAGTTACAGTTCTAGGTTTTTATACTTCGTATAATTATGATTTCATCTATGATTTTGATTATGAATGTTATTGATTTCTTTACAAGCACGAGTGGATAAAACCCATAGCTAGGGTAGTGTAAACCCTGGAAGATTGACAAAGTAGGAAAAGTGTTGTTGTTGTTCGGAATCGATACCCATGCATGCATTGCTTTATCTGCATTATAATAGCTTTCTTAATGGGTGCACATGTTAGGATCCCACCTAGATATTTCTACTTACTCCAAAAGAGGAGTAGTGACAAGAAAAATATAAAGACAACAGTAATTTAAAGTTTAACTGTTGATCTGCGCTACTAGGTTTTATCTAAGTAAGATGGTTATATTTCATATAATAACTAGAGATTCAAAAGGTAAAGGGTGAAATCCTTATGCTCGTCCAAAAGACTGTAGAAGGTACATAACTTATCGATTCTGCACGCAAAGTATTTAGTTGGTTCAACAAGCACAATAAGCTTACAAAGTTGAGAAGCCAAGGGAAACACAATCCTAGTATTCACCTACGACTGATTACAATCGAAGTTAATACAGTTACTTGCTTGAGATTACTACACAACCCCTCTCCCCCAATTTACTTTTCTTGTTCTGCCCATTGACTACAACTTCTATGATCTATAATTTCACGTGCTCCCTAAGTATTCGACCCCAATTTTTGTTTGGTTACTATATTTTGACAGCGACCGTATCATTTTTTTAGAGGAGGTTTAGTTTAAACGTCATCAGTATTTATCTCGTGCAGTAGTAGCGCGTGTCCTAGCTATCGTTGGAAGAGTGAAACCAAAAGAATCTTTAGAACCCAACTCAAACCCTTAGCACAAAATGAGTGTAGAAGTGAAGAACTCCTAAAAATGTCCTATAGCCTCTCGAAGATAAGTAACGAACGTCATCATTCCGATCCACAAGACTCTACATGGCACTTGCACCTGTACCAATAATACTGGTGAACCTGTCTCTGATACCGATTTGTCAGGGACCAATTTACTAGTCATGAAGGCACCTATATTATCCCACCAATAGGTAATCCATACTATAGCCCAAAGTTATAAGAAATGGTCTACTTTGTTAAAAAAAAGGCGTAAAAGCCAAAAAATTTGCAAGTAAAAGACTCACAATAATAAAAAGGCAATAATAATAGTCTAAAAGATAGATAAAATATTAATAACCACCCGAAAACCTAATAGTGTTGGTACAAGAGCTACTAACAAAATAAATATAAGTACTAAAATAGTCAAATACAAATTTGTCTCGAATAATGAAAGACTAGACATAAATAATACAAGGAAAAAGGGCAACTCCAACTCAAGAGGTCCCCCTATCTCCGAACTCAACTCAGCATGATCTCAACATTAATGATGGCCACTAGTACTAGGATTTGTACCAAAAGGTACAAAAGTATAGTATGAGTACCAAACCCACTGGTACTCAGTAGGAATCATCAGCCGACTGAGCTAAATCGTTATATAAGTACAATAAGATGCAAGATAAATAGGTTAAGCCAAGGTAATGGGAAAAACCTGGAATAGCACTCCAATACTATAAATAAATAACAAGAACAAATATAATATGGAATAAAACATAAATAATTCTACAATACTGTCCCCATAAGCCACTAAGTGCGGAAAAATAAATAACCCAATGCAGACCCTCAAAAGTCCAGAGGGTGAAATCAAGAAAGTAAATAACTAGAATTTAACTATTATATGTATATCAAGACATAACCAAGAATCTATCCATACCATAAACCTCAAATTATAACCAACTCCATAACCTTCATAAACAACCCATCATTGCTGGACTTGAACCAGAACTCATATAGCCAGAAGTCGAACTTGAACCAGAACTCAAATAATCAAATGATGGAATTGAATCAAAACTCATATAAGCAAATGTCAAACTTGAACCAAAAATCATGCCATCAATAATGTCGAAGTCGAACTGATCTCAAGATCATAAATCACCAAACTAGAACTAAAACTAGTATCAACTCTCAAGTACCAAACTAGAATAAGAATCAAGGATCTCATTTCTACAAAATCTAAAATATTCATCTTTAAAGATATATTATACCCCTTTAACAATACAAGAAATTAACAAGTGTCTTGGCCAAAGTTGGGTTAGAGGGGGCCCCTTCTAAACCCAAAAAAACTATACTAAGGCAAATTCTACCTTGGACTAGGATAATGTATCTAAATTTACTTCTAGATGACAAATAAGCCACAATTAACCCTAAGATAGAAATTCTATCTAAAAAGACTAATTAAGTCAACTACACCTAATTTACGGTTCCAAAATAGACTAAACAGTCCAAATAATTCTAATTATACCAACTATATCTCCAAGTCCTAATTTCCCATCTCATATCTAGCATAACATCATAAATATACTATGAATTAGCTCAATCTATGAGCAAGGTAAACCTAGCCTATTTGGATGCCGAAGAAAGGCCCGAAGAAATCTGCTAAATCATTGATTTTCCCTTTTAAGAATCTTCCTCAAGGTGTCACGCTATAAAAATAATAATCTACTTATCAAAATAATAACAATGTTACCCATATTGCACTATTATGCCTTAGGTCTAAAATTATATAAAAATCCCATGTGGAGCCCGTTTGTCAAATTGCACTTTTAAAATTGACAACACGTCCCTCTATGCTCAAGGAATATTAACCCCAAGAATGGGTGAATTCTAAGCTCAAATGGTGCTATAATCAACCCACCAATATTCTAGGAATTTTGGAAAATGATAACGGATTTAATCTTAAAACTGATGGAAGCTTACCAAGAATTCAAAGAAGAAACACGTTACTCGAGCTTAGGAACACTCCAAAATTATCCACTAATATTCTTCTCAAGTTTCATAGTTTTAGGGTTCTACACTATTGGAAATAGGTGAAAAATAGGAGAAAACAGGTTAAGTAGGGAATTTATAGGGTCCCCAAGTATCGAGGTGTCGCTTAAGCTATAATGACCCATCAGGTCATTTTCTATATTTTTTATTTTTTCACCATTTATATATTTCCTATATCTTTCCCAAGTCATTTATGACTTGTTGAAACTGACAGTTCGGTTATCGGGTAGTTCGTTTGGTTTTTAGAGCCAATTCCCTATTTTGAAGCCTTCGCTAGTTCAAATTGCCTACTAAGAAAAAACTTCATCTAAATAAACTCGTATGATAATTCTGATAGTTACAATAGCTCTGGAACATCGATTTTAGGTTGGGTGAACCCTTGGTTAGGGTCTCAAAACTCCCGAACTCATTTCAGGCTATTGGCTAGAAGTTAAGAAAAATAGCAAGGGGGTGTGGGACCTTGAATGAAAATTTAAACTGCGTCATTCGGTCCATAACATTAAATTTGATAGAATAGCATAGTTAGTTTATGCGTACGAGATTTTGGATGAATTTCGAGGGTTGGCGAAGACTCAAAAAAATTCCAAGTCTCCAGCTGGTGCCTGTTATCTGGCGTGACTGCTAAAGCAATCCTTTGGGTGCTTTAGCGACCCTATATCAACCATTAGGTACCTCTTTAGCCGCCTAGTTCCTGCTTTAGTGGCCTGGCTCGTAGGGATGGGTACCGCTTTAGCAGCACCCAAGATCTTTAGTGGTGAACGTTAAAGTGGCCCAGTGTCCACTTTAGCAGCATCTGCGTACCTGGGAAGGGTATAAATATTCCATTTGGGAGAAACATTTTTTGGTGATTTTGGAGCTTGGGTAAAGTTTATTTATGTGAATCTTCATCAAATTTGTGGTAAGCTTCCATTATTTTTATGATTTAATTGTCCATTCTTGTCTAAAATCTCTAGAATCTTTGTGGTTTGAATATAGCACCATTATAGCTCAAAAATCACACATTTTTTATGATAAATGTTCCTTGAGCATAAAGAAACGTTGTGTTGGTTTTGAAAGTGCAATTCCGTAACCAAACTCCACGTGAGATTTACATAATTTTGAATCAAAGACAAAATAGTGCAATATTGATATCATTGTTCTTGTTTTGACGAGTAGATTGTGATGTTTATAGTGTGGAACCTTAGGAAGCTTCTCTGCAAGGGAAATTGGTGATTTAACAGATTCTTCAGTCTTTTCTTCGACATCTAGGTAGGTTAGGTTTACCTTCTTTATAGATTAAGCTATTTCGTAGTATGATTATAATATTATGCTAGATATGGGGTGGGATTTAGGTGTTAGAAGTATGAATGAGAATATTTGAATTAGTTGAACCGTTTAATCTATCTTAAGATCGTAAATTAGGAGTAATTAGCTTAGTTACTCATGTATTTGGTGAATTTGGCTTCGTGACTCATGTTTAGAATTAAAATGCCTTAGTTGCTTAAGGTAGGTGAAATTGCCTTAGTTGCTCATGTTAGGGTAAAATTCGTCTTATTTGCATAAGTTAGAGGAAATGTTTAACTTAGTTGTTCGTGATTCAAGAGAACTACTATTAGGGTTATTTATGGCTTATTCAACCTCTAGAAATGAACCTAGATACCTTAGCCTAGTCCGGGGTAGAAGTTGCCTAACATGGATTTCGAAAATTAAAAGTGGGCCCCTTTGACCCACTCTAGGCCAAGACTTGTGTTAGCTTATAGATTTATTTATATGTGATATACCCTTATGAATGTTTTGTTTGGAACTTGAGGAGATTGAATATATTTATTGAGTAGTTTGTTGGATATTGAAGGATTGATGCTAATTTCGGGTATCGCTAATGATACTACTTATATACATGATTAATGATTAACGGTATAATTTATAGATATTACCAATGTTATGGCTTATATATGTGATTATTGACATGGCTTTCGGGCATAATAAATGAGATAATTTATAAATATAACTAATTATATGGATTATCATATATGCTTATTGACATGACTTCAGGGCATGATAAATGAGATGATTTATAGATATGACAAATGATATGACTTATCTATATTAATTATTGATATAACTTTTGAATATGATCAATGATATAGCCAATCGATATGCTTGGTGATATAGATATGATTAATGGATCATAGATATGATATGGTTTATAGATATGATTAATGACTTATAGATATGATGTGGCTATAGATATGACTAGTGGATTATAGACATGATTGGTGGCTTATAGACATGATTATTGAAATAACTTATGATTATGACTATTGACATGGCCTATGGGCATGGTTATTGACATGACTTAATAGATGTGGTATTTGTAGAGTCTATTGGGTTAGTTTATTGGTATGGTTTGTTGATATGGTTTATAATATGAGTTTCGGTTCGAGTCTGACAATTGATAATGATCTTGATAATATGAGTTCCAATTCAGGCCCGGCAAATGATGATAAGGATTATGAAACTATTGAGTTTCGATTCAAGCCTGGCATTGGAAATTATGTATGGGATGATATGATTAGGATGGATTCTTGGTCATGGCATGATAATTTGGTAATTTAAGGCTATTTGGTTGCTTAGTTTCCTTGATTGTACCCTCCTGGCTTATGGGGACCTGGGTTAGGTTATTTTCATTCCACACTTATTGGCTTATGGAGGCCAATCTTGTAGTTATAGTGGTGTGATTTTTATGTTACCATTTCATACATATTTAATTATTTATGTACAGCGGTGTTGGAGCTTATTTTCAAGTTTGCCCCTTTACTCTGACTTAGCTTAGTCTATCTTGTATCTCATCATATTTATATCATGATTTAGCTCAAGTGACCAATCATGTCTACTGAGTACCCATGGTTCTGATACTCATGCTATATTTTTGTACCTTTTGGGTGCAGATTCGAGTACTAGTTATTGTCACTGATTTGAATGATACGAGAAAGACAAGAGAAGGCTCAAAAACTACTCAAAACAGTCCACAAATCAACTAGAACCCGAGGACCCCATTGAGAGCAACTTTCATCCAACAATAACAAAACAAGGATTACAAGATACAAGGTGTATTTTAACACCAAAACAGCAACAATGACACAAGATGAAACAAGTCACGGATTCAACACAAACACAAGGGAAATTGCATAGAAAATAAAGATAGATAGTGAGACCAAGATTATTACAAGATTAAGAACAAAGTGTATTTCAACACTAACCCCTAATGAATGTAACAATCGAAACCACACTCTTACGGTGACCACCAAGGGAATGAACTCACCTCAAGATCTACCGTTTCCAAGCAAAGATCAATATTGGCTTTTCCAAGCCCTATGCTAAGGATGGCTTTTCCAAGCCCTACAACTAAGGGTGTTACACTCTCAAAAGAGAGAAAATATTTCTTTCAATTCTTCATCATTCAAAATCTGCCAAGAAATGAGCTAAAATGACTTATTTATAGTGTATTACAAAAGAAGACAAAAAGACCACTTTTCCCTTAATGATAGGTGCGGCCATGGTGTGTAAATACACCATGTGTAATGTCCAAAATGCCTTTAATTAAGGTCCAAAACCGTGAGTCCTCAATCTTAAATGCTCCAAGCAATCTCCACACATGAGATTGCTTTAAGTTATGCTCAAAACGGGTCCTCCATGCATGTTCTTGTATTCTCGAGATGACCAAGTCTTGAGCCTCTATATGTTGGCCTCCAAAGATGTCATCAAAAGATAAGATGGCCATTTGTCCCAATCATCCTCCCCTTCTTGAAAAGGATTCGACCTCGAATCCAAACCTTGTAAAACCGAAGAGAGGACAAACAAATACAAACTCCTTATGGCATGAGGGTTAAGGTTAGCATAACAAATCATCTCAACATGCCAAGGTTGTACATATTTGCAATATAACCAAGAATCCTTTGAAAGGAATATTAAAAACTCAATAAATGAACTACAAAGGATTTGGTTATAGGATACATCAAGAGTGGCACTTTGTTTGTCATGTAGACCAAGCAACAAGTTTGGTGCACCAACATCACCATTTCTAAATTTGGCACCGGGGTTAAATGGGAAAAGTGGTCATAGACACGGGTCTCGACAACACTTCCCTTTCCCGTGGTCTACACCCAAACTAAATGACATACTCTCTACAATAACATACATATCATCCAAAGCAAATAGAGAGTAGAGAAAGGTATCACTCAAATCGACGTCTTCTAAGGTTCTCTCATGTGTGTACTTACTACTAGATTCCCAATAATCACCATGAGTACTGCCAACAATGAAATCACACAAAGTAGAAGAAGAAATAGCTTCCGCAACTACACATTCCTTACCCTTAAGAGTACTTTCATCTTCCAAGAAGAGATTTCCCTCTTTAGGAGGAATGTTGTCACACCATAGTGGGTTATCATATAGGCTATAGATTCCAAGGCAATCTATTCCATCATTTTCACCACTAGGTTCATTAGGAGTGTTTAAATCATCTTCAAACAAGACATTATACCTAAAATACTGTGATCTACCTCACGGACAGATTTGGAACAAGCAAGTTCCTCACTCTCTAAATGATCAATATCAAGTTTCAAGGATGTTTCAAACACAATATTACCCCAAGAAGAGCTCTCGGGTTCATTCTCACTTTGTTGACCAACATTTTCAAATACTTCACTCACTTGAGTCATATTAAGCACATCACACACATACTCAAGTGGTGGACAGTTTTCACAAACAAGTTGATCAACACCCATTACACAAGACGATGTACTTCCATTCAACATATAGGCTTCAATACTAGGTGGACATAAATTGATCTTACAAGAGAAGTCAATTTCGTCATCAATAGGATCAACTAGTGTATCCACACTCACAATATGTACATCATCAACAAAAGGCAAGGAATCATTAGACTCATAAATAAGTAAGCTACTACTCACACTCAATGGATTACTAGCCATACAATTATCATTCAGATGCATTAAAGTGTAAGATTTAGCTATTTTACCTTGAAGATCTTGAGTAGACTCTTTCTTGCCGTGAGGTGAAGGTCCTCCATAAGCTTGGGAAGCAACTTCCTTTTGACATTGGTCGCCTCTCTTTCCATGTTGGTACCTACACAAATGTCTATAGAAATAGAAGGACAACCAAAGTTAACACGGTTTGGTGGTAATCCCCTCACTTCGCTCAACACAACCTCTCCTTTTTCCACTCTCGGATTACTACCTTTCACTCTCTTACTCCTTTCAATCTTTTGTCTCTCATAATAATTCGAATTGGAGTAGGTAGGAACTTCTTTTTGCGGCCCGGGCAGAATGTACATCTCAAGGCAATTTCCCCATCGGTCTCTTACAATATTAGGGCAATTTTGCATATTTGGAACTTTATGTTGTGCAAACCAATCGGCTCCCAAGCTCACATGACCATAGGTTATGGGAAAAACATCACACCACACCTCTTCATGGTAATTAAATTGGGAGAAGACAACTTTTACCCTCTCGGTAACCTTAAACCTGTCCAAGAAGTATGGAACAAGTAAAGGCTCGCAAAATAACCCCAAGTAATCAACCATGGATGGAACAATGTAATTTATATAGTACCTATCATTTAACATAATGAGGCAGCCCGGTATCCCACAAATGGTCACCTTTCCGGAGTGTACACTCCTTCTCGGATCAACATTGTAAAGCACATGAGTACCCCTCGGTTTTGGAGATGCATACCCTCTTCTTGTCATTGGACAACCTACACTATAGCTAGTATAACCATTCACACTATATCGACCTTGATAAGAAGTAATACAAGGTGGAGAATATGAATCTTCACACTCCTCACGTGTACTCACATCATAGCTCTCATAAGGTTTGCGAACGAAAGGGTTATACCTAACACCAAATCTAGGTTCGGAGTGGGGAGTGCAAGACTCCTCACATGTCCCAACTTCATCATAAGATCCATCACGAGATCATACATCATATCCAAAGTCACCATAAGCACTAGGCACTTCATTCACCTCATTTTCTCCCTCAAAACAGTAACTTTAAAATCTGCCTATGTTTTGATCATGGCTATTTTCATAGCCTCCGCAATCTCCCTCAACTTCGTAGCCATAAAAACCCTCACTACAATCATAGTCTCCCATATTGTAGTGACAATAATCCCCGGCTATCGAAGTCATGTTCCCCTTATATCACCCTTTAAACCTACAAAATGAACAAACAAGATTAGTAGTAAAGCTCCTCACCAACACTCGTATACACTCACCTTTGTGATTCTCATAATTGGAGCGGAGAATATTAAAAGTTGCTTATACTCCGGTAGTCAATAGGATGTCAATTCTACTTGGCGGACGGAATAGATTCTTGTTTGATAGACTCAAGACACAAAAATAAAATTTACTTACGAACTTGAAACAAAGAAGTTACTACGAGTTAAAAATGAGAAAAGCACACAAATAACGAAGACACGAAGAAACGGATTCAATAATTAATCTACAACTAAGTAGGTGATTACTAGTTGTTAATTAATTCTAGAATCAAGACATGAAACTACGGAAACAATAAGATGAAACTAAGAATCTAAAATTTTGAGCCAAAATTGTCGCGTGGACAGTAGCAGTGATGATGTGGCAGCCATGTATTGGTTCGGTTTTATCAAGTTTTATTCACCTTTCTTGAAATTTTTATTCCTTATAATTTTGGAATGGAAGACAATTAGTATTTGGAGGGAAAGAACAAGTCTTGTAACTCTTTTCAAATTCAACTCAAAAGGTGAGATTTGACTTGTACTAGTTCCACAAAACAAGGCTCCTTGAAATATGGAAAAATGATTGAAAAAGTTGATGTCAAGTCTATGAGTGATGTGAACTAGTCCTTTCACCAACAACTACTACAACTTTTCTTTCACCTTTTGTAGATTTAAAGTTCATTTTTCTTGTGTTAACAAAAGATGAAAGGGAGAAGAACAACAAGAACACAACAACAATGTTTCAAGAACGACAACAACAAGTCCAACACCCAACTACAAGGTCACCTTCTGCCAAGCTATAACAACAACATCAACACGGCCAACTTCAAATCCATAACAACAAGAACAACAACAATTGACCAAGCTTATGTTCACAACAACAACTTTCAACAAGTTCAAGCTCAAGTTTAGATCTAGACTCAAAGTGTTAGTGGACAAGAAAACTAACACTAGAAACAACAAAACAAAAAAGAACACTACTAGATCTAGACATACAACAAACAAATCTCGGCCAAGACACAACAAGAACACAATTTTGGCCAAGAACACAAACACGGACAGATTACTATTTTCTGGAAATTTCAGTTTTCAATTTTTTTTTTTTGTAGTTTTCAAGTCTCAAGCCCAAGATTGATCTTGTTAGAACAAAATCAATGATGGCTCTAATACCAAATGATACGAGAAAGAAAAGAGAAGGCTCAAAAACTACTCAAAACAGTCCACAAATCAACTAGAACCCGAGGACCCCATTGAGAGCAACTTTCATCCAACAATAACAAAAGAAGGATTACAAGATACAAGGTGTATTTTAACACCAAAACAGCAACAATGACACAAGATGAAACAAGTCACGGATTCAACACAAACACAAAGGAAATTGCATAGAAAATAAAGATAGATAGTGAGACCAAGATTATTACAAGATTAAGAACAAAGTGTATTTCAACACTAACCCCTAATGAATGTAACAATCGAAACCACACTCTTACGGTGACCACCAAGGGAATGAACTCACCTCAAGATCTATCGTTTCCAAGCAAAGATCAATATTGGCTTTTCCAAGCCCTATGCTAAGGATGGCTTTTCCAAGCCCTACAACTAAGGGTGTTACACTCCCAAAAGAGAGAAAATATGTCTTTCAATTCTTCATCATTCAAAATCTGCCAAGAAATGAGCTAAAATGACCTATTTATAGTGTATTACAAAAGAAGACAAAAAGGCCACTTTGCCCTTAATGATAGGTGCGGCCATGGTGTGTAAATACACCATGTGTAATGTCCAAAATGCCCTTAATTAAGGTCCAAAACCGTGAGTCCTCAATCTTAAATGCTCCAAGCAATTTTTCACACACGAGATTGCTTTAAGTTATGCTCAAAACGGGTCCTCCATGCATGTTCTTGTATTCTCGAAGTGACCAAGTCTTGAGCCTCTATATGTTGGCCTCCAAAGATGTCATCAAAAGATAAGATGGACATTTGTCCCGTATCATTTGACATTCGTGCAGGATTGATTTCGAAGATTGGGTGAGCTCTTGGAGTTGAAGTTATTTTTTTTCCTTCTATTTATCTATGTCTAGTCTTTCATCTTCAAGACGAATTATATTTGACTATTTAGTACTCATAATTCATTTGAAGTAGCTCTTGCACCGAGATTACAGAGTCTTGAGATGGTTGTTGATTTCTTATCTATCTATTAGACCTTTATGATTGTATTTTTTATATTTAAGTCTTTAATTGTTAATTTTCGACTTTTAGGCCATTTTCCACCAAGTTAGCCCGTTGCATCTTGCTCTGGGCTATGGTTCAGCTTACCTACTAGTGGGATAGAGTAGGTGTCATAATGACTCGTAAAGCGGATCTTGAAAAAGCGGACACTAGTCTCTCAAGAGGTCAAGTGTTATTTTAGCGACATTAGCTAAATTTGCGCATGTCGCTTAAGCAACCCTTGGCCGCTTAAGCAGCCATCGCTTAAGCGCCAAAGGCATCGCTTAAGCGATACCCGCTGAGAAAGTCAAGCCGCTTAAGCGACCGGTTGGCCGCTTTAGCGACCCAATAGGCACTTAAGTGAATGCACCAGTTGAAACTTGGAATTATTCCTAGTTTTTATTGACCCCTCTGGATTCATCTGGAATCCCATACACACAAATGAATTATGTTACTCTATCAAATACAACGTTCCAGGCTCAATGGTGCAGTCGAGATTCTCATTCAAGGTTATTTCAATGAAAGTGGGTCCCACACTCATGTGTCATTTTTTTTTAACTTTTGACCAATAGCTCGAAATGAGTTCAAGAGCCTCGAAACCCGAACCAAGGAACCACCTAGCCTAAAATCGATGTTTTGGAGTTGTTGGAACTGTCAAAATCGGCATACAAGGTTGTTTGATTGAAGTTTTCGTCCAGTAGTCAATTTTAATCAGTGAAAACTTTAAAAGAGGGAATTGGCTCTATAAAATAAATGAACTGCCTTGTAACTGAACTGTCAGCTCCAGCAAAAGCTTTAGACAGTGAAATGAGTAAAAATACCGAAATTACCTGGAGGGTCATTACACGTGTAAATAAAAGAGAGAAGAGAGGAAAAAATTATTAGTGAGGCATTATATCAAAGGAAAAAAAAGAGTGTGTAGACATGGGGACTACACCTTAAGGTTACCTATACATGACAACAATCGAAAGGATCTTAAAAGAATATCTTTCCAACCCAAGAGGACTGGATTAAGACCATATTCGATCCCAATCAGACACTTCAACAATATGTTAATCAATCAAATATGCATTCAAATTCAGATGTCCTAATCTTAATGAAAATAAATGAGGCCTCAATATATCAAATTCTATTTTCAAACAAATAAATTTGATTAGACTTCGATTGATATTTATGTACAAGTTCATTCATTTAGTAACCACACAGGCACTAAATTATAACTTTGAAGACAAGGTTTGCTTGTTAAATTAAACCTAGGAATATAATTACAACGATGTGGTTAAGCATAAATTCGTGTTACTTACCTAGCGTAACTCAATGAACTTTTATGATCACTTGAAGAATCGCGACAAATTGGATTCTCTCGAGTGCTTTAGATAATTGTGAAAACTAAAAAACGCAGTTGTGATGCTACATTGATTTAAAGAAAAGCCACCCGCTTCCACACACACACCCCACTGCAGCCCCAAGGTTGTCATCGTCGTCCCCATTAGAGCCCCCCCCCCCCCCCCCCCCGCGTTTCCCCACCTCCACGAACAAAGAACCAGCCCCCACCCCTTGCATTTCCTCACCCCCACAAACAAAGAACCAGCGCCCCCGCCTACCTTGCGTTTCCCCACCCCCACAAATAAAGAACCCCCCCCCCCCCGCTACAGTCCCACTATTTCACTTTTTAATTATTTTTTTTAATACACTTTCTCAATTTAAATTTTTTATTTTTTTTAGTATTAATTTTACAACTTGTACAAATTGTTAAAGATATTTAAATTTGAAAATAGAAAATTCATTATGTTTGTGTATGTGAGTTTATAGTTAAAACTTTAAATTAATTGGAGAGGAATTTTAATTATTTAAAATGAATTTAATGTTTAATTTGTGAGCAAACATCAAGAACATGATTATTGAATTGGCTCACCTATTGAATTTTTTCTACGATTTGTAAAAGTTGTTTATTTAATTAAATTATTTTAATATTTAATTTTTTAGTTGGCATTTAAAAATGACGAGCAAATTTAAATTTTCTTCCCCTTCGTTTGAGATATTTTATTTTATTTTGCAAATTAATTTTTCAATTCAAAATTTTTCATGTTTTTTTTAGGATTAAAATTTACATTTGAATCGAAAATGAGTGACAATCGATATTGAAAAATTAATAAACTCCAAGCACAAGCTTTCTTGAAGTTCAAATTTGAAAAGAAATAAGTTTTTGAGAATTATCAAAGATATTCAAAATTTAAAAGTAAAAAATTTATTGTTTTTGTGTATTTGAATTTATAGTTAAAAATTTAAATTAATCGGAGAGGCATTTTAACTATTTGAAATGAAATTAAATTTTTTCTATAATTTTTAAAAGTTGTTTATTTAATTAATTTTTTTAATATTTAATTTCTTATGTGGCATTTTAAAAATGACATGAAATTCAATGCAACATTTAAAAATAACATGGAAGCTGATGTGGCAGCAACTGTGTTACACCAAAATGGAGTTTATAATGTTAAGTTTTATTGAGCTGAGGAATTCAGATGACAAAAGTATAAATAGAGATGTTCACTTTACAAACTCAGACAAGTACAAGAATCTGCAAGACCATTTCGCAAAAAAAAAAAAAAAACTGAACCTTTTGAGCGAAACAAATCTAAAACTAAACGAGGATAGATGTCACACAAAAGTTAGAATTAAACTTCTTGACAAAATGTTTAAACGGTTTTATTCTGAACGACAAATTGGAGCCATGGGAGCGTGACTGGACATCAGCGATTTGCTAATTTCAAACTTTGTGCGGAATGAAAAAAGTGGTGAATTAGAGCTTAAAAGAAACACCAACAAAATTGGACCAAAACTGCCTGCAAGTTTAAAGTGATTTACTATAAAATATTTCGAGGATCCTGCTGGTCCTGAAATTCCGTTGTTGAGTTTTGAGGTGTCGACATTGTAGATGGGGCAGCAAATATCCAGGAATTGTTTTTTGTAAATTCTCCTTCGATGGCATTTACACAATTGGCCCGAGATGTTCTGTAGTACAAGCTATGCCGTACGGAATCCTCCAAAAACTAGTACAAAAACATGTAAGTTGTGCTGGCAATTTCAAACAGAGGCAAAGAAATAAACCATCAGACCAATTTTAGCGGGAGTTGAAACCATAGCTCTTGTGCTTGGAGTAACCCTATTTCATTTTCAAGAGGCATCTCTCTCATGCTCTCATTTCCCAGCTCAGTATTTAAAGATCAGGATAGGAACATTTACCCAAAAGTGAGACTACAATTTATTTGCCAACTTTCGGGCAATCTATCTCTAACTGACCTGGAACATGCTAGACGATTCTTCGTCTGATAGAAATCATGGCCATATCAGTCCTTGAACAACTTAACAAGGTAGGATCACAGTGAGCTTCATAGTCACCATTGTTTCTTCCCCTTTTTCTTTCTCTTGTTTCCACTTCCACTACCGTTGCTAGTACTAGTACTCTTGGAGGTGCTTCCAGCTGGTGCAGATGGGCTCTGTGGCATGCTGCCATCAAAATCATCAAACATACCGGCTTGTACAGCATTCTGTAGCCACTCGACAAACTCCTCCTCGGTCATGTTCTCTTTCATATTTGGCATTGGCATCCCACATTTTTGGCCTGAGCTCCTCTTCCCATAGCTGTTGGTTACACTAGTATTTACATGGAAGCTTGGCTTGTGACTGTTGACAGGACATCTCATTCCCTGCACACCCAGCCTAATGTTCAATTTTTCAAGCACACAATCTAGATACAGAGGTACATCCTCAGTTAAATTAGGCCATTTGGATGATTAACCAACCTTAAAAGATCTAGGAGGCACCCTTCCATTTTGAAACTACAGAGTAAGGGACGTGTTAATTAAAAAAACTTAACAATGATTTCTCTAAGTCAGTAGTGGGAACATAGAGGAAAACATGCGGTCCATATTTTTGGATATGACCCAATTATGATTTACAGTGCTAATTATTCATGTATACCATGTATGAGCATTTTTTGTCGACTCAGAAAAATCCTCATTCAAGGGAGCTGAACTTTTCCTAAATATGGAAAAAAAAAAAGGAACACCTATAATAGACATGGAAGATAAAATTGAAGTTTGTCCAAGCTTAATAACTATTGATGGCATTAGAATCACATTTCTCACACACCCCCTCCCATCCCAAAGATAAAGAGACAAAGGATTATACAATTGGGATATGTGCGCCCTAACCACTCAATCAACTTCTGTTCTCCTATGTGATTTGCACAAAGCTAGCGAAGTTCATACCTTTCCATAATGATAAAAAGCAAAAATGATTCAATAATAACTACAGTAATGGTACCCAAGCGTGTGACCTAGTGGTCAATGAAGTGAGTTGAGCACCACATGGTCTCAGGTTCAAATTACAATAGAGACAAAACACTGTGATTTCTTTCCATCTGTTCAGGCTTTGGTGGACAGAGTAACCTGGTACCTGTTGCTGGTGGGAGGTGGAAGGTATCCCATGGAATTAGTGGAGGTACGCACAAATTGGCCCAGACACCACGGTTATCAAAAAGAAAAAAAGAAAAAACTACAGTAATGCATTTTTTACCTTTATAATGCTACAAACAAATTCCTCTCAATTCCCAGACCAGTGCCATTCCACATCCAAGAAACATTGAAAACATTTATCAGATGTTGAGAAGAAAAACTTTACCTGACAGATATACCATTCAGTTGCGTTAAAGATCCTGCTATCAGCACAAACATAGGCAACAGGATTATCTACCTGCACTGATTGGTGGAGGTCAGTAGTGTAACATATACACAAGGATGAGAGAGAGGTAAGAACTAAGGAGAACAAAATATTTAAAGAAGAGATTCAGCATCAAAGAGTTTCCTCAAAAGCTTTTGCTTTCTTCCTTTTTGATCAAATCAGTTGATACCTTCAGTAGCATTCCGAAAAAGAATGGATGTGAAGGCTGTTCAACCCATCCATCTCCATCTTTTACTGGATGAAAATTTTTGCAATCCTGTGAATGGAAGAGAGAAAGATAAATATCCTTACAAGAACCTATGCTAGAGAGGAGAAAGCAGTGTTGTCAAAGGTGCGTTTAGAATGCGCTTAAGCCCTAAACTGAGGCTCAAATGTGTTGAGCGCTTCCCCTCGCTTAATGTGTGCTTCGGTGTCATCATCAAGGTTCTAAGGCATACTTTCGCTTATAATGAGCTTGTTCTAAGGAGGCGACACTAAAAATTTGATATTTCACTTTATCGTAATTTATGTTTTCAATTTTGTTCATATATTTGTCATTCATGGTTATAATTATTAACCTTGGACTAAACATATATATATATTTCTGTTTTTCTACCTTTACGCCTTTTTGCATTAAAGCCCACGTTTTGTTTGTGCTTTGCGCTTAAAGCCCCAACGAACCTTAAAGCTTCTTTGTGCTTTTTTGCTTTTGATAACACTGGGAGGAAGACAACCTATGCATGTTTAAAGTGCACAGAATTCAAGAATTTATAGCATGCTTATACTACGACTGGAGGGAAAACCTGGCACCATCTTGCTTTGGACTTTCTTTTCTTAGTGACAACCCAGACATGAAAGTTGCCACACTTTTTGCAAGTGATTCGTCGAACGTCTCCAAGAGAATCCTCGCCCGAAGCTTCTGTCTGTGTGAAGCCAGAGGTGAAGAACCCATAGCCTCTACCCTGAAATTGTTACAAAGAGTTAATGTACATCAAACATTACAATCACACTATCAGGAGCGCAATTCCCAAAAATATTTCCTGATACAGTATGATCCTTCCTAAAATAAAACCTGGGACCAACAATAGAAAATTGACATAAAACTGCTCAGAAAGCAACACATTTACTGATGGATGACATTATTCATATGACGAACCTACTGGATCTCAACAACAACATACCCAGTAAAATCCCACAAGTGAGACCTGGAGAGGGTAAAGTGTATGCAGACCTTATCACTACCTCGGGGAGGTAGAGAGGCTGTTTCCGAAAGACCCTTGGCTCAAGTGTAGTAAATCCAGGTACAAAGAAGAGGAAAACAGTGAAGAAAATATGGCAACTAACAAGGGAACGGTGCAAAATCTACCACAAAAACAATAATTAACCACAAAATAGTGTGAAATCGAAACACAATAAACAACAGTAGTGAGATATCTACAGCTAAACTCTAAGCTATCTACAGCTAAACTCTAAGCTGCCATACTACGGCTAGTGCATGACAACAGTCCTACCCGACTAAGAGGTAAAAGAGGCAAAAGAGTTAAGACTTAGGACTGCATATGGAAACCCATTATTAATTAAAGCTGTTCCTGTTAAGATACTTTTCTCCGGATGGTTTCTTCAGAAAAAGGTGAGACTAAGCCTTTTTTTCCCGAAAGAAAACGGAGGAATGAAGCCTTAGATCTTTTACAAAACATGAGATATTTCAAGGACTTGACCATTCTCTTATCTCAGTTAGATATCATTTAAAGTTTGCATCTCTTGTAAGAAAGGAAGTTACTTCGACGCAAAGGAAATAACAGAAAATTGAAACAAAAAAACTTTTGCTGATCTCACTGTATATCTGTGGCTTATACATAAAAATGTAAAAAATCCAGCTTCTTATGAACTGATTAAATGACTCAATTATATTAACTCAAACCTTTTGAGAAGGACTTTGGAACCGACGAAGATAATTCAGCAGCTCCTCCCTCCTCAACTCATCATCATATGCTTTTCGTTTAAAAGTATCGAGTAAGACCTGAAACAATCCAACTCTTATCAAGCGGAGGATGAATACCAGATAGAGAACTCAAACCACAAGACAAGAACTGTACCTCATAGGCATTTTGAAGTTTCTTAAAAGCTTCAGCAGCCTTTTCATTGCCAATGTTTTTATCAGGATGGACCAACATTGCCTAAAAGGAGATATAATTTAACTGATTGGTAATTTCACTTCGATAATGGGGCATTTCTAATAGATCTAGCATTATCAGACTTCAAAAAGCATGATGTCGAGAAAAATGAGAGACAAACCTATTTAGAGAAAAACTAAGGGTATAAAGAATCACCTTTTTCCTATATTCTCTCTTGAGAACTGAAGCATCTATACTCTGAAATCGCATTAGGCCGAGTGCTGAATAGTGATCTGTACTGTTTAACAATCTGAGAACTTCATCTTCGGAAGTCATCTCAGCATCAGATCCACTAGTTGAAGGTATGCCAGTGCCACGATCAACCGGATGAACATACCCATCATCAGTAGATGGAGGCACTGATCCACTAGAGTAGAAGCTAGGGTCACCTTGTACTCCAGTTGTTTGATCAGGAAAGCTGTGGGCCCCACTTTGCTCATTCATATGGTTTCTTAAGAAGAAGATGAGAATATCACTCGAAATAAATGACAAATTCAAAGCAAAGATTAAGCCAATCCATCCAACATATGTCCATGCGCAATATACAGAATACAAAGTTACGACAAACACTGCAAGTCGTTCATGGTTCAACCTGTAAAGAGCCCCTACATTTACAGAAAAATAGCACTTAGTGGATAAAATTGGAATCAACGTGGAAAAAAAAAAGTAAAAACAAATGCTCAGAACTAAACTTGAAAACAATCACCTCCACTCAAGACCAGAAGTACTGCTGCCCAAAATCTTCCATAGAACCACAAGTAACTGATACTCAGTGCAGCAACTCCTAGAACTGCGATGATGAACCCAGTAAAAAGTCCAATTACAACAACTGCCGCCTGAATGTTAATAGCAACTCATTACAGCAAGATATTGAAATGTTTCATTTGAGTTGATATTAAAGGACAGGAATCTAATCAAGAATTAGAAAGACAACACAAAGACAATGACCACAGGAACTCCACAGGATAATTAATCAAAGTTAGAGTCTTTGAAACTGCTGACGAAGTTGGTTGGTCCCCAGAATGAAAAAAAATATTTCACTTAAAAACTGTTGTGGCCATCTTCAGTGATTCAAACATCAACTGAAAGACATGGAATAGTATACAGAATCAAAATCATTAAAAGACAACTATTAGAGTCCTAAAGCATGAAATGGCCAAAGTCAAAAGTGGATACAATGATCTATGTCCAAACAATCTTAACAAACTCACCCTTATATAAATCGCTTAATTCAGTGACTTCAAAAAAGTAAAAACCAGAGCTCCTCAAAACTATTTCTAGTTCAGCAGGAAATCATTCATTAGTCAACCCAAAGCTGAGAAGTCATGCTCACAAACACCTTTTATCATTTCAGGGGTAGACAACGGTGCTTTCCATATAAGAAAAGAAGACAGACTCTTACCAAAATCAATAGAAACTTGAATTTCGCGGCTGCAACCAAAGAAAGAACACCACACCAGATGATTGAGAGAATTGATGTCATCCCCATACATAGAAAGGACTCAATTCCTCTAAGAGCACAATCCAACCAAACCACTGATAATAAAAGCATTATATTTCCCAAATGCATGATCCATCTAACCACTATAGGGTATGCCTGCTGAACCTTTTCTAGAACATACCCAGTTGCAACTAATAAATTGCTCATTAAAGGGTCGAGCAAACGCTTCCACCTCTCTAACCACTGAATTGATACCTTTGAGACAGACAGAGCCAACGTCATCAAGTTCCTAAACACAACCATAATAGACACTTTAAAATTTTCTAATGTATAATCTCCATCCAATCCTGTTCCTAAGTGAACAAAACATACGTTTGAATTATCTGAGTGATTACTAGCATGTGGAGATGTCTCAACTCCGTATCTTGACTCGGGATCGACCCCTCTACTTTTATGACTTTGGAAAGTTTCTGTGTCACTGCTTTCAGGCCTTGTTTCCTCTGCAATCAACAAGGAAACAGCACCTTCCTTTTCCTTTTTAAGTGATCTTCTAGATATGTGCTTGCTTTTCTTTTTGCCTTCACTTTCATGTGGATTGTTTAAGCTCTCTGTCAAAGATATGCCAGAAAGTTTACCATTAAAAGGCTCTTCAGCATTTTTGGCCTCTGACTCGGTCAGATTACTGTTCTTATTCTCATTCAGCAATCCGGATCCAGAATCTGAAACTCCTTTTCTGCACTTCTGTCTGTTTCCTTTACGAGCCATTGACTATGTACGGAATCAAAATGCTCTAGCAACAAGCCAGTTTAACTCATCCAGTGTACACAAAAGATATCGAAAGTCCTGTGTCACAAGCAATACGAAAGTAAGCAAAACTTCAGGAAATTTCAAGCACCAACAAAAGCTTTAAGGCGCCCCCACTTAGATAGCCAAACATGAACGAGCGTACAGGCATATCTCATTCCTAATGCATGCAGCAACTCAGTTGAATTACCTTTCTTCACAATTGGCAGTCATGACTGTAAAGGCAACAGAACTCTCCTCGTGCTTACTCCTCAACTATACATAATAATGGATACTTCGGCTTTAAAAATGTGGCGAAATTCCAGTTCTAGTCAGATAAACTAAAGGAAGTTTTTAAAACTATCGTTCAGTCACTCGAACTCAATCAGAAACCTATCATTCACTATTAACCTTCTTTCTTTACAATATACTGTCATCTTCCCCAAGATTTTCCTTGATCTAGTAATGTTAAAGCATTGTATGCTCAGTTCTCTCAAGTAAAATTAATTTCCTTTAGGCAGGAAATACATAAGCTAATCAAATGGAAGGGCAGTACAAGGAATTAATGATGTTATGCATCTAACATCACTGGTTTGAATGAGTTTCAGCAACATCTTCTATTTGAAACATAAAATCAAAGAGAAATTATTGGTTATCCTTTAAAATCATATTGAACCTAAAACATACGATATCTTTTTTTTTTTTTTTTTTGAGAAGGTAACAATTAGTTTTCTATTCCAAAACAATCAAACCTGCCACAAAATGTTACAGGTTTCCATAATTACAATTGTAGGCGAGTAACAGGAAGATCTTCAACCCTATAGCAAAAACTTATAATGAGCCTAAAACATCAATAATTGATTCTAGATCTTCCATGTACTCCTGTTTACACCAAAAATGAAATAAAACTATGCAATTCATCTTCATCTTCTGTATGTTGTTGCAATTGTTCTGGAAGCATCTGAGATTTCTTTCTTTCCACACGGACCACCAGATGCATGCAGGTATGATTTTCCATCTTTCTTTATGACCAGATATACCAGCATAGCTGCTCCAGATTTTCAGTGTCTGTACTATTCTCTTTGGCATCACCCAATGCAGTCCCTTCATGTTGATGAAGATTTTCCACAAATAACTAGTGATCCTACAGTGTAGAAAGAGATGAGTGACTGTTTCATCCACACTTCTTCGAATAGGAAACATGTTGGATTCGGATTGAAACCTCTTTTCATTAGATTTTCCTTGGTAAGCACTACCTGTTTAGCCAATAACCCAAGTAAAACATGAAACTTTAAGGGGGATTTTTACTTTCCAAATTAGTTTCCAGGCCCAACTACCAACTTGATTGAAAGTATTGAACTTCATGTAGGCCTCCTGAGTATTGAATCTGCCTTGATTGTGATTCTGCCATACCAAACTATCTTGTGAAGTGGTTGTTCCTTTGAATTGCTCCAGAATTCTAAAAAACTCTACTAACCGTTGAATCTCTCAATCATTTAATGGTCTTCTGAAGCTCAAATTCCATCCCTCACTTGACCATACCTCTGCGACAGTGGCATTTTGCTGCTGGTTGAGGATGCAATTATCAGAAAATAGATCTTTTAAAGTGCATTGCTCCAGCCATCTATCGTCCTAGAAGAGAACCTTCATGCCATTTTCCATCTTTATACTGCAGTTTTCTCTTAGTTTTGGCCATAGATTCCTGATAGCACTCCAAAGGCCAACTCCGTAAGTGCTAGTGACCAATTTGGTAGTCCAGTGACCATCCATTTCATATTTCAGCTTGATTATCTCCTTCCATAAAGTCTGCTCTCCGGATGCAAATGTCCAGAGCCATTTCATCATAAGGCATTGGTTTTGGGTTTTCAAATTCCTTATCCCTAGTCCCCCAGCCTATTTACTACCAATCAGAGCATTTCACTTGACCAAGTGAATTTTTTTTCGTTTCACTTTTTCCTTCCCAGAGAAAGTTCCCTCTTAGATCATCGAGTCTCTAAATAACACCATTAGGAATAGGGAAAAGAGACATCATGTAAGTAGGCATGGAATCCAAAACACTGTTAATAAGTGTTAGTCTTCCCCCCAAAGAGAGGTATTAGTTTTCTAGTTCACAAGTCTTCTTTCACATTTTTCCACCACCCCATTCCATATATCTATGGACCTACTTTTGGCTCCCAATGGCATACCCAAGTATATAGTTGGTAGTTCACCAATTCTACCCCCGAGGGTCCTAGCCAATGAAGATAAGCCAGTCACTTCATTAATGGGATACAAGAAGCTTTTATTCCAATTAATGTGTAGTCCTGAAATTGCCTCAAAGAGAACAAAAATGATCTGAAGCATCATAAGCTGCTCTCTATTAGCATCACAGAAAATCAGTGTATCATCCGCATACTGCAAGTGAGTGATCTCCATGTCAATCCCCAATTGATTTGCAACTTTGAAACCTTTCAGCCAGGATTTTTCTTGGTCAATTTTTAGCAAATCATTTAGTCCCTCCATCGCAATGATGAATAAGAAAGAGGACAAAGGGTCTCCTTGTCTTAAGCCTCTCTGTGAAGAGGAAATCAAGTAGGAGAACCATTAATTAAAACAAAAAATTTCACAGTGCTAATACAAAATTTCACCAATCGTAACCATCTGCCACCAAAACCTTTTTTTGATAGGGTCTCCAGCAGGAAATTCCCATTAAGATGGTCATAAGCTTTTTGTATATCCAGCTTACAGAGGATGCCCGGAACATTACTTCTCATTCTTGAGTCCACACATTCATTTTCCATAAGAATGGCATCCATTATTTGTCTTCCTTTGATGAAGGCTAGATGTTGAGTATCCACCAACTTGTGCATCACTTTTTTGAGTCTTTCTGTTAGCAACTTAGAGATGATTTTATACACACTACCAATTAGGATGATGGGTCTGAAATCCGTTAACTCCTTTGCACCCATTTTTGGGGGATCAAAGCCACATAGGTAGAGTTGAAGCTTTTTTCAAAAACACATCTCTCATGGAAATTTTGAATTGCAGCAACTACCTCCTCACTAACTACCTCCCAACAGTGAACATAAAATGCCATGGTGTATCCATCCGGGCAAGGAGCTTTGTCTCCAGCACATAGTTTCACACTTTTCCAAATCTCCTGGCTACTAAAGTCTTCTTGCAGCAATAGATTATCTTCCTCAGAGATTCTATTGCCTTCCCTGCAACCACCAAAAGTTCTCCGAACCTCAGTCTTTGAATATAATTTTTGGTAAAAGTCGATAATTTCCCTTTTTATAGTTTCAGGATTTCTAATAGCTTCTCCACCCACATTTAGCTCCTCTATGTTGTTATATCTTCTGTGTGAGTTAGCAGTTCTGTGGAAGAACTTGGTGTTGTTGTCTCCCTGTTTTAACTAGTTAACCCTTGATCTTTGCCTCCATGCTATCTCCTCATGCTTGGCTATGTTTTCATACTCAATTAGGAGTCCAGCTTTTGCATGAATCTCTTCTTCACTAAGAGGTCTTTGGTCTTGTTTTTCTTCTAATTCTACAAGCTGGCTGAGGATACTCTGTTTCTGCATTGCTAGATTTCCTTGGATAGTTTTGCTCCACTCTCTCAGTTTATCTTTTAGAACTTTCAACTTGAAGGCTAGGGTGTAGTCTGGCCTTCCTTCCCAAACAAAGGATTTCCACCATTCTTTGATTCTATCCCAAAAAAAACTTTGTATGCAACCACCAATTCTCGAATTTGAAATACGACCTTATCAGTTCCCAGTTCCCACTATGAAGCATTATAGGTGTGTGATCAAAAGTAACCTTGTGAAGGATTGACTCTTTGATGTTTCTAAACCCCTCGTCCCACTCATCAGATACTAGAAATCTATCTAGCCTGGCTGCTATGTCGTGTCTATCCCCTTTCGTCCAAGTATAGTTGCCCCCTACAAGATGAGGGTCCAACAAACTCATATCCTCAATAAAGTCGGAAAAATCAGTCATTGCCCTCGTGATTCTAGAGCAATTCTTCTTTTCCGAAGGAAATCTAACCGTGTTGAAATCTCCACAGACTACCCAAGGGCCAGTAAAAAGTCCTCTAGCTGCTCCAATTTCCCACCACACTTCTTCTCTTTCTACTCTGTTATTAGGTGCATAAACACCTGAGAGAAACCAAGTAAAATCTTAATTCTTTCCGGTGAACTTACAGGATGTAGAATACGCTCCCACACTACTTACTTCTCCTGTCGATATTTTCCCATCCCACAGAATTAATATGCCTCCTCTAGTTCCACTAGCTTCAAGCTGAACAAATTTTGCTGACCTGTTGGCCCACAAATCATTCACAATATTCTTGATATCTCCTTCAATTTTGGTCTCTTGAAAGCAATAAACATCAGCACTCCAATTGCGAATTAAGTTCTTAATTGTGCACCTCTTGCTTGCCTGGTTTAGGCCCCTCACGTTCCATGACACAATATTGATAGTCATTGATCACTTGGTACTGTGTATCCCCCCTTGCTTCTTGTACCATTACTTCTGAAATTACTTCCACACTCCAGGCTCTACAGTTCTTTAGATCTTTTGATTGCAGGAGTCAATTTCATAATTGTCTCTTCCTTGTCGAAGTTGTTTTGCCTCATGCTATCAATCTTCATAAAAAGCAATATTGCTTCCTCTTTGCACCCTTTTATGTCTACACCGAATTCCTTGGCAAATTTGATGATATTCTGATGAATCCAGATTGGAATATCAAAGTCTGAGTCTGCTTCTTCCTCTGTGTTATGTTGATTAAGTGGTACTGTCTCTTCAATTAGTGTTAAGCTCAAGTTATTTCCTTCAATTCTACGTGGGATAAATTCTTGCATGTCAGGGATCCCTAGAGATGAAGGAGTTTCTGGATTCCTTGATGTCTTATTTGATGCTTCTTCTTCATCACTTGATTTCTGGGCAACAACTTCTTCACTCATGTAGTTGTATTCATGCTCTGTTTCTTTTCCTCCTTCAATGTCAAGTGTCGTTGCAGAGGTTATATCATTTGCCTCCAGTTCAGCTGCAAAAGGATCAATTAAAGGAGCAAAAGTATTATTTACATTAATAGGCCCACCAGTCATGCATTGGGCCAGCAGGTCTGGGCCCAATTTATTGCTCCTCTTGTTTGCTGGCCTACTTCTCTTTTGAGGGGCAAATAAATTAACCTTAGCCTCACGTGCAGGCTCACATGCTGGAATAGCTGGCAAATTCAAAATAGTCGAGTAATCAGAGGGACCCACGTGCCTTGACACTTCTGTAAACCCTAGATGTCCTTCATCCCCTTTATGTTTGGTCTCTTCTTCACTTTCATCAGAAATCACTCTTGCCGAAGCCTCAACCCAGATTTGGACTTTGAAAGTCAATCCTTCATGGACCAACTCCACTGATTTTGGGACTGAATCGCCATCTCCTTTCACCTTAATCCTTGCCCACTTCAGATGATTTCGCAACTCTGTTTCTTCTTCAGTTTGTATCCACCCACCACATAAGTTACCAACCTCACGTAAAACTTTCTGAGACCACAGTTAGAGGGGTAATCCTACAATTCTGATCCAGACCTAGTCCAGTCTTTCGTCCATGGAGTTTGAAGTCGGTGACCACCACTGCAGAATGATTTTGTGAAATTTCCAGAAGAATTACCTCTAATAATGTGATCTGCGTCAGTTTTGTTGGGGAACTCGAAGAGAAATTGATTTCACCCCATGTCGTAAATGTTGATGCCATGGTTGCGCTTCCAAGTGTTTGTAGCCCATCAGCGAATTTCCAACAATGTGATATCTGGATTCTCCCCGGGGAAACTTCCGATCACGCTTTTCGCTAGCAGCTCGTTTTGTATTCTTGTTGTTGCACCTGAAGCGAGTTCCCTTTTTGTTGGATCCTTGCAGCATTTATTTCTCTTGTAGCCCATTTATTGTTCCTGACAGTGTTTGAGTATAATAAGCCCCCCTCAGTTTCTCTGTGTAATACTTTGACTACCTTCTGAGACTTAGCATTAATGAAATTCATTATTTTAGTTGCAATATCTATCCATCCGGAGTTGAATGACCATTCAGGGATGATGATAACTCCTCTCCTTTTACCCTGCATATTTATAATGCTAATATAGCGTCCAGATTTGTTGTAATTTCTTGAACAGAAAAACTCTGAGTAGTGATCACGGAACTTCCACCTGCGTACTGAGTTCCCAAGACCTTTTGATGCCTCCTTGAGTGCGTAAACCAGCCACTCCATAGTCTTCTGACTGATACTCATTCTTGTCATCATATTGCATCCTCTTTCAACCCATTCATACCATGTTTCTGCTCTAGAAACCACCCTGGTAACATCGTATGACTTGAAGCCCACCCCACTGCAAAGTAAATGCTATCATCCCCCATGTCAATAAAAGGATTATGAAAAAATAAGGACAGTTAAGGAAGGAAAGGAATAAGGGGTTGTTCCAGTGATCGAATATCGCCGGAAAAAAGGGTTCTAGAGGCCCAGAAGGAACCTCTAAAAGGTTACCTCGGAAGACGTGCCTGAGAGCTTTTTTAAGATATTATGATTGGGGAAGGTATATCTTAAGGTATCTTATCATTCCATGTTAAATTTTGGGGAACGTAATCTTTTAGAATTTACAAAAAACAAGGTCAATTTTTGGGGTAGTCCAATGAGGTCCACAAAGTAGGATGGGGAAACTGAATTAAAAGAAGGAATAACTTAGGCCTAAGAATTCGTTGAGATATCAATTTGCACTGTGCAGTAGAACATTTTGCAAGGTCACCTGAGGTTAACTTCCTAAAATCAAAAAATGCACGACCACAAATGTGAGTCTAGTTTTTTATCTATGGAAGAAAATAAAAATTACTGCAGTTCCTATCCTAATAATATAAAGAAAAAAGCAAATACTGCAATCTCTACTTTGGATGTCAAAAACTATTTTGACTTCATAATGATGAACTTTTTATAGCAAAAGGAGATTCAATGATATAGAAGAGAAACGTTATTATGTGGACAGCACGACATAAATTGGACACTGATAAAGAACTAATAACTAGTGTTGTTAAAGGTTCATTTAAGATGTGTTTAAGCTCTAAAACTCAATTAAAGCCATAATGTGCGCTTTGCTTCCCTTAAGTAGTGGGGTCTAGTACTGTCTTAGATTCCCTTAAGTAGTGGTCTAGTGTAGGTGCAAAGGTTGTGCCTCATTACTAATGTGCACAATACATTTCTTTTGGTGGAAGACAATATCCTTAGAAAATCTGTCTTAGATTCTCTCCCTACCTATGTTATGCCTCTTTTTCCTTTACCGACCAAAGTGGTAAAGAAACTGCACAAGCTTAGGAGAGATTTTCTATAGCATGGGCGCAAGGAAATCAAAGGATATAAACTGGTGAAGTGGGAGACAGTTCTACATAGCAAAAAGAGAGGGGGGATGGGCCTTAGATACCTGAGGAAGCAAAATAACAGTCTGTTGATGAAATGGTTGTGGAGATACAATAAGGAGAGGCAATCTTTGAGGAAAGACTTGATTAAATGCAAGCATGGGGAGGGTGGTTTTTGATGCAGCAATGCTAGTATTGATGTGCATGATGTTGGGGAGTAGAGAACAATCAGAAACCTGTGGCCTATGCTTGAAACAGAATTTTGCATTAAGGTCGAAGAAGGTAGGAGAACTAGGTTTTAGTGGGACGTTTGGCTTAAACAGAGCCCTTTGAAGGACTTGTTTCCAGACTTATTCAGCTTATGTACGAACCCTGATGCAAAGATCAATGACTATTGGACAGAGAAGGATGAGACCTTTCTTTCAGAAGGTTGCTTAACGACTGGGAAATAGAGAGAGTAGCCAAATTATTGGAGGAAGTGGGGAGTTTTACAGGAGCCAATAATACCCCTGATGCAGTAAATGGACTCACGACAGGGATGAGATATTCTCAGTTGGCAGGGCTTATAGGAAGGAGGTCAATGTAAAAGGTAACAACAATCAGAAGCTGTGGAAAAGGGTCTGGAAGAACTCAGCACCAACAAAAGCCAAGTCTTTCACTTGGCTGGTTGTTAGGAAAGCTTGTCAGACACATGAAGCTTTTGAGGAAGAAAGGGAAGATCATAATCCCTTGATGTGCCTTACGTGGGAAGACAGGAGAGACTAACAATCACCTGTTCTTACACTGCCCCTTCACATCCCAAATTTGGCCCATGTTTGACTATGCAAGAACACACTGCAGATTTACTAGGTTGTTGGATTAGAAGAGGAGGGAGCAAGACACAGAAGATCTGGTGGAATCTAATCTCACATTGCATCTCATGGACCGTGTGGAAGGAAAGAAACAATAGAAACTTTGATGATATATCCCATTCCATTCACAAGGTTAAATGGAATTGCATTGTATCACAATTCTTTTGGAATAAATGGATAGGTTTAGAGGATTCTGATCAATTTCTAGATTTCCTAGGATCCTTGTAAGTATTTCTTTTCTGTTTTTCTCTTTCAATTTAAAGGTTGCAGCATATCCTTAAATGCTGAAGAATACAAAGTTACCAAGTTAAAAAGCAAATGGGCTCTATCTCTAAAAGGGCAGTACTAGGTAATAAATATAATTAGTAAACTAACATTAATTGTTAATAGTCATTGCAAGTGGTTTTTTAAATGATTTGGAATAAGAAACTCAAATTTTAGTAGGAGAAACGATTACAGGCAATAAAACAACATACTTTCATCTAAAACGAAATTTTGAGATGGTTCTTAAACTTGACCGACATGAATTTTACTTCATATAATCTGCTTGCTTTCATTTTTCTCTACATTAATGTTTTTCTTCATTGAGACTCACGCTTCTATTCCACTCCCTTGAGCTTAATGCCCCAACACATTTGGCCCTTTTTTGCGATTTTCACTTTTGACTACTTCACTGACTATGAAGGTTGTTGCATTCTTACAGTAAATATTTGCTGCAAAATTTCTGTTAAACTATAAATTGATACAATTTCCCCACTTGAAATTGGATGCCATATATTCCATTTGTTCCACCAAACTAAACCTCATTTCCTTATACAACCAAAGATTCAATGAGCCCCTCTTTGACTACCCAAAAAGAAGTAAAATTGACGGAAAGGAACTGCATATTGTTTCACTTTTTGACCCACCTCACCAATTTAAGATTTTATCAGAAATCAGCATTTTAGGTTTAAAATCCATATAGCTGGGCTTTAATTTGAAAACAAGAAGCAATACTTCAATGAGATCATTTAATCAATTGATGGTGGTCACTGCTTTTAGTAACTTGAGTATATGTTTATTAAGAGTATCAAAGATAATGCAGAATTGTTATTGTCTGGAGATTTTCCTTTGGTACCTTATTTGGAAGGACGCTTTGATGAATATGTGTCCTAAATTGGTTAAAGAGCAAGCACAAACATTGCACAGTACTGCAGCTAAGCAACCTACGCAATGCTTGGTTTGGGTCATGTTGACTAATTGAATTCTAAAAGCCAAAGCACAGCAATAGGACACTGATGTAGGACATTATCATACTAAAAGTTTTCAGTACTCAAATTTGATCAAATGAGCAAATTATTAAATATAGATTAAATAAATGTTATATCTGAGACTAATTCAAATATTGGAACTTGAAGGACTTCATCCTAAAAAAATTCCAACCATGTTTTTGTATTGTGCAATATAATTTATCTAATGTCTCAACAGCATATGCATTTTTCAACACTAGTCCCTACATCCAAAAGAAACCTCATCCACCCCATAAACAAAGAACAAGAAGTCCATAGGTTGTATTTAATAATAAAAGAGAGGTCAATTTGCTTAAGAGCACCCCTTTACAGTAGAACAAGAACCACCATAAAATATTACGCAATGATGCACATCGTTATACTAATCCAACTGTATAAAAATACAGTGTTTGTCCACATAAATCAATGGAATAATCTGATATTTTCTTGATTTAGAGTAAACCCTTTGAAAAATGAAAATCCAAAAAGAAATAGATGTAGACCCATATATCAAAATACACACATAAAGCAAGAAACGCTTACCAGAACATGTAAAAACAAGTTTTGGATACTGGAGCAATCGAACAGAGGGAGGAGAGCAAACGAAAAGACTAGGGGAAGCAGTCAACCAGGCAGGCAGCCGGACCACAGCTATCAAAGACTACAGCAGCCAGCACTCACCACCAAGTCACAAGCCCAATATTCTTCAATCCAGCCCCCTACTTCCTGATTAAATTTACTAAGCAGCACATGTTTATGTTGCGTTTTGGATATTTGGATGAAAAAAAGTAACCAAAAGGGTCAAATAAGTTTTGCGAATAAAGTACTTTCTTATACTTCTAAACTATCTGTCCTTATTCAACTTTAGGACTATACCGGATGACGAGGGCCTTGCGGTATATATTATTTTTTAATCTCAATTTATGTGACAATAATAAAAACAAAGTCACTATATTCCCGGGGTTTGGGACGATAAAATATACGCAGTCCATACCACTATCTCCGAAGAAGTAAAAATGTTATTTCTGATAGACCCCGTATCAAGACAAAGAATAGTAAATAAATTTGTAATAAAGCATGAATAAGATGGAATAACAGAAATAAGACACTCACAAAGTAATACCCAGCATTAACGGACGAAAGGCACCCCCACCCTCATACCTTCCTACTAGCAACTCCAACCTATAAACATAGCCCTAAGACTACCAGTCCGGCTATCCCGAAGCTCTTCTAACTACATGCTACGACCTACCCACAAGCACTATCCATCTGACCTAATTCGTGTCCTCCATTCTTTCCTATCTAGGGTTATATCCTCAATTAGTTGTAACTGTCATGTCACATCTAATCATCTCTCTCCAGTATTTCTTCAGTGTACCCCTATCCTGTCTGAAACCATCCAAAGCTAGTCTCTCACACATACGAACTGGGGCATCCGTGCCCCTCCTCATCACATGCCCGAACCATCTCATTCTAACTTCTCGCACTTGTCCTCTACCAAAGCCACTCTCACCTTCTCCTGAATAGTCTCATTCCTAACCCTATCACCCCTAGTAAGCCCACACATCCAATGCAACATCCGCATTTCCTTCACCTTCAACTTTAATACTCCACTCCATACAACTTGGACGGACGGACTTTCACTCTGTAAAATTTACCTTTAAGCTTAGGCGACACTTTCTTATCACACAACACTCCCGAGGCGAGGCTCCACTTCATCCATTTTATCCCAATATGGTGGGAAACATCTTCATCAATCTCTCTATTTTCCTGAATCATGGACCCGAGATACTTCAAATTATCCCTCTTACAAACAACCTGATAATCCAACCTTACTACCTCCTCGTTCTCCTGCCTCAAGTCATTAAACTTGCATTCCATATACTCTGTCTTGCTCCTACTCAACCTGAACCATTTAGACTCTAGGATTTGTCTTCAAACCTTCAATTTATCATTCGCATACCCTCACATCTCATCAATCAAAACAACGTTATCCGCAAAAAGCATACATCAAGGCACCTCTCTTTGAATACGCCGCGTCAACACATCTATCACTAACGCAAACAAAAATGGGCTAAGAGTCGATCCCCGATGCAACCCTATCAAGACAAGAAAATGCTCTGAGTCTCCTCCCACCGTCCTCACCTAAGTTTTTGCTCCATCATACATGTTCTTAGTCTCAATTTTTGTGATATAAATAAAATTTAGATAATCAATAGCCAATTATATTTTAAAAATAATATAATTTTTTAATTATTGAGATTTATAATACTTTTTTTACATGTGCCCAATATATGTTATTTTTTAGTCTCAATTTATGTGACATAAATAAAATTTAGATAATCAATTATATTATAAAAATAATTTAATTTTTTAATTATTAAGATTTATAATACTTTCTTTATTCCAATTTAAGTCGCACTAATATAATTTTTGGAGTCAACAAAATATTTTATATCCTTACAATTTTTTAAGTTGTTAATTATTGTGATTTATAATATTTTTTAAAGCATTTTTTAAAATATATAACAAAGTATTTTTTAGATGCTTTAAGATGTCAACTATTGTAATTTATAATTTTTTTATATGATTTTAAAATAATACATGTTACTCTCTTTGTCCTAACTTATGTGGTGTTGATATTCAATTATACTTTTAACTATTCTAATTTAAGTGGCACTAGTATAATTTTTAGAGTCAATCAAATATTTTACTGTTGGACAATAAAATTCTCGAGATCGAAAATAATAATCGAGACAACAAAAATACTACAATAATCAATTTATTTATTTCAATGTGAGTGTTACAATCTCTATGAATCCTCTGATTCATCTTTTCAACTATAAATTTAAGGGCTTCGAGCTTCATCTTGAACTTGAACTTGATTGGTGAACTTAAAGGATTTGATCTTGACTTGTGCTTGAATCCAAGGGCTTTGTAGCTTGTTCTTGAATCTTTCAGTCTTGATCTTGAATCTTGATTTACGGATTTGATGAACTTGATCTCGACTTGTACTTGAATCCAAGGGCTTTTGAGCTTGTTCTTGAATCTTGAAGTCTTGATCTTGAAGTTTGATGAACTGATCTTGAATTCTTGAATTTGTAGAGAAATCTGTTGCTTTTGATCCACGAGCTTTCTCTTGCTTCTTGATAGAATTGTTGGTCATTTTTCTGAATTATGAGGCTCATATTTATAGTTGTAGGAAGTAAAGAGTCATCATAATGAACTTCCTTTGACCAATCAGATTTAAGTAACATGACACATTTTAGGGGCTTTTTAATTCACTAGGCATGTTGCATCATTTTGGCATGTGGCATGGTCTCATTGGCTCCTTTACTTGACTTTGCATGCCACGTTTCGACACGTGAAGCCAAATTAGGCCTCTAGAATATGATGACATCTTTGGCTTGCTAAAGTGGGCTTAGTCATTTGTAGCCCAAATTAATATGATGACATCTGGGCTTGCTAAAGTAGGCTTAGTCATTTGTAGCCCAAATTAATGGTCTAACCCAATTGAGGTTGGACTTTAATTAAATCCATATATGTTTGGACTTAACCAATTAATTCAATTATATTAATCCGTAATATTTTTTTGAGATTAATATATTTTGATTTTAATATAATTCAAATTTTGTACGAATTTAAATTTAACAAAATTTTGTTATCTACAAATTGCCCCCTACTTCAAGGTTGGTCGCGTGTATACTTTAGAGACTAGACTTGAAGTATGGTTATTTAGGCATGATATTCAATTTTAAATAGATTTTGAAAAATATTTTACCGCCTTACTTAACCAGGAATAAAACTCTTCCATTTTAAATTTATTGGTGAAGAAAACAACCTCCAATTTAAATTTGTATGGGAAAAGGAAACAACTCCTAATTTGAATTTGTATGGGAGAAGAAAACAACTTCCAATTTTAATTTATATTGGAGATGAAAACTTTTCCAATTTGAATTTATATGGGAGAAGAAAACAACCTCCAATGTGAATTTGTATTGGAGATGGAAACACTTCTAATTTGAATTGGTATGAAAGAAGGAACCAACCTCCAATTTAAATTTGTGTTGGAGATGAGAACTCTTCCCATTTGAATTTATATGGAAGAAGAAAACAACCTCCAATTTGAATTTGTATTGGGGAATGAAATATCAATCCTACAACTCTATAAAAGGATGTATATTCTCCACTTTTTCAGTATCAATTTCAGGATTTCCAAGCATCAATAATATTGAGCGAATTTCTTTCCCTCCTACTTTTCTCTTATCTTCGTCACTTTTTTTCAACACAACATGTTAGTGGTAGAAAATTCATATTTCATCGTAGGAATATCGAAATCATGAACCGTTTGATTTTTCAAAAACTAGACTTCAATATCTACAACATATTTAAAATTCATATTTAAATTCCTTCAATATAATTCTCGATAATTTTTTGAAATTAGCCCTAAATTTTATCATGCTGAAAATTTTAGATCTGCGCACCTCTACTAAAATTTTCATATCTCGATGTAGGAATGATGAAATCACAAGGCGCTTAATTTTTTTTGAAACTAGATTCAAAAATCTATAACATATCCAAAATTAATGATTTAAGACCTTCAACACTATTTTATACAAAATTTTGAAGTTGACTTTAAATTCTGTCATGCTGAAAATTCCTGATCTGAACGCCTTTATTGAAACATTCATATCTCGAAGTCGGAATGACGAAATCACGAGTCGCTTGATTTTTCCAAATTCCAACTCAAAAATATATAACATAGCCAAAATTCCTGATTTAGAATTTTCAGCATTATTTTAGACAAAATTTTGAATTTGACTTTAAATTCTGTCATGCTGAAAATTTTAGATTTGTGTGCCTTTACTGAAACTTTCATTCTTGAAGTAGGAACAACGAAATCATTAGCCGCTTGATTTTTTTGAATAGAGACTCAAATATATATATAACATATACAAAATTCATGATTGAACACCTTCTAAATTATCCTAGATAATTTTTTGAAGTTGCCTCTACATGTTGATACATTTTCAATTTCAGGTTTGCGTAGCTTCACAAGAAAAATCATATCTAGGTGTGGGAGCGTTGAAATTGTGAGTGGTTTTTTTCATTGGAAAGAGGACTCTAATATTTACAACATCTTTTGTAGGCAAGCAAACTCAAGGGTGCAACTTGATCCATCTTTCACAATTGAGATACTTACCATATTTAGGTGAGCATTCCTTCTTTTTCCTCTCGTTTCCTTTTTTTCCCCTTTTTCTTTTGTAGGTGAATGACAAGATCTTGTTCAAGATAATGTCTTTTATGCAAATCTTACTATCTTATGGTGAAAAAAGGTAGATACTTGTCACATCCCTAAGAAAAGGTAATTTCATGGTAATCTTACGGCGCATAGGGATGGCTACTCATTCCCGTCCTAAGAAAAGGTAATTTCATGGTAATCTTAGGGCGCATAGGGATGGCTACTCGTCCTTGCCCTAAGAAAAGGTAATTTCATGGTAATCTTAGGGGGCACAGGGATGGCTACTCGTCCCTGCCCTAAGAAAAGATAATTTCATAGTAATCTTAGGGCGCAGAGGGATGACTACTCATCCCCGCCCTAAGAAAAGGTAATTTCATGGTAATCTTAGGGCGCACAGGGACGGTTATTTGTCCCCACCCTAAGAAAAGGTAATTTTATTGTAATCTTAGGGTGCACAGGGATGGCTACTCATCCCGCCTTAGACAAGGTAATGTCATGATTATGGGTGTACAGACCAAACCGTCAAGTCAAACCAAACCGAAGAACCAAACCATACCGATAAAAAAAACCGACTTATGGTTTGGTTTGGTTGGTTTTGCATTTGAAAAAAAACCTGACCATTCTTGGTTTGGTTTGGTGTTAACCAAAAAAAGTCAAACTGAACCCAAATCAAACCGACATAATATATATATACATTTATATATATATATATAAATATATATATATATATATGTGTGTGTGTGTGTGTGTATATATATGTGTATGTGTGTATATATATATACTATTTTAGTCGCACGTGCCTCGCACGTGTAACGTTTGATTATTTAAAATTAAATGATGTTATCTATTGCAGAAATTTTTAATAAAGTGTAAAAGTTCAAATCACTTTTCAAAAATCTTTCACACTTTAATGTAATAATGTAAACATAAACACATACACATATATGTTTTCCAATTCCAAGTGGTTGATGGTATCACTTTTACATTTGTGTACTTCTTTCCCTTGTTGCCACAGGATAAGAGAGACGAATCAATTTGAACCATATTTGTGTTACGATTTTATATATATATATATATATATATATATATATATATTTAATATCGTTCCTTATTTTTAAAGTCAAGTCCTTACAAATTTATTGATTACATTCTATTACGTACTTAAAACATTTAAAAATTCGAAACTTCTTAATTTTTTCTTATTCTAATAGTTTTATATTTATTTTTAGATTTTTTAAATCTTCTTAAAATCAAATTTCGTTGATTTAGAATTCTTAAAATAATAAAAAATATTTCAGTTGTATGACTTCAAATAAGGAAAGGTTTACCATAAATATATTTAATTAATTTTCAATTTTTAAATTAGAAAAAGATATAGAAATTCTGATGTCTTCTAATAAGGAATTTTTTTTACCATAAATACATTTAATTAATTTTCAACTCTTAAATATTAGGACGAAATAGTGAAAAAGACGATTTTGTTTAAATATTAAGAAGAAATAGTGAAAAAGACAATTTTATTTAAAGCAAGGATTTCAATGAAGGGCAAAAAGTTCAATTCACTTTCTAAGGATATTCACACTTTTAATATTATATATATATATATATATATGCATGTATATAATTTAACTTTTATACATAAAATATTAATTATAATCTACTTTTTAAATACTTTTCAATTAGTTTTATTAATTTTCAATATTTAGAAAGTAGATGTATATATACATATATATTTATATGTGGGCCTTTAAGTTGTAATATTTATCCATTAATTGCTAATAAAATGATCCAAAATTCAATATAAACTTAAAACCTAAATTTTTCACTCTTCATCTTATTTTTTAGTTTCAAGAGAGTTTTTCTCTCCTCAATTTTTCATAATTGTGGTTTTTCATTAGTGCATGAGTGAAAACATCCTTGATCTAAACTTCAATCACAATATAATTGTAAAAAATAAAGATTATAAAAAAAATCGAGAAAAAACGAAAAAATCGAAAGAACCGACTAAAACCTAAACCGAAAAAACTGATTTTATGTTGGTTTGATTTGTTTTATAGTTTTAATAAACCGACATAATTGGTTTGATTTTTTTTCAATAGAAAACCAAACCAACCTGACCTATGTACACTCCTAGTCATGGTAATCTTAGAGCGTATAGGGACAGTTACTCATCCTTGCCCTAAGAAAAGGTAATTTCATGATAATTTTAGGGTGCACAGGGATGGTTACTCATCCTCTCCCTAAGAAAAGGTAATTTCATAGTAATCTTAAGGCGCATAGGGGTGGCTACTCATCCCCGCCCTAAGAAAGGTAATTTCATGGTAATCTTAGGGCGCATAGGGACGGTTATTCATCTCCGCCCTAAGAAAAGGTAATTTCATGGTAATCTTAGGGCACATAGGGATGGCTACTTGTCTCCTCCCTAATAAGGTAATTTCATGGTAATCTTAGGCTGCACAGGGATGACTACTCGTCCCCTCCCTAAGAAAAGGTAATTTCATGGTAATCTTAGGGCGCATAGGAATGGTTATTCATCCCCGACATAAGAAAAGGTAATTTCATGGTAATCTTAGGGTGCATAGGGACAGTTATTCATCCCCTCCATAAGAAAGGGTAATTTTATGGTAATCTTATGGGGTATAGGGATGGATATTCGTTCCCGCCATAAGAAAGGATAATTTTATGGTAATATCACTGTGCATAGGGATGAATTAGTCAAGATTCTTTAGTGCCTATTATTGTACGCCATAGATTTAACCCTTTTTTCCTTTCCTTTGTAGTTTGAAGAGATGGTCATTTTCAGACACTACACTTCCCCTTTCACAAGCTCCAAGTATCTTGTAGTCGAAACTAAAAGTGGGGCCCAACAGAATCAATTTTTGGCTCAAACTCCATTGACTGGTCAGTATGCAAGTTCGTGGCCTTCTCTCAAGAACCTATTTTCCAAACCCCTAATTTTGATCAGTCATTCAAGTTGTTTTCTTTTCAAGTGTTGGATCATCATCATACAAATATCACAACTCTACTTCTAAGCTTGGGTCATCGTATAACTTTAGGAGAGATACATTGGGGAGTCGCGATGACACTTGAGGGAGAGTATCATCACATTCCTAGGTATTGGGAGTGTACAGAAGATATACTTGGTAGGAGCCAAGAAACTCTGAGCAAGGTACAGATTTATGATGTCGTTTATGCATCACTTTTTACTTATGATAGCAACTCAAAAATATTCCAAGCATTTTGTGAAGCTTGGTGAGCCAAGATAAATAAACTTCTCACGTCTGTCTGGGAATCATCTATTTCTTTATGAGATTTGCATGTTCTTGGAGGCTTGCCAATTCAGGGTATTCTTTATGAAGAAATAGTGTCTGAGCCTAAAGAACTTACAGGATTAGATACACAGGAGGTAAGATATGTTTCCTGAACTTGTGAGTACTTATTTACGGCCTTTCATAATTTATGAGATGCTAGCCAAAAAGTATCATTCAGCAATTAGATAACATTCTGGTATAAGAAACCTTCAAAGTACGACCCTGCTCAACCAAGGCAGGAATAGAAATTTGCTCTCCCTGAACTGACGCACAACCCTATTGGGGTTTTACCTGATACACTAAGATAGTCACATTATAAAGAGAAGGTATTTCTTGAGCTTGGGGTGAACCGTGATAAAAAAGATGATACATATTTGGCAGCTTTCTTGTCTTGTTGGTTGTGTGCTTTTGTTTTTCCAAGTATGAAAGGTGACTTCATTCGCCCTGGGACTTTCACGATGGCATGCATGATGACGCGTAGATGGATGGTCGACCTTGAAATATCGGTACTGGCTAGAATCTATAGTGTACTAAACAAGATATCTTCTTAGCACAACTTGATCAAATCAAGGTTTGTTTTCCTATTCACTATGTGTAAGGTTGGATTGTTCATTATTTTAAGACCCATTATCCATTTGTCAGTGGGCCATCCGTTCCCACTATGATTCTATACTCTGGAGAGGGCGGTGCAAAGTATTTTGATAAAAATAATGCAAGAAAGTGTATCCATAGTGAGGAGAACGTGGTTGAATTCTACCATGCGGTAAAAAATGCACCCTTACTTTTATGTGGATACTGAGAATGCCCAGCATTGGAAACAATCTACTTTATGAGTATTCGTTTCAGCTATCTCACACTTAGATGCAGTAATTCATTCATCATTAAGCCATATAGTCCACATCGCTTTAGCCGACAGTTTGGATTTTATCAGAATATTTCGGGCATCATGAAGCATGATATTCGCAATGTCTCTTTAGACAAAGGACTAATATTTTGGGGGATTTGCACACTGAGCCGATCATCCTCACGAGTAATTTTTCCTTCAATTTCGCCTAATATAGGCAAGTTCTTTGGAACTGACTATCTAACTTGGTGGAAAAATACTCATGGGGATTTCCTTGATCATCACTTACTGACTTTGGTGAACATTGTTGGGTCGACTACCGCCACACATTTGGGGAATTCTGATGAAGTACCATAGATGAGGCCCTTATTACTGATGTTCCTCCTTCTTCGGATGCCAGGCTACCAAATGAGAGTCTCGCATGCCTCTGGTGATATACGAGGGCAAGACTCCTACTCAAACTACCCATGTCTCTAAATGGTTATCCCAAGATAAAAGTGAGAGTAGTAGTAGAGACCGTTACTGGAAAAGAGTAAAGGTACGTTTCAACGATGCGAGAGGTACTAGTCCACATGTGATTGAAATTCATGATGATGCAGATAATCTATTGAGGACTATATCAGCTCTTATCAAGGAAGTATGGTTAAGACATCTGTTTTATCGAGTATATCTTAATAACCCCTTTTTTTATTAATCCCTTTTTTTGTTCTTATGCAACCGACTAATGTTATAGCCTTGCAGCATGAAGGGTCATATAATAGTGATGAGTCCGTATCTGTCCCAGTTATGATAGAACCACCTTCTACAGCTAACATAAAAGAAGGGACAACTTTTGTTTCTTGTAACAAAGTTAAAGCAACCTTGGATTCTGACATTTGTAAGCCCCCATTAGCTGTTATGTCGGTGTTTGATGGAAAGAAGGTTGTCCTAAATGCTTAAAAAAAATATATCCCCATCCTTAAGACCGTAATTCAAGGCAAGCTTTCTAAGTGCGATATTGATTGCGTTTCTTCTCTTGAAGATGAATTCCAAGTAATCATCAAGGAGGTGGATTATAAGGATATGGATATTTCTCCATTGAGAAAGTTGTTGCACAACTTCTTTGACCTTTCTACTTTATATGACCAAGCACGATCAATGCTTCATGATATGAATGAGGAAGTCGCAAGAGTAGAATTATTCTTTGTAGTAGGGGAACATCTCTCAAATGCCATGCTTGAAGATGACGAGATGGTTAGATCAGCATCCTTCATTCAACAATCACTACAGAACATAAAGAAGAAGATAAACGAATTGTGGAGAAAGACGTAGGTTTTGCAAAGTCTTTTAGCAGACGCTGAGAATGAAGCCAAAGAAGCAAGGCTAGAGGCTTCTATTACAGCCAAGGAATTCTATGCTAGCTTTGACGCAGACTTATGAAATAGTGTATATCAAAAGAAAGGGCATCTGGAAGCTATGCACCAAGACTTAATCAATTGCAAGTTATGTCTAGATTAGACTTAGAAGATGTTTATTTTTCTTCAAAATTTCTTGTCGCTTTATTTTAGAATTTTTTTGAATAGTTGGATTTATTAGTTGTAATGGAAATTCCTTTTTCTTTATATTGCAAATTTCCTTTTAATATTTTTTTTTAATTTCAACTTTAAGAATTGCTTGCTTATTTTGATGTCTTATGTTATAGTACTAAACTCTGGATTTCTCTTAAAACTTGTTGACTATTGGCTTCATGTCTTTGTCCCACAATCTAGTTAGGCATGAAACTTCAATTTGAAAGCCTTAAAAATTAAAGCTTTTGACTTGCAAACTTGACAATTGCATGTTTGGTAGATCTACGCTCCAAACTACAGGGTTTGGGTATTCTAAATCCTATTGAAAGAATTTCATTTCTTTTTATAGGTTGCCCCAACTGAGCCAAAAGTATTTGGCATAAGTCCAAAACTTAATTGAGCTGCATGTCGGCTTAACTTTCATATGGTGGATCAAACAGGGACATGTATTTTATTAACACTCATGTAATTGAACTCAAAATAAAATTCCAAGCGCCTACGTACCTCAATGGAGAGGATCAAGTCACAACGTAGTTCTGGGGTAAGTGTTTCTTTTGCGTCCTAACTTTTTCCTAGGCTATCTCTTTCGATGTTTTCAACCTAGCGGACATTTTTTTTAGCAGTACACAGTTTATACTCTTGCGGGCCAGGAGTAGACATGCAGTTTATACTCGTGCCTTAAGGAGTGTCATCTCCCTTCAAGGATAGTACTTATTCAAAAACTTGGTGTTGATAGGGCCAATATTCATGTCATCTGTATCAATAAGCTTGTAAGCACCATTTTAAATATGCCTCTTGTACAATATATAATCCATCCCACTTTGGGATAAATTTTCCCCCTGACTTACGATAAGTAATTATGGGCTTTTTTACTGCAAAAACTTGGTCTCCAACTTGAAAGCACCTCAAGCGGACTCTTCTATTGAAAGAACGAGATATAAGGGCTTGATAACATTTGAGATTTTACTGAGCCTCCCGTCTCTTCTCATCAAGAGATTCTTATTCCACAAGACACAACTGAGTATTATCTTCATCGATGAGCCCTTCTTAAATGACCATTCTCAAAGAAGGTATTTAACACTCAAGTGGTAGGACTGCTTCAACTTCAAAAGTAAGTAAATATAGGGTTGCTTACGTTGGTGTGTGGTAAGTTGTTCTATATGACCACAAGACTTCTTCCATTCATTCATGCCAGTCTCGTTTGGATTTGGAGACAATTTTCTTCAACAAATTGTATAAAGTCGTATTAAATTATTCGGCTAGACCATTTGTGGCAGCATGGTACATATAAGACTTGCACTGCTTAAAACCAAAGAGATCACAAATCTTGTTCATCAGCTTGTTATCAAATGCCTTGTCATTGTCAGTTATTATGTATTAAGGAATTCCAGAGCGGTAGATGATATTCACTCGGATGAACTTTGCGATATTCTCCTTCTTTACTTCTTTGAGAGCGACAGCTTCGGCCTATTTTGAGAAGTAATCAGTCATATCCAAGATTACAAGTGTCTACCAGAAGATTTTGGTAGTGGCCTAACAACATCCATTCCCCAAGAATTGAATGGTCAAGATGCTACCGTTGGGTGTAATACTTCAGGAGGTTGATGTATGAAATTCGCATGGACTTAGCAAGCTTTGATCTTCTAGCATTGTCCAAGCAATCTTTCACCACCATTGGCCAATAATATCCCATCCTTTTAATGTGAAAATAGAGATTTGGTCTAGACTGATGCGATCCACAAACTCCCGAGTGCGCTTCTTGCAAAGCTTGAATTGCTTCTTTCTTTCCCAAACACCATAAGAGTGCTCCTTCAAATGATCTTCTGTACAGTGTGTCTTTGTAGTAAAGGAAGCGAGGTGCATGACGGCAAATGTCAGTCCTTCTCCTTGGATCTTCTAGATATATCCCATAACACAAATAGTCAATGATAGGTTGTCGCCAATCTTCCTTTATAGCTTTGGATACGGCAACGAGGTATTCATCCTTACTTTCTATATCCGCATCCTTATTCGATGGCGGTACTACCCATTCTTGGTGGATAGTAACTTGTGTCTGATTTAGAAGAGTTAGAGTTAAGGACAAAGCAACTAGGGCATCAACTTGCTTATTTTGTTTCCTTGGCATATGCTGGAGGGTTACTTCTCCAAGACATCCCATCAACTTCCATTCATAATCATGATATGGTCTTAACTCAGGCTTTCTGACTTCATAGCTTCCCATAAGTTGTTTGATCACCAATTGGAAGTCACCAAAGACTTGTAATTGTAGTTGTTTTATGTTGACAACCATCTAAAGTCTGAGTATTAGCGCTTGATATTCAACAACATTATTGGAGCAATGATTCGTCAAGGTAAAAGAGTAGGGGATGACCTCTTCTTATGGAGTGACAAATACTATGTCAACACCAGCTCCATCTCGGTGTGCAGCACTATCAAAGTACATCTTCCATGGGGATCTAACTTCAATGACCATTGCATCTTCATTAGGAAGTCCATTGCTCAGTTCCCAGTCATTAGGTATCGGGTGGTCTTCCTAGAAGTCAGCCAATCAGCCAATATTTGTCCCTTTACACCATTCTAGGGAACGTACATAATCTCAAACTGTTGAAATTGAAGGTACCATCTTATAAGTCGGTCACTAAGGAATGGTTTTGATATTACAAACTTGATGGGATTTGCCCTAGACACATGTAACGCCCCGAAATTGGGTCTCGAGATGTCACACGGTGCTTAGGGGCATAAGTGACCCCAAGCTAACCCTCCTATTAACATAACTCATAAGCAACTGAATACAATGCTTAAATATATATAAAATCAGCGAAAACATAGCACTTCTCTGAACTTGATCAATATAAATACGAACTTTACAAGATTACAACTCTACTTTTACAAAATGAAACTGAAACTGAATACATAAACTTCTACTGACTGTCTGTGAAGCCTCTACTGGTACTGACTTTAGATAGCCGGGTCATGACTCCCAACTATCCAAGCTCAATACGACTAAAATAAGAAAATACAATACTTCTGGAACTGTATAACTAACTCAAGCCCTTAAATCAAAAGGACTCACCACTTGCTGACTGGAAGCTGCAAACTGAGTGAATGTTGTATGTGTGCTACCACTTGTACCTACATTATGAGACAATGTAGCACATAGACATATATATATGGGTCAGTACTTTGGGAATGTACTGAGTATGTGGGGGTGTATGTAACATTTTTAAATAATATCATAAGTGTAAAATAAAATCATGCATGCTGACAATGATAACTCTCTTCGCTTGAATTAAACTGTAATATAGTTTCTCATAAATCATCAATAGTAACACATGCTTCATAAATCTCATAAATCATTGGACTCAACTCAAACTCTTTGGCTCAAGACTTAGAGTGACTTGGTGACTCAAGAAACTTAGACTATTATGGACTTGGGAGTTTCTTATAATCGACATAACCCATGTGAGCTTACATGGAGTCCAACGTCTTGCCCATGTTGGGGAGAGTTGTTCTATCCTTGCCATCGGAGTAGAACCTTAACTTTAGTGATCACTGTCTTGGCCTTTGGCCCTTAATCTTTATCCTATGGTGGAACGTAGTTCTGGGGAAGTAGGATGCGCTGAACCCACACTTTCTGCTCGGTGCTAAATACTACTCCCAGACTCAATCTCAGAACGCGTTAGGAAATCCACCTTAATCAACTCAAGGGTCTACCATATAGACCAAAATCATAAATATATCTCATCGGTAAATCATAAATAATTTGTGGATTCCTAACTCGACTCAACTCAAAACAATCTTTCTCATCATCAAGTGGACTTGCTTATTAACTCATATCAAATGTCAAAACTTCAAGAAAGCATCACAAGATTCATTCTTGACTCTTAAACTCAAACGTCAATAAATATATTCAATAATCAACTTCTCATGAAAAAGCTTAAAATCATGACTCTTATCATTTATCACTTGGAAATCATCAATTCTAATTCATAGTAGCAATATACAATTCATAGCATAAGTTCTCAATTTAGGAAATAAAACAATGAAATAGTCATGTATATCAATCTTGAATAGCTCAATTCTAATAACTCAATCATAAAGTAATTTGGGTATAAACCCACTTTGCACAATCATGAAATTCCAATAGTAAAAATTAATTCTTTGGGCACAAGAATGAAAGGATATTCTTGTTCAAGCCCCACATACCTTGATTATGATTTTGAGATGAAGAAACTTGATTGGAACTTCTTTCTCGCACTTATGAGCTAAATTTCTTGATGCCTTGACTTAGATATCTTAAATATTGAACCACTTGAAGGTATTTATGAAAGGTTCTTGAATTTTCTTGGAGAAGATTGGATTTTGGGGTTGAGAGAAAACCCTAGCTTCTTGAATGTTCTTGGAAAAAAAATTGGAGAGAAATGAATTTGTCTTCTCTACTTGGATATATATAGAGAGAGGGTAAGAATGAGTGGAAAATACGAAAATACCCTTGAGCAAATTCTAGAACTGGAGCCCAATTTTTGGCCCTGGCATGACGCGCCACGCGGTCCTTCAATGGATTTGGACAATTGGGAAACTGCTCAGTGGTGCGATGCGGTGAAATTGCGTTGTCACCTTGGTTGTGACCTGGAAGGGCATCGCGATGCGGTGGAATCGCGTTGGTGCACTGGAATTTGACAATCCTAATATTGAGCCTTGGCGCGATGTGTTAATATCGCAAAGGCTCACTGGAAAATGACAATTGCCATTTTGGCTATCTCCGCGACGTGCTAAAGTGCTAGGTGGCACACTGTATCACTAAAATGACTCTAACTCATCACCCGGTGTCAGATTTGGGCGAATTTGGTATCGATGGAAAGATTATTCAATGATCTACAGGACAAAAAGTCGAAATTTGGGAAATTATACATGGTTCAATCATCATTCACTTTGAAAGTCATTTCTATATACTCAAAAGATGGATTTAGACTTAAGGAACGATCGGGGTATTACAATATCTCCCCCTTGGAAACATTCATCCTCAAATGTTGCTAGTTTGGCCAAGAATACAGAGAAAATTGGAGATACACAGCTGAAACAACTTGCTAATCTGAATCTATATCTTTCTAAACTTTGGAGTACTTCTTTAAATGTATAAAGTCGTGATGAGAATAGCTATACCGCTGGATCCGAGACTGGAAAAGAATAGAATAGAGGACAACTATAATTCTCTACTGAGTCTGAGTTGATTTGCCTTCTGCTTATAATAAAGAGCGGGCTCATGCTGAGAGTCAAGGATTCACTTAATGTGATCAGGGTGCAATCGTACTCATAGACTGTGGAGTGATAATTTATGCAGGCATAGGTCATGAGAAACAAGGCTAAGATTATACAATGGGTATTACATTGTCTGGGCTAGAATACTTGGAAAATAAGGATCGTTCAATGAATGCTTACAGACTAAATCATAATTAGATATCCGAATCTGAAGCTGATGCCTGATACCTATACTGAACTGAATTCACAGATCTTGGGTGCAAGCAACTTCTTACCAGATTGACCATACTTATGAAACTTTGAGTAGTAAGACCAGGCTAGTTCGAAAAATGGAAAACCATAGAAACCTATCTGCCAAATTTTAAAACTGGGCTGTTAATTATGCAAACTGAATCATACTAGATACTCATACAAAAGTGGAGGATTTCTTCAACACCCTTCCAAGGAATTCTAACGGTATGAAGGAGCAAGTAACTTTAGGCAAGATCTAAACAAGACATCTGAATCAGAGATCATAGAATTTCTATAATCCCATAGCTTGGAACTTAAACCTATAAATCATAAGTCGGGATAGAGGTACTAGGCCTCAAGAAATGGAACTCCTTACTCTCAAACTTAACCATACTTCTCAAACACTCTTTCGACTATACTATACCCTTCTGATACTATACTTGATCGATACTACTTATAATCCTCACATGGCACTGATACTTCCATCTACTCATATCTCCTCGAACCAAACCCTCTCATCATCTTCATGCCTAACTTAGTTTCACAAGATTCGCCACATGACACCATTATGGATCATGGACTTCCACACATCTACATTTTTTTTTATTTTTACAACTTCTCACTTCAAGAGTAATTCTCATTACCACTTTGACAACTCCAATCCACCTAGTACTAGCCATTTATTAACGTGCAATGCATTCATCCGCACGTACACAAACATGACTTTCGATCCCATATTCATAACCACATATGCATTCCTAATCAAACACTTATAAAGCCTCTTATCCATATCCTACACACTTTTTATCAAGAATAACTCCCATGCACTCACCTTAAGAAAGCACACCCGACATATTCCTAACTAATTAAGTCCTACACAAATTCTTCACTTTAATATTCCTTCAGACTCATAGAATTACACAAAACGAACATACAACAATCTCCCCAATCATAACACATTAAACTTCGACTAACCGTGACATGTATCCAAAAACTTAGCCTGAATCTCACTTCACATTACCGCCTAGCCAAAGTAAGCATGCCACCCTCTATCGTTGATAAGGAAATATCTTCTCTCCCCCGTCTAAACAACTATTCACCACCACTATCTTGATTAAGGAAAGATAACTAAAATATTAGAGCATGAGGATTTGACACATGAATAGATACTATGAATAACTTGACACTCAACTGAGGCTTGAGGAATAAAGGATTTAACATCATAAACTTGTCAAAGAAATACGGCCCGAGGACATGCACGATATAAAGATAGTTTTCTTTGACTTCACTTTTTTCTTGAGCTAGTAGTGCCCCAACTGACCTCTCTTGTGCCACGATGTAAAGTATCAACGGTTTTCCAGGTATGGGTGCCGCAAGAACTGAAATTTTCATTAAGTATGATTTGATACTCTCAAAGGACTTGCTACAAGCTTGGTCCATTTAAATGGAGTGTCCTTCTTCATGAGAAGGCTAAATGGTTGATATTTTCTAGCTAGGTTTAAGATAAACCTCCTTAAATATGTTCGCCTTCCTTATAGGCTTTTTAACTCGTGAATATTTCGAGGCTCGGGCATCTTTAAAATTACATCGACCTTGGCTTGATCAATTTTAATTCCTTGGTGTCGTACAATTAATCCAAGAAACTTTTTGGAAGTAACTCCAAAGGCACACTTCAATTGATTCATCCTAAGTTGATATCTTCGAAGTAAATCGAACACCATTCTTAGGTTTTTTAAGTGGTCGTCTCTCTTTCTTGACTTCACCACTAGATCATCCACATAACATTCAATATTTTTATAGAGAAGGCCATCAAAGATGTTTTACATATTTCTTTGATAAGTGGCGCCAATATTCTTCAAACCAAAAAGCATCACCTTGTAGCAATAAATACCTTTAGGCGTACGAAATGCAGTGAGTTCTTCATCCTTTGGTGCCATGCGGATTTGATTGTATCCGGATGAACTATCCATGAAGGACATTACCTCATAACCAGTTGTGAAATCAATCATCAACTCTGATATGGGATTGGGAAGTCATCTTTAGGGCAGGCATTGTTGAGATCCTAAAAGTTGACACAAACTTGAATTTGGCCATTCTTCTTCCGTACTGGAATAATACTTGAAATCTACGTAGGGTACTTCATGAATAAATCTAGCTTTAATGAGTTTGTTAACTTCATATTCAATCATTGGAACCAACTCTGGCCTAAAGTGCCTCTAGCTTGCTTAATAGGACGAGCCCCATTCTTAATCGACAACTGATGGACTACTACTTTTGGATCTAAGCCAGACATTTCCTTATAACTCCAAGCAAAGACATCCATATATTATTTGAGTATGTTCATGTAAGCGATTTCTTCCCCTATCTCTAGAAAGGCACTCAGGTAAGTTGGTCTTGAATCTTCATTGGTTCCAAGATTAACTTTCTTTAAGGGATCTATTGTGGCCTTCATTCATTCTTCAATTTGAGATGGAGCATCTCCAATATCTTCTTGTTCTTCTTGGGGGTCATTTTCATTGGTGGATATATGATAACACTAGAAAACATTTTCTATCTCTTCATCAACCTTCATTTGAGATGAGACATCTTTCTCATTCTGGTTCATAACATGATATAAGTAGCCAACACTCTCTTCATCTTCATCATATTCTAGGTTATAAACCACAATATGAGCCTTTGTTTTTAGCACCTCGTTGCATGAAACCACAGTTCGATCTGTCGTCTCATTCTAGAATGAATCAAACTTTGGAAATCCTTCTGGATCTTAGGTAGAGAGTGTATTATCGTACTTTGATGACTTATCTGGCACTTGTTACTTCTCTTTTTATTTAGAGCACCCAACCTATCAAACACTAAAGTTTTTGCAGTTGATTCTCCCATTCAGTAAAAAATAGAAGGTTTTTTGTTGGATGTAGTAGACTCTTCTTCTACAATGATGTATTTGCTAACCTCCCTTCTTATAGATATGCGAATTAGAGGTGGTAGCATGTATCCTAGGACTTCATGTGCATGCCTAGCTATACCTTCCGTCGAAAGTTTGCCCAACCTTGATGGCTCATTAAGATTGTATCCAGCCTTAACAAATAGCTTATATGCATTTGTATTGAAGCCCTCTTTCGTACACGTTGTAGGGAGTGTAATATATTGTAGCGGATTTTAAGCCATAGACTCTCCAAGTATCCTTGAGGATGGATTTATAGCATCAATCTTTCTAATATGTAAAGTTAGCCCCTTTAGCACATTATCTTGGGCATCAGATGGGTGATCTTTCTCTTTTTTACCTTTGGTACATAGCGAAGAATAGGAGTTTCCTTCTTTTTCATGAATGCAACACTTTCTTTATTTGAAGCAAAGAGAGATTTCTTGGTGGCGGCTTTTTTTACAGTCACCGCAACCTTGTTAGATGCAAGATTATCACACTTGGTCTTGGTGACATCATCAACCCTTTTCTCCTTCACAACATAGTTCTTTAAGTAGAATTTTGCATCAACAAAGTGTGATTCAGCTTTAGTGAATGGTTTATCATCGACTACTATCTTTCTTTCCACTCCGCCTTCAAGTTACTTCAAGAATTAATAGTAAGAGCATGAGATAATTTTATTCTCATGTACCCAAGGCCTACCAAGAAATATATTGTAGAAGTTTTGGCATCGATAACATTCATCAACGCATTTGATTGAAAGTTAGTCATACGAATTCTCAACTTGACAGATCCCATGGCCCTCTGTCCCCCTTGGTTCAAGCCTTGAATCATTATATGACTTTCAGCCAGTTCGTTAGTAGCGATGACAAGTTTCTTTATTATGCGGATAGGCAGGATATTGACTCTGGATACTTCATTAATCAGGATTCTATTTATCTTCGTTTCTAGAACTTAACCTACCATGTACAAGGGACAACTGTTTAGGGTTCCTTCAAGAAGAAGATCGTTATTTGTAAATGTGATTTTTGTATCACATACGTGTATCTCTTCTCCAAGAGTTTCAGAAATCTTTCAGAAGATGAAGGAACTCCATGGGTAGATTTTTACCCTTCCCCCCTCTTTGGCAGTATTAAAACAAGATGCCTCAAGGTTGACTTGAGCAGTCTTCATATGAAACCAACTTGGTAAAAATTCTTCCAACGTTACTGGACACCATGGTTTCTGGTGGTTAAGCTTCATTAACCTCATCTTTTTTGAAAGTTCAACCAATTTTTGTTTCCTTGGTTTATTTACCATTCTCCTTCTAATTGGCTGCTCAGATGACTTCTTTCATAGACTCATCTTATTGCATTTACGCCTGGTCACTAGAGTCCAACATTCATCATCACCTTCGTTAATTAAAGATTTTTCATGCTCTAACAGTATTTCATTATGCTCTTTAACACATATTTGGACCGGATCAAGCGATCCAAAAGTGATAGAGATTTGATGAGAACTGGCCATCTCATCATTGAGAAAGATCTTCTTCTAATTTTCTAATTGCATGACTTTGTCTTTAAAGACAAATTTTTTTCCAAAGGGTGACCCAAAAGCCTACGATACTTGCAATAATTTGAGCCATTGGTCTTTCCAACTTTATCAGGCCGCTTCATCTCTAGTATATCAATAAGCTTATGCTCAAGAAGCTCAGTAAAAATCTTAGCCACATCTGAATCAAGGAATGGGTGTTCTTTTTCTTGAATATCCTTTAAAGTTAACTTTTGATTTGGACGTGTTCAAGAAGTCGTCTTCACGCTTTGATTTTTGCTCACCTTCGCGGTGACCTTCACAGGAGACGCATCAACATTCATGGATTCTTTGTTATCATTTTTGGGGACAAACTTTCCCTATTTTTGGGTTCCTTCTTATCCTTTCCCCTTCGAGGGTCATGAATAGGTGTTATTCCCTTTCCAGCAGAAAACATGTTCAACTCCATATCGTGAGCATGAGTAGCTAACTCTTCAAAGGATTTAGTCTTAATGCCTTGCAAGATATAGAAAATCTCCCAGTGCATTCCTTGAATGCACATCTCTATTGCAGAAGTTTCGCTGAGCATGTCTTTACAATATAGACTCGTATTTCTCCATCGATTGATGAAGTCAATAACTGGCTCATCCTTTCTTTATCGAGTATTGGCGAGCTCCACCATGCTCACTGTACGCCTTATGCTATAAAAGAAATTTAGGAACTCATGCTCCAATTGCTCCCAACTATCGATGGAGTTAGGATCAAGGTACGTATACCAATCAAAGGCATTTCTCTTTAATAACGAACGAATTATTTGACAAAATAGTCACCGTAAGTTCTAGCATTATTACATGTCTCAACAAAGTGCGTGACATGCTATTTTGGGTTCTTTTTACCCTCAAATTGTTGAAATTTAGGGGGTTGATAGCCGGTAGGCATTTTGAGGCTATTAATTCTCGTAGTGTAAGACTTGGCATACGCAAGGGAAGACTTGGTGACAACATCATACTTTTCTTTGAGGGTCCCTTCAATGAATTCCTTCAACTGCTCAATCGGGATCATTCCCTCAGAAAAACTTGTACCTTTTTAGTCGGTGGTATTTGTTTCACAGGATGTTCCATCTTGTGATCCTCTGGAGCTTTTTCAGGTGCATGGCTAGACTCTAGGTCTATCAGGCCTTCCATTCTATTCACTATCTTATTAACCCGAGCATCTTGATTCTGAACATATTTAGTCAGCCCCTCAATTACCTTTGTTAGATTCACAAGTTGCTCCTCCATAGATAAGGCATCAGTCACCATTGCTTGTATGATCACTGGAGATGTTGGAGAGTAACATGAATTATCGCATAAGTTGATCTTCAAAGTGCTCAGCTAATACGGTGTAAGTAGAGATGACGTATTTATTGAATGACCATTGCACTTTGCGCCAGAGTATTTCAAACCATAATTCTCAAGTAGAGCTAGAGTCTTCTTAATTAATTCTGCCACATTGCTTCCTCTTTTCGAAGCACTTGCATTAGACTTCGTTTCTTTTAGGATTGACGATCCAAAAACTGGAATTAGAGCGGATGACACTAGATGTGTTTATTGTCCTAGCCTGTTGCCCTTGCTCTTTGTGACAACTCTCAAGCTTCCGAAAGTAACACCAAGGATGTTTTCAACTTCAGCAGAGAACTTTGAATCAGCAGCCTCGGAAGCAATTGATTGAGAGTTGACCTTCTTGGAAGTTATTTCAGTGTTATTGAACTTTGAAATTGGAAAAGTTGAGATAAGAGGTAGAGATTGTCCCACTGGGCGTGCCAAAATTTGTTGGATAATAAAATTCTTGAGACCAAAAATAATAATCGAAACAAGAAAAATACCGCAACAATCGATTTATTGATTTCAATGTGAGTGTTACAATCTCTATGAATCCTCTGATTCGCCTTTTCAACTATAAATTCAAGGGCTTTGAGCTTTATCTTGAACTTGAACTTGATTGGTTAACTTGATGAATTTGATCTTGACTTGTGCATGAATCCAAGGGCTTTGTAGCTTGTTCTTGAATCTTGCAGTCATGATCTTGAATCTTGATTTGTGGATTTTATGAACTTGATCTTAACTTGTACTTGAATTCAAGAGCCTTTGAGCTTGTTCTTGAATCTTGAAGTCTCGATCTTGAAGCTTGAGATTATTCTTGAATCTTGAAGTCTTGATCTTGAGGCTTGATGAATTGATCTTGAATTTTGAATTTGTAGAGAAATCTATTGCGTTTGATCCACGAGCTATCTCTTGCTTTTTACTAGAATTGTTGGTTATTTTTTTGAATTATGAGACCCCTATTTATAGTTGTAGGAAGTAAAGAGTCATGATAAATATGAACTTCCTTTGACCAATCAGATTTAAGTGACATGGTCTTAATAAATATGAACTTTCTTTGACCAATAAAATTTAAGTGACATGACACATTTTAGGGTTTTTTTTAATTCACTAGGCCTGTTGCATGATTTTGACATGTGGCATGATCCCATTGGCTCCTTCACTTGACTTGGCATGTCACGTTATTTGACACGTGGAGCCAAATTAGACCTCTAGAATATGATGACATCTTGGGCTTGCTTTGTAGCCCAAATTAATATGATGACATCGTGGGCTTTCTAAAGTGGAATTAGTCATTTGTAGCCCAAATTAATGGTCTAACCCAATTGAGGTTGGACTTTAATTAAATTCATATATGTTTGGACTTAACCAATTAATTCAATTATATTAATTCCCAATTTGTTTGAGATTAATATATTTTGAATTTATTATAAGAGAAAATACATAAAGTACCCCCTGAACTTGTCTGACTTTTTCAAAAAGATACCTAAACTATACTTTCGACCTATTACCCCATGAATCATACTTAAACCGTTGTAAATACACCATTTTGACTTAAATTTTGCCTCTGCGTGTAGGCGCCCATACTAGGTGCATGAATGGTTAAAATTTGACTTAAATTACCAATTAAAACTTGCCATGTGTAAATTATTTGTCAAAAAATTTAAAAATCCCTTCTTCTTCTCCACCATTTGTTGACTTAAATACACCATTTGTTTTTTTGTTTTTCCTTATCATCCCTACCACCATTTTTTTGCTAGTTCTAATCTTGTTGCAGCTCGAAATTTCTTCCACATTCATAGTTTTTGTCTTTATTTTTTTCTTTCTCTTATCTAATCGCTTTATGTGAGTTTAATAATAGTAATGTGTTTCTTTTCTTGTGTGCCCTAGCTTTATAACTTTTGCAATCAAATAATGTTTTCCATTTTCTAGTTTATATTGCTCAAACAATACTTATTTTATTGGAGTAGGCATTCTAAAAGATACGAATTCTGTAGATTCTTGTTTATAGAATATGATATGCTAATTTTGAGATATTACCACTTGTTATCTTCTTCAATATTGGGTGTTCTTTATCCAGATTTATTGCTTAACCTGGTTAATGTTGTATAGTCTCTCTGTTGATATGCTTCATTGAGCTTTGATATTAGAGAAACACTGTATTCCTGGAGTCGTCACAAATCTTTTGGCACATTACTGTTTGCTAAAGGCATGAACAGAAAGTTTTGCAATTATATACCCAAAATTATAAAGGACGATTTTCTTATTTTATTTTGATTCTGTTGAATCGATTATTGCTGATTTTTCAGAAAAAATAATTTTAATTAAAAAAAAAATCTAAGAAAGATTAAATTGTTCCAATGGCTTCTTTTTCTCATGAAATAGAGACTAAGTGGGGGTGGTGATGTCGTGGAATATCCAATGTGAAAGTTAAGTTTTTGCTTGAAAAGATGCTAATTCAAATTTTAAATTTTAGTTTGGTGATAATTTGAATGTTTAGATTCTAAATATTGGTGGTAATTTGAGTATTTAGATTTAAATTTAGATGGGTTTGATATTCATAAATTGGTTAGTGATAGTTTGGCAATAACTCGATCTTCTTACAGAGAAATTGATGACAACAACGATTATGGAGCTGGATAGCTATGACGGAGGGAATTCTAAGAGCATTTGAAGAAGAAAGGGAGAAAAGAAATAAAGAAAAAGAAAAAGAATTATCCAAAAGCATATGGACATAATTTCTTTTTTAGAAAAAATATTAAAATTATTTTGACATGTGTCAAATTGTAATTGGCATGTCATTTGCACATTTTTGGTGCAACTGGTGTTGGATGAAAAAAGATGTATAAATAATACTTTAAAGTTGTCTGAAGGGGTAATAGAACACTCGCAAACTTTAGGTGTCTTTTTGAGAAATTGGGGCAAGTTCAATGGTTTCTTAATGTATTTTCTCTTAATATAATCCAAATTTTGTACGTATTTAAATTTAATAAAATTTCGTTACCTATATTTACTTCTTTTAATTTTTTTAAGTTGTTAATTATTATGATTTGTAATATTTTTTTATGTATTTTATTTTTGGAATATCTAATAGATTAATTTTTTAAAGATTTTAGGTTGTTAAATATTGTAATTTATAATGTATTATATGTAAATTTTAAATAATATATGTTATTTTCCTTGTTCACAATTTTGTGGAATTAATAGTCAATTATATTTTAAAATTAATTTAAGTTCTTAATTACTGTGATTTATAATATTTTTTTCTATTTCAATTTAAGTGTTACAATGGTTAGATGACCATAATAATTAATTAGGAGTGATATAGTAAAATTACGATTGAAGCAGCGAAGTAGACATATCTTGAATGAATTATAGTAAATTAAAAGTGATATAACAAAATTATTATAAAAAATAATGGCAAAAAAAAAATTAAGTGGATCTCATATAAGGCGTCAAGTTAATTTAACATTAAATATTATTAATATTTTAATACTTATATGACTTTATAATAATTTTTTAATATTAATTTTTAATATTTAGATGACTTATAATAATTAATTAGAAGTGATCTAGTAAAATAACGACCGAACCAGCTGAAGCAGAAATGTCTGCTTTATTTTTTATTAAATATTATTAATTTTCTAACACCTAAATGATTTATAATAATTAATAAATGATACTTTAAAATAATAATTGAAGCAGCTGAAAAAAAATATTCTCAACTAATAATAATAAGTGAAATTTTGAGGAGCTTAGTAGTCATTTTGAAAGCTATCTTTTTATTAAATATTACTAATATTATAATACTTAAATGATTTATAATAATTAATTAGGGGTGATATAGTAAAATTACGCTTGAAGCAGCTAAAGCAGGCAGTTGAAGCAGCTAGGACGACCTCAAACTTCTGAAACATTCACTCTTCATATATATAGTAACTAGATATCGATGGCCCGTGCTAGCACGGACCCAATATATATTATTTTTTATCTCAATTTAAATTATTAATATAATTTAAGTTTTTAATTATTGTGATTTATAATATCTTTTTCTTCTGTTTTAATTTAAGTGATATTGGTATAATTTCGAGAATTATCTAAATATTTTATATCTTTTAAATTTTTTAAGTTGTTAATTATGTGATTTACAATGTTTTTTACATAATTTTTCAATAATATATAAATATTCTTTCTGTTTCAATCTATGTGGCACAAATAAAATTTCGACAGTCAATCAATTTTTTTTATTTTTTTTTACGTTTATACTTTTATATTAAGTTCTTAATTATTGTGATTTATAAGACTTTTTATCTCATTTTCAAATAATATATGTTACTTTCTGTCTTCCTCTGTCACATCCCAATTTATGTGCACTAATATAATTTCAATAGTCAATAAAATATTTTTATGTTGACATATCATTTTGTGTCTATTTTACCTTTTTACAAAATATTATTAATTTTTCAATGCTTAAACGATAATAATAATTAATTAAGGGTGATATAGTAAAATCACGATGAAAGCAACGGAGCACACATGTCTTAAGTGACTTGTAATAACTAATTAGAAGCAACATAGAAAAATGATTATAAAAATACTTTTATAATAATTAATTAATGGTGATACAGTAAAATTACGGTTAAAGCAGTTATAACAGTCGAAAATGTCTATTTTATTTTTTTAATTAAATATAATTAATTTTGTAATATGTAAATGACTTATAATATTTAATTATGGATATAATAATTAATTAGGGATGATATAGTAAAATTATGATTGAAACGGCTGAAACAGACATGTCATAAGTGTCTATTTTTTTTTTTTTATCAAAGATCATTAATTTTTTAATACGTAAATGACTTATAATAATTAAGTAGGGGTGATACAATAAAATCATAGTTAAAGCAGGCATGTCGACCTCATGCCTGCTTCAGCTGCTTTATTTGCTCTTATTATAGTAGTCAGCTTATGCCGTGCTACGCATGACCCAATGTTGATCCTTAAAATTTTTACGTTATGTATAATTCTATCATTTAATTAAAACCTTCATTTGTTTGGTTGATAAACTCTAAGTTAGGCATATATTATATTTAGATTGATGAGATTTGTATAACAATATTTTAGGTGGTTCAAACTTCTGTGACATTAATAATCAATTATATTTTTTTAAAATAAATTAAGTTTTTAATTATTGTGCTTTATAATATTTTTTCTTCTATTCTACTAAGTAGAAGTGACATAGTAAAATTATTATAGAAAATACTTGTGAATTTTTTTCAAGTGGTCCAATATAAGATTTCAAGTTAATTTAAAACATCAAAAAATAATTTATCATTTTATGCCTATTTTTTTGTTTTTTTATTAATTATTATTAATTTTTTAATGCTTAAATGACTTATAAAAAATAGCAAAAAATAATTTATTATTTTATATATTTAATTTTTTTATTAAATATTATTAATTTTTTAATATTTAAATGACTTATAATAATTAATTATGAGTAATATAGTAAAATCACTGTTGAAGCAGCTAATGCAGTCATGTCATAAATGTCTATTTTAAATTTTTTATTAAATATTTTTAATTTTTAATACGTAAATGACTTATAGAAATTAATTAGTGGTAATATAATAAAATCACGATTGAAGCAGCTGAAGCAGGCATGTCAATCATGCGCTTTAATTACTGTGATTTATAATATTTTTCTTCTTTTCGACTAATTAGAAGTGACATAGTAAAATTATTATAACAAATACTTGTGAAAATATTTTAAGTAGTATCATATAAGACGTCAAGTTAACTTAAAACATTAAAAAATAGTTTATATTTTGTAAGTGATCACATATAAGACGTCAAGTTAATTTAAAACATCAAAAAATAATTTATCATTTTATGTCTATTTTATCTTTTTTATTAAATATTATTAATTTTTTAATGCTTAAATGACTTATAAAAACATCAAAACATAATTTTCTATTTTATATTTTTTATTGAATATTATTAATTTTTTAATACTTAAATGACTTATAATAATTAAGTATGAGTGATATAGTAAAATCACGGTTAAAGCAGCTAAAACAGTAATACCATAAATGTCTATTTTAAATTTTTTATTAAATATATTTAAAATTTTAATATGTAAATAAATTATAATAATTAATTAGGAGTAATATAGTAAAATCACAATTGAAGCAGTTGAAGCAGACAAGTCGACCATGAGCAGCCTACTTCAGCTGCTTCTTTGCCACTTATTATATACTAGATGCATAAAACCCGTGCAAGCACGGGCCCAACATAGATTTTTTTTTAGAAAAGAACATTCTATATCACTTTTTAAAACAAATAACCCAAGTTTGAAAACTTTTCAAAAAGTGGTCAGTCGGATATACTACTTTCGCTTTATAGACATTTTCTAATTTGGGTCATTTTGACCTACGTAATCCATATACAGTCCATATACAATACTAATACAGTCTATATACAATACTGATACAATATTTAGCGTAGGTAATTCGGCTCTTTTAAAAATATTTTAATTTTTCTTGCTATAAATTTTTCAACTGATCAAATATTCTATTTTTTATTGTTTAGAAATAATAATTAAATTATATAAAAATGATATAGTTGTTAAATAGAATTTGTATCTATATAAGATATATGTATAGAAATTGTATAGTTCTATCAAATATGTATATGTATAAAATATATAAAAATGTATGAAAGTTATATAATTGTTGTATAAAATGTGTAAAAGAAATGTACAGTTATTGTATAAATTGTGTATCAAAACTGTATAATTTTCGTATAGAATATTTATATGTATAAGATTTGTATAAAAACTGTGTAAAAGGTATGTAGAAACGGTATAGAACAAGCCAGTAAATTGAAATGGCTAGAAAGTGGAATATAAATTCTATGGTCATTTTCATGAAAATAGTTTAATTTGAAGTGTCGTTTTTGTCCTTTTCCTTATTTTTTTTATCTTACTTTATGCAATATTGTTAAATTTTTAAGATTTAATTAAATTTCTTGAATGATTTTTAAATATTTTAAGTTATTAATTATTGTGATGTATAATACTATATAATTTTGTAGATAATATGTGCTACTTTTGTTATTTCAATTTATGCAATACCGATGAAATTTGGAGAGTCAATGAAATTTTTAGTATAATTTTTAAATTATCATGTTGTTTCCAAATATTTTAAGTTGTTAATTATTGTAATTTATAATCCTTTTACATAATTTTTAGATAATACATTTTGTTGTTTCTATTTCAATTTATATGCATTGATAAAATTTAGAGTGTCAACTAAATTTTTTATATAAAGTTTCTACACATTAATTTTTTAATTATTGTAATTTATAGTACTTTCTACTATTTTTTTCAAATAATATATGTTACTCCCCTTGTCCCAATATATGTGAGTGTGATAGTATTTAACGAATTAATTAAATTTTTTATATGTCGTTAAATAATTTAAGTTGTACATCTTTTAAATTTTTTAAGTTGTAAATTATTGTGATTTATAATATTTTTACGTAGTCTTTTAAAATATATAACAGATTAATTTTTTTAGACATTTTAAACTGTTAACTATTATAATTTATAATATTTTTCATGTAATTTACAATTAATATATGTCACTCTCCTTATCCAAACTTGTATGGTATTGATAGTCAATTATATATTTAAAATAATTTAAATTTTTAATAATTGTGATTTATAATATTTTTCTTCCATTCTAATTTAAGTGACACCGGTATAATTTTAAGAGTCCGTCAAATATTTTATATCCTTAATTTTTTTATGTTGTTAATTATTGTGATTTATAGTATTTTTTACGTATTCATTTGGTCTCAATTTATGTGACATAAATAAAATTTATATAATCAATTATATTTTTAATATATATTTTTTAGATATTTTAAGTTGTTCATAATTTATAATACTCTTTTCTTGTCCAAACTTTTGTGGCACTGATTGTCAATTATTTTTTTAAAAATATTTTAAGTTTTTAATTATTGTGATTTATAATAGTTTTTCTTTTATTTATATTTAAGTGACACTGATATAATTTCGAGAGTCAACCAAATATTATGATTGAAGTAGCGAAGTAGACATGTCTTAAATGACTCATAATAATTAATTACAAGTGATATAACAAAATTTCTATAAAAAAACACTTGTGATTTTTTTTTTAAGTGGATCTCATATAAAACACCATGTTAAAATAAAACATCAAGAGTTAATTTATCATTTTATGTATATTTTATTTTCTTATTAAATATTATTCATTTTAATACTTAAATGACTTATAGTAATCAATTAGGGTGATATAGTAAAATAGTGGCTTAAACAGCTAAAACAAACATGCCGTATATGTCTATTTTTATTTTTCTTACTAAATATTATTAATTTTCTAATAAGTAAATGACTTATAAAAATTAATTTGAGATGATATACGAAAATTATGGGTAGAAGCAGCTAAAACAGACATGTCATAAATGTTTTTTTTTATTACATACTGTATTCATTTTTTAATATGTTAATGATTTATAATAATTAATTAGAGCTGATATAACAAAATCACAAGTTGAAGCAGCTGAAGCAGGTGGAAGCAGGAAGGACAACCAAAAGGTGTTGCTGATGGAACTTATATATAATAGTATAATGATTATTTATTTTTTATTAAATAATAGTAATTTTTTAATACTTAAAGAATTTATAATAATTAATTAAGAATAATATAGTAAAATTAAAGATTGAAGCAACTGAAGCAGGTGGAAACAGGGAGGACAACCAAGAGGTGTCTGCTGATGACACTTATATATAATAGTAACTAGTCGGCTTACGCCGTGCTACACACGACCCAATGATGATCCTTTAAAATTTTACGTTATGTATAATTCTATCATTTAATTAAAACCTTCATTTGTTTGGTTGATAAATTCTAAGTTAGGCATATATTATTATATTTAGATTAATGAAATTTGTAGAATAATATTTTAGGTTATTCAAACTTCTGTGGCATTGATAGTCAATTATATATTTTTAAATAATCTATGTTTTTAACTATTGTGATTTATAATATTTTTTCTTCTATTCTCCTAATTAGAAGTGACATAGTAAAATTATTATAGTAAATACTTGCGAATTTGTTTTTTAAGTGGTCGCATATAAGACGTCAAGTTAATTTAAAACATCAAAAAATAATTTATCATTTTATGCCTATTTTATCTTTTTTTTATTAAATATTATTAATTTTTTTAATTCTTGAATGACTTATAACAACACCAAAAAATAATTTATTATTTTATGTCTATTTTTTTAATCAAATATTATTAATTTTTTAATACTTAAATGACTTATAAAATTAATTATGAGTGATATAGTAAAATCATTATTGAAACAACTGAAGCAGTCATGTCATAAATATCTATTTTAAAATTTTTATTAAATATTTTTAATTTTTTAATATGTAAATGACTTATAGAAATTAATTATGGGTAATATAGTAAAATCACAGTTAAAGCAGCTGAAGCAGGCATGTCGACCATGAGCAACCTTCTTCAGCTGCTTATTGTGACTTATTATATAGGATAAAAAGAGAATTTATTCTTGTATTTAAAAATAAAAGTTATATCTATTCCTACTCTGTTAAATTTTTATGTCTGTTATAAATATATTACCATATATGGTGAATGTCTACCTTACTATGTATAGTGAATGTCTATTTATGAAAAATTTAGAAATACCAAGTTTAGTTTTCCCCTACAAATAAAGGGATTTTCCTTTATTGTAATTAACCCATCAAGAAACCTCTTAAGAGAAATAATAATCACTCTCTATTCTCTCTCTACTCTTCTTCTTTATTCTTTGTTATTTCATAACACGTTATTAGCATGAGACTCTGCCAAACAAGATGAGATTATAAATCTAAAGGTAATTTCAAGGTTAGTAATTCCTTATATTATTTGTTTTTTGATACTAATGATATAAATATTGTTTGATTTGAGGAAAAATAATTGGTTTGGAACCACTTATGCTTTAAATTTGTTCATGAAGAACAACTTATAATATATTAAAAGTGTGAAGACCCTTAGAAAAGTGATTTAAACTTTTTGCCCTTCATTAAAAGACTCTCATTTAGACAAAACTATCTTTTCACTATTTTTTAAATTTATTATTTAATTATTTTTTATTATATTAACCAGAATTCCTAAAATATATGACTCCTAAAATATATATTGTATGAAGCGGAGTGTTGTCCAGTTAAGAAATCCCATGTCTAAAACCTAAAGGTGGCGGAGATGAGGATGTTGCGGTGGATGTGTGGTCAGACCAAGAAGGATAGGATGAGGAATAAGATTATTTGGGAAAAGGTGGGAGTGGCTTCGGTGGAGAACAAGATGCGAGAAGTGAGGTTACGTTGGTTTGGGCACGTGATGAGGAAGGGTATTGATGCGCCAATGCAGAGGTGTGAGACACTAGCTATGGATGATTTTAGACGGGGGAGAGTTAGGCTAAAGAAATATTGGAGGGAGGTGATTAGACATGATATGGAGTAGTTACAGCTTACGGAGGACATGACCCTTGATAGAAAGATGTGGAGGAGGCAGATTAGGGTAGAGAGTTAAGGGGTGGGAGGGTGTCGGTGACAACAGAGGAGTGTTCTGTATTTGTGTCTAAAGTTTCTTGTTCGTAGGTGTTGAGTGTTGTCTATGGTTTCAGATTTATAGTTTTAGTATTATCTTGTGGCTAGTGTTGTTAGTTTATTTTGCATACTGTACAAGTTTATATGTATTTATGTATTGTGTCTGTTATATTGTTATTGATTCTAAGCTGGGGGTCTATCGAAAACAGTCTCTCTACTTCATCTGAGGTAGTGGTATGGACTGCGTACACTCTACCCTCCCCAGACCCCACTAGGTGGGAATACACTGGGTATGTTGTTGTTGTTGTTGTTCCTTTCTACTAAACTTCCTAAACTATATGGGACTCCTACAATATATGGTAAGAGAATTAATTAATATTTTCCTTTCTACTGTTCAATTAGAAAAATTTAAAATAGAACTCTATTAAGGAAATACTTCTATAAATATTGACATGTACGTTAAACTAGAGAACAAACCGGTTTGCCTATTGGGAGAATATGATTGATGCTCATCTAACTTGATTCGATTGCATGTCTAGATTGGTGGATGCTTGATTTTCTAACCATCAACTTCCTCACTGTTTTTGTCAGAATAATAGAATTCAACATATGTATATATCTATATCTTCTTTGTTTTCATTCAAAATTATTCTTTAGGGTCAAAATTTTCGCTCAGACAAGAATTAGTTGGATCAAAATCAAAACTTTGTGATCCCTATTATATTATTTTTTTATAGTTTACAGGTTGTTGGTTGGCTTTGAAGAATTTCTTGTGTAAAGGTTAGGTTTAATTGTATTATTTTGATTCTTTATTATCTTATTATTTTATTTTGATTTACAGATGCTAGATGAATGTCGGCCGGCTTTGATTTTTTTTTAGGTAAACGTTAGGTTTAATTGTATTGTCGTAATATCTCTATTAGTTTGTTATTTTGTGGTAGTTTACAGTTCGTAGATGAATCTCGATTTGCTTAAAGAAATTTTTGTGTGTAAAATTTAAGTTTAATTGTATTGTTTTGATCACTTTTATCGTATTATTTTGTTACAGTTTACAGGTGATAGATAAATGTTGGTCTACTTTGAGGAATTTTTTTATGTAAGGGTTAGGTTTAGTTGTATTATTTTGATATCTCTATTATTGTATTATTTTATTATTTACAGGTGGTAGATGAGTGTCGGCCGACTTTGAAATTTTTTTTGTGTGTAAAGATTAGATTTAATTGTATTATTTTGATGTCCCTATCATTGTATTGTTTTGTTGCAATTTACAGATGATAGATGAATTTCGATCGACGTTTAAAAATATTTTTGGTAAAGGTAAGATTTAATAAATAAATTATCCATCTTTACATACTCAAAAGATATTAAATTTAATTATTATATTCATCTTTATTATTTAAATAAATATCCTATTTAGTGTAATGTTTGCATTCATTAAAATGAGGTACACGCTCAAGGCGCGTACACCTAAACTAGTATTGTTAAAAGATATGATGATGAATTTAAATCTCATCTCATTAAGAGGGCAAGACATTGGGTTAAAAGTTCCAATGCACCATGATTATAAGATGTTGGGTTCAAGTCCCATCTAGTTATAGCCGAAGACGCCTTTTTATATGGATAAGATATTGAGTTTGAATCTCAATACACTATATTGATGATACTATGATGACTAAGGCAAAATAATGGGTGTTTGTGAAAAGTCATGGGACATGTCCCATTGAATATGCTTCATTCTTTGAAGTGAATGTGGTAGCAGTGCATAATATGTCTGAAAGAAGACAAGTAATTGAATGCACGAATATAAGCGTGGAGGGATAATATGATAGTAATCATCAAAAGTGATAATATTTTCACACGCTTATTATGATTATATGGCATGTTAGAGAAAAATTCTCTACATTATATGCACACCTCGATTTTCTCTTGAATTAGCAATATTTTGAAAGAGGTTATAGGCTATCATAATTTGATAGGCTTAAGGAACAATTATATTCCATTCCTGGGGAATGAGAAGCTTATTAATACAAATGTGCACTTGCTTGTGATGGCATCACAACTCACCTCTGAAAGAGGCTGAATAATTGAGAAAAGTTATTTTGAAATCTACGCCTAAAGTGGTAAATCTGAAATTTATTCATGTAATAATAAATATGAAATTTACTAAAGTAAAAGATACATGTTATGGTAAACTTAGAGTTTGCTAGAATAAAAGTTCACAAATTGACATGAACAATTGCGACATCTCAAAGATGTGCATACTAAGTATTGACATATTGAAGAATTAAAAGATTCTTCATTACTTTTAATGTTGCTTGTTCTCATGATAAGTTGGTTGGATCAACTAATTTGGGATTGGTCCAACCAACTTATCTAACTAATTAGAACACTCAATTGAATCTGAGACTGAGATCAATCATATCTAACGGGTGATCTCTGGATCTGATAATGAGAATAATCACTGAATCTAAGAATGAGATCAGGCCTATCTGACGGGTGATCTCTGGATCTAATAATAAGAAAACTGAATCTGAGACTGAGATCAAGCCTATCTAACGGGTGATCTCGGGATCTGATAATGAGATTACTCAACTGAATCTGAGACTTAGATCAAGCCTATCTAACAGGTGATCTCTAGATCTGATAATGAGATTACTCAATTGAATCTAAGACTGAGATCAAGCCTATCTAACGGGTGATCTCGAGATCTGATAATGAGATTACTCAACTGAATCTGAGACTAAGATTAAGCCTATCTAACGGGTGATCTCGGGATCTGATAATGAGATTACTCAATAACTTTATGTGGGACCATGCCTATCTAGTGGGTAGTCCAAGAAGTAATGGAACTATCTGAGTTCCTTACTGAGATAGATGACTGTATCTGATAATCCTGATTTCTGAGCTCTACTCTGAAGATTGATACTGAAACTGCAACTGTGGGAGTTCTCACTTAACCTACATGCCCCGAATCTAAACTGGTGGGGTCCAACCTATAACCCCAGCTGAAAAGATGTCAATACCATGCCATGGGTAAAGACCTCTCTGATCAAGCCTCTATAACGGGTGACCCTTACAGGAAGTCAATCCTAAGACAGTATAATAGTCAAGCCTCTCTAATGGGTGACAAACCTTTTTCTAATAGGTGACTCCTGTATCCTGCACTGGCTACGCAGTTCCGGAGTTCAGGGATTTCTCCTAACAACTCTGCCTCTCTAACGAAGAGCTGTCATCCCTGCACTCGCTCGGTGCTAGCTCCTACTCCCAACTGAAAGACTCTGAACTGATTCTCAACTGAACTTAAATTGAGCTGAATCTGATACTGATCATGTTTTTCGGCTGATCTGACTAATTTATGTTGAATTCACTTGGTTCTGTATCTGACGGAATACTACTAAATCTTGTTATCTGACTGAATGATACTGAACTCTGAATAGATTACTCGAATACTACTGAGAACCGAACTAAACACTTGAATACTACTAGATCTGAGCTGAGTACTGAACTGAGGCTAGAATACTAGACTGAGATTACTAAGATTACTGAGATTTCTTAGTTCTGTATCTATCTGAGAGTATAGAGTTCTATAACTTACTGAGTTCTGAGAATCGTGGCTTGACAGAGATTATCGTGAAAACTGACACGGGCTTTAGACAACAGCTAAATTATCGGGTATAAATACCCCCAGGACTCGATAACATAAAAGTAAAATATAACCATTTTTGAATAATCAAGACCATGGACATTCATTCACCATCACAATCACTAAAGTATCTCTCAAGTATTTAGAAATCATAAACATGTGATAGTATAGGGAGACATGCTATTGGCTCATACTCCATTCAACAAGGTCTTGCATCAAACACTTAGCATGTATTAAAGTCTTAGCATGTATTGAAGAACACATAATTGGGGAACTTCATGCTATCATGACACAATTCATTCACTAAGGCTTTTCAACAAACACGTGGCATGCATGGGCTTGCACACAATTGGGGATTTCTAGTCAACATGCTATAATGGCTCTAATTCCTTCAAATAAGCATTTTATCAAACATATGGGGAGCATGCTTTGCTTATTCAACATTTTCTACATTTAATTGACATGAACACATCACTTAACAAGCAACTTGAAGAGGGTTTATCATGAACATCACATGAATATCACATACTAGGGTCAAAGCTTGAAACCTCATAAACAAAACATAAATTAAAACTTAATAATAGCATGAACTCTAATTTCAATTCACATGAATCATGAAAACTCATAAATATAAGATCTTTAAAATTCAGAAAAGGGTTCTTGAGCTTCTTGGATGAAAAGGACCCAAGAATCAACATTTGCATACCTTAGGGAAACTCTTTCTTGAAGGCTCTTGGAGAGATTCTTGATTTCTTGATTTCTCTTGATTTTTCTTGAAGAAGGAAGAAGGGTTTTCATTTGTAGGAAACTCTAGTTTTTGATGTTGAAGATGAGAAATAAAGTTGTGAGCCTTGATCAGATATAAATAGGGGCTGAAAAGAGTGGAAAAGACCAAAAAACCCTTTAAAAAAATGACTTAAAAATACTGATCGGGGGCTACAATGGTCAAAAGCGACGATCCGTCGCTTAGTCTGGCGATCCGTCGGATCGTTCGTTGCATATCGATCAGAAAAATAACACACTGCCTCGATGCGACGGTCTCAGTGATGGTCCGTCTCAAACCCGACGGTCCATCGGATCGTCCGTCGCACGTTGGTCAGGATGAGGCCATACTGCCTCAGGGGCGATGATCCCAGTGATGATATGTCGTCCTGGACATCACACATAGTCTAAAAAAGGAGTTATTTCCTTGGTTGCGACGGTCTGGCGACGGTCCGTCAGCCCGGCCGTCGCACCTAGGCGATTCTGACTGCTTTCTGTAAAACGACCATAACTTTCTCGTCTGATAATGGATTTTGATGAAATTGGTATCGATGGAAAGCTTATTCAATGCTCTACATGAAAAAAAGTCGATATTAGGGAAATTATACACTGTTCAAAATATTTCTCACTTGGTAAGGCACTTCTCAATCTTTTAGGATCAGATTTATGCTTCACTTGACACGCTCTAAGGCTCAGACTACGAGAAAACTTTGTGGGGTCTTACAGTTTTCAAAACAATAGATTATTTGCTGACATAAGAAATATGTCGAATTGAATTGGTTATAAAGTACCATATCTTAGAACAATTTATGTACTAATGTATCTTGCAAATACTACTGATGATAGGCGAATTTACACGCCTAAAGTGCTATATTTTACCCATATTTTAGCGATGTTTTGAGGACAAAATATATAATTCATGCACTTTTAGTCCTTTTTCCTGTAAGTGAGCTAACGAACATGATTAGCAAGTTTTTAGGTATAAATGATGCAGAATTCAGCATTTTATGGATAACTTGACGCCAAAGAAAGCTTCACGAAAGGAGGAAAGCAAAGCGTGGACGCCAAGGACCAAAAGTGGCGCATGGAAAATCTATCCCGGGCAAAAACAGCAATTCTGAAGACTTTGGGGACTAGCAGTAACTTATTAGGATTAGGATAATGATACCTTAACCTAGTAGGATTGGGTTAAGTAATTCATTAGCTTAGTAGGAATAGGATATGGGTATTATAAATACCCTATTTTGCTAGAGATTTTAATAATTCGAATTCGAATTCTCATTCTACTTCCAATTCCGCAAGACCTTTTCTATTAATTCTACTTTTTATTCTTCTTCTATTCATCTATTCAATTCTTAATCTCCACAACAAGAGAAACGTTACTTTGCAAGGGAGTTCACGCCTAACACGCCATACCACACCTTACTACACGAGATCTTTATTGTGGTATAATAATAATGTCTATGGCGATTTCCTTCGCACTCATGGGTAACTAAACTTCTCTGTTGGGGTTATGGAAGCCTTATGAGATACTATTTATTGCTATGAGTTTGTGAAGTCGTGACACGTGTGTTGCTTATATCATTATTCTCTTCATCTTAATGCAAATTCTTGTGGCTGCAGACGCATAGAATACGTCAGTATAGCATTAACTTGTTCGAAAGAAAGGTTATATGTCTGGAAAAGAGATAATGTTAAGGTAATAGGGTCCCATCCCCTATTAAAAAGTTAGTGCCGTAACTGGATTAACCTCTTGGAGAATTTGTACCGTTAGATACGCTTTAAGCTCGAAAGAGTTAAAGTGAAATAGTCCTTGTTTAGGTCGAAAGACGCTTGGATTTACCATCGAATACAATTCTCTATAAGCACATGCATGTCTAAATTCCGCATAACTCATAGCCAATAGAGACCTATAACTCATAAGGTGGACATAATCCCAACTTCTCAATTCTCATCGTTTACATCTTACTAAACATTCTTTCTTTTTACTTTGCTATTTTCAGTTTTTACTCTATTATTTTTGGTTACACGTTACAATCCCCCCTTTTTACGAGACTTGCACTAAAAGTCTAGTAATCTTTGCTTACTTGTTGACCAAGCTATTCCCTGTGGGATCGATACCCAACCCAATTGGGTTCTATATTTGACAAACGACCGCTTTACACTCCTACGAGAGCTGTAGATTGAGCGTTATCAACTACAAAGGCTGATATAGCCTTTTTTAGTTAATTTATTAGCAAAGTATAATTCTGCTCCTACTAGGAGACATCGAAATGAGATCAAACACATGATCTTATTTTATTTTAAATATTGTAGTCTCGATCTTATTAATTATACTGATGTTAGGTACTTATTTAACTCGCATAAATCTCGATATCAAACATGTAATGTGTTACATATGGGGATACTACCATATCTTGGAGATATACAAAGTAGTCTATCTAGCCACTTCACCGAACCATGCTGAGATAATAGTTATTCAAGAAACAAGCCGAGAATGTGTATGGCTGAGGTCCATGATACATCTATTTAAGAAAAATATTGTTTGAAATGTGACAATGTACCCATAATTTTATACGAAGATAATACAACATGCATAAGACATCTTAAGAGAGGATTCATAAAAGGAGATAAAATGAAGTACACTTTATCAAAGTTTTTCTTTACACATGAGCTACAAAAGAATGATGATATTAATGTGCAATAAATTCATTTAAGTGACAATTTGGTTGATTTATTCACTAAGTCTCCTCCAAATACAACTTTCAAGAAGATGGTGCACAAGATCGGGATGCAAAGGTTCAAGGATGATCTCATTAAGGGAGTTAATACGCGCTGTACTCTTTTTCCCTTGCAAGGTTTTGTCCCACTGGGTTTTCCTTGTAAGTTTTTAATGAGGCATCCTATATGCGTATTGTTAGAGATGTATCTCTTTTTCGCTCACTAGATTTTTTTCCCACTGGGTTTTCTCTAGTAAGGTTTTAACGAGGCACATTATCTATCAATTACACATCAAGGGTTAGTGTTATAAATATATTACCATATATAGTGAATGTTTACTTTATCATATATAGTGAATGTCTACTTTACCATGTATAGTGAATGTCTATTTATGAAAAAGTTAGAAACACCAAGTTTGGTTTTCCCCTATAAATAAAAGGTTTTCTTTCATTGTAATTAACCCATCAAGAAACCTCTTCAGAGAAATAATAATCACTCTCTATTCTCTCTACTCTTCTTCTTTATTCTTTATTATTTTAAAACAATGTCCTTTTAGTTTTTCTATATGATGCCTACGTAACTTTTTTCAATTAATGTATTTTTCCATTTTAACTTTTTTTTAATCCACATGTCTTACTTGAATCACTGTCTCAATAAAAAATTAAAATGTCATTATTTTCACTTTTTCAATATTTTTTTTTTGTAAATATCCACCCAAATGTTTCAAATCTTGTTATTTCATGGTAAATTTTGTTTTTTTTAGTATAATTGTAAAAAAATTTCATACAACCAACCAATTCGAATACATCTAAAAAGCAACCCCACTTAACCACCTAGAGTATCAAGTAAGGTGAGCCTTACAAGGAAAAAATAATAGCTACAAATATCCTGTATAAATCTACCACATGTCCAAGCGCAATTCAACTTACATATGTATAATTCCTTGTATTTGTTGCAGTACAAAATGGTATGTTCTACAACCCTTCTGAAATTGATTCCTCCTAGCCCAAAAGTGAGTATATCACAATCCCACATATTGTAATCATCACTTCCTTTAGATAGTTACTCCAACACTTTATTTTTATCTTTAAATATCATTCAGTATATTTGTATGTTGCAGTTTGATGTCTGTCCAGTTCCTCTGTGCCATCTAGAGCCTATTTGTCGATGTTAGTTGATGAATAAGTGACCCATCTTCTACAATCGATCATCATCACAAAGAACACACATTAGATCATCTCCATTAATTTTCATACATTGCATCCTATCTTTAGTTTTCAATCTACCGTGAGCTACTAATCACTGAATAAATCCATGTTTTGGCAATATAGTTCTACTCTATATTAGTTCATCTACCAGGTGCCACACCCTATTTTTCTCGCAAAAAGCGAGATTCAACGTGAAAACTCTTTTTAGAATTATTAAAGAGTGTGAAAAGTCGCCACCTAATGAATTAAGGTGTGTTAGGGAACCATTCTAGGCTAATTAAGAACTGTTTAATTAGTCGACATTACCAGAAATTTGAGTAAGAGATAAAATTACCTCGAAAGAAAGGTGTTAGGCACCCTTTGTGGTCCACAAATGTAGTTTCCGGTTGAATTTGTATTTTACATGGGATTCTATGTGATAAACAAAGGTCACTTATTTTATAAACTTAATATTAGCTAAGTAATAAAGTCATGAATAAGACAAGACATGTTATTTAATTATTCTTAACTATTAATTATCTAAGTGATGATAAGAAAAATAAGAAAGAATGAAAATCAGATAAGCGAGTAGAATAAAATAACACAATTTCTAACAAAACATTTATATTAAATAAGAGAACTTGAACTAACCCAAGAAAATAAACATATAAAGTAAATAAAAGAGAAAAAAATAGATTTACAAAATTGGACAAGGATTTGTTTTATTTTATTCGGATCAACACCTAGATTATTAATCATTACCTGACCCATTAACCAACAGTCATATTATTAACGAGTGATAATGTCGTATGTCGTACTATATGTAGTTTTGATGATGAGAAGCTAACTACAAGGGACCAGGTCCCTGGATGTTCATGGTACGGTATAGCTGGCACGCGTGATTACACAGTTTTATCCTCTTGTGTAACAAACTTGCAGGTTCTGCTTGTACTACTTAGGACAGCTGGTTCAATGATATTTCATCCCTAACCATCACTCATCTATAAAATAAAAAATATACTTCTTCATCAAATGTTTTTTTTTTTGCAATAAAAAAAAGAGTGAAGAAAGGCAGCAAAAACATCAATTCAACATTGCTCAAGTATTGCTCATGCTCTTATTATTGTAGTATGCTTAAAGAGTGAGTGAGTATTCTTAAGTGCTGATTTGTAACTGAACTACTCATGCTATTAGAGTAGTGTTTTCTTTTTTTGAGAGAAGTGCTTAGGTAAAGTTGTCTAAGCTTGTTGCTGATTAGAGTTAGTCGGTGTAGAGGCTCCTTAGTAGAGTTGCCAAGATGATCTTGTAGTAGAGTTATTACAAGCGAAAGGAACCTAGAGTTAGGTTTAGTGAAGGATGTAAAAAAGAGTTTGACTATAGTGGATTTTGAGGTGCTTGTGAGGGCAAGCCTGGTTTTTCCCTTCCTTGAGCAAGGAGGGTTTCCATATTAAATTCTTATGTTTTTACTCTTCCCTTACTTCTTGGTTATTTTTTTGTACTTTTCCTGTGATTGATTTTGAGAGACCTGGTCCCTCACTGTGTGGTGCAACCCTCCGGATTTCAACAATTGGTATCAGAGTGAGGTCACCCTAAAAATTTCACACCTAGAGTGTCTTGGTTAGCATGGCTGCTCTACCAAATCTAGAAGAAGGACAATCTAATACTAGACCACCTAGATTTAATGAACAATACTATGGGTGGTGGAAAACCAGGATGTTTGACTTTATTATGGCTGAGGATAGTGTAATTATGGATATATGTCTTGATGGTCCTCATGTGCCTATTAAAGAAGTCAAAGAAGGAGAGGTTACAGGGATGGTTGTTAAAATCAGAAAGGAGTACAATAATGAAGACAGGAAAAAGATTGAAAAGAACTACAAGGCCAAGAAACTGCTTGTTTGTTGGATAGGTCCTGATGAGTATAACAGAATCTCAGTTTGTGAAAATGCCAAGGATATCTGGGATTTCTTGAGGACTTATAATACCCCAAACTTTCTTTAAGTCAAATCTAGTCTCCAGAAGAGTTAGTGATGACTTCCTAAATGATTAATGTTTAAATCAAATAGAATTTCCCCAATTTTGACTTTTTATCATGTGAGATATTGAATTAGCTTTCAACGATACCAAATTCGTAAAAATTTGGTATTAAAGTAAAAAGTTATGGACGTTTTACAGAGAACTGTCAGAACTGTCCAGAAGCGACGGTCAGGCCGATGGACCGTCGAGCTAGTGATGAACCGTCGCCCAAGCCATCGTGACTAAGGCAGTAAACCCAAACTTGGTCTTGTGCAACTGCCAAGATCGACGGACCATCGAGCTAGCGACGGACCATTGCCCAAACCATCACAGACGAGGAAGAAAGTTAAGGTTCTGGCCAAATGTGATGGTCAGGACCGACGGACTGTCGCCCAAACCGTTGCCACTTCCGATCAACAATTTTAAGTCATTTTAAAAAGGGAATTTAGGTCTTTTTCCACTCGTTTTAACCCCTAATTATACCAGACCAGGCCTCATAACTTCATTATTCATCTACAACACCAAATTAGGGTTTCTCTCAAATATCAACCCCCCAAGAACAATAAACCCTAGGTGTTTAATTCCAAGTCAAGAATTCAAGCTTTCCTCCACCAATCTTCAAGAAATCATCCACCCAGGTATGTCAAGTGTTGATTCATGGGTTCCTTTCACCCATGAATCTCAAGAAACCCTATTTTAAATATGAACTTTGGATTCCATGGTATGAATTGAATTATATCCATGTTTATGTTATGGTTTGATTTCCAAGTTGAAGTCTATAGTGATTATCATGAAATTATGTTAGTATGTGGTTGAAATTCTTGTATTGGAAATGTAAAATATTGCCATGATGTATTGTTTCAATATTCATGCCTAAGCCTAAAGATATGCATGCAAGGTGTTTGATAAAATGCCTAAGAGAATAGGAATTATGCCTTATGACTCTTTTGTGACCACAATGAATGAATCTATGTTTCTCCCTTATGTTCGATATGACTCTCACGTTATTGTTATGCTTTGTAATGGATTGACGCAATGCACATGAGATTAGGCTTATGAAATTATGATATGTTTACATGCATTCCAATTCATGTGTAAGATTATAGCATGCGAATACTTTATGAAAATCCCCAATGATGGTACTATGAATTGTTGACTTTGGTCTTGTGTCAAGAAGTGTCATGCCTTGTCAGTTTCCTTTTATCGAGTCCTGGGGGTACTTGTACTAAAAAATTTAGCTATGTGCCTAGAGCCAGTGTCATGTTTTCAAGATACTCTCAGTCAAGCCATGATCCATAGAACTCAGTAAGTCATGTTACTCAGGAAAACCCAGTAAACTCATAAATACCAGTAATCTCAGAAAGCTCAGTAATTCAGTGATCTCAGTAGTATTTTGTCAGTTAATGAAACTCAATGAACTCAGTCTAGTTTAGTTCAGTTAATCATGTTCAGTGTCTATTTAGGTCGAAGTAGGATTCAGCACTGAGTGAACCTAAGGATGGGAACTCACCTGCTAGTTGAGGGTGTGATTCTTATAAGCAGTCCTTGTATTCCAGAACAACGTAGACAGTGTAGGTTGAGATATCAAAACCTGTATGATGTGGGTTAATGAGGTGGATTAACCTGTCAGATGAGGGTCCCAGTGTTCTTCTTAGAGTACATGCCAGATGAGGGTCACTCACAGCTAGTCCTAACCAGTGGCACGGTATTGACACCCTTCCAATTGGGGTTACATATTGGACCCCGACTCAACTATATTGCGTTATTTGGGGCATGTCGGATAGATGACTACTTCCCACAGTCTTAGACTTAGTCTCAGTAATAGAACTCAGATAGTTTTATAGAATTCAAGACTGCCCGATACAGTCAACTCAGAATAGTACAGAACTCAGCTAGTTCCATTAGATCCTAGGCTGTCAGAAACAATTTCTCAATATCATTTATATCAGTTCTCAATAACTCATGTTATCGGTATTCAGACTCAGTAGTCAGTAATCTCATGAATTCAGTTCAGTCACTTATCCATGCATGCATCCTCACGTTTATGTTATATAGTCAGTTAGCATTTTTCATGCATTTAAAGCCTTTGCATTCAGCCTACCTCACTTGCATACCAGTACATTCAATCGTACTGATGCATTTGTGCTATGGTGTTTTCATACCATAGGTTCAGAAGCACGAGCTCCAGAGCATCAGTAGCATTCCAGTCTCAGCAGTCAGAGTTAGCAGTGAGTCCTCATCCTTCGAGGACATGATCATTACTTTATTATTTCATTACTTTATTATTTCATTACTTAGTTTATTTCAGTAGTTGGATTTAGTTGGGGACATATCCCATCAACTCCTTATTCAAATAGTTCAGTTAGTTAGAGGCTTTTGGACTAGATTCAGACTTCAGTACTTTCAGATATTTAGTTGAGTTTTGGTATTGTGATTTCACATTATTTGGATATGGTTTCATCAGATGTTTTATTTAGTTTTGAACCTTATGGCATATTTCAGCCTACTATTTTTGTATTTTACATGATGTTATGCAGCGTATAAATACAGATACCAGTCATAGGTTAGCTTATGGTCCATGGGGTCATGAGCATCGTATAGCGTTCTAGGTACCATATTCGGCCTGTGAGCATGAGCTCAAATTTAAACCTCGGTCTAATCTATTTCTCCCTTTTATTTACAGAACATGCCTCCTAAAAGAAGAAATCAGCCTGTCCAAGCAGATCCCTTGGACGAATATTTTTCTCATGCAGAGTTCAGAGCTGCATTCACTACTCTTGATAATTCAGTTGGTTCCCATAATGAATAACTAGTTGTCGTTCCAGCCAACCCCGTGGCCAATTCAGCTACAGCCAAGATTCGGGACTTCACCCGAATGAATCCTCTATCTTTTTTGGGTCTAAGTTAGATGAGGACCCTCAAGAATTTGTCGATCAGGTTCAAAAGGTTACAGACATCATGGGGGTTACTTCTAGTGAGAGTTCTGAGCTAGCTACATATCTGTTGCAGGATGTTGCTCACACTTGGTTCAAGCAGTGGAAGTCAGAGAGGTCAGTTGATGCAGGATCCATAGAGTGAGAGGAGTTTGTCACCATATTCTTAGATAGATTCTTTTCCCTAGAGCTGAGAGAAGCTAAGGTGTTTGAATTTATCAACCTCAGGCAGGGCAACATGACAGTGAAAGAGTATTCTCTTAAGTTTACTCAATTATCCAGATATGCTCCTCATGCAGTGGCAGACAACAGGGCCAAGATAAGTAAGTTTGTTTCTGGAGTGAATGATAGTGTGGTAATGAGTGCCGGTATGCGATGTTGAATAGTGACATGAACATAGCCAGGATTATAACCCATACTTAGCAGATAGAAGAACAAAAGATTAAGATAAGGGAGAAGCAGAATAAGAGAGCAAGGACAGGTAATTTCAACTTTGCTCAGTCTAAGTCAGAGGGTGGCAACTGTTCTCAGTTCTGCATAAAGTTATTCGTTCCAGCTCCTTCCTGAGCCAGTGCCCTAGATCCTAAGTTCAAGAATGGTAATAGAGATAGGGCACCAGGATCTAAGTCCCAGGGCAGTGTTAGAAGTGCCCACACCCATCCTCTTTGTCAGACATATAGCAAGCACCATCAGGGTACTTGTAAAGCTGGTAGTGATATTTGCTTCAGATATGGCAAGCTAGGCCACAGAGTTAGAGATCGTCCCAACTAGGATATCAGGGTCAGCATAACCATTCCCCAGCTCAGTCCGATTGCCCGAATCAGCAGGGTGCCACTTCCAGTGCTACTAGTGAGCAACGCCCAAACAGATTTTATGCTCTCAAGTCCCGACAAGATTAGGAAAATTCTCCTGATGTGGTTACTGGTATGTTACAGATCTTTCACCTGCATGTTTACATTTTGCTAGATCCAAGAGCTTCTTTGTCTTTTATTACTCCCTATATAGTAGTTGATTTCAGAGTCAGTCCCAAAATTCTAGCAGAGCCTTTCTCAGTCTCTACCCCAGTGGGTAAAACTATCATAGCCCAACGGGTATACAGGAACTGTCCGATTATGGTAACTCAGAAAGTCACTTTAGTAGACTTATTCAAATTAGAGATGACTGATTTCGATGTCATTCTCGACATGGATTGACCTTATTCCTGCTATGCCACAGTTAACTGCAGCAACAAAGTTGTCTAATTTTAGTTTTTGAATAAACCTGTCCTAGAGTGGAGGGGTAGCACTTCAGCTTTCAGAGGTCAGCTTATTTCCTATCTTCGGGCATGAAAAATGATATCTAAAGGATGTGTCTATCATATTGTTCGAGTTAAGGACACTAGTTCTAAAACTCCCAGTCTCAAATCAGTACCAGTCATGAATGAATATTCAGATGTCTTTCCTAAAGATCTTCCAAGAATTACTCCTGAAAGGGAAATAGACTTTGGCATTGATCTTCTTTCAGATACTCAGCCTATATCTATTCCACCATACAGAATGGAGCCAGTAGAACTCAAAGAATTGAAAGAGAAGTTGAAGGATCTCTTAGATAAGGGATTCATCAGACCCAATGTGTCCCCATGGAGTGCACCAGTCTTATTTGTGCGCAAGAAAGACGATTCTCTCAGAATGTACATTGACTACCGCCAGCTCAATAAAATCACGGTCAAGAAAAAGTACCCACTTCCCAGAATCGATGAATTATTTAACCAACTTCAGGGTACCATCTTAGAGTCAGAGAATGCGACATTTCGAAGATTGCCTTTCGTACTCGGTATAGTCACTTCAAATTCTTAGTCATGTCCTTTGGTCTTACCAATGCCCCAGCCGCTTTTATGGACTTGATGAACCATGTGTTCAAGTAGTACTTGGACATGTTCGTCATATTCTTCATAGATGACATTCTTGTCTATTCTCGCAGTGAGAGTGATCATGCAGACTATCTCAGAATCCTGCTTCAGAGTCCCAAAGATCATCAGATATTTGCCAAATTCAGTAAGTGCGAGTTTTGCCTAAGGTCAGTAGCATTCCTTGGTCATATTATTTCCAGTGATGGCATTAGGGTTGATCCTCAATAGACCAAAGTAGTAAAAAACTGGCCCAGACCTGTCTCTCCATTAGATATCAGGAGTTTCTTGGGTTTGGCTGGATATTACAGACGATTTGTTGAGAAATTTTCTTCTATTGTATTCCCTATGTCCAGATTGACTCAGTAGAAAGTTAAGTTTCAGTGGTCAGATCCTTGTGAGAAGAGCTTTCAGGAGTTGAAGACTCGACTTACCTCAGCTCCAGTTTTGGCCCTTCTAGATGGTTTAGATGAGTTCGTAGTGTATTGTGATACATCCAGAGTAGGTTTGGGTTCTGTCCTCATTTATCATGGTAAGGTCATAGCCTACACCTCCAGACATCTTAAACCCCATGAGGGCAGTGCTGGAACATAATATTGGACGATCTCCATTTCCATATGGTAATTGAAGTCAAACAGGAGCAAACCAAGTGCAATTCAATCCTTATTCCTAGAAATGATTCCCAAAAAAGTAAAACCTCACTAGACCGAGGCCCATTTCTATGGGGACTACATGATCGCGATCGTCATGATCGCGTCCTACCGTAGTGCCCGAAGAATTATCCTACTCATGACCTTGAGTTAGCAGTCATTGCTTTTGCCTTGAAGATTTTGAGGCATTACTTGTATGGTGTTCATATAGACATGTTCACAGATCATAAGAGCCTTTAGTATGTATTTTCTCAGAAAGATCTCAATCTTCGTAAGAGGAGGTGGTTAGAGCTCTTAAAAGATTACAACATGAGTGTTCTTTATCATCTAGGCAAGGCCAATGTAGTGGCCGACACTCTCAGTGAACTGTCTATGGAAAGTGTTGCTCATGTTGAGGACAGTAAGATGTAGTTATCTAAGGAAGTCCATCATCTTGCTAGACTAGGCGTCCACTTAGTCGATTCAGCAAAAGGTAGTGTATGGGTTTAGAATAGTTCAGAATCATCTCTAGTTTCCGAGGTGAAAGAAAAGTAGGATAAAGATTCCAGTCTTGTTAAGTTGAAAGAGTCAGTCAAAGATCAGAAAGTAGAGATTTTCTCCCAAGGGGGAGATGGTGTTCTGCATTGTCAGGGTCATTTGTGTGTTCCAGGTGTAGATAACTTGAGGTAATGAATTCTTGTAGAAGCACATGGTGTACGCTACTCGATTCATCCATGGGCCACTAAGATATATCGAGATTTGCGAGAGATCTATTGGTGGAGTGGGATGAAGAGAGATATTACAGAGTTTGTGACTAAGTGCTCTACATGTAAGTAGGTTAAGGTAGAGTATCAGAAGCCTAGTGGGTCCATACAAGAATTCAGTAGTCCTACTTGGAAGTGGGAAGAAGTGAACATGGACTTTGTGATAGATTTTCCTCGTACTCGTCGCCAGTATGATTCAGTTTGGGTCATTGTAGACAGGATAACTAAATCAACTTATTTCCTTCCAGTCCATACCTCTTATAAAGACGAGGATTACACCAAACTTAACATCAGAGAGTTGGTCAGATTGCACGGTGTTCCATTATATATTATCTCAGACAGAGGTACCCAATTCACCTCTTACTTTTGGAAGGCATTCCAAAAGGGTCTTGGTACCCAAGTTCATCTCAGTACGGCCTTTCATCCTCAGACAGATGGTCAAACAGAAAGGACCATTCAGACTTTAGAGGATATGCTGCGAGCGTGTGCAATTTATTTCAAGGGTTTTTGGGATGACCACTAACCCTTGATTGAGTTTGCATACAACAATTATCATTCCAGTATTCGAATGGCTTCATTCGAAGCTCTCTATGGTAGGAGATGCAGATCTCCAATCGGTTGGTTCGAAGTTAGTGAGGCCTCAGTTATAGGTCCTGACTTAGTATTCGATGCCTTAGAAAAAGTCGAGTTGATCAGAGAAAGACTCTAGGCTGATCAGAGCCGATAGAAGTCTTATGCGGATGTGCGCAGAAAGGATCTCAAGTTAGAGATCGGTGATTATGTCTATCTAAAGATCTCTTCCATGAAGAGAGTGAAGCAGTTCGGCAAAAAAAGAAATCTCAGTCCCCGATATGTTATTCCCTTTAAAATTCTCAATCGTTTCTGCAAGGTAGCTTATGCGATCGAATTGCCTTCAGACCTAGCCCCAGTTCATCCAAAGAAGTGCATAGGCGACTCATCAGTTGTAGTTCCTATAGAGGGAATTGATTTTCAGAACAACCTCTCTTATGAAGAGATTCCAGTCAAAATTCTTGACTATCACACTCGTAGACTGAGCAACAAAGAAGTCCCTCTAGTTAAAGTTCTTTGGCGGAATCAGTCCATTGAAGGAGCTACTTGGGAAGTTGAAGCAGACATGCGTACCAAGTATCCTCACCTCTTCTCTGCTAACTCAGATCTATCACAAGGTAACAGTTCTTCTTCAGCTTTTCAGTTTAATGTTAAGGTTTCAGTTACAAGCTTGGTATCCATTTCATGTTCAGAATTTCATTATAAACTTGGTATTAAAAACCATTGCATATTCAGTCATTCATTTATATATTAGTTCAGTCAAGTAATCATGCATTAGATATGCATTCTCATTGTGAGAAACTTAGTTCCTCAGAACACTCAGTCATGCATTTATGAATCCGTTACTCACGCATCAGATATACATGTTCAGTATGATATATATTCAGTTTATTAGTCATGTTAGTCATAGAGTCATGTTAGTCATGGAGTCATGTTTCAGTCATTCATGTTCAAGATATGCTTCAGTCTACCATTTCTCCCCTCTCAGTCAGTCTCATTCGAGGACGAATATTTCTAAGGGGGAGATATTTTAATACCCCAAACTTTCTTTAAGTTAAATCTAGTCTCCAGAAGAGTTAATGATGAATTCCTAAATGATTAATTTTTAAATCAGATATAATTTCCCCAGTTTCAACTTTTTATCATGTGGGAAATTGAATTATCTTTCCAACAATACCAATTTCATCTAAATCTGGTATCGGAGTAAAAAGTTATGGACGTTTTACAGAAAACTATCAGAACTTCCCAGAAGCGACGGCCAGGCCGACAAACCGTCTAGCTAGCGACGAACCATCGCCCAAGCCATCGCGACTAAGGTAGTGAACCCGACTTTAGGTCTATTACGACGGCCAAGATCAACGAACTATCGAGCTTACGATGGACCGTCGTCCAAACCATCGCAGACAAGGCAGAAAGTTCAGGTTCTGGCCAAGTGCGATGGTCAGGACCGACGGACCATCAAGCCAGCGACAGACCGTTGTCCAAATCATCGCCACTTACGATCAGCTATTTTATGTCATTTTTGAAAGGGCATTTGGGTATTTTTCCACCCGTTTTAACCCCTAATTATACCAGACCAGGGATCATAACTTTATTATTCATCTACAATAGCAAATTAGGGTTTCTCTCAAAGATCAATCCCCTAAGAACAAGAAACCCTAGGTGTTTAATTCCAAGTCAAGAATTTAAGCTTTTCTCCACTAATTTTCAAGAAATCATCCACCTAGGTATGTCAAGTGTTGATTCATGGGTTCCTTTCACCCATGAAGCTCAAGAAACCCTATTTGAAATATGAACTTTGGATTCTATGGTATGAATTAAACTATATCCATGTTTATGTTGTGGTTTGATTTCCAAGTTGAAGTCTATAATGATTATTATGAAATTATGTTAGTATGTGGTTGGAATTCTTGCATTGGAAGTGTAAAATGTTGCCACAATGTATTATTTCAATATTCATGCCTAAGCCTAAAGATATGCAAGCAATGTGTTTGATGTAATGCCTAAGAGAATAGGAATTATGGCTTATGACTCCTTTGTGACCACAATTAATGAATCCATGTTTCTCCCTTATGTTCGATATGACTCTCACGTTATTGTTATACTTTGTAATGGATTGACGTAATGCACATGATATTAGGCTTATGAAATTATGATATGTTTACATGCATTCCTATTCATGTGTAAGATTATAGCATGCGAATACTTTATGAAAATCCCCAATGATTGTACTATGAATTGTTGACTATGGTCATGTGTCAAGAAGTGTCATGCCTTGTCAGTTTCCTTCTATCGAGTCCTGTGGGTACTTGTACCCAATAATTTAGCTGTGTGCCTAGAGCCAGTGTCATGTTTTCAAGATACTCTTAGTCAAGCCATGACCCATAGAACTCAGTCAGTCATATGACTCAGGCAAACTCAGTAAATTCAGAAATACCAGTAATCTCAGAAAGCTCAGTAATTTAGTGATCTCAGTAGTATTCCGTCAGTCAACAGAACTTAATGAACTCAATCCATTTTAGTTCAGCCAATCATTTTTAGTTTCTATTCCGATGGGAGTAGGATTCAAGCACTGAGTGAACCCAAGGATGGGAACTCACCTGCTAGTTGAGGGTGTGATTCTTAGAAGCAGTCCTTGCGTTCCAGAACTACGTAGCCAACGCAGGTTGAGACATTAAAACCTTTCAAATGTGTGTTGATGAGGTGGCTTAACCTGTCAGATGAGGGTCCCACCATTCTCCTTAGAGTACCTGCCAGATAAGGGTCACTCACAGCTAGTCCTTTCCAGTGGTGTGGTATTGACACCCTTCTAATTAGGGTTACAGACTGGACCCCAAATTATCTATATTGCATTATTTGGGTCATGTCAGTTAGATGACTACTTCCCACATTCTCAGACTTAGTCTCAGTAATAAAACTCAGATAGTTCTACAGAATTCAGGACTATCAGATACAATCAACTCAGAACAATACGAAACTCAGCTAGTTCCATCAGATCCTAGACTGTCAGATACAATTTCTCAGTATCAGTTATTAGTAACTCATGTTATCAATATTCAGACTCAGTAGTCAGTAATCTCACGAATTCAGTTACAGTCACTTATTCATACATGCATCCCCACATTCATGTTATACAGTCAGTTAGCATTGTTCATGCATTTAAACCCTTTGTATTCAACCTACCTCACTTGTATACCAGTACATTCAATTGTACTGATGCATTTGCGCTATGGTGTTTTCATACCATAGGTTTAAAAGTATGAGATCCAGAGCATCAGTAGTATTCCACTCTCAGCAGTCAGAGTCAGCAGTGAGTCCTCATCCTTCGAGGACATGATCATTACTTTATTATTTCATTACTTAGTTTATTTCAGTAGTTAGAGTTAGTTAGGGACATGTCCCATCAACTCCTTATTCAAATAGTTCAGTCAGTTAGAGGTTTTCGGACTAGATTCAGACTTCAGTACTTTCAGATAATTACTTCAGTTTTTGTATTTTGATACCACATTATTCGGATATGGTTTCATTAGATATTTTATTCAGTTTTGAACCTTATGGCATATTTCAGGCTACTATTTCCATATTTTACATGATGTTATGCAGTGTACAAGTACAGATATCAGTCATGGGTTAGCTTATGGTCCTTTGGGGTCATGAGCATCGTGTAGCATTTTGGGTACCAGATTCGAGGTGATACAGGACTACTCATGAAGGTACTACTGATATGAAAGACTAAAAAATAGATATACTTACTACTCAGTATGAGACCTTCACTATGAAAGGAATAGAAACAATTCAATAAATACATACAAGATTCACTTCTATCACAAATGAGCTTCACTGTTCAGGAGAAGTGATTCCCTTGTACAAACAAGTGAGAAAAATTCTTGGCGTTCTTACTAAGTCATGGGAAAGCAAAGTGGATGCAATAACTGAGGCAAGAAACCTAAAGACTCTCACAATGGATGAACTTATTGGAAATCTAAAGACTTATGAGCTCAAGAATCAACAAGGGATGGAGAAGAAGGAAGTAAAAAGAGAAAAATCCATGGCATTGAAGGTCTCTAAAAATGATCTAGAAAAAGATGACACTGATGTTGCCTATTTGGCAAAAAGAATCGTTAGAGCCATGAAGAAGAGTGGTCAGTTCTAAAGGAGAGAAAGTAGCAGCAAAAGAGGAGGCAAAGTTAAGGTTTGTCATTAATATGGAAGTCCTGAGAATTTTGTTAAGTATTGTCCTATGAACAAAATGGATTATTAGGATTACCTCAAGACTGCTGGTGGCAACGGAAAGAACAGGGACCTGGTACCTGAAAATTCAAGAAGGAAGGCTGCAACAGATGATGCAGTAAAGCAAGCTTTGGCAGGATGGGGGGACTCTTTTAGTTAATCAGATAAATATGAAAAACATAAAGATGTGTGCATGCTAGTTGTGGAACAGAGTCCAGTTATCCATGACTCCTTATTTGCCTTCATGGCCAACATTGAAGATGGAGAAGAAAAAGAGGTAACTCTTTCTGATATAAAAAAATCTAGATAACTATTCTGCTAGGAAGATAAAGAAGCTTGCTAGTGTGTTGATAGAATCTGTGTGTGAACTAACCACTGAGAAAAATGCTTTAAAGGAGAAAGTTGAAGATAAAGAACTGGAATTGATTATCTTAACCCTCTAGATATCTGAAGATGAAGAAATGATCACTAAATTGAAATCTGAAATCTAAATTTTATGAGCCAACTGGAGAAGGTGGGTGACTCAGATGGCAAATGAAATAGAGAAGCTTCAAAGCTTCAGATTTAACTTGAAAAAAAATTAAAGGATTATCAAAAACACCTTATATATGCACTTCACAAAAATGAAGAGTTAGAAAAGGACCTGGTCCGTCTAAGAGAAGAGCTCAACAAGTCTCATAAATGAACTGCATCTTCACAGATCCTTTCTAATTTGACCAGTCAAAGTGTAAATAATAGTAAAGGGCTTGATTATCAAGAAGAATTACAATCTCTGGGTTCTAGAAGAAAAACTGCTCATCATACTAGGAACAAGGCTCATAGACCTTCATGTACCTATTGTGGAAGAGATGAGCACACAAAGAAAAATTGTGAAAGTTGGATTAGAGAAAAAATAAATGGTACCAAATATATTCAGAAATAGAATTCACATTCTAAGGGTTTCAAGCCCTTGAGAAATGTAAAATGGAATTCTCTACCAAGATGGACTAAAAAGGATCTAATTACACCATTGTCTTCCTATTGGGAACTCAGGCTTATGTATGTTCCCAAACCCAATATTTGACCATTGTTCCAAGTTTTGAGAAAGGGGATTGTAGTCATGAGTTATTCTGTGATAATGTATGAGCAAGGCTCAACTTTTGAAAGTCTAACTATGTTCTATCTCAAAGCTATTCAGGTGAACGTGTCCTACTATGAGAAATTTCTCTTAGGGAACTTGTCCTTAGCTTATTTGAGTGAGAAATATCCGAAGAATAAGAAAATGGGAGGAAGAAAAAATGACATCCTATGGATTAGAATAAGAAGGGTGTGTAGAGGCAAAAGGCTAAAACAAAATTAGTCTAATCAGCCTGACTTGAATTGTGATTCAGTGTTTCCACTCAAAATTGGCTATGCTTAGGAGACAGGTATCATTGATAAGGTAAGCACATTTTGGTCTAACTCAGTACCATACCTTTGCAGGTTTGAACCCATAAGGATAACTTTGGGAGAAAACAATTGACGCAAACACAAACTGAGGATTTACTTAAGAAAGAGAGGGACTTGGTCCTTTTTCTAAGGTTAGTACCAAAATAATGTACCTTACAAATTCATAAATTTTTGTTTAAAAAGGTCACTTTCTCTATCCTATCTGAACAAAAGCTGTTAATCCACGTCAAATGTGAAGAGTCACATCCCTTAAAATTAGTCGTGTCAGTTCAAAAGAGTACCTCTTAAATGTCAAACAATTATCTTTTTAATAATAAATTCAAATCCTCTTATTCTTTTCTCAATTAACTCAGAACAATATTCTCATCCTAATCTAAACTGGTCCTTTCCTTTCTCTTCTCTAAAGTTCAAAATGGCTGAAATCTCATTTCTTCAAACCCCATAAAAGAATAATCCACTGATCATCCTCAAGAGTTACAAAGTACTTTAACCTTCATTCCTACTCTTGAAATCCCCGAAACCCTAAGTGAACAAATTCCTATTGACATTCCTGCATCCTTTAAAGTTCTTGCTGAGTTAGATTTTGAAGATTTTGAATCAAGGCCTCAAATCTCCAATTGAATAAGAGCTTTCTCAACCAGAAATTCCCTCATCCTCAAAAGAACTAGAGTCCTCTAATGACCCATAACTTCCTATTCATTTTGAAGAATTAGTAGGTTCTGAAAAATTAGAAAACCTGCTAGTACCTGGTTTCTCTAGTGGCTCTGAGTCAAAATCCATCTTTGCCCAACTGTGTGATGATGAAATTCCTGTAAAGAAATTTGATCCTCTTAGCAGCATAAACTTGGGAGCAGAAAGTCTACTTTTACTTACTTGTGATCCAAATGAAGGCTCTGTAAGTATTGAGGAGCAATCTGTTAGGGAAAGAATTAAGATACAAATAATGAAAAAATGGTATCACATCCAAATGAGGAAGACAAAAAGTATAAGATATGAACAACCACTAATTTAAAATATGAATAGATTAAAGGACAACAAAAGAAAAGGTAAAATGATTGATATAGGTGTACAAGGCACTAGATCCTATTCTACAAGGGTATTTGAACAAAAATTATTAGCAGATGCCACAAAGAAAAGTAAGTCTTCTACTACTTAAAGAAGAAAACCTAAGAAAGATGTCACAGTAGAGGAGACAGATGTTAAAGTAGTAGAGGTTAAGAAAGATAAGGATACTAACACTGATATTGTTATTGTAGCTAAGAATAAAATACAAGAAGCTCATGTTTCTGAGAGGACTAGGTCCTCTGGTCCAAAGTCTAGCAGTCCTGCTGTGAGAAAAAAGATGTATATTGTTGTCAAAATAAAGAAATTCTCTAAGGGACCTAGTATAACAAAGAGAAAAACTGATAAAGAGGAAGAACTAAGTAGTGAATCAAAGAGAATAAAAAAAAAAGAAGGTTTTTCCTAGAGAAGCAAGGAATGTTATCATGGGAACTTAGAAAGTGCTGACTGGGAGAGTATCTATGAAAAACCAGGGATGGTCGAACTGATGGAGTATGTAAAGCATTAGGGTTGGCTTCACCTACTTGAAAAATCAGCTCCCATAGTGTTTGAAAATAAAGTTAGAGAGTTTTACTATACCATGGACTTTTCAGAGGATGGGCTGAGCCTAACTGCCTAGGTGCAAGGAAAGTCTATCCATCTAGATGAAGAAGCACTGGAAAAGATTTTAGATGTACCTATTATGGGAGTAAAATCTATTGTAAAGAAGTAAACTACCACTAAATTTATGGTTGAAGCCTCAAAAATGGGTGGAACTTCAATAACTGTTGGGAAAAAAAGTTTTTAATTAGTGAGTTTCAGCGAGTATTTGAGTTTATCAACAAGGTTCTGTTACCAAGATCAGAGAAAAGGACCATTGCCTCTGATGTTGACCTGTTCTTGATAGAATATTTGAGTAAGTTTGAATTGATAAGCTTACTTTCTTTTATGATAGAGCATATAAAGAAAGTAATCTATGAGAAAGAAGGGAAGCATGGGATGTCTTATGGGTACTTCCTAAATAAGTTTTTTGATCAGTATGGAATAATTGTGACAAAAGAAACCCCAAGAACCGTAAAAAAAGTTCTGTTTGACAACCCTGGTGGAAAATGAGTGCGTTGAAGCGAAAGTAGAAACTGTATCTCAAGTATCAGAACTATTGGTTGCTCAAAAAAGTTTGAACAAAGAATTAGAGTAGTTGAGGATCATGCTATCAGCAAAGGACACTAAGATAGTGCACTTGAAACTACAACATCAGAAGTTGTCCTCAGAGGGATCGGGTACCACTAGAAAACTTGTAGAAGAAAATGAAAAACTCAAGGCCAAAATTGCAAAGTTAACTAGTGAGGTACAAGGATTGAATGCTGAAGTAAAAACTCTCACCAAAATGAGCTACTGGATGCACATACAGCTGTAAATTCAAGATAAAAAATATTAATTAAATACTCTCCCCTAAACCCCCTTCTACTTGAGTCCTAGTGTGTTAGTCTCCTGTGTCAGTTTCTGGTCTTTAGTTCTCTTGTGGCCTTTAAAAGACAATTATTTGTTATTTTTTGGTATATTGTATTGGTACTTAACTGCTTAACAATGAATGAATGAATTCCGATTGGTGTGCTTTATTTGTTCTCTCCTCTAAAATTGTTATTCATGTTGGTTTTGCCCTAGTGGCCACGAGTTAACTAAACTATACTTACTTTACTCTTGATTTACTGTTATCCTTTTTCAATGATGCCAAAAGGGGGAATATTGACCTCAAATATAAGGTAAAGACTAGGTGTGTGTGCTCATATGGTGCATATTAATAGGGGAATAACATAGTGACAGGGGGAACTAAATAATTGAAGCTTGATAAATAAATGACAACAAGGGACCAGGTCCTTATGTTGCATGATGGTGGAAGCATGATGATAGGGAAAACATTCATCTTCAAAGTGGTAATCACGCTGATTAAATGTGATGGTTGTGTATTGATTCTCAAAGTTGTATGGCTGGTTTGTCATTATCAAAAAGGGGAAAAATTATTATATGTAGTTTTGATGATGAGCAACTAACTGCAAGGGACCAGGTCCCTAGATGTTCATGATATAGTACAACTGGCATGCGTGACTATACAGTTTTGTCCTCTTGTATAACAAACTTGCAGATGCTACTTATACTGCTTAGGACAGCTGGTCCAATGATATTTCATCCCTAATTATCACTTATCTATAAAAGGAAAAAAATGCTTCTTCATCAAGTTTTGTGCAATAAAAAAAGGAGTGAATAAAGGCAGTAAAAATCCCAATTTAACACTTGTCAAGTATTGCTCATGTTCTTATCTTTGTAGTATGCATAAATAGTGAGTGAGTATTCTTGAGTGCTGATTATAACTGAACTACTCATGCTATGAGAGTAGTGTTTTCTTTTATTGAGAGAAGTGCTTAGGTAAAGTTTCCTAAGCTTGTTGCTGATTAGAGTTAATCAGTGTAGAGGGTCCTTGGCAGAGTTGCCAAGATGAGCTTGTAGTAGAGTTATTACAAGCGAAAGAAACCTAGAGTTAGGTTCAGTGAAGGTTGTAATCAAGAGTTTGATTATAGTGGATTTTGAGGTGCTTGTGAGGGCAAGCTGTGGGTTTTACCTTCCTTAAGCAAGGGGATTTCCACGTTAAATTCTTATGTTTTTACTCTTCCTGCACTATCTCTTACTTCCTGGTTATTTTTCTATACTTTGCCTGTGATTGACTTTGAGGGACCTGGTCCCTCACAGTGTGGTTCAACCCTCAGGGTTTCAACATGTTGCATTATCAAAATATGCTTGGGTTACCATCATCTCCAAATATCTACCCATCCTCTCTTATTTTGGGTTATTAAACTTAGAGGCGTTCTAAAAAGAAAAGATCAAACTAGTACTTCCTAGAATGCCTACCCGTCTTCAAGAGGCATTGAGATTTTCTACTTTGGATTTGGGGTCTATACAAAGAAATTAGGCTTCCTAATTGGACTCAAAGCACGTCAAACACATAGGACGTCAAGTAGCACGTAATAGTCTCAAGTAAGCCTCTTGGTTAATTGAAAGTTGATTAAGGTGATTATCAACAATTACTTATTTGATGTAATTAAAATCTATAGGCATGCTACTAAGTGACAATTAATTATGCACAGTAAATTCAATAATTATGAAAAAATTAAGTAAACATGTCAAGCACAGGTAAATATGTTGAGGAGATTAGATGAGCATGACACCAACTAATTTTAATATGCGACAAACCTATTGAACATTAAGATTAGTTGTTGAAAACATTATTTAGAATGCTGAAAGTTAAAACCTTTAGTGTTGAAAATATCATTTTAACTTGCTGTAATATGACAAAAATATTGCTGAAGTTAGAACAATTGCTAAAAAGTAAAAAATTTTCATTTTACCTTTCAGGAATTTATTATTTAGAGGCTGGAAATTAAAGTTTAATTGTTATAAAAATAGCTGATTTTTTAGGTTGATGGAACTTCTTTTTTTTTTTGAAAAAAAGCTGGAAAATAAAGTTTATTTGCTAAAAGAAAGTTTTAGAATACTGACAAAATAAAAGTTTTAGAATACTGACAAAATAAGGATTCATTGCTAGAGATTGTTTTAAAGGACTGAAAAAAATGTTTAATTGCTGAAAAATATTTTAACAGACTGAAAAATAATATTTTATTGCTGGAAATTAGTTTTAACAGACTGAAAAGACATGCAGTAAAATAAATAATAATGCTGAACGCTAATCTTACATGCCAAAGATTAACTTAACATACATGATCTTAATTTAATATATCAAAAGTTAATTAAGACTTCTAAAAATAGGATTTCTAGATGACAAAATAAATTTGTCATTGATCCTAAATTAAAGATTTGCCTAAGTGATTCATGTAAGCATAGAAGCACAAAAATCCCTCCCCTCAAGCAGTCCCAGTCCCTATAATTTTATTACTACATCAAATAGAGTTTGTACAATAGGTCATTACAGACCCAAATAAATAGAGATGAAAATACAAATATATGAAATTTGATAATGAAAATCATTCCCAGGTGACTCTTCGATCCCCAAAGCACTAAACTCCTCACCAAGAGCTTGTTAATGAACCCAAATACACAAAATATGGAATAAAGGAATCCAATGAAGGCAAAAATTCTTACTGTCAAAGTCAATCGCATACATATGTTTGCAGGAACATGATAGCACCTAAGCGCAAACGCAAGTGTACGTAGTCTACCAAGTGATAAAGTGACCTTCAAGAAGCCAAGTATCGATCCCATAGGGACTTGATCTAACAACGATTCAATTCTAGTTTAACTTCTAAGATTAATTTAATGCAAAGGTAACCAAAAAGAGTTTGGAATATTGTAACAGAAAGTAAAGTAACAAATGCGTAAAGAAAAGTCTTAAAACAATTAATGGGAGAAAACCCAGGGTTAAAGAACTTCGAACAATCACACTATGTTATTGAATTTCATTTGCTTACTTGCTTATCTTGGTTGTTGATTCGTAGGGTTAATTGCATGATCATGATCTTCTGATATCTAATCATTTACCTAATATGGACCTTACAACTTCATCGTTGAGTGAAGACTAAATAATCCAATTAAGTGTCTTTAAGCTATCATCCTACGTGTGAATCAAGTAAGGCATCTAAGTACATCCCTATTGTAACGCCCCGATTCCCGAGAACCAGAACGCCACACGGTGCTTATGATCCCGAAGGACCACAAACTAACCCTTTTTCTGATATCTGTACCTGTTCACTGCATAATATAATAAAATACATGCAAAAACTGGCTAACACTTGCCATAAGGTTCAAACATCTAGAAATATACAATACCTTAAACCACACACTAATACATCTGTCTGAAAAGACTCTACACTGCCTAAACTGTGGAGTTGAAGGAACAATTCCCCAACTAACTCCGTCTACTAAAATCAAATACTATAATAACAACATCCTCGGATGATGAGGACTCACTGCTACACCCACTGCTGCTATACAAGTGACTTCTAAGATGTTCCAAGTTTCACTCCTCTGAACCTATGGTGCCCCAAAATAAAAGAACACCATAGCGCGAATGCGTCAGTACTAAGATGTACTGAGTATGCAAGCAGGGAAGGCTAAATGCAAGGGCTTATGCATGAACATTTAATCAACAAAATAATCATGAGAATAACGAACGAGTACACATATATGAATGCACAGTTCACAACCACTCTAACAATTATAACGACTCCAGATACCACAGCTCGGATACCACTTTACTGTCCTCAAAACTCACTACTGTATTAGGGTACTGCATTACTGAATCACAGGATACCAACACTGATCAATCGAATGCACTCACACCCTTGACTCTTGAAGATTTATACTGACACAGAAACCGTGGGAAGTAGTTACATAACTCACCATGACTCCTCATAAGCAACTGAATATGTGTTGGTGCACGCAATAATTTGAATAATATCTTTGATTTCATAAAACATGCGTACGGAAAATGAAGACTCACATGGCTTGAATTTCATTATCCATACTTCTCATAATATTATAGAGAGGAAAACATAAGTAAAATCCCATAAATCATCATAAAAATCATCAATATTCATCATAAATTCTCATGACTCATCATAGACAACCAAACTCATCAACTCAAGACTCGGAGCGACTCGATAGTTCAAGAAACATACTCTTATGGACAGGGGAGTTTCCTATAACCGACAACCCCACGTGAGCCGTGTGGAATACCAATGTTTGCCCTCCTAGGGAGAGCACTCCCATTGGCGGGAGTGTTGTACTCTTGCCAGGGAGTACAACCTTAAAGCTTTCATAATTATAATTCGGCTCTCTGGCCAACAATATCATCATCAACAACCCTACGGTGGCACATAGGTTTGGAGAAATACCACATTTCCCTCTCGGTGCTAAGTAATACTCCCCGACTAGCTCAGAACGCGTTAGAAAATCCACCACAACATCACAAGGGTCGATCATAAAGACCAAATCAAATCTCTTTCTCATTTATCAAATCATATCAATTTGTGGATTCCTAACTCAACACATTTTAGCTCAAAACATTTTAATTTTCCTCAACATCAACATGGTATCAATAACAAAGCATTTTGTCTCTGCAAGCTTAAAATCAATATAAATCATCCCGACTCTGCGGATGCAAATCAGTATTCTCAAATGATCATTCTTTCATTTCAATATTCAAATCATGACAATAGCTTTTGAAAAGCATTTAAGATCTTCAAATCATAGCAAGATTTTGTATGTCGTAACTCGTAATGTAACTGAAATCATGGCTCTTCTATCAAGAATCCTCAAAAAAATAATTTCATAGTAGTGGTATGCAATTTATGGCATAAAATCTCAATTCAAGAAAACAAGATAATAAGGTTATTATGTATACCAATATTGGACGATTCAAAGTTCCATAAATCATATCTTGAAAACACTTGAAATATCAACTCATGGTAGAAATATGAAATTCACCATATCAAATCATAACTTGGGAATAATAAAGTAATCATGTACATCAAAGCTTAAACAATTTATATTTTTCATAACCTCATAATTCGTCATTAAAACATCTTGGGTATTTACCCACTTTACAAAATCATGAAATTCCAATGATAAAATCAATTCTTTGGGCACAAGAATGAAAAGATATTCTTGTTCAAAACCCCACATACTAAGTTCTCACGGAATTCATTTTAAGTTCTCAAATCATCGAAAATTCATCGATCGTAGCACGACTAAGATTATCGCAGAACTGAGTCAGCTCTAGACCAGCAGACTATTTCGGGCATACGTACCCCCAGCAATCAATAGCATAAGTAATACGTTGTATACAACAACACATACTCATATGCCCATAGGCCATCATGCACCATGCATTCATTAATACCTCACACCAATCATTTGAAGATCATATTCATATACAAATATTGGGATCTCTTGCCATTACATTGTAGATCATTCAACAAGGATGCATATGGTTAAGGAAGAATACAACATAACATAGTTCATCCAATCGGGATACACACAAATAACATACATTCAACACATCATGGTTCACTTCTCAAGGTTCTTTCCTTTAAGATCTTGATATATGCAATTCGACCCATAATTAGACATTTCATACTTAGCGTGGCCTAATAGCCTTATCATTTTCCTTAAGCATCATAGTAAACACGTAGCATGCAAGTATGGTATGAACTCATCACTTTGATCACAAGGGGTCATACGATCTATTCTTCTTCAACTAGGCATTTCTACAATTACCTTACCTTGCATGCACCATTTAGGCATAGGTCAGTATGAACAATTACATGTGCTACAACACCATCATTCATCTTAATTCCACCAACTAAATCCCTCGTTCGCACTTACAACCACATCATAAGCCTTCCACACAACATCCCTAATTTTAGACAATAACCTGGAGTTCATGTTGAACGTATACATAGAAAGTAGTCTAGTCATTTAGAACATAGGATACTTATTATATCCTAAGAACGTAAATTTATAGCCTCTTAGACAATTCCACAAACACCTTATATGCACTTTTAGGCATTGGTGAATTCATCAAATTCTCATATTTTCCGTCACCCCATATATCTCATCCATCAAATATCAATCAACATATATATATATACATCATTAAAGTCTAGAAAAATATATATATATATATATATACATAACTTGAACTTTCAAAAAGGGATTCGTGGACTCTATGGACGAAAGGAGTCCATAGATAAAAACTTGCATACCTTAGATTTCGTAGCCGAAGAGATTGACTGAAGCAATTCGCGAAGAGAAGCCTTGAATTGATTTTCCCCTAATTGGAACCCTAACCTTAACTCCTCTTCTTCTATATATATATATGCATATATTTTGAGAGAGAGATATAAGAGAAATAAGAGAAAATGAATGACAATTCTCAGCTCAAAGGGGGTATATATAGAGGGTTAAAATAATGGGAAATGACCAAAATACCTTTAAAAAATCAATTAATGTCAAATCTGCCCTTCAGTGATCTATCCGATAGTCTGAAGTAAATTGGCCATAACTTTTTACTTCGATGTCCAAATTGGATAAAACCAATTTCATTGGAAAGAAGACTCTCAGGGCTTTCCGTTGATATATAGAAGCTCACACAGTTCATTATGTACAAGGAGTTACGATCGTTTAAAGTTGGAGCAAAAATACGCCTGGCCTGCACGTTTTACTGTTCATCACTATTCACCGTTCGATCGGAATGTTCGTAACTCATTGCTCGGGTGTCCGTTTTGGATGATCCACATATACATAGTTGGAAAGCTTATTCAATGCTCTTTGCAACGGTGGGTCTAACTCTAGGAAATTCCACACGAAAAATTATAAATCGTTCTAGAAGATAGGACCCAATACGTTTACGCACAAAATTTCGACGAAATTTTTTTGGGGTATTACACCTATCCTAGACACTAATTTGAATTCCTTATTTTATAAAAAGATACAAACCATACTTTGTTCATCGCCATGTTCTATCCCCTATTTCCTCTCCCGAGTTCAAAAGGTAGACATTGATGTATTTTTCGGGTGATCAATTCATCAAATAGTTAAATCAAAGATGAACACACAACCAATAATGATAAGCAAAGTTAAATAAACTTAATTCAAAATAATAGTACTTATGTTCTTGGATTTAATCCCGAAAAGTGGGCGTTCAACCATGCATAGTCATAATCGTAATCACAAGGTTGTAATTAACAACTAAGAGCATGAATGAACAAAATAAAATTAATAAAAACCTAAAAGTTGAAGTTATAGAAACCCCTTAATCTTCCAAGATGTCCAAAGATCTTTAAAAAACATTTACAATGTTGTATTTATAGCACAAGGCAAGCCAAAGTCGTGTAGGAGTTGGAACCGAACAATTTGTGAGCACGGGAATGGAGGGGATGTCGCCCTAGGTAGAACACCGCTCCAGCCAAGGATCCGCCTGCTGTTGATCCCCACTCCAGCCAAGTCTTCGCCTGCTTTTGATCCCCACTCCAGCTAGGGCACCGCGGGCTTATAGCCTTGACACACTGGAAGTTGTCATCCAAATTTAGGTTAATTGTTGGTCGTCCTTCCTTCCACCCCTTGTCTTGTGGCGCATTTTCCATGGATTTCCAGCCTTTTAAACATAAAAATATCATCATATTCAGCTCACAAAGCTTCCTACACAATCACACACCATAAATTAGCAATTTAAACAACACTATATCTATAACGACAAATCAAAACAAGAGCTAAGACTAGGCTAGTTTGCATTGATATTTAACTTTATGTCTCGACTCTTAACTTAATCAAATTGAATCTTGAACATTACCAATAATTTATTACACTCATAATTACACATTAAAACCATTTGAAACACTTTAAGCACAATAGAATCCAATGGGATCAACTAGACAAGCACCTAGCTCAAGCTAGTAACACTAGTTTCCACGATTTAACTCTAAATGACTCTTTCAAGTACAAACTTGTTTGGAATTCACTTTGAACATTGTAATCACGTATTTTAACACGTAGATGCACATTTATATTATTATCAACCCATATAGCACACGAATCATCCTCAAAACAAGGTTAAAAAGGCTAGAATAGTGACACTGGAATGCATAAATACACCTAACATATCCACCCCACACTTAAAACCTTGTTAGTCCTAGAACAACTCTTTACTCTAAGCATCATAGGCTAAGGAGAATCTACACTTCTACTACATGCAAGACACTCAAGCTAATACTATAAAGACTACACAGAATGCAAGTTTCTACACTAAGCATGTTACAAACACAATTGAAAGCTCATGAACACTACTTCAAAACATCTTAGCCTCAAGAATTGACTCACCAATTGACAAACTCATGCATATTTATCAATCAAAAACATCCTACAAATCACCCACATTCATCAAACATGTGCCCCTCACGACAAAGGAGTTACCCATAATCACTCACAATTAAGCAATTTTTAACATGATGTGTACAAGAATCAAGTTACGTTCACTCTCACAAGGAATTCACAAGTTACACAGAATGAACCATAAGCTTTCCCTTAGTGTAGTGCTCCACTAATATCAGAATAGTGAACTTAGGATCAATTAGGTCTTTTCCGGGTTGTAATGTAGGCTATGGGACGGGTAGAAACTATTTTGGATGAATAGTGACTATCTTCCCTAAGTATTTTAATACATCACTTTTAACACTTAAAACCAATCTCCACAAACTAATTACACCATTTTTGTCTACCCATTTCTTTTGTTTTTCACCCCATCTTATTAAGCTCATTTACATACACTATGGTGGGAGTATTTTATGCACAACTCATTCAATTTGAATATTTTTTTCCTTTCAATTACTCAACTCCCCACCACAACATATTACAATTCTCTTTTGAACACCAATAACTATTACTTTTGGGCTTCCATTTCACCCTTTCTTCTTCAATTTTACACTCATTACTTGATTTTTCATTAAAGCACCTAGGAGTCTTTGGATCAAATTATGGTCTATCAAAGAAGGGTATTAGGCTACATATGAGGCTGCCAAGTAAAAAGCTAAAGGCTCAATGGGGATTACTAGGATTAAGCTCAAAGGGTAGGTCAAACAGAGGGTATAAAACAAGGCTATCAAAGAAATGCTTATATCATCTCCCAAGCCCACACTCTTTATTTTCCTTTGCACACACACCAGGAAAGTTCTAAACATCACATGCAACAAGGAATACACAAATACCTCACATGCACATGGAACATGCTCAACTCATATAGGATCATCATAGACTCCCAACCAAATAATAACATGAATTCAAATTTAAGACAACAAGTACAAGAGTCACAAACATGAGCCTAGGAGTTTTAAAAATAGCACTTCACTCATTCAACATGCTTTTACCTACAAAACACTTGCACCATGCAATAAAAAATAGCACCAACAAGAATATCCTACAATTTTTTTTTAGATTGAGCCAAAAATTGGGAATCTCCCCACCCCATACTTAAAAATCTACTTTGTCCCCAAAGTGAACTTAAAAGTAATAGATAAAAATACTCCCTAAGGCCTCTAGTCCTAGCTAGTAGCATCTTAATATCAAGGAGGTCCTTGGGACCCCACACTCAGTCTTTGCCATGCTTGTTACCTCAGGTTTCCGGTACTCAAACTTCCCATCAACCTACGACTCAATCAAAAACAAAAACTACGTGAAATAAAAACTAAAAGCTAAAAATAAAACATACCTAATTAACTTGGGTTGCCTCCCAAGTAGCGTTTGATTTAGTGTCATGACACGACCCAACTGAATGACTTAGTCATTCTCTTTCCTTCTCTTACTCACGCTTGGTCTCCATCTTCTTATTCTCATTACCGCTCTTGGGTGTGGCTTCTCAAGGGTACCTGATTTTTTAATTTTAGCCTTTTCAGGATCGTCAACTTGCATCATATCAGGTTGCAGTACTGGAGGCTTGGGTAGCTCAATGAGGGTGTCAGAAGAGGCTTTTGGCGGACTAGCCACCCCACACTTGTCCTACTTAATAACATTGATCATACATAATTCTTTATAATGGGACGTTATGTTGATCACTTTTTAAACTTTAAATACCACATCTTCATCCTCCAACATCACCGTGAGTGTGCCTTCCCTCACATAAATCAATGTTTTTCCCGTTGCTAAAAATAGATGCCCTAAGATGATTGGTGTCTGTTCGTCTTCCTGAAAGTCTAGAACAATAAAGTTAGCAGAAATAACAAATTTACCAGCCTTTATGAGGACATTCTCAATAATTCCTTTCGAATAGGCAATGGACCCATCTGCTAGCTGTAGACGCACAGTGCAAAGTCTGGGCTCACCCAAACCCAATATATTGACTAGAGATAGGGGCATCAAGTTGATACTCGCCCCTAAATCACTAAGTACCTGAACCACCTCGTTGTTGCCAATCTGGATAGGGAGAGTAAATTTCCCAGGGTCCTTAAGCTTTTTTGGCATCTGTTGTGTCATTACGGTGCTACACTCTTTAGTAAGTGCTACCGTTTCCACATCCTGCAACTTTACCTTATTCGCAACCACATCCCTCAAGTACTTAGCGTACTTAGGCATACCCTGTAAAATATCTAACAAAGGTAAGTTAATGTGAAACTCTCTGAATGTGTCAAAGAACTTCTTAAACATTACATCTTTCTTTGCTTTTATTTGTCTTTGAGGGAAAGGAAGTGGCGGCATCTTCTTCACTACTTCAACACCTTTTTCCTTCGAGTACTCAAACTTTCTCGATTTTTTAGCAACTTTGTCATTTACCTGTGGGGGAGTCAAATCTGCATCTACCTCCTTTTTTGCCTTGGGAGGTTCTCCTTGAAGCTTTTTACCACTCCTCAAAGTGCTTGTCATAACTTGTTTTGGATTTTTTATTTCTGCTGGCAAACCACCCTGAGGCCTAGTATTCAATGCTTGCTGTAACTACCCTAACTATAATTCTAAGCTTTTCTGGGCCGCTTGCTGATTTTTTTACATCTGCAGCCAACTGTGTTTGATTAGATAGAACCCACTTCATCATCTCTTCCAAGTTGCGAGTTGACTGATTTCGTTGTGCCTGTGGTTGCTGAATTTGCCGTTGTTAAGAATTCCAAGGCTAAATCTGCCCCTTCATGTTGTAGGAATTACAATAATTTGGTCTTTGAGCATTTCCCACATAAATTATCGATTTCGGATTTGAAGAACACATGGCCGCAGAATGGCCACTATTTTCGCAGACCTTACACCAACCACTAGTTTGCTGAATTGCATTGACTACTGCGGTAGGCTGTGTAGCTCCCAATCTTAGGCTGCTGAACTGAGTATTTATCATATTTTGCAATGCTGCAACCTCAGCTAATAACGTTGTGAATTGGTACACCTGCAATTTTTTTTGTGGCACTTCTCAAGTCTGAATGCCATTTTGGGTTCCCTTGAGATATGTTGTTCAATAAAGTGTTCAACTCATCATATGCCATCTCAATAGCTTGACCACCTGCAGCTGAATCTAGCAAAATTTTCGTATGTCAAGAGCCTCTACAAAAGTATGAGCAAGTACCTCCTTGGACTGCTGATGGCGTAGACAGTCCCGAAGAAGAGCCTTTAACTACTCCCAAGCATGATAAAGATTCTCATCTGGCTTCTGTTTAAAGCACACTATCTCACTATAAAGTCTCGCAATCTTGCTAGACGGGAAGAATTGAATAGGAGTTTTTTGGCCATGTCATCCCATGAGGTGGTTGAGTTTATCGATTTTACATTCAACCACTTTCTTGCTTCCCCAATCAGTGAAAAGGGGAACAAAGTTATCCTTACATAATTTGCATTCACACTCGTGGGAATGAATGTATCACTAATTTCCAAAAAATTCCGCAAGTGGACCTATGGATCTTTGTGTGAAAGCCCTGTAAACTGTCCACTGCTAAACAGAAGCTTTACCATATTCTGTTTAATCTCAAAATTGCCTCCAGCTGCCGGCTTCTGAAACAGGGAGGTCAAATTTGTTGGAAGTGGGATTGCCACTTCACTGACTGTGCTGCGGGCTACCTGTTCATAAGCTATGATGGTAGGATTCTCTTAGTGTTTTTGGATTTACAGAATTTGAGGGAGGAGGTTTGCTTCTCTCGTTCTTTGATGGAAAAGTTTCTCAGGTTTGGTGCTTGGTTCAACCAAGTATTGATCCCTTGCCAGTTTTTGTAAACCTGTTTCCTGCAAGAACACAACCAAGACCAAGCGTAAAAACACCAAATAAATCTAAAATTAAAAGTAAAATAAGAAATTGCCAAATAACAAGTCCCCAGTAACGGTGCGAAAACTTGACAGCACCTAAGCGCACATGTAAGTATACGTGGTCTACCAAGTAGTAAAGTGGCCTTTAAGAAGCCAAGTATTGATCCCACAGGGACTTAATCTAACAATGATTCAATTCTAGTTTAACTTCTAAGATTAATTTGATGCAACGGTAACCAAAAAGAGTTTGGAATATTGTAACAAAAAGTAAAGGAACAAACACGTAAAGTAAAGTCTTGAAACAATCAATGGGAGAAAACCCAGGGTTAAAGCACTCCGAACAATCACACTATGTTATTGAACTTCATTCGTTAACTTGCTTATCTTGTTTGTTGATTCGTAGGGTTAATTGCATGATCATGATCTTCCGACCTCTAATCGTTTGCCTAATATGGACCTTACTACATCATTGAGCGGAGATGTAATAATCTAATTAAGTGTCTTTAATCTATCATCCTACGTGTGAATCAAGTAAGTCATCTAAGTAAATCCTTGTCCTAGACACTAATTTGAATTCCTTATTTTATAAAAGGATACAAACCATACTTTGTTCATCTCCATGTTCTATCCCCTATTCCCTCTCCCTAGTTTAAAAAGGTAGACTATAGATGTATTTTTCGAGTGATCAATCTATCAATAGTTAAATCAAAGATGAACACACAACCAATAATGATAAGCAAAGTTAAACAAATTTAATTCAAAATAATAATACTCATGTTCTTAGCTTTAACCCTGAAAAGAGAGCGTTTAGCCACGCATAATCATAATCATAATCATAATCATAAGGTTGTAATTAACAACTAAGAACATGAATGAACCAAATTAAATTAATAAAAAACTAAAAGTTGAAGTTATAGAAGCCCCTTAATCCTACAAGACGTCCAAAGATCTTTAAAAAAAGTTTACAATGTTGTATTTATAGCACAAGGCAAGCCAAAACCGTGTACGATTTGGAACCGAACAATTTGTCAGCACTGGAATGGAGGGGGCGCCGCCCTAGGTAGAGCACCGCTCCATCCAAGGCTTCGCCTGCTGTTGAGCCCCACTCCAGCCAAGGCATCGCCCTGGGTATAGCCCTTCTCCATCTTGGGCGTCGCAGGCTTATACCCTTGACATACTAGAAGTTATCATCCGAATTTTGATTAAGTGTTAGTTGTCCTTCCTTTCATCCCTTGTCTTGTGGATTATTTTCCATGGATTTCCAGCCTTTTCAACATCACAATATCATCATATTCAGATCAAAAAGCTTCCTACACAATCACACACCACAAATTAGAAATTTAAACAACACTATATCTATAACGACGAATTAAAACAAGAGCTAAGACTAGGCTAGTTCGCATTGTTATTTAACTTTATGTTCCAACTCTTAACTTAATCAAATTGAACCTTGCACATTACCAACAAGTTATTCCACTCATAAGTACACATTAAAACCATTTGGAACACTTTAAACACAATAGAATCCAACAGGATCAACTAGACAAGCACCCAGCTCAAGCTAGTAATGCTAGTTTCCACGATTTAACTCTAAATGACTCTTTCAAGTACAAACTTGTTTGGAATTCACTTTGAACATTGTAATCACATATTTTAACACTTAGATGCACATTTATATCAATATCAACCCATATAGAACATGGATCATCCTCAAAATAAGGCTAAAAAAACTAGAATAGTGACACTAAAATGCATAAATACACCCAACATCAGCACACCACAAAACTTACAACATTCAAGCCAACGAAGACAACAAGAGAAACAACAACAAAAACCACATGCACATTTGTTAAAATAGATTTCATACTCAAGGTCAGAGATAAAAAATTTGTAGCTATGATATTAAATACTTAAAGCATTTAAAGAAAACATACCTTTTAGGAAGCAAAACAAAAACAGGAGTAAGGGGAAACTTGAACCGCAGTGACTTGAGTAAAAGCGATTTAAAGCAAAGTGACCCAACACCCAAAACAAAATTTAAGTATATTATGAAAGTAGAGGGGAGTTTCTTTTCTTTTTGGCTTACCGTTTTTCTTGTCTCCTCTAATGAAAAGAGACGAAGTCTTTTTATGGGCAATGGAGGGAGAAGAAAAATATGCAAAGTAATCAATTGGAGGAATTCAAAAGGAAACAAAATATTTACAAGAATCAATTAATATATATATTTCCTTAAAGAAAAATTTGTTCACTTGATTATCTCAAATTTACCATAAATAAATGATCAAATAAATATAGAAATTTGTCCAGATTTCAAATGAGTAGGAAAAAATTATCCACAAATAAGAATAAAAGAGTGAAAATCAGTCAACAAGGAAAGGAAATCAATCAACAGGATAGCCATATTTCCTTAATTGACAAGTATTATAAGTAAATCAAAGCCGATTTTATCCTATACTAGCATATAATTAGGTTGTCACACGCTAATTAAGGAAACAAATAAGAGAAAGTGAGAGTCATAAGTTTTTACTTAAACAATCAAATTATTTCAAGCCAAATCAGTCTAAAATTACCAAATGAATGGAAAGTATGTTATAAAATCTACTATTTTCTTAAAAGACATATAATCAAATCAAATAGATGTAAAACATATCAAAACTATCAGAAGTTTTTTTTTTTAATTTTGTAATTGATCATGCAATTCAATCAACATATTCTCAAACTTAATTGATACAAACACCACAAAATATTTCAAATAGAGACATGCTAAAATTAAATAAGGAGCACATTCAAGTTTATCAAGAAAATTAGTACCAAAAGCTGTCTAATTTTAACATGAACTATGCTTCTAGATAAAAATTCAATTTCCAACACAGACAAAGGTTGATTCGAAGTAAAAATTAAAAATGCTCATATATGACAGTCTAAGCAGGTTAACGATCCCAAAAATAAGACCAAGAGTCTCAATCAAGTTTCGTTTATTTAAGACCACAAAATTTATCAAAAGGAGTAAAAGATAATTGAAATTTGGGATAAAATTAAACATGAAATCAAATATTTTTCGATGGAAAATAAGCCAACGACGTGGTGGTAGGGTGTTTAACTTCTGTTGGTGGTATATGGTCATCGGAGCTGTTTGGTTGGAGAAGAGGAGGGACAAGGAGGAGGGACGCGGATAAACAACATTGGCAGCTACATGGTAGAGAATAGAGAGGCAGCGACTGCTCATCATCGATGGAAGCAATGACGTGTTAGAGAGGAGATGCAATGATAGTGCGACTAGTGGGCTGTTTCGTGCAGGTATTGGCTTGGATGGTTTCATCGGCTAAGCTAATGGGATGACGGCTAGAGGCAGAGAATAGAAGGAGAAAGAATAGAAGAGAGAGGGGCAGTGCTGGTCGTCGATTTGGCGAGTTATGGATGGTGCAATACTAATTTTGGAGCTGGCAGCGGCTCATCGATTGCTGGGCGGTGGGATTTCTACGAAGAGGGTAAGGCAACACTATTTGAGTGGCGGTTGATTTCACTAAGGATGGAGAATGAGAAGAGAACGATGATGGTGTTGTGGCATAGGTTCGCCGATAGTTTTAAAGAGAAAGGGAAGGAGAAAAAGAGGGAAAGAAAGCTGATGATGGGATAGAGGCGGTGACGGTCGCCAGTATTTATGAAGGTTTGTTAGTTTTTGAGAGAGATGAGGAGAGGTAAAGAGTGTGGGCGGCTATTTTTTTGGAAAGAGGAAAATGAAAAATATTTTTAGGGTTTTCAGGTGTATGCAATTAAAAAGAAAAGGAATGGGATATTTAACCCATTGGATCAAATTTGATTAAAGGCTAGGATTAAAATTACAACAGGGCCAGTTTGGTGCAAATAAGGTCATAATTGATATAAAATGGCTAGAATTGATATCAAATGTATATACAAATGCGACTAAAAATTAAACGAATTAGAGATAATTGAATTGAGTTAGGGCTGCTATTTTAATAAATATAGTAAATATATAATAATAAAAAAATAAATAAAACCATTATTTTTAAATTAATTATATAAATAAAATTAACAACACGTAATATATTACTTAAAATTGACAAGAATAATAATTTAAAATGAAATAGGTACCCATAGATTATGGATACAAATTTTAAATTACTATTATTATTATTATAATAATAATAATAATAATAATAATAATAATAATAATAGTAATAATGACTAGGTGTTTATAAATTTACGAGTATATTTACAAAAATAATTTAAATAACTATTAAAAATATTATATTTAAATTAATAAATTATATAAAATATAAATTTAAATAATAAAATAAATTGCATACTTCAAAATAATGAATGCGACATGTCAATATTTATTTGATATCAAAATAATGCGTAAAATGTACTAAGATTCAAAATTAATAACTTTGATAAAATAGTAGCCCCAAAAGAGCATCGGGAGGTCAAAATTGGGTGTCAATAGTTGCCCCTTTGTTTCTTGAGAATTATGAAAGAATTATCGAGCAATGAAAATTGATGTAGTAGCCAATTTTGTCCGACCAAGAGAATAGTTTGTTGGAATATAAGTAACAAGTGAGTGGTTATTAAATTGTGTGGCCGAGACTTTGGTTGTAAGTCACCTCCATATCTCGAGTTTTATGAGAATCAGGCCATGTGTGTCATACTTGATTTTTACCTAAGGTCAAAACGACACGACATTATGGACTCTAAATGAATTGAATTTTGTACAGAGCCTCCACCTAATTTTTAAGGGAAAATAGGAAACCTATTTATTGTTTAACAAGTGTGACTTTATTTGATCTGTGAAACCAGTTTGAATTCTAGGTAAGAGTTTAAATTATTCTGAAGGGAAGGAATTGGACACCCTTTAGAATCCATAAATGTGATTCCCGGCTAGACTTAAGTTTATTAAAAAGGGGAAGAGAAGAAAAAAAATCAATGTTTATAAATACAAATATAAAATATGTATTAAAATAATATAATGCGTATGCTGTCATAAAATATATATAATCAAAGTATATAAATATGTATATAAAGACAAAATTGAATAAAGAAAAATTATTCTAAGAAAAAGACTACGTAATATCTGTTAATGTAAAAAAAATGTGAATTATTTGATTAAATATCTAAATCAATTTATAATTTAAATATTAACGGCCTAAATTTGCCTAACGCATAATGAGAATCACGTAATTTATATAATATCCCGCCCAACAACCCAAAAAAACATTTTCACTTTAATAATATTTGTACAAGTATAAAAATATAAAAGTATAACACAATTTAAAGTCTTCTTTACATGTCTTTCCTAAGGAGAATTCCCAAACACCTGTCTAAACCCTTATAACAAAAATGTTAGAAACAAATAAATAATTATCAAAATAAATTTAAAGATATGTGTGCACATATATTTTAAAATTAGGATTTTTGTTAAAAGATGGACTCAGATTAAATTTAAGATACTCTACGTCTACCAAATGATTGCTCAATTTATTGACCGTCCTAAATCTCCTTGCCATGATACGAATCATAAAACCTTTTCCGTTGTTATAAAAATTTCGTCTTCTCCCAAAATATTTATTTTATAACATATTTATATACGCAATATCCATCTTTTTATTTGTGAAGACCTAAAAAATCAACGAATAATTTCTTAACCGGGCAAATGTCGGTCCTTGATATAAAATAGTAAATTTGCAAAAGTAAAGTTCATCCTTTGTAATGGAATGACCTCAAAATCCGACAGAAAAATAATGTCATTGACCATTTTAACAACAATGTGCTATAATAGTTAAACCTAATTAAAAATTAATAATAAAATCAACAAACTACAATAACAAATTAAAAGACGTGGCAAATTAAATCCAATCCAAAATTACACATCAGTGACTAAAGAATAAAACCCAAACTCAAATATCACTTCCAAATATCTTTTAAGAATAAAAATTATGAACAAAACAGTGCAATAACATACAAATAAGACAAAAATAATACAAGTCATGGGAAAAGTTCAATGAAGTCACTGAAAATTGTGGGAAAAGTCATCTAAAGGGCTATGGTAATCATAAATATTACTCCTCCCTCCGTTTTATTTTATGTATCGTTATTTAATCAAATATAAAATTTAAAAAATAACGAAGACTTGATAAAGTTTATCAAATTATTTTTTATCAAAAAATGTGTTAATATATTTTTTTTTAAATAAATGAGATCAATAAAAATAAAAGAATAATTATATCTTTAAAAAGTTATCAAATAAGAAAAGACGATACTTATTTTAAAACGAATTAAAAAGAAAATGATGACAAAGTAGTAAAAAAAAAGTAGAACAAATAGTAACCAAATTCACAAATCTGAACAAATATGCACAAGTAGCATTAAAATACAAAAAATTAAACAAAACCCCCATTCAACATAGACAATAAATTGAATCAATGATGTAAGTGGCGTTGCTTCAACGGCAATCGCCGGAGAAGCACGAAACAACTAGATCTGGCCATTTTTCAATGAGGCAGTGTCTGTGGTATTGTTTGCCATGTTGTTCGGTGGTCAAATATGGAGACGGTAGTCATAGCTTTGTCTGGAACTCGTTGGCAGTCACCTCTGGTGAGCTATCGGTGAAACAGAAAAAGAAAAGGAGGCGGTGGTCGCTGGACGACTGGATCTGGTGTGGTGATGGTGTTACTCACCAGCGCAAGGTTCGCCGATCATAGCTGTTGGCTGCAGTCCAAACGGGGGGAGGGAGGTGGCCGGAGAGAAGGGCGACGCCGACCGTTCGATGATTAAATTCGGCGGCGGCAGTCGCCGCTTTTTTTAGAGAGAGAAAGAGGGAGTGTATAGAGAGATGCTGCTGAACGTGTGGGTGTTGTGTGTGTTGGTGATGTTGCTGTCCGTTGGAACCGATATTGAAGTTGTTGTTTTGATCGGTTATTGTTAATGGGGCAAGGGAAAATGGTTATTAGGCCGGTGCAATTGGTTTGGTAGGCTGGGGCGGTAGTGGAGTGGGACAATGGATTTGCTGGGCCTGTTGGGCTGTTTAGGGAGGAGGAAAATAAAACAACAATGGTTATTTTATATTAATATACTAATCACAATTGAATATATTTGGATAAAATTGAGATGCAATTATCTTCTAATTAGTATAACGAATTTCTCTAATTTAATAATTTTAAAATAAATATTTAATGAAATAAAATTTTATTTTATTTCTTTTTTTCAATAATAATAATAATAATAATAATAAGAAACTAATTATGTCATCAATTTCTTAATTTCAATCGATCTTAAGAAAAGTAGAATGTTTGCAATTTAATCAAACTTTTTACACTAAATAAATTTTAAAGCATTTTTTAACCGATAATTATATAATCATGTATAACTAAACACTAAATATATTAATATCACCTAAATTCAAAAGGTAGGGTTGAAATTTATTTTAAAATAACTAAAAATAAATATTTTAAAACGATTTAAAATTGAGAAATTCAAAAACTAATTCGAATTGTGGAGGACAAAAATTAGGTGTCAACAACTGCCCCCTCCCTTTGGTTAGGATGGATGCAAGTAACCCTGGACAAAGGGAGTTTGACGTCCCTAATTTTGACCGACCACAAATTTGTCTCTACAAAAAATATTAGTTTTTGCATGATTATTTTTGCGAAGTTATGGCCGGACCCCAGTATCGGGTTTCCTACATATCTTAGGTTACATGAGAATTCAGACCAATTGTAGTTTATAAAGCTTTATTTTAAAACACAATTTTCAAAGAATTCACGAGCTATCCGAGTTTTGAATTTTGGTGAAATTGAAAAACTGTGGAATAAGAGGATTGGAGGAAAGGTTGAAATGCAGTCGAGTTTTCTACATAGAGCCCAACCTATATATCCTAATGATTTAGGAAATTAGACTGCTTGTAGTTTGACTCAATCAATAGAAAAGATAGTCTTTTATGTTAGACGATTTTTGGTTCGGGATGAGTGATAAGTTATTTGAGCTTATAAAAAAAAGGCTTGTAACCTCTTAACCATGAATGTGGGATCTTTCACATCCACAAGCAGGAATTTACCTGGGCATAATTTTCAAAAATCTGAGTGCGTTATCACTCGAATTTGAAGAAAAGGGAGGGTTACTTTCAGTATGGGTTTAGAAATATCCTGAAAGTGAAACTAATACCAGAATATCCCAAAATATCTCACATGCTTTCTAATAGGGGTGTGGTTTGATGGTGGTAGAACTCGTTCTTTAGTTCGCGTCAAAAGATTTGATATTCCTTTTCAAACTATGTCCAGTTCGCTGCTAAGAAAAAGTTTCACGTTGTGCCGCGTCCTTGTTGGAGTTGTCCACACCTATGTTTTTGATTTGAGAATTTCATCCATTTAGATGTTCTTGACAACAACTCAAACAAATGATTAGTTGTAAATGTGGCATTACCCAAATGTAAATTGGTGCAAACCTGGTTGAACATGCTATGTTAAGATAGTCGAACCTGTTATAAAAATATTATGTCACTTTGAGTGGGGTGACAACCCAACATGCACTAGTAAAAAGTGAATGACTTATCCTGAATGTAACATGTCACTTTGAGTGGAGTGATGATCCCACTTGTCTCGTTGAAGGGCGGACGACCTATTTAAATGTAACATGCCACTTTGAATGGAGTGACAGTCCAACATGTCTCATTGAAGGGCGAATGACCCATTTTGAATATAACATGCCACTTACGTGTCTCATAGAAGCGCGAACGGCCCATCTTGAATGTAATATGTCCCTTGAATAGGGTAATGACCCAATGTATCTCATTGAAAGGTGAACAACTTATTTTGAATATAACATGTCTGTTTGAATGGGGTGATTACCCAACGCATTTTATTGAAAGATGGACGACCAATTTTGAATGTAATATGTTACTTGAATGGGGTGACGACCCAATGTGTCTCATTAAAAGGCGAACAACCTATTTTGAATATAACATGTCTCTTTCAATAGGGCGACGGCCCAATACATCTGATGAAAAGGTGGATGACCTATCTTGAATATAACATGTTACTTTAATGGGGTGACGGTATAACACGTCTCATTGAAAGGGGAATGACCTATCTTGAATGTAACGTGCCACTTGAACGGGGGTGACGACCCAATGTATCCTCTTAAAAGGTGAAAACCCAAATATAAGATGTGTCATTTTGAAAGTGTGGATGATCCAAATAAGATGTGTCCTTTTGAAAGGGCGGATGACCCAAAAATAGACGTTGATTCGTTGACCGACATCCTTTGAATGAAGGGTCTTTCAAAGGACTTGTGCATATCCTGAGATTCTGGATTGGATCCTCAAACTTTGAGAAGATACTTTTGCATTATTTCTTAGAGGTGATTCTGCATAACGTTACCTGTACAACTTGAACAACACTCATTAGTAATACAATAATTTGTTATGAGTGCAACAAAAGGGTAGAGTTTAAAGATAAAGATGAAGTTGTTTGACTCATGATGATTTAGAGATAGTAGTTCAGATAATATCTCCACATCTTCGTTATTATGCCCGATCATTTCCCTATAAAATCAGAGAAAGTGTTAGAGATCATGACAAACTAATAGAAATATAAATTAAGAAGAAAATAGAGGAGAGAAATTGTCTGGATTATTATGGCAAGGCCACAGTGGGTCTGATAATGCCATGTGTTATGCTTAACGTTGTCACTTTCTGACTTCACTGTTCCTATATCTAAAGAAAAATTCTTAGTTTTGAGAGACTGACTGTGTTGGTATTGTCTTGCTCTCCTGAAGCACCTTGTTGATCATTGATTTACAAACTTTTCTGATATTGAAGTATGACTTTTATGGATTTTTTGAGGATCTTCCTAAAAAATTCTGCCCCGATCTATAACATATAACTTCCGAACTTTCTTATAACTTGCGTCATTTATGAGTATGGAATTTTTGAGATCTTCTCCAAAATTCTGACCCAGTCTAAAATGCAAAGTACTTGAGTTGTTTCTGATGTAGAGTACTTTAAGCATAGTGAACTTAAAAAATTATGCATCAATATCATCTTCAACAACGTTTGATTTTTAACATTGTACCCAATGTCAAATTCTATGAATTTTTTGAGACCTTAAAATTTTTGCCCCAGTTACATACTTCAATGTCATCTTTATTCAACTTAGGAAAGGATCCTTTGATGAATTTTTGAGATCTTCTAAAAAAAAAATTCATTGTTTCTATGAAAATCTTACGAAAAATATGGTCGATCCAGTGTGGAGCCTATGCGTTCCATTGAGATAGGAAAGGTATATCCAACATAGAATAAAAAGATAAATCTTCTGAGGGGTTGACCGAAGTCGACATAGGCCGCTTACGTATCCCTTTCTTAGGAATTCAGGTCAAACGTAGTTCATAAGTACAGTGAAAAGAAAATTTTTCTATAGGGTTGACCGAAGCCGACATAGGCCGCCTACGTATCCCATTCTTGGGAATTCACGTTAAACATAGTTCATACATACAAAAAGGATATCTGATATTTTTGACAATGTGATCAAAGCCAATACAGGCCGCCTACGTATTCCACGAGGGAAATCAGGTCGAACGTAGTTCATTATAACTGAAAAAGTACAATTACATGGAAATCAAATCACAAAGTGCGATTATAAGGAAATAAAGCAACAAAATGCAATTACAAGAAAATAAAAGGAGAAAGTATGATTACAAGAAAAGAAAACGCTAACTTTTAAATGTAGGATAGAAGGACGCCAAAAGTGCATCTTTTGAGAGAAATTAATGCTTCTTCTGATTGATGATTCCAATGACTACTTCTTATGAATGGGCAATGGGTTTTTGTTAACATTAGCCGGAGCTTCTTCAAGCGTTATTACCTTGTTATCATTTAAATCCTAAATTTTATTCTTGAGTGTGATACATTTCTCTGTATCATGTCTAACAACTCCAGAATGGTAAGCACATCACTTGTTTAGATCATACCAATCAACAAAAGTGTTCACAGGCTTTGCTTCCACTGGATGAAGTAATTTTGCTTCTTTCAATCTTTCAAAAAGCTGAGTAAGAGATTCTGCCAATGGCGTGAAAACTCTGGGAGGCTTCCTTTCATAATTGACACGAGGAGCATTATTTTGATAGTTTTGTGGTGGAGGTTGAGCATGACATGTCGCCTATGCGCTGAAGACTAGATAATGAGCACATCGAGCATTGAGTTGGTATCGAGAAGGTTGCTTATAGTTGGAAGATTTCTCTTGAGTAATCACTCCCATTACTTCTTTTTTTTCTTTCCATTTCTGAAAGAGCCAGTCTGGAAACCCTTGTGAGTTGATTGCAGGTCTGTCAAATTTATTCCCCGTCCTTTGTTGAGGTCATCCTCAATCATTTCTCTAGTCTAGAAAATATCAATAAATGTTTTTCCAGCCATTATTACCGTGCGACCAAAATATTCCGGATTTAGTGCATGGATGAAGTAATTGATCATCTCAGCTTCTTTCATTGGGGGATGTACCCTGGTCGCTTCTTCACTCCAGCAGATGGCATATTCACAAAAATTCTTATTTGATCTCTGTATTAGCTTTGTGATAGAGATCTTACCAGGAATAATGTCGACATGAAACTTTTAGTGATCCACAAAAGCATTTTCGAGGTCATCCCAAGTGCGCCACTTAGTCACATCTTGCTTGGCATACTATTCTAGAGCCTTTCCACTCAAACTTTGACTAAATAGCTTGACCCGTATTCCTTCATTCTTACCCATACCAATAAACTTTTCACAATAAGTTTTCAAGTGAAAGAAAGGATTTCCGGACCCATCAAACTTATAACCAGGAGGCAACTCAATCTCGACAAATACTCACAACTCTTCATACTTCACACTTTGGTTATTACCAAGCCCCTGAAGGCTTCTTATTGTATCTTCCAAGACCTTGAGTTTTTGTTCACTGTCTCATCAGTGCACACTCTCAGATCATTCTCTATTTCAACATAATGATTAGTACCTAAGCGGTATAACCCTGGAGTTAGTGTCATTGGCGGAGCGGTAGAATAGGTATACACTGGAGGAACTTGGTGTGACAAGTATATGTTCTGAATCTTTGGAGGAGAAAATGTGTACACAAAAGGGGCATTGTGAGAAGCATGAGCAAAACAAACTTCCTGATCAACTCCTTCTAACATTGGAAACATAGGTCACTTTTGTCGAGCATCAGGAGGCAAAGTCATGTTTGGAGGAGTCTGAGAAGGTGCTCTTCTTTGCATCACCATGAGCCTTAGCTCGACAATTTATTGCTCCCAACCGACAATGAGCTCTGGGGTTATTTTCCTTCCTATCGAGGCTGTAACACCCCGTATTCAAGTACATGTATTGGCGTATTCAAGTACTCGTATTCAAGTACATGTATTGGCGTATTCAAGTACGTGATTGGTCTTATTTATATGGAATTAATTTTTTATTTTATTTATACCGGAATTTGCCCGTCGATGGTTCCATACGAAGGTTATTGAATAAGATTTCCAACGATATAAAGATTTCCAAAAATGGATAAGTTTCGGATATAATCGAGCACGTTCGAAACTATAAAACGATGGCCGGGATATGGTGAATAGTAAATGTGCAGGAAAATTTCCTGCACACAAACTACTGAGGCTTGCCAGTTTTTTGGGACGACTTTGAACGATCATAACTCTTTTAATATAATGAACTGGGAGAGATACCACATATCAAAAGAAAGATCTTTGAGTATTCTTTCCAATGCAATTGGTTTCATCCAAATCCAACGTCTGAGTAAGGAGTTATACTCGTTTTACTTCAGCCTCTCAAAACAGTTTTTTAGGGTCAACTTCAAACGATCATAACTCCTTGTACAGGATGAAATGGGTGGCCTACTTTATATGAAATGAAAGCCCTTTGAATTATATATCCAACTATACCAATTTCACCCAAATACGATATCGGAGCAAAGGGTTATGGCCGATTTACTTTAGCCTGTCAAAACAGTCCACCATGGACAGATTCGGATTTACTTAAATTTTTAAGGGCAATATGGTCATTTTCCATCACCTCATGGACGAAAATTGGTCATTATATACATATAATTAGTCTCATATCCATCAATTATCATCAAATTATTGAAAATAAGAAACCCTAGCCTAATTTCAACTCCAATTATCTTGTGATTCAACCGTTGAAAATCCAAATTGATTCCGTAGTTGTGTTCACCGTCTCAAGGGCTTCGAGAAGCACCCCTTATTTGTGCCAATAGGACTTCGAAACCAAAAGGGCCATTTTATGGTAAGGATGTAAATTATGTTGGTGTTATTTATATGGATATGTATATATATATATATATGCATGTGAGCATAAGAAGTATGTTATTTGATTGTTGTTGAAAGATGATTGGCAAATGATGTTGGATTATTCTTGTGCATGGTTGGATTATGTTGAATTGTGAAGGGATTTGGTATTGATGATGTGGTATTGAAATGATGATTATATATATATATATATATATATATATATATATATATATATACACATAAACCTATTGTTCAAGTTGGTTTTTGGAATGTTTTGCAAATATTGGTTGTATGGAATTATGGAAGAGAATTGTGGTGTTGGGTTGCTAATACTAGATGCCAAACATTTCATTGTAGATAAGTGATTTGTAAAGGCGGGAAGTTGTGTTGAATTGGCATCCGAATCTACAACGAGGTATGTAAAGCATACTCTCACAATGTTCTTTGGCATGAAAACACCAATGTTCCATCAAATAAGATTCCGAGGTTGTCCAAAAACATGTATTGTTCTACATTACCAACGAAGTTGTTTTCATTCTATAAAGTGTCAAAATGTTTCATTGATATACCAAAAGGCTCCTATTTCATTGTTGTGATATTGATGATTCTGAAACACATTGTTGATGTACCAATGAGTCTTTATAACATCGTTATTGTATAGAAGGTCTATTACTTGATTCCTATTGATGTATCATTGTTCCAAAGGTACTATATTGGCATGAACACTAATGTAATAATCTCAAAAGCTTTTGAACTAAGTTATTGGAAAGATCTCTTATGTGTGTTACTTGATATACGTGTGGGTGGTATCCTAGGGGCATAAGCCTAGCATGGGTCGATCCCTATTTATGTGTTTATGGGTGGTATCCCAGGGGCATAAGCCTAGCATGGGTCGATCCCAGTTGATATGTACTGGAGGCAGCCTAATGGTCACAGTACGGTACAATATTGATTATTGTTAGGTGGTTGGAGGTTCGGGAGGAGGAGGTAATGGCGAATGATAATTGTAAAGAATGAAATGAACGAATGTATACCGTTCCACAAATATGTTTGAATTCACGAACCCAATTCAGATTAATGATAATGTACATGATCCTAAAAGTGTTTATGAAGTGTGGTTCACTTCTATTATGATTTATTCACTTGCGTCTGATTTTCTTGATCCCCCATATCACATATGATTATTTACAGCTTTACATACTCAGTACATATTTCGTACTGACGTCCCTCACGGGGGACCTGCATTTCATGCTGCAGGCACAGGTGCTTCAGCTCACTCACAGCATAGATAGGAGCCAGGTCATACAGCTATTGTTGGTGAGCTCCAGTTTGCTTCGGAGCTTTCCGAGTCGGTTCCTTATGTTTTGTCATTGTACAAGAGTCGTGTGTGGGCGGGGGTTTATCCCGACCCTAGTTATGTCATGTATATCCTAGAGGCTTTGTAGACATAAGGAAGGGTAAAGTCATGGAAGTTTATATAGTCATGTTATATTTGTATATGTGGTGGCCCCGACGGCCAAGTGTTATATATATATATTTATGCGTGTTGTGCTGATACATGTAATTAGATTCTTCTATATGCAACGAAGTACTATCCAAATTTTTGGTGACATGTAAGTGAAAGCACAGGTATTTGAACGGGTTCTCCCGGGCCTTCTCGGCTTCGGGTGCCAGTCCGGCCCGATGGGATTTTGGGGCGTGACAAATGTGGTATCAGAGAGGTTCTTCCTAGTGAGTCTACAAAGCCGTGTCTACGTAGAGTCTTGTTTATCGGTGTGTTGTGCACCACATCTATAAACAGGAGGCTATGGACATTTAGGAATTGTTTCTTTTCTTCATGTCTTAGATCGTGCGATAGAGCTTATATTGTATATGAAGTCATAGTTGACCACTGAATCAGTTTGTTTCTCTTATTATAGTAATGATGCCGGTTACCAGAAGCAAGAATACCGGTAAGCAAGTAGATGTGGCTGCCGAAGAGGAGACTAGTAAGTCACCCACTATACCAGCTAATCAAAGTGAGGCTCCAGCTGAGCATGGATCAGAAACTTCCCCCAGTCCGGAAGAAATAAGGAGGAGGAGAACTATATCCCCAGAGCCACCTATTAATGTTGTTGATCAAGATCTTAGAAATGCAGTGCAACTTTTGACTTGTATAGTTGCTGGGCAAGCTCAAGGGCAAGCTATTCCTACTGCAGGTCCTAGTGGTATAGATAGGGCGGTTAGTCTTCGAACACAGGATTTTCTTAAGATGGATCCGCCTACTTTTGCCGGATCCGATCTTAACGAAGATCCGCAGGACTTTATTGATCAGATCCAAAGGGCCCTAGAGGTGATGCATGTATCGGGCAGAGAGACAGTGGAGTTAGCCGCGTATAGATTCAAAGGTGAGGCTATATATTGGTATGAAGACTGGAAACGGTCAAGGGGCATTGATGTACCCCCAGCTACTTGGAAAGTGTTCAAAGAGGCATTTATTGATCATTATCTTCCATATGAGACTCGTCAGGCCCGCGCGGATCAGTTCTTAAATCTTAGACAGGGTCATACAAGTGTGAGGGAGTATAGTCTTCGATTTAATTCCTTGTCCAGATATGCTCCTAATGTTATAGCTACTATGGATGACAGAGTTCATTGGTATGTGAATGGATTGGATCCGTATTTGGTTAGGGATTGTACTATTGCTGCACTGAATAAAGACATGGATATAGCTAGGATCCAAGCATTTGCACAGAAAATGGAAGATCAGAGGCAAAGAAGAAGAACACAGGAATTTGAAAGCGGATCTTCTAAGAGGGCCAGATCTACAGGGCAGTTTATGGCGCCACAGGGAGGTTTTAGACCTCAATTTTCTGCTAGACCACCTAGGCCATTATTTTCTTATTCTGCAGCTAGTGCTCCACCACAGCATCAGGGGTTCAGAGGCAGTCAATTTGGGCAAAGAAGTGAGGGTCATAGTTCGCGATCAGTAGGTTACCAAGGGCAAGGGAATATGAGCCAATCGAGACCTCCTCAAGAGCCATGCAATAAATGTGGAAGGTATTATTTGGGAGCATGTCGGCTGGGGACCAATGTTTGCTTTTGGTGCGGTATGTAGGGGCATATGGTGAGGGAATGCCCACGAAGGGACATAGGGGGTATGGCATGACCTACGGGGTTATTTGTTGCATCATCATCATCGATGCCTTATTCAGGAAGGGGTGCACAGCCAATGGGTCGTGTTAGAGGTGATAGAGGAGCCACGAGTTCTAGCGGGGCTCATAATCGTACGTATGCTCTAGCGGATCGACAGAATTTAGAGGCTTCCCCAGATGTGGTTACGGGTACGTTGTCTATATTTTCATTCGATTTATATGCCTTAATTGATCCCGGTTCTACATTATCTTATGTTACTCCATTGGTTGCTGGAAAGTTCGAAAGAATACCCGAACTGTTAGTTAAGCCATTTAAATTATCCACACCGGTCGGGGAATCTATTATAGCTAGAAGGGTTTATCGAAACTGCATAGTAACTATTTGTGGTCGTGATACGATGGCTGATCTTGTAAAGTTAGAAATGGTAGATTTTGATGTTATAATGGGTATGGACTAGTTGGCGTCTTGTTATGCCACAATTGATTGCTGCTCGAAAAGGTATATTTCCATTTTCCAAATGAATCAGTCCTTGAATGGAAAGGTGAAATTAGCGCGCCAAGAGGTAGATTTATTTCTTATTTTAAGGCAAGAAGAATGATTTCCAAGGGATACATGTATCATTTAGTTAGAGTAAGGGATACAGAAGCGGAGCCACCAACTCTTCACGCTGTTCCGGTGGTAAATGAATTTCCTGATGTATTTCCTGAAGATCTTCCAGGTTTGCCTCCTGAACGAGAAGTAGAGTTTGGTATTGATGTAATACCAGGCACCCAACCAATCTCCATTCCTCCGTATAGAATGGCCCCAGCAGAATTACGAGAATTGAAAGAGCAATTGAAAGATTTGCTAGAAAAGGGGTTCATTAGGCCTAGTATTTCCCCTTGGGGAGCACCAGTGTTATTTGTGCGCAAAAAGGATGGCTCGCTGAGGATGTGTATTGATTATCGGCAATTGAATAAGGTGACTATTAAGAATAAATATCCTCTCCCAAGAATTGATGATTTATTTGATCAGTTACAGGGCGCCAAGTGCTTTTCTAAGATTGATTTGAGGTCAGGTTACCACCAAGTGAGGGTCAAAGAAAAAGATATACCCAAAACAGCTTTCCGAACAAGGTATGGTCATTATGAGTTTCTATTTATGTCATTTGGGCTAACAAATGCACCTGCAGCTTTTATGGATTTGATGAATAGGGTGTTTAAGCCATTCCTGGATGTATTTGTGATAGTTTTTATAGATGATATTCTAGTTTATTCTAGATCAGAAGAGGACCATGCCAATCACTTACGACAGACATTGCAGACTCTTCGTGATTGTAAGCTTTATGCAAAGTTCTCTAAATGTGAGTTTTGGTTAAAGTCGGTGGCATTTTTGGGTCATATTGTATCTAGTGAAGGGATAAAGGTTGATGCTCAAAAGATAGAAGCTGTGAAGAACTGGCCAAGGCCCACAACGCCGACGGAGATTCGTAGTTTTCTCGGGTTGGCCGGTTATTATAGGAGGTTTGTTAAAGACTTTTCTTCCATTTCAGCACCCTTAACCAAGCTAACCCATAAAGCATCTAAATTCCAATGGAATGATGCATGTGAGAAGAGTTTTCAAGATTTAAAGAACAAATTGATTTCTACACCCGTGTTGGTACTTCCAGAAGGCACCGAAGGGTATACAGTGTATTGTGATGCTTCCAGAATTGGTTTAGGATGTGTATTGATGCAGCATGGTAAGGTAATAGCAATGCTTCTAGATAATTGCGGCCACATGAGAAAAATTATCCTACACACGATCTTGAGCTGGCAGCAGTTGTTTTTGCTTTAAAGATATGGCGCCACTACTTATATGGGGTTCATGTTGATATATATACTGACCATAAGAGCTTGCAATATATTTTTAATCAGAAGGATCTAAATTTAAGGCAGCGGAGATGGCTTGAACTATTAAAGGACTACGATGTTGATATCTTGTACCATCCAGGGAAAGCAAATGTGGTAGCTGATGCGTTAAGTCGTAAGGCTATGATGGCGCCTATAGAAAGGCAAGGGATGGTTAAAGATCTTCACCAGTTAGCTAGTTTGGGAGTTCGCCTTCTTAAAACTCCGAATAAAGAGCTTATCGTACATAATGCTGCGGAATCTTCATTAGTTGCTGAAGTGAAAGAGAAGCAATATGCAGATCCTATTTTATTACAGCTTAAGGAGAACGTTCAGAGTGGTGCGACCAAGGCATTTGAGCTTACGCGAGAAGGAGTACTTCATTGCCAAAACCGATTGTGTGTGCCGGATGTAGACGGGCTAAGAAAGAAGATTATGACAGAGGCACATTTTTCAAGGTATTCCATTCATCCAGGATCAACCAAAATGTATCAAGATTTGAAAGATATGTATTGGTGGAATGACATGAAGAAGAGCATTGCAGAATTTGTAGCTGAATGTCCAAATTGTCAAAGAGTTAAAGTTGAGCACCAAAAACCTGGAGGCTATATGCAATGCATAGATCTTCCAATTTGGAAGTGGGACATGATCAACATGGATTTTGTTACAGGTTTGCCTCGTACAGCTCGAAAATTTGATTCTATATGGGTGATTGTGGATAGGCTTACTAAATCCGCACATTTCTTACCCGTTAAGACCACTTACACAGTTGAAGAATATTCGAAGCTGTATGTTAAAGAAATAGTCCGATTACATGGAGTGCCAACTTCTATTATATCGGATCGGGGAACTCAATTTACCGCAAACTTTTGGAAGTCTTTCCAACGGAGTTTGGGAACACAAGTGAATCTGAGTACAGCTTTTCACCCTCAGACGGATGGACAAGCAGAGCGCACCATTCAAACACTTGAAGATATGCTACAAGCATGTGTTATAGATTTTAAAGGCAGCTGGGATGATCATTTACCTCTTATTGAGTTTGCCTACAATAATAGCTATCATTCAAGTATCAAAATGGCACCATATGAAGCTTTATTTGGGAGGAAGTGTAGATCACCAATAGGATGGTTCGAAGCGGGTGAAACTCTTATGTTCGGACCGGATCTTGTGTATCAAGCCATAGAAAAAGTCAAGGTGATTCAGCAACGGTTGAAAACAGCTCAAAGTCGACACAAGTCATATGCGGATAGTAGAAGAAGAGAGCTAGAGTTTTCGTTAGGCGATTGGGTATTTTTGAAGGTATCGCCAATGAAAGGGGTGATGAGATTTGGCAAGAAAGGAAAGTTGAGTCCATGATATATAGGCCCGTATAAGATTATTCGAAGACGTGGGCAAGTTGCTTATGAATTAGAGCTACCCCAGGAACTCTAATCAGTGCATCCAGTATTTCATGTATCGATGCTTCGAAAGTGCATCGGAGATCCGTCCCTTATTACTTCTACTGAAGATGTGCAAGTAACAGAAGATCTTACCTATGAGGAGATGCCTATTGCTATATTAGATCGTCAAGTTAAGAAGATGAGAAATAAAGAAGTAGCATCGGTGAAAGTACTTTGGAGAAATCAACAAAGGGAAGAGATTACATGGGAAGCGGAGGAAGCAATGAAATCAAAATACTCTTATTTGTTCAAAGGTGAAAAAGAAGTGCAAGGAGTGGAACTGGGACACTAACAAGTAAGTTTTTACATATGCATAATATCTATATGATGGCGTGAATATCAATTATGAATTCGAACTTGTTTCGGCTAAATAACTACATTTCACATTCGAGGACGAATGTCCTTAAGGGGGGAAGGATGTAACACCCCGTATTCAAGTACATGTATTGGCGTATTCAAGTACCCGTATTCAAGTACATGTATTGGCGTATTCAAGTACGTGATTGGTCTTATTTATATGGAATTAATTTTTTATTTTATTTATACCAGAATTTGCCCATCGATGGTTCCATACGAAGGTTATTGAATAAGATTTCCAACGATATAAAGATTTCCAAAAATGGATAAGTTTCGGATATAATCGAGCACGTTCGAAACTATAAAACGGTGGCCGGGATATGGTGAATAGTAAATGTGCAGGAAAATTTCCTGCACACAAACTACTGAGGCCTGCCAGTTTTTTGGGTCGACTTTGAACGATCATAACTCTCTTAATATGATGAACTGGGAGATCTACAACATATCAAAAGAAAGATCTTTGAGTATTCTTTCCAATGCAATTGGTTTCATCCAAATCCAACGTCTGAGTAAGGAGTTATACTCGTTTTACTTCAGCCTCTCAAAACAGTTTTTTAGGATCAACTTCAAACGATCATAACTCCTTGTACAGGACTAACTGGGTGTCCTACTTTATATGAAATGAAATCCCTTTGAATTATCTATCCAACGATACCAATTTCACCCAAATCCGATATCGGAGCAAAGAGTTATGGCCGATTTACTTTAGCCTGTCAAAACAGTCCACCATGGACAGATTCGGATTTACTTAAATTTTTAAGGGCAATATGGTCATTTTCCATCACCTCATGGACGAAAATTGGTCATTATATACATATAATTAGTCTCATATCCATCAATTATCATCAAATTATTGAAAATAAGAAACCCTAGCCTAATTTCAACTCCAATTATCTTGTGATTCAACCGTTGAAAATCCAAATTGATTCCGTAGTTGTGTTCACCGTCTCGAGGGCTTCGAGAAACACCCCTTATTTGTGCCAACAGGACTTCGAAACCAAAAGGGCCATTTTATGGTAAGGATGTAAATTATGTTGGTGTTATTTATATGGATATGTATATATATATATATATGCATGTGAGCATAAGAAGTATGTTATTTGATTGTTGTTGAAAGATGATTGGGAAATGATGTTGGATTATTCTTGTGCATGGTTGGATTATGTTGAATTGTGAAGGGATTTGGTATTGATGATGTGGTATTGAAATGATGATTATATATATATATATATATATATATATATATATACACATAAACCTATTGTTCAAGTTGGTTTTTGGAATGTTTTGCAAATATTGGTTGTATGGAATTATGGAAGAGAATTGTGGTGTTGGGTTGCTAATACTAGATGCCAAACATTTCATTGTAGATAAGTGATTTGTAAAGGCGGGAAGTTGTGTTGAATTGGCATCCGAATCTACAACGAGGTATGTAAAGCATACTCTCACAATGTTCTTTGGCATGAAAACACCAATGTTCCATCAAATAAGATTCCGAGGTTGTCCAAAAACATGTATTGTTCTACATTACCAACGAAGTTGTTTTCATTCTATAAAGTGTCAAAATGTTTCATTGATATACCAAAAGGCTCCTATTTCATTGTTGTGATATTGATGATTCTGAAACACATTGTTGATGTACCAATGAGTCTTTATAACATCGTTATTGTATAGAAGGTCTATTACTTGATTCCTATTGATGTATCATTGTTCCAAAGGTACTATATTGGCATGAACACTAATGTAATAATCTCAAAAGCTTTTGAACTAAGTTATTGGAAAGATCTCTTATGTGTGTTACTTGATATACGTGTGGGTGGTATCCTAGGGGCATAAGCCTAGCATGGGTCGATCCCTATTTATGTGTTTATGGGTGGTATCCCAGGGGCATAAGCCTAGCATGGGTCGATCCCAGTTGATATGTACTGGAGGCAGCCTAATGGTCACAGTACGGTACAATATTGATTATTGTTAGGTGGTTGGAGGTTCGGGAGGAGGAGGTAATGGCGAATGATAATTGTAAAGAATGAAATGAACGAATGTATACCGTTCCACAAATATGTTTGAATTCACGAACCCAATTCAGATTAATGATAATGTACATGATCCTAAAAGTGTTTATGAAGTGTGGTTCACTTCTATTATGATTTATTCACTTGCGTCTGATTTTCTTGATCCCCCATATCACATATGATTATTTACAGCTTTACATACTCAGTACATATTTCGTACTGACGTCCCTCACGGGGGACCTGCATTTCATGCTGCAGGCACAGGTGCTTCAGCTCACTCACAGCATAGATAGGAGCCAGGTCATACAGCTATTGTTGGTGAGCTCCAGTTTGCTTCGGAGCTTTCCGAGTCGGTTCCTTATGTTTTGTCATTGTACAGGAGTCGTGTGTGGGCGGGGGTTTGTCCCGACCCTAGTTATGTCATGTATATCCTAGAGGCTTTGTAGACATAAGGAAGGGTAAAGTCATGGAAGTTTATATAGTCATGTTATATTTGTATATGTGGTGGCCCCGACGGCCAAGTGTTATATATATATATTTGTGCGTGTTGTGCTGATACAGGTAATTAGATTCTTCTATATGCAACGAAGTGCTGTCCAAATTTTTGGTGACATGTAAGTGAAAGTACAGGTATTTGAACGGGTTCTCCCGGGCCTTCTCGGCTTCGGGTGCCAGTCCGGCCCGATGGGATTTTGGGGCGTGACAGAGGCACTCGGGTCCATTACCACAGAAAAGGTGGGAACTGATTCAGTGAAGTATTTGTGTTAATCAAACTAGGATCCATAGTTGAACGAGTCTTTCTATTAGCCTAAGCAAGTACTGATGAATTTATAGTTGCTTTCTTGACCTTAGACCGTTTGAAATACTGATGTTTTGCCAACGATTATTTTTTGCCTTTGTGAAGTAAGTAAGTTTGGCTACCAACACAAATCAGCCTCTCTCTAAAAGGAAAGAAAAACACTCAAAAAGTAAAAAGTTAGTTCATGATCATAATGATTTACCAAAGTAATATACGAAAATAATTGACATATACTTGGTTTGAAATAGACCAAGTCCAAAATTTGAAGGAAAGGACACTTGAGAAAATGGCCTAATGATCAGAACTTTGATCATTTGACGGATCTTGAATTTGATTGAAAAATAGAACTTCTAATAGGATGGACTAAGTGATTTGAAAAAAAATGGATATTAACGGATAAACATCCTACAAAGGCTTATCTGAAAAAGCTTTGAAGACAACATAGTCTTTCATTAACAGAATGTCTGGATAGCTCTGACTATAATCAAAAGCGAGAAAAAATGACTTGCAACAGCAACGTGATCAATGTAAATTAGATAAAAACCTAATGAAATTTTAATAAAATTTGGTAAATTGGAAGGAATTTAATTAACGAACTTTCAAGGGTGTTCTGGAAGGTTCAAATTTTGAGTCTTATATGCCAATTAATGCTCTAAGACTTCAAAATAGGAATAATGGACTAGTCTTATTTCAAGCCAAACGTATGTTCTTTAAACACACAGATAAGCAAACATAGACAAGGTAAAACAATAAAACACTTTAGCACATAAATAATTATTACGCGTCCTAGTATACGTGAGACATTTCAAGCCAAAGGTAAGCCTAGCGTTAAATATCAATTGAGATTCCGAAAAATTAATTCAAGCTTTAATTAATGAAATTACTCGAGTTTGGAGTTAAATTTTCAAACTCAGGTCAAATTTTGACTTGGATCAATTCATCATTATCTCTGCACATAATATGAGGATCGTCATTGGGTCGTGAACCCATTTGACCTAAGGGTGTTTCCTAAATTCGTAGGATGACACCTTGGGTCAAACCACCTAAGGCTTATATATGCATGGCCTATATTCGGGGGAAGATCTATCTTAAGTTCTTCTAAGATTTGGCTTGCTAGGCACAAGGTTCCTGAGTGGAAAACTCGAGTGAGAAGGCTATACGGTCACACAAAAAAGATCCGGACACACCGACATACACCAACTCTCCTAAAATTTAGAATTTGAAAGAAATTTATGGGTGCGCGAAACACACCTCACGTGTACGTGTGATTGTATCAATTTTTCCGAATGGAAGAAATATGAATGGAAAGACAGTTTAAATGAAATTTAAACAAATAAACACGTATAATTAGCCACAACAAGTTAGAAAGTTTCTTTTTGGTTAGAACCTAGATAATTCTTCAGCAGAGTCGCCATTCTGTCATATCCTATTTTTACCTAAGGTCAAAACAAGTAAGACATTATGGACTCTAAATGAATTGAATTTTGTACATAGCCGCCACCTAACCTTTAAGGAAAAAATAGGAAACCTATTTATTGTTTAACAAGTGTGACTTTATTTGATCTGTAAAACCAGTTTAAATTCTAGGTAAGGGTTCAAATTATTCAGAAGGGAAAGGGTTAGGAACTCTTTATAATTCACAAATGTGGTTTTCAGCCAGACTTAGGTTTATTAAAAAGGGGAAAAGAAAAAAAAAACATCAATGTTTATAAATACAAATATAAAATATGTATTGAAATAATATAATGCGTATGCTGTCGTAAAATATATATAAACAAAGTATATAAATATGTATATAAAGACAAAATTGAATAACGAAAAATTGTTCTAAGGAAAAGACTACGTAATATCTGTTAATGTAAAAAAAGTGTGAATTATTTGATTAAATATCTAAATCAATTTTTAATTTAAATATTAACGGCCTAAATTTGCCTAACGCATGATGAGAATCACGTAATTTAAATAATATCACGCCTAACACCCAAAAATAAAGTTTTCACTATGATAATATTTGTACAAGTATAAAAATATAAAGGTATAACACAATTTAAAGTCTTCTCTAAATGTCTTTCCCAAGGAGTATTCCCAAACACCTGTATAAATACTTGTAACAAAAATGTTAGTGACAAATAAATAATTATCATTATAAATTTAAAAGGTATGTGTGCATAAATGTTTTAAAATTATGATTTTGCTAAAAGGTGGGCTCAGATTAAATTTTAGATACGCCACAACTACGGAGTTGTTGCTCGATTTATTGGCTGTCCTAAATCTCCTTGCCATGATACGAATCATAAAACCTTTTTCGTTGTTATAAAAATTTCGTCATCGCCTGAAATATTTATTTTATTACATATTTTTATATACAATATTCGTTTTTTTATTTATGAAGGCCTAAAAAATCGACGGATAATTTCTTCATCGGCCAAATGTTGGTCCTTGATATAAAATAGTAAATTTACGAAAGTAAAGTCCGTCCTTTGTAATGGGACGACCTCAAAAATCCGACAGAAAGATAATGTCATTGGCCATTTTAACAGCAACGCGCCATAACAATTAAACCTAATTAAAAACTAATACTAAAATTAACAAACTACAATAATAAATTAAAAGATGTGGCAAATTAAATCCAATCCAAAATTACACATTAGTGACTAAAGAATAAAATTCAAACTCAAATATCACTTCCAAATATCTTTAAGAATAAAAATTATGAACAAAACAGTGCAATGACATGCAAATAGGACAAAATTAATACAAGTCATGAGAAATGCTCAATGAAGTCATTGAAAATTGTGGGAAAAGTCATCTAAAAGGCTATGGTAATCATAATTATTAGTAAAAAAAGTAGAACAAATAGTAACCAAATATAAAAGTTGTCCGATATCCGTAAGGCCTACTGGAAAATTCACAAATCTAAACAAATATGCATAAGTAACATTAAAATATGTAGAAAGTAAACAAAACCCCCATTCAAAATAGACAATAAATTGAATCAATAATGTAAGTGGCGTTATTTCAACGGCTATCGCCGGAGCAACACCGGAGAAGCATGAAACGGCTAGATCTGGACATTTTTCAATGAGGCAGTGTCTGTGGTGTTATTTTCCATGTTGTTTGGTGGTCAAATCTAGTGATTGCAGTGGTATATTCGGCTGGAACTCGTCGACAGTCACCTCCAATGAGCCATCGGTGAAATAGGGAAGGAAAAGATAGCGGTGGTTGCTGGCCGATCGAATCTGGTGTGGTGATGGTGTTATTCACCCGCGAAAGGTTCGCCAATAATGGCTGTTGGCAGCAGTCCAAATGGGGAGAGGGAAAATGGTAAGGGAGGTAGCCGAAGAGAAGGGCAACGTCGACCGTCTGGCAATTAAATCCGACGGCGACAGTCACCGCTTTTTTTAGAGAGAGAAAGAGGGAGTGTGTAGAGAGATGCTACTAAGTGTGCGTGTGATATGCATGTGTTGTGTGTATTATGTGTGTTGGTGATGTTGCTGTCCGTTGGAGCCTGTATTGAAGTTGCTGTTTTGATCGGCTGTTGTTAATGGGGCGAGGAAAAAGGGTTATTGGGCCGATACAATTGGTTTTGTGGGATAGGACAGTAAAGGAGTGGGACAATGGATTTGTTGGGCCTGTTGGGCTATTTAGGGAAGAGGAAAATAAAACAACGATGGTTATTTTATATTAATCTACTAATCACAATTGAATAAATTTGGATAAAGTTGAGACACAATTATCTTTTAATTAGTTTAACGAATTTCTCTAATTTAATAATTTTAAAATAAATATTTAATGAAACACAATTTTATTTTATTTCTTGGTTTTCAATAATAATAATAATAATAATAAAAATTAAGAAACTAATTATGTCATCAATTTCTTATTTTCAATCGATCTTGAGAAAAGTAGAACGTTTGCAATTTAATCAAACTTTTCACTCTGAATAAATTTTAAAGCATTTTCTTTAACTGATAATTATATAATTATGTATACCTAAACACTAAATATATTGATTTCACCTAAATTCAAAAGGTAGGGTTGAAATTTATTTCAAAATAACTAAAAATAAATATTTTAAAACTATTTAAAATTGAGCAATTCAAAAACTAATTTGAAATATGGAGGGCAAAAATTAGGTTTCAACAATGTGTTGTTCTAGATTTAGGAACGAATGAGATTCCTAAAGAAAGTTGATGAATGTGGCGCACGAGTTTGTAATGTCGGAGTATAAACCATTTCGAAAGGTGAAATATGAATACATTGAGATATTACGATTATGTTTTAGAATTAGGAGGAGAATATTCTTGAATGTATTTCATTTTGCCTGTCACTAGATAAAAATGGTTAGTAGAGATAGAAGATTAAATAATGCGGTGAAAACAAACAAAATGTAACAATAATGATGAAAGTAGATAAGGAAACGTATCTGTTATGAGAGAGCAATGTTTCACTCATATAAATTTAAAGAGGTCCTGCTTAATCCACACCATATACAGTAAAGAAATAACATAGAGTGATGCCGAGGCAGTTGTGTTAAGCATATTCAGTATCAGAAGGCAATATTCGTCTTTGAGTAATGCTTAACCCAATCAACTTCCAGAGGACAATGCTTAGCCTCAGGAAGTTTCTTCATAGAGCCGTGCTTAACTCCATCAAATTTCCAAAAATAATGCTTAACTTTAGACAGTTTCTCCAAAAAAGGTAGTGCTTAACCCAATTAAATTTCTATGGATGATGCTTAGCCTGAGACAGCTTTGAGCGAGAGGGTAGTGATTAAAACAATTAACTTTCCAAGGACAATGCTTAACCTCAGAGAGTTTCTTGATACAGTCGTGCCTAACTCCATTAATTTTTTGAAGCAATGCTTAGCTTAGAACAGTGTATCGAGAGAGGGTAGTGCTTAACCTAATTAAATTTCCAAGGACAATGTTTAGCCTCAGATAGTTTCTCAAGAGAGGGTAGTGCTTAACCTAATTAAATTTCCAAGGACAATGTTTAGCCTCAGATAGTTTCTCAAGAGAGGGTAGTGCTTAACCCAATTAAATTTCCAAGAACAATTCTTAGCCTCAGAGAGTTCTTGATAGAGTCGTGCTTAACTCCATCAAATTTTCAAAACAATGCTTAGCTTCGGATAATTTCTAGAGAGAAGGTGGTGCTTAACCCAATTAACTTTCCAAGGACAATGCTTAGCCTCAGACAGTTTCTCGAGAGAGGGTAGTGATTAACCCAATTAAATTTTCAAGGACAATGCTTAGCCTCAGAGAGTTCTTGATAGAGTCGTGCTTAACTCCATTGAATTTCCAAAACAATGCTTAGCTTCGGATAATTTCTTGAGAGAGGGTAGCACTTAACCCTTTTAACTTTCCAAGGACAATGCTTAGCCCTAGAGAGTTTCTCGAGAGAGGGTAGTACTAACCCAGTAAAAATATAGAACAACAATACTTAACCTTATATATCTTCTAATGGTGTATAGCATACTCAAGATTTGTAACTGTCACTCTATTCCTGCATTTAAAGAAAAATTGTTAGCTTAAAAAAGGAAAGATTGATTCGGGTATCAACCAATTCCTTTACTTGAAGTCCTGAATTCATTGTATTTATATCACTTTCTTGAGATACAGTCCTTGATGAAATTTTTAAGGATTCCTTAAAAATTTCTGGCCCAATTTTATGGCCTTGAACTTATAGGAATGGTTCTCAATAGATTTTTTGAGATCCTCTCAAAAATTTTGTCCCAGTTACATATCTTGTCAGTCTTAAACTTGTAGACATGCTTCTCCCTAAAATTTTTGAGATCCTCTAAAAAATTCTTCCTTAGTTATATGCTCCAAGAAAAATATGAAAATTTTATCATGATAAGACCGAACTCCATAGGAGCACCTACGTATCCCCCTTAAATGGGAATCAGGTCAAATGTAGTTCAAATTACATAAGAGGAATTTCATATCATTCCAAGCATATGTAAACATTATAGGTAATTTCAAGTGCTCAGGGTCTGGAATGAATAAAACAACATGATATCCCTTCATTGATATTAGATAGGTGCCAGTCATGCTTAGAAATTAATCAACATCAAGATTTGGTCCCATCAAATTTATCATCTTGGTATCAATCACTGTTTGAATTTTATCCTTTCAAGCATGAAATTCTTCTGTGGTGTGCCCTTTCATCCCTGAGTGATAAGCATAAATTTTGAAATGATTAAGTCATTTTGAACATGTATTCATTATAATCACAGAAATTAGAGTGACATAGCCGACAACCCTTAATCTCTCATAAAGCTGGTCTATGGGCTCAACCAAAGGAGTATACTATCTTGGTGTTTTTTTTCCTGAAACTTAGCTCAAGGTTTGACAGATTGATTGAATTATTGATTTGTTGGTGGATTTTGGTAAACTAGTAGTTGTTGGAATGTAGTTGGAGAAATTTAAAAGTATGCGGGATGTGCATTGCGGATGGGATAGTTGGTAGGATTAAAAGATAGTATGGAGTAATTATATATCGTTATAAGGAATTAATATGAAGGTGCTTGATATGTGGGTGTTTGGTATTGAAGTGGAGAAAGTAGTGTTTGGTAAAATCAGAGGAGTTTTAAGAACTTGTGTAGTCAAGACAACATTTACTTCCTTCAAGTAGTTATCCTCACCATCTTGCGAAGTCCTAATCGCTTGCAGCACCTCCAAATTTATTATCATGACATTTTTAATGCCTTCTTCAATTCTCTCACCCAACTTGATGATGTCATAACCTTATGATCTTCAATAAACATCATCGTTTCATAATATGTGGTGCTTAGGCACGTATCAAAATTTCTTTCGTTTGATTTTCCTCTAAAAGAGGATGCACTTTAAAAGCTTCATGTATCCATCTCATTGCATATTCTCACAATGATTTTGTAGGCTTCTTCTTCAACTTCTAAATATAGAACCAATCAGGCGCATTTTCAACATTAAACCTAAATCTTTCTATGAAATCAGAGGCCATATCAGTCTATTTTGACCATTTCCTTGCATATTGGGCGATATACCATGATAAAGCATCTCTAGTGAGACTCCACATGAATAACTTCATAAGAATCTGCTTATTTTTACCAATTCCAACTAGCTTGTCACAATATAATTTCAAATGGACTTTCAGATCTCCAGCCCCATTATATGATTCAAATTTAGGAGGTTTGTACCCCTCCGACAGTTCAACATCAGGGACATACACATGTCCTCATACCTACCCTTTCAACCCCTTACTACATTTAAGATGTTCCAACTTTTCAACCATGAATTTTATCAAAGGGTCTTTTTCTGAAGGTTCGAATTTGTATTGAATGGGATCGTTTTGACATAAATTGGATCTAAAGTATAATTGTTTGGATCATGGGAATAAGACATATTCATAGTAAATATTGGTGGTATATTGTGGGCATATGATGTTGTTTGAGAATTTATTGGGGCTGGATATCTATGGCATTATGGTAGACAAGAATGGGGATATAGGTTGTTTTTAGAAAATGTATATATGTGACTTGAATTGTTTGGGTTTGTGAAATACGAAGTGATGGTAAAGGATGACTTATGAATGTGGCATGAGATTTTATATCGGTATTACCCTCAGTTTGTGTCTCGAGAGGAGCATTCAAAGTAAGGGGTAGATTAGACAAGTTACGGACTTGTGACAATTCCCCTTGTAATGAAATTATTCTTTGTTCCATTCATAAGATCATCTCATAATTCTCATTACTAGTATCGTTGTTAACACTTATTTCCCTGTCTTGCTGACTAAGCTTTAAGAGATAGAGTCCGAGCCTTTTTCAATTGATGCAATGGGCGAGAGAATGCATGAATCAATCCTTGGGTATAGGGAAAAAATAAAATTAACAAAGAAAATAAAAAAGAGTCAAGTTAGTAAGGTGAAAGTGACATGTTAATTTCTGTACGGAGCCTTATTAAGTCCGAGGTAGGCCTAGGATAACAAATATATGTGACTTATGATATTATAATCCAAGTTTGATGCAATTTTTGGTTTGGATTACTTTATCATGATCACAAGATGCATAACATGAATATTTTTTGTTGGTAGGGGGGTAAGGCGAGATTAAAGAGATACAATCCAAATAGTGTTTTGCCTTGGGGAAAAATGTTGAAATTTTTATGAATATTCATATTTGTCATATCGTGAATTTTCAATCAAATTGATGTTCAAATACTAGACAAACTTTGAATAAAAAAAAGTAAATCATACAACAAGAGTTAGTGTACCCCAAAAGAGAAGATATAGTATGACAATATGATTCATTTCGTTAAAGAGGACATTAGGACGAATGGGTGGGTTAGATCTTGAGCTTGAGAAGTGAATTGATATCAATAAAAAGAAGCCAGGCTTTAAGCAAGACCTAGGTACTCAATTCGTGCTTGAAGTTTATGGGGTGAACAAGTGAATAACGATAAGATGTTTAAAAGACGAGGATAGAATGTTTAAAGAAATTCTTTTGAATAAATCAGAGAATTGAAGATTTGAAAAGTTTGAAGTATTTAATTTGAAAAATTTGAGAATTTGAAAGATTGTGAAAAGTCGTTTGGATAATCAAAAGAACCTCTAATTTTCACCCTTATGACATTACGGAAAGGTAATAGAAATGGAGAATATGACTTGATAGAAAAACTTTTTTAATGATAAGGATTGTTTCATATTTTAAATACTAGGACATTTTGTAAAACATAGGGAAAAGGAAGACGCACCCTTATAAAGAATTGCCTACGTATCTTGCTAGAACAAAAATCAGGTCAGATGTAGTTCAGAATTCAAGACTTAAAGAGATTCAAATAGTGAGTGACGATAAGTAATAGAAAAAATAATCAAGTCAGGTTGTCAAACATAACACATTCAATATATGCATATAAATATCATTAAGAAACTCTAAATTTACCAGGATGCATATTCCTTAGTAAAGAAATATACGAGTAAGCTCTAGAGAATAAGAGTGGTTTTTGACAAGGTCCCCTCAAGCAGACAACTTAAGAGTGGAAAAGCTCATGACTGTCAGCGCACCGCTGATCGATCAATTCACGAGGTATTTTTCATAGGATCTTTTAGGAAAGAACACTTGTATACCCACGCAACCCTTTGTAAAAAGAAAAATAAAGGAGGTTCTAAGTGGAGGAAAATATGAGCGGAATGACAGTTTATGAGAAGCAGTAACATATAACACATAATAAAAATATAATAACATATTCAACAACATAAAAAAAATAAAACAACATATAGCCAAATATCAAGGGAAAAAGGGAAAATCATGAAGGGACATATAAAACACATAAAGGGCCAGGGAAAAAGGTTAACAAGTATCAAAATGCTAAAAAAAATAATATTACACAAACATCAAAATAAATTTTGACAAATAGAGAGAATACACATAAAGCACAAATTCATAATGGTTAGAACCTATGTATCCCCAACGAAGTCGTCATTTTGTCATGCCTCATTTTTTTCGTGAAAAGAAGAATTCGACGTGACAATTCTTTTTGGAATTATTAAAGAGTGTAAAGAGTCTCCACCTAACAAATTAAGGTGCATTATGGCACCATTCAAGGCTAATTAAGAACTATTTAATTAGTCTACGTCACCAAAAATTCGAGTAAGGTATAATATTACCTCAAAAGGAAGGTGCTAGGCACCCTTCGAGGTCCACAAATGTGGTTTCTAGCCGAATTTGTATTATATGTGAGAATTCTATGTGATAAGCAAAGGTCACCTATTTTATAAACTTAATATTAACTAAGTGATAAAGTAAATGAATAGCACAAGACATGTTATTTAATTATTTCTAATTTTTATCTAAGTGATGAGACGAAAAACAATAAAGAATGAAGAGGCACTTTAGTCCGGGCCAAACATCTCCGCCTCACCAAACTCAAACCACCCAATAGGAGATCTTCACCTCCTACCATACAATGCCTCAAATGGAGCCATACCAATGATAGAATGGTAACTATTTTTATAGGAAAATTCGATGAGAGGCAAGTGGTCGAACCAACTACCACCAAAATCAATTACACAAGATCGCAGAATATCTTTCAAAGTCTGAATGGTCATTTCTACTTGCCTATCCGTGTGTGGGTGAAAGACGGTGCTAAGACTCACTTTAGTCCCCAAACCACGCTTAAAAGAGCGTAAAAAATGCAATGAAAACTGAGTACCACAATCTGATATAATCGAGATAGGTGCACCATGCAACTTTACGACCTCTTTAAGGAACAACTTTTTATAGTCCTCGACAGAATAATTAGTGCTCACTGACAAGAAGTGAGAAAACTTAGTAATCCTATCTACAATGACCTAAATGGAGTCACACTAATTCCGCGATTGTGGAAGGCCGGTAACAAAATCCAATTAATTATCTCCCATTTCCACACCAGCAGTTCAATTTCTTGAAATATCCCACTGGGTCTCATGTGCTCCACCTTCATTTGCTGACACACTACATATTTAGCCACAAAGTTGGCTACATCCAGCTTTATGTTATTCCACCAGTATATATCCTTGTGATCATGATACATCTTCGTGGAACTGGGATGAACCATACACCGCGATTCATGGTCCTCAACTGAAATCCTACCTCGCAATCCATCAACATCAGGCACCTAAAACTCCCTTGGTACCTCAAGATACCATCACCACCGACCTCAAATTCCATCGCCTTCTACTTACCCATATACCCTTGGTTTTCATCAAGAGAGGGTCCAACATATTCCTCTTCTTTATTTCAGAACCAAGAGATAATTGCACCACCTGTTGCACAAACACCCCCCTTTAAAATCAAAGAGAAGAACTCCAAGGTTAACCAAACAGTGTCTATCTTTCACCAATTCCCACTTATCCTCATCCATATGCGATAAGCTACCCATTGACAACCAGCTAAGAGCATCAACAACTACGTAAGTTTTACCTAGGTGGTAGTGAAAATTCATATCATAGTCCTTCAATAACTCAAGCTATCTTCTTTTCCTTGGATTAAGCTCTTTCTGAGTGAATATGTACTACAGGATCTTATGATCAGAAAAGATATCAACATGGACCCCATACAGATAGTGACACAAAATTTTTAATGCGAACACCACGGCTAACAACTATAAGTCATTAGTCGGATAATTATTCTCATGAACCTTTAACTATATAGAGTCATATACAACCAACTTGCTATGCTGCATTAACACATGACCCAAACTAACCTGGGATGCATCACAATAGACAACAAAACCCTCAGTACCCTCAGACAGAGTCAAGACCAGAGCTGAAGTCAACTTATTTTAACTTCTCAAAACTACCCTCACAAGCATCTTACCATAAGAACTTCACCTTTTTCTGAGTTAACTTGGTCAAAGGGGCAACAATGGAAGAAAAACTTTCCACGAACCTTTTATAGTAACAGGGTAATCACAAGAAGCTCTAAATATCGGTTGGAGTCATGTGTTTAGGTCACTTCTTAACTACTGCAACCTTTTTTGGATCCACCATAATCCCCTTACTAGACACCACATGACCCAAAAATGTAACAACATTCAACTAAAAATCATATTTCGAGAATTTTGTATACAACTACCGGTCTTTTAAGGTCCGCAACACAATGCGGAAGTGATCAACATGATTCTCCTTTCTCTTAGAGTACACTATAATTTCATCAATGAAGACAATCACTAAAAAATCCAGAAACTTATGGAAGACCCTATTCATCAAGTCCATGAATGCCGCTGGGGCATTGGTCAACCCTAAAAACATAACCAAGAACTCTAAATGCCCATACCGAGTGCGGAAAGTAGTCTTAGGGATATCTTTCTCCCTACTCTTTAAGTGATGATACCTAGACCAAAGATCGATCTTAGAGAAGAATTCGGCACCCTGAAGCTAATCAAAGTGATTATCAATCATCAAAAGAGGGTACTTATTCTTTACCACCACCTTGTTCAACTGCCAGTAATCGATGCATAAACGAAGGGAACCATCCTTCTTACACATGAACAAGACAGTTTCACCCCAAAGGGATACACTAGGACAGATGAAACCCTTGTCTAAGAGATCTTTCAACTGCTCTTTAAGTTCTTTCAACTCAGCTGGAGCCATTCTATATTGGGCAATAGAGATAGGATGAGTGTTCGAAACAAGGTCAATACCAAAATCAATCTCCCTATCTAGAGGGACACCAGAAAGATCATCAGGGAAGACTTCAGGAAACTCATTTACCACCAGGACAGAATTAAGGAAGGGCCTTCTGAGTTAGAATCTTTAACCCAAACTAAATGATATAGACAACCTTTGGAAATTAATTTCTGAGCATTAAGATGTGATATGAACCTCCCCTTAGGATTTAGGGAACTTCCCTCCCCTTCAATGACTGACCCATTAGGGAATTTAAAAATGACCTTTCGGGTCTGACAATCTAAGAAAGCATGGAATGAGTGTAGCCAATCCATTCATAAAATAACATCAAAGTCAACGATGTCTAACTCTATCAAGTCTACCAGAGTTTTTCTATTACCAACATATACCACACAATCCCTATATATTCTTTTAACAACCACAGAGTCACCCATCAGGGTAGAAATATAAAAAGGGTTCGATATACACTCAAGACAAAAACTAAAATGCACAACCACAAATAGGGTCACATAAGAAATATTGAACCCCAAATCAAGTAAATAGTACACATTATGGGAAAAGAGTTTCAACATATCATTAATGACATTTGGAGATGCCTTGGATTCCTGACGAGTAGTGAGAGCATAAAGACGGTTCTGACCAGTGGAAGAGCCTGAAGTGGCACCCTTTGGTGCAGGAGCTGAAAAAGAGGCTATAGAAACCTTATTTGCCCTAGAAGAAACTTTAGAGGTACATTCCTACTGCATATATCCAATTTGACCATAATTAAAACATCAGTTCCTCCTTTTCTTACACTGACCATGGTACTGTTGACCACAGAATTTGCAAGGAGGATAGGATGGGGATAATTGGTCACCACTGGCCTGAGATTATGCACCCTGTTCCCTAGAAGCATCACCACCTTAAGATGTCGATCACTAGATAGCTTTAGGTAGGGAGCACTAGCCGTCAAATAGGAGTTAGGACTTTCCCAATTCTTTTTCTTAAACCACTTTCCACTCTGCTGCTGGCCTCCACCCTATTCTTAATACCAGAATATCTTATTCTGCCTCTCAACAAGCTAAGATTGCTTTTTTTTCTCTTCTTCAACTTGCTGCATATAAACTACAATCCGAGCAATATCCATATCCTTATTTAACAAGGCAACCTTACTCTCTAGAATCTAGTCTCGGGATAACCTAAAAGCAAACTTTCTTATCTTGGCCCTCATGATAGATACCAACTAAGGAGCATACCGGGACAACTGCTGAAATTTTAAGTCATACTCTTTGACTGTCATTCTTCTTTGTTTCTAGTTAACAAATTCTTCAGCCTTCACCTTTCTTAACTCCTTAGGAAAGAAGCGATCCAAAAATGTACTAAAGAAATTATTCCACTAGGCTGAACTAGCATCTTTACCTCTTAACTGTTCCCACTCTTTGTACCACTGGTATGCCACATCCTTCAATTGGTAGGCAACAAACTCTACACCTTCGACCTCCAAAGTATGTATAACCCAGAAGATCTTCTCCATCTCATTAATAAAACTTTGAGGATCCTCCTCAACCTCAGTACCAATAAATATCGGAGGATGCAACCTCATAAATTAGCCAACTCTAATGGACTTAGATAAACCCATAGTAGTACTAACAAACTCGACTGTTATGACTGAGACATCACCAACTTGGTCAATAGGTTAATGGAGATACAGAACTCAATATTAGTAACCTCTCCTTGAGGCGATTGAGTAAGAGTGTCGCTGTCACACCTTAAAACCTATTGGGGCAAACAGGCACCAGTAGCCATAAAGGCCCGAGAGAACAAATCCATAACCTTGTAGTTCTCATGCATGTAACTATGACAACAAAAGGTTTTGACAAACATGATATTATGCATCGATGAGAATATCTACATTGGTAAGCACAAAACTATATATACAACACTTTGTCGTTGGGGCCACCATATCTAAAAGATAAGACACTACCATGTTTAACTTTACATTAGTCTACAAAGCCTCTAAAAGATACATAGACTTTAGTTAGGGTCGGGAAAACCCCCAACCCTACTCTTCACCCACAAATCCTAACCAATTTAATCATGCAATAGTATAACCCACTATCATCTAATTAGCATGTACACAAATACATCACAACCCACAACTAATTTACACCTTATTTCAACATAATCCAAAGACTAAAAGATTTAGCTACTCATGAAGAAAAGAGAGAAACATATAACAAATGTGTTGTTTAAGGTATTCATTCTTCACAAACACCAAAATCAAAATCTCAAAATCTAATTTATAATTCTTGCCCAATTTAGGGTTTCAATTTCAAATTCAAAGTATTGCTAGTCTCTAGAATGCCCAAAATGGGAAAGAGTTTTAAACTTTTAAAAGATTTGGGGTCAGCTACTGAGAATTACAAAACTACCCTTAATCTATATCCCGCATTACCGCGATCGCACCAGATTTTCATGATTGCAGCTAGCGTGATCGTGTGTAGATAAATGCGATCGTGGTTGTTGACTATCTTGTCTAGCCACGATCGGAGCCTGAGAGCTGCGATCACAATAGCTGAGGCATGTTTCTGCTCCTGGTCTTTTAGCTGCACTTCCTGTCTCTTCCTTTGATCCTTTTTAGCTCAAGTCCATATATTTCCATCTCATAACCTGTATGCCTGCAAAATGTGGATATTAGTGCATTGAATCATACATAGGTCTTTTTTATTCATTTGAAACATGGTAATGTGCACGAATGTAGAGTGTAAATGAGTGGTAAATTCACCACTCATCAACACCCCCAACTTAAATCTTTACTTGTCCTCAAGCAACACTCCCCCTTACCATGAGACTATGCACTTTTATGCCCATATTGAATGACCCAAATGATCATGATGACTTCAATCTTAGTTAATACCACAATTTAGCTCTTCAAACATGGGCAACACTATATTCAAAACACCCCTCAGCATAAAATGTTATTTTTCAAGGATGCAAAAGACTTTAAAGAGAAACAATGTAATAATCACCGATACTCTAGGAATGACTCACCTTTTGACCTCAACTACACTATACTCCTTTTTGCCTATTTTTTTCAAAAGTTGACAAAATTACCCACCTCAACTTTTTCACAGGCCTCCTCACAAGAAGGTTAATTTCACACACCAATCTACAAAGTATGAAACAAGGAATTCAAGTGAAAAACTCTCTCTCTCACAAGAACACTAAAAGATAACAAGTACCATACCATAGGCTTGCCTCTATTTTTAATCGTTGCTATAATGAAAATACTAGGTTGGGAATCACAAAGGGCTTTTTGTTCTTGTAACGTAGGTTCAGAGTAGGGTAAGATAAATTCTAGGAATATGGATATACCCTCCTTGAACATCAACATCACACTATTCCATCTAAATTTTGATCATGGGACACTTCTTTTATTTTCACTCTTTACACATGTGCCTACTTTTTATTTTCTTGGTTCACCCATTTTTCTTTTTTATTTATTTTCTTGCATCCTTTGGGCTTCTCTTTTCTTTGTTGGATCCTTTATTTTTATATTTATTTGTTCTCAATGCTTAAGCTTAAATGCACCACTTACAACTTCGTGGCCTAAAGTTACCTTTTTCAATCATCACCACCCCAACTTAGGATTTTAGCCTCAAGTTGTAATTTTAAGTTCAAGGAGGCTAGGGTTCAAAAGAAAGATAAAATTGAAAGGCTCACGACTTGTAATGTGTTTTCCAAAGAAAGGTCTAAAGGCTCAAAGTGGGTGACTAGGGATAACATCTATGCAAGGGTAGGCATTTTTAGGCTAAAGTAGACTTCCAATGTCACAAAGATGGCCTAAGATCCTCTCCCCAACCAAGCAGAACGAAAATTATCCTTGAAAGACTAATGGGGCATGTTCTAGATGGTATAATTACACATGAGATTTGGACAAATAATCTCACCACACATGGTATGTAAAATTTTCCATGGAGGTTCAATTGCCCCTTACGTTAGAGACGAGAAATGAAGTATCTCCTAATTTTCACAAGTCAAAATTTTAGAGTCACAAAAAGAGAAAAAGATTTGTTACAAGGTTGCTCACATCCATGCCATCGACTTTTTGAGAAATTTTGGACGGAGGGGGGTGTTCACTTTGCATGGGAACCACACATGATTTTCTAATTATGTCACCTACCCAAGCCTTAATCTCACATTGTGGCTTTTGTATGGGCCAACCAACCATGTGGCTATTCGATATTCGCCATAGGTATAACTGCGATCCCAAAATATGAAATGCTATAGGTACTAGACTTCCTTTGCATTTGTGACTTTGATGCCATGGGTACTCAGACTTCCCTTACATCCATGGATCCAAACCCAAACGTGACACTTTCCCCTTTAGAATGTCGTCACTCAATCTATCATAGGGAAAAGCTCATCAGATTTTTCCATAAGGAAACTAAAGAAAAAGTAAATATCTTAAAACAAAATAACTAATCCATGCAAATGTGGGTACCATCAGAGTTCCCAAATATTACAACCCAAATATAAAAAAATAAAAGTCATCAAAAAGAAACAACAAAATATCCAAAAATTTCAATATTACAGGCCTAGATCAAATGAATACGGAGATAGGCACCCCCAACTAAAGAGGTGAAAGTGTCCTCATGGCATAAAAAATTAAGCATAAAGAGAGATAAGGGTGCTCCCTAAAACCAAATCAAGAACTGTTATCAACATGGTGCATATCTTAGTAGAGGGGCATGAAAAGTGGAGACTTTGACCATAGGGATCAATTGATAGACTTTTTTCTTGAGGAAGAGAATCCAGGATGAACACTTTTTTCATTCACTATGCGCTGACTGGATGCGTAATCGCGTGATCAATCGATTCACTCTCAGACGCTACATAATAATCAACCTCCTCAAGACTGAACCACTAAGATAGGGCCTCATGATCACTCTCCACTCAGGATGAAGGGAGTCGATCACGGGGTTTTAGGACTTTCCAAAGACACTTCACCCCCTTTCACATCTTGTTAAGGAACCTATCTCTCTTCTTCTTTCTTATGACAATGTTTTTATGTGCAACCCAGATATAAATATATGAAACCATTAAGGATGAGTAGGCTTTCTCAAGCCTAGTGATGGTAGCTCCCTGTTTCTTCTGATCCTCTTGATACTTTAAATAATTGGCTTGTGACACATATGAATGTCAAGTGGTGGATTTCTCTCCTGTGCCCTGGGGTAGACTTGACATGAGCTCTTTAATGGACTCAATATCAACTCTAATATCCCCAAGAGGCTCGGAGTTGGATGGTCTACAAGACTCAGTCTCCTCATATGCTGACTTCCCCAAGTCAATCTTTCTCTTCTTTCTTTTACCTGGTGCACCCTCTCCTTAGATTCTTAAAGGATAGATGGGGTACCAGGGTTTACCCAAGTGTCTCCATAGTATTCATCAACCCATCTCTCCTACAAAGCTTATTAATTAAAGAGGGGAAAAAGAGATGTGTATCACCTTGATTCTTGAAGAATTTCATTTCAAAAACCACAAGCTGGCCAACATTCAAAGAAATGTCATCTAGAATGAAAGAGACCATACGGGCCTACATTTCTAGGGATAATGTTATATGAGTGAAAGGGGAGACTCGACTTCATAGTATCTTCAACCGAATTCGGGGCTCAGATGTAAATTCATTCATGTAGATGTTACTCTTGATTTAAGCCCACGAGACATCCTTTTCGAGACATAATCTTTCCGCCAACCAGCTTCCCGGCTTACGCTCTTTTTCTTTGAACTCACCTATGTTTGCAATTGGGAGGCCATAGATGTCATTAATTTTCTTTTCCCCAAAGTTCACTACTTTTCCTCAGATCTTGATAGTCATGTTGGATGGGTCCGAGAAAGACACTACACTCAGGTTGGTGTAGAATTCACGAACCCATTTCTTATTTGCCTTGCATGGATCCTGGGCAAAACACCACCACCATGTAGCCTCAAGCCTTTTATGAAAGGTCGGGAGCTCTTCTATCATATTATCCAAATATTTGCCTCTCTCCGGGAGAAACATTATTCTTAGAAGATCACCATAGTAGTGAGTGTGGCACTCGAATGCCATGAATCAGATATGGTCATATTTGTCCATGAGATTATCCTGAAAAGAAAAATACAATACACATAACCATCATTGACATTTTTATGCACAAAGTATGCTATATTTTTCACCAAAACCCATTAGATAGTTTCTTGGTGGTATTTATGTAAAAATTTGAAGTGCAGAATTTTTTGTGCAGGGAAAAAAATCCTACTCAGTAATCGCGATCGCGGACAATGGAACCTCGATCGCAGAACATGGAGCCGTGATCGCGTTATCCTATTTGTAGTAATGATGACAACGATTATGATAATTGAGACCAGTTTCAAACCCATTTTCCATGTTCAAAATTTTCAAATTTAAGGCCACAAACATGTTCTACAAGAACAATCCACATTAATAGCATGGAACAAGCCTACCAGGTACTCGATTAAGCCCTTAAAATTTAAAACCATTAGTGATCATTCATTTAGGAATTATATCGAGCACTTGGTGGGCACTCTTCATTTATCTTAATTTCCATACATATTTTGGGTACTCAAGACTTCCTTTCTTATGTGCACACTATAATCTAGTAGCTAAACACTACACAAGAACAATTTATTAAATAATTAAGCATAAAAATCAAACATTTAGTCCCTCTATGCGACATGCATTCTATAGCTTGTTTTTAACAATTAATGCATGGTTTCATGATACCTACCAGGTATGTGATGCAAGAGGGATGCAAGGATGCTGTTGGAGAGCTTACTATCTTGGCTAGAAATGGGTCCAATTAGAGAGTAAAGTTGAAAAGAGAGTGTGAGGAAAATGGGGGAATCAGATGTCTATATAGCTGAGATGACTGTGATCACGGTAACTGAGGGAATTTCTACACCCCTATTTTCCATTATTAAGCTTATTTCACAATTTGATAGATTTTCCCTTGTTCAGTTCATAGTGCAAAATTTTTACACTTTCCCCTTTTCAAGCTCCTCCAACACATTTAATAGTGCCACAAATGCATGGGTTATTCAATTTTCAAAACTAAATTCTGCACTACAAAAGAAAAAGCAAAGGATATCAACGACTTTTGTGGAATTTGTGGGTTACCTCCCACATAGTGCCTTAGTTTACATCATGGCACAACATCTTCCTCTTTTCTCAAGTTGGGTCCTCAAGGTCCCCTTCTTCTCTTCTTTGATTTCAACATCAATCACTGATATCACTTGAAGTTCCACAGGATGATTATTTGTTTGATATACTCAAAAAGAGACCTTATCATCATGAACTCTGAACCTCATTTCACCTAATTCTAAGTCAACAATTGCTCTTCCGTTGGACAAGAAAGTTCGACCAAGAATGATGGGAACTTCTGGTCCATTTTGCAATCCAAAACCACAAAGTCCGCTGGAAGTATAAATATGTCCACCTTGACTAGAATATCAAACACAATTCTGGCCGATTTCTTTATAGACTAACCTGCCATTAACAATCTCATAGATGTTGGAGTTAGAGTATCCAATCTAATCTTTTTGTTGAAGGAAAAAGGCACGAGGTTTATACTTGCACCAAGATTGCATAGAGCTTTCACGAACATATGCATTTTGATAGTGCAAGGGATGATAAAAGCCCCGGGGTTTCCATAATTTTTCTACTCATGATAACACTACAACCATGGGTGACTTCGATTGTATCACCTTCGATGAGATTTTTCTTAGACATCAACTTCTTTATAAGCTTAGCGTATCCTAGGATTTCTTGGATTGCTTCAAGAAATGGGATATTGATAGAGAGGTTACTAAGCTTGGCCATAAATTTCTTGAGTTTATCACCCTCTTCTTTTATTTAAACCCTATGAGGGAATAGGGGAGGGACTTGTATTGTAGGAATCACATCACTTTGTGGTTTGTCATTTTTCACTACCTCTTCCTCAACTTCCACAGTCCCTTTTCATCATATTCATCTTGAGATTTTGGTGGTGCTTATTTCGACTAAACCTTAGGCATCTTGTCAGCCAAATCTTCTTTTAAGTGATCACCAAGGGTATTCCTACTCCTAGTGACTATTGCTAAAACTTGAGCCTCATTCTTCAGGTTTCCAATAGTGTCATTAGGAAGACCACCCTTTGTCCTAGAATTCAATTGGGTGGAAATTTTCTCGATTAAAGTCTCCAATTTCTTAATGGAGGTGGAATGGGACACCACAGTTTAACTAAGTCATAAAAAATCACCTTTTATTTCATGAACCATTTTGTCTGTTTCTTCCACTCTCATTAAGATCTTTGGCAAAATATCTTTGAACTTGTACTTGTCTAGGACAATGGAGCTCGACTCTTTTTTCTTTGCACAATCATGAGGAGGCATATAACACTCATAGTCATGATATCCATCCCTCTAATCATGATCACATTCACAGTTCGTCCAACCTTGGTTCCCACTTTTCCTTTGATAGGCAGGGCGGGACCCCCCCATATAGTTTGCCAATTACCAAATCTCCTCATCAAGCTTTTTAGCCTCTTCATCATCTTCATAGTCTTTTGATGCCACAATATTTACCACTTTTGAGGGTGCACCCATCACATGTTTTGTCAAAATCTCTAGTTGTGTTATCATCTTAGCCATGCTCTCCTCTCTTTCTTCATCTTATTTTCTTTGTTCTTTGTCAACCAAGGATGTAGTAGGAGAACTTTTAGGAACATCGATATCTCGGGTATGCCATCCTCATTTTTTCTTGGTAACCTCCTTAAGGAAATTCACTGTAGCATGATAATGCAACTTCACAAGAGCGCCCCCGCCACATTGTCCACCATAATTTTATTGAGTGGGTCAAGACCACGGAAGAAAATTTGGAGAACCATTTTATCCGGGACCTTGTGGTTTTGAAATTGCTTTAGTTTTCCATTGAATCTTTCCCATACTTCATACATAGGCTCTCCATTTAATTGCCCAAAGTTGATGATTTCATCCCTCGATTAAAGCATTTTGAATGGTGGGAAATACCAATCAAGAAAAATAGTGGTGAGTTCATCCCATGAAGTGATAGACCAAGCCGAAAGAGATCAGAGCCATAATACAACTTATCCTATTAGAGAAAATAGGAATAGGAAAAGCACGAAAGGACTCTTGGGTTATGTGTGCGATATCAAAGGGTGCACAGACCTCTACAAGATTCTTCAAATAAAGGTTGGGGTCCTCATAAGCTTGACCCCCCCAAAGTCCCTTCATTTGCAACATATGCAACATGATGCTTGTGATATGAAAGATACTGTTCCCATGCGTAGGTGGGATCTGAATGACAATTGAACGACCAACATCATTGAGTTGCCCCTCATCGTCAAGGGTGATGTTAAAAGACCCGGCTTGACTAGCAGTGTTTCTCATAGCTCCGTCTATGCTACGTAGATCACCTATAAAGAATCAAAAACAACAACCAAAATAAATACACACCACTACAGGTATACCCTAAGTAAGAACCAACACCGTACAATTGAAAACTAACTTTCACTCCCCGGCAATGGCACCATTTTGAAAACGCTCACCTATACCATTTAAAGTGAGGTCGAATCCCCAAGGTGTAAAAGATATAATTCTAATCTTGTGGGAAATTAAGTCCTACTAAGATAATACCCAAAGTGTTGGTAAAGTAAATGACATAATTAAAAATGGGGGTGGGGGGTTTGGTTAAGGGAGAATATATATCACTAATAACTTGAGTTCATAAACTAAGTAACAAACTTTAGTGTAAACTTTGATATTTACAGAATCTTGGGATTATGTATACCTAAGGGAAACTTAGGTGTGGGTGTGTGAGATTTTATGCACATGCTCGTAAGTTACTAATATGGTAGGCTAGGTCTAGGACCCTTGATTTCTCAATAAAACCTCAAAGATTAAACTTGTTGACCCTTTCGGGTACCTAACAAGTGTAACAATCATATTCACTCACTACCTCAATTTGGGCATCCCTATTTCTAGGATGATACCCAAGGTAAATTCACTACAAAGTCACCCTTATGTCTAAGATAGTGAAAATAAGTAAACTAAACCTAATAATTGTATAATATTGCCTTGGTTTACGCATCTCTCTTTCAAGGATAATGAGGATTCCTAAAGTTCACCCAAACCCCTCTTTCAAGGATGGTTTAGGCTGTTAAGATAATGAAGTTTTTTCCCACAAACCCATGTGGGTGTTTGGGGTTTTCACCCACAAATCTAACCAATTTAATCAATTAATAGTATAACCCATTATCATTTAAATAACATTTACAAAAATACATTAAAACCCATAACAAATTTACTTCTTAGTTTAATATAATACCAAGACTAAAAGATTTAGCTACTCATAAAGAAAAGAGAGAAACATATACCAAATGGGTTGTTCAAGGCATCCATTCTTCACAAACCCAAAAATCAAAATCTCCAAATCAAATTTACAATTCTTTCCCAATTTAGGGTTTCAATTTCAAATTTAAAGTATTGCTAGTCTCTAGAATGCCCAAAACGGGAAATGGATTTAAGCTTTTAAAAGATTTGGGGTCGACTTCTAAGAATTATGAAACTTTCCCTGAGCTAAATCCCGCGTGACTGCAATTGCACCAAATTTGCTGCGATCGCGGCTAGTGCGATCGTATGTAGATAATGCAATCGTGGTTGCTGACCATCTTGACTGGCCGCGATCACAGACATTAGGCCGGGATTGTAATAATTAAGGCTTTTTTCTGATCCAGTTCTTTTAGCTTCACTTCCTTTGTTTTCTTTTCATCTTTTTTAGATCAAGTCCATATATTTCCATCTCACAACCTGAATGCCTATAAAATGTGGATATTAGTGCATTTAATCATACATAGATATCTTTTATTTATTTGAAATATGGTAATGTTCATGAATGTCGAGTATAAATGAGTAGTAAATTCACCACTCATCAAGGTCCTACTTGAGATAACTACCCATAGACAAGTGGGTAGGTTGAGGTCTCCAATTGGGAGATCAAGTTTATTTTGGCAAAGACTGTAAATGCCATTCAGACTGACTAGTTGACAAAGTTAGATGATGCACTGTAGGATGATAAAATATCTTACAAAACCCCATAAGTGCCTCACATTTTCATATTGTGTGCGTCAAGGCATGCCACTTGCACTTGAACTTGAGAATAAGGCATTATGGGCTTTTAAGAAGCTGAATTTTGAGTGGAGTGATGTCACACACTTGAGATTAGATAAGATAAATGAGTTAGATGAGTTCTGCCACATTGCATATGAAAGTTTATCCTTGCATAAGGAGAAAATAAAGTTGTACCACGAAAATAAAATTGAGAAAAGGTATTCCAACCTAGTGATACCTAGCACATTGAAGTGTTGGTGGTCCGGACTATTCACCATGGTAAGAGTATCCCACATGGTGTGATTGAGATAAAGCGAGATGGAGATGCCCCATTCAAGGTGAACGAGCATCGTTTAACCATTACATTGAAAATATGGAGGAGTTGAAAATGTGTGAGAATGTTAGCCTTGGCTAAGTTAAGTAGCCAAGGGAACTGAGTTGTGTCGAGATGTTAAATCAAGAGCTGCATGAGAGGCAACCAATGGTCTTGCTTGTAAAGTTTGAGTACAAAATTTAGCCATGTCGTGCTGCAATATTAAATTAAGCACTACTTGGAAGACAACCCAAGGTTTTAGTGTTCATGTTGTTTTTGTTTTGTATGATAGGAAGCATGGAGAATGATAAAAAATGCAAAATTTTAGACAAGTCCGGGTAAATGGACCTCCAACACAACCTACGGGGTAGTAGGTCAAACCCATGAAATGTAAGTTTGGTCATGGTAATCAAAAGAATATCTTGGGTCTCTGAACTTCAACCTACGAGTCCTACCTATGGCCCGTAGGTAAGGGAATAGGTAGGCTCAGTATAATGGGCCAAATTTTGTTAATAATAAGGGTAAGGTCCACACGACCCAACCTGAACCAACCAAATCATCCCTTATAACCCAAAGGTTGACCCATTAAGCCACATCTCTTTAGATACAAAACTCCCACTCAAATTTAAACTCCCACTCATATTTAAACTCTTTTTCTTCCATTTAAACTTCAAAAAGTCAGACCCTACTCCATATTACCATTCACTTGCATATTACACTTAGAGTTTGAGGCAACAACACTTTTTCTTATTTTTATTCTACAATATTATTTCAAGGTAAGGTTTTTCTTGATTCAAGTTTGATTGATAACTAGATAGATTTTGAGTACAATAACCTTTGCATACACTTAAAAATAGAGTAGAAGTTGATTAACTCAAATAATGTTTGAAATACCTATGAAAATTGAATTGATGCATATTGTAGTGATTGAAATTTGTTTGAAAATTTAAAATTTATCTGAGATGGATGAGAATTTCTGGAGGAAATTAAAATACCCTAAGAGCCAGTAGGTGGAGACATAGGTGTCAGACTTAAAGCCCTAAAAATTCAGAGGCTTTGTTTTCTACTTATGAGGCTACATACGGCCCCATAGGTACAACCCATGCCCCATAAGTACAACCTAGAAACCATAGGTACAACCTATAACTCATAGGTAGCCCCTGAATTGGAATATAAATTTTCTTCTTATTTCCTGTTCTATTATTGTGTTAAATTCACTAACAACTCTCTTTATAGGTACTATGGCAACTAACAATCAAGATAATAAGATGAGTGTCACGAACAGAGTGGATTCATAGAGGAGTAACCAGTTGAAAATACACCTATGAATCCATCCAACACTAGGGGACAGACTTAGAGATAGGTAACAACCAAGGCTGCTATTCAATCGAGTTCTCAGCCTGCACCAACACCAACACCTCAGTCCATGCCTTAGTATACTTTAGATCATGTTATCTAGATTGGACCCAGGATGAAGTCAGCCTAATAATTATCACCATAATCTCCTATCTCTCTTAATCTAATGAGGAAGAAGAAGAGTTTAGTTCTAGTTTCATTGAGGAGGAATCAACTATCCTCAGTCTGAGGATGGGGCAGAGTCTGCTTCTTAAATAGGTGATTGTGAGATAGATACCACCCAGTCTACAGAGGGTGATGATACATATAGGGTACTCAGAATAATCCTACACTTGCACAGGGTACTCAGGATGCTTTAGCTTCAGTTTTTTCTCTCAAGAGTCCACACACATCTTTACAGTAGATGTTGCTCAGGCCATTCAGAGATAGTGTGTGGTGGATATACATCACATATATGATAGGGGTATTAATATTATTGAGTAGAGCAGACCTCGATGCGTTATTATTAGAAGACTCAAATTGAGCTTATTGCTTTGGCAAGCGCTCGATACCTGAAGGGTGACTTTGATCAATATGGACTTAGTTGGTGAGCAAGTCTTTATGATCTTACTTCCTGGAGATTATTCATGAGTTTTATGCCTCCTATGTAACATCAGTGTATTTGATCATACCACCTAAGAGGAGAGTGCTGGACCAATCCCCACTAACTCATACATTAGTCAGAGGTATTAGGGTTGGTCTATCTGAGGAGACCATCCACTAATTTTTATTTGAGCAAGTTTGTGAGGTTGGCCACTACAATAGAGTTTGATTATAGATTTCAGTTTGTGAGGAGTAGTCATACTTTGAGAGGTACTAAGTAGATAGAGTAGAAGAGAGACTTGGAGAGATGGGTAGCTCAACAGATTATGAGCTTGGAACTGATGCCCCTTGGGTTAAGGGGAACCCTGAGATAAAAAAGTCTTCGTAGTGCTTCATAGTGAAGTTTTGGTGGACCATTGTGCGGCACCAGTTAAGTCTGATAGCTTTGGACAATGTGCTCACATGGGATCAAGCTGTGTTGATTTCCAACCTTATAGTGGGCTATGGCATTGATTTTTCCAGGTAGACTCGAGAAGATATTCATGAGAGGATGTTTTATGAGTTCACCACCCTTACCTTTTCTTGCTTGGTACAAAGATTATGTAATGCAGTAAGAGTACCAATAATTCTAAAGGTTCATCATAGGATTGAGGCTACCAGCTTAGCTGGTGTCTGATTTATTAAGGTTGATGCTAGCCTCATTGAACTATATAAAACACTGCCTTTGACATCTTTCGATGCGACTCACTTTAAGGGGCTTTCTATGTTGGTTGAGCATATTGATAGGCTGATATCAGGTGGAAATATAGATATAGGTAGTCTACGGGTAGAACCTTCTACTATGATAGGTAGTAAAGGGGCTATAGGCACTTTAGATCTAGATTCTACTTCTACGTTGCCCCCTCGCTGCCAGTTTTAGTATTGGTAACTATGCCACAGGAATTTTTACAATTGTTGGTGGAGTAGAAACATGAGTTGAGTGATTGCCAAATGCATATAAACACTAAGTTCGCTACATTATTTGGTCATATTAGGCCATGGGTGTGGACTACGTTGGAGACAAATAAGGTGAGGGTTGAGGCAAGGATGATGAATGCCATGGAAAAATTTTCTAGAGATCTGATCGAGCGTATTGATAGTTATTAGGCCCAAATTGTAGAATGACTACGTGAGGCTTAAGTTTCTGACTTTATCGGACCTGCGAGAGAAGATGGATATGTTAAGTTCAGAGATGTGTTCTTTAGCTGAGAGCTATGTCCCTATCGTTCCTCCAGTGATACCTTTATTTAGGCAGCCACTTCCCAGACCACCACCATTAATTTTTGATCTTTTTTGTTGAGGATGATGAGGCCCATACTGTTAGGGCTAACAAAGGACATGAGCAAGAGAAGCAGGGTGAATTCAATGAGTTATATCATGCCTTGAAAAAGGCCACCATAGAGTCTGTGCTTTAGTTAACTGTCAACAAGGATAGACATACCTAGATGGTATTGAGTTTATCTTCCAGTCTCACATCACCACCACCTCCTTGCAATGAGTTGCATGATACTCCAGCCGGGGGAGAGCCCGCTTCTGACTCCTAGAGCATCCTAGGTATGTCCCTACACCCTTTTGTTTGTCATTTTTCTAGTATGCACTGGGGTTAGTGCATCAAATTTTAATTGGAGGTGGGGTGTACCGACCACCCAAGGTTTTTTTGGCATCTCTTTTTTCCCTAGGGTGTTCTATCACAGTAGAGCCAACATGCTTAGGTATTTTATGTGTCGCAATATGTGTTGTTTTTGTCTACTTAGCAAAAAAAATAAGAAACCTAAGTGCAGTCAAAAGGTTTTGTGTTATTTCAAAGTGTTCAAAAAATATGATACCCTCCTACATTTTTTTATGAACTGTGTGTTGTGAATATATGTGTGACCATAATTGAATCATGTTACAGCTTTAGTGTTAGGGAAAAAATAATTAAATCTTATCATTACATGAACCGGATAGCTTGTAGTTAATAATATAACCCTTTACCATGTTTGTGAGGAATTTACCTAGTTCACATTATGCATTTAATCCAGAACTTTCCTGGTTAGTCTTGTAGGATAGTTGGTTGGGACATAATCATAGTCCGTGTTTAAATAAGTCCACTCTGAGCCTAAAAAATTGTCCAAATAAGAATAAGTATCCCTTGATCCCTAATTTGATACTAAGTTGATCTATTTTCTTGTTTAAACCTTTTCACTTTCCCATTTAATTACAATGAGCCTATTTTGGCCCTGGTCTCTCCTTGGTCACTGTGTACCTCAACTCAGGCAAATCATCAAGTTGAGGGTGGCTATCATAAGAGTGCATAGTTTAAATTGGGTGTGAAGAAAGGTGTTGAATAAAGGAAAATAAAGTAGGGTTGGGTGTGGTAGAAAAGTTTGAAAAAGAAGAAAAAAGAAAAAAATGAAAGAAATAAAAAGAATTCAAGGATTAAAGGAAATCGTACCCAATACGGATAAGAAATAAAGTAGGAAAAGGGAGAACAAAGGGTGTTTGGTTAATAAAGAGAGCCAATAATGTAAGTCAATCATCAAGGAGGGTGAGTCACTATATCCCATATGTACCATACCTACCCCAAGCCTATATTAAAAGCCTAGAAAAGTCCTATAGTGATCTTGTACAACTGTATAAAAACTAAGGTATTGAAAATAAGGATAAGGCTATGGTATTTTATGCATATTTCTTGAAGTTATTTTGAGAGAATTGTTGCATCCACGTGTACACATAAGTGTATGTGGTCACCCAAGTAGGAAAGTGTCTTTGAAAGCCAAGTATCGATCCCACAGGGACTTGGTGATCAACAACTATCCAATTCAAGTGTTACTAATGATATTAAATAAGTGTGAGAGTAACCAATTAAGATTTTAAGTTTTATAATTTTAAATAAGAAACAAGAAATAAATACTACACAAACTTTGGATTGTAAACAATATAAGGAGAGCTTCCAGGGTTGAGGCATTACTTCACAATCATGCATAACTATGGTTTATAGTCGGTGTTGGTGTTTATTATGATTTTTGATATACGGGGTTGATAATAAGACTTGGAAATGGTCATAATCTAAGTCATATACCCAAACTAATCTCACAACTATATCGTTGAGTGGGGATGTGACTCTTTAATTCAGATGCATTAGACTATCTTCCCGTTTCATTAACCAAGTAGGGCATTTGGGTATATCATTATCCTAACTGCTAATCATCCCTTAAAAATTAGATTCTAATGATTAAAGACTTTATAAATACTTCTCACATTCCTAATTACATCCCTCAACTTCTATGTTCAATTCGATTTGGGACTTATATTAACCCTAAAGTTCATGACGCTTTAGAATAGTAAAACAAGAATGTAAGAACAATCACATACTTGATAAGCACCTAAACCAACCATAAACAACAATTACACAATAATGTTTTTAGCCTAAATGCTATAATGAGGCTGTTTATCCACTCATAATCTTACAAAGAATCACCATAAAGGATTACATAAAGTAAAACTACAAGAAAGTAAAGTTTGAGAACAAAGAACCCGAATTTAAGCCCCTTACTTGCTTGCCTTCTATCCAATTCGTGTATTTCTCCATAGGTGTATTAAAATTCTGAATAAGTTCTGATTTGATAATGCTTTAGGTCGTCCATATGTATCCCAACACGAAACATATGCACTGATAACATTGCCTCTCACTTACGAAGCTGGAAAATCACTTTTGGCCGTTTTTCTCTGTTAGACATGACATACCCTTATCGCGGATGTCCAAGGACATGTCATGCCCTTATCACACAGTAACAATGTTTTTGAATTTTTATTTGGTTTAGGGGATTGGATCTCCCTTATCTCAGAGGTCCAAGGGCGTGGCACCTTTATGTGCTCAATAATTTCAGATTTCATCGTAGTTTTGTCCTTCCATTTGCCTTTGAGTTCTGCACTTTGTGGACGTATTCCCAATCCCTATTTGTTCTTGTTATTATCCTAAACATTGCTTATAACATCTTAAATGGCCTCTTGTAACATAAAACAACATGAATTAGTGCACACATCAAAATAGAATTCATCGAGATATACTAGAAAAAGCATAGCTCATGCTAGCAAAACTAGTTTCCTCATCTAAACTCTACTTGATATTTTCTACTTGATATTTTGACTCTGAAGTTGTTTAAACTGAACCTTAAACACTATAAACATGTTATTACACACATATACACACAATTTCACCCTTAATAACTCATTATATCACTATGAATCCCTCAAAACTAAGCTAAACACACATAGATAATGACACTTAGGAGTATAAATATGCCTAAGATCATCACCCCACATTTAAAGCCTTGTTCGTGCTCAAAAAAATTAAAAAAACAAACTTCAAGGAAAACTCAAACATAACTACTACAACTAAGAAACTCAAGCTAGAACTACAGTGACCACATCAATAGCAAGTTCTACATTCAGAACGTCATATACAATTGAAACTCATCAACACTACTTCGAAACACTCTTGCCTAAGAAATTTTCTCTACCAAGTTGGAAAACTGATACATATTACTTAATCAAAGAAATCATTCAAGTCTCCTAAATATAATCAAACATGTTCCCTTACCAAAACAGAGTCACCCATATTCACTTATAAATATGAAGTTCAACACAAAAATGGGTACAAAAATCAAATTTGGCTCACATTCAAAAGGAATTCACATGTCACATAAGATGAACCATAATCTTGCCTTTAGTTTAGTACTTCACTAATATTAGAACATCAAGGATTAATATAAAATAGGACTTTAGGGTTTTAATGTAGGCCAAGGGATGGATAGGAACTATTCTGGCCAGTAACAATGATTATCTTCCCTAAGCTCTCTAATACATCACATTATACATTAAATTTTAACCTAAACAACCAATTTTTTTACCACTACAATATTCCTACATCTCTTTCATTTTTCTCCTTCTCTTTAAGTGTCATGACCCAAACTAGGGACTAGCCGTGATTGGTAACTCAAGTCCGTCAAGGACTAGAGACCACCCCCATTATCCTAGCCAACCAAAACACAATACATCTAGTAGCAGATGAGTTCCAAACATATAACAATATAGCACTGAGTTCTGAACAAATAACAAAATAGAGCTGAGTTTTAAACATAATCGATTAATCAATAACTAGAGAGATATAAGAATCCAAAACAAAATCCACCCAAATTTTGTCCACAAAGGCTCTAAGAAACCAAATGTCAACAAAAGTTAGGACATGCCCCCGACCATAGAAAAAAACCCACTAAAATAGTCTAAGACATAAATAAAGACACGACCTTGAAATGAGGGTCCTTCAAAGAATGGAATCTCACCACTTCAAATATGACTCTCAGAAAATCTAGATATCACTTACCACTGTGCAAGGAAATAGAAATGTCTTTGAACCCTGCATCGCGTGGGGATATAACATCCAAGAATAGTTAGCGGGGTGAGAGCTAGCATGTAACTCAAGGAAGGGTGATAAATGATGAGTTTACCACTCATTCGCACTAATTATTCATGTGCATAACCTTGTTTTGAATGAATAAATGAGACAAAAGCTATGGTTATATGAACTAATATCCACTCTATGCAGGCATAAAGTTGAAGAGACCAAAAAATATGGATTGGAGCTGAAAATGATAAAAATAAAGAAAAAAAGAGTGCAGATGAAGACCTGCACTATATCAGCATCGATTACCGCAACCACGGTCCTCTATCCACAGTCGCGGTTAGTCAAGATGGTCAACATGATGGAACCACAGCACACAACCATGGTCGCGTGGTCATAATTGTGGATAGTCGTGCATGATCATGGTTCACAGGAATATACCTAGGAGCAGATCTGTAAAAGCACTTAGAGGCACCCTAAGCCATATTTAAGAAAAAACCCTTTCTTCTTTAGGCATTGATTAGCTCACATGATATTTTGAACTTAAGGCTTGAAACCCTAATTTTGGCAAGTGTGTAATTAACTTGGAGGCTAAATCTCTTAGGATTTTTGTGAAGAATGAATTCTTTGGATAATCTTCATGGTATATCTTGCTTTACTTCCTCCATGAGTATCTAAGTAGTTTAGTCTTGGGATTATATTGAACTAGAGTGTAATTTGTGTATGGGTATTGTTGTGTTTGCATGACTGTTAGTTGTTGACTAAGTATTTCACCATTGCTTGAGCTTATGAGTTGGAATTTGATGGGTAAAAACCCTAAATCTCTGAATAGGTTTGATGGGTAAAATCCCCAAACTCTATAAACACTTTATCATCCTCAAAAGAGGGATGAAGGTGAATATGAGGTAACCCATAACATCTTTGAAAGAGGGTTATAAGGGGACAGTGCAATGGTGGACAATTAAGCCAATGGTTTGCTCCCTTTTTGCAATCTTAGAAATTAATGTACTAGGGGTGTAAATCATATCAAGAGTATCATCCTAGAAACAGAGATTCTTATTGAGGTATTGGGTGATTATGAATTTCAAACTTGTTAGGTGCTCTAAATATCCAATGGGTTAAATCGTTGTGGTTTTATCGAAAGATTAATCACAATGACTTTCAACCTAGCTTATCCTTTAGTAAACAACTAAATTTCATGCTAAACCATCCATTACCCGCATACTTTTACCTTTAGGTAGACATAATCCCAATATTTCCTCCAATATTGTTGCTTAAAACAAAAGTGTCATCACTTGATCATTTACTAAAGATTGTACTAAAAGTTTCCAAACAAATCCCCCTATTTTATTTTACATATCATTTTTTAGAATTCCGGGTAACCTAGTAGTAATTTAAACACCCATAAGGTTTGTAGTCTGTAATTCACTCCTTGAGATTCAACCCCAATTCAAATTGGGTTACTTGACAATGACCGCCTCACCCCTCATTTATGGGAGTGAGTTGAGCATTATAAAAATGGCACCGTTGCCTATGAGTTAAATGTAGATTTCGCTTGTGTGGTGTCATTCTTACTTGGGAATACCTGGAGTGGTGTAATTTACTTTATTTGTTGTTTTTGAATCTTTTGTAGGTGATCAAAATGTAAACGAAGCAATGAGTTATAGCACAAACAATATGGGCCCCTTTGATGCCCCTCTCAATGATGAATGACAATTGAATGAAATGGGACAAACAAGTGTAATTCGCATCTCGCCAACAAATGGGAATGGAGTGTTTGATATGACTAGCGTTATGCTTCACATGTTGCAAATGAAGGGTTGTATGGGGTCAAGCATATGAGGACCCAATGTCCATTTGAAGAGCTTTTTGGAAGTTTGTGCCCCATTTAACATAACACATATTACACAAGAATCCATCCGACTTTGACTTTTCCCATTTTCACTAATGGGTGAGGCGGTTCTATGGCTTCGCTCACTTTCACCTGACTTAATTACATCATGGGAAAATCTTACTACTGTGTTTCTTGTTAGATACTTCCCACCATAAAAAATGCTTCAAAAGAGGGATGAGATCGTGAACTTCTGGCAAATGAATGGAGAACTATTATTTGAAGCTTGGGAGAGGTTTAATGGACAGTTAACCCAATGTCTAAATCATAAGGTCCCAAAAAAGATGATCCTAGAGATTTTCTATAGGGACCTTGATCAATTAAACAAAATGGTGGTGGACAATACGGCGGCCGATTATGTAGTGAGATTGCATCATCTTGGGTCATTCTGATTGATAGGAGAAGTATCAAAACAAAATTGGGGTTGGCATACCCGAGACACCAAAGCTTCCAAAACACCTTCTACCACATCCGTGGTGACTAATGAACAAAGAAAACAAGAGGAAGAAAAGGAGGACAACATGACCAAAATTATTACCCAACTAGATCTCTTGACGAAGCATGTTATGGGTGCACCCACGAAAGTGGTAAATTCCGTAGCATCAAAAAATTATGAAGAGGATGAAGAGGCAAAGAAGACGAATGAAGAAATCCTATACTTAACAAACTACTTGGTGGGTTACCACCCATCCTATCAAAGGCAAGGTGGGAACGAAGGTTGGATGGATCGTGAGCAGGATCAGGATTGGAGAGATTGTGAATGTGACTATGACCGTTATGTCCCTCCTCATGATTGGGATAAAACCAAGGAATCTAGTACCATTGACCCAAAACAGTTCAAGATCGAGGATATGCTAGCAAGGATCTTGAATATAGTAGAAGGAACGAACAAGATGGTCCATGAGTTGAAGGGTGATTTCTCCACCTCTCTCAAATGGTGGCGTCTCACTCTACCTCTATTAAGCAATTAGAGACCCAAGTGAGGTAAATAACCATGTAATTAAATGCTAGACCTAGAGGTGGACTTCCGAGTGACACAATTTCTAACCCAAAGAAAGATGCCCAAGTCCTAGCAATTTGCACAAGGAGTGGAAGATCACTTAAGGAACCTTTTAGAGGAGACATGAGTGAGAATATGCCCAAGACCAAAGCAATAAGGTGACACCTCAAAGAAGAGATGCAAATAATAAGAAAGAGGTTAATGAAAGCGATGAAGAGGTGGTTAAGGTTGAAGGTCCAAAAGTTGAAGAAAGACCAACCATCGAATTTCCTCCCTTGTTTCCTTAACATTTGCATAAAAAAGAGGAAAATGACAAATTGAGGAAGTTCATGGCCAAACTTAGCAACATATCGATAAACATCCCGTTGCTTGAATCTATCCAAGAGATCCCGGGATACACTAAGTTGATGAAAAAGTTGATGTCTAAGAAGAAACTTGTTGAAGGTGACACTATTAAGGTCACTCATGGATTTAGCGCTATCATGGATAGTAAGATTGTGGAAAAGAAAGATGACCCTGGAGCATTCACTATTCCATGCACAATTGGGACGCTTGAATTTGCAAAAGCTCTATGTGACCTTGGTGCTATCATCAACTTAATGCCTTTTGTCATATAAAAGAAACTTGGTCTGGATACCCTGACGTCAAACTATATGTAAGTCTTGATGGCAGAACGATCTATAAAGAGGCCGGTGGGTATATCATTTGACATCCTTGTGAAGTGGACAAGTTTATTCTCCAAGTGGATTTTGTGGTATTGGATTGTGACATGGACCAAGAGGTACCTATCATTCTTGTTTGTAATTTTTATCCACCGGGAGAGACATTGTCATGTAGAGCTGGGGAGATGAGATTTAGAGTGCAAGAGGATGAGGTCTCTTTCAAAATTTGTAAGTCAAAGAAGAAAACTGTGGAGTTTCAAGTAGTATCCGTGGTGGATGTTGAAAATGAGAAGATGAATGAAGAGGAGTTCGAGTACCCACCTTAAGAATAAAGAAATAAATACGTCATACCATGACAATAACTAAGGAACTAGGTGGGAGGCAACTCACAAATGCCACGAGAGTGACTCGTGTCCTTTTTATTTATTATGTTTTTGTAGGGTAGATGTTATCTTATGCATATGAATAACCCATGAATTTTTGACACTATATAGTGAATTGGATGAGCTTAAAAAGGTAAAGTGTGTAAATCTGCATTAAGAACTAAACAGGGGAGAAATTTGCCAAAATTGATATAAAATGCTGAATAGGGGAAAACAGGGGAGCAGAATCGTTGTCAGTTACCGCGATCGTGGCCCCCAAGCATGATAATAGTCATGTGGGTGTACACGATCACAATCCCTTATCCACGATTGTGGCCACTTCAGTCATTTAACCCCTAGTCTCCCTCATTTCCCTCACACTCCCTTTCAAGATTATACTCTTTAATTTGGGAAAATTTTTGGACAAGTTTGAGAGCTATCAAACATCAACCTTGCATCCCTTTGGATAAAAAATTTGGTAGGTGACATGAATCCATGCTTTTACTTTTGAAAATAATCCATATAATGCATGATTAAGAAAGGGCCTAAATTTTGATTGCTATGCTTTCCATGTTGTCATACTTGGTATAGGTGTGATACCAATTGTTTGATTAAGGTGTGAATACAAGTGGGGAAATCTTGAGTACCCAATGATGTGTGAAATAGGTAGACAAATGAGATATGCACACCAAGTGTTTGATAAAAAGCTCAAATAAACTTTCAATATTAATATTTGCTCCCTAAAGAGCACATTCACACATTTGTTAGCATTGTCCCACTGATCTTCAAATGCATCCATATTATATAACATTCTAGTAGCTTATGTTTGGAAGAAATATAAACATGCACAGTTGACAAGGAACCAGCCTCAGGTAGTGCAATCGTGGACATAGACCGCGATTGCGGTAACGCAAATGCGGTATTGACTTGGGATCGTGGTAACTGAGGACAGTTTCCTGCCATGCCAAAAATCCTGCACTTCCAATTTTTAGTCAAGAAATACCAAACAACAAGTCCAATGAACTCTAGTGATCAACGTAGCATATTTTTCATGATTAAAATGACATCAAAAGATATAATGTGTGCTTAGTGCTTTCGGGACAACATCATGGATAAGCATGATCATATCCGATTCATGACACCCGAATGCCACACTTTTTACCATAGGGATCTTTCGAGGATAAAGTTGCTCCTAGAGAGAGGAATTTACTTGGATAATATACCAGAGAAACTACCGGCATTTCATGACAAACTTGATGCCATCGGGTGGTGGTGCTTTGCCCCAGATCCATGCATTGCAAATGAGCAATGGGTCCATTAATTTTATGCAAACATTGGTGAAGTCTCTTTTTTGGACCCACTTAATGTGACTGTCAAAATTTGAGAAAAGCCGGTGAAAGTTGGGGCTAAACAAATCAATGATGTTTATGGGCTCAAGTAGGCAGATATGGGTGAATTCAAAGTGAAGAGGTGTAAATCGGGGAATTGGTTGGCAAAATGGTTATGCCCCGGCTAGGAACTCTCGTGGACCAAAACTAAAAGTAATATTTCCATGAACGACTTCACTTCCGAGGCTCGGGTATGGTTTCATATCATTTACAGCTGAGTTTCTCCTTGCACCTACATGACAATAGTCCTAGAATTGCGTGCTAGGATGGTTGCATGCATTCTAGATTGTATATCTCTAGATGTTGTTCAACTCGTGGTTAATGAAATAGATCATTTAAATATCCAAGGTGATACACATCTATTCTTTCCCTCCTTGATTACAGAGCTTCGCAAAAAAGTAGGGGTGGAAGAGTATGCTAGTGATACATGGGTGCACACTAATGCTCCCATTTTACCCTTTAAGGATTAGAGGTGAGGACGCACCCAGCAAAAATAAGAGAAGAAAGATCGACTTGGTAAAGACGGCATACAGTGAGCCTGAGTCTCATAGGCCAACCACCATGGGACCTCTTGAGAAGATTGGAGTAAATATTACAACCATAAAAGAGCTTGTGTCTAGTTTGCCCCAAGGACCGGGAGAGACTTCAACCACTCATCATTCTTATGCATCATGTACCAATTATGAGAAGTACAAGGAGGACCAAAAGAAGCAAGAAGCTACCATTGATAATCTTGAAAAGTCCTACTCCTCTTTGGCGGAGTCACACCGAGACCTATGGATCGCACATGAAAAAAGGTTTAAAGGGAGAATAAGAGGGATGAATTCTTTATCAGGATGTGGAAGGGTGTGAAGGGCCTATGGAAAGTTCTAAGGCCCCGAGATAGACTTCCTTGTTCTTGGGTGGATAGTGATGATAAAGCACCAGCCGATTGGTCTGATCTTGAGGAAGAGAGTGGTGATGTAGAGTTCAACAGTGATAGTAGCCCTTGATGCTATTTCAGGGACCACCCTTATATCTTTTACCCTTGATTATTCACGCAGTTGGGACACTATGATGTTTTCAGTTGGGGGTGTCTCCTTATTCTTATTCATTTAATTGGGGCCTATATTGTTGTCATTGCTACATATTTTTCTACTCTTTTGGATAATTCTCATCTTTATTTTTATTTAGGTTTTAATAATAGAGCATCCTGATGGTGCCCACATTTGCATGGATTAGTTATTTTGTTCTTAGTTTGCTATTTGAGTCTAAATTTCATTAGATAAACTTTTCCTTTGTAATTGGGTTTCTAACCATAGGTTCATGGGAAGTACGAGTACCCATGGCATCAAGGCTATAAAATGCAAGGGATGTCTGAGTACCTGTAGTATTGATAATTTAGGGTTGCGTTAAGATCCATTAGTAAAGTCTGAGTAACCATATGGTAGGTAGCCCATACTCTGAGCTCCAATGTGAGACGATAGCTTGGATGGATGCCATGATTAGAAAATTTTATATGGTGCGAATACAAAAGAAAATAACCCCCTCCATCTGAAAATTTTGCAAAATTTAGAGGCATGGACGTGAGCAACTTTGTGATGAAATTTTTCCTCTTTCTATCACTTCGAAAGTTGACTTCAGAAAAATAGTGAATACTCCATCTTCATCTCAAGCGGGTTGAACAATTAAACCCCCTTGACGACATTCGCATGCCATGTGTGTGAGGCTAATTATCTTCATCTCATGTGTACTTATACTATCTTGAAATTTCCCCTTTAGTCTTTCAAAGATTATTTTTGACTATGCTTGGTTGGTAAAATGATCACAGTCTATCTTGTGATTTTGGAAGTCCATTTTAGCCTAAAGATCCCACAAATACATAAGAGATACCCCAAGTCCCCCTCTTTAAGCCTTTGGACTTTTCTTTGGAAAACACATTACAAGTCGTGACCCTTCTATCATCCACTCTTGAACCCCATACTCCTTGATCTTGATAATTCAAATTGAGGCTAAAATCCTAAGTTGGGGGTGATGGAAAGAGAAAGAAGTATAGTTGGGGCGCAAAATCATAAGATGGTGATTATGATCTTGAGAAAGTAAAGCTTTTTGTATTTGAATAAAAAAAAGATCCTATAAAGGAAAGAAAATCTTTATCTATGTACAAAGAAATTATAGAAGAAGAGAAAAAAAGGAAAGTGGGAAAACCAAGAAAAAAGCAAAGGTAGGTAAAACAGTAAAGTGAAAAGAAGTGGCCCAATAAGTGAAGGATAAAAAGAGTATGATGTAGAAGTTAAAGGAGGGTGTAGCCTTGTTTTCCTAGGTTGAAACCCTACCCTACCCTAAACTACATTACAAGCTCAACAATCCGTTTGTGATTCCCAAAAAGTGTAGTCAATGTAGTGGTGATTGAAAATAGGGGCAAGCCTATGGCATGGTACTTGTTAAGATGGAGAACTTCTTGAGAGAGTGAGTGTTTTCACTTAAAATTACTTGTTGCATGATTGGTAACTAGGTATGTGAATTTCTTTTCTTTCTTGTAATGAGGCATGCAAACTCGTTGAGTTGGTTGATTTTTTCATCTTCCACACAATGAGACAAGTGGAAATATACCATGATTGTAGTCAACACGTGAGTCATTTTTAGAGTGTTAGGAATTGATACATAGTTGCTCCCTGAAGTCTATTGCATCATCCACTATTCCATATTATGATGAGGGTATTCATTAAAAGCCTATTTGACCATATGTGAAAAGCTTTTTGTGGTCGCAATCAAGTTTGAGTCTCCATAACCATTGAGTGTTAGAAAGAGGGCACACATATAAAGTTGTCTCATAGTAAGAGGTAGCGTTGCTTGAGGATAATCAAGGTCTTAAGTTGGGGGTGTTGATGAGTGGTGAGTTTACCAGTCATTAACACTCATTATTCGTCCGCATAAACTTGTTTTAAATGAATAAATGAGACAAAAGCTATGGTTAGATGCACTAATAGCCACTCTTTGCTGGCATAAAGTTGAAGAGACCAAAAGATGTAGATTGGAGATAAAAATGATAAAAAGAAAGTGAAGAAGAGTGCAGTTGAATATCTGGACTACATAAACCTTGGTTACCACGATTGTGGTCCTCTATCCGCAGTCGCAATCAGTCAAGACAGTCAGCACGACACGACCTCAGAACATAACAAAGGTCGCGTGGTCACGGTCGCGGATAGTCGTGCGCGATTGCAGTTCAACAGTAATATACCCAGGGGAAGATATGTAAAAGCACTTAGATGCATCCCAATCCATATTTAAGAAAAAACCCTTTCTTCTTTAGGCATTGCTTAGCTCACAAGATATTTTTAATTCAAGAATTGAAACCCTAATTTGGGAAATTGTGTAATTAATTTTGGAGGCTAAATATCTTAGGATTATTGTGAAGAATGAATTCTTTGGATAATATTCATGGTACATCTCGCTTTACTTTCTTCATGAGTAGCTAAGTAGTTTAGTCTTAGGATTAAATTGAACTAGAGCGTAATTTATATGTGGGTATTGTTGTGTTTGTATGATTGTTAGTTGTTGATTAAGGATTTGACCATTGCCTAAGCTTATGAGTTGGAATTTGATGGGTGAAAGCCCCAAATCTCCAAATGGGTTTGATGGGTGAAAGCCCCAAACTCTAGAAAACCTTTATCATCCTCGAAAGAGGGATGAAGGCAATGCTGGACAAGGCAATAATGGACAATTAAGCCTATACTTTGATACTATTTTACAATCTTAGAAATAAGTGTACTAGGGGTGTTAATAATGTCAAGAGCATCACCATAGAAATAGGGATTCTTGATTGAGGTATTGGGTGATTACGAATTTCACATTTGTTAGGTGCTCTAATGAGCCAATGGGTGAAATTGTTGTTTTGTTTTATCGAAAGATTAATCTCAATGACTTTCAACCTAGCCTATCCTTTAGTAAACAATGAAATTTCATGCTAAACCATCCATAACCCGCATACTTTTACCTTTAGGTAGACATAATCCCATGATTTCCCTCAATATTGTTGCTTAAAACAAAAGTGTCATCTCTTGATCATTTGCTAAAGATTGTACTAAAAGATTCCAAACGAATCCCCCAAGTTTATTTTACATGTCATTTTTGTTAACATTCCAGGTAACCTCGTAGTAATTTAAACACCCATAAGGTTTGAAGTCTATAATTCACTCCTTGAGATTCGACCCCAATTAAAATTGGGTTACTTGACAACGACCGCCTCACCCTCAATTATGGGAGAGAGTTGAGCGTTATCAAAGGGATAAATAATTCCATGATCAATCGATCAAAAACCATATGCACACATAAATAATCATATATCTAAATATATATACATAATAGACTGGGATAGGAAACAAGGTTTAGCATGAAGTTTAAAACATTAGCCTGGACTGTGTAGCTATCCCGTCATCTAGGCATCCACGGGCTATATGGGTTCAACTCTCCCTGTTAAAAGGGCCCAATGCGTGATAGCCAATGAACTAGAGATATACAAGGAAGAGAAGGGAATTCCTCGACCCCACATAATTCCAGGATACATATATATATACAAGTGTGACCTATGCACACAATCGTCAAGACCCCCACACCAGCAAACATGGTTTCTAGTGTTCGTCCTCCTGGGACTTACACTTTCACGGTAAGCTACACAATCCCCAATTAAGACCAATTAAAGTAGTTTACACATTCCTATTCATTAACCAAGAATCACCCATTGCAACAATTAACATTGGTATCATCATACCAATTACGCCTGCAAGATAATATCATTATGCCATTCCAATTATTCATCACCTTAGGGTAATACCTCGACCCACGTGTTTTATAATTAATTCAACGCATGACCAATAAGGCATTCCAAACCATTTTTATATGTTTAACCATTGATGCAATGCAATAGTTTAGGGGAGTAAGCCAAATCATGTGATTTTCCTTATTTCAAAGCCAATTATGAAAGTGGGTTGAGGGCAATATAATTTCCAAAACAAATTCCAAACAAAAATTATCAATTTAGGGGAGTGCCTTGACCCCATCCCATATTACCATACCCATGCACCCAATCAATTTAAAAACCATCAATAAAGCATAAATAATGCTTATAAAATCATGGGAATACCATTTAAACAACGATCATCCAAAACCCTCAACCCAAGATCCAAAACCAACATTTAAAACCATGTGAATATCAACATTGCATGCCATGAATAAAACACAAGTTCGTAGGGAAGAGATACATGCCTGAGAATATCAAGAATTCAGAGAGGAAACTAGAAAAATTGACCCCTAGGTGCTCAATCCCTTGAAAACCCTAGTTGTTCTTGCTTGCAGAATTCCAGAGAGTTTTAGAGTATTTTAAGATAATGGGGAGTTATGAGGACCATAGGGTAGTTTAGGTCGTAGGTTATGATTGGGTAAAGAGGTAAATAACCAAAGTACCCTCAATTAAAACACTGGAAAACTATTGCTAGATATTACCGGTCACATCCTGACTCATGACGACTAGATACAAGTTGTTGCATGGACTCATAGTCTGGGCAGACTATTAGACCCCCTTCACTGGTTTAGTCACGATTCCCACCCTATGACTCATGACCTCTCCTTACGACTCGTAGGGTCCTAGTTATTGTCATAGAAGAAATAATGGACCATTACACTGATAGGACCATGAGTCTCACTTTACAACTCGTACTATCTCCCTATGACATGATGTCCTTGTCGTACTCCTGATAGAAACTTTAGATACTCCACTTCTTTGATTACTAGTCCTTCCCTACAATTCATGACCATACCTTACGACTTATGAGGTGCCAGTCATATTCTGGGCAGTGAGCTCAAAACACAAAAATTTTAGAGAAAAAAATCTAGGGTGTTATATTACCCCCCACCCCCCAGGATCATTCATCCATGAATAAGGAGTTAAGGCATTTATTAGCACGAATGTAAGACAGGAATGCAATCACAAAACCATTAAAAAAGTTAGAAAACAAAAAGAGTGGGAAAACACATACCTTAAGCACGATTATCTAACCGGGGAACAAGAATGGATATTTGGATTTCATGACCTCTTCAGCTTCCCAAATAGCTTCTTCTACCTTATGGTTCCTCCAAAGGACCTTCACCGAAGGTACATCCTTAGTCCTTAAATAATGAACTTTCCTATTCAAATCTAAATAGGAACTTCCACATAAGATAAGGAATTCGAAACACCAACACTCTCAATAGTCACAACCAAATAAGGATCGCCCATACACTTCTTCAACATCGATACACTAAAAATCAGATGAATGAAACCCAAACTCAAAGGCAAATCCAATTCATTAGAAACATTGCCCACTCTCCTCAAAATCAACGACAGACCCATATAGTAGGAACTGAGCTTCCCCTTCTTTCCAAACCTCATCACTCCCTTCATGGGAGATACCTTCAAGAACACCCAATTGCCAACCTCAAACTCCAACTCTCTTCACCTTATATCCGCATAGGACTTTTGGCAACTCTGAGCAGTCTTAAGCCCATACCTGATATATCTTTACCTTTTCCAGGTCTTGGTAAACCATGTCCATACTGAATAATCTAGTCTTACCAACTCAAACCATCCAATAGGAGATCCATTCCTTCTACCATAAAGAGCCTCAAAAGGAGCCATCCCAATACTAGAGTGATAATTGTTATTATATGCAACTTAATCAGATACAGATGATCCAACCAACTACCTCCAAAATCAATCACACAAGCCCTTAGCATATCCTCCAAAGTCTGAATGGTCCTATCAGCTTGTCCATCCATTTAAGGTGGGAAGGGAGCTAAGGCTCCCCACATGCCCAGGCCTTTCTGAAATGAAATCTAAAAGTGAGAAGAGAACTGCGTAACTCAATAAAAAATGATGGAAACTAAAGCACCATGTAACTTAACGATCTCCTGAATAAACAATTTAGCATAATCCTCTTCAGAGTAAGTTATCCTTATAGGCAAAAAGTGAGTAGACATACTCATCCTATCCATGATGACCCAAATAGAATCATGCTGATTTGAGATCGCAGAAGACTGGTAATAAAATCTATGTTGATCATCTCCCATTACCATATGGTCAACTTAATCTCTTGAGACATACCACCCGACCTCAAGTGCTCAACCTTCACTTGCTGACACACTAGACACTTAGCCACGAAGTTAGACACATCCCTCTTCATTTGTTCTACCAATAAAACTATTTCAAATCTTGATACATTATTGTCGAACCTAGATGAACTATATATCTTGACTCATGAGCCTCAGCCAAAATACTTTGTTGTATCCCATCAATATCCAAAACATACAATCTACCTCGATACCTCAAGATACCATCACCCCCAATCTCATAATCCATAACCCTTTGAACCTACATCTTCCTTAATCTGCATAAAGATACGATCCAAAACCTACTTCTCCTTCACTTCAGAACCAAGAGATGATTTAGCCACTTTTTGTTCAATCACTCCTCAATCTTCAAAGTCCAAAACATGAACTCCTAGGTTATCCAAATAGTGAATATCTTTTATTAACCCTATTTTCTCTTCATCAACATGAGATAAGCTCCCCATAAATAACCTAAAAAGTGCAACCACATTAGCTTTACCTGGGTGACAGTGAAGACTCATATCATAGTCCTTGAGTAACTCAAGCCACTGACTCGGCCTGAGATTCATTTTCTTTTGAGTGAACACATATTTCAAGCGATCTGAATAAATGTCAACATGCACCCCACACAAATAATGGCACCAAATCTTCAATGCAAACACCATGCTCACCAACTCTAGATCATGAGTCTGATAATTCCTTTCATGAACCTTAAGCTGTCTAGAAGCATATGCTACCACCTTACCATTCTATATCATGACAAAACCTAGTCCCATATAAGACATATCACAGTAAACAACAAAACCATCAATACCCTTGGGCAGGGTCAAAACTAGCGCAGAAGTCAACTTATATTTCAACTTCTCAAAACTACCCTCACAAGCATCATACCATAAGAATTCACCTTTTTAAAGTCAACTTAGTCAACTGAGAAGCAATAGAAGAGAAGCTCTCCACAAGCCTCCTATAATACCCGGCTAAACCCAAGAAACTTCGAATGTCAATTGGAGTCAAGGGTTTAGGACACTTCTTCACAGCCTCAAATTACTATAGATCCACTATGATCCTTGCTAGAAATAATATGACCAAGAAAGGTCACATCATTTAACCAAAATCCACACTTTGAAAACTTGGAATACAATCGCTGATCCTTAAAGTCTGTAGGACTACTTAAAGGCGATTAGAATGATCCTTCTCACTCTTAGAATATACCAAGATGACATTAATAAACATGATCACAAGCAAATCTAAAAACTATCTGAATACCCGATTCATGAGATCCATAAAAGCAGTCGAAGCATTAGTCAAACCAAAGGACATGACCAAAAACTCATAGTGACCATACCGCGTATGGAAAACAGTCTTAGGGATATCCACCTCCCAAATATTCAATGGATGATAACCCGATTAAGATTAATCTTAGAGAAGCATCTAACACTCTAAAGCAGGTTGAAAAGGTCGTCAATCCTTGGAAGAGGATACCTATTTATCACTGTCACCTTATTCAACTGCTAATAGTCTATACACATCTGAAGAGACCCACTCTTCGTATGCACGAAAAGGACAGAAGCACCCCACAGAGAGACAATAGGATGGATGAAACCCTTATCAAGAATATCCTTTAGCTACTTCTTCAGTTCCTTGAACTTAACCAGAGCCATTCTATATGGAGGGATAGAGATATAACTGGTATATGGCAGAAAATCTATCCCAAAGGCTATTTCCCTAGAAATTCCAGTAAGATCATTGGGAAACACTTTAGGAAATTTATTAACCACCAGGATAGATTGCAAGGAAAGACTTTCAAAACTAGAATCCTTAACCTGAACTAGATGATATAGACACCTCTTGGAAATTAACTTCTGAGTTCTAAGATATGAAATGAACCTCCCCTTAGGAACCAAGGACTTCCCTTCTATTCTATTACCTCTTCATTAGGGAATTAGAAATCGACCCTCCAAGTCATAGAATTAAGATGAAGCTAATCCATCCCCAATATCACATCAAAGTCTATCATATCCAACTTTTCAGATCCACCAAGGTCTCCCTACCATATATAGATACCACAAACCCTTATAGACCTTTTTAGCCATAACAGAATCACCCACTGGGGTATACACATAAAGGGATCCAATATACTCTCGGGACCAAAACCAAAATGAACAGCCATAGAAGGGGTCACATAAGAAAGGGCAGAACCCAAATCAAGTAGATAATATACATCACGAGAGAAAAGTTTCAACATACTAGTAACAATATCAGGAGATGCCTCAAATTTCGGAGGGTGGAAAGCGAAAAAATTTAGCTCCGACCAGTGTCAGTACCAGAAATAGCACCCTTTGGTGCAAGAATAGAAGAAGTAGAAACCAAAACCTTATTAGCTCTAGTAGAAAGAAACCAACACCTTATTAGCTCTAGTAGCAATATTTGCTGACGGATAGTTTCTCTGAATATGACCAAGCTGGCCACATTTAAAACACAAATTCCTCCCCTCATTACAATAACCATGGAGCATCTGTTCATAGAATCTGCAGGGAGGATAAGATGGGGCTGACTGAGCTTCACTATTATGAGACTGGGCACCTTGTGCCTTAAACCCTTTGTCAGTCTGAAAGTGACGCTCACCAGATGCCATAGGATAAGGAGCATTACCCATAGAATATGAACCTAAGTTTCCCTAAGTCCTCTTCTTGTCCCACTGCCTACCATCTCTACCACTCTTCTACTGGCCTCCACCCTGCTTTGAATATCTAAACTTCTTATTTTGCTTTGTTCTTATTTCTTCTTATTTCTTCTTTTCATCTTTAACCTATTGCATATATACCACCAACGTAGAGATATCCATGTCATTATTGAATATTGCCACCTTACATGTAGTACTAAGTCCCAAGACAAATTCAAAGCAAATTTCCTCATTCTTGCCCTCATACTAGACACAATCTCTGGGGTATAGCAAAAAAACTGGTGGAATTTCAAAGCATACTCCTTTACAGTCATCCTTCCCTGCTTAAAGTTTACAAACTCCACAACTTTTGCCTCCCTCTACTCTTAAGGAAAGGATCAATAAAGAAAGGCACTCAAAAACTCATCCCATACAGTTGGCTCTGCATTATCACTCTTTAACTGCTCCCACTCCTTATACCACTGATATGCCAAATCCTTTAGCTAATATGTAGCAAATTCCACACCTTCATAACTGGAAGCGTGCATCACCTAAAAAATCTTTTCTATTTCATCGACAAATCCTTGAGGATCCTCCTCAACCTTAGAGACTATAAATATTGGGGGTTTAACCTCATAAACTGGCCAACTCTAGTGACTTCAGAAAATAGAGCAACAAAACCAACATGGTCAGGCTGACAAAATTGAGAAGTCACGAAGTAAGTTAGCAGGTGAATAGATTGATGAAACTCAACATTAGAAATGTCTCCTTGGGGCAATGCGGTATGAATGTTATTAGCTTACGAAGACCATAAAGGATTTATAGGGACCGGTGAAACTCCACAAGGGGCAGTACAATCAGGAGAAGGGAACCTAGATCGGGTATAAAATCTATAAATAGGGTGAGTTCCATCCATATTGTCCTCAAGTGGGATAAAAGGGTTTCCATAATCATCAGATCTTCAAGAAGACATGATCTGAAATACGAACAAATGGAGATTAGAGGAGTTTTCAAGACCTTAGACTCTATAGCCTGAAAGTAGATCACATGTAAAGGGAAACTTTTCTAAATGCCTCGTTGCCTCTTTCTTATTAGTGTGGAACGCTACACACCCATAAAAGAGACTCTACTTGACACAGCTTTATGGACACCCAATGACCATGAACCTAGGCTCTAATACAAAGGTTGTCATGACCCGAACCAGGGCCTAGTCGTGACAGTTATCTCAAGTCCGCTAAGAACCCTAGGAAACCCCCAGAAGCCTAGCCAAATAAAACACAATACAACTATTAGTTGATGAGTTTTGAAGATATAACAAGATAGAGTTGAGTTTCAAACATATAACAAGATAGAGATGGGTTTCGAACATATAACAAGATAGATAAATCAATAACGAGAGGGATCTAAGAATCAATAATACAATCCACCCAAAGTTTATCCACAAAGCCTCTAAGAAACCAAATATTAACCTAAGTTGGGACATGCCCTCGACCATAGTAAAAAACCCACCGAAATTGTCTAAAACATAAATAAAGAAAAGACCATAATGTTGGCCTTCCAAATAATAGAATCTCACTACTTCAAAACTAACTCACGAACAATCCAAAAATCACCTACCACTATATAAGGAAATGGAAGTGTCTTTAGACCTCGTATCGCGTTGGGATACAATATTTGGGGATGGTTAATAGGGAAAGCACTAGCATATAACTCAGGGAAGGGATAAAATAAGGCTATGATTAATTGATCCAACACAATTCAAAACCATATACACACAATCATATACATATATTTATATACATATATATGTATGCATATATATATACATATATATATATTTATATATACATATATATATATATACATATATATATTTATATATATATACATTTATATATACACACAACAACAATGACAACAACATACCTAGTGTATTCCCATATAGTGGGGTTTGGGAAGGGTAGAGTGTACGCAGATCATACTATTGCCTCAGGTAAAGTAGGGAGGCTATTTCCGATAGACCCTCGGCTTAGGACTAAAAATAGTATAATAAACACAAAACATAAATACATATAAACTCATACAATATTGAAAAATAAACTCACACTTCTAGACATAAGGTAATACTAAAAATTATATATCCTAAACCCTAGACAACACTCAACACCACGAATAAGAAATATTCGACACAAATAAAGAATTTTCCCCTACTATTATCGATGCACTCCCGCCCCTAACCCTCTATGCTAATCTGCATCCTCCATACCTTCTTATCAAGGGTCATGTCCTCAGTATGCTATAACTACTCCATATCAGACCTAATCACCTCCTTCTAATATTTCTTTGGCATACCTCTACCCCACCTAAAACCATTCATAGATAGTATCTCACACTTTGTAATGGAGTATTAGAGCCCCTCCTCATCACATACTCGAACCAATGTAACCTCACTTCTCGCATCTTGTCCTTCACCAAAGCCACTCCCACCTTCTCCCAAATAATCTCATTCCTTACGCTTTCTTTTCTTATATTTCCACACATACATTACAACATCCTCATATCTACCACTTTCAACTTTTGGATATGGGAATTTTTAACTGGCTAACACTCAGCTTCAAATATCTATCTACTGTCCTCACATGAGTCTTGGTACCATCATACATGTCCTGAATCGACCTAGTGTATTCCACAGGCACCCCTCTAGCCTCCAAGTACCTCCACAAATTCTCACTGGGAACTCAGTCATATGCCTTCTCAAGATTAATAAACACCATGTAAAAATCCTTTTTTTCTCTCCCAAAACTACTCCACTAATCTCCTCACAAGGTGAATAGCCTCAGTAGTCGAACGACCTGGCATGAAACCGAACTAATTCTCAAAGATAGTCATGATCCTTCCCAGCCTCATCTCTACCACCCTTTCCCAAAACTTCATAGTATGACTCCCCAACTTAATACCTCTGTAGTTGTTGCAACTTGGAATATTTCCCTTGTTCTTATTTAATGGAATTATCATACTCCATCTCCATGCTTCAAAAAAATTTGCTACCCTAAAAATGATGTTAAACAACCTTGTCAACCACTGCAAACCTGCCCCGCCGTTGCTTTTCTAAAAATCCACTAGAATCTCATCTGGCCTCATCGCCCTACCCCTATGTATACTGCAAATAGCTTTGTTGACCTCCTCAACCTTGATATGCTTATAATAACCATAGTAGCGACACTCCTTAGATTTCTCTAAGTCCCCCAACACAAAACCTTTGTCGTTCAAAAGTTTATGAAAATAAGATTGCCACCTCTTCCTAATATGGGCATCCTCAACCAAAATAATATCATCCTCTCTCTTTATATGCTTCACTTGTCAAAGTCATTATCCCTACACTTCTTCTCCTCAGCAATCTTATACAACTTCTTATCCCTTCCTTTCTCCTTTAAAGCCACACATAAACTCTCAAAAGTTGCTTTCTTAACTGCCGTAACCACTAACTTAGCCTCTATTCAAGCTAACTTATATTTCTCTTTATTTGTCTACCTCTCCTCCTCATCCTTTCTCTCAACTAACTTAGCATAAGACACATTCTTTAACTCCACCTTACTCTTAACCTCTTTGTTCCACCACTAGTCCACTTGATGCTTTCCAGATTAACCTCTCTAGACACCAAACACCTCTTTAACGGTCTCCCTAATATAACTGACAATCATTTCCCATATACTATCCATATCGTCTCTACTCTCCCAAGCCCCCCTACTCTTTAAATTCTACCCCAACTCTAAAGCACTAGCCAAAGTAAATCTAGCCCACTTAATCCTGGGCCGATCCTTCCCACTCTTTTTATTTCTGCCCTTATTGATTACCAAGTCCATTACCAACAACCTATGTTGAGTCGAAAAATTCTCGGTAGGTATGACTTTACAATATTTACATAGCACTCTATTACCCTTCCTAAGGAGCAAAAAGTCTACCTAAGTCTAGAAAACTAAACTACAAATGGTAATAAGGTGTTTCTCATTCTTTGAAAAGCTCGAATTCACTATACACAACCCAAAAGCCCTAGAAAATCCAAAAGAGAAGTACGTCCTTCCTTCCTCTCCCTAAAATAAAAAATGCCATGCACATCATCATAACTTCTCGACAAAGACCCATTATGTACATTGAAATCTCCTCCCATGAAAACCTTCTCAGTGATAGGGACACCCTTTACCACCTTATCCAAAACCTCCTAAAAGCCCTTCTTGTCCTCTTCTTCCACACCTACTTGTGAAGCGTAGGCACTAATAAGGTACACCGTAGACCTTTCAATGACCAAATTAATAGACACAACCTATCACGAACTCTCTTAACCTCCACCACCTATTCCCTAAGTTCTTCATCTACAAAGATACGTACCCCATTCATATGCCTCACGCTTCTCGAGTATCACAACTTATAACCATCCACATCTGTCGCTTAGTGACTACTCATTTAGTTTCTTGGACACACACTATACTAACCCTCCTCTTTTTAAGAATCTTTACTTGATCTACAGACTTACCTTGAAGCATTACTATGTTCTAGGACCCAAATATCGACCTAGAAGGACCCTTATCCCAACTAGCCCAACTCCTCCTCGCCTCTAACCCCAAACTCAAACCTAAACCTAAACCCGACCCTAACCCTGACCCCAACTTATGACATGACCCTAGTTCACCATCTATAACACCATCCACCACTCAAGGAGACACAATAGAAGAAAATAAATAAAAATTAGACAAAAACACCATGAGGAAAAGGGTATGGCTAAAAATAACTAAATAAGCAAACAAAAACCAGCAAGCAGGCTTGACACTCAGAAGCAACAACAAGAACTATACTACCCACCATAAATAGGTATGATAATAAGGAACTCCTACTATGTTTTGGAGAAACCAAAACCAAAACTCCCACAGGAATAATCAAGAAAACCAGATAAGATATCAAGATAGAAAAAGAGACCAAAATCCTGTACCAAATAAACTAGATATGAATAAAATAGATAAGAATGAAATAAGTGCACCTAATACTGGGAGAGATGCAGTGAAGGACACTTTCTTGATCGTTTTATTGAATTTCAACAAATTAGTGCTAAAGTTGGTTGTCAAAATTTGCTTCCATCGCCTTTACACTACTTTTGATATCACATTCCTATAATTGGTCACCAGAGAATGTGCTGGTTGGTGAAAACTGCGTTGGTCATTAAAATCTTGATGTCACCACTTGTGTGTCGAAAATGGACTTGTATTACCTAAAAAGGGTTATAATAAAGAAAAGTGAGGAGAGCCAAAATAAGATAAATACAGTCAATATGCTGAATATTGACGTCCTTCACCGTAAAATGATATTTTCCCATGAAACTCTGAAGTTGTCTTGGTGTGGTGACTATGATGCTAATTCTCCATCGAAATTTAAGGAGATGGAGGTGGGAAGAGGTTGTAATTATTGGTTTCTCCAGTGGTGGGCGACACTACAAAAGGCAATGAGGATGGTTCTCTCACCGGTAATGGTGAGAGTAGTGGAGTATCACCGGTGAGAAGGTGAAGGCAGAGACTTGTTTATGATTGGTGGGTTGTTCAGAGTGGTCATCAATGGTTGCCGCATGAAAGATACCAAACACTTGAATTTAAACTTGACATTAATTAGCTGTAGGCATGTGAATATTTTGTACAACTATTACATGAATATGATAATTAGATACAATGTGATGTCAATAGTGTCATTGTATATATGGAAATTCTATACATATATATGTGTTTGTGTGTATATATATAGCATGCTGGGATAGGGAACAAGGTTTAGCATGAAGTTCAAAACATTAGCCTATACTGTGTAGCTATCCCATCATCTAGGCACCCATAGACTATATGGGTTCAGCTCCTCCTGGTGAAAGGGCCCCAATGCTTATTAGCCACATAAATCAGAGGAATCCAAGGAACACTAGGGAATGTACTGACCAAACGTCATTCCAGCATACATATATATATATATATATATATATATATATATATATACAAGTATGAACTATACAAACGGTCTTCAAGACCCCCTCGCTGAAAAATGTGGTTTCTAGTGTTTGGCTTCCTTGGGACTTACAACTTTACGATAAGCTACACAATTACCCATTAAGCACAATTGAAATAGTTTACACATTCCCAGCCATTTACCTAGAATCATCTATTACAGCACATACCAATGGTATCGTCCTACAAAATACACTTGCAAGCTAATATCATTATGACATTCCAATTATTCATTACCTTGGGAGAATGCCCTGACCCCCATGATTTAACAAGTTAAAATTAGGGGAATGTCTCGACCACCGAAGTTTATAATTAATTAAATGCATGACAACAAGGACTTCCAAACCATTTTTATCTATTTAACCATTTATACGATGCAATAGTTTAGGGGAGTAAGCCCAATCATGGGATTATCCATATTTCAAAGCCAATTATGCAAGTGGGTTAAGGGAAACACAATTTCCAAAACCAATTTGAAACCAAAATCATCAATTTGGGAGAGTGCCTCGACCCCCATCTCATATTACCATATCCATGCATCCAATTAGTTCAAAAACAATCAATAAAGCATAAATGATACATATAAAATCACGGGAGCACTATTTAAACAACAATCATCCAAAACCCTTAACCCAAGTTCAAAAAACAATATTTTAAACCAATTATTTATCAATATTTCATTCCATGAATGAAGTACAAGTTTGTGGAGAATAGATACATGCTTGAGAATATCAATAATTTGGAGAAGAAACCATACAAATGACCCCTAGGTGCTCAATCCCTTGAAAACCCTAGTTATTATTATGTGGAGAATTAAAGAGAGTTTTAGAGTATTTTAAGATAGTGTAATGGGGAGTTATGGGGTACCTTAGGTCATGGGTTTTGATTATAGAAATAGGGAAATATCTAAAGTACCCTCTATTTAAACACATGAAAACTTTTGCCATTCATTACGGCTGATGTCATGAATCATGATGACTGGATATGAGTTGTTGCATGGACTCATAGTCTGGGCAAACTCTTAGATACCCTTTACTAGTTTAGTCACGAGTCCCACCCTATGACTCATGACCTCACTTTATGACTCGTAGGGTCGAAATCATCATCATAGCAGAAATAATGGATCATCACACTGGTGGGACCATGATTCTTACTTTACAAATCATACTATCTCCCCATGACTTATGAGGTCCTTATCGCACTTCTGACAGAAAATTTAGATACTCCACTTCTTTTGTCACTAGTCCTTCCCTATGACTCGTGACCACACCTTACGACTCGTAAAGTTCCAGTCATATCCTGGGTGGTGAGCTCAAAACTAAAAAATTTTAGAGGAAAAAATCTGGAGTGTTACATTAATTTAGTTCACATATAGTAAGAAGGGGGTATTATTCATCAATACATGGTTTAATTTTTGTTAATTTTGTTCTTTCCATTAAACCACTCCCAAACACAATATATAAACATTTTTACACCAATCAGTACTCTTTTGAGGGCTTCAGTTTTACCTCTTTCCTTCTTAAATTTCACACTTCTTAACCATATTAATTTTTTAACTAAAGCGCTTAGGAGCTTTAAATAAAATTATGGTCATCCAAAGAAGGGGAATTAGATACATATAAGACTTTGAAATAATATAATCTAAAGGATCAACAGGGCTAACTAAGACCATTCAAGAAAAGGTAGATTAAAGCGGGTCCAAAAGATAGCTATCAAAGAAATATGCATGTCATCTTCTAAACCTAACATTCTTTATTTTGATTTGAACATACACCACGTAAGTTCTACACATCAAAACACTACAAAAAATATACAAGAAAACTCACATCACACAAGGCACATACTCAAATCAAGTTGGATCCCCATAGACACTAAACCAAAAAGTATCATGAATTCTGAATTAAGCCAACATCACATGAGAGTCATACAAATGAGCCTAGAAGTCTCAAAAATAGTCATTCAAATTAATAAACATGCTTCACATTCAAAACTAAATTGCATCATGTAATCATTCATAGAAACTTAAAAGAAAATCTCACTTATTCCTAATATAAAAACTTTTAAAATTTACTGCTACAAAGGAAAAATGATTATTGGGTTCAAAGGGCACCCCCTTGAAAAAGAACCAAAAAGAAAAACCAAGGTGTGGGTGAAATATGCCCTATGAGACTGACACCAACAACCCTAAATAATAAAGAAAGAATCTTTTTGTAATTTTTTTTAATAATCTAGTCAAAAACTAACAAAAAAATAGAAACAAAGCCTATAGAAAAACTTCACCCTAAATTATGGGAAGATTCCCCCACCCCATACTTAAAATCATACTATTTCCCTAAAGTATGACTAGATGTAAAACCAGAAGTACTCCCTGAGGCCTGTAGGCTAGCTAACTACAGCTTTATCATTAATAGGATTTGGTAGACCCACACCCAGTCTTTTCCATTCTTCTTATCTTGGTTTTTCGATATTCAGACTTTTCCTAAACTTGTACTTCACAAAAATATAAATAAAAGTGATATTAAAACAAAAAACAAAAAACAAAAAACAAACCTACCTTAATTTGGGTTGCCTCCCAAGCAGCATTTGATTTAGTGTTGCAGCATGACCCACATAACTACTTCTTAAGTCAATTCCTTCAACCTTTTCTCCTACTTGGAGGCTATTTTCTCACTCTTTTTAGACCTCTTGAGTGCTTACTTTCAAGGACTGCAACTTTCTCAACACTTGCTTTTTAGTTAATTCTTTTGGCTTCTTACCTTTGGGCTTAATTTGTGGCTTGGGCAACTTTATACGATAGTTATAAGATGTCATTAGTGGTTTGCACTCCACCATACCACACTCATCCACTTTCATAACTATAATAATATACAGATCCTTATAGTGTGAAAGTGGATTAAGTGGTTTGTATTCTTTAAAGACCACCTCTTCATCATCCAATATTATTTTTAGAGTTCCCTCTCTAACATCAATTAGTGCTCATCCAGTCACCAAGAATGTATGTCCCAATATGATCGCCACCCTGCCATATGCATCATAATAAAGAACAATAAAGTTAGCAGGAATAATTAACTTACCAACCTTAATAAGCATATCATCGATGATTCCTTTAGGATTCACTCTAGTTCTATATACCATTTGGAGCACCACATAACATGGACTCAGTTTTCCTAAACCAAGAGTATTGAACCTTGATAGAGTCATCAATTTTGTGGTTTCCCTAAGCCAATCAAAGTATGGACCACATCATTATCACCATTTTGTATAGATAGGGTGAAACTCTATGGGTCTTTCAGCTTCTTTGGTATTTTTCTCATTATAACTGAACTGCACTTCTCAGTAAGTGACGTTGTCTCAATGTTGCCCAAATTAGTCTTATTAGTCACCACATCCTTTAAGAACATAGGCATACCCTACAAAATATATAATAATGAGAGGTTAATATGATGTTCTCTAAGTATTTCAAAAATCATCTTGATAAATGCATCCTCCTTAGCCTTTTTAAACTTTGAAAGGAATAGTTGTGGTGGTCTCTCTTGTCCAAACTCAGCTGCCTTTGTTATTGGGTACTCAGACTTCCCTAAATTTTCCATATCTTTGGAAGAAACTTGATTCTCCTCTACTTTCTATGAGACTAACTGTGCTTGTTCCTCCCATTTTTTCTTTGGAGGTCTATCAACAAGATCCTTTCTACTCCTTAAGATGATCATAATTACCTGCTTTGGATTCCCTGTGTCACTTGGCAAACCCTCTTATGGTATGGTATTCTGAGACTGTGCTAACTTCCCCAACTATGTCTCTAGATTCTTTTATGAAAGTTGCTTATTTTTAAATCTCTATATCCATTTGTTCTTGATTAGCTAGGATCTTTTTCATGGTCTCCTCAATATTACTGCCTGCATATTTTGTTGCTACTAAAATCACTAAGTCTACACCTGATTGTTGTCCCATGAATAGTTGGGCTTACTCTACCACTTATTATTATAGGCATTCCTATAGTTTTCCTTTTGTGCATTGGCCATAAAATTTATTGACTCCTAATTTTCTCCAGACAAGTATGATACCACAAAATATCTCTCCATGATGAGGTCTGCTAAATTATATTTACCTAATCCTGAGGTTGGTTCATATCTAACTTACTAAACTCTTTCATCATTTGATTCTGCAAGGCTAACAATTAAGCGACTAAAGCTATGAAACTATCAACCTCAATCATCCTAACTAGCTTCTTCACTATATTTCTAAAGATATACCCATGCCAATTAATATTTCCTTGGACAATTCATTTCAGTAAAGTATATATCTCATCATAAATTTTTTCTAGAGTTTGACAACCTACAACTGAATCTAACAAAATTTTTATGATATGGTCAAGAACTTTTATGAAAGTGTGAGATATTACCTCATTGGTTTTTTGGTGGTGTGGGCAATCCTTGAGAAGCGATTTGAACCTTTCCCATGCATGGTATAAATTCTCGTCTGGCTTCTGCCTAAAAATCAAAATTTTACTGTTTAACCTTGTATCTTATCAGATGGGAAGAATCAAATGAGGAATTTCTTTACTAGATCCTCCCATGTGGTGATAGAGTTTGAAGGTTCTCCCTTCATCCATTTATTTTCTTTCCCCAAAAGTGAGAAGGGGAAGAGAGAGGTACTCACATAGTATGTAGAGACTCTAGTAGGGATGAATGTATCACTAATATCTAAGAAAATTTTCAAATGCACTTATGGATCATCATGTGACAAGATAATGAACTTCCCCCTATTGTGTAATAGTTGCACCATAATCTGTTTTAGCTTAAATCTGCCTTCAAGTTCTGGTCTGCGGATAAAAGAGTTAACATTGGTTGCGAGTAGGATTTTCACTTTGTGAATTATCTTGCGAGATGGTGGATCTTTAACTATTGATGCAGAAATAACATTCTCTTGTTGAATCTATGGTATTCAATAGTGATGTACTGCTTTACAACACCCTGGATTTTGATCCTTGAAAATTTCTAAAATTCTATCCTCAATTTCCTCATTATCACTCACCCTGTGAGTGTTAGGGTGTCATTACGGGTTGTAGAACCCTAATCGTAGCCTTACTAATATATTTGAATAAGTTTCTAAGTTGACTATGACTAACACCCAATGAGTCATCAAGACTTATAATGAGTCATAGTTTTTTAATCGTAGGAAAACCAGTGTACTATCCTAAGTTCTTGTGGTGACTAAGACAAGCATATTATGAGTCATAACGTTAAGATATAATTTGTATAGTCCCTCCCATAACCAAACTAGTGTGGGTTCCCATATGGTACTGTCTGGACTTCGACTGGGCTAAATAAGCCGTAGGGTGACCTTACGAGTCGTTGGTCACTAGTAGTGACTGGGCATCACTTTCCAGTCTTTTTTATAAGGGCATCCTGGTAATTTTCCTCTTTCCCCACTTAGACCCCATGACTTAAAACCCTTTTTGGGACTTCATTAACCTACTATTTACAATAAAAAACAGTCTCAAACTCTCTAAATTCCCTCAAGCATGATACATAGGATTTCTAAAAAGTTGGTCATCCAAGGGCTCAGGGTTGATTTGTTTCCATAAATCTTGGTATTTCAGGTATGTTACTCTTCCCCAATTCTTAATTAATTAAAAACATGTCTTCAAAATAGTTTAATTGTATGGTTTTGAATGTGGGTTTTGTTATAGTTGAGGGCTTTGACATGATTAATTTTTAAATTGTTTTCCCATGGATTAAATATTATTGTTCTTGCTTTATAAATGGTTTTCAACTTGTGGGATCCATGGGTATGGTGAATAAACTATGAAACTAAGATTTCCCTAATTTTATGAGCAATGATAATTAAAGTGGTAAGGAATTCAACCCCATATTGTTAAATTAGCCTTGAATATGAAAAGTATGCACATTGAACTACCTTGAACTTTTGAATATATTAAAAACTAATGAAGCATAATTGTTTTGAATTAAAGCTTGTGGAATTGTGTAATTCCCCAAGCTATTGCATAATTGAATCACGGAGATTATGAATTTTCCCAAATAAGGATAATTGGTTTGGCATGTAGATACTACCTTACAAGTGTAGTTGGTATGATGATACCAACAATGTATGCTAAAATGTGTATTATGATTTAATGAATGGGAAGGTGTGATAAATATTTTAATAAGGCTTAAAATCAGGTTGTGTAGCTGATTCGTGAAAGTGAAGGTCCCAGGAGACCAATACCAAAAAACCATATTTTTTGATGTGGGGGTCTAAATGATCGGGTGGTTCGATTCCCCCTTATTTTATGATTGAACGGTTTGAGTCCCTCATATTATATTACATGATTGGGTTCTTAAGTCACCTTGGTATGTCGGGAGGTTTGAGTCCCCCATGGTACATATGTACATCCTCTAGTTTATATGGCTATACGCACTAGGGCCCTTTCAAATGGGGGAGAGCGAGACCCATATAGCCCGTAGGTGTCTTCTTATAACAGTTGAGCTATACAGTCCATGCTAAGGTTTTAAACACTCATGCTAAGCATTTTTCCCTATCCTATCATGTTATATATATATATGCATATGCTTGTGTGTATTTAAATTTTAAATAATTTTGATATATATATATTTTGGAATTATTTACCCCCATTCTTGACTTACATGCTATTGCTTAACCTACTAACCATCTCCAGTTACTGTATCCCCAGGCGATGTAGGCATCAGAGATACTTCTAATTTTCCTGAATAATTTTAGGTGGATCAACTAGGTTCGTCGATTGTTGTGGTGAAGTGGTGAGCTTTCATTCTTTGGAAGACTTGGTTATTTCATCAATTTCCTTTCTTATACTAAAATTGAAGAGTTCACATTATCATTGTCATTGTCAGGGTTGAGAGTATGTCCCAACTTAGATTTATTTTTGATATGGTTAAGAGGCTTTATGGATATTACTGTGGATTGGGTTTATGATGGTTGACACTATTAGTTGTCTTAAGTTTATTATCTCCTATCTTGTTATATGGTTGGAGGTCAACCACTTCTAGGTGGTACATTCTATTTTTCTAGGCAAAAAAGGGTACTCTTCAATCCTCGGTGGACTTGAGATACTCATCACGGCCAAACCCTAGTGTAGGTCATGACAAAGTTTGTATTAGAGTCTAGGTTTGGTTTAATTGGGTATCCACAAAGCCTTGTTAAATAGAGTCTCTTTTATGGGCATGTAGCATGCCACACATATAAGGGAGAGGCTATGAGACAATTAGGAATGTTTCCCTTTCTTGTGATCTATTTTTGTGCTATAGAGTCTGAGGTCGTGAATTTCCTCTAATATTCATTTGTTTGCATTTTAGATCATGCCTCCCCAAAGATCTGATGCTTGAGGACAATGTCTATGGAACCCGTCCTACTTATGGAGATTAGACCCAATCTAGGGATCCTGCTTCTAATAGCTTACATGGGGTTCCTCCATATTCCACTAGTCCTTCTTAGGCTCCTTATGGTGATATGACGAATGCTGAGTTTTGTCGTTCGATCCATCTGCTTACTAAATTGGTGGACTCTCATTCTCTCCAATTTGAGCATGAGAGTAATATTTCTCCTTCTTCTAAGGCCACTAGATTTGGCAAGTTTATGAGGCTCAAACCTCCTGATTTTCACTGATTCTAAAGTTGAGAAAGATTCTGAAGTCTTAATTGATGAGATGGAAACTATTTTTTTGGTGATGTATGCTTCTACCTCTGAGGGTGTAGAATTTTTTGCATACCAACTGAAGGATATAACATATCAGTGGTATGAGAAGTGGGATCAGTTTATTGGAGATAATGTGGAGTTGGCTTTATGGAAGGATTTCTTTGGTGCTTTTCTTTATCTCTTCTTTCGTCAAGAGTTGAGGGAAGAGAAGACAGATGAGTTTGTGAATTTGAAATAGGGTAAGATGATTTTGAAAGAGTATGCCCGCTCCAAAGTTTCTTTCCTCTATGAGGACTCAAATGAGGAGATTTACTTTAGGGCCTTCCTGTGATTTGATTTTAGAGAGCAAGACTGCTTTTTTGAATAAGGATATGGACATCTTTAGGTTGGTTATGTAAATGCAGCAAGTTGAGAAATAAAATAAGAAGCAAGCAGAGATAAGAGATAGTATGATGAAGAAGTTTAGATATTCTCAGCAGGGAGAAGGATACCAGAATAGTGATAGAGATGGCAGGCAGAGGTCTAAGAAGAAGTGGGGAAATTCTGTTTCCTATTGTATGGCTAGTGTTCCTTATTCAAAGCCATCAGGTGATCATCATTTTTAGAGTAGTACTTGTCCTAGGGGATCAATCAACTCCATCATATCCCCCTTGTAGATTTTATAGTCAACTGCATCATGGTGTTTGTGAAGAAGGAAGGAAAAAGTGCTTTAAATGTGGTCCGATTGGTCATATGCAGAGGGATTGTCCTTTTAGGGTTGCTCTTGGAGAAAATGAGATCCCTATTGCTACTTCATCAGCTCTTACATCAAGGAGTTCTACTTCTTCTTCTGGATCTGACACTGGTTAAAATCATGTATACGCTCTTGCCACCCGACAGGCTTCTAAGGCAACTCCCAACATTGTTACTGCTATGCTAAAACTCTTCTATCATGATGTATATTGTCTACTAAATCCCGGGACTTCCCTCTCTTATGTGACCCTATATGTGTTTATTTATTTTAGTTTTAGTCCTGAGTGTATTCTGGATCCCTATTTGTGTCTACCCCGATGGGTGACTATATTGTGGCTAAAAGAGTCTATAGGATTTTTGTGGTGTCATTCTATAGTAGGGAGAACTTGGTGTATTTGATAAAATTGGACATGTTAGATTATGATGTTATTTTGGGGATGGATTGGTTGCATTTGTGCTATGCCTCTATTGATTGTTAGACCTGAAGTGTCAACTTCTAATTCCTAAATGAGCGAGTGATTAAGTAGGAAGGTAGTTCCATGGTGCCTAAGGGAAGGTTCATTTAGTATCTTAGAGCCTGAAAATTTATTTTAAGGGGGTACCTCTACAGATTAGTGATTATTTAGGTTCTAGATCCGAAGGTCCTTTCTTGCAATTTGGGGTGTACATATGTCGGGTTGGTTCTGTTTTTATTAAAAAAAACCAAACCAATCATGTGGGTTTATTAAAACTATAAACCAAATCAAAACAACATAAAATTGGTATTTTCGGTTTAGGTTTTAGTCAGTTTTTTCATAATCTTTGGTTTTTACAATTATATTGTGATCAAAGACTAGATCAAATATGTTTTCACTCATGTGCTAAGGAAAAATCATAATTATGAAAAAATGAGGAGCTAAAAACTCTTATGAAACTAAAAAGTGAGATGAAGAGTGAAAAGTTTAGGTTTTAAGTTTATATTGGGTTTTTGATCATTTAATTAGAAATTAATGGACAAATATTACAACTTAAAGGCCCAAATCTAAATATATATCTACATGTACTTTCAAATTATTGAAAATTACTAAAACTAGTTGAAAAAGTATTTAAAAAGTAGATTATAATTAATATTTTATGCATAAAAAAGTATGAATATTATATATATATATATATATTATGTCGGTTTGATTAAGGTTTGGTTTGACTTTTTTTTGGTTAACACCAAACCAAACCAAGAATGGTCGGAATTTTTTTCTAACGCCAAACCAATCAAACCAAACTATACATCGTTTTTTTTTCTCGATTTGGTTTGGTTCATCGGTTTGGTTTGACTTGACGGTTTGGTCTGTACACCCCTACTTGCAATCTGTTCCTGTGGTCTATAAGTTTCCTGAGGTATTTCCTGATGATCTTCCTGGTGTTCCTCCCAATAGGGAAATTGATTTTGGGATTAATATTCTTCCATTCAGTCATCCTAAAATACCTAGGCTTTGGACCCTTAGAAAATTTCATTAGTTGAAGCTTCTAGACTAGTTATGACTTTAGGGTACCAGTTGTACCCTTGGATATGACTTAGTAATCCCCTTCTGTATGCTAGGCTGTGTGTTGGGGGTTACATAATTTCCAAGATATGACTTAGCCTCCCTATGGTCGTATATTAGGGTACGATTCCTACACTACCTAGTCGTAAGTGTTAAGCTTGACCTAGATGAAACTGTCTTGGTTATGGTTTGGGGCTATGGTTTCGGTTACCATTCGTTCCCTTGGGTACGAGTCATTAGTGTGTGATCATAACTTTGGAAGTGTAGGGGTCTTTTTGAGGCCTATGGTATGTGTTAGAGTACCACTCATACCCTAAGGTACAGTTGAGTTAAGTGAGTCGTACCCACCTGGGAAGTCGCTTTTCAGATTTTAAGTCAAGGGCTCGATGGACATTTCCTACCCAAAAACCTTTAAGTCCCCTCACTATATAATGTATTATGTCCTCCTAATTACTTATTTGGAATATCAAACCTCCAAAATACACTTTTGAATATTGGAGGCTAGGGTTCCAAGGGGTGTACATCTAGAGGAAAAGAGAAGTCAAGTTCATCCTTGAATAAAGTTGTATTAAGGCATGTGACTCTTTCCCTTATTATTAACTCAAAAATCTTGTGTTTTAAACATGTATTAAGATTTGTAAATGATGATTTGAAATCAAATACAGAGGGTTCTAATGCCTAGTGATGATTAATGTTTATTCTTTCTTAGACTTGTGTTTATACCTAATATTGGTGATGATTTGAAGATGTGGGTGCTTTTTGTTTGTGGTTTAACAAATGTGTCTTGAGTAACCCTAATATTATTGATTTCTATTTTGATTTTGGCCTTGATAAAGGCATGTCCATAAGGTGTTTGTTAAAATGTCTAAGAGAAATGTGTAGTCATATGTTGATGATGATTTGAGCTAGGGAAATGTCCCAATAACTATAAGTGGTTGGTAAATGGTATGGTAAAGACCTTGTTATCCATGTAATAAGTTAATTTATGATTTAGATAGTTTGATGGCTAAAAAGGTTGAAGTCCCTAAACATGAACTTGAATAGTGTTTGAACTAAAGTGTGGCTTAAGGATGTTAATAAAGAATGAATGGCTTTGTAAGGGTCTTAATGACAATAAATTGAATTTAATGATGAATTGAAATTAAGTCATTGGCCTATTAAAGTGTTTGATAGACAAATGCTTCCATGAAGTCCTTGTGGTCATGAATGGTGTTGAATTAGTTAAGTGAGTTGTAGTCCCTAAATGCTGAATTGAATGGATGTGGATGTATGGACAAAGGGTTATAGTCCTAATATCGAATAAAGATAGTCGCGATGACTTGTGGTTAGAGTCCCTTGCATAATGAAATGGCCTGTGGTTAGAGTTCCTTATCTAAATACGTCGACTTAGGGTTAGAGTCCCTTATCTAATACGACTTGAGGTTAGAGTCCCTTGCCTAACTAGATGGCTTGTGGTTAAAGTCCCTTGCCCAATGAAGGTGCATGTGGTTAGAGTCCCTTGCCTAATAAGAAAAGAAACGTATAAGTCTATAAGGGTGTAAGTTAGGAGTCATCCACTCCATGACTCATGATTGAATGCATCATGAATGCTTGTGAAGTCTTGTTTCCCTTTTGTCTTGTTATGAACATTCTATGTATCTATATGTATGCCTATGTATATTAGTGTTGTTGAGTATGATATTTTGACTTGGTTTTAAATGATGACTCTATTTTCTTATTATCCTTGAGTTATATGCTAGCACTCCAGCCTCTAACCATCTCTGGACGCTATGTATCCATATGACATAAAGGCCGAAGCTTATTCTTCTCTTTCTATGCAGTGACTAGGTGATCGAAGTGGTTCATGTATTGACTTTGAAGTGCTGATCTTCCCTACTCCAGAAGGCATACATTTCATAGTCTTTTTATCTTACAACATGGACTAGTCTTAGACTTGGTTTGGCTATTGTTGGGGGAATGTACTAAAATATATATGTCTTTTATATATTTATATAGACTTCAAATTTTTGTAGAGGCATTATGGATGATTGTGGACTTGGGTATGTTGTTTAGTATGTAATGTAATTAAAATATTTAGACATTGTTTAAGTTATGATTACTAGTCTTGTTTTCGCTATCTTGATTTATGGTCAGAGTTCATCTGACACTTGTGAATTGATGCTAAGGTTAGATTGAGTTAACAGGGCGATATCCGGTCCAAGTTGGGCTTGAGATGCCATATGGCAAGGCCCAATTTTGGGTCGTGTCAAGTTGGTATTAGAGCCTAGGTTCATGGTTAGTTGGGTGTCCACAAAGCCGTGTCAAGTAGATTTTTTTAAGAATGTTTACCTTTCTCGTGCTTAAGTCTCGAGCTATAGAGTCTAAGGTTTTAGATTCCTCTAATTTCTGCTTGCTTATCTTTCAGATCATGCCTCCAAGGATACTGAGGCAAGCTCTTCTGCCCTAACTGAGGGTCTTATGGACGGAGCTCGTCCAATAACTAGGGTCCAAATTTGGACTAAGGCTATGACATTTGACCATCCTCATGGGGTTCCACCTATTCCCACTTACCCTGCTTATGAGAGTGACACTCCTACTCAATTACGACATGGGGATGCTACTAATGATGAGTTTCATTGCTCCTCTAAGCTCTTGACAAATGGGTATCTACTCAATAGAAGTGTGGTGCTCTGACTACCGTATCTTTTGAGGCCACAAGGGTTAGCCAATTTATGATATTGCACCCTCCTATGTTTATAGGTATGAAGGTGGAGGAAGATCTTCAAAGTTTCTTTAATGAAATAGATAAGATCTTCCGAATCATGCATGCTTTGGAGGTTAAGGATTTTAAGTTTTTTTTCTTCCAATTGAAAGATACAGCATACTAATAGTACGAAGGGTAGGAATTTTCTAGAGGTGTGGATGCTAGTTCTGCCATATGGGAAGATTTCTTTAAGGCCTTCTTGGACCTCTTTTTTCCGTAAGAGTTGAGGGAAGTAAAAGTGGAAGAGTTTGTAAACTTGAATAAAGGAAGGATATCCTTCAAGTAGTATGCCTTGAAATTCCATCATTTGTCTAGGTATGCTCCTGAGATGGTTTCTAGCATGAGGGCTAGAATACATAAGGTTTTTTAGGGATTGTCCTCAAAGTTGGTGCTTGAGTTCAAGGCATCTTTGTTGATCAAATACATGGACATCTCTATGTTAGTTATGTATGTGATATAAGTGGAGGAAGAGAAAAAGAAATAGGTTAGTTTAGTCAAAGGTAAGGGAAAAAATTTAGGCCTTCTGAGCAAAATGGTTGAGATGGTGGCAAGTGGCTAAGGAAGAAGTGGGGGAGTTTGGGTTATTTCTCCTTGGCTAGTACTCCTTACCTGAAGTCATCGGGTGATTTTTTATCTCAGTTTGGTGGTGGGTTCCGAGCATAACGTGCCCAATTCTAGGCTAATGGAGCTCACTCGGCTCCAATTTACCCTCTTTGATGATTTTATGGTCAGCATCCTCATGGTCAGTGTGAGAAAGGGCAGAATAGGTGTTTTAGATGTGGTCAGATTGGGAACATATAGAGAGAGTGCCCCTCTCTAGTAGCTTCTTGGACAAACAGGGCCCCTATTTTTACTTCATCTACTCCTGTACTAAAGGGTGCTATTTTTGTTTTTTCTTCTATTTCTGGCATCGGCGCTGGCCAAAATTGCTTGTATGTAATTGTTACTTACTAGTATTCTGAGGCATCTCCAAATATTGTCACGGGTATGTCAAAAATTTTCTCCCGTGATTTGTATTGTTTGCTTGATCCAGGGCCCACTCTTTCTTATGTGACCCCATTTGTGGATATGTATTTTGGTTTTTGTCCTAAGAGTTTTCCAGTTCCTTTTTATATTTCTATTCTGGTAGGAAATATTGTGGTTGTTAAAAGTGTCTATAGGGTGTGTGTGGTAGCTGTTAGTGGTAGAGAAACTCTTGTAGACTTGATAGAGTTGGACACAATTGATTTTGATGTTATTTTGGGGATGGATTGGTTATACTCGTGTTATGCTTCCTTAGATTGTCGGAACCATAAGGTCATGTTTAAATTCCCTAATGAGCCGGTCATTGTATGGGAAGGTGGTTCTTTAGTGCCTAAGGGGAGATTTATTTCGTATCTTAAGGTCAAAAAATTGATCTCAAAAGGGTGTTTGTATCATTTGGTTTGAGTTAAAGATTCTAACTCTGAAGGTCCTTCTAGAGAATTCAGTCCCATGGTTAATGAGTTTCTTGAGGTATTTCCTAATGATTTCCTTGATATTTCTCTTGATAGGAAAATTGATTTTAGGATTGATCTTGTTCCATACACTCGTTCGATCTCTATTCCCCCTTATAAAATAACTCCAATAGAGTTTAAGGAGCTTAAGGGTTAATAGAAATACATCTTAGATAAAAGTTTTGTCTATCCCAGTGTGTCTCTTTGGGATGCTCTGGTGTTATTTGTGTGAAATAAGGATGGTTCCCTTCATATGTGATTCGATTATCGTCAGCTGAACAAAGTGACCATAAAGAATAAGTATCTTCTTCCTAGGATCGATGATTTGTTTGATCAACTTCAAGGTGCAAAGTGTTTTTCTAAGATTGATCAGAGGTCGGGTTACCGTCAGTTTAAAATTAGGGAAGTGGATATCTTTAAGACTGCCTTTAGAACCCAGTATGGTCACTATGAGTTCCTAGTCAATGTCCTTTGGGTTGACCAATACCCCTGCTACATTCATGGATTTGATGAATAGAGTCATCTGTCCATTCTTGGACTTATTAGTTATTGTCTTCGTTGATGACATCTTAGTTTATTCTAAGAGTGAGGCAGATTATGCCGATTACCTCTGTGTTATGTTGGAAAATATGAAGGATCATCTTCTGTTTGCCAACTTCTCTAAGTGTGAGTTTTGGTTGAAGGTCGTGACCTTCCTTGGTCATGTTATCTCTAGTGAAGGGATCAGAGTAGATCCCCAAAAGGTTGCGGTAGTTAAGAAGTGGCCTATACCTGCGACTCTAATCGATATTCAGAGCTTCTTGGGTTTAGCCGATTACTATAGGAGCTTTGTGGAGAGTTTTTTGATGATAGCTTCCCTATTGACTAAGTTGACCCAGTAGAAGGTCAAGTTCTTATGGTCTGATGTGTGTGGGTAGTTTTGAAAAGTTGAAAGATAAATTGACTTTGGCTCCCATTTTGACCTTGCCCGAGGGTAATAATGGTTTTGTCGTATATTTTAATGCTTCTCGTATTGGGATATGTTGTGTATTGATGTAACATGGTCGGGTAGTGACCTATGGTTCTAGGCAATTAATTGTTCACGCGAAGAACTACCCAACTCATAACTTGGAGTTGTTAGCCGTGGTTTTTGGATTGAAGATTTGGCGACACAATATTTATTGGGTTCATGTTGATATATTTTATGATCATAAGAGTCTTCAGTATGCGTTTACTTAGAAGGAGTTGAATCTTAGACAAATGAGGTGGCTCGAGTTGTTTAAGGACTATGAAACGAGTCTTCATTACCATCCAAGTAAGGCTAATATAGTTCCCAATGCACATGGTAGATTATCCATGTGAAGTTTAGCCCATCTGGATGAGAATAAGCGAGAGTTGGTGAAAGACATTGATGATAGGCAAATTTACGCGCCTATATCAATATATTTTGCCCATATTTTAGCCTAGTTTTGAGAACAAATTAGATATTTCATGCACTTTTAGTCCTTTTTCCTGTAAATGAGCTAACGAACATGATTAGTAAAGTTTCAGGTATAAATGATGCATAATTCAGCATTTTATGGCTTACTTGACGCTAAAGAAAGCTCACGAAGGAAGGGAAGGGAGTTTACACGCCTAAGGACCAAAACTGCTGCATGGAAAATCTGTCCCGGGCTAAAACAGCATTTCTGAAGACTTTGGGGGACCAAAACTGCTGCATGGAAAATCTGTCCCGGGCTAAAACAGCAATTCTGAAGACTTTGGGGACTTACAGACACAAAGCTGGATTTTGACAATGATACATTAACCTAGTACAATTAGGTTATGTATTTCATTATTTTATGTGGATTATGATAATGTTACCTTAACCTAGTACATTTGGGTTAAGGATTTCATTAGTCTAGTAGGATTTGGTTATTTATTTCATTAGCTTAGTAGGATTAGGATATGGGTATTATAAATACCCTATCATGCTAGAGATTTTAGAGAAGAAGGGGGGAGGAAGGAGGGAGAACACAATACTTCCTTCCATCCCTCTCATCTTCTCTCATCTTCTACTCCTCTCTTATTCTACACTACCAACAATTCTACAACTCTTCTAATCTTTCCATCAATTCTATTTTCGTCTATTCTTATATTCTTAAATTCTGCAACAAGAGAAATGTTACTCTACAAGAAATCACACCTAACGCATACCACTCTTGTGCTACACGAAATTGATCATTATTGTGGTATAATAACAATGTCAATTGTGGTTTTCTTCGCATTCATGGGTAACTAAACCTCTCTGTTGGGGTTATGGAAGCCGTATGAGATACTATCTATTGCTGTGAGTTTGTGAGTTCGAGGCACGTATATTGCTTATATCATTATTCTCTTCATCTTAATCTACATTCTTTGCGGTTGCAAACGCAAGAATACGCCAGTCTAACATTTAACTTGTTCGAGAGAAAAGTTATTTGTCTGGAAAAGAGATAATGTAAAGGTAGTAGGACACCCTTTCCTATTAAAAAGCTAGTGCCGTAACTGGACTAACCTCTTGGAGAATTCGTACCGTTAGATACGCTTTAAGCTCGAGAGAGTTAAAGTGAAATAGTCCTTGTTTAGGTCGAAAGACGCTTGGATTTACCATCGAATACAATTCTCTATAAGCAGTTGCATGTCAGAATTCTACATACTCATAGCCAATAGAGACGTATACCTCAGAAGGTGGACATAACCCCAACTTCTCAATTCTCATTGTTTACATCTCACTAAAACATTCTTTCTCTTTTTACTTTGCTATTGCCATTTTTAGATCTTATTTTGGTTACATTACTTGCACGACAAGACTCCCCCCTTTTTACGAGACTTGCACTAAAAGTCTAGTAATCTTTACTTACTTGTTGACCAAGCTATTCCCTGTGGGATCGATACCCAACCCAGTTGGGTTCTATATTTGCTAACGACCGCTTTACACTCCTACGAGAGCTGTAGATTGAGCGTTATCAAAAATTGGCGCCGTTGCCGGGGAATACAAGTGTCAATCAAGTTCGTAATAATTACTAGACCCTTTGGTCGAAGACTCTCGTACTTTTACTTTTAGTTTTTGTTTTTGTTTACTGCAGGTTTTTTGTTCAGTACATCAATGGATGCACAACGTGAAATACTGTTCGATGACGATGATGATGATCTTGATGGAGCCGGAGCCACATGAGCCATTATTCCTCCACCATTAGCGCCCGGAGCCAAGTTCAACATCACAAGCACCATGATTCAGTTATTGCAACTCAAGGGATTATTTGGTGGACTAGCAGGCGATGATCCGAATATGCATCTAATCAACTTTATTTCTACATGCAAGTCTTTTGACAATCCTGGAGTTGGTCAGAATGCAATTCGGTTACGCTTATTTCCATTGTCTCTGTCTGGGGAGGCAACACTATGGTTGAATGGGCTGACTCCTAATTCTATTACAAATTGGAGGCAATTGAGAGACGCTTTCCTAGAAAGATTCTTTCCGCCATCCAAAAGAGCACAATTGAGAGATGAAATCAGCAACTTTCGTCAGCTTCCCACTGAAGCTCTTCATGAAACATGGGAGAGGTTCAAGACAAAGCTAGCGAGGTGTCCAAACCATCATATGACTAATGTTCACCTAATGGAGATACTATACAGAGCCTTGAATTCAATAACTAAACCAGTGGTGGATAACGCAGCTGGAGGATCTTTTATGGACCTCACCTTTGGTCAAGCAAGCAATATGTTAGATCGCATGACGAAACAAAGTAGAGCTTGGCATACCAGGGATTCTGAGGTAGCAAGCTCCACTTTATCTATTGGCATGACCACAGAGCAGAGGCGTAGACAAGAAGAACGTGATCATGATATGACGCACATGAAAACACAAATGGATCTTCTTACAAAGCATTTATTATCAGGGAAGACCGAAAAAGTGAAAGCTGTGGCGCTAAAAGGAAGAGACGAATCTGATTCGGAAGAGGAGGCCAACTACTTGAACAATCAGGGGGGTTTCCGAGGCAATACCCAAGGAAACCAAGGTCGGAACTACTATGAGAAATCTGGAAACAAGGACCAAGGTAGTTGGAAGAACAAGAATGACAATAGTGGTGTGTATGTTCCCCCTGGAAGATGTGACACCACCACATCTAGTTCTGGATGTATGGAAGACATGATGGCTAAATTACTGAAAGGAGTGGAAGCAAATAGCGCGGGAGTAACGGAGGTAATAAATGATTTGTCCTCTATGAAGCAATTAGTTGATTCACATTCCACTTCAATCAAGAAAATAGAGCAGCAATTGAGCCAACTTTCAGCAGCACTCAATCAAAGAAAGGCTGGCACTTTACCTAGCGACACCGTGCAAAACCCAAGGAATGATGGGTCATGCATGGCCATTACTACCAGAAATGGTAAGGTGCTGGAAACTTCAGAAAAAGGCAAGCAAGTGGCTGACGAAGAGGCGAAAATTGATGATAAGGCAAAAGGGGAAGATGCCGCAGCAGCCGATCCTAATGTCCTTAACGTCACTCCTCACGACGTGCAGCCTGGAAAAGCTGAAAAACGGAAGCAAGAGGAGAAGAAAGCCGTGGAGAGAACAATGCCATACCCACCACCACCTTTTCCCCAAAGATTGAAGAAGGTGGCGGATGATACAAAGTTCAGCAAATTCATGACCATGTTGAAGTAGCTGACCATTAATGTTCCGTTGGTAGAGGCGCTAGAAAAAATGCCTGGGTACGCTAAATTCATGAAGGACCTGTTGACAAAGAAGAGGGCAGTAAGCTATGAGCCGGCAGATAATATTCATCATTGCAGTGCAATTGCCACAAGGTCCTTAGTACAGAAGAAGGCAGACCCTGGTGCCTTCACTATTCCTTGCACGGTTGGATCTATGAATTTTGCTAAGGCATTGTGCGATCTGGGTGCTAGCATCAATTTGATGCCACTATCCGTCTACAAGAAGTTGGGGCTAGGAGATCCAACACCAACCAATATGAGGCTCGTGATGGCTGATAGGACGGTAAAACGACCTGTGGGTATCTTGAATGATGTGTTGGTGAAGGTATCTTCATTTATCTTTCCTGCAGACTTCGTTATTCTGGATTGTGAGGTGGATTCTGACGTTCCCATAATCTTGGGACGCCCCTTCCTCGCAACTGGAAGTGTGCTTATTGACATGAAAGATAATGAGCTTTTGTTTCGAATTAATGACGAAGTGGTCCGCTTTGATATATGCAAAGCCATGAAGCAGCCCAGCGATATGAATGAGTTATCTGTAGCTGATGTTCATCATGAGGATATGAAAGCATTATCTATAGAGAAACAGCCTACTGTTGATCCATTGTCTGCTGCGCCACTGAAAGTTGAGCATGAGGATAATGAAGATTATGAAGAACTTATGGGTGCTCTAACAGAAATAGAGTCCTATTCCCATACTCCTAAGCAACCGGACCGTGATCTTAAGAATGAATCTTCACCTACAGCGAAGACTTCCCTTGAAGAGCCACCAATGCAAGAATCGAAAGAGCTCCCCGATTATCTAAGGTATGTGTTCTTGGAAAGTATAAAGATACTTCCGGTGAGTGCGGATGATTTAAGTAAACAGCACGTAGAGGCTCTCATCTCTGCTCTGAAGAGATACATGAGAGCTATGGGTTGGACTATTGATGATATAATTGGTATCCCTCCTACAAGTAAGCCTCATTGTCGTCTGAATCCATTCAGAAAATGATCCACCATCTATCTCGATGAAGTCTGAGTACTCGAGGTAACCATGTCGTGCCACGACAATAAATAAGGCGCTAGATGGGAGGCAACCCATCGTTTATCATTTTTCATTTATCGTTTATCATTTTCTTTCATTCTAGTACTTGATTTGTTTTTAATTAATGAAAATCCAAAAATAAGAGTCGTGCCACGACCAAAACTAAGGCGCTTGGTGGGAGGCAACCCATCGTACTAATCGTTTTTATTGTTTTGAGCAAATATAGGTGCAAAAGGTATTCAACGAAGAGATTGACGATTTGGATGCATTGTATGGTAAAGTTGGTAAGTTAGGAATGGTGATGCATAAGGCTATGGATTGAGCATTTCTCACGCCAAAATAGGCTTCGAGGAAGGCTAGGCCTTGGTAAAACTAGGCCAAGAACGATGCAGAACCTATCCTATATCCTAAGGTCTCGGAATCTAGTGTGCTATACACTATGCGCCGCCTATTCTTAGGTATGCTTTTGACTATGCGCCGCCTATGCTATGGCATTTGGTCTCAGTATCTCATATGCCATAGACTATGCGGCGCATATGTCTACAAATGCCATAGACTATGCGGCGCATATGTCCCATTATGCCATAGACAATGCGCCGCATATGTCATATCTATGCCAAGCATTATGCGCCGCATATGTGGGATTTTTGTCTCCAAAACCGATTGTAAATGGGTCATAACCCGACCCATTCTCTTCCTATATAAAGGGGACTTAGTTTTATAACACAACACATTGCAAAGTGACCTAAAGGTGCCGCATATTCATCCAAATCCTCTCAAAATTTTCTTTTTTTGCTCTTCCAATTCACAAAACCACCTCCAAAAGCTTCAAGCAAGTAAGTACTCTCTTATTCTTCATTTATTTCTCGTAAGTACTACGTTGCTATGTCTATTATAAATTGCTACATATTGAAAGATTATTGGTGAAGTTCATGTGTTTGGAATGTTAATGCAAAATCATGTGAGTGAACGTATACATTAGAATCATCTTGACTTGTTTCCGACTTGAATTTGGTTTTAATAGCATTGTCATACTATTTGCGGAATTTCTATAGTATTGAACATTGTTTAAAATTGCTACTTGGATACTTACATGTTAGGCTATCCCGTTCATCGGGATAAGACTTATAGTGCCTGCCGACATAGGAGGTTGTGATTGTTGAAAGTAACTATATTATGTGGTAACCCCTATGTAGTAGTGTTGTTATATCTAACATGAAAGTAATGCAATGGCTGCAAGTAGTGATACATCACTGATTTTCTTGCCGGAATACAACTCCTAAAACGTATGTCGACGAAATCTGAGTAATTGACCACTTTCACTTCACTGATTTGTGTCAACAAAACTAAGTGTGGGGTGGTACCCCTACTTCTTGTGCATATATTGTATCCATTGATATTGTGCTACCACTAACACTATTTCTAGTCTCAGGTACAATGGCACTTAAAGCGAGACAAGGCAAGGAGAAGGCTACCACCTCCCAAAAGGGCAAAAAGAGAAGTCGCAAGGACCAAGGAGAACCCTCCTCGCTGCAAATACCTCGACTCATGCTTGGAATTAAGTGGGATACTTATGAGGAACTTCTGAGGATGACGACTCTGATGATGATTCCAATGCAAGGGGTATGACCCCAGACATAGAGGATAAGTCCGACCAACCAGGTTCCTCGTATTTATTTTCCACTGAGGACAGTGTCCCGACTAAGTGTGGGGTGGCGGTATCGTATGCTATACTTCTCTATCACATCTATGTTTGCTTGCGTTGTTTTTGTTTCATTTTTTTTTAGTAGAAAATTTTTTCTAGCTTCGCATGAAATTATTTTGATAGGCAGCATGAGATTATAACAAGAGTATGTGCTACAATTGTGACCATTGAGACGTTTAGGCTCTAGTTGTGACTCAATATGTGATATTGTGTGATTCAATTCTTTCACTTGTTGGGTCGAGAGTCTATATTACTTCCAAGCAAGTCGACCATGTGCCTTGTGTGGGTGAGATAATCGTATATTCTATGATTGTGGCTGATGCTAGAACTTGCCTGGTATGTATGCAAAGCGAAAATAAGGAGTGTAAGTTTAGGAGGTGATTTAGGCATTTCTTTGACAACTTATATTTATTTACCTTCAGTTTTACCTACCCATGGACATCATCCTAGTTAACCCCTTTTGAGCCTTTAGCCTATTTCTTTGACAACCTTGTATGTAAGCCTAATCCATTTTGTTCAAGACCGTAATTTGATCTAAATTCCTAAGTGCTTTAAAGCGAAAAAGTCATGTGACAACATAAGAGGAAATTGGGTAAGTATGATGCTTTAAATTGTAAGGGTGCTTGAATGTGTTATGAAAAAGAAAGTGCTATCATAAGAGGTATGTTATGAAAAGAAAAAGGAAAAGAAAGCTGAAAAGTCAGTTATGTTTAAAATTGAAAAACAAAAGAGGAGAACAAGGGTGGTATAACAAAAGAAAGAAGAAAGGTTGAAAGAAAAAAATGTTAAAAGAAAAAAAAAAGTGTCAATGATACAAAGTGATGTATTAAAGCGCTTAGGAACTTAGTCACTATTCCTGGCCAAAATAGTTCTACCCGTCCCTTAGCCTACATTACAACCATCAAAAGACCTACTTGATCCTAAGCTTAGCATTCTGACATTTAGTAGAGTATTACATTAAGGGCAAGCCTATGGTCATCAGTTGCTTTATATGAATTCTTTGTGAGAGCGAGAGCAAGGATATTTTGATACCCATGTTTGAAAAATATGCTATACTTGTGAGTGATTATGGGTAATATATTGTGAGACACACATGGTTGATGAGTTTTGGGTAGTTATATATGATTCCTTGTACCTTAACGTTTGTATGCGAGTTGATCGCCATCCCGAGTCTATGCTAGAGGTTAAAATATTTCTACTTATAATCGAAAAGATACTCTTTGTTGATAATTGTTGTGCTTGTCTTGACGAATATTTTGTGTTGTTGCTGTAAAACCCTAAGTTGACGTTTAGAAGGACATGATATGTTGTTCGAGGACGAACAAAGCTCTAAGTGTGGGGTGTTGATGATAGGCGAATTTACGCGCCTATATCAATATATTTTGCCCATATTTTAGCCTAGTTTTGAGAACAAATTAGATATTTCATGCACTTTTAGTCCTTTTTCCTGTAAATGAGCTAACGAACATGATTAGTAAAGTTTCAGGTATAAATGATGCATAATTCAGCATTTTATGGCTTACTTGACGCTAAAGAAAGCTCACGAAGGAAGGGAAGGGAGTTTACACGCCTAAGGACCAAAACTGCTGCATGGAAAATCTGTCCCGGGCTAAAACAGCATTTCTGAAGACTTTGGGGGACCAAAACTGCTGCATGGAAAATCTGTCCCGGGCTAAAACAGCAATTCTGAAGACTTTGGGGACTTACAGACACAAAGCTGGATTTTGACAATGATACATTAACCTAGTACAATTAGGTTATGTATTTCATTATTTTATGTGGATTATGATAATGTTACCTTAACCTAGTACATTTGGGTTAAGAATTTCATTAGTCTAGTAGGATTTGGTTATTTATTTCATTAGCTTAGTAGGATTAGGATATGGGTATTATAAATACCCTATCATGCTAGAGATTTTAGAGAAGAAGGGGGGAGGAAGGAGGGAGAACACAATACTTCCTTCCATCCCTCTCATCTTCTCTCATCTTCTACTCCTCTCTTATTCTACACTACCAACAATTCTACAACTCTTCTAATCTTTCCATCAATTCTATTTTCGTCTATTCTTATATTCTTAAATTCTGCAACAAGAGAAACGTTACTCTACAAGAAATCACACCTAACGCATACCACTCTTGTGCTACACGAAATTGATCATTATTGTGGTATAATAACAATGTCAATTGTGGTTTTCTTCGCATTCATGGGTAACTAAACCTCTCTGTTGGGGTTATGGAAGCCGTATGAGATACTATCTATTGCTGTGAGTTTGTGAGTTCGAGGCACGTATATTGCTTATATCATTATTCTCTTCATCTTAATCTACATTCTTTGCGGTTGCAAACGCAAGAATACGCCAGTCTAACATTTAACTTGTTCGAGAGAAAAGTTATTTGTCTGGAAAAGAGATAATGTAAAGGTAGTAGGACACCCTTTCCTATTAAAAAGCTAGTGCCGTAACTGGACTAACCTCTTGGAGAATTCGTACCGTTAGATACGCTTTAAGCTCGAGAGAGTTAAAGTGAAATAGTCCTTGTTTAGGTCGAAAGACGCTTGGATTTACCATCGAATACAATTCTCTATAAGCAGTTGCATGTCAGAATTCTACACACTCATAGCCAATAGAGACGCATACCTCAGAAGGTGGACATAACCCCAACTTCTCAATTCTCATTGTTTACATCTCACTAAAACATTCTTTCTCTTTTTACTTTGCTATTGCCATTTTTAGATCTTATTTTGGTTACATTACTTGCACGACAAGACTCCCCCCTTTTTACGAGACTTGCACTAAAAGTCTAGTAATCTTTACTTACTTGTTGACCAAGCTATTCCCTGTGGGATCGATACCCAACCCAGTTGGGTTCTATATTTGCTAACGACCGCTTTACACTCCTACGAGAGCTGTAGATTGAGCGTTATCAGACATTCACCGTTTGGCTAATGTTGGAGTTCTTCTCACAGACTCAGAGGATAGTGGTATATTTGAGCATCAAGTATAAAAATCATCTCTTGTTGTTGAGATAAAGGAAAAAAAAATATTGGATCCTAAATTGATGAAGCTCAAGGGTAGCGTGGGTCAACAAAATATTGTTTACTTCATAATTGGTGGTGATGGATCTTGAGGTACCAAGGTGGGCGACGTGTTCCCGACGTCGATCGATTTAGGGAAAGGATTATGGACGAGGCTCATGAATCTTGCTATTCTATACATCCCGGTTCTATGAAGATGTATCATGATCTTATGAAGTTCTATTGGTGGAGTAATATGAAGCGATACGTGGCTAGTTATGTGGCTAAGTGTACGATGTGTCAACAAGTGAAAGTTGAACACTTGAGGCCCGGAGGTTTGTACCAAGAGATTACATTTCCCGAATGTAAGTGGGAGGTGATTAATATGGATTTTATTATGGTCTCCCCCGGTCTCGAAATTAGTGTGATTCTATTTAGGTCATTGCGAATAGGATGACCAAGTCCGCTCACTTTTTGCGGGTGAGGACTATTTACTCGAAGGAGGATTATGCTAAGTTATATCTTGCGGAGATTCTAAAATTACATGGTGCTCTGATTTCTATCATATTGGATTGAGGTATTCCGTTCTCATATCACTTTTGGAAGTTGTTTCAAAAACGTTTGGAGACTAAGGTATGCCTTAGTACAGATTTCCACTCGCAAATGGATGGCCTAGCGGAGAGGACCATCCAAACATTGGAAGATATGTTTCTTGATTGTGTGATTGATTATGGTGGTAGTTGGTAGGACCATCTACCTTTGATTGAATTCACCTATAACAATAGTTACTATTCTAGCATTGGTATTGCTCTTTTTAAGGCATTGTATGGTAGGAGATCTCATTCTCCTATTGGGTGGTATGAAGCAGGTGAGGGCAAGTCGCTTGGCCCTGATTTGGTTCACTAGACCTTAGAGATTGTTATGGTGATCAGTGATAGATTAAAAACAGCCCAAAGTCATCAAAAGTCCTATGCGGATGCAAGGCGTAGGGATTTGGAGTTTAGTGTTGGCGATTGGGTATTCTTGAAGGTATTTCCCATGAAGGGAGTGATACGATTTAGTAAGAAGGGGAAGCTTAGTCTCTAGTATATTGGTCCCTACATAATCTTGAAGAGGGTTGGCAATGTTGCCTATAAGTTAGAGTTGCCTTCTAGCTTGAACTCCATCTACCCAATTTTCCATGGTTCTATGTTGCAAAAATATATGGGTGATCCTTCGTTAGTTGTTCCCTTAGGGGATGTTGATATTTTAGACTCTTTATCCTATGAAGAGGTCTCGTGAGTATCTTGGATCTGCAAGCTCGCCGATTGTGAACAAAATAGGTGGCTTCGGTGAAAGTTCTATAGAGGATCAAAAAGTCTGAGGAAGCTACTTAGGAGGCGAAAGAGGACATAAAGTCCAAGTATCCGCATTTGATTTCCATTCAAAAAACTCATACTTGAGGTATGTGTTAATCTTCTTAACTTGATTTACATCTTTGGTAGACAATGGGTTCAAGTCCCTAAGCTTTGAATTGAGCAAGTATCTTTGATAGACAATAGGTTAGAGTCACAAAGTCAATTGAATGAAATGAATGATCGATTGATAATGATATTGGCATGTGCCTTATCTTTGTTGTATGTTTTGTTTTCCAACTATATCAAAGTTGAGTTGATGTGTAATAATGTTTTAAATCATTTTTATGCTTGCCTTACCTGTCATTCGAGGACGAATGATCAAAGTGGGGGAGAATTGAAACACCTAGGCTTTTGAACCTTAGAAAATTTCCTTAGTTGATGATTTCTATTTTGATTTTGTCCTTGGTAAAGGCATTCCTATAAGGTGCTTGTGAAAATTTCTAAAAACAGTGTCTAGTCACATATTGATGATGTTTTGAGCTAGGGTAATGGCCCAATAAGTATAAGTGGTTGGTCAATAGTACGGTAAAGACCTTGTTAGCCATGTAATAAGTTAATTTATGATTTTGATAGTTTAATGGCTAAAAGGGTTGAAGTCCCTAAACATGAACTTGAATTGTGTTTGAACTAAATTTTGGAATAAGGATGTTAATGAAGAATGAATAGTTTGTAAGGGTCTTGAGGAAAAACAACCCCCCCCCCCCGTCTGAAAATTTTGTACTAAATTCGAAGGCATGGACGTGAGCAAATTTGTAATGATATTTTCATTTTTTCTATGACTATGAAAGTTGACTCTGGAAAATTAGTGAATACTCCATATTTTTCTCGAACGGGATGAACAATTGAACCCCCTTGACAATATTCGCATTCCATGTGTGTGAGGTATATTTTCTTCATCTCATGTGTGCTTGTACTATCTAGAACGTGCCCCTTTTGTCCTTAAAATCTAATTTTGATTGTACTTGGTTGGAAAAATTATCTTAGGCCACCTTCGTGATTTTGGTACACACAATGAGCCTAAAAATCTTACCTTGCATAATTATTATCCCTAGTACCCACTTTGAGCCTTTGAACCTTTTGTTGGAAAACATATTACAAGCCGTGAACTATCGTTTTCATCCCTCTCTCGAACCATACCCTCCTTGAACTTGAAAATATAATTTGATGCAAAAATCCTAAGTTCGGGGTGGTAAATATTATTGGAAGAAAGTTTGGTACCACAAAGATATAGTGTATGCCTAATGTGCCTAAATTTTGAAAAGAAGAAATTAGAAGAGGAAATGACCCAACAAAGGAAAGATAGAATGAAAGTTGCATGAAAATGAGATGAAAAAATTTGGGTGAACAAAGCAAACAGGAAGTGGGCATGATAAAAGAAAGAAAACAAAGAGAGTTGCCCATAGTCATATAGAAAAATTGAAAAACGTGATGTAGATGTTCAAGGAAGGGAGTAGCCATGTTGTCCCTAAAACAATATCCTACCTTAACTCAAACTTATGTTACAAGATTAGAAAGTCCTTCGAGATCTCCAACCACGTACCTTCTTTGTAGTAGCGATTAAAAACTGGGGCAATACTATGGCATGATACTTCTTAACATGGAGATTTACTTGAGAGAGTGAGGGTTTGCACTTAAAATTCCTTATTGCATGATTGGTAACTAGGTGTATGAAATTTTTCTTTCTTGTGAGGAGGCATGTGAACTAGTTGAGATATATGACTTGGATCTCCTACAAAATGAGGTAAATGGGTGTATAGCATTAGTTTAAGCAATGTGTGAGTCATTTCTAGAGTGTTAGTAGCTGTTGCATAGTTGCTCCTCAAAGTGTATTGCACCATGAATTGTTTCATTTTATGATGAGGAAAGTTGTTAAATACCTATTTGCCCATGTGTGAAACACTTTTAGTGGTAGCAATCAAGTTTAAGTTATCATGATCATTGATTAATAGAATGAAGTCATACATTGTATCATAATATAGCGGTAGTGTTGCTTGAGGACAATCAAGATTTTAAGTTGGGGTGTTGATAAGTGGTGTCATTACCACTCATTCTCATTCACTAGTCGTGCATATTACTTTGCTTTGAATGAATAAATGAGACAAACTTGTGGTTAGATGCACTAATATCCACTCCTTGCAGGCTTAAAGTTAAGGAGATCAAAAGATGTGAATCGGTTCTGAAAAGGATGAAAAGGGAGAAAACAAGAGTGTTCCTGAAGACCTGGACTACATCAACCTTAGTTACCACGACCGCGGTCCTCAACCAGTTGTCGCAGTCAGTCAAGATGATCAGCAAAATATGGTCGCAGCTCTAATCACGGGCGCGAAAAATATTGTCCGATTGTGGTCCAGCGGGAGTATGTTCAGGGGAAGATCTGGGAAATTAGTTTGATGCATCCCAAGCCTTATTTAAGAAACAAACCTTTCCTCTATGAGGATAGCTTAGCTCATAAGATATTTTCCAATTCAAGACTTAAGCCCTTACCTTGGGCAAGTGTGTAATAAACTTTGAAGTCTAAATTTCTTAGACTTTTTGTGAAGAATGCACACTTTGGATAATCATTATGGTATCTCTCTCTTTACTTTCTATATGAGTAGCTAAGAAATTTAGTCTTGGGATTATGTTGAACTAGAGTGTAATAGTGTGTGGGTGTTGTTGTGTTTGCATGGATTTTAGTTATTGAGTATGGATTCCACCATTGCTTAAGCTTACTGGTTGGAATTTGATGGGTGAAAACCCCAAATATCAAAATTGGTTTGATAGGTGCAAGCCCCAAACTCTAGAAACCCTTTATCATCCTCGAAAGAGGGATGAAGGTGTACATTAGATGACCCATAACATCCTCAAAAGAGGGTTATCATGGGACAAGGTAATGGTGGACAATTAACTCTATGGTTTACAATCTTTTTCAATCTTAGAAATAAGTGTATTAGGAGTGTAAGACATGTCAAGAGCATCATCCTAGAAATATGGATGCTTGATTGAGGTCTTGGGTGATTATGAAAATGTGTACACTTGTTAGGTGCTCGAAATAGCCAGTGAGTGAAATCGTTGTGGTTTGATTGAAAGATTGACCCCAATGAACTTTGACCTAGCCTATACTTTAGTTAACAACTGAATTTCATGGTAAACCAACACCAACTCACATGCATTACCTCTAGGTAGACATAATCCCAAGATTTTCCTCAAATCTTATCTAAGAAAAAGTTTTATTCACTAAGCACTTGTTAAAGTAGGTTGTGAAGAATTATCAAGAAAATTCCCCCATTTTACTTCATATGTAAATTTTATAAGAATTCCAGGTAGTCTATTAGTAATTTGAGCATCCATAAGGTTTGAAGTCTATAATTCACTCCTCGAAATTCGACCCCAATTAAAATTGGGTTACTTGACAATGACCACCTCACACCTAATTATGGGAGTGAGTTGAGCATTATAATGCATCTACTATAAGGGTGTGACATTCCCTTGGACATCCATGATAAGGGTGTGCAATGCCCAGGGGAGAAAAGCAGCCAAAAGTCATTTTTCTACTTCGTAAGTGATGGGCAATGTTGTCAATACATATGTTTTGTGTTGGGATACATATGGAAGACCTAAATCACTGTAAAATAAGAAATTATTACAAATTTTAAGAAACCTATGGAGAAATACACGAATTGGAAAGAAGGCGAGCAAGCAAGGGGCTCAAATTAGGTTCTTTGTTCTCAAATTTTACTTTCTTGTAATTTTACTTTATGAAATCTTTTATGGGTTTCTTTGTAAGACTATGAGTGGCTAAACACCATCATTACATGGTTGAGGCTACAAACATGATTGTTTAATTGTTGTTTATGGTTGGTTTAGGTTCTTATCTAGTATTTGATTATTCTTACGTTCTTGTTTAACTATTCTAAAGCATCATAAACTTTAGGGTAAATCTAAATCCCAAAACTAATGGAACATAGGATTTGAGGGATGGAATAAGGAATGAGTGTACGGATCATGTATTTAATCATTAGAATCTAATTCTTAAGGGATGATTAGTGGTTAGGATATCGATATACCTAAAAGCCCTACTTGGTTAATGAAATGGGAAGATAGTTTAATGATCCAAGTTAAAGACTCATATCCCCGCCCAACGATGTAGTTGTGAGATTAGTTTGGGTAAATGACTTATAGGATGGACATTCCCAAGTCTTATTATCAACCTCGTAGATTAGAAATCATGACAAACACCAACACTAACTAGAAACCATAGTTACGAATAGTGAAGTAATCCCTCATCTCTGGAAACTCTCGTTATATAGTTTACAATCCAAAGTTCATACCATTGTTATTTATTGTTACTTAGTTAAAATTATAAAACTTAAACTCTCAGTTGGCTACTCTCGCACTTTTTTAATATCATTAGTAACACTTAAATTAGATAATTGTTGATCACCAATTACCTGTGGGATCAATACTTTGCTATCAAAGACAACTTTACTACTTGGGTAATGATGTACACGTGTGTGAGCGCTTGGACATAAAGTTTTTGGCTCCACTCATAAATACATTGAAAATTGGAAACTATCTTACTTTAGGTTTGCTATTTGGTTTCTTAAGTGATAACAACTTGATCTTAGATTTTGCATTTTGCAAGTACAAATTTGAAATATGAGATGGTAAGGGAACGATATTTGGTTGACCCATATCCTACACCTAACTGGTACTTACATCAATTGAGGAGAGAAGTATGTCACGACCCACACCAGAGCCTGGCTGTGATGGGTACCTCAAGTCCACCGAGGACCAAAGAAAACTCTTTTTTGCCTAGCCAAATAAAACATAACAACTAACTAAGGATGAAATTCAAACATTTAAGAAGATACAGGATAGTAAAGTCAAGACAACTAATAGTGTCAATCATCACAAACTCAATCCACAATAATATCCACAAAGCCTCTAAACCATATCGAAAACCAATCTATGTCGGGACATGCCCCCGACCCTAACAGTGACAATGAAAATTATAATGATAATGTAAACTCTTCAATTTTAGTCTATGAAAGGAAACTAATGAAATGACCAAGTTTTCTAGAGAATAGAAGCTCACTACTTCATCACAACAATCGATGAACCTACCCGATCAACCTAACACTGCACAGAAAAAGTAAAAGTATCTTTGGATCCTGCATCACATGGGGATACAACATCCGGATATGGTTAATGGGCTGAGCAGTCTCTTTGTTTGACCTCACGACTCGTAGGATCACCTTATGACTCATTTAGTCCAGTCGTATTCTGGACAGTACCCCTTGGACATCCATACTATTTTGGTTATGATAGGGACGATATCACTAGTATCATGACATTACAACTTGTAACATGCTTTTCATAGTCATCATAAGAACTTAGGATAGTACACCGGCTTCCCTACGATCGAAAGACTATGAATCATTATGATTCTTGACGACTCATTGGGTTCTAGTCTTGATCAACTTAGAAACTCGTAAAGACCACTAGTAAGGCAATGATTAGGGTCCTACAACCTGTAATGACACCTTACGACTCGCAGGGTGAGTCGTAATAAGGGAAGTGAGGATAAAATTTCCGATAATTTTGAGGATCAAAATCAAGGGTGTTGAATTTTGAAGGATCATTCATCCTCGAATGATAGGATAAGGCTTTTGTTAGCATGATTTGAGATAGAGTACATACACACTTACCTTTAACAAAGACAGAAAACAAAAATATCAAGGAAATCACAATTTCCTTAATCAATGTCAGAAAACAAAGATGTTAAGGATTACACATACCTCAAGCACGATTATTCAAAGCGGAAAACAAGAATGGGTATTTGGATTTCATGTCCTCTTTATCTTCCCAAGTTTCTTCTTCACATTTTTGGTTCCTCCATAGAACTTTTACTGAATCCACACCCTTTGCTGAAAACCAGCAGACTTGCTAATCCAAAATCTCAATCGGGACCTCCTCATATGATCAGAAATCCAAGACACCCACACTCTCCAAAGGAACTATCAAGAAAGGATAGCCCACAAAATTTTTCAACATCGACACATGAAAGTCCAGATGAATGGAACCCAAACTCTAAGGCTATTCCACCTCATAATCCAACTTTCCCACTCACCTGAAAATATGATATAGACCAACATAACGAGGACTGATCTCCTCTTTTTTTCTAAACCGCATCACTCCCTTCATGAGAGACACTTTTAAAAACACCAAATCATCCACATCAAACTCCAAGTCCTTTCTCCTTAAATCCATATAGGACTTTTGGAGACTTTATCCAGTCTTAAGCCTATCTCGAATAACCTTCACCTTGTCCATAGCTTGGTAAACCAAGTCGGGACCATATAACTTATTCTCACCAACCTCAAATCTCCCAATAGGAGAACTACTTCTCCTACCATACAAAACTTTGAAAGGATCCGTCCCAATACTATATAATAGCTATTATTATAAACAAATACTACGAGAGACAAATGGTTGATCCAACTACAACCAAAATAAATCACACAATACCTTAGCATATCCTCCAAATTCTGTATCGTCCTTTCCTCTGGTCTAGCTGTCTGGGGGTTGAAATGGTTCTAAGTTTCACTTTAGTCCCCAAACCTCTCTAAAAGGAATGCTAAAAGTGAGATAAGAACTGAGTACCTTGATAAAATATGATTGAAACTGGAGCACCATGTAACTTCACGATTTCATCAATGAAGAGCTTAGCATAATCCTCCCATGAATAGTTAGTCTTCACTGGCCAGAAGTAAACAGACTTAGTCATCCTATCCACGATGACCCAAATAGAATCAAACTGATGGAGAGACCCTGGAAAACCCATAATGAAATCCATATTAATAACTTCCTATTTTTAGACGAGCAATTCAATATATTGGGACAAACCACCAGGCCTCAAGTTCTTCATCTTCACTTTCTAACAAACTAAACACGTAGCCACAAAATTGGCCGCATCTCTCTTCATGTTATTCCACTAATAGATTTCTCTTAATCATGATACAACTTTGTAGAACCAGGATGAACAGTGTACCTCGACTCATGAGCCTCAACCATGATCCTGTATTGTAGCCCATCAACATCTGGAACATATAATCTACCTTGGTACCTTAAGATACCATCACCACCAATCTCAAAAGCCATCACCTACTGGCAACTCACATCATCCTTGATCTACATCAATATATGGTCCAAGACGTTCTTATCCTTCATCTCAGCACCAAGAGCTAATTTCACCACCTCTTGCACAATCACACCACCATCCTCAGAGTTCAAGCGACAAACTCCAAGATTATTCAAGCGGTAAATATCCTTCACCAAACCTTACTTCTTATCATCCACATGAGATAAGATTCCCATAGATAACCTGATAAGAGCATCAGGAACCAAGTTAGCTTTACCTGGATGATAGTGAAGACTCATGTGATAGTCCTTGAGAAACTCAAGCCATCTCTTCTACCTGAGATTAAACTTCTTTTCAGTGAACACATCTGCAAACTCTTATGGTCTGGGAAAGTGTCCACATGAACCCTATACAAATAGTGACACAAAGTTTTAAAGGCAAAGACCACAACCAATAATTCTAAATTATGAGTCGAATAGTTCTTCTCATGCACCTTCAACTGCGTAGAAACATATGCAACAACCTTATCATGCTGCATCAACACACAACCCAGTTCCACACGGGATGCATCATAATAAACAAAAATCCATCTGTACCCTCAGGTAGGGTCACAATTGGAGAAAAATTAACTTATCTTTCAACTTCTTGAAACAACCCTCACAAGCATCGGACCACAAGAACTTCATTTTTTTATAATAAACTTAGTCAATGGGGCAAAAAAAAAAGAAAAACTTTCCACAAACCTTCTATAATAACTGGCTAAACCCAAGTAGCTCCGAATGTCGGTTGTAGTCATGGGTCTAAGCCACTTCTTAACCACCACAACTTTCTATGGATCCACCATGATCCCTTCACTAGAAATAACATGAACCAAATAGGTCACAAGATTTACATAGAACTAACACTTTGAGAACTTTGCATGCAATTGTTGATCCTTAAGGGTCTGTAAACTAATGAGGAGGTGATCAACATGATCCACGTCGCTCTTAGAATACACCAAGATATCATCAATAAACACAATTAGGAACAAGTCCAAGAACTAACAAAAGACCAAGTTTATAAGATACATAAATTTTGTCGGGGCATTAGTCAAACCAAAGAACATCACCAAAAACTCAAATTTACCATACCAGGTTTGGAATATAGTTTTAGTGATATCCACTTCTCTAATCTTCAACTAATGATACCCAGACCGGAGATCAATCTTATAAACTTACTTAGAACCCTGAAGATGATCAAAATGATTGTCAATCCTAGGATGTGGATACTTATTCTTCATAGTCACACCATTTAATTCGCAGTAATCTATACATATTCGAAGGGACCCATCTTTCTTATACACAAAAAGTATCGAAGCATCCCAGAGAGAAATGCTAGGGTGGATAAAACCCTTATCTAGAAGATTTTTCAGCTGCTCCTTTAGTTTTTTCAACTCAGTCGGAACTATTTTATAGGGAAGGATGGAGATAGGACTTGACACGACCCAAAATCGGGCCTTGCCATATGGGTATCTCAATCCCAACTTAGACCAGAGACCGCCTCGTTAGACCAACAAACCATAGAATCAATTCACAAGTGTCAGATGAACTCCGACCATAAATCAAGATAGAGGAACCAAGACTCGTAATCATAACTTAAACAATAACTAAACATTTCATTTACATCACATACTCTAACCAACATACCCAAGTCCACACTCATCCACAATGCCTCTACACAAATCCGAAGTCTATATAAATATATATATATATGTCGGGACATGCCCCCGACAATAGCCAAACCATATCTAATACTAGTCATGATTAAGATTGAAAGACTATGAAATGTATGTCTTCTGGAGTAGGGAAGCGTACCACTTACAAGTCAATACACTAACCTCTTTGATCACCTAGTCACTGCGCAAGAAGAAAAGAAGAAGCAGTCGGCTCCTATGTCTCATGGGGACATAGTGTCCAGAGATGGTTAGCAGTTGGAGCGCTAGCATGTTACTCAAGGATAAGATGAAAATAGAGTCATTATTCAAAACTAAGTCAAAACATCATACTTAACCATACTTACAAAAATAGGCATACATATAGATACATGACATGTTCGTAAAGTGCCAAAATGGAAACAAGACTTAACAAGCTTTCACGATGCACTCAATCATGAGTCATGGAGTGGAGGACTCCATTCTTACATCCTTATAGACTTGTACATTTCTTTTGTTATTAGGGAAGGGACTCTAACAACATGCACCTTCATTGGGAAAGGGACTCTAACCATAAGTTTTCTAGTTAGGAAAGAGACTCTAATCTCAAGCCGTGTTAGATAAGGGACTCTAACCCCAAGCCAACGTATTTAGGCAAGGGGCTCAAACCACAAGCCATCTCATTAGGCAAGGGACTCTAACCACAAGCCATGGGAACTATCTTTAGTCGACATTGGGACTCTAACCCTTTGTCCATACTTCCATATCCATTCAATTCATCACTTAAGGACTCCAACCCATTAAACCAATTCAACACCACACATGACCATATGGTCTTAATGGAAGTATTTGTTAATCAAACACTTTAACAGGATAATGCCTTAATTTGATTAATCATTCAATTAAATTTATAGGCATCAAAACCATTACGAAACTATTCATTCTTCATTAACATCCTTATGCAACAATTTAGTTCAAACACAATTCAAGTTCATGCTTAGGGACTTCAACTTTTTTAGCCATTAAACTATCAAAATCATAAATTAACTAATTACATGGCTAACAAGGTCTTTACCATACCATTTACCAACCACTTATATTTATTGGGCCATTACCTTAGCTTAAAACATCATCAACATGTGACTAGACATTTCTCTTAAACATTTACACAAACATCTTATGGGCATGCCTTTACCAAGGACAAATAAAAATAGAAATCATCAACTAAGGAAATTTTCTGAGGTTCAAAAGTCTAGGTGTTTCAATTCTTCCCCACTTTGATCATTCGTCCATGAATGACAGATAAGGCATGCATAAAAATAATTTAACACATTAGTACACATCAACTAAACTTTGATATAGTTGGAAAACAAAACATACAACAAAGATAAGGCACATGCCAATATCATTATCAATCGATCATTCAGTTCATTCAATTGACTTTGTGACTCTAACCCATTGTCTATCAAAGATACTTGATCAATTCAAAGCTTAGGGACTTGAACCCATTGTCTACCAAAGATGTAAATCAAGTTAAGAAGATTAACACATACCTCAAGTATAAGTTTTTGGAATGGAAAACAAATGCGGATACTTGGACTTCATGTCCTCTTTTGCCTTCCAAGTTGCTTCCTCGGACTTTTTGTTCCTCCATAGAACTTTCACCGAAGCCACCTCTTTTGTTCAAATCGGCAAGCTTGTAGATCTAAGATCCTCACGGGACCTCATCATAAGATAAAGATTCTGTAATGCCAACATCCCTCAAGGGTACAACCAACGAAGGATCACCCACACAACATGGAAACATGGAAAATTGGGTGGATGGAGTTCAAGCTAGAAGGAAACTCCAACTCATAAGCAACATTGCCAACCCTCTTCCAGATTAAGTAGGGACCAATAAACTAGAGACTAAGATTCCTCTTCTTACCAAATCGTATCACTCCCTTCATGGGAGATACCTTCAAGAATACCCAATCGCCAACACTAAACTCGAAATCCTTACGCCTTGCATACCCATAGGACTTTTGATGAATTTGGGCTATTTTCAATCTATTATGGATCACCTTCACATTATCTACGGTTTAGTGAACCAAATCAGGTCCAAGCGACTTACCCTCACCGACTTCATACAACCCAATAGGAGAACAACATCTCTTACCATACAATTCCTCAAAAAGATCCATGCCAATGCTAGAATAGTAACTATTATTATAGGTGAATTCAATCAAAGGTAGATGGCTGTACCAACTACCACCATAATCAATCACAGAAGAAAGTAACATATCTTTCAATGTTTGGATGGTCCTCTCCACTTGGCCATCCATATGCGAGTGAAAAACGGTACTAAAGCACATCATAGTCTCCAAACATTTTTGAAACAACTTCCAAAAGTGAGATGAGATGGAGTACCTCAATTTGATATGATAGAAACTGGAGCACCATGTAATTTCACAATCTCTGTAAGATATAACTTAGCATAATCCTCCATCAAGTAATTAGTCCTCACCCACAAAAAGTGAGCGGACTTGGTCATCCTATCCACAATAACCCAAATAGAATCACACTAATTCCAAGATCGAGGGAGACCATAAAAAAATCCATATTAATCACCTCCCATATACATTCGGTCTATGCAATCTATTGCTACAAACCTCCGGGACTCATGTGTTGAACTTTCACTTGTTGACACATCATACACTTAGCCATATAACTGGCCACGTATCGCTTCATATTACTCGACCAATAGAACTTCATAAGATCATGATACATCTTCATAGAACCGGGATGCATAGAATACCAAGATTCATGAGCCTCGGCCATAATCCTTTCCCTAAATCCATCGACATCGGGAACACGTCGCCCACCTTGGTACCTCAAGATACCATCACCACCAATCATGAAGTAAATAATATTTTATTGACCTACGCTTCCCTTAAGATTCATCAATTTGGGATCCAACATTTTCTTTACCTTTATCTCAACAACAAGAGACGATTGTGATACTTGATGCACAAATACGCCACTATCTTCTGAGTCCGTGAGACGAACTTCAAGATTATCCAAACGGTGAATGTCCTTCACAAACTATCGCTTATCCTCATCCACATGGGCTAAACTTCACATAGATAATCTACTAAGTGAATTGGCGACTACATTATCGTTACTTGGATGGTAATGAAGACTCTTGTCATAGTCTTTAAACAATTCTAGCCACCTCATTTGTCTAATATTCAACTCCTTCTAAGTAAACGCATACTGAAGACTCTTATGATCATAAAATATATCAACATGAACACCATAAATATAGTGTCAACAAATCTTCAATACAAAAACTGCGGATAACATCTCCAAGTCATGAGTTGGGTAGTTCTTCGTGTGAACTTTTAATTGCCTAGAACCATAGGTCACTACCCTACCATGTTAAATCAATACACAACATAACCCAATACAATAAGAATCAAAATATACCACAAAACCATCATTACCCTCGGGCAAGGTCAAAATAGGAGCCAAGGTCAATTTATCTTTCAACTTTTCAAAACTACCCACACACATCAGACCATAAGAACTTGACCTTTCTCTGGGTTAACTTAGTCAATGAAGCAGCTATCATCAAAAAATCTCCACAAAGCTTCAATAGTAATTGGGTAAACCCAAGATGATCTGAATATCGATTGGAGTCAAAGGTATAGGCCATTTCTTAACTACCGCAACCTTTTGGGGATCCACTTTGATCTCTTCACTAGAGAAAACATGACCAGTCATGACCTTCAACCAAAAAGTCACACTTAAAGAACTTGGCATACAGAAGACGATCCTTCAAAGTTTGCAACATAACACAGAGGTAATCTACATAATCTGCCTCACTCTTAGAATAGACGAAGATGTCATCAACAAAGACAATGACGAACAAGTCCAAGAACGGCCAGAAGACCCTATTCATCAAATCCATGAATGTAGCAGGGGAATTGGTCAACCCAAAGGACATGACTAGGAACTCATAGTGACCTTACCGGGTTCTAAAGGCAGACTTAAAGATATCTACCTTCCTAATTTAAATATGATGGTAACCCGACCTTTGATCAATCTTAGAAAAACACTTTGCACCTTGAAGTTGATCAAACAAATCATCGATCCTAGGAAGAGGATACTTATTTCTTATTGTCACTTTGTTTAGCTGACGATAATTAATGTACATACGAAGGGAACCATCCTTATTACACACAAATAATACCAGAGAACCTCAAGGGGACACACTGGGATTGATAAAATATTTATCTATGAGGTATTTCAATTACCCCTTAAGCTCCTTAAACTCTATCAGAGCCATTTTATAAGGGGGAATAGAGATCAAACGAGTGTATGGAATAAGATCAATCATAAAATAAATTTCCCTATCATGAGAAATATCAGGGAAATCATCAGGAAAGACATCGAGAAACTTATTAACCACAGGAATGAATTCTCTAGAAGGACCTTCAGAGTTAGAATCTTTAACTCAAACGAAATGATAAAAATTCCCTTTTGAGATCATTTTTTTGTCCTTAAGATACAAAATGAATCTCTCCTAAGGCACTAAAGAACCACTATCCCATACAATGATTGGCTCATTAAGGAATTTAAACATGACCTTATGGGTCCGATAATCTAAGGAAGCATAACACGAGTCTAACCAATCCATCCCCAGAATAACATCAAAATCAATCATGTCCAACTCTATCAAGTGTACAAGAGTTTCTCTACCACTAACAGATACTACACACACCCTATAGAAATAGAAAAAGGAACTGACAAACTCTTAGGACAAAAAACCAAAATACATAGCCACAAATAGGGTCACATAAGAAAGAGTGGACCTTGGATAAATAAAACAATACACATCATGGGAGAAAAGTTTCAACATACCCGTGACAATATTTAGAGATGCCTCAGAATACTGGCGATTAACAATTGCATACAAGCAATTTCGGCCAGCGCCGTTGCCAGAAATAGAAGCAGAAATAGCACCCTTCAGTACAGGAGTAGATAAAGTACAAATAGGGGCCCTGTTTGTCCAAGAAGCCGCTAGAGAGGGACACTCTTGCTGCATGTGCCCAATCTGACCATATCTAAAACACCTATTCCGCCCCTTCTCATACTAACTATGATGATGCTGACCAAAAAATCTACAAAGAGGGTGGGTTGGAGCCGACTGAGATCCATTATCCTAGAATTGGGCACTTTATGCCCGAAACCCATCACTAAACTGAGATAAAAAAACACCCGATGACTTGGGGTAATGAGAACTAGCTGAGGAGAAATAACCCAAACTCCCCCACTCTTCCTTATCCATTTTCCACCATCTCTAGCACTTTTCTCAAAAGGCCTAAATTTTTTATTGAGAAGCTACCAATTTAGCCAAGAGGTTAAAAGAGCAATAAAACTCATCATTAGTAGTATCCCCATATAGCAATTGAGTAGGAGTGTCACACATATAAGCAGGGTAAGTGGGGATAGGTAGAATCCCACGAGGATGGTCAGATGTCGCAGCCCTAGTCCAAGTTTGGACCCTAGATGTTGGACGAGCTCCGTCCATAAGCCCCTCAGTCGGGGTAGAAGAGTTTGCCTAAGTATTCGATCTCCTTGGAGGCATGATCTGAAAGATAAGCAGGTAGAAATCAGAGGAATCTAAAACCTTAGACTCTATAGCTCGAGACTTAAGTACGAGAAAGGTAAATATTCCTAAAAAGAATCTACTTGACACGGCTTTGTGGACACCCAACTAACCATGAACCTAGACTCTAATACCAACTTGATATTGCCCGAAATTGGGCCTTGTCATATAGTCATCTCAAGCCCAACTTGGACCGGAGATCGCCCTGGTAACCCAGTCTAACCATAGCATCAATTCAGATGTATCGGATGAAATCCGACCATAAATCAAGATAGAGAAAACATTACTAGTAATCATAACTTAAATAATGTCTAAACATTTCAATTACATGACATACTAAACAACATACCCAAGTCCATAGTAGTCCATAATGCCTCTACAAAAATTCAAAGTCTATATAAATATATATATATATATATATATATATATATATATATGTCAGGACATTCCTCCAACAATAACCAAATTAAGTCTAAGACTAGTCCATGTTGTAAGATAGAAAGAGTATGAAATATAAGCCTTCCTAAGTAGGGAAGATCAACACTTCAAAGTAAACACATGAACCGCTTTGATCACCTAGTCACAACACAGGAAGAGAAGAAGAAGCTTCGGACCTTATGTCGCGTGGGGACATAGCGTCCAAAGATGGTTAGAGGTTGGAGTGCCAGCATATAACTCAATGATAAGAAGGAAAAAGAGTCATCATTTAAAACTAAGTCAAAACATCATACTCAACAACACTTATATACATAGGCATACATATAGATATATAGAATGTTCATAACATGCCAAAATTGAAACAAGACTTCACAAACTTTCATGATGCATTCAATCATAAGTCATGGAGTGGAGGATGCCAAACTTACACCCTTATAGATTTATACATTTCTTTTCTTATTAGGAAAGGACTCTAACCACACGCACGTTCATTGAGCAAGGGACTTTAACCACAAGTCGTCTAGTTAGGCAAGGGACTCTAACCTCAAGCCGTATTCGATAAGGGACTCTAACCCTAAGCCGGTGTATTTATATAAGGGACTCTAACCATAGGCCATCTCATTATGCAAGGGACTCTAACCACAAGCCGTCACAACTATCTTTAGTTGACATTGGGACTATAACCCTTGGTTCATATATCCATATCCATTTAATTCAACATTTAGGGACTACAACCCATTTAACCAATTCAACACCATGCATGAGCACAAGGACTTCATGGAAGTATTCATCAATCAAACACTTTAATAGGCCAATGAATTAATTTTAATTCATTATTAAATTTAATTTATAGTCATCAAGACCCTTAAAAAGCCATTCATTCTTCATTAACATTCTTATGCCACACTTTAGTTCAAACACAATTCAAGTTCATGTTTAGGGACTTCAACCCATTTAGCCACCAACCTATCTAAATCATAAATTATCTTATTACATGGCTAACAAGGTCTTTACTATACAATTTGCCAACCACTTATTCTTATTGGGACATTTCCCTAGCTCAAAATATCATCAACATATGACTACACATTTCTCTTAGACATTTTAACAAACACCTTATGGTCATGCCTTTACCAAGACCAAAATCAAAATAGAAATCATCAATATTAGGGTTACTAAAGACATATTTGTTAAACCATAAACAACAAGCACCCACATTTTCAAATCATCACCAATATTAGGTATAAAAACAAGTCTAAGAAAGAACAAACATTACTCATCACTAGGCATTAGAAGCCTTAGCATTTGATTTTAAATCATCATTTACAAATCTTAATACATGTTTAAAACACATTGTTTTTGAGTTACTAACAATTAAAAGATTCACATTCCTTAATACAACTTGATTTAAGGATGAACTTGACTTTTCTTTTCCTCTAGATGCACACCCCTTAGAACCCTAGCCTCCAATATTCAAAAGTGTGTTTTAGAGAGTATTTGGGAGGTTTGATCTTCCAAATGAGTGTTAGGAGGCCATAATACATTATATGGTGAGGGTACTTACAGGTTTTGGGGTAGGAAATATCCATCGATCCCTTGACTTAAAATCTTAAAAGTGACTTCCCAGGTGGGTACAACTCACTTACCTCAATTGTTCCTTAGGGTATGAGTGGTACTCTAACTCATACCCTAGGCCTCACAAAGTACCCCTACACTGACCAAGGTATGATCACACATAAATGACTCATACCTAAGGGTACGAATGGTACCCGAAACTATATCCCCAAACTATACGACCATGGGGAGGCTAAGTCATATCTTGGAAAGTGTGTAACACCCACCACACATCCTAGCATACAAGAGGGGATCACTAACTCATATCCAAGGGTATGACTAGTACCCTTGATTCGTAACTAGTCCAGAAGCTTCAATTAAGGAAATTTTCTAAGGGTCCAAAGCCTAGGTATTTTAGGATGTGTGTATGGAAGAAGATTAATCCCAAAATCAATTTCCCTAATGGGAGGAACACCGAGAAGATCATCAGGAAACACCTCAGGAAACTTATAGACCACAGGGACAGTTTGCAAGAAAGGACCTTCGGATCTAGAATCCTGAACAATCACTAATTTGTAGAGGTAACCCTTTGAAATAATTTTTCGGGCTCTAAGATACTAAATGAACCTTCCCTTAGGCACCATGGGACTACCTTCCCACTCAATTACTGAATCATTTGGGAATTAGAAGCTGACACTTCAGGTCCGACAATCAAGAGAGGCATAACGCGAATGCAACAAATCCATCCCCAAAATAACATCATAATCTAAAATGTTCAATTTTATCAAATCCACCAAGGTCTTCCTACCACAGAAAAACACCATAAAACCCATATAGACTTTTCTAGACATAATATAATCACCCATCGGGGTAGACATAAATAGGGATCCAGAATACACTCAGGACCAAAACCAAAATAAATAGAATTATATAGGGTCACGTAAGAGAGGGTAGACCCGAGATTCAGTAGACAATATACATCATGATAGAAGAGTTTTAGCATAGCAGTAACCCTATCGAGAAATGCCTTAGAAGCTTGACGGGTGGCAAGAGAGTATACATGATTCTAACTAGTGTCGGATCCAGAAGTAGAAGTAGAACTCTTTGATGTGGGAGTTGATAAAGTCCAACATGGATCTTATTTTCTCCAAGAGCAACCCTAGAAGGACAATCTCTCTGTATTGACCAATCTGACCATATTTAAAGAGCTTTTTTCTTCCCTCTTCACAAACACAATGATTCACCTGACCATAAAATCTACTAGCAGGATACGATGGAGTAGATTGATCCCCTAGGACCAGCACTACTCTAAAAATGATGATCACTCGATGTCTTCAAATAAGGAGCACTGGCCATAAAGTAGGAACCAGAATTTCCCCACTTCTTCTTAGACCTCTGCCTACCATCTCTATCACTATTCTGGTAGCCTTCTCCCTGCTCGGAATATCTAAACTTCTTCATCATACTATATCCTATCTTTGACTACTTTTTTTCTTTATCAACTTGCTGCATTTACTCAACCAACCTAAGGATGTCCATATCCTTATTCAAAAAAGTAGTCTTGCCCTCTAAAATCAAATCATAGGACAACCCTAAAGAAAATCTCCTTATTTTAGTCCTCATAAAGGGCACCAACTTTAGAGTATAATAGGACAACTGATGAATTTTAGGGCATACTCTTTCATAATCATCTTACCCAACTTTAAATTCATGAATTCATCTGCCTTCGCCTCCCTCAACTCTTGAGAAAAGAAGAGATCAAGAAAAGAACCAAAGAAATCCTCCAATAAATCCAACTCCATATCATCTCCCATAGACTACTCCCACTTCTCATACAATTGGTATGACATATCCTTCAACTGGTATGAGGAAAATTCTAAACCCTTAGAGTTAGAAGCATACGTCACCCAAAAAATATTTTCCATCTCTTTAATGAAGCCTTGAGGATCTTCCTCAACTTTAGAATCAGTGAAAATCAGGAGGTTTGAGCCTCATAAACATGCCAACTCTAGTGGCCTTGTAAGAAGGATAAATATCACTCTCATGCTCAAACAAGAGAGAATAAGATTCCACTAATTGAACAAGCAGATGGATCGAATGACAAAACTCAGCATTCATCATATTACCATAAGAAGCCCAAGGAGGACTAGTGTAATTTTGAGGAACCCCATGTAAGATATTAGGAGCAGGATCCCTAAATTGGGTCAGAACTTCATAAGTAGGATGGGTTCCATCGACATTATCCTCAAGCATCAGATCTTAGGGGAGGCATGATCAGAAAAGAAAAAAAAATATTAGAGGAAATTTAAGACCTTAGACTCTATAGCACAAAAATAGATCTCAAGAAAGGAAAACATTCCTAATTGTCTCATAGCCTCTTCTTTATAAGTGTGGCATGCTACACGCCCATAAAAGAGACCCTATTTGACACGACTTTGTGGATACCCAATTACACCAAACGTAGACTCTAATATAAACTTTATCATAACCAGCACCAGGGTTTGGTCATGATGTGTATCTCAAGTCTACCGAGGATTAAAGACCACACTCTTTTGCCTATCAAAATAAAATGTAACACCTAGAAGTGGTTGACCTTCAAACATTTAATAATATAGGAGATAATAAACTTAAGACAACTAATAGTGTCAATCATCATTAACCCAATCCATAGTAATATCCAAAGCCTCTTAACCATATAAAAAATCAATCTAAGTTGGGAAATACCCTCAACCCTGACAATGACAATGTCAATGATAATGTGAACTCTTCAATTTTAGTATAAGAAAGGAAATTGCTGAAATGACCAAGTCTTTCAAAGAATAAAAGCTCACCACTTCACAACAACGATCGACGAACCTAGTTAATCCACCTAAAACTATGTAGGAAAAGTAAAAGTATCTCTAGTGCCTACATCGCCCAGGGATACAACTACTAGAAGTGATTAGTGGGTTGAGCATTAGCATGAAAGACAAGGATTGAGGTAAAATAATTCTAGAATATGTATATCAAAATCATTTAAAATTTAAATACACACAAGAATATGCATATGAATATGTATATATAACATGATAGGATAGGGAACAAAGCTTAACATGAGTGTTTAAAACTTTAGCATAGATTGTATAGCTCAAACGTTATAAGAAGGCACCCACGGACTATATAGGTCTCACTCTCCCCCATTTAAAAGGGTCCTAGTGCGTATAGATGCATAAACTAGAGGATGTGCATATGCTCTATGGGGGACTCAAACCTCCCAACATACCAAGGTGACTTAAGCACCCAATAATTTAATATAATATGAGGGAATCAAACCTTTCAATTATATAATAAGGGGGACTTGAACCATCCGTTCATTTAGACCCCCGCATCGGCAAATATGGTTTCTAGTATTGGTCTCCCGGGAACTTCACTTTCATGACTCAGCTACACAACCCATTTTTAATCCCCATTAAAATATTTATCACACATTCTCATTCAATAAACCATAATACACATTTAGGCATACACTATTGGTATCATCATACCAACTACACTTGTAAGGTAGTATTAATATGCCAAACCAATTATCCTTACTTGGGAGAATTCACAACACCCATGATTCAATTATGCAATAGCTTTGGGAATTAGACAACTCCACAAGCTTTAATTCAAAACAATTATGCTTCATTACCTTTTCACATATGCAATAGTTCAAGGTAGTTCAATGTGCATACTTTTCATATTCAAGGCCAATTTAACAATATGAGGTTGAAGTCCTTACCACTTTAATTATCATTGCTCATAAAATTAGGTAAAATCATAGTTTCATAGTTTATTCACCATACCCATGGACCCCACAAGTTGAAAACCATTTATAAAGCAAGAACAATCATATGTAATTCGTGGAAAAACAATTTGAAATTTAATGATGTCAAAGCCATTAACTATAGTGAAACCCATATTCAAAACCATATAATTAAACCATTTTGAAGACATATTTTTCATTAATTAAGAATTCGGGAAGAGTAACATACCTGAAATACCAAGATTTATGGAAACAAATCAACCTAGAGCCCTTGGATGACCAACTTTTTAGAAATCCTATGTATCATGCTTGAGGGAATTTAGAGAGTTTAAGACTATTTTTGATTTCTAATAGTAGGTTAATGTAGTCCTTGAAAGGGTTTTAAGTCATGGGGTCTAAGTGGGGAAAGAGGAAAATTATCAAGATGCCCTTATACAAAAGACTGGAAAGCAATGCCTAGTCACTACTAGTGACCTCACGACTCGTAAGGCCACCTTACGACTCGTTTACTCAATTGAAGTTCAAACACTACCATTTGAGAACCCATACTGGTTTGGTTACGAGAGGGACTATTCAAATTGTATCATAACATTATGACACATAATATGATTTTCTTAGTCACCACAAGAACTTTGAATAGAACAGTGGTTTTCCTACGATTAAAAAACTATGACTCGTTGTGAGTCTTGATGACTCATTCGGTGTTAGTCATGGTTAACTTAGAAATTCATTTAAATATATTGGCCAGGCTATGATTAGGGTCCTACAACCCATAATGACACCCTAACACTCTCATAGTGAGTCATAATGAGGAAAGTGAGGATAGAATTTTAGAAATTTTCAAGAATCAAAATCCAGGGTGTTGCAAATCAGTAGATCACTATTGAATACCATAGATTCAATAAGAGAATGCTATTACTACATCGATAGCTGAATATCCACGATCTCACAAGACAATTCACAAAGTGGAAATCCAACTCGCAACCAATGTTACCTCTTTCATCCGTAGACCAGAACTTGAAGGAAGATTTGAGCTCAAATAGAATATGGTGCAACTATTACATAATAGAGGGAGTTTATTGGCTAGTCACATGAGGATCCACAGGTGAATTTGAAAGTTTTCTTAGAGATTAGTGATACATTCATCCGTACTAGAGTCTCTATAGACTATATGAGTCTCTCTCTCTTTCTCTTTACACTTTTGGGGAAGAAAATAGATGGATGAAGGCATAACCTTCAAACTCTATCACCACATGAGATGATCTAGCAAATAAATTCGTTATTTGATTCTTTCCTTTTGATAAGACTACAAGGTTAAACAGTAAAATTTATACCATGCACGGGAAAAGTTCAAATCACTTCTCAGGGATTTCCCACTCCACCAACAAACCAATAAGGTATTAGCTTGCACTTTCATTAAAGTTCTTGACCATATCATAAAAATTTTGTTAGATTCAGCTGTAGGTTGTCAAACTCTAGAGAAAATTTATGATGAGATATATACTTTATTGAAATGAATTAACCAAGGAAATATTGATTGACATGGGGATATCTTTAGAAATATAGTGAAGAATCCAATTGGGATGATTGAGGTTGATAGTTTCACAACTTTAGTCACTTAATTATTATCCTTGCAGAGTCAAATGATGAAGGAGTTCAGTAAGTTAGATATGAACCAACCTTAGGATAAGGTAAATACATTTTAACAGACCCCATCATGGAGTGATATTTGTGGTATAAGTGGTCAAACTTTTCTGGAGCAAATCAGGAGTTGATAAATTTTATGGGTAATGAACAAAAGAGGAACTATAGGAATTCCTATAATAATAAGTGGTAGAGTTAGCCCAACTATTCATGGGGAAACAATTAGGTACAGACTTAGTAATTTCAGTAGCAACAAAATATGTAGGCAGTAATATTGAGGAGACCATGAAAAAGATCCTACCTAATCAAGAACATATGGCTATAGAGATTTAAAAATAATCAACTTGCATAAAAGAATCTAGAGACATAGTTGGGGAAGTTAGCACAGTCTTAGAATACCAGACCACAAGAGGGTTTGCCAGGTGACACAGGAAACCCAAAGTAGGTAATTATAATCATCTTAAGAAGTAGAAAGGATCTGGTTGATAGGCCTCCAAAGAAAAAATGGGAGGAACAAGCACAATTAGTCCAATAGAAAGTAGAGGTTAAGAAAGTTTCATCCAAAGATACTGAAAATTTGGGGAACTCTGAGTATCCAATAACAAAGGTAGCTGAGTGCGCACAAGAGAGACCACTACAACTATTTCTTTAGAAGTTCATAATAGCTAAGGAGAATGCATGTTTCAAGATGTTTTTTGAAATTTATATCACTTTTATTTATATTTTTAGGAAGTTATAAGTTTAAGAAAAGTCTGAATATAGAAAACCCAGACAAAAAGAATGGAAAAGACTGGGTGTGGGTCTACCAAATCCTATTGATTATAAAGATACAGTTAGCTAGCCTAGAGGCCTCAGGGAGTATTTCTGGTTTTAAATCTAGTCATACTTTAGGGAAAAAGTATGATTTTAAGTGTGGGCTGGGGGAATCTTCCCATGGTTTAGGGTGAAGTATTGCTATAGTCTTTGTTTTTATTTTTTTGTTAGTTTTTGACTAAATTATTAAAAATTTTACAAAAATATTCTCTCTTTATCATTTAGGGTTGTTGGTGTCAGTCTAATAGGGGCATATTTCACCGACACCTTGGTTTTTCTTTTTTGTTCTTTTTCAAGGGGTGCCCTTTGAACCCAGTAATCATTTTTCCTTTTTAGCAGTAAATTTTAAAAGTGTTTATGTTAGGAATAAGTGAGATGTTCTTTCAAGTTTTTATGATTGATTACATGATTCAATTTAGTTTTGAATGTGAAGCATGTTGATTATGTTGAATGACTATTTTTTAGAATTCTAGGCTCATTTATATGACTCTCGTGCGTTGTTGGCTTTATTCAAAATTCTTGATATTTTTTGGTTTAAAGTTTATAGGGATCCAACTTGATTTGAGTATGTGCCATGTGTGATGTGAGCTTTCTTGTATATTTTTTGTAGTGTTTTGATGTCTATAACTTATGTGGTGTATGTGCAAAGCGAAATAAAGAATATTGGGTTTAGGAGATAACATGTGTTTTTCTTTGATAGCTATCTTTTGGACCCGCTTTAATCTACCTTTTTGCATGGTCTTAGTTAGCCCTGTTAATCCGTTAGACTATATTCTTTTGAAGACTTTTATGTAGCTAATTCCCCTTTGTTACTTGACCATAATTTGATCTAAAGCACCTAAGTGCTTTAGTTAAAAAATTAATATGGTTAGGAAGTGTGAAATTTAAGAAGGAAAGAGGTGAAATTGAAGCCCTCAAAAGAGTACTGATTGGTGTGAAAATGTTTATATGTTGTGTTTGGGAGTAGTGTAATGGGTAATTGTGTAGATTATCGTAAAGTTGTAAGTCCCAAGAAAGACGAACACTAAAAACCATATTTATCGGCGTGGGAGTTTTGATGACCGTGTGCATAGTTCACAATTGTATATATATATATGTATGCTGGAATGACGTGTGGTCAGTGCATTCCTTAATATTCCTTGTATACCTCTATTTTGTGTGGCTAATATGCATTAGGGCCTTTTCAGCAAGAGGAGCTGAACCCATATAGCCTATGGGTGCCTAGATGATGGGATAGCTACATAGTGTAGGCTAATATTTTAAACTTCATGCTAAACCTTGTTCCCTATCCTAGCATGCTATATATATATACACACACACATATATATGTATAGAATTTCCATCTGTACATTGACACAATTGACATCACATTGTATCTAATTATCATATTCACGTAATAGTTGTACAAAATATTCACATGCCTACAACTAATTAATGCCAAGTTTAACTTCAAGTGTTTGGTATCTTTCACGCGGCAACCGTCACCAGCCACCGATGACCACCCTGAACAATCCACTAGTCAAAAATAAGTCACCGCCTTTACCTCCTCACTGGTGATACTCCACTACTTCACCATCACCGGTGAGAGCACCATCCTCACCGCCTTTTGTAACATTGGCCACCACTGGAGAAACCAAAAATTACAATCTATGCCAACCTCCAGATCCTCAAATTTTGATGGAGAATTAGCATCATAGTCCCCATACCATGACAACTTCAGAGTTCTATGGGCAAACATCAGTTTCCGGTGAAGGACGTCAGTTTTCAGCAAATTGATTGCATGTATCTTATTTTGGCTCTCCTCTCTTTTCTTTATTATAACACTTTTCAGGTACTACAAGTCCATATTTGGCACCACAGTTGGTGACATCAAGATTTTTATGACCAATGCAGTTTTTAGCGACCAACACATTCTCTGGCAACCAATTACAGGGACGCAGTATCAGAAGTAGTGTAAAGGAAATGGCAACAAATTCCAATGACCAATTTCAGCACCAATTTATTAAAATTAAACAAAAAAATCAAGAAAGTGTCCTTTACTGTGTTTCTCCCAGTATCAGGTGTACTCGATTCATTCTTCTCCAGTTTATTCATACCTAGTTTATTTGGTATAGGAGTTTGGTCTTTTTTCTATCTTGATATCTTATCTGGTTTTCTTGATTGTTCCTATGGGATTTATGATTTTTATTTCTACATAACTTAGTCGGTGTTCCTTATTATCATACCTATTTATGGTGGGTAGTATAGTACTTTTTGTTGCTTCTGAGTGTCAAGCCTGCTTGCTGATTTTGTTCACTTATTTAGCTATTTTAAGCCATACCCTTTTTCTTGTGGTGTTTTTTTTCTACTTTTTATTTATTTTCTTCTATTGTGTCTCCTTGAGTGGTAGATGGGGTTATAAATGGTGAACTAGGGTCATGTCATAGGTTGGGGTCAAGGTTAGGGTTGGGTATAGGTTCTGGTTTGAGTTTGGTCTTAGGGGCAAGGGGGAGTTGGGCTTGGTGGGATAAGGATCCTTCTATGTTGAGATTTGGGTCCTATCACATAGTAATGCTTTAAGGTAAGTCTATAGAGATAGTAAAGATTCTTGGAAAGAAGAGGGTTAGTATAGTGTGTGTCCAAGAAACTAAATGGGTAGTCACTAAGGAGAGAGATATGGATGGTTATAAGTTATGATACTCGAACATCGTGAGGCATATGAATGGGGTAGGTATCTTAGTAGATGAAGAACTTTAGGAAATAGGTGTTGGAGGTTAAGAGAGTCAATTATAGGTTGTGTCTATTAAGTTGGTCATTGAAGGGTCTATGATGAACCTTATTAGTGCCTATGCTCTTCGAGTAGGTTTGGAAGAAGAGGACAAGAAAGGCTTTTAGGAGGTTTTGGATGAGGTGGTAAGGGGTGTCCTGATCACTGAGAAGATTTTTCAGGGGAGGAGATTTCAATGTACATAATGGGTCTTTGTCGAGAAGTTATGATGATGTGCATGGCATTTTTGGTTTTGGGGAGAGGAAGGAAGAAGGTGCTTCTCTTATGGATTTTCTATGGCTTTTAGGCTGTGGATAGCGAATTTGAGTTTTTCAAAGAATGGGAAGAACCTTATTACTATTTGTAGTTTAGTTTCCAAGACTTAGATAGAATTTTTGCTCCTTTGGAAGGGCAATAGATTGCTATATAAATTTTGTAAAGTCATACTTAGCAAGAATCTTTAACTCAACAGAGGTTATTGGTAATGGACTTGGTAATCAATAAGGGCTGAAAGAAAAGGAGTGGGAAGGCTCAGCCCAGGATTAAGTGGGATAGCTTTACTTTGGCTAGTGCTTTAAAGTTGGGGGAGAATTTGAAGAGTAGGAGGTCTTGGGAGAGTAGAAGGGATATGGACAGTATATGGGAAATGACTATCAGTTATATTAGGGAGACCGCTAAAGAGGTATTAGGTGTCTATAGAGGTTGATATAGAAAGCATAAGTTGACTAGTGGTGGAATGAAAAGGTTAAGAGTAAGGTGGAGTTGAAGAATGTGGCTTATTCTAAGTTATTTATGAGAAAATATAAAGAGGAGAGGTAGACGAATAAGGATAAATATACGGTATCTATAAAACAGGCTAAGTTAGTGGTTATGACAGTTAAAACAATGACTTTTAAGAGTTTATATGCGGCTTTAAAGGAGAAAGGTAGTGATAAGAAGTTGTATAGGCTTGATGAGGAGAAGGAGTGTAGGGATCGTGACTTTGACAAGTAAAGCATATAATGAGAGAGGATGGTATTGTGTTGGTTGAGGATGCCCTCATTAGGAAGAGGTGGCAATCTTATTTTCATTAACATTTGAACGACAAGAGGGACAAAGGTTTTGTGTTCGGGGACTTGGAAAAATTTAAGGAGTGTCACGACTATGGTTATTATAAGCGTATCAAGGTTGAGGAGGTCAACAAAGCTATTTTCAGTATGCATTGGGGTAGGGTGATGGGGCTAGATGAGATTCTAGTGGATTTTTAGGAAAGCATCGGTGGGGCAGGTTTGGAGTGGTTGACAAGGTTGTTTAACATCATTTTTAGAGTGGCAAAGATTCGTGAAGCATAGAGGTGGAGTATTATGATTCCATTTTATAAGAACCAGGTAAACATCCAGAGTTGTAACAACTGTAGAGGTATTAAGTTATTGAGTCATACTATGAAGGTTTGGGAAAGGGTGGTAGAGATAAGGCTGAGAAGGATCGTGACTGTCTTTGAGAATTAGTTGAGTTTCATGCCAGGTCGCTCGACTACTGAGGCCATTCAACTTGTGAGGATATTAGTGGAGTAGTTTTGGGAGAGGAAGAAGGATTTTCACATAGTGTTTATTAATCTTGAGAAGTCATATGACAGAGTTCCCTGGGAGATTTTATGGAGGTACTTGGAGGCTAGATGGGTTCTCGTGGCGTACACTAGGTTGATTCAGGACATGTATGATGGCATAAAGACTCATGTGAGGGAGGTAGATAGAGATTCAAAGCAGAGCGTTAGCCAGTTAAGAACTAAAACATCCAAAAGTTGAAAGTGGCATATATGAGGATGTTGCAATAGATGTGTGGACATACAAGGAAAGATAGGGTGAGGAATGATATTATTTGGGAGAAGGTGGGAGTGGATTTGGTGAAGGACAAGATATGAGAAGTGAGGTTACATTGGTTCAAACACGTGATGAGGAGGGGCTCTAATGCTCCAGTACAAAGTTTGAGACACTATCTATGAATGGTTTTAGGCAGGGTAGAGATATGCCAAAGAAATATTAGAAGGAGGTGATTAGGTTTGATATGGAGTACTTATAGCATACGGAGTACATGAACCTTGATAAGAAGGTATGGAGGATACAGATTAGCATAGAAGGTTAGGGCGCGGGAGAGCATCAATAATAGTAGGGGAAAATTCTTTATTTGTGTCTGATATTTCTTATTCGTGGTGTTGAGTGTTGTCTAGGGTTTAGGATAGATAATATTTAGTATTACCTTATTTCTAGTAGTGTGAGTTTATTTTTGCATACTATATGAGTTTATATGCATTTATGTTTTGTGTTTCTTATACTATTTTTAGTCCTAAGCAGAGGGCCTATCAGAAATAGCCTCCCTACTTCACCTGAGGTAGTGGCATGGTCTGCGTACACTCTACCCTCCCCAGACCCCACTATATATGTATGTATATATATAGGGAAAAGGCATCGTTTCCACCCCAAACTATAGTGAAAACGTTGAATCCACACCTAAACTATATAGGTGACCTATTACACACCTTAACTATAAAAAAGTGATGTTTTTTACTCCCTAGATCTGACGTGTAAAATACATAATTATTTAAATAAAAAATGGTGCGTTTAAATTAAAAACTAATGCAAAAAAAAAATAATTAAATAAATTAAAATACTCCTCCCCCAACCCCCAACATCCATCTCCCCACCCCCACCCGTAAACAATCATCTTCTTCATCACCCCCCACCCCCTCACTCCAACCCCAACCCCAACCCCAAACCACCTTTTTCTTCATCACCCCCACCCCAACCAACATATTTCTTCTTCACCCCACCTCCAAATTCCAACCCTATCCTCAAATAGCATAGTTCATCCTCCACCTTCATTGAATCAATGTCAATTTCACATTGAACAAAATCAAATTGTATTCGATATTTTAATGGGAAAAATCAAATTTTATAAAAAAAATATATAAAATTTTGTAGCAAGGATGTTTTTCGGTGAATTCTCATTGGAAAAGTCGAATTCATCATCAACTTTCTCCTATCTATCTATTAATTATTAATCCATCCAAAAATGGATCTTGCTACCATATTATTTTTTTTAAAATAAATTATAGCTGAAAAACAAATAGAAAAAAGTATGAAAATATGTTGGTCATTACCATTTAAAACACAGAGGCCAACAGTCGAGTAGCCATTTTTTGAAACAATAATGGCCATTATAGATGAGATTTTTTTTATTTTTTAAGAAAAGTCGATGGGTTACAGATGAAGAACATTGTTAGAATAAATTAATTGTTATGGTAATTTTTTTTGTGGGATAAAGTTTATGGTGGTGAATATGGTGTAATGGAGGTAATGGAGGTTTTGGACATTGACAACAATGGAGGTTTTAGACATTCAAGAAAAAGGGAAAAAAATAAATTAAAAAGAAAAAAGAAAAATTTATGAAAATAATAAATTTATTATTTTTCTAATTATTCTGACATGGCGCTGACGTGGTACTGACGTGGCAGCGCGTGTAAAACACCACACCACATGCAAGTGGTGTAGTGCCTGACAGGATGTAAAAAGTATCATATTTTTATTGTTAAGGTGTGTAATAGGTCACTTATATAGTGTAGGTGTGGATTCAACTTTTCGACTATAGTTTGGGGTAGAAACTATGCCTTTTCCCATATATATAAATGTATGTATATATGCATGTATAAATATATATATGTATATATATATGTATATGTATATATATATGTATATATATATGTATATATATGTATATATATATGTATATATATATACATACATATATATGTGTATGATTATATGTATATAATTTTGAATGGCATTGGATCAATTAATCATAGCCTTATTTTATCCCTTCCCTGAGTTATATGCTAGAGCTCACCCTGTTAACCATTCCTAAATGTTGTATCCCCACGTGATGCGAGGTCGAAAGACACTTCTATATTCTTTTATAGTGGTAGGTGATTTCTAGATTGTTCGTGAGTTAGTTTTTAAGTAGTGAGATTCTATTCTTTGGAAGTCCCTCATTATATGGTCTTTTATTTAATTATTTATGTTTTAGACAATTTCGGTGGGTTTTTGACTATGGTCGGGGGCATTCCCAACTTTGGTTAGTATTTTGTTTCTTAGAGGCTTTATGGATAAAGTATTGGTGGATTGTATTGTAGATTCTTAGATATTTTTTGTTATTGATTTATTTATCTTGTTATATTTTTGAAACACATCACTATCTTATTATATGTTTGAAACTCAGCTCTATCTTGTTATATCTTCAAAACTCATTAACTAATAAATGTATTGTCTTCTACTTGGCTAGGCTAATGGGGGTGGCCTAGGGTTCTTAGCAGACATGAGATAACTGTCACGACTAGGCCCTAGTTCGGGTCATAAAAAGCTTGGTATCAGAGCCTAGGTTCATGGTCATTGGGTGTCCACAAAGTCATGCCAAGTAGAGTCTCTTTAATTGGTGTGTAGAGCACCACACTTATAAGGGAGAGTCCACGAGGAATTTAGGAAAGTTTCATTCTTCTTGTGATCTACTGTCAGGCTATAGAGTCTAATGTCTGGAAAACTCCTTTAATCTCCATTTGTTCACATTTTAGATCATGATTTCTTAAAGATTCGATGATTAGGGAAACCCCTCTATTCCACTTGAGTACAATGTGGATGGAACTCACCCTATTTATAGAGTTCATACCCGATCTAGTTTCCCTGCTCCTGATTATACTGCCCCTTGTGAAGTGTCACCGGTCCCTATCAATCCTTCATGGGCTTCGTGAGCTAATAACATTCACACCTCAATTCTCCAAGGAAACATTTCTAATGTCAAGTTTCATCGATCTATTCACCTGCTAAATTAGTTAGTGACTTCTCAGTCTCGTCAGCCTGACCGTGTTGGTTTTGTTGCTCCATTTTCTAAGGTCATAGATTTGTCCAGTTTATGAGGTTAAATCCACAACATTTATAGGACCTAAGGTTGAGGAGGATCCTTAAGGATTTATGGATGAAATGGAAAAGTTATTTTAGGTGATGTACGTTTCTAGTTATGAAGGTGTGGAATTTACTGCAGTTTGCTTTGAAATTCCACCAGTTGTCTTGCTATGCCCCAGCGATTTGTCTAGTATGAGGGAAAAAATAAGGAAGTTTGCTTTAGATTTGTCTTAGGACTTGGTACTACAGTGTAAGGTGGCGATATTTAATAATGATATGGATATCTCTACGTTGGTGGTGTATATGTAGTAGGTTGAAGATGAAAAGAAGAAATAATAAGAAATAGAAGCAAAGCAGAATAAGAAGTTAAGAAATTCAAAGCAGGGTGAAGGCCAGTAGAATAGTGGTAGAGATGGTAGGCAGTGGTGAAAGAAAAGGACTTAGGGAAACTCGAGTTCATATTCTATGGGTAATGCTCCTTATACTATGCCATTTGGTGAGCATCACTTTCAGACTGGCAGTGGGTTTAGGTCACAAGATGCCCAGTCTCAGGATAGTGGAGCTCAGTCAGGCCCATCTTATCCTCCTTACAGATTCTATGGACAGAAGCACCGTGGTTATTGTGATGAGGGGAGGAATTTGTGTTTAAAATATGGACAACTTGGTCATATTCAGAGGAACTATCCATCAACAAATGTTGCTACTAGAGCTAATAAGGTTTTGGTTTCTTGCTACTAGAGCTAATAAGGTTTTGGTTTCTACTTCTTCAGTTTTTTCACCAAAGGGTGCTATTTCTGGTACCGACACTGGTTGGAACTATTTTTTTACTCTTTTAACCCTCTGGAATTTGAGGCATCTCCTGATGTTGTTACTGATATGTTGAAACTTTTCTCTCGTGATAGATAATATCTACTTGATCCAGGTTCGGCCCTTTCTTATGTGACCCCTTCTATGGTTGTTCATTTTTGTTTTGGTCCCGAGAGTATATTGGATCCCTTTATATGTATACCCCAGTGGGTGATTCTGTTATGGCTAGAAAGGTCTACAGGGGTTTGTAGTATCTATATATGGTAGGCAGACCTTGGTGGATCTGATAAAGTTGGATATGATAGACTTTGATGTGATATTAGGATTAGCTTCATCTTAATTCTATGACCTGAAGGGCCTATTTTTAATTCCTTAATGAACAGGTAATAGAATAGAAGAGAAGTCCTTGGTTCCTAAGGGGAGGTTCATTTCATATCTAATAACTCAGAAGTTAATTTCAAAGAGGTGTCTATATTATCTAGTTTAGGTTAAGGATTCTAATTTTGAAAGTCTTTCCTTGTAATCTGTCCTAATGGTTATAAAATTTTCTAAAGTTCTTCCCAATGATCTTACTGGAATTTCTACCGATAGGGAAATAGCTTTTGGGATTGATTTTCTGCCATATACTAGTCCTATCTCTATCCCTCTATATAGAATAGCTCCGGCTGAGTTAAAGGAACTTAAGGAGTCGCTAAAGGATCTTTTTGATAAAGGTTTCATCCATCCTATTGTCTCTCTACGGTGTGCTCCTGTCCTTTTCGTACATAAGAAGGATGGGTCTCTTCAAATGTGCATAAACTATTAGCAGTTGAATAAGGTGACGGTGAAAAATAAGTATCCTCTTCCAAGGATTCATGACCTTTTCAACAAGATTTAGGGTGCTAGATGCTTCTCTAAGATTAATCTCGATCGGTTTATCATCCATTAAAGATTAGGGAGGTGGATATCCCTAAGACTGCTTTCCGTACGTGGTATGGTCACTATGAGTTTTTGGTCATTTCCTTTGGTTTAACTATTGCTCCGGCTGCTTTTATGGATCTCATGAATAGGATATTCAGATAGTTATTGGATTTGTTTATGATAATGTTTATTAATGTCATCTTGGTATATTCTATGAGTGAGGAGGATCATGCCAATCGCCTTTAAGTAGTCCTGCAGACTCTAAGGATCAACGATTGTATGCTAAGTTTGCAAAGTGTGAGTGTTGGTTAAATGTTGTGACCTTTCTTGGTTATGTTATTTCTAGCGAGGATTATGGTTGATTCACAAAAAGTTGAGGCAGTTAAGAAGTTGCCTAAACCCATGACTCCAACCGACATTCGAAGCTTCTTGGGTTTAGCCGGGTATTGTAGGAGGCTTGCGGAGAGCTTCTCTTCTATCGCTTCTATGTTGACTAAGTTGATTTAAAAAGGTGAATTCCTATGGTACGATGCTTGTGAGGGTAGTTTTGAGAAGTTGAAATATAAGTTGACTTCTGCGCCAGTTTTGACACTGCCCTAGGGTACTGATGGTTTTGTTGTTTACTGTTATATGTCTTGTATGGGACTAGGTTCTGTCATGATATAGCATGGGAAAGTGGTAGCGTGTGCTTCTAGGTATCTTAAGGTTCTTGAAAGGAATTATCAGACTCCTGATCTAGAGTTGGCGAGCACAGTATTTGCGTTGAAGATTTGGCACCATTATTAGTATGGGGTGCATGTTGACATTTATTCAGATCACTTGCAATATGTGTTCACTCAAAGGCAAATTCAGTGGCTTGAATTGCTCAAGGACTATGATATAAGTCTTCACTACAACCCAGGTAAAGCTAATATGGTTGTTAATACACTTTGCTGGTTGTTTATGGGGAGCTTATCTCATGTAGATGAAGAGAAAAGAGGGTTGATAAAAGATATTCACTCTTTGGATAACCTAGGAGTTCATATTTTGGACTCCAAAGATTATGGAGTGATTGTTCAAGAAATGGCTAAATCATATCTTGGTTATGAAGTGAAGGAGAAGTAGGTTTTGAATCCTATCTTTATACAGATTAAGGCTTATGTGGGTTCAAAGGGTTATGGATTTTGAGATTAGGGGTGATGGTATCTTAAGGTATCGAGGTAGATTGTGTGTTTTGGATGTTGATGGGATACAACAAAGTATTTTGGATGAGGCTCATGAGTCAAGATATACAGTTCATCTAGGTTCGACAATGATGTATCAAGATTTGAAATAGTTCTATTAGTTGAACAAAATAAAGAGGGATGTGTCACTTTGTGGCTAAGTGTCTGGTGTGTCAGCAAGTGAAGGTTGAGCACTTGAGGCCGGGTGGTGTGTCTCAAGAGATTATGTTGACCATATGGAAATGGGAGATGATCAACATGGATTTTATTACCAGTCTTCCGCGGTCTTAGAATTAGCATGATTTTATTTGGGTCATCATGGATAGTATTAGTATGTCTACTCACTTTTTGCCTATGAGGACTACTTACTCTGGAGAGGATTATGCTAAATTGTTTATTCAGGAGATCGTCAAGTTACATGGTGCTCTAGTTTCCATTATTTTTTATTGAGTTACCCAGTTCTCTTCTCACTTTTGGTTTTCATTTCAGAAAGACTTAAGCATGCGGGTGAACCTTAGCTCCCATTCAATCTTCAAATAGATGGACAAACCGAGAGGACCATTCAAACTTTGAAGGATATGCTAAGGGCTTGTGTGATTAATTTTGGAGGTAGTTGGTTGGATCATCTGTATCTCATTAAGTTTCATATAATAATAGTTATCACTCTAGTATTGGGATGGATCCTTTTGAGGCTCTTTATAGTAGGAGGAGTGGATCTCCTATTGGGTGGTTTGAGTTGGTAAGACTAGATTGTTCGGTCTAGACATGGTTTACTAAGCTCTGGAGAAGGTGAAGGTGTATCATGGATGGGCTTAAGACTTCTCAGAGTCGCCAAAAGTCCTATGTGGATGTAAGGTTAAGAGAGCTGGAGTTTGAGGTTGGTAATTAGGTGTTCTTGAAGGTATTCCCATGAAGGGAGTGATGAGGTTTTGGAAGAAAGGGAAGCTCATTCCCCACTATATAGGTCCGTACATGATTTTGAGGAGAGTGTGTAGTGTTGCTAATGAATTGGATTTGCCTTTGAGTTTGGGTTTCATTCATCTGATTTTCAATGAATCGATGTTGAAGAAGTGTATGGGCGATCTGTTTTTGGTTGTGCCTATTGAGAGTGTTGGTGTTTCAAATTCCTTATCTTATGTGGAAGTTCCTGTTGAGATTTGAATAGGAAAGTTTATTATTTAAGGACTAAGGATGTATCTTTGGTGAAGGTCCTTTGGAAGAACGATAAGGTAGAAGAAGCTACTTGGGAAGCTAAAGAGGTCAAGAAGTCCAAATATCCATTCTGGCTCCCCGGTTGTATAATCGCGCTTAAGGTATGTGTTTTCCTACACTTTTTATTTTTTGAATTTGTAAATAACTTTGTGATTGCATTCCTGTCTTACATTCGTGCTAATAGATGCCTTAACTCCTTATTCGCGGATGAATGATCCAAGGGGGGAGGGGGGTTAATATAACACCCTAGATTTTTTCCTCTAAAATGTTTGAGTTTTGAGCTCACTGCTCAGGATATGAATGACACCTCATAAGTTATAAGGTACGGTCATGAGATGTAGGGAAGGACTAGTGACCAAAGATGTGGAGTATCCAAAGTTTCTGTCAGTAGTATGACAAGGACATCATGAGTCAAGGGGAGATAGTACGAGTTGTAAGGTGAGACTCGTGGTCCCATCAGTGTAATGGACCATTATTTCTTCTATGACGATGATTAGGACCCTACGAGTCATAAAGAGAGGTCACAAGTCATAGGGTGGGACTTGTGACTAGACCAGTGAAGGGGTTCTAATAGTCTTCCTACACTACGAGTCCATGCAACAACTCGTATCCAGTCGTCACGATTCAAGACGTGACCCGTAACATCTGGCAATAGTTTTCCAGTGTTTTAATTGAGGGTAATTTGGTTATTTCCCTCTTTGACCAATCAAACGTATGACCTAAAATACCCTATGGAACCACATAACTCCCCATTATCTTAAAATACTCTAAAACTCTCTCTAATTCTGCAAGCAAGAACAACTAGGGTTTTCTAGGGATTGAGCACCTAGGGGTCAATTTGTGTGGTTTCCTCTCTGAATTCTTGATATTCTTAGGCATGTATCTCTTTACTACTAACTTCTATTTTATTCATGGCATGCAATATTGATATTCACATGGTTTTAAATGTTGGTTTTGGAACTTGGGTTGAGGTTTTAGGATGATTGTTGTTTAAATGGTGTTCACATGATTTTATAAGCATTATTTATGCTTTATTGATGGTTTTTGAATTGATTGGGTGCATGGGTATGGTAATATGGGATGGGGTTGAGGCACTCCCCTAAATTGATAATTTTGGTTTGGAATTTGTTTTGGAAATTGTGTTGCCCTCAACCCACTTGCATAATTGGCTTTGAAATAAGGAAAATCACATGATTTGGCTTACTACCCTAAACTATTGCATTGCATCAATGGTTAAACATATAAAAATGGTTTGGAAGGCCTTGTTGGTCATGCGTTGAATTAATTATAAACTATGGGGTTTGATTTATTCCGCCAAATTTCACTTGATTAATCACGGGGGTCGGGGCATTCCCCCAAGGTGATGAATAATTGGAATAGCATAATGATATTAGTTTGCAGGCGTAATTGGTATGATGATACCAATGTTAATTGTTGCATTGGATAATTCTTGGTTAATGAATAGGAATGTATAAACTATTTTAATTGGGCTTAATTGGGGATTGTGCATCTTATCATGAAACTGTAAGTCCCAGGAGGATGAACACTAGAAACCATGTTTGCCGGCATGGGGGTCTTGACGATTGTATGCATAGTTCACACTTGTATATATATATATGTATCGTGGAATTATGTGGGGTCAGGGCATTCCCTTTTCTTTCTTGTATATCTCTAGTTCGTGGGCTACCACACATTGGGATCTTTCAACAAGGAGAGTTGAACCCATATAGCGCGTTGATGCCTAGATGATGGGATAGCTACACAGTCCAGGCTAATGTTTTAAACTTCATGCTAAACCTTGTTTCCTATCCCAGTCTGTTATGTTTATATATTTAGATATATGAATATTTTTGTGTGCATATGGTTTTTGATCGATTTATCATGGCATTATTTATCCATTTGATAACGCTTAACTCACTCCCATAATTGACGGGTGAGGCGGTCATTGTCGAATAACCCAATTTGAATTGGGGTAGAATCTCAAAGAGTGAATTATAGACTTCAAACCTTATGGGTGTTTAAATTACTATGAGTTTATCGGGACTGCTAGCAAAAACAACATGTAAAATAAAATGGGGGGATTCGTTTGGAAACTTTTAGTACAATCTTTAGCATATGATCAAGAGATGACACTTTTGTTTTAAGCAACAATATTGGGGGAAATCTTTGGATTATGTCTACCTAAAGGTAAAAGTATGCAGATTATGCATGGTTTAGCATGAAACTTAGTTGTTTACTAAATATTAGGCTCGGTCAAAAGTCATTGTCGTTAATCTTTCGATAAAACAACAACAATTTCACCCACTGGCTCTTTAAAGCACCTAACAAATGTGAAATTCGTAACCACCCAATACCTCAATCAAGCATCCTTATTTCTAGGGTGATGCTCTTGACATGAGTAACACCCCTAGTACACTTATTTCTAGGATTGCAAAAAGGGAACAAACCATAGACTTAATTGTCCTCTATTGCCTTGTACACCATTGCCTTCATCACTCTTTCGAGTATGATAAGGGGTTTCTAGAGTTTGGGGTTTTCACCCATCAAACCCATTTGGAGATTTGGGGCTTTAACCATCAAATTCCAACTCATAAGCTCAGGAAATGGTGAAATCCTCAGGAAATGGTGAAATCCTTACTCAACAACTAACAATCATGAAAACACTAGAATACCCACAAATAAATTACACTCTAGTTCAATATAATCCTAAGACTAAACTACTTAGCCACTCATGAAGAAAGTAAAGCAAGATATACCATGAATATTATCCAAATCATTCTTTCTTTACAAGAATCCTAAGAGATTTAGCCTCCAAAGTTAATTACACAATTGCCCAAATTAGGGTTCCAATTCTTGAGTTTAAAATATCTTGTAAGCTAAGCAATGCCTAAATAAGGAAGGGTTTTTGCTTAAATATGGATTGGGATGCATCTAAGTGCTTTTACAGATCTTCCCCTGGGTATATTCTTGTTGAACCTCGAATGTGCACAACTATCCACGACTGTGACCACACGACTGTTGTTATGTGCTGCGATCGTATTATGCTAACTGTCTTGACTGATGCGACTACGGATAAAGGACCGCGGTCACCAAAACCAAGGCTGATGTAGTCCAGATATTCAACTTCACTCTTCTTTGCTTCCTTTTTATCATTTTCAGCTCCAATCTACATCTTTTGGTCGCTTCAACTTTATTCCTACAAAGAGTGGATATTAGTGCATCTAGCCATAGATTTTGTCTCATTTATTCATTAAAAATAAGGTTATGTGCACCAATAATGAGTGCGAATGAGTGGTAAACTCACCACTCATCAACTCCCCCAACTTAAGACCTTGCTTTTCCTCAAGCAACGCTACCTCTTTCTATGAGACAACTTCATATGTGTTCCCTCTTTCTAACACTCAATGATCATGAAGGTTGAAACTTGATTGCGACCACAAAAAGCTTTTCACACATGGTTAAATAGGCTTTTAATGACTACCCTCGTCATAAGATGGAATAGTGAATGATGCAATAGACTTCGGGGAGAAACTATGTATCAATTCCTAACACTCTAAAAATAACTAACGTGTTGACTACAACCATGCTATATTTCCACTTGTCTCATTGTGCGGAAGATGACAAAATTACCCACCTAAACTAGTTTGCATGCCTCTTTACAAGAAAGAAAAGAAATTCGCATACGTAGTTACCAATCATGCAACAAGGGATTTTAAGTGCAAACACTCACTCTCTCAAGAAGTTCTCCATCTTAACAAGTACCATGCCATAGGCTTGCCCCAATTTTCAATCACCACTACAATGACTACACTTGGTTGGGAATCACAAAGGGCTTGTTGAGCTTTTATGTAAGTTTAGGTTAGGGTAGGAGATTAACTTTGGAAAACAAGGCTATACCCTCCTTTAACTTCTACATCATACTTTTTTAATCCTTCACTTATTGGGCCACCTCTTTTCACTTTACTATTTTACCTACCTTTGTTTTTTTTTCTTGGTTTTCCCACTTTCATTTTTTTTATCTTCTTCTATAATTTCTTTGTAAATAGATAAAGCCTTTCTTTCCTTCATAGGATCGTTTATTTATTAAAATACAAAAATCTTTACTTTCTCAAGATCGTAAGTACCTTCTTATGATTTTGCAGCTCAACTATACTTTTTTCTCTTTCCATCATCCCCAACTTAGTCTTTTAGCCTAAATTTTTAATATCAAGATCTAAGAGGATGGGGCTCAATAGTGGATGAATAGAAGGGTCACCGCTTGTAATGTGTTTGCCAAAGAAAATTCCAAAGGCTTAAAGAGGGGGACTAGGGGTATCTCTTATGTATTTGTGGGCTCTTTAGGCTAAAATGGACTTCCAAAATCAAAAGATGGCCTTTGATGATTTTACCAACCAAGCATAGTCAAAAATTATCTTTGAATGACTAAAGGGGAAAGTTCTAGATAGTACAAGTAAACATGAGATTAAGACAATTAACCTCACACACATGGCATGAGAATGTCGTCAAGGGGGTTCAATTGTTCTACCTGCTTGAGATGAAGATAGAGTGTTCACTATTTTTCTAAAGTAAACTTTCGGAGTAATAGAAAGAGGGAAAATTTTGTCACAAAGTTGTTCACGTCCATGCCTCTAAATTTTGCAAAATTTTCAGATGGAGGGGGTTGTTTGCTTTTGTATTCGCACCATATAAAATTTGCTAATCATGGCAACCATCCTAGCTATCGTCTCACATTGAAGCTCAGAGTATGGGCTACCCGCTATATGTTTACTCAAACATCACCAATGGATCTTAACGCAACCCCAAATTATCAATACTATAGGTACTCACACTTTCCTTGCATTTTATAGCCTTGATTCCACGGGTACTCAGACTTCCCATTCACCTACGATTAGCAACCCAATCATGAATCCAAAGTTTATCTAATGAAATATCGACTAAAATAGCAAACTAAGAACAAAATAACTAATCCATTAAAATGTGGACAACATCAGGGTGCTCGATTATTACAACCTAAATAAAAATAAAGACGAGAATTATCCAAAAGAGTAGAAAAATATGCAGAAATGTCAATAATACAGGCCCAAATTAAATGAATAAGAATAAGGAGACACCCCCAACTGAAAACATCACAGTGTCCCAACTGTATAAATAATTAAGGGTAAAAGATATAAGGGTGCTCCCTAAAATAGCATCAAGGGTTGATATCAATGTTGGACTCAGCATCACCACTCTTTTCTTCAAGATCAGACCAATCATCTGGGACCTCATCATCACTGTCCACCCAATAAGAAAGAAGTCTATCTCGTGGCCTTAGAACTTTCCATAGGCCCTTCACACCCTTACACATCCTAATAAAGAATTTTTCCCTCTTATTTTTCCTTTAAACCATTTTTTCATGTGCGATCCTGAGGTCTCGGTGTGACTCCACCAAAGAGGAGTAGAACTTTTCAAGCTTATAAATGGTAGCTTCTTGATTCTTTTGGTCCTTCTTTTACTTCTCGTAATAGGTACATGACACATAAAAATGCTGAGTGATGGAAGTCTCTCCTGGTCCTTGGGGAAAACTAGACACAAGATATTTTATTGTTGCAATATTTACTCCAATCTCCTCAAGAGGACCCATGGTGGTTGGACTATGAGACTTAGGCTCATTGCATGCCGATTTTTCCAAGTCAATCTTCCTTTTCTTATTTTTGCCAGGTGCTCCCTCGTCTCTAATCCTCAAGGGGTAAATGGGAGCCTTAAGGTAAACCCATGTATCACTAGCATACTCTTCCACCCCTACTCTTTTATGAAGCTCTGTAATCAAAGAGGGAAAGAATAGATGTGTGTTGCCTTGGATCTCGAAATGATTTATTTCATTTATCATAAGTTGAACAACATCTAGAGAGATGCCATCGAGAATGCATGCAACCATCCTAGCATACAATTCTGGGACTGTTGTCATGTAGGTGCAAGGAGAAACTCAGCTGCAAAATGATGTGAAACCATACCCGAGCCTTGGAGGTGAAGTCGTTCATGTAAATATTACTTTTAGTTTTAGCCCATGATTGTTCCTATCCGGGGCATAGCCATTGTGCCAACCAATCCCCCAATTTACACCTCTTCACTTGGAATTCATCCATATCTTCCTGCTTGAGCCTATAAACATCATTGATTTGTTTAGCCCCAACTTTCACCGATTTTCCCCGAATCTTGACATTCACATTAAGTTGGTCCAAAAAAAGAGACTTCACCATTTTTTGCATAAAATTCACGGACCCATTGCTCATTAGTAATGTATGGATCCAGGGAAAAGCAACACCACCCGGTGGCTTCAAGTTTGTCATGAAATGCTGGTAGTTTCTCTGGTATATTATCAAAGAAAATTCTTCTCTCTGGGAGAAACTTTATCCTCGAAAAATCCCTATAGTAAAAAGTTTGTCACTCGGGTGCCATGAATCGGATGTGATCATACTTATACATGATGTTGTTCCGAAAGCACTAAGCACACATTATATCTTTTGATGTCATTTTAATCATGAAAACTGTGCTATATTTATCACTAGAGTTCATTGGACTAGGTGTTTGGTGTTGCTTGACTAAAACTTAGAAGTGCAGGATTTTTGGCATGGCAGGAAATTGTCCTCAGTTACCTCGATCCCAAGTCAGGACCGAGTTTGCATTACCGCAATCGCGGTATAGGTCCGCATTCACGCTACCTGAAGTTGGTTCCTTATCAGTTGTGCATGTTTAGATTTCTTCCAAACTTAAGCTACTAGAATGTTCTATAATATGGATGCATATGAAGATTAGTGGAACAATGCTAACAAGTGTGTGAATGTGCTCTTTAGGGAGCAAATATTAATATTGAAAGTTCATTTGAGAATTTTATCAAACACTTGGTGTGCATATCTCATTTTTCTACCTATTTCACACATCATTGGGTACGTGAGATTTCCCAACTTGTGTGCACACCTTAATCAAACAACCAATATGACACCTATACCAAGTATGACAACATGGAAAGCATAACAATCAAAATTTAGGCCCTTTCTTAATCATGCATTCTATGGCTTATTTTCAAAAGTAAGAGCATAGATTCATGTCACCTACCATATTTTTGACGCAAAGGGATGAAAGGATGATGTTTGAGAGCTCACAAACTTGGAAAAAAATTTGCCCAAATTAGAGAGCACAATCTTGAAAGGGAGCGTGAGGTAAATGAGGGAGAGTAGGGGTTAAATGACGGAAGTGGACACGACCGTGGACAAGGGATCGCGATCGCGTACACCCACATGACCATGATTTCTCTTGGGGGTCGCGATCATGGCAACTGACAGCGATTCTGCTCCCCTATTTTCCCTGTTCAGCATTTTACATCAATTTCGTCAAATTTCTCCCCTGTTTAGTTCTTAATGCAGATTTACACACTTTACTTTTTTAAGCTTATCTAATTCACTCCATAGTGCCATAAATTCATGGGTTATTCATATGTAAAATAAAATATGTACCCTACAAAAACATAATAAATAAAAAGGACACGAGCCAATCTCATGGAATTTGTGATTTGCCTCCCACCTAGCACCTTAGTTATCGTCATGGAATGACGTCTTTCTTAATTTATTATCAAGGTGGGTACTCGAAATCCTTTTCATTCCTATTCTCATTTTCAATATCCACCACGGATACTACTTGCAACTCCGCAGTTTTCTTCTTTGAATTATAAATTTTGAAAGAGACCTCATCCTCTTGCACTCTAAATTTCATCTCCCCCAGCTCTAGATGAAAATGTAACTCTTTGTGGATAAAAATGGACAACTAATAATGATAGGTACCTCTTGGTCCATGTCACAACTAATACCACAAAATCCACTTGGAGAATGAACTTGTCCACTTTCATAAGGATGTCAAACGATATACCCACGGGCCTCTTTATAGAACGGTCTACCATCAATTTTCTTGTATATGACAAAAGTAATTAAGTTGATGATCGCACCAAGGTCACATAGAGCTTTTGCAAATTCATGCGTCCCAATTGTGCATGGAATAATGAATGCTCCAGGGTCATACTTCTTTTCCTCAATCTTACTATCCATGATAGAGATACATCCATGAGTGACCTCAATAGTGTCACCTTCAATAAGTTTATTCTTGGACATCAACTTCGCGTATCCCGGGATCTCTTGTATTGATTCAAGCAATGGGATGTTTATCGACAGGTTGCTAAGTTTGGACATGAACTTTCTCAATTTGCCATTTTCTTTTTTTTTATGAAAATGTTTAGGAAACAAGGGAGGAACTTTGATGGTTGGTCTTGCTTCAACTTGTGGCCCTTAAACCTTAACCACCTCCTCCTTACTTTCATTAACCTCTTTCTCATTATTTGCATCTCTTCTTTGAGGCATCACCTCCTTTTCTTTAGTCTTGGGCATATTCTCACTCACGTCTCTTCTAAAAGGTTCCTCAAGTGATCTTCTACTCCTCGTGAAAATAGCTAGGACTTGGGCATTGTTATATGGGTTAGAAATTGTGTCACTCAGAATTGCACCTCTAGGTCTATCATTTAATTGGGTGGTTATTTACCCTAATTGGGTCTCCAATTTCTTGATAAAGGTGGAGTGCGACACCACCATTTGAGAGAGATGGGAGAAATCACCCTTCAGCTCATGGACCATCTTATTCGTGCCTTCTTCTCAATTCAAGATCCTTGCTAGCATATCCTTGATCTTGAACTTTTTAGGGTCAATGGTACTATATTCCTTGGCTTTATCTCAATCATGAGTAGGGACATAACGGTCATAGTCACGTTCATAATCTCTTCAATCCTGATCCCGCTCATGATCCATCTAACCTTGGTTCCCACCTTGCCTTTGATAGGCGGGGTGGTAACCCCCCAAGTAGTTTGCCAAGTATAGGATTTCTTCATTAAGCTTCTTTGCCTCTTCATCCTCTTCACAATATTTTAATGCTAAGGAATTTACCACTTTCATGGGTGCACCCATAACATGCTTCGTCAAGAGCTCAAGTTAGGTCATGATTTTGGCCATGTTCTCCTCTTTTTCTTCCTCTTGTTTTCTTTGTTCATTAGTCTCCACGGATGTGGTAGAAGGTTTTTTGAAAGCTTTGGTGTCTCGGATATGCCAACCCAAATTTGGTTTTGATACTTCTCCTATAAATCAGAATACCACAAGATGATGCAATCTCACTATAGAATCACCTGCCGCATTGTCCACCACCATTTTGTTTAATGGATCAAGGGCCCTATAGAAAATCTCTAGAAGCATCTTTTCCAGGACCTTATGATTTGGAAATTGGGTTAACTTTCCATTAAATCTCTCCTAAGCTTCGAATAATAGTTCTCCATTCATTTGCTAGATGTTCACGATCTCATCCCTCTTTTAAAGAATTTTTTATGGTGGGAAGTATCTATCAAGAAACATCGTAGTAAGATTTTCCCATGAAATAATCGAGCCGGATAGAAGTGAGCGAAGCCATAAAACTGCCTCACCCATTAGTGAAAATGGGAAAAGTCAAAGTCAGATAGATTCTTGTGTAATATGTGTTATGTTAAATGGGGGACAAACTTCCAAAAAGTTCTTCAAATGGACATTGGGTCCTTATATGCTTGACTCCATACAACCCTTCATTTGCAACATGTGAAGCATAAATCTAGTCACATGAAACACTCTATTCCCATTGGTTGGTGGGATGCGAATTGCACTTGTTTGTCCCGCTTCATTCAATTGTCCTACATCATCAAGAGGGGTATCAAAAGGTCCCATATTATTAGTGCTATCACTTATTTCCTTGTTTATGCTTTGATCACCTACAAAAGATTCAAAAACAACAAATAAAGTAAATTACACAACTCCGGGTATTCCAAAGTAAGAATGACACCACACAAGCAAAATCTACATTTCACTCACAGGCAATGGCACTATTTTGATAATGCTCAACACACTCCCATATTTGAGGGGTGGGGCGGTCATTGTCAAGTAACCCAATTTGAATTTGGGTCAAATATCAAGGAGTGAATTATAGACTTCAAACCTTATGGGTGTTTAAATTACTACGAGGTTACCCGGAATGCTAAAAAAATGATATGTAAAATAAAATGGGGGGAGATTTGTTTGGAAACTTTTGGTACAATCTTTAGAAAATAATCAAGAGATGACACTTTTGTTTTAAGCAATATTATTGGAGGAAATATAGGGAATATTGCTACCTAAAGGTAAAAATATACACGTTATATATGGTTTAGGATGAAATTTAGTTGTAGACTAAATGATAGGCTAGGTCGAAGGTCATTGTGGTTAATCTTTCAATGAAACCACAATGATTTAACCCATTGGCTCTTTCGAGAGCCTAAAAATTCTGAAATTCGTAATCACCCAATACCTTAATCAACCATCCCTATTTCTAAGATGATTATCGTGACATGATTTACACCCCTAGTACACTGATTTCTAAGATTGCAAAAAGGAACCAAACCATAGACTTAATTGTCCACCATTAACTTATCCCCCTATAACCCTCTTTCAAGGATGTTATGGGTTACCTTATATTCACATTTATTTCTCTTTCGAGGATGATAAAGGGTTTCTAGAGTTTGGAGCTTTCATCCATCAAACCTATTTAGACATTTGGTGTTTTCACCCATAAAATTTCAACTCATAAGCTCAAGCAATGGTGAAATCCTTACACAACAACTAAAAATCATGCAAACACAACAATACCCAAAGACAAATTACACTCTAGTTCAGCATAATCCCAAGACTAAACTACTTAACTACTTATGAAGAAAGTAAATCAAGATATACCATGAATATTATCCAAAGAATTGATTCTTCACAAAAATCCTAAGAGATTTAGCCTCCAAGTTAATTACACACTTGCCCAAATTAGGGTTTCAAACCTTGAGTTCAAAATATCCTGTGAGCTAAGCAATGCCTAAAGAAGAAAGGGTTTTACTTAAATATGGCTTGGGATGTGTCTAAGTGCTTTTACAGATCTGCCCCTTTATTCCTATGAACTGTGATCGTACAAGACTATCCGTGATTGCGACCACAAGACCGCAGTTATGTGTTGTGGTTCCATCGTGCTGACCATATTAACTGACCGCGACTGGGGATAGAGGACTGCGGTTGTGGTAACCGATGTTGATGTTGTCCAGGTCTTCATCTGCACTCTTCTTTGCTTCTTTTTTTTATCATTTTTAGCTCGAATCCAGATTTTTGGTCTCTTCAACTTTATTCCTGCAAAGAGTGGATATTAGTGCATCTAACCATAGCTTTTGTCTTATTTATTCATTCAAAACAAGTTTATGCGCATGAATAATGAGTGCGAATGAGTGGTAAACTCACCATTTATCACCCTTCCCTGAGTTACATGCTAGGTCTCACCCCGCTAACTATTTTTGGATGTTGTATGCCCATACGATTCAGGGTTAGAAGACATTTCTATTTCCTTGCACAGTGTTAGGTAATATCTAGATTGTTTGTGAGTCATATTCGAAGTGGTGAGATTCCATTCTTTGAAGGACCCTCATTTCATGGTTGTGTCTTTATTTATGTCTTAGACTATTTCAGTGTGTTTTTTTCTATGGTCTGGGGCATGTCCCAACTTTTGTTGATGTTTGGTTTCTTAGAGGCTTTGTGGACAAAATGTGGGTAGATTTGTTTTGGATTCTTAGATCTCTATAGTTATTGATTAATCAATTATGTTCAAAACTCAGCTATATCTTGTTATTTGTTTAGAACTCAGTGCTATATTGTTATATGTTCTGAACTCATCTGTTGCTTGATATATTGTGTTTTGGTTAGCTAGGATAATAGGGGTGGTCTCCTGTCCTTAACGGACTTGAGATACCAATCATGATTAGTCCCTGGTCTGGGTCATGACACTTAAACAGAAGGATCAAAATGAAAGAGATGTGGGAATATTGCAGTGGTGAAAAATTGGTTGTTTAGGTTAAAATTTAATGTATAATGTGATGTATTAGAGAGCTTAGGGAAGGTAGTCATTGTTACTAGCCAGAATAGTTCCTACCCATCCCTTAGCCTACATTAAAACCCTAAAGTCCTATTTTATATTAATCCTTGATGTTCTAGTATTAGTGAAGTACTAAACTAATGGAAAGCTTATGGTTCATCTTATGTGACATGGGAATTCCTTATGTAAGTGAGCGAAATTTTATTTTTGTACCCATTATTGTGGTAAACTTCATATTTATGAGTGAAAATGGGTGACTCTTTTTTGGTAAGGTCACATGTTTGATGATATTTATGTGACTTGAATTATCTCTTTGATTAAGTAGTATGCATGAGTTTTTCAACTTGGTAGAGAAAATTCCTTAGGCTAGAGTGTTTCGAAGTAGTGTTGATGAGTTTCAATTGTATATGACGTGCTGAACGTAGAACTTGCTATTCATGTGTTCACTGTAGTTCTAGATTGAATGTCTTAGTTGTATTAGTTATGTTTGAGTCTTCCTTGAAGTTGGTTGTTGTAAGTTGTTTGAGAATTAACAAGGCTTTAAATGTGGGGTGATGATCTTAGGCATATTTATACTCCTAAGTGTCATTATCTATGTGTGTTTAGCTTAGTTTCAAGGGATTCATGGTGATATAATGAGTTATTAAGGGTGAAATTGTGTATATATGTGTGGAATATCATGTTTATAGTGTTTAAGGTTCATTCTAAATAACTTTAAATTCAAAAGATCAAATAGAGTTTAGACGAGGAAACTAGTTTTGCTAGCATGAGCTAAGCTTTGTTCTAGTATATCTCGATGAATTCTATTTTGATGGGTACACTAATTCTTGTTGTTTTATGATACAAGAGTCAATGTAATATGTTAGGAGAAATTTTTAGGAGCATAACAAGGTCAAATGGGGATTGGGAATACGTACACAAAGTGCAGAACTCAAAGGCAAATGGAAGGAGAAAGCTACTTCGAAATCTGAAGTTATTGAGCACATAGAGGTGCCACGCCCTTGGACCTCCGATATAAGGGAGTTCCATGACCATAAAACCAAATAACATTTCAAAAACATTGTTACTGTGTGATAAGTGCATGACATGCCCTTGGACATCCGCGATAAGGGTATGTCATGCCCAACGGAGAAAAGCGGCCAAAAGTGATTTTTCAGCTTCGTAAGTGAGGGGCAATGTTGTCAGTGCATATATTTTGTGTTGGGATACATATGGAAGACATAAATAATTATAAAATCAGCACTTATTATGAATTTTAATGCACCTATGGATCAATACACGAATTGGATAGAAGGCAAGCAATCATGGGGCTTAAATTCGGTTTCTTTGTTCTCAAACTTTGCTTTCTTGTAGTTTTACTTTATGTACTCCTTTATGGTGATTCTTTGTAATACTTTGAGTGGATAAAACCCTCATTCTAGGGTTTATGCTACAAAAATTATTTTTTAATTGTTGTTTATGGTTTGTTTAGGTTCTTCTCAAGTATGTGATTGTTCTTACATTCTTGTTTTACTATTCTAAAGCGCCATGAACTTTAGGGTAAATCTAAGTCCCAAATCAAATTAAACATAGGAGATAAGGGATTTAATGAGGAATTTAAGGAGTATTTATAATGTCTTTAATCATTAGAATCTAATTTTTAAGGGATGATTAGCAGTTAGGATAATGATATACCCAAATGCCCCTCTTGGTTAATGAAACGGGAAGATAGTCTAATGTATCTGAATTAAAGAGTCACATCCCCACTCAACGATGTAGTTGTGACATTAGCTTGGGTATATTACTTAGATTATGACAATTACCAAGTCTTATTATCAACTCCATATATAAAAAATCATAATAAACACCAACACCGACTAAAAGCCATAGTTATGCATGAATATGAAGTAATGCCTCAACCCTTGAAGCTCTCCTTATATTGTTTACAATCCAAAGTTTGTGCAACATTTATTTCTTGTTACTTAGTTAAAACTATAAAACTTAAACTCTCAATTGTTTACTCTCACACTTATTTAATATCATTAGTAAGGCTTGAATATGATGGTTGTTGATCACCAAGTCCCTGTGGGATTGAAACTTGGCTTTCAAAGGCCACTTTTCTACTTGAGTTACCACGTACACTTACGTGTACACGTGGACGTAACAATTATATCAAAATAACTTCAATAAATATACATAAAATACCATTGCCTTATCCTTATTTTATATACCTTAGTTTTTATACAGTTGGACTAGATCACTAAAGGACTTTTCTAGGCTTTTAATATTGGCTTAGGCGTAGGTATGGTACATATGGGATATAGTGACTCACCCTCCTTGACTATAGACTTACATTATTGTCTCCTTCTTAACTAAGCTTCTTTTGTTCTCCCTTTTCCTCCTTTATTGCTTACCGTATTGGGTGCGGTTTCCATTAATCCCAGAATTCTTTTTATTTCTTTGATTTTTCTCTTTTTTCTTATTTTTCAAACTTTTTTACCACACCCAACCCTACTTTTTTTTCTTTTACTCAACACCTTTCTTCATACCCAATTTAAACTATGCACTTCTATGATAGCCACCCTCAACTTAGGTGATTTGCCTGAGTTGAGGTACACAGTGTCCAGGGAGAGACCAGGGTCAAAATACGCTCATTGTAATCAAACGGGAAGGTGAAAAGGTTTAAACAAGAAAATAGATCAACTTAGTATCAAATTAGGGATCAACGAATACTTATTCTTATTTGGAAGATCTAGTAGGCTAAGAGTGGACTTATTTAAACACAGACTATGATTATGTCCCAACCAATTATCCTACAACCTAGGAAAGACTAACCAGGAAAGTTCTGGATTAAATGCATAATGTGAACTAGGTAAATGCCTCACAGACATGGTAAAGGGTTATATTATCAACTACAAGCTATCCGGTTTATGTAATGATAAGCTTTAATTATTTCCCCCCTAAAACTAAAGCTGTAACATGATTCAATAATGGTCACACATATATTCACAACACACAGTTCATAAAATTTAGGAGGCGTATCATATTTTTTGAACACTTTGAAATAACACAAAACCTTTTGATAGCATTTAGGTTTCTTATTTTTCTTCTAAGTAAACAAAAACAACACATATCATGACACATAAAATACCTAAGCATGTTGGCTCTACTATTATAGAACACCCTAGGGAAAAGAGAGATGACAAAAAAACCTTGGGTGGTCGGTACACCCTACCTCTAATTAAAATTTGATGCACTGTCCCCAGTGCATACTAGAAAAATGACAAACAAAATGGTGTAGGGACATATCTAGGATGCTCTAGGCATCAGAAGTGCGCTCTCCCCCAGCTGGGGCATCATGCAGCTCATTGCAAAGAGGTGGTGGTGATGCAAGAATAGAAGAGAAACTCATTACCATCTAGGTACGTCTAGCGTTGTTGACAGTTAACTAAAGTGCAAACTCTATGGTGGATTTCTTCAGGGCACGCTATAACTCGCCGAATTCACCCTTCTTCTCTTGCTCATGTCCTTTGTTATCCCCAATAGTATGGGCCTCATTATATTCAACAAAAAAGATCAAAAATTAATGGTTGTGGTCTGGGAAGTGGCTGCGTAAATAAAGGTATCACTGGAGGAATGACAGGGACATATCTCTCAGCTAAAGAACACACCTCTGATCTCAATATATCCATCTCGTCTCACAGGCCCAATAAGTTATAAACTTAAGCCACACATAGTCGTGCTCCAATTTGGGCCTCACAACTATCAATACGCTTATTCAGATCTCTAGAAAAATTCTCCATGGCATCCATCATCCTAGTCTCAACTCTCACCTCATGTGTCTCCAATGTAGTCTGCACTTATGGCCTAATATGACAAAATAATATAGCCAACTTAGTATTTATATGCATTTGGCAATCACTCAACTCATGTAGATGCTCCACCAACAATTGTAAGAATTCTCGTGGAACAGTCACCAAACCTAAAACTAGCAGTGAGGGGCAACGTAGAAGTAGAATCTAGAACTGAAGTTCCTATAACCCCTTTAATACCTATCATAGTAGAAGGTTCTACCCGTAGAATACTTTATCTATATTTCCACCTGATGATAGACTATCAATATGCTCAAGTAACATATAAGGTCTTTTAAAGTGAGTCGCATCAAAAGATATCAAAGGCAGTGATTTATATATTTCAATGAGGCTAGCATCAACCTTAATCAATCCAACACCGGCTAAGCTGGTAGCCTGAATCCTAAGATAAACCTTTGGAATCGCTGGCACTCTTACTGCATTACGCAATCTTTGTACCAAGCAAGAAAAAGGAAGGGTGGTTAACTCATAGAACATCCTCTCGTGAATATATTCTTGAGTCCACCTGGAAAAATAAATGACATAGACCGCTATAAGGTTGGCAATCAACACAGCTTGATCCCATGTGAGCACATTGTCCAAATCTATAAAACTCAACCGGTGCCTCACAATGGTCCACCAAAACATCACTATGAAGCTCTACGAAGACTTCTTTATCTCAGGGTTCCCCTTAACCCAAGGGGAATTAGTTCCAAGCTCACAATCTTCTGAGCTATCCATCTCGCCAAGTCTCTCTTCTACTCTGTCTACATAGTATCTCTCATAGTATGCCTACTCCTCACAAACTAAAATCTATAATCAAACTCTATTGTACTGGCCAACCCCTCAAACTTTGCTCAAACAAAAATTAGTTGAGCAACCCTAACATCTCTGACTATTGTATAACTTAGTGGAGATTGGTCCAACACTCTCCTCTCAGGTGGTGTGATAAATACACTGATGTTTCATAGGATGCATAAAACTCATGAATAATCTCTAAGAAGTAAAATCCTAAAACTTTCTCACCAACTAAGTTGATATCGATCAAAGTCAGCCTTCAGGTCTCGAGTGTATGCCAAAGCAATGAGCTCAATTTGAGTTTTCTAACAATTATGCATCGAGGTATACCCTTCTCAATAATATTAAATATACCTATCATACATACGATGTATATCCACAACATACGATTTCTGAATGGCCTGAGCAACTGCTGCTATCAAGATGTGTGTGAACTCTTGAGAGGAAAAAGCTGAAGCTAAAGTATCCTGAGTATCGTGTACAAATGTAGGAGCATCCTGAGTACCCTGTATATATCATCACCCTTTGTAGAATGGGTGGCATCTGTCTCACAATCACCTATCTGAGAAGCAAACTCTTCCTCATCCTCAAAATGAGGGATGGTTGATTCTTCCTCAATGAAACTAGAACTGAACTCATCTTCTCCCTCATTAAACTGAGAGAGATAAAATATTACGGTGATAACTATTAGGATGACTTCATCCTAGGTTCAATTTGGATAACATGATATAAAGTATACTAAGGGATGGGCTGAGGTGCCGGTGTTGGTGCAGGATGAGAGCTCGATTGAATAACAGCCTTGGTTGTTACCTATCTCTGAGTCTGGCCCCTAGTCTTGGATGGAGTCATGGGAGTATTGTCAACTGGTTAATCATCTATGCATCCACTCTGTTTGTAACACTCATCTCATAATCTTGATTGCACTCCCTTTTTTGGTGTAGCTTTCGGTGCCATAGTACCTATAAAGAGAGTTGTTAGTGATTGAAACACAATAATATAATAGGAAAATAAGAAAAAAATTGAGATTCCAATTCAGGGTCAACCTATGAGTTATAGGTTGTACCTATGGTTTCTAGGTTGTACTTATGGGGCATGAGTTGTACCTATGGGGCCGTATGTAGCCTCATAAGTAGCAGACAAAGCCACTGAATTTTTAGGGCTTCAAGTCTGACACCTATGTCTCCACCTACTGGCTTATAGGTTCAACTAGGTTTTATAGGTTTAATTTTAGGGTATTTTAATTTCCTCTGGAAATTCCCATCCATCTCAGATAAATTTTAAATTTTCAAATAAATTTCAATCACTACAACATGCATCAATAATTTTTATAGATATTTCAAACATTATTTGAGTTAATCAACTTCTACTCAATTTTTAAGTGAATGCAAAGGTTATTTTAATCAAAATCTATCTAGTTATCAATCAAACTTGAATCAAGAAAAAACTTACCTTGAAAGAATTTTGTAGAACAAGAATAAGAAAAAGTGTTGTTGCCTCAAACTCTAAGTGTAATATACAAGTGAATGGTAATATGGAGTAGGTTTTGACTTTTTGAACTTTAAATGGAAGAAAAAGAGTTTAAATTTGAGTGTGTGTTTAAATTTAAGTGGGATTTTTGTAACTAAAGAGTTGGAGCTTAATGGGTCGACCTTAAGGTTATAAGGGCTGGTTTGGCTGGTTCAGGTTGGGTCGTGTGCACCTTACCCTTATTATTAATAAAATTTTTCCCATCATTTTGAGCCTACCTATGCCCTTACTAATGGGATGTGGGTTGTACCTGTGGTCCGTAGGTAGCAGACATAGTTGACTTCATCTACCTTTTTTTGTTTTGAATTCTACGACCCAACCTATTTAGTCGTAGGTTGTACCTATGGGCCGTAGGTAGGATTCATATGTTGAATTTCAGAGACCCAAAATATTCTTTTGATTACCATGACTCAAACTTACATTTCATGGGTTTGACCTACTACCCCGTGGGTTGTGTTGGAGGTCCATTAACCCGGACTTATCTAAAATTTTACAATTTTTATCATTCTCCAAGATCTTCTCTATGCTTCCTATCATACAGAACAAAAACAACGTGAACATTAAAATCATGGGTTTACTTTCAAGCCGTGCTTAATTTAACGTTGCAACATGACATGGTTAAATTTTGTACTCAAACTTTACAAATGAGCATATTGGTTTCCTCCCATGCAGTGCCTGATTTAGCATCTCGATACAACTCAGTTCCCTTGGCTACTTAACTTTGCCAAGTCTAACATTCTCACACAAGTTCAACTCCTCCATGTTTCCAATGTAATGGTTAACGATGCTTATTCACCTTGAATGGGGTATATCCATCTCACTTTATCTCAATCACACCATGTGGGAATACTCTTACCACGATAAATGGTCCTGACCACTAAGACTTCAACGTGCCAGGTATCACCAGGTTGAAATACCTTTTCTCAATTTTATTGTCATGGTAAAACTTTATTTTCTCCTTATGCAAGGATAGAATTTCATAAGAAATATGGCGGAACTCATCTAACTCATTCATCTTATCTAATATCAAGTGTGTGACATCACTCCACTCAAAATTCAGCTTCTTAAAAGCCCATAATACCTTATTCTCAAGTTCAAGTTCAAGTGGCATGACTTGACTCACACATTAAGATAATGTGATGCACTTATGGGGTTTTGTAAGCTATTTGATCATCCCAAAGTGCATCATCTAACTTTGTCAACTAGTCAGTCCGATTGGCATTCACAGACTTTGCCAAAATGAACTTGATCTCCCAATTGGAGACCTCAACCTACCCACTTGTCTATGGGTAGTAATCTCAAGTAGGGCCTTGATAAGTGGTGAATTTACTACTCATTTATACTCGACATTAATGCACATTATCATGTTTCAAATAAATTAAAGAGATATATGTATGATTAAATACACTAATATCCATATTTTGTAGGCACACAGATTGTGAGATGGAAAGATATTGACATAAGTTAAAAAAGATTTAAAGAAGAGAAATGAAGTGAAGCTAAAAGACCTGGAGCAGAAAAAAGCCTCAATTATTACAATCTCAGCCAAATTTCTGCGATCACGGGCAGTTAAGATGGTCAGGAACCATGATCAAATTGATCTACATACGGTCGCACTAGCCGCGATCACAACAAATTTGGTGAAGTCGAAGTCACACGGGATTTAGCTCAGGGAAAGTATCATAATTCTTAGCATCCGACCCCAAATCTTTTATAATCATAAAACCCTTTCCCGTTTTGGGCATTCTAGAGACTAGCAATACTTTGAATTTGAAATTAAAAACCTAAATTAGGAAAGAATTGTAAATTTGATTTGGAGATTTTGATTTTGGTGTTTGTGAATAATGGATGCCTTGAACAACCCATTAGGTATATGTTTCTCTCTTTTCTTTATGAGTAGCTAAATCTTTTAGTTTTATTGTTATATTGAATGAAGGAGTAAATTTGTTGTGGGTTTTAATGTTTTTTCTAAATGCTAGTTAGATGATAATAGGTTATACTATTAATTGATTAAGTAGTTTGGATTTGTGGGTGAAAACTTCAAATACCCACATGGGTTGGTGGGCGAAAACCTCATTCTCTTAAAATCCTAAACTATCCTTGAAAGAGGGGTTTAGGTGAATTTTTGGAATCCTCATCATCCTTGAAAGAGGGATGCGTAAACCAAGGCAATATTATACAATTATTAGGTTTAGTTTACTCATTTTCACTATTTTAGACATAAGGGTGACTTTGTAGTGAATTTACCCTGGGTATCAACCTAGAAATAGGGATGCCCAAATTGAGGTAGTGAGTGAATGTGATTGTTACACTTGTTAGGTACCCGAAAGGGTCAACAAGTTAAATCTTTGAGGTTTTATTGAGAAATCAAGGATCCTAGACCTAGCCTACCATATTAGTAACTTACGAGCATGTGCATAAAATCTCGCACACCCACACCTAAGTTGCCCTTAGGTAGACATAATCCCAAGATTCTTCAAATATCGAAGTTTACACTGAAGTTTGTTTCTTAGTTTATGAACTTAAGTAATTAATGATATGCATTCTCCCTTAACCAACCAACCCCCCATTTTTAATTATGCCATTTACTTTACCAACACTTTGGGTATTATCTTAGTAGGACTTAATTTCCCACACTTTGGGTGAGCATTAGCAAAATTGCGCCATTGCTAGGGAGTGAAAGTTAGGTTTCAATTGTGCAGTGTTGGTTCTTACATAGGGTATACCCATAATAGTGTGTATTTATTTTGGTTGTTGTTTTTGCTTCTTTATAAGTGATCTACAAAGCATATACGGAGCCATGAGAAACAATGCTAGTCAAACCGGGTATTTTAACGTCACCCTTGATGATGAGGGGCAACTCAATAATGTTGGTTGTTCAATTGTCATTCAGATCCCACCTACACATAGGAATAGTGTCTTTCATATCACAAGCATCATGTTGCATATATTGCAAATAGAAGGACTGTTTTCTTTGGGGGGGGGGGCAAGCTTATGAGGACCCCAACCTTCATTTTAAGAATCTTGTAGAGGTCTGTTCACCCTTTGATATCGTACACATAACCCAAGAGTCCTTTCGGATTTTCCTATTCCTATTTTCTCTAATAGGATAGGTTGTATTATAGCTCTCATCTTTTTTAGCCCGGTCTATCACTTTATGGGATGAACTCTCCACGGCTTTTCTTTATTGGTATTTCCCATAATCCAAAATACTTCAATCAAGGGATGAAATCATCAACTTTAAGAAATTAAATAGAGAGCCTTTTTATGAAGTATGGAAAAGATTCAATGGAAAACTAATCCAATATCAAAACCATAAGGTCCTGGAGAAAATGCTTATCCAAATTTTCTATCGTGCTCTTGACCCACTCAATATAATCATGGTGGACAATGTGGTGGGGGCGCTCTTGTGATGTTGCAATGAATTTTCTTAAGGAGGTTACCAAGAAAAATTTAGGATAGCATACCCGAGATGCTGATGTTCCTAAGAGTTCTTCCACTACACCCTTGTTTGACAAAGAACAAAGAAAACAAGATGAAGAAAGAGAGGAAAGCATGGCTAAGATGATGACACAACTAGATCTTTTCACAAAACTTTTGATGGGTGTATGTAACGAACTAATTTTCTAGAACCAAAATGTCACACGGTGCTCATGATCCCAAAGTACCAAAAACTAACCCTCTACTAATATCTGTAACTGCGCACTACTTAATATAGGTTATAAATGCAGAAAACTGGTGGAAACTAGCCATAAGGTTCAAAACGTCTAAAATAATCAATACTGAAAGCTGAATACTGATACATCTGTCCAAAAAAGCCGCTAAACTATATGAACTGTGGAGTTGATGGGACATGTCCCCAACAAACTCTATCAACCGAAAATAAAATAAATCTGATACAATGATAAAAATAAGGATCATCCTCGAATGAAGAGGACTCACTGCTACGTCTACTGCTGCTGATTGGAATTAAGATGCTAAGGGTACTCTGGATCTCATACCTCTGAACCTATGGTGTAGAATAAAACACCATAGTGCAAATGCGTCAGTACGTGGGAATGTACTGAGTATGCAGAATGAGGTAACGCTAAATGCAAGGTCTTATGCATGAATAGTTACTTAACTGAATAATCATAAGAGTACTGAATGAAAACATATGCATGAATGCACAAACCATAACTGAAATCATAGTGACTCGAACAATGAAACTTAGATACTGCTTTACTAACGTCTGAACTAACTACTAATACTGGGATACTGAATAACTGAATCTTTTGATATTGATAATTGAGTACTGATGTGGAGATCAGTCCTATCTAGTGAGTGATCTCAGAAACTGATGATACTGAAGAGGATAAACTGAATCTACTCATATTAAAAGCTGAATTCTGAGCTAGCTACTAGCGACTGACTAAATTTGAGATCAAACCTCACTAACGGATGATCCCTGAATCAACTACAATGATAAGAAATGATTATGTTTCAGATCAGACCTATCTAGAGGAAGATCTCTGAATTGGACAATGAGAATAATCATCTAAATATAAGACTGAGATCAAGCCTATCTTACGGATGATCTCTGGATCCGATAATAAGAATACTCGACTGAATCTGAGATTGAGATCAATCCGATCTAATGGGTGATCTCTGGATCCTAATACTCAACTGAATATGAGACTGAGATAAAGCCTATCTAACTTGTGATCTCAGGATTTGAATACTCAACTTAATTTGAGGCTGAGATCAAGCCTATCTAACGGGTGATCTCTAGATCTGAATACTCAACTGAATCTTAGACTGTGATCAAGCCTATCTAATGGGTAATCTCTGGATCTAATAATATGAATACTCGACTAAATTTGAGACTGAGATAAAGCCTATCTAATGGGTGATCTCTGGATCTGAATACTCAACTGAATCTGAGACTGAGATCAAGCCTATCTAACGGGTGATCTCTGGATCTGTTAGTATTGATACTGAATAACTTTACGAGAGACCAGGCCTATCTAGTGGGTGGTCTATGAATCAATGGAACTATCTAAGTTCCTAACTGAGATAGGTTACTGTATCTGACAGTCTTGATTTCTGAGTTCTACTCTGAAGACTGATACTGAAACTGCAACTGTGGGAGTTCTCTCTTAACTGACATGCCCCAAATCTTAACTTGTGGGGTCCAACCTATAACCCCAGCTGGAAGGGTGTCAATACCGTGCCATAAGTAAAGAACTATAACGGGTGACCCTCAACAAGAAGTCAAGACTAAGGCAGTGTAATAGTAAGGCCTTGTTTTAACGGGTGACTCCTGGTCCTGCGCTGACTATGCAATTTTGGAGTTCAGGGATTGCTGCTAATGACTCTGCCTCTCTAACGGGAAAGTTTTCATCCCTGCACTCGCTCGGTGATAGCTCCTACTCCCAACTGTAAGACTTTTCCTGATTCTTAACTGAACTTAGACTGAGTTGAATCTGTTACTGATCATATTTCTCAACTGATCTGAATGAGTTAAGCTGAGTTCATTTGATTCCGTTATCTGACGGAATACTACTAAATCTCGTCATCTGACTGAATGATACTGAGCTCTGAAAAGTTTATGTGAATGCTACTAATGTCTGAACTGAACACTTGAATACTACAAGATATGAGCTGAGTACTAAACTGAGGCTAGAGTGCTAACGATACTGAGATTACTAAGATTTCTTAAGTTTTGTATCTATTTGAGAGTACAGAGTTCTATAACTCACTGAGTTCTGAGAATCGTGGCTTAACTGAGAGTATCATGAAAATTGTCATAGGCTCTAGACAGCAGCTAAATTGTCAAGTACAAATACCCTCAAGACTCGATAACATAATAGTAAAACATAACCATTCTTGAATAACCATAGCCATGGATATTCATTCACCATCACAATCACTAAAGCATCTCTTCAAGTATTTAGAAATCATAAATATGTGATAATATAGGGAGACATGCTATTGGCTCATACTCCATTCAACAAGGTCCTGGATCAAACACTTAGCATGTATTAAAGAACACATAATTGGGGAATTTCATATTATCAAGCCACAATTCATTCACTAAGGCTTTTCAACAAACACATAGCATGCATGGGCTTGCACACAATTGGGGATTTCTATTCAACATGATATAATGTCTCTAATTCCTTCACATAAGCATTTTATCAAACATATGGGGAGCATGCTTTTCTTATTCAACAATTTCTACAATTAATTTACATAAACACATCATTTAACAAACAACTTGGAGAGGATTTACCATGAACATCACATGGATATCACATACTAGGGTCAAATCTTGAAATCCTATAAACAAACATGGATTAAAAACTCAATAATAGCATGAACTTCAATTTCAATTCACATAAATCATGAAAACTCGTAAACATAAGATCTTTGAATTTAGAAAAGGATTCTTGAGCTTGTTGGGTGAAAGGGACCCAAGAATAAATATTTGAATACCTTAGGAAACTCTTTCTTGAAGTCTATTGGAGAGATCCTTGATTTCTTAATTTTTCTTGAATAAGGGTTTTGATCTAGTTCTTGAGGGGCAAACACTAGATTTTGATGTTATGGAAGAGTAATGAAGCCCTCATCTTCATTCAGGATATATATATAAGGGTTAAAAGGGTGGGAAAAGGCCAAAAGGCCCTTTTAAATATGACTTAAAATTACCAATCGGGATATGCGACGGTGGGGTGCGACGGTCCATTGCTGGGTCGATGGTACGTCGGAATGACCGTCACACTAGACCAGAACTGTAACTTACTGCCTTGGTGCGACGGTGGGGTGCAATGGTCCATATCTAGCTCGACGGTCCGTTGGGCCTCTCCTTCACACTCAACCAGAGAGTGGACTCACTGTCTCGACGTGATGGTGGGGTGCGATGGTCCATCGCTAGCTCGACGGTCTGTCGGACCTCTCCGTTACACTTGGGTAGTTCAGACTACTTTCTGTAATTCGGCCATAACTTCCTCGTCCGATGTCGGATTTGATGAAATTGGTATCAAAGAAAAGCTCATTCAATTCTCTACATGAAAAAAAAGTTGATATTAGGGAAATTCTACATGGTTTAAAATATTTCTCACTTAGGAAGTCACTTCTCAATCTTTTAGGGATGGATTTACGCTTTACTTGACACTCTCTAAGGCTCAGACTATGAGAGAATTTTGTGGGGTCTTATAATATCTCCCACTTGGAAACATTCATCCTCGTATGTCGCATGATAGGATAAGAATACTGATTGACTGAACTTACTTAAGGAACGAGAACAGTTGAAACATGACTATGCAACTGGAACTACTGATATTCTGAGTTCTCATGCGTGACATGCATATCTGATGCATGGAATACACAACTGAAGCTACTCATAAGATGAATTCTCATAATAGAGATGCATATATAATACATGGATGCGTAAATGAGTTGTTCTCATGAATGCATGACTGAAACATGAATGCATATCTAATGCATGAATGTCTGACTGAACTGACTCTCGAAAGCATGACTAGCTATGCAATGATAACTGGTGTTAACTTCATAAGGAGTGTCTGAACATGCAACTAGATCAGTCTAAGGACAGAAAACATCATAAATTATGGGGTATCTCCCTCTTGGGACTCTATGTCCCACAAAAAAAACACTTCGCTGAAATACTAGGGCACTGCACGGGGCACCTATGAACTGGTTCATGATTGATCATCTGAGATCTGAAACTAATGCATGACTCATGCCAAAATATAATATCAAATGGGAGCGAAGGATCTAACAATGCATAGCATAAGGATGAAGGACTTATAACATACCTGAATCTATATCAGGGAACCTTTCCTAATCATGGTGATCCTGAAGCGCATAAAGTCTGTTCTGACGCAGACCACTATTGGCACCGGAAGGTCACCCTGCTGATGAAATTCTCTACCTCTTTGAGGTAGCACTCTACATTCTAAAATTATTTGTCCTGGCTTACCACACCCAAAACACATATCACTACCGGCTCTACACACCCCTAGGTCGTTCTTTCCAGACACTCTACAAAGCGGGTAGGTACGAACATCACTAGCACTACTTTGGGCTTTAGAGACTGGTGCCCAATATTGACTGACATCCCCAAACTCGGGTACGGGTACACTATCTGAAGATGGAGCTTGGACTGAAAACTTCTGACTATGATGAGAATGGCTACCACCCTGTGACCCTGCCTGAGAGAAATTATTACTACCTATATAGATTTCTTACTCTCTCTTTCTCTTTCTTTTGTCTTATTTTCTCAATCTGTTGTGCATGCATCATCAGTCTAGAAAGTTCCATATCTCTATCGATCATAGAAGTCCTACACTCTTTCAACACCAACCCAAACACACCAGTCACAAACTTACTCATACTCGCTCTAGGGTCAGCTATCAAATCGGGAGTATACTTAACTAACAGGTTGAACTTAACACAATACCTTTTTACTGTCATGGGGACTTTCCTTAGGTTTGTAAACTCTTCTACCTTATCTTCTCTCATCTCTAACAAGAAAAAATTATCTAGAAAAGCATCTTGAAACACTTGCCAAGTCTCGGGAGCTGCATCCTCCCCTCTACTCTTCTCCCATATCACTACCTAATCATGATCAATATCCTTTATCCTATAGGATGCTAACTCTACACTCTCCTTCTCAAAAACATACATAATCTGGGTGATCTTCTTCACCCCTTCAAGATAAAGCTGTGGGTCCTCGCTTGCTACTGACCCAAAGAATTTTGGTGGGTTCATTCTCATGAAATCTATAATTCTGGCAGCGGCTGAATCCCCATTTTTCTGAGGTAGGGCTATAGCCTGACGGTTACTCTGAACACTACTTTTCACAGCTTGGGATAGCACCAGAAAAGCAGCCCGAAACTGTGCATGCGACAGATTTTCATTCTCAAGATCTACTCACTGAGGTGGCTGGTCATTAACCCTATGGGAATTATCTCTACTAAGAGGCATACTTTATAAATGGAAGAAATTTTTTGATTAGACTGAGGATTAACTTGAGCTCATGCTCACTCGCACGACATGAACACTTAAAAAAGGGAAACTATTCGTAAAAACATCTCGTAGCCTCTTGTACATAAATGTGGAGCGTAATACACCCATGCATAATACTCTACTAGATACGGCTTTTCAGACTTCCTAGGACACTATTGAACCTTAGGCTCTAATACCAAGCTTGTAACGACCCAATTTTCTAGAATCGGAATGTCACAGGTGATCATGAACTCAAAGGACCACAAGCTAACCCTCTACTTATATCTGTACCTGAGCACTGCTTAATATAGGTAATAAATGAAAAAAACAGGCAGAAACTGGCCATAAGGTTCAAAACATCTAAAATAATCAATACTGAAAATTGAATACTAATACATCTATCCGTAAAAGACTCTAAACTATCTGAACTGTGGATTTGATGGGACATGTACCCAACTAAATCCATCTACTAAAAATAAAATAAATCTGATGTAATGATAAAAATAAGGATCATCCTTGAATGAAAAGGAATCACTGCTACGTCTACTACTGCTGACTGGAACTGAGTTACTAAGGGTACATTGGATCTCGTGCTTCTGAACCTATGGTGTAGAATAAAATACCATAGCGCAAATGCATCAGTACGTGGAAATGTATTGAGTATGCAAGATGAGGTATGGCTAAATGCATGAACAGTTACTTAACTTAATAATCATAAGAGTATTGAATGAAAACATATGCATGAATTCACAAACCATAACTGAAATCATCATGAATCTGAATACTGAAACTCGGATACTACTTTACTGACATCTAAACTCACAACTACTATTGGGATACTGAATAACTGAATCTTGTGATATTGATAACTGAGTACTAATGTGAAGATCAGTCCTATCTAGCAAGTGATCTCAAAAACTGATGATACTGAAGCTGATTAACTAAATCTACTCATATCAATAGCTGAATTTTGAACTTGCTACTATCGACTGACTAAATCGGAGATCATACCTCTCTAACGGATGATCCCTGGATCTACTATCAATGATAAGAAATGATTATTTTTTAGATCAGACCTATCTAGCAGAAGATCTCTGAATCTGACAATAAGAATAAACAACTAAATCTGAGACTGAGATCAAGCCTATCTAATGGGTGATCTATGGATCCGATAATGAGAATACTCGACTGAATCTGAGACTGAGATCAAGCCTATCTAACGGGTGATTTATGGATCTAAATACTCAACTAAATCTGATACTAAGATCAAGCCTATCTAACAGGTGATCCCTAGATCTGAATACTCAACTAAATCTGAGACTAAGATTAAACCTATCTAACTGGTGATCTCTGGATCTAAATACTCAACTGAATCTGAGACTGAGATCAAGCCTATCTAACGGGTGATCTCTGGATCCGATAATAAGAATACTCGAGTGAATCTGAGACTGAGATCAAGCCTATCTAATGGGTGATCTCTGGATCTAAATACTCAACTGAATATGAGACTAAGATCAAGACTATCTAATGGGTGATATCTGGATCTAAATACTCAACTAAATTTGAGACTGAGATCAAGCCTATCTAATGGCTAATCTCTGGAGCTGTTTAGTACTGATGCTGAATAACCTTATAAGAGAACAGACCTATTTAATAGATGGTCAATGAATCAATAGAACTATCTGAGTTCCTGACTGAGATAGGTGACTGTATCTGACAGTCCTGATTTCTGAGTTCTACTCTAAAGACTAATACTGAAAATACAACTGTGGGAGTTCTCACTTAACCGACATGCCTCAAATCTGAACTGGTGAAGTCCAACCTATAACCCCAACTGGAAGGGTATCAATATCATTCCATGGGTAAAGACCTCTACTCTGGTCAAGCCTCTCTAACTGGTGACCCTCAACAGGAAGTCAAGCCTTAGGAAGTATAATAGTCAGGCCTTATTCTAATGGGTGACTCCTGGTCCTGTGCTGGCTACGTAGTTTTGGAGTTCCAGGATTGCTGCTAATGACTCTGCCTCTCTAAGGGAAAAGTCGTCATCCCTGCACTCTGTCGGTTCTATCTCCTACTCCCAACTGAAAGACTTTATACTGATTCTTAACAAAACTTAGACTAAGCTAAATTTGTTACTGATCATATTTCTCGACTGATCTGATTGAGTTAAGCTGAGTTAATTTGGTTACGTTATCTGATGGAATTCTACTAAATCTCATTATCTGACTGAATGTTATTAAGCTCTGAATAGATTACATGAATGCTACTAAGGTCTAAACTGAACACTTGAATACTACTAGATCTGAGCTGAGTACTAAACTGAGGCTAGAATGCTAATGATACTGAGATTACTGAGATTTCTTAAGTTCTGTATCTGTCTGAGAGTAACGAGTTCTATAACTCACTGAGTTCTGAGAATCGTGGCTTGACTGAGATTATCATGAAAACTGACACGGGGTCTAGACAACAACTAAATTATCGGATAGAAATACCTCCAGGACTCGATAACATAAAAGTAAAACATAACCATAGACATGGACATTCATTCACCATCACAATCACTAAAGCATCTCTTCAAGCATTTAGAGATCATAAACATGTGATATTATAGGGAGACATGCTATTGGCTCATACTCTATTCAACAAGGTCTTGAATCAAACAATTAGCATGTATTAAAGTTTTAGCATGTATTAAAGAAAATATAATTGGGGAATTTCTTGTTATCATGCCATAATTCATTCACTAAGGCTTTTAAACAAACACTTAGCATGCATGGTCTTGCACACAATTGGTAATTACTAGTCAACATGCTATAATGGGTCTAATTCCTTCACATAAGCATTTTATCAAACATATGGGGAGCATGATTTTCTTATTCAATAATTTCTACACTTAATTGACATAAGCACATCATTTAACAAACAACTTAAAGATGGTTTATCATGAACATCACATGAATATCACATGCTAGGGTCAAAGCTTGAAATCCTATAAACAAACATTGATTAAAAACTCAATAATAGCATAAACTTCAATTTCAATTCACATGAACCATGAAAACACATAAACATAAGATATTTTAATTTAGAAAATGATTCTTGAAATTCTTGGGTGAAAGGGACCCAAGAATCAACATCTTCATACCTTAGGAATCTCTTTCTTAAAGGATATTGGAGAGATTCTTGATTTCTGGATTTTTCTTGAAGAAGGATTTTGATCTTGTTCTTGAAGGAGAAACCCTAGTTTTTAATGTTATGGAAGAGTAATGAAGCCCTCAGCTTTATTCGGGATATATATATATATATATGTGTGTGTGTGTGTTAAAAGGGTGGGAAAAGACCATAAAGCACTTTTAAAAATGACTTAACATTACCAATCGGCACATGCGATGGTGGGGTGTGACGGTCCGTCGGACTGACTGTCGCACTGGACCAGAACTGGAACTTACTTCCTTGGTGTGACGGTGGGGTGCGATGGTCAATCGCTAGCTTGACAGTCTGTTAGGACTCTCCGTCGCAGTCAAATAGAGAGAGGACTCATTTCCCTCTATGCGACGGTGGGGTGCGATGGTCCATTGCTAGCTCGACAGTCCGTCGGACCTCTCCATCGCACTTGGGTAGTTCATACTACTTTCTGTTATTCGGCCATAACTTCCTCGTTCGATGTTGGATTTTGATGAAATTGGTATCGATGGAAATCTCATTCAATTCTCTACATGACAAAAAGTCGATATTAGAGAAATTCTACATAGTTTAAAATATTTATCACTTGGGAAGTCACTTCTTAATCTTTTAAGGCTGGATTTACACTTCACTTAACATGCTCTAAGGCTCAGACTAAGAGGGAATTTTGTGAGGTCATACAGTGCACCCGTAAAAGTGGTGTATGTTGTGGCATCAAAAGACTATGACGATTATGAAGAGGCTAAAAATCTTGATGAGGAAATTTGGTACTTGGCAAACTATACGGGGGGTTCCCGCCCCGCCTGTCAAAGAAAAGGTGGGAACCAAGGTTGGACGAACCATGAAAATGATCATGATTGGATAGATGGAGATCCTGAGTATGAGTGAAAAATATATCCTCATGATTGGACAAAGAAAAAAGAGCCGAGCTTCATTGGCTTCGACAAGTACAAGTTAAAAGAGTTTTTGCCAAAGATCTTAATGAGAGTGGAAGAAATAGACAAAATGGTTTGTGAAATAAAAGGTGATTTTTTGCAACTTAGTTAAACCGTGGTGTCCCACTCCGGCTTCATTAAGAAATTGGAGACTTGAATCAGGAAAACTTCCCCCCAATTGAATCCGAGGACAAAGGGTGGTCTTCCTAATGACACAATTGTGAACCCGAAGAATGAGGATTAAGTTGTAGCAATAGTCACTAGGAGTGGGAATACCCTTGGTGATCACTTAAAAGAAGAGTTGGGTGACAAGATGCCTAAGGGTAAGTCGAAAGAAGCACCCCCAAAATCTCAATATGAAGATGATGAAAAGGAACCGGTGGAAGTTGAGGAAGAGGTGGTGGAAAATGATAAACCACAAAGTGATGTGATTACTACAATATAAGTCCCTTCCCTGTTTTCTCATAGGGTTCAATGAAACTAAGAGGGTGATAAAATCAAGAAATTTAAGGCCAAGCTTAGTAACCTCTCTATCAATATCCCATTGCCTGAAGCAATCCAAGAAATCCTGGGATACGCTAAGCTTATGAAGAAGTTAATGTCTAAGAAAAATCTCATCAAAGGTTATACAAATGAAGTCACTCATGGTTGTAGTTCTATCATGAGTAGCAAAATTATGGAAACCCCGGGGCTTTTACCATCCTTTGCACTATCGGAATGCATATGTTCATGAAATATCTATGCAATCTTGGTGCAAGTATAAACCTCATGACTTTTTTCCTCAACAAAAAGATCAGATTGGATACTTTAACTCCAACATCTATGAGATTGTTAATGGCAGATCAGTCTATAAAGAGACCGGCTAGAATTTTGTTTGATGTTCTAGTCAAGGTGGACAAATTTATAATTCCAGCAGACTTTGTGGTTTTGGATTGCAAAATGGACCAAGAAGTTCCCATCATTCTTGGTCAACTTTTCTTGTCCACCGGAAGAACCATTATTGACTTAGAGTTGGGTGAAATGAGGTTTAGAGTTCATGATAATGAGGTCTCTTTTAGAGTATGCAAAATAAAGAAGAAACCTGTGGAACTTCAAGTGATATCAGTGATTGATGTTGAAATAAAGAAGAGAAGAAGAGGACCATGAGGACCCAACTTGAGAGAGGAGAAAGATATCGTGGCATGATGTAAACTAAGGTGTTATGTGTGAGGCAACCCAAAAATTCCACAAAAGTCACTCGTATCCTTTTCTTTTGCTTTTGTAGTGCAGAATTTTGTTTTGAAATTTGAATAACCGATGCATTTATGGCACTATTGAATGTGTTGGAGGAGCTTGAAAAGGGGAAAGTGTGAAATTTTTGCACTATGAAATGAATAGGGGAAAATCTATTGAATTGTAAAATTAGCTAAATAATGGAAAATAGGGGTGTAGAAATGCCCTCAGTTACCACGATCATGGTCCCTAGGCCACCATCACGGTCACATGCATGTCCGCGATTGTGAGAGATTGACTGTGAGGTCATCTGAGCTATATAGACATCTGATTCCCTCATTTTCCTTACACTCTATTTTCAACTTTACTCGCTAATTGGTCATATTTCTAGCTAAGATTGTGAGCTATCCAACAATATCCTTGCATCACATACACGGTAAGTGTCATGAATCCATGTATTGATTGTTAAAAACAGGCTATAGAATGCATATTGTAGAGAGGGACTGAATGTTTGATTTTCATGCTTAATTATTTAATAAATTGTGATTGTGTGGTGTTTAGCTACTAGATTATAGTGTGCACATAATCAAGGAAGTCTTGAGTACCCAAAATATGTATGGAAATCGAGACAAATGAAGAGTGCCCATCAAGTGCTCGATAAAATGCCTAAATGAATGCTCACTAATTGTTTTATATTTTATGGGCGTAATTGAGTATCGGGTAGGCTTGTTCCATGCTGTTAATTTGGATTGTTTGTGTAGAACATGTTTGTGGCGTTAAATTTGAAAATTTTGAACATGAAAAATAGTTTTAAAACTGGTCTCAGTTATCGTAATCGCGGTCATTGGTATCGCAATTATGGAAATGTGATCGCGTCTCCATGTTCCGTGATCGCGGTTCCATGGACCAGATTGCGATAAGTGAGTATGATTTTTTTCCCTTCACAAAAAATGTTGTACTTCAAATTTTTACATAAACACCACCAAGAAACTATATAATGTGTTTTGGTGAGAAATATAGCATACTTTGTGCATAAAAATGTCAATGATGGTTGTGTGTGTTGTATATTTCTTTTCAGGATAATACCATGGAAAAATATAACCACATCTGATTCATGGCATTCGAGTGCCACTCTCACTACTATGGTGATCTTCTAATAACAAAGTTTCTCCCGAAGAGAGGCATATATTTGGATAATAGGCCAGAAAAGCTCCTAACATTTCATAAAAGGATTGAGGCTACATGGTGGTAGTGTTTTTCCCAGGATCCATGCAAGGCAAATAATTAATGGTTCATGAATTCTACGCCAACCTGAGCGTAGTGTCTTTCTCGGACCCATCCAATATGACTATCACGATCTGACGGAAAATTTAAAGCTTTGGGGCAAAGCAAATTAATGACATCTATGGCCTCCCAAATGCAAACATGGGTGAGTTCAAAGAAAAAGGGTGTGAGCCGAAAAGCTAGTGTAAAGCCGCGACCCAGGTGCCCAAAATGCTACACGATGCTCATGATCCTGAGGGACCATAAGCTAACCCATGACTGATATATGTACCTGTACACTGCATAATATATGTATATAAATGCGGAAACATGAACCGAAAGGCCATAAGGTTAAATACTGAACATGATCTGAATAATAACAATATCTGAATAAAGAGGTATCACAAAACCAAAACAAAACTAAAAATACTGAAGTCTGAATCAAGTCTGAAATCTAGTCTACATCTAGTTTGAAAGCCTCAACTATCTGAATAATCTGAATAAGGATTTGACATGACATATCCCCAACTAACTCCATCTAGAAAAACTGAAACTGAAATAATAAAGTAATAATCTTGTCCTCGAAGAATGAGGACTCACTTCTTAACACTGGAATGCTACTGCTGATCTGGAACTCCCATCTCTGAACCTATGGTGTAACATAAAAAGAAAGCACCACAGCGCAAATGCATCAGTATGATGGAATATACTGAGTATGCATGTGAGTTAGGCTATATACAAGGGTTCACATGCATTATCAATGCAAACTGACTGTCTAACATGAACGTGACAGTGCATGCATAAATATGTAACAGTAACTGAGATCGTGATAACATGAGTACTGAGTTTGAATGTTGATAACATTTGTTTACTGATAAATAGCATAACTGATATAACTAATAACATGGGTGACTGTATCAGATAGTCCTGAATCTTATGGAACTATCTGAGTTTCGTACTATATCTGAATTGACTGCATCTGACAATTCTGAATTCTATAGAACTATGTGAGTTTTATTACTGAGGATGATTGACAGTATCTGACAGTCCTGATTTTGTAATATGCAACTGTGGGAAGTAGTTATCTAACTGACATTCCCCTTATACGCCATTATGGCTGCGTATCTATAACCCTAAATAGAAGGGTGTCAAAACCGCGCCACCGGTAAGACAAGCTATGGGTGACCCTTATCTGATAGTGTCCCCTAAACGAGAATGGTGGGACCCTCATATGACAGTGTTTATCCACCTCATCGACCATTATCAAACATTATTGATGTCTTAACCTATGCTGGCTACACAGTTCTGGAATGCATGGATGACTTCTAAGAATCGCACCCTTATCTAACAGTGTGTGTTCCCATCCTTGGGTTCACTCGGTGCTAATTCTTATGTCCATCCGAATAGACTCTGAACATGATTAACTGAACTGTGCATTTACTGGGTTTACTTAATTCTGTAACTGATAGATACTACTGATATCTGATAACTGACTGAGTTCATGAGATTACTGAGGTAACGGAATTACTGAGCTTTTCTATGTCACATAACTGACTGAGTTCTATGGATCATGGCTTGATTGAGGATATAGGGAAACATGACATGGCTTTAGGAACACAACTAAATTGTTGGGTACAAGTACCCCCAGGACTCGATGGAAAGAAACTGACAAAGTATGACTTCTTGAATACATGACCAACATCGCAATCCATAATTCATTTATTGAGGCAATTCATCAAACATGTGATATGCATAAGTTTGTACATAAATGGGGATTTCATGATATCATACTAGGTGGGAATTTTTCCTTCATATAGGCATTTAATCAAACACATGGTAGGCATAGTATGTGTAGACAACATTATACAACAATTAAACATCATGATTCAATTCTAATTTCATCATTCAAGGGTTAATAATAGGTTTACATGAATCTACATCTACACTAATCAAATCCATATAAAATTTATCACCCAACATGGAATAGAATTCAATTACTCATTATCAACATGAAAAAGAGAAGCCCAATCATAAAATTCATAAAGGAAATCCATAAACTTGAACTTATAAAAGAGATTGTTGGTCTTCATGGACGAAAGGAGTCAATGAATAAACACTATGTATGCCTGGGAATGAGTTTCTTGAAGTTCTTAAACTTGAAGGGTTTAAATCTCCTCGATTCTTGAAATGATTTGGATTTTGTTCTTGGGAATTAATCTTAGAGAGAAAACCCTAATTTTGTTGTTGTGAAAGAATAATGAATAAATAAGCTGGGGTCGGATATAACTGGGTATATAAATGGGTGGTAAAAATACCAAAAAGCCCTTTTAAAATGTCTTAAAATTTCTGATCTGTACATGCGATGGTGGGGTGCGACGGTCCGTCACTGGGTCGACGGTCCGTCGGACTCAATGTCAGAGTAAGATAGAACTGGGAGCTACTGCCATAGTGCGATGGTGGGGTGCGACGATCCATCGATTGTCTGATGGTCTGTCGGACCTCTCCATCGTACTCATCAAGAGAGCTGGCTCACTTCCTCAATGAAACGGCCATGGTTGACGGTTTTTCGCTAGTCCAACGGTCCATCGGCCTGGACCATCGCACCTAGGCAGTTTTACTACCTTCTGTATTTCGGCCATGACTTTCTCATCCGATGTCAGATTTTGATGAAATTGAGAAACCTTACTCTTTCAAAGTAATCTTCTAACATGAAATATCTCCCTCTTGAGAACATTCATCCTCAAATAAGACTGAGAGTGAGGGGAAGAAAATAAACAGACATACATACTGAACATGAATGGATGGAACATGATTTCATGACTAACATGACTGATAACTTAACATATCATACTGAACATGCATATCTGATGCATGATAACTGATTCATGAATGCATGACTGGGTGTTCTGATGAACTAAGTTTCTCACAATGAGAATGCATGTCTGATGTATAATTATATAACTGCACTGATACATGAATGCATGACTGAATATACAATGGTACTTGGTACCAAGTTTGTGATGAACACTGGACATAAAACTGAGTAAGCTTAAGGAGATCTGCTACTTTGAGATTGATCTGAGTTGGCGGAGAAGAGGTGAGGATACTTGTTACACATGTCTTCTTCTGCTTCCCTAGTAACTCCCTCGACGGACTAATATCGTCAAAGAACTTTAACTAGAGGGACTTCTTTGTTCCTCAATTTATGGGTGTGATAGTCTAATAGTTTGACTGGAATCTCTTCATAAAAGACTGTATTCTGAACATCGATGCTCTGAATAAGGACTACAACTGATGGGTCACCTATGCACTTCTTGAGCAATGAGATATGGAAGACTGGATGAACAGAGGCTAGATCTTAAGGAAATTTGAGCTCATAAGATACCTTACCAAAGTGACAACGAATTTTTAAGGAACCGACATATCGGGGACTGAGCTTTCCCTTCTTGCCAAATCGCTTCACTCCCTTCATGGGAGAGTCTTTAGGTAGATAAAATCACTGATCTCAAACTCGAATCCTTTCTACAAACATCTGCATAAGACTTCTATTGGCTCTGAGAAGTCCAGAGTCTTTCTCTGATCAACTGAACTTTTTCTAAGGCATTGAATACCAAGTCAGGACCTATGACTGAGGCCTCACTAACTTCGAACCAACCAATTGGAAATTGCATATCCTACCATAGATATCTTCAATTAGAGCCATCCGAATACTGGAATGATACCTGTTATTGTATGAATATTCAAGCAAAGTCAAGTGGTCATCCCAACTTCCCTTGAAATCAATTGCACACATACGCAACATATCTTTTAAAGTCTGAATAGTCCTATCTACTTGACCATTTATCTAAGGATGGAAGGATGTACTGATATGAACTTGGGTACCAAGACCCTTTTGAAATACTTTCCAGGAATGACAGGTGAATTGGGTACCTCTATCTGAAATAATAGATAGTGAAACACCATTCAACCTGACCAACTCTCTGATGTAGAGTTAGAAATAATCCTCGGTTGAATAAGAGGTATGGACTGGAAAGAAGTGGGCCGATTTGGTCATTCTATCTACAATGACCCAAACTGAATCATGCTGATGACGAGTTCGAGGCAAACCCATCACAAAGTCCATGTTCACAACTTCCCACTTCTAAGTAGGAATACTAAACTCCTGCCAGGACCCACTAGGCTTCTAATGCTCTATCTTAACCTGCTGACATATAGAGAACTTAGCCATAAACTTTGCAACATCTCTCTTTATCCCACTCCACCAATAGATCTCTCGTAAGTTGCGGTACATCTTTATGGCCCCTGGATGAATAGAGTAGCGTGCACCATACACTTCTGCAAGAATTCGCTGCCTTAAGTCATCTACAGCTGGAACACATAGATGACCCTAACAACGCAAAACACCATCTCTCCCTTAGGAGAAAACCTCTACTCTTTGATCCTGCACCGACTCTTTAAAATTAACTAAACTGGGGTCTCTGTCTAGATTTTCTTTCACCTCGAAAACTAAAGATGATTCTGAGCTACTCTGAACTCATATATTACCCTCTTCTATATCGACTAAGCAAACGTCTAGTCTTGCCAGCTAATGGACTTCCTGAGCTAACTTCTTCTTACTGTCCTCAACACGAGTAATACTACCCATAGACAGTCTACTGAGAGCGTTGGCCACTATATTGGCCTTGCCCAGATGATAGAGGATACTCATGTCACAATCTTTCAAGGGCTCTAACCACCTTCTTTGATGAAGATTGATATCTTTCTGAGAAAAGACATATTGAAGGATCTTATGATCTGTGAACACATCTACATTAACACCGTATAGATTATGCCTCTAAATCTTCAAGGAAAATACTACGGCTGCTAACTCAAGATCATGAGTAGGATAATTATTCTATGGGGTTTAAGTTTTCTCGAGGCATAGTCTATGACCTTACCATGCTTCATGAGGACACAACCTAAACCTACTCTGGATGCATTAAAAAACACTACAAACCCATCTGAACCATCTGAAAGAGCTAAGACTGGGGTTGAGGTGAGTCGAGTCTTCAACTCCTGAAAACTCTTCTCGCAAGGTTCTGACCACTGAAACTTGACTCTTATGAGTCAATATGGACAAAGGGGATGCAATAGATGAAAATCCCTCAATGAAACACTTATAATAGCCAGCCAAACCCAGAAACTCCTCATGTCTGATGGAGAGACAGGGCAAAGCCATTTTCTTACTGCTTCGGTCTTTTGAGGATCAACCCTAATGTCATCACCAAAAATGATATGACCAAGGAATGCTACTAACCTTAGCCAAAATTTGCGCTTACTGAATTTGGCAAAAAATTGATGATCTCTGAGAGTCTGAAGCACGGTTCTGAGATGGTCTACATGATCACGCTTACTGTTAGAATAGACCAGAATATCATTAATGAAGACTATGACGAACATGTCAAAGTACTACTTGAACACGTGGTTCATCAAGTCCATAAAAGCTATTGGGGCATTGGTAAGACCAAAGGACATGAATAAGAATTTGAAATGACCATACCAAGTACGGAAAACTATTTTTGGAATGTCACATTCTCTGACTCTGAGATGATGATACCTGGATCTGCGGTCTATCATAGAAAAATAGTTGGCATCCTGAAGGTGGTCAAACAAGTCATCGATTATGGGAAGAGGATACTTGTTCTTGACCATGACTTTATTGAGTTGAAGGTAATTTATACACATTCTGAGAGATCCGTCTTTCTTGCACATGAATACTACTGGTGCACCCCACGGGGACATACTGGGTTTCATAAATCCCTTATCTAAGATATCCTTCAACTACTCTTTCAATTCTTTGAGTTCTACTGGTGCCATTCTATATGGTGGAATAGATATAGACTGAGTATCTGGAAGAAGATCAATACCGAATTCTATTTCCCTTTCGAGAGAAATTATAGGAAGATCTTCAGAAAAGACATCTGAATATTCATTCAGCACTGGGATAGATTCAAGACTAGGAGTCTCGGAACTAGAATCCTTAACATGAACAAGATGATAGACACATCCCTTAGATATCATTTTTCTTACCCGAAGGTAGGAAATAAGTTGACCTCTGAAAGAGGATACACTATCCTTCCACTCAAGGATGAGTTCATTTGGGAACTGAAACTGGACTATTCTATTTCTGCAGTTGACTGTGGCATAGCAGGAATGAAGCCAATCCATGTCGAGAATGACATCAAAATCAGTCATCTCTAATTTGACTAAGTCTACTGAAGTGACTTTCTAAAATATCATAACTGGGCAGTTCCTGTATACCTACCGACTATGATTGTTTTACCCACTGGGGTCGAGACTGAAAAGGGCTCTGCTAGAATTTTGGGACTGGTTCTGAAATCACCTGATATATAGGGAGTAACAAAAGACAAGAAAACACCTGGATCTAGCAAAGCGTAAACATGAACGTAAAATATCTGTAATGTACCAGTAACTACATTAGGAGAATTTTCTTGATCTTGTCGAGTCTGAAGAGCATAAAGATGATTTGGGCGTCACCCGCTATTAGCACTGGAGGTGGAACTTTGTTGATTTGGGTGATTGGACTGAGCTGAGGAGCAGAGATGACTCTGATAACCTGACTGAGGACAATTTCTGACTCTGTGTCCTAGCTTGATACATCCAAAACAGATATCACTACCAGCTCTACAAGAACCCTTGTGGTTATTACAATAAGTCTGACAAAGGGGTTTAGTTCAGGCATTACTGACACTGCCCTGAGACTTAGAGCCTGGTTCCCTATCTCTATTACCATCCCTAAACTTAGGAGTTGGACTATTGGCTAAAGAAGGAGATAGAACTGATGACTTAGGATGAAACTGAGAATGGTTTCCTATCTCTGACTTAGGATGACTAAAATTGAATCTACTTGTCCTAGCTCTCTTATTCTTCTTCTCCCTTTGCTTAATCTTCTTCTCCTCTATCTATTAAGCATGAGACATAAGCCTGGCTAAAGTTATGTCACTATTCAGCATGGTGGATCTGCACTCATTAACCATGCTATCATTTACCCCTGAGACAAACTTACTTATCTTAGCCCTGTTGTCTGCAATGACATGAGGGGCATATCTGGCTAATTGAGTAAACTTAAGAGAATAATCTTTGTCATATTTCCCTGCCTGAGGTTGATCAATTATAGCACCTTAGCCTCTCTAAGGTATTGGGGAAAGAATCTGTCTAAGAATGCAGTGACAAACTCCTCCCACATTATAGAACCTGCATCAGAAAAGAATATTTCTAAGAATGCAGTGACAAACTCCTCCCACTTTATAGGACCTACATCATCTGACCTCTCTGACTTCCACTTTTTGAACCAAGTGTGAGCCACATCCTGCAACTGATATGCAGCTAGATCAGCACTCTCAACAGTAGTCACCCTCATGATTTCAGTCATCTTCTAAACCTGATCAATAAATTCCTGAGGGTCCTCATCTACCTTAGACCCGAGAAAAGATGGAGGGTTCATTCGGGTGAAGTCTCAAATTCTAGATACATCTGAATTGGCAACTGGGTTGGCCGGAAAGTCTATTGGCTGTTTATTTTGAGTGGAAACTAATTGAGCAAGAGTGGTGAATGTGGTCCTGAACTCCGCATGAGAAATATGCTCACCCAAAGGTTTTTTGGGCTGAGGGGCTGACTGATTTCTTCTCTTGAGAGGTATGTTCTGAAATCAGGAGGAGAAATGAATTAAATTGAGAGATTGACTTGATATTATGCTCATTGGCACGACATGAATACTAAAAGAAAGGAAACTGCTCATAAAACATCTTATAGCCTACTGCACATAAATGTGGCGTGCAACACACCCATGTACAAGACTCTACTAGATGCGGCTTTCATACTTCTTAGGACTATATTAAGACTTAGGCTCTGATACCAAGTTTGTAACACACCGATCCTAGTTCCCAGAATGCTACATGGTTCTCATGACCTCGAGGGACAACAAGCTAACCCATGACTGATATCTGTACCTGTACACTGCATAATATATGTATATAAATATGGAAACATGAACTAAAAGGACATAAGGTTCAATACTGAACATGATCTGAATAATAACAATATTTGAATAATGTGATATCATAATACCAAAACAAAACTAAAAATACTGAAGTCTGAATCAAGTTTGAAATCTAGTCTGCATCTAGTCTGAAAGCCTCTACTGTCTGAATAATCTGAATAATAAGTTGAAAGGACATGTCCCCAACTAACTCCATCTACCAAAATTGAACTGAAATAATAAAGTAATAATCGTGTCCTCGAAGAATGAGTACTCACTGCTGAACACTGGAATTCTACTCCTAATATGGAACTCGCATCTCAGAACCTATGGTGTAACATAAAAAGAAAAACCATAGTGAAAATACGTCAGTACGATAGAATGTACTGAGTATACATGTGAGGTAGGCTATATGCAAGGGTTCACAGGCAAGATCAATCCTAACTCACTGTCTAACATAAACGTGAAAGTACATGCATAAATACGTAACTGTAACTGAGATCGTGATAACATTAGTATGAGTCTGAATGCTGATAACATGTGTTTACTGATAACTAACATGACTAATATAACTAATAACATGGGTGACTATATCTGACAGTCCTAAATCTGATGGAACTATCTGAGTTTTGTACTGTATCTGAATTGACTGTATCTGACAGTTTTGAATTATGTATAACTATCTGAGTTCTTTTACTAAGGTTGATTGACTGTATCTGATAGTCCTGATTTTATAACATAAAATTGTGGGAAGTAGTTATCTAATCGATATGCCCCTTATATGCCACTATGCCTGCGTTGGGGTCCAATTTGTAACCCCAATTGGAAGGGTGTCAATATCGTACCACCGGTAAGGACAATATATGGGTGACCCTCATCTGATAGTGTCTCTTAAAAGAGAAAGGTGGGACCCTCATCTAACAGTGCTTATCCACCTCATCAACCCTCATCGAACATTGTTGATGTTTCAACCTATGCTGGCTACATAGTTCTGGAATGCAAGGATGACTTCTAAGAATCACCCCATCATCTAACAGTGTGTGTTCCCATCCTTGGGTTCACTCGGTGCTAATTCCTACTCCCATCTGAATTGACTGTGAACATGATTAACTGAACTGTACATCTACTGGGTTTACTTAATTCTGTAACTGATAGATACTACTGATATCTGATAACTGACTGAGCTCATAAGATTACTGAGGTTACTAAATTACTGAGATTTTTTGAGTCACATGACTGACTAAGTTCTATGGATCATGCCTTGACTGAGGATATCGGGAAATATGACATGGCTCTAGGCACACAACTAAATTTTCGGGTACAAGTACCCCAGAACTCGATGGAAAGAAACTGATAAAGTATGACTTCTAGTATACATGACCAACATCACAATCCATAATTAATTTATTGAGGCAATTCATCAAACATGTGATATGCATAAGCTTGTACATAAATGGGGATTTCATGATATCATACTAGTTGGGAATTTTTCCTTCATCTAGGCATTTAATCAAACACATGATAGACATAGTATGTTTAGATAACATTATACAACAATTAAACATCATGATTCAATTCTAATTTCATTATTCAAGGGTTTAATCATAGGTTTACATGAATTTACATCTATACTAATCAAATCCATATAAAATTTATCACCCAACATGGAATAGAATTCAATTACTCATTATCAACATGAACAAGAGCAACCCAATCATGAAATTTAGAAAGGAAATCCATAAACTTGAACTTAGAAAAGAGATTCTTAGGCTTCATAGACGACAAGAGTCTGTGAATGAACACTATGCATACCTGGTAATTAGTTTCTTGAAGTTATTGAACTTGAAGGGTTTGAATCTCTTTGTTTCTTGAAAAGATTTGGGTTTTGTTCTTGGGAATTCATCTTAGTGAGAAAACCCTAATTTTGTTGTTGTGAAAGAAGATTGAACAAATAAGCTGGGGTTGAATATAACTGGGTATATAAACGGGTGGTAAAAAGACCAAAAATCCCCTTTAAAACATCTTAAAATTTTTGATCGGGACATTTGACGGTGGGGTGCGACGGTCCGTCGCTGGGTCGACGGTCCGTCGAAATAAGACAGAATTGGGACCTACTGCCATAGTGCGATGGTGGGGTAAAATGGTCCATCGCTTGTCCGACAGTCCGTCGGACCTCTCTGTCATACTCATCCAGAGAGCTGGCTCACTATCTCGATGCGACGGTCATGGTCGATGGTCCGTCACTAGTATGAAGGTCCGTCGGCCTGCATCGTCGCACCTGGGCGGTTTTACTACCTTCTGTATTTCGTCCATAACTTTCTTATCCGATGTCAGATTTTGGTGAAATTGGTATAGATGGAAATCTTATTCAATTTCCCACGTGACAAACTGTGAAAATCTTAAAAATACCAAGTGTACAAAAGTGGATTCATATTTCAAAGAAAGCTTCTATTATTCTTGGGACAATTTCAAACTCGAAAAAAGTATGGGGTATTACAGCTGGTTGGCGGAAATATTATGTCTTTGAAGGATATCTCATGGGCTGAAAAGAAGAGTAACATCCACATGAATGACTTTACATCTGAGGCCTGAATTTAGTTGAACATAATATGAAGTCCAGTCTCCCCTTTCACTCATATAACATCAGTCACAGAAATGTAGGCCAGCATAGTCTCTTGCATTCTAGATGACATTCCTTTGAATCTTGGTCAGCTTGTGGTTTCTGATATGAAATTCTTCAAGAATCAAGGTGGTATACATCTCCTTTCCCCCTTTTTTGTTAATAAGCTTTGTAGGAGAGATGGGGTTGAAGAATACTCTATAGACACTTGGTTTTACCTCGGTACCCCATCTATCCATTGAGAATCCTAGGAGAAGGCGCACCAGGTAAAAGAAAGAAGAGAAAGATTGACTTGGGGAAGTCAGCATATGAGGAGCCTGAGTCTTATAGGCTATCCACCGCCGAGCCTCTTGGGGATATTGTAGTTGATATTGAGGCCATTAAAGAGCTCATGTAAAGTCTACCCCATGGACCAAGAGAGCAATCCACCACTTGACATTCATATTTTTCACAGGCCAATTATGTAAAGTATCAAGAGGATCAGAAGAAACAGGGAGCTACAATCACTAGGCTTGATAAAGCCTACTAATCATTAATGGTGTCATATCGTGATCTCTGGGTTGCACATAAAATTTTTTTCATAAGGTAGTAAAAGAGAGATAGTTCCTTAACAAGATGTGAAATGGGGTGAAGTGCCTTTGGAAGGTCCTAAAACCCCATGATCGACTTCCTTCATCCCGAGTAGAGAGTGATTCAGTATTGAGGAGGTTGATGATAATGTAAAGTCTAATAGTGACAATATTTCTTGATGTGATTTTAGGGAGCACCCTTATCTCTCTTTATACTTGATTTTTTATGCCATGAGGACACTTTCACATCTTTTTTTGGGGGTGCCTATCTCCGCATTCATTTGATCTGGGCCTATAATATTGAAATTTTGGATATTTTGCTGTTTCTTTTTAATGACTTTTAGTTTTTTATATTTGGGTTATAATATTTGGGAACTCTGATGGTGCCCACATTTTCATGTATTAGTTATTTAATTCTTAGATTTATACTTTTTCTTTGGAAAACACATTACAAGTAGTGAGCCTTTCAATCTTTATCTTTCTTTTGAACCCTAGACTCCTTGATCATAAAAGTACAACTTGAGGCGAAAAGCCTAAGTTGGGGGTGGTGATGATTGAAAGAGGTAACTTTGGACCACAAAGTTGTAAGTGGGTGCATTTAATCTTAAGCATTGAGAACAAATGAATAAAAAAAGAAAGGAACCAACAAAGGAAAGAGAAGCACAAAGGATGAAAGAAAATAAATGAAAAGAAAAATAGGTGAACCAAGAAAATAAAAAGTAGGAACATGTGTAAAGAGTGAAAACAAAAGAAGTGGCCCATGATCAAAAGTTGGATGGAATAGTGTGATGTATATGTTCAAGGAGGGTTTATCCATGTTGTTCCAAGAAGATATCCTACCCTACTCCGAACTACGTTACAAGCACAAAATCCCTTTGTGATTCCCAACCTATTATTTTTATTATAGTGATGATTGAAAATAGAGACAATCCTATGGCATAGTAATTGTTATCTTTTAGAGTTCTTGTGAGGGAGAGAGTTTGTCACTTGAATTCCTTGTTGCACAATTCGTAGCTTGGTGTGCGAAATTAACCTTCTTATGAGGAGGCCTGTGAAAAAGTTGAGGTGGGTGATTTTTTCAACTTTCGAAAAAAGAGGCAAAAAGGAGTATAGTGTAGTTGAGGACAAAAGGTGAGTCATTCCTATTGTATCGGTGATTATTACATTGTTGCTATTTAAAGTCTTTTACATCCTTGAAAAATAATATTTTATGTTGAGGGATGTTGTGAATATATCTTTTCCCATGTTTGAAGAGCTAAATTGTGGTATTAACAAAGCTTGAAGTCATCATGATCATTTGGGTCATTGAATTCTGGAATAAAAGTGCATAGTCTTGTGGTAAGGGGTAGTGTTTCTTGAGGACAAGTAAAGATTTAAGTTGGGGGTTTTGATGAGTGGTGAATTTACCACTCATTTACACTCAACATTCGTGCACATTACCATGTTTCAAATGAATAAAAAAGATCTATGTATGATTCAATTCACTAATATCCACATTTTGCAGGCATACAGGTTATAAGATGGAAATATGTGGACTTGAGCCAAAAAAGATCAAAGGAAGAGACAGGAAGTGCAACTAAAAGACCAGAGACAGAAGCATACCTTAGTTGTCGTGATCTCAGCTCTCAGTCTCCGATCGTGGCTAGTCAAGATAGTCAGCAACCATGATCGCATTGACCTATATACGGTCGCGCTAGTTGCAATCACGAAAAATCTGGTGCGATTGCGGTCATGAGGGATTTATATTATGGGTAGTATTGTAATTCTCAGTAGCCTACCCCAAATCTTTTAAAAGCTTAAAACCTTTTCCCATTTTGGGCATTCTAAAGACTAGCAATACTTTGAATTTGAAATTGAAACCCTAAATTAGGCAAGAATTATAAATTTGATTTGGAGATTTTGATTTTGGTGTTTGTGAAGAATGGATGCCTTGAAAAACCCATTTGGTATATGTTTCTCTCTTTTCTTCATGAGTAGCTAAATCTTTTAGTCTTGGGATTATGTTAAAATAAGGTGTAAATTAGTTGTGGGTTGTAATGTATTTGTGTACATTCTAGTTAGATGATAATGGGTTATACTATTGCATGATTAAATTTGTTGGGATTTGTGGGTGAAAACCCCAAATAACCACATGGGTTTATGGGTGAAAACCCCATGCTCTTGAAATCCTAAATAATCCTTCAAAGAGGATTTTGGGTGAACTTTAGGAATACTCATCATCCTTGAAAGAGGGATGCAGAAACCAAGGAAATAGTATACAATTATTAGGTTTAGTTTACTCATTTTAACTGTCTTAGACATAAGGGTGACTTTGTAATGACTTTAACTTGGGTATCATCATAGAAATATGGGTGCCCAAATTGAGGTAGTGGGTGAATATAATTGTCACACTTGTTAGGTAACTGAAAGGATCAATATGTGAAATCTTAGGTTTTATTGAGAAATTAGCCTCAAGGGTCCTAGACCTAGCCTACCACATTAGTAACTTACGAGCATTTGCATCAAATATCACACACCCACACCTAAGTTTCCCTTAGGTAGACATAATCCCAAGATTCTTCAAATATCAAAGTTACATTAAAGTTTGTTGCTTAATTTGTGAACTCAAGTTACTAGTGATATACATTCTTCCTTAACCAACCAACTCCCACCCCCAATTTTAATTATGTCATTTACTTTACCAACACTTCGAGTATTATCTTAGTAGGACTTAATTTCTCACAAGATTATAACTCTATCTTTCACTCCTTGTGGATTCGACCTCAAATCAAGTTTGGATACTGACAACAACCGTACTCTACCACTTTAAATGGTATAGGTGAGTGTTATCAGGCCTTGAACAAAAAATTTAAAAATAAGACCCATCATCACTAATGATAGTTCATGGAGTACCAAACCGAGATAAAATGTTTTTATTCAAAAATATTATGACATTTTCACCTTTATTATTAGAAAGCGAAATGGCTTCCACCCACTTAGACACATAGTTGACTACCACAAATATATACTTCATACCTTATGAACTCATGAAAGAACCCATGAATTCAATATCGCACACATCAAATAGCTCAAGCTAAAGAATAGGTGTCATGGGGATATCATGCTTCCATGAGATATTTCCCTACCTTTGGAACTAGTCACAGGCCCAGTCATAGTCATATCCATCCTTATAGATTGTCAGACATTAATAACCACATTGAAAAATCTTGTGGTCAGTGCGAGTACCACTATGGTGACCCCCAACTGGATAAAAATATGCCTCTAAAATACTTATCATGGAAACTTTGGGAATACACCTATAAATCACACCATCCCCACACACCTAAAATAAGTAAGGATCACCCCAAAATAAATTTTATACCTCATGCATAAATCATTTTCACTACTAAATGGATATGTTTTCTGGGACAAGGTCACTTTCCAAATAACTGAAAAGTCAGAAAACCAAGGAATTAAGTCTTATGATCCAAACAAGACATGATTATTAGTAAACGTATCATCAATATCAAGCTTATACCCTAGTTTATACATAGCCTCCTCTTCTAGGTGAGACAGATATTTTTTTACCTAATTGTTATGCCCTTCTAATCCTTAACCTCTTAGTCAAACTCTTGCAACAATAGTACACATCAAATTAATCTAGGCTTAGCATCCTTCCTCACCATAAGGTACCTAAGATCTTCATGATCAGTGTGCACAATGACTCTGATACCAATCAAATAGAATAGGAACTTTTAAAAAGAAAACACCACCATAAGTAACTCATGTTCCATAGCAATGAAATTTTTTTAGCGGAGTTGTGTGCTTTGCTGGCATATCAAATGGGTTAAAGTATAATTTCACGTCTTTGTCCTAGAACTGCTACTCGGGACACTCCATTGGCATTACATATTACCTCAAATGGAAGAGTACAAACTGCAGACATAATAGCAGGAGCCGAGATCAACCTCTCCTTATGTCACTTAAAAAACTTGAGATAAGTATCATAAAAAATAAACTTCACTTCCTACTCTAACAACTTGTACAATGGATTTGAAATCTTAGATGAGTCCTGGATAAACTGCCTATAAAAACCTGAATGTCCTAAGAAACTCCAAATACCTTTCAAAGAAATTAGTGTAGGTGATTTTTCAATCACCTTAATTATTTACTTTTACGTCTCTATCCCCTTCTTTAAAATTATATGTCCAAGAACGATCCCCTCTTTTACCATAAAGTTACACTTTTCCCAATTCAAAACCAGGTTGCACTTATAACATCTCTAATGTTTATTATCCAAATGAACCAAACAGTCGTCAAGTGAATCACCCACAATAGCAATCATCAATGAAGACCTCAATAGTATCTCCATCATATCAGAAAAGATAGATATAATGCAATGTTGAAAAGTGGTCAAATCATTATAAAAAATAAAAGGTATGCTCTTGAATGCTAACGTACAATATGGACATGTGAAAGTGGCTTTATCTTGGTCCTTGGGGTTAATAGAAATCTGATTATACCCCATATAACCATCAAGAAAACAATACTATCCTCTACATGCAAGATAGTCCAACATGTAGTCCATGAATGGCATAGGAAAGTGATCCTTCTACGTCCAAGTATTCATCATCTAATAATTCATGAAAACTCTCCATCCCATGATAGGTGTCATGAGAACTAAATCGTTCTTTTTATTAGGGACCACAGTAATCCCACCCTTCTTTGGCACACACTGAACCGAGCTTATCCACTTGCTATAACAAATAGCGTAATCCATACCTGCATCTAACCACTTAATAATATCCTTCTTTACCAACTTTTGCATAAGTTCAAATAATGTGGACGCTCAACTCTAGGCATACATTCTAGTTCAAGGTGAATCTTATGAGTGTAAATTCTAGGTGGAATCTCGGTAATATCTGTAATAGTCTAACCAATGGCTCATTTAAACCTCTGCAACACTGAAATCAAGGCCTTAACCTGCATATCCAAAAAATATGTGGCAATGATAACCAGTGAGGTATTGTTAATCCCAAAGAATACCTAAAAAAATAAGAGAAAAGATCCTTTAATTCCAAAATTGGTGACTCCTCAATAGATTGTCAAGCCGGCAAGGTTGCTTTATTCTTCAAAAATAAGGTCCAACTTTGTTGGTGCATAAGAATAGGATCCTCTACCATTAAGTGTTCTTACTATTTGTTTATACTTATTGATACCATCACTATCAAAATATATGATCACTAACACCAATGCATCGATACCAAATCTCTCCTTTATGGGTATAATCAATTCATCTTCATTTACGGTGCTATCACAAATACCTACAGATCATCTGGATGCCTCATCACTGATATATATTAAAAGTGACTTGTTCATCATTTTGGCATGAATTTTATTTATCCTATCTCCATGTCAACCAATTCCCTACCCGTGGCTAGGAAGGTCCTTCCTAAACTAATAGGAATGTCAAAATCAAACTCACAATCAAGAATCACAAAGTCACTAAGAATATGAAAGATGCCACTTTCACCAACACATCACATAATATATGAATCGACTTCTTCACAGTGTGATCAGCCATTAGTAATCTTATAGAGATCGAATTTGGTGCTCCAAACCCTAACTAAATGTACACAACTAACAACATCAGATTAATGCTAGCTCTCATATCACATAGTACTCATGAAAACTTAAGGGACTTAATAGTACAAGGAATATTGAAAGATCTGGGATACTCCTTCTTAACTAAACATTGGGAAGCAATAGCACTGCAGTGGTCCATATTATCAATAAGCACAAAACTCAACATTTACTTCCTAGTCACTAAATCCTTCATGAACTTTGTATAACTCGTAATCTCTTCTAATTCTTCCATAAGAGGTATATTCACAGACAATTCCTTGAATATCAACATGAATTTTTGATATTTCCCTGCTTCTACTTTCTTCTTCAACTTTTAGAAAAAGGTGGGGGTAATGAAATGGGTTTCAATACTAGTTCAACCACCTTACCCTTTTCTTTATTATTTTTATCTCAATTCTCTACACTTATTGATATCTTTAATGTCTCATCATTAGCCACCAACTTCTCAGTTTCAACTTTGAGGGCATCATTAATATCCACAGTTTCATTCCTTACCTCATCAACTATATGCATAGGTGGATCAATAGTAGCTTTACCATTTTGAGTGGTGATAACTACGCAGTGACTGTCATTTTTGGATTTTAAATAGTATTACTCGGAAGAGTGAGTGGTTGATGGTAATTTATGTAGCCAACATCTACCCAAAATACTACCCAAGATGCTTAATTGTAGTAGCTTACATTTCTACTTTCTGGATCAATCCTTATATGTCTATCTTAATTTCTTTAGGTCAACTCCCTTGGATCTCTGAACCCTTCATAAGCTTTACAAGTAATGCTTCTATTTAAGAGTCCGCATCATGGTTCCTTAGTGTAACATAAAGACCACTCTTCATCTTATAATTATTCTTTCTCCTATCATTACCATCTCACTCTCTGTTTCTATCCCTATACCTGTCTCTATAGTAGTTTCGACCTTGATTCCCTTGCCTCAAGTTCCAAGTGTCTTACGAGACCCTTGGCCCTTGGCTGGGAATCCCTTCATCATTTTATCCAAGTACTTTGTTTTGTCCTCAAATTTAGACTCATCATGTCTAGAAGATTTACCTTTTGTTCCCACTATATTCACCTTTTCTACTCTAATAGTTGCAAACTACTTAGCTAAAAACCCAATCTCAGTCCTCATCTGTTCTACCTCTTGAGACACAATTTTATCTAGGGCTCTGTACTCATTGAAATCACCAATAGCATAAGTACCGACCAACCTATCCGCCTTATAAGTATGCCACCAGTCTAAGATTTTCTCAGCCTTCTCCCAAAAAAGATTCATGAAATCCTACTAGTAATAGTATCATCCATAGGCTTGGTATTTGTATTCAAGGGTCTATATAATAACTCCAGCAAATTCCTCTCTAAAATTCTATGATTGGGAACGTTATCAACTTGTTCTTGAACCTTAACGACATTTTGTACAGTGCCTCTGAGTGTAAATATCTGAAATTATAAATCTCATCCTTTAACTACATTATTATAGAAGGCAGAAATTTTTTTTCCAAAATTTCTTTCCTCACCTCATTCCAAGTGGTAATGGATCTGTACGAAAGCTCTCTTAACCATAACATCGATTCACATATATGAGTGAATAGGAATAACCTGAGTTGTAGAGCTTCCTAACTCACCCTCGGCAAATTATATGAAGTGCAAATCCCAAAAAATTTCATAATGTGCATGTTTGCATCATTAGTAGGAAAACCAGCAAACACTTTCTTCAAATTTATCAATTGGATCACTGCACATGTAATGTCAAATTTCATTCCTTGGGGCAACTCTAGAGGAATAATAGATCCGATATCAATTTGTTCAACATACCCATATCTTCTTTTGAATCATTAAAATATAGAAAGTACTGATAAGTGAGTGGTTAAACTATATTCCTTCTAATCATTCCATGTTGAGTGCTACTCGATGATCTTTTTTCTTTATGTCTATCCTCTTCTCAACACGTTGGGAAAGTGATAACCTTGAATCTTTTGTGGCTATTAACCAATTAGTAATTTGTTTGGCAGTTTTGTGAACACCTTATAGATGTGTCCTATTTAATACATATGGTCATCATGAACCCCTTCGTGTTGAGATCCTTGATCATACTCTTATTATCTTTCTATCTTATGATTTTTTCATAAGGTTCATTCAAGCTCAGGATCATATAGAATTAGGTGATTGCCTTGACTCTAAGTGTTGGGAATACACCAGTTTGTGCCTTAAAAAAAGTAGAAAATCTGAAACCAACAACCTCAACAAACTCTATAAATCAATATGCAACTGTAGACCCTAACAACAGCACAAAAATATAACATCATCCAAATTATACCACGTAGAAAGTATAGAGCAGTTGCTTGTCAAATATAGAATCTAACCAGATTGGGGTAGATCCCATATGAAATAGGTTAAAAATCTATCATGAGCTTGCTGGTGTAATTGGAAAGTGTAGAAAGTAAAATCGGGTTTTGTAAAAGTATGAGCAAAGTAATAATGATGGGAATTAGGGTTGTTATCAGTATGAGATGATCACTAGGGTCATCTTTCCCTAAACTTTATCTCTGCAGACTTATCATGCTCGTCAAACTATCGTGGTGCCTTACATGCAAAATCTAACAGTTATGTATCACCTAACTATCTCTTAACGTTAGTTTAGGTAAATTTCACCTATCTTCTCTAAGTCTCAAAGTGTATCTTACTAACCCTTATTCTGGATCTCAAATTAACTATCCCCTCTCGGTCTCAAGTTAATTAGATGAAGGTTGGTAGCTTCAAATTAATATCGTGATCTCCTTTTCCTAATACCTATCTCTCCCTAGAGCAAGTATCAAATAATATGAGTTCCCAACTTTGCAACCATTAAAAAAACAATCAAAATGAAGGAAACCCCAATATAAGAAAGAACACTAATCTAGAATGATTCTGCACTTCTTTTGCTTTGTTAATCCATCAATGGTTACCACAAACCTAGTTAGGGTAATTAGATACTCATGGTTGTAAGAACACACACAGAATTCATAGATGAAAGCATATGAATGAATTTATGAAGAATAATACTGAAAACCAAAATCTCAAATTAATTTCAAACCATAAAAACCAAGAACAATGATTCAAGATCATTAATGTATTGCAGAACTCAAAATAATGTAAAAAATGTATTAAGCATGTAAACTAATAACAAAATATCCAATAGGTAAGGTAAATTAGAAAACCTATCCTATAATATATAGAAAACTTGAGTGCGGACCAACTCACAAGGAAACCTACGGGTCGTAGGTTGTACCTATTGGGTGTACGTAGGCTTGTGGAAATTAGAGGAATCTTTAGGATATAGAACACCTACCTACAAGGAAACATATGGTCTTTAGGTAGTACCTATGACTCATAGGTAGTCTTCATGGGACTCAGAGTAAAATAATTAGCTTAAGAACTTTCAATAACTCTACCAGTGTGGCCACCTATAGGCTGTAGGTTGTCTCATAAGTACCATTCTTAGCTTCACTTCATCCTTTTTTCTCATTCTTTGCTCCAAACTCTATTTTCCTGCAAAATAAATAAAATCACATCACATCTAACAAGAATACCTAAGTACTTACACAATTTTCTTATTTTAACCATCAAAAAAGTTCCATGAAACCATGGCACATCATTTATGAATTAAATGCCACATTTATTACTATGTTGCCTGAGGGGGAACTTAACTTGTCATCATAGACCTTATTTGTACATTAGAATACCTTATCTATCATTGTGTTACCCGAGTGAGGGCTTAATTTAACATTGTAGGCCTTATTTGAGGATTTATTTCCATTATCATTAATGATGCCCAAGTGATGGGTTGGAAATGATATTATTAATTGACTATGTGACTACTTATTCTGATGGTGCCAAGTGGAAACTGTTATCATGAATTATTGATACATTGATTTGATTTTGATTCTCTTATACATGTATTGAATCGATTTTTTATCCTCATACTGATTGGTTATGACCATTACATCCTCATATAACGCATGCATATTCATTAGACATTGGTACTACTGTAACATTCTAATTTTTGTAAGAAAATAAGATAATTTATAAAATATCCATATCGAGGGATGTGCCAGTAAGGTTGATATGAGACATTTTATGAGATATTTGGTAACCTTGATCAATTAAAATTATCAAAAGATGTGGATTGAGATTATGGAACATATATGGGTTGTGAATCACCCATGCATCCTACCTAGTAGTTGCGAGCTGGATGGGTGTATAAATACAGTTATGCAATAACTTACAAACATATATCATCATCCCAACATCATCACTATCTTTAACTGCATCATTTGCATTGCATTAACTTTCTGGGTTTGGTTCAATTTTGTGTTAGTATTTACTTTTGTATTGTAATATCACCATAGAACTTTATATTGTGTTTAAGCATTCATTTCACTTTATAGTTTTATATTATTTTATCCTGTATTGATTGAGAGGTTGAGGTATGATGAGACTTGGGGTATGATGGTGTCTTGATTAAAAGATAGATGGGTAGCACCCTTTGGTAGCATAAGATACACCCTTATATATATGCACTCTCCTTGTTGCTATCCTATAGCATTAGTTAATGAAAATTGATTAAGCCTGTTATAGCGTATTTATGAGTCTTCTTAATAAATGAATTCCCTTATGGTTGAATATAAATAAATAGTGTTTACTCACCTGCATTAGTGTCCCTACCCTATTTTTGATATATTTGTTGACCTTTGTGTTGGGTTACCCTTATAAGATAAGGTACTATGATTTGGTAGGTAATAGAATGATTGGAAAACCTTAGGTAGTTAGTTGTGGTTCTCACCATCACTTTGGATCGGGGTAGGTTATCGATGATGCTTGTTGAGTATATGTGGTTTCGTACTCACTCTTGCTTTCTTTTCCTTTTTCTTGTTTTCTTGCACCTCGTGCAAGTATTGGGTCGAGTAACAGTTTGTAGATCATCTTCCTCTAATATTAGCATTATGGAGATTGAGGTGGTGTCTGAGGAGATTTAGGACATCTCAGATATTTGTATTTATGTTTTATGATTTATTCGTATCTAAGATATTCTAGAAGATTATTATTCCTATTTTTTGTTAGATTCTTGTACAAGTGGTGACCAGAACTAGAATGTATTTTAAGTTTGTGTGTATGTATATATATATATATTGGGGATTATTCTTTTTCTTCCTATTTTGATTTACTTAATTATTGAGTTTGGGTTGGGATAGATTTACTTATCTAGAGGGTCTGACAAGTGCCATCACATTCCTATATTGGGTCATGACCACAATGAGTTGGGTTGTATTTTTCTAACTGAATAATATCATGTTTAACTTATACACAGTTCATTTTGAGATAAAGGATGTTCATTGTTATTTACTTTTATGATTTAAAGTGGTCTACTGTTGCGCCCAAGCGCACACACAAGTGCACATGGTATCACCATGTAATAAAATGGCCTTTTAGAAGCCAAGAATCGATCCCACAGGAACTTTTTTTAAAACCTATAGAATTCAAGTTTAATGGTTGAGATTAAAGTGGTGCAAACGTGATAAAAAGAGTTTTTGAGAATTATGGTTTAAAAGTAAAGAAACAATGCAAAAAGTAAAAGTCTTGGACAATCAATAAGGAGACGCCCAAGTTTAAGGCCTTACAAACAACCATACTAAGCTATTGAACTTCATTCATAAGATTACTTATCTTTGTTGTTGATTCGCAGTGTTTATAGTATTATCATGGTCTCCTGATCCTCTAATCTTCTACCTAACTAGAAATTACAACTACATCATTGAGAGGGGATAAAATAATCCATTTAGATGTATTAATATGTCATCCTGCAAGTGAACCAACCAAGGCTTCTAGGTATATAACTATCCTAGACACTAATTCAAAGACCTTATTTTATAAAAGAATAAGAACCTTACTCTATTTACCCCCACGTTTTATCCTCTTATTCCGCCTCTCGAGCTCACAAAGAAAACAATGGATGTATTATAAGGGTATATAATCATTAAAATAGTTATAAAAAGGATAAATAAACAATAAAATATGATAAAAAATAAAAAAAATCAATTCAAAGCAATAGGAATCATGTTTTTGGCCTTAACCCCATAAAGGGGTCTTTTAGCCACTCATGGACATAGTTGTAATCACCATGGATGAATACAAGATAAAATCTATAAATAAACTAAATTAAATGAAATAATAACCCTAATGTAAGTGTTTTTCATCCCCTATATAAGTTTCAAAGCCTTCCAAGGTGTATAACATCAAGTTCAAGTGTTCTATTTTTAGGAGGACAAAACTGCCGATTTTTGCATTAGGTTCGCGTCATGGAGCTCATAGCGAGGACTAGGGTGATCAACGCTCCCTCATATTAAAAAAAATTTTGGGTACATTTTTAATCTACGTAGGTATTATACACACTCCATATCCATTGATTGGTTCAGATACGCTCCATGGACATCCAAAGTGTTCGTTTTACGTCAAATCTTGTCTCATGCTTTCGTTTAACACATTATAAGCCTTGTGGTGGTGTTTCCACTCGATTTAAAGGTTTTAAATCATAACATATATAATAATAATCAACTCACAAAGGATAATTTAGCATTAAACACCACGGATTAGAGCTCAAAACAACTCATAATCCATAACAGTGAACTAGAAACTTAAGCTAAGAACTAGTTTCATGCTATTAATGTTTAGCTTAGTATTTTGGCTCTTGGCTTGATTCAAATGAACCTTGAACACCATAAACAAGTTTTTCCACAAATAATTACACAATAATAATATTAGTAACTCATTAAAAAGACTAGAATTTATCAACATCAACTAGAACAACACCTAACTCAAGCTAGTAACACTAGTTTTCTCATTTGAACTCTAAGTAACCGAATTGAGTATAAACTTATTTAAAAGACACCTTAAACATTGTAATTTTGTAATTAAAATTTTAGATTCTCAATTCTATCATCATTAAAACATTAATCATATAAGTTGTCCTAAAAATAAGTCTAAACAAGCCCGGATAACAACACTGAAGTGCATAAATCCACCTCAGATCATCACCCCACACTTAAAGCCTTATTCGTCCTCAAACAAATCTTTACTCTAAGAATCATAATCTGAGGTAACTCCACACTTATACTACAGGAAAGACACTCAATCTAGTACTACAATGACTACACAGAATGTAAGTTTCTTCACTAAGCATGTTACAAACACAATTGATAGTTCAAGAATACTATTCCGAAACATCCTAGCCTCAAGAATTGACTCACCTAGTTGTCATACTCATACATCTTTTTCAATCAATGGCATAGTAAAAATCACCCAACTATTATTAAATATGTGCCCTCACAATAAGAGAGTTACCCATAAGCCCTCACATAGATACAATTTATTACTAAATGGGTACAAGAATTATATTATGCTCGGTCTCGTAAATAATTCTTAAGTTACACAAGATGAACCATATGCTTTACCTTAGTGTAGTACTCCACTAATAACAGAATGATGAATCTTAGGATCAAATAGGTCATAAAGGGTTGTAATGTAGGCTAAGGGATAGGTAGGAACTATTTTGATTGGGAATAGTGACTATCTTCCCTAAGAGCTTTAATACATCACACTTTTCATTCAACTCACCTTTAACAACCAAGTTCCACCACTTCTACCTACCATTATATTTTGTTTTTACCCCATTTCATTAATCTTATTCGCATACACTATGGTGGGAGTATTGTCTATTAATTCATGATTCAATTTTACCCTTCTTCATACCCACTTTACATTACTCACCCCTATGATAGCCACCATAAACTTAAGCGATTTTCCTTAGTTGAGGTGCACAATGTCCACTAAGGACCATGGCCAAAACATGTTCATTGTAACACAAATGGGCTAAAAATAGGAATTTCTTTAGCATAAATTTCTATAACTCCCATCCATAATAAATCAATTGTAAACACCAATTACTATTACTTTGGGGCTTCATTTTCACCTTTCTCCTACTTAAATTTCAAACTCTTTAACTCAATTAATTTTACACTAAAGTACTTAGGATCTTTGGATCAAATTAAGTTCTATAAAAGAAGGAGATACAGTCTGCAAATGAGGCTTCCAAAGAAAATAGGTTAAAGACTTAATGGGGTTAACTAGGATTATGCACAAGGGTAGGTAAGAGCGGTATAAAATATGGCTATCAAAGAAATGACTATATCATCTCCTAAACCCAGACTCTTTATTTCTCTTTACCCACACACCAGGAAAGTTCTAGAAATTAAGTATAACAAGTAATACACAAAACCTCAGACACACATGGAACCTGCTCAGCTCAAGTAGGATCTTTATAAACTCTCAACCAAACAATAACATGATTTCAACATTAATCCAACAAGTACAAGAGTCATAATCATGAGCCTCGGAGTCTTAAAAGTATCAGTAGATCATACAATCAACATGCTTTTACAACCAAAAAACTTGCATCATGCAGTCAAATATAGTGCCAATAAGAACATCCCACTTATTTCTAATACAAAAAAAATTAAAATTACTCCTAAAAATGGGAATTTTCCCACCCCACACTTAAAAATATACTTTATCCCCAAAGTATACTTAAAAGTGGAGACAGAAATACTCCTTGGGGACTCTAGGCATAGCTAGTAGCAAAATTATACATCAAGATGGTCTAGGGACCCCATATTTAGTCTTCTCCATGCTCCTTAGCATAGGTTTTCCGGTAATCACACTTCTCACCAAATTATGACCCAACAAAAACAAAAACTAGTGAAGTAAAAAATAAAAATACTAAAAATAAAACATATCTTTACTTGGGTTGCTCCCAAGAAGAGCCTAATTTAGTGTCGCGGTATGACCCGCACAGACTTTTTCCACCACTATGAGGATATAAATTTCTCCACCAAACTCGCATCCATCTTTTTTCTTTGCTCATAGAGTGGTGGCATAAAGATTAAAGAACAGAGTAATGGATTATGAATGGTTAACCACTCAGTCTTAAAGTGAGATATTTTTTATGGTACTTATTTGGTGCAAATTTAAGAATATTGGATTCTTGTTTCTCATCATCACACTCTTTCATTATTTTAGATGACTCCATAGATATGTCATCATCTAAACATAATGTAGAAAAGTGATTTGAATGAGGCTCAACCAATCTCCCTTCAAAATTTACACCATCCACAACATACTCACTTTTATTCACATTCTCAATTTTAGTCTCAGGAGAAAGAAGACAATTGAATGGCTTAAATTCTTGTGTTTGCTCCACAAATTGGCTAGTATCCTACTTTTCTTTTGTCTGCCTTTGTGGATATAATGGTGGTGGTCTCTTCTTAACCTATTTAGCAACTTTAGTTTTTGAGTACTTAGACTTTCTCGAATTATCAGAAACTTTTTCTGCAACTGATTGGGGAACCAACTCTGTATCTACCTCATTAATTATCTTTGGAGCCCTTTTATTTAGCTATTTACCATTCCTTAAAGTGATTTCCATTACATGTTTATGAGGTTCAGTGTCACTTGGAAAACCACCTTGAGACCTGGTGTTGTATGCCTTTTGTATCTACCCCAACTGATTCTCCAATTGCTTCAAAATTATTTTCCAATTTTTAAGTTCAACAGCTAACTGTTCTTGGGTGGCCATGAACTTCTTTAACATCTCTTCTATGTTACTTGACTGTGTCTTTTGTTGTTGCTGCTAAAACTACTATTGTTGGTTAGTCCATGATGAATTGGTGGCTGAGTAAGCCACTTCTGATTATAGGTATTACCATAATTTCTCCTTTAATCATTGCCCACAAACACCACTGACTCAGAATGGCAGCACATATATCTGCAGAATGACCATTATTGCCACAAACCACACACCAAATTGTGCTCTGCTCCACTGATAGGGAAGTATCTACCTCATATTGGGAAGGTACCATCCATGCACTTTCATTAAAATCTAGATAAAAAGCCTCTCTATAGGGTCCCCCACAAAAACAACAAGAATCATTATCACTTGAAAACCATCTATCCCAGGCTGACATATTAAGAAGTGTGAGAAAAAATTAAAATAAAAAAATACTAAACTACTTACAACTCAATATAGGTAAACTAAAAGTAAAATAGTTTCCTAATGTCAAGTCCCCAACAACGGCGCTAAAAACTTGTTGCGCACATGCAAGTTTATGTGGTATCACCAAGTAGTAAAGTATCCCTTTACAATCCAAGTATCAATCCCATAGGGAATTGTTTTAATAACTATAGAATTCAAGTTTAATGATTAAGATTAAATTGGTTCAAACATGACAAAAAGAATTTTCGAGAATTACAATTTAAAAGTAAAATAATCCATGCGAGAAAGTAAAAATCTTGGGCAATCAATAAGGAGACGCCTAGGGTTAAGGCTCTATAAACAGTCATATTAAGCTATTGAACTTCATTAGTTATATTACTTATCTTGGTTATTGATTCGAAGGGTTTATAGTATGATCATGGTCTTCCGATCCTCTAATCTTCTACCTAACAGGACATTACAACTACATTGTTGAGCAGGGATACAATAATCTATTTAGATACATTAATATGTCATCCTACAAGTGAACAAAATAGGGCTTCTAGGTATATCCCTATCCTAGGCACTAATTCAAATCCCTTATTTTATAAAAGAATAAGAACCTTACTCTATTTACCCCCATGTTCTATCCTCTTATTCCCCTCCCAAGCTCACAAAGACGACAATGGATGTATTCAAAGAGTAGATAATACTTAAAATAGTTATAAAAATTATCAATAAACAACAAAATATGATAATCAATTCAAAGAAGCAGGAATCATGTTCTTGGCCTTAACCCAGGAAAGGGGATTTTAGCCACTCAAGAACATAGTCATAATCACCATGGACAATACAAGATACAATCCATAAATAAAGTAAATTGCAAGAATAAAAACACTAATTTAAGTGTTTTCCATCCTCTATCAAAGTTTCAAAGATGTCCAAGGTGTATAACATCAAGTTCAAGTGTCCTACTTACAGGAGGACAAAACTTGCAATTATTGCACTAGGTCCGCATCGCGGAGCTCATAGAGGGGACTAGGGTGTGCGACGTGCCCTCATATAGGAGAAACACTTTTTTGGTTACCTTAGTAAACTAAATATGTATGGTACTCGCTACATAGACATATATTGGGACATACATGCGCCATGGACATCCAAAGTGTCTGTTTTACGTCAAATCTTGTCTCATGCTTTTGTTGATCCCTTATAAGACTTGTGGTGATGTTTAAACTTGATTTACAACTTATATATCTTACATATATTATCATAATAAACTCAACAAGGATCATATTTCATCAAAAACCACGTATTAGATCTCAAAACAACACAAATCCATAACGCTGAACTAGAAACTTAAGCTAAGAACTTGTTTCATCCTATTAATCTTTAACTTAGTGTTTTGACTCTTGGCTTGATTTAATTGAACCTTGAACACTATAAAAAAAAAATTTACACACATAATTACACGATAATAACATTAGTAACTCATTAAACACACTAGAATTCACTGAGATCAACTAAAACAACACTTAGCTCATGCTAGTAATACTAGTTTTCTCATTTGAACTCTAAGTGATCGAATTGAGTATAAACTTTTTTTAAAAACACCTTAAACATTGTAATTAAGTAATTAAACACTTATACACTCAACTATATCATCATTAACACATTAAGCACACAAGTTGTCCTCAAAACAAGGCTAAACAAGCCCAGATAACAACATTAAAGTGCATAAATCCACCTCAGATCATTTACTGCAAGCGATGGTTTCTCTTAGAGTTTATAACATTAATATGTTCTTTATACAATAGTCATTCAGTGATCCTTTTTGTTCTAAATTTTCTTCTTCCATACTAATTCTCAAACCTAAATAACATGAATTTGCCTTTTTTTTTCAAAAATTTCCAAGAATATGTACTTCATCAATTTTCATGATATATTACTTAACACTTGATTTTTTTAATTCATATTTATATAGTTGGTGGCTATATAAGATGGTCATCCATATATGTTTTATCTTGTACGCTCTTTAAATTATTTTCTTTTTGGGTGTGACCTTGAGTTTTAATTTTTTAAAATATTTATATCTCAAGAATGTGGTTGAAGCTCTCAAAAATAATTCTCAGGATTTTTTTGTTTTTAATGCACCAGTAATACACTAAATTTATAATTTAACATGTTACAATTGTTAGTGTTATTTTACTGTTTTAAGATCATTTTTTGTGTTCATTTTGTGAAATATTCATGCCTAAAATGTAATGGCACGCAAAAGTACTATATGACCACATGTTATGCAAATGATATGTGACAGATATTGTACAAATGGATCACTATACATATGATAACTTACAAGCACTAAAGATGCATAAAACGAAGCCTTTGACCAAATTAATACAAATGACCTCACCACAGTGTTTGCAAATTTATGGAGTAGATATTTTTGGGGACTAGATTTCTAGGGAAATTCCTTCAACTAGTAATGTGCGTGTCATAACAACAAAAGTTAATAGGGTCAATAATTGTTACTTTGAGGGAAAGAGAGAGTTTCAATAAGGGGATCGTATTTCCTCACTATTATTTGCGTTGGTTATAGAGTACCTATTAAGAACAACGAACAAAATTAGCATTTTACCTAATTTTAGAATTTATCCTATGTGTAAGAAAATGTATCTCACTTATTTTATATTTATAGATGATCTTATGGTCTTTTGTAGAAGAAAACTGACTTTGTAAAAAGAAGGAAGCATTGAGATACTTTTCAGTAGTTACTGGCTTGAAATCTAATATAGATAGTCTTATATGTTTCTAGTATTCTAGATGCAAATAATAAGGGAAGGTTGACAAAATTTACTTGATTATATATAGATGTATTGTAACGATCCAAAACATTATTACATGTGAAAATGACTCAAAGAAATTTGACAATGAATAAAATGCCCCTAATAAACCAAAGGGAATATCTTATGGGTAAAAATAAAGCCCAACATAACTGGATCAAGATTAAAAGAAAACTAGGCCGCTTACCGCTAACCGCTTACTACTGCAGCAGTAAGCTAACCGCTGTTATAGTAACCCAATAGTATCCAACCCGAGTTATTTTAAAAACCCTATATTGTTTCAACTCTTTGAGGTCATACTTTCCCCTAAAAATAAAATGTATAAACTCCACTTTCATAGTCATGAAATTTCAAAGACCAAGCTTTATGAGGCAATTTTAAGGCACATTGAGTGGGAACCCAATATGGGAAGACGCTTAACTCATGTGGGACAACTCTCTCATCTCAGTAGAAATATTTTTTATCTATGAGTTAGGTTATGATTAATTTGTAGTACACTTTGTCTAGATGCATGCAATGTAATAGTAATGTTGGGAGATTCCATGTCTTAGGCCTTCGAACATGATGCTTAGATGGATGAAACTAATAATAATTTGGTTAGGCTTGAATATGATAGAAAATGGTCATTATGCCCTATTGGAAACTCATATGGATATTTAGTCAAATTATGTGACTATTAGGATCCATTGAACAAATGAAGACGCTTATGAGTAAAGCGAGGGTTGAATATAGTAAAAAAAAAAAGAAAGGTAACGAACTAAGGTTGCATTGGGATATTCTTAGTTATACTGATAAATAATAATCTTATTGAGAATGGTTATAAGGATTAAGTCTAATTTAGAAGCTATGCTGGTAAGATGGGTTGAGTGATAGCATTCTATTTGTAAATATTATTAAGAATGTGAGGAAAATATAAGAATATAAATAGGCATTAGGATTTGAGCAGTGGGCATTATCATTCAAATAATTGCATATGAACTAGATAAGGTTATGTGATTATAAGCATAAATGGAATATATATGCATAATATAAAGAAATCCTTGGTCAATCTAAAAAGGGAAAAGAGTAAGAGCGATGTGATAGTATGGAGATCTGTACAGGTGAAGGGAGTCTAGCAGTCCCTCTAAATTTGTACATATGTTAATATCATTGAATGAACATAATAGCTTTAGGGAACTATCTATTTTTATAACTCCATTGCATATTGATTCATGATATTGTCGGTGATGAGATGATTATATTTATGATGGTGGTGGTGATGATACTAAGCTCATGATATTATTGATATTAATGGTATTAATATTGATCTTGATAATGATGAGTATGATGTTGTGTCATGATTTTGATATTATTTATGATGATGGAGATGAGTTGAGAAAGGAAAGAGAAGTTGTGCATATTGCATACATTCATTCCCCATGCATTATGTATACTTTCATATTTATTCAAGTGATTAATTAATTTATGGAAACCTATTATTATATTTGATAGTTGGGTCCTTCTAGTGAGTCTCAAGGGAATATTTCATGAGTATAAGTATCTAAAACTACATGATTAGATTTTGCTACACCATAAAAGGATTAAATAGTCCTAAATATTTGATATAGTGAATTTGATAGAGTTGTTTGAACTAGTTTAGAATTAGCGATGCATAAAATTTAATAATAATAGTGAAATGGATAATTAACAACAAAGATGTACAAAAATATTAATGGATAAGTAGGTCATAAAGAGACTAAGTATTGATAGTAATACATTCATAAACAGGATTTAGTAACCAAAATTTTACCTGAAGTCATAGCTTCTTCCTATTTTCTATTATTACTATTGGTTTCTAACCATGGTCAATAATGATACCTACCAATACATGTGGTTGTACTGACACTACACTTACTACATCTCCTTCTAGGGATATTGCCATGTTACAAGTTAGTTGGAGTTTCTATAGCAGTGACGATGATCATTCTCTAGTAGCTTCTTCCCTCTTTATCATTCATAGATATTGTGTCATGGATCCCCCTACTCCATGTCTATTACTTTTTGTAGTGTTTAGGCTAGTTTCTATGGACTCTCTTATGCTTATTTTCTACATTTCATACATAGCAAATGTATTGACTAATTGTGTTATGATTTAATAGAATAAAATAAGTTTAAAGAAAGAAATTTTTTATAGTTTACATGTAATGGATGATTGGGTAGTAAGGTTTCTCTTATCTAGGATAAGGTTGGGTTAGTGGCCGCATGATATGGGATTTTGGTTGTGACATTATAATGATCCTCTAGTTCATTTCCTATATTTTTTTCACTTATCACTGTTTAGAGATTTCCTAAGTCATTTATGACTTGTTGGAGCTGACAGTTTGGCTATTGGACAGTTCATTTGGTTTTAAGATCTAATTCCTTATTTCAAAGTTTTGACTATTAAGTTTTAATACTCCATACTTCTATCTAGCTTAAATTTGTCCCAAGGATGTCAAAGTCTTGTTTTAAAGATGAATCCACTTTTATACATATAGTATTTTCAATATTTTCACTTTTTGTCATGTGGGGAATTCAATAAGCTTTCCATTTATATAAGATTCGCCTAAATCCGATAATCGGGTAAGAAGTTATGACTATTTCAAGTTTCAGTCATAAAATACCGTCATCCCAGACAGGGGCACATCGCGCCATAAGCCAAAATAACATTTGTCAAATTCCAGTGTATCTCCGAGATAGCTACGCATCGCACAAAACTTCCAGGTTGTAAATCAGTGGCAAGGAGATAGCCCCGTGTCGCGCCGTCATCCAATTTCCCAGTTGTCAAATTCCAGTGACATGGCGCGATCGCGCCGCATCGCGCTAGGGGTCCAAGTCGGGAAATTTTCACAAAAAAATTAAAAGATGTGTCCAGGGTTAAATGGGTCTTTTCCCATGATTTTAGTTCATCCCTAAACATGAAATTTAACCCTACATGACCTAAGGATATCATTATTCACTCTATTTTTCCCAAATTGAGTTACTCTCTCTCAATCCAAGAAACCCTAGCTCTCAAATTCAAGGGTCAAATCATAAGAATTCTCCATCAATCATTCGAAATTCATTAACTCGGGTATGTCATGTGTTGATTCATGGGTATCTTTCACCCATGAAGCTCAAGAATCTCTTTTCAAAATCCAAGATTTGTATATCTATGAATGTTTATGATTTGATTGAATTGAAAATTTATGTCCATGTTGTTGTTTGGTTTTATTCCATGTTATAGACTATTAATTACAAGAATCGATTCTAATATGTGATGAATTATATGATATTCATGATAAACCCTTCAATTTACAAGTTGATTGATATATCCATGATTATTAGATATGTTGATGATTGTATAACCAAAGCATGCTCCTCATATGTTTAATTAAATGCCTATATGAAGAAAGAGTGTCATACTAGTATGATAATGTGAAATCCCCATTCATATACAAGTTCATGCGTGTCAAGTGTTTGATGAAATGTCTTATTCACTGGATTATGGATATATGTGAATCCATTATTGTGCTTTAGAATTCATGACATGAATTACTCTTATGCTATAGAGTCCTGGGGGTACTTGTACCCAACAATTTAGTTGTGTGCCTAGAGCCAATGTCATGTTTTCACGATACTCTCAATAAAGCTATGATCCCTAAAACTCAGTTAGTCATGTGACTTAGGAAAACTCGGTGAATTCAGTATCAGTCCAGTAATCTCAGAAATTCCAGTAAATCTCAGTAATCCGGTAATCTCAGAAATTTTAGCCAGTTATTAGATCTCAAAATCATTTCATCAGCCCATGAAATTTAATGAACTTATTCTAGACCATTTCAATTAATCATGTTCACTGTCTATTCATATAGGAGTAGGAATTAGCATCGAGTGAACCCAAGGATAGGAACTCACATGTTATATGAGGGGGTGATTATTAGAAGTAATTCTTGCATTCCTAAACTACGTAGCTAGTGTAGGTTAAGACATCATAGCCCGTTATATGAGGGTAGATAAGGTGGCTTAACCAATTATATGAGGGTTCCTACCATTCTCACTAGAGTTACCTATTATATGAGGGTTACTCATAGATTGTCCTAACCAGTAGTGTGGTGTTGACACCCTTCTAATTGGGGTTATAGATTGGACTCCGACACAGCTATAATATCTTATTAGGGGCATGTCGGTTAGATGACTACTTCCCACCGTCTCAGTCTCAGTCTCAGTAATAGAACTCAGATAGTTCTACAGAATTCAGGACTGTCAGATACATTCAACTCAGAACAGTATGAAACTCAGCTAGTTCCATCAGAACCTAGACTGTCGATACAGTCGCTTAGTATCAGTTATTTTAGTTATACAATTATTAGTATCTCATGTTATCAGTACTCAGACTCAGTGATCATGTTATTATGAATTCAGTTACAGTCTCTTATTCATGCATGTGTTCTAATGTTCATGTTATATAGTCAGTTAGTTCAATTTATGCATATGTACCCTTTACATTCAGCCTACCTCACATGCATACTAGTACATTCAATCATACTGATGCATTTGTGCTATGGTGTTTTATACCATAGGTATAGAAGCACGAGCTCCAGAGCATCAGTAGCTTTCTAGTACTCAGCAGTCAGAGTCAGCAGTGAGTCCTCATCCTTTGAGGACATGAGCATTATTTTATCATTTTAGTACCTAGTTTATTTCAATAGTTAGAGGGAGTTGGGAACATGTCCCATCAACTCCTTATTCAGACAGTTAGAGGTTTTTCAGACTATCATGACTAGACAGTTATTTCAGTTGTTTTGGGTAATTCATTCCCAACCCAGATGTTATATTTTATCAGATATTATGTCTCAGTTTTGAACCTTATGGCCTTCAGCCTTTATTTGTGCATTTATTCAGTATGTTATGAAATGTTCAAGTACAAATATTATTCATGGGTTAGCTTGTGGTTCTTCGGCGTCATGAGCATCGTGTAGCATTCCGGGTACCAGATTATGGGCGTTACATAAGTATTGGATATCGAACCTAAAATTTAGGTTAGCGGCCTCGTATTCTAATTCTGACAGTTGTATTAACTTTGAGATGTCAATTTTAGTTTGGAGGGTCTTTGATTTGGGTCCTAAGGCTTTTGACTCATTTTGGGATATTGGGTGGATTTTGTTTAAAATGACCATTGGGTGTGGGATCTATATTTCATCAAAATAAACCCAAATGGAAATTTTAATGGCTCTATTAATGTAGTGACCCTTTAGGTTATTTTTAATATTTCTGCATATTTTTTACATTAGAGCTTTTTCATAGCTTCCACAGCCATTTATGACTTGTTGGGACTGATAGTTTGGTTATCGAGCTGTTCGCTGAGTTTTTAGATCCAATTCCCTATTTGGATTTCTTTGTTGGTTTGAAATGGTGACCAAATAAAAACTTCAAAAAAATGATCTTGTATATATATTTAGAATGTGCCAGCATCTTTGAAATATCGATTTTAGACAAGATAGCCTTTTGGTTCGGGTCCCGGTGCACCCGATCTCATTTTGACCTATTGATCGGAAGTTGGAGAAATTAGAAATTTAGATATGGGGCCCATATTTGGTCAAAACAACCTCAGATAGAAAATATAATTGCACCATTAAGTCCTAAACATCAAATTTATTATGGGTAAATAGACTGTTTGCGCATATGGGATTCCAAATGAATCTCGAGAGGCTGGTGGAGACATAGAAAAGTTACCAAGTTTTTTTGCGCATATGGGATTCCAAATGAATCTTAAGAGGCTGGTGGAGACATGGAAAAGTTTCCAAGTCTCAGTTGTTATCTGTTGTATCAGCGATCATCAGCCAAGTACCACGATCATGGTACCCTTGGCAGAGGAGATTTTGCTATCGTGGTGGAGTAATGGAGATCGTGAATGCTTATACAGTCACAAAAATAGTGCAATCACGCATTGCTGGTCGTGAGAGCGATATCTGATTACTTGGATGGGGTATGAATAGACCCCTTATGTTGCAAATTAGCCTATTCTTCATCCACACCATGAGAGATAACAACCCGACAGAGTGATAAATCTTAAAACTGAGACTTATGGGTGACTTGAGAGCTTTATTAACATCTATTTTCATGATTTTCATTGGATTTATAGTAAGAATTCACCTTTTTCTTGGTGAAATTTCTTGATTTGATTCTCAAAACCCCAATAGCTTCAGGGCTTGATTTTATCCCTAAATTATGTAAGATTTCACTAATTCTTGTGGGTTATGATTCCTTGATCATGTATGAATGTTGGGTTGGTATCAAAACTGCAATTTTCATATATGGGACCTATGTGGGGTTTTTAAAGTGATTTTTGGACCCAAAGAACAATGGTGAAATATGGGCATCGATGTTCTCGTATTGAAGAGTAAAATGTGTTTCTGATAGCTTGGTATTGTGAGAAGACTTCTCAGAATAAAAAGCAAAGGTTTATCGGTTCGTTGAGCTTTCTTCAGCGTCGAGGTAGGTTAGGTTTAAACCCTTGTTAGATTGAGATATTTCATAATATATTTGTGATATTTTGTTGGGCTTGGGATGGATTTTAGGTGTTGATAAATGGAATGCAAGACTTGGGATTAGTTGATACACTAAGGTTAGTTGGATACCATAAGCTTAAAACACTTAGCTTGTTCCCTTGTGCTTTAGGTAAAATAAACTTTATTCTATATCTTTAGCATAAAAATGTTTTATATTACTTTAATTAGGCATAATTGACCTAGTTATTCATATATTAGGTAAATTTCCAATCTTAGGGCTAATTGAGGCTTGTTTGACATCTAAAAGTGGATTTAGATACCTTAAGCCTAGTTCAGGTAGAAATTTTCCTAAAATGGAAATTGAGAATTAGAAGTAGACTCTTAACCCACTTTGGGCTCATGGGAGTGTGTAATGAGGTAATAGTCTTGAATATTGATACTTGTTGGTTATGTTGGTAAATAAGATGAATGAAACCTATTGATCATAAGATTAGTTACGCCATTGATGAGATGACTTATGTTAAAGATTTTATATATATTATGAACGGTTTATTTTTTAGTATTGATTATATTATGACTGGTTCAATTTCGGGTATTGATTTTATTATGATCGCTTCAATTCTGGGTATTGATTATATTATGACCGGTTTAATTCTGGGTATTGATTATATTATGACTGGTTTGATTTTGGGTACTGATTATGGTATGAATGGTTCAATTCCAAGTATTGACTATATATATTATCGGTTCGAGTGTGGGTATTACTATGACATGAAGAAAAGATAAAGTGATGTATAATTGTTAAGGAATGACTAGTGCATAAATGGTGCTTAGTGGACAATTGGTGGGTAATTTATAACTTGTGAATTATGGAATAATGTTGGCGAATTGCTAGGTAATTTCATAATACCGAATGATGAAAATTATGGAACGGTGGTTAAGTAATGATGATGGCTAGTTGTAAATAATGCATACTTAGACGATTCATCTTTTGAGTGTATTCTTCAGTTGTATGGGAGGCTATGATGAGTTCTTTACTTTTCTACATCAATTGGCATATGGGAGCTAATTTTGAAGTTATGTTTGCTTATGCTTGATTCTTTATGTTATGTTATTATTATTATCTCAGTTTATGCACTATTTATGTATAATAATGATGGAAATGATCTTAGTTTGATTCTATACCTTGACTTAGTTACATTATCTTACATTCTATCATTTTTATATCATGACTAATCTCAATCAACGGATGATGCCTACTGAGTACCCAGTATTTTGGTACTCATATTACAGTTCTATACCTCTTAGGTATAGATTTGAGTACTAGTTGTTGCCATTATTTGTTGTTCATGCGGTGATTGATTTTTGGAGATAGTGTGAGCTCTTTTAATCTGAGTCGCCCATTTTCTTCTATATTAATATTATTGTGTCTTTTGTATTGACACAGACATATTGACTACTCTAGATTCTTGGATTTTATTATTATTAGACGCTCTTATACTTATTCTACCAGGTCATGGGATTAGTATCTTGTATGGATTTTTATATCTATTTAGAACCCTTGTTTAAATTATAAGTTGTGTTCTAGAAATTTTTCCTATGTTGGGCATTTCCTACAGAATTAACACATTGCATTAGCTTTAGGTTATGGGTTTGTCTTACCTTCTTGTGGGATTTAGTGGGTGTCATCATGACTCATAGATTAGGTCATGACAAATTTGTATTACAACCTAAGTTTCACAAATATTGTTGGTAATAGAACAAGTGTCTAGTAGTGTCCTGCGGATCAGAATGATGACGTCTGTTTGCTATATTTTGGAGGCTATGGGACATTCTTAGGAGCTCTTTACCTCTTTTATTCATATATTGCTAAGAGTCTGAGTTGGTTTGTATAAGTAATCCTTTGACTTTACTTTTTCACAGATAGACAGGACACGTGTAAATGCTAAAAAAAACAAGGGTGCCGACACCAAGCCTAGGGATCTTACTCTTTTTTGTGGATGACTAAGCTATTGTTAACATCCATGTGACGTGTCCCCATCTAGGGGCTAATATAGTTGGCTTTCCATAGACCCGCTTCCTATTTTTGAGCCATAGATTCTCCTTCCACAGCCAGTGGTGGGCCAGGGACCAGCCCAGGCTCCACCAAGGTTTATTCCTTCTTCATTGCTCAGAGATGCATTAGTTTAGCTTTTGGGTTTAGTTGGTGATTTGTCGTCTGATTGTACACAGTATACTAATCAGAGTGGTATTAAGGCAAGGGTGCAGCCAATAACTGCGGCTCCTAGAGCTGAGGTTCCTTCTGCATGAGTAGTTGCTCAGCTAGTGGTTACCCAACCTTCTGTGTGTTTTGAGGAGCAGAAGATATTGGGTAAATTCTTCATATTGGCTCCACCTTGATTTTTCAGTGCTCCGAGTGATGATGAATATAAGTTTTTGATTACTTATGAGGATCAGATCAATAATTTAGGACTTGTTCAGAATCGTGGTGTAGATTACACCATGTTTCAGTTGGACTTGTCTCCTTATTAGTAGTGGAGAGGTTATGAGGATTCTAGGCCAGTTGTATCCTCTCTTTTGTCTTGGATTTAATATTTTAAGATGTTCATAGAGAAGTATATGCCTCATAGCCTTAAAGATCATTTGAGGGATCAGTTCTCTAGATTAAAGCAGGACTTTATGACAGTTGCAGTATATGAGGCTCATTTTTATGAGTTGGATAGGCGTGCGACTTCTATTCTAGATACTGAGTATAAGAGAGTTCACTGCTTTATTAAATGGTTGAGACTTCCTATTCATATGTCTACTCAGAGTTTAGTTGTTGTAAGTAGGTCTTTTGTTGAGGCTTTGGATCATTCTAGGGTGATGGACGAGATGCATCATGAGGCCCAATGGGGCAACTATAAAAGACCTATATTTCAGGGTAGTTTCAGTGGGAGCCGTAGTAGTTCCTAATTTAGGGGTAGTAGTTTTCATGGCGGCTTTTATATGGGTCCACCCTATCAGCCTCAGAGTTAGCCGAGTCAACTAGTTCAGGGATCTCTTTAGATTATTGAAGAAGGTTATTCTACTTCTAGTGATCGCCCTGGTCAAGGAAGTGGTCAGTCTTCGAGAAGTCTGTCTACTGGGTATTCTACCCATGTTAGTTATTCTGGAATAGCCAAATCTATTGATTTTGGTTTAGCTCCTAGAGCATGGTTTAGCTGTGTCTTTTGACCATTTGGTACGTGAGTGCCCCAATCGTAGGGTAAGTATTATTTTGGCATAGGGTGTTTCCCCTATTAGATCAGTTTATCCCTCAGCTAGAGGTGATTCTCATAGTTGTAAGGGTGGTTACTAGGGTACATAAGGAGGTTACAAGCAGGCAAGATAAGAGGTTGGTCAGGTTCCCAGCCAGGTGGTGGGCAAGGTCAGTTGTATGCAGTACCGAATAGACCGAGGCTAAGACTTCGGATGTTGTTGTTACAGGTATGATTTTGGTGTGCCTCCAATTGTCCCTTGATTTATTTGACTCGAGGTCCACTTATTCTTATATTATTGCTTATTATGCACCACAGTTGTATTTGTCTTCTGATTCATTATAAATTCCATTGTACTATCTACTCCCGAGGTGATTTTTTAGTAGTAGACTGAGTATTCAGATCATGTATTATGACTATTAGTGATGTTGATATTTATGTTGATCTTATTATTCTGGATATGGTGGATTATGATATGATTCTAGGGATGAACTAGTTATCCTATTATTATTCGGTCATGGATTATTTTTCCAAGATTGTTACCTTAGCCATACCCAACATACCCCGAGTCATATGGAAGGGAGAGGTTAGCCGAGCCGATGGTAATTATTTCTTATGTTAGTGCTAGAAGGCTTATTTCAAGGGGTTGTGAGTCTTATCTCGCTTATATTTGTGATACTAGATTGGATAGTCCATTACTTGATTATGTTCTTATTATTTGTGAGTTTCTTGATGTGTTCCCTATTAACCTACCTAGTATTCTCCCTGTCCGTAGGATTGAGTTTTCCATAGATCTCAAGCTTGGCACCCAACCTATTTCTATGGCACCTTACCATATGGCTCATGCCAAGCTTAAGAAGCTAAATTCTCAGCTTTAGGATCTTTTTGGTAAGATCTTTATTAGATTGAGTATGTCTCCTTAGAGAGCTCCTGTACTATTTGTAAAGAATAAAGATGGTTCTATGCATATGTGTATTGATTATAGGTAGTTTAATAATGTGACGGTGAAAAACCGTAATCCTATGCCGTGGATTGATGATTTATTTGACTAGCTTCATGGTTTGGCAAAGTTTTTTAAGATTGATTTGAGAGTTGGTTACCATCAGTTGAGGATCGGGATGAGGATATCCTGAAGATAGCTTTTAGGACCTGTTATGGTTATCATGAGTTCTTAGTGATGTCATTTGGGTTGACTAATTCCCCAATCGCATTTATGGATTTGATGAATCGAGTATTCAAGCCTTATTTGGACTGCTTTGTCATTATGTTCACTGACAATATCCTTATGTATTCGAAGAGTAGAGAACATGATATCTAGCATTTGAGGATCGTACTCCAAACTTTGAGAGATCACATGCTTTTTTCCAAGTTCTCTAAGTGTGAGTTTCATCTTGATTCGATGACATTCCTTTGATATGTGGTGTCTAAGAATGTTATTATAGTATACCCAACAAAGGTAGAGGTGATTCGTGATTGGGCTAGACCTACATATCTGACTGAGGTTCGTAGCTTTATTGGTTTGGCCGGTTATATATGCTTTGTAGAGGGTTTTTCTATTATTTCATCCCCTATGACTGATGTTGCCCAAATTAACCTCTCAAAACAAGTATGTTGCAGTCGATGTTAAATATAGTAACCTAACTAGGTTAGGGTCAATCCCACAAAGAATATGTTGAATAGGTTCTTAACTTGATGTAATTCACTGGCAGCGCAAATAAGTAAGCGGGGGGTGGAAATAATTAGTAAATAGTACCCGAACTTGAATGCTTTGAGTTGTAGAAAATGAAAGACGAACACTAGGACTGTGTTCCCCTTGGCATCTTAACTTTGTAAGTTTCTCGTGGTCATCCCACCTATCTTGCTTCTCTACATGTAAAGTTGATAAGCTATGTATTATCAATAGTCTTATGAATGTGTTGATAAATCTCACCCTTTACCTTGTGAGTCTCAGGGCATCACTTTATTACTTGTTGCCTATGACATTAGTTCAACTCTTACCTTTTGGGTCTCGAGTTGATTAGATGAGATTGTATAATGAAAGTGAATCTCAAATTACTATCTTAATCCTTTTTCCTAATCTCAAACTCCCTTGTGAGGATGTTTGCGAATACATGTTTTCCCCATGCTTATGTTGTAGCTTTGAGGTTAATTAATGTGAAGAAGATTAAGATACATGCAATTTAATTTGGAATAGATGAATCTCCCACTTCCCTTGCGTAGTTAATCCACCAGGGTTCCCATAACCCTAGATAGGGAAATTAGCTGTTCATGTTCATGAAAGAACCCATGATAATCAATGCATAATTCATATAATTAATTGCACAAAATAAGATAAATAAAATACAAAGTCTTTAATTGAATAATAACCCAAAGATCTTAAGAACAAAGCAAAAGTATGTAATAGAGTATCAAAACAATGTGAAAGATGTTAAAGCAGGTAACCTAATAAAAGATAAGACCTAGGATATTTATAGTATCTCAAAAATACTTAAAATCCTACTAAAAATGGAAAAGGTAAAGTCATGTCGGCACATGGTACGACTCGCTAAACCCCTCATATGCTCATCATATGAGTCGTACCATAGTTCTCGTATCTAATCTAGTGTATGGTCTCCCATAGCTTCAACTTTTTGATCTCCCTATAACTACTACTCATGAGTAGTACCTTGACCATGACTCATGGCCTTCACTCGTATCACCTGGGGTTTCTTAATTTCCAAGCTTTGACATTTCTTTGCTTATGATTTGATCATATGATTCGTAGTCATACTTCAGACTCGTATATTTTTTAGACTTCAACTTTGGATGATAGCTTTAGATTTTGTTATGCTTACAAATTCTTGATGCAACCCATATATTTAGCTTACAACTCATATGATAAGTCATATCTTTTCTTCACTTAGCTTTTAATTTTGGTCTTTGGTTTTGTTGTTCATAGGAGTCATCCTATGAGTCGTATGGTGTGTTGATGACTCGTTAGGTAACTTATATCTTGTTCATACTTATTCTCTTCAGGTCTTTTCCTTCTATTTTTATCCCAACACTATTGTAGACCTATTTTACCAGTAATAAAAACAAAAATGTATCATATCTACTAAAATAACCTAAGTCAAAGAATAAATGACTAGGTTGACTTGGAAGGAGATTAATATTTTATGGTCCCAAGGAGTGTGAGTCGATCTTTAGAAAGCATAAGGATTTCCTTACTTCATCTCTTGGTTTAGCTTTTCCTATTGACGGTGAGGGACTCACCCTGTTTTATGATGCTTTTGGTGTAGGTTTAGGTTGTGTATTGATGTTGCAGGGTTGTGTTATTTCCTATGCTTTGATACAGGTGAAGGTACACGAGTGCAACTATCCCACTTATGACTTAGAGTTGGCAGCAGTAGTTTTCGCATTTAAATTTTGGAGGCATGTGAGATTTTCATCAATCATCGTAGTCTTCAGCATCTTATGATCAGAGTGAGCTTAATGTTCAATAGCATCGTTGGATGGAGTTGCTTAAGGACTATGATATTTCCATGTTGTATCATTGGGGAAAGAAAAATATGCTAATGGATGCCTTGAGTTGAAAGGCAGTGAGTATGGGTAGATTGGCTTGTATTTTAGTATATTAGAGGTTGTTAGAACGTTACATTGATTCCTTATCCAAATTAATGGTTAGCCTTGACATTTCAAATCCTAGGATGATTTTGTCTAGTGTAGCAGCGAGGTCTTCACTATTTAAGTAGATTTGAGATCTCCAGTTTGAGGATATCAAGATTTATTTTCTTTGTAATCAGGTGTTGAGTGGTGAGTCCAAGAGGGTCACCATGGATTCGGAGGGGTTTTGATATTTGATGGTCATATTTGTGTTCCATAGATCGATAACTTGATTTAGTTGATTTTACATGAGGCTCACAGCTCTAGATGTTCCATTCACCCCTGCACAACCAAAATGTATAGAGATTTGAGACTGCACTATTAGTGGAGTGGTATGAAGATTGATATGGAAGAATTTATAGCTTATTACTTATATTTTCAATAGGTAAAGGCCGATCATCAGCGACCAGGTAGATTAACTTAGAGATTACCCATTCCTAAATAGAAATAGGAACAAATTACCATGGATTTCAACAGTGGTTTGCCTTGAACTTCTTATGGTTCGATGTTATTTGGTTCATTGTGGATTGTTTGACCAAGTCAGCATATTTCATTCCTATTTGGATGTTTTTAATGCTAAGAGATAGCCTATATCTATTTTCAGAAGATAGTCTGTTTGCATGGGGTGCCTATTTCTATTATTTTAGACCATGGATTGGTGTTGACTTTGAGATTTTAGAGAACATTTTAGGAGGATTTGGGTACTCAGGTGTATCTTAGTATAGCCTTTCATCCACAGATTAATAGTAGTTCGAGCGAATTATTAAGGTTCTTAAGGATATGCTTCGAGCCTATGTTATAGATTTTCGAGTCCAGTAGGAGCAGCACATAGCCTTGGCAGAGTTATCATATAATAATATCTATCATTTGAGTATTGAGATGGCACCTTTTGAGGCTTTGTATAGTAGGAGATGTCATTATCTGGTTGGGTAGTTTGAGACTTTTGAGGTTAGGCCCTGTGGTACTGACTTGATTAAAGAGTCGTTGGATAGAGTCAAGGTGATTCAAGATAGGTTTAGAGCAGCTCATAGAAGGCAAAAGTCCTATACAGATCGTAGGCTTTGTTATTTGAGATTTGGAGTTAGTGATTATGTTTCCTTCGTGTATCACCGATAAAGGGTGTGATGAGGTTTGGCAGGAAGGGCAAGCTCAGTCCTAGATATTTTGGCCCTTTTGAGATTCTTCACGAAGTTGGCGATGTGGATTATGAGTTAGCTCTACCTCTAGATTTTTCTACTATTCATCATTTTTTAATGTATCTATGTTGCGGAGATACATTATTGATCCATCTCAAGTGCTTAGATGGGACTTAGTGCAGTTGGATAAGTGTTTGACCGTTGTAGAGGAGTCAGTACTTATTTTGGTGAGAGATGTCAAGAGGTTGTGCACTAGAGAGATTCTTATAGTTAAAGTTCAGTAGAGGCACTGCCTAGTGGAGGAGGCCATTTGTGAGATCGAGAGCGAGATGCGAACCCAGTATCCTCATTTGTTTGAGATTTTAGGTATATCCTAATCTTGAGCATTTGCAGATGAAAGTTCCTCAATTTAGTATTAGATGTTGTAATGACCCTTCAGGTCATTTTTCATATTTTTTTATATTTTCGCTGTTAGAGCTTTTCCATTGCTTCCCAAAGTCATTTATGACTTATTGGGACTGACAGTTTGGTTACTGGGTAGTTTGTTGGGTTTTTAGAACTAACTTCTTATTTAAAAATCTTCATCGGTTCAAAATGGCCACCAAAAGAAAACTTTAATAAAATAATATCATATGTAAATTCCGACTACGCCAGCAGCTCTGGAATAGTGATTTTCGGCTAGGTGGACCTTAGGTTCGGGTCTCAATGCACCCGAGCTCAATTCAACCTATTGGTCAAATGTTGGAGAAATTGGAAATTTAGTTGTGGGATCAACATTTGGTCAAATTGACCTCAAATGAAAAATTTGATTGCGCCATTGAGTTAAGAATATCAAATTTAGTAGGTCTACATAGTTCGTTTGTGCATACATGATTTTGAATGAATCCCGAGAGGTTGTTAGAGACTTAGAAGGGTTGTGATCATGGTACCCTTGGAAGAGGAGATAATGTAATCGCAGTGGAGTGGCAATCACGCTAGTTATGAATTTACCAAATTGGTGTGATCGCGCACTACTGGTAGCAATAGCGACATCTGATTACCTAGAATTAGACCATTCTTCATCCACACTTTAGGAGTAAAACCCTAATGAGTTAGAAATCTTAAAACAGATACTTGTGGGTGACTTAGGAACTTGATTAACATCTATTTTCATCATTTTCATAGGATTTCAGGTAAGAATTTACCTTTTTCTTGTGAAATTTCTTGATTTAATTCACAAAACCCCAATAGCTTGAGGGCTTGATTTTAGCCCCAAGTTAGCTTGGATTTTGCCCATTCTTGAGGGTCCTTGATCATGTATGAATGTTTGGTTGGTCTTGGAAATGCATTTTTCATAAATGGGACCCACGTGGCATTTTTGAAGTAAGTTTTGGACCAAAGGAACAATGATGCAATATGGGTATCAATGTTGTCGTATTGATGAGTAGAATGTGTTTTTGATATCATGGCATCTTGAGAAGTCTTCTTGGAGGGTAAAAGCAAAGGTTTAGTGGTTCGTTGAGTTTTCTTTGATGTCGAGGTAGGATTGGTTTAAACCCTTGTTAGATTGAGCTACTTCATAATATATTTGTGATATTATGTTGTATTTGGGACGAGTTGTAGGAGTTGATTGATGGAATGCAAGACTTGGGGTTAGTTGATATGCTTAGGCTAGTTAGATGTCATAAGCTTAAAATACTTAGCTTGTTCCCTTGTTCTTTAGGTGAATCAGACTTCATTTTTCATGTTTATCATGAGAACATCTTAGAGTACTCTAGTTAGGCATAATTGACCTAGTTGTTCATGTTTTACGTAAACTCCCTATCTTAGGGCTAATTAAGGCTTGTTTGACATCTAAAAGTGGATTTATATACCATTAGCCTAGTACGGGTAGAAATTTGCCTAAAATGAAACTTGATGATTAGAAGTGGGCTCTTCACCCACTTTAGTCATTTGACACATGTTAGCTTGGTGAATATTCAAACTATTTGGGCTCTTGGGAGTGTGTATTGAGGTAATAGTGATGAATCTTGATACTTGGTGGTTATGTTGGTAAATATGAGGATTGAATCCTATTAACCTTATGATTGGTTATGCTATTGATAATATAACTTATGATGATGGTTTTATATATATTATGACCGGTTCAATTTCAGATATTGATTATGTTATGACCAATTCAATTTTTGGGTATTGATTATATTATGTCTGGTTCAATTTTGGTAATTGATTATGGTATAATATACCAATTCAATTTTGAGAATTGACTATATATATTACTGGTTTGATTTCAGATATTTACTATGACATGATGAAACGATAAAGTGATGTATAATTGTTAAGAAATGACTAGTGAATAAATGGTTCTTAGTGGACAATTGGTGGAAAATTAATAACTTGTGAATTATAGAATAATGCTGATGAATTGTCAGGTGATGGCATAATGCCTAATGACGAAAATTGTGGAACAATGGTTAAATAATGATGAGGGCTAGCTGTAAATGATGCATACTTAGACTATTCTTCTCTTAAGCGTACTCTCCAATCGTATGGGAGGCTGTAATGAGTTTCTTACCTTTTTGCACAAATTGGCGTATGGGAGCCAATTTTATAGTTATGTTTGCTTGTGCTTGATTCTTCACATTATGTTGTTTTTATTATCTTGGTTTATGCATTATTTATGTATCGTGATGATAGAGATGATTCAGGTTCGATTCTATACCTTGACTTAGTTATGTTTTTTCATTTTGTCATTTCTATATCATGATTTAGCTTAGTCGAACGATATGCCTACTGAGTACTCATTGTTTTGGTACTCACACTACACTTTTGTACCTATTTGGTGTATATTCGAGTACTAATTATCAGCTTTGATTGTTGTTCTTGCGATGATTGATTTTTGAAGATAGGGTGAGGTCTTGGAATTCAAGTCACCCATTTCTTTCTATGTTATTATTATTTTGTCTTTCTTATTGAGATATTGACTACTCTATATATTTAGGGTTGTACTATGATTAGACTCTCTTGTTCTACTGTACCAAGTCGTGGATTGGTATCTTGTATGAATTGTTTTAATTCATTATGAAACCTTGTTTAAACTATAAGTTGTGTTCTTTAAATTTTACCTATGTTGGGCACTTCCTACCGAATTAACCCATTGCATTAGCTCTGAGTTATGGATTTGGCTTACCTTTTAGCCAGATTTATTAGGTTCCATTATGACTCATAAATTAGGTCATGACAGTTGAGTTTTAAATGCCAAATTTTGTAGGGTAGCATAGTTTGTTTGGGTTTACGAGATTCTAAATAAATCTCGAGGGTCCAACAAGAGTTTTGGCACTTAGCTAGAACTATTAATGTAAGCTTCAACTAGTGTGGGCCTAAAATACCCTTTATATTTGTGAGGCCCTTATCTATGTTTGCGAAGGCAAAGGCAAATAATTATCGAGATTTCAATGATCTTGGTTGCATTTGTGAAGGCCAAGTTCATTAGATATCACAACCGCAGGCTGGTCTCCCTATTTATGAAAGGTAAGTTTAGTTGAGGCTACTTTCACAATAGAGTCCCCTCAATCGCAATGATAGGAAACCTGGCAGTATAATTATCTGTCAAACCAGACTTTTCTTCCATTTTACTAGTCCCAAGTTTCATTAAAAGCATTAGAGAGCTAGGAGATTGAGAAGATCAATACGTGGGTGTTTTAGGTGAGTTGGAGAGCCTGTGGGGATGTTTCCCAATAAAATATTATTGTAAGTTTCCCTTAGTTTCTTATCTATCTTGTTATTTATTATCTATCCGTTGGAGCATTATTCTAGGAATGCCTTTTTATCCTTGACTTTAGATTATATTCTCACATCTTATTATGCTTTTATTATGATTTATCTCAGTCGACTGATAGTACTCATTGTTTTGGTACACATACTACACTTTTGATTCTTTTTCTAATGTATATCTAAGTACTATATATCACTGCTAACGTTCTAGTCAGTGCAAACTTAGAGTTTGAGATAGGGAGAGTTTTCAGTGTTGGCTCTGATTGTTTCTCCTTCTACCAATTTGGATAGTCTTTTCATTTGAGACTACCTGTATATTGTTACTATTACAACTCTTACTCTTTTGATTAGTGGCTATTGTACCAACCTTACTAGATCGTGGGATACTCTTTCGCTATTATCTCTTTTATATCCATATATATGATATCATATTAATATATCATTGCCTACAATCTATTTCTAAGCTTAATTTTGATATTCATTATACCTTCCACTAATTAGCCCATTACTTGTAATTCAAAACTATGGCTTGTCTTACCTACTGATAGGTTAAAGTAGGTGCCATTATGACTCGTGAAATTGGGTTGTGACAAATTAGTATAAGAGCCTAGGTTTACTGGTATTGCTGGTACAATAGAAAGTGTCTAGTAGAGTCCCATGGATCATAATGATAACTTCTATTTCCTATCTTTAGGAGGTTATAGGAGATTCTTAGGAGAACTTCACTTCCTTTATTTATTACATGCATTGAGTCTGTGTTGGTTTTTAAAATTCACATCTGTATTGATTTCTAAAATTCACATTGTTTCACTCTCTCACAGATGGTCAGGATGCAAGTTACAAGATTGGAGACTAGGACCCTAAGTCCACGTAGGGCTTTTGTTAGAGGCCGGGATCAAGGTTAGGCGAGATAAATATCCCCATCTAGGATTTCAAATAGGGAGACTTCCCAAAATCTCTTTATTGCTCCTAAACCAGAGGTTCCTCCACCCCAACCATTTGTGGGCTGAGGGACAACCCAATCTCTATCAAGGTTTATTTCTTCTTCATTGGTCAAAGTTGTCTAGGTTCAAGTTTTGGGTTTGGTTGGTAGTGCACCATCTGATTTATGCTTGATCTGTTGATTATAGTGTTATGGATATAGAAGTGCAACCTATAGCTATGGATCCTAGAGTTACGGTCCATCCTGTTCTAGTAGTTGCTTAGCTAGTAGCTTTCTATCTAGCTATGTCTGTTGAAGAGTAGAAGATGTTGGGAAGATTTTGATATTCACTCCACCTTGATTTACATGGGCTCTAGGTGAGGATGCATTTGATTTTTTGATTGCTTATGAGAAAAGGCTCAGTAATTCGGGACCAGTTGAGACTCATTGGATTGACTACCCTACTTTTCAGTTTAACTTGGAAGGTAGACATTGGTGGAGAGGTTATCTTGATTCAAGGCTTGCTAGATCCACTCATTTGACATGGACTCAGTTCTCCAAAGTTTTCTTAGAGAAGTATATGTTTCACAGACTTTAACAGCATCTAAGAGATTAGTTTTAAAGACTAGAGTAGGGGTCTATGACCATTCTAGAGCAGGGGTCCTCATATTTTGGTTGCAACTAGAAGGTCTTTTACTTAGGTATCTTATTATGACCAGAATATGGAGGAGATGCATTACGAGGACCAATAGGGCTGCGATAAAAGACCACGTCACCAAGGTAGTTTTAGTGGGAGTCGAAGTGGCTTATAGTTCAGAGGTAGATGTTCTTAGAGTATATTCTCAGTGTGTCTATCTTATCAGCAACAAGGTCAGCCTAGTAGGACCATTCATGCTATATTTTAGATTATTGATAGAGGTTAATCCGATTATAGTAGGTCGAGCAATAGTAGATCCTCGAGAGGCATATATTCTGGGTTATCTATCTAAAGTGGCTAGTTTGGGTCAGCTAGATATTTTGGTCTGTGCGGAGTGATTGGGGCATGCTATGATTGTGGGGTCATCGGCTACCATTCTAGAGAGTATCCCCGAAGTGCAGGAAGTTATGCTTGTAGTGTAGAGTGTTCAACCAATTAAGGAGGAATTTCCCCCAGCTAGAGGCAATATATAGGGTCGTAGGGGTGGTCCCCAGGGTTCTCGAGAAGGCCTCCAGGAAGGTAGGATAGGTGGTTAATCAAAAGCCTAGTCAGGTGGTAAGTGAGTTTATTTATATGCTATACCTAGTAAGGAGAAACATAGTCTTCAAATGTTGTTATTACAGGTACGATTTTAGTAAGTCATCAGCTAGCTATTGCATAATTTTATTAGGGAACCACTTATGCATAAGTGTGTTTATTATGCATTGTGTTTAAGGTTGTCTTGGGAGTTTTTATTTATGCCATTGCATGTATCTACTCCCGTAGGTGATCCTTTAGTAATGGATCAAGTTTATAGATCATGTGTTATAACCGCTTAAGAGTTTAACACTCAGTCTAATATTATTGTGTTAGATATGGTAGACTTTGATATTATTCTGGGCATAGACTAGTTACCCCCCTACCATGAGGTCTTGGATTATTTTGCCAAGACTGTTAGCTTAGCCATGCTTGTCATTCCCCTGGTCATGCAGTAGGATTCTTTAGTTGTGAACTGACATGGAATATTTTTATATCCAGGCTAGGAGAATTATATCAAGGGGTTGTAAGTCTTATATTGCTTATATCTGTGATATTAGTGTGGAGAGTCCATCGCTTGATTTTTTTCCTATAGTCCATGATTTTCCTAATGTTTTTCTTATTGATCTACTTGGCCTTCGTCTTGAGCATGATATTGAGTTTGTTGTTGATCTTGAGTCGGGCACCCACCCTATTTCTATGGCACTTTATATTATGGCTCCCGTCAATATTAAGGTGCTAAATTCTTAGCTTTAAGATCATCTGGGTAAGGTTTATTAGGCTGAGTGTATCACCTTAGGGTGCTTCTATCTTGTTCGGGAATAAAAAGGATGGTTATATGTGTATATACATTTACTACAGGCAAATGAATAAGGTGATATTGAATAATAAGTATACTACGCCCCGTATTAATGATTTGTTTGACCAGCTTCAGGGAGCGGCAATGTTCTCTACAATCGACTTTAGGTTCAGCTACCATTAGTTGAGGATTTGGGATAAAGACATCCCTAAGACAACCTTTAGGACTTTTTACTGTCATCATGAGTTTCTGGGATGTCTTTTGGGTTGACCAATGTCTCAGCCACATTCATTGATTTGATGAACCTAGCATTAATGCCCTATTTGGACTTTTTGTAATTGTTTCCATTGATGACATTCTTGTGTATACAAGGATAGTAAGGAGCACGAGCAGTATTTGAGGATCGTGCTCCTAACTTTGGGAGATCATATGCTTTTTACCGAATTCTCAAACGGTGAGTTCTGGATTGAATCTGTTACATTCCTAGGATATATGGTGTCTAAGGATAGGATTATGTTGGATCCATTAAATATTGGGGGCTATTTATGATTGTCCCAACCTACATCTCCAATTGAGGTTCATAGCTTTATTAGTTTATCAGGTTATTATAGGTGATTCGTTGAAGGTTTTGCTTTTATAACAATGGTGATGACTAGATTGACAAGGAAAAATGTTCCTTTTCTAATGCTAAGGAGAGTGAGTTGAGATTTTGTAAGCTCAAGGATTTGCTTACTTCAGCTCCAATATTGAGTATTCTTATTGAGGGAAAGGGGTTTACCATATTCTGTGATGCCTCTGGCATTGATTGGGATGTAATCTTATAGAGCAGGGCCAAGATATTGCTATTGCATTAAGGCAGACGAAGGTGCACGAGTGCAACTACCATACTTATGATCTGGAGTTGGTGCTGGCAGCTTTTACGCTTAATATTTAAATGCATTACTTGTATGTCATTCAATGTGATATCTAGATAGCACCATAGTCTTCATCAACTTATGACTCAGAGGGAGCTTAATTCTAGATAGCACAGATGGATGGATTTACTGAAGGTCTATAATATCTCTATTCATACCATTTAGGTAAGGCAAATATAGTAGAAGGAGCCTTGAGCTGAAAGGTGGTTAGTATGGGTAACTTCACCTTTATTTCAGTTTTGGAACAATCATTGGCTTATGATGTTCAATCCTTAGCCAACTTGATGGTTCGAATTAGTATTCAGACTCCTGGAGGATCATTGCTAGTGTTGAGGTGTCACGATATAATTTCTTAGGATAAAATGGCACCTACTATAACCCACCCGATAGGTATGCCAAACCATAGTTCAAAACCACCAGTAATAGATGACTATGAAAAGTAAAAGGGGAAAATGAAAAATGATTATAATAAAAGAATATATATATATATATATGAATGACTGAAACACCCAAACTTTGGCCCTTGGAAATTTTTAGAGCTTTGACGTCATGCCTTGGCTACGACTTGACCCCACAAGTTGTAAGGTATTTTGATGGGTCATGTGACCCAGTCGTAAGGTGTCCAGTGAATGTTGTTTAATTTGTATCCTAGGTACTTGGGTACATGAGTCGTAAAGACTCGTGATGAGTCATTAGGATGAGTCATAACCAAATCATGTAAATTGGTCACTTGATTATGCTCTGAGTACGAGTGGCTCACTAAAAACTGTAAGGACTCATTACGAGTCATAATGATCAAACTGTAGGATGCCCAATGTTTTCCCTATTTGGTTCTGCTCTAATTACGAGTAGAACCCTACGAGTCGTAGGGTCATGTTACGAGTTGGTTGGTTGAGTGGTAAGGTTAACAATGTTGGGGGTCCTAGAGATTCTCCTGGTTATGACTCGTGGTGACGAGTCGTAAGATGATGTTATGAGCGGATGGATGACTCATAACCAAGGACGATGTTTTTCCAGATTTTAAGTTGGGGGCATTTTAGACATTTTCCACTTAAACCCTTTTAGACACCACATTCGTAAAACACTTTTTGGGCATTTATTCAACACTTTAATGGATTAAACACTCTCTTTACCCTCTCTAAATCATCTCAAGCAAGTCAAGCTAGGGTTTCACCAATTCGGTCATCTAAGGGCTTAAGGGTCAATTTCTCTCCATAAATCATCATAATTCAGACATGTGACTCTTCCCTCATTGTTAATTTTGTAAAAGAATGCGATTTAAAGTATTGTAAATGAGTCATTGGCATGGGCTTTAAAACAAGGGTTAAGGGTTTTGAATGCTTATTGTTGAATAATGTTTTCCCACGGTTAATCATGATTTTCCATGCTTTGATTATGGTTTTTATACATGTGGGTTCATAGGAATGGTGATTTAACTAAGGGGGCATGGTTAACCCCTTAATTGATATTTTTCCTTGTTCTTGATTTGATATTGGTACGCCCTCAACCTATTTGTTAAATTGTTAATGAGAATGACCTTGTCACAAGTTTGAATTGTGTGTTGAGCTAATGCATTGCCATAAAACTGTTAATGAATGGTGAATGTCTTTATGAAGCCCTTGATGGCCATAATTTAATTTAAATTGTAACCTTAGGTTTGATTGGAAAAATGGGTTTGAGTCTAAAATGTTGAATTAATTTGATGTTTTTGTTTGGACAATGGGTTTGAGCACCAATGGATGAAATTATTGTTATGGCATATTATACGCTTGCAAGTGGGGTTGGTATGACGATACCAATAGGGTGCCTATATGTATAATGGGTTGATAAATGGTTATACATATTAAATGTTTTAAATTGGGCTTAAAAGCAAGATGTGTAGCTGGGCCATAAAAGTATAGGTCCTGAAGGATTAACATTGGAAAATGTGCTCGTCGGTGCGGGTGTTTAAGTGATCGAAAGGTTTGAGTCCCCCGTATTGAATATATAAATGGGTGGTTCAAATCCCCCATGTTGTATACTGTAACTCCTTGAATCTGGTATCCAGAAAGCTACATGTTGCTCATGACCCCGAAGGACTACAAGCTAACCCATGACTGATATATGTACTTGTATACTACATAATATACTATAAAATGCACAAACATGAACTGAAAGGCCATAAGGTTAAAAATTGTGACATAATATCTGATAAAATATAATATCTGGGTGGGGTATGAAATACCCAAACAACTGAAATAAACTATCTGAACATACTGTAGTCTGGAAAGCCTCTAAAACATGACTGTCTGAATAAGGAGTTAATAGGACATGTCCCAAACTAATTCCAACTAATAAATTAATTAATAAATTAATAAAGTAATAATCATGTCCTCGAAAGATGAGGAATCACTTCTAAATCTGACTGCTGAGACTGGAATGCTACTAATGCTTTGGAGCTCGTGTCTCTGAACCTATGGTATAAAATACCATAGCATGAATGCGTCAGTACGATTGAATGTACTGGTATGCATGTGAGGTAAGATGAATGCATAGGGTTTATATACATGAACAATAATAATAATTGACTAACTATCGTGAGTGTGAGAACACATGCATGAGACATAATAACTAACACTGATACCGTAATATCATGATTACTGAATCTGAAAACTGATAACATGAGTGATTGTATCTGACAGTCCTAATTCTGATAAACTATCTGAGTTCCGTACTAAGATGATTTAACTATATCTGACAGTCCTAAATTCTGAAGAACTCTCTGAGTTCTTGACTGATACTGATACTGAAACTGTGGGAAGTAGTCATCTAACCGACATGCCTCAAATGACACATTATAGCTGAATTGGGGTCAAATATGTGCCCTGATTGGAAGGGTGTCAATATCGCGCCACTGGTAAGGACAACATGTAAGTGACCCTCAACTAGAGGTTACTCTAATGAGAATGGTGGGAACCCTCGACTAGCAGGTTAAGTCACCTCATCTACCCTCGACTAGCAAGTATTATGTCTTAACCTATGCTGGCTATGTAGTTTTGGAATGCAAGGATTGCTTCTAAGAATCACACCCACTACTGGCAGGTGAGTTCCCATCCTTGGGTTCACTCGGTGCTAATTTCTACTCCCATCATAATAGACACTAAACATGGATTACTGAACTGAACTGGACTGAATTAACTGAGTTTCGTTGACTGATAGAATAGTACTGAGATTTCTGTATTACTGAGCTTTCTGAGATTACTGGGATTTTTGAGTTTTACTGAGTTTTCCCGAATCACATGACTACCTAAATTCTACTGAACATGGCTTGACTGAGGATATCATGAAAACATGATGCTGGCTCTAGGGACACAGCTAAATTGTTGGGTACAAGTACCCCCAGGACTTGATGGAAAGAAACTGACAAAGCATAACTTACTTGAACACTTGACCAACAGTACAATCCATAATTCATTTATTGAAGAATTTCATCAAACATGTGATATGCATACACTTGTACATGAATGGGGATTTCATATTATCATACTAGTAGGGCACTTTTCCTTCAGATAGACATTTAATCAAACACATAGTGAGCATAGTATATGTAGACAACATTATACAACCTATAATCATCATGATTCATCTCTAATTTCACCATTCAAGGGTTTAATCATGGATTCACATGAAGCTACACCTATAATAATAAATTCCACTTAAGATTTATCACTAATTCATGGAATAAAATTTAATTGGTCATTATCAACATGAACAAAAGCAAACCCAACATGAAATACATAAAAATTCATATACTTGAACTTTAAAATGAGATTCTTGGGCTTCATGGACGAAAAGAGTCCATGAATGAACACTATGCATACCTGGGCTGTGAGTTTCTTGAAGATTTGTGGAGAAAAACTTGAATTATTGGCGTGGAATTAAGAACCTAGGGTTTCTTGTTCTTAGGGAATTGATCCTTAAGAGAAACCCTAATTTGTTATTGTAAAAGAATAATGAACTTTTGAGCTATGGTCGGGAGTAATTAGGGGTTAAATATGATGGAAAAAATGACCCAAATACCCTTTGAAAAATGGCTTTAAAATAACTGAATGGAACAAGCGAACTCAAGATATTTTCTACCCACATCTGCTTAAGACTTCTCTCGGCTCTGAGCAGCCCAGAGTCTTTCTTTGATTAACTGGACTCTCTCTAAGGCATCGAATACTAAGTTAGGCCCTATTACTGAGGCCTCACCAACTTCGAACCAACTGATTGGAGATCTACATCTCCTACCATAAAGAGCTTCGAATGGAGCCATCTTAATACTAGAATGATAGTTGTTGTTGTATGTAAACTCAATCAAAGGCATGGGGTTATCCCAACTACCTTTGAAATAAATTGCACACGCTTGCAAAATATCTTCTAGAGTCTGAATGGTCCGTTCTTCTTGACTATCTGTATGAGGATGAAAGGTTGTACTGAGGTAAACTTGGGTACCAGGACCCTTTTGGAATACTTTCTAGAAATAAGAGGTGAACTGGGTAGCTCTATCTTAGATAATAGATAACGGAACACCATGTAATCTGACTAACTCTCTGATGTAGAGTTTGGCATAATCCTCGAGAATCCCGTGGGATCAGTTCCTGAATCTTTCCCAAGGAAATATGAGCATGAGGGAGTGCAGCCTCCGATTTAACTCTTTGGCTAGGTATGCTCCTAATATTGTATCTACTATGGATGATAGAGTTCATCGATATGTGGATAGGTTGGATCCATATCTGGTCAGATATTGTACTATTGCTACTTTGAACAAAGACATAGATATAGCAAGGATACAAGCTTTTGCACAAAAAATAGAGGATCGAAGGCAAAGAAGAAGAACACAAGAATTGGAAAGAGGGTATTCCAAGAGGGCCAGATCTATAAGGCAGATTATGGCATCCCAAAGAGAGTTTAGGCCTCGGTTTTCTATTAGACTTCCTAGGCCTTTATTTTCTTATCCTACAACTAGTGCTCCACCACAGTTTCAAGGGTCCAAAAGAAATCAGTTTAGGAAAAGAAGTGAGAGTCAGAGTTAATGGACAGCGGGGTATCAAGAGAAAGGGAATATAATCCAATTAATACATCCTCGGCATCCATTTAAACAATAAGGAAAGTTTCATTTTTGTGCATGTCGGTTTGCGACAAATGCTTGCTTTTGGTGTGGTACGTTGAGACATATGATGAGAGAATACCCACAAAGGGTCATAGGTGGTATGGCATGACCTACTATATCATTCATTGCATCATCATCATTGGTGCCTTATTTAGATAGAGGTGTACAGCCTATGGGTCTTGGTAGAGGTGCTAAAGGAGCAGCTAGCTCTAGTGGAGTTCAGAATCGTACATATGTTTTAGCGGATCGACAAAATTTAGAGGCTTCTCTAGATGTGGTTACAGGTACATTGTCCAGTGTTTCACATGACATATATGCATTAATTGATTCAGGTTCTACATTATCATATGTCACTCCATTCGTTGCTGGAAAGTTCAAAAGAACACCAGAATTGCTAATTAAGCCATTTGAAGTATTTACGCTGGTTAGTGAATCTATTCTAGATAGGAGAGTGTATCAGAATTGCATAATAACTATTTGTGGTCGGGATACAATAATTGACCTGGTTGAGTAAGAAATGGTAAATTATGATGCTATAATGGGTATGGAATGGTCGGCTTCTTGTTATGCCGCAGTAGATTGCCGAACTAAGAGGGTGTATTTCCATTTTCCAAGGGAGGTAGTCCTTGAATGGAGGGGTAATATTGGTGCGCCAAGAGGTAAATTTATTTCTAATTTTAAGGCAAAAAGGATGATTTCCAAGGGTTACATATATCATCTTGTTAGAGTGAAAGATACAGATATGGAGCCATCAACTCTTCAAACTATTCCAGTGGTAAATAAATTTCCCGATGTATTTCCTAAAGATCTCATAGGTTTTCCATCAGAAAGAGAAGTGGAGTTTGGTATTAATGTAATTCCAAGTACTAAACCAATCTCAATTCCTCTGTATAGAATGGCCCCGACATAATTATAGGAGTTAAAAGAACAATTGAAAGACTTGCTAGAAAAATGATTCATAAGTCCTAGTATATCCCCCTGGGGTGCACCAGTGTTATTTGTGTGTAAGAAAGATGGCTCATTGAGAATGTGTATTGACTACCGAAAACTTAATAAGGTGACTATTAAGAACAAATATCCACTTTTGAGAATTAATTACATATTCGATCAGTTTCAAGGAGCCAAGTGCTTTTCAAAGATTGATTTGAGGTCAGGTTACCACCAAGTGAGGGTCAAAGAGAATGATATACCCAAGACATCTTTTTGAACACGGTATGGTCATTACGAGTTTCTAGTCATGTCCTTTGGACTAACTAATGCACCCACAACTTTTATTGATTTGATGAATAGGGTGTTCAAGCCATTCTTAGATGTGTTTGTGATAGTTTTTATAGATGATATTCTGGTTTATTCGAGATTAAAGGAGGACCATGCCAGTCACTTATGACAGGTGTTACAGATTCTTTGTAATCGTAAGTTATATGCAAATTTCTCTAAATATGAGTTTTGTTTAAAATCTGTGGCATTTTTGGGTCATATTGTATCTGATGAAGGATAATGGTTGATACTCAAAAGATAGAAGCCATGAAAAACTGGCCAAGACCTATAACGCCAATGGAGGTTGGTAGTTTCCTGGGGTTGGAAGGTTATTATAGGAGGTTCGTTGAAGGGTTTTCTTCAATTTCTGCACCTTTAACAAAGCTAATACACAAAGCTTCTAAGTTTCAATGGAATGATGCATGTGAAAGGAGTTTCCAAGATCTGAAGAATAAGTTGACTTCTACACCCTTATTGGTGCTTCCAGAAGGCACAGAGGGGTATGCAGTGTATTGTGATGCTTCAAGAATTGGCTTAGGGTGTGTATTGATCCAGCATGGTAAATTCATAGCATATGCCTCAAGACAATTGCGGACACATGAGAAGAATTATCCGACGCTTGATCTGGGAACTAGCAGTGGTTATATTTACCTTACAGATATGGTGTCACTACTTGTATGGGTTTCATGTTGACATATATACTGACCACAAGAATTTGCAATATCTCTTTAATCAGAAGGACTTAAATTTGAGGCAGTGAAGATGGCTTAAATTATTAAAAGACTATGATATTGATATCTTTTATCATCTGAGGAAAGCAAATGTGGTAGCAGATGCGTGAAGTCAGAAGACCATGGCACCGTCTATAGAAAGACAAGGGATGACTACAGATTTGTACCAACTAGAAAATTTGGGGGTTCACCTTTTTGAAACTCTAGTTGAAGGGCTTATTGTGTACAATGCGGCAGAATCTTCATTAGTAGCTGAAGTGAAAGAGAAACAATATCCAGATCCCATACTATTAAAACTTAAGGAAAATGTACAATGTGGTATGACAAAGTCATTTGAACTAACGTAAAAGGGAGTACTTCAGTTCCAAAATAGATTATGTATGCCTAATGTAGATGGGCTGAGAAAGAGAATTATGATAGAGGCATATCATTCAAGGTATTCCATCCACCCGAGGTTAACTAAAATGTATCATGATTTGAAAGAAATGTATTAGTGGGTTGACATGAGGAAGAACACTGCAAAATTTATAGTTGAATGTCCAAATTGTCAAAGATTTAAAGTAGAGAATCAAAAGCACGAGGGTTATATGCAATGTATAAATCTTCCAATCTGGATGTAGGACATGATCAACATGGATCTCGTTACTGGTTTGCCTCGTACATCTCAAAAGTTTGATATCATATGGGTGACAGTTGATAGGATTACCAAATGAGCACACTTCCTACCGGTTAGGACCACTTATACAGTTGAAGAGTATGCAAAATTATATATCAACGAGATAGTTCGACTACACGGAGTACCAATCTCTATTATATCATATTGTGGAGCTCAATTTACTATAAATTTTTGGAAGTCTTTTAAGAGAAATTTGGGGACACAAGTGAATCTAAGTACAACTTTTCACTGTCAAACAGATGGACTAGCAGAACGTACCATTCAAACACTTAAAGATATTCTATGAGCTTATGTATTGGACTTTAAAGGTAGTTGGGATGATCATTTACCTCTCACTGAGTTCGCCTTCAACATTAGCTATCATTCAAGTATCAAAATGGTGCTATATGAAGCTTTGTATGGAAGAAAGTGTAGACCACCAATTAGATCGTTTGAAGTGGGTGAAACTGCCTTGTTCGGGCCAGATCTTGTTCATCAAGCTATAGAAAAGGTTAAAGTGATCCAACAACGGCAGGAGACATCCCAAAGTCGACATAATTCATATACAGATGTTAGAAGAAGGGGACTAGAGTTTTCTATAGGTGATTGGGTATTCTTAAAGGTGTCACCAATGAAGGGGGTTATGAGATTTGGTAAGAAACAAAAACTAATTCCATGTTATATAGGCCCATACAAGATTACTCGGAGGTTTGGCCAAGTTACTTATAAATTAGAGCTACCCCAAGAGCTCTCAATAGTTCATCCAGTATTTCACGTGTCAATGCTTCAAAAGTGCATGGGTGATCCATCTCATATTACACCTACTGAATATGTACAAGTTACGGAAGATCTCACCTATGAAGAGGAAAATGCTGAAAACTCAAAGATTGCTCACATAAAAATAAGCTATCACTTACAGCCAATCATCTACTAGTGACATAATGATATTTTACTTTCAATAAAGTGTAAGATTTAGCCTTGATACCTTGTCGCTCACATGAACGAGTATATTTATCTTTGTTTTTCATAATTAGAGCATAAATATTCTTTTAGGAAGCCTTTTAGCACCTCATGATTCTTTATTGATCGAGGTGCCTCACTAGGCTTACTTCCAATGATACCTACACAAGAATCAAAACAGCTAGAAAAGGAAGAGAGGTTTCAAAACTTAGAATAAGGTTGTGGAAACTCTCTCACATCACTCCAAAAACTTGTCCTATAGATCTTGTCAAGAGTTATCAACATGAAAGCACATAATTTGTTCATCCTTAAATCACTGGGATCCTTAATTAGGAGTGGTTCATTTATAAATTTTGTTTCATGAATCCACCTTTCACGATCATATACATATTTAAATAAGAAATTCCCTCTACTTCTATAGCGCATTGATCTTCCCACCCTTCCTTAAACATCATTACCATATAAAGAACTAGACATATTGGAATAAGGATAAGAAGTACAAGTTCTTGCATCATGAAGTAGAGAATATTATTTGACTAAGGTCCATAATATGGCTTCAAATTGGTTCCATTCACACATCTATACCCCCTTGAATAGGATATTAAGTAGCACAACATGGGGATAGTTATTCATCCTAACAACTTCCTCTTCTATTACAATCATCCTCAAAATAGTTAATAAGATATATGGGGAGAAAGAATTTCTATATCTTGATTTTATGATGATCAACTAATAACAACGGATCATATCCCTATGTCTTCATGAAAACATATTACTATCACATGTCTTGTGCAGTTTTGTCTATTAGTATAACAAACTGCACAGGTGAGTTGTGTACTAGTCAGGACATATAGCCCAATCAAAATTCTACCCTAATAATTGTTGGGATATAAATATAAAAGAATTATTCAAAATTCTTAGTTTTTGCAATATGATTATTCAAAGAGAAAAATAATTAAAAATCAAATATTGCTCAAGTTGCAAGTTTCTATGTGCTGAAATAGTGATTGTTCTTAAGTCAAGTCTTGGTTTGTAATTGAATTACTCGTCTTATAAGAGTAATGATTTTCTTGTGTATTTAGAATGCTTAAGTAGAGTTACCTGAGTTTATATTAGTTAGAGTTAATCAATATTAAGGAGAGATCTTGACAGAGTTGTCAAAGACAATTTGTAATAGAGTTGTTAAAAACTGGTAGAGCTTAGAGATAAGTTCCAAAGGATTCTGTAATCATGAGTTTGATTATAGTGTATTCTTGAGTGCTTGTGAGGAAATCCCATGGTTTTTCCTACCTTGAGAAATGAGGTTTCCACGTTAAATCATTTTGTTTTTTTATTTTTTTCAAAGTTTTGTCTTTTTATTGCTTTACTATTTTATTGCATGTGTCTGACTATAAGGGTCCTGGTCCTTTGTAAGGTGGGAAGCCCCATATTTTATCAATTGATATCAGAGTAAGGACACTATAAAAGGTTTATTTCTAGAGTAATTTATTGATCATGGCTACTCCACATAATCTATAAGGATAATCTACCACTAGATCACCCCGCTTTAAAGAGTAGTACTATGGTAGGTGGATAACTAGGATATATGGATTTTTTATGGATTAGGAAAGTGAGATAATGGATGTAATACTTGATGGTCCTAATGTGCCAGTTAGATAGGTCAATAAATGAGACATAACAAGGATGGTTGTCAAAACTAGGAGAGAGTTTGATGATGAAGATCAAAGGAAAGTTGAGAAGAATGATAAGGCAAAGAAATTGCTAGTATATGGCATAGGACTTGATGAACATAGCAAGATTTCTTCTTGTCAAAATTCTAAAAAATATCAGGGATTGCTTGAGGACAGCCCATGAAGGAACCACTATGTGAAGGATTCAAAAGTTGATATATTGACTACTCAGTATGATCCCTTACCGTAAAGGAAGGAGAAACTATCTAAGAAATGCATGCTAGATTCACTTCAATCACCAATGAGTTGCACTTCTTAGGAGAAGTTATTCCTTTGTATAAATAGGTGATAAAAATTCTAGGTGTTCTTCCTAAATCTTGGGAAAGCAAAGTCGATACTATTACTAAAGTAAGAAACTTGAAGAATCTCACTATGGATGAACTTATTGGTAATCGAAAGACTCATGAACATAAGAAGTAGCAAGGGCAAGAGAAAAGGAAGCAAAAAGAGAAGAATCCCTCGCATTAAAGGCTTTAAAGTCTAATTCAACTGAGGACACTGATGTTTCCTATTTGGCTAAAAGTATTGTTAGAGCCATGAAGAAAAGTGGTCAGTTTCAAAGAAGAGGAAGTAGCAGCAAAAAGGGAGCTAAAGTTGAAGTTTGCAATAAATGTGAAAAACCTGGGAATTTCATCAAAGATTTACCAATGCACAAACTATATTACCAAAAATATCTAAACTCTGGAGGTGACAAAGGAATGAAAAGGAACCAGGTCCCTAAAATGTCAAGAAGAAAGGCTACAACTGATTATGTAGTGAAATAGGATTTAGCTTTCTGGGAGATTCCTCCAGAGAATTTGAGAAGGATGAAAATCTTGAAGATGTATCTATGCTGGCTGTGAAAGATAGTGAAGTCACCTTTGACACCCTGTTTTCTCTTTTGGAAAACACCAAAGATGAAGAATAAAATGATGTAACTTTTCTGACATTAAAGAAAATCTACATAACTACTCGGCTAGAAAGATAAAGAATCTTGCAAATATATTGATTGATTCTTTGTGTGACCTGACTACTAAGAAAAATATGCTAGAAGATAAAGTACAAAATCAATAGCTTAAATTTATAGAATTAACTCTTCAGATATCTAAAATATAAGAATTGTTCTCAAAATTGAAATCTAAAAATTTGAGCTTAATGAGTCAACTGGACAAAGTAAATAATTCTAATGATAAAGGGAAGAAAGAAGCCTCAAGTCTTCCAGCTGACCTTCAAGAAAAACATAGGGATTCTCAAGAGAACCTCTTGACTACACTCCATAAGAATGAAGAATTAGAAAGGGACCTGATTTGTATAAGAGAAGATCTTAACAAATCTCTAAAATAGACCACATCTTCACAAATCTTTTCTAATTTAACTAGTCAGGGAGTAAATAATGGTAGAGGCCTTGGATATCAGTAAAAAACCCAATCACTTGGGTCTTAAGGGAAAGTTGTTCATGGTATTAGAAACAAGGTCCACAGACCTCTATGTACACATTGTGGAAGCGATGGGAACTTGAAGAAAAACTATAAATATTAGATTGGATATATAATAAGGAGTACTAGATACATCTAGCAGGTTAATAAGGAGTACTAGATACATCTAGCAGTTTAATGGTTATCTTAAGGGTTCCAAACCTATGAAAATGTGAAGAATAACTCACCACTCAGATGGGCTAAGAAAGATTTAATCAGAACCTTGTCTTTAAATAGGGAACTCAAACTCAAATGGGTTTCCAAATCTAAAAAATGACTATGTTTGCAGGTAGGAGAAAGAAAATATAGTCATAACTGGTTCATGGATAGTGGATGTTCAAAGCATATGACTGGGAGGACTGATTTCTTTCTCTCTCTCAAGACACTTTAAGGTGGAGGTGTCTCTTTTGGAAATAGTAAAAGGGTTATATCAATAGTATAGGAAAGATTGGAAAATCACCTTATCAAGTAATAAAAGATGTGTACTAGGTGAATGGCCTCAAGTACAGTCTTCTAAGTATTTTTCAAATTTGTGACAAAGGTAATATGGTAAAGTTCTAATCTGATGGGTGTACTGTGTAAAGTTTGAAGCATGGAAAAGTTATTTTTAAAAGGTTAAAAAATATGTATATGAGTGATTTAGAGTCTGTATTTGATGGAGAATTAGTTTGCTTAAGTGTTCAAAGTGAAGATGATGATCTATGTCACAGAAGGCTAGGATATGTAGGTTCCTCTTTTTTGAACAAGTTGATTTCAAAGGACTTGTTCCATGGCATGACAAAGTTGACATTTCTAGACAACAAGATTTGTGATACTTTTGTTAAGGGTAAACAAACCAGGTGTTTCTTAAAGTTGAAGAAGCAGGTGAGTACTTCTAAACCCCTCAAGTTGTTGCATATGGATCTATAAGGACCTGTTAAAGTCCAAAGTAGAGGAGGAAAGAAGTATGTGTTTCTTATTGTGGATGACTACTCCAAGTTCACTGGAACAATGTTCTAGAGAACCAATGATGAAACCTATGAGGTTCTGGAAACTTTTGCCAAGCCAATTCTAATGAAGCTGAATTGTAAAATTGTTGAATTTAGATATGATCATGGAACTAAATTTGAGAACTCCTAAGTTACAGGATTTTGTGCTGAACATGGAATCAGTCACAACTTCTATGCTCCTAAGATTCTTCATCAAAATAGAGTTGTTGAAAGAAAGAATATAGCCCTTATAAAGATTGTTAGGACCATACTAATTGACAAAGGGCTTCCAAAATTTTTTTGGGCTGAAGCTGTTAATACTGCTTGTTATTTAACAAATAAGTTAAAATTTTGAAAAGTATGTTAAGCCTTGTTTCCTACCTCATCATGTGAGATATATACTTTTGTATATGCATTAGATTGTGTGCATTGGCATTTGAATCATTTATAAATTACTGGTCATATCAGTATGTAATCCTTATTCCCAAGTTTATTGTTAACATTCACGCTAACCATCTTCGGGTAGTGTATCCCCATACGATGTAGGAACTATTCATACTTCTACTCCTGCACAGTGAGTTGAATTACGGATCATCTAGTGAGTTAGACTGAAGTGGTGAGCTTCCATACATTAGAAGACCCCATTTCATTCATATGGTTTCCTTTACATTTTGACTATTTCTTTGAATTTGGTTTTTGGATATGGTCGGGGTAATGTCTCGACTGGATATTATTTGTTTTTGATTCGAGACTATTTTGGATTACTGTTGGCATGGGCGGTATCGGTATTGGCCTTAGTATTGGTATCGGTATTGGCATTAATATTGGTGTCGGTTGGGTTTGGGTCATAGATTAATTTTAATGTCTTTAAACTAATGTTCTCTTATCTTGTTGTATGTTCATAAGTCAGTCTACTTTGGGGTGTGGGGTGTTTGGTTTGGTTCGGTACAGGGGGTGATCTCCGGTCCACGTGGGACTTGAGATACCTGTCATGCCAGACCCTGATTCGGATTGTGACAATATTAAAATTTGTTCAAAATCCCATAAAAACAAATGAATTATGATATCCTACCAAATTTGGCATTTCAAACTCAATGGGCGTCATTAAAATTTCAAATCGAGTTCTCTTTGATAAAAAGTGGGTCTCAGATTCAAAGTATCATTTTAGTCAAAATCCACTCAATAACCCAAAACGGGTTCGGAAGGCTAGGGACACGGATCAAGGGTCCCCCCTACCTAAACTTATCAACATTCTGGAGCTAACGATACTGTTAAAATTGTCATCCGAGGTTGTTTATCTAAAGTTTAGGTCGGTGACCTTATTCTTAAAGTGAAAGCTCCAAAATAGGAATATGACTTTAAAACCCTAATAAACTGTTCAGTGACTAAACTGTCGGTCCAAGAAAATCATAAATGACTTGAGACAGCTGTCGAAAAGATCTAAATGCAGAAAAGCATGAAAATACAAAAACTGACCTTGAGGGTCATTACATAATTATGATTTTCTATAGAAATTTTAAATACATGTTATTAACTATACTTGGTGTGCTCAAACAGTAAAATATCTTTACTGAATTTTGTATTTGCTATCAACTGATCAATGAAGAACTAAATAGTCTGGTGAGAAATTTAAGCTTCAAAGGTCACTGAAATTTATATAAGGATTGTGCCTTTGATTTATACCTGAATCTTTTTGGAATATTCTTGTTTTTGTTCTTATTGTGTTGCAGCAACTACATCTCTAGAATCATCTAAAACTATTCTTGACTGGATTTGTAGCGCTAGGATAATATTAAATTATCCACGCTAAAAATGCAAGATATAATTTTTAATTAATTATTATGCATATTGTTCTTGCATCATTTTGTGGAATGGAGAAATTTTAAGTGTTGTTCACTACTATTGATAGTTTCTAATTTTGATGTTTGATATCTTGCTCTACTTTTTCTGTAAATAGGGGAGAAGTAAGATTAAAAGAGTTTTTTGATATAAGTTGATTGTATTTAGATTTCTTTTATAAAGAGCAAAAATATTTAAGGTATTAACTCACATTGTCCCTTTTAAAAAAAAATTCCATTGACTTGAAGAAAATGCACAGAGAAAAACTAAGGCGTATTTGATATTAAAAATATTTAAAAAATTATGATTGTACAATACTAGACTCTGATGCAATTACAATAAAGATTAAAAAATAAAAGAGCTTATATTTCAACCACACTCTGTCATTGTCATTGATAGTTGATGGTTTTTTGATAAAGAAAAATAATATTATATAATATATGTATATTTATATATATAACAAAAGATAACTACGAGGGAGTAAGTGGTTGGATAATCATATGAAATAATGAGATTTTGATATTTCACATATTACTTTATTGTAGTATATTTTACAACACTTGATGATGACTAAATATATGAATCTTATAATTTTGTATTTTTCGATGAGCTTGGTGCCAATAAATAAGAAGGCAGTTGTTCTCTCTCTCTATATATATACACACACATATACACTAGATAGGCGAGACCCGTGCTTACATATTAATTTACAAATCAAAGAGAAATGAAGGCAGTTAAGTTTAGCAGAATAATAACTTTGCGAGCAGTACATAGTTTGAAAACAAACAGAGTTGATATAATTGCCAAAGGACATAACAGAGTTTAAAATCAATACAAATACAAAATTTAATTCATCACAGTAAAATAATAAAATTTTAAGGCATGTAGCGAATTTTTATCTATGTTAATCCAGCACATAAAGGTTACAATAGAAGATATTTGATGCAAAAGAAAGGAATCAATCATGTAAATCCTTTAGTTCCCCTCATGTAACGTTAAAAAAGATGCATGGAAACTTTCAACAAATTGATGACAAATTTCAAATGCTCCAGTTAGCAGATGTACAAATTCGTAAGGTATTTCATTTTGCAAAATAACATCCTCTATTGTTGGGAAATACTTTGCCTTCATCTAAAAATTTGCTCAGTGTAACATCTGAAAGATGTAGGATTCTTGAAGGGTACATGAAACACTCTTTGATAAGATGCAAGTTTGGACCTAAATTTGGACACCAAAGAAGTCAAAGCAGTACAAAAAGACACAAACAACATATATAAGCCTCTATATACATAGTGGAATATGACTTACTCTGTGAAAGGATTAAGCACACTACCAACAAACAGTACTACACCAGTTGCATCTTCTATAATCAAGTAGACATAAATATGATCATCAAGAAACTCCTTTTTTTTCTTCCCCCATCAATGCTCTTAGTTTAATAACACCAGCAATTTTAGTGGCATCTTTTATTCACTCTTCGTTTACCTTAATAAAGGACTTGTGAAAGATGCTAGAAACATAAAGGTTACTGCTAATAGAGGAGTTCACCATATCTGCGAGGCCATCACTAGAGAATAGCAATACCATGCGAAGCCCTTTCAAAAAGTTAGAAGCTCAAACCCAAATGATATTTTAAACTTGGAGATACGAAATTCACCAACACCAACCTTCTGATATGGTAGGTGTCGCTCTAATAAATGGGTTTTGAAACTTACCTTGTCTACTAAAATTGGCTGTCCATTATTGGCATCACGCAAAAAGAAGTACATGGAGAAACAATGCCTATTGTAACGACCCTTTCGGTCGTTGGTGAATTTTTTTTTTCATCTTCTCTATTTTAGCACTCTCTGTAGTTTGTATATGTGGATTATGACTCACAGGATGAGTAGTATCAATTCCTGAGGTGTTTGAAAGTTATTGAGTCATTGGTTGGATTATTACATTTTAATAAAGTCAAACTCAATCATAGTCAATCTTTAACCGAGACGACCTCGGGTTAGTGTCGTAGTATTTTTTAATAGGTTTGGGATGTACATAGTTAATGTATTTATATGTCTTTCCGAATAAATTTTGACAATTTATTAAAAGTTTTGAGTATTTTAAATAATTAATTTAATTAGTGATTTAGCGGATCAAAATTATAATTTATTTACTTATGTGGTCTTAACAAAAACCAATTAAGTATTTAGGGTTTATCATTTGTAATAACAATGGAGTCAGAAAGTTGAGAAAAAGGAAGAGGGGCACAACAGTTTCTACACTGTTTCACGTTCACTACTTGAGAAAAGAGTATCTACGCTTCAGGTTGGTTCATGGTATCCTTGTTGTTTATTTCTTTTTCGAATTTTTCTTGTAATTATGATGTCGGTATAATTATGTTAACGGGGTTAAAATTCTTGAAAATTGCTTCGAGTATTAGTACGTGAATGATGATATCAACCTGTATATATAAGAATTTTCTTTACAGTGGTTTTAGAATCTATTAACACACAATGATTTAATAATGATTTACCAATCACTATGCTAATGGGTTAATTTGATGAATTGTTTTTCTTTGAAATTATAAGAAAAAGTAAGGGAATTGGCTCAATTGCATAATGGAGGGGTAGATTATTAAGTGTATATTTATAATTGTAGTTGGTTTTGGCTGCAAGTAGGTGAAAGATTCACCATTGAAACCAACCAATCACCCGATTGGTGGTTGGATGCAATTGAATGTTTCATGTTTCACTTTGTGTACCATTGAGAATCAGTGGTCAATTACAATTATAATCATTGGCGTAATGACGCCTATGTCCCTATCAACTGGAACTTTCTGAAAGTTCCAGTTTATGAAATTTATTTTATTTTGATTCACATTTTTATTGGGATTTAGAGATATTAAGGTTTAGGTTTAAAAGTTTTAGAGTAAGAATTTATAAATGAGCGTCTTTAGAATCGTACTTTTATAGGGATTATATTTTTGAATAAATTTTAATCTTTTGGAGATCTTACGGAAGGGCAAGACCCTTACAAATGAGCTCGCACTTGGATTCTTCGATGGAGGTAGGTTATGGTTTAATTGGAGTTTAGAATCAACTTAATTGTGTGTATACTCCTAAATTGGATACTTGTGGATTGGTATTGTAATACCCCAGAAAATTTTTCGTCGAAATTTTGTGCGTAAACGTATTGGGTCCTATCTTCTAGAACGATTTATAAATTTTCGTGTGGAATTTCCTAGAGTTAGACCCACCGTTACGAATATCATCGAATAAGCTTTCCAACGATATGTGTATCATCCAAAACTAACACCCAAGCGATGAGTTACGAACATTCTGATCGAACGGTGAATAGTGATGAACAGTAAAACGTGCAGGAAAAAGTACCAAGGCCAGGTGTAATTTTGCTCCAACTTTAAACGATCATAACTCCTTGTACATAATGAACTGTGTGAGCTGCTATATATCAACGGAAATCCCTGAGAGTCTTATTTCCAAAGAAATTGGTTTCATCCAATTTGGACATCAGAGTAAAAAGTTATGGCCAATTTACTTCAGCCTATCGGATAGATCACTGAAGGGCAGATTTGACATTGATTGATTTTTAAAGGTATTTTGGTCATTTCCTATTATTGTAACCCTCTATATATACCCCCTTTGATCTGAGAATTGTCATTCATTTTCTCTCATTTCTCTTATATCTCTCTCTCAAAATATATGCATATATATATATATAGAAGAAGAGGAGTTAGGGTTAGGGTTCCAATTGGGGGAAAATAGAAGAAGAGGAGTTAGGGTTAGTATATATATATATGTTGATTGATATTTGATGGTTGAGATATATATGAGGATTATGTATGTTAGTTGATATATATATATATATATGATGATTATGCATGTTGGTTGATATATATATATGTGTGGTGATAGTGTATGTTGGTTGATACATGCATGTGATGATTATGTGTGTTGGATTAGATATATGGGGTGGCGGAAAACATGAGAATTTGACGAGTTCACCAATGCCTAAAAGTGCATGTAAGGTGTTTGTGGAATTTTCTAAGAGGCTATAAATTTACGTTCTTAGGATATAATAAGTTCTAAATGACTAGACTACTTTTTATGTATACGTTCAACATGAACTCCATGTTATTGTCTAAAATTGGGGATGTTGTGTGGAAGGCTTATGATATGGTTGTAAGTGCGGACGAGGGATTTAGATGGTGGAATTAAGATGAATGATGGTGTTATAGCACAAGTAATTGTTCATAATGACCTATGCCCTAAATAGTGCATGCAAGGTAATTGTAGAAATGCCTAGTTGAAGAAGAATGGATCGTATGACCCCTTGTGATCGAAGTGATGAGTTCATACCATACTTGCATGCTACGTGTTTACTATGGTGCTTAAGGGAAATGATAAGTCCATTAGGCCACGCTAAGTGTGAAATGTCTAATTATGGGTCGAATTGCATATATCAAGATCTTAAAGGAAAGAACCTTGAGAAGTGAATCATGATGTGTTAAATGTATGTTATTTGTGTGTATCCCGATTGGATGAACTATGTTATGTTGTATTCTTCCTTAACCATATGCATCCTTGTTAAATGATCTACGATGTAATGGCATGAGATCCCAATACTTGTATATGAATATGATCTTCAAATGATTGGTGTGAGGTGTTAATGAATGCATGGTGCATGATGTCCTGTGGGCATGTGAGTATGCGTTGTTGTATACTACGTATTACTTATGTTATTGATTGTTGGGGGTACGTATGCCCGAAATAGTCTGCTGGTCTAGAGCTGAGTCAATTCTGCGATAATCTTAGTCGTGCTACGATCGATGAAGGTCCGATGATTTATGAACTTAAAGTGAATTCCGTGAGAACTTAGTATGTGGGGTTTTGAACAAGAATATCTTTTCATTCTTGTGCCCAAAGAATTGATTTTATCATGGGAATTTCATGATTTTGTAAAGTGGGTAAATACTCAAGATGTTTTAATGACGAATTATGAGGTTATGAAAAATATAAATTGTTTAAGCTTTGATGTACATGATTACTTTATTATTCCCAAGTTATGATTTGATATGGTGAATTTCATATTTCTACCATGAGTTGATATTTAAAGCATTTTCAAGATATGATTTATGGAACTTTGAATCGTCCAATATTGGTATACATAATAACCTTATTATCTTGTTTTCTTGAATTGAGATTTTATGCCATAAATTGCATACCACTACTATGAAATTATCTTTTTGAGGATTCTTGATATAAGAGTCATGATTTGAGTTACATTACGACATACAAAATCTTACTATGATTTGAAGATCTTAAATGCTTTCCAAAAGCTATTGTCATGATTTGAATATTGAAATGAAAGAATGATCATTTGAGAATAGTGATATGCATCCGTAGAGTCTGGATAATTTATATTGATTTTAAGCTCGCTGAGACGAAATGCTTTGTTATAGATACCATGTTGATGTTAAGGAAAATTAAAATGTTTTGCGCTAAAATGTGTTGAGTTAGGAATCCAAAATTTGATATGATTTGATAAATAAGAAAGAGATTTGATTTGGTATTTATGATAGACCCTTGTGATGTTGTAGTGGATTTTCTAACGCGTTCTGAGCTAGTCGGGGAATATTAATTAGCACCGAGAGGGAAATTTGGTATTTCCCCAAACCTATGTGCCAGCGTAGGGTTGTTGATGATGATATTGTTGGTCAGAGAGACGAATTGTGATTATGAAAGCTTTAAGGTTGTACTCCCTGGCAAGAGTACCACACTCCCGCTAATAGGAGTGCTCTCCCTAGGAGAGAAAACGTTGGTATTCCTCGTGGATCACGTGGGGTTGTCGATTATAGGAAACTCCCCTGTCCATAAGAGTATGTTTCTTGAACTATCAGTCGCTCCGAGTCTTGAGTTGATGAGTTTGGTTGTCTATGATGAGTCATGAGAATTTATGATGAATATTGATGATTTTATGATGATTTATGGGATTTTACTTATGTTTTCCTCTCTATAATATAATGAGAAGTATGGATAATGAAATTCAAGCCATGTGAGTCTTCATTTTCCGTACGCATGTTTTACTAAATCAAAGATATTATTCAAATTATTGCGTGCACCCCCACATATTCAGTTGCTTATGAGAAGTCATGGTGAGTTATGTAACTACTTCCCACGGTCTCTGTGTCAGTATAAATCTTCAGGAGTCAGGGGTGTGAGTGTATTCGATTGATCAGTGTTGGTATCCTGTGATTCAGTAATGCAATACCCTAGTACAGTAGTGAGTTCCGAGGACAGTAAAGTGGTATCCGAGTTGTGGTATCTGGAGTCGTTATAATTGTTATAGTGGTTGTGAACTTTGCATTCATTATGTTTTCTCGTTCGTTATTCTCATGATTATTCTGTTGATTACATGTTCATGCATAAGCCCTTGCATTTAGCCTTCCCTGCTTGCATACTCAGTACATCTTAGTACTGACGCATTCGCGCTATGGTGTTTTTTTATTTTGGGGCACCATAGGTTCAGAGTAGTGTATCTTGGAGCATCTTAGAAGTCACTTGTATAGCAGCAGTGGGTGCAGCAGTAAGTCCTCATCATCCGAGGATGTTGTTATTACGGTATTTGATTTTAGTAAACTGAGTTAGTTTGGGAATTGTCCCTTCAACTCCACAGTTCAGGCAGTGTAGAGGCTTTTCAGACAGATGTATTAGTGTGTGGTTTAAGGTATTGTATATTTCTAGATGTTTGAACCTTATGGAAAGTTTACGCATGTATTTTATTATATTATGCAGTGAAAAGGTACATATATCAGAAAAAGGTTAGCTTGTGGTCCTTCGGGATCATAAGCACCGTGTGGCGTTCCGATTCTCGGGAATCGGGGCGTTACAAACTTGGTATCAGAGCCTAAGGTTCAACAGTGTCCTAGGGAGTCTGAAAAGCCGCATCTAGTAGAGTCTTGTAAAAGAGTGTGTTGCACGCCACATTCATGTACGAGAGGCTATGGGATGTTTAGAAGTGTTTTCGTTCGTTCATGATCCAGATCGTGCTATAGCAAGATTTTCCAAGAGAGTTATGTAGACTCTTGTAATGATCTACTTATGTCAGATTTACCTTACTCTTAAGGTAACACAAGTAGTGAAGCCAAAGTCTTTCAGATAGAACTTTCTCTGGCGGTCCCTGCAGATAGTTTCTGTAACGCCCTGAAAATCGAGTTCCGAGACGCCATACGGTGCTTAGGGTCACAAGTGACCCCAAGCTAACCCTTTTCATCGATATAACTCAAAAGCAACTGATTAAAACATAATTCTGAGAGAATGAAGCTGAAAATGTTTTAATATAGAATCTGTTCAGTACAATATTGGAATTATAAGATGACAATTCTACTAACACATATACATATACAAGAAGGAGATTGAATACATCAACCACTACTACTGTCTATGAAGCCTCTACTAGTATTGTCTGTACATAGTCGGGTCATGACTCCCAACTACCACACTCAATACGACCGACGAAAGAAGATACAATACTCCAAACTGAAATAACCGACCCAAGTCCCTGAACTGTGAGGACTCTTTACCTGCTGATCGGAAACTGCAACTGAATAGAATAGTAAATGGGGGTCAGCACAAAGAGAATGTACTGAGTATGTGGGGGTGCATGCAACACTTTAAATAACATCATCAATTTCATGAAAAACATGCATACAAACAATGATGACTTACTTGGCTTGAGTTATATCAAATCATACTCTTCATACTTTCATAATAAATAGTTCAAATGGTAAAATCTCATAATCCATGTAAATCATCAAAAAACATAAATTATGATAAATCATCATAAATCATCATAAAATCTCATCTCTTTGACTCAAATCTCGAAGTGACTTGGTAATTCATGAAACATGACTTTTATGGACAGGGGAGTTTCCTATAACCGACAACCCCACGTGAGCCACGTGGAATACCAACGTTTTCCCTCCTAGGGAGAGCACTCCCATTGGCGGGAGTGTTGTACTCTTGCCAGGGAGTACAACCTTAAATCTTTCATAATCACAATTGGGCTCTCTGGCCAATAATATCATCATCAAACAACCCTACGGTGGCACATAGGTTTGGGAAAATACCAAATTTCCCTCTCGGTGCTAAGTACTACTCCCCGACAAGCTCAGAACGCGTTAGGAAATCCACCATCATCATCACAAGGGTCTATCATAAAGAACAAAACAAATATCTCAATTTATAATTCATCAACAATTTGTGGATTCCTAACCCCAACTTCAACTTAAAACATTTCAATCTTTTTCAACATCGACAAGGTATTAATGCATTGAACCATAACCGACTCGATATTTGGACAAGGATATGAAGACTCAATACGTAATATTTTCAACAATTCAACTCATCAAAATCATCTAGAAAAAAAATACCAAAATTCATCTCAACATCTATATCAAAATCAATCTTCTCATAGTCAAAATCATCTCGACTCTGCGAGTTCAAGGTCAATGTACTCAAATGATTATTCTTTCAATTCGACAATTAAATCATGACAATATCTTTTGAAAAGCACTTGAGACCTTCAATTCATAATAAGAATACATATCCCGTAGTATAACTCAAATCACGACTTTTATCTCGAAAGCCTTTAGAAATATCAATTCATTGTAGTAGTATGCAATTCATAGCATAAATTCTCAATTTAAGAAGTAGAGTAATGAAGTAATCATGTATATCCATATTGGAAAAAAATTTAAAGTCTTATAAATCCTTCATAAAGTAATTTGAGTGTATACCCATTTTCGAATATCATGAAATTTCAATAATAGAACTCAACCTTTTTAAATGTCAAAATGTAACAATTTATCAAGTCATGAAAACATCAATATTTTTGAGAAAATATCAAGACTCATGGTAACATCTGAAATGTTATATCTCAATATGCTCAATGATTCAATTTCGTCATAAAGAAGCTTTAAGCTTATCATAAATCTCAAAATTATTTCAAAATACCATTTCAACATATATCTCGAAATCATTCAAAATAAAAATATGAAATTTACAATTATAGATATCAAGACATCTCATGTCTCAAATATATATTCAATAATTCAAATCATCATTGGGAAGCATAAATCTTGACACATATCTCAAAATATCATTCCAAAATACCATCTCGACATACGTCCCAAAATCATTCAAAATCACATCGTGGTAAAAGTGTGTAATTCGCAATGATAATTATTAAATCATATCATGAAAACATTTAGATAATCATATAAATCAAAATTTATTCATTCAACCATCATAATCTCATAATCGAATTATTTAGACATAATCTCACTTGCAAAATCATGTAAAACCATAATAAAATTAAAGCTTTGGGCACAAGAACGGAAGATTGCTTTTGTTCAAAACCCCACATACCTTAATATGGAAGATGAATATGAACTTCCGACTCCGGAACTTTATTCACGAAAATGAAGGGTGCTTCTCGAAGCCCTTAACATGATCAACTCGAATCCCAAATCAATTTAAAATTTCTACGGTTCAATTTAAAGATTTTTGGAGCTAAAATTTGACCTAGGATTTTTCTCTCCTCCAAAACTTGATGAAAATATAAATTTCATGGTCCAAATATGGATTATATGCAAGAATTATCGTCCAAGAAGGGGAAGGTGAAATGACCAAAATACCCTTAAAATTCAAATAATGTCAAATCTGTCCTTTGGTGGACTGTTTTGATAGGCTGAAGTAGATCGACCATAACATTTTACTCCGACAGCCAAATTGGATGAAACCAATTTCATTAGAAAGAGGTCTCTTAGATATTTCCGTTGATATATAATAGATCACCCATATCATTATGTAAAAGGAGTTATGATCATTTGAAGTTGACCCTTAAATTCGCCTGGCTGCAGTAATTTTAATTTTCTGCACGTTTTACTGTTCACAGTTCGATCGGAATGGTCGTAGTTCGATCGGAATGGTCGTAACTCATCGCTCGAGTGTCCGTTTTTGATGATATATAGATCATTGGAAAGATTATTCGATACTCTACGCAATGGTAGGTCAACGTCTTAGAAATACTACACAAAAAATTTATGGATCGCTCTAAAGCGTAGAACTCGATACGTTTCTCACGAAATCTTTACGAAGAAAATTTTCTGGGGTATTATAGTTTTGGGACAGTGTTCTTTAAAGAGAACAGAGTATGACTTATGGGGTTAACAGTTTATATGGTGAATGAATAGGCTTGAAATTATATATGTAAGAATCTAAGTGTGGAAGTTGTGAATTATATGTGTTGATTGATAGAGATATAGCTGCGATTCTCATGGTGTGGAGAAGTATAAGTTAAAGAGACGTGATATTTGAAGGCTAGAATGAGAATAATATGTTTATTAAAGATTTGTGGATATTCATGTTATGTTTTAGAAGCTAAGCTTGAATCTTTGAAGAATGTAAGTTTGTGGACTCCAAACTAAGTATTAATATGTGAATGTGGTATTAGTAGCCTATGAAGAAATCGAAGTAGATAATGTGTTTAGTGATACAAGTAGGTGTTGAAAAGAGTGTATGTATGTGTCGATGATTGTAGAGACTAAGGAAAGATAAGAATTGTATTCTAAGAAATAGCACTGGCATTAGCATCAGTAGTGAATTCATTCTTTCAGGAGCAGTTCTCCGGGATGAGTTAAGTTATCACTTATGTGTATCGTTGTGCCCCAGACTCTAGAGTAAATTGATTTCCGTTCAGTTCAGAGTTTAGCCAAGTGTTCAAAAGTGTCTGACGATGACTTAAAGCTGAGAGGAGAAGGATAGAGAAAGTGACAAGGCAGGCCCTCAGAATCTGGTAGTGGTGCCAGTCGGTATGGAAAAACAGTAAAGGGAGACAGTTTCCGACCCATTCTTATTTCAGTGAAATATGTCTAGAGGAACCTTGGGTCCCAAGGGGGAGATACCCCATAATGTTATAATAATGGCATGTCGATGCTCTTTCTATGATGTTAACCTCATCATTCGTTGCAGTTCTAGTTATGCTTTCGAGAATTCGGTATATTAGGTATATTAGTATTTAATATGCACGTTCAATAGAAAGGAACTCGAATTGTGGGCATGTCTGAACATGTATTGAAGAGATTGGTTGGGTTATGATTCTGTGCATTTGAGATGCATGTGTGTTGTGAAAATTTATCCATGAGTGGGTTGTTGAATGTTTTATGCGATAGATGTGCATGACTAGTGAAAGTACGCAGAGTATTGGTTGCTTCAGTCCTGTGGTTATGTTTTGAGATGTGTTGTTGTCTTGAATAAACCCAGTCGATTAGTGTTCTTGATCTGGCCTTCACATTCGAGGACGAATGTTTCCAAGGGGGAGATGATGTAATACCTCGGAAAAATTTTCGTCAAAATTTTGTGCGTAAACGTATTGGGTCCTATCTTCTTGAATGGTTTATAATTTTTCGTGTAGAATTTCCTAGAGTTAGACCCACCGTTACGAAGAGCATCGAATAATCTTTCCAACAATATGTGTATCATCCAAAATGGATACCCGAGCGATGAGTTACGAACATTCCGATCGAATGGTGAATAGTAATGAACAGTAAAACGTGCAGGAAAAAGTACTGAGGCCAGGCGTATTTTTTCTCCAACTTTAAACGATCATAACTTTTTGTACATAATGAACTGTGTGATCTGCTATATATCAACGGAAAGCCCTGAGAGTCTCATTTCCAATGAAATTGATTTAATCCAATTTGGACATCGGAGTAAAAAGTTATGGCCAATTTACTTCAGCCTATAGGATAGATCACTGAAGGGCAGATTTGACATTGATTGATTTTTAAAGGTATTTCGGTCATTTCGCATTATTGTAACCCTCTATATATACCCCCTTTGAGCTGAGAATTGTCATTCATTTTCTCTCATTTCTCTTATATATCTCTCTCAAAATATATGCATATATATATATAGAAGAAGAGGAGTTAGGGTTAGAGTTCCAATTGGGGGAAAATCGATACAAGGCTTCGCTTCGCGAATTGCTTCCGTCAATTTCTTCAGCTACGAAATCTAAGGTATGCAAGTGTGTATCTTCGGACACCTTTCATCCATAGAGTCCACGAATCCCTTTTTGAAAGTTCAAGTTATGTGTATATATATATATATATATATATATATATTCTAGACTTTGATGATGTATATATATATATGTTGATAGATATTTGATGGTTGAGATATGTATGAGGATTATATATGTTACTGGATATATATATATATATATATGATGATTATGCATGTTGGTTGATATATATATATGTGTGGTGATGGTGTATGTTGGTTGATACATGCATGTGATGATTATGTGTGTTGGATGAGATATATGGGGTGGCGGAAAACATGAGAATTTTACGAATTCACCAATACCTAAAAGTGCATGTAAGGTGTTTGCGGATTGTCTAAGAAGCTATAAATTTACGTTCTTAGGATATAATAAGTTCTAAATGACTAGACTACTTTTTATGTATACGTTCAACATGAACTCCATGTTATTGTCTAAAATTGGAGATGTTGTGTGGAAGGCTTATGATATGGTTGTAAGTGCGGACGAGGGATTTAGATGGTGGAATTAAGATGAATGATGGTGTTATAGCACAGGTAATTGTTCATACTGACCTATGCCCTAAATGGTGCATGCAAGGTAATTATTGAAATGCCTAGTTGAAGAAGATTGGATTGTATGACCCCTTGTGATCGAAGTGATGAGATCATACCATTCTTGCATGCTACGTGTTTACTATGGTGCTTAAGGGAAATGATAAGGCCATTAGGCCATGCTAAGTGTGAAATGTCTAATTATGGCTCGAATTACATATATCAAGATCTTAAAGGAAAGAACCTTGAGAAGTGAATCATGATGTATTGAATGTATGTTTTTTGTGTGTATCCCGATTGGATGAACTATGTTATGTTGTATTCTTCCTTAACCATATGCATCCTTGTTAAATGATCTACGATGTAATGGCATGAGATCCTAATACTTATATATGAATATGATCTTCAAATGATTGGTGTGAGGTGTTAATGAATGCATGGTGCATGATGGCCTGTGGGCATGTGAGTATGCGTTGTTTAATACTACGTAATACTTTTGTTATTGATTGCTGGGGGTACGTTTTCCCAAAATAGTCTGCTGGTCTAGAGCTGAGTCAGTTTCGCGATAATCTTAGTCGTTCTACGATCGATGAAGTTCCGATGATTTGAAAACTTAAAATGAATTTCGTGAGAACTTAGTATGTGGGGTTTTGAACAAGAGTATCTTTTCATTCTTGGGCCCAAAGAATTGATTTTATCATTGGAATTTCATGATTTTGTAAAGTGGGTAAATACCCAAGATGTTTTAATGACGAATTATGAGGTTATGAAAAATATAAATTGTTTAAGCTTTGATGTACATGATTACTTTATTATTCCCAAGTGATGATTTGATATGGTGAAATTCATATTTCTACCATGAGTTGATATTTCAAGTATTTTCAAGATATGATTTATGGAACTTTGAATCGTTCAATATTGGTATACATAATAACCTTATTATCTTGTTTTATAGAATTGAGATTTTATGCCATAAATTGCATACCACTACTATGAAATTATCTTTCTGAGGATTCTTGATATAAGAGCCATGATTTGAGTTACATTACGACATACAAAATCTTACTATGATTCCAAGATCTTAAATGCTTTCCAAAAGCTATTGTCATGATTTGAATATTGAAATGAAAGAATGATCATTTGAGAATATTGATTTGCATCAGCAGGGTCGGGATAAATTATATTGATTTTAAGCTCGCAGAGACGAAATGCTTTGTTATTGATACCATGTTGATGTTGGGGAAAATTAAAATGTTTTGAGCTAAAATGTGTTGAGTTAGGAATCCATAAATTGATATGATTTGATAAATGAGAAAGATATTTGATTTGGTCTTTATGATAGACCCTTGTGATGTTGTGGTGGATTTCCTAACGCGTTCTGAGCTAGTCGGGGACTATTACTTAGCACCGAGAGGGAAATTTGGTATTTCCCCAAACCTATGTGCCACCGTAGGGTTGTTGATGATGATAATGTTGGCCGGAGAGCCGAATTGTGATTATGAAAGATTTAAGGTTTACTCCCTGGCAAGAGTACAACACTCCCGCCAATGGGAGTGCTCTCCCTAGGAGGGCAAACGTTGGTATTCCACGCATCTCACGTGGGGTTGTCGGTTATAGGAAACTCCCCTATCCATAAGAGTATGTTTGTTGAACTATCGAGTCGCTCTGAGTCTTGAGTTGATGAGTTTTGTTGTCTATGATGAGTCTTGAGAATTTATGATGAATATTGATGATTTCATGATGATTTATGGGATTTTACTTATGTTTTCCTCTCTATAATATTATGAGAATTATGGATAATGAAATTCAAGCCATGTGAGCCTTCATTCTCCGTACGCATGTTTTACGAAATCAAAGATATTATTCAAATTATTGCGTGCACCCCCATATATTCAGTTGCTTATGAGGAGTCATGGTGAGTTATGTAACTACTTCCCATGGTCTCTGTGTCAGTATAAATCTTCAGGATTCAGGGGTGTGAGTGCATTCGATTGATCAGTGTTGGTATCCTGTGATTCAGTAATGCAATACCCCAGTACAGTAGTGAGTTCCGAGGACAGTAAAGTGGTATCCGAGCTGTGGTATTTGGAGTCGTTATAATTGTTATAGTGGTTGTGAACTTTGCATTCTTATATTTGTTCTCGTTGGTTATTCTCATGATTATTCTGTTGATTAAATGTTCATGCATAAGCCCTTGCATTTAGCCTTCCCTGCTTGCATACTTAGTACATCTTAGTATTGACGCATTCGCGCTATGGTGTTCTTTTATTTTGGGGCACCATAGGTTCAGAGGAGTGAAACTTGGAGCATCTTAGAAGTCACTTGTCTAGTAGCAGTGGGTGCAGCAGTGAGTCCTCATAATCCGAGGATGTTGTTATTACGGTATTTGATTTTAGTAGACGGAGTTAGTTGGGGAATTGTCCCTTCAACTCCACAGTTCAGGCAGTTTAGAGGCTTTTCAGACAGATGTATTAGTGTGTGGTTTAAGGTATTGTATATTTCTAGATGTTTGAACCTTATGGCAAGTTTTCGAGTGTATTTTATTATATTATGCAGTGAACAGGTACAAATATAAGAAAAGTCTTAGCTTGTGGTCCTTCAGGATCATAAGCACCGTGTGGCGTTCCGATTCTTGAGAATCGGGGCGTTACAAACTTGGTATCAGAGAAAATATCAAGACTTATGGTAACATCATTATCTTTGACTTTCTTAAGTGAATGAATTCTTAATGTTTGGAAAAATAAACTCGAATCCCAAATCAATTTAAAATTTCTACGGTTCAATTTAAAGATTTTTGGAGCTAAAATTTGACCTAGGATTTTCCTATCCTCTAAATCTTGATGAAAATATAAATTTCATGGTCCAAATATGGATTATATGCACGAATTTTCGTCCAAGAAGGGGTATGTGAAATGACCAAAATACCCTCAAAATTCAAATAATGTCAAATCTATCCTTTGGTGGACTGTTTTGATAGGCTGAAGTAGATCGATCATAACGTTTTACTCCGACATCCAAATTGGATGAAACCAATTTCATTAGAAAGAGGACTCTTAGAGATTTCCTTTGATATATAGTAGATCACCCAGATCATTATGTACAAGGAGATATGATCGTTTGAAGTTGACCTTGAAATTCGCCTGGCTGCAGTAATTTTAATTTCCTGCACGTTTTACTGTTCACAGTTCGATCGGAATAGTCGTAGTTCGATCGGAATGGTCGTAACTCATCGCTCGAGTGTCCGTTTTTTATGATCTACATATCGTTGGAAATCTTATTCGATACTCTACGCAATGGTAGGTCAACATCTTAGAAATACTACACAGAAAATTTATAGATCGCTCTAAAGCGTAGAACTCGATACGTTTCTCACGAAATATTTACGAATAATATTTTCCGGGGTATTATAGTTTTGGGATAGTGTTCTCTAAAGTGAGAAGAGTATGCCTTATGGGGTTAGCTGTTTATATGGTGAATGAATAGGCTTGAAATTATATATGTAAGAATCTAAGTGTGGAAGTTAGGAATTATATGTGTTGATTGATAGAGATATAGCTGCGATTCTCATGGTGTGGAGAAGTTTAAGTTTAAGAGACGTGATATTTGAAGGCTAGAATGAGAATAGTATGTTTATTAAAGATTTTTGGATATTCATGTTATGTTTTAGAAGCTAAGCCTGAATCTTTGAAGAATGTAAGTTTGTGCACTCCAAACTAAGTATTAATATGTGAATGTGGTATTAGTAGCCTATGAAGAAATCGAGCAGATAATGTGTTTAGTGAGACAAGTAGGTGTTGAATAGAGTGTATGTATGTGTCGATGATTGTAGAGACTAAGGAAAGATAAGAATTGTATTATAAGAAATAACACTGGTATTAGCATCAGTAGTGAATTCATGCTTTCAGGAGCAGTTCTCCGGGATGAGTTAAGTTATCACTTATGTGTATCGTTGCGCCCCAGACTCTAGAGTAAATTGATTTTCGTTCAGTTTGGAGTTTAGACAAGTGTTTAAAAGTGTCTGACGATGAATTAAAGCTGAGAAGAGGAGGATAGAGAAAGTGACTAGGCAAGCCCTCAGAATCTGGTAGTGGTGCCAGTAGGTATGGAAAAGCAGTAAAGGGAGATAGTTCCCGACCCATTCTTATTTCAGTGAAATATGTCTAGAGGAACCTTGGGTCCTAAGGGGGAGATACCCCATAATGTTATAAAAATTTCATGTCCTAGCTCTTTCTATGATGTTAACCTCATCGTTCGTTGCATTTCTAGTTATGCTTTCGAGAATTTGGTATATTAGGTATATTCGTATTTAATATGCACGTTCAATAGAAAGAAACTCGAATTGTCGGCATGTCTGAACATGTATTGAAGAGATTGGTTGGGTTATGATTCTATACATTTGAGATGCATGTGTGTTGTGAAAATTTATCCATGAGTGGGTTATTGAATGTTTTATGCAATAGATGTGCATGACTAGTGAAAGTACACAGAGTATTGGTTGCTTCAGTCGTGTGGTCATGTTTTGAGATGTGTTGTTGTCTTGAATAAACCCAGTCGATTAGTGTTATTGATTTGGCCTTCACGTTCGAGGACGAATGTTTCCAAGGGGAAGATGATGTAATACCCCGTAAATTTTTTCGTCGAAATTTTGTGCGTAAACATATTGGGTCCTATCTTCTAGAACGATTAAAAATTTTTCATGTGGAATTTCCTAGAGTTAGACCCACCGTTGCGAAAATCATCGAATAATCTTTCCAACGATATGTGTATCATCCAAAATGGACACCCGAGCAATGAGTTACGAACATTCCGATCGAATGGTGAATAGTGATGAACAGTAAAACGTGCAGGAAAAAGTTCTGAGGCCAGGCGTATTTTTGCTCGAAATTTAAACGATCATAACTCCTTGTACATAATGAACTGTGTGAGCTGATATATATCAACGGAAATACCTGAGAGTCTTATTTCCAATGAAATTGGTTTCATCCAATTTGGACATCGGAGTAAAAAGTTATGGCCAATTTACTTCAGCCAATCGGATAGATCACTGAAGGGAAAATTTGACACTGATTGATTTTTAAAGGTATTTTGGTCATTTCCCATTATTGTAACCCTCTATATATACCCTCTTTGAGCTGAGAATTGTCATTCTTTTTCTCTCATTTCTCTTATATCTCTCTCTCAAATTATATGCATATATATATATAGAAAAAGAGGAGTTAGGGTAAGGGTTCCAATTGGGGGAAAATCGATTCAAGGCTTCGCTTCGCGAATTGCTTCCGTCAATCTCTTCGGCTACGAAATCGAAGGTATGTAAATGTTTATCTATGGATTCCTTTCGTCCATAGAGTCCAAGAATCCCTTTTTGAAAGTTCAAGTTATGTGTATATATATATATATATATTCTAGACTTTGATGATGTATATATATATATATGTTGATTGATATTTGATGGTTGAGATATATATGAGGATTATGTATGTTACTTGATATATATATTTATATATATGATGATTATGCATGTTGGTTGATATATATATATGAGTGGTGATGTTGTATGCTGGTTGATACATGCATGTGATGATTATGTGTGTTGGATGAGATATATGGGGTGGCGGAAAATATGAGAATTTTACGAATTCACCAATGCCTAAAAGTGCATGTAAGGTGTTTGCGGAATTGTCTAAGAGGCTATAAATTTACGTTCTTAGGATATAATAAGTTCTAAATGACTAGACTACTTTTTATGTATACGTTCAACATGAACTCCATGTTATTGTCTAAAATTGGGGATGTTGTGTGGAAGGCTTATGATACGGTTGTAAGTGCGGACGAGGGATTTAGTATGAGGAATTAAGATAAATGATGGTGTTGTAGCACATGTAATTGTTCATACCGACCTATGCCCTAAATGGTGCATGCAAGGTAATTATAGAAATCCCTAGTTGAAGAAGAATGGATCGTATGACCCCTTGTGATCAAAGTGATGAGTTCATACCATACTTGCATGCTACGTGTTTACTATGGTGCTTAAGGGAAATGATAAGGCCATTATGCCACGCTAAGTGTGAAATGTCTAATTATGGGTCGAATTGCATATATCAAGATCTTAAAGGAAAGAACCTTGAAAAGTGAATCATGATGTGTTGAATGTATGTTATTTGTGTGTATCCTGATTGGATGAAATATGTTATGTTGTATTCTTCCTTAATCGTATGCATCCTTGTTAAATGATCTACGATGTAATGGGATGAGATCCCAATACTTGTATATGAATATGATCTTCAAATGATTGGTGTAAGGTGTTAATGAAGGCATGGTGCATGATGGCCTGTGGGCATGTGAGTATGCGTTATTTTATACTACGTATTACTTATGTTATTGATTGCTGGGGGTACGTATGCTCAAAATAGTCTACTGATCTAGAGCTGAGTCAGTTCCGCGATAATCATAGTGGTGCTACGATAGATGAAGTTCCGATGATTTGAGAACTTAAAATGAATTCCGTTAGAACTTAGTATGTGGGGTTTTGAACAAGAATATCTTTTCATTCTTATGCCCAAAGATTAGATTTTATCATTGAAATTTCATGATTTTGTAAAGTGGGTAAATACCCAAGATGTTTTAATGACGAATTATGAGGTTATGAAAAAATATAAATTGTTTAAGCTTTGATGTACATGATTACTTTATTATTCCCAAGTTATGATTTGATATGGTGAATTTCATATTCTACCATGAGTTGATATTTCAAGTATTTTCAAGAAATGATTTATGGAACTTTGAATCGTCCAATATTGGTATACATAATAACCTTATTATCTTGTTTTCATGAATTGAGATTTTATGCCATAAATTGCATACCACTACGATGAAATTACCTTTTTGAGTATTCTTGATATAAGAGCCATGATTTGAGTTACATTACGACATACAAAATCTTACTATGATTCCAAGATCTTAAATGCTTTCCACAAGCTATTGTCATGATTTGAATATTCAAATGAAAGAATGATCATTTGAGAATATTGATTTGCATCCGCAGAGTAGGGATAATTTATATTGATTTTAAGCTCGCAGAGATGAAATGCTTTATTATTGATACCATGTTGATGTTGACGAAAATTAAAATGTTTTAAGCTAAAATGTGTTGAGTTAGGAATCCACAAATTGATATGATTTGATAAATGAGAAAGAGATTTGATTTGGTCTTTATGATAGACCCTTGTGATGTTGTGGTGGAGTTCCTAACACGTTCTGAGCTAGTCGGGGAGATTACTTAGCACCGAGAGGGAAATTTGGTATTTCCCCAAACCTATGTGCCACCGTAGGGTTGTTGATGATTATATTATTGGTCAGAGAGCCGAATTGTGATTATGAAAGCTTTAAGGTTGTACTCCCTGGCAAGAGTACTACACTCCCACCAATGGGAGTGCTCTCCCTAGGAGGGAAAACATTGGTATTTCATGCGGCTCACTTGGGGTTGTCGGTTATAGGAAACTCCCCTGTCCATAAGAGTATGTTTCTTGAACTATCGAGTCGCTCCGAGTCTTGAGTTGATGAGTTTTGTTGTCTATGATGAGTCATGAGAATTTATGATAAATATTGATGATTTTATGATGATTTATGGGATTTTACATATGTTTTCCTCTTTATAATATTATGAGAAGTGTGAATAATGAAATTCAAGCCATGTGAGTCTTCATTTTCCGTACGCATGTTTTACGAAATCAAAGATATTATTCAAATTATTGTGTGCACCCCCACATATTCAGTTTCTTATGAGGAGTCATGGTGAGTATGTAACTAATTCCCATGGTCTCTGTGTCTGTATAAATCTTCAGGAGTCAGGGGTGTGAGTATATTCGATTGATCAGTGTTGGTATCCTTTGATTTAGTAATGCAATACCCCAGTACAGTAGTGAGTTTCGAGGACAGTAAAGTGGTATCCGCGCTGTGGTATCTGGAGTCGTTATAATTGTTAGAGTGGTTGTGAACTGTGCATTCATATATGTGTTCTCGTTCGTTATTCTCATGATTATTCTGTTGATTAAATGTTCATGCATAAGCCCTTTCATTTAGCCTTCCCTACTTGCATACTCAGTACATCTTAGTATTGACGTATTTGCGCTATGGTGTTCTTTTATTTTGGGGCACCATAGGTTCAGAGGAGTGAAACTTGGAGCATCTTAGAAGTCACTTGTATAGCAGAAGTGGGTGCAGCAGTGAGTCCCCATCTTCAGAGGATGTTGTTATTACGGTATTTGATTTTAGTAGACGGAGTTAGTTGGGGAATTTTCCCTTCAACTCCACAGTTCAGGCAGTGTAGAGTCTTTTAGGACAGATGTATTAGTGTGTGGTTTAAGGTATTGTATATTTCTAGATGTTTGAACCTTATGGTAAGTTTAAGCATGTATTTTATTATATTATGCAGTTAACAGGTACAGATATCAGAAAAGGGTTAGCTTGTGGTCCTTCGGGACCATAAGCACCGTGTGGCATTCCGGTTTTCGGGAATCGGAGTGATACAGGTATTCGGACATGCTTGAAACTGCTGATGTTTGGATTAATGATTCGTGTGTAAATGTTTATTGAAAAATTTACTTGATGGAATTGTCTTATAACCTTAAGTGTACTTAAAAACTTGGTACATTGTGTTGTATGCTGTGAGGTTGTGTAAATTGATATTGGTAATACTTATTTATATTTATGTTGCTCAGGTACCACGCCAGTATATTTATATTTATGTTGGATCTTGTACCATGCCGGTACATTTATATTTATATTGGATCGGGTACCACGCCGGTACATTTATATTTCTGATGGATTGGGTACCACGCCGGTACATTTATATTTATGTTGGATCGGGTACCACATCGGTACATTTATATTTATGTTGGATCGGGTACCACTCCGATACGTTTATATTTATGTTGGATCGGGTACCACGCCAGTACATTTATATTTCTGTTGGATTGGGTACCACGCCAGTACGTTTATATTTATGTTTGATTGGGTACCACGCCGGTACGTTTATATTTATGTTGGATCGGGTACCACGCCGATACATTTATATTTATGTTGGATTGGGTACCACGCCGGTACGGTACATGAACATAGATTGTTCCCTGCAGGTCATGACTATTTGGGAAAAATTAAGTCCCATAGCATGTGTGTACATATTTGTGTTGATTTTGTGGATGTTTACGGTATGGTTAATACTCTTGATGGTTATGTGGCTTGTCTATGAGCACTGTTTGACCTGTTATTGTTGTATTGTTGATTCATTGAGAATTTTTTATGTGATGATGCCTGTCTACTTGTTATTTGATTTATGTTGTGTATATGTTGTTAACTTGAGTTGGCCTATGATACCTACCAGTACATAGTGGTTTTTACAAATACTACCCGGTACCCTTCTTTTGGTTGAGTGTAGAAATTGTTCTAGAGGCTCATACATGATCTCAGCTGTAGATTTTCATAGCAGATCTTGATCCAAGGGTGAGCACTTCGTCTGCAGGCTTCCATGAGTCATCTTATTTGTTCTTGTCCATCTTTCGGGCAATGAAACATTCTTTATTTTCTTTATCTTGGGATATCTCTTTAGACATGATCTTTGTTAGTAGTTCTTGTACGATGACTTTCGGGTCTTGGAAATTTTATTATGCAGTTTGTTGACTTCTGCATTAATAATGATTAGTTCCAGATTATTTTATTAAGTTGGTTTTCTGATAATATCATTTTAATATTGACTAAGTGATTGGGTAATGGTTTGATTTAGATGGTTCTCCCACAGGAAGGTTAGTGTGGGTGCCCCTCATGGCCATTTGGGTCTTGAGAAAGTTGGTATCAAAGCCTAGGTTGGTCGATCTCATAGTACAAGAATATGTCTATTAGAGTCTTACGGAATAGTACGGAGACGTCTGTACTTTTCTTCGAGAGGCTATAGGACACTAGGAAAATTCAAATTCTTCTTTCTTAGATGATATTACTTGATTTCAATTGGTATCTGGAGATTCTAATTGGTATCTATTTATAAGAGCAATGCCAAATAGAGTTCTGTAGATTGGTGTGTAGGGACCCACACCCAATCGTCGTAAGGCTATGAGGCATGTAGAAGTCATTTTTCTTTCTTTCTCTCCATCGTGTTGTCCTAATCTTGGACTACTAGATTGAATCCAATTGGTATCTAGAAAATTTCAATTGTTTTCTTAATAATTTGAAAAAAAGTCTAGGAGATTTCTATTGGTGTCTGTTAATAAGGTCTAAAAGTTATTGGTAATAGGTAAAGACTTGTGAAAGTTATCAATTTATAGATTGCTTGTGTTTGATATTTGGCTAAACTTGTGTTGCTAGATTTTTGTCATTGTTGTGAATTGTTTTTGTTAAGTGTTGAAAATTAATAAAGTTGTTTTTGTTGATAAATGTAGTAGGATTATTTGATTTCTTATTATTGTGAAACTAGAAATTCTATGGTGCTTACTTATTTTGGTACTATTATATTGATGAGAATGATGGAATGTGAATTGAGAGGATGATATGAGAATATGATGTCAAGAAAAGATGGTGAAAAAATGACATGAATAAAAGACTGAGGTGATATGTATTATCCGTAATGAGAGGTTCATGTTAATGATGTTATGGATGGACCCTTATATAGTTTGATTATTTAATATTATTTGGGGATCCTTGTGTGTTCCGGCCATTGAGGCTGTATTTAAATTTTTTCTGTGCAGTTCTATTATTGAAATTATAATAGGTTCCTTGTGGGGACTAGCTAAGTGACATTATCTTTTAGTTTCTTAAGTAAATGAATTCTTAATTCTTGGAAAAATAAACTCGAATCCCAAATAAATTTAAAATTTTTACGGTTCAATTTAAAGATTTTTGGAGCTAAAATTTGACCTAGGATTTTCCTCTCCTCTAAATCTTGATGAAAATATAAATTTCATGGTCCAAATATGGATTATATGCACGAATTTTCGTCCAAGAAGGGGTATGTGAAATGACCAAAATACCCTCAAAATTCAAATAATGTCAAATCTGTCCTTTGGTGGACTGTTTTGATAGGCTGAAGTAGATCGATCATAACGTTTTACTCCAACATCCAAATTGGATGAAACCAATTTCATTAGAAAGAGGACTCTTAGATATTTCCTTTGATATAGAGTAGATCACCCAGATCATTATGTACAAGGAGTTATGATCGTTTGAAGTTGACCCTGAAATTCGCCTGGCTGCAGTAATTTTAATTTCCTGCACGTTTTACTGTTCACAGTTCGATCGAAATAGTCATAGTTCAATCGGAATTGTCGTAACTCATCGCTCGAGTGTCCGTTTTTTATGAAGTACATATCGTTGGAAAGCTTATTCGATACTCTACGAAATGGTAGGTCAACGTCTTAGAAATACTACACAAAAAATTTATAGATCTCTCTTAAGCGTAGAACTCAATATGTTTCTCACGAAATCTTTACGAATAATATTTTCCGGGGTATTATAGTTTCGGGACAGTGTTCTCTAAAGTGAGCAGAGTATGCCTTATGGGGTTAGCTATTTATATGGTGAATGAATAGGCGTGAAATTATATATGTAAGAATCTAAGTGTGGAAGTTGGGAATTATGTGTTGATTGATAGAGATATAGCTGCGATTCTCATGGTGTGGAGAAGTATAAGTTTAAGAGACGTGATATTTGAAGGCTAGAATGAGAATAGTATGTTTATTAAAGATTTGTGGATATTCATGTTATGTTTTAGAAGCTAAGATTGAATCTTTGAAGAATGTAAGTTTGTGCACTCCAAACTAAGTATTAAGATGTGAATGTGGTATTGGAAGCCTATGACGAAATCGAGCAGATAATGTGTTTAGTGAGACAAGTAGGTGTTGAAAAGAGTGTACGTATGTGTCGATGATTGTAGAGACTAAGGAAAGATAAGAATTGTATTATAAGAAATAGCACTGGGATTAGAATCAGTAGGGAATTCATGCTTTCAGGAGCAGTTCTCCGGGATGATTTATCACTTATGTGTATCGTTGTGCCCCAGACTCTAGAGTAAATTGATTTCCGTTCAGTTTGGAGTTTAGCCAAGTGTTCAAAAGTGTCTGACGATGACTTAAAGCTGAGAGGAGGAGGATAGAGAAAGTGACAAGGCAGGCCCTCAGAATCTGGTAGTGGTGCCAGTAGGTATAGAAAAGCAGTAAAGGGAGATAGTTCCCGACCCATTCTTATTTCAGTGAAATATGTCTAGAGGAACCTTGGGTCCCAAGGGGGAGATACCCTATAATGTTATAATAATTGCATGTCCATGCTCTTTCTATGATGTTAACCTCATCGTTCGTTGCATTTCTAGTTATGCTTTCAAGAATTTGGTATATTAGGTATATTCGTATTTAATATGCACGTTCAATAGAAAGGAACTCGAATTGTGGGCATGTATGAACATGTATTGAAGATATTGGTTGGGTTATGATTCTGTGCATTTGAGATGCATGTGTGTTGTGAAAATTTATCCATGAGTGGGTTGTTGAATGTTTTATGCGATAGATGTGCATGACTAGAGAAAGTACGCAGAGTATTGGTTGCTTTAGTCGTGTGGTTATGTTTTGAGATGTGTTGTTGTCTTGAATAAACCCAGTCGATTAGTGTTCTTAATTTGGCCTTCACATTCGAGGACGAATGTTTCCAAGGGGGAGATGATGTAATACCCCGAAAAAATTTTCGTCGAAATTTTGTGCGTAAACATATTGGGTCCTATCTTCTAGAACGATTTATAATTTTTCATGTGGAATTTCCTAGAGTTAGACCCACCGTTGCGAAGATCATCGAATAATCTTTCCAACGATATGTGTATCATCCAAAATGGACACCCGAGCGATGAGTTACAAACATTCCGATCGAACGATGAATAGTGATGAACAGTAAAACGTGCAGGAAAAAGTACTGAGGCCAGGCGTATTTTTGCTCAAACTTTAAACGATCATAACTCCTTGTACATAATGAACTGTGTGATCTGCTATATATCAACGGAAATACCTGAGAGTCTTATTTCCAATGAAATTGGTTTCATCCAATTTGGACATCAGAGTAAAAAGTTATGGCCAATTTACTTCAGCCTATCGGATAGATCACTGAAGGGAAGATTTGACATTGATTGATTTTTAAACGTATTTTGGTCATTTTCCATTATTGTAACCCTCTATATATACCCCCTTTGAGCTGAGAATTGTCATTCTTTTTCTCTCATTTCTCTTATATCTCTCTCTCAAATTATATGCATATATATATATAGAAGAAGAGGAGTTAGGGTTAGGGTTCCAATTTGGGGAAAATCGATTCAAGGCTTCGCTTCGCGAATTGCTTCCGTCAATCTCTTCGACTACGAAATCTAAGGTATGTAAGTGTTTATCTATGGATTCCTTTCGTCCATAGAGTCCAAGAATCCCTTTTTGAAAGTTCAAGTTATGTGTATATATATGTATATATATTCTAGACTTTGATGATGTATATATATATATGTTGATTGATATTTGATGGTTGAGATATATATGAGGATTATGTATGTTACTTGATATATATATATATATATATATATGATGGTTATGCATGTTGGTTGATATATATATATGTGTGGTGATGGTGTATGTTGGTTGATACATGCATGTGATGATTATGTGTGTTGGATGAGATATATGGGGTGGCGGAAAACATGAGAATTTGACGAATTCACCAATGCCTAAAAGTGCATGTAAGGTGTTTGTGGAATTGTCTAAGAGGCTATAAATTTACGTTCTTAGGATATAATAAGTTCTAAATGACTAGATGACTTTTTATGTATACGTTCAACATGAACTCCATGTTATTGTCTAAAATTGGGGATGTTGTGTGGAAGGCTTATGATATGGTTGTAAGTGCGGACGAGGGATTTAGTTGGAGGAATTAAGATAAATGATGGTGTTGTAGCACATGTAATTATTCATACTGACCTATGCCCTAAATGGTGCATGCAAGGTAATTATAGAAATGCCTAGTTGAAGAAGATTGGATCGTATGACCCCTTGTGATCAAAGTGATGAGTTCATACCATACTTGCATGCTACGTGTTTACTATGGTGCTTAAGGGAAATGATAAGTCCATTAAGCCACGCTAAGTGTGAAATGTCTAATTATGGGTCGAATTGCATATATCAAGATCTTAAAGGAAAGAACCTTAAAAAGTAAATCATGATGTGTTGAATGTATGTTATTTGTTTGTATCCCGATTGGATGAACTATGTTATGTTGTATTCTTCCTTAACCATATGCATCCTTGTCAAATGATCTACGATGTAATGGCATGAGATCCCAATACTTGTATATGAATATGATCTTCAAATGATTGGTGTAAGGTGTTAATGAATGCATGGTGCATGATGGCCTGTGGGCATGTGAGTATGTGTTGTTTTATACTACGTATTACTAATGTTATTGATTGCTGGGGGTACGTATGCTCGAAATAGTCTGCTGATCTAGAGCTGAGTCAGTTCCGCGATAATCTTAGTCGTGCTACGATCGATGAAGTTCCGATGATTTGAGAACTTAAAATGAATTCCATTAGAACTTAGTATGTGGGGTTTTGAACAAGAATATCTTTTCATTCTTGTGCCCAAAGAATTGATTTTATCATTGGAATTTCATGATTTTGTAAAGTGGGTAAATACCCAAGATGTTTTAATGACGAATTATGAGGTTATGAAAAATATAAATTGTTTAAGCTTTGATGTACATGATTACTTTATTATTCCCAAGTTATGATTTGATATGGTGAATTTCATATTTCTACCATGAGTTGATATTTCAAGTATTTTCAAGATATGATTTATGGAACTTTGAATCGTTCAATATTGGTATACATAATAACCTTATTATCTTGTTTTCATGAATTGAGATTTTATTCCATAAATTGCATACCACTACTATGAAATTATCTTTTTGAGTATTCTTGATATAAGAGCCATGATTTGAGTTACATTACGACATACAAAATCTTACTATGATTCCAAGATCTTAAATGCTTTCCATAAGCTATTGTCATGATTTGAATATTGAAATGAAAGAATGATCATTTGAGAATATTGATTTGCATCCGCAGAGTCGGGATAATTTATATTGATTTTAAGCTCGCAGAGATGAAATGCTTTATTATTGATACCATGTTGATGTTGAGGAAAATTAAAATGTTTTGAGCTAAAATGTGTTGAGTTAGGAATCCACAAATTGATATGATTTGATAAATAAGAAAGAGGTTTGATTTGGTCTTTATGATAGACCCTTGTGATGTTGTGGTGGATTTCCTAACGCGTTCTGAGCTAGTCGGGGAGATTACTTAGCACCGAGAGGGAAATTTGGTATTTCCCCAAACCTATGTGCCACCGTAGGGTTGATGATAATGATATTGTTGGTCAGAGAGCCGAATTGTGATTATGAAAGATTTAAGGTTGTACTCCCTGACAAGAGTACAACACTCCCGCCAATGAGAGTGCTCTCCCTAGGAGGGCAAACATTGGTATTACATGCGGCTCACGTGGGGTTGTCGGTTATAGGAAACTCCCCTGTCCATAAGAGTATGTTTCTTGAACTATCGAGTCGCTCCGAGTCTTGAGTTGATGAGTTTGGTTGTCTATGATGAGTCACGAGAATTTATGATGAATATTGATGATTTTATGATGATTTATGAGATTTTACTTATGTTTTCCTCTCTATAATATTATGAGAAGTGTGGATAATTAAATTCAAGCCATGTGAGTCTTCATTTTCCGTACGCATGTTTTACGAAATCAAAGATATTATTCAAATTATTGTGTGCACCCCCACATATTCAGTTGCATATAATGAGTCATGGTGAGTATGTAACTACTTCCCACGGTCTCTGTGTCAGTATAAATCTTCAGGAGTCCGGGGTGTGAGTGTATTTGATTGATCAGTGTTGGTATCCTTTGATTCAGTAATGCAATACCCCAGTACAGTAGTGAGTTTCGAGGATAGTAAAGTGGTATCCGAGTTGTGGTATCTGGAGTCGTTATAATTGTTAGAGTGGTTGTGAACTATGCATTCATATATGTGTTCTCGTTCGTTATTCTCATGATTATTCTGTTGATTAAATGTTCATGCATAAGCCCTTTCATTTAGCCTTCCCTACTTGCATACTCAGTACATCTTAGTATTGACGCATTTGCGCTACGGTGTTCTTTTATTTTGGGGCACCATAGGTTCAGAGGAGTGAAACTTGGAGCATCTTAGAAGTCACTTGTATAGCAGAAGTAGGTGCAGCAGTGAGTCCCCATCTTCAGAGGATGTTGTTATTACGGTATTTGATTTTAGTAGACGGAGTTAGTTATTGAATTTTCCCTTCAACTCCACAGTTCAGGCAGTGTAGAGGCTTTTAGGAAAGATGTATTAGTGTGTGGTTTAAGGTATTGTATATTTCTAGATGTTTGAACCTTATGGTAAGTTTACGCATTTATTTTATTATATTATGCAGTTAACAGGTACAGATATCAGAAAAGGGTTAGCTTGTGGTCCTTCGGGACCATAAGCACCATGTGGCATTCCGGTTTTCGGGAATCGGAATGTTACAGGTATTCGGACATTCTTGAAACTGTTGATGTTTGGATTGATGATTCGTGTGTAAATGTTTATTGAAAAATTTACTTGATGGAATTGTCTTATAACTTTAAGTGTACTTAAAAACATGGTACATTGTGTTGTATGCTGTGAGGTTGTGTAAATTGATATTGATAATACTTATTTATATTTATGTTGGATCAGGTACCACGCCGGTATATTTATATTTATGTTGGATCTTGTACCATGCCGGTACATTTATATTTATATTGGATCGGGTACCACGCCGGTACATTTATATTTCTGATGGATCGGGTACCACGCCGGTACATTTATATTTATGTTGGATCGGGTACCACATTGGTACATTTATATTTATGTTGGATCGGGTACCACGCCGATACGTTTATATTTATGTTGGATCGGGTACCACGCTAGTACATTTATATTTCTGTTGGATTGGGTACCACGCCAGTATGTTTATATTTCTGTTTGATTGGGTACCACGCCGGTACGTTTATATTTATGTTGGATCGGGTACCACGCCGATACATTTATATTTATGTTGGATTGGGTACCACGCCGGTACGGTACATGAACTTAGATTGTTCCCTGCAGGTCATGACTATTTGGGAAAAAATAAGTCCCATAGCATGTGTGTACATATTTGTGTTGATTTTGTGGATATTTACGGTATGGTTGATACTCTTGATGGTTATGTGGCTTGTCTATGAGCACTGTTTGACCTGTTATTGTTGTATTGTTGATTCATTGAGAATTTTTTATGTGATGATTCCTGTCTACTTGTTATTTGATTTGTGTTGTGTATATGTTATTAACTTGAGTTGGCCTATGATACCTACCAGTACATAGTGGTTTGTACGGATACTACCCGGTACCCTTCTTTTGGTTGAGTGTAGAAATTATTCTAGAGGCTCATACATGATCTCAGCTCTAGAGTTTGAAAGAAGATCTTGATCCAAGGGTGAGCACTTCGTCTGCAGGCTTCCATGAGTCATCTTATTTGTTCTTGTCCATCTTTCGGGAAATGAAACATTCTTTATTTTCTTTATCTTGGGATATCTCTTTAGACATGATCTTTGTTAGTAGTTCTTGTACGATGACTTTCGGGTCTTGGAAATTTTAGTATGCAGTTTGTTGACTTCTGCATTAATAATGATTAGTTCCAGATTATTTTATTAAGTTGGTTTTCTGATAATATCATTTTAATATTGACTAAGTGATTAGGTAATGGTTTGATTTAGATGGTTCTCCCACAGGAAGGTTAGTGTGGGTGCCACTCATGGCCATTTGGGTCTTGAGAAAGTTGGTATCAAAGCCTAGATTTGTCGATCTCATAGTACAAGAATATGTCTATTTGAGTCTTACGGAATGGTACGGAGACGTATGTACTTTTCTTTGAGAGGCTATAGGACACTAGGAAAATTCAAATTCTTCTTTCTTAGATGATATTACTTGATTTCAATTGGTAACTGGAGATTCTAATTGGTATCTATTTATAAGAGCAATGCCAAGTAGAGTTCTGTAGATTGGTGTGTAGGGACCCACACCCAATCTTCGTAAGGCTATGAGGCATGTAGAAGTCATTTTCCTTTCTTTCTCTCCATCGTGTTGTCCTAATCTTGGACTACTAGATTGAATCCAATTGGTATCTATAAAATTTCAATTGTTATCTTAATAATTTGAAAAAAAGTCTAGGAGATTTCTATTGGTGTCTGTTAATAAGGTCTAAAAGTTATTGGTATTAGGTAAAGACTTGTGAAAGTTATCAATTTATAGATTGCTTGTGTTTGATATTTGGCTAAATTTGTGTTGCTAGATTTTTGTCATTGTTGTGAATTGTTTTTGTTAAGTGTTGAAAATTAATAAAGTTGTTTTTGTTGATAAATGTCGTAGGATTATTTGATTTCTTATTATTGTGAAACTAGAAATTCTATGGTGCTTACTTATTTTGGTACTATTATATTGATGAGAATGATGGAATGTGAATTGAGAGGATGATATGAGAATATGATGTCAAGAAAAGATGGTGAAAAAATGACATGAATAAAAGACTTAGGTGATATGTATTATCCGTAATGAGAGGTTCTTGTTAATGATGTTATGGATGGACCCTTATATAGTTCGATTATTTAATATTATTTGGAGATCCTTGTGTGGTCCGGCCATTGAGGCTGTATTTAAATTTTTTTTGTGCAGTTCTATTATTGAAATTATAATAAGTTCCTTGTGGGGACTAGCTAAGTGACATTATCTTTGAGTTTCTTAAGTGAATGAATTCTTAATGCTTGAAAAAATAATGAGTTTTAAATAAAAGTGAAAAAAACTAGTAGAGGTTGTTGATACCTATAGAATTTGATCGATGACTTTTCTGGAATGTGATATTGGTGATAAGACTGTCAATGACTTATAATCGATTTATTATATTGGGCCTTGCTTATGTGCTAGTGGTGTGGGAACCACTCTTAAGGTGATTAAGAGTTAAGTAAAGCTCATAATAAAAATATTGGTAGGTAGAAATAAGAATGACTCTACGTATCTTAAATTGGTGTAGTGATATAAGAGAGGTTTGAATTGACCATGAAATGTTTATCGTTGAAAAATATTGAGTTGGTGATTGTCAAGACATAAGTTGTAGCTGTGGATTTATGTATTAGGAAAAATTTTGAGAAGACAAATTATTGTTGACTTGACCTTATGGATGAATTATACATTTGCATGTCCCATAAGGTTGTTTGATACATTACACTTTTAGAGAAAGTAATTTCCATGATAGTGGCAATGCAAAATTGAATGGCTTAGTTACATTCATAAGATAATTATGAATGGTCCTGAATGAGAGAATAAATGAATTATTAATTGACATGATTGATTTTTCCTTGAGTGATACTCGGTGAATATTTCTTGTTGAGTGGTTATATGATTAGATGGATATTAACAATGTTGTAGAGAATAATGTGTTGTAGGCTCTAATTCTGTGGGACCCGTAAAATGGCATGTTATATCCCTTTTGAATCCTATTGCTTTTCATCTCTAGTTTAGATTAGTTGTAGCATGGTTATAATGTAAACCTATGTTTGGGATGTAGTTTTAGTATTTGAAGCATGATTGTATATTTAGCCTTATTGGGCTAGTGTGGTGGTCTAGAAACCGTAAGTTGGGTATAGTTGACTTGAGTACCCTTGTTTCTAGTCGAAGTTGCTATCTTAGGCTTTAATATGACTTACTTGACATCTAGAAGATGAACTAGTAGATATCTTAGCCTAGTTTGGGGCATAGGATGCCTATTTATGGACAAGGAGGATTAGAAGTGGGATAATTTAGCCACTTAGGCCTAAACTTGTGTTAAATTTTATGGACTTAGTTGTGGATGTTAGATATAGATGAGGCTAGTAAACATTAGAATAAGGTTATTCTTAACTTGGTAACTTGTATTGATGTTCCTAGATGGGGTTTTGAGTTATAGTTATGATAGTTCTTGTGGAAGTGAGATTGGGCATTTAGAGATGATATTCCTCCTAGATACGTCATGTGGCCTATAGAGATACTATTTTATCTTAGACTTGATGAATGGCCAATAGAGGTGTTATTTTCTCTTAGATATGAAAATTAGCCTAGAGAGGTGATATTCCTCATAGTTATGATGTATGACCTATTGATATAAGATATCCTATAGACTATTACATGTCTATTTATATCATGCCTCCAATGTGTGAAATACCTTCTATATGTGAGAGAATTAGAGATATGCTAAGGCTTATAAATATGATTATCGTTATGAATTTCGGATATATATATATGGGCCTAAGGCTGTGATTATGATATTATGACTATTCTAGATAAATTAATGGGACAAGGGTCATATTATGATAATTATTAAATATCCGATGAGTGTTTATCAGTGTAAAGGATACAATTACAATTTATGAATACATATATGTTTGTATACACATCTCTCTGGTATGGGACGAAGGAAGATACGGTATGTTGCTGACGACTTTGTTGATTGGCTACTGGTGATGGCATGCATAGATTTGGTACACTCATGAGCATTATATCGATAATTTATGTGATTGTAGCTAAAATATGATCTTACAATTGTTCTGCCTAATTTATGATTAAGCTATGTGGTAACTAGTTGTCTATTATGGGACTATTGCACTTGATGGCTAGGAATCTAATGTATTAGTTAATGGATCTTGCTTAGTTGAAACATGGTAACTAGCGATGGGTAATGCGTGACTTATGGTGAGGTCGGATCTAGCATAGGTAAAGATTAGTTGGTATTAATGACTATGTTTGTGATGTGGATTAGTCGATAAATGAGGAGTTGTGTGTTAATGAGGCTAGATAATGAGAGATGTGGGTAATAAGAGGTGACTAGTTAATAACTTTGAATAGTTTCTAAATGGTTAACTAATGAATAGTGAAGCAAGGATTAGTTGGTAAATGCTGATTAGATAATGAATGGTGTCAGTTAATAAAAGACGGTTAGGTGATAAATATTAATGTGTTGTCTAGTAATGATTAACAGATATAGGATGATTAGTTGATAATAATGAATGGTGGATAAATTTTAGTTTTGATCAAGTGATGAACCTTGACTAGATGTTAGATGTTGACTATTAAATAAATAATGGTTAGTTGTTATTCCGTGAATAAGGATTATGTGAAGGATAATATTTAGGCTAATAACTAAAGGTTACGTGATGACTAGCAAACTAGCGTTTCTATTATAATGCGTTGGTTAGCTAATAATGAGTAGTTGTTAAGTATTGACTAGATAGATATTCTATGGTGATATGACTATTTTTATGAGTATTTTAGTGTATATCATTCGGTAATGACTATTATGATGATATGTTGATATCCGGCAAGGCCGAAGGATACTACTAATGATGTGTTGATATCCGGCAAGGCCAGAGGTTGATTACGATGATGATTAACTTGATGAGGAAAGTTATAACGAGTTTTGATATTAATTGTGTACTTTGCATTCATTCCTACATGCGCATCGCCTATCACCAGTATGCACCTATATTTATCAAGTGGTATAGGACGGTTGCATATATATGAGTGAAGAATATGCCTCGTGTTGTTGTCTACTGATTGAACCTTTCGAGTCTGGGACGGTTGGGGAAGCATAGGCTCGTCTAGGTATTTGGATGTCGGCAAGTTGAGGACTAAGGAGATTGCATTTGTGAAGGTCCAGTGGAAGAATCTTCCTATTGAGGGGGCCACTTGGGAGACCAAAGTGGACATGAATAGCAAGTATCCACATCTTTTTGATGATTCAGGTAATTCCTTATTTTACCTTCTTGTCTTGTGTTTTCCCATTCGGGGACGAACGGTTTTTTAATTGGCATCTGATGTAACGACCCTTTCGGTCGTTGGTGAATTTTTTTTTCATCTTCTCTATTTTAGCGCTCTCCGTACTTTGTATATGTGGATTATGACTCACAGGATGAGTAGTATCAATTCCTGAGGTGTTTGAAAGTTATTGAGTCATTAGTTGGATTATTACGTTTTAATAAAGTCAAACCCAATCATGGTCAATCTTTGACCGAGACGACCTCGGGTTAGTGTCGTAGTATCTTTTAATAGGTTTGGGATGTACATAGTTAATGTATTTATATGTCTTTCCGAATAAATTTTGACGATTTATTAAAAGTTTTAAGTATTTTAAATAATTAATTTAATTAGTGATTTAGCGGATCAAAATTATAATTTATTTACTTATGTGGTCTTTACAAAAACCAATTAAGTAGTTAGAGTTTATCATTTACAATAACAATGGAGTCAGAAAGTTGAGAAAAAGGAAGAGGGGCACAACAGTTTCTACACTGTTTCACGTTCACTGCTTGAGAAAAGAGTATCTACGCTTCAGGTTGGTTCATGGTATCCTTGTTGTTTATTTATTTGTCGAATTTTTCTTGTAATTATGATGTCGGTATAATTATGTTAACGGGGTTAAAATTCTTGAAAATTGCTACGAGTATTAGTACGTGAATGATGATATCAACCCGTATATATAAGAATTTTCTTTACAGTGGTTTTAGAATCTATTAACACATAATGATTTAATAATGATTTACCAATCACTATACTAATGGGTTAATTTGATGAATTGTTTTTCTTTGAAATTATAAGAAAAAGTAAGGGAATTGGCTCAATTGCATAATGGAGGGGTAGATTATTAAGTTAATATTTATAATTGTAGTTGGTTTTGGCTGCAAGTGGGTGAAAGATTCACCATTGAAACCAACCAATCACGCGATTGGTGGTTGGATGCAATTGAATGTTTCATGTTTCACTTTGTGTACCTTTGAGAATCAGTGGTCAATTACAATTATAATCATTGGTGTAATGACGCCTATGTCCCTATCAACTGGAACTTTCTGAAAGTTCCAGTTTATGAAATTTATTTTATTTTGATTCACATTTTTATCGGGATTTATAGCTATTAAGGTTTAGGTTTAGAAGTTTTAGAGTAAGAATTTATAAATGAGCGTCTTTAGAATCGTACTTTTATAGGGATTATATTTTTTAACAGATTTTAATCATTTGGAGATCTTACGGAAGGGCAAGACCCTTACAAATGAGCTTCCACTTGGATTCTTTGATGGGGTAGGTTATGGTTTAATTAGAGATTAGACTCAACTTAATTGTGTGTATACTCCTAAATTGGATACTTGTGGATTGGTATTCGGACATGCTTGAAACTGTTGATATTTGGATTGATGATTCGTGTATAAATGTTTATTGAAAAATTTACTTGATGAAATTGTCTTATAACTCTAAGTGTACTTGAAAACTTGGTACATTGTATTGTATGCTGTGAGGTTGTGTAAATTGATTTTGATAATACTTCTTTATATTTATATTGGATCGGGTACCACGCCTGTACGTTTATATTTATGTTGGATCGGGTACCACATCGGTACGTTTATATTTATGTTGGATCGGGTACCACGCCGGTTCATTTATATTTCCGTTGTATCGGGTACCACGTTGGTACGTTTATATTTATGTTGGATTGGGTACCACGCTGGTACGTTTATATTAATGTTGGATAGGGTACCACGCCGGTACGTTTATATTTATGTTGGATCGGGTACCACGCCGGTACGTTTATATTTCTGTTGGATCGGGTACCACGACGGTACGTTTATATTTATGTTGGATCGAGTACCACGCCGATACGTTTATATTTATGTTGGATCGGGTACCACGCCGGTACGATACTGTAACACCCCGATTCTCTGAACGGGAACGCTACACGGTGCTCATGACCCCGAGGGACCACAAGCTAACCCATGACTGATATCTGTACCTGTATACTGTAAATCATGATATAATAATGCGGAATACATAAAACTGTAAGGACATAATGTTCAACTGAATAAAACCATGTGGGTGAAAATACCCAAAACAACTCAATCTGAAACCTAAGTCTGAACGTATAACTGAACATAAATCTGAAAGAATCTAAACTATTTGAATAAGGAGTTAAGGAACATGTCTCCAACTAACTCCGTAAAACTAAACTGAAAAAATAAATAAATGTATCAAATCATATTCTCCTTGAATCAATGAGGACTCACTGTGTCTCTGCAACTGGAATGCTACCGCTACTGCTGGGCTGGAGCTCGTGTCTCGGAACCTATGGTGTAACATGAAAAGAAAGCACCATAGTGCAAATGCGTCAGTACAATTGGAGTACTGAGTATATGAGGAAGGTAGGCTGAACATAAAGGGTTTCATGCATGAACAACATTGACTGACTAATATGAACGTGGGAGTGCAAACACACATATATAAAAACTGGGACCGTGAATACGTGATAGCATGACCTGTAAGCTAATATATGGTTTACTGATAACTGTCATGACTGATACTGCAACTGATAACATGGAAGACTATATCTGACAGTCCTGTATATACTGAGATCTGAAGAACGCCCTGAGTTTTTTTACTGAGACTGATACTGAAACTGTGGGAGGTAGTGTTTAACCGACATGCCCCATGTATGCCGTTATGGCTAAGCTGGGGTCCAATATCTGCCCCGACTTGAGGGGTATCAATACCGTGCCACGAGTAAGGACAGCCTATGAGTGACCCTTATCTGGCAGGTACTCAATAAGAATGGTGGGAACCCTAAACTGACGGGTTAAGCCACCTCATCAACCCTAATCTGACGGGATAAGATGTCTCAACCTACGCTGGATACGTAGTTCTGGAACACAAGGATGACTACTAAGAATCACACTCTGAACTGGCGGGTGAGTTCCCATCCTTGGGTTCACTCGGTGCTAACCTCTACTCCCATCTGGAGGGACTAGACATGAATAACTGACTATACATGACTTAATCTTACTGAATTCCGCTGACTGGCGGAATGTTACTGATATCTGAAAACTGACTGAGATCATGAGGTTTTCCTGAGTCACATGACTGACTGAAGTCTATGAAATCATAGCTTGAGTTCGGATATCGTGAAACATGACATGGCTCTAGGCACACAACTATAGTTTTTGGGTACGAATACCCCCAGGACTTGATAGGAGGAAACTGACACACATGACATGACTTGATCACAAGATTTGAGTCCACAATTCACAATATCATGAGCATCTCATATAACATCTTCAATTCAAGAAAATAGAATGGGGATCACGTTGAACATAAACTTAGAACATGGAATAGTCATTTAGGGCTTATTATGTCATAAAAGCATGATTTCTATTCCCTTAGGTATTTCCACAAACACCTTACATGCACATCTTAGGCATAGGTGGATTCATCAAGATTTCAAACATTCAACCACCAATTTTATATGTTTATACGTTAAATACCACCATATCCTCACACAAAACATATAAAGATCCCATCTTAGGCATCATCAAACTCCAACCACATGAACATTAACCACCAAAAACATAAACATCATAATACATAATTTAGAAGATGGTTCTTGAGCTTCATGGACTAAAGGAGTCCATGAATCAACTCACGTATACCTTAGAAGGAAGATTCTTGATGATTGATGGAGGAATTACCTTGAAATCGGATCTTCACGATTAATTATGCAAACCTAGTTTTTTTTCTCTTTTAGTGCTCTTGGATGATGAGCTTTGAGATGATAATAGGGTTGTAATATGTTTAGAAGCTATATATTTCGTAGGGTTAAGTTTAGGGACGTGTAAGGAGTGTTAAAGTACTTAATTACCCTTAAAATAACTCAAAACAGAGTGTTTTTGGCACCTGGAACTAACTTAGGCGGCGTCCAAGTAATTTCCCAAGCTAGGTTGGGTGGCGCCTAACCAATCGCCTATGTTTGGTTGGGCGGCGCCTAACCAATCGCCTATCCTTACTGTCTCTCACGAAAATGGGCATAACTTTTCGCTCGGGTACTGGATTAAGGTGAAATTGGCATCTTTGGAAAGACAATTCGATTATCTACAATTTGGTGGATCTAAATCTGTCAAAATACCATATTAACATCGAGTTATACTCGTTAAAATATGACCCTTACAAAATCGAATACTAAAACTTGATGGATTCAAAAACTCTTAGCTTACATCACTCTAAGCGACTCATATGAGCATTCTTAAGACATCGCAAGCTACATTATTGCTAGGATATTCATTGTAATTCATGGACTAAAATTCTACTCACAAGATAGGAGGTTTCATATGTAGGAAAACTTATTCACTTCCTACCTTAGAAACATGCGGGGTAATACAGGTACATAAACATAGATTGTTCCCTGAAGGTCATGACTATTTGGGTAAAAATATGTCCCATAGCATGTGTGTACATATTTTTGTTGATTTTTTGGATGTTTATGGTATGGTTGATACTCTTGATGGTTATGTGGATTCTCTGTAACCACTGTTTGACCTGTTATTATTGTATTATTGATTCATTGAGAATTTGTTATGAGATGATGCCTGTCTACTTGTTATTTGATTTATATTGTGTATATGTTATTAACTTGAGTTGGCCTATGATACCTACCAGTACAGAGTGGTTTGTACTGATACTACCCTGTACCCTTTTTTTGGTTGAGTGCAGAAATTGTTCTAGAGGCTCATACATGATCTCACCTCTAGAATTTGATAGCAGATCTTGATCCAAGGGTGAGCACTCCATCTCCAGGATTCCATGGGTCATCTTATTTGTTCTTGTCCATCTTTCGGGCAATGAAACATTTTTTATTTACTTTATTTTGGGATATCTCTTTAGACATGATCTTTGTTAGTAGTTCTTGTACGATGACTTTCAAGTCTTGAAAATTTTAGTAAGTAATTTTTTAACTTCTGCATTAATAATGATAAGCTCCAGATTATTGTTATTAAGTTGGATTTATGATAATATCATTTTAATATTGACTCAGTGATTGGGTAATGGTTTGATTTAGATAGTTCTCCCACAGGAAGGTTAGTGTGGGTGCCACCCATGGCCATTTAGGTCTTGACACCTATCCTCACCCTTTTGATATGCAATGCCGAGCACCTTGAAACTATCAAAAGCTTTTACATATTGCTTCTTCTTGCTAGTCATGGATGACACTTGAATAGATGTGTCATTCAAAAGGAGGAACTCACTTTCCTTGGTTATTGATGCATCAAACTTCTCATCCTAGGCAAAAATATTTTTGTAAAATATTTTTCCTCTAGGAAAATAAATTTCTTAAAAAATGATAAAAATGACTTAATAGAAGTAGGTAAAATAAGTTATAAGGGACATTATGTTTATCATATCTTTCCACCATTAATCGTTCCCAGCCCCTACACTTATGACCAATTTCTTTTACTTTCTCAGTGTAAAGATGGCGCCTTTTTCATTCCATCAACTCAATGTGATTCTTTCCTTTTTTCTATACTCTTTAATTTCCTCCTTACAATTTTTTTTGAGTTTTTTCAACGTTCTTGTTCTTTCTGATAACATCAACTTGATATCATATCAACTATACATAATTTAGATGTTAATTTATAGGTATTGTCTTTTCTATAAGTAGATTTAAATTTAAATATGTATTATAGATTTGGTATTTTCCCTTTGGCTCCATCAACAAAAAGAAGATGAATATACATCATTTTATATACTTCAAAGTTTGATACTTGAAACTTGTCCCGGTGTAGAATAGCCACTCTTTTTTCCTTATCCTCACATACACTACTACTTTCATTTGGTTTGCGTCATTAATACTCTTTACTTGTTAAGAAGCCAGAATAAGTAACTTTTGACCTTAAATTTGATCAGATCAAGCCAATCGATAATGCATTCAAAGCCATCCAAGAGTCTCCCTACTGGGATTCTTTGGGTGATGTTCGTAAATGAATAGTTGAATGTAAGATCATGTATTTCTTTTCCTTTAATCTTTTAAAATTTGTGAGGCAAGGTGTCTTATGAAACAATCAAAAAAAGAATTTGATTCTCCACTGTTCAGATATTCAATTCTCTCTTGCTTTTTCAAAATATGATTTTATGTTACCTCAGTAGCTTCTTAAATTCGTCCATAATAACTCGTAATGATCAAACAACCTATATCAGTTTAGAAGTATATATTTTACTACTTGGTCCTACAATATCTAAATTATTTGTTATATAAACAACGTAAACAGAAAAAATGGTGTGTGTTCTAGACAAAGCGCACAAACTAAGCAGTGAATAGAAATAAAATAAGTTAAAATAGTTTACCTGGCCGAAATATTCTTATATTGAAATATCATATTGCTTCTTAAGAAGCTCAATTAACGTAGCAACAAATTAGGTTCATATAAAAATTATATAGGAAGGAGAAGTTGCAATATAGTAAAATTTTATCCTTTTATCAGTCCCACAAAGGTGAAAATTATTAAGTTACATTAAGACGAACATTGTCACTAACAGTTACGCATGATTCACATTTTTCTCTACCACAAAAATTTAACATAAGATTAACAAAAAACTGAAATAATGTCTCTACTTTTGTAATGGAATCAATAAGGGAGAGATATTACATACCCATTATGTGATGTATATTCTCCCCTCTCACTAAGCCAAGTTCAACCTCACAACACTGTCTAAAATATTCTTTCCATTTATTTCTAGTGCCTAAATGGATACAACAGATTTCAACATTTCATTCATAGGGGATCAAAAGTTAAAAAGCCAAGTTTGAAATGAATGACGTTCATCTTCTGTATAAAATTATGGAAGACATCATAATCTTTAAAGTTCCTATTTAGGTTCATGGTCATGTGAAATTGATGCATATCATATCTATATATTTACACTATACATGTGAAGTAGGATTTATATTGCTTGCATCTACTCTAATAGTAGAATAGAGACTTAATTAAAGGCTAAAAATTAACTTTAGAATCTTTCATAGTTTTCTTTTTGACAAACTTAGAAATTTTAATTGATTTATTTCACTTGAAAGTTAAAATAATGAAGATGATAAGAATGAGTCATACTTTAATATACAGTGGCATTTTGTAGATCATAAGAAACCTCAACAAGCATACATCAGATTAGTTATTTATGGACATAATAGCTACCTTCTGTGCACCTTGACAAGTAGTGACAAATTCAATATGACCGTAGACCTGAAATGAACCACCCTCATGTGTAAAAAGGTGCACTTTACGAACTTTTCCAATATTTTTAAAGAAATCCTACCTGTAAAAATCTTCTTTTATATGTCAAAGATTTTATTCTATAGACAAAGCACTGAATAAAAGTTCAATAAAGACTCACACATCCGCCTGTTCAACTAAATAGGGTAGATGTCCAACAAACAATATTTGGGAGTTTAAGGTTTAGAAGTAATAGAAAATTTTTGCTGCATTTTAAACAAAGAAGATTAAGTAAATTTATAAAGCTCCACTCACAGATTTAGTAGGGACGTCTTTAAGAATAATATCTTCTATGACATCCTTCTCAAAAAACTGCCTAGTCTTAATCTGCATACAAGTAATATGGTTGATAGAAAGCATAAAAAATAATGAAGTTCCTTTTGTTTTTTATTCAAAAATACTAAAGCACAATCAATACACAGTAAAATAAGGCATTAATACCCTAAAATTTTAATATAATTTTAAAAAAATAGCCGCAAATATGATAAGTGTAAAAGTCTTCGCCTTCCATTATTATTTTTGTTCTTGATGTCAATTTGAAATTCTTTCATAGAACAACTTTAAAAATAATCACATGCGGGTACAAAATCCAAATGAAAAACATGAAGAAGCATATTTGTATAAATCAAATTACAAAGGTGCCCTAGTTAGTTTATACTACATATGGTACAATTTGTTTGGTGCAGTATTTGTACTTCTTTTGTTTGCTTATTCACGCTTCAGTTGCCGAGTATGATTGGATCTGTCTAAATTAGTAATCTCTAAGAAGAAACAGAATCAAAGATATTATATTCAGAAGAATTCAAAATTTAACCTTCACCTTTAAATGAAATTCTTTTTAATAAATAAAATCAGACAGATTTGAATAGTAACTCGAAGACCCTTTCAGTCATTTGAAAAATCTTCACTAACCTTCTTCGGGGAAAGACCGAGTGGACTAAAAACTCATATCTCTGACTTTACCTCCAAGGGGTTGAATTGTGATGGCATTTCTGTATAGTTGTGAAGCAGAGACGATAGAAGTTAATTTCTTGTTCAGTAGAACACATGCTAAACATTAGTGTTTCCATGTGTTTTCATGAAGAGGATAAAGTACCATTGTGTAGTACCATTTAAATTGCTTGTGGTACAATAATTTAATGTTATGATTGTCCCATACTTTTTGGCTTATAAATAAGAGAATACCCACACACATATATATATATATATATAAATATATATTATTTTGAAAAGTTTAATAAGTCTCTTGATTCATATAGTGTTTTTTTCTGTTTTGAAAAGATAATGCAAAAGAATATTTTTTGGAGATGAATTTTTAATTCAAGATGTGCATAACCATGACATATTTCATGTCTCATTTTCAATTGAGTTAATTCGTAGAGTAGATATTAGCGAATTAAAGGAAAAAACGGAAAGAGAAGAAAAAGCAGAAGAGTGAGTAATCCAAAGAAGAATTATACCAAGTTAAAAAAAAAATAGCATTATGAGTTGAATTCTACTAAAAGGAGTAGGTTTATAGTTTCAAGCATAGTTGCTGCAACATCCCACTGTCAAATAACCCTCATTGTGATTTTAGAATTTTTTTGTGCATTAATTATTTTGTCCCTCTTTGTAGTGGCCTTATCTGATTTACGTATTTGGGGATGGTTGGCATTATCTCTGATGCATTCGGGAGTGTATTATTTGAGTTTATAGTTTTGAGTATCCTTAAAGAATAGGTTTTACTTCAGTTAATGTTTTGTGATTCGAGTCTATAATGAGGATTCTAGCAGTTTCATTAGATCCAGAATATTGATTTTGAGTTAGTAATGAAATTGTTTTGAGTTTGAAATCCTTATTTTGTATTTCGATCCGCCATTTAAAAAATAATGTATTTTAGCCAAAAGGGATCTCAGGGTTTAATTTATTTTAAATGAATTTTTTTCATAAATTTAATGATTTCATTCGATCTTGAATGCACGATTGATTAGTATTCATAAGGTTCTAGATAAGTTTCAAGGTCAAAAATAATTTATTTGAAATTGTTAGTTGTTGGCCAATAGTGGACTGTGGTAAAGGACGCAGTCAGCACATGGTCAACTTTACTGTAAATAGCCCAATTTTTTACTTTTATTCCCTTTTACTCATTTTCACCATTTTTAACATATTGGGAGCTCAGTAGGGAGATTTTGGAAAATATTTCTTGCATAATTTTGCGTGGGTAAGTTCCTAACTAAATTCTAAACTATTTTCTACCAACTTTATCATCTAAATTCTTCTGAATCTAATTTTTTTTAAAATTATTTTGGGGGGTTTTCACCCAAGTTAAAAATTGGTATCTTTCATTTAAACTTGGATTCTTACTCATTTTTTTTTGAGTTTTCACACATAGAGTCCTTCCCACTAGAGAATTATGATTTTCAATAAAAATTTCATTTCTACCTTTTAAATTTTGATGGATTCTTGGGGTTTCTGCTGATAAAGCTTGAAAATAGATTTTCTTTATTTTGGACTTCATTTTTAGCTCATTTTTGTGTGGGTTTTCAACTGTAGGTTCCTATGTTATGCGTAACATTTTTCTAAAATAAAATTCAAATTTTGAGTTTTTATTTTCAAAATCTATTTTTAGGGTCTGTTTTGGACCCATCTTAGATATGGTCGATATCGGTATCATTGGAATCCTTTTGACTTGTAGATGTTAATTTTGAATATATTAATCATGTTTGGAGAAGATTCAAAGGAGTTTAGCTTTCGATTGAGGCTTTGAGAAGTAGCTGGACTTGTGGTTCTTCTTTAAGGCAAGTTGAGATATACCCTGAGTTATTCCAAAGTGCTTATATATTATCTGTGTTTGTTTGTGTATTCTGATTCATTTAGGATTGGGGTTCCTCTTAGATGAAATGATGAGAACCTTCATGGGTACCAAAGTCTTAATAATGAATTGTATTTTTATTATTGCCTTGATTATTTAGTATTACTACTTGTCACTATCCTTAGGGTATAATGTAGATAGATAACTTTGTGGTTTTGAATAATTCATATTGGATACCTAATTTAGAGTTTGAACTATGTTTAATGAATTTTGACATAATGATTAAGGTTTTAGTGACTTTTTAAGGTGTAATTATGTTATTATCGTTATTTCATGGAATGAGTGAGGTGTCAAGGATACTTAGAGTATGAATAAACTTGTAATAGTTGATGAAACTTACTCAATAGAATAGGGTAGGTTTGTGCAGTCTATCATTTATTGTTATTGAGATTGTTATTTATTTTGTGTTGCCCATGTGGGGATTATGTGATTATATATATGCACTTGAGTAATCATTTATGATCATGTGTCGAGTAGGGGATTATATGCATATTGCTTTATTTTTTATTTGAGAGAATATATTATTATGATTCCCATGATGTTATTAGTCATGTTTATATATTAAATACCCTATTTAATAGTATGTCATCACCATAGGACTTATTTGCACATTAGAATATCTTATCTATTATTTTGTCTCTTGGGAGGGGGGTCGACTTGACATTATAGGCCTTATTTTAGCCTTTATTTACATTATCACTATAGTGATGCCTGAGTGAAGGGTTGGAAATGATATTATTGATTGATTACATGACTACTTATTCTAATGGTGCCAAGTGGAAACTAATATCACGAATTGTTGATACTTTGAGTTGATTCTGAGATTACTTATACATGTATTGAATGGACTTATTATGTCCATACTGATTGGTTGTGAGAATTACATCATCATATCACGCATGCATATTCATGAGACATTGGTGGCAGTGAGATATTTTGATTTTCATAAGAAAATGAGACACTTTATAAAATGTCTATAACCAGGAATGTGTCGGTAAGATTGATGTGAGACATTTAATGGGATATTACGGGTAACTTGATCCTTGAACATTAGACAGAGAGATGGATTGAGATTATGAAAAGTATATGGATTGTGAACCCTCTATGGGTCCTACCTGGTAGCTGTGAGCTTAGTGGTTGAATACAAAAATTTATGTGATACCTTGTAAACATTCATCATCATCACTATGTTAAATTACATTATTTTCATTGCATTACCTTCCTTGGTTTGGTTTGATACTCTGTTAGTATTTTCTTTTGTACTATAATACTTCCATAGAAACTTGATTATGATATTGTATTTGAGTATTGATTTTACTTCATTACAATATCTTATTTATTTTAATATTGGTTGGGAGGTTGAGGTATTATTATACTTGGAGTATGATGGTGGCTTGACCAAAATATAGATGGGTATCACCTTTTGGTAGCATGAGATACACCTTTATATACATACATTTTTCCTGTTGCTATCCCATAGTATTGGTTAATGATAATTGATTAAGACTATTATTTATAATTCTTCTTTATAAATGAATACCTTTGTGGTTGAATATAAATGAATAGTTTTGACTCACCTGGATTAGTGTGTCTACACTACTTTTAATATATTTGTTGACCGTTGTATTAGGTTACCCTAATAGGATAAGGTATTGGGATTTGGTAGGGTATAGAGTGATTGACAATCCTTGGGTAGTTGGGATGGTGGTTCTCACCATCACTTTGTATTAGGGTCGGTTTTCAATTATTCCTGCTAAGTACATGTGATTTCATACTCACTCTGGCTTTGTTTTATTTTTTATTTTTCTACACACCATGCAGGTATTGGATCAAGTAGCAATTTGTAGATTGGCTTCTTCTAGTATTATTATTGTGGAGATTTAGGTAGTGGCTGAGGGACTTCAGGACTTCAAGACTTCTCAGATCTTTCTATTTATGCCTTATGCTTTATTTATATCTAAGATATTCTAGAAGATCATTATTTCTATTTTATATTAGAGGCTTATACTAGTGACAACCAGAGTTGGGATGTATCTTGAATATTTACTTCTTATATATATATATACATACATATACTGGGGATCATTTTTTTTTCTTCCCCTTCTGATTTACTTGATTATTGAGTTTGGGTTGGGATATGATTGCTTTTATGGAGGATATGGCAAGTGTTCACATGCCTATTTGGATTGTGACAAATTCGTATTATCTCCCTAGGTCTATCGGTCTCATTATTACAAGACGAGATTAGTAGATTCTTGCAGATCAATAAGGAGACGTATGTTATATATCATTAGGAGGCTATATGACTTTAGGTCCCATTTTTTTCTTTTATCATACCTTCATAGCTTTGTACAACTCAAAATCTCTTATTCTTGTCCTATAGATGGTGAGCACACGTTATTTCTTAGATCGTGATTCAGAGAGTATTCCTTCGGTATGTTATAGGAATAGGGTTTGAGGTTGTGGTCAGATTAGGATGTTAAGACTAGAGTGAGGTCGAGTTAAAGTTTCCTCTTTAGGTTCTAGAGTTGCTAGTGGTGGTAAGTCTATTGAGTTAAAAGGGTTAAGGTATATGCAGACACCACATGTGGCCATACTTATGATTGAGGATTGTTTGGTTCGAGTGTTGGGTATCCCTTAGAGGGTGGCTCCAAGATTTGTCCAGCATGCTACTTTAGGGCTTCAAATTCTCAATGTAAATGTGACTACTACAGGGTCTCCTTGTCTTGATATGATATTACCAGGGACTACTCCACATCCAATGACTTTTAACCTTTATGTAAATGAAATGATAGAGTAGATATGTAAGGTTCATGAGGACAAATCCTCCCCGTTTCAATGTAGATTTTTAGGTTAGATGCTTATATGTTCATTCTCGGTTGTCGTGAGAGGTTCCATTGGTTGTACTTGATGGATTCTAATGGAGTAGACTTTACTTTTTTCTAGTTCTTTTGGCAAACTGGATAGTGATATAGGACATGTATAGAGAGTAGACTAGTTGGATCACCTCCTCTTTTGTGGGATAAGTTTGCTCTATTGTTTTTAAACAACATTATATGTAGGTATGAGAGGATTTCAGTCCGGGGGACAAGGATTTTATGATCATAATTATATGCTTGATAGAGGTCAGGATCTTTATGGTTATGCTCGAAGAGGGTTAAATCAAATTGGTTATTAAGGTTCTTCAGGCCAAGTTCAGTGGGCACCTATTTCTTTGAGTTGTTTCTTATGTGCAGATCCCCATCAACATAGTAGAGATTTATCATGGATTACATATATAGATGCTTCACCAAATGCTTTAAGAGATGATAAATCTTGGTATCATGTTCCATAGAATGGATCCGAGGAAGGAGCTTCTACTACAGTAGTTGTAGATATGGTTCTTGGTGCACCTTCATTATGCCTTAGTGGTATTTGAATCTTGTTCTATATTCTCCTATATGTTTATCTATTTGGAATGTAGTCGTAATATGATTTGTGTAATTTTGCTGGAGCCATTGATAATTTCTACCCGAGATGCTTCCTTATCGGTGGATCAGGTTTATCGATCTTATATAGGATCTCGCTCAGTGTAGATCACTGGTTTTTGTATGAATTCTTGGGTATTCTGGATTTTGGTGTTTTGGGTATGGTGTCCTTGATGGTTATGTTGTGGAATAGTGGTGGATGAATTATAGGTTATGGAATACTATAGATGGTAGAATGGATTGACCTCTTGGTTTGGCATTTCGAATTATAGCATGCCTAGTGGTACTCTCTAGTGGTAGACCTTGTGATAGCCTAAACTTGTGGTGCAACTGATTGAAAAGGACTGCGAGTAAAAGAATCTAGTTGGATAAGAAAAGATTTCAGGCAGTGGGGCCTCATGATTTGTACTTTCTTAGTATTTGGACTTTGCTTGTGTGAATACACTAATTGGTATTGAGATACTCTGCGTTCAGATTTGAAAGATTTCAGCTCATGAGGATGTTAACTTTTGTCATTACCCAATTTCGCAGGTCATGATGACACTTACTATAATCCACTAATATGTAATCCAACATACAATCCAGAACAGCTAGTAACGGACTATCAAGAAAAATGAAAGAAATATGAAAAATGAATATGATAAAGAGACTAACATATACAAAGCAACCCAATCCCTGGTGAATTTAGTACAAGAGCTCTAATACAATTAGAGTACAAAGTAAAATACAGAATGAATACATATACAAAGATGTTTCTAAATTTAAATAGAGATCAATCTAATCAATATAAGGGAGAGAATAAATACTCCAAATGCTAGTAGCTCACACAAAATCTTTTATCCGTAGCTACTCCATACAATGCACACATCAATGGAAAAAAGTCATACTATGACCTGCAGGTTGAAGAAGTATAGTATGAGTACAAAACATGCGTTACTCAGGAGGCATCAGTCGACTGAGTTCCAAAGATAATGTAAACATAAATAATATGTAAAGCGTGAATATAAACTATAGGCAACTATCCAAAAAACTAAACATAATCATAATAATGGAGAAATAAGGGTAAACTATCCTATACTAATAGTATTCAAGGACTAAGGTACAATAGTATATAACATTAGCCAATATATAAGGAAAGGTAAAAGAAGGATATATAGTAGTAATACAAAGTCAAAGAATTCAAATACAATACTAATAAACAAGAAAAAAAAGAGATATATGGTTAAAGAATTCAAATACAATACTAATAAACAAGGAAAAAGAGAGATATATGGCAATACCATATCTATATGTTTGTGTGCACGTGTGTGTACGTGTGTATAGGACTAAAACTAAAGGTAATGACCTAAGGAATCCAAACTAACATCTCAAGGAAACCTAACTAAGTCAGAAAGATAATGATAGCATAAGCAGGGCCTCTAACCAAAGGACGACCTAACATGAGTTAAATTATCAATAATGTAATTCACCGAAATAGAGAAAAGAGATTAAAAAATACCAACAATCATAGGTACCTGTCCATAATCATTATGTTACAAACTAACTATTATAATTAACAATAAAGTAACAATCTAGTCCGAGCGAACATAACCTAATAGGTCCCCCATAATCCTAAAGAGTTCAACAAAACACTGAGTAAAACAACAATTATAGCTTATACCTATACACCCCCCCTCCATAAGGCCAATAGATATAAGCACAAAATAATTATACTGGTGATAGGCAATGTGTATAAATGAATGAATGCACATAAACCTATAGTAATCAATATTCGATCTAAGTGCCATATGTACCAAGTGTATACACCTCCTCCAACTCAGTAGCTCATACGACAACACTTATAGAGACCATCCTTCTCCAACACTGTGGCTCATGGACGAATGGGACAATAGAGGACTCGAGATATCTGTATACACCATCTGGTACTAGACTTGGACTTTTAATAACTTTCATAATAAATCTACTCCATCTAGTATTAGGAAGATATACATATATAAGTATAATAAATGCACAAACTCAAATCATGACTAAGAGAGTGAAAATCTATAAGTCCATCGTTCGAGAATAACTTAGGAATAAATTTGCATAATAGCATATAAAGGGTCAGAATCTCTCTTCATCGAAGTAAATAATAGTGGTAAAAGAGTGGAATAGTAGTGGAACGGAATCAATATCGGACTAGTTTCTAAAATATCACATTCAGTTTCAAAACTCATAACTCATTAAATAAGGTGGTACGATTTTCATTGTAAAAGAATCCATTTTTAAACTGAAAAATAGGAATAAATCACCTCTTAGAAAATAGTAGTCAAATCAAGAGTTTGGTTGGAACCGTACCACTAAGTGAGCATAAATGCACCTAAAAGTATTCATTCCATCACCAGTATCCTAATAATACAACCATAAGCACCTAAAAATTTATAAACTAGAATCATGTCCTTTATAAGGATGAAATACTCAATTGGAGTCCAAATGGAATTGTAACCACGAGCTAAGGTCCATCATTACATAAGTAACATCATAAAACCTCGTAACTTGAGAAACCACAGTAATTAGGTACATAGAATCACTATAGGGATCTATTAGGGAAAATAGTATCCAAATTACTAAGTAGCATTCTAAGTCTTATGAAAAGGATTCCTTATGCAAATTTGTGGTTAATCAAGCCTAACATCAGATATAATAGGATTCTACCACCTTAAGAGGTATTCTAGACTAAGGTTTGGGTCAGATTTCTATTCTAAGTCCCCTAATTTAGCAAAGTAATGGTATATTAGTCATCAACCCATCATAAAATACCTTATTAAAATGCAATCTATACTACATAAAATCTCATTGAGAAAAGTAAACCGAAGCCTACCTCGATGTCGAACAACAGTTCTTGAATCATCCATAAATTGCTCATCTTTGTGCCATGATTCCCCAAATAGTGTCACACTATCAAAATAATATTCTACATAATAATAGGATTAAGATGTTACCCATATGGAAATATAAAACTCCGAGCCCAAAATTGGGTCAAGAATGGGCCTATTGGGCCTGCAAATTAAATCCTTCATGAGGTCTCTCGAAAGACATGGAATGTGTACTCAAAAGTTTGGCATAAATGAAGTATTAATTGGGTCTCACATAAGCACCAAAAGATGGAAAATGAGGGGAAAATAAGAATTACACGAAGGATTTAGGCCTTAAACTCACAAAGAAATTAGGGGAAATGATCTCTTCCACTTCCTCTATGTCCTCCAACATCACTTGATAGATTCCCATTCTTTTATTGATCTATTAATACCATTAATGGTTATTAAGGTTTAGAAAATAAAGAAAATCGTATAGAATAGGGGTTATATACTATCGGGGGGTTACCCTTTGCAAAGCAGGGCCACCTGGTCACATTCTCAATGCCCATCAAATGAACCCTTTGCAAATGCGAGCAAGGCATTGTGAATGCAAAGGAAAAGAGTTCAGATAGTCGCTAACACAACATCTCTAGTCGCAACCACGAAATCTAAGGATAGGTTGGGTCGGAACAACCTTCATCGCAAATAAAAGTGAAGGATCACAGATACAATGGTCAATATCTTTAAGATTTGTGAACATGGCCTACCCCTAAAAAATGCGATAGTAAATAGCCCCTGTGCCAGAAGCTGGAAAACTAGCAAACACTTAAGTCCTCATGGACTTTGATTGGGTACTCGAGATTTTTAAAAACTCTGTGTGCACAAACAAACTATGATACCATACTAAATTCAACATTCAGAAATCAGTGAAACCATCGAAACTTTCACCTGAGATCAGTTTGATTAAATATGGTTCCCATGCCTAGTTTTATTTAACAAAGTTCTATCTAGTAACCCAAAATGAGCTTGAAAGCATCGAGTTCTAAATCAAGGGTCCCCCAACCTAAAATCAACATTTTCAGAGTTGGTGGTAGTATTGAATTTCTCGTCTGAGGCTATTTCTCAGAGTTTAGGTTTGGGACCAATTCCTTAATAGCAAAATCTCCAAACTTGGGAAATGATCCTAAAACTTAAATAAACTATTTGATAGCCGAACCGATAGTTCTGACAAGTCATAATTAACATGTAGCCGATGTGGAAAGGATTAAAATTCCAAGAATGCATAAAAATTGAGAAATTAATCTAGAGGGTCATTATAATAGCCACTACAAAAAGGACTTTTGTCCGCAAAAGTCAATGGATATAAAGAGCCCAAAAGCTCTAGAGGACGAGATACTAGGCCTATATACACAAAGCATGACTCTCCAGATGACCTCTAAGATAAACCGATGTTGTTAAGGAATTTTACCAAAGGTATCCCATTTTCACCAACTTTCTTACTTAAAATTCCAAATACCCCAAAACTCAACCTTAACAACCAATTGACCTCCAACTGAATTAAGAACAACTGATGCACGTAAATACAAATCACAACATCCTGATAGTACACCAATACAAGAACTACCAAGTGTAAACTTAACCAAGCTAAAGATAATCCAAGGCATAAATCACGTAACCAACTTAAATTTCCCAATCTAACCTTCTTTTGCCTTTCCAAACCTGCTATGTACTCTGGTCTGCATAAAATATCATTTTATTCCTGACTAGTGCAAGCACATCACACTATCCTCAAAATATTAAAGCTAATCTATTAAAATCCAAAATGGCAAGCATAAGAATAATTCCATAAGGTGCAACTTGGATACATAAATGAGGATGATCAAAGCCTGTGATTTCTTTCCAAAACTACAACTGATTAGGACAACCCTCAAATCTGATAGCTAGGAGTCTAAAGCACAACTATTGAGAATGAATATTTTTTTTAAAATGCCCTATCGATTGTTGGTGATACCATTTTAAGACTAATTAAATCACACTTCCTCTGCTGAAAACACATTTAAAAACTAAGAACTGAGGTTGAGAATAGTAGAACCCAATATCATGTGCCAATGGACCATCCTCTGGACATCTATCAAGCAAAAGCTATTTGAATGGAATAAAATCAAGTTGGCAGGTACTAAATAGACCCTGTCAACGTGTAGATAAACTATTTACTAAGTCAAATTTTAAAATGGGGGCTACAACAAAGTTCTACAATCCATAGCTAAAATATAGATTCTAGCTAAGAGGACCCATACTTTTGAAGAGAATGCCAATTACACTATACCAATTACATGGCCTCTTATTGTTCCCTTATTATGTCTAAATACATGGCCTCTATGTGTTCTTTGCATGATCAAATACTTGAGAGAAAATATAACCCAACTTCTATCAAATACTCCCATTCCATGCGGAGTGGAAAAGCTTTCCTTATAACAAATCCAGGTGATCATGCTCTGTAGGATATAGTACGAGAGTATGTCTGGCCCACTTAAGAATCCTAATTCTATACTCTAAAATAGATAGAGAACCCTTCTATATACTAAAAAAATCAACCGTACTCTAAGAACCACTTGATACATTGTATATCATATTTGGCTGAGAGGTATCGACTAACATACTAAGAATCCCTAACACTGCATCCTAATGAACAAAAACATTCATGAACTCTAATAGATCTTGGGTTGGTCCAAAATTCTTGGGATAATGCTAAAGGACTTCGACATTACTCTCTAACTCCCTAGTCTAGCACCTGCTAAAACTATAAAAAAAATATGTAAAAGTCTCATCCACATCTGTTGATGACCTCGTAATGTCCATCTAGGAAACAATGTTGTCAAATAAAGTACTAAAGGTTCACAAAAATATGGACACATAAAAGCACTGAATAATAGAATTTATTAAAAATATTATCCAGCATCCACAAGATAGGAATAAAAATATCTCTGTATCAATTTACAGGATTCTACTAGACACTTAGCTCTTGTGACAACACACAGTAAACCTAGGCTCCTATACCAATTTATTGCGACCTAATTTCTCAGGTCATGATGGCACCTACTATAATCCCCAGTAGGTAAACCAACCTATAATCCAGAACAACTAGTAACAGACTATCAAGAGAAATAAAAGAAAGCATCGAAATGAATATGATAAAGAGACTAATATGTAAAGCAACCCCAAGACTTAGTGAAGTTATTATAAGAGCTTCAAATACAATCAGAGTACAAAGTGAAATACAGAATAAAAACATACAAAGATGTCTTTGAATTAAGAATAGAAATAAGTCTAATCAATATGACGGAGAGCAGGAATACTTTAAATGCTAGGAGCTCTCCCTAAATCTCCTATCCATAGCTATGCCACATGATGCACATGTCAATGGTGAAAACTCATACTATGATCTGTAGGCTGTAAAAGTGTAGTATGAATACCAAACATGTAGTTCTTAATAGGAATCAATCAAATAAGCTCCAAATATAATGTAAGCATAAATAACATGTAAATAATGATATAAACTATAGGCAACTATCCTAGAAAACTAAACATAGTCATGCTAATTGAGAAATGAAGGTAAAGTATCATATTCTAATAGTATTCATGGACTAAAGTACCATAAGGTATATCACTAGCCAATATATAAGGAAAAATATAAAAAAAAGATATATAGTTGTAATACGAAGTTAAAGGATACATACACAATATGAATAGATAAGAAAAAAAAGAGATATATGGTAAGATCATATATATATGTACATATATATGACTAAACATAAAGGTAATAACCTAACGAAGCCAACCTAATATCTTAAGGAATCTTAACCAAGTAGAATAGCTAATGCTAGAACAATCACGGGCTCTAACCAAAAGACGACTATAAAAAATTGAACTATCAATAATGTAATTTGCCATAATAGAGAAAAGAGATAAAAAAAATATACCAATAATCTTAGGTACAGTCCATAATCATTCTGCCACAAACTAAATATAATAATTAATAATAAAGTAACTAGCTAGTCCAGACAAACAATAACCTAACTAGGCCCCAAGAAGCTTGAGAGGTTCAAGAAAATACTCCGCAAATAGAAATCATAGATTATACCTATACAATTACCTATAAGGCCAAAAGATATAAGCACCAAACAGTTTTACTGTGGATAGAAAATACATACGAATGAATGAATGCACATAAACCAATAGTAACAAATATCAAATTCGAGTGCCAAATATAATAAGTTTATACACATAAAATAGCTCATTAGCTCATAAAAGTGGGGCCTAGGATGACCATCCTTCTCTGATACTATGGATCATGATTAATGGGGCCTATAAGACACTTGGCATATCCATATTCACTTCTGATTCTGATCTAAGACTTTCAATAACCATAAATAATCTACTCCATCCATTACCAAATATATATATATATATATATATAATAATTTCACAAAATCAAACTATGATTAATAGAGTGTAAATTTGTAAACCCATTACTCGATATCAATGTTAGGACCAAATCTGTATAATAGCGTAGAAAGGGTCTAAATCTCTCTCGAATAAAGTAATAGTAGTGGTAATGGAGTTGAATAGAAGTGGAGGAAAATCAATATTTTTCTAGTTCCCAAAATATCATGTTTAGTTTCAAAGCTCATAACCCATTAAATTAAGTGGTATGATTTCTATTGTATAAGAATCCATTTTAAAGTGAAAAGTTGGAATAAATACCCTTTAACGAAACATTAGTAATATCACAGCCCGACCCCAAGCCTTGTTGTAATGGTCATCCCAAGTCCAATAAAGACCAGGGATCGTCCCTTGCTACCCAACCCAACTGTCTATATCTATCTTTTGATGGGCTGAATATCTAACATTTAACAAGATAGAATTATTTTTCTCATTAAAACTCTGGGATAGGGTCACAACCAAGACCGACCTAACTAAGTCTAACCGTACCACACCGACCTCTTAAATATACCAAACCAAACTAAACCATAGACCATATGTGAGGACCCGCAAAGTTCCCTTATAGTTTGAGCCTTGAGCGTGTCAAGTGAAATGTTATTACAGCCCTAAAAGATTGAGCAAAGACTTCCTAAGTGATTAATGTATTAATATTGTTGAATTTTCCTAAAAATCACATCCTATAGTATGGGAAATTGAGTTATCATTCCAATGATACCCTTTTTGTAAAAATCTAATATCGGAGTAGAATGATATGGCCTTTTCCAGAAAGCAGTGGAGTCGCCCAGGTGAGACAAAGGGATATGATGGACCGTCAGATGGGCTATGGTCCATCACACCCCACCATCGTAGGGAGGCAGAGAATTGATTCACTGGCCAAGTGCGATAGAGAGGGCCGATGGGATATCGATCCTCTGATGGACTATCGCACCCCACCATCGTAGGGAGACAGAGAATGAGTTCACTGGCCAGATACGATAGAGAGGTCTGACGGACCGTCGCACCCCACCGTCGCAGTCGAGATAGAAACTCACTTTCTAGACTATGTCCGACGGTCAGGACCGATGGAGTATCAGGACTCCGATGGACCGTCGTATCCACCGCCGTATGTCTTGTACAATATTTTTAAATCATTTTAAAAAGGGGATTTTCGATCTTTTCCACCCTTTTAAACCCTCAGATATATTCTAGATGAAACACCTGGCTTCAGTACTCATCCAAAACATAAAAGAACTAGGGTTTCTTCCTCTAGATCAAATATAAAATCATTCTCCAAGAAATCAAAGAGCTCACCGTAGATTCTTCAAATTGATTTTAGAATCAAGTTCCCTAAGTCAAGGGTTGCAATAACCCTCTCTCTCAAGAGTAAGAAAAAGAGTTTAGGGCAAGCATGTTCATCCAATTTCATAATCTAAGGTATGTGGGGTTTTGACCAAGGGTAATACTTTCACCCTTGTGCCCAAAGGCTTATTTCAACTATAATTTTCTGCAAATTGTGTGATTTCACATGAAATTGAATTAGGGTTTTTCACTCATTAGTATTGGTTGCTATATTTTGCTATTCCCATGGATTGAGAGTCTAATGGCATGATTTTTACATATTTTCTTGAGAAATTGTAGCTGGGTCTATATCCCATGATTTTAATCCTTGAGAAGTTAATAGTTGAAATGTTTAAAACATTGAAGTAATGAGTAAGTTGAGATTTTGAGACAAATTGCTGTAACTTCTAGATTTCTACATGAATGATGAATCTACATACCATCTATTATGTATTTTGATGAGTTTGAATTTGAGATTGAATTATGGGTCTTTAAGCCCTACTTGAGACTTGAAAATTTATTAACTCTTGTGCTATAATCACCCATGATTTTAATATCCTAAGATTATTGGGAAATGTCTTGACCTAATGGCCATAGAGTTTTGAAATCCACTTCACTACATGAGATTACAAATTTTATAGTTGGGTTCTTTGAACCATGAGATTATTCTAAAGTGAATTTTCATGAGATGAGCGAGATAAACTAAAGGTAGAAGTATTTAGCATCGAGTCGGGTAAGTTACTACTGTTTCTTATCCCAGAACTACGTGCCACTATAGATTTGAAATTTTGGACCTAAGGCCGAGATATTAGGCCCGAGGCTGAGATAAGTGATCACTGAATTGAGGTTATAATCCCTAGAAAGAGTATGACGCTCCTCTCTAATGTGGGGTCTTTTCCTTAGGAGGACAAAATGTTGGACTCCAAGTAGCTCGCCCGGTTTATGTCGGTTAAGGGAACCTCCCTAAAACTAAAGTATTTTTCCTTAGCATAAGTATTTTTCCTAAAGCTTGAGATGAGATTTTCCTAAAGAGAATGAAAGAGAATGAATTGCTTTTGGGTATTTTCCAAAGAAGAAAGTAGTTTCTCCCTACTAATAAGAGTTGATTGCTAGTTTTTGACTAAAGTTATATGATTCCGAGTTCCAAGTATTTGAGTTCAAAGAAGTTATATGTTCTCGAACATTAAAGAAGTTTTTCTCTCCATGAGAGATATGCAGGAGTTGAAAGTATTTCTTAAAGTTTCCTTTAGACTTGAGTAATGAGAATAAAAGAAGAGTACAGATTTCAAAGATGAAGTATAATGACTCATTAGATTTGTGTTACATGATCCATTCTACATGATTTATGAGCTTTACATTTTATACTTATTTAAGTCATATGAGTCATTACTTATTGCATGAATGATTTGATTAAACAATATTGATATTGTTTTATGTAAATGCATACACCCCCATATACTCAGTACATTCTCAAGTACTGATCCATATATACGTCTATGTGATACATTGTCTTATAATGTAGGTTCAGGTGCTCAGTCCCAGCCTCATTAGTGATTTTTTAGTACCTCTGTCTACATTTCTACAGTGGTGAGTCCTCATAGTTCGAGGACCTATCTTCAGACATTCCAGTATTTGAGTGGTTCGGTTGTTACTTTCAGTTCAGTTAAGTCAGTTGGGGACCTATCCCAATGGATCTTTAGTTCATGGATAAGTAGAGGCTTTGTAAGACTATTTATCAGATTGTTATTGCGTTGATATTTCCAATATAGTGGTCGTTTGGACTGAGTATTATCTTCGTATTTCCTTTCACTTAATATGACAGTGCCAGCCTTGTGTTTATTTCATATTGAAATGAGTATTATAAGTAGAAACAGGATCAAAGGGTTAGCTTGGGGCTAATCGTACCCTTAAGCGCTGTTTGACGTCTCAGGAGGTGATTTTGGGTTGTTACAAACTTGATATCAGAGCCTAAAGTTTTAAGGAGTCCTAGGGCATCTGAAAAGACAAGTTGAGTAGAGTCTTGATTATCGGTGTGTTGCATGCCACATCTATGAGCAAGAGGATATAAGACGTTTTAGGGAAAAGTTATTTCCTTCTTTTAGATTCTATCGTGCCTACAATTGTTCCTCTCATCTAATAATTCGTGCACTTCTATTTTCAAAAAATACCTCTCCGAAGAGTGAATGCCCATAGAAATGATGATGAGAAACCCCCACCTGTTGATCCTTTGAATGAGACGGTGTCTCATGCTGAATTTCGGGCAGCCTTTTAGGCGTTAGCCCAAGTAGTCACCATTAATGTTTTGACCAATAACCAAACCACAGTTGCTAATCAGTAGGGAGGTGATGTAGATGCGGCTAGGATTCGTGATTTTATGCGAATGAATCCGCCTAAGTTTTATGGGTCTAAGGCAGGCGAGGACCCGCAGTTGTACCTTGAGGAGGTGAGAAAGATCACACAGGTGATGCATGTTTCTGAGGAAGAAAGTGTTGAGTTGGCATCCTATAGACTGAAGGACATTGGTTATGACTGGTTTGTATCATGGAGGAGGGTAGAGGTGAGAATGCCACTCCTATGACTTGGCAGGTATTACAAGATGTATTCTTGGACAAGTTCTTCCCGCTTAAGATGAGGGAGGAAAAGATTTAGTATTTTATGAACTTGAGGCAGGGCTTTATGACTATTAAGGAGTACTTCTTGAAGTTCAATCAGTTGTCCAAGTATGCTCCTGATTTGATTTCTGACACCTGCCCTAGTATGAGCAAGTTCGTGACCGGTGTTTCTGGTTTAGTGCTGAAGGAGTGTAGGACTGTGACTCTGTATAAGGATATGGATATGGTTAGGTTGATAATGCATTCCCAGTATATATAGGTAGATAAGGTTAGAGAGAGAGAGAGTGAAGGGTAACAAGAGGGCTAGATCTGAGTAGCATGAGTATAGCCAGCCTAGGTTCTATGGAGGGAACCGCCCTCAGTTTCAGAGATGTCTGACTATTCCAGCACCTTCATCATCTAGTACTCCCATGTCTAGAGGTAGGAAGGAGCAAGGGGGAAGGTATTTTTGTCTAGGTCGCAGAACAGTGTTAGTAACAGGCCCCGTTATCCTCCATGTGCTAAGTGTGGTAGGGATAATCCCAATGAATGTTTCGCAGATTTGAGGGATTGTTTTGGTTGTGGCAAACAGGGTCACATACTTAGAGATAGTCCTCATGCTAGACAGTGGATAAGATATGCCCGACCTCAGGCACAGACTACTAGTGCACCAGCTCCTATACCCCATCCCGCTCCTGCTCAGGGCGCTTCATCTAGAACTGCTGGCAGTCAGCACCAGAATAGATTCTATGCCTTACCATCCCATCAAGAGAAGGAGGACTCTCCCGACGTTGTTACCAGTATGTTCCGTATCTTTTGCTTTGATGTTTATGTGTTGTTGAACCCCGAGTCAAGTCTCTCTTATGTGACCCCACTTGTAGCTGTGAATTTCAAAATAAGTCCCGAATAGATTCTTGAGCCTTTCCTAGTTTCTACACCAGTAGGGGAGTCAGTTGTTGCTAAACAAGTGTATAGAGATTGTCCTATTACTGTTCTTCATAGATTCATCCTTGCTGATTTGATAGAGTTAGAATGGTAGATTTTGACCTTATTCTGGGTATGGATTGGCTTCATTCCTATTATGCATCTATAGATTATCGTACCCATGTGGTCATGTTTCAGTTTCCTGATGAACCAACTTTTGAGTGGTCTGGGAATTCGGTATCTCCCAAATGTGATTTTATCTCCTATCTCAAAGCCAGAAAGATAACATCCAAAGGTTGCATCTATCACCTAGTTAGAGTCAAAGGAACTAAGTTTGAGGATCTAACTATTTAGTCAGTTAATATTGTTAATGAGTTTCCATATGTTTTTCCGAAAAGATATCCTAGGGGTACCTCCCGATAGAGAGATAAAATTTGGGATTGACCTTCTTCCCAATACTCGGCCTATTTCTATTCCACCATACCGCATGGAACCTACAGAGCTTAAGGATTTGAAAGAGAAACTCAAAGATCTTTTGGACAAAGGTTTCATAAGGCCCAGTATTTCTCCTTGGGGTGCACCTGTTTTATTCGTGCAAAAGAAAGTTGGTTCTTTGCATATGTGCATTGAGTACCGTCAGCTTAACAAGGTCACAGTAAAAAATAAGTATCCTCTTCCGAGAATTGATGACCTGTTTGATCAGTTGCAAGGTGCAAGTTATTTCTCCCTGATAGACCTTAGATCCAGCTATCACCAGCTTAAAGTGAGGGAATGTGATATTCCAAAGACAGCTTTTCAAACCCGCTATGGTCACTTTGAGTTTCTAGTCATGTCCTTTGGGCTAACCAATGCCCCAGCAGCCTTTATGGACCATATGAATCGAGTGTTCAAGCAATATCTTGATATGTTTCTCATAGTGTTCATAGATGACATCCTTGTGTACTCCCGTACTGAGAGTGACCATGCAGATCACCTTAGAACTGTCTTGCAAACTCTTAGAGATCACCAGTTGTTCTCTAAATTCAGCAAGTGTGAATTTTAGCTCAGGTCTGTAGCCTTTCAGGGTTATATCATTTCAGCCGAGGTATTAGAGTAGATCCCCAAAAGACCGAAGCTATGAGAAATTGGCCTAGACCTATCTCCCCGTCTGATGATGACACTCAACTTACACATCAATTTAGTGCAAGGCGATCATCATCAATATATTTACCCAACTTTAGAGTCAGGGTCGAATCCATATGGAATAATGTGAGTGGTGATTAAACTAGTTTGAATCTAAAGCTACAAGTTAAATTCAAACAACTGGCATGAAAAGACAAAATGGGGGTTTTTAATGATTGAACAAAAGTTATTGACACTTCAATTCACCTTAGAACTCAAATTTTAAACTTCAATATTTCAAATCAATGATATAGAGAAACTGGGGTTATGATCACTATGATTATTAATCCCTATTGAATAATAACTGCAGTATTGGGTTCTCATGACTTGTGGGAAATACCAAATTATCAGTTTTGACAGTCCATCTAAGTGTTTCTCAACCTACTTAGATGTTGAACTCCCTAATTCTCTCGAAGTGAGGAAATCATTCTATTCATACTGATTTTATCTCAAGTTGATCAATCTTGTTACAACATTAATCATTAGATGAGAACTTAACCTTCCCAAATCCTCGTTGATAATTTGATACCTTTAGTTTATTTCTCAGTTCGAGCAAATCAACATAAGGCGAGATTTATTATTTGCAACCAATAGAAAATATTTAATACAAAAGAATTATCAAGATATTCCCACAATCACTCGAACCCTAGCCAACTATTAAATCCATGGAGGAATAATCATAGATCCCACAACCGTAGTTGTGGGTTTTAGTTTCACATGAAAGAGAAAGTGATAACAATAACTGAATTCATAATTCAAAGTGATTAAACTTACAAAAGATATAGTCAGAAATTGATTGTGTTCCCAAATTCAAGAAGAATATCTCACAACTAAATCAATGAAATTGAAAATTGAATTCTAAGTTAAGAGAACAAAAAGAGGTAAACTGGCCTTTGGAATGAGTTCCAGCCGTTTCAAGATGTTCGAGATGATAAAGACCTTGAATGAACCCTAAAAGCTGCTATTTATATCCGTAACTTAAGAAAAATTTGAAATTAAAGATTCAGAATTTTTCTTTCAGGTGACGACATGTCTGATAACTTATCATAAATCTGATAAGTTATCAGAGAATGTCGTTAGGTCTTATTCATATGTCTTACGACCTGTATGACAACTTATCACAAGTCTGATAACTTATCAGACTTTTCGTCAGACCTTGCTTCTAATTTCTTGTGTTCTGCCTCAGTGTGACGACCTGTGTGATAGCTTAACTGAAATCTGATAACTTATCAGATATGTCGTCAGACATGTCTCCAGGTGATGTCTTCAAAATGCTATTGTTTTTACCAAAAAATCATCCTTCTTGATATAGCTTTCATATATTTCCCTACATCTTGACTTTCCTACAAAATCAAAGAGAAAACAATAAAAAATGACAAAAGCTGCTTAAGACTTTGCAATTATTCTCAGTTAAAAGCCTCAAATGTGTTAGTATTTGCTAATACATCAACACCCTCAACTTAAAACAATTGCTTGTTCGCAAGCAACTAAAACACAACCAAGAGGATACAAAGTACATTCGGCAGTCAACCATCCATATTATCTCAAAACATCTTCACCATCTCCAAGGTCAATTAATTTAAAAACAACTGTGTATATTATTGAAGAACAACAATGCGACACACGATATTCAAGATATGGCATTAATTCAGCAAAAGTAACCATGCATGTACCAAGATTATACTATCCAAACAAGTTAGCAACTAGCAACGTAACCAGTGTGCCCTCACTACAAAGAAGTCCTACTTCACTTTTATCAAACATCACATATGTAACCATGAGGACAATCAAAAGACGCTCACTCTAAGAATGAAGTTCCAATCAATGTATGCCAAATACCATAGGCTTGCCCTTATTTTCATTACCAAGATTTTTGGACAGTTAAGTTAGGATCACTATGGGACTCTTCTTCAGCTTGTAATGCAGGCTTGGGGCTGGTATGATACACAAGGATATTTAAAGTAACTAAGCCTCCTTGGCACTACACTATTTTTTGGGTCTAACTTATCAACCTTTACCTTATTTCTCCCTTTCTTGATTAAAGAAGATTCAAGCTGGGTGCAGTTTTTATTCATTCCTTTACTTTTTTTTTCACAACTTTTCTTTTCTCATTCTTTTTCTACCATACCCAGCCTTGTATATTTTTTTTATTACCCTTCTTCATACTCATTTTACATCACGCACCTCTATGATAGCACCCTCAACTTAGGCTATTTTCCTAAGTCAAAGTGCACAATGTCTAAGGAGGACTAGGGCCAAAATAGGTTCATTGTGATACAAATGGGAAGGTGATAGATATAATAAAATAAATAGGCATTCTGGCTCAAAATCAGGATCAAGGGATACTATTCACACATGGAAGGTCATTTGGGCTAAAAATGGACTATATCAACAACGACCTATGATCCTTTCCTAACCGCTATCCTACAACCAAGGCAAGACCAACCGGGCAAGTTCTGGATTTAACACACAATGAGAACTAAGTAGTATCTCACACACACATGACACAAAGGTACATCACAAGCTACTACCCATTCAGTTCATGCAATTGTTAGCAGTGATTATCATGTACCTAGTACTAATGCCATAAAAAGATTCATAGTAGTTACATATAGATGCACATCACACAGTTACCAGATAGACAATTGGAGAGGTATTTATCATTCTAATAAAAATCAACAAAAATATGTCAACTGTCCTAGATACTTATTCTTCCCCCATTTAACCATAGCACATCACAAAACAAACAAAATACTCCTAAACATGCCGGCTCTACGAGGAACAAGACTCTAGGGAAAAGAGGCACAGTGACAAAAACCCCAAGAGGACATCAACACCCACAAGTAGCCCAACCCTCAACTTAAAATCATGCAATGTCCCCAATGCTTCAAACCAAAATAAGAGGGTTAGAAACATACCTGTGGCACTATGGGTGCGAAGATCTGATGTCAACCACATAATACAAATACAAACAACAAAATACCTTGGGTTGCCTCCCAAGAAGCGCCTAATTTAGTGGCGCGACACGACCCAACTTAGATTTTTCCTCTACCTTGAGGATATAAATTTCACCACCAACTTAGAGTCCATCTTTTTTCCTCGATCATCGGGGGTGGAACAAAAATTAAGAAGTCGAGTAATGGATCGAGCGTGGTAAACCACTCGGCCTTAAAGTGAGGTGTGTTTGTATGTTTCTTATCAAGTGTAAAATAAAGAATATAGGATTCTTGTTCCTCATATTCACACTCTTCCACTATTTTAGATGATTCCACAGACAATATATCATCTAAACATAATGTGGAAAAATGCTTCGAGTGAGGCCCAACAAATTCTACTTCAAAATTTAAACTATTTACTAAACACTCACTTTTATTCACCTTTTCAATGTCAGTCTCAAGATCAAGATGACAATTGAGTGGTTGCGATTTTTGAGTTTTCTCCTCAAATTGGCTAATGTCCTCCTCATATTCTTCTTTGTTTAGCCACTTTAAACATGGAGGGAGTGGTAACTTCTTTAGCTCTGCCCACAGCTGTTCTTGATTCTCAAAAATTCATTTCATCAATTTATTCGCTTGAATTGTGAAAGCACATATATCTTCAGTATGATCACTTTGATCACAAGACAAACACTAAGTTACAGTAAGTAGGAAAGTATACACATCATATTATGAAGGTCCATTCCATGCACTTCCTGGTAAATCTGGACAGCAAGCCTCAAAATATGGTCCCCCATAATAATAACAAGAATCTTCACAAGAATTGTCATCACTCAAAAAACCATCTATCTAGGCTAACATCTCAAGAAAGGTGTGAGAAAAATAAAAATAAAAGAAAATAAAAAAATAAACTAAATAAATATTTACAAGTTTGAATTCAACCAAGTAAACTAAAATTCCAAACAAACTCAATACGCCAAATTGTGCCCCGGTAACGGTACCATTTTTTATAACACTCAACTTACACATCAATTTAGTGCAAGGTGGTCCTCGTCAATATATTTACCCAACTTTGGCGTCGGTGTCGAATCCATAGGGAATAATGTGAGTGGCGATTAAACTAGTTTGAAACTAAAGCTATAAGTTAAATTCAAGCAACTGGCACGATTAGACAAAATGGGGTTTTTAAATGATTGAACAAAAGTTATTGACACTTCAATTCGCCTTATAACTCAAATCTTAAACTGAAAAATTTCAAATCAATGATATAGAGAAACTAGGGTTGTGATCACTATGATTATTAATCCCCATTAAATAATAATTGCAGTATTGGATTCTCATGACATGTGGGAAACACCAAATTATCAGTTTCGACAGTTTATCTAAGTGTTTCTTAACCTACTTAGATTTTGAACTTCCTAATTCTCTCGAACTTAGAAATTCATTCTATTCATACTGATTTTATCTCAAGTTGATCAATCTTGTTACAACATTAATCATTAGATGAGAACTTAACCTTCCCAAGTCCTCATTGATAATTCTCTACCTTTAGTTTATTTCTCAGTTCGAGCAAATCAACATAAGGAGAGATCTATTATCTGCAACCAGCAGAAAATAATTAATACAAAAGAATTATCAAGATGTTTCCACAATCACTCAAACCCTAGCCAACTATTAAATCCATGGAGGAATAATCATAGATTCCATAATTCTAGTTTTGGGTTTTAGTTCCACATGAAAGAGAAAGCGATAAGAATAACTTAATTCATAATTCAAAGTGATTAAACTTACAAAAGATGTAGTCAGAAATTGATTGTCTTCCCAAATTCAAGAAGAATATCCCACAACTAAATCAAAGAAATTGAAAATTGAATTCTAAGTTAAGAGACCAAAAAGAGGTAAACTGGCATTTGGAATGAGTTCCAACTGTTTCAAGATGTCCAAGATGATAAAGAACCTGAATGAACCTTAAAAGCTACTATTTATATTTGTAACTTAAGAAAAATTTATAATTTAAAATTCAGAATTTTTCTTTTAGGTGACGACATGTCTGATAACTTATCACAAATCTGATAAGTTATCAGAGAATGTCGTCAGGTCCTCTTCATATGTTTGATGACCTTTGTGATGAAATATCACAAGTCTGATAACTTATCAGACTTGTCGTCAGACCTTGCTTCCAATTTCTTGTGTTCTGCCTCAGTATGATGACCTGTGTTATAGATTATCAGAAATCTAACAACATATCAAACATGTCGTCAGGTGATATCTTCAAAACACTATTTTTTTCACCAAAAAATCATCCTTCTTGATATAGCTTTCATATATTTCCCTGCATCTTGACTTTCCTACAAAATCAAAGAGAAAATAATCAAAAATGAAAAAAGTTGCTTAAGTCTTTGCAATTATTCTTAATTAAAAGCATTAAATGTGTTAGCATCTTCTCACACATCATATGACTTTAGAAGTTTCTTGGGTCTAGATAGATACTACCACTATTTTATTATAGGTTTCTCTTCTATTGTGTCTCCCATGACCCGGTTGACCCAAAAGAAAGTTAAGGTCCAGTGGTCAAATTCATGTGAGAAGAGTTTTCAGGAGTTGAAGACTTGACTTACTTCATCCCCTGTGTTGACTTTGCCTGATGGTACCGATTTTTTATTGTGTAGTATGATAGAGTTGGTTTGGGTTTTGTGTTAATGTAAAGAGGTAAAGTAATAGCCTATGCCTCTAGACAGTTGAAGAAGCATGAATAGAATTACCCAACCCATGATCTTGAGTTAGCTGCTATGGTCTTTGCTTTAAAAATCTGCAGACATTATCTTTATGGTGTTCATGTTGATGTGTTTACTTATCATAAGAGCCTGCAGTATATGTTTACTCAGAAGGAGTTGAATCTTAGGAAAAAGAGGTGGTTAGAGTTGTTAAAAGACTATGATATGAGTGGGTTGTATCACCCGGGTAAGGCCAATGTAATGGCAGATGCCCTTAGCAGGTTGTCTATGGGTAGTGTTGCTCATGTAAAAGAAGGTAAGAAAGAGTTAGCTCACGATGTGCATTGTCAGGATAGATTGGGTGTTAGGTTTCTTGATTCAGTGGAGGTAAGTACTTTAGTATAGAGTAGTTCTGAATCCTCTTTAGTTTCGAAAGTGAAGGAGAAGTAAGATAGAGATCCTAGTTTGATAACACTGAAGGAGTCTGTTAAGGACCAAAAGGTTGAGGTTTTCTCCCAAGGGGGAGATAGTATGTTGATATTGTAGGGTAGGTTTGTGTTCCGTGTGTTAATGATCTGAGTCAGAGGATTATGGCTGAAGTGCATGGCGCGCGGTATTCTATTCATCTTAGCACTACCAAGATGTACTGCGACTTGCTAGAAATCTATTGGTGGAATGGTATGAAGAAGGATATAGCTAGGATTGTAGAAAGGTGTGCAACATGCCAACAGGTTAAGATAGAGCACCAAAGACTTGATGGTGTGATGTAAGAGTTTGGTATACCTACTTGGAAGTGGGAGGTGGTGAATATGGACTTCATGATCGGTTACCTCTTTCGTGTCATCGTCATGATTCTATTTGGGTTGTTGTAGACTGGATGACTAAGTCCGTGCATTTTTTTACCATGCATACATCTTATACAGCTGAGGACTATGCTAAATTTTATATCCAGGAGTTAGTTAGGCTGCATGGAGTTCCCTTTTCTATCATTTCGGATAGGGGTACTCAATTTACTTCTCAGTTTTGGAGGGTGTTTCAGCAGGGTATTGGTACCCAAGTTCTCTTGAGTTCCATTTTTCATCCGCAAACAGATGGTCAGGATGAGAGGACCATTCAAACTCTAGAAGATATGTTGAGGGCATGTGCTCTTGGTTTCAAAGGTAGTTGGGATGAGCATTTGCCATTGATAGAATTTGCGTATAACAATAGTTACCATGCTAGCATGGGGATAGCTCCATTTAAGGCCTTGTATGGTAAGAGATGTTGATCACCCATAAGTTGGTTTGAAGTGTGTGAAGCTGCCATAATTGGACCTGATGCAGTGTTTGAAGCTATGGAGAAAGTTAAGTTGATTAGAGAGAGGTTGAAGACCGCTCAGAGTCATTAAAAGTCATATGCCGATGTTAGGACAAGAGATCTTGAGTTTGAGGTGTGTGATTTAGTATATTTGAAGATTTTGCCCACGAAAGGGGTGAAGAGGTTTGGTAAGAAGGGAAAGTTGAGTCCCCATTATGTTGGCCCGTACAGAGTCTTGAGCCATGTTGGTAAAGTAGCCTACGAGGTTGAGTTGCCCGCAGAGTTTTCAGTCATTCATCCAGTTTTCATGTGTCCATTCTTAAGAAGAATATTGGTGATTCCGTTGTAGTAGATCCTTCAGAGAGTGCTGATATTAAGAATAGTCTTTCCTTTGATTAGATTCCATTTGAGATCCTAGATTTTTAGATCCATAGACTGAGGAACAAAGAGGTTCCCTTCATCAAAGTTTTGTGGCGGAACCAGTCAGTTGAGGGTGCTACTAGGGAGGCAGAAGTAGACATATGTGCCAAGTACCCGCACCTCTTTTCTGCGAGTTCAGATCGATCCGAAGGTATTATTCTTCCTTAATACAGACCTTCCAATCTAAACATTTTAAGCCCGTTTTTGAGCATTCTTGCAATTCTTTCTTGCATGATTTCTTGCAATTTTTGAGCATTCAAGAGATTAGAAACATTTTAAGCCCGTTTTACAATTGCTTCAGCTATGTGTACTTTGATTTTCCTGTGTTTCTAGTCTAACTAGTGACATTTGAGGATGAGTGTTCCCAAGGGGGATATATTGTAATACCCAACAAAGTTCCCTTGTAGTTTGAGCCTTAAGTGTGTCAAGTGTAGTGTTATTCCGACCCTAAAAGATTGAAAAAAGACTTCTTAAGTGATTAGTGTTTTAATCTTGTTGAATTTTCCAGAAAATGACTTCCTATAGTGTTGGAAATTGAGTTATCTTTCCAATGATACCCTTTTTGTAAAAATCTAATGTCGGAGTAGAATGATATGGCCTTTTCTAGAAAGCAGTGGAATCGCCCAGGTGCGACAGAGGGATCCGACGCACCATCGGACGGATGATGGGATGTCGCACCCACCATCATAGAGAGGTAGAGAATCGATTCACTGGCCAAGTGCGATGGATAGGGTCGATGGGACATTGGTCCTTCAATGAACCATCGCATCCCACCGTCGTAGGGAGGCAGAGGATGAGTTCACTGGCCAGATGCGACGGAGAGGTCCAACGGATAGTCGAGAATCCAACGGACCATCGCACACTACCATCGCAGTTTAGACAGAAACTCACTTGCTGGACGATGCTCGACGGTCAATACCGACGGACTGTCAGGACTCCGTTGGACCGTCGCACCCCGCCGTTGCATATCTCGTGCAGTATTTTTAACTCTCTTTTAAAAAGGGCTTTTCGGTCTTTTCCACCCTTTTAAACCCTCATATATATTCTAGATGAAGAAACTGGCTTCATTACTCATCCAAAACATAAGAGAACTAGGTTTTCTTCCTCTAGATCAAATCTAAAACCTTCTCTAAGAAATCCAAGAGTTCACCATAGATTCTGTAAATTGAGTTGAGAATCAAGTTCCCTAAGTCAAGGGTTGCAAGAACCCTCTCTCATAAGAGTAAGAATAAGAGTTTAAAGCAAGCTTGTTCATCCAATTTCATAATCGAAGGTATGTGGGGTTTTGAACAAGGGTAATTCATTCACCCTTTTGCCCAAAGGCTTATTTCAACAACGATTTTGTACGAATTATGTGATTTCACATGAAATTCAATTAGGGTTTTTCACCCATTATTATTGGTTTCTATATTTTTCTATTTTCCATGAATTTAGAGTCTAATGGCATGATTTTTACATATTTTCTTGAGAAATTGTTGTTGGGTCTATACCCCATGATTTTAATCCTTGAGAAGTTAATAGTTGAAATGTTTGAAACATTGAAGTATATGAGTATGTTGAGATTTTGAGACAAATTGTTGTAACTTCCAGATTTCTACATGAATTATGAATCTATATACCAACTATTATGGATTTTGCTAAGTTTGAATTTGAGGTTGAATTATGGATCATTAAGCCCTACTTGAGACTTGAAACTTTATGAACTTTTGTGCTATAATCACCCACGATTTGAGTATTCTGAGATTATTGAGAAATGTTTTGACTTAATGGTCATAAAGTTTTGAAATCCACTTCACTACATAAGATTATATATTTTACAGTTGGGTTCTTATTGAACCATGAGATTATTCTAAAGTGGATTTCCATGAGATGAGTGAGATAAACTAAATGGTGTAGTATTTAGCACCGAGTTGGGTAAGTTACTATGGTTTCTTACCCCATGTAACGACCTGATTTTCTGGAATCGGAATGTCACATGGTGCTCATGATCCCAAAGGACCACAAGACAACCCTCTACTAATATCTGTACTTGAATGCTGCATAATATAGATAATAAATGCGGAAACTAGCCGTAAGGTTCAAAACATCTAAAAATACTCAAAATTGTAAACTAAATACTGATACATCTATCTGAAAAGCCTCTAAACTGTTTGAACTGTGGAGTTTATGGGACATGTCCCTAACTAACTCTGTCTACTGAAAATAAACAAAGTCTGGGGAAATAATAAAATAAGGATCATCACCAAATGAAGAGGACTCACTTCTATGTCTACTGCTGTTGACTGGGACTGAACTGCTGACGGAACTCTAGATCTCATGCCTCTGAACCTATGGTGTCACTTAAAAACACCATATCACAAATGTGTCAGTACGAGAATGTACCGAGTATGCAGATGAGGTAAGGATAAATGCAAGGGTTCATGCATGAATAATTACTTAACTGAATAATCATGAGAGTACCGAATGAGAACACATACATGAATGCACAAATCATAATCACAATCATCACAACTCTAAATACTGAAACTCGGGTGCCGCTTTGCTGTCATATGAATTCACTACTAACGCTGAGATATTGAATCACTCAATCACCTGATACTGATAACTTAGTACTGAAGTTGAGATCAGTCTAATCTAGCGAGTGATCTCGAAATCTCAGAATACTGGAACTGATTAACTGAATATACTCACATCAATGACTAAATTCTGAGCTCACTGCTCTTGACTGACTCAATCGGAGATCAACCTCTCTAACGGATGATTTCAGAATCTATTATTAACAATAAGAAAATGATCATGTCCGAACCTGACCACAAGAATACTCAACCGAATCTGAGACTGAGATCAAGCCTATACATCGGGTGATCTCTGGATCTGATAATGAGATTACTCAACTGATTTTGAAATTGAGATCAAGCCTATCTATCAGGTGATCTCTGGATATGATACTGAATAACTATATATGAGACTTAGCCTATCTGACGGGTTTTCCATGAATCAATGGAACTATCTGTGTTCCTCACACTGAGATAGATGACTATATTTGACAGTCCTGATTTCTGAAGATTGATACTTAAACTACAACTGTGGGAAGTAGTTTATGAACTGACATGCCCCGACCTCCCGCTGGTGGGGTCCAACCTGTAACCTAAGATGGAAGGGTGTCAATACCATGCCACGGGTAAATACCTCTCTGGTCAAGCCTCTCTGGTGGTTGACCCTCACAGGAAGTCAGCCTAAGGCAAAATAATAGTCAAACCTCTCTCAACGGGTGACAGCCTCTACTGACGGTGACTCCTGCATACTGCGCTAGCTACGTAGTTCTAGAGTTCAGGGATTTGTCCTAATAACTCGACCTCTCTCTCTAATGGGGATATGCTATCCCTTCCCTTACTCGTTGCTAGCTCCTACTCCTAACTGAAAGACTCTAAACTGAATTCTCAACTGAACATAAACTGAACTAAATCTGATACTGTTCATGTTTCTCAAATGATCTGACTGGGTTAAGATGAATTCACTTGGTTCTATATCTGACGGAATACTACTGAATCACGGTATATGACTGACGATATAGAGTTTTAACAGAGTACTCATTTACTTGAGGGATTAGAACTGAACAATTGACTACTACTCAATCTGAGCTGTGTACAAAACTGAGGCTAGATTACATGCGATATTGAGATCACGGTGATTACTGAGATTTTTTAAGTCCTGTATCTTTTTGAGGATACAGAGTTCTTTAATTCACTGAGTTTTGAGAATCATGGCCTAACTGGGATTATCGTGAAAACTGACACAGGATCTAGACAACAGCTAAATTTTCGGGTACAACTACCCCCAGGACTCGATAACATAAAAGTAAAACATAACCACTCTTGACTATTCATAACCACGGTTATTCATTCATCATCACAATCCCTAAAGCATCTCTTCAAGCATTTAGGAATCATAAACATGTAATAGTGTAGGGGGAACATGCTATTTGATCATACTCCATTCAACAAGGTCTTGCATCAAGTACTTCGCACGTAGGTTAGTCTTGGCATGTATCGGATAACACATGATTGGGGAAACTTTATACTATCATGTCACAATTTACTCGTCAAGCACTTGGCATATATTAGAGGCTTAGCATATATCCAAGAGCACGAAATTGGGGAATTTCATACTATTATGTCTTAATTAGTTCACTAACGCTTTTCAACAAACACTAGGCATGCATGAACTTGCACACAATTGGGGGTTTCCTAATCAACATTCTATAATGGCCCTAATTTCCTCACATAGGCATTTTATCAAACATATAGGGAGCATGCTTTTCTTATTCAACTATTTCTACACTTAATTGACATGAACACATCATCTAACAAGCATATTGAAGAAGATTTATCATGAACATCACATGAGTATCACATACTAAGGTCAAAGCTTGATAACCTTGTAAACAACATGAATCACAACTCAATCATAGCAGGAACATCAATTTCAACTCACATGAATCATTAAGACCCATAAACACAAGATCTTTGAATTATAGAAAAAAAAGGGTTCTTGAGCTTCTTGGATGAAAGGGACCCAAGAATCAACATCTACATACCTTGGGCAAATTATTTTCTTGAAATCCCTTGGAGAGATTCTTGATTTATTGATTTCTCTTGACATCTATTGATTTTGCTAGAAGAAGAAGTAAGGGTTTTGATTTTGTAAAACCCTAGTTTTGATGTTGAAGATGGGAAATGAGGCTGAGAGCCTTTCATCGGGTATCTATAGGGGCTGAAAAAGAATGGGAAAGGACCAAAAAACCCTTGGAATTAAAATCCAAAACTGGAAGAATCTTGATTTTTCATGCTAGCATGACGCGCCATAATCGCGCCAGCTCACTGGAAATTGGACAATTGGGAAATTGCTTGACGGCGCGACGTGGTGGAAATCGCGTTGCCACCTTGGTTGTGAAATAGAAAATCATTGCGATGCGGAGGAAATTATGGAGGCTCACTGGAATTTGACAATTATAATTTTGGATGGCTCCGCGACGCCCTAAAGTGCCAGGTGGCACACTTTCTCACTAAAATAGCTCTAACTCTTTGCCCGAGTATCGGATTTGGTCAAATTTGGTATTGATGGAAATCTTATTCAATTCCATACATGAAAAAAAGTTGATATTAGTGAAATTCTGCATGGTTTGAAATATTTCTCACTTGGGAAGGCACTTCTAAAAATTTTGGGGCTGAATTTATGCTTTACTGAACATGCTCTAAGGCTCAGCCTAGGATAGAATTTTGTGGGGTGTTACACCCCAGAACTACGTGCCAGCATAGGTTTGAGATTTTAGGCCTAAGGCATAGATATTGAGCCCGAGGCCGAGTTAAGTGACCACTGAATTGAGGTTATACTCCCTAGAAAGAGTACGACGCTTCTCCCCAATGTGGGGTCTCTTTCTTAGGAGGACAAAATGATGGACTCCACGTAGCTCTCACGGTTTATGTCGACTAAGAGAACCTCCCTAAAACTAAAGTATTTTCCCTTAATATAAGTATTTTTCCTAAAGCTTGAGATGAGATATTTTCTAAAGTGAATGAATTGCTTTTGGGTATTTTCCAAAGAAGAAAGTAGTTTCTCCCTACTAATAAGAGTTGATTTCTAGTTTTTGAACTAAAGTTATATGATTCCGAGTTCCAAGTATTTGAGTTCAAAGGAGTTGTAAGTTCTCGAGCATTAAAGAAGTTTTTCTCTCCATGAGAAATGCATGAGTTGAAAGTATTGCTTAGAGTTTCCTTTAACCTTGAGTAATGAGAATGAGAGAAGAGTACATATTTCAAAGCTAAAGTATAATGACTCACGAGATTTGTGTTACATTCTCCATTCTACATGATTCATGAGCTTTACATTTTATGCTTATTCAAGCCATGTGAGTTGTTACTTACTGCATAAATGATTTGATTAAAGAGTATTGATATTGTTTTATGTAAATTCATACACCCCCATATACTCAGTACATTCTCAAGTATTGATCAACATATACGTCTATGTGTTACATTGTCATATAATGTAGATTCAGGTGCTCAGTCCTAGTCTTTTCAGTGATTTTCGAGTACCTCTGTCTATATTCCTACAGTATTGAGTCCTCATGGTTCAAGGACCTATCTTTAGACATTCTAGTATTTGAGTGGTTCGGTTATTACTTTTCGTTCAGTTGAGTCAGTTGGGGACCTATCCCAACGGCTCGTTAGTTCATGAATTAGTAGAGAATTTCTCAGACTAGTTATCAGATTGTTATTGCATTAATATTTCTAATATGGTGGTCGTTTGGATTGAGTATTATCTTGATATTTCCTTTCACTTGATATGACATTTCCATTATTGTGTTTATTTCATCTTGAAATGAATATTATAAGTAGAAACAGGATCAAAGGGTTAGTTGGGGCTACTCATAGAATTAAACACCGTGTGAAGTCCCAGGAGGTGATTTTGGGTCGTTACACCATAAACCAAAGGTAATCCAAAACATAATATGAAAATCAATCCCAAAATGTAATAGGATGGAACAACCAATAATATCATCTAATGATGTCATCCTACCGACTTATTCCAATGCTAAGGCTGACACCAATACTGATCCCGCACATACCAAACCCTCAAAAGTACCATAAAGCCTCTATCCAAAAGCGTAAACAAATTCTGTTCGGACATGCCCCCAGCCATGGCCAAAACCAATATCCAAAGTAAAAGTAAAGTATCTTAATAAATCCATATCATGAAAATGATGCCTTCCGAAAGGATGAAAGCTCACCACTTTAGTCCAAATGCTGATACCAAATCTGCATACTAAATATAAGAAGTAGAATGGTCAGTTTCTGCATAGTGTGGGTATACAACCACCAGTAGATGGGGTTAGAGAGTGACCGCTAGCATGAATAACAGGATAAGGATACAAAAATGCAAGTCATAAAACCAAGTAAAACTATCCATAATACATACAACCATACATATATATAAGTACTGGGAAAGAAGACCGGGTTTAGCATGCACTTAAAACCTTTACCTGGGTTGTGTAGCTTTACCATTCTAACCACCCACGGGCCATATGGGTTTATCTCCCCGCACTAAAAGGGCCTCATGCATGTAGCCGCACGACCAGGGAATATCCCATGGGATGACTGGTACATCCTCTAATATAAAATATGACACACGCGCATGGTCATCAAGACCTCTCATATCGGAAAATATGAGTTTCAGGTTTTGGTCCCCCCGGGACCGCCACCTTCCACGGCTTTGCTATGTACCCTGCTATTAAATCCCAATTTAAACAAAGTCCAAACTATAAGTTTATAATTTATTAACAAAGACCAATATTGGTAGTATCACCATACCACCCATTACTTGCATGTATTATATATAGCCAAACCATTTAGGTTAAGAGGACCTTAGGTGCCCTTCCATGTACCATATTAAATCCACTTAGGAGACTTTCATGTTCTGTACAAGCATAACCATTTATCCTTTAGACTTTTCAAACCATTTAAACCATGCATAAATCCTTTATCTAGTTTAAAACATGCAAGAGTTCCATTAAAAGAAGTCAATGCAATGAACATATCTTTATATGCATTTTATCAAACACCTTAGGGCATAATATAATCAAAAACAATTCCAAAGACCATTAAACCATTAACTTGAAAATCCAATTGTACAAAACTACCATTAATGTATATAAAAGAATAACTAAAACCATAGGAAACCATAACCAAGATTCAATATAAAAACCTCCCAAAATAGTTGAAAACCATAATCATGAAATAGTGAAAGAATGAAATCAATCATATAAACCATTCCTTTAGTTGAAATTACAATGAGGGAAGAGAATAATGCCTTATACCAAAGAATTAATGGAAAAAATCACCAAGACAAGCCCCAAATCAATCCGCAAGATTTTAGCCTTCTTGCCCCAAAAGCTCTTGTGAGAATTATGGAGTATTTTGGAATAGTTTCTAAGTATTAATGAATAGAATAATAGGATAAATAACCTCCTAAGTATATAAGAAGTTTGGGTCCTAATTAGGGTATGTAGGGAAATATCCAGAATACCCCCACTTAAATCTCTTAATAACCCATCATAGGGATACAACTGACTCATATGAGTCGTAGCCTTATAGACGATTGGTATCTACCATTCGTATCTAAGACACAACCTATGGATCAAACAAATAAGTAGTTAACAACACAACCAATGTAACCTTACAGCAAGAAAGTACCACTCTCATAGTATCATCATGAATGTCAATGCAGTGACTACAAAAACATGCATGCTTGATATTAGGCATATTTATACTAGTAAGTGTCATTATCTATGCATATTTAACTTAGTTTTAAGGGCTTCTTGGTGATCTTAATGAGTTATTAAGGGTGTAATTACGTATTTATGAGTGTAATAACATGTTTAGATCTCTTACGGTTTAATTGAAACAAGTTAAGAGTCAAAAAGATCAAATAAAGTTTACATGAGGAAAATAGTTTCACTAGTGTGAGCTATGCTTTGTTCTAGTGTATCTTGAAGAATTCTATTGTGTTGTGTGGACTAATTTGTGTTGTTTGATATTATAGGAGGATATTTATGATGTTATGAGAAATTTTTAGGAGCATAAAAAGGCCAAATGAGGATTAGGAATACATCCACAAAGTGCAAAACTCAAAGGCAGACAGAAGGAGTGAACTATGACAAAATCTGGAATTATTGAGCACATGGGCATGCCAAACCCTTTTACCACTGATATAAGGGATTTTCATGCCCCAAGACATGAAATAACATGTCAAAAATAGTGTGCATTGATGAGTGTTGCCTTTACCACTCATTCGCATTCACTATTTGTGCATATTACTTTGCTTTGAATGAATAAATGAGACAAACTTGTAGTTAGATGCACTAATATCCATGTCTTGTAGACTTAATGTTAAGGAGACCAAAAGATGTGTATCAGAGCTAAAAAGATGAAAAGGGAGCAAACAAGAGTGCAGCTGAAGACCTGTACTACATCAGCCTCAGTTACCGCGATTGCGGTCCCCAACCAGCAGACGCGGTCAGTTAAGACAGTTAGCAAAATGCGGTCATGTCTCTAATTCGTGGGCGCACCACCACGGTCTTGGAAATTATTGTGTGATCATATTCCAGCAGGAGTATGCCCAGGGGCAATCTAGAAAATCAGTTGGACGCATCCTAAGCCTTATTTAAGAAAAAACCCTTTCCTCTATGAGGATATCTTAGCTCATAACATATTTTGGAATTCAAGACTTAAACCCTTACCATGGGCAAGTGTGTAATCAACTTGGAAGGCTAAATTTCTTAGACTTTTTGTGAAGAATTAATGCTTTGGATAATCATTATGGTATATCTCTCTTTACTTTCTTCATGAGTAGCTAAGCAATTTAGTCTTGGGATTATGTTGAACTAGAGTATATTAGTGTATGGGTATTATTGTATTTGTATGGATTTTAGTTGTTGAGTATGGATTCCACCATTGCTTGAACTTGAAGGTTGGAATTTGATTAGTGAAAAACCCAAATCTCCAAATGGGTTTGATGGGTGAAAGCCCCAAACTCTAGAAATCCTTTATCATTCTCGAAAGAGGGATGAAGGTGAACATTAGGTGACCCATAACATCCTCAAAAGAAGGCTATCAGGGGACAAGGTAATGGTGTAAAATTAAGTCTATGGTGTACTACCTTTTTCAATCTTAGAAATAAGTATATTAGGAGTGTAAGCCATGTCAAGAGCATCATCCTATAAGTAGGGGTGCTTGATTGATGTCTCGGTTGATTATGAAAATGTTTGCGCTTGTTAGGTTGCTCGAAAGAGCCAACGGGTGAATTCATTGTGGCTTTATTGAAAGATTGACCCTAATGAACTTCGGCCTAGCCTATCATTTATTTAACAACTAAATTTCATGATGAACCAACACTAATTCACATGCATTGCCTCTAGGTTGACATAATCCCAAGATTTTCCTCAAATCTTGAATTCTAAGTAAAGTTTTATTCCCTAAGTTCTTGTTAATGTAGTTTGTGATGAATTCTCAAGAAAATTCCCCCATTTTACTTCATATGTAGATTTTATTAGCACTCCGGGTAGTCTCTTAGTAATTTAAGCATCCATAGAGTTTGAAGTCTATAATTTACTCCTTGAGATTCGGCCCCAATTCAAATTGGGTTACTTGACAACGACCGTCTCACACCTAATTATGGGAGTTAGTTGTGCGTTATCAAAATGGTGTTGCTGTCGGGGTTTGAAATATAGATTTTGCTTGTGCGTTGCGATTCTTACTTAGGAGTATTCGGAGAGTCGTATTTTTTTATTTGTTGTTTTTGGATATTTTGTAGGTAAACTTAGCGTAAACAAAATAATGATTGAAGGAACAAATCCGATGGAGTCAGGTGATGCACCCGTTCAAGGAGAAAATCACTTAAATGATGGGTATCATATGGGTGAAAATTGTATCCCACCTCACCTTGGGAACGGGACTTTTCATGTGACTAGTGTCATGCTCCATGTGTTGCAAGTAAAGGGGCTATACAGAGGCCAAGCCCATGAGGATCCATATGTTCTCTTGAGAAATTTTTTAGAGTTTTTTACTCCATTCAACCTTTCTCATAATGCTCAAGAAGCCTTTCTGCTTTGCCTCTTTCTATTCTCGATAATGGGTGAAGCATTGTTATGGTTTCACACACTTACTTCGACTTCACTTTCTTCATGAAATGAGCTCACAAAAGAGTTTTTAGATAAATACTCCTATCCATCCAAGGTGTGTGACTCAAGATATGAAATTATGAATTTTAGGAAAAATAACGGTGAGCCACTTCATGAAGTATGCGAGATATTTCATAGGATGTTGGCCAAATGCCCAAACCACGATATTCAGGGGAAGGCACTTCTCCAAATATTCTATCGGGTGCTACACCTTTGAACTAATCAATGGTAAACAATGTGGCCGAAGTTTCTATCTTGAACTTGCACTTTCATGCGGCCACAAAGTTGTCGAGAGAGGTAACTGAACATAATAAAAAAATGTCACAGTCAAGACATTAACATCTCAAATAGCTTCAAAACTAATCCCATGACTAATAGGGACCGAAGACTGTGGGAGGAGGATCAAGATCAAATCATGGGAAAGATATTGGCCCAACATGAGCTAGTAACTAAGTATTTGGGTGGAACTACGAACAACACAATCAATATGCCTCCAAAATCCCATTACAAAGATGAAGGAGCTAGGAGAATGGAGGAAGAAAATTGGTACCTATCTAACCACTCGAGAGGGTTCACATCCAACCTATCAAGGGCAAGAATAGAATCACAGTTGGAATAATTAGGAAGGTGGTAAAGTTTGGAGAGAGCAGGAACATAATTGTTTCCATTTTGCGCCCCACCACGATCAGGTTTCTAACAAAGAGGCAAGCTCCATTGATACCAATAGAGGTAGAATAGAGGATCTCTTAGCAAGGATTTTTAATATAGTTGAAAGAACGGAAAAAATGGTTCATAAAGTAAAATAGGATATCATATCACTATCTAAAACAATGATAAACTATTCATCCTTTATTAAAGAGTAGGAAAATCAAATGGGACTAATTTCTGCACGTCTAGATGCTAAGCCTAAGAAAAACTTCACCAGTGACACAAATGCCAATCTCCAAGCCGATGATCACATTTTGAAAATGCATGTAGAAGATAAAAGGACAAAGGAGTAGCACTTCACGGAGGACTAGGGAGGAAAAATGCACAACGCTTATTCAAAAGAGAGTTTGTCCCAAACTAACCGAAAAGAAGATAAAAGAGTTGGAAAACATAGTTGAAAGGTTAATTGATAAAGGCGAGTTTGATAAGTGGGGTCCTGTGGACCTGCCTTGATAAATGTATACATGGCAATGTCGTGCTACAACAATAACTACAGCATTGTGTGGGAGGCAACCCAGAAATTCCACAAGGATTACTCATAGACTTTTTATCAAATTTTTCTAGTATGAATGTTAGATTTCGCATATGAATAACTCATGCGGGTGTGACTCTATGGAGTGCTTTTCATAGGTTTATAAAGGGTGAGATGTACAAATATTTGAGTCAAAATTCGATCAAAAGGGCAGATAGGCACTAAATGGGCAAAAAAACTGGACAGGGGAAAACTAGGGGACTCGATTATCTCAATCGCGGTCTCTATCCGCGATTGTGATTACCCGCCTGTCTACGATCGCAATTAGTTGGCAGTGATCCCAGATACTGAAGCTAGCTGATTCCCCGACTGCCTCCATATTCTCCTCATGCTCCCGTTCAAGTTCTTGCTTGCAGGAATGGACGGGTCTTAAGATAAATGGTGGTGGTATAGAGTATAAAGATGATAGCAATCCCTGATGAAGTTACAGTAATCACCCTTATCTCTTTGTTAGCTTTGGTTATTCATGTAGTAGGGACACTGCTATATTTTAGTTGGGGGTGTTTCTTTATACATTTCATTATGTGTCTATTTTTTATATTGCTTTATATTTATCGACTCCTCGAGATTATTCTTATCTTTATTCTTCTTTGGGTTGTAATATTCGAGAACTTGGATGGTGCTCATACTTTCATGGATCTGCTATCTTTTTCTTAGTTTACTATTTTAGTTTATATTACACTAGATGAGCCTTGCCATTGTGATTGGGTTTCTATTCGTAGGTGCAGGGGAAGTATGAGTACCCATGGCATCGATGTTATAAATTGCAAGAAAAGTATGAGTACCTGCAGCATTGATGCTTTGGGATCACATTCATATCCATTGGTGAAGTCTGAGTAACCATATGGGTAGTTCGCCCGTACTATGATTCACAATCTGAGACTATGGCTTGGGTTATTACCATGATTAGAAATTATGCGTGGTGCAGATTTTATAGCAAACAACCCCCTCTGTCCAAAAATTTTGTACTAAATCCAAAGGAATGGACATGAGAAACTTTGCAATGATATTTTCCTTTTTTCTATGACTATGAAAGTTGACTCTGGAAAATTAGTGAATACTCCATATTTGTCTCGAGCGGGTTGAACAATTGAACCACCTTGATGATATTCGCATGCCATGTGTGTGGGGTAGATTGTCTTCATCTAATGTGTACTTGTACTATCTAGAACTAGCCTATTTAGTCTTTAAAAGCTAATTTTGATTGTACTTGGTTGGAAAAATGATCTTAGGCCACCTTCATAATTTTGGTACACACTTTGAGCCTAAAAAGCCTACCTTGCATAATTATAATCCCTAGTACCCACTTCGAGCCTTTGAACCTTTTGTTGGAAAACATATTACAAGTTGTGAACCATTGTTTTCACCCCTCTCTTAAACCATAACCTCCCTTAACTTGAAAATATAACTTGATGTAAAAATCCTAAGTTGGGGGTCGTAAAGATTAATGGAAGAAAGTTTGGTGTCACAAAGATATAATGTATGCCTAATGTGCCTAAATTTTGAAAAGAAGAAATTAGAAGAGGAAATGACCCAAAAAAAGAAAGCTAGCATGAAAATTGCATGAAAATGAGATAAAAGAAGTTGGGTGAACAAAGGAACCAAGAAGTGGGCATGATAAAAGAATGAAAACAATGAGAGTTGCCCATAGTCATATAGAAATATTGAAAAGCGTGATGTTGATGTTCAAGGAAGTGAGTAGACATGTTGTCCCTAAAATAATATCCTACCTTAACCCGAACTTATGTTACAAGCTTAGAAAATCCTTCAAAATCTCCAACCACGTACCTTCTTTGTAGTAGCGATTGAAAACTGGGCAATCCTATGGCATGGTACTTGTTAACATGGATATTTACTTGAGAGAGTGAGGGTTTGCACTTAAAATTCCTTATTGCATGATTAGTAACTAGGTGGGTGAAATTTTTCTCTCTTGTGAGGAGGCATGTGAACTATTTGACATAGGTGACTTGGATCTCCTGCACAATGAGGTAAATGGGAGTATAGCATGAGTTTAAGAAATGTGTGAGTCATTTCTAGAGTGTTAGTAGTTGTTGCATGGTTTCTCCTCAAAGTCTATTGCACCATGCACTGTTTCATTTTATGATTACAGGAGTTGTTAAAGACTTATTTGCCCATGTATGAAATGCTTTTTGTGGTAGCAAGTAAGTTTAAGTTATTATGATCATTAATTAATAGAATGAGGGCATACATTGTCTCATAATATAGCGGTAGTATTTCTTAAGGACAAGCAAGGTTTTAAGTTGGGGGTGCTGATAAGTGGTGCCTTTACCACTCATTCACATACACTATTTATGCATATTACTTTGCTTTGAATGAATAAATGAGACAAACTTGTGTTAGAGGCACTAATATCCACTCCTTGCAGGCTAAAAGTTAAGGAGATCAAAAGATGTGGATCGGGGATGAAAAGGATGTAAAGGGAGCAAAGAAGAGTGTAGCGGAAGACCTGGACATCATCATCCTCAGTTACTGTGGATGCAGTCCTCAACCCGCAGTTGCGGTTAGTCAAGACGATCAGAAAAACATGGTCGCAGCTCTAAATCGTGGGCACGCTACCGCGAGCACGGAAAGTATTGCGCGATTATGGTCCAATGGGAGTATGCCCAGGGGAAGATTTGGAAAATCAGTTGGACGGATCACAAGAATTATTTAATAAAAAACCCTTTCCTCTATGAGGATAGCTTAGCTTATAAGATACTTTGCAATTCAAGACTTAAACCCTTACCCTGGGTAAGTGTGTAATAAACTTTGAAGGCTAAATTTCTTAGACTTTTTGTGAAGAATGCATGCTTTGGATAATCATTATAGTATATCTCTCTTTACTTTCTTCATGAGTATTGGGATTATATTGAATTAGAGTGTCATAGTGTGTGGGTGTTGTTGTGTTTTCATGGATTTTAGTTGTTCAGTATGGATTCCACCATTGCTTAATCTTGTGGGTTAGAATTTGATGGGTGAAAACCCCAAATATCAAAATGGGTTTGATAGGTGGAAGCCCGAAAGTCTAGAAACCCTTTATCATCCTCGAAATAGGGATGAAGGTGAACATTAGGTGACCCATAACATCCTCAAAAGAGGATTATCAGGGGACAAGGTAATGGTGGACACTTAAGTCTATGGTTTACTATCTTTTACAATCTTGGAAATAAGTGTATTAGGAGTTTAATACATGTCAATAGAACCATCCTAGAAATATATATGCTTGATTGAGGTCTTGGGTGATTATGAAAATGTGTACACTTGTTAGGTGCTCGAAAGATCCAATAGGTGAAATCGTTGTGGTTTTATTGAAAGATTTACCCCAATTAACTTTGGACTAGCCTATACTTTAGTTAACAACTAAATTTCATGGTAAACCAAAACCAACTCACATGCATTACCTCTAGGTAGACATAATCCCAAATTTTCCTCAAATATTATCTAAGAAAAAGTTTTATTCACTTAGCGCTTGTTAAAGTAGGTTGTGAAGAATTCTCAAGCAAATTCCCATATTTTACTTCATATGTCAATTTTATTAGAATTCCAGGTAGTCACTTAGTAATTTGAGTATCCATAAGGTTTGAAGTCTATAATTCACTCCTCAAAATTGGACCCCGATTAAAATTGGGTTACTTGACAATGACCACTTCGCACCTAATTATAGGAGTGAGTTGAGCGATATCATGAATCTAATATAAGGGTATGACATTCCCTTGGATATCCATGATAAGGGTGTGCCATGCCTTGGGGAGAAAAGCAGCCAAAAATTATTTTTCAGCTTCGTAAGTGAGGGGCAATGTTATCAATACATATATTTTGTGCTGGGATATATATGGAAGACCTAAATCACTATAAAAGAAGAAATAATTACCAATTTTAAGAAACCTATGGAGAAATACACGAATTGGAGAGAAGGAGAGCAAGTAAGGGGCTCAACTGAGGTTCTTTGTTCTCAATTTTTTTTCTTGTAATTTTACTTTATGAAATTTATGGGTTTCTTGTAAGACTATGAGTGGATAAACACCCTCATTCTATGGTTGAAACTATAAATATAATTTTTTAATTGTTGTTTATGGTTGATTTAGGTTCTTATCTAGTATGTGATTGTTCTTACGTTCTCTTTTAGATATTCAAAAGTGTCATATACTTTAGGGTAAATCTAAGTCCCAAAAATAATTGAACATAGGATTTGAGGGATGGAATGAGGAATGAGTGTATGGATCATGTATTTAATCATTAGAATCTAATTTTTAAGGGATGATTAATGGTTCGGATATCGATATACCTAAAAACCCTACTTGGTTAATAAAATGGGAAAATAGTTTAATGATCAAAGTTAAAGACTCATATCCCCGCCCAACGATGTAGTTGTGAGATTAGTTTGGGTAGATGACTTATAAGATGACCATTACCAAGTCTTATTATTAACCTCGTAGATTAGAAATCATGAAAAACACCAACACTAACTAGAAACCATAGTTATGAATTGTGAAGTAATCCCTCAAACCTGGAAACTCTCGTTGTATTGCTTACAATCCAAAGTTCATACCATTTTTACTTATTGTTACTTAGTTAAAATTATAAAGCTTAAACTCTCAGTTGGCTACTCTCGCACTTATTTAATCTCATTAGTAACACTTAACTTAGATAGTTGTTGATCACCAAGTCCCTGTGGGATCAATACTTGGCTATCTAAGGCCACTTTACTACTTGGGTAATGATGTACACGTGCGTGAGCGCTTGGAAACAAAGTTTTTGGCTCCATTATTGCAAACTTGAAAATTGGAAACTATCTTACTTTTATGTTTGATATTTGGTTTCTTAAGTGATAACAACTTGATCTTAGCTTTTGAATTTTGCAGGTACAGATTTCAAATATGAGATGGTAAGGGAAAGAGCTTTGGTTGACCCATATCCTACACCTAACTGGTACTTACATCAATTGAGGAGAGAAGCATATCCGACCCACACCAGAGCCTTGCCGTGACGGGTATCTCAAGTCCACCGAGGACTGAAGATAACTTTTTTGCCTTGCCAAAAAAAACATAACGACTAACTAAGATTGAAATTCAAACATATAACAAGATAGAGGGTATTAAAATCAAGAAAACTAATAGTGTCAATCATCACAAACCCAATCCACAGTAATATCCACAAAACCTCTAAACCATATCAAAAACTAATCTATGTCGGGATATGCCACCGACCCTGACAATGATAATGAAAATTATAATGATAATGTAAACTCTTCAATTTTAGTCTAGGAAAGGAAACTAATGAAATGATCAAGGTTTTCTAAAGAATGGAAGCCCACTACTTTATCACAACAATCGACGAACCTAGCCGATCCACCTAACACTGCACAGAAAAAAGTAAAAGTATCTCTGGTTCCTGCATCGCATGGGATACAACATCTGGAGATGGTTAATGGGCTGAGAACTAGCATGTAACTTAGTGAGATAGGGTAAAATAATGCCAAAATCAATATATTAAAATTTATCAAAATTCTATTATACACAAGCATTTGCACATACATACATATATATAACATATCGGGATAGGGTACAAAGCTTAGCACGAGCGTTTAAAAATTTATCCTAAATTGTGTAGCTCAACCGTCATAAGAAGGCACCCACGGGCTATATGGGTTCAGCTCTCTCCGAGCTGAAAGGGCCCCAATGCATGTAGCCACACGAACCAAAGGATGTAAATATGCACCATGGGGGACTCGAACCTCCCGACATACAAGGTGACTATAGCACCCAATTATGTAATATAATATGGGGGGAATCGAACCTCCCGATCATATAATAAGGGGGACTCAAACCACCCGGTCGTTTAGATCCCTATGCCGGCAAATACATTTTTCAGTATTGGTCCCTCGGGACCTCCACTTTCATGACTCAGCTAGAAAACCCTTGTTTAAGCCCCAGTAAAACATTTATCACACCTTCCCATTAATTGAACCGTAATACACATTTAGGCAAACATTATTGGTATCGTCATACCAACTACACTTTCAAGGTGCGATCAACATGCAAAAACAATTGTCATTACATAGGAGAATTCACAACCCCCGTGGTTCAATCATGTAATAGCTTGGGAATTACATAACCCCACAAGGTTCAATGCAAAATAATTGTGCTTCATTTGCTTTTCACATATGCAATAGTTCAAGATAGTTTAATATGCATACTTTTTATATTCAAGGCATCACAATAAAGAGTTGATGTCATTACCACTTCAATTATCATTAGTCACAAATGGGGGGAAATCACAGTTCCCTAGTTTATTCACCATACCCATGCATTCCACAAGTTCAAAACCATTTATAAAGCATTAACAATCATATGTAAGTCATGGGAAAACAATTTACAAATCAATCATGCCAAAGCCCTCAACCATAACAAAATCCATATTCAAAACTGTGCAATTAAACCATCTAGGATACATGGTTTTCATTAACTAAGAATTCTGGAAGATTAACATGTCTGAAATACCATGATTTATGGAAACAAATGAACCCTTGAGACCTTGGATGACCAACTTCTTGGAAACCTTAAGTATCTTACTTGAGGGAATTTAGAGAGTTTGAGAGAGTTTTTTAATTAGGAATAGTAAGTTAATAAAGTCCCAGAGAGGATTTTAAGTCATGGGTTCTAAGTGGAAAAATAGGGAAATTACCAGGCTGCCCTTAATTAAAAGATTGGAAACCGATGTCCAGTCTCTATGGGTGACCTCACGACTCGTAGGGTCTCCTTATGACTCATTTAGTCCAGTTGTAGTCTTGATAGTACCCCTTGGACATCCACACTATTTTGGTTATGATAAGGACTATATCACTAGTATCATGACATTACAACTGGTAACATGCTTGTCATAGTTATCACAGGAACTTTGGATAGTACACTTGCTTCCGTACGATTGAAAAACTATGAATCGTTATGAGTCTTGACGACTAGTTGGGAGGTAGTCTTGATCAAGTTAGAAACTCATAAAGCACACTGGTAAGGCAACGATTAGGGTCTTACAACCAGTAATGATACCCTAGGACTCGTAGGGTGAGTTGTAATAAGGTCAGTGAGGATAAAATTTCAAAAAATTTTAAGGATCAAAATCCAAGGTGTTTCATTTTGAAGGATCATTCATCCTCGAATGATAGGAAAAGGATTTTGTTAGCACGATTTGAGATATACTACGTCCACACTTACCTTTAACAATGACAGAAAAAAAAATAACAAGGAAATTACAATTTCCTTTATCAATGTCAGAAAACAAAGATGTTAAGGATTACACATACCTCAAGCATGATTATTCAAAGACGGAAACAAGGATAGGTATTTGGATTTCAAGTCCTCTTTGTCTTCCCAAGTAGCTTCATCACGTTTTTGGTTCCTCCATAGAAATTTTACTGAATCCACGTCCTTTTCTCACAACCGGCGGACTTTCTGATCCAAAATCTCAATTGGGACCTCCTCATATGATGAGAAATCCAAGACACCCACACTCTCCAAAGGAACTATCAAGAAAGGATAACCCACATACTTTTTCAACATCGACACATGAAAGACCAGATGAATGGAACCCAAACTCGAAATCTATTCCAACTCATAATCCATCTTGCCCACTCACCTGAAAATATGATATAGACCAACATAATGAGGACTGATCTTCCCTTTCTTTCCAAACTGCATCACTCCCTTCATGGAGACACTTTCAAGAACACCAAATCATCCACATCAAACTCCAAGTCCCTTCGCCTTACATCCATATAGGACTTTTGGAGACTTTGTCCAGTCTTAAGCATATCTCGAATAACCTTCACCTTCTCCAATGCTTGGTAAACCAGGTCGTGACTATATAACTTATTCTCACTAACCTCAAACCACCCAATTGGAGAACTATATCTCCTACCATACAAATCTTTCAAAGGAGCCATCCCAATACTATATAGTAGCTATTATTATAAAAAAATTATATAAGAGACAAATGGTTGATCCAACTACCACCAAAATCAATCACACAATACCTTAGCATATCCTCCAAAGTCTATATCGTCCTTTCCTCTTGTCTAGTTGTCTAAGGGTGGAAAGTGGTTCTAAGTTTCACCTTAGTCCCCAAACCTCTCTAAAATAAATGCCAAAGGTGAGATAAGAACTGAGTACCTTGATAAAATATGATATAGAGTAGAGCACCATGTAACTTCATGATTTTCTCAATGAAGAACTTAGCATAATCCTCCCATGAATAGTTAGTCTTCACTGACAAGAAGTGAACAGTCTTAGTCATCCCATCCACAGTGACCCAAATAGAATCAAACTGATGGAGAGACCATGAAAAACCCATAATGAAATCCATATTAATCACTTCCTATTTCTAGATGAGTAATTCAATATCTTGGGACAAAACACCAGGCCTCAAGTTCTTCACCTTCACTTTCTAACAAACTAAACACTTAGACACAAAATTGGCCACATCCCTCTTCATGTTATTACACCAATAGATTTCTCTTAATCATGATACATCTTTGTAGAACCAGGATGAACAGTCTACCTTGACTCATGAGCCTCAACCATGATCCTTTCTCAGCCCATCAACATCTGGAACATATACTCTACCTTGGTACCTTAAGATACCATCACCACCAATCTCAAAATCTTTCACCTATTGGTGAATCACATCATCCTTGATCTATATCAATATATTGTCCAAGACCTTCTTATCCTTCACCTTAGCACTAAGAGATAATTTCACCACCTCTTGCATAATCGCACCACCATCAACAGATTCTAAGAGACAAACTTCAAGATTATTCAAGCTGTGAATATCCTTCACTAAACCTTACTTCTTCTTATCCACATGTGATAAGATTCCCATAGATAACCTACTTAGAGTATCAGCAACCATGTTAGCTTTACCTGGTTGATAGTGAAGACTCATGTGATAGTCCTTGAGCAACTCAAGCCATCTCTTCTACCTAAGATTAAACTCCTTCTAAGTGAACACATACTGCAAACTCTTATGGTCTGGGAAAGTGTCCACATGAACCTTATACAAATAGTGACACCAAATCTTCAAGGCAAAGACCACAACCAATAATTCCAAATTATGAGTCGGATAGTTCTTCTCATGCACCTTTAACTTCCTAGAAACATATGCAACCACCATATCATACTGCATCAACACACAACCCAGTTCCACACGGGATGTATCATAATAAACAACAAAGCTATCGGTACCCTCAGGTAGGGTCATAATCGAAGCAGAACTAACTTATCTTTCAACTTCTCAAAACAACCCTCACAAGCATAGGACCACTAGAACTTTACCTTTTCCTAATGAACTTAGTCAATTAGGTAACAAAAGAAGAAAAACTTTCCACAAACCTTCTATAATAACAGGCTAAACCTAAGTAGCTCCGAATGCCCATTGTATTCATGGGTCTAGGCCACTTCTTAACCACCGCAACTATCGGTGGATCCACCATGATCTCATCACTAGAAACAACATGACCCAAATAGATCACAAGATTTATCTAGAACTAACACTTTGAGAACTTTGCATGCAATCGTTGATCCTTAAGGGTCTATAACATAATGAGAAGGTGAACAGCATGATTCGCCTCGCTCTTAGAATACACCAAGATATCATCAATACACACAATTACGAACAAGTCCGAGAACAAATAAAAGACCAAGTTCATAAGATACATAAATGTTGTTGGGGTATTAGTCAACCCAAAGAACATCACCAAAAATTCAATTTACCATACCGAGTTTGGAAGATAGTTTTAGGGATATCCACTTCTCTAATCTTTAACTGATGATACCCAGACCGGATATCAATCTTATAAAATTACTTAGCACCCTAAAACCGATCAAAATGATCATCAATCCTAGGAAGTGGATACTTATTCTTCATAGTCACCCCATTTAATTGGCAGTAATCTATACACATTCGAAAGGACTCATCTTTCTTACACACGAAAAGTACCAAAGCATCCATGGATAAATGCCTAGGGTTGATAAAACCTTTAAATAGAAGATTTTTCAGTTGCTCCTTAAGTTTTTTCAACTCAGTCAGAACCATTCAATAGGGAAGGATGGAGATAGGACTTGACACGACCCAAAATCAGGCCTTGTAATATGGGCATATCATTCCCAACTTTAACCAGAGACCACCTCGTTATACCAACCAAACCATAAAATCAATTCACAAGTGTCAGATGAACTCCAACCATAAATCTAGATAGAAAAACCAAGACTAGTAATTATAACTTAAACAATAACTAATCATTTCATTTACATCACATACTCTAACAAACATACCCAAGTCCACACTCATCCGTAATGCCTCTACACAAATTCGAAGTCTATATAAATATATATATATATGTCGGGACATGCCCTCGACAATAGCCAAACTAAGTCTAAGAATAGCCTATGATATAAGATAGAAATACTATGAAATGTATGCCTTACGGAGTAGGGAAGAGCACCACTTACAAGTCAACATACTAATCTCTTTGATCACCTAGTCACTGTGCAAGAAAAAAAGAAGAAGCAGTTGGCCCCTATGTCGCATGGGGACATAGCGTTCAGAGATGGTTAGTAGTTGGAGCGCTAACATGTTACTCAAGGATAAAAAGAAAATAGAGTCATCATTCCAAACCAAGTCAAAACATCATACTCAACCACACTTATATAAATTGGCATACATATAGATACATGAAATTTTCATAACTTGCCAAAATGGAAACAAGACTTAACAAGCTTTCACGATCCACACAATCATGAGTCATGAAGTGGAGGACTATGACCTTTGACCCTTATAGACTTGTACATTTATTTTTTTATTAGGGAAGGGACTCTAACAACATGCACCTTCATTGGGCAAGGGAGTCTAACCACAAGTCGTCTAGTTAAGCAAGGGACTCTAACCTCAAGCCGTATTAGGTAAGGGACACTAACCCCAAGCCGGCGTATTTATGTAAGGGGATCTAACCATAACCCATATCATTAGGAAAGGAACTCTAACCACAAGCCGTGGCTACTATCTTTAGTCGACATTGGGACTCTAACCCTTTGTCCATACATCCATATCCATTCAATTCAACACTTAGGAACTCCAACCCATTTAACCAATTCAACATCATGCATGACCATAAGATTTTCATGAAAGCATTCGTTAATCAAACACTTTAATAGGCTAGTTCCTTAATTCGATGAATCATTCAATTAAATAAAATCTGTACCACGCATAATTTTCTAATCATGGTAATAACCCAAGCCATAGTATCACATTGTGAATCATAGTACAGGTGAACTACCCATATGGTTACTCAGACTTCACCAATGGATAAGAATGTGATCCCAAAGCATCAATGCTACAGGTACTCATACTTTCCTTGCATTTTAAAACACCGATGCCACGGGTACTCAAACATCCCCTACACCTACGAATATAAACCAAATCACAATGAAAAGGATCATCTAGTGTAATTTAAACTAAAATAGTAAACTAAGAAAAACATAGCTAATCCATGAAAGTATGAGCACCATCCGAGTTCTCGAATATTACAACCCAACAAAGAATCAAGATAAGAATGATGTCGAGGATTTAAGAAATATAAATAAATATAAAAAATAGACACACAATGAAATATATATAGAAAAAACCCCAACTAAAATGTAGCAGTGTCCCTACTGCATGAATGACCAAAGCTAACAAAGAGATAAGGGTGCTCCCTACAACTCCATCAGGGATTAGTATCATCTTCAGAATCTGCATCACCACCATTTATCTTAAGACCCGTCCATTACTACAAGAAAGAACTTGAGCGGGAGCATGAAGAGAATATGGGGGCAGTTGGGGAATCAACTTGCTTCAGTATCTGCGATCACTGTCAATTGATCGCGATCGCAAATAGATAGGTAACTTCGATCATGGATGAAGACCATGGTTTTGATGATCGAGTCCATTTATGCTCCCCAATTTTTCCCCTATCAAACTTTTTTTGCACATTTGCTGCCTATCTGCCCTTTTGATCGAATTTTGACTTAAATATTTGTATATCTCTCCCTTTATAAACTTATGCAAAAACCTCCATAGCATCACACCTGCACGAGTTATTCATATGTTAAATCTAACATTCATACTAGAAAAATATGACAAAAAAGATATAAGTAATCCTTATGGAATTTCTGGTTTTCTCCCACACAATGTCGTAGTTATGTTGTAGTACAGCTTTGGCATGCATCCATTTTTCAAGGCAGGTACACAAGAGCCCACTTATCAAATTTCCCATGATCAATTAACCTTTCAACTATGCTTTCCACCTCTTTTCTCTCCTTTTTGATTATACTTTGGGACAAACTCTCTTTTGAACGAGCGTTGTGCATTTTTCATCCCAAGTCCTCCATCGAACGCTCCTCCTTTGTCCTTTTATCTTCTGCATGCATTTCCAAAATTTGATAATCGGTTTGGAGATTGGCATTTGTGTCACCTGTGAAGTTTTTCTCAGGCTTAGCATCTAGACGTTCAAAACATAGTCCCATTTGATTTTTCAACACTTTAATAGAGGATAAATGGTTGATCACTATTTTAGAGAGTGATATTAAGTCCTCTTTTACTTTACAAACCATTTTGTTATTTTTTTCAACTCTATTAAAAATCCTTGCCAAGAGATCCTATATTCTACCTATGCTGGTGTCAATGGAGCTTGCCTTTTTGTTAGAAACTCGATCGTGGTGGGGCGCAAAATGGCAACACTCATGTTCCTGGTCTCCCCAAACTTGACCAGCTTCTTGATTAATCCAACTTTGATTCCTATCTTGCCCATGATAGGTTTGATGAGAACCCCCCGAGTGGTTAGCTAGGTATAAATTTTCTTCCTCTATTCTCCTAGATCTTTCATCATTATAATGGGATTTTTTATGGATAGGGCTTGCCTTGTTCGCAGTTCCACCCAAGTCATACTTAGTTAGTAGATCAAGTTGGGTCAAGATATTTGCCATGATTTGATCTTGATCTTCCTTCCACAGTCTTCGATCCCTATTAGTCATGGGATTAGTTTGGAATCTATTTGAGATGTTAATGTCTTGACTGTGACATTTCTGATTATGTTTTGTTACCTCTCTCAACAATTTTGTGGCCGCATGAAAGTGCAAGTTCAAGAGAGGACCATCCACCATATTTTTTACCATCAATTGGTTCATAGGATCTAGCACCTGATAGAATATTTGGAGAAGTGCCTTTCCAAGAATCTCGTGGTTTGGGCATTTGGCCAACATCCTATGAAATCTCTCCCATACTTCATGATGTGGATTGCCGTTCTTTTGCATGAAATTTATAATTTCATCTCTTGAGTCACACACCTTAGATGGATTGGAGTATTTATCTAAAAACTCATTTGTGAGCTCATTCCATGAAGTAAGTGAAGCCGAAGGAAGTTTCTAGAACAATAACAATGCTTCACCCCTTAGCAAGAATGGAAAGAGAAAAAGCCGAAAGGTTTCTTGAGCATTATGAGAAAGGTTGAATAAAGTACAAACTTCCCAAAAATTTCTCAAGAGAACATATGGATCCTCATGGGCTTGGCCTCCGTCTAGCCCCTTTACTTGCAACACATGGAGCATGACACTAGTTACATGAAAATTCCCATTCCCAAGGAGAGGTGTGATAATATTTTCACCCACATGATACCCATCATTTAAGTGATTTTCTCCATGAACGGGTGCATCACCCGACTCCACCGGATTTATTTCTTCACTCATTATTTCGTTTACACTAAGTTTACCTACAAAATATCCAAAAACAACAAAGAAAATAAAATACGACACTCCGAATACTCCCAAGTGAGAATCACACCACACAATAAAAATCTACATTTCACTCCCCAACACCAACACCATTTTGATAATCCTCAACTCATTCCCATAATTAGGTATGAGGCAGTCATTGTCAAGAAACCCAATTTGAATTGGGGCTGAATCTTGAGGAGTGAATTATAGACTTCAAACTATATGGATGCTCAAATTACTAAGAGACTACCCAGAATGCTAATAAAATCTACATATGAAGTAAAATGGGGGAATTTTCTTGAGAATTCTTCACAACCTACATTAACAAGAGCTTAGGGAATAAAACTTTTACTTAGAATTTAAGATTTGAGGAAAATCTTTGGATTATGTCTACCTAGAGGTAATGCATGTGAGTTGGTGTTGGTTCATCATGAAATTTAGTTATTAACTAAAGGTTGGCTAGGTCTACCTAGATGTAATTCATGTGATTTAGTGTTGGTTCATCATGAAATTTAGTTTTTAACTAAAGGTTGGCTATGTCAAAGTTCATTGGGGTAAAGGATTCACCCTTTTTTGAGAATGATAAAGGATTTTTAGAGTTTGGGGCTTTCACCCATCATACCCATTTGGAGAGTTGGGGTTTTCACCCATCAAATTCTAGCTTGCAAGCTCAAGCAATGGTGGAATCCATACTCAAAAACTAAAATCCATACAAATACAATAACACCCACAAACTATTACATTCTAGTTCAACATAATTCCAAGATTAAATTGCTTAGCTACTCATGAAGAAAGTGAAGAGAGATATACCATAATGATTATCTAAAGCATTAATTCTTCACAAAAAGTCTAAGAAATTTAGCCTTCAAAGTTAATTACATATTTTCCCAAGGTGAGGGTTTAAGTCTTGAATTCCAAAATATATTATGAGCTAAGATATCCTCACAGAGGAAAGGGTTTTTGCTTAAATAAGGCTTGGGATGCGTCAAACTGATTTTCCAGATTTGCCCCTGGGTATACTCCCGCTGGAACATGATGCACAATAAGTACCAAGACCGTGGTGGCGTACCCGAGATTTATAGATGTGATCGCATTTTGATTACTGTCTTGACTGACCACGATCATGGGTTGAGGACCACGATCGCGGTAACTGAGGCTGATGTAGTCCAAGTCTTCAGTTGTACTCTTATTTTCTCCCTTCTCATCATTTTAGCTCCGATCCACATCTTTTTGTCTCCTTAATATTAATCCTACAGGACATGGATATTAGCGCATCTAACCACAAGTTTGTCTCATTTATTCATAAAAAGTAAAGTAATATGCACAAATAGTGAATATGAATATGTGGTAAAGGCACCATTCATCAATGCACGCTATTTTTTAAATGTTATTTCATATCTTGGGTTTGAAAATACCTTATCTCGGAGGTAAAAGGGTGTGGTATGCCCATGTGCTTAATAATTCAAGATTTTGTCAAATTTCACTCCTTTTGTCTGCCTTTGAGTTCTGCACTTTGTGGACGTATTCCTAATCCTTATTTGGCCTTTTTATGCTCCTAAAATATCTCATAACATCATACATATCCTCCTATAACATCAAACAACAGAAATTAGTGCACACAACATAATAGAATTCTTTGAGATACACTAGAACAAAGCATAACTCACACTAGTGAGATCATTTTCCTCATCTAAACTTTATTTGATCTTTTTGACTATTAACTTATTTCAATTAAACCTTAAAAGCTCTAAACATGTTATTCCACTCATAAATACATAATTACACCCTTAATAACTCATTAAGATAACCAAGAAGCCCTTAAAACAAAGTTAAACATACATCGATAATGACACTAGGAGTTAAGATATGTCTAATATCAAGCATGCATGTTTCTTAGTCACTGCATTGACATTCAAGATGATACTATGAGAGTGGGACTTTCTTGTTGTGAGGGTACACTGGTTATGTTGTTAACTATTTATTTGTTTGATTCAACGGTTGAGGCTTGGATACAAATGGTAGATACCAATCGTATATTAGGGTACGACTTATATGTGTCAGTTGTATCCCTATGATGGGTTATTAAAAGATTTAAGTGAGGGTATTCTGGATATTTCCCTGCATACCCTAATTAGGACCAAACTTTAAATACACTTAGGAGGTTATTTATCCTATTATTCTATTCATTAATACTTAGAAACTATTCCAAAATACTCCAGAATTCTCCCAAGATCTTTTGGGTCAAGAAGGCTAGGGTTTTATCTTGCGGATTGATTTGGAGCTTGTCTTGGTGATTTCTTTCCATCAATTCTTCAGTATAAGGCATTATTCTCTTCCCTCATTGTAATTTAAAATAAAGGAATGGTTTATATGATTAATTTCATGGTTTTACTATTTCATGATTATCATTTTCAACTATTATTGGGGGTTTTGATATTGAATACTTGGTTATGGTTTCCTATGGTTTTAGTTATGCTTTTATATACATTAATGGTGGTTTTGGACAATTGGATTTGCAAGATAATGGTTTAATGGTATTTGGAATTGGTTTTGGTTATATTATCCCCCCAAGGTGTTTGATACAATGCATATAAAGATATGTTCATTACATTGACTTCTTTTAATGAAACTCTTACGTGTTTTAAACTAGGCAAAATATTTATACATGGTTTAAATAGTTTGAAAAGTCTAAAGGATAAATGGTTATGCTTGTAGAGAACATGGAAGTCTCCCTAGTGGATTTAACATGGTACATGGAAGGGCACCTAAGGTCCCCTTAACCTAAAAGGTTTGGCTATTGATATTATATACAAGTAAGAGGTGGTATGACGATACTACCAATATTGGACTTGGTTAATAAATGATAAACTTATTGTTTGGACTTTGTTTTAATTGGGATTTAATGGCGGGGTGCATATCTAAGCCGTGGAAAGTGGCAGTCCCAGGGGGATAAAAATTGGAAACTCATATTTACTGATATGAGTGGTCTTGATGACCATGAGCGTGTGTCATATTTTATATTAAAAGATGTACTAGTCATCCCATGGGGCATTCCCTGGTCATACAGCTACATGCATGGGACCCTTTCAGCAGGGGAAGCTAAACCCATATGGCCCATGGGTAGTTAGGATGGTAAAGTTACACAACCTAGGTAAAGGTTTTAAGTGAATGCTAAACCTGTTCCCCTTTCCTAGAACTAATATATATGTATGGTTGTATGTATTATTGATGATTTTACTTGGTTTTATGATTTGGATTATTGTATCCTTATCTTGAGATTCATGCTAGTAGTCACTCGCTAACCCCATCTACTGGTGGTTGTATACCCACGCTATGCAAGAACTGATCATTCTACTACTCATATTTAGCATGTAGATTTGGTATAAGCATTTGGACAAAAGTGGTGAGCTTCCATCCTTTTGGAAGGCATCATTTTCATAATATGGATTTATTTAGACACTTTTATTTAACTTTGGATATTGGTTTTGGCAATGGTTGGGGGAATATCCCAACTGAATTTATTTACTCTTTTGGATAGAGGCTTTGTGGTACTTCTGGGGGTTTGGTATGGGTGGGATCACAGTATTGGTGTCAGCCTTGGAATTGGAATAAGTCGGTGGGCAGACATCATTGGATGATATTATTGGTTATTCCATCCCATTACATTTTGGGATTGATTTTTATATTATTTTTTTGATTCCCTTTGGTTTATGGTCTATGGTTTGGTTTGGATTGGTATAGTTAGGTGGTTGGTGTGGTATAGTTCGACTTAGTTGGGTCGGTCCTAGTTGTGACCCTATCCCAGAGTCTTAATGGGAAAATAAGCAATCTTCTTATATGTTTGACATTCAGCCCATCTAATAATGGATATAGGCAGTTGGGTTAGGGAGGAGGGGGCGATCCCCGATATTGGTTGGACATGGGATGCCCATAACAACAATGCCTGGGGTCAGTCCATGACATTACTAATGTTTCCTAAAAGGGTATTTATTCAAACTTTTCACTTTAAAAATGGATTCTTATATAGTAGAAATCATACCACTTTATTTAATGGGTTATGATCTTTGAAACTAAATATAATAATTTGGGAACTAGAAAAAGATAGATTTTGCTCCGCTACTATTCCACTCCATTACCACTACCATTACTTTAATCGAGAGAGATTTAGACCCTTTCTACGCTATTAAACAGATTTAGTTCTACATTGATAACAAGTAATGGGTTTACAAATTTACACTCTTTTAATCGTAGTTTGATTTTGTGACCTTATTATATATATATGTATATATATATATATATATAATTGGTAAAGGACAATGTAGATTGATTATGGTTATTGAAAGTCCAAGATCAGGATCATAAGTTTATATGGATATTTTAAGTCTCTTATAGGCCCCTTCATTCATGAGCCATAGTATTGGAGAAGGATGGTCATCCTAGTCCCCACTTTTATGAGCTACTGAGATATTGTAGGTGTATAAACTTATTATATTTGGCACTCAAATTTGATGTTTGTTACTATTGGTTTATGTGCATTCATTCATTTATTCATTCATATGCATTCCTATCAATAGTAAAACTATTTGGTGCTTATCTCTTTTGTCCTTATGGGGGTTGTATAGGCATAATTTATGATTTCTATATGTGGAGTATTTGCTTGAACCTCTCAACCTTATAGGGGCCTAGTTAGGTTATTGTTTGTCTGGACTAGCTAGTTTCTTTATTGTTAATTATTATATTTAGTTTGTGGCAGAATGATTATGGACTGTACCTAAGATTATTGGTATATTTTTTTTATCGTTTTTCTCTATTATGGAAAATTACATTATTGATAGTTCAATTTTTTGTAGTCTTCTTTTTGTTAGAGTCCACAATTGTTCTAGCATTAGCTATTCTACTTGGTTAAGATTCCTTAAGATATAAGGTTGGCTTCCTTAGGTTATTACCTTTATGTTTTGTCATATATATGTACATATATATATGATCTTACCATATATCTCTATTTTTTCTTATCTAATCATGTTGTGTATGTATCCTTTAACTTCGTATTACAACAATACATCCCTTTTTATATTTTTCCTTATATATTGGCTAGTGATATACCATATTGTACCTTAGTCCATGAATACTATTAGAATATGATACTTTACCTTTATTTCTCCATTAGCATGACAATGTTTAGTTTTCTAGGATAGTTTCCTATAGTTTATATTTATTATTTACATGTTATTTATGCTTACATTATATTTGGAGTTATTCAGTTGATGCCTATTAAGAACTATATGTTTGGTACTCATACTGCACTTTGCAGCCTACAGATCATAGTATGAGTTTTCACCATTGACGTGTAAATTATGTGGCATAGCTGTGGATAAGACATTTAGTGTGAGCTCCTAGCATTCAAAGTATTCCTGCTCTCCCTCGTATTGATTAGACTGATTTCCATTTTTAATTCAAAGACTTCTTTGTATGTATTTATTCTGTATTTCCCTTTGTACTCTGATTGTATTTGAAGCTCTTATACTAACTTCACCAGTTCTTGGGGTTTCTTTACATATTAGTCTCTTTATAATATTCATTTCAATGCTTTCTTTTATTTCTCTTGGTAGTTTGTTATTAGTTGTTCTGGATTATAGGTTGGTTTACCTTCTGGGGATGATAATAGGTGCCATCATGACCTGAGAAATTGGGTCGTGATAAATCGCTATTAGAGCCTAGGTTTAGTGTGTGTTGGCACAAGTGCTAAGTGCCTAGTAGAATCATGTAAATTGATACAGAGATATTTGTATTCCCATATTGTGGATACTGGATAATATTTTTAATAAATTCTATTATTCAGTCCTTTTATGTGTCCATATTTTGTGAACCTTTAGTACTTTATTGGACAACATTGTTTCCTAGATGGACGTTACGAGGTCATCAACAGATGTGGATGAGACTTTAACATATTTTTTTAGAGTTTTAGCAGGTACTAGACGAGGGAGTTAGAGAGTAATGTCAAATTCCTTTAGCATCATCCAAAGAGTTTGGGACCAATCCAAGCTCTAGTAGAGTTCATGAATGTTTTTGTTCTTTAGGATGTAGTGTTAGGGATTCTTTGTATGTTTGTGGATACCTCTCAGCCAAATATGATATCCAATATATCGAGTGGTTCTTAGAGTAGGTTTGGTTTTTTGGTATATAGAAGGGTTCTCTATCTCCTTTAGAGTATGGAATTAGGATTCTTAAGTGGGCCAGACTTACTTTCATACTATATCCTGTAGAGCATGATCTATACCTAGATTTGTTATAAGGAAAGCTTTTCCACTCCGCATGGCGTAGGAGTATTTGATAGAAGTTGGGTCATTTTTGCTCTCAAGTTTTTGATCATGCAAAGAACACATAGAGGTCATGTATTTTGACATAATGAGGGAATGGTAAGAGGCCATGTCATTGGTATAGTGTAATTGTCTTTCTCTTCATAAGTAGGGGTCCTCTCAGCTAGGATCAATATTTTACCTATGGATTGTAGAACTTTTTTGTGTCCCCCATTCTAAAATTTGACTCTGTAAATACTTTATCTATACGTTGACTAGGTCTATTTAGTACCTGCCAACTTGATTTTAGTCCATTCAAATATCTTTTGCTTGATAGATTCCCAGAGGATGGTTCATTGGCACATGATATTGGGTTCTATTATTCTTGATCTCAGTTCTTAGTTTTAAATGTCTTTTCAGTAGAGGAAGTATGCTTTAATTTGTCTTAAAATGGTATCACCATCAATCAATAGGGCATTTTAGAAAAAAATATTCATTCTCAATAGTTGTGCTTTAGACTTCTGGATATCAGATTCAAGGTTTGTCCTAATCAGTTGTAGTTTTGGTAAGACATCACAAGCTTTGGTCATCCTCATTTGTGTATACATGTTGCACCTTAAGGGATTATTCTTATACTTGCCATTATGGATTTTAATAGATTATCTTTAATATTTTAAGGATAGTGTGATGTGATTGCACGGTCAAGAATCAAATGATATTTTGATGAAGATTAGAGTACATAGCAGGTTTGGAAAGGCAAAAAAAGGTTAGATTGGGAAATTGAAGTTGGTTACGTGATTTATGCCTTGGATTATTTTCAGCTTAGTTGAGTTTCCACTTTGTAGTGCTTGTATTGGTGTACTATCAGGATGTTGTGGTTGCGATTTGTGTGCATCAGTTGTTCTTAATTAAGTTGGAGGTCAACTGGTTGTTAAGTTTGATTTTTGGGGAATTTCGAATTTGAAGTAAGAAAGTTGGTGAAATGGGGATATCTTTGGTCAAATTCCTTACCAACATTGGTTTGACTTAAAGGTTTTCTGGAGAGTCATGCTTTGTGTATATAGGTCCAGTATCTCATCCTCTAGATCTTTTGAGATCTTTCTATCTATTGACTTTTGCAGACAAAAGTCCTTATTATAGTGGATGTTATAATGACCCTCTAGATCAATTTCTCAATTTTTGTGCATTCTTGGTATTTTAATCCTTTCCACATCGGCTAGATGTTAATTATGACTTTTAGAACTATCATTTTGTCTATTAAATAGTTTATTTAAGTTTTAGGCTCATTTACCTAGTTTGGAGATTTTGCTATTAAGGAATTAGTCTCAGACCTAAACTCCTAGTAAATAGCCTCAAATGAGAAATTTAATATTACCACCAGCTCTGAAAATGTTGATTTTAGGTTGGGGCCCCTTGGTTTAGAACCCGTTGCTTTCAATCTCATTTTGGGTTGCTGGATAGAACTTTGTTAAATAAAACTAGGTGTGGGACCTATATTCAATCAAAATGATCTCAGGTGAAAGTTTCAATGGTTTCACTGATTTCATAATATTGAATTTGGAATGGTAGCATAGTTTGTTTGTGCACATGGAGTTTTGAAAGAATCTCAAGTACCCAATCCGAGTCCATGAGGACTTAAGTTTTTTCTAGTTTTCCATCATCTAGCATAGGGTCCATTTACCATCGCGTTATTGAGGGGTAGGCCATGATCATAAATTGTAAAGATATTGACCATTGCATCTGTAATCCTTCACCTTCATATGCGATGAAGGTTGTTTCGACCCAACCTATCCTTAGCCTTTGTGGTTGTGACTAGCGGTGTTGTGTTAGCGACTATCTGAACTCTTTTCCTTTGCATTCACAATGCCTTGCTCGCATTCGCAAAGGGTTCTCTTGATGGCATTGCGACTGTGACCTGGTGGCCCTGCTTTACAAAGGGTAGCCCCCCGACAGTATATAGCCCCTATTCTATGCGGGTTCTCTTTATTTTCTAAACCTTAATCATCATTAATGGTATTTTAAGAGATTAATAAAAGAATGGGAATCTATCAAGTGATGTTGGAGGACATAGAGGAAATAGAAGAGATCATTTCCTCTAATTTCTTTGTGAGTTTAAGGCCTAAATCCTTTATGTAATTCTTATTTTCCCCTTATTATCCATCTTTTGGTGCTTAAGTGAGACCCAATTTATACTTCATTTGTGCCCAACTTTTGAGTACATATTCCATGTCTTTCGAGACACCTCATGAAAGATTTAATTAGCGGGCCCAATAGGCCCATTCTTGACCAAATTTTGGGCTTGAATTTTTATATTGTCATATGGGTAACATTTTAATTCTATTATCATGTAGAACATGATTTTGATAGTGTGACGCTATGTCGGGAATCATGGCACAAAGATGAGCAATTTGAAGATGATTCAAGAAATGCAGTTCGACATCGAGGTAGGCTTCGGTCTACATTTCTCAATGAGATTTTGTGTAGTATAGATTGCATTTTAATAAGGTATTTTATGATGGGTTTATGACTAATATACCATTACTTGTCTAATTAGGGGACTTAGAATAGAAATGTGACCTAAATCTTAGTCTAGAATACCTTTTAAGGCGGTAGCATCCTATTATATCTGATGCTGGGCTTGATTAACCACAAATTTGCATAAAGATTTTTTTTCATATGGATTATCATGCTACTTAGTAATTTGGATACTATTTTCCCTAATAGATCCCTATAGTGATTCTATGCACCTAATTACTGTGGTTTCTCAAGTTACGAGGTTTTATGATGTTAGTTATGTAATGATGGATCTGAGGTTATGGTTACGATTCCATTTGGACTCCAATTGAGTATTTCATCCTTATAAAGGACATAATTCTAGTTTATAGATTCTTAGGTACTTATGGTTGTATTATTAGGATACTGGTGATGGAATGCATACTTTTAGGCACATTTATGCTCACTTAGTGGTACGGTTCCAACCAAATTCTTGATTTGACTACTATTTTCTAAGAGGTGATTTATTCCTATTTTTCACTTTAAAAATGGATTCTTTTACAATGAAAATCATACCACCTTATTTAATTAGTTATGATCTTTGAAACTAAATGTGATATTTTAGAAACTAGTCCGAGATTGAATCCGTTGTACTACTATTCCACTCTTTTACCACTATTATTTACTTTGATCATGAGAGATTCTAACCCTTTATATGCTATTATGCAGATTTATTCCTAAATTGTTCTTGAGTGATGGATTTATAGATTTTCACTCTTTTAGTCATGATTTTAGTTTGTGCATTTATTATACTTATATATGTATATCTTCCTGATACTAGATGGAGTAGATTGATTATGAAAGTTATTAAAAGTCCTAGTATGGGACCAGATGGTGTATATAGATATCTCGAGTCCTCTTTGGGCCCATTCTTCTATGAGCCACAGTGTTGGAGAAGGATGGTCGCTATAAGTGTTGTCTTTATGAGCTACTGAGTTGGAGGAGGTGTATACACTTGGTAAATATGGAACTCAGATCGAATATTGATTACTATAGGTTTATGTGCATTCATTCATTTATACACATTGCCTATCACCAGTACAATTGTTTTGTGCTTATATCTATTAGACTTATGGGTGGAGGGTTGTATAAGCTATAATTGTTATTTACTGAGTGTTTTCTTGAAATTTTTAGGCTTATGGGGGACCTATTAGGTTATGTTCGCTCGGACTAGATTGTTAATTATGATAGTTAGTTTGTAACATGATCATTATGGAATGGTACCTAAGATTGTCTGTATTTTTTGATCTTTTTTCTCTATTATGTGAATTAAATTATTGATAATTTAACTTTGTTAGGTTTTCCTTTGGTTAGAGGCCCTGCTTATGGTATCATTAGCTTTCTTACTTAGTTAGGTTTCCTTGAGATTTTAGCTTGGATTCCTCAGGTTATTACCTTTAGTTTTAGTCCTATACACACATACATACACGCGCAAGCACACATATAGGTATGGTATTGCCATATATCTCTCTTTTTCCTTGTTTATTAGTATTGTATTTGAATTCTTTGATTTTGTATTACTACTATATATACGTCTTCCACTTTTCCTTATATATTGGCTAATGTTATACACTATTGTACCTTAGTCCTTGAATACTATTAGTATAGGATAGTTTACCCTTATTTCTCCATTATTATGATTATGTTTAGTTTCTCGGATAGTTGCCTATAGTTTATATTCACGCTATACATATTATTTATGTTTACATTTACTTTGGAACTCAGTCGACTGATGACTCTTGAGTAACTCATATTTTGTACTCATACTATACTTTTGCAACCTGCAGGTGATAGTATGACTTTTTTCCATTGATGTGTGCATTGTGTAGAGTAGCTACGGATAAAAGATTTGGGGTGAGATACTAGCATTTGGAGTATTCATGTTCTCCCTCATATTAATTAGATTGATCTCTTTTTAAATTTAGAAACATCTTTTTATATATATTCATTCTATATTTCACTTTGTACTCTAATTGTATTAGAAGCTCTTGTATTAAATTCACCAGGGATTGGGTTGCTTTGTATATATTAGTCTCATTATCATATTCATTTTTCATCATTCTTTCATTTTTCTTGATAGTCCTTTACTAGTTGTTCTGGATTGTATGTTGGATTACTTATTAGTGGATTATAGTAATTGTCATCATGACCTGCGAAATTGGGTATTGACAAAAGTTAACATCCTCATGGCTGAAATCTTTCAAATATGACGGCAGAGTATCTCAATACCAATTAGTGTATTCACACTAGCAAAGTCCAAATACTAAGAAAATACAAATGATGAGGCCCCACTGCCTGAAATCTTTTCTTGTCCAACTAGAATCTTTTACTCCCAGTCATTTTTAATTAGTTGCACCATAAGTTTAGGCTATCACAAGGTCTACCACTAATGAGTACACTATGAATGCTATAATTTGAAATGCCAAACCAAGAGGCCAATCCATTCTCCATCTATAGTATTCCATAACCTAGAATTCATCCACCACTATTCCACAACATAACCATTAAGGACACCATGCCCAAAACACCAAAATCCACAAACCTAAGAATTCAAACAAAAACTAGTGATCTACATTGAGCGAGTTCCTATATAAGATTGATAAGCCTGATCCACCGCTAAGGAAGCATCTACGGGTGGAAATTATCAATAGCTCCAAAAAATTCCACAAATCATATCAAGACTGTATTCCAAATAGATAAACATATAGGAGAATGTATAACCAGAGTCAAATACCACTAAGGCATAATGAAGGTGAACCAAGAACCATATCTATAACTACTGTACTAGAAACTCCTTCCTCGGGTCCATTCTATGGAACATGATACCAAGATTTGTCATCTCCAAAAGCATTTGGTGAATCATCTATATATTTAATCCATGAGAAATATTTCCTATATTGATGGGGATCTCCACATAAGAAACAACGCAAAGCAATAGATGCCCGCTCAACTTGGCCTGAAGAACCTGAATGACAACTCTGATCTAAGCCTCTCCGAGTATAATCATAAAGATCCTGACCTCTATCAAGAATATAATTATGATCAAAAAATCCTTGGCCCCCGGCCTGAAATCCTCTCATACCTCCATATAATATTCTATGAAAAATAATAGAGCAAACTTATCCGACGAAAAAGGAGGTGATCCAACTAGTCTACTCTCTATACATGTCCTATATCACTATCCAGTTTTCCAAAAGAACTAGAAAAAAGTAAAGTCTACTCCATTAGATTCCATAAAGTACAAATTATGGAACCTTTTACGACAACCGAGCAAGAACATATAAGCATCTAACCTAAAAATCTCCATTGAAACGAGGAGCATTTGTCCTCATGAACCTTACATATATACTCTATCCTTTCATTTACATGAAGGTTAAAGTCACTGGAGGTGGAGTAATCCCTAGTAATATCATATCAAGACTAGGAGAACCCGTAATAGTCACATTTCCATTGAGAATTTGAAGCCCTAAAGTAGCATGCTAAACCAATCTAGGAGCCACCCTCTAAGGGATACCCAACACTCGAACCAAACAATCCTCAATCATAAGTATGGCAACATGTGGTGTCTGCACATACCTCAACCCTTTTAATTCAATAGACCTACCACCACTAGCAACTCTAGAACCTAAAAAGGAAACTCTAACCCGACCTTAGTCTAGTCTTAACATCCTAATCTGACCATAACCTCAAACCCTATTCCCATAACACACCGAAGGCACAATCTTTGAATCTCTATCTAAGGAAGAAAGTGTGATCACCATCTGTGCGACATGAATGAGAGATTTTTAGTTGTAAAGAGCTATGAAGGTATGATTAAGGAATAAAAAAATGGGACCTAAAGTCATATAGCCTCCTAATGATATATAATAGACGTCTCTTTATCGATCTGCAAGACTCTTCTAATATCATCTTATAATAATGCAACCGATAAATCTGGGGAGCTGATACGAATTTGTCAGAATCCAAAAGAGGCATGTGATGACACTTGTCACATCCTCCAGAAAAGCAATCATATCGCAACCCAAACTCAATAATAAAGTAAATTAGAGGTGGAAGAAAAAGAATGTTCCCCAGTATATATATATATAAGAAGTAAATATTCAAGATACATCCCAGCTCTAGTTGTCACTAGTACAAGCCTCTAAATATAAAATAGAAATAATGATCTTCTTCAATATCTTAGATATGAATAAAGCATAAGGCATTAATAGAGAGATCTGAGAAGTCTTAAAGTTCTGAAGTCCCTCAGCCACTACCTCAATCTCAACAATGATAATACCGGAAGAAGAAAATCTAAAAATTGCTTCTTGATCCAATACCTGCATGGTGTGTAGAAAAATAATAAAGAAAACAAAGCCAGAGTGAGTATGAAACCACATGTACTTAGAAAGAATCATTGATAACCAACACTAATACAAAGAGATGGAGAGAACCACCATTCCAACTACCCAAGGATTGTCAATCAGTCTATACCCTACCAAATCACAGTACCTTATCCTATTAGTGTAACCCAACACAACGGTTAACAAATATATCAAAACCAGTGTAGACGCACAAATCTATGTGAGTCAAAACTATTCATTTATATTCAACCACAAAGGTATTCATTTATAAATAAGAATTATAAATAATAGTCTTAATCAATAATCATTAACAATTACTATGGGATAGCAACAGGAAAAATATATATATATATATATATATATATATATATATATATAAAGGTGTATCTCATGCTACCAAAAGGTTCTACCTATCTATATTTCGGTCAAACCACCATCATACTCCAAGTATCATAATACCTCAACCTCTCAACAAATATTTAATAAAATAAGATATTGTAATGAAGTAAAATCAATACTCAAATACAATATCATAGTCAAGGCTCTATGGCGGCGTTACAGTACAAAACAAAATACTAACACAGTATCAAACCAAACAAAGGAAGGTAATGCAATGAAAATAATGCAATTCAATATAGTGATGATGATGAATGTTTACAAGTTATCGCATAACGTTTTGTATACAACCACTGAGCTAGAAGCTACCAGGTAGGACCCATAGAGGGTTCACAATCCATATAATTTTCATAATCTCAACCCATCTCTCTGTCTAATGTTAAAGGATCAAGTTTACCGCAACATCTCAGTACATGTCTAATATCAATCTTACCGACACATTCCTGGTTATAGACATTTTATAAAGTTTCTTATTTTCTTACAAAAATCAAAATATCTCACTGCCACCAATGTCTCATGAATATGCATGTGTGATATGAGGATGTAATTCTTATAACCAATCAATATGAACATAATAAGTTCATTCAATACATGTATAAGTAAGCTCATAATCAACTAAAAGTATCAACAATTCATGAAATTAGTTTCCACTTGGCACCATTAGAATAAGTAGTCATATAATTAGTCAATAATATCATTTCCAACCCTTCACTCACGCATCACTATAGTGATAGTGTAAATAAATGCTAAAATAAGGCCTATAATGTCAAGTCGATCCCCCTCTCGAGAGACACAATAATTGATAAGATATTCTAATGCACAAATAAGGCCTATGGTGGTGACATACTATTAAATAAGGTATTTAATATATAAACATGACTAATAACATGGGCATCATAATAATATATTCTCTCAAATAAAAAATAAAGCAATGTGCATATAATCCCCTACTCAACACATGATCATAATGATTACTCAAGTGCATATATATAATCACATAAGCCCCACATGGGCAACACAAAATAAATAAGAATCTCAATAACAATAATAATAGACTACCAAAACCTAGCAAGTTCTATTGATTAAGCTTCATCAACTATTACAAGTTTATTCATACTCTAAGTATCCTTGACACCTCACACATTCCATGAAATAACTATAATAACATAATTATACCTTAAAAAGTTACTAAAACCTCAATCATTATGTCAAAATTCATTAAACATGATTCAAACTCTAAATTAGGCATCAAATATCAATTATTCAAAACCACAAAGTTATCTATCTACATTATACTCTAAGGATAGTTACAAGTAGTAATACTAACTAATCAAGGCAACAATAAAACTACTATTCATTATTAAGACCTCGGTACCCATGAAGGTTCTTATCATTTCATCTAAGAGGAACCCCAATCTTAAATGAATCACAATACACAAACAAACACAGATAATATACACGCACTTTGGAATAACTCAGGGTATATCTCAACTTGCCTTAAAGTAGAACCACAAGTCCAGCTACTACTAAAAGCGTCAATCGAAAGCTCAACTCCTTTGAAACATGATTAATATATTCAAAATTAAAATCTACAAGTCAAAAGGATTCCAATGATACCCATATTGACCATATCTAAGACGAGTCCAAAACGGACCCTAAAAATGGATTTTGAAAATAAAAACTCAAAATTGAAATTTTATTTTAGAAAAATGTTACGCATAACATGGGAACCTACAGTTGAAAACCCACACAAAAATGAGTTAAAAATGAGGTCGAAAATAAACAAAATCTATTTTCAAGCTTTATCAGCAGAATCCCCAAAAATCCATCAAAATTTAAAGGGTAGAAATGAAATTTTTATTTGAAAATCATAATTCTTAAGTGAAAAGTACTCTGTGTGAAAAAACGTTAAAAAATGAGTAAGAATCAAAGTTTAAATGAAAGATACCAATTTTTTTAATTTGGGTGACAACCCCCCAAAACCTTTTTCTAAAAATTTTGATTCAGAAGAATTTAGATGATAAATTCGGTTGAAAATAATTTAGAATTTAGTTTGGAACTTACCCACACGAACTTATGCAAGAATTATTTTCCAAAATCTCCCTACTGAGCTCTCAATATGTTAAAAATGGTGAAAATGAGTAAAAGGGAATAAAATTCTGAAATTGGGCTATTTAAAGTAAAGTTGACCATGCACTGACTGCGTCCTTTATCGCAGTCCACCATTGACCAACAACTAACAATTTCAGATAACTTATTTTTCACCTTTAAACTTATCTAGAACCCTATGAATATGAATCAATCGTGCATTCAATATCCAATGAAATCATCAAATTTATGAAAAAAAATTCATTCAAAATAAATTAACCCCTGAGATCCCTTTAGGCTAAAATACATTATTTTTTAGATGACGGATTGACATACAAAATAAGGATTTCAAACTCAAAATAATTCCATTACTATCTTAAAATCAACGTTCTAGATCTAATGAAACTGCTAGAATCCTCATAATAGACTCGAATCACAAAACATTAACTGAAGTCAAACTTATTCTTTAAGGATACTCAAAAGTATAAACTCTAATAACACACTCCCAAATGCATCAGAGACAAAGCCAATCATCCCCAAAACTCATAAATCAGATAAGGCAACTACAAAGAGGGACAAAATAATAAAAGCACAAAAAATTCTAAAATCACAATGAGGGTCATTTAATAGTGGGATGTTGCAGAAAATATACTTGAAACTATAAACATACTCCTTTTAGTAGAATTCAACTAATAATGCTGAAATTTTTTCAACTTGGTATAATTCTACTTTGGATTAATCACTCTTCTACTTTTTCTTCTCTTTTCATTTTTTTTTCTTTAATTCGCTAATATGTACTCTACAAATTAAATCAATTGAAAATGACACATGAAATAGGTCATGGGTATGCACATCTTGAAATTGAAACTTCATCTCCAAAAAATATTCTTTTGCATTATCTTTTCAAAACATAAAAAAAATACTATATGAATCAAGAGACTTATCAAACTTTTTGAAATAATATATATTTATATATATATATATGTGTGTGTGTGGGTATTCTCTTATTTATAAGCCAACAAGTATGGGACAATCATAACATCAAATTGTTGTACCACAAGCAATTTAAATGGTACTATACAATGGTACTTTCTCCTCTCCATGAAAATACATGGAAACACTAAGGTTTAGCATGTGTTCTACAGAATAAAAAAATAACATCTATCCTCTCTGCTTCACAACTGTACATAAATGCCATCACAATTCAACCCCTCGGAGGTGAAGTCAGAGAGATGAGTTTTCAGTCCACTCTGTCTTTCCCCGATGAAAGTTAGTAATGATTTTTCAAATGACTGAAAGGATCTCCGAGTTACTGTTCAAAACTGTCTGATTTTATCTGTGAAAAAGAATTTTATTTGACGGTGAAGGTTAAATTTTGAATTCTTCTAAATATAATATTTTTTATTCTGTTTCTTTTTAGAGATTACTAATTTATACATACCCAATCATACTCGACAACTGAAGCGTGAAGAAGAAAATAAAAGAAGTACAAACACTACACCAAACAAATTGTACCATATGTACTACACACTAACTAGGGCACCTTTGTAATTTGATTTATACAAATATTCTTCTTTATATTTTTCAAGTGGATTTTGTACCTGCATGTGATTATTTTTTAATGTTTTTCTATGAAAGAATTTCAAATTGACATCAAGAATAAAAATAATAATGGAAGATGAAGACTTTTGCACTTATGATATTTGTGGCCTTTTCTTAATTTAATTATAATTTTATGGTATTGATGCCTTATTTTACTGTGTATTACTTGTGCTTTAATATTTTTGAATCAAAAGCAAAAGGAACTTCATTATTTTTTATTCTTTCTATCAACTATATTACATGTATGCAGATTAAGACTAGACATTTTTTTGAGAAGGATGTCATAGAAGATATTATAGTTAAGAACCTCCCTACTAAATCTGTGAGTGGAGATTTATAAATTTACTTAATCTTCTCTGTTTAAAATGCAGAAAAGAATTTCTATTACTTCTACACCTCAAACTCCCAAATATTATTTGTTGGACATCTATCCTATTTAGCTTAACAGGAAGATATGTGAGTCGTTATTGAACTTTTATTCAGTGCTTTGTCTATACAATAAAATCTTTGACATACAAAAGAAGATTTTTGCAGGTAGGATTTCTTATAAAATATTGGAGAAGTTCAGAAAGTGCACCTTTTTACACATGAGGGTGGTTCATTTTAGGTGTATGGCCATATTGAATTTGTCACTACTGATCAAGGTGCACAGAAGGTAGCTATTATGTCTATAACTAACTAATCGGATGTATGCTTGTTGAGATTTCCTATGATCTATAAATTGCCACAGTATATTATGACTCATTATTATTGTCTTCATTTTTTTAACTTTCAAGTGAAATAAATCTATTATAATTTCTATGTTTGTCAAAAAAGAAACTATGAAAGATTCTAAATTTAATTTTTATCCTTTAGTTAAGTTTCTATTCTACAATTAGAGTAGGTGCAAGCAATATAAATTCTCTTTCACATGTATAGTGTAAATATATAGATATGATATGCATCAATTTCACATTAACATGATCCTAAATAGGAACTTTAAAGATTAAGATGTCATCCATAATTGTATACTAGAGATGAACTCCATTCATTTCAAACTTGACTTTTTAACTTTTAATCCCCAATGAATGAAATCTTGAAATTTGTTGTATCCATTTAGTGGGTATGTAATTTATCTCCCTTATTCCTTCCATTAAAAACGTAGAGACATTATTTCAGTCTGTGTTAATCTTATGTTAAATTTTTGCGGCAGAGAAAAATATGAATCATGCACAACTGTTAGAGACAATGTTCGTCTTAATGTAACTTAATTATTTTCACCTTTGTGGGACTGATGAAAGGATAAAATTTTATTATATTGCAACTTATCCTTTCTGTATAATTTTTATATGAACCTAATTGTTCCTACGTTAATTGAGAATCTTAAGAGAAAATAAGATATTTCAATATAAGAATATTTTGGCCAGGTAAACTATTTTAACTGATTTTATTTCTATTCGCTGCTTAGTTTGTGCTCTTTGTCTAGAGCATACACCATTTTTTCTGTTTGTGTTGTTTATAGAACAAACAATTTAGATATTTTAGGACCAAGTAGTAAAAGATACACTTCTAAACTGATATAGGTTATTTGATCATTACGAGTTATTATGGCAGAATTTAAGAAGCTACTGAGGTAACATAAAATCATATTTTGTAAAAGTAAGAGAGAATTGAATATCTGAATAGTGGAAAATCAAATACTTTTTTTAATTGTTTCATTATTAATTAATGTGTCTCCCTCTATGTCAGACCTTGAGTTCTATTTTCAAGATGGAACATATAGTCTTATTTTTTAGACTTAGCATGGCTATCAGTATTCTGGTTGAAACTTCATCTTATTTCATTCAACTTTTATCAACTTCATCATCATTTTGATCACTTAGATTATTATTATATTCCAATAAACCAATCATGCATGACCAACAAAACTACGAAGAAGATTGCAGAGAGGAATTGATACATTGGGAAAATAAAAATTAAAACAATAATTCTAGATAGACCACTATAGGAATTAAATACATTTTCATGCTTAAGACACCTTACCTCACAAATTTGAAAATATTAAAGGAAAAGAAATACATGAACTTAGATTTAACTATTCATTTATGAACATCACCCAAAGAATCCCACTAGGGAGACTCTTCGATGGCTTTGAATGCATTATAGATTGGATTTATCTAATCCAATTTAAGGTCAAAAGTTACTTATTCTGGCTTCTTAACAAGTAAAGAGTATTAATGATGCGAACCAAATGAAAGTAGTAGTGTATGTGAGGATAAGGAAAAAAGTATGGCTATTCTTCAGCGGGACAAGTTTCAAGTATCAAACTTTGAAGTATATAAAAGGAGGTATATTCATCCTCTTTTTGTTGATGGAGCTAAAGGGAAAATACCAAATATATAATACAAATTTGAATTTAAATCTACATATATAAAAGACAATACCTATAAATTAACATCTAAATTATGTATAGTTGATATGATATCAAGTTGATGTTATCAGAAAGGACAAGAACATTGAAAAAACTCAAAAAAAACTGTAAGGAGGGAATTAAAGAGTATAGAAAAAGGAAAGAACCACATTGAGTTGATGGAACGAAAAAAACACCATCTTTACACTGAGAAAGTAAAAGAAATTGGTCAAAAGTGTAGGGGTTGGGTATGATCAATGGTGGAAAGATACGATAAACATAATGTCCCTTATAACTTATTTTACCTACTTCTATTTATTCATTTTTCTCATTTTTTAAGAAATTTATTTTCCTAGGGAAAAAATATTTTACAAAAATATTTTCGCCTAGGATGAGAATTTTAATGCATCAATAACCAAGGAAAGTGAGTTCCTCCTTTTGAATGACATATCTATTCAAGTGTCATTCATGAATATCAAGAAGAAGCAATATGTAAAAGCTTTTGATAGTTTCATGGTGCTCAGAATTTCGTATAAAAGCGGTGAGGATAGGCATTGTTTCTTCATGTACTTCTTTCTGCCTGATGCCAATAATGGACTACCAGCTTTAGTAGACAAGGTAAGTTTCGAAATCCATTTATTGGAGTGACACATACGATATTGGAAGGTTGGAGTTGGTGAATTTCGTATCTCCAAATTTAAAATTTCATTTGGGTTTGAGCTTCTAACATTTTGAAAGTGCTTAACATGGTATTTCCTTTCTCTGGTGATGGCCTCGTAGAGATTGTGTACTCCCCTATTAGAAGTAACCTTTATGTTCCTAGTATCTTTCACAAGTCCTTTATTAAGGTAAACAAAGTGGGAACAAAAGATGCCGCTAAAATTGCTGGTGTTGTTAAACTAAGAGCATTGATGGGGGAAGAAAAAGTGGAGTTTCTTAATGATCATCTTTATCTCTTCTTGATTAGAGAAGATGCAATATGGGTAGAAATGTTTGTTGGTACTGTTCTTAATCCTTTCACAGAGTAAGTCGTATTCCACTACGTATATGGAGGTTATATATGTTGTTTGTGTCTTTTTGTATTACTTTGACTTCTTTAGTGTCCAAATTTAGCTCCAAACAACTTCCATCTTATCAAAGAGTGTTTCATGTACCCTTCAAGAATCCTATTTCTTTCAGATGTTACACTATGCAAATTTTTAGATGAAGGCAGAGTATTTCCCGATAAGAGAGGATGTGATTTTGCAAAATAAAACACCCTACGAATTTGTACATTCTGCTAACTGGAGCATTTGAAATTTGTCATCAATTTGATGAAAGTTTCGATGCATCTTTTTCAACGTTAAATGAGGGGCACTAAAGGATTCACATGATTGATTCCTTTCTTTTGTATCAAATATCTTCTATTGTAACCTTTATGTGGTAGAGTAACATATAGATAAAAATTCGCTACATGCCTTAAAATTTCGTTATTTAACTGTGGTGAATTAAATTTTGTATATGCATTGATTTTAAACTCTGTTATGGTCTTTGAAAATTATATCAACTATGTTTGTTTTCAAAATATGTACTTCTCGCAAATTTATTATTTTGCTGAACTTAACTGCCTTCATGTCCTTTTGATTTGTAAATTAATATGTAAGCACGGGCCTGACCTATCTAATGTGTGTGTATATATAGAGAGAGAGAACAACTGCCTTCTTATTTATTCGCACCAAGCTCATCGAAAAATAGAAAATTATAAGATTCAGATATTTAGTCATCATCAAGTGTTTTAAAATATGCTACGATAAAGTAATATGTGAAATATCAAAATCTAGTTATTTCATATGATTATCCAACCACTTATTTCCTCGTAGTTATCTTTTGTTATATCTATGTATATACATATATTATATAATATTATTTTTCTTTATAAAAAAAACTTCAACTATCAATGACAATGACAGAGTGTGGTTGAAATATAAGTTCTTTTATTTTTTAATCTTTATTGTAATTGCATCAGAGTCTAGTTTTGTACAATCAAAACTTTTTAAATATTTTTAATATCAATATACTCCTTAGTTTTTGTCTGTTCATTTTCTTCAAGTCAATAGAAAAAAAATTTAAAAGGGACAATGTGAGTTAATACCTTAAATATTTTTTCCCTTTATAAAAGAAATCTAAATACAATCAACTTATATCAAAAAACTATTTTAATCATACTTCTCCCCTATTTACAGAAAAAGTATAGCAATATATCAAACATCAAAATTAGAAACTATCAATAGTAGTGAACAACACTTAAAATTTCGCCATTCAACAAAACGATGCAAGAACAATATGCTTAATAGTTAATTAAAAATTATATCTTGCTTTTTTAGCGTGGAGGATACAATATTATCCTAGCACTACAAATCAAGTCAAGAATAGTTTTAGATGATTCTAGAGATGTAGCTGCTGCAACACAATAAGAACAAAAACAAGAAAATTCCAAAAAGATTCAGGTATAAATCAAATGCACAATCCTTATATAAATTTCAGTGACCTTTGATGCTTAAATTTCTCACTAGACCATTTAGTTCTTCATTGATCAGTTGATAGCAAAGAGAAAATTCAGTAAAGAAATTTTACTGTTTGTGCACACCAAGTATAGTTAATAACATGTATTTAAAATTTCTATAAGAAATCATAATTATGTAATGACCCTCAAGGTCAGTTTTTTGTATTTTCATGCTTTTCTGCATTTAGATCATTTCTATAGCTGTCTCAAGTAATTTATCATTTTCTTGGACCGACAGTTTAGTCACTGAACAATTTATTTGATTTTTAAAGTCATTTTCCTGTTTTGGAGCTTTTACTTTAAGAATAAGGTCACCAACCTAAACTTTAGATAAACAACCTCGGATGCCAATTCTGACAGTATCATTAGCTCCAGAATGTCAATAAGTTTAGGTAAGGGGACCCTTGTTCGTGTCCCTAGCCTTCCGAACCCGTTTTGGGCTATTGAGTGGATTTTGGCTAAAACGATCCTTTGAATCTGAGACCCACTTTTTATCAAAACAAACTCGAATTGAAATTTTAATGTTGCCCATTGAGTATGAAATGCCAAATTTGGTAGGATACCATAATTCATTTATTTTATGGGATTTTGAACAAATTTTAATATTATCAGAATTCGAATCAGGGCCTAGTCGTGATAGGTATCTCAAGTCCCACGTGGATCGGAGATCACCCCCTGTACCAAACCAAACAATACACAAGACACCCAAAAGTAAACTGAATTATGAACATACAACAAGATAAGAGAACATTAGTTTAAAGACATTAAAATTAATCTATGACCCAAACCCAATCGATACCAATATCAATGTCAATACCGATACCAATACTAACACCAATACCGATACCGCCTATGCCAATAGTAATCCAAAAAAGCCTCTAATAAAAAATAAATAATATCCAGTTGGGACATTCTACCGACCATATCCAAAAACCAAATACAAAGTACTAGTTGAAATGTAAAGAAAACCATAAGTATGAAATAGGGTCTTCTGATGTATGGAGGCTCACCACTTCAGTCTGACTCAGTAGATGATCCTGAATTCAACTCATTGTGCAGGAGGAGTAGAAATATTAATAGTTCCTACATCGTATAGGGATACACTACCCGTAGATGCTTAGCATAGTGAATGTTAACGTTAAACTCGGGAATAAGGATAACATACTGATATGACCTGGAGTTTATAAACTATTCAAATGCCAATGAACAAAATAGAATGCATATACAAAAGTATATATATCACATGCTGAGGTAGGGAACAATTCTTAACATGCTTTTCAAAATTTTAACTTGTTTGTTACATAACAAGCAGTATTAACAGCTTCAGTCCAAAATCTCTTCGGAAGCCCTTTGCCAATCAGTATGGTCCTGGCAATCTTTATAAGGGCTATATTGTTTCTTTCAACAACTCCATTTTGATGAGAAGTCCTAGTATTATAGAATTTGTGACTGATTTCATGTTCAGCACAAAATCCTTCAACTTAGGAGTTCTCAAATTTAGTTCCATGATCAGATCTGAATTCAACAATTTTACAATTCAGCTTCATTAGAATTGGCTTGGAAAAAGTTACCAGAACCTTATAGGTTTCATCCTTGGATCTCAAGAAAATTGTTAAGGTGAACCTGGAGTAGTCATCCATAGTAAAAAACACATACTTCTTTCCTCCTCTACTTTGGAGTTTAACAGGTCCTCATAGATCCGTATACAACAATTCGATGGGTCTAGAAGTACTCACCTGCTTCTTCATATTTAAGAAGGACCTGGTTTGTTTACCCTTAACAAAAGCATCACAAATCTTGTTGTCTAGAAATACCAACTTTTACATGCCATGGACCAGGTCTTTTAAAATCAACTTTTTCAGAAAAGAGGAACCTACATGTCCCAGTCTTCTGTGTCATAGATCATCATCTTCACTTTGAAAACTTAAGAAAGTTAATTCTCCATCAAATACAGGCTCTAAATAACACATATATATATATTTGAATCTTTTGAAAATAACTTTTCAATGCTTCAAACTTGACATAGTACACCCATCAGATTAGAACATCACCTCATTACCTTTGTAAAAAATTTGAGAAATACTTCAAAGATTTTACTTGAGGCCATTCACCTAGTACACATCTTTAGTTACTTGATCAGGTGATTTTCCAATCTTTCCTACACTATGAATATAACCCTTTTACCATTTCCAAAAAAGATACCTCCACCTTAAAGTGTCTTGAGAGAGAGAAAGCAATAGTTCCTTCCAGTCATATGCTTTGAAAATACACTATCCATGATCCAGTTATGAAAATATTTCCTTTCTCCTACCTTCAAACATAGTCATTGTTAGATTTTGAAACCCATTTGAGTTTGAGTTCCCAGAATAAAGACAAGGTTCTGATCAAATCTTTCATAGCCCATCTGGGTGGTGAGTTCTTCGTCTTATTTTCATGAGTTTGGAACCCTTAAGATTACCATTATCCTACTGGATGTATCTAGTACTGCTTATTATAGCTCCAATCCAACATTTATAGTTTTTCTTCAAGTGCCCATCGCTTCCACTATGAGTACATAGAGGTCTGTGGACCTTGTTTCTAATACAATGAACAACTTTCCCTTAAGACCCAAGTGATTGGGCTTTTTACTGATACCCAAGGCCTCTACCATTATTTACTCCCTGACTAGTTAAATTAGAAAAGATTTGTAAAGATGTGGTCTATTTTAGGGATTTGTTAAGATATTCACTTATACAAACTAGGTCCCTTTATAATTCTTCATTCTTATGAAGTGTAGTCAAGAGGTTCTCAATCCCTAAGTTTTTGTTCAAGGTCAACTTGAACACTTGAGGCTTCTTTTTTCCCTTTATCAATAGAATTATTTACTCTCACCAGTTGACTCATTGAGCTCAAATTTTAATATTTCAATTTTGTGAACAATTCTTATATTTTAGATATCTGGAGAGTTAAGGCTATAAATTCAAGCTATTGATTTTGTACTTTCTCTTCTAGCACATTTTTCTTAGCAGTCAGTTCTCACAAAGAATCAATCAACACATTTGCAAAATTCTTTATCTTTCTAGCCGAGTAGTTAGCTAGATTTTTTTAATATCACAAAAGTTACCTTATTTTCTTCTTTATCATTGTTGTTTTCCATAAGAGAATAAAGGTGTCAAAGTTTACTTCACTATCTTCCACAGCCAGCATAGATACATCTTCAAGTTTTTCATTCTTCTCAAATTCACTGGAGGAATCTCCCAGAAAGCTAAATCCTATTTCACTACAAAATCAGTTGTATCCTTTCTTCTTGACATTTTAGAAACCTTGTAAGACCCCGTAAAGTTTCCTCATCATTAAAGCCTTCAAAACAAGTTAAAATAAGCTTAACACTTAGAATTTTAGCTAAGTGTTCAACACTTAGTTTATTTTGAACCTTCAATCTTCGTTGAATTATTTCATCACCTTCCCGACCTCTGTTTCTTAATTTTTTTGTTGCATTACGATGGGGAAAGGTCGTAGTACATCTCGGGTGAGTTTCAAATTTTTTAGATGAGCCTAAGGTCATGTTTGGGTTTGTAAAATAGTAGCTAAAGGCTGTAGAGAGGCGCCTCCCACCCTAGATAAGGCTTTGGGAAAGGCACCGCCCACTTTAGCAAAGGCTTTGGGCAAGGCTCCACCCTTGCCATCGCTTTTGTACCAGTTTTCATCTTCTTTTCTCCATCTCATTGAGGGTAAAGTTGGTATTTTCCCACTCCATAATCATCCTTAACACGAGATTACACCTTATTCATACTTTCATCCAAAACCACAAAGAACATTGGTTAGGGTTTCTACACAAACTTCAAGAGAACTCAAAAGTTAACCGTCCGTTTTCAGTAATTTTTAGAGAATTGGAATCCCCTTTTCGAGGGCTACAAGAAGCACCCATTAATTTTGAGAATAACAAACCAAAGTTATGAGTTCATTAAAAGATTCAATTTAAATATATGTGGGGTTTGAGCAAGAACATTCTTACATTCTTGTGCCCAAAAGTTAATTTTCTTAAAGAATTTCATATTTTCAAGATGAATTCATATTATTTTTCTATATTTCAAGTTTATGAGATTATGGAATTGTTCAAGTGTTGAATTTCATTTTTATCTTGTTTAATTATGATCTAAATTGAGATTTCATGATATAAATTACATATTCCTATTTGATATCATATATCCAAGAATTCCCAAGATTTATTGTCATAAATTGAGTTGTATTGTCAAAATGTGAGTCTTTGAGAATGAATTATTGATACTCCAAGAAGTGTACTTATATTTCCATGTTGTTGAGATTTTAAAGCTTTGATGAAAGGTCTATCAAGATTTCAAGAGAAGAATTGAGTTTTGATCTTAAGCTAAGAAAGAAATCCACGTTATTTTGATTTAAGATAAGGGGAAGCATATTGGCTCCCATTACATATTGTTGAATTATTTTAGGTGTATTTTCTTAAAAGTTCTGAGCTAATTAAGGGAGTAGTATTTAGAACTGAGTTGGGCTTGATTTCGAGGTCTTATGCCCCAAAACTATGTGCACCCGTAGGTTTCTGATTTACCCTAAGTGGGTTAAGCCAGTGATCACTAAAAGTAAAGGTTCTATTGCAATGGAAAGGATAAAATAGCTCTCCCTAATGTGGTCAAGATGTTGGAGTCCATGTAACTCACATGGTTTATATCGATTAGATGAAACTCCCATGTTTCGTAGAGTCTCAAGTCTTAAAGTTCCAAATGTATCAAGTCCTTGAGTTTTAAAGAAGTTTCACTATACTTTGTATAAAAGTGTGTGTTTGAAGGTATATGTATTTTTAAAGCTATGATTCTTAGATTTCTAAGATTTTCAAGTGTCATGATGTTTAAGTCTTAAAGAAGTTACTTGTTCTCACGAGATTAAAGCATATGTCCTGAAAGTTGATATTTTAATATTTTAGCTAGTTTACAAGTTTGTGAACAAATAAAGAATATAGATTTAGAATAAAGTGAAATGACTCAAGTGATTTCTATTATCTGTGTCCTATCCACAATTTATGAGAATTTTATTCAAGCTATATGAGTCATCTATTATAGTATCCATGGTTTTTAAAAATACTTGTGATATTGATTACTTAATTGCATACACCCCTATATGCTCAGTACATTCCCAAAGTACTGATCCACATACTTGTCTATGTGCTACATTTTCTCATAATGTAGGTTCAGCTGCTCAGTCCCAGCCTCGTCATTTATCCCTGAGTGCCTTTATCTACATCTCCACAGTGGTGAGTCCTCATGGTTTGAGGACTAGTTATCTTCAGACATTCAGTTTATCTAGTAGTCGTTTAGTTCTTTTCTATTGAGTGTGAGTCAGTTGGGGACCTGTCCCAATGGATCTCTAGTTCTTGATTAGTAGAGACTTTGTCAGACTAGTTGTCAGATTGTTAGTATGTTAAGATTTCCAATGTTATGGTTGTTCGTACAAAGTAGTTTCACTGTGTTTCTTATGATTCGATACAATAGTACCCGTTATTTTTCTATTTCATCTCTAAGTAAGTTATTATGTGAAGGAACAGGCTCATAGGGTTAGCTTGGGGCTACTTGTAGCCTTAAGCACCGTGTGACACTTCGGGACCCAATTTTGGGTCATTACAAACTTGGTATCAGAGCCTAAGGTTTAAGGAGTCCTAGGGAGTCTGACAAGACATGTTAGGTAGAGTCTTGATCATTGGTGTGTAGCGCACCACATCTATGAGCAAGAGGCTACAAAACCATTAGGAAAAAGTCATTTCTTTCTCTTAAAATCTATCATGCTCAAAGTTTTCTCTCGCAGATATTAATTCATGATCTCTTATTTTAGAAAATACCTCCTTCTCGAGCTCGCAGAAACAATAATGATCAGCAATATCCGCTTGCGGATCCTTTGAACGAAAATGTGTCTCATGCCGAGTTTTGGGTAGCTTTTCAGGCGCTAGCCTAAGCAGTCACTGCAAATGTTCAGGCCAATAACCAGGACGCAAATCCACAGTAGCACGGAGTTGATTTACCTGCTGGAAGGGTTCGTGATTTCATGTGGATGAATCCACCTAAGTTCTATGGGTCTAAGGCAGGTGAGGACCCACAGTTATATCTTGAGAAGATAAGGAAAATCACGCAGGTGATGCATGTGTCTGAAGAAGAAAGTGTAGAGTTGGCATCTTACTGGTTGAAAGATATTGCATATGACTGGGTTGTGGCATGGAGGAAGAGTAGAGGGGAAGATGATGCTCCCGTTACTTGGCAGGTGTTCCAAGATGCTTTCTTGGATACGTTCTTTCCGTTGGAGATGAGATAGTAAAAAGTAGAGAAGTTTATGAACTTAAGGTAGGGCTCTATGACTGTTATGAAGTACTGCTTAAAGTTCGACCAGTTAGCCAAATATGCTCCTGATTTGATTGCTGACACCCGCTCTAGCATAAGCAAGTTCGTGACAGAAGTTTCTGGGTTGGTGTTGAAAGAGTGCAGGACTATGATGCTAAATAGAGATATGCACCTATCTAGATAGATGATACATGCAACGTTGATAGAGGTGGATAAGATAAGGGAGATATATAGAGTGAGGGGAAACAAGAGAGCTCGATCCGAGCAACATGAGTATGGTCAGGATAGGTCCCATGGAGGGAGCCGCCCTCAGTTCTAGAGCTGTTCATTCATGCAAGCACCTTCGTCTGCTAGTTCTACCGTACTCAGAGGCAGGAAAGAGAAAGGTAATAGGCCTGCTATGTCTATATCCGAGAATAGTGTAAGTAATAGGCCTAATTTTCCTCTTTGTGCTAAGTATGGTAGGACCCATCCAGGTGAGTGTTTGTCTGAACAGAGAGGTTATTTTGGTTGTGGAAAAATGGGCCTCAAACTTAGAGAGTGCCCACATGCCAGGCAGGGGAGAAGAGATACCTTAACAGGCACAGGCCACCAGTGCACCAACTCCTGCAGCCAGTCCAGCTGCTCCGCAGGGCGCTTTTTCTAGTACTGCTGGCGGTCAGTGCCAAAATAGATTCTTTGCCTTACCTTCCCATAATTAGCATAAGGATTCTCCCAACGTTGTTACTCGTATGTTCCGCAAATTTCACCTTGATGTTTATATGTTGTTGTACCCCGATTTAAGTTTTTATTTTGTGACACCATTGGTTGCTGTAAATTTTGAAATGAGTCCTGAAAATATCTCTGAGCCTATTCTAGTTTCTACTCCAGTAGGGGAGTCCGTTGTTGCAAATCAAGTGTATAAAAAGTTCCCTATTACTGTTCTTCATAAAGTCATATTTGCTGATATGATAGAGTTGGATATGGTTGATTTTGATCTTATTCTCGGTATGGACGGGCTTCACTCTTTTTGTGCATCTACAAACTACCATACCCGTGTGGTTAAGTTTTAGTTTCCTGATGTTCCAGTCTTTGAGTGGTCCAAAAGTTCAGTATCTCCCAAGAGTCATTTTATTTCTTACCCCAAAGCCATAAAGCTTATGTCCAAATGTTTTATCTATCATTTGTCAGAATTAAAGACACTAAGACCAATACTCACACTATTAAGTCAGTCAACATTATTAATGAGTTTCCTGATGTTTTTCTGGAAGATCTCCCAGGGGTACCTCCCGATAGAGAGATAGAATTCGGTATTGATCTTCTTTCCGATACTCAGACTATTCTGTTACTCCCTACCGTATGGAACCCATAGAGCTTAAGGAGTTTAAAGAACAACTCAAAGATATTTTAGACAAAGGTTTAATAAGTCCCAGTTGTAATACCCGTGCTTTTCTTATCTTGAAAATCATCTCAAGGATGTTAGAACTTTCTTTGAAATAAGATTTAATTCTTATACGTATGGTATTTACATACTTCTCACTTCCTATCATGTGGCAAATTGAATAAGGTTCCCATCTATATATAATTCGCACAAATCCGACACCCGGGCAAAGAGTTAGAGACTTTTTTGTGAGACAGTGTTTGACCTGAGCCTTCAGGGCATCGCGGAGATAGAGCAAATGGAAATTGTCAATTTCCATTGTTTCTTCGCGATACTGGCGTATCGCTCCAAACTTCCATATCATATACAAGGTGGCAACACAATAGCTCCGTATCGTGCCACCTTGCAGTTTTCCAATTGTCAATTTCCAGTGACACGGTGCGATAACGCCACGGTGTGCCAAGGGCCCAACTCGGAAAATTTTACTAAAAATTAAATTACGTGTCAAGGTTTAAAAGGGTCAATTTTATCCCCCTATATAAGCTTCCAAACACGGGATTTGGCCCTTATTCATCCAAAATATTGATGTTTTTCTCAAGTACTCTCAAGAACACAAGCTATGGTTTTCATAGAAGGTCCAATATTAAGGAGGTTTCATCATCAATCTTCATGAAATCATTATCTAAGGTGTGCATAGTGTTGATTCATGGACTCCTTTCATCTATGTAGTCCAAGAATCCCTTTTAACTACAAGTTATGGATTTTCTTTATGTTTTCATGCTTTATATGTTCTCTTTCATGTTGATAAATGAGGAATTGATTTTTCTTCTATGATTTGAGGATAAATTCCATGTGGGTTGATTAGTATAGATAAAGATTTATAAAATCTCATGACTAAAACCTGGTATGATGAAATTGGAATTGAACCATGATGTTTAATTGCTATACCATGATGTTTACCTGTACCATGCCTGTCATATGTTTGATTAAATGCCTAGATGATGGAATATTGTCTAACTAGCATGATATCATGAAATCCCCAAGTATTTACAAGATTATGCCTATTACATGTTTGATGAAAGGCTCCTATAAATGTAGTATGTATTATGATATTAGTAAAGTCTTCAAGTAAATCATGTTATTTCAGTTTTCTTCTATCGATTCCTGGGGGTACTAGTACCCGAAATATTAACTGTGTACCGAGAGCCATGTCATATTTTTCACGATACTCTCAGTCAATATATGAACTCTTAGAATTTAGATAGTCTTATGACTCAGCAAAAATCTCCATGATCTCCTGACTCAGTCAGTTGTCAGATATCGGTAGTATTTCGTCAGCCACGAAAATTCAGTATCTCAGTCCATGCTCAGTTCAGTTTAGTAAATCATGTTCAGTGTGTATTCAGATGGGAGTAGGAATTATCACCGAGTGAACCCAAGGATAGTTACTCACCTATTATATGAGGGTGTGATTCCTAGAAGCAATCCTTGTATTCCAGAACTATGTAGCCAGCATAGGTTGAAACATCGTAGCCTACTATATGAGGGTAGTCGAGGTGGATTAACCTGTTATGTGAGGGTTCCTACCATTCTCACTAGAGTTACCCATTATATGAGGGTTCCTCATATGTGGTCCTTACCAGTGTCGCGGTATTGACACCCTCCCAATCAAGTCATAGATTGGACCCCAGCTCAACTATTATAGCACCTTTGGGGCATGTCAGTTAGATACTACTTCCCATAGTTTCATGCTATAGAACAAGGACTGTTAGATAAATTCAATCAATCTCAGTAATAGAACTCATATAGTTCTTCAAATTTCAGGACTGTCAGATACAGTCTACTCAGATACAGTACAAAACTCAAATAGTTCCATCAGATTCAGGACATGAAGATATAGTCTCCCATGTTATCAGCATTATTCAGATATAGTCCTTGATGTTATTAGTCATATCTATTACTAGCATGTAACGTTATCATTATACAAACTGAGTAATCACAAAATCACGTTGTTAGTTATAGTTACGTATTTATACATGTATTCTCATGTTTATGTTAGACAATCAGTTAGTATTATTCATTTATGTGAACCATTGAATATATGCTCCCTCACATGTATACTCGGAACATATGTATTGACGCATTCAAGATATGGTACTTTTTTTTTATGTTACACCATGGGTTCAGAGACATGAGTTCGCGATCAGCAGTAGATTCCAGTTTCAGCAGTCAGAGTAGAAGTGAGTCCTCATCCTTCAAGGACATAATGATTTTCTATTATCTCATTGATTATCTTATTAGTTAAAGTTAGTTGGGAACATGTCCCATCAACTCCTTATTCATATTCTTCAGACAGTAGAGGATTTTAGACTAGATGCATTATAGATACAGACTGTCATGTTTTAGACTTCAGTTTTTTTTTGGGTATTTTATTACCCCACACAGATGTTACGTTATTCAGTTTAGTTCATGATCAAACCTTATGGCCTTTCAGTGCATATTTCTGCAATATTAAGTTATCTTATGCAGTACACAGGTATAGATATCAGTCATGGGTTAGTTTGTGGTCCCTCGGGGTCATGAGCACCATGTATCATTATGGTTCAGCAAATTGGGTTGTTACAAACTTGGTTTCAGAGCCTAAGGTTCAGTAGAGTCCTAGGAAGTATGAAAGACGCATCTAGTAGAGTTTTGTGCATGGGTGTGTTGCGCGCCACATTTGTGTGCAAGAGGCTATGAGATGTTTTAAGAATAGTTTCCCCTCTTTCAGTATTCATGTTATGCCTATGACCATAATCACAAGTCAGTCTCTCAGTCTAATCCGCTTCTTCTCTTTATTTTAGAACATGCCTCGTAAGAGAAGAAATGAGTCAGCCCCTCAGCCCGAAAAACCTTTGGACGATCATGTTTTTTATGTGGATTTAAGTACCGTATTTACCACTCTTTCTCAATCAGTCGATGCTCATAATGAACGGACAATAGTTATTCCGACCAACCCAGTGGCTAACTCAACTGCAGCGAGGATTCGGGACTTCACCCGAATGAATCCTCTAACCTTCCTTGAGTCTAAGGTAGATGAAGACCCTCAAGAATTAATTGATCAAGTTCAGAAAGTGATAGACATAATGGGGGTGACTACTATTTAAAGTGTTGAGCTAGTTGTATATCAGTTATAGGATGTGGCTCATTCTTGGTACAAACAATGGAAGTCTGAAAGGGTAGATGATGCAGGTCCTATAGTGTGAGAGGACTTTGTCACTGCATTCTTAGACAAATTCTTTCCCCAAGAGCTTAAAGAAGATAAGGTGCTAGAGTTCATCAACCTCAGGCAGAGCAATATGATAGTGAAAAAGTATTCTTTTAAGTTTACTCAATTAGTCAGGTATGCCCCTCATGTGGTTGCAAACAGTAGATCCAAGATGAATAAGTTTGCTTCAGTAGTGAATGATAGCATGGTTAATGATCACAGATCCGCCATGCTGAATAGTGACATGACCTTAGATACACTTATGAATTATGCTCAGCAGATAAAGGAGCAAAAGATTAAGCAAAGAGAGAAATAGAATAAGAGAACAAAAACAGGTAGTTTCAACTTCGCTCAGCCTAAGTCAAAAGGAGGAAACCGTTCCCAGTTTCATCCTAAGTCATCAGTTCCAGCTCCCTCTATATCCAGTGCTCCAGTTCCTAAGTTCAAAGAGGGTGACAAATATAGAGCACTGGGCTCTAAGACCTAGGGCAGTTTTAGCAGTGCCCACACCTATCCTCTTTTCCAGACTTGTAGTAAGCACCATCAGGGTGTGTGTAGAAAAGGTAGTGGAATTTGTTTTGGTTGTGGCAAGCCAGGCCATAGAGTTAGAGACCGTCCACATCCAGGTCCTCAGGGTCAACAGAATCACTTTTTAGCTCAGTTCGATCGCCCAACTCAGCAGGGTGCCACTTCCAGTGCTACTAGCGGGTAATGCCCAAATCATCTTTATTCTCTTTAGACTAAAAAATATTAGGAAAGTTCTCCTGATGTAGTTACTGGTACGTTACAGATCTTTCATGTGCATTTTTACTCTTTGCTAGATCCAGGAGCTTCCTTATCTTTCGTTACTCCTTATATATCAGTTGATTTCAGAATTAGTCTTGAAATTCTAGTAGAGCCCTTTTCAATCTCTACCCCAGTGGGTAAAACCATCATATCCCAGCGGGTATACAGGAACTGCCCGGTTATGATATTTCAGAAAGTCACGTCAGCAGATTTAGTTGAGTTAGATATAACTTATTTTGATATCATTCTCGACATGGATTAGTTTCATTCTTTCTATTCCATAGTCGACTGCAGAATTAGAATAGTTCAGTTTCAGTTCCCAAATGAACCCATCCTAGAGTGGAAGGGTAGTATATCCGCTTTCAGGGGTCAACTTGTTTCCTACCTTTAGGAAAGGAAAGTGATATCTAAGGGATGTGTTTATCATCTAGTTCATGTTAGATATTTGAGTTTCGAGGCTCCTAGTCTCGAATTAGTCCCAGTAGTGAATGAATATTCAGATTTATTTCCCAAAGATCTTCCAGGAATTCCTCCCGAATGGGAAATAGACTTTGGTATTGATCTTCTTTAAGACACTCAACCTATCTCTATTCTTCCATATAGAATGGAACCAGCTGAACTCAAGGAATTGAAAGAATAGTTGAAGGATCTCTTAGATAAGGGATTCATCACACCCAGCATTTCCCCGTAGGTTGGACCAGTCTTATTCGTGCACAAGAAAGACGGTTCACTCAGAATGTGTATAGATTACCGTCAAATCAATAAGGTTAATGTCAAGAACAAGTATCCTCTTCCCAGAATCGATTACTTGTTTGACCAACTTTAGGGTTCCAGTTATTTCTCTAAGATAGACGTCAGATCTGGCTATCATCATCTCAGAGATAGAGAATTTGACATCCCAAAGATAGCTTTCCATACGCGGTATGGTCACTTTAAATTTCTAATCATGCCATTTATTCTTACCAATGCCTCATCTGTTTTCATGGACTTGATGAACCTGTGTTCAAGAAGTACATGGACATGTTCAACATAGTCTTCATAGATGATATTCTGGTCTATTCCCGCACTGAGCGCAATCATGCAGACCATCTCAGAATAGCACTTCAGAATCTCAGAGATCATCAGTTATTCACCAAATTCAGTAAGTATGAATTTTGGCTAAGGTCAGTAGCATTCCTTGGTCATATCATTTCCGGTGATGGCATTAGGTTAGATCCTCAAAAGACCAAAGTAGTAAGAAACTGGCTTTACCCCATTTATCCATCAGATATCAGGAGTTTCTTGGGTTTGGGTGGCTATTACAGATGCTTTGTTGAGGGATTTTCTTTTATTTCATCTCCTATGTACATATTGACTCAGAAGAAGGTCAAGTTTCAGTGGTCAAATCCATGCGAAAAGAGTTTTCAAGAATTAAAGACTCGACTTACCTCAGCTCCAGTTCTTGCATTACCAGACGGTTCAGACGGTTTGATAGTATATTATGATGCATCTAGAGTGGGTTTAGGTTTTTTTCTCATGAAGCGAGGTAAGGTCATAGCCTACGCCTCCAGATAGCTTAAACCCCATGAGAAAAATTATCCTACTCATGATCTTGAATTAGCAGCCATAGTCTTTGCCTTAAAGATTTGGAGGCATTATCTCTACGGAGTTCATGTAGATGTCTTCACAGATCATAAGATCCTTCAGTATGTTTTTTCTCATAAATATCTCAATATTAATCAGATAAGGTAGTTAAAGATCTTAAAAGATTATGGCATGAGTGTCCTCTATCATCCGAGCAAGGCCAACGTAGTGGCCGATGCTCTCAATAGACTGTCCATGGGTAGTATTTCTTATTTTGATGATATTAAAAAGAAGTTAGCCCACGAAGTCAACCAGCTTGCCAGACTAGGCGTTCTCTTAGTCGACTCTTCAGAGGGCGGTGTATGTGTTCAGAGTAGTTCAGAATCACCTCTAGTTTTGAGGTGAAAGAAAAGGAAGATAAGGATCCGAGCCTTGTCAAGATAAAAGAGTCAGTTTAGAATCAGAAAATAGATGTTTTCTCCCAAGGGGGAGATAGCTTCCTTCATTATTAGGGTCACCTTTGTGTTCCAGGCATAGATGACATAGGGTAGTGAATTCTTGCAGAAGCGCATGGTGCGCGCTACTCTATTAATCCATCGGCCACAAAGATGTACCGCAACTTGCGGGAGATCTATTGGTGAAGCGGGATGAAAAAATATGTTGCAGAGTTTGTGGCTAAGTGCTCTACATGTCAGCAGGTTAAAATAGAGCATCAAAAGCCTAGTGGCTCCATGTAGAAGTTCACCATTCCTACTTGGAAGTGGGAAAAAGTGAACATGGACTTCGTGATAGGTTTTTCTCGAACTCGTCATTAGCATGATTCAGTTTGGGTCATTGTAGACAGGATGACCAAATTAGCTAATTTCCTTCCCGTTCATACCTCTTATTCAGCCGAGGATTATGCCATGCTCTACATTAAGGAGCTGGTCAGATTGCACAGTGTTTCATTATCAATTATCTCAGACAGAGGTACCCAGTTCACCTCACATTTTTGGAAAGCATTCCAAAAAGGTCTTGGTACACAGATCCATCTTAGTACAACCTTTCATCCTCAGATAGATGGTCAAGCAAAAATTACCATTAAGACTTTGGAAGATATGCTAAAGGCATGTGCAATTGATTTCAAGGGTAGTTTGGATGACCACTTGCCTTTCATTGAGTTTGTATACAACAACAACTATCATTCCAGTATTCAGATGGACCCATTCAAAGATCTCTATCATAGGAGATATAGATCTCAAATTTTTTGGTCCAAAGTTAGTGAAGCCTCAGTCATAGGGCCTGACTTAGTATTCTACGCCTTAGAGAAAGTTTAGTTAATTAGAGAAAGACTCCGGGATACTCAGAGCCGACAAAAGTCTTATGCAGATGTTCGTAGAAAGGATCTCGAGTTTGAGATTGGTGATCATTTCACCTCAAGATCTCTCTTATGAAGGGAGTGAAAAGATTCGTCAAGAAAGGAAAGCTCAGTCCCCGATATGTCGGTCCCTTAAAGATTCTTAGTCGATCGGCAAGGCAGCCTATGCTTTTGAATTGCCTTTAGATCTAGCCTCAGTTTATCCAGTCTTTCATGTCTGTTTGCTCAAGAAGTGTATCGGTGACCCATCAGTTGTATTCCCTATTTCGAGCATCGATGTTCAGAACAACCTCTCTTATGAAGAGATTCCAGTTGAAATCTTAGACTATCAGAATCGTAGATTGAGGAACAAAAAATTCCCTCTAGATAAAGTTCTTTGGTGAAATCAGTCCATCGAGGGAGATACTTGGGAAACAGAAGCAAATATGCATACCAAGTATCCTTACCTTTACCCGCTAACTCACATCAAGCTCAATGTAATAGTTCGCCTTAAGCTACTCAGTTTCATGATTAGTGTGCATCACTAACTTAGTATACCATAATAATCTTTGTAACAAGTACCACTACATATTAAGTCATGCATTCATGTATCAGATTAGTTATATAGTTATGCATTAGATATGTATTCTCATTGTGAGAAAACTTAGTTCTTCAGAACTTTCAGTTATGCATTTATGAATCAGTTATGCATGCATTAGATATACATGTTTAGTATCTTATGTTCATCTTGTCAGTCACATCTGTCATGAGAACATGTTCTATTTATTCATGTTCAGTTCATGTTCAGTTTATTGTTTACCCTCTCAGTTAATCTCATTCGAGGATGAATATTTTAAAGGGGGAGATATTGAAATACCCATTCTTTTCTTATCTTGAAAATCATCTCAAGGATTTTAGAACTTTTTTTGAAATAATAATTGAATAAGCTTTCCATCGATATATTATTCTCCTAAATCCAACACCCGGGCGAAGAGTTAGAGCCTTTTTAGTAAGACAGTGTTTGACCTGAGCCTTCAGCGCATCACAGAGATAGCTCAAATGGAAGTTATCAATTTCTAGTGTTTCTCTATGATACTGGTACCTCGCGTCAAACTTCCTGGTCCGTTCAATTTCCCAATTGTCAATTTCCAATGACACAGGGTGATAACGCCGCATCGCGCCAACTCGGGAAATTTTACTGAAAATTAAATTACGTGTCCAGGGTTAAAAGGGTCAATTCCCCCCTATATAATCTTCCAAACACGGGATTTATCCCCTATTCATCAAAAATATTGATGTTTTTCTCAAATACTCTCAAGAACTCAAGCTAGGGTTTTCATAGAAGGTCCAATTTCAAGAAGGTTTCACCATCAATCTTTACGAAATCAGGATCTAAGGTATGCATAGTTTTTATTTTTGAAATCCTTTCATCCATGAAGTCCAAGAATCCTTTTTAACTTTAAGTTATGGATTTTCTTTATGTTTTCATGCTTTGTATGTTCTCTTTCATATTGATAAATGAGGAATTGATTTCTATTCCATGATCCGATAAGAAATTCCATGTGGGTTGATTAGTATAGATAAAGATTTATGAAATCTCATGACTAAAACCTGGTATGATGAAATTGGAATTGAACCATGATGTTTAATAACTATACCATGATGTTTACATGTACCATGCCTATCATTTGTTTGATTAAGTGCCTAAATGAAGGAATATTGTCTAACTTGCATGATATCATGAAATTCCCAAGTATGTACTAGATTATTCCTATTACATGTTTGATGAAAGGCTCCTATGAATGTAGTATATATTATGATGTTAGTCAAGTCTTAAAATCAATCATGCTATGTTAGTTTCCTTCTATCGAGTCCTAGGGGTCCTTGTACCCAAAATATTAGCAGTATGCCTAGAGCCATGTCATGTTTTTCATGATACTCTCAGTCAAGCTATGAACTCTTAGACTTCCAATAGTCTTATAACTCAGGAAAAATCTCCATGATCTCATGACTCAGTCAGTAGTATTCCGTCAGCCACGAAAATTCAGTAACTCAGTCCACGCTCAGTTCAGTTCAGTAATTCATGTTCAGTGTCCATTCAGATAGGAGTAGGAATTATCACTGAGTGAACCCAAGGATGGGGACTCACCTATTATACGAGGGTGTGATTCCTAGAAACAATCCTTACATTCCATAACTATATAGTCATCATAGATTGAGACATCGTAGCCTACTATATGAGGGAGATGAGGTGGATTAACCTGTTATGTGAGGGTTCCCACTATTCTCGCTAGATTTACCTATTATGTGAGGGTTACTCACATGTTGTCCTTACTAGTGACGTGGTATTGACACCCTTCTAATCAGGGCATTGATTGGACCCCAACTCAGCTATTATAGCACCTTTGGGGCATATCGGTTAGATACTACTTCTAACAGTTTCATGTTATAGAACTAGGACTGTCAGATACAGTCAATCAGTCTCAGTAATAGAACTCAGATCGTTCTTTAGATTTCAGGACTGTCAGATACAGTCAACTCAAATATAGTACGAAACACAGATAGTTCCATCAGATTTAGGACTGTGAGATACAGTCACCCATGTTATCAACATTATTTAGATATAGTCGTTCATTTTTTCAGTCATATCAGTTACTAGCATGTCATCAGTATACAGACTCAAAAATCACAAAATCACGTTGTTAGATATAATTACATATATATGCATGTATTCTCACGTTCATGTTTGACAGTTAGTTAGCATTATTCATACATTTTAACCATTGCATATATCCTATATCACATGTATACTCGGTATATATGTACTGATGCATTCGCGCTATGGTGCTTTTTTTTATGTTACTCCATAGGTTCAAAGACACGAGTTCCAGATCAGTAGTAGATTCTAGTTTCAGCAGTCAGAGTAGAAGTGAGTCCTTATCCTTCGAGGACAATGATTTTCAATTATCTTATTGATTAGATTATTAGTTGGAGTTAGTTTGGGACATGTCCCATCAACTCCTTATTCAAATTCTTCAGACACTAAAGGCTTTCAGACTAAATGGAGACTAGATATGGACTATCATATTTTAGACTTTAGTTTTGCTTTGGGTATTCTATTACCCCACAAAAATGTTACATTATTCATTTATGTTCATGATCAAACCTTATGTCCTTTCAGTGCATATTTCCATATTATTAAGTTATCTTATGAAGTATACAGGTACAAATATCAGTCATGAGTTAGCTTGTGGTCCCTCGGGGTCATGATCACTGTGTAGCATTCCGGTTCAGCAAATCGGGTCGTTACACCAGTGAATCTCCTTGGGGAGAACCTGTTCTATTCATGCGGAAGAAAGATGTTTTTTGCGTATGTGCATTGACTATAATCAACTTAATAAAGTCATAGTTAAAAACAAGTATCCCCTTCCTCGAATCAATGATTTATTTGACCAACTCCAGGGTGCAAGTTATTTCTCCAAGATAGACCTTAGATCTGGGTATTACCAACTCAAAGTAAGGGAGTGTGACATCCCGAAGACAGCCTTTAGAACCCGTTATGGTCACTTTAATTTTCTTGTCATGTTTTTTGGACTAACCAATGCTCCCGCAGCCTTCGTGGACCTCATGAATCGAGTGTTCAAGTAGTATCTTTATATGTTAGTCATTATTTTCATAGATGATATTCTTGTGTATTCCTGAAGTGAGGACGACCATGCTGATCATCTTAGAATTGTTTGGAAAATCCTTAGAGATCATCAGTTATTTTCCAAATTAAGTGTAAGTTTTTGCTAATGTCCATATCTTTTTTGGGTCAATCATTTCAGCCGAAGGTATTAGAGTTGATACCCAAAAGACAGAAGCTGTTAGAAATTGGCCTAGACCTATCTCTCCATCTGACATTAGGAGTTTCTTGGGTCTAGCTGGATATTACAGTCGTTTTGTTGAAGGTTTCTCTTCTATAGCATCTCTTATGACCCGATTAACCCAAAAGAAAGTTAAGTTCCTTTGGTCAGATTCTTGTGAGAAGAGTTTTTAGGAGTTGAAGACTCGACTTACTTCAGCCCCTGTGTTGACTTTGCTTGATGGTACAAATAGTTTTGTAGTATATTGTGATGATTCTAGATTTGGTTTGGGTTGTGTGTTGATACGGAAAGGTAAGGTTGTAGCCTATTCCTCTATACAGTTAAAGACGCATAAAAAGAATTACCCAAGCCTTGATCTTGAGTTAGTTGTTTTTGTGTTTGATTTAAAAATATGGAGACATTAACTGTATGGTGTGCATGTAGATGTTTTTATTGATCCTAAGAGCTTGCAGTATGTGTTTTCTTAGAGGAAGTTGAATCTTAGGAAGAAGAGGTGGTCAGAATTGCTAAAAGACTATGATATAAGTGTGTTGTATCATCTGGGCAAGGCCAATGCAGTGGCAGATGCCCTTAGCAGGTTGTCTATGGGTAGTGTTTCACATGTGGATGAAGGTAAGAAAGAGTTAGCTCTTGATGTGCATTGTTTAGATATATTGGGTATTAGGTTGCTTTATTTCGCTGAGGGAAGTATGTTAGAGCAGAGTAGTTCAAAATCCTCCTTAGTGTCGAAAGTAAAGGAGAAGCAAGAATTAGATGCTAGTTTGGTCATAGTAAAGGAGTCAGTTAAGGACCAAAAGGTAGAGGTTTTCTCCCAAGGGGAAGATGGTGTGTTGAGATTGCAGGGTAAACTGTGCGTTACTGATGTTGATGACCTGATGCATAGAATGATGGCTGAAATCCATGGCGCACAATATTCTATTCATCCTGATGCTACCAAGATGTAACGCGACTTGCGGGAGATCTACTAGTAAAGTTGTATAAAGAAGGATATAGCAGCGTTTGTGGCAACATGTCCAACATGACAAAAGGTTAAGTTAGAGCACCCATGACCTGGCAGTGTGATGCAAGAGTTTAGTATACCTACTTGGAAGTGGGAAGAGGTGAATATGGATTTCATGACTGGTTTACCTCTTTCACGGCATTGTCATGATTCAATTTGGGTTGTTTTTGACAGGTTGACTAAGTCATTGAATTTCTTGCCTGTGCATACATCTTTTTTCAGCTGAGGATTATGATAGATTGTATATTCGAGAGTTAGTAAAGAAGCATGGAGTTACTGTGTCTATCATTTCAGATAGGGGTACTCAGTTCACTTCTCAGTTTTGCAGAGCTTTTTAGAGGGGTCTTGGTACACAAGTGCATTTGAGTTCCACTTTTCATCTGCAGACAAATGCTCAGGATGAAAGGACCATCCAAAATTTGGAAGACATGTTGAGAGCATGTGCTCTTAATTTCAAAGGTAATTGGGATGAGCATCTACCACTGATTGAGTTTGCATATAACAATAGTTATCACTATTACATCCAAATGACACCATTTGAGGCTTTGTATGGTAGAAAATATAGATCACCCATAGGTTGGTTCAAAGTGAGAGAAACTAATTTAGTTGGACCTGACACAGTGTTTGAGGCAATGGAGAAAGTGAAATTGATTAGAGAAAGATTGAAGACAGCTCAGAGTCATCAAAAGTCATATTCCGGTGTAAGACATAGAGACCTTGTGTTCGAAGTTAATGATCTGGTGTATCTGGAAAATTCACCCATGAAATGGGTGAAAAGGTTTGGTAAAAAGGGGAATCTTAGTCCCCGGTATGTTGGGACCTATAGTATTCTAAGTCATATTAGGCGAGTAGCCTATGAGATTGAGTTGCCCACAGAGTTGTCAACTGTTCACCCTATCTTCCATTTGTCCATGCTTATAAATTGCATTGGTGAGTATGTTGTTATAGATCCTTTGGAAAGTACTAATGTTCGGGATAGTCTTTCATTTGATGAGGTTCCAGTTGAGATCCTAGATTACCAAATCGGGAGGCTGAGGAACAAAGAAGTTCCCTTGGTCAATGTTTTGTGGCGGAAATAGTTAGTTGAGAGTGCTACTTGGAAATTCGAGGCAGATATGTGATCCAAGTACCCAAACCTCTTTGCCCTAAGTTCAGATCAGGCCGAAGGTACCATTGTCTCTTAAATCAGTCCCTTTTGAATGAAGCTACAACTGTGTAACAATTCTTATCATAAGTTTATGCATTCTTTGAAGAATTCAAAGGTTTAGAATGAAGTAGAGTCAATTTTTAGCAAGATGTTTCAGCAGGGTATCCTTAATATCTCTAAGTCCTCTTTGTTCTAAGCCTATGAAGCGACATTCGAGGACCAATGTTTCCAAGGGGGAGATATTGTAAGACCCTATAAAGTTTCCTCATGTCTAAAGCCTTCGAAGCAAGTTAAAAGAAGCTTAACACTTAGAATTTTAGCTAAGTGTTCAACACTTAGTTTATTTTGAACTTCCAATCTTCATTGAATTATTTCACGACCTTCTCAACCTTTGTTTCTTGATTTATTTGTTGTGTTACGATGGGGCAAGGTCGTAGTACATCTCGGGTGAGTTTCAAAATTTTTAAACGAGCCTAAGGTCATGTTTGGGTTGGAAAAATAGTAGCTAAAAGCTGTATAGGGGCGCCTCCCAGCCTAGCTAAGGCTCTAGTCAAGGCGCCACCCACCTTAGCAAAGGCTCTGGGCAAGGCGCCGCCCTTGCCACAGCCTTTATCCCCAGTTTTCAGCTTTTTTTCTCCATCTCATTAAGGGTAAAGTTGGTATTTTATCATCCTTAACACGAGATTACACCCCAAAAATACCATATTATTCATACTTCCATCAAAAACCACCAAGAACATAGCTTAGGGTTTCTACACAAACTTCAAGAGAACTCAAAAGTTAACTGTCAATTTTTAGTAATTTTTTGAGAATTGGAATCCCCATTTTGAGGGTTACGAGATGCATCCATTAATTTCGAAAATAGCAAACCAAATTTACGAGTTCATTCAAATCTTCAATTTCAAGGTATGTGGGGTTTGAAAAAGAACATTCTTTTGTTCTTGTGCCCAAAAGTTTTAGTTTTCTTAAATATTTCATATTTTCAAGATGAATTCATATTATTTTGCTATATTTCAAGTTTATGAGACTATGGAATTGATCAATCCTTGAATTGCATGATTATCTTGTTTAATTATGATCTAAATTGAGAGTTCATGATATAAATTGCACATTTCTATATTGATATCATATATCCAAGAATTCCCAAGATTTTTTGTCATGAATCGAGTTTTATTGTGAAAATGCCAATATTTGAGAATGAATTATTGATACTCCAAGAAGTGTACTTATATTTCCATGTTGTTGAGATTTTAAATCTTTGATGAAAATTCTATCAAGATTTTAAGAAAAGAATTGAGTTTTGATCTTAAGCTAAGAAAGAAATCCACGTCATTTTGATTTAAGATAAGGGAAAGCATATTAGATCCCATTACATATTGTTGAATTGCTTATGGTGGATTTTCTTAAAAGTTCTAAACTATGTAAGGGAGTAGTACTTAGCACCAAGTTGGGCTTGATTCCGAGGTTTCATGCCCCAGAACTATGGGGCCCTATAGGTTTCTGATTTACCCCAAGTGGGTTAAGCTAGTGATCACTAAAAGTAAATGTTCTACTCCGATGGCAAGGATAGAATATCTCTCCCCATTGTGGGAAAAATGTTGGACTCCATGTAGCTCACATAGTTTATGTTGGTTAGCAGAACTCCCAAGTTTCGTAGAGTATCAAGTCTTAAAGTTCCAAAAGTATTAAGACCTTGAGTTATAAAGAAGTTTCACTATCCTTGGTGTAAAAGTGTGAGTTGGAAGGTATACGTATATTTAAAGCAATGATTCTAAAATTTTAAAGATTTTATAAGGGTCATGAAGTTTAAGTCTTAAAGAAGTTACTTATTCTCACTAGAATAAAGCATATGTCCTGAAAGATAATATTTTAAGATTTCAGTTTGTTTACAAGTTTGAGAACAAAGAAAGAATGTAGATTTAGAAAAAAGTAAAATGACTAATGTGATTTCTATTATCTATCTCCTATCCACAAATTATGATAATTTTATTCAAGCTATGTGAGTCATCTATTATAGCATGCATGTTTTCTATAAAGACTTGTGATATTGATTATTTAATTTCATACACCCCCATATGCTTAGTACATTCCCAAAGTACTGATCCACATACTTGTCTGTGTGCTACATTTCCTCATAATGTAGGTTCAGGTTCTCAGTATCAGCCTCGTCAGTGATCCCTGAGTGCTTTTATCAACATCTCCACTGTGGTGAGTCCTCATGGTTCGAGGACCGGTTATCTTCAGACAATCAGTTTATATAGTAGTTATTTATTTCTTTTCAGTTGAGTTTGAGTCAGTTGGGGACCTGTCCCAATGACTCTCTAGTTCTTGAGTTGTAGAGGCTTTATCAGACTAGTTGTCAGATTCTTAGTCTATTGAGATATCCAGTGTTATGGTTTTTCGTACAAAGTATTTTCACTGTGTTTCTTATGATTCGATACAATATTAACCGTTATTTGTCTATTTCATCTCTAAGTAAGTTGTTATGTAACGAAGCAGGATCAAAGGGTTAGCTTAGGGCTACTTGTAGCCTTAAGCACCATGTGACGCTTTGGGACCCGATTTTGGGGCGTTACAGACCTGGTCCCTTTTCATTCCATTATCACCTCCAGACATTAGATATTTTTGGTAATCTAGTTTGTGCATTGGTAAATCTTTGATGAAATGCTCAGTTTTTTCACATTAGTTGCAAACTTCAACTGTAGCTCCCTTTTTGCTGCTACTTCCTCTTGTTTGAAACCAACCACTTTTCTTCATGGCTCTAACAATATTTTATCCAAATAGGAAACATTAGTATCCTCCTCACTTGAACCAGACTTTGAATCCTTTAATGCAAGATATTTTTCTCTTTTTGCTTTCTTCTTCTCTTGCCCTTGCTACTTCTTGTGTTCATAAGTCTTTAGATTACAAATAAGTTCATAAATAGTGAGAGTCTTCAGGTTTCTTGTTTCAGTAATAGCATTCACTTGTATTTCCCAAGATTTAATAAGAACACCTAGAATTTTTCTCACCTATTTGTACAAAGGAATAACTTCTCTTAATCATTGAAGTGAATCTAGCATGTATTTCTTGGATAGTTTCTACTTCTTTTATGGTAAAGGTTCATACCTCAGTAGTAAATATATAAAATTTTGAATCCTTCACATCAGTGGTTCCTTCATGAGTACTCCTCAAGCAATCCTAGATATTTTTTAGAATTTTCACAAGCAAAAATCTTGCTATGTTCATCAAGTCCTATGCCATATACAAGCAATTTCTTTGCCTTATCATTCTTCTCAACTTTCCTTTGATCTTCATCATCAAACTCTCTCTTAGTTTTGACAGCTATCCTTGTTATGTCAGCTTTATTGGCGTATCTAACTGGCACATTACGACCATCAAGTGTTACATCCATTATCTCACTTTCCTCAGCCATAATAAAGTCATACATCCTGGTTTTCCACTACCCATAGTACTACCTTTTAAAATGGGGAGGTTTAGTTGTAGATTACCCTTCTTATGGATTATGTGGAGTAGTCATGATTAATAAATTACTCTAGAAATAAACCTTTTAGAGTGTCCTTACTCTGATACTAATTGATAAAATATGGGGTTTCCCACTTTAAAAAGGACTAGGCCCCTTATAGTCAGACACAAGCAATAAAAAAGTAAAGCAGTAAGGAGACAAAACATTGAAAAAAAATAAAGAACAAAATGATTTAACGTGGAAACTTCCTTTCTCAAGGAAGGAAAAACCATGGGCTTCCCACAAAAGAACTCAAGAATCCACTATGATCAAACTCATGGTTACAGACTCCTTTGGAACTTATATCTAAGCTCCACCAGGCTGTAACAACTTTATTACAAATTGTCCTTGACAACTCTGTCAAGATATCTCCTTAATATTGATTAACTCTAACTAATATCAACTCAGCTAACTCTACCTAAGAACTCTAAGGACACATGAAAAGAATTACTCTTATAAGATGAGTAATTCAATTACAAACCAAGACTTGACTCAAGAACAATCACTATTTCAGCACATAGAAACTTGCAACTTGAGAAATATTTGAGTTTTCATCATTTTCCTCTTTGAATAATCATATTACCAAAACTATGAATTGAGAATAATTATTTTCTATTTATATCTCAATAATTATTAGGGTAGAATTTTGATTGGGTTATGTATCTTGACTAGTACAGAACTCAACTGCACAGTTTGTTACACTAATAGACAATACTGCACAAGACATGTGACAACTATATGTTTCCATGAAGACACAGGGATCTGGTCCCTTGTTATTAGTTGATCATCATAAAATCAAGATATAGAAATTCTTTCTCCTCATATATCTTATAAGCTATTTTGAGGAGAATTGTAATAGAAGAGAAAGTTGTTAGGATGAATAACTATCCTTATGTTGTGCTACTTACTAGGAAGTCAAGGGGGTATAGCTGTGTGAATGGAACCAATTTGAAGACATTGTATGGACCTTAGGCAAATAATATTCTCTAATTCATGATGCAAGAACTTGTACTTCTTATCCTCATTCTAATATGTCTAGTTATTTATGTGGTAATTATGTTAGAGGAAGGGTGGGAAGATCAATAAGTTGTAGAAGTAGAGGGAACTTCTTTTTTAAATATGTATATGATTGGGAATGGTGGATTCATGAAACAAAATTTACAAATTAACATCTCCTAATTAAGGATCCTAGTTCTTTAAGGATGAATAAAGTTTGTGCTTTCATGTTGATAACTCTTGACAAGATCTATAGAAATGGTTTGTGGAGTGATGTAAAGGGTTTTCACAACCTTATTCTAAGTTTTGTAACCTCTATTTCTTTTCTAGTTGTTTTGAATCTTGTGAAGGTATCATTGAAAGCAAGCCTAGTGAGGCACCTCGATCAATGAATATTCATGCGGTGCTAAAAGTCTTCCTAAAATAACATTTATTCTCTAATGATGAAAACCAAGATAAATATACTCGTTCATGTGAGCGACGAGGTAACAAGGCAAAATCTTACACTTTGTTGAAAGTAAAATATGATTATGTCACTAGTAGATGATTGACTGTAAGTGATAGCTTATTTTCATGTGAGATTAATGATTCTTTTTCACATAGTGATGCCATATTTTTTAAGTGTATACATATGCTAGTTGATCCTATTGATGACCAAATTTATTTTTCTAGTAAGATCAATTTGTGTCCACCTAATGTTGACACTTGTGTACTGAATTATAGTAGATTTTCATGGGATTCTTTTTGATGTTTTGATAATGTGCATGTTGAGAGTATGGATACACTAGATGAAATATTGATGACCAAATTTAATCATCTAGTAAGATCAATTTCTGTCCACCTAGTGATGATACATGTGCTTTAAATAACTATTCATTATCAATTGATATTAGTGTTGGTAAACTCATGTGTAATGCTGACCCAATAAATGAGGAGTTTTTTATTAAATTAAGGAACCTCAATTCAGTATTGTCTTTAATATGGTTGGTCATGTATATAATCATGAATCCTTGAATTTTATTCCTTTCCTTGTTCTTTTCATTAGGATTTTGAAGTGGAATGTGTTTTCAAAAATAATCCTTGTTTGAGGTGACATGACTAATGAAGGTGAAATTTATAGAATAGTGTTTTGGTAAGATAGAAGTGTAGCCCCTATTAAAGGCTACAAAGCGATTAAGGATCCACTATGGTATGATAACACAGTTTTCATATATAAAACTCTCTTCTTGGAAGTTGATAGTACATCTATTAAAAAGAATGGTGTTCCAAAGGAAGGTGATATGCGTGCAATGAAAATTCCTTCATCATTGTATGTTTCCATGCTTAGTTAAGGCCTTAATTTGCTTGAATCAATGAGTGAACCGTTTTATAAGGACACCCAGATAAAATTGACTAGCACAATAAATTTCTATTCTATTTGCTTGCATATGACGATACTCTTGCCTATGAGTAGAGTATGTTGTGTTAGAGTGAAAGTGCCAATGGGGAAAATAGTTGCATGGTTGACTCATGTTTATGTATTTTCTTTAGCTTTGTCCCCAATAATGAGTTGAATAGTGGTAATGAAAATGAAATGCTTGGTCCAAATGACAAGTAAGTTATGAGTGAGGTGTTGGCTTGCATAGTGATAAGTATAGTAGTAATATATATTTTCTCTTATGTGATTATTGCTCGGTGTTATTGTTTGATCTTATGGGTTTGAATGAAATATATTTGTCAATTTGTGTATGTATTTCACACCGACAATCAATTGGGAGAAATCCCATTCTTAAAGATAGCTAGTGCATTGGTGGAGTCTTAAGTTTGGAGGACCTTGTTATGACGAGACACTTAGCTATAAGGGCTATTATGTGTTTCTTAGCTTAAAAGGGGATTTGTATTTTTCAAAATGTAGAAAAATTGAGCACTTATATGTCTAGTTTCCTTAACACCATGGTTACATGAACTACCAAAAATGATAATAATAGAAATGATATCAATAAACAAACTTAAGTACTCATGTTGTTTTCCATAACCATAGGTGAGGGTGTTTACCCACTCATAGACTTACAAAGAATCATAATGAATGAATTCATGTTATAATCAAAAATCAATCTAAAGTAAATGAATAAAAAACATAGTTGAATCCTCCTCAAGTGTGTTTTAAGACCTATAAGTTGTTCAATGTCATTACAAAAGAGTTGGTGTGTTCTATTTATACTAGGCCACAGTAGGTCGATTTGAACTTGCCTCTGTGCCACGCTTCAATCGTGCTCACTAGGAAGTGTGGCAAGCCAAAAAAGCAGAGTATTACCCGAGAAAATATTTTGGTTTGACACTAAAGGTGTGTCACTCCTTTAGCGCGGTGGCTAGGGAGCATGGCATGCCCTTAAGCCCAATATTTTCGGATTTTGACATTGTTTACTCCAAGCATTTGTCCTTTGATTCCTTGCTTCATGGTGACTTTTCCTCTTCAATTACATCTTTTAAATCATCCCTCTATAAAATATATCATCTTATCAAGATTCATAAAACATAAAAAACCACGAATTAGATCTCACAACATGATAGAATCTAGCAAGACAAACTAGAATAACACATAGCTCAGGCTAAGAGTACTAGTCTTCTTATCTATAGTATAATTGATCATTTTGATTGTAAACTTTATTTGAAAACACCTTATAAACCATAAAAACATAACTTTATACTTAGATTATTGCTTATATGAAGATTAACTCATTATGCACATAATAAGTCCTCGAAGTGCATAAATCTACCTATGATCATCACCCCATACTTAAAAGCCTTGATCGTCCTCGAATAAATCTTCACCTTAACTACCATAATTAAGGATGATTCCCCATTAATACTACAAGAAAGAAACTTGATCTATCACTATAATGACTAGAAAAATAGCACGTTTCATACTCAATCATGTCACATACACTTAGAAGATTGTGAACACTACTTCAAAACATCCTAACCTCAAAAATTTACCAACCAAGTTGGAAAACTCATGCATATTACTCAATCAAAGTGATCATATGTGTCACCTAACAATAACAAATATGTGTCGTCACCACTAGAGATTTACCCATATTCACTCTCACAGATGCACTTTATCACATGAATACAAGAATGGGTACAGGAATTAAATTATGCTCACTCTCACAAAGAATTCTCATGTCACATAAGATGAACCATACACTTTCCCTTAGTGTAATACTCAAGTAATATCAGAATGTTAAAACTTAAGCTTAAACAAGTCTTTAGGGGTTGTAATGTAGGCTAAGGGATGGGTAGGAACTATTCTAGCTATTAATGGTGACTATCTTCCCTAATCACTTTAGTACATCACATATTACATTAAGATCTTCTCTAAACAACCAATCTTTCACCACTTTTACTTTCACACAACTCTTTTGTTTTGCCTCATCTCATTAATGTAGTTTATATATATTGAGTAAGTAGCATTTTCTACCAAAAAATGATTCAATATTGATCAATTTGTATCTTTTTAGTACATTACTCCTACCCATAAAACATAAAAATTTTCACACCAATAGCTATAATTTTGGGGCTTCACTTTCACCTATTACTTCTTCAAATTTAAACTCCTTATCTCATTAAATTTTCAATCAAAGTGTTTTGGAGCTTTGGATAAAATTATGTCCATGAAAGAAGGGAAATAGGATATATATGAGGCTACAAAAGAAATATTCTAAGGCTCAACAGGGCTAAGTAAGATTAAGCACACGGTTAGATAAGAGGGGTATGAAACATGGCTTTCAAAGAAATGCCTTTATTATGTCTCAAAACCCATACTCTTTATTTCTCTTTGCTTACACGCCAGACAAGTCTAGACATCAATATGCAAAAAGGAATACACAAAAGCCTCACTCACACATGACACATGCTCAAATCTAGTAGGATCATTATAGGCTCTAGACCAAGAATAACATAAATTCAGAATTAAGCCAACAACTCATATGAATCACAATTATGAGCCTAGAGTCTCAAAAGTAGTCATTCAACACAATTAACATGGTCTTATAAACAACATCACTTGCATAATATAATCACATATAGTAACTTATAAGAACATCACACTCATCCCTACCAAAATAATTTTAAAATTTTACTACTAAAAATAAAAAATAATACAGGGTTCAAAGGGCACCCCCTCAAAAAATAATCAAAAAAACAACCAAGGGGTGGGGAAGAATGCATCTACTAGACTAACATCAACAACTAAAACTAAAAACTGACCAAGAGAATTTTTTTTTGTATATTTCCAAATGTACTCAAAACCTAGAAAATAACTAAGAATTAAAATCCTATAGAAATACTTCATCCAAAACCATTGGAATTTTCCCCACCTCATACTTAAAAACATTCTTTGACCCCAAATTATAATTAAAAGTAAAGATAGAAATACTCCATGAGGTCTCAAGGCCTAGCTAGTAGCATTTTTAAATATCAGTGAGTTTGGGTAAACTCCACACCTAGTCTACGCCATGCTTCTTAGCTTGGGTCTCTGGTACTCAGACTTCCCATCAACCTATGATGCAACTAAAACAAAACCTACCTTAAATACAAACTAATATATGGAACTAAAATACCTAATTTAACTTGAATTTTCTCCCAAGACGTGCCTTATTTAGTGTCACAACACGACCCATATTACTCCATCTGAACGGTATTCCTTCATCCCCTTCCTCATACTCGAAGGCCATCTTCTCACTCTTTTTTTACCTCTTGAGTATGTACTCTCAAGGTCTACATTTTTTTCAACCATAGAAATTTTAGGATATTCTCTAAGATTCAACCTAACAAGGGTAATTAGTGTTTTAGGAAACTCTAAAAGACTATTTGGAGAGGTCATTGGTGGTGTAGACTCCACCACTCCATACTCATCTACTTCCATGGTGATCATGCATAAGTCTTTCTAATAGGAATATGGATTGACTGGTTTGTAAACTTGAAAGACCACTTCTTCATCATCTAATCTGATATTTAGAGTGACCTCTCTAACATCAATCAGTGCCCCTCCCTTCTCTAAGAATGGATGTCCCAATATGATTGGCACCCCGTCATCTATATCATAATTAAGAACAATAAAGTCAGTAGGGATAATAAACTTATCAACATTATTTAGCAAGCTCTCAATGATTTCATCAAGATAAAATCTTGTTTTGTCTACCATTTATATCACCATAGAGCATCGACTTATGACATGACCCGAGACTACCCCCTAGTCATAGCATGGTGCTTAGAACCATAAGTGGTACCGAGCTAAACCATGAACTTGCATGATACTTAAGAAAATGATTTAGAATGTATATAATAGATAAATTTTCTATGAGGAAACATAATCATGAGAAAATTCAAATAAGAATAATACTGATACAGTTTACAACATGATAAATCTTAAGATAGAACTTGGATTGCATAACATGACTTTGACTGACTATCTATGAAGCCTCTACTATACTAACTATAGATAGTTGGGACATGTCTCTAACTACCACTAATCAATACATATGGATAATAAAAATACAACATATGAACTACAATGGACTGGAGTCCCCAAAGTAAGGAAGCTCATCACCTACTGACTGATTGATAAGAACTGTCTGACCTTGATGTGTGGAGTACATATGGTACCTATAGTATGAAGAAATATACCCATAAATTCATATATATGGTCAGTACGTTGGAATGTAATGAGTATATGCAGATATCCACTAAATCACGAAAATATATAGAAAATGCTTTAAAACCGAGGACCATAAGGTATTTGCTGAAACATATATTTAAAACATGGATATACGTGAAAACTATAAGTCATAGTGAGATTTATAAATCATGATCCAAAAATAATTCTATAAATTGGGAAGCAGTAGAAACATGAATACTATATGTAAATCTCATGTAAAACTTAGCATGCTGTAAAATTAAACTGAGGATTATGCATGCATACTGATCATGAAAACATGAACATGTATAACTAAGAATGCAAGAAAAAGCATAAATATGTACTGACATGACCTGAATAACTGATATCTTAATAACTGATGTCTGAATACTTGGTTGTGCAAACATGAACTGACATACTTTGAATACTATACTGAGACTGTGGGAGCTGACTACAACCGACATGCCCTAATCTGAGCTATAGGGTCTAACCTGTAACCTAATTGGAAGGGTGTTGATACCATGCCAAGTGTACCAACACATGGCTGATAATGTGGATCTACAAGGCAAATGTCCCAAAGGAAGAGGGTGTCATGCCTAACTGTCGGGGGACCTCTCATAATCTATGGTGACTTTGTAGGTCTGGAACTTAGGGACTCCTACTAATGACTCATGCCTAATTAATGGAGGATCCGCCATCTTTGTATTCAATCGATGCTAAGTATTACTCCTAACTGAATGACACTGGTATTATTTTTTGTTTAACATGAAATGGTACAGTAATGATTAATGCTCATCATAAACATTATGATTTGAATATGATAATAAAACAACGGTCAGACTGACTTGTTACTTAAAAATGAAAACATGTAAGAACAAATAGTTATCAAGTGTTCATAACCTGTCAACACTGGATGATCACAAAAATTATGATAACAATGCTTAAAACAGTGGTAAAAAATCATAGTTCAAAGACCCAAGACCTGAGACATTTTAATAATTGAGTTAAATGCATTAACTTGACCATAAGAATGAGTTAAAATTGAGAAATCAAGATATTCACATGATATAATTCATAACTTGAAGATTTGATAGTGAATCACTTGTATAAAACATGAGTAATTGAAACCTAAAGCATGAAATAATCTACTGTACAGGGGAACACATATTCACATGGCTTGAACTCAAATTACTAAGAAATACATGGATTAAGGTCAAAAGTTGCATTCTTGGGCTCAATGCGTGAAAGAAACCCATTGATGAATACCCCACATACCTCAATGGTTTAATTTTTAAAGAAGGGTTGAACTTGAAAACTTGAGTGCTTTAATTCTTGGGCGGAGAAGCTTGAATTCTTTGTTCTTGGGAAAAGGGGTATGTGAGTAGTTTTTAGGAAAATGGGCAAATCATGCCCTTTTGAGTGTTATAACTTGTGTTTTTGGATAACTGGGGTTGAGGGGAAAGGACAAAATTATCTCTTGTCCTCTTTAATAATGAAGCTATAAATGCAACACCTCTACATCACAGACCCTAGAGCGGGGGAATAGCCTATGTGGTGCGGAGCCTATTTTTGTGAAATAGCCTACACGGCGTGGACCTTATTTCAGGGGAATAGCCTACGTGGTACAGACCCTATTTAAGGGAAATATCCTTAGCAAATAAAACCTATCGTGGTGGCTCACTACCTCTGTGGTCCAAACATACCCCGAATGCCGTTTGAAAATTTCAAAAACCTTCTAAGACATAACTTTAACATCACTAAACATGTTTCAACTCATAAACCAATGTCTTGGATTTGGGAAGGCCAAAACTAAAATTTGTAAAATCTTGGGGTCTTTAAAATGACTTAGTCCTCAACACTTAGTGAATATTTTAAGCCTTGGACCCCTTAAACATACAACAAGAAGATGAATCAAGCTTAGAATCTTACGAGGTACTACAAAATTCTAGCCCAAAAATACAGGTTGTTATATTATCTCCCCTTTGGAATCACTCATCTTCGAATAATGGATAGGAACTTATTGAAACTTTAGGAGTACGTAATAATATATATATGACATCTCTACTAACGAAGGATGTAATTGAGATGAAACCTTAAAACTTCCATCATGAAATTGATTTTTGAGTTGACTTGACTCTATGGACAATAAGAAGCTGATTCATCATGAGAATTTAGAACTCACTTAAAATGTTCATGATATGATCTTACATATAGAACTGCGAACTGTAAATCATGCAGTAAAATTTCAAAAGTTACTAAGGAGGGAATAAAGTATGTAACTTCTCATTAGGAATGGTCCCTCAACAAAATGCATATAGGAATCAAAGGAACAAGTTCTTCATGGCGACGCCAATTACATTATGTATGAGCGAATAATGAGATAATGTGACTAAGGTCGAACAAGGGGTATTACAATGTCTGAGATGGAATACTGGGAATATTTAGATTATAATATAAACACTTATGAACTAAATCATGACTAAAATTTTGAATTTCGCAGGTCATTAAGAGTTCACCATGAGTTATGGGAAATGTACACACTCTAAAGAATGAGTACATGAGTCATGAGTCGTATGACATTAGTTTGGAGTTCATAAATTCATGTAGTATGATTTACTTCTGAGTGAACTGGAAATCCTTACAATAGAAAGTGAGAGCGTACATAATTCTAAGGAAAGTGCATGAATATGAGCTATGATCATATAGCAAACTTATAAGTCATGAGTTGATGTCGTGATAACTGAAGTTCAAAATTCTAACTGAGATAAGAATGGGTCAAGCATTTATCCCCCAAAGTGTTATTCAATCACACACTAGCATCACTACAACAATATAAGAGAAGACTTGGTTTCTTCTCCTATCATCCCCCCTTTAGCTTTAAGTCATCATTCTATGTCTGCGGAAACCTTTAATAAATTCTAAACTAAATTGAAACCACTTTTCTCTGGGGTTTGAGATATAAAAATACTCATAAATAGTATAACTAAAAGTGTAAAACCCGCTTCTAGTACTTCTTTCTAAGAGAAAACTCTTAACTTTCTATTGCACCACTAGTCACCATGTAAAAAATTAAACACTTACTAACTTAGAATCTTTAGGAGTATCACCATACCATGAGTTCACACCATCTAGAATTTCAACTCCACTTTCTATTAGATTAATCATCAAAGATTCAAACTTAGATTCTAACACTTAACATGGATATCCCCAAACTTTTAATGAACCATACTAACTCCTTCATATCCTACTAATATCACACCTGTAAACTTGCATTTTTCCCCAAACCATGAGAATTACCATTACACTAGAATACCCAACATCATGACCTACAACCCACAATTTCGCTAGTAAGAACACCATCTACTAAATAAATAACCCCATCCACACTTAGAAACTCAAGGGTACTATCTAAGAACATATACGTTAAAAAACTTTGAAATAATACAATCCCATATCACCTTGGGTGCACCTCTAGATCATACCCACATAATCATAATAAATTTTAAATCAATAGATATAAATTCTTGCATACACTTTTTCAAGCCTACCGATTCAACTTTCATACAACTGGCCCCATGGATACATTATTTACTATATCCAGATAAACACTATCCCCACTTTACTGTTGCTAAACTTCTAGGTTTATGCTTCTAACTCTAGATCATATGCTATCATAGTATTCTATGAAGGGATCTGAGGGCATATCTGACTTTTGCTCAACACATGATTTTTCATGAACATGACTGAAAATTTTCATACTTTAGAACATAAAAGGCATTATTGGGATTCTTTTTTATCCCATATACAATTCCATAAATCTTTGTGTGGACTATTTTAGAAAAAACTCTATCTATAAGGGCTTAATCTTGGCTATTTCTATTACCTCAAAAATAAGGAAGAGTTGACATGAAATGAGTAATGTAAGAATATACATAAGTTTCTTAGCGAACACTTCTACCGTATGATATGAGATATTAAAGAAGGGAAACATTTCCTAAATTCCCTATAGTCTTTCAAAGAAAAGTATAGACATCTCCATTCCATTATGCAAGACTCTACTAAAAATGACTCATAGACACCCTAGGAAACTTTAACCATGCGTTCAAATATCACGTTTGTCACAACCCGAGACTAACCCTAGTCGTAACATGGAGCTTAGAGCCACAAGTGATCCCAAGCTAACCGATGAGCTGGCATGATACTTGACCAACTAATTGTTATTGTATATAATAGATAAATTTGATGTCTAGAAATATAATAATGAGAAAATCCAAATAAGTATAATACTGATAAAGTTTACTACATGATAAAACAGAAGAAATAACCTGTATTACATAACATGACTGACTATCTATGTGGGCTCTACTTTACTAACTATAGAAGCTGGGCCATGCCTCCAACTACTACTAATAAATACGTATGGAAAATCAAAATAAAACACATGAACTATAATGGACCCAAAAGTAAGGGAACTCATACCTGCTGGCTGAATGCTAAAAACTGTTTGACCTAGATATGTAGACTACATCTAGTACCTATATTATGACGGAATATAGCCACAACACATATATGTGTCAGTACGTTAGAATAAACTAAGTATATGAGACATACACTATATCACGAAAATATTTAAAACATGCCTTAAAATAGAGGACCATAATTTATTTGCTGAAACAAACATTTAAAACATGACTATACGTGAAAACTATAACTCATAGTGAGATTTACAAATCAAGAGCCAAAAATAATTCTGTAAATTGGAAAGTGGTAGAAACATGAATATTTTATGTAAATGTCAGGTAAAGTTGAACATGTTATAAAACTTAATTGTGGATCATGTATGGATATTGATCATGAAAATATGAAAATGTAAAACTTACAATGCAAGACTAAGCATAAACATGTACTGTCATGATCTAAAAACTAAATTACTGATATCTGAATAACTGAATTACTGATGTATGAATACTTTATCATACAAACCTAAACTAACACAGTCTGAATACTGTACTAAGACTGTGGGAGTTGACTACAACTGACATGCCCAAATAAGAGCTATTAGGGTACAACTTATTACCCCAGTTGGAAGGGTATTCTAACTTTCTAGGGTTACCAACACATGAGTGACGATGTGGATACATAAGTCTAATGTCCCAAAGGATAAGGGTGTTATGCCTAACTGACTAGGGACCCCTTATAATCTATGGTGTCACTGTAGGTCTTGAACTTAGGACTAGTACTGATGACTTATGCCTATCTAACGGGTGAGCTGCCATCTCGGCGTTCAGTCAGTGCTAAGTGTTACTCCCAATTATATGACACTGGTATTATTATTGGTTTAACGTAATATGATATTATATTGAAAAATGGTCAACATGAACATGATGATTTGAATATGATACTAAAACCATAGTTTGACTAACTTGTTAATTGAAAATGAAAACATGTAAGAATACATACATATCGGGTGTACATAACCATCCAGCACTGAATGATCACAAATATTATGATAACAATGCTTAAAATAGTGGTATGAAATCATAGTTCAAAGACCCAAGGCATGAGGCATTTTAATAATTGAGTGAAATATATATATATATATATATAGATATAGATATATACATATATATATAGATAAATAGATATACATATATATATATATATGAACATAAGGATGAGTTAAAATGGAGAAATCAACATATTCACATGATATAATTCATAACATAAAGATTTGACAGGGAATCACTTGAATAGAACACTTAAATTGAAACTTAAAGCATGAAATAAACTAGTTTACACGGGAATACATGTTGATATGGCTTGAATTCAAAATAATAAGAAATATATTGATTAAGTTCAAAAATTTCATGGATAATTTCATAAAATAGGCTACAATTCATTCTTTAAATCCAAAGAGGGTTTTTAGGATCAATGGGCGAAAGGAACCTATTGATGAATACCCCACATACCTCAATGGTTAAATTTTTGTCAAAGGCTTGAACATAAAAACTTGAGATCTTTAATTCTTTGGAGGAGAAGCTTGAATTCTTTATTCTTGGGAAAGGGAGGGTTACTGCGTGAGTAGTTTTTAGGATAATTGGCAAATAATGCCCTTTTGAGTGTTATAAGTCATGGTTTTTGACGACTGGTGTTGAGGAGAAAGGAAAAAATTACCTCTTGTCCCCTTTAATCATGAATATATAAATTCAATTCCTCCACATCGCTGACTCTATAGCGGGGGGATAGCCTATGCGATGCGGAGCCTATTTTGGGTGAATAGCCTGGGGGCGCGAACCCTATTTCAGGGGAATAGACTATGTGGTGCGGATCCTTTTTAAGGGAAATATTCTCTACAACGCGGACATATCACAGTGTCTTACTTCCTCTGTGGTCCAAACATTCCTCGAACTCCATTCAAAAATTTAAAAAATCTTCTAAGACATACCTATAACACCACTAAACTTGTTTCAACTCAAAAACCAATGTCTCATATTCGAGAAGGCCAAATAAAATTCGTAAAATCTTGGGGACTTAAAAATAACTAAGTCCTCAACACTTAGTGATATTTTAAGCCTTGAATCCCTTAAATATACAACCTAAATCTTAATCGAGCTTAGAATCTTATGAGGTACTACAGAATTCTTGCCCAAAAATGCAGGGGGTTATATTATCTCCTCTTTGGAATCACTTCTTCTCAAATTATGGTTTGGAACTTATTGAAACCTTAGAAGTATGTAATAATGTGGATATGACATCACTGCTAACAAAGGATATAATTGAGAAGAAACCTTAAAACTAACATCATAAAATTGATTTTTGAGTTGACTTGACTCTATTGACTATAAGGAGATGCTTCATGCTGAGAATTTAAATCTTACTTGAAATATTCATGATATGATCTTACTATAGAACTGCGAAGTGACAACTGATGCTGTAAAATTTCAAAAGTTGCTAAGGATGGAATAAAGTACGTAACTTCTCATTAGGAATTATCCATCAACAAAACATATATAGGAACCTGGGGAAGAATGTCTTCATGTCATCACCAAGTACATTATGTACGCACAAATCATGAGATAACATTACTAAGGTCGTACAAGGGGTATTACAATTTCTGAGATGGAATACTTAAAAAAATGAGATCATTCTCTAAAAACTTATGAACTTAATCATGACTAAAATTTGAATTTTTTTGGTCATTAAGAGTGCACCACGAGTTACGGGAACAGAGAACAATGTAAAGCATGAGTACATGAGTCATGAGTTGTATGACTTGAGTTTGGAGTTCATAATTTCATGTAATATGATTTTTACTTCTGAGTGAACTGTAACTCCTTATACTAGGAACTGGGAGCGTACATGATTCAATGTAAAGTACATGAATATGAGCTATGATCATATAGCTAATTTGTAAGACATGAGTAGATGTTGTGATAAATGAAGTACAAAATTTGCACTGAGATAAGAATGGGTCAGGTATCTTTCTCCCTAAGTGTTATTCTACCATACACAGGCATCACTACTACAATCTAAGAGCCTGACTTTGATCCTTTTTCTATCATCTCCCACTTAGATTAAGTCATCTTTCTATATCTATGAACCCTTTTAATAAATAGTAAACTGAATTGCAATCACTTTACTCTAGGGTTTGAGATATAACAATACACAATTAATAATACACCTGAAAGTGTAAAAACCGTTGCTAGTACTTCCTTTTGAGATAAAACTAGTAATTTTCTATAGCACCACTAGCCATCAAGTAATATCTTAAGCACTTACTAACTTAGAAAATTTAGGAGTATCACCATACCATGAGTTCACACCATCTAGAATTTCAACTATTTTTCTATTAAATCTATCATCTAAGATTCAAACTTAGATTCTAAAACTTAACATGGATATCCCCAAACTCTTAATGAACCATACTAACTTCCTCCATAGCCCACTAATATCACATCTATAAACTTTCATTTTCCCCTAAACCAAGAAAATTACCATTACACCAAAATTCCCAACATCACGACCTACGTTCCATAACTTAGCTGGTAAGAACACCATATAATAAATAATTAGCCCCATCCACACTAAGAAACTCAAGGATACTATAAAATCACATATACGTTAAAAACATTGAAATAATACAATCCCATATTACCTTGGGTAAACCTCTAGATCATACCCATATAATCTTAGTAAATTTTGAATCAATAAATATAAATTTTTACATAGATAGTTTCAAGCCTACTAATTCACCTTGCATACAACTAGCCCTATGGATACATAATCTACTAAATCCATATAAACACTATCCCCACTTTACTGCAGCTAAACATCCGGGATCATGCTTCTAACTTTAGATCATATGCTGTCATAGTTCTATGAAGGGATCTGAGGGCACATCTGACTTTTGCTCAACATATGATTTTTCATGATCATGAATGAAATTTTTCATACTTTGGAACATAAAGGCACTAGTGGGATTCTTTTTTATCCCATATGCAATCCCATAACTGTCTATGGGGACTTTTTGAGAAAAACTTTATATATGAGGATTTAAGCTTGTCTATTTCTGTTACCTAAAAAATAAGGCAGAGTTGACATGAATGGAGTAATGTAAGAATCTACATAAGTTTCTTAGAGAAAACATACACTGTATGATATGAGATATGAAAGAAGGGAAATATTTTCTAAATGCCCTGTAGCCTCTCGAAGAAAAGTAGAGACATATCTATACCGTTCTGCATGACTCTACTAGACACGACTCATAGACACCCTAGGAAACTTGAACCTTGTGCTCATATACCAATTTTTTCATGACCTGAGTCTATCCCTTAGTCGTAACAGGGTGCTTAGAACCATAAGGGATCCCAAGATAACCCATGAACTAGCATGATACTTGAGTAACTGATTAGGAATGTATATAATAGATAAATTTGTTATGCAGAAACATAATCATGAGATAATCCAAAAAAGTATAATACTGATAAAGTTTACTACATGATAAAATTAAATAAAGAACTTGGATTACATATCATGAATGACTATCTATGAAGTCTTTACTTTACTAACTATAGATAGCTGGGACATACCTCCAACTACCACTAATAAATACATACGGATATTTAAATTAAAACACCTGAACTATAATGGACTAGAGTCCCAAACATAAGGGAACTCATAACCTGCGTGCTTACTACTGAAAACTATTTGACCTTGATATGTAGACTACATCTAGTACCTACATTATGAAGGAATTTAGCCACAAATAAATATATGTAGTTAGTACGTTGGAATGTAATGTGTATATGGAGATATACATGAAATCACAAAAATATCTAAAACATGCCTTAAAACTAAGGACCATAAGTTATTTGCTGAAAGATACATTTAAAATTTGGCTATCCGTGAAAATTATGTCATAGTGAGATTTATAAATCATGAGCCAAAAATAAATCTATAAATTATAAAATGGTAGAAACATGAATATTAGATGTAAATCTCATGAAAAGTTGAACATGTTGTAAAATTAAACTAATGATCATGTATGGATACTGATCATGAAAATATGAACATGTTAAATTGAGAATATAAGACCAAGTAGAAACATGTATTGATATGATCTGCATAACTTACTAACTAATCTCTGAATAATGGAATAACTGATGTCTGAATACTTGGTAATTAAAACCTGAATTAACACACTTTGAATATTATACTTATAATATGGGAGATAACAATAACCAATATGCCCCAATATGAGCTATCAGGGTCCTACCCGTAACCCCAGTTAAAAGAGTGTTGGTACTTTTCTAGGGATACCAACACATAACTGACGATTTAGATATACAAGGCTGTTGTCCCGAAGAACGAGGGTGTCATGCCTAACTGATGCGGGACCCCTAATAATCTATGGTGGCACCATAGGTCTGGAACTTAGGGGATGCTACTAATGACTCATTCTGTCATGACCCAAACCAAGGCCCTGGCCATGATGGATATCTCGAACCATGAAGGCTCGATCGCCCTTCTCTATCTGGAAATAATACATATTTTCATATTATATGAAGGAGAATACGGAAATATATAATAGTACGAAATCATGGTCACTTTTTATTTCAACTTCTCAATACCGAAATGAGTTCATAAAGATCAAAACCATCTAACACAAGTTTGTGAAATCTCTACTAAGTAAAAAGAACATCTGTCTGAAGACTGGGACAAGGCCCCAGTCGGATCATGAATCAAAATAAAATAAAAATGACATATAGATTAGGCCTTTCAAAATATGAAAGTCTTACCATCTACAATCTTTGATGGAATTCAACCTCTTAGCGAAACCCTGGAACAGTGTCTTAGATCCTGAAATATAGGGGGTCAATACAGATGTACTGGTATGCAGAGCAATCCAAAATAATGTACATTTTTATATAACATAAGTGAGAGCAATTCATTAATTTTTTTTACATAAAATATATGAAAACACATGGGCACACTTTAAAGACTGAAATTTTCTTTGAATCCATGACTCAATCTTTATCTTACTTCTGAGCTAGGTGATCTACCCTACAAGTCTGATATTCCACGAGCTATATGGAATCCTCCCTTGACTCGATGTATAAGACCCTAACCTTAGTTTTTTTCAAGGGTTGGAGTTTTTGAATAGTTTTGTACACCCCCTTACAAGTATACCATGGCATTACCCTTACATGACTTCCACATTATTTCCTTTTTAGGATAACACCCGTATCTGCAACTATGCTTTCCAGCGATGAGCCCTTACACTCAAAAATATTCTTTGGGTAACCACCTAACTCTCTTTATTTAAGCCTATTTTTAGTCTATTCTAAACTTGCATCTTTCTGAAATCAAATTCTATATATCTGAGTAAAAATCTATATTTTAGTCTATTCTGAATCTGCTATGGCATTTATCTATTTTAGTATCATCATACCAAGACTTTCAAGTCGTATTTATAAGCCTTACATTATCATGTTATAGTATTCTCTTCCAAAACATTATTTTCAGACCACCAAACTAGTCAAAAAGTATGAGAGGATATCTATAGTGAAATTCATGAAAACAGAGTCAAAGATCCTCAATTCAATTCACAAACACATGGTGGTCAAGTATCTTGTAAAAAATCATGTATTCTCTTTAAATCATCACTTTTATTTACATAATTAATAAAAAACCCTCTCTTCAAGTAATCATAAAAACAAAATCAACAAATAATAGTTAGACATTTATGTCATGCTTCTCAACATGCAATTGAATAATTCATAACAAGAGAGGAAGTATAAATCCTCATGCTCTCAAATCAAGTTTCAAAACTCAAGCCACACATATACATATATATGAACAAAAAGTGAATTTAACGGGGAAGGCCTCAAGACCAAAAATTTTATCACCAATATTATTTCAAAATGCATAGTTGTAATTGTAAATCCAAACCCCTTTGTAAATTCATGATTTCTAAACATTTATTCATCATTAAAATAATTTCACCATGACCATATAGTTTAGGAAAACCCCATGTATCTTAAGTTTCTTATCTTGAAGGATGAAACCCTAACTTTGATACTTTATTGAGACTCTTGAACTTGAAATGATTGAATTCTAGATTACTTGGAGGAAAAGATTTAAATTTTGTTCTTGGGGAAAGGGAAGTTTTTTACGTGAGTTGATTTGAAGAATATGGTCAAATAATTCCCTTTTGGGTGTTATAATTCTGGCTTGGGACGTTTAGGGTTGAGGGCAAACGACCAAAGATACCCTTGACCCTTAAGAAGCTAAAATTATGGGGGAATAGCCCATGCGTCGCGAGCCCTAGTTGGGTCAAGAAAACCTTGATACACTTCTCCTAATTGGGTTAAGAATCCCTCGCATCGTGGGGATATCGGGACCCATTACTGCCTCACACAAAAAATGGCATAACTTTTCACTCGGTTATCGGATTTAGGCAAAATTGGTAACTTTGGAAAGCTAATTCATTTATCTACAATTTGATGTGTATTAAGATATAAAATTATATGTGTATCCAAATTTATACACATTCAAAGTGGACCCTTGTAGAATCGAATATTAAACTTTTGACGAATGAAGAATTCTTAGCTCAACTTTGCTTTAAACGATTTATATGAACATTTTTTAGCTTATAATAACTTCATATAATGGGAGAAATATCATGAAAGATGAATTTAAATATACACCTTGGAATTAGAGCTTATACACGTAGGAACAATGGCTTGGATTTCTAGCTTAAAAATCCGAGGTGTAACACATGCCTAACTAATGTGGGAGTATCTATCCCTGCACTAACTCGGTGCTAAGTGTTACTCCCAAGTGAATGACACTCATATTATTATTGGTTTAACATGATTTGGTACTGTACTAATAAATGCTCACTATGAACATGATGATATGTATATGATAAAAAAACCATGGTTTGACTGACTTGTTACTTGAAAATGAAAACATGTAAGAACATATAGTATCAGGTATTCATAACCTGCTAGCACTGAATGATCAAAAAAATATGATAAAAATACTTTAAAATGTGGTATGAAATCATAGTTCAAAGACCAAAACATGACACCTTTCAATAATTGAGTTAAATACACGAACTTAAACATGGGGATGAGTTAAACTTGAGATATCAATATATTCACATGAAATAATCCATAAATTAAAGATTTGACATGGAATCACTTGAATATAACACGAGTAATTGAAACCTAAATCATTAAATAAACTAGTTTACATTGGAACACATGTTGACATGGCTTGAATTCAAGTTACTAAGAAATACATAGATTAAGTTCACAAATTGCATATATAATTTAATAAAATAGGATACAATTCTTTTTTTAAACTAAAAAGATGGGTTTTGGGTTCAATTGGTGAAAGGAACCCATTGATTAATACCACACATACCTCAATGGTTGAATTTTTGAAGAAGGCTTGAACTTGAAAACTTGAGCTCTTGAATTCTTAGGAGGAGAATATTTAACTTTTCATTCTTGGAAAAGGGTATGATTTTTACAAGAGTAATTTTAATGATAATGGGAAAATAATGATTTGTTGAGTGTTATAAGTCATGTTTTGAATGACTGGGGTTGAGGGGAAAGGAAAAAATTACCCCATTCCCCATCTAATAATGAAATGTGAAATGCAATGCCTCCACATCATGAATCTTATAACGAGGGAATAGCCTACGTCATGTGGCCCTATTGCGGAGGCTCACTGTCTCTGTGGTATAAATATGCCTCGAATCTCATCCAAAAATTTTGAAACTCATCCGATACATATCATTAACATTACTATACATGTTTCAACTCAAAAACCAACATATAGGGTTCATAATGTCCAAAAATAAAATTCATAAAATCTTGGGGTCTTGGAAATGACTAAGTCCTCAACACTTCATAAAATTTTAAGGCCTTGGACCCCTTAAATATGCAACTAAAAGATGAATCATGCTTATAATCTTATGGGATATTATAGAATTTTAGCCCAAAAATATAGGGTGTTACACCTCAGCTTACCCAAATCCTAAGTATTGAACACTGATAAGGCCATCAAGTTTATACTTTTCCCGAAATCACTCAGAGTATAGACCACATCATTATAACCAAATTTGTACAGGGAGGGTAAAACTTCTTAGGCCTCTCAATTTCATAGGAATTTCCTTATAACCACTAAACTTCACTCCTTATTAAGTGCCACCATCATAATGTCCTACAACTTAGTCTTATTTGTCACCAAATCCACCAATTACTTAGTGAACTTAGGAATGCCTTGAAAAAAATCTAATAAAGTAAGATTAATGTGATATTCACCGAACGAGTCAAATAACTTCTTAAAAACACATCATTCTTGGACTTTTTTTTACTTTGAGGGAATTATGGTAGAGGTATTTCAGTTACTTGTTCAACAACCTTTGTTTTTAGGTGCTTAAACTTTCCCAACATTTAAACATCCTTAACTTCAATTTATTTTTCACTACATGTAATGGGATTAACTCTACTTTTACCTTATTATTTTTCTTAGGAGGTCTGTCAATGAGATCTCTACCGCTCCTCAAGGTGATTTCCATTACTTTCATTATATATTATGTGCCACTCAGCAATGCACCTTGGAGGCTGGTGTTTTGTACCTGAGATAGTTCCTAAAACACCCTGGGTTCTGTTCCTTAGAAAATATCTTGGATTTTTGGATTCTGAACAATATACGACTTGTGGGTACCACTCGTTTGGTAGGGTACAATTAGTATGGGCTGGATGCTAATCAGTATTGGTAGGTGGTTTTGATTAGTTTCTAGAATAGGTACGACTTGGTTGGTAATAGGTCGTATGGTTTAGTTTTTTCCTTTACCTAATTTGAGACTTAGTAACTTAAGTTTTATCAGAGTAAGAGGGGCTCACCATGAGCCATAAGATAGGGTATGATTCATACCATAGACTAGTATGGTAAGAAGTGTTCAAACTTTCTTTGATTTTATTCTGCCAGGGATACGGTTTAAGGGTACTGATCATATGGTTGGGTATAACTTATGTTGTGTATGTCGTATGGTAGGCAATATTGGGTAAAAGGGGAGTCCTAAGGTTTGAGTGGTGGGTATCAATCGTATTGGAGGGTATGACTGGTATGGAAGAGTCGTACCACCTGATGGGACTTTTAAGAAGTTTGAGTTATGGGTAATATAAATGTTTCCCCACTTAACCTCTTAAGGAACCATGACTTATATCACTATTTAGACATTATTTACCCAATTATTCTAATCTTAAATACTTAGAAACTCTCTCTAATTCTCTCTAAGGCTCTTGGGTAAAAGAAGGCTATGGTTTCATCTAGAGGAGAAATTTTGGGCTTGATTGGGTGATTTCTCTCCATTATCTTCATAATCTAAGGCATGTAGTCCTCCGTTATTGTTAGTTCAAACTAAAGGCATGTTTTGTATAATGTTTTCATAGCATGATTATTGTATGGTGTTGGATTTTGAATTATATAACGGGGGGGTTTGGTATTAAATGCTTGGTTATAGTTTTCCCATATTTTAAATTATGGTTTTACATGCATTAATAGTCGTTTGAACAATTAATTGCATAGGGATTATTAATTGGTAATTGTAATTAGTTTTGGAAACACTATGCCCCTAATATGTTTGATAAAATGTCTATGAGAGTGCTTTTTCTATATTATTGGACTTTTAATAGAACAATTACATTACATGGTTTGGTAATGAAAAACTAAATGGCATAAATAGTTTAAAAAGTTTTTAATGGTTATGGTTAATTAAAACTCCTTGTGGGGTAGAAGGAAATCCCCCAAGTAAACACGCTAGTGAACAACTTGTGGGCACATGGGATTCCCCTATGAAAACATAATAATGAAACACTTGGGGGTACACGGGATAACCCTAAGTTAACTTGATAATGTAATCTATGGGTATTAGGAATCCCTTTACATAAAAAGGTTGGCTTAGGACATTGGTTGCAAGCGATAGTTGGTATGAAGACACCACTACTTATATCCTTGATTAATAGTAATGGAATAAAGGTTTGTTGGATGGTAATGGTTTTTGTTGGGCAATAATGATGGGGTGAGATAGCTAATCGTGAAGGTGCGAGTTCAATGGACGAACACTGGAAATTCATGTTTTCTGGCATGAGGGTTTGACTTAGCGACCATATATGATACTATGAGGTACATGGGAATTCTCTGAGTACATTGTACATATGTATCATACAGAGCTAAGGGTACTTGAGAATCTCTTAATCTTATGGTATCTATAGTTCATAGGGCTACTTGCATCGGGTCCTATTCAGGGGGTTACACTGTACCCATATAGTCCGTGGGTGGTTTTAGGACAGTTAAGCAAAAAATACCTAGGCTAATGGTTTTAAGTGCATGCTAAATCGGGTTCCCTTTATCGGTATGGTTATATATATGTATGGTCTGTATGCACATGGTTATTTTACTTTATTTTACTGGATGACCTTATTTTATCCTTATCCTGAGTTTATGTTAGTGTTCACCCGCTAACCCATCTATCAGAGACTGATCTCCACGTGTTGCAGTAACTAACCATTCTACTCCTTCTATTTAATGATCGAATTTAGGATCATTTATTGGATTAAATTGGTGAGCTTCCATATTCTGGAAGGCTCCATTTTATATCTAGGATGTCTTTACATACTTGGTTTATATTATGGATATTGGCTATGGCTATGGTTAGAGGCATGTCCCAATCGTATATTATTTTTTATCTGGTTAGAGCTTTGTGTGACTTCTATGGGTTGGAATGGGCAGGATCAGTATTGGTTTTAGCCTTTGTATTGACATTTTTATTGAACCTAATACCATTAGACTAATTTATGATAGTTCCATCCTTTTATCTTATGTTATGGATATGAACTTGGTTTTTATATTGGTTTGGATATGGTTGATTGTTAGTAATGGACGATTGGAATCATTTGGGTTGGTCATGGTTATCGACCTATCATAGAGTCTAGAATTTGACAATTCTGCTATCTGTTATATTTTTGAAATTTATCCAACTCAGGCCAGGTGACTGGAGGTTTTGTTGTAAAATAAAGGTGGTTTCCAATCTGGTTGGGCTTGGGATTTCCATTATGATAAGGCCCCAGGTCGGGTCGTGTCAAGTTAGTTCAGATCTTTACGTTCAAAGTCGATTGGGAGTCCACAAGCAATGCCGAGTAGAGTCTCTTTTGAGGGTGTGTAGTGCGCCACACTCATAAGGAAAGGCTATAAGGTATTTAAGAGTATTTCACTTTATTGGTATTTTATTTTCAAGTTTAGAGTTTAAGTCCTTGAAATATTCTCTTATTCTGGTCTGTTCGCTTTTTAGAATATGCCTTGATGATTTGAGATTCAAGTTAACTCTTTAATCCCAACTCGGGAAAATGCTTAAAGGATACATACTACTCAGGGGATCCATACTCAGTCTTGGGGTCTAGTTCCTGATATTACTAAAGTCCCGTTGGCTGCTACTAGTCCTCCTCAAAGTCAGGTGACAAATGCAGAATTCCATCAATCGATTCATGTGATTGCTCAATTTGTTGATGCTCAGGCTGAGAGTGGTACATCTAGTTTTTCATCCATTGAGGCCACAAGGTTTGGAAATTTAATGAAGATTAATCCTCTTACTTTTACTAGAATGAAGGTAGAAGAGGATCCTCAGGGTTTCTTGGATGAAATGGAGAAAATCTTAAGAGTTATGTAGGTAACGAATATGGAAGAGGTGAATTTTTCTTCTTACCAGCTTAAATATGTGAAGCACTAATTTTTTGAGAAGTGGGTTAGGGTGATAGGTGATGTTGAGGAGTCGACTTTGTAGGAAGCTTTCTCTGATGCTTTTATGTATTATTTCTTTACTTGGGAGTTGAGAGAATCATAGACGAAGGAATTTGTTAATCTGAGATAAGGGAAAATATTTGTTAACGAATTAGCCTTGATATTTCATCAGCTATCAAAGTATGCTTTGGAATTGGTGTCTGATATGAGGTTTAGGATAAGAATGTTCTCTTGGTCATATTATTTCCAATGAGGGGATCATGGTGGATCCGTAAAAGGTGGATATGGTTAAAAGGTGTCTTAGATCCATGACTCTCAATGATAGCTACCCTATTGACTAAGTTGACTCACAAGAAGGTAAAGTTTTCTTAGTGAGATGCTCTTAAGGTAATTTTTGAGAAATTAAAGGATAAGATAACTTCAGCTTTGATTTTGACATTATTTGAAAGTAATCGGGGTTTTCAGTTTATTGCAATGCATCTTGGGTAGGACTTGGTTATGTTTTGGTGCAATATAGGAAGGTGATAGCCTATGATTGAAGGTAGTTGAAGGTGCACAAGTAGAATTATCCTACTCATGATTTGGAGATTTTAGCGGTGGTTTTTGCTTTAAAAATTTGGTGGCATTATTTATATGGGGTGGATGTGGATATCTTTTCTGATCAAAAGAGCTTAAGGAGAAACAAATGCTAGATCCCATATTAATAAAAAATCAAGGGTGATGGAGGTTGCAAAAGGTGAGGGAATTTGAGATCAATGGTGATGGTACTTTGAGGTAATAAGAGAGGTTATGTGTTCCGGATGTCGATGGTCTGTGACAATGGATTTTGGCTGAGGTGCATGAATCGTTGTATGTTTTTCATCCCGATTCTATAAAAATATATCATTATCTCAATGAGATGTATTGGTGGAGTCTTATGAAGAAGGATGTGGCTAATTTAATGGCCAAAATCATGGTGTGCCAATAAGTCACAGTTGAGCACATGAGGCCTGGAGGGCTATATCACGAGATTGATTTTCCTAAATGGAAATAGGAGGTGATCAATATGGATTTATTTACTGGTCTTTCAAGTCACGAAACTAATTTGATTCGATTTGGGTCATCGTGGATAGGATGATAAAGTCTGCTCACTTCTTGCTGGTGCCTACTAACTTTTTGGTTGAAGACTATGCACGGTGGTATCTTCAGGACATTGTAAAGCTGCATGGGGTACCTGTTTCAATTATTTCTGATCATGGTACATAGTTTTCATCTTATTTCTGGCGGTCTTTTCAGAAGGGGTTGGGTACTAAGGTAAGTCTGAGTACTGTTTTTCATCCATAGATAGATGGGCAAGAAAAGAGTACTATTTAGAAATTGGATGACATGCTTCATGCATGTGTGATTGATTATGGTTGTAAGTGGGTTGATCATCTACCATTGGTAGAGTTTGCTTAAAACAATAACTATCATTCTAGAATTGGGATGACCTCTTTTGAGGCATTATATGGTAGGAGGTATAGATCTCTGATCATGTGGTTTGAGCTTGATGAGGCAGATATGTTCGACTAGGACTTGGTTTTTCAGGCTATGGAAAAGATAAAGGTCATTCACGATAGGCTTAAGGCTTTCCAAATTTTCCAAAAGTCCTATACAGATGTAAGGTATAGATACTTGGAGTTTGAGGTTGGGGATAAGGTGTTCCTAAGGGTTTCTCCTATGAAGTGAGTGATGCGATTTGGTAAAAAGGGGAAGCTCAGTCCTTGGTATATTCCTCCTTATGCGATTTTGCGGAGGGTTAGTAATGTGTCTTATTAATTAGAGTTGCCTCCTAATTTGAGCTCAATTCATCTTATATTTCATGTCTCTATGTTGAGATATTGTCTTTGTGATCTTTCTTTGGTGGTTTCTTTGGAAGGATTGGGTATTTTTTATTCTCTATCATATGAGGAGATCCCAGTTAAGATACTGGATTGGCAGGTTCATTGGTTATGGACCAAGGATGTGGCCTCGATTAAGTTTCTATAGTGGAAGAACAAGACGGAAGAGGCTACATGTGATGCAAAAGCATACATAAAGTCCAAATATCCACATCTGTTTACTAGTTCGGATATTCATGTTAAATGTATGTGTTCTTGACCACGTCTTTGTTTACTAACTTGGTTAAAGGTTTGATAATAGAAATAACTCTATTTGTGGTTGGGCTACCTTGTCTGTCATTCGAGGATGAAAGATCCTAGTGGGGAGACTGAAACACCCTGCGTCGTGGTCCTTAGAGATTTTCCTGGATTTTTGGATTCTGGACAACATACGACTTGTGGGTACCAATCGTATGGTGGGGTATGGTTGGTATGAGCTAGTCGTATGTTAAGTATTGTTGGTTGGGTGGTTGGATTGTTTTCTGGAATGGGTATGACTTGATTGGTATGAGTCGTAAGATTTGTGATGAGTTGTATGGTTTAGGTTTTTCCTTCACTTAACATGAGTCTTAGTAACTAAAGTTGGATCTGAGTACGATTGGCTCACTATAAGTTGTAAGATAGGGTATGAGTCGTACCATTGACACGTATCATAGGTAGTGTTCAAACTTTCATTGATTTTATTCTACCAAGAATACGATTTAGGGGTACATATTTTAATATTGTGCACGACTTATGTTGGGTAAGTCATATGGTAGACAATGTTGGGTCCAAGGGGAAGGCTTAGAGTACAAGTGGTAGGTACCACTCGTATTGGAAGGTACACCTAGTATGGTAGAGTCATACCATCTGACAAGATTTTTAAGGAGTTTAAGTTTGGGACAATCTGTACAATTCCCCCCTTAACCTATTAAAGCCCCATGACTTATATCACTATGGGGACATCATTTACCTATTATTCTAATCTTAAACACTTAGAAAATATCTCTAATTATAAGGTTCTTGGGTAAAGGAAGGCTAAGGTTTCATCTAGAGAAGCAATTTGGGTCTTGTTTGGGTGATTTCTCTCCATCAACTTCATAATCTTAGGCATGTAGTCCTCCTTTGTTGTTAGTTCCAACTAAAGGCATGTTTTACACAATGTTTTCATGGCATGATTATGGTATGGTTTTGGGATATTAAATATATGTTGGGGTTTTTGGTATTAAATGCTTGGTTATGATTTTCCCATGTTCTAAATATATTTTTACATGTATTAATGGTGGTTTGGACAATTTGTTGCATGGTAATGGTTAATTGGTTATTGGAATTGGTTTTTGAAAAACTATGCCCCCAACATGTTTGATAAAATGCCTATTAGAATGCTTTTGCTATATTATTGGAATTTTAATGGAACTATTGCATGTTATGGTTTTATAATGGAACCCTAAATGGCATAAATGGTTTAAATGGTTTGGAATGGTTATGGTTTATTAAACTTCCTTGTGGGCTATAAGGGAATCCCCTACGTAAACATTCTAATGAAAAACTTATGGGGTACATGGGATTCCACCAAGCAAATATAGTAATGAAACACTTGAGGGAGACACGGGATTCCCCCACAAAAAAGTTGTCTACGGATATTACTTGCAGGATATAGTTGGTATGATGATACCACTACTTATAGAATTGATTAATAATAATGGAATAGAGGTTTGGTGTGATGGTAATGGTTTTAATTAGGAAATAATGGCGGGGTGTGATTGCTAATTGTGAAGGTGTGAGTCTAATGGACAGACACCATAAACTCATGTTTTCCAATATGAGGGTTGTTCATAGCGACCATATATGATACGACCATATATCTTATGGTATCTATGGTTTGTGCAACTACACGCATTGGGGCTAGTTTAGGGGGTTACACTAGACCCATATATCCCGTTTGTAGTTTTTGGATCGTTAAGCTACACATACCTAGGTTAATTGTTTTAAAGGCATGCTAAGCCAGATTCCCTTTTCAGGCATGCTTAAATATATGTATGATTTGTATGCACATGGTTGGTTTACTTGGGTTAACTGGATGGCATTATTTATCCATAGCTTGAATTCATGCAAGCATTCACCCGTTAACCCTTATTCGGGTGGCTTTATTCCCACGAGATGGAGGAACTGACTATTCTAATCCTCTTTCTTAGTGATCGAATTTAGGATCAACTATTAATTGAACTTGTGATCTTTCATATTTTTGAAGGCTCCATTTCATATCATGGATATCTTTACATACTGGGTTTATTTGATGGATATTGGCTTTGTCTATGGTGGGAGCATGTCCCAACCGTATATCATATTTTTTATTTTAGTTAGAGGCTTGGTTGGAATAGGTGGGATCGGTATTGATGTCAGCCTTAGTTTTGGCATTGTTATTGGGGATGATACCTTTGGACTGAATTTATGATTGTTCCATACTTTTATGTTATGTTTTGGACAGTTACATGGATTTTATATTGGTTTGGATATGGTTGATGGTTGGTAATGGACAGTTGGACTCATTTGGTTCGGTCATGCTTATAGGCCTATCCCAGAGTCTGGAATGGGACAATTACGCTATCTTGTTATATGCTCGAAATTCAACCGACTCAGGGTAGGAAGATGGAGGTTAGGTTAGGTAACGGGGGTGGTCTCTGGTCCTTGGTCGAGTAGGGATGCCCATTATGATAAGGCCCCGGGTTGGGTCATGTAACTTCCCCAACTGCATCTCTAACTTCTTCTAAGAAAGTTGCTGATTTTTAATTTCAACCACCATTTCTTCTTGATTTGGCTAGGATTTTTTTTCAAAGTTTCCTCAATATTATTGGCTTATGTGTTGTGATCAACTGAAACTGTTGAGTCTGATTGTTGCCCCATGAATAGCTGGGCTGAGTGTGCCACACGTAGTTGTAATAAATTCCATAAGTTGGCTTTTATACATTTCCTAAAAAGCTTACAAACTTAGAATTTTCTCAACACAAGTCTGAAGAGTGACCATTATTCCTACAAGTCTCAAACCAAGACAGAGTCTGCTGAATTGCATTCCCTTAGCTTGAGAGTAATTCACCCCCAATTTTCAAACCTATGTCATCATTTAATTCTAAAGAGTTGACAATTAGGAAGCTAAGGTTGTGACACTATCAATTTCAATTATGCCTACAGGATTTTTCATTGCACTTCTAGATATATCATCATGCCAGTCAAGGTTTTCTTGTTCTATATGGTTCAACAGTGTATAGATCTAATTATAGGTTTCATCCAATGGTTGACCACCTGCAGAGGAATCTAACAAGATCCTTAACAAAAGTGTGAGCTAATACCTTATTGGTCTGCTTGTGATATGGATGGTCTCTGATATGAGATTTGAACCTCTCCCATGCATGGTACAAAGGCTTATCTGGCTTCTCCTTGAAACTCAAAAATTCACTGCTTAGCCTTGCAGTCTTTTAGTATGGAAAGCAAGAGATGAGGAACTTTCTTTCCAAGTCATTCCATGTAGTGATAGAACCTATAGTCTCAACATTCAACCATTTCTTTTCTTCACTCAAAAGTTAGAAGGGGAAGAGTGTTAGTCTCACATAATTTGTAAGTTATAAGTAGGAATGAACGTGTCATGTATCTCCAAAAATTTCTACAAATAGACCAGTGGATCCTCATGTGAAAAGCTAGTAAACTGCCCAATACTATGCAGAAGCTCCACTATGTTCTATTTAAGCTTAAACTCTGCCATGCATGATACAAATTCTCATTTAGCTTCTTCTTGAAGGTTAAAATTTAACTACTTAGCCTTGCAATCTTACTGTATAGGAAGAAAGAGATGATAAACTTCCTTGACAAGTCATCCCATGTAGTGATAGAACCTATATGATCAACGTTCAACCACTTCTTTGCTTACCATAAAAGTGATAATGGGAAAAGGATAATGGGAAGAGTGTTAGTCTCACATAATCAGTAATGACTAAGTGGGAATGAACATGTCACGTATCTCCAAAGAATTTTGGAAATGGGCCTGTGGATCTTCATGTGTCAAGCTAGTGAATTGTCCACTACTTTGCAAAAGTTGCACTATGTTCTATTTAAGTTCAAATCTACCTTTTGATTCTGGTCTGCGATTGGCGGAGGTAGCATTAGTTTGAGTGGGATTGGCACTTCACGTATAGTTTTCTAGGCTGATGGATCTTCAGCCATGGGTATAGAAATAGCCTCTTCTTGCTGAATTTGAGAAATTCGATAGAGAAGCACTGATTTTCTCCTCAATTAGGGTAAGCATTGCTTATGTTCGGGATATGATTCAACCAACTCCCTGCCCCTTTCTAGAAACAACTATCCAATTCTAGTTTACTATTTAGGTGAATCAAGTGCTAAAGTAACCAAGAGTAATTAAGTATTAACATTTAAAAGTAAACTTAACAATGAGGTAATGTAAAGGTCTTGCACAATAATAGGGAGAAACCCAGGTTTCAGGCACTACGAACAAATAGTACATTGCTATGTAATCTTATTGATTTAGTTTATTTTCTTGGTTGTTAGTTCGCAGGGTTGATACTATTGTTGTGGTCTTCCGAACTATGAACGAGGATGCAAGAACTAAGTTAAACACATTTGTATTTCTATCCGTATATGAATCATAAAGGTAAAATTAGGTATTCCTATCCTAAATGCAAATCAAAACTTCAATTCATTCAACGACTATGATCCTATTCCATATATCCCATATTCTATTCTATTGTTCCGCCTTACAGACTCATGATAGAATTATTCATTTATTCTAAGGGTTTCAAATCAATAAAATAGTTAAAACAAGGCTATATGGAAAACCAATAATTATAATAACACAAAAAAAATCAATTAACAAGCTTAAGTACTCATGTTCTTGTCCATAACCCTAGATGAGGGTGTTTAGCCACTTCTGAACTTACAAATAATCATAATGAATGAATTCATCTTATAATCCAAAATAAAAATAATGTAAAGGAATAAAAAACCTAATTTAAGCCTCTTCAAGAGTGTTTCAATCCCCATAAGTCATCCATGGTCATTAAAAAATAGTAGGAGTGTTGTACTTATACTAGGCCACAATTGGACCATTTGAAATTGCCTATGTGCCATGCCCCTATCGTTCATCCAAGGTAGCGTGGCATGCCAAAATTCTAGAGTCTTACTATAAACAACATTTTTCTTTGAAACTAAGGGAATCGTACACCCTTAATGCGATGGCTATGGAGAGTGGCACGACCTTAATCCAAAAATTTCTAGATTTTGACATTGTTTACTCCATTCATTTGGCCTTTGATTCCTTGCTTCATGGTGGCTTTTCCGCTTTATTTACAGATTGTAAATTATCCTTTTGTTAAATTTATAATCTCACAAAGCTTCCTATAACATCAAACACCACAAATTAGAGATTCCAATATAATAGAATCAAGTACGACAAACTAGAATAGAACATGGCTCAAGATAAGGGTACTAGTCTTCTTATCTGAACTCTTATTGATAATTTTGATTACATAAAATTATTTGAAAACACCTTATACATCATCAACGCATAAATTTACACTTAGATGCTCTCTAATATAAAGATTAACTCATTCAGCACACAATAAGTCCTCAAAACGCTAAGATAATTTAGACTAGATAACAATACTTTGGTGCACAAATCCACCTAACATCAGTTAGCATATGTTACGCACCAGAATAGAGTTTTGGAGATATGTTATGATTTTGGGGAGGATAGTCATTTTAGTTGGGATTGGCCCAAGTATTGGATTGTTAGCCTAGTGGGTGCTAGTTCATGTTTCTCACTAGGTTAGGGATTCAAGAGTTTGCTACAACTAAACAGACGCCGATCGTTAGTTTAGAAAGTGTCATTGTCATGGAATTTCTAGTCATTCAACTTACCTAAATTAGTATCCTGGTATTATGGTGCCTTCAGTTATATGTAGCATTAAGTGCCTTGATTAGTGGTTCAGATGCTCCATTCGAGTCTTGAGCATCTTTGATTAATACTTCTCGGGCATGTCAGACATGTGACTTCAGATTTCCACTATGATAGGTAAACCTATTATTTCTTTCCTTTAACTTTTCATCTTAGTGCTTTTTTTTTGTACCCATCAACGATTATATGCCTTGGTAGATTTACATTAATTATAGTGTGCCTAGGTGTAGAGTTTATAATGATGTTACTACACACATAGCTGATTCCATTTATTAGTGAATAAAGTGGAACAATATTGGTATTTACCTTGGGTTGTAGCATTAGGGTTTAAGTCTCATTTACCATGACATATTAGCCTTCTTATGACCCTAGAGTTATACTCATTATGGATATTCATTTTTGGTGCCATAGATAAACTGTCAATTTGGCAACTTGCTTGCACCTTTTAAGCCTAAATTATCACGTTTTTTAATTAATTTGATGGTAATAGTTACTTAATGCTAATTAATGTAGGTGAAAGTTAAAAATGAAAGATGGTCAAGTCATTCAAGTCAATAAGAGGACAAATGTAAAAGAAAAGAGTCATCCGCTTTGTATTTGCTTTGGAGCGGCTTTCATCTGCTCTCTATTTTTTCTCCATCTTCTCTCCATCTGTTTTGGAACTTCTCAAGAAGATCAATAGGAAAGAACCTCTGAAGCAAATCAAGAGGAAGGTTTCATTTTTTAAATTTTCAACAAATGTAGAGTTGGAGCTTAAAAGGGAGTTTTATCTCATTTTTGAAGACCGGGCATCTATTTACCATCCTTGCATCAATCTTTTCATCATATGACCTATCTTTTCATCTAAAAAGAATATTGTACTATTCTTGAGTAAAAAAAAATATATGTGAGTGATTCCCAAACAAGAATTAGTAATTTTTTATTGAATAATTATTGAAACTCCAAGTTTGAAACTACATTCTCTTTATATCTCATGGATGAAGTCAATGACAATTTTGGTATATCTCTACCCATTTTATCTAGGAGTAGCTTATTCTAAATCTAGGGGTTATTCTTTATTAGTTTGTGGTTAGTGCATGTGAGTTAGCTATTTATTCTCCTAATTAGTTATTTGTGATGGGTGATGCATTTATTCCATACTTCAATTAAGAGATGGGGGTTGCAAATCCTAATAACCATTGAACGCATGCCATCCTTGAAAGAGTGGATATGGGTTAGGAATAAATGCAACCCATAACTTGAATCATTTCATTTAATCACATCTCTTAGACATAAGAATGTTAATTGAGGAAATATATGTGTAAAATTGTCACACTTGTGAGGTGTTTGAAAGAACCCATTTGTAAAATTTGATGTCGTAATTGAAAGATTGGCATCACTACCTTTAAGTATAGCCTACCCATGACTTTTATCTAAAGTTGGATAAATTGTCAAGTACCCATGCATGAACCCATACCTAGAATTGCATAACCCTAAGGCCTATTCCAAATTGAATTTACTCTTAGCATTTTTCAAAATCAAGCTAGTACTCTAAAAGTTAACTAATTGTCATTATGAACACGGTAAAACTAATTCCCTCATTTTTCATTTATGTCGGTTTCATTCACATTAAGAGTCACCCTTTAGTAGACTATCAAAACTCTTGAGTTTTGAATTCTGTGCTTTCTCTCCTTATGGATTTGGAACCCACCTAAGTTGGTTATTGTATTGATAACAATTTTTTACACCCATTCAATATTGTAATTTGAGCGTTATAAAAAATGGCGCTATTGCCGGGGAGTGAAACATAGTTTTCACTCTTGTAGTGTTTTTTGTTTCTTTGGGTTAGCTGTAGTGTTTTATTGTACATTGTTTGGTGTTTTTGTTCTTTCTCAGGCATGTATAATTATATACACGATATTATGAGCCAACATGGTAGTAATGCCTTGATAGTTGATGGTTCTATTGAAACGAGGATCACCTTGGTTATGTGAGTCGAGATAGTGCTGTTCGTATTCCACCGGCGGAAGGAAATGAAGTTTTTCAAGTTACTAGCATGATGCTTCATTTCCTTTAAATGAAAGGGTTATTTGGAGGCCAAGAACTTGAGTATGCTAATCTACTCTTGAAGAATTTTATTCATGTGTGTTCTCCATTTGACATAGCCCACATATCTCAAGAGTCAATCCAGATATGTCTTTTCCAATTCTCTTTGATGGAAGAAGCAGTCTTATGGTTGTGTTATTTTCCCGAAGGATCTATCACTTTATGGGTTGAGATTATGGAGGCATTATTGGAAAGATACTTCCCTTCGTATTGAATGTTGAAACTAAGAGATGAAATTACCAACTTTCACTAACTTAATGGCGAACCATTACATGAGGATTGGCAAAGATTACAAGAAGTTAATGTAATGCCTAAATCATGAGGTTCCAGATAAAATGATTGTTCAAATTTTTTATAGGGTATTTTATCAATTGAACAAGAAGGTAGCCGATAATGCAACTAGGGGTTATTTTGTCAAACTATCATATGATGTTGCGTAGACATTGTTAGATCAAGTGACAAAGTAAAGTAGAGGGTGGCACACAAGGGATACTGGGGTGGCCGTAGAGGCTCTCTCCTCATCTTTTGTGAGCCAAGAGAAAAAGAAAAAGATGGAAATATGGCTAAAGTGACGATGCAACTTGACCTTCTCACCAATCATTTGATGGGAGCTCCTTCTAAGGTAGTTAACACTATTTATTGTAAAGTGTTAGAGCTTATGATGATTATGAAATAGAGTCTCTTAATGAATAAATTTGGTTCTTGTAGAACCAAGGGGGAGGGGGGTTCTCTTAATGAATAAATTTGTTTCTTGTCGAACCAGGAATCAAGGTTGAATAAAAAGTGATCGTTATAGAGATTAGCATGATAGAGATTGTAATAGAGACCGTTATTGGAGATGTAAGGAGAGAGATTATGACCAGTAAATGTCTCCTCATGATCGAGCAATGGTTAAAGAGTCAAGTTCCATTGACTCGAATAAGCTCAAAAATGAAGATGTACTTGCTTTGATTTTAATGGGTGTTGAGGGGACCGATAAGTTTGTGAGAGAGATGAAAGGTGACTTATCACAACTCAATCAAATGGTGACATATCATTCGGCCTCTATCAAGCAACTTGAAACTCAATTGGGCCAAATCTCAGCACAACTTAATGTAAGACCAAAGGGTGGATTGCCCAGTGACATGATTGTCAATACTAAAAATGAAGACACATCATGGCTATCGTCACTAGGAGTGGCTGGACTCTTGGTAAAGATGTTATAGATCTTGGTGAATACCCCATTGAAAAGGAAAATGATAAACAATCCAATGCAAATATAAAGCGATTAGAAGGGCCCAATAATGATAATCCAAAGCCTAATAAGACAAGTGTTGAACGGTCGAAGGTAGTTGAAAGTGAGAAATCTCCTAAGGTGGTTGATGATGACACTCAAAAATCGGATGAAACTCCAAGTAACCCATTTCCACAAATAAAATTCCTCCCCATTCCCACAAAGACTCAAGAATAAGGATGACGATCCCAAGTTCAAGAAGTTTCTTGAAAAATTTAGCAATTTATCGGTGAATATTCCTTTTCTAGAAGCCTTAAAAGAAATGCCCTTAAAAGAAATTCCCGAGTATGCTAAATTTATGAAGGACTTGGTAACAAAAAAGTGAGTTATGGATTTTGAAATAATTGAGTTAACCCACGATTATAGTGTTATAATGTCTAGTACAATGGTGATAAGGAAAGAAGACCTGGGTGCATTTATTATTCCTTGCACTATTGGGGTGTACAAATTTGGAAAAATGTTGTGGGATCTTGGGTCAAGTATTATATTTGATGCAATTGGCTGTGTTTTGAAAGTTAGGCTTGAGTACTCCTAAGCCTACCACTATGAGGCTTTTAATGGACGACCATTGAAGCAAAAATTTCGTTGGTGTGTTGTATGATATTTTGGTAAAAGTTGATTGCTTTATCTTTTCGTCCGACTTTATTATACTTGATTGTGAGATTGATCATGAGGTTACAATAATTCTTGGTAGACAATTCATGGCTACTTTAAGGGATTTTGTGGATGTGGAATATGGGTAGATGAAATTTTGGATGAAAAATAAAGAAGTATCCTTCAACGTGTGCAAGTTCATGAACCAACCGATGGACTTGCAAGTGGTGTCGGTAATTGATGTTGTAGATGATTTAGTAACTAACACCATAAAAGTGAAACTTTTGGATGACTCCTTGGTGAGTGTATTGCGGAACCTTGGGAGTGAGGTGATTGAAGAATATGAAGAGGTCGTAGCTTCATTGACGAGTCTTGGATCTTACACCAAGAACCCGGTCAAAGTGGATCTTGATTTGAAAAACCGTGAGAGTCCACTTGCCAAGCCATCTAATACTGAACCACCTCAACTTAAACTTAATTTTTTACCATATCATCTCCAATAGGTTTTCTTGGGTGAGGATAATACATTTCTAGTCATTATAGCAGGTGATGTTGAACATTTTCAAGTGGATGCCTTGAAATCAATTGTGAAAAAGTTCATTTGTGCTATCGGGTGGACTATCACGGACATTATAGGCATTTCTCCTAGAATTTGTTCGAATAAAATCAAGTAAAATGTTGATCATGTTCCTAGTGTGGAACACCAAAGAATATTCAATCAACCGATGCAAAAGGTGGTCAAGAAGGAAATCATTAAGTGGCTTGAAGTGGTAGTTGTCTACCCAATTACCAATAGTACGTGGTAAGTACATTCTAATGTGTTAACAAGAAAGGTGGAATGATGGTTGTCATGAATAAAACTAATGATCTTGTACCTACGGGTTCGGTCATGGGTTGGATAATGTGTATGGACTACCATAAATTGAACTAGTGGACCGAAAAAGACAACTTTCCTATGTCCTTTTTGTATCAAATGTTGGATAAAATAGTCGGTCGAGGTTGATATTTCTTCCTTAATGGTTACTCAGGGTACATTCAAATTTGCATCACCTCGGACGACCAAGAAAAAACCACCTTCTGTTGTCCCTATGGCATATTTTCTCTCAAGTGCATTCCCTTTGGGTTAGGCAACACACCGATCACGCTTCAACAATGCATGTTTTCTATTTTTAGAGATGTGATAGAGGATACAATGGAGATTTTAATAGATGACTTCTCCATGGTTGGTGTAATACCCTGAATTTTCTCTAAGTCGACTTTCATCCCTAAGATGAGTAAGGGATGAATTCCTTTTTTTCGTGTGGAGAATTGAATAATATTTTCTTCGATTCCAAATTTTCCCAAATCCGACACTCAGGTGAAGAGTTAGAGCCATTTTACTGAGACAGTGCGCCACCTAGCACTTTACCGCATCGTGTAGCCAGCCAAAATAGCAATTGTCAAATTCCAGTGAACCTCCATAATTCCACCACATCGCAGTGTCTTTCCACTTTGCAACCAAGGTGGCAACGCGATTTCCAATGCGCCGCGCCAAGGACCAGTTTTCCAATTGTCCAATTTCTAGTAAGCTAGCGCGATTATGGCGCGTCACGCCAGCATGTAAAATCGGGATTTTTCCAGTTCTGGATTTTAATTCCAAGGACAAAATGGTCATTTTGATACCCCTATATATACTCCTTAACACGATATTCAGCCACATTAAACCCAAATATTGTTGTTTTCTCACAATTTTCCTCAAGAAAAAAAGCTAGGGTTTCAAAATCAAGACCCCAATCATCAAGGTTTCACCACTAGTCTTTCCAGGATCAAGTAGTAAGGTATGTTAGATGTTGATTCTTGTATCCTTCCACCCAAGAAGTTCAAGAACGCTTTTCAAAATTTTAAGGTTTATGTATTTATGAGATTTTATGATTTATGTGTATTAGAGTTCAGGATTTTGTATTGTTGAGTCTTAATTCATGATTTAGACTACCAATTTCAAGAGTTGATTTTAGTATGTGATGTATTATATGATACTCATGATAAACCCTCTTCAAGTTGCATGATATTGATGCATTCATGATAATTAAGTATAGAATCTGTGGTATAACCAAAGCATGCTGCCCATATGTTTGATAGAATGCCTAAGTAAAGAGAATAGTGCCTTTTAGTATATAAAGCATGAAATGCCTTAGTGAATGTATTATGATAAGTTCCATGCATTATTATCCATTATTATTCCATATTGAACAACTATGAGATATTAGTAAGCATTCCCTATACATTTACATATTTATGACATTCAAGTGATTGGCGAGATATCGTATTGATTGTGTTGTGAATGGAAGTTCATTGTTATGATATTCAAGTTTGGTCCTATTTTATTTATTTATTTATGTTATCGAGTCCTGGGGGAATTTATACCCAACAAATTAGCTGCAGTCTAGAGCCAGTGTCAGTTTTCACGATAATCTCAGTCAAGCCACGATTCTTAGAACTAAGTGAGTTACAAAACTTAGTACTCTCCGACTGTTACAGAACTTAAGAAATATCAGTAGTCACAATATCATTAGCATTCTAGACTCAGTTAAGTACTCACCTCATATCTAGTAGTACTCTAGTGTTCATTTGAGATCTTAGTAGCATTTAAGTAAAAAAATCACAACTCAGTATCATTCAGTCAAATAACAAGATTCAATAGCTTTCCATTACATAACAGAACCAAGTGAACTCAGTCAGATCAGTCAATAAATAGGAACAGTAATTGATTCAGATCAATCTAAGTTCAGTTAAGAATCAATTCAGAGTCCTTCAGTTGGGAGTAGTAACTAGGACCGTGAGAGTGTAGGGATTAGAGCTTCCCCGTTAGAGAGGTAGAGTCGTTAGTTACAGTCCATGAACTCCGGAACATCATAGCCAGCGCAGGACTAGGAGTCACCCGTTAGATTAAGGCTTGACTTTCATACTGCCTTAAGCTTGACTTCCTGTTCAGGGTCACCCATTAGAGAGTCTTGACCATAGCAGAGGTCTTTACCCAAGGTATGGTATTGACACTCTTCCATCTGGGGTTACAGGTTGGACCCCACCAGTTCAGATTTAGGGCATGTCGGTTAAGTGAGAAATCACACAGTTGCAGTCAGTATCACTCTTCAAATTAGAACTAAGAAATCAGGACTGTCAGATATAGTCACCTATCTCAGTAAAGAACTCAGATAGTTCCATAGATTCTTGGACCACCCGCTAGATAGGCATAGTCTCACATAAAGTTATTCAGCATCAGTACTAATAAATCTAGAGATCCCCCGTCAAATAGGCCTAATCTCAAACTCATTCCATCATTATATTATTAAAAGATTTAGAGATCTTCTACTAGATAGGTATGATCTCATATATAATCATTCCTTATCATTATTAGTAGATTCAGGGTTCAACCGTCAGAGAGGTTTTATGCCAATTTAGTTAGTCCATATTAGAAAGATCAGAACAAAGTTATTGATATCAGTATATTAAGTTATTCAGTATCGCAGTATTAGTAGTGAGTTCAAATGTCAGTAAAGTAGTATCTGAGTATCAGTATTCAGAGTCACGATGATTTTAGTTATGGTTTGTGCATTCATGCATATGATCTTATTCAGTACTCTCATGTTATTGAGTTAAGCTATGTTCATGCATAAGACCTTGCATTTAGCCTTTCCTCTTCTAGCATACTAGTACATTCAAAGTATTGATGCATACTTTCTCTTGCGTTATGGTGTCTTATACCATAGGTTACGAAGTGCGAGATCCAGAGCACCCTTACCAGGCCAGACTCAGTCTTCAGTAGTAGACGTAGTTGTGGGTCCTTTTCATTTGAGGATGATCCTTACTTTATTATCGCATTAGATTAAGTTTATTTATAGTAAACGGATTTAGTTAAGGACATGTCCCATCAACTCTACAGTTCAGATAATTAGAGTCTTTTCGGATAGATGTATTAGTATTCAATTTTCTATATTGATTATTTTTGGATGTTTTGAACCTTATGGCAAGTTTCCGCCAGTTTTCCACATTTATTACCTATATTATGCAGTTCTCAGGTACAAATATCAGTAGAGGGTTAGCTTATGGTCTTTTCGGATCATTAGCACCGTGTGGCATTCCGATTCTATAAAATCGGGGTGTTACTGTTGGGGATTCATTTAATTCTTGCCTTGCTTACTTAAGTAAAGTCATTGAACAATGTGTGGAGACTAATCTTGTTTTGAATTGGGAAAAATGCCACTTCATGTTTAAGGGAGGCACTGTTCTAGGCCACAAAATTTTTGGAAAGGGAATCCAAGTGGATCAAGCAAATGTACCTATCTCTATGGAGAGTGTTAGAAGTTTTCTTGACCATGCTGAGTTCTATGGGTGTTTCATCAAGGATTTCTCAAAAGTTTCTCATCCTTTGTGTAAGCTTCTTTAAATGGATGCAAAATTTGAATTTTATGGCATTTGTGTAATGGTTTTTCATTGTCTCAAGGAACTCCTTATGTTAGATCCTTGCATACAAGCTCTATATTGGTCATTTACCTTTGAATTAATATGTGATGCAAGTGGTGTTTCACTAGATGTGGTATTGGGCCAAAGAAAAGTGAAGTTGTTCCACCTGATTTACCTTGCAAGAAAGACATTAAATGATGCTCAACATAATTATACGGTTAAAGAAAAAGAGTTGTTATCATTGGTGTATGCTTTGGAAAAATTTTAGGCCTATTTATTGGGCACGAAAGTAGTTGCGCACATGTACCACACCGCTCCTAGATATATCATCAAAAAGAAGAAGGTAAAACCTCAGTTGATTAGGTGAATATTGCTCTTGCAAGAGTATGATTTTGAAGTGAATAATCGAACCACGTGTGAAAATCAAGTAGCCGATCACCTTTCTTGCCTTGAATCCAATTGTGAGAAGTTGGGTAAGATTTATATTGACGACACATTCCCAAATGAGATAGTCATGTTACTCTCGGGTAGTATGGCACTTTTGTATGCGGATTATGCTAACTATATTATGAATGGTGTGCTTCCCAATGAGATTAATAATTATCAAAAGAAGCGATTCCTATTTGATGTGAAAACTATATTTTTAGGATGAACTATTCTTGTTTAGGGAGTGTACGTATGGTGTGATTCATCGACGCGTCAGGGAGGCAAAAATAAGATATATTCTTGAAGTTTGTCACTCTTCCCCGTTCGGTGGTAATCATGGAGGGATCCTTAAAGCTGCAAAGGTTCTTCAAAATGGATATTATTGGACTACCCTTCATAGTGATACACATGAGTTGTTCAAATCTCAAATTCCAAATAAAAGGCAGTGTCTCAATGACTCATGGTATTTTTCTTAAGCCCATTCTAAAGGTTGAACAATATGTGTGGGGGATCGACTTCATGGGTCCCTTTATTAGATCATATAGTAATAAATATATTTTAGTAGTCGTTGATTATGTCTCAAAGGGGGTGAAGGCCATGTCTTTACCAAACAACGAAAGGAAGAGTGCTACATTCTTCTTTAAGAAATACAAGGTTTGAGACTCCAAGGGCAGGTATTAGCGATGACAACTCTCATTTTTTCTATCGGGTCTTCGGTTCCTTGCATGTTAATTATTGGATGAAACATAAGGTTGATACTCCATATCATCCACAAAATATTGGCCATGCTGACTTTTCAAACTGTAAAATCATATCCATCCTTGAGCAAATCATGAATGTGGGTCGTACAAATTAGGCAATACAACTCGATGATGTTTTTGGGCATAAAGAATGACCTATAAAACTCATATTGGTATGTCCCCCTACCAATTGGTGTTTGGAAAGGATTGTCACTTACCCATTGACTTAAAGCATAAGGAGGTCGTTGCCAATATATTTAACAAACTTTTGAGTCGGGGTCGAATCCATGAGGAACAATGTGAGTGGCAATAAAGTTGATTCAAACTAATAGACACGGGTTAAATTTAAACCAATGATACACGAAGATAAAATTAGGGAAGGTAGATATCTACACAACTATTTATTTTTTCATGGGTGGCTGGGGTGGGGAGTTTCTAGTACAAATTAAGGGCTACAAATAATTATAGTTTAAAAAATTATGCACGGATCTCGGGATTATGCATTACTAAGGGATTGATATGTGGGTATTAGCAATCAACATCAATTTAGTAAGCAAAATATGGGTAGATTTGGTTATAGATTTTGATGCTAGTCTTTCAACAAAACACCAAACTTGCACCTATTGATTCTTTTGAATACATAATAGGTGTGTTTGACAATTGGTAACCACAACCTCAATCTAGGCATCCTTATTTCTAGGACGATACCTATGGTGTAGTCAACCTCAAATTCACCCTTATGTCTAAGATAGTGAGAATTTAGCAAACTACACGCACACTTGTCTATCATATCTTTGGTCTCCACATCCCCCTTTCAATGATGATATAGACTCCTAAACTTTACCTGAAACCCTTCTTTCAAATATGGCTTTGGGTTTTCTAGATCATGGACCTTTCACTCATCAAACCGATATGGGTATTTGGGGATTTCACCCATCAAATCCCAACCAAATTAACTTAGCAATGATAAAACCAATAAACATGAACTACTAAATAGAAGCTAATCAATAACAAACCCACATATACTTTAACCCCTATTCACACATAATCCCAAGGGGGAGATCTAGCTACACTTAAGATAAATAAGAATAGATATACCCATAATCTCCATTGAAGTGATTTATTGAATTTTAAGCAAATGTTACTTCAAACTTGGCACTCATACAAATCAAAAATTGAAGTGAGCTAATCTTCCACTTAGAAAGTCTCCAATATTATTTTGACCCAAAAATTATACAATATTTTCTTCTCCAAAAATGGAGGATTAACAAATACAAAAGCTCAAACTAACAAAATTGGGGAAGATGGATATTTATTATCTAGTTAAATTAACGCACCTAATCCGCACCCCCTACAAATGGTATCAGAGCCCAGTTATTTAAAAAAATACAGAAGTAGCATACATGTTTGAGTTTATGAATTTAGATTGGATTTACTTGACAATAATTAATCAATATTAATTATGAGAAGACCATTTAAAAACAGAGAAGCTTTTAGAAAAATTAAAGAATCTTTAATTAGTAATTATTCAGAATATATAAGTCTAAATAAAACAAAAGAAAACCCACAAAGATTAGCTTACCTAATTACCTTAATATCTAGTATTGAAGCAAAATTAATAATCCATTTAAAATCTAGAAGAATGAGACACATACCACTTAATTATGATAAAATTAGATTTAGATATCCACCAAAATACTATAAATATTGTTTGAATTAATAAAATACAAAAATACAAAGAACTAAAACAAACTATATCTGAAAAACGTAAAGAATTAAAAATAAGAATAGAAAGATTAAATTATAATATATTTGCCGGAGTTAGTAAAAACTCAACAAATGCACAAAAAGATGAAATATCAAATTTAGAATCACAAATAGATAGTTTAGAGTATATATATCAACATGAACTATTTACAATAAAATGAACAAAGAAGAATTTATAATAGACGAAAAAATATATGAAAATCACGAAGGATTAAAAATAAGAATAGTATTTTCTAATCAAGGAAGAAGATACAAGAAAATAGGTGAACATTTATATTTAATGTTAGAAAAAAAAGAATTAAAATTAGAAGATAAATTGACAGTTATGGTTAGAATAGAAAGAGAAAACGAAGAAATAGATAGAAAAAAGGAAATAGAAAAAATAAAACAACAAACTATAGAAGAAATACGAAAAATAGAAGAAACTAAAAATAGTAGGATTGCTGAATTAGAAAAAGAATTACAAATGTTAAAAGATCTGTATGAAAAAAGACAGAAAGAAAAAGAAGAAAAAGATAAAGAACAAAAATTATTAAACGAGATAAATCAATTTAAAGAAAAAATAGAAATAGACAATAAAGAAATAAAAAACAAGGAATTAGAAATAAATAATATAGATGTTGAAGAGACAGACAATTATGATTCAGAAGATAGTGAAACATATACAGAAATATTAACAAATACAAAAAATTTAGAAATCAATGAAAAACAAGAAGTGATTAATGAAGAAAATTTAGAAAATATCAACACAGAAATAAATACTCTTGATAAAAAAGAAGATCAAAATATAATACCTAGTACATCAGAAATAAGGAAACCTACATATTATAAGAATAAGTTTAAAAGATATAATCTAAAGAATGAATATGACAAATGGACACCAAAACAAATAGTTAATAAAAATTATAACTTTTTAGACTTAGATTGTGTAATAGATACAGAAAAAACGATACAATTATGGATAAGATATATGACAAAACAATTATTAGATAATAATATAAGTGTAATAGATGCACCAGAATATATAGAAAGAACACTAATAGGAACAGTGAAATTATGGTTTTTAAATCTAACTAAAAATAGTAAAAGAATATTAAGAACTGACAAACCCATAGAAGGAACAATATTAACAAAATTAACACCTATAGAATTATTAAAAAAATATGAAAAAGCTATAAAAGACGAATTTAGTAGCATGACAACAACAGAAGAAGAACAAAATGAAGAGAAAGATATAAATAGGAATTTAATGTTAAAATTAGCAATATGTAATATGTGCTACATAGATGAATACACTTGCGCATTTAAAGAATATTATTATAAAGGAGCATATAATATAGAAGAAAGTAAAGAAGTAAGAAAATTATATTTTAATAAATTACCTGAACCATTTAGTTCAAAAATAATAAAAAGTTGGGATGAAACAAAAATAGTAGATACTCTAGGAGCAAGAATAAAATTCTTACATCAATGGTATAGAAACCTATGTGAAAAATACAAAGAAGAAATAAAAATGGAAAAAACATTAATAAGAAATTTAGCATGTTGCAAAGATAAGATAGCACCTAAATTTGGATGCGAAGAAAGATATTATAAGAAAAGAAAAAGACATAAGAAATATAAGAAATACAAAAAATCAAAATATAAGTATAAGAAACCAAGAAAAAGATATTATGTAAAAAATTATAAAAATAAAAGACCATATAGAAAGAAGAAATCTATAAAAGAATGTACTTGTTATAATTGCGGAAAATAGGACATTTAGCTAGAGATTGTAAATTACCTAAAAACCCAAAAAATAAACAAATATCAGAAATAAAAATAGAAAATATAGAATATATGCAGATAGATTACATAGATTACGAATTAGAAAGTGAAGACAGTATATATGAAATTTCAGAGAATGAAACAGATAACGAAATAAATAGTGAATTAGACGAATTAAATGACTGAAGAAGATATAAAAATATTAACAAAAGAAGAATATTTAAATGACGAAGGAACAGATCAAAAAATAATATTTGATAACAATGTATTTGACGAAATAAAAGGAAAAGAGTTAGACTTAAGTGTAGAAAAAATATTTAAAATACCAACAATAAAAAATATATTTACTAGAAAAAAGGAAGAATATTATGTAGTAAGTCAAAAAGAGCATGTAATAGACTATAAATATGCAAAAGGTAAAGCTAGTATACCACTAGTAACAAAAAGGATAATTAATAAAGAGATAAACGATATAAAAAGTAGAGACCCAATAAAATATGTACACCTTGGAGGTACAGAAATATTAATAAAAACATGTTTTAGAGAAGGAATAGATACACCAATAGAATTATATTTAGCAGATGATAGAATTATAAAACCTATAGAAAAAAGTATAATAACTGCCATAAAAGGAAATTTAATATACCAAAAATTTAAATTTATAATAAGTGCGAATTATTCAGTAGCAGTAACGGATAGAAATATAGATAAATCACTAGTATTATATTGGAAGATATCAGGAATAGAATTAACCCCAGGAAGTAAAATATTTACAGCAAGATGCAAAAATTTATATGTATTAACAACAAAACATAAAATAACAGGAAAAAATAAGATTAACAAGATACAAATAGATAGTCCATTCGAACAATTTGTAAAAACAATAGATTATAATGATTATAGCTATAGAGACATAGATGTAGAAGAAAATCTAGAAATAATAAATGATAGAATAAGTACAACAAAAAGAACAGCTTATGATAAACCGGAATCATCAAGTTCATAAAAAAGAATAAGTTATGAAACAAGTTCAATATATAATTCAAACCAATATTACATAACAGGAAAGGTAAATGAAAAAGAATATTTAATACTCTTAAATACAGGACAAGAAGAAAATTATATAGCAAAATATCTAGTAAAAAATGAGGAAATAAAAACCGACAATAATATATGCCCAGATCTACCAAGAAGTTTGATAAATACTAAAAATATAGCAGAAAAAAAATAATAATAGGAATAAGAAAAATAAAAATAGAATTTGAAGTAAAAGAAGAAATGCAAAAAACAGACATAATATTAGGAATAAAATGGCTAGAACAAGTAAAACCATATAATATAGAACATACACAATTAACTATAACATATAACAGAGAGAAATTATTCTTAAGAAGTGCTTTAACATAAAATGAAAATATATGTATTAATGAAGATAGTAGTAGAAGGATATTACAGTAGATATTATACACCTATGATAGATACGGGAGCAGAAGCTAATTTATGCAGATATAATTGTTTACCAGAAAGTAAATGGGATAAATTAGAAACACCAATAATAGTTAAAGGATTTAATAACGAAGGAAGCTTAATTACTTACAAAGCTAAGAATGTAAAAACACAAGTATGGGATAAAATATTGACAATAGAAGAAATTTATAACTATGAACTAACATCAAAAGATATACTTTTAGGAATGCCGTTTCTAGATAAATTATACCCACATATAATAACTAAAACAGACTGGTGGTTTACAACACCATGTAAACAGAAAGTAAGAGAAAAAAGAGTTAATAATAAAATAAGAAAGAAAACTGATTGGATAAAAGGAAGTGAAAAAATTACACAAAAGTTAGAAAATATAAAAAATACTGAAGATACAATAGAACTAGTCGTATTTTCGATAAATAAAACAGAAATAACTATATTTTCAATAAATAAGATAGAACTAATTAAGAAAAAAATAGAACAATTATATAGTAAAGATCCATTAAAAGGATGGGAAAGACATAAAACTACTATAAAAATTGAATTAATAGATAAAAATAGCATAATAACCCAGAAACCATTAACATATAATTTTGATGATTTAAAAGAATTTAGAATGCATATAGATGAATTATTAGAAAAACAATATATACAAAAAAGTAATAGCAAACATAATAGCCCAGCATTTATAGTAAATAAACATAGTGAACAAAAAAGAGGAAAAAGTAGAATTGTTATTGATTATAGAAATTTAAATGCAAAAACAATAACTTATAATTACCCAATACAAAATAAGATATTAAAAATAAGACAAATACAAGGATATAATTATTTTAGTAAATTTGATTGCAAATCAGGATTTTACCATCTAAAGTTAGAAGAAGAATCTAAGGAATTAACCGCATTTACAGTACCACAAGGATTTTATGAATGGAATGTACTACCATTTGGATATAAAAATGCACCAGGTAGATATCAACATTTTATGGATAGTTATTTTAAACAACTACCTAATTGTATAGTATATATAGACGATATACTATTATATACAAAGACCAAAGAAGAACATTTAAAATTATTGGAATAATTTACGGATATAATAGAAAAATCGGGAATAAGTTTAAGTAAAAAGAAAGCTGAAATTATGAAAAATCAGATAGAATTTTTAGGAATACAAATAGATAAAAGTGGAGTAAAAATGCAACAACATATAGTACAAAAAATAATAAATTCGAAAGAAGAATTAGATACGAAAATGAAATTACAATCGTTTTTAGGATTAGTAAACCAAGTAAGGGAATATATACCAAAATTAGCAGAAAATCTAAAGCCCTTACAGAAAAAATTAAAAAAGGATGTAGAATATAATTATAACGAAGAAGATAAAAAACAAGTTCAGAAAATAAAAATACTTTGTAAAGAATTACCAAAATTACAATTTCCAGATGAAAATAGAAAATTTATATATATAGTAGAAGCAGATGCTAGTGAATATAGTTACGGATGAGTACTTAAATATAGATATGAAGCAGAAAAAATAGAACACCATTGTAGATACTACTCAGGTACGTTCAACGAGACAGAAATAAAATGGGAAATAAATAGGAAAGAATTATGTTCATTATATAAATGTTTGTTAGCGTTTGAACCATATATTGTATATAATAAATTTATTGTGCGAACAGATAATACACAAGTACGCTGGTGGCTAACAAAGAAAATACAAAATTCAGTTACAACAAAGGAGATTCGGAGACTAGTTTTAAATATATTAAATTTTACATTTACAATAGAAGTGATCAGTACTAACAAAAATGTTATTGCAGATTACATATCAAGACAAAGCTACACAGACTGATATAGTAGAAGAAGATACTCTAGAAAAGATATTTAACACCCTAACTACGCTTTCAATGAAAGTGGACAGTATGGGTAATGAGATAGAAAATCTAAAGACTAATGAAGATAAACTGAAGTCTATAGCTACAAATCAGCTAACTCAGCAGTGTGCAGAGCTATGTCGATCGGAAGACATTAAAATTCCAGAGCTAGAAGGAGACGTTGGGATACTCCATAAAACCCATAACATTTATCAATCTACTTCTGCAGGTACAAGCAAAGGAGTTAGGAGAAATACTACAAATATAAACCTAAACAAGCTATTTGATAAACCATTTATTCCAAATACACCAAAAGATCCTATGTTTATACCCCCACAAATTACCACATACCGAGAAAGTCTAAACCAAGACAAAAAGACCTACAACTATACAGCCCGAACATACATAGAAAATATTTACAAAATACAAACCTTGTTAAATACCAACCCCAGAGCTATAAACATCCAAGAACCACATACAAATTACATAACCCAAAAGCTAACCGGATACAATAAGCTAATTGTTTTGCCTAAGACCAAACCTGGTCTAGTTAAAACATGTTACGAATATGGACTACTTAGCACAGTATATACCCAAGACGGATATGAAATATCCACTATACCAGAAATATATGATTCATTTAGCATTTTTAAAAGAATAACCAAAGGTAACCTATTTCTTATAAAATTTTATACGGCACCAGCAGAGATATTGTATGATGAAGTTAAATCACCTATACAAGTTGTAAAGATAGGAATGACCCGAGATATGATTATACCAGAAGATATTACTCAACAACCAGAAATACCTAGAATTGAGATACCAAATTTTTATGCAAATAAAAGAATTATTGGACTATCTACGATTCTTCAAGAATTAGCAAACAATTATCGCAACAGAAATCCCATATGAAGCTATTATTCAAGAGGTAATGTAATAATATACTCAAATTCAAAGGAGCTATGAGAAGCAGATATGGAAGACGTAAGGCAATGGATTTTGACCTTACTCAATCTAGAGAAAAAACCTATCGCCAGAGCCATTAAAGAAAAATTTATTTCGGAAGAACTATTAACCAGAATTTATTTCGGAAGAACTATTAACCAGACATTGCAAGTTAATCGGACATAAATATCCAGACCATCAATGTTCAAAATGTAATGGAGAAGATAATATTGTACCAGAAGTTCAACTCGAATAAAGAAGAACATAAGAGCGACAACTGGAAGATAAGATAAGAAGCAATAATGGAGATATAACAGATACGACAAAATCAGCGGAGACAAGATATTGTACAGATTTCATTTATGTATATAAGTCTTTAAAATTGTTGTAAAACATTAAATGTAGTGTAGACTTTTTAGGCCTTTGTAGACTTTTTAGGCCTTATAGGCTTTTTGACTTTTTCCTTTTAGTAGACATTTAAAAAACGTGTAAACAAATGTAAAGTTCTTTCTTTCGTTTTATAAATAGAGAAGACAGAAGGCATTGCAAAGCAAGCCTTCATGCGTTGAAGCAAATACTCTCTCAAATCCACAAAAAATATTTTGCTCAGTTAATTAAAAAACAGATTTATTTCAATGGAAAAATCTATGGAGGAACAAAGCTCAGAAATATCAAACCTACCCGAACAGGTATATTTATTTATGATTATGAATAGCTAAATTCATAATTCCCAACAATCATGGTATGATAAAATAAATTCATGTTAGTTACTTTATAGTAGAATTATTCGAAGAATAATATGTTAAGAAGTTTATTAGCAAAGTAGAAAAGGAGAAAAATCCCTAAGAACTATGCCATCCTAAAGGTGAAACCAATAAGGCAAGAAGCCGTGGTGGGGAGTAACCAGAGTAGAGGCGTTGTTTAAGGGAAAAGTATCCAGATTACCATGCTAATAGTGACCGAAGAACATGTTATTTAAGAATAATCTAGTATATAGTAATCTAAAATGACTATATTTTGTTATGAACATGGTTGAAGGGAATATTTTGAAAAAAGCAATTTTATGAAAATGAATAATAATTTATCTGATGTGATGGTAGATAAATTTAAAATACTTATTTTGTATGCACTTAAAGATATAAAAGTAGTAGATATAAGAAAAATCATATTAGAAAAAGCATTTGGTAAATATTACATGACTAGAGTAAATTATATACCACAACTACCAAACTACTCCTACAAATACTTAGCATGATAAATTACATAGAATTTTTAGCAAAAGATATGAGAAACATACCGTTACTAGAAAAACATATGAAAATAAATATAGACAAATACATGGAAAATAAAGATATAAAATATATAGAATTCCTTAACAAAAATATTCAAGAACTACTAAGGATAAAACAAACGACTACAAAATATTATAATAAAATATTTAGTCAATTTTAAATGATAGATAATCTTAATCTTATATATACTTAGAGATTTAGAAATAGATATTAGGTGAATAATATTGGAAAAAGTATTAGACTATGAAATTGAAATTATGAATTGGATAGAACAATTATACCTAGATAATTACCCAGAAGGATATTATTCAGATTAAAAGATGTTAGAATATATAAGAAAAACTAGAGAAAATCAAAATAATCTAAATGACGAAATTAATTATAGAAATCGAATTAGAAAGATAATGGAGAATCTAAAAGAAAAATTAATATGGATAGAAGAAACCTTAGAAAATTTAGAAAAAAGTACATGTGATAGTTTATATAATTTAAAAAACTCACTACGAGAAGAACAACACAAGATAATAAATAACATTGAAAATCTAAAATTAGATATATATTACAGTACAGTTAGGATAAATTATTATACAAAAATTTGTAACTCTGCAATTACTACATGATAAAATAATAAATCAAACAAAATAATGAATACATCTCACGAAAAGAATAAATCATTAAAAGAAATAGAAACCCAACTATATAGTCTATACCAAGAATATAAAAGATTACATATTACTAACGAGGATCCTAAAACACTAGATAATTTAATCACGATAATATCCAATCTAGAATATGAATTAATAAAACATCTTAAGTCAAGAAGATAAAAATGAAAATTATTCCAATCAATAATATTCATTATAAAAATAAATATCTACGTATTTATTATCTAGTTAAATTAACACACCTAATCCGCACCCCCCTAGAATATGATACACGAATCAAGGGTTTGGGACTTTTTGGCCAAAATTTGGATCAACCACATAAATTTCCAGATTTGCCCTTAGGCTAAACTCTTCCGCTTAGCCGTGATCACGCCAGCATAGACGCCCCTGTGGCTTATGCGACCGAGATAGGTAAACACGACCGTGATGTATGGACCCTAATTGATTTAACACGACCGCGGTAACCGAGGCCCTTGTGCTCCAGGTCTTTAGCTGCACTTTCTTGCTCCCGTTTTGATCATTTTGAGCTCCAATTCACATCTTTCCATCCCTTCAATAATATGCTTACAAAGAGTGGATATTAGTGCATTTAATCACAATTATGTCTCGTTTAATCTTCCAAAACAAGGTAATGTGTACAAATTTAATTGAAAATAAGTGGAAAAATCACTACTTATCACCCACACATTTGGCAAGGGACTCTAAACCCTTGTTGTATTTGATAGGGGACTCTAACCCAAGCTATTTCATCTGGCGAGGCACTTCAACCTCAAGAGATCTCATTGTGAACTTTAACCACAAGCGATTTCATTTAGCAAGGGACTTTAACCTCAAGCCATTTAATTAGACAAGGGACTTTAACCTCAAGCCATTACGACTATCATTATTCAAGATTAGGACTCCAACCCTTTGTCCATACATCATCATCCATTTAATTCTCACAAAAGGACTTAAACCCGTTTAGACAATTCAACACTATACATGACCACATGGTCCTCATGGGAGCCTTTTTTGCTCAACCATTTCAATAGGAAAAGGCCTTAACTCAATTCATCATACAATCCAATTTAGGGCCATCAATACCTTCACAAACTATTCACATATCTTTGGCTATCTTATACCACATTCTCATCACACTTTAGTTCAACAGACAATTCAAGTTCATATTCATATTTCGAGACTTTAACCCCTCATTAACCATCAATCAACAAGGTCATAAATTTCACTATACATGTCTCATAATACCTTTGCAATATAACTTAAAAACTATTCATACTTATTGAGCCATTTACCTAGTTCAAAACATCACCAACATAAGACTAGCCAATTCACTTAGATATTTTCACAAACACCTTGTGTGCATGCCTTTACGAAGGACATTTTCATGGTAGAAAAGATCAAAATTAGAGGTACTCAAGACTACTAAGTTGTACAACATTCAACAAGAACCAAAATATGTAAATCATCATCTATAACTTGTATAAATATAAGTCTAAGCAAAAGTCAACATTATTCATCATTAGGCAACAAAACACTTTTCATTTGATTTCAAAATCACCATTTACACTTACTAGTTCAAGTGCAAAATACATGGGTTTAGAGTTATTTATCAAGGGGAAGAGTTAAATGCCCTAGACAACTTGATTTATCAAGAATCTTGACTTAACTTTTCCTCTTGAAGATCACCCTTGAAACCCTAGACTCCAATTCTTCGCAAAGGAGTTCTAGAGAGTATTTAGGGCATTTTATTCATTAAAATGGACGTTTAGGAGGATACAAAGACTTATATTGTGAGGGGACTTAGGGTTTTAGTTGTAGGAAATGACCACAAGGCCCTTAGTTAAAATCTAGAAACTGAGCCCCTGCAGGGTTACGACTAACATAAGGAAACGTACACTAGGGTATGAGTGGTACCCTAACTCATATACTAGACCTCACCTAGGACTCATATACTAGTTTGGGTACGATTACACTTTGTACTATCCTATCTAGAGGGTATGACTCATTCCCTCACTTGTACACTTCACCCATACGAAAAACAATCCACTCCAAGTCAAGACCTTACATTTTACGATTGGTATGGCTATGACTCATACCTTAAGGTATGATTGGTTAGAGGTTCACTCATACCTAGGAAATTTCACCCTTACCACACTACCTAGGGTATGGGAGGGGAGGGGAAGGAGGGTAAAACTCATATATAAAAGGTATGACTCACTCCCCCAGTTGTACAAACCCAGTGACATCAAATAAAGAAATTTTTCAATGGTTCAAAGACTAGGCATTTCCATTCTCCCCCACTTGGATCATTCATCCGTGACTAACGGGTAAGGAAAGCATGAACACAAGTTAACACATTATAACACATCAAACCAACCTTTAAACAAGTTTGAACAAAGCATACTACGAAGATACAACAGACATCATCATTGAATGACTATTCATTTCATTGTCTTTAGGACTCAAACCCATTACTTATCAAAAACACTTGTTCTTTCAAAAGCTTAGGGACTTAAACCCCTTACATATCAATATTTTCTCATTTCACAACTTAGGGACTTAAAACCATCGACTTCTCAAGGATACTTACTCAATTCAAGGATTAGGAACTGGAACCCATTATCTATCAAAGGAATGAATCAACTCAAAGTATTGGGGACTTAAACCCATCACAACAAGGACACACATAATTCCGAGGAATTAGGGACTTGAACCCATGGTCTTAAAAGAAATAAATCAATTCAAATATTTGGAATTTTAACCCATTACTTAAACAAGGCATAACTCAATTCAATACATTTTGGACTTCAACTCATCGTCTATTAACATATAAATCAAGGTAAGAAGATTAACCCATACCTTCATCACAAGTTCCCAGAATGGGAAACAAATGTGGATACTTGGACTTCATATCCTCTTCCACCTCCCAAGTATCTTTTTCAGACTGGTTCCTCTATAGAACCTTCAGTAAAGCTACTTTTTTCATTCACAATCAGTGAACTTTCTGATCCAAGATCATCAGTAGGATCACCTCATAGGACAAAAAGTCTAAGATATGAACATCCCTCAAGGGAACAACCCGTAAAGGTTCACCCACACATTTCTGCAAAATAGAGACATAGAAAACCGAGTGAATAGAGTTCCTACTAGAAGGAAACTCCAACTCATAGGTAACATTTCCAACTCCCCTCACAATCAAGTAGGGACAAACATATCGGGGATGAAGCTTCCCATTTTTATAAAACTGCATCATTCCCTTCATGGGAGATACTTTCAAGAATGCCAAATTACCAACTCTAAACTCTAAGTACCTACGACTTACATTTACATAGGACTTTTTGTGACATTGAGCATTTTCCAATCTATCACGAATCACCTTCACCTCTCTCTAAGGTTTGGTGAACTAAATCTAGGCCAAGTATCTTATATTTGCCACCTCGTACTACCCAAAATGAGATCAACACTGTAACGCCCCAAAATCTCATCCCGAGATGTCACACGGCGCTTATGACCTCAAAGGACCATAAGCTAACCCTTTACTGATATCTGTACCTATATACTACATAATATCTTAAATAAATGCAAAAACTAACCATAAGGTTCAACACATCTATGAATCCTCATAATACACATCAACAACATCCATCTGAAAAGCCTCTAAACTATCTGAACTGTGGAGTTAATGGGACAACTCCCCAACTAACTCCATCAACTGAAAATAAATAAAGTCTGAAGAAATAATAGTAAACTGAAATTAGTCCTCAAAAAAAGAGGACTCACTGCTACTGCTGCTGACTGGGACTGAAATGTTGAGGATACTCTGGATCCTGTGCCTCTGAACCTATGGTCTCAAATAAAAAACCATATCGCAAATGCGTCAGTACAGGAATGTACTGAGTATGTAGACAGGGTAGGCTAATGCAAGGGCTCATGCATGCACAATATCTAAACTGAACAATCATGAAGATGCCACATGAGAACACATACATGAATGTATAGACCATGTACATAATCATCACAACTCTAGATACTGAAACTCAGATACCACTTTACTGCAGAATGAACTAACTACTAATACTGAGATACTAAATCACTGACTCATCTGATATTGATAACTGAGGATCTGGATGTACTTACATCAAGGACTAAATTCTGAGCTTACTACTTTCAACTGATAGAATTAGAGATCAAATTTTCTAACAGATTATTCTAGAAGTGATCATCAATGATAAGAAGTATGATCATGTACGATTATGACAACAAGAATACTCAATAGAATAAAGAATCTGAGACAGAGATCAAGGCTATCTTATGGGAGATCTCTAGATATGATAATAAGAATACTCAACATGGTCTAAGACTGAGATCAAGCCTCTCTGATAGGAGATCTCTAGATATGATCACGCTAATACTCAACTGAATCTGAGATTGAGATAAAGCCTATCTGACAGGAGTTCTCTAGTAATGATAATAAGGATCTACATATGAGACCAGGCCTATCTGACGGGATGGTCCATGAACCAATGGAACTATCTGAGTTCCATACTGGGATAGACGAATGTACCACACAGTCCTGATTTCTAAAGAGTGATACTGAAACTGCAACTGTAGGAAGTAGTTACTTAACCGACATGCTCCAACCTATCACAGGTGGGGTCCAACCTGTGACCCTAGCTGGAAAGGTGTCAATACCGTGCCACGGGTAAAGAATCTCTGGTCAAGCCTCTCTGATGGGATAAACCTCGCAGGAAGCGGCCTGAGGCAATATGATAGGCTGACATCCTCTTCTGATGGGAGACTCCTGCATCTTGTGCTGGCTACGCAGTTCTGGAGTTCAGTGATTGCTCCTAACTACTCGGCCTCTCTGACGGGAGAGCTGTCATCCCTTCCCTTGGTCGGTGCTAGATTCTACTCCCAACTGAAAGACTCTGAACTAAATTCTCAACTGAACACAAATGAACTGAGTGTGTTACTAATCATGTTTCTCAATAAAGGTGACTAAGTTACACTGAGATTACTTAGTTTCGTATCTGATGGAAAAGGTATCGAATCATGGTATAGGCCTGACGATACAGAGCTTGAATAGATTACTCAAATTGCTTCTAAGATTAGACTTGAATACTATTAGATATGGGTTGATTACAGGACTGAGGCTAGATTACTAGTGATACAGATATTACAGAGATAACTGAGATTACTGAGCTTTCTTAAGTTATGACTTGTCTGAGGATACAAAGTTCTATAGTTCACTGAGTTCGAAGAGTCATGGCTCAACTGGAGTTATCGAGAAACTAACACGGGCTCTAGACAACCGCTCTATAGTCGGGTATAAATACCCCCAGGACTCGATAGCGTAAAAGTAAAGCATAATCATTCATTCATCATCACAATCATTCAGGTATCATCATAATCATTCATGCATCATCATTATCATAGCAGCATCTTCTCAATCATTAACAGAACTCTTCAAGTAATTAGGAGTCAAAAATGTCTATCCATCATCATAGTCGCCAAGGGGTCACTTTAAGCATCTCAGAATCATAATCATATAATAATGTAGGGGAAATATGCTACTAGATCGAACACCATTAAACAAGGTTTTACCTCATCTATTCATACCTATATCAGTCTTGACAAGAGTTTGGATATCACATAGCTTGGGGAAAATTCTTACTATCATGTCACAACTTAATTGGGGATTTCATGCTATCTTGGCGCATTTCACTCACTAAGCATTTATCAAACACTAAACATGCGCGGGTTCACACTTATTTGGGAATATCCTGCTACCATGGAATTATTCATTTATTTGGGCATTTTTATCAAACCTATGGGGGACATGCTCCGCTTATTCAACCATTTCTACACCCAAAAGTCATGAACACATCACATAGAAAACAACTTCAAGAGGTTCTATCACATTAGTTCCACATACTAGGGTCAAAGCTCATAAATTTTGTAGACAAACATAAATTAAAACTCCACAAAACCTTGAAAATCCATTTCAACTCATACAAATCATTAACAACTCACAATCATAAAAATCTTTTAGTTTTTAAAAAGGGTTCTTGAGCTTCTTGGATGAAAGGGACCCAAGAATCAATAACTACATACCTTAACCTTTGAAGTCGGATGAATTCTAATGCTTGAGACTCTATCTGCACTTGTAATAAATGATTCTCGAAGCACATACTATGAGGAACTTAGTTCTTGAAGAAATCTTGAAGATTCATGGATGATTTTTGGAAGATTAGCGTTCTTGAATTAAAACCCAAGATATTCTCTCTTTAGAGAATTGGAAGAGAAATGGAGAAATTAGGGTTTGGATGATGGTTCCTTATATTTATAGAGGCTAAAAAAAAAGTGGGAAACGACCAAAATACCCTTGCAAAAATGCCCTTAAATTGCTGGTAAAATATTCTTGATGACATCCGCGATAGGCCATCAAGCTGGTGATAGGCTGTCACGAATGTCGTAAAAAAAAGGTAAAATATTGAGTTTCTGGTTAAGGCTGACGACATTGGTGATAGGCCGTCACGAGCGTGATAGCTTATCACAAAATGTCATCACTGGGGTCAGAAATCTGCCCAGGGATGATGACATTGGTGATAGGCCATCATGGGCGTGATAGCTTATCATGAATGTCGTCACCAGTTTCCCAGCCAGACATGCTGGAGTAAAATGGGCATAACTCTTTTCTTTGATATCGGTTTTTGACAAAATTTTAATCGTTAGAAATATAATTCAAAGAGTTTTCATTTGATATATAGTAGGTTTTTTAAATCGATATATGCAAGGACTTATGGTTGATTGAAGTTGACCCAAATCTTGACGGTCACTAAAACTTGAATGATAGGAAAGCTTTCAACTCGTCCATAAGTTAGGGGACCTCTATGATCTCAATTCATGGTCAAATAGATTCCCACACAATTCAAAGTATTTCATACTTAGGAGGATATTTCTGAAACATTTTGACTCAGATTTTTGCTTTACCAAATACGCTCTAAGGCTCGGACTGGAAAAGGATTTTGCGGGGAATTACAAACACTCCTACTATACAATGCCTCAAAAGGGTCCATGCAATTGCTATAGTGGTAACTATTATTATAGGAAAACTCAATAAAAGGCAAGTGGTCATACCATCTACCACCATAATCAATCATACAAGAATACAACATATCCTCCAAAATTGGATGGTCCTCTCCGCTTGCCAATCCATTTGCTGGTGGAAAGCAGTACTAAGGCACACTCTAGTACCCAAACCATTTTTTAATTAATTCAAAAAGTAAGATGTAAACGAAGGACAACAATACGAGATGATTGAAACTGAAGCACCGTGCAACTTCACGATCTTCGCAAGATACAACTTAGCATAATTTTTTTCTGAGTAATTAGTCCTCATGGGCAAAAAGTGAGCGGATATTGTTATTATATCAACAATGACCCAAAGAGAATCATATTTATTCTAAGATCGAGGAAGACCACTAACAAAATCAATATTAATCATCTCCCACTTCCATTCGGGCAATGGAATCTCTTGATATAATCCCCCAGGACTCGTGCGCTCCACTTTCACTTGTTGGAACACCATACACTTTGCCACATAACTATACACATCTTATTTCATACTAACCCACCAAAAGAACTCTCTAAGATCATGATACATTTTAGTTGAACCAAGGTGAGTAGCATAACGGGACTCATAAGCCTCGTCCATGACCCTTTCCCTCAATCTATCGACGTTGGGAACACATAGACTACATTGGTAACTCAAGCTACTATCACCACCAATCACGAAGTCCACAACTTTGTGTTGAACCACATTATTCTTGATCAACATCAAGTAATGGTCCAATACTTTCTTTTTCTTTATCTCAACAATTAGAGACGCATGAGAGATTGGAAGAACAAATACACCACCATCCTTGAAGTCTGCAAGTCAAAATCCAAGATTAGCCAAATGGTGAACATATTTCACCAATTCCCGCTTGACCTCACCAATATGGGCCAAACATCCCATGGACAATCTACTAAGAGCATCGGCAACTACATTAGCGTTACCGAGGTAGTAATTAAGACTTATATCAGAGTATTTCAATAACTCAAGCCACCTTTTTTGCCGAAGCTTCAACTCCTTCGGAGCAAACACATATTGAAAACTCTTATGATCAGAAAAGATGTAAACATGAACCCCATAAAGATAATCTTGCCAAATCTATTATGCAAAAACCACTGCTAACAACTCTAGGTCGTAGTAGGGTAGTTATTTTTGTGAACGTTCAATTGACTAGAAGCATAGGCCACCACCCTACCATGTTTCATAAACACATAGCCTAGACCAATACGAGAAGTACCACAATACACAACAAAGCCATCACTACCTTCAGGCAAGGTCAAAACTAGAGCCGAAGTCAATTTATCTTTCAACTTATAATAACTACCATCACACGTATCCGACCATAAGAACTTGACCTTATTTTAGGTGAACTTGGTCAATAGGGCATCTATAGTCGAGAAAATCTCTACAAATCTTCTATAGTAACTGGCTAGACCCAAGAAGCTCCGAACATTGATTTGAGTCGTAGGTCTCAGTGATTTCTTAACAACCATAACCTTTTGGGGATCTACCATGATCCCTTTAATAGAGATAACATAACCGAGAAAAGCTATGGATTTTAACCAAAACTCATACTTGGAGAACTTGGCGCACAAACAATGATCCTTCAAAATTTGCAACACGACACAGAGATGATCGATATTATTCACCTCACTCTTAGAATAGACTAAGATTTCATCAACGAAGAAAATACAAACATGTCCAAGAATGGAGGGAAGACCCTATTCATCAAGCCTATGAATGCCGCCAGGGCATTGGTCAACCCAAAAGACATAACAAGAAACTCATGTTACTATACTGGGTTCTAAAAGACAGTCGTAGGGATATCCATATCCCTAATATAAGGTGATGATAACTGGATCTAAGATCAATCTAAGAGAAGACTTTTGCACCCTGAAGTTGATCAAACATATCATCTTTCCTAGGAAGAGGATATTTATTCTTTAAGATCACTTTGTTCAACTAACGATAATTAGTGCACATAGGAAAGTAACCATCCTTGTTACGCGCAAACAATACGGTAGAACCCCCAAGGAGAACACTAGGATGGATAAAACCTTTATATAAGAGGTTCTTCAATTGCTTCTTAATATCCTTTAGCTCCATCGGAGCTATTATATAAGGAGGGATAGAAATCAGATGAGTGTCCAGAATAAGTAAATCCCAAAATCAATTTCCCTATTAGAGGAACATCAGTAAGATCACTAGGAAACAACTCAAGAAACTTACTAACTATGGGAACAGATTCTAGAGAAGGCCTTTTTGAGTTAGAATCATTAACTTAGATGAAATGATTCAAACACCTCTTTGAAATCAACCTTTGGGCTATATCATAAGAAATGAATGTCCCCTTAGGCACTAAAGAACCACCTTCCCATATAATAACTAGCTCACTAGGGAATTTGAACATGACCCTATGCGTCCAACAATCTAAGAAAGCATAACACGAATGCAACAAATCCATCCCCATAATGACATCAAAATCGACCAAGTCTATCTCTATCAATTCTACAAGAGTATCTCTACCACCAAAAAATACCACACACGCCCTATAGACTCTTTCAACAACCAAAGAGTCTCCTACCGAGGTAGAAATAGAAAAAGAAATTGGTAGACTCTCGAGACCACAATGACGATACACAATCATATATAGGGTCATATAAGAAAGAGTAGAACCTAGATCAAGAAAACAGTATACATTATGGGACAAAAGTCTCAACATAGCCGTGAAAAACATCAGCAAATACCTCAGAATCCTGGCGAGTAGCAAGAGCATACAAGCAGTTCTGGCTAGCACCGGTGTAAGAAATAGAAGTAGAAACAGACATAGCACCCTTTTTTTTACGGGAGTAGATCAGGTAGAAATAGGAGCCCTGTTGGCCCAAGAAACTGCTAGATAGGGGTACTCACACTACATAAGCCTGATCTAACCTTAACCAAAATATCTATTACTCTTCTTCTAACACTGACCATAATAACTCTAACCATAGAATCTACAAGAAGAGAAGGTTGGAGCCAACTAGGAACCACTATCCTAGGTTTGGGAACCTATGCTCGAAACCCACTTCTAAACTGAGACCGATGATCACCTAAATACTTGAGTAAGGAAAGCGAACACTAGACGATGAGAAAGAACTCAAACTCCCCCACTTCTTCTGTGGCCACTTGCTACCATCTCTACCCGTAAGCTTAGAAGACCTAAACATCTTCTCTTGCCTTTCGCTAAACTAGAATTGCTTCTTTTTCTCTTCTTCCATTTGTTGCATATACATATATAACCTAGAAATAACCATTTTTTCAATCAACATAGCTTCCTTGCTCTCAAGGACTAACTTATTGTACAATCCTAAGAAAAACTTATGCATCATAGCCCTCATGCTAGAGACCATCTTGGGAGCATACCTTCCAAATTGATGGAATTTCAAGGCATACTCTTGAATGGACATCCTTTATTGCGTCAAGTTCACAAACTCTTTTGCTTTTGCTTTCCTCAACTCTTGAGGAAATAAGCGATCTGAGAAAGCCTCAAAGAAATCCTCCCATAAGGCAAAACTAGCATCACCACCTCTAGACAACTCCCACCCTTCATACCATTAGTATGCTACATCCTTCAATTGGTATAAAGCAAAATCAATGGCCTCAACATTCAAAGAATGCATGATTTTGAAGATCTTCTCTATTTCATCAATGAATCCTTGAGGATCTTCCTCAACCTTCATACCCAAGTAAATAGGAGGGCTCAACCTCATAAATTGTCAAATCTTATGGCCTCAAAGAAAACAAAAGTTGGAGCACCACACTCCGATTGAGTGGGTACTAATTGAGTCAAGATATTGATAGAGAGAAGAAACTCAAAGTTAGTAGCATCCCTTTGAGGTGACAAAATAGGAAGGTCACTTTCATAGTCAGGGTTAGTGGGGACAGGTGGAACCCCACGAAGATGGTCAGATACTGAAGCCCTAGCCTGAGTACAAACTTCAAAACTTGGATGACCTTCGTCCATTGGGCTCTCAAAAGGGTTTGCCCGAGTCTCAGATCTCCTTAAAGGCATCATCTGAAAGATAACAAATAGAAATAAGAGAAATCCAAGACCTTAGACACTATAGATTAAGATTGAAACACAAGAAAGGGAAATATTCCTAAAATGTCTCATATCCCCTCTCTTATAAGTGTGACACACTTCACACCCATAGAAGAGACACTACTTGACACGACATTATGGACACCTAAAAGACCATGAACCTAGTCTCTAATACCAACTTGACATGCCTCGAAACTAGGCCATGTCGTATGGGCACCTCAAGCCCAAGGAATTGAAGATTTCCTCGATTACCCAAGCAAATAATCACATCAATCACAAGGATTGGGTGAATCTTGACGATATAATAAGATCGCAGAAAACATACTACAAGTAATAACTTAAATATGTCTAAAAACTTCATTAGATTCATTAAACTAACTAATATCACCCAAGTCCACAAGCATCCACAATACCTCTATAAAAACCAATGTTTAGAAATATATTTGTAAGGATAAGCCCCCGACAATAGCTAAACCAAGTCAAAGAGAGACTAAGTCTAAAGATAGGAGACCAAGAATAAATGTCTCCTAAAGTAAGTAAGTTGACCACTCCAAAGTCATTGCCGGAACCTCTTTGATAACCTAATTATGGCACAGGAAGAGAAGATGATGCTCCGGTCCCTATGTAGCATGGGGACATAGCATTTGGAGAATGTTAGCGGCTGGAGCGCTAGCATGTCACTAAAGAATAAGGATAAAATAGCATTAGCAATAAACAACAAGTCAATATATTATGTTCAACCATATTTATGACCTTATCCATAGATATAGGTATATCACATGCCAAGAAAGTAAACAATTCTTAACAACATTCTTAAAGCACTCAATCATGAGACATAAAGTGGAGGACTCTGACCGTCCACACTTAGATTCAAATAATTCTTATTAAACATGGGACTTTAACCACCTTCACATGTTTCTTAGATGAAGGAATTTAACCATGTATACACCCATTAATCAAGGGACTCTAACCATATACACATCCATTTAAGTAGGGACTCTAACCGTACAAGTACATTTATCTAGGCATGGGACTCTAACCACATTCCCTTATATAAGTCAAGGGGCTATAAACTCTTGCCGAATTATATAGGGGACTCTACCCCAAGCTATTTCATTTGGCAAGGCACTTCAACCTCAAAATATCTCATAGTGCAAGGAAATTTAACCATAAGCAAATTTTATTAGGTAAGGGACTTTAACCTCAAGCCCTTTTATTAGGTAAGTGACATTAACCTCAAGCCATTATGACTATCATTAGTCGGCATTGGGACTCAAACCCTTTGTCCTTACATTATCATCCAATCAATTCACACATAAGGACTTTAACCCATTTACATAATTAACTATACATGACCACATGGTCCTCATGGGAGCCGTTGTCGCTCAACCATTTCAATAGGTAAAGTCCTTAGCTCAATTCATCATACAATCCAATTTAGGGTCATCAAGACCTTCACAAAAAATTTATATATCATTGGAAATCTTATACCATATTCTTACCACACTTTAGTTCAACACACAATTAAAGTTCATAATCATGTTTAGAGACTAACCCCTTATTAACCATCAATCAACATGGTCATCAATTTTACCATAAATGACTTATAATACCTTTACAATATAATTTAACAACAATTCATACTTATTGAGCCATTTTCTAGTTTAAAAGATCATTAACATAAGACTAGACAATTTACTTAGACATTTTCACAAATATCTTATGTGAATTCCTTTACCAAGGCCATTTTCATAGTATAAATGATCAAATTTAGAGTTACACAAGACTCACATGTTATACCACATATAAAAAACAGCCATATGTGCAAATCATCACGAATAACATGAATAAAAACAAGTCTAAGCAAAGGTAAACATTATTCATCATTAGGCAACAAAACCCTTTTTCATTTAATTTCAAAATCACCATGTACACTTACTAATTCAAGTGTAAAAGACATGTATTTAGAGTTATTCATCAGGGGGAAGAGTTACATGCCTTATATAACTTTATTCACAAAGAGTCTTGACTTCACTTTGTATTTTGAAGATCACCCTTGAAACCCTAGCCTCTAATTCTTCACAAATGAGTTTGAGAGTGTATTTAGGGTGTTTGATCATTGAAAATGGATGTTTAGAAGTCTACAACCACTTATATAGTGAGGGGACTTAGGGTTTTGGGTGTTGGAAATAAACAAAAGTCCCTTAGTTAAAAGATAGAAAATGAGACCATACATGGGTACGACTCACTTAAGGAAGCATACCCTAGGGTATGAGTGGTACCCTAAATCATACCCTAGGCCTCACCTAGGACTCATATACTAGTTAGGGTACATTTACACAACCTAGAATTGTATCCTAAAGTTACGAGTCATGCCCTCACTTTACACTCACCCGTACTAAAACCAGTCCAGTCCAAGTAAAAACCTCAATCTATATGATTGGTCTTGGTATGACTCATACCATAAGGTACGATTGGCTGGAGGTTCACTTGTACCAAGGACAATGAGTAAACCACACCAAACTACCTAGGGTAAGAGAGTGAAGGGATGGTGTATATGACTCATATCCATAAGGTACGACTCATGAACCTAGTCGTACACACCCTATTGATATCACATGATAAAATTTTTCAATGGTTTAAATACTAGGTGTTTCAGATGGTTTCTATCTTGTAGCAAGTTTTGGTTTCTTGTTTTCCTCTTTAGTTGGTGATGTTTGGTTGTCTATTGAGTGGGCAACGAAAAGGAAGCTTGAACTTCTATTGTTCTGTTATGGTTATTGAGTTGGAGATTTTGTTACATTGCTTATTTTTGAGTTTAAATTCTAGGACTTGCCTTCTAGTTTGTGGATATTTCCGCATTAGCTATCCTTATTTATATCCCATTTTTTAGGTTAACTAGTTTGGAATCCATATTTTTTAGTTGACTAGTTCATCACCACAGTAGTAGTTTTGGTGTCAAGTTGAGAGATCTTGGGCTTACCTATTAGGTTTCTTGGGTTGGTCACATGGTGATAATTTGATATTGGTATTGATGTGGAGTTGGTGATACGATTTGACCCGGGGCCTTGTCATAAAGGGCATCCCAAGTCCAATCCAAACTAGAGACCACCCCCATTTCCCATCCCAAACTCCAGCTGCCTACCTTAAGTTGGCTGAATTTTGAGCATATAACAAGAGAGCGTGTTTATCCAATTACAGACTCTAAGATAGGTCTATAACCGAGACCGACCCAACCTAGTCTAACCACTCGAACCCAGCCAAACTATACCATGGTCCAAAACCCTTAACCATGAAAAACCATAAACCAATAACCAAACAATAACAGAGTCCCTGTCCATAAAATAATATAAAAGGATGGAACAGTGTGAAATTACATCAACTGACATCAACCCCAATATCAATTCAAATACTTCGACTGACACAACTACTGCTTCTATCCAATAAAACCCATTGAAGTCACACAAGCATCTAACAAAAATAAAAACAATACTCAATTGGGACATTCCCCCAACTATATCCAAAACCAATATAAATAAAATAACCAAAATATGAAAAGATGTCCATGGTATGAAATGGAAACTTCCGGCGTATGGATGTTGACAACTTCAATCTAATATACGATCTCAAAATTTGATTGCTAAATAGGAGGAGTAGAATGGTCGGTTCCTGCATCATGTGGGGATATATCCGCCCAAGGATGGGATAGAAAGTGAACTCTAGAAAGAAACTCAGGACAATGATAAAACAATGCCATCCAGTAAAACAAAGTAATCCAACGATATGCATAAAAACCATGCATATATTTATGTATAACTATGTGGGGAAATGGATTAGGGATTAGCATGCATTTAAATCCATTAACTTGGGCATGTGTATCTTAACCGTCCTAAAACTACCCGTTTTCTATATGGGTCCAGTGCAACCCCCTAAACGGGCCCTAATACGTGTACCTCATAGGATCATATATTGTTGTAGTGACCAACCCCTCTATTGGTAAACATGAGATTCTAGTATCCTTCCGTTAGACTCGGACCTTCACGGTTAGCTATCACACCTCTCAATTATTGCTAAATTAAAACCATTTCCATCCAACAGAAGCATTAGTCCATTATTATTAACCAAGGATATAAGTAGTGGTATCGTCATACCGACTATAACTTGCAAGTATTTTCCTTATCCAAACCTTAAGACATTAAGGGACTCCCATGTACCCATAGATTACCTTATCAAGTTAACTTGGAGGATTCCCATGTACCTCATAAGTTGTTCATTAACATGTTTACTCACGTGATTCCCTTGTACCCCCACAAGAAAGTTTAATTAACAATAACCATGACCACATAAACTTACCATTTTAACCATCTATATTATAGATGGTTCTAATACAAAACCAAACCAAGCAGTAGTTTCATTAAAAGTCCAAAAATATAGTAAAAGAATTATTAGAGGCATTTTATCAAACATGTAGGGGCATGGTTTTTCCAAAACCAATTTCAATTACCAATTTACCATTCCCATGCAATTAATTGTCCAAACCACTATTAAAACTTGTAAAAACATAATTAAAACCTGGGAAAAAATAACCAAGAATCTTATACCAAAACGCCAACGTATAATTCAAAACACCAAAATTATACAATAATCATACCATGAAAACAATGTATAAATCATACCTTTAATTGGAACTAACAATGAGGGAGGAGTAACTTGACTTAGATTAGAAGCTGATTGAGAGAAATCACCCAAACAACCTCCAATTTTCTCCTTTAGATGAAACCCTAGCCTTTTTTTACCCAAAAAACTTAAAGAGAAATATAGAGTGCTTACGAGAGTTTTCCTAGTCTATAATGATAGAATAATAGGGTAAATAATATCCCAAGTGGTTTAGAAGTCATAGGGCCTTAATATGTTAAGTGGGCAAATGTACAGATTACCCCAAACTTAAACTGTATAAACTCCCTTCAGAGGATACGACTCCCCCATACCAGTTTTACCCTCGAATACGAGTGGTACCCACCACACATACCGTAGGCCTCCTCCATGGACCCAACACTATCAAGCATACTATTTATCCATTCCAAGTCTTACCCTAGCATACAACTAGTACCCTTGAACTGTACCCTTGAAAGAATAGAATCACAAGGGGTTTGAATACTTTCCACTATACGAGTCCATGGTGCGATTCATACCCTGGCTTATGGATTATGGTGAGCCACTCGTACTCATATCAAAGTTAAGTTACTAAGTATCATATTAAGTTAAGGAAACTCCAAAATGAAATGACCCATATTCAACCATACAACTCGTACCAACCCAAGTCGTACCGATTCCAGAAACCAATCCAACCTACCAACCAACATTGTTGAGCATACGACCAAGTCATACTAGTCGTACCCCCCTATACGACTTGTGCCTACTAGTTTTATATTTTCCAAAACCTAGAAATATAGGAAATTTTCTAAGGGTCAAAACCTAGGGTATTTCAATCTCCCCCAGTAGGATCATTCGTCCTTGAAAAACGGGCAAGGTAGGCCAAAAACAAACATAGTCATTTCCATTATCAAAAATTAACCAAAACTTTAACCAAGTTAAGAAACACAGATACAAGGAAATCAATTTTTCATTTAATAAGGATAGAAAATAAAGATGTGTTCAAGAATATTTTCCTTCCATAATAATAGCCAGAAAGAAAACAAATGCCGGTATTTGGAGTTCAAGTACTCTTCCGCTTTCCATGTATCCTCATCCTCTTTGTGGTCCTACTATAAAACTTTAACCGAAGATACATACTTGATTTGCAATTGACGAACCTACCGATCTAAGATCTCAATCGAGATCTCTTCATAAGGCAAATATTCTGAGATATCCAACCCTTAGAAAGGAACAACCAAAGAAGAATCTCCACGACACTTTCTTGACATAGAGACATGAAATGCCATATGGATGGATCTCAAACTTAAGGAAACTCCAATTCAAACCCCAAATTACCAACCCTTCGCAAAACCACATAAGCACAGATATACCTAGGACTGAGCTTTCCCTTTTTAACAAACCGCATTACTTCTTTCATAGGTGATACCCTAAGGAATACCATATCCCAAATGTCAAATTCCAAGTCTCTATGCCTTATATTTGTATAGGACTTTCGACGACTCTGGGAAGCCTTAAGCCTATTTCAAATCACCTTCTCCTTTTTCATAGAATGATAAACCAAGTTTAGACAAAACATATCCATCTCACCAAGCTCAAACTAGCAAATAACAGATCAATACCTCCTACCATACAGTGCCTTATAAGGGGCCATTCTAACCTTAGAATAATATCTATTGTTGTAAACAAACTCTACCAAAGGTATATGCTTAACCCAATTTCCACCATATTCAATCACACATGCGCGAAACATATCCTCTAATATCTTAATAGTCCTTTCTTTTTCCCTTCCATCTACGGATTAAAAGAAGTACTCTGACTCATCTTAGTCCCTAATACCTTCAAAAGTAATGGAAGAAGTGAGATGAAAATTGCATACCATGATCAGAGATAATTGAAATGGGTACCCCATGCAGCTTTACAATATCCTGAAGATACAACTGCGCATAATCCTCAATCAAAATATTAGTCCTTACTGGTAAGAACTGTGTGAAATTTGTCATCCTATCCATGATGAACCAAATCAAATCAAATTGATTTGGAGATCGAGGAAGATCGGCAACAAAATCCATACTAATTACCTCCCATTTCCATTCTAGCAACTCCATTTCCTGATATAATCTACTAGGTCTCATGTGCTTAACTTTAACTAGTTAGCACACTATACACTTGTTCATAAAATCAGTCATATCCCTCTTTATCCCATTCCACCAGTACATCTCCTTAAGATAATAATACGTCTTTGTCGGACCAGAATGGACAACATATCACTATTCATGTACCTCAACCAAAATCCTTTGTACCAAACCATCGATGTCAAGAATGCATAAACTTGCTTTGTACTACAAAGTACCATCAACACTGATCTCAAATTCCATTATATGTTACCCACTTACATCACCCTTGATATTCATCAAGATAGGATCTGGCACTAGCTTCTACTTGATCTCTGCACCAAGAGACGATCGAACTACTTCCTGTAACATCACACCACCATATTCGGAGTCTAGAAGACAGACTATAAAATTAGCCAAGAGGGAATATCCATTACCAACTCCTACTAGTACTTTTCCATATTAGCCAAATTTCCCATGGATAACCTTCTAAGAGCATCAGCAACCACATTAGCTTTACCAAGGTGTTAGTGAAGAGTTATATCATGGCCCTTTAGAAGTTCCAATCATCTCCTCTGCCTGAGATTTAGCTCCTTCTGAGTGAAAACTTACTGTAGACTATTATCATTAAAAAGATGTCCAAGTGCACACTATACAAAAATTGTTGCCAGAATTTCAAAGAAAAAACCACCGCCAAAAGTTCCAAATCATGTGTAAGATAGTTCTTCTCATGCACCTTCAACTTCCTGGAACCATACACAATCAACTTTCCATGCTACGTCAAAAGAAAAAATGGTCCCACTAGAGACGCATAACAATAAACCAGAAATACCTCATTACATTTAGTTAATGTAAAAATCGGAGTTGAAGTTAGCTTATCCTTATACTTCTCAAAACTCCCCATACAAGCTTCCAACCCAAGAACATTTACCTTGTTCTGAGTTCACTTAGATAATGTGGTGTCTATCATCGAGAAACCTTCCACGAACTGGATATAATACCCAGCCAAATCCAAGAAGCTCTGAATATCATTTGGATTCATGGGTCTAGGCCACCTTTTCATCGTTGCAACCTTTTGTAGATCCACTATAATCCACTTACTATAAATAATATAACAAAGAATAGTTACAATATTTAATCAAAACTCACACTTGGAGAACTTGGCATACAATTGCTTCTCTTTAAAGGTCTGCAACATAACTCGGAGTTGATCAATATGATCCACCTCACTTTTAGAATACACCAAGATGTCATCAAAGAACACAATGAAAAAAATATCCAAAAACATCCTAAAAATCCTGTCTATCAAATCCATAAATGTCGCTGGGGTATTAGTCAACCTCAATGTCATAACCAAGAAATCAAAGTGATCATACCGAGTACGAAAATCAATCTTAGGGATATATGCCTCCCTATTCTTAAGTTGATGGTACCCAGACCAAAGATCTATCATTGAAAAAAAAATTGCACCTTACAACAGATCTAACAAGTTGCCTATCCTTGGAAGAGGAAACTAGTTCTTTACCATTAGCTTATTCAATTGCCAATAGTCAATACACATTTAAAGAGAACCATTCTTCTTGAAAAAAAATAAAAATAGTGCACCCTATGTGGATGCACTAGGACGGATAAAACCCTTATCTAAGAGATCCTTAAGTTTCTCCTTGAGTTCTCTCAACTCAGCCGTAGCCATTCTATAAGGAGGAACAAATAAAGTACAAGTGTCTAGAACTAAGTCAATACCAAACTCAATTTCCCTATCTAGAGGAACACCAGGAAGATCATCCAAAAAGACCTCAGGACAATCGTTTACCACCAGGACCGAATGGAAAGAAGGACCTTCCGAGTTTTAATCTTTAACTCATACCAAATGATAGAGACACCCTTTGGAGACTAAGCTCCAAGCATTAAAATAGGAAATAAAACTCCCCCTAGGATCTAGGGAACCACCCTCTCTATAACTGATTCACTAAGGGACCTAAAGATAACCTTTTGGGTCCGACAATCTAAAGATGCATAAAAAAAATGTAACCAATTCATTCCCGGGATAAAATCAAAATACACTATGTCAAGTTCAAACAGATCCATCCAGTTCTTCTTGATACCAGTAGATACCACACACTCCCTATAGAACATTTTAGCAATTGTAAAGTCACCTACTTGGTGAAAACAAAAAAAGTATAAAAAATAACCTCCTGATAAAACCAAAACACACAGCCATATATGGGGTCACATAAGAAAGAGCGGACTACTGATCAACCAAGCAATACACGTCACAAGAAAATTTTTGCAACATATCAATCACAGCATCAGTTTATGCCTTAAATTTCTATCGAGTAGCAAGATCATATAACATATTCTGACCTACGATGGTAGTAGAAGAAAAAATAGAATACTTTAGTATAAGAGCAAAAGATAAGGCCACATGAACCTTACTCACTCCAAGAGCACCCTTAGTGACTGGATAATTTCTGATCATATGGCATGGCAAACCATATTTGAAAGAACTACCACCCTCCCCATCGTAAATACCCCTATACAATGTATTACATACTCAATAAGAAGGGCATACTGAGGCTGACTGAGCCCTACTTTCTTGAGATTGGGCACTCTATGCCCAAAAATTATTGCCACCCTACTGGCGCCTATTATGTGACTACTTCAGGTAAGGAACACTAGCTATAGAGAAGGAACCAGAACACCCCAACTTTTTCTTTGGCCACTTACCACCATCCTGACCACTATTCTAATGAGCACCACCCTATTTAGATGGACTAGACTTCTTACTATTCCTTTCACCAAAATCAACCTACTTCCTCTTTCTTTCTCCAACTGTAGCATATAAACAACCAATCTAGGAATATCTATGTACTTTATCACTAATACAATCTTTCTTTTAAGGATTAAATCCTATGATATTCCAAAAGTGAAATTTCTCATTTTGTCCCTTATGTCAGACAACAATTACGGAGCATACCTAGATAGCTAAACAAATTTCAAGCCATATTCCTTGACAGAAATCAGTCCCTACTTCAGATTGACAAATTCCTTCGCCTTTGATAAGCATTCTAGATAAGCATTGGAGAAATTCTCCCTCAAAGACAACTCCTCAACATCACCCCTTTCTCATTCCATTCCTCGTACTATCAGAACGCTATATTTTTTAGCTGATAAGCAGTAAAATTCACCCCTTCCATATTCATGGCTTCATTACCCTGATGATTTCTCTATTTAATACATGAAACTTTGAGGATCCTCTTTTACCCTCACACTAGTAAAAGTAGGAGGATTCATTTTCATAAATTGGCCAACCCTTGTGGCCTTAGAAAATTAAACCTCATGCACCCCGCTCAGCTTGAGCTACAACAACTTGAGCAATAATAAAATTAATTGGCGAAATTCTACATTAGTCATCACACCTTGAGGAGGACTAGTAGTAATTGGTGGGACTCCAAAAATATCAGGGATTAGACCTCTAGACCGAATATGGATCACTTGAGTAGTATGTGTCCCATCAATATTATCCCCAGTGGACAGAAGAATTACCTTGCATCTAAGATTATCAAGGCATAATCTACAAGAAAATAAAAAGGAATTACAAAGGACCTTATACCATAGAAATTAAAATAGAATACCAAGAAAGTGAAACATTCCTAAATGCTTTCTAGCCTCTCCCTTATGATTGTGGCACGCTATACACCCTTAAAAGAGAATCTACACAACACTGCTTGTTGACTCCCATTTGACCTTGAACCTTAAGATCTGATACCGACTTGACTCGACCCGACCCGAGGCCTTATCATAATGGGAATCTAAAGTTCAACTAAGATCGGAGACCACATCGTTACCTAACCAACCTCCAGTCGTTTGTCCTGAGTTGGCTGAATTTTGAGCATATAACAAGCTAGTGTATTTATCCAATTACATACTCTGGGATGGGTCTATAACTGAGACCAATCCAACAAAGTCCAAACGCTTGAAACCGATCAAACAATACTATGATCCAAAGCCCTTTACCAAAACAAACCATAAACTAAATACCAAAAAATAACAAAGTCCCTGTCCATAACCTAATATAATAGGATGGAACAGCGAGAAATTCAGTCAACCTGCATCATCCCTAATTCCAATGCCAATACTAAGGCTGACACCACTACCGATCCCGGCTATACCAACCCATTGTAGTCACACAAGACTCTAAAAAAAGCTAAAATAATACTCGATTAGGACATGCCCCCAACCATAGACAAAACCAATAAGCATAAATTAGATAAAATATAAAAAATGTCCATGATATGAAATAGAGCCTTCCAGAGTATGAAAGCTTCCACTTCAATCTAATAGTTGATCCCAAAATTTTATTGCTAAGTTGGAGGAGTAGAGTGGTTGGTTCCTGCATCTCGTGGGGATATAGACACTCAAGGATGAGTTAGTGGGTGAACTCTAGTAAGAAACTTAGGAGAAGGATAAAATAATACCATCCATTAAAACAAAGTAATCTAACCATATGCACACAAACCATAGATATATTTATATAAAACCATGCTAGGAACGGGAATCGGGTTTAGTATGCATTTAAAAACATTAACCTGGGTATGTGTAGCATAACCATCCTAAAACCACCCACGAGCTATATGGGTCCAGTATAACCCTTTGAACGGGCCCCAATACGTGTAGCCACATGAATTAGAGATACCTTAAGTGTAGGGGATTGATTAGTATCCTTCGCTCTCCGTGATACATATGTATAGTGTACTTAGAGGATTCCCATGTACCCCATAGTATCATATCTGGTTACTATGACCAACCCCTCATGTCGGCAAGAATGAGTTTCTAGAGTCCGTCCATTGGAATCGCATCTTCATGGTTAGCTATCACTCCTCGCCATTATTTGCCAACTAAAACCATTTGCATCCAACCAAACCATTAGTCCATTATTATTAACCAAGGCTATAAGTAGTGGTATCATCATACCAACAAAAAATTGCAATAATTGTCCTTATCCAAACCAAAAGAGGTTAAGGTATTTCTATTTACCCATAGATTACATTATCAAGTTAACTTGGAGGATTACCATATACTCCACAATTGTTCAATCATTATATTTTCATGGAGGAATCCCTTGTACCCCACCATTTGTTCATTAACATGTTTACTTTGGGGATTCCCTTATACCTCACAAGAAAGTTTAACTAACCATGACCATGACCACCTAACTTTATAATTTTTACCATTTATATTATATAGGATTCCATTACCAAACCATACCATGCAATAGTACCATTAAAAGTACAAAAATATCGTAAAGCATTATTATAGGCATTTTATCAAACATGTTTAGGGCATGAGATTTCAAAAACCATTTCTAATTACCAATTTATCATTCCTATGCAATCAATAATCCAAACAACCATTGATATATGTACAAATATAATTAAAACATGGGAAGACCATAATCAAGCATTTAATACCAAAAACCCAATAAATATTTGAAAACACCAAAACCATACAATAATCATGCCATGAAAAAATTGTATAAATCATTCCTTTAATAGGAACTAACAATGTGGGAGGAGTTACTTGCCTTCGATTAGAAGATGATGGAGAGAAATCACCAAAAAAAGCCCCAAATTTCTCCTACAGATGAAACCCTAGCCTTTTGTGATACGCTGAATTATTCTTAGTTAATTTCATCTCCTATTTGTATTCATACGAGGATTAAATCCTGAAAATTTCACCAAGTGAAGAGGAATTAGTCATTTTTAAGGATCTTTAACTTCAAGGATTTTTAAATTTGTCTTCCTGACCATGATATGTTGGTTTTTGAGTAATTTCATGTTTAGGGGTGTAAGGAACATGCCTCGAGAAAGTTTTGGATTTTTTGGACGAGGATTGGGTCATGTTTGGATCATGATTCTAGTAGCTCATCGCGATAGCATCGCATAACGGTTGTTATAGAGATAGAGCCCTCATCGCATCGCGGTGACCTAGTAATTTGTATTCCAGATATGAATTTAAATGTCTAAGGGGAAACTGTGTCTTTTCCCCTCAACCCAATTCGTAAATTCATGACCTAAAGCTTCTGTTAGGGAATTATTTACCCATCTTCTCCAATTTCCTCACGAAAATAAACCTATTCCTCCCCCAAGACAATCTAATTCCATCACTTTATCACTAAGAAAATCAAGAATTCAAGTTCTACAATCCAATAATATTCAAGAAAGCATCAAGATTGGTGTTTCTCTTTCTAGCTTAAGGGTGTAAGGTATGTGTGATATTCATCCACGGGCCCTTTTTCACATATAGAGTCCAAGAATCCCTTTTTATGTTTTAAATTATGAATTTGACTTGATTAAGTTGAATTATGCCCATAAACATCTTTATAATTTGATTTCAAGTTATGATTGCACGTGTTTTCTATGGAAGGATCCATTACATGTTTTGAATATTGAACTCTTGCCATTTAAAAACTTAATTTATGGTTTTAGTATTGTATCTATGTTATTATCACGTGATTTACCAATTCGCATTCTTAAATTCATGACTCTTATGTGTTTGATGAAATGCCTAAGTATTGGATTTTTAACAATGATTCCCTACTATGGTATCAACACTTTTGTATGTCCATATTGTTATTTCCTTTCAGTGCTGGAGGGTTATCAACATGTGATTCTTAGCTGTTTACATAATTTAGTATCTTCAGAATTATTTGAGATATACCATGAGCATTATCATTCAGTCAGTTATTATAATTAGATGTTTGTTCAGTTAAGCTTAGCTCAGTCCGTTAAACAGTTTCATTAAGTTGAGAATAAGATTCAGCACCGAGCAAACCCAGGGATGGGGAATTCCTTCTAGTTTAGTGTTTAACCCTTAGTAGCAATCGTTGAGTTATAAAACTAAGTAGCCAGTATAGGTTTGAGATGTCTTCCTACGAGCTTAGGGTTTACACATATATCTGGAGTTTCCTTCCAGTATAGGGTTACTCATTTGTCCTCTGGTACACTAGTTTCGTAGATCCACATATCCAGTGTTAGTAACTATTGCATGGTACTAACACCCTTCCAACTTGGGTTATAGGTTGGACCCTAATTAGCTCTGATTGGGGAATGTTAGTTAGATGATACCTCCTACAGTCTCAGTTCAGTGTTCAGTATAAAATTTAGTTTAGGTTTGCTTGACCATAGCATACATACTTCCAGTTATTCAATTATTAGATTTAAGTAATTCTATTTACAAATTATTTCAGAAACATTATATGCTTGGTCTTTCATTCTCAGTAATTTAGTTTTCATGCATGTATGCTCAATTATCTCATGCTATTCAGTTAGTCATTACTTCATGCACAGTTAACCCATGCATTTCAGCCTAACCTCATCTCAAATAATAGTATATTCAAAGTACTAATTGCATAATTTTCGTCGCGCTATGATGTCTTATATCATAGGTTCAGACACTCAGTTTCCTGACCATGCTTAGATAGTTCAGTATTATAACAATAGCAGTAGTGATGAGTCCTTATCCTTCGAGTAAAAGTTTATTATTCATTTAGTTATTTCAGTATTCCTTTATTACGGTTAGTTGGAGTTTGTTGGGGGTTGGTTAGATCAACTCCACAATCAGTCAGTTAGAGGCTTTTCAGACATTTAATCAGTCATTTAGTTTTATCATCTTTATCAGTCTAGACAGATGTTTTCATACTTGTGAATTCAGTAGTATTTTTAGTATCTAAACCTTATGGCCTTATTAGTTATTTTCCGGACATGTCTATTGTCATTATATTAGTTAGTGCTCACAGAAGGTACCAGCTCTTGGATTAGCATGTGGTCACTTTTGATCGTAAGCATCATTGTCGCAACTAGGGGGTAGCCTCGAGTCATGACACCTTTTTTTACTAAAAAGCCTTAGTGAGAATTATAGAGTGTTTAAGATAGTTTTATAAGTGTTTAATGATAGAATAATAGGGTAAATAACCCCCCAAGTGATTTAAAAGTCATGAGGCCTTAATAAGTTAAGTGGAGAAATGTCCAGATTACCCCAAACTAAAACTGCAGAAAATCCCATCAGAGGATACGAATCTTCCATACTAGTCGTACCATTCAAAATGAGTGGTACCCACCACTCGTACCCTAGGCCTCCTCCTTGGACATAATACTATCCAACATACAATTTATCCCAACCAAGTTATACCCAAGGATACGATAGGTACCCTTGACCTGTACCCCCGGCGGAATAGAATTTCAACAGGTTTGAACACCATGCACTTTATGAGTCTATGGTATGACTCGTATCCGGGCTTATGGATCATGGTGAGCCACTCGTACTCATATCCAAGTTAAGTTACTAAGTCTCAAATTAAGTAAAGGAAAAAAACAAACCAAACGACCCGTATCAAACCATAAAACTCAACCAACCCAAGTTGTACCCATTCCAGAAACCAATCAAACATACCAATCATCACTTCTGAGCATACGACCAAGGCATACCACTGTACCCTATTATACAACTGGTACCCACCAGTCATATATTGTCCAGAACAAATCTAGGAAATTTTCTAAGGGTTAAAACCTAGGGTGTTTCAATATACCCCACTAGAATCATTCGTCCCTGAATAACAGATAAGGTAGGTCAACCACAAATAGAGTCATTTCCATTATCAAATATTAACCCAATCTTTAACCAAGTTAGAAAACACAGATACAAGGAAATAAATTTTTTCTTTAATAAAGAGAGAAAACAAATACGTGCTCAAAAATACATACCTTCCGCATGAATATCCGTAGCAGAAAACCAATGCAGATATTTGGACTTTATGTCCTCTTCCACTTCCTATGTAGCCTTTCCACCTTGTGGTCCCGCCAGAGAAGTTTAACCAAGGTTATATCCTTGGTCCGTAACCGACAACCCTACTGATCTAAGATCTCATCCGAGATCTCTTCATAATACAAAGAATCCAATATATCTAACCCTTGCAAAGGAACAACCGAAGAAGGATCACCAAGGCACTTCCTCAACATAGAGACATGAAATGCCGATTGGATGGACCTCAAAGTAGAAGCAAACTCCAATTCATACCCCAAATTACCAACCCTCCGCAAAACCATATAAGGACCAATATACCGGGGCCTGAGCTTCCCTTTTTTTACCAAAATGCATTAATTTCTTCATGAGATATACCCTTAGGAACACCCCATTACCAACCTTAAACTCCAAGTCTCTACGACATATCTGCATAGGACTTTTGGCAACTTTTGTAGACTTAAACCTATCTCAAATTACCTTCACCTTTTTCATTGCCTGATAAACCAAGTCTAGACCAAACATATTTGTCTCACCAAGCTCACGCCAGCCAATAGGAGATCAGCACTTCCTACCATACTATGCCGCAAAAGGGGCAATTCCTATACTAGAATTATAGTTATTGTTGTAAGAAAACTCTACCACAGGTAGATGCAGAACCCAATTGCCACCATAATCAATCATATGTGTGAAGCATATCCTCTAATGCCTGAATAGTCCTTTCTACTCTCCCATCCATCTGTGGATGATAAGTAGTACTCAGACTCATCTTAGTCTCCAATTCCTTCTAAAAAGACCACCATAAGTAAGATGAAAAATGTGTACTATGTTCAAAGATAATCGAAATAGGCACCCCATACAGCTTCATAATCTCTTAAAGATACAACCGTACATAATCGTAAGCCATAAAGTTAGTCCTCACTATTAAGAAGTGAGCAGACTTTATCAACCTATCCACGATGACCCAAATCAAATCAAATTAATTCCAAGATTGAGGAAGACCAGTAACAAAATCCATATTGACTACCTACCATTTCCATTCAGGATAATTAATTTCTTGATACAACCCACCAGGTCTCATGTGCTCAACTTTAACTTGTTTGCACACCTTACACTTGACCACAAAATCAGTCATACGTATTTTCATCCCATTTCACCAGTACATCTCCTTGAGATCATGATACATCTTTGTCAAATTGAGATGGACAACAAGCAAAATTCACGCGCCTCAGCCAAAATCATTTGTCGTAAACCATAGACTTCAGGAACGTATAACCTTTCTTGGTACCGCAAAGTACCATCAACATTGATCTCAAATACCATTACCCTTTGACCGCCTACATCACCCTTGTTCTTCATCAAGATAAGATTTAGCACTTGTTTTTTCTTGAAATATGAACTTAGAGACAATCAAACAACTTCCTGAAAAATCACACCACCATCCTCGGAGTTGAGAAGACAAACCCAAAGATTAGCCACCCAGTGAATATCTGTTACTAATTCTCGCTTCTCTTTTTTCACATGAGCCAAATTTCCCATGGATAACCTGCTTAGAGCATCAACAACCATGTTAGCTTTAACTGGGTGGTAGTTAAGACTCATATCATCGTCCTTGAGAAGTTCCAATTATCTCCTCTGCCAAAAATTTAGCTTCTTCTAAGTGAACACATACTGTAGACTCTTATGATCAGAAAAGATGTCCACGTGCATACCATACAAATAATGCTGCCAGATCTATAAAGAAAAAATCACTATCAAGAGTTCAAAATAATGAGTAGGATAGTTCTTCTTATGCACCTTCAATTTCCCAGAAGCATAGGCGATTACCTTCCCATGCTGCTTTAAAACTCAGCTGAGTCCCACCCGAGATGCATCACAATAAACCAAAAATCCCTCATTGCCTTCAGGTAATGTCAAAATAAGAGTTGAACTTATTTTATACTTAAGCTTCTCAAAACTACCTTCAAAATCATCTGACAAAGAAAACTTTACCTTTTTTTGAGTCAACTTAGTCAATAGGGTAGCTATCATCGAGAAACCTTCCACAAACAGAGTATAATACCTAACCAAACCCAAGAATCTACGAATATTGGTTCGATTCGTGGGTCTAGGCCACCACTTCACCACAACAACCTTTTGTGCATCAACCATGATCCCCTCACTAGAAATAATATGACCAAGAAAAGTTACAGCTTTCAACCAAAACTTACACTTGGAAATCTTGGCATATAATTATCTCTCATTCAATGTCCGTAAAACAACCCATAGGATATTAGCATGATTCACCTCACTTTTAGAATACACCAAGATGTCATCAATAAAAACAATAACAAAGAGTTCTAAAAATTGTCTGATAACCCTGTTATCAAATCTATAAATGTTGCCAGGGCATTACTTTAACCCAAATGACATAACAGGAACTTAAAGTGACCATACCGAGTATGAATAGCCATCTTAGGGATATCCACCTCCTTAGTCTTATGTTAATGGTATACAGACCAACGATCTAACTTAGAAAAAATTTGGCACCTTGCATCTGATAAAAAAAGTCGCCTATCCTTGGAAGAGGATACTTGTTCTTAACAGTTACCTTATTCAACTCTCGATAGTCAATGCACATCCAAATGGAACCATCCTTCTTGCGCAAGAATAAAATTGGTGCATTCCACGGGGATTCACTAAGATAAATGTAACCTTTATCTAAGAGATCCTTAAGTTTCTCCTTGAGTTCTTTCAACTCAGCCAGAGCCATACTATAAGGAGGAATATATATTGGACGAGATTCTAGAACCAAGTCAATAACAAACTTAATCTCCATATCATGAGGTACACGAGGAAGATTATTTGAAAAGACCTCAGGAAATTAGTTTACCTCCAGGACCGAATAGAAAGAAGGACCTTTTGAGTTTGAATCATTCACTCGGACCAAATGATAGAGACACCCTTTGGAGATTAATCTCTTATCTCTAAGGTAGGAAATAAACCTCTCCTTAAGAGCTAAGGAACCACCCTTCTACTAGAAAACTGTTTCACTAGGGAACCTAAAGACAACCTTACGAGCCTAAAAATCTAAGGATGCATAGTAAGAGTGTAAGCAAAAATAGCACCCTTTGGTATAGAAGCAGAAGATGAGGCAAACAGAGCCTTACAGTACCCAGAGAACCCTTATCGACCGAATGATTTCTCAACATATGGACTGGCTGACCACAATTGAAACATTTGTACCTCCCTTATCGCAGATACTTTATGAAACCTACCATAGAATCGACAAGGAAGACATGATAAGGCCAACTGTACCCTACTTTGATTTTATTGCATAGCCTTTATCGGGAAATTATCACCACCCTGCTGACGCCTATCACTCGACTACTTTGATTAAAGAGCACTAGCTGTAGAGAAGGAACCAAAACTCTCCCACTTCTTTTTTGGATACTTATCGCTATCCCCAACACCTTAATAATGAGCACCACCCTATATACTAAGCCTGCTTTCTCTTTTTTCCTCTACCCGTTGCATATGAACACCCAATCTAGAAGTATTTATGTCCTTGATTAGCAATGCAGTCTTGATTTTAAGGATCAAATCTAGAGATAGTCTAGAAGTGCACTTTTTCATCCTGGACCTCATGTCAAACACCAATTCCAAAGCATACCTTGACAACTAATGAAATTTTAAGGAATATCCTTGACACACATCTTTCCCTGCTTCAAATTTACTAATTTCTCTGCCTTTACTTTTCTCAGCTCCTGAGGAAAGAAATAGTCCAGAAAAGCATTGAAAAAAGTCTCCCACAAAGATGAATCCTCAATGTCACCCCTTGCCTCATCCCATTCCTTATGTCATTGGTACGCTACATCTTTTAGCTGATAAGTAGCGGAATCCACCCTTTCTTTATTCGTGGCCTGCATTAACCTTATGATTTTCTCTATTTCATCCAGGAAACCCTAAGGATCCTCCTTCACCTTCGCAATAGTAAAAGTAGGAGGATTTATTTTCATAAAATAACCAACCCATATGGCCTCAACAGATGGAAAAACAAATGCACCCCACTCAGCCTGAGCAGTAACCAAATGAGCAATAAAATGAATCGATTTGCATAATTATGCATTAGTCACCTCACATTAAGGAGGACTAGTAACAACCGATTGAACTCTCAAAATATTAAGGACTAGACCCCAAGACTGAGTATGGATCCCCTGAGTAGTACTTGTCCTATCAATATAATCCCTAATTGGGATAAAAGAATTAACTTATGTCTTAGATCGTTGAGGCATTATATGAAAGAAAAAAAATAGGAATTAGAAAGAACCTTAGACCATACATCTTGAAATAAAATACTAATAAATTGAAATATTCCTAAATGCCATGTAGCTCTTCCTTATGAGTGTGTCACGCTACACACCCATAAAAAGAATCTACTCTACATGGCTTGTGGACTTCTATTTGACCATGAACTTAAAGATTTAATACCAATTAGACATGACCCGACCAAGGGGCTTGTAGTAAAGGGCATCCCAAGTCCATCTCAGATCGGAGACCACCCCAGTTACCCAACCCAACCTTCAGTCGCCTACCCTAAGTTTGCTGAATTTTGAGCATATAACAAGATAGCATATTTATCTAACTACAAACTCTAGGATAGATCTATAACCGATACTGACCCAACCGAGTTCAATCACCCAAACACGACCTAACTATACCATTAATCAAAACCCTTAACAAAACCAAACCATAAACCAACAACAAAAAAATAACAAAGTCCCTATCCATAACATAATATAAGAGGATAGAACAGTGAGAAATTCATTCAACAGGACATAGGCCCAATGTAAATATTAATACTAAGGCTAACACCACCATCGATCCCGCCTATTCCAACAAATAGTAGTCACATAACCCTCTAACCAAAATAAAAACAATACCTGGTTGGGATATGCCCCCAACCATAGCTAAAACAATATCCATAAAATACCCAAAATATGAAAAGTTGTCCATGATATAAAATAGAGCCTTCAGATTTATTAAAGCTCACCACTTCAATCAAATAACCATTCCTAAAATTGGATTGCTAAGCAAGATGAGTAGAATAGCCAGTTCTTATATCACTTGGAGATAAAGCCACCTAAGGATTAGTTAGCAGGTGAACACTAGCAAGAAACTCAAGCTAAGTATAAAATAATTCCATCCAGTAAAATAAAGTAATACAACCATAAGAACACAAACCCTACATATATTTATATATAACTATGCTGGGAAAGGGAACCAGGTTTAGCATGCATTTAAAACTATTAACCTAGGTATGTGTAGCTTAACCATACTAAAACCACCACAGACTATATTGGTCTTGTGTAACCCTCTGAATAGGCCCCGATGAATGTACAACACAAACTGTAGATATCATAAGAGTAGAGGGTTACCAAGTACCCTTCCTTCTCCATGATACATATGTACTGTGTACTTAGAGAATTCCCATGTACCTCGTAGTATCATATATGGTGTCTATTAATAACCCCTTATATCAACAAACAGGATCTTCTACTATCCGTCCATTAGAATCGTACCTTCACAATTGGATATCACACCCCGCCATTATTGCCTAATTAAAATGATTTCCATCTAACCAAACCATTAGGATGTTATAATTAACCAAGGCTATAAGTAGTGGTATCGTCATTCAGACTAGAACTTGCAAGTATTATCCTTAGACAAACCTTAAGAGGTTAAGGAATTTCCTTGTACCCATAGATTACATTATCAATTTAACTTGGAGGATTCCCATGTACCCCACAAGTTTTCAATAATTATATTAGATTTAGGGAATCCTTTGTACCCTATAAGTTGTTCATTAATATGTTTACTTAGAGAATTTCCTTGTACCTAAAAGGAAGTTTAATTAACCATAAACACGAACACCTAACCTTACAATTTTAACAATTTATATCATATAGGGTTCCACTACCAAACCATACCATGCTATAGTTCCATTAAAAGTCTAATAATATATTAATTCACTATTATTGGTATTTTATCAAACATATTGGGGGCATGGTGTTTCCAAAACTAATTCCAATTACCAATTTACCATTACCATGTAATAAATTGTCCAGACAACCATAAAAATATGTAAAAACATTATTAAAATATGGGAAAACCATAACCAAACATTTAATACCAAAACCCCAACATATATTTGAAAACACCAAAATAATACAATAATCATAGCATGAAAAATTTATATAAATCATGACTTTGATTGGAAATAACAATAAAGGAGTATATTATGTTAGATTAGAAGATGATGGAGAGAAACAACCCAAATAAGCCCCAAATTATTGCTCCAGATAAAACCCTAGCCTTCATTTACCTAAAAGCCTTAGAGAGAATTATAGTGTTTAAGAGAGTTTTATAAGTATTAAAGAATTGAATAATAGGGAAAATAACATACCAAGTTTTTTAGAAGTCGCAGGGACTTAATCGTTTAAGAGTGCAAATGTCCAGATTACCCCCAACTTAAACTACATAAAATCGCATTAGAGGATAAGACTCTCTCATACCATTCGTACCTTCCAATATGAGTGGTACCTACCACTCATACCATAGGCCTCTTCCTTGGACACAATATGGTCTGACATATGATATACCTAGACTATTTATTACCCAAGAATACGACTAGTAACCTTGACTCATACTCCTGGCAGAATAAAATCACAAGAGGTTTGAACACTGTCCAGTATACGAGTCCATGATACAACTTGTACCCTGGATTATGCCTCATGGTAAGACACCTGTACAAAAATCTAGGTTAAGATACTACGACTCAGATTTAGTGAAAGAAAAATCCAAACCAAATAATCCATATCCAATCACACGACTCATATAAATCCAAGTTGTACCTATTCCAGAAACCAGTCCAACCCATCAACCATCACTGGTTAGCATATGAAAAAGGCATACCACTTGTACCCCATTATACTACTTGTACCCATCAGTCATATATTTTATTGAACCTAAAAATACAGGAATTTTTCTAAAGGTTAAAACCCAGGGTGTTTCAGTTGGATACGTCATTCTTATGGTGATTTGGTTCTTGTTCTAGTGCACTTAATAAGGGTGGAGATAGGTTATCTTTCCTATGAACACTTTTTAAATTGTAAGGTTAGGTATTCATTGCTGAGATAAAGTATTGGATTGTCTAGTTTTAGGAAAAGAGTTCACTTTTTTGAGTTGTTAGATTCTTGGATATCACTAGTGCTCGTTGCATTTTTGGTGAGTTGTTGGGTATGCATTAATAACTCTATACTCTTAGGATTTCTTATGTTTTTAGCCTAAGGTTTATACTCTATTATAGTTTTGGTTCTGAACTATATTTCAATTTCAGCTCTAGCATGATCCAATAAGATATGTTAGCTCATGGATAGTGAGGGTGAGTTGGGTGTTTTCCCTTTGTTTAGGTTGGGAATTTTGACTCTTTAGAATGGATGAATGCTTACTTGTCTACAATATTGGTGTGGATAGTTGAGATTGGTGATTTAGCATTGGTGTTGAGATTTAAACAGGGACTTAGATATTGAGTGCATCCTTTAATTTTAGATTTGTCTCTATTTGGGTTTCACCTACAGGATAGTTAAACTTACTCTTAGTTATCGATTAGGTCATCTTCAATTTGGAGAGGGTTATGGTTTATATATGTCGGATGACTGCCCGTTGGCTCTTGATGATGTTTTCTTCTAGACTTGTCCATATTTCTATATTTCATTGGAATTTTAGATTTTCTACTCACCAGGAGTAGTGTACTCAAGATGAGCTTATCGTGGTTTCATCCATAATTGGTGGGATATATTGGAATGAATCATTTGGTTCTATGAGTTTGTGCTTTGGACTCCTAACTATCTATTTTGAGGGTTATTTAGGATGGTTGTAGCCTCGATAAGAGATTGTAGGCTTTGGTTATCACTATTTGTCTGCCCAGATAGCACCCTATGGGTTAATCTTATGTTTTTCATTATGGATTATCACTAGCTCACTTTTGTTCTTTGATTTTAGTGTTATTAGTTTGTGTGGATTGGACTCAAATGAACTTATGTTTGTTTTGGAATGTATAGCAGGTTTTGTAAGGCATAAAGAAGGTTATAATGAGATGTTAGAGTTGGTTTCATAATACATCCCTTGGATTTTCCTTTGGCTTGGTTAACACTTCCCTTGGTTATTTTTGTATTAGTATGGTATTAGTGTGTTATGGTTTGGATTTGTGATCATTAGTGTAATGAACCTCCTAGTCATTTCCTCAATTTGTTTGCATTTCTAGTATTTCGAGCCTTTCTATAGCGGTTATAAGTTCTTAAGATTTGTCAGAACTTTTGGTTCCCTATTATAAGTTCTTATGATTTGTCAGAACTTTTGGTTTAGTTTGATCTTGGATTATGAAACTGACCATGAATTCCTTATTATTCCTTGTAGGCTATCCTTGGCTACCTGACTAGATCTGTTTAGTGTTTCTTTTAGTGAGATAAAGTATTGGTTTAACAATAAAGAGTTGTCATTTAATTTAAGCTAGTCCTTGAAGCAACCTATAGATTTATAATTATCTTCATGGTTGATGTGATAGTTGATGAAATAACTAATGCAATGAAAGTGAATTTTATAGTGAGCCATTATCACGGAAATTATTGAACTATAGAAGTGATAACTTTGAGGAATATTATCAATTTGTGGAATCATTGAAAGGTTTTTCTTCTTAAACCATGAATTCCTGAAATCTTGATCGTGATTTGAAGTATTGATATAACACTCATGCTATGTCCTAAAGTATAGATCCACTAAAACTTGTACTTAAACTACTACCATCACACCTAGATTATCTATTTTTTAGTGAGAATAACACCTTACCAATTATCATTGTGGGAAATTTGATTCCATGGAAAGTTGAAGCATTGAAGGTTGTGGTAAGAAGATAAAATGAGGCTATTATTTTGACCATAGACGATATTATTGGGATTGGACCCGATATTTTCACCCATAAGATAAACTTGGAATATGGTTTCAAATCAACTGGTGAACATCAATACAGGATGAATCCACCTATGCAAGACTTTTTAAATAAAGAGATAACAAGTGGCAAGATGTAGGTGTTGTGTATTTGATCTTAAAAAGCACATGGGTAATCTCAATTAAATGTGTTCCTAGGAAAGGTGGTATCATGGAGGTCCTCAAACAGGGGAGGATGTAGCATTATGAATGAGGGTTCTCGGGAATGCCCAAGCATTTTTGTTTACTTTGTAAGTATATTAAAAATATATTAAATATATAAGAATTATAAGTGAGGAACCCATAAATAGATTTTTTAGTTGGCTTATTGGTTCAACAAGGGCTTGAACAAAATGTCTCACATGCTATACCGCAGTTTGAATCCCCTTGAAACATTTTTATTTTATTTGGAACCAACAAACATAAAATCCTGGATTCACCTCTATCCTCAATGATGACAATATAATTATTTCTATTCGTCCGATCACGAGAGTAGAATTCATGAATAGATCAACAGCACTTCCCTACGCTTTTTATGTATCAGATTCTTTATAGACTAGAAAGAAAACGTTGGTATTTCTTCCTCAATGAATACATTGTCTATATTAAAATTTCAATATCCCCTAAAGATCAAGAAAAAAAGTACCTTCACATGTCCTTAAGGAAACTTTACTTTCAAGAGCATGGCCTTTGGTCTATGCGATGAACCAACTATATTTCAATGGTGTATGCGTTCTATTTTCTCAAACATGGTGAAGGTATTTATGGATGATTTCTTGATTGTTTTTTTATATATTTGAGGATTTTCTTGAACATTTAAATAAGGTACTTGAAAGATGTATCACAAACAATCTTGTCTTGAATTGGGACAAATGTCATTTCATAGTGAAAGAAGGGATCGTCCTTGGACAAAAATTTTAGGCTAGGGAATTCAAGATGATAAAACTAAAGTTGAGTTTATATCTACACATTTTCCTCAAATATCTATAAAAGGCATGGGAAATCTTCTTGGTCATGTGGGTTTTATAGGATGTTCATCAAAGATTTCTCCAAGAGTTCTTATCCTATGTGAAAACTTCTTAAGAATGAGGCAGAGTTTGAGTTCGATGGATAATGTATAAGGTCATTTAACTGCCTCAAGGGAAAACTTGTTTTGGCTCCCACTATTGTTTCCCAAATTGGTTACAACCTTTCTAGCTCATGTGTGATGCAAGTGGATTTGCACTAGGAGTAGTTCTTGGTCAAAGAAAGAAAAACTTTTTCTCATATATATTACGATAGTAAATCATAATAATGCACATAGAACTACACCATTACAAAACAAGAATTAGTAGTAGTTGTCTATAGGTTTAAAAATATGTTGGTTTATTTAATAGGAATGAAGGTTGTTGTGCGAACCGATAATACTTCCTGGTAATATATTATACCAAAGAAATCAGCCACGTAAAGGTTGATACAATGGATCTTGCTTGTACAAGAATTTAAATTTAAGATCAAACATTAAAATGGATGTGATAATCAAGTGACAGATAGATTGTCACCCCTTGTGCTAAATGATATGAGGATGAAGGAATTGGAGATCAATGATGAGTTTCTCGATAAGCGTGTCATGATTTTCTTGTGAAAAATATTGCTGGGTACGTGAATTTTGTAAATAATATAGTTTGCGGAGCAATCCTTGATTACTTGAGTTATGCTCAAAAGAAGAAGTTTCTCTAGGATTTGAGAAGACATTATTGGAATGATCTCTACATTTTTAGGAGTGTGCGAATGGTGTTATTCATCATTATATTCTGGAAGAATAGATGCGTCCTATCCTTGAGTCATACCATTCATCACCGGTTGATGGCCATCATGGTGGTGTACGCACAATATCAAAAGTTCTCCAAAGTGGTTTATATTATCCAATATTATATCGTTATTCAAATTAGTTGGTGAGCGTGTGCTAGAATTTTCAAACTCAAGGAGGGATCACCAGGCGACATGAAATTCCCTTAAAAATAAGAATGTGCAATACCCCGCATGTTTCTAAGCTAGGAGACGAACCATTTTTCCTACATATGAAATCTCCTATCTTGTGATTCCTACTTGAGTACATGAATTACAATGAGTATCCTAGAAATAAGATAGCTTATGATGCATTAAGCAAGTTCATATGAGTCACTTAAGGTAATACAAGCTAAGAGTTTTTGAATCCATCAAGTTTTAGTGTTTGATTTCATAAGGGTCATATTTTAATAAGTATAACTAGATGTTAATGTGTTATTTGTTCATATTTCAACACACCAAATTATATATAATCTAATTAGCTTTCCAACGATACCAATTTCATCAAAATCCGACATCCGAGCTAGGAGTTATGGCTTTGCAAAGTATAGTGCGTCGCCTAACCAATCGCACATGGCCACAGGAAAGCATATGTGATAGCATATGCGGCGCCTATTTAAATATAGGCGATAGAATATGTGTCACCTATGTATATATAGGCGATATCATATGCGGAACCTGCGTAAATTTAGGCGATATCATATGCGGCGCCTATGTAAATATATGCGATATCATATGCGGCGCATACCTTATGGTTTCAAGTGACTTAAACACTCTGTTTTGAGTTATTTTTAGGGTAATTTATTCTTTTAACACTCCTTACACGTCCCTAAACTTAACCCTACAAAATATATAGCTCCTAATTACATTACAACCTTACTAACATCTTAAGTTCATCATCCAAGAGCACTAAAAGAGAAAAACAACTAGGGTTGCATAATTAAGCTTGAAGATCCAATTTCAAGGAAATTTCTCTGTCAATCATAAAGAATCTTCCTTCTAAGGTATGCGTGAGTTGATTCATGGACTTCTTTTTATCCATGAAGGTCAAGAACCTTCTTCTAAATTATGTATTATGATGTTTATGTTGTTCGTGGTTGATATTCATATTGTTGGAGTTTCATGATGCCTAACATGGGATCTTTGTATGTTTTGTGTGAGGATATGGTGGTGTTTAATGTATAAATATGTGAAATAGGTGGTTGAATATTTGTAATCTTGATGAATCCACCTATGCCTAAGATGTGCATGTAAGGTGTTTGTGAAAATACCTAAGGGAATAGAAATCATGCTTTTATGACATAATAGGTCCTAAATGACTATTCCATGTTCTAAGCTTATGTTCAACGTGATCACCATTCTATTGTCTTGAATTAAAGATCTTGTATGAGATACTCATGATATTGTTGTGATATGGAATGACCATGATACCGAAGCCATGCAAGTATATACATGTTGTGTGCATTCCCGATCATGTGATAGTTTGTTGAGAATTATTCTTATTATAAAATCCTTACTTATAATATTGTGAATTGTGGAATCTACTCTTATGATCAAGTCAGTCATGTGTGTCAGTTTCCTTCCATCGAGTCCTGGGGGGTAATTGTACCCAAAAACTATAGCTGTGTTCCTAGAGCTAGTGTCATGTTTTAAGACTTCCTCAGTCAAGCTATGCTCCATAGATTTCAGTTAGTCACATGACTCAGAAAAACTCAGAAATCTTAGTAGTTCAGTAGTCCCAGTATTTTTAGTACTCTCAGTCAGACCTCAGATCTCAAGAAGCTTTTTTGTCAGTCAACTAAACTCAGTGAATTCAGATTAGTTTAGATAAGAAAATATTATTAGCTTAGTTAATCAGTTTTTAAATCAGTTCAGCTCAGTTAGTCAGTTCAGCGCAGTTAATCTTTTTGGAGTCTTTCAGTTGGGAGTAGGGACTAGCACCAAGTGAGTGCAGGGATAGCGGTTTTTCCCGTTATAAAGGTATAGCCGTTACCAGCAATCCCTGTACTCCAAAACTGCGTAGCCAACGCTGGATAGGAGTCACCCGTCAGATTAAGGCTATACTTGACAATTATATTTCCTTAGGCTTGATTTCCTGTTCAGGGTCACCCGTCAGAGAGGCTTGACCATAGTAGAGGTCTCTACCCGTGGCACGGTATTGACACCCTTCCAATCAGGTGACATATTGGACCCCACCAGTACAGTATCGGGGAATGTCGTTTATGTTACTACCTCCCACATTCACATTTATAGTTACAGTTTCAATATCAGTCGCCAGAGTAGAAATTCGAAATCAGGACTGTCAGATACAGTCATCGATCTCAGTAAGGAACTCAGATAGTTCCATTGATTCCTGGACCATCCAATCAAATAGGCTTGGTCCCATATTCAGATGCTTATTATTGGATCTAGAGTTCACCCGGCAGACAGGCTTGATCTCAATCTCAGATTCAGTAGAGTATTCTCATTACCAGTTTTAGAGATCACTTGTTAGCTAGGACTGATCTTAGACTTAGATGTTCAGATACAGTTTGGAACACAGATAGTTTTCCCCAGAATTATGACTGTTAGATAAAGTCATCCAAGTTATCAGTCATTTAGTATCTCAGTATCACGAAACTCATGTTGTCAGAGTTCAAACTCAAGTAGTCAGTATCTTCATGAGTTTAGTAGCAGTTATGTATGTATGTATGTATGTATTGTCACATTCATATTAGTCAGCATGTTAATTCATATAAACCCCATGCATTTAGCCTACCCCCACGTATACTCAGTACTTTAGATGTACTGACTCATTTGCGCTATGGTGCTTTCTTTTTATGTTACACCATAGGTTCTGAGGTGCAGATTCCTGATCAGCAGTAGCAGTTCAGTAAGCAGTGAGTCCTTATCTTTCGAAGACATAATCGTTAAATTTATTATTCTTGTATTTCAGTTTATTTTCAGTTTAGGGAGTTAGTTGGAGACATGTTCCTTCAACTCCTTATTCAGACAGTTTCGAGGCTTTCAGACGATTATATAGTTTACAGATTTAGACTTTAGTATTTTCAGTTTTGTTTTGGTACTGTGATACCACCTTATTTCAGATATTTTATTATTCAAGATTGAACCTTACACTCTCTTTGTTCATGTTTCCACATTTTATATATATATATATATATATATATATATATATATATTATGCAGTTACAGGTACATATATCAGTCATGGGTTAGCTTGTGGTCCTTCAGGGTCATGAGCACCGTGTAGCATTTTGGTTCAGAAAATCGGGGTGTTACAAACTTGGTATCAGATCCTAAGGTTCAATAGAGTCCTAGGAAGTCTGAAAGCCGCATCTAGTAGTGTATTGTACATGGATGTGTTGCACGCCACATTTATGTACAGGAGGCTCTAAGATATTTTAGGAACATTTTCCCTTCTTTCAGTACTCATATTGTGCCACTGAGAAAAAGCTCAAGTTGAACTCTCAGTTTAATCCTTGTTCTTCTTCTATTTGCAGAACATGCCGCCTAAGAAGAGAATAGGGAATCAGTTAGCCCCGCAGCCTACAGATCCTTTGAATGAGAATGTGTCATATGCAGAATTTTGTGCAGCTTTTTCAGGTGCTAGCCTAGGCTGTCACCACTAGTGTTCAGGGAAACCGACAGACTGCAGTCCCACCCCAGCAAGATAGGGATTTAGCTGTATCCAGAATCAAAAATTTTAGGAGAATGAACCCTCCAAAATTCTTTGGGTTAGTAACAGGTGAGGACCCACAGCTGTATCTAGAAGAGGTAAAGAAGATCACCCAAATCATGCATATGTTAGAGGAGGGGAGTGTGGAATTAGCGTCCTATAGGCTGAAGGATATTGCTCATGATTGGGTAGTGTTATGGAAGAAGAGTAGAGGGGAATATGAAACTCCCATGACTTGGTAGATATTTTAGGATGCCTTCTTAGATAAGTTTTCCCGTTATAGATAAGAGAAGCTAAGGTAGAAGAGTTTATGAACGTGAGAAAAGGCTCCATGACAGTGAAGGAGTATTGTCTTAAGTTCAATCAGTTAGCTAAGTATGCTCTTGACTTGATAGCTGACCCCAGAGCGAGTATGAGTAAGTTTGTGACTGGTATGTCCAGGTTAATATTGAAAGAGTGTAGAATAGCTATGCTCAATAGAGACATGGACCTTGCTAGGTTAATGATGCATTCTCAGTAGATAGAGGTAGATAAGTCTAAGGAGAGGGAGATATCTAATAAGAGATTTAGAATAGGTAGTTACAGATTTTCTCTGGCTGGGTCACAGGGTGGTAATCGTTATCACCATAGTCAAAAAAATTCAGCCTCTCTTCCATCTTCAGCTAGTGTGCCCACACCTAACTTTGTAGATGTTAGTCATGGTGGGGCTCCAGGCTCCAAAGCCTAGAGTAGTGTTAGAAGTGAGCGTACTTATCTACTTTGTGGAGAGTGTTGCAAAAATTATCTAGGTGCATGCAGATCTAATAGTCAGGTATATTTTGGGTGCGGTAAGTTAGGCCACAGAATGCGGGAGTGTAGAGTGTTAGCTCAGAAAGGTAGAGATTCGCGTGAGCAGGCCGAAAATCCTAGCACCAATATGGTCAGCGTCAGAATCGACTCTATTCACTCCTGTCTCACCATGATCCAAAAAGTTTTCCCAACCTAGATTCAGGTGCGTTATAAGTTTTTCATGATCATTGTATGCATTGTTAGATATCCTGCAGTCGGTTGAGCTTATGTTTCCACATGAGTTAGTCAGTAACATTAGCAGGTCTAGTTCAGTTAGTGCATCATGTATTAGTCTCAGCTCTCCAATGTTTAGTTATAATCTAGTTCGTACATGCCCTGTGCATCACCCCAGTATCTCAGCAAGGTAAACATTCCTAGAGGGACATAGTGTCCCAAGGGGGAGATACCCCACCTTTTCTTGATGCTTTCATAGTCTAGTTATAAATTAGTTATCAAGTGCTATGGCATAATTAGTCAATCTTTCAAGAGTCAGCTCAGTCAGATATTCAGGCATTAGATATACGTGTTCAGTAGATAAAGTACTATTTATCAGTATCTTCACTCATACATTTACATATCATGTAAATCATGTAATCATGCATCAGATATGCAAGGATTCAGCCTTTCAGTTGTGCATCAGATATGCATTCTCATTTTGAGAAAACTCACTTTACTAGAATCCTCAGTCTTATATTCATGAATCAGCTTCCCATGCATCAAATATGCATGTTTAGTATGTTGTGCTCAACTTTCAGTCATGTCAGTCATGAACCCATGTTTCAGTAGTGTATGTCTTGTACGTACTTCATATTATCATCTATCCCACCTCAGTTAATTTCCATTCGAGGAAGAATGTTTCCAAGGGGGAGATATTGTAATACCCCGCATGTTTCTAAGCTAGGAAACGAATAATTTTTCCTAAATATGAAATATCCTATCCTGTGATTCCTACTTGAGTACATGACTTACAATGATTATCCTAGCGATAAATAGCTTATGATTCATTAATCATGTTCATATAAGTCACTTAAGGTAATACAAGCTAAGAGTTTTTGAATCCATCAAGTTTTAGTGTTCGATTTCATAAGGGTCATATTTGAACGAGTATAAATTGAAGTTAATGTGGTATTTCTACATATTTATACCCACCAAATTATAGATAATTTAATTAGATTTCCAACGATACCAATTTCATCAAAATCCGACACCCAAGCTAGGAGTTATGGCTTTAAAGTAGAGTGCATCGCCTAACCAATCGCACATGGCCACTGGAAATCATATGCGAAAGCATATGTGGCACCTATGTAAATATAACGATAGAATATGCGGCGCCTATGTAAATATAGGAGATATCATATGCGGAGCCTTTGTAAATTTAGGCTATATCATATGCGGCGCCTATGTAAATATATGCGATATCATATGCGGCGCTTATCTTATGGTTCCAAGTTACTTAAACACTCCATTTTGAGTTATTTTGAGTGTAATTAAGTATTTTAACACTCCTTACACGTCCTTAAACTTAACCCTACGAAATATAGCTCCTAATTACATTACAACCCTACTAACATCTTAAGTTCATCATCCAAGAGCACTAACAGAGAAAAATAACTAGGGTTGCATAGTTAATCTTGAAGATCAAATTTCAAGTAAATTCCTTCGTCAATCATCAAAAATCTTCCTTCTAAGGTATGCGTGAGTTGATTCATGGACTCCTTTAGTCCATGAATCTCAAGAACCATCTTCTAAATTATGTATTATGATGTTTATATTGTTCGTGGTTGATGTTCATGTGGTTGGAGTTTCATGATGCCTAAGATGGAATCTTTGTATGTTTTGTGTGAGGATATGGTGGTTTTTAATGTATAAATATATGAAATTGGTGGTTGAATATTTGTAATCTTGACGAATCCATCTATTCCTACGATTTCCATGTAAGGTGTTTGGGAAAATACCTAAGGGAATAGAAATCATGCTTTTATGACATAATAAGTCCTAAATGACTATTCCATATTCTACAAGTATATACATGTTGTGTGCATTCCCGATCATTTTATAGATTATTGAGAATCATTCTTATTATCAAATCCTTACTTATGATATTGTGAATTGTGGACTCTACTCTTATGATCAAGTCAGTCATGTGTGTCAGTATTCTTCCATCGAGTCCTGGGGGTACTTGTACCCTAAAACTATAGTTGTGTGCCTAGAGCTAGTGTCATGTTTCAAGACATCCTCAGTCAAGCTATGCTCCATAGATTTCAGTTAGTCACGTGACTCAGAAAAACTCAGAAATCTCAGTTGTTCAGTAGTCCCAGTAGTTTCAGTACTCTCAGTCAGACCTTAGATATCAAGTAGTTTTTCCGTCAGTCAATGAAACTCAGTAAATTCAGCTTAGTTCAGCTAAGAAAATATTATTAGCTCAGTTAATCAGTTTATAAATCAGTTCAGTTCAGTTAGTCAGTTCAGCACAGTTAATCTTTTTAGAGTCTTTCAGTTGGGAATAGGGACTAGCACCGAGCGAGTGCAGGGATGGCGGTTTTTCCCGTTATAAAGAATGGGTCGTTAGAAGCAATCCCTGTACTCTAGAACTGCGTAGCCAGCACAGGACAGGAGTCACCCATCAGATTAAGGCTATACTTGACTATTATATTGCCTTAGGCTTGATTTCATGTTCAGGATCACCCGTCAAAGAGGCTTGACCATAGTAGGTCTCTACCCGTGGCATGGTATTAACACTCTTCCAATCAGGGTAAAGATTATACCCCACCAGTATAGTATTGGGGCATGTTGGTTAGGTTACTACCTCCCATAGTCACATTTACAGTTATAGTTTCAGTATCAGTCTTCATAGTAGAAATCAGGAATCAGGACTGTCTGATACAGTCATCGATCTTAGTAAGGAACTCATATAGTTCCACTGATTCCTGGACCATACCATCAGATAGGCTTGGTCCCATATTCAAATGCTTATTATTAGATCTAGAGGTCACCCAGCAGACAGGCTTGATCTGAATCTCAGATTTAGTCGAGTATTCTCATTATCAGTTTCAGAGATCACTCGTTAGCTAGGACTGATCTCAGACTTAGATGTTAAGCTACATTTTGGAACTCTGATATTTTCCCCCAGAATTAGGACTGTTAGATACAGTCATCCATGTTATCAGTCATTCGGTATCTTAGTATAACGAAACTCATGTTGTCAGAGTTCAAACTTAAGTAGTCAGTATCTCCACGTGTTCAGTAGTAATTACGTATGTATGTATTTATGTATTGTCACGTTCATAGTAGTCAGCATGTTCATGCATATAAACCCCATGCATTTAGCCTACCCCCACGTATACTTAGTACTTTAGATGTACTGACGCATTTGCGCTATGGTGCTTTTTTTTTATATTACACCATAGGTTCTGAGGTGCATATTCTAGATCAGCAGTAGTAGTTCAGTAAGCAGTGAGTCCTCATCTTTCGAGGACATGATTATTACATTTATTATTCCTGTATTTTAGTTTATTTTCAGTTTAGGGAGTTAGTTGGAGACATGTTCCTTCAACTCCTTATTCAGGCAGTTTAGAGGCTTTCAGACGATTATAGAGTTTTCAGATTTAGACTTTAGTATTTTCAGTTTTGTTTTGGAACTGTGATACCACCTTATTTATGATATTTTATTACACAATATTGAACCTTACGCCATCTTTGTTCATGTTTCTGTATTTGATATATATATATTATGCAGTTATAGTTACTGATATCAGTCCTGGGTTAGCTTGTGGTCCTTCGGGGTCATGAGCACCGTGTAGCATTCCGGTTTAAAAAATTGGGGCGTTACATAATGCATATGGAATTATTTGATTCATGGGTTTTAGACTTTATTAGACCCTTTGCTAGTTCATTTGGAAACCATTACATCTTAGTAGTAGTTGATTATGTTACAAAGTAGGTTGAAGCCACTGCTATTCCAAATAGTGAAGCTAATAGTGTTACTCACATATTGAAGAGGTATAATTTTACTCAATTTGGTACTCCTCGTGCTATCATGAATAATGTGGGTTCTTATTTTTGCAATCAATAATTTTGTTCCTTTGTTAGAAAATATAGGGTCAAGTATAAGAAGGCTTCTTTGTACCATCCTCAAGAAAATGGTTTGGTTGAAGGGTCAAATCGAGAGATCAAGGTGATTTTCTAGAAGGCAATGAATGCAAGTATAATATATTAGGACCAAAAACATGATGATGGTTTATTGAACTATAGAACCGTATTTAAGACCCCAATTGGCATGTCTCTACAAACGTTGATGTTAGGAAAAATCTTTTAATCATCTCATTAATCTTGAACATAAGGCATTGTATACCTTTGCAGAGATTGAATGTGACTTAGGAAGTGTAATACCCCGTAAAAGTTTTTGTCGAAATTTTGTGCGTAAACATATTGGGTCTTATCTTCTAGAATGACTTATAATTCTTCATGTGGAATTTCCTAGATTTAGACCCACCGTTGCGAAGAGAATCAAATAAGATTTCCAACGATATGTGGATCATCCAAAACGGACACCCGAGCGATGAGTTACGAACATTTCGATCGAACGGTCAATAGTGATGAACAGTAAAACGTGCAGGAAAAAGTACTGAGGCTAGGCGTATTTTTGCTCCAACTTTGAGCGAACATAACTCCTTGTACATAATGAACTGTGTGAGATGCTATATATCAATGAAAATACCTGAGAGTCGTCTTTCCAATGAAATCGGTTTCATTCAATTTGGATATTGGAGTAAAACGTTATGGTCGATCTATTTCAGCCTATCAAAACAGTCCCCCATGGACAGATTTGGGTTTTATTTGTTTCTTAGGGGCATTTTAGTCTTTCACCACTCTTTTAAACCTCTATAAATACGCCATTCAGTTGATAACTTATATTATTTTCCTCTTATTTCTCTTATATGTATATATATATATATATATCAAGTTAGGGTTAGGGTTTTGAATTGGGGAAAATTAATTGCAGGCTTTGATTCAAGAATTCCTTCCGTCAATCTCTTCCGACTACGTAGTCAAAGGAAAGCAAGTGTTTATTTATGGATCCCTTCCGTCCATAAATCCCAAGAATCCTATTTTTCAGAATATGAACTTATGGTTTCTATGTGTTGATTGAATTTAATTGATGATAATATTGTATTGTGACTTCTAAATTTATAGTATGAATATTATTGTGCTGTGTATAATTGGAATTTATGTTCTTATTGTGGATGAGATATTGTGACATAATTGTTATGAAATGGGGAAGTTGATGTGTATGATGTGAATGAAATATTGAGTATGTTGTTTATTTAATGGAGAGATTGTGTTGAGTGATTCGAAAATATATATAAGTTTGTGATTTCCATGCTTTGTGTAGAATTAAGTTGATGTTAATATTGTGGAATGGTTGAATAGAAATTATGTTCATGATGTGAATATGTGTTATGACCTTCAAGTTAAGGTCTTGAATATTGTTAGCACGTGTTGTGAATTTAATTCGATGTGCATGATGTAGAAGGATGATTGGAGCATATTTGTTTATGGATTGGAGGAATTGTGTTGAATTTATGAGATCATGCTAATTAGAGTAGCGAATTGTTGTGACTCCAAGATGAGTGATATTGAGGTAATTGTGTTTTCCATTTGTTGTACTATGTTCATACCATACTTGCATGCTACGTGTTTACTACGGTGCTTAAGGGAAATGATAAGGCCATTAGGCCACGCTAAGTGTGAAATGTCTAATTATGGGTCGAATTGTATATATCAAGATCCTAAAGGAAAGAACCTTGAGAAGTGAATCATAATGTGCTGAATGTATGTTATTTTTGTGTATCCTGATTGGATGAACTATGTTATGTTGTATTCTTCCTTAACCATATGCATTCTTATTGAATGATCTATGATGTAATGGCATGAGATCCCAATATTTGTTTAGGAATATGATCTTCAAATGATTGGTGTGAGGTGTTAATGAATGCATGGTGCATGATGGACTATGGGCATTTGAGTATGTGTTGTTGTATACTACGTATTACTTATTTTATTGATTGTTGGGGGTACGTATGCCCTAAATAGTCTGCTGGTCTAGAGCTGAGTCAGTTCCGCGATAATCTTAGTCGTGCTACGATCGATGAATTTCCGATGATTTGAGAACTTAAAATGAATTCCTTGAGAACTTAGTATGTGGGGTTTTGAACAAGAATATCTTTTCATTCTTGTGCCCAAAGAATTGATATTATCATTGGAATTTAATGATTTTCTAAAGTGGGTAAATACCCAAGATATTTTAATGACGAATTATGAGGTTATGAAAAATATAAATTGTTTAATCTTTGATGTACATGATTACTTTATTATTCCCAAGTTATGATTTGAAATGGTGAATTTCATATTTCTACCATGAGTTGATATTTCAAGTGTTTTCAAGATATGATTTATGAAACTTTGAATCGTCCAATATTGGTATACATAATAACCTTATTATCTTGTTTTCTTGAATTAAGATTTTATGCCATAAATTGCATACCACTACTATGAAATTATTTTTTTTAGGATTCTTGATATAACAACCATGATTTGAGTTACATTACGACATAGAAAATCTTACAATGATTTGAAGATCTTAAATGCTTTTCAAAAGCTATTGTCATGATTTGACTATTGAAATGAAAGAATGATCATTTGAGAATATTGATTTGCATCCGCAGAGTCGGGATGATTTATGTCGATTTTAACCTCACAGAGACGAAATGCTTTGTTATTGATACCATGTTGATGTTGAGGAAAATTAAAATGTTTTGATCTAAAATGTATTGAGTTAGGAATCCACAAATTGATATGATTTGATAAATGAGAAATAGATTTGATTTGGTCTTTATCATAGACCCTTGTGATGTTGTGGTGGATTTCCTAATGCGTTCTGAGCTAGTCAAGGAGTATTACTTAGCACCAAGAGGGAAATTTGGTGTTTCCCCAAACCTATGTGCCACCGTAGGGTTGTTGATAATGATATTATTGGCCAGAGAGCCGAATTGTGATTATGAAAGCTTTAAGGTTGTACTCCCTGGCAAGAATACAAAAGTCCCGCCAATGGGAGTGCTCTCCATAGGAGGGAAAATGTTGGTATTCCACGCGGATCACGTGGGGTTGTCGGTTATAGGAAACTCCCCTATCCATAAAACTATGTTTCTTGAACTATCGAGTCGCTCCAAGTCTTGAGTTGATGAGTTTGGTTGTCTATGATGAGTCATGATAATTTATGATGAATATTGATGATTTTATGATGATTTATGGGATTTTACTTATGTTTTCCTCTCTATAATATTATGAGAAGTATGGATAATGAAATTCAAGCCATGTGAGTCTTCATTTTCCATACGCATGTTTTACAAAATCAAAGATATTATTCAAATTATTGCGTGCACCCCCACATATTCAGTTGCTTATGAGGAGTCATGGTGAGTTATGTAACTACTTCCCACGAATTCTGTGTCAGTATAAATCTTTAGGAGTCAGGGGTGTGAGTGTATTCGATTGATCAGTCTTGGTATCCTGTGATTCAGTAATGCAATACCCCAGTACAGTAGTGAGTGTCGAGGATAGTAAAGTGGTATCCGAGCTGTGGTATCTGGAGTCGTTATAATTGTTATAGTGGTTGTGAACTGTGCATTCATATATGTGTACTCGTTCGTTATTCTCATGATTATTTTGCTGATTAAATGTTCATGCATAAGCCCTTGCATTTAGCCTTCCCTGCTTGCATACTCAGTACATCTTAGTACTGACGCATTCGCGCTATAGTGTTCTTTTATTTTGGGGAACCATAGGTTCAGAGGAGTGAAACTTGGAGCATTTTAGAAGTCACTTGTATAGTAGCAGTAGGTGCAGTAGTGAGTCCTCATCATCCGAGGATGTTGTTATTACAGTATTTGATTTTATTAGACGGAGTAGTTGGGGAATTATCCCTTCAACTCCACAATTAAGGCAGTGTAGAGGCTTTTTAGACAGATGTATTAGTGTGTGGTTTTAGGTATTGTATATTTCTAGATGTTTGAAACTTATGGCAAGTGTTAGCCAGTTTTCACATGTATTTTATTATATTATGCAGTGAACAGGTAAAGATATCAGAAAAAGGGTTAGCTTGTGGTCCTTCGGGATCATAAGCACCGTGTGGCATTCCGGTTCTTGGGAATTGGGGCATTACATACTTGGTATCAGAGCCTAAGGTTTAACAGTGTCCTAGGTAGTCTGAAAAGCCGCATCTAGTAGAGTCTTGTACAAGAGTGTGTTACGTGCCAAATTCTTGTACGGGAGGCTATGGGATGTTTAGAAGAGTTTTCGTTCGTTCATGATCCATATCGTGCTATAGCAAGATTTTCCAAGAGAGTTATGTAGACTCTTGTAATGATCTAATTATGTTAGATTTACCTTACTCTTAAGGTAACAGAAGTAGTGAAGCCAAAGTCTTTCAGATAGAACTTTCTATGACGGTCCCCGCAGATAGTTTCAGGACAATGTTCTCTAAAGTGAGCAGAGTATGCCTTATGAGGTTAGTTGTTTATATGGTGAATGAATAGGCTTGAAATTATATATGTAAGAATCTAAGTGTGGAAGTTGGGAATTATATGTGTTGATTGATAGAGATATAGCTACGATTCTCATGGTGTGGAGAAGTATAAGTTTAAGAGACGTGATATTTGAAAGCTAGAATGAAATTAGTATGTTTATTAAAGATTTGTGGATATTCATGTTATGTTTTAGAAGCTAAGCTTGAATCTTTGAAGAATGTAAGTTTGTGGACTCCAAACTAAGTTTTAAGATGTGAATGTGGTATTAGTAGCCTATGAAGAAATCTAAGCAGATAATGTGTTTAGTGAGACAAGTAGGTGTTGAAAAGAGTGTATGTATGTGTCGATGATTGTAGAGACTATGGAATGATAAGAATTGTATTCTAAGAAATAACACTGGTATTAGAATCAATAGTGAATTCATGTTTTTAGGAGCAATTCTCCGGGATGAGTTAAGTTATCACTTATGTGTATCGTTGTGCCCCAGACTCTAGAGTAAATTGATTTCTGTTCAGTTCGGAGTTTAGCCAAGTTTCAAAAGTGTCTGACGATGACTTAAAGCTGAGAGGAGGATGATAGAGAAAGTGACAAGTCAGGCCCTCAGAATCTGGTACTGGTGCCAGTAGGTATGGAAAAGCAGTAAAGGGAGATAGTTCCCAACCCATTCTTATTTCAGTGAAATATGTCTAGAGGGACCTTGGGGTCCCAAGGGGGAGATACCCCATAATGTTATAATAATTGCATGTCCATGCTCTTTCTATGATGTTAACCTTATCGTTCGTTGCATTTCTAGTTATGCTTTTGAGAATTTGGTATATTAGGTATATTCGTATTTAATATGCATGTTCAATAGAAAGGAACTCGAATTGTGGGCATGTTTGAACATGTATTAAAGAGATTGGTTGGGTTATGATTCTGTGCATCTGAGATGCATGTGTGTTGTGAAAATTTACCCATGAGTGGATTGTTGAATGTTATATGCGATAGATGTGCATGACTAGTGAAAGTACGCAGAGTATTGGTTGCTTTAGTCGTGTGGTTATGTTTTAAGATGTGTTGCTGTCTTGAATAAACCCAGTTGATTAGTGTTCTTGATCTGGCCTTCACATTCGAGGACGAATGTTTCCAAGGTGGAGATGATGTAATACCTCGAAAAAATTTTAGTCGAAATTTTATGCGTAAACATATTGGGTCCTATCTTCTAGAACAATTTATAATTTTTCGTGTGGAATTTCCTAGAGTTAGACCCACCGTTGCGAAGCGCATCAAATAAGCTTTCCAACGATATGAGTATCATACAAAACGGACACCCGAGTGATGAGTTACGAACATTCCAATCGAACGGTGAGTAGTGATGAACAGTAAAACATGCAGGAAAAAGTAATGAGTCCAGGCGTATTTTTTCTCCAACTTTAAACGATCATAACTCCTTGTACATAATGAACTGTATGAGATTCTATATATCAACGGAAAGACCTGAGAGTCTTCTTTCCAATGAAATTAGTTTCATTCAATTTGGATATTGGAGTAAACGTTATGGTCGATCTATTTCAGCCTATCAAAATAGTCCCCCATGGACAGATTCGGGTTTTATTTGTTTCTTAGGGGCATTTTGGTCTTTCACCACTCTTTTAAACCTCTATAAATACCCCATTCAGCTGAGAACTTGTATTATTTTCCTCTCATTTCTCTTATATGTATATATATATATAATATATATATATATATCAAGTTAGGGTTAGGGTTTTGAATTGGGGGAAATTAATTGGAGGCTTTGATTCAAGAAATCCTTCCGTCAATCTCTTCCGGCTACGGAGTCTAAGGTATGCAAGTGTTTATTTATGGATCCCTTTCATCCATAAAGCCCAAGAATCCTATTTTTCAAAATATGAACTTGTGGTTTCTATGTGTTGATTGAATTTAATTGATGATAATATTGTATTGTGACTTCTAAATTGATAGCATGAATATTATTGTGGTGTGTGTGATTGGAATTTATGTTCTTATTGTGGATGAGATATTGGGACATAATTGTTATGAAATGGGAAAGTTGATGAGTATGATGTGAATGAAATGTTGAGAATGTTGTTTATGAAATGGAGAGATTGTGTTGAGTGATTCGAAAATATATATAAGTTTATGATTTCCATGCTTTGTGTAGAATTAAGTTGATTTTAATATTGAGGCATGGTTGACTAGAAATTATGTTTATGATGTGAATATGTGTTGTGACCTTCAAGTTAAGGTCTTGAATATTCTTAGCACGTATTGTGGATTTTATTCGACGTGCATGATGTAGAAGGATGATTGGAGCATGTTTGTTTATAGATTGGATGAATTGTGTTGAATTTATGAGATCATGCTAATTAGAGTAGCGAATTATTGTGACGCCAAGATGAGTGATATTGAGGTAATTGTGTTTTCCATGTGTTGTACTATGTTCATACCATACTTGCATGCTATGTGTTTACTATGGTGCTTAAGGGAAATGATAAGGCCATTAGGCCACGTTAAGTGTGAAATGTCTAATTATGGGTCGAATTGCATATATCAAGCTCTTAAAAGAAAGAAACTAGAGAAGTGAATCATGATGTGTTGAATGTATGTTATTTGTGTGTATCCCGATTGGATGAACTTTGTTATGTTGTATTCTTCCTTAACCATATGCATTCTTGTTGAATGATCTACGATTTAATGGCATGAGATCCCAATACATGTATATGAATATGATCTTCAAATAATTGGTGTGAGGTGTTAATGAATGCATGGTGTATGATGGCCTGTGGGCATGTGAGTATGCATTGTTGTATACTACGTATTACTTATGTTATTGATTGCTGGGGGTACGTATGCCCGAAATAGTCTGCTGGTCTAGAGCTGAGTCAGTTCCACGATAATCTTAGTCGTGCTACGATCGATGAATTTCTGATGATTTGAGAACTTAAAATGAATTCCGTGAGAACTTAGTATGTGGGATTTTGAACAAGAATATCTTTTCATTCTTTTGCCAAAAGAATTAATTTTATCATTGAAATTTCATGATTTTGTAAAGTGGGTAAATACCCAAGATGTTTTAATGATGAATTTTGAGGTTATGAAAAATATAAATTGTTTAAGCTTTGATGTACATGATTACTTTATTATTCCCAAGTTATGATTTGATATGGTGAATTTCATATTTCTACAATGAGTTGATATTTCAAGTGTTTTCAAGATATGATTTACGGAACTTTGAATCGTCCTATATTGGTATACATAATAACCTTATTATCTTATTTTCTTGAATTGAGATTTTATGCCATAAATTGCATACCACTACTATGAAATTATTTTTTTGAGGATTCTTGATATAAGAGCCATTATTTGAGTCACATTACGACATACAAAATCTTACTATGATTTGAAGATCTTAAATGCTTTTCAAAAGCTATTGTCATGATTTGAATATTGAAATGAAAGAATGATCATTTGAGAATATTGATTTGCATCCGCAGAGTCGGAATGATTTATATTAATTTTAAGCTCGCAGAGACGAAATGCTTTGTTATTGATACCATGTTGATGTTGAGGAAAATTAAAATGTATTGAGCTAAAATGTTTTGAGTTAGGAATCCACAAATTGATATGATTTGATAAATGAGAAAAATATTTGATTTGGTCTTTATTATAGACCCTTGTGATGTTGTGGTGGATTTCCTAATGCGTTCTGAGCTAGTCGGGGAGTATTACTTAGCACCGAGAGGGAAATTTGGTATTTCCTCAAATCTATGTGCCACCGTAGGGTTGTTGATGATGATATTGTTGTCCAGAGAGACGTGTGATTATGAAAGCTTTAAGGTTGTACTCCCTGGAAAGAGTACAACACTCCCGTCAATGGGAGTGCTCTCCCTAGGAAGGCAAACGTTGGTATTCCACGTGGCTCACGTGGGGTTGTCGGTTATAGGAAACTCCCCTGTCCATAAGAGTATGTTTCTTTAACTATCGAGTCGCTCCGAGTCTTGAGTTGATGAGTTTGGTTGTCTATGATGAGTCATGATAATTTATGATGAATATTGATGACTTTATGATGATTTATGGGATTTTACTTAGGATTTCCTCTCTATAATATTATGAGAAGTATGGATAATGAAATTCAATCCATGTGTGTCTTCATTTTCCATACGCATGTGTTTCGAAATCAAAGATATTATTCAAATTATTGCATGTACCCCTACATATTCAGTTGCTTATGAGGAGTCATGGTGAGTTATGTAACTACTTCCCACGGTTTTTGTGTCAGTATAAATCTTCAGGAGTCAGGGGTATGAGTGTATTCGATTGATCAGTGTTGGTATCCTGTGATTCAGTAATGCAATACCCCAGTACGGTAGTGATTTCCGAGGACAGTAAAGTGGTATCCGAGTTGTGGTATCTGGAGTCGTTATATTTGTTATAGTGTTTGTGAACTGTGCATCCATATATGTGTACTCATTTGTTATTCTCATTATTATTCGGTTTATTAAATGTTCATGCATAAGCCCTTGCATTTAGCCTTCCTTGCTTGCATACTCAGTACATCTTAGTGTTGACGCATTCGCGCTATGGTGTTCTTTTATTTTGGGTCACCATTGATTCAGAGGAGTGAAACTTGGAGCATCTTAGAAGTCACTTATATAGCAGTAGTGGGTGATGCAGTGAGTCCTCATCATCCGAGGATGTTGTTATTATAGTATTTGATTTTAGTAGATGGAGTAGTTGGGGAATTGTCCCTTCAACTCCACAGTTCAGGCAATGTAGAGGCTTTTGAGAAAGATGTATTAGTGTGTGGTTTAAGGTATTGTATATTTCTAGATGTTTGAACCTTATGGCAAGTGTTAGCCAGTTTTTGCATGTATTTTATTATATTATTGCAGTGAACAGGTAGAGATATCAGAAATAGTGTTAGCTTGTGGTCCTTCGGGATCATAAGCACCGTGTGGCATTCCGGTTCTCAGGAATTGGGGTGTTACAGAAAGATTGCTCAAAATTAAGAGTAGACAAACTTTATGTGTGAGTTGGGTTCAATTTAAGGGTCGTCCTACAAAAGTTCTAATCTCTAAAAGAAGTATATGAATAAGTGGAATGATGCAAAGATTCTAAAATAATACTTTAAGCTAGGAGATGAGGTCCAATTTTTCAAATCTAGATATAAGTTATTTTTGGGTAAACTCAAAAAAGGTGGTCGGGTCATTTCAAACTGGTGCAATGTATCCCTAGTGGAGAATTTTAATTGGAAAATAATGTGAGATCAAATCTAAAATTAATGAGGAATGAGTTAAACATCATTATATATTTATCTTAAAGGAAAATTTTTTGGAGGTGATCTACCTCAATTGATGAGACAAGTATAATATTGTTCGATAATGATAACTAAGACACATTTTTGAAGGGAACCCATGTTTAGTTTTTTCAATTTTAAATAACATTTTTTGATTTGTATAGGTTAATAATGGTGTTGAAAAGAAGGGAACTTGAAATGAACCTCATCGGAGATGAAAAAGTTGGGAAACTATGTAAAAAGCTTCAGTAAGGATACTTTGGAGATGCACTAAGCAATTTGTCTTATCACTGAAATCCCTTGCCGAAGGGATTTATCAACCTCAAATAACCTATTACAATCTATGATAGTAAGTTAAAATTGGCATATCATGTAAGTGTTTAGCAACATAAAATCCATCGCTGATTTGATATGCCAAAATAAGAACATAAGAGGTCCAATAAACTATCGCATTCGACGATCCAACTCTAAATTAGTACATTGCTGATGCAATCCATAATAGAAAAGTGATGATGATTTGGTTAAGTTTTAAAAGTGTTGGGATGAAATTTGTTGACCTTTGAGTTTCCATAATATTTTGACCTTTAACATTTGTACAACCTCTTGTATTCCCTCATTCCATCATCTTCTTCACTCTATCAAACCAACATACTCACAAGTCTTGAGGAGTCTATTCACTTCACCACCCCAAACTAAGCATATTGGGTTTGAAGTTCATTGTCTTTTTAAACAAACTCTATCTGAGCTTAAAAGGCTTAAATTTTCTTTGCACTTGAATTGAATTTTATGTGATAGATTAAGTATTTCAAATTATTAATTTATGTTGAATTGCTTGTTTGCTGAATGGTAAACTACTGTCAAGTAATCATTGTGTTGAATTTGAAATGTGTTTAGAATTGGGTTGTGTTATCATCATTGATCATTAATTATTAAACATTTGAACAGTCATGCATTTGAGTTACTTGCATATCTTTGGGTATTAAGTTAGATTATAATTTAAATTTAGTTTTACTTGAAAATCGACAGATTTTTCCTAATAATATATTAGGTGGTTTTATTATTAAGGGGAAAATTATGGTATTGTTGCGTACGTAATAAGACCTAGGGAAGTCTGATCACCATGGTTTAAAAATCTAAAAATTCTACATTTAAGGCCATAAAATTATGACTTGAAGGTTGGGGATGTTTTTAAATTTGCGATGGGTGGAAAATATTGATGATGCTTTACACTGTGTAGTGCATCACTGAAGTGCCCCTTTTATTGCCAAAGGTTACCGAATTGCTAACTAATTAAAGAACAACTCGGTGATGCCTTGGCTATAATGACCCGTCAGGTCATTGCCTGTGTTCTTGAATATTTTCGTTGATAGAGCTTCTCCATAGCTGCCCCAAGTCATTAGTGAATTGCTGAAACCAATAGTTCAGTTATATGGTAGTCCATTTGTTTTTAGAACAACTTTTCAAAGTTGAATTATTCATTCGTTCTAATTTACCATCGAGCAAAAACTTCTGTTTAACGACCTTAAAAACAAAATAAGATTTGTCAACACATCCAAATCATCAAAATCTATGTGGTTAAATATCTCATTTGCTCAAAATAGACTCCGGATACATCTCAAGGAATTGGACAAAGACCAAAAGCAAGTTCAAAGCATCCGTCATTGCCTACCATAGAGAGAGATACCGCAATCATTGTGGGTGAGGCGTAAATACGGTGCCACGACTGCGGCAATGCAGCGTCTGCGACCACACTACTCGAGGCCTAGGAAATTCTTATTTAAAGGTTGTTTTGCCCAAAATTTTTGCCATTTATGCCTCCCTCTTGAGCTCAAAAACTCTAATAGAGTGAAAAATCTCCAAAGTGAGTCTTATGGGTTGATTAGGAACTTGAATAACATGTTTAATCCTTCTTTTCTACAAATCAATGGTAAGTCTCTTTCTATTTTGGTGTTAATTTCTTGATTCCTTGACCTAAAACCCCTACGTATTTGAGGATCAATTGTACCAACAAATTTGATTTATTTACACAAACTTCTTGAGGGTTATAGTTCCCTAATGATAGTTTAGCAATGGGATGGTCTTGGAAACTCATTTTTTTAAGGTGGGACCCATTCAGAGGGTTGGTGTCATTTTTTACCCATGGCATAATGGTTCCATGGTAGGTGTAGTTAATCTTGTAATGATGCTTAGATTATGTTGTTGATAGCTTGGCTCATGGAAGAAGATTCAATAAAAGGGAAGGTAAAGCTCCTTGGTTCGTGAGCAATTTGGACTCAAGGTAGGTCAGTCTTACTTGTGGTTAGATTGAGCATAATTGTAGTATAATTATAATATCTTGAGATATTGGGTGGGGTCTTAGATGATAAATGGGTGAATGATGGTACTTGGAAATATTTGATCCTCGTAGGATATTCAACTTGTAAAATGTGTTGTTTGACTATAGCCTTGAACATTGGATATCTCCACTTGTACTCTCACGAATAGTATGAGAATACTTTAGTGTCTTTATAGAGGAAAATGATGTTGTTGACTAACCTTAAGAGTATGTTGATATAGCTATGACTAGTTATGAATTTGCCTTTATTTTTTGGGTGACTTAGAAAGGATACTTGAAGAAGATTTTCCCTTATAGGCCCAGTACGGATTCATAAGCCTTTTTGGTGTGATTTAGATAACCTAGCCTAATTAAGGGTAGAAGTTAGTCTTCTATAAGTGAAAAATAGAACTATTGGGATTTAGAAGTGGTACTTAGCCCACCTTAAGCTTGAACTATGAATTTTATTAGTGACCTATATATTTGATGAAAATCTAAGTTTCGTTATTGAGGATAGAATGGTTAAACCAGTTGTCGGATATGAATTTTGTAAGTGGTTGGATAATGTTTATATTTGATTGATTATCTTGTTGTCATTATATGGATAGCCTTAATTCTTCTAAATTGAACCTATGGTTATGCTATCGCTCAACTTATTTATGAGTTTACCAAGTGAACCATTAGTTATTTTATCACTCTTGCTATGATCTTTTCTGATAATTAAGCTAATATTTATGTGAAGGATTTTCCTTCGGGGTTAGTATTGTGAAAAATGGGGTAAAAGAGGTTTCTAGAGAACATGCACCTAAGTTAACTGACTTACTAAAAAACATGTTAACTTAGAAATGTGGTGATTACGTATATCATCTAGATACTCATGCTCATGCATCTATTTATATTATCTAGTGATTCTTAATATTAAAATATGATGTTATATGTTACCATACATCACTTATACTCTATCATTACAGATTGTAGATGCTTATTGAATTGTCTACATATGTATGTATATAATATTGTTATGATTAAGCATGATGAATTCGGAGGATATAATTAAATTATGATGATGCCCAGTGTATTCAAAGGATATAATGATGTTATGTTGATGCCTGGTGAATCCAGAGGATATAATGATGTTATGATGATTCTCGGTGAATTCGGAGGATATAATAATGTTATAATGATGCCTGATGAATCCATAGGATGTATTGATGTTATGATGAGGCCCAGTGAATTTGAAGTATTTAATGACATTATGATGATTCCCGGTAATCCAAAAGAGGTAATGATGTTATGATGATGTTATATGTGGTGAGTATGTATAAATACGTGGATATATGCGAGGATATGTTGTTTGGCTAAACTCATTTTGGTACTTAGGACATGATATCTTTCTTTGTAAATTGTTATCTATTCTTTGTCATTATTCACTAGATAAAATGAGTGACCATTATTAACGTTAATTGGTAAATAAAAGTAGATTTGGGTTAAGACTCATCGATATCTATAATTTTGGGCAGAACCAAGGGCTCACCTAGTGAATCTACTTGACTTGTATAAATGGTTATGTTATGGAGGTTCACCTAGTAAAGTAGCTTATGTGATAACTAGTTTTCTCTAATGAATGACTATTACTTGTAAACTAGAAGCCTAGTGAACTATTAGGTGGACCTTACTTAGCTAAAATATGGCAACTTGTCCGTAAGGTTATGACATGCTCAATGATAATAGACTTCATATTGTATGATGAGTGGTTAAGTTGACATATATTACGTGATGGTGTAATGGCTTGATTGATGACTTATAGAAATGAGAGGCTAACTAGAAGGTGTCTTGATGATGGGTGAGTAAATAATTGTGTTGGTAACTTATAGCTTTTCTTTATTTGATGACTAGTAAACTATTAGACTTACAAATCAGTGGCTCATGTAAATAAAGGCTAGCTAGTATAGGCTAAACATGAAGTTTATTGGTAAATTACAGATTAAATAACTATTTAACCATGCTATGGTGATATCGACTTTGTTGTGTTATATTACAGTATTAATGATGATTGTAGACCTCAGAAAGAGGCCATGGTGGGAATGTATAACCTGCAGTTTTGGTGAGTTGCTTGTGTAGTTGTTCCTTGATATGTTGATAAATTGATATTTGGTGTAATCTCCGATGGTATGGGACACCATGATTAGTTCTTTATTTTTTTCCTTGAGTGTTCTTCCCGGCGGTATGGGACGTCATGGTAAGTTCTTTTTATTTATAGACTAATGATCGTAGTTGTGTTGATCATGGTAATTACATAATTGTTATTGTATATATGTTACTTTACGCTTCCAAAATGATTACTCATGTTGTATGAAAATTATTGTATATGTGGCTATGGAATACCATACTATTGTTCTAGCTTATTGGTTATCTTATACAATGATATCGAAGAAGATTCACGTTCAATTTTGTACCTTGACTTTAAGTTATTGTCTTACTTTATATCGTCCTTATATTATAATCTAGCTCAATCGGTTGATGATGCCTACTGACTACCCGTGTTTTTGTACTCAAACTACATTTCTATATCTTTTTAGTGAAGAACCGAGTTCTAGTTACCACAATTGAGTCGAGATTATGCAGTGTTGATCATCAGGAGATAGGATAATCTCTTCGTGTTCGAGTTTCCCTTTTTCCCTTCTATCCTTATTTTGTATTATGTATTCGAGACAAATGTATAAGAATCTTTAAGATTATTAGACATTGATTTGTAATTACTATTGTTGAATGTATAAATGCTCTTGTACTAATACTATCAGGTCATAGGATTGGTATTCAAATGTTAGTTGTTTCTTTGTGGAATGTTTTTGTTAAATTATCTTCCCATATAGGGTTCTTGTTGGATGTTACGACCTAGGTAATCCATTTTATTAGTTTTAGGTTACGGTGCTAGCTTACCAACTCATGGGTTATGGTTGGTGCCATCATGACTCGAAATCAGGTTTTGACAAATTTCTATTAAAGCCTAAGTTTCATCCATATTTTTTGTACAAGAGCAAGTGTCTAATAAAGTCATATGGATCGGAATGTTTACGTCTATTTCCTATGTTAGGGAGGCTATAGGATATTCTTAAGAGTCCCTCACCTTATTCACTAAGATTATGCTAAGAGTTTAAATTGGTTTATTGGATATTCTCTTGACTTTACTCTTTTGCAGATGCCCAGGACTTATGCTACAATTATATGTGAGAAGGGTCTAGAGACCCACACTCGTCATGTGTCCCCAGTTAGGGATCAGTGTAGACCTCCCACGAACTCTATTCCTGCACCCAAAACATAGACTCCACCTCAGCCAGCGGTGTGCCAGGGACCAACCCAGGCCCTACCAGGATTCATCCCCTCTTCTTTTCTTAGAGTTGATTTAGTTTAGCTATTGGGTATTGTTGATGGTTCACAAGCTACTAAGATAGAATTTCAGCCTACAACTATAGCTCTTGGAGCTGAGGTTCCATCTATTGTGGAATTTGTTAAGATGTTAGTCGCTCACCTAGTTGTTACCTATCCTGCTATGTCTGCTAAGGAGAATAAGATGCTGGGTATATTCTTGAGGTTGGCTCCATCTATATTTTTTGGTGCTACTGGAGAGGATGCATTTAAGTTTCTGACTCCTTGTATGGATAGTATTTGTGGGTTAGGATATGTTGAGACTCGTGGTGTGAATTATACCACATTTAAGTTAGACTTGTCTTCTTGGCACTAGTGGAAAAGTTTTGTGAGTTCTAGTCCTATAGGATCTTCCTCTCTATCTATGGCTCAGTTCTCTGAGATGTTCTTAGATAAGTATATGTTGCACAGCTTGAGAGACTGCTTTAGAGATTAGTTCTATAGACTGGAGAAGGGTTCTATAACTGTTGCTGAGTATAAGGCTCGTTTCCATGAGTTGTCTAGGCATGCAACTTCTATCTTTGATAAAGAGTATGAGAGAGTTTCCTACTTTATGATAGGAATAAGACCTCCTATTCAAATGGATACTCAGAGTTTGGTTACTACAGGTAGGAGTTTTACTGAGGTTTCTAATCATTCTAGAGTGATGGAGGACAAGCAGCGTGAGGGCCATGATAAGAGGTCCAAATTTCATGGCAGATTTGTGGAAGCCGTAGTAGTTCCTGATTTAACGGAGGTATTTCTTATGCTTGACATTCTCAACGTCTATTTTTCATCCTTAGATCGGACTAGTCGACTAGTTCAGGAAGCTCTTTAGATCGCTGATAGAGGTCAGTTTATTACTAGTGGTCTCCCTAGTAAGGGTGGTGATCATTCATTGAGAGGTTCATTTGTAGACCATGTTAGGCATGACAGCTATACCATATTAGTGGAATTTGTTAGTTCTGGTTCTGCTTGTGATTCTTGTTTTACTTGCGGATTTCCTAGTCATTTCTCTAGAGATTGCCCTAGTGGTGAGGCGATGGTTATTTCAGCCTAGGGGATTACTCCTATTAGTCTAGTTCATCTTAGGTAGAGGTTGTTTGTGAGGTTGTAGGGGTGGTTACTAGGGTGCTCAAGGTGGTACTCAGGCAGGTAGGACAGTAGGTCAGTCAGGTACCTAGCCAGGTGGTGGCTATGGTAAGTTGTATGCAGTACCTGCTAGACCAATGGCTGAGACTTTGGATGCAGTAGTTATAGCTACAAATTTGGTATGCCGCAAGTTGGCTCTTGCTTTATTTGATCCTGGATTCACTTATTCTTATATATCTGCTTATTATTCACCACGATTGGACTTGACTAGTGATTTATTATCTGTATCTTTGCACGTATCTACTTTTGTAGGTGATTCTTTAGTAGTGGATCAAGCATTCAGATCATGTGTTGTGACAAATAGAGATATTGATACATGTGCTGATCTTATTATTCTAGAAATGTTGGATTTTGATGTGATTATGGGCATGTACTAGTTATCCCACTATGATACGGTCATGGATTATTTTTGAAAGATTATTACCTTATCCACGCCCGGCGTACCAGCAGTCGTGTGGCAGGGAGCGATTAACCGCGAGGAAATGGGGATAATTTCTTATGTTTGTGGAAGACAATTTATATAAAGGGATTTGCAATTTTTACCTCGCCTATATATGTGATACCCATGTAGAGAGTTCAAAGCTTGACTCTACTCCTGTTATTTGTGAGTTTCCTGATGATTTTTGTATCGATCTTCCAGGAATTCCCCTGACCATGAGATTAATTTTGCTATTGACCTTGAGCCTGCCACCCGACCTATTTCGATGGCTCCATACCGTACGACTCCTGCAAAGCATAAGAAGATGAACTCCCAGCTCCAGGATCTTTGTGGTAAAGGTTTTATTAAACCAAGTGTGTCCCCGTGGGTAGCCTCTATTTGTTTCTAAAGAAGAATGATAGGTTCATGAGAATTTATATTAGTTATTAACAGTTTAATAAGGTGACGGTGAAGAACCATTATCCTATGCCTTGTATTAATGATTTATTCTACAAGCTTCAGGACGCAACTGTATTTTGAAAAATAGATTTTAGGGTAGGTTATCATCAATAGAGGATTTGGGCTGAGGATATCCCAAAGATGGCCTTTAGGACCTGTTATTATCACTATGAGTTTTTAGTTATGTCTTTTATGCTATCTAATGCCCCCACCGCGTTTATGGATTTGATGAACCATGTGTTTAGACCCTATCTGGACTCCTTTGTTATTATGTTTATTGATGATATTCTTGTCTATTCGAGGAGTAGTGAGGAGAATGTGCAACATTTAAGGATTATGCTCCAGATTTTGCAAGAGTATGTGCTTTTTTCCAGGTTATCCAAGTGTGAGTTTTGGCTTGAGTCAGTGTCGTTTCTTAGACACATAATATCCAAGGTGGGTAATATGGTAGACCCGACTAAGATTTCAGTGATTAGTGACTGGGATAGGCCTATATCTTTGAGGGATGTTCATAGTTTCATTAGTTTGGCTGGTTATTATAGGAAGTTTGTTGAGAGCTTTCCTACCATATCAGTCCCTATGACTAGATTGACTTGAAAGGAAATTCCTTTTTTATTATTAGAGGAGTGTGAGTTGAGCTGTGGAAAGCTAAAGAATTGCCTCACTTTAGCCCCGGTGTTATCCCTTCCAGTTAAAGAGAGGGATTAAGAGTGTTTTGTGATGCATCTGGTATTGGTCTTTGATGTTTTTTTATGCAACAAGGTCATGCCATTGCCTATGCTTTTAGAGAGCTTAAGGTGCATAAGAACAACTACCACTCTCATGATTTAGAGTTGGCAGCAGTAGTTTTCAAGATTTGGAGGCATTACTTATACGGTGTGCATTGTGAGATTTTCACCAATCAGCATAGTTTTCAAAATCTTATGACCCAGCGAGAGCTTAATGCTCGCTACCATAGATTGATGAAATTGCTAAAGGACTATGCTATTTACATCTTGTATCACCCGGGTAAGGCAAATGTGGTGGGTGATTCCTTGAGTCGCAAGGAAATGAGTATGGATATTTTGGTATATATATATATATATCAGTCTCTCAGAGGAACTTGGCATGGGACATCCAGTCCCTAGCCAATTTGATGGTTCTCCTTGATATTTCGTATCCTACAAGGATTTTGGCTTGTGTGGAGGTGAGGTTCTCCCTATTTGATAAGATTTGTGATCGTCAGTTTGATGATAGTAAGTTGTGCCTTCTCCGTGATCGGGTGATAAGTGGTTAGTCTAGGAGACACACTATAGATTCTGAGAGTATCTTGAGATTTCAAGGTAGTATTTGTGTTCCCCGACTTGATGACTTGATATAGTCAACTCTGCATAAGGCTCACAGCTCTAGATATTCTATTCATCCTAGTATGTCCAAGATGTATAGATATTTTAGGTAGCTTTATAGGTGGGATGGTATAAAGAGAGATGTGGCAGACTTCATAGCTTGCTGCTTATTTTGTCAGTAGGTTAAGGTCGAGCATCAGTGTCTAGGTTGCTTGACTCATAGGTTACTCATTCTCGACTTGAAATGGGAATGGGTTACCATGGACTTCATTAGTGGTTTGCCTTGTAGTTCCCATGGTCACGATAGTATTTGGGTTATTGTGGATCATTTGACCAAGTCAACACATTTCCATCCTATTTAAATGACCTTTAGTGCTGAGAGATTAGCCCGGATTTATGTTTGAGAGATAGTTTGTTTTCATGGGGTCCTTGTGTCTATTATGTGAGACTATGGTTCTATATTTATTTGGAAATTTTGGATGGCATTTCAGAGAAGTTGGGTAATCAAGTGGATTTGAGTACAATATTTCATCCACATTCAGATGGTCAGTCCGAGAAGACTATTCAGGTGCTTGAGTATATTCTTTGAGCATGTGTTATAGACTTTAGAGGATAGTGGGTTCAACACTTAGCATTGGCAGTTAATATTCGAGTATTGATATGGCATTTGATGAGTCTTTATACTGTAGGAGTTGTTATTCTCCTATAGGATAGTTTGAGACTTCTAAGGTTAGACCCTGTAGTACATATTTTCTTCAGGACTTATTGCATAGAGTCAGGGTGATTTAGGAGAGGCAGAGAGCAGCCTAGAGTAGGAAGAAGGCCTACGCCAACTGTAAAATCTATGCCTTGAGATGAAGAGGTTATGATCATGTGTTCGCTTATGTTTCACCTATGACAGGTGTGATGAGATTTAGTATAAAGGCTAATCTTATCCCTCACTATATTGGTCCATTTGAGATCCCCCATGAAGTTGTCGAGGTGGCTTATAAGTTAACATTACCTCAAGACTTTGCCATTATTCATCGGTTTTTTCATTTCTTTATGTTCTGAAAGTTTATTCCGGATCCTTCTCATAAGTGTAGATAGGACTCAGTCTAGTTGGACGAGCAATTGGCCTTTGTGGAGGATCCCATGCTTATTTTTGCTAGTGATATAAGGTGACTATGTTCTGTAGAGATTCTAGCAGCCATGGATCAGTAGAGGCATTTCCTAATGGAGGAGGCTAATTGGGAGATCAAAAGTGAGATGCGGGCCAAGTATCTTAACTTGTGTTAATTTCTTGATTTCAAGACCTAAAACCCCTAATTCTTTGAGGCTTAATTATAGCAACAAATGTGATTGATTTACTCAAATTTCTTGTGGGTTATAGCTCCCTAATTATAGTTGAGCAATGGGTTGGTCTCAAAAACTAATTTTCTAAAGATAAGACCCACTAGGGGGTTTGGTGTTATTTTGGACCCATGGCATAATGGTGTCGTGGGTATTGTTAATCTTGTAATGATGCTTAGATTATGTTGTTGATAGCTTGGCTCGTGGAAGAAGCTTAAAGAAAAAAGAAGGCAAAGTTCATTGGTTCATGAGCAATTTGGCCTCAAGGTAGGATAGGCTTGCTTGAAGTTAGATTGAGCTTAATTGAAGTATAACTATGATATCTTGTGAGATTGGGCTGGGTCTTAGATGATAAACTAGTGAATGATGATACTTGGGATTAGTTGATCCTCATAGTCTATTAAACATGTAAAATGTGATGTTTGACTATAGCCTAGAACCTTGGATAGATCTAAATGTAGTCTCATGAATAGTATGAGAATTCTTTTGTGGCTATAGTAGAAAAGAATGAGGTTGTTGACAAACCTTAAGAGTATGTTAACCTTGATACGACTAGTTATAAATTAGCCTTAGTGTTTGGGGTGACTTAGAAAAGTTACTTGAAGAAGATTTTCCCTTATAGGCTTAGTAAGGATTAATAAGCCTTTATGGTGTGATTTAGATAACCTAGCTTAATTTTGGATAGAATGTTAGTCTTGTAGAAGTGAACTTTGTCATTATTGGGATTTAGGAGTAGGACTTGACGTACCTTAGGATTGAACTATGAAATTCCTTAGTGACCTAGACACTTGATGAACATCTAAGTTCAATTATTGAGGTTATAATGGTTAAACCCGATTGTCGGATATGCATGTGGTCAATGGTTGGATAATGTGTATACTTGATTGATTATCTTTTTGTCATGATATGGATTGTCTTGCAAATTCTTGTAAATTAAACTTATGGTTATGCTATCGCTTAGATTATTTATGAGTTCCCCAAGTGAACCTCTAATTATGTTATCACTCTTGCTATGACCCAATCCTAATGATTAAGCTTATGTTTATGCGAAGGATTTTCCTTTGGGGTTAGTATTATGAAAAGAGGGGTAAAAGAGATATCTAGAGATCATTCACTTGACTTATAATGTACTTACTAAATAATATGTTAACTTGGAAAAGTGTTGATTGCATATATCATTTAGATACTCATGCTCATGCATCTACTTATTTATTGTTGTGATGATTAATAGTAAAATATGATTTTATGTGTTACCTTACATAACTTATACTCTGTCATTATGGGTTGTAGACTTATGTATGTGTATAATGATATTATGATGATTCCCGGTGAATCCAGATGATATGATGATGTTATGTTGATGCCTAGTGTATCCGGAGGATATAATGATGTTATGATGATGCCCGATGAATCAAGAGGATATAATAATGTTATAATTATGTACGGTGAATTCCTAGGATATAATGATGTTATGAAGAGGCCTGGTGAATTAATAGGATACAATGATATTATGATGATGCCATGTGAATCTGGAAGAGGTAATGATGTTATGTCTGGTGAGTATGTATGAATAAGTGGATATATGTTATGTTATTCCACGTGCCGCTAAACCCATTTGTGTACTTGGGACATGATATCTTCTTTGGAAAATTATTATCCATTCTTTGTCAATAATCACTAGATAAAATATGTAACCCGTGTTAACGCTAATTGGTAACTAGAAGTACATATACCAATTATTGAGTTAAGACTCATCGATATGTTTAATCTTTGATAGAACCAAGGGCTCACCTAGTGAATCTACTTGACTTGGATAAATAGTTATGTTGTGGAGTTTCGCCTAGTATAGTTGCTTATGTGATAACTAGTTATCTCTAATAAATGACTATAACTTGTAGACTACAAGCCTGGTGAACTAGTTGGTGAACCTTACTTTGCTAAAATATGGAAACTAGTCCTTAAGGTTGTGACTTGTTCAATGACAATAAACCAAGTATTGTATGATTAGTGATTAAGTTGACATCAAGTACGTGATGTTGTGATGTCTTAATTAATGAATTATATAATTGGGAGGCTAACTACAAGGTGGCTTGGTGATGGGTGATTAGACTAGTAAACGATTAGACTTGCAAACTAGTGGCTCATGGAAATGGAGGTTGCCTAGTATGGGCTAGACATAAATTTTATTGATAATTTTGAGATTAAATAACTATATAACCATGTTATGGTGATATAGGCTTCATTGTTCCGAATTGATGTATTGATTGTGATTGTAGACCAAGGTAAGAGGCTATGACGGGAATGTACAACCTATGACTTTGGTGAGTTTCTTGTGCAGTTGTTCCTTGATATGTTGATGAATCGATCTTTGGTGTACTCTTCGGTGGTATGGTACGCCGTGAAAAGTTCTTTTTTTTCTTTTTCTTGAGTGTACTTCCCGACGGTATGGAGCGTCATGGTAAGTTCTTTTACTTTAAACTCTAATGATGGTAGTTATGTTTATTATGGTAATTATATTATTGTTATTATATATATGTGGCTTTACGCTTCCAAAATGATTACTCATGTTGTATGAAAATTATGTTATATGTGGATATGAAATGTCGTAATATTGTTATAGTTGATTAGTTATCTTATACTGTGATATCAGAGAAGATTCAGGTTCGATTCTATACCTTGACTTTATGTTATTTTTTTACTCTATATCGTCCTCATATTATAATTTAGCTCAGTTCGGCCGAAGTTTCCTACTAAGTACTCGTGTTTTGGTACTTATAGTACACTTCTGTACCTTTTTGGTGCAGGCCCGAGTTCTTGTTGCCGCTGTTGAGTCGAGATTGTACGGTGTTGATCATTAGGAGATAGGGTGAGCTCTTGGAGTTTGAGTTGCTCTTTTTCCTCTTCTATCCTTATTCCGTCTTTTGTATTTGAGATGAATGTATATGACTATGTAATACTGTTTGACATTGAGTTGTAATTTCTATTATCGAATGTATAGATGCTAATATTGAAATGCTATCAGGTCATGAGATTGGTATTCAAATGTTAGTTGTTTCTTTGTGGAATATATTTGTTATATTCTGTTCCCATATAGGGTCAATGTTAGACGCTCCTGCCAAGGTATCCCATTGCGTTAGATCTTTGTTACAGTGTTGGCTTACCTACTGGTGGGTTCAACTAGGTTCCATCATGACTCAGCAATTGTATCTGGACAGGCAGTTCAGCGATGCTCGAAGAGCCTCATAAAATCCTTTTGTTATTGTTGATATCCATACTATCACCCGAAATCTTTTGTGAGAATTGCACATTGGCAAGGGCGATTTGATTAGAGATGCACCAAGTTATTTGGAGATGCATTTTTTGGAAAAATTTCTTTTTTCCCTAACATTGGCCAAACCTATTATACTATTATGTATATGTATGCTCGTATAAAGTTCGTGTCTAAGAAACAAGAGAAGTCACCTCCTCCAACCTCAAAACTTACTTAGATGATTGTCAAGGAAAAAGACCTAAAAAGGTCAACAAACATTAGAGGGATACTGCAGGCAAATCTAAGGGCTTGATTGTTGAGGAAGAAAGCTTAGAGAACAACTCCAACTCTGATAGGTGCAATTTAGATTCCTCAAAGAAAGGGAACACAACACCTATTCATGCACCTCTCCGTACTATCGATGTAGCTTTGATAAAAAGAAAGACGGTTGAGAAGCCTTCTACCACGATAACAATGCCATTTGTTCATCCTCCCAAGGGCCATCATGTTGTAAATCATCTCAAAGTGAAACATCAACGCCCTATCATAGTGGAGTATTGTATAAGCTTGCATGGTTTAGACGGAAAGCACCCTCGGGTCCTTTCGGCACTACATTATCATGATTTTATGTTAATCACTAAACCCCTTAAACTATATGTCATAAATTGGGTTTGGGATTTCTATGTTACTTATGGAATAGTATTGACTTTAAAAAAAAAGAGGGGTCCTTTAGAGATGAGAGATATTGTGAGGTTAGGAGAGGTAAATGTGGTTTATGATGTGACTTTAATTAATAATTTCTTATGGTGTAAAAGATTAGTGAGCCCCATTTTGCATCTCGAGAAAAATGACCCGATAAAGAACACGTGGGCTTCGTTAGCCCCGTTTCTAAGTAATTTCATGCCTAAATTGCTCTCACGTAAATTCAGATCTAGAAGACATAGATTCACTTAGAATTTTGATATTGGCTGACCTTCTTCATTCATAGAAACTTTTTGCAATCATAAAAAGAATCTATTCTAGTGAGTCCATAATAACTACTTGTCAACTTAATCATCAAAAGGAGGCTTTGAATTTTGCATCACCCTTTGTCCTAAATGTTGCTAGCTGGGACTAGTAGATGCATACCACTATTTCTTTTTGTGTTTCATCATAGAATTGTGCCGGTATATGAAGGTTCCTCTTAATAAGGAGATGTACTTTGACTATACCCCACCTTAATAGTTGTTATTACTAAGATTCAGTTAGTTGATGAGATTTCGAAGAAGAAAACTTAAGAGTAAGGTTACCTGATAGCTAATATGGGTCCTTTTGGAATTGGTGAAATCAAGTACACTTCTATTACTATGTTAGACTTCACTCTTTTTTATTCAATTTACATTCCTAATACCACTCCTTTACTTCCACCCTCAGGCATATCTTCCTAACCACCTAGACCTATTGGCCTAAGTCCTCAACCTTCTAGTGTATTAGGTTCTTCAAGGTCCCCATTAACTCAGGATGACATCAACAATATGGGGCGTTTGGCTTATTTAAGAGATACTAAGTCTTGTAGGCTTTACAGAAAGTTATCGACATGATTTCCAGTTCTTTAAAGTCATTATAGAGATAATACATAAGAAGATGCAGGGTTTTTATATGATTTAAAAAATTATGGGAAGAATTTGGATTAGTTAAGGTCTCCTCAGCAGTCTATTCCACCCGAGGTAGTGAATAGAATATAGAATGAGATAGCTTCCCTTGGTACTTATATAGAAGAGCTTCAAATTTATTAATGTGATACCCCTCTAGAGGTTATGTGATTGACAATGCTAATATTGAGGGCTTTTTTGAGGATCAGGGACTTATTAGGATATAGGTTTATGATGAGCATATTGATAGCCAATAGATTGAGGATACTATACTTGTATCCACATTAGAGCAATTGGTTTATGAGACTACACAGGTTGGGACCTCGAGTTTAGCTGATGTATTAGATAGGCAGAACCATGTACCATATCCTCCCCCACAAACCATTCCCCGTTCTAACCTAGGCATAGATGCCCAGATTGAGGACGTCACCACCATAGGCTTAGCCTTGTTTAAGAGACCCTTACTTTCATACTCCTTCAACTTTATTAGTCCTATTGCATCGAGGACAATGCATACTTTTGAGTTAGGGGTGAGGTGTTATTTTATTTGGATCTATAATATTTTAAGATTTAAATATTCGTTTTTTTTTTGTGTTGGTGTTGGTGTTGGTGTGTAGATTTGACATTTGGATAATTTTATTTTGGATTGTTAAATTTTTATATTTTGGGATTTGGATTTCATTGAGTGTGTGGTGTGTGTTCTATTATTTTTATTTCTTTATTTGATTTATTTTGATTTTAGTTTAGTAGTAGTTAGTTTCATTGCTAATAATGTTCGTTTTGGCATGCATTTTCAAGTGAAAAGTGTTCTAGCAATAGAACACTTTGAATCAAATGGTACACTTGGGTAGATTTTTAACATGCGTATTTTTTGAATTAATTATCAATTTGTTTTTATGTCTAATTTTCAAAAATTTCCCATCTTTAAAAGTTTTCCATTCGTTTAAATAAACTAGTTAGGCTCTTATTTTGTGAAAACTTGTATCTCACTTTAGCTACTTGAATACCTTCCTTGTTATGTGTTATGAATATGGTAAAACAATTGAGGAAGATTGCTTTGAGTATGCGATTGAGTGTCATGTGTGGGAGAGATTTCAATTTGATCTCGTGCATCGAGACCACAAGAACTTGTTCAGTTGCTCTACTTCTAAAACAAAGAGTGTACAATATTAGAGATATGATCTAGGCAATTAATTAAGAGGAAACCTCCTTTTAGTCAAAATTGATTCATCCCATGGTGAGTTGAGCCACCAACTTTTCCCCTTATTGAGCCTTGGAAACTATTTTCTTGAATGACCTTACTGCAAGCCGAAACCCTTTTCACTCTTATCCTTCCCTTGAATCTAATCTTCTCAAAATGTCATGGCGATGTTAAAGAACAACTTAGGACAAAATCCTAAGGGTGGGATTGACAATACCTTGGGATATGCATGTTCTTTGTAGTTTGTATACATGGGGACCACTAAAACCCTCGTCCAATTATTCTTGTATTTGTGGTAGATATATAAAAAGAGGATAAGGTAAAAAATTAACAAAAAAGGTGTAGTTTAGTTCTATTTATAAATATGTGTAGTTGTTTAAGTTTTGGAAGTATAGAAAGAGTGAAGTAACTTAATTGTTTGGAAAGACCAGTTCGAGTAGTAATGTAAAGAGAAAAACTTTGGAAAATAGAATCAATGAGGTCTCTCTAAATTCATTGTTGAGGTAGAGTCACTATAACCTTAACCTTACCTACCTCACCAATTGCCTATGATACACGATTAACTAAGACCTAGGTGATCCTTGATTTAGCATACTTGAATATGGTGAAGTAGAGCTTATGGCTAAGACTATGGTATGGCACTTATATCCTTTATCAACTTTTAAATTGTGATTGGTTCATGTTAGTCCCTATAAGCTGTTGATAATCATGTCTTGAGGGAAGAGAATTCTTTGTGTGAGGGTACTTAATTGTTATACTTAAGTATTCTTTGATCTTCTTTGAAGTATAAGATTATATGCTTGTCTTGGTAATATTTAGCTAGCATTTGATGCTTGTTGTTGACAAATTGAGAGAATGATAAGCGAAACTTTATCCTTTATTTTCTAAATCACGTGGGCAAAACATTTTCACAAAACAAGTATGTGTCTAAGCTCTCAAGCTGTACTATTTAAAGGAATTTGTGATTTGATTGTTTGGGCATTGATTTACTTGTGGACATAGATGTTTTAGTTAGAGGTGTTGATGAGTCGGTAAATTGCAACTAATTTTCCCAAAAATAGGGAGAAAACATTTCCTCAATGCTAAACTAAATGAGTTTAAATATTATCCTTGTTGAATTTCAGGTTCAAGATTGAAAAGTGATTGAACTAGCAAAAAGAGGAAAAAAATGAACATTGGAGTTAAAATTCATAAAGGTAATGCAATAGATAATTCACACATCACCGATGTGTCCTATGTGTCACCAAATAATCTCAGCTATAACCGATTATAACAGTTTAATCCAAGACAAGAGTTGGAAAAAATGGTGACACATCATGCATTTCAGTACATTGTCAAACAAATAGATGGACCACACTCTGTAGCACCAAAAGTTAAAGAGCGTAACCCATAGGGCTTGAAATGTTGACGAATTAGCATGACACGAGCAAATCTGCACAGTGCTATCTAATTTTATGATGGATTGTGATTCACTGAATTGCAAAGAAGTAAAATTTCTATAATTATATAGCCAGTTTTTTTAGATGCTATTTAATGCTTATTGGATATGGGAAACCATATCTTTGGTCAATTTTGTAGAAGTTTAAGATCGTAATCAGACCTTAATTTTGAGATTTAGAGCTTTTGTACATAGAATCAAGAGTTTTCTTGTGAAACATTTCTATTCTTTGGTGAATATGGAAGAAGAACTTTGTATTATTTCGTTTTACTTTATTATGAGTAGATACTTAGGGTAATGCATTATTGAATATTGATTGTTAGGTGGGTAGTAATTGTTTACATCTGCATTAGGTTGTATTTCATGATTTTTAAAAATCTAAATGTACATACTTAGAGATTAAAGTTGAAAACTTAATCTATTCTTAGATATCTTGTGTTACCTGAAAGTGGATGCAAGGGTGATGCGATTTAGTTAAACAAAACTTGAGTTACACTCTTTTAAATGGTAATTCTAGTGATAGATTACCAATTTGAGTCTATTGGTTGTTTGGTAGTGTTGACACTTGGGTGTTTGAGAGAAATCGATGTGAAATTTGGGTAAGGATTGGTAAATAACTTCAAATACCTAAAACCATGCTTAAATCATAACTAGCAATCCAATCTGAGGTATATTCTTAATTACCCGTGCTTATAATGATTCTCAAGAAGGAATAGCCCCAAGTACTTCAACTCATTTGCTTACAATCTTATAGCATTCGTTTTGGCAAAACCAATGTTGAAATTGTTAATTTGATACAAAAAATTTTAAAACAAAAACCTTTCGACATTTATTTCTTGTGCAATTCTAGCATTACGTGCAAACCTATAGTTACTTGTGACTCTTGAGAGTGAATCAATCTCTCTCATTCCTCGTGGATTCGACTCCGACTCTAAGTTGGGAAATTGTAATGACAACGACCACTTATATTTACAAAGTACAATATTGGTGTTATCACTAATATACGTTCTACAAATTAACATTGTTGAAAATGACACATGAAATAGGACATTAGTATTCACATATTAAAACTAAAATTTCATCTCAAAGAAAACATTCTCTTGCACTATCCTTTCAAAACGAACCAAAAACTATTGGAATTTTTGTATATATATATATATTTAAATATATATATAGATGTAACACAACCCGACCTCGGCCCTTATCATAATGGTCATCCCATGTTCAACCATGACGTGGGACCACCCCCTGTTACCCAACCCAACCAACTATATCAAGCCTTAGATGGGCTGAATTTCTAGCAAGTAAAAATATAGCGTAAATACTCTCATAAAGACTATGGATAGGGTCACAATCGTGACCGACCCAACCGAGTCTACCCATACCAAATAAACCATCCAACCGTACAAACCAAAGCAAAGGCCATAAACCAGGACCTAACTAAAGAAAATATATACAAAAATATAATATGATAACAATCCAAAAATGTAACGACGGAACAGTGAGAAATTATATCCGATGATGTTGTCCTCCCATCTTATTCCAATGCCAAGGCCAACAACAATACTGATCCCACCAATACCAACCCCCAGAAGTACCACAAAGCCTCTATACAAAAGTGTAAACAAATCTTGTTGGGAAATACCCCGATCTATGGCCAAAACCAATATCCAAAATAAAGTCAATACACCTAACAATATCCATAGCATGAAATAATGCCTTCCAAATAGATTGAAGCTTACAACTTTAGTCCAAATGTTGTCCCCGAGTCAATCACTACATAGGATGAGTCGAACGGAAAGTTCTTACATACCATGGGTATACAGCCGCAAATCGACGGGTTAGCGAGTGACCGCTAGCAAGAACCCCAGGTTAAGGATGAAATAATTCCAGTTATGAAACCAAGTAAAACCATTCAATGCACATAATCTTACATATATAAATATATATAACCATGTTGGGAAAGGCGACAGGATTTAGCATGCCTTTAAAAACATTACCTGGGCTATGTAGCTTGTCCATCCTATACCACCCACAGTCAATACGGGTTCAGCTTCTTATGCTAAAAGGGCCCAGTGTGTGTAGCCGCACGACCAGGGAAGTATCCCATGGGATGACTAGTACATCCCAATAGTTTGACATCATGCACATGGTCCATTAAGACTAATCCTTATATCGGAAAATACTAGTTTCAAGTTTTGATCCCCCAAGACCGCAACTTTCCACGGCTTTGCTACACACCCACCATTAATGCCCCATTAAATTTTTTTCCAAATGATGAACAAATCTATTTAAAATTTTATTAACCAAGGCCTATATTAGTGGAATCGTCATACCACACCTTACTTGCAAGTAATATCAATAGCCAAACCATTTAGTTTAAGGTGACTTTAAATTGCCTTTCTATATACCATATTAAAACACTTGGGAGACTTACATGTTCCCACAAGCATAACCATTTAGACTTTAGACTTTTCAAACCATTTAAACCATGCATAATTCCTTTACCAAGTTTAAAACATGCAAGAGTTCCATTAAAATAAGCCAATGCAATGAACATATCTTTATAAGCATTTTATCTAATACCTTGCGGCCATAATATAGCCAAACCAATTCCAAATACCATTAAACCATTACCATTCAATCCAATTGTACAAAACCACCATTAATGCACATAAAAGCAAAATTAAAACCATAGCAAACCATAACTAAGCATTTAATATAAAACCCCTAAAAAATATTTGAAAACCATAATCATGAAATAGTAAAACTATGAAATCAATCATATATACCATTACTTTAATTGAGAATGCAATGAGAGAAGAGAATTATGCCTTATATCGATGAATTAATTGAAAGAAATCAGCAATATAAGCCCTAAATCAATCCTCAAGATAAAAACCTAGCCTTCTTTCCCCAAAAGCTCTTGAGAGAATTATGAAGTGTTTTCGAATAGTTTCTAAGTGCTAATGAATTGAATAATAGGGTCAATAAACTCCTAAGTATATTAGAAGTCATTGGTCCTATTTAAGATAAGTAAGGAAATGTCTAAGTACCCCCACTTAAATCCCTTAAAAACCCATCACAGGGATACGACTGACCCATACGAGTTGTACCCTCCCAATACGATTGGTACCCACCACTTGAATCCAAGACTCAAACATTGGATCAAACATTGTCCACTATATGACTCATACAAGCAACTCGGAACCATAACATACGATCCATATCAATAACCCGTATCCCTACCAGAATAAAATACTAGGATGATCAAACATTGCCCACCATACAAGTCTCTGGTACAACTCGTACCAACACCTAAGACTCATACCCATAAGTCGTACCCATTCCAGTGACAAAAACCAACCCACTAACTATCATTGGTTAGAAGACAACAAAACCATACCACCCTTACCCAAAAATATGGCTTGTACCCACGAGTCATTTTGGGTCTATAGAATCGAAATTCCAGGAAATTTTCTTAGGTCAAAACCCAGGAAGTTTTAGTATCCCCCACTAGGAACATTCGCCTCTAAATGATGAAAAAGGTATTGGTAACCACACACAGAGTCATTTGCATTCTCAAACATCCTTTTATCAAATTTTGAAAACAAAGACGAAAAGTTGTTAATCTTTTCTTTAACAAACTCAGAAAATAAAGATGTGTTAAAGACACATACCTTTTAAAGGAGCAGAAAATAGATGTCGATACTTGTACTTCATGTCCTCTTCCACTTCCCAATTAGCTTCTTCCACCTTATGGTTCCACCACAGAATCTTAACCGAAGCCACATCCCTTTTTCGCAACCAATGAACCTGCCTATCTAATATCTCAATCAAGACCTCGTTATAAGACAGAGAATCTGAAATACCCAATCTCTCCAAAGAATAATTCAAGAAGGATCACCAATACACTTTCTCAACATGTAAACATGAAGTATCAGATGAACCAAACCCAAACTAGTAGGAAAATCAAGTTTGTAAGCAACATTACAAACTCTCTGCAAAATCACATAAGGACCAATAAATCGGAGGTTGAGTTTCCCCTTCTTTTCAAACCATACTACTCCCTTCATAGGAGACACCTGAAGGAATACCCTATTCCCAAGCTCAAACTCCAAGTCTCTACGTTTAATGTCTGCATAGGACTTTTTGTGAATTTGGGAAGCTTTATGGCTATCCCAAATCACCTTGACCTTCTCCATTGTTTGATAAACAAAATTCCAGCCAAACATGTTTGCATCCCCAAGATCAAACTGACCAATAGGAGATCTACACCGCCTACCAAACAATGCCTAAAAGGAGCCATACCAATATTCGAATGATAGTTATTATTTTAAGTAAACTCTACCAAAGGTAGATACTCAACCCAATTACCACCATAGTCAATCACAATGGCTTGAAGAATATCCTCTAATGTCTGAATAGTTCTCCCCACTTTCCTATCTAACTGCGGATGAAAATTAGTACTCAAACTAACCTGGGTCCCCAACCCTTTTTGGAAAGACATCCATAAGTGAGATGTAAAATGCGTACCACTATCCGAAATAATCGAAAAAGGCACCTCATGTAGCTTCACAATCCCCTTAAGATACAACTTCACGTAATCCTCCACTGAAAAGGTAGTCTGCACTGGCAAGAAGTGAGCAGACTTAGTCATCCTATCCATGATGACCCAAATCAAATCATACAAATTCTGAGAACGAGGAAGACCGGTAACAAAGTCCATATTGATCACTTCCCACTTCCATTCTGGAAAATCAATTTCTTGATACAACCATCCTGTCCTCATGTGCTCAACTCTTACTTTTTGGCACACCATACACTTGGCCATAAATCAACGACATCCCACTTCATGCCATTCCACCAATAGATCTCCTTGAGATCATGATACATCTTAGTCTAGTCGGGATTAACAACATAGTGTGACTCATGCGCCTCAGGAAAAACCATTTTTCGCAACCAGTCGACATCAGGAACACACAACCTTCCTTGGTAGCATAAAGTACCGTCAACATTGATCTCAAACACTACCATTTTTTCCCGCTGACATCGGTCTTGATTTTCATTAAGATAGGATCCAACACTAGCTTCTCCTTAATCTCTACACTAAGAGATGATCGAACCACTTCTTCCACTATCACACTACCATCCTTGGAGTCAAAAAAGCAAACTCCAAGATTAGCAAAGTGGTGAATTTCCTTCACAAATTCTCGTCTTCCCTCCTCTACATGAGCTAAACTCCCTATAGATAACCATCTAAGAGCATCAACAACCATATTAGCCTTACCTTGGTGGTAGTGAAGACTCATATTATAATCCTTGAGAAGATCCAACCATCTTCTTTGTATGAGATTAAGCTCTTTCTGAGTGAACACGTACTGAAGACTCTTGTGATCAGAAAAGATATTCACGTGAAGACCATATAAATAATGCCCCATATTTTCAAAGAAAACATAACCGCCAACAACTCCAAATCATGAGTAGGATAATTTATCTCATGTACCTTCTACTGTCTGGAAGAATTGTAATCACCTACCGATGTTGCATCAAAACACAACTAAGTCCTACCCGAGATGCATCATTAATAACAACAAACCCATTATTTCCTTCCAGCAAGGTCAGGATTGGAGCCGAAGTCAACTTATCCTTCAACTTCTCAAAATTCCCTTCACAAGCATCCAACCAATAAAACTTAACCTTCTTCAGAGACAACTTAGTTAAAGGAGCACTATTGAAGAAAAACTTTCCACAAACCACTTATAATACTCGGCTAAACTCAAGATGCTCTGAATGTCAAGTGGAGTTAGGGCCTAGGACACTTATTTACCACAACAACCTTTTGCAGATCCACCATGATCTCTTTACTAGAAATTATATAAGCTATAAATGTCACAACGATCAACCAAAACTCGCCCTTCGAGAACATGGAATATAACTATTATCCTTTTAAGTTCTGTAACACCAGACGAAGGTTCTTAGCATGATCCACCTAGCTCTCTGACTAAACCAACATGACATTAATTAATACAATGACAAAGAAATCCAACTACTATCTGGAAACTTCGTTCATCAAGTCCATAAATGCTTTTGGAGCATTAGTAAATGACATCCCCAAAAACTCAAAATGCCCATACCGAGTACGAAAAGTCTTCTTAGGGATATCCACCACTCTAATCTTAAGCTGTTGGTACCCAGAACAAAGATCTATCTTAGAGAAAAACTTGGCACTTGTAAATTGTCCACTAGTCATCTATCTAAGGAAAGGATACTTGTTCTTGACCGTCACTTTGTTCAACTGCCTTTAGTTAATGCACATCCAAATAGAACCATTATTCTTATGAACAAACAACACTGGTGCACCCTATTGAGAAACGCTAGGAAAAATAAACCCCTTTTTCAGAAGATCCATAAATTGCTCCTTGAGTTCCCTCAACTTAGCCAAAGCCATTCTATACGGAGGAATAAAAATTTGATGATTGTCAAAAAGAAAATCAATACCAAACTCTATTTCCCTATCTAGAGAAACACCGAGAAGATCATCCAAAAAGACTTTTGGAAGCTTATTAACCACAGGGACCCAAGACAAAGAAGGACCTTCCGAGATAGAATATTTAAACCTGGACCAAGTAATAAAGAGAACCCTTGGAGATTAACCTATGACCTCTTAAGATAAGAAATAAACCTCCACCTAGGATTTAAGGAACTACCTTCTCATTCTATAACTGGTTCACCATGGAACTTAAAGATAACCTTACGGATCTGACAATCAAATGATGTGTAACAAGAATGCAACCAATTCATTCCCAGAATTACATCAAAATCTACCATATCAAACACAAATAGATCCACCAAGGATTGCTTGCCACAAACAGATACCACACCTCCCTATAGACTCTTGTAGTAATAATTGAGTTACCTACTGGGGTAGAAATAGATAAGGGATCAAAAATAACTTTTTGATCGAAAACCGAAAAATCCAACCACATATAGAGTTATATAAGAAAGAGAGGACCTCAGATCTGTAAAATAATATATGTCACGAGAGAAAAATTATAACATACCAGTAATGACATCCGGTGATACCTCTAATTCTTATTGGGATGCCAAAGGATACAACCTTTTTTGACCAACATTAGAATCAGGAGAAGTAACAGAAGCAGATGCCACACCACTAGGTGTCGGACCAGAAGATAAAGCCACACGAATCTTATTAGCCCTGTATCAACCTTATTAAATGGACAATCCCTAAGCCTATGGCCTACTTGGCTACACTTGAAGCATTTTCCCTTTATTCCAACTAATAACCCCAATGAGGATGACCACAAAATTGATAAGGAGGACATTAAGAAGCTGACTGATCCCCGCTCACCTGATATTGGTCAATTTGTGCTCGATAATTGTCATCACCTTGATGGTTCCTTTATTTCAGCTATTAAGGAGAACTAGGAAAAAGGAGCAAGAACTCCCCCACTTCTTTTTCAGCCTCTTGCCACCATCTCTAACACCCTGAGATTGAGAACCTCCATGATAAAAAAAGCTTCTCCTCTTTTCCTGCTTATTCCCAAGCTCTGCATGCCTCCTCTTCTCATCTTTAACCTACTGCATATGAACATTCAACCTTTAGATATCCATATCTTTAATCAGCAAGGCAGTCTTTCTCTGCAGAATAAAATATCTATTCAAACTAAAAGCAAACTTCCTCATTGTAGACCTCATATCATCCACCAAGTCAGGAGCATACCGTCATAAATGATGGAACTTTAAAGATTATTCCTTTACTGACATCCTTTCCTGCCAGAGGTTCACAAACACCTCCATCTTAGCTTTTCTAAACTCTTGAGAAAAGAACGGATCAAGGAAGGCATTAGAAAATGTCTCCTACAACCCTTTCTCTTCCATATTATGTCTATCCATATCTCACTCTTCATATAACTAATAAGTAACATCCTTGAGCTGATAAGCTGCAAGGTTAACCCCCTGTACATTAGTAGTATGCATCACCTAAAAGTTGTTTTTCATCTCATCCAAGAAACCTTATGGATCCTCTTCCACCTTTACTTTAGTAAAACTAGGAGGACCCATCTTTATTTATTGACCAAACCTTGTGGTCTCAGAAGAAAAAACACCAGCCGCACCACGCTTAACCTGAGCAGCAACCTGTTGGGCTATAACATAAATAGACTGATGAAATTTTTCATTTGTCATGTTTCCTTGAGGAACCTAATGAAAACGCTGGATTAGGAGAATCTCCAGCACCATAGGTAATAGGACCATAAGATCGAAGATGTAATCTAGACGTAGGGCGTACCCCTTCAACATTATCCCCAGATAGGATGAAAGAATTTCCTTGTGTTCTAACTCTATGAGACATGATCTTAAAGACGAGAAGACAAGGATTAGAGAAGATTCCAAGATCGAGAATTCAAGCTTGAAGATAGAATACCAAGAAAGAGAAATAGTCCAAATGTCTTGCAGCCTCTCTCTTATTAGTGTGGTGGGTTGCACACCCCTACAATAGACTCTACTCGACACAACTTTGTGGACTCCCAAATAACCATGAACCTAGGCTCTGATACTAACTTGACACGACCCGACCCTGGGTCGTGACATAATGGGCATCAAAATTCCATCCTAGACCAAGGACTGTCCATTGATACCCAACCCAACCACCTATATCTATCCATAGATGGGATAAATTTTGAGCCTATAACAAAATAGCGTAAATGCTCTCATAAAGACTCTAGGATAGGGACATAATTATGATTAACCCAATTAAGTCGACGTGTACCAAATCAATCATCCACATATACCAAGCCAAAACAAAGGCCATAATAAATAAAAATACCAAAATATAATATGATAATAAATCCCAAAATGTAAAACGATGGAACAGTCAGTAATCACACCCGATGATGCTAGCCTTCAAACTTATTCTAATGCCAAGGCCAAAACCAATACCGATCACAACCATACCAACCCCCATAAGTACCACAAAGCCTCTATCCAAAAGAGTAAACAAATCTGGTTGGGACATACCCCAAACAATGGCCAAAACCAATATCCAAAATAAAGTCAATATGTCTAACAATAGCTATAACATAAAATAATGCCTTTTGAAAGGATAGAAGCTCACCACTTCAATCCAAATGCTATCCCCAAGTCAATCACTACGTATGAGAAGTTAAATGGTCGTTTCCTATATAGCATGGGTATATAGCTGCTAGTAGACAGGTTAGACAGTGGCTGCTAGCATGAATCTATGGAAAAGGATAAAGTAATACTAGTTATAAAACCAAGTAAAACCATCCAATCAATACAACCATACACATACACACACATATACATATATAAGTGTATATAGAACCTTGCAGGGAAAAGGGACCAGGCTTAGCATGCCTTAAAACCTTTACCTAGGCTCTGTAGCTAGGCCGTCCTAAATCTCCCATGAGCTAATATGGGTTCTTCTCCCCCTATTAAAAGGGACTTAGTGTATGATAACCACACGACCAAGGAAGTATCCCATGGGATGACTAGTACATCCCCTAATAGTGTGACATCATGCATACGATTAACTAAGACTAATCCTCATATCAGCAAATACGAGTTTCTAGTTTTGGTCCCCCCAAGACCGTCATCTTTCACCCCACTATTATTACCCAATCAAAACCATTTCAAAATGACCAACCAATCCATTTACCATTTTATTAACAGAGGCCAATATTAGTGGTATCGTCATACCACCCGTTACTTATAAGTAATATCTATAGCCAAACTATTTAGGTTAAGGGGACTTTTAAGTTCTCTTATATATACAATATTAAACAACTTGGAAGACTTACATGTTCTCCACAAGCATAACCATTTATCCTTTAGCCTTTTCAAACCATTTAAACGCTACGTATTTCCATTACCAAGTTTAAAACATGCAAGAGTACCATTTAAAGAAGTCAATGCGATGAACATATCTTTATAAGTATTTTATCAAACACCTAGGGGCATAATATAACCAAAGATAATTCTAAAGACCATTAAACCAATACAATACAATCCAATTGTCAAAACCAACCATTAATGCATATAAATGCATAATTAAAATAATAGAAATCCATAACCAAGCATTTAATATTAGAACCCCTATAAATAGTTGAAAACCAAAATCATGAAATATTAAAACCATGAAATAGATCATAGAAACCATGCCTTCCTTTGATATAATAATGAGGGAAGAGAATTATGCCTTATACCAATGAATTGATGAAGTAATCACCATGATAAGCCCCAAAGCTATCCTTAAGATAAAACCCTAGACTTTTTGCCCCAAAAGCTTTTGAGGAAATTATGGAGTGTTTTGGAATAGTTTCTAAGTGTTAATGAATAAAATAATAGGGTAAATAACCTCCTAAGTGTATTAGAACTTGTGTGTCCTAATCAGGGTAAGTAGGGAAATGTCCAGTATACCCTCACTTAAATCTCTTATATAACCTTGTCACGGATACGACTAACCTATATTAGTCATACCCTCCTAATACGATCAGCACCCACCACTCGTATCCAAGCCTCAACCCTTGGATCAAATATTGTCCAGTATATGACTCATCTAACTAAGTCATATACACAACATATGATCCATATCCATATCCCGTATCCCTGGCAGAATGAAATACTAGAAAGATCAGCACTACCCACCATACGAGTCCCTAGTATGACTCATACCAAGCCTTACGACTCATACCCCTAAGTAATACCCATTCCAGTGATCAAAACCATCCCACCAGTTATTACTGGTTAGCATATGGCATGACCATACCACCTGTGCCCCAATATATGGCTCATACCCATGAGTCATTTAGGGTACGAAGAGTGGAAATTCTAGGAAATTTTCTAACGGTCAAAACCCAGGATGTTCCAACTGTGTATATATATATATATATATATATATATATATATATATATTATTGTTGAAAACTAGAAATATAATCTAGAACAACTGTATTCATTTTTAATCTCACCAAGATTATCGAAAAGTAAAAAATTACAAGATTCATATATTTAGTCATCATCAAGTGTTTTAAAATATAGTACAACAAATTAATAGCTGAAATATCAAAATCTAGCTATTTCACAGGATTATACCACCACTTACTTGTGTGGAGTTATCTTTTGTAATATATCATATATAATATATAATATTACCTCCCTTTACCATAAATTCTTAAACTATCAATGAAAATGATAGTGTGTGGTTGACATATAAGTTTTTTCTTATTTTGATCTTTATTGTAATTGCATCAGGGTCTATTTTTACAAGATCATAAATTTTATTATATTTTTAATATCAATATACACCATGGTTTTTATCAGTGTATATTTTTAATGACCCCCTTTTTTGTTACATCAGTCTTACGTTTAAAATCTCATGTTCAAATTCTTCCCAATTTGGAAGTTACAAATTCAAGCTAGGATAGTTTCGATTTTGGAGCGTGGTATGGACTAGGCAAATATAGGAATTATTTGGACTGGAAAAGTGGTATTGTCTTTATTTTAAGTTATCTAAGATGATAAGTAACCTATAGATATTTATGGAATCGCATTTGTGTAAGTAGAGCTCCCAAAATTATTCTTAATGTAAAGGCTACTATTCAAAATATCCTAGGTATAAGGTGTGTTGAAAGAAGTGTGAATTTTGGGCAAAGACAGACATTTTTTTCATCGACTCTGCTATATCAGTTGGAACAGCTCTATAGAAAAAATGTCATATCAGAGGAATCCCTGCTATAGCGGTGGTGAACGACTGTTATAGCGGTCGATCCCTCTACAGCGGTCGGTTCCGCAATAGTGGTTTAAATCGTAGGTTTATTAAAATATTTTTCCAAAATAGTTTATTTTTCTAAAACATATTCGGGGGAAAATAAAGGATGATTTAGGGGGAAACACACCAGAATTTCTTCATTAAGGTAACAAATTCATCCCACTAACTCGTATTTAAATATGAAGCCTTAGAATTGTTAATTTATGGAGTCCGAAGGGGATTTTGGTTAATTGTTATTTCAGGGAGAAAATTAATAAATAATTTAATGGACTTTGATTAAAAACATTTAATTTACCCTTACATTCAATAATTCACTAATTTATCCACGACATTTTTAATTTTGGTAAATTACGATGGAAAAGTTTAACAATGGGAAAGGAATAATTATGAATTTAACCTTAGGAGTTGGGTATGAGTTATGAATCCTAAAATGTTAGGTATTTTTTAAAATTATGTATTTATATTCATGTTCTAGGTCATGAGAAAGTAGAAATTGCATGAAAGGGCAAAGCTCCTGCATAGAAGTGTTGTGCAAGATTGGTTCCAGGTACGTGATTATATTGTAGTTTGATCAAATTTGTCCTTTATATGCATGAACTACCTCTTAGTATGTATTGTTAGTGAATGTTGTTGGGTGTGGTTTTTGAAAATGATCTGTAGTTGTTATGTGATTTTGACTTTCCCTACTTGCTAAATGTAGAATGTTCTCACGAGCTTTTGGTGGAACGATATTGGCATACACTTATGTCTGGGGTTTTAGTACATAGAAAGTAATTTTACCCTATAGGTCATGGATAGGGGATGATTGTATATCGTTTAGTGTGTATGTATAAGGGTCAAGTGAGTTTTTCAAGACTCAATTTCTTAAGTCATGATGGAATCTACTATACACCTATTGTAGTAAAGCCGACCCATAAACTAGAATCGCTAGTAACAGACTATCAAAAGAAATAAAATGTAATAGAAAATAAATATGGTACAAGGGTTGATATATATACATAATACTCCTAAAACCTGCTAGAATCAGCATAAGAGCATTAAATAAAATAAGGGTACAAGGTATAATACTCAAAAAATATACGAATAGAACCCATCTTTGAATACCATATAAATATCAGTCTAAAAAACAAGAGGAAGTGTAGTACTACTTCAAGATCTGGGTGCTCACCCTAGCTCACCCTAAGTCTTACTCCATAGCTGCTCTACATAATTCACACAAAAACAATGAGAACTTGTACTATGATATGCAGGCTGTAGAAGTGTAGTATGAGTAATAAACACGTGGTTCTCAGTAGAAAACAATCGACTGAGCTCCAAGGATAATGCAAATATAGATAACATATAAAACACGAATATAAACTATAGACAACCACCTAGGAAGCTAATATAATAAAGCTAGAGGGAAAATAAGGATTATGTATACAATTCTAGTCTTACTCAGTAACTAAATAACCATATCGTATATCACGGGGAAATACACATACGAAGAGTAGAAGAAGGATGTATATAGTAGTATAAATGGACAAAAATACAAATATGCAATGAATAGGCAAGAAAAAGAAGGATATGTGGTAATATTTTATCTATATCTATCTATTCATATACATATAAATATATATAACTACTCAAGGTAAAGACTAAGGTAACCAACCTAGCATCTTAAGGCATACTAGTAAAGTATGAAACTTGTGCTGGCTTAATTTGGGTCCCTAACCCTAATGTATATCCATGAGATAATTATCCATGATATAATATTGAAAGAGAGAAAGGATTAGAAACATACATCCAACCTCAGTACCAGTCGATAATCAATAAAGTAACTGTCTAGTTTTGACAAATAATGTCTAATAGAACCCTATAAATTAATAAGGTTCAATCAACACTCATAACATATACCTATGGAACTCCCATAAGGGTGATAGATATAGGATCCAAACAATATACTGGTGATAGGCATTGTATACCCATTAATGAATGTAAAATAAATCCATAATTCTATAGCTAATCCAAGTGCCATAATGCACCTAGTGTACACACCTTCCTGCTCGACGGCTCGCAAAGGCAGGACCTATGGCGACCTCTCTTCTTCAACACAACGACTCAAAAATGAAGGAATTGTAAGGGATAAAGAATTTTTGTAAACACTGGCCTACTCCTGATCTAGGATCTACAATAATCATAATTATCAACAATCTAATCATTCAAGTACCAGATATGTATATATGTATATATATATAATAATAAGTGCATAAAATCAACTGTGACTAAAATATTATAAGTATGTAAGTCCATTAGCTGGGATCAGCTTTGGGACTAAATCAGTAATATGGAGTATAAAGGGCCAAAATGTCTCTCGATTGATGTAAATAGTAGAGGTACAAGAGTGGATAATATTGACCAAAATCAAAATTGATATAATTTCCAAAACATTAATTTTAGTTTCGAAAGCTCGTATATCATTAAGCAAGGTGGTACAATTTCCTTTTTGCAAATAACACATTTTAAGAGTGAAAAGTTGGAATAAAACCCTTTTTAAAAAATAGTAGTTGGATCATGATTTAGCCAGAATCGAATACATAGCATCAACTATGATCAACTTGCTAATAACCTAGGGTAACAGGATCCTACAGGCATAACAATTATTTCATCTTATAGACTGATTCACTAATGATATTATACTTATAATCATATCTTATTTTTCTTACCTATCATGCAATATATATCATAAAATATCTTATGATGAAGAGTAGACCATAGCCTATCTTGATGCCAAATGGTAATTCCTTGAATTATTTATAAAGCATCTATCTTTTCTCCATTGACCGAAAGTGCCACCACGTTATAAAAATAGTAATGTACATATTATTAGGAGTAAAACAAGACCCATATTTCTATATAAAGGGTTGGGTTGGAATAAGGGTTAGAAATAAGCCTGCAAGGCCATAACTGAAATCAAAACCAAATTCATCACGAGGTCCCTTGACGTAAACGGACAGAGTGGTGAAAAATTAGTCGCAAATGGTGCATGAATCAGGGCCCAAATTAACCCATAAGGTCTAAAGGCCCAATTTCCAAGAATATGAAATGAAATAGAATGAAAATTGATCAAAAAATAATGGAAAATGACCACAGAGCGTTAGGATAGATTACCTTTGCTTTAATGGATGATTCCCACTATTTTAACTCATTAAGCTCTAAAAATGGTGTAAAAATTGATGAGAAAATAAATGAAAATCGGGTGAAGAAAGGTGTATAATGATACTGAGGTGATGCTTAGGCAGTCACCCAGTCACTTAAGCGACTGCCGCTAAAGCATCTCCTCGGCTGCTAAAATGGTCAGGCATAGGGGCACAATACCGTTAATGTGAATCCTAGGCTGCTAAAGCAATGATTATTTTTTTGAGCGACATTTGGCCAAATGGACAAGGCTGCTAAAGTGACCCAATGTAGCTAAAGCGGCGATTGTTTAGGCTATGATCGCTTAAGCGGTAAAATAGTTGCTTAAGTAGTTGCACCAGCTACCTGAGGTATCTGATTTTATAAGTCCAAAATAGACTTTGATTGAGTGCTCAAGATTCATTTGAAACCCCGTATGTGCAAACAAAACTATGATACCTTACAAAATTTTACATTTCTGACTCAATGGAATACCTAAAACTTCAATTCGACATTGTTCTGGCTAAATATGGTCCCTATACCTATAATTTTATTATTTATATAATCCACCCAAAATTATTCTGAAAGCCTTAAGACCTGAACCAAGGGTCCCCTTGGCCTAAAATATGAGGTCGTTTAGTTAAAGTTTTGGTTCGAGACTAATTTCGTAACAACAAAAGCTCTAAAATATGGAAATAGACATAAAACCCAAACGAACTATCCGATAGCCAAACACATAGTTTTAGTAATTCATAAATGACCTATAGCAGCTATACGATGGCTCAAAATACCAAAAATGGATGTAAACCAAGGAAATGACCTAGAAGGTCATTACAATATCCATTACTAAGAAGACTTTTGTCTTCAAAATTCAATGATAGAAGGATCACAAAAGCTCAAAAAGAAGAGGTACTGGGCCCACATGCTCCATGCACAACTTCCTAGTTAACCTCTATGGAGAGACAATACTTCCAAGGGATTTTGTTGTAGGTATACCTTTTTCAACAAACTATTTTTTCATTTCTTAGACAACAAAAAATTTAAGTAGAATGGTTATTGATTATAGAAATTTAAATGCAAAAACAATAACTTATAATTACCCAATACCAAATAAGATATTAAAAATAAGACAAATACAAGGATATAATTATTTTAGTAAATTTGATTGCAAATCAGGATTTTACCATCTAAAGTTAGAAGAAGAATCTAAGGAATTAACCGCATTTACGGTACCACAAGGATTTTATGAATGGAATGTACTACCATTTGGATATAAAAATGCACCAGGTAGATATCAACATTTTATGGATAATTATTTTAAACAACTACCTAATTGTATAGTATATATAGACGATATACTATTATATACAAAAACCAAAGAAGAACATTTAAAATTATTGGAACAATTTACGGATATAATAGAAAATTCGGGAATAAGTTTAAGTAAAAAGAAAGCTGAAATTATGAAACATCAGATAGAATTTTTAGGAATACAAATGGTATCAGAGCGCAGTTATTTAAAAAATACAGAAGTAGTATATATGTTTGAATTTAGAGTTTATGAAAAAATTACAACAAACAATCAATTAATTAATTAATTATGAGAAGACCATTTAAAAACAGAGAAGCTTTTAGAAAAATTAAAGAATCTTTAATTAGTAATTATTCAGAATATATAAGTCTAAATAAAACAAAAGAAAATCCACAAAGATTAGCTTACCTAATTACCTTAATATCTAGTATTGAAGCAAAATTAATAATCCATTTAAAATCTAGAAGAATGAGATATATACCACCTAATTATGATAAAATTAGATTTAGATATCCACCAAAATACTATAAATATTGTTTGAATGAATAAAATACAAAAATACAAAGAACTAAAACAGACTATATCTGAAAAACGTAAAGAATTAAAAATAAGAACAAAAAGATTAAATTATAATATATTTGCTGGAGTTAGTAAAAACTCAATAAATGCACAAAAGGATTAAATGTCAAATTTAGAATCACAAATAGATAGTTTAGAATATATATATCAACATGAACTATTTACAATAAAATGAACAAAGAAGAATTTATAATAGACGAAAAAATATATGAAAATCACGAAGGATTAAAAATAAGAATAGTATTTTCTAATCTAGGAAGAAGATATAAGAAAATAGGTGAACATTTATATTTAATGTTAGAAAAAGAAGAATTAAAATTAGAAGATAAATTGACAGCTATGGTTAGAATAGAAAGAGAAAATGAAGAAATAGATAGAAAAAAGGAAATAGAAAAAATAAAACAACAAACTACAGAAGAAATACGAAAAATAGAAGAAACTAAAAATAGTAGGATTGTTGAATTAGAAAAAGAATTACAAATGTTAAAAGATCTGTATGAAAAAAGACAGAAAGGAAAAGAAGAAAAAGATAAAGAACAAAAATTATTAAACGAGATAAATCAATTTAAAGAAAAATTAGAAATAGATGATAAAGAAATAAAAAACGAGGAATTAGAAATAAATAATATAGATGTTGAAGAAACAGACAATTATGATTCAGAAGATAGTGAAACATATACAGAAATATTAACAAATACAAAAAATTTAGAAATCAATGAAAAACAAGAAGTAATTAATGAAGAAAATTTAGAAAATATCAACACAGAAATAAATACTCTTGATAAAAAAGAAGATCAAAATATAATACCTAGTACATCAGAAATAAGGAAACCTACATATTATAAAAATAAGTTTAAAAGATATAATCTAAAAAATGAATATGACAAATGGATACCAAAACAAATAGTTAATAAAAATTATAACTTTTTAGACTTAGATTGTGTAATAGATACAGAAAAAAAGATACAGAAAAAACGATACAATTATGGATAGGATATATGACAAAGCAATTATTAGATAATAATATAAGTGTAACAGATGCACCAGAATATATAGAAAGAAAACTAATAGGAACAGTAAAATTATGGTTTTTAAATCTAACTGAAAATAGTAAAAAAATATTAAGAACTGACAAACCCACAGAAGGAATAATGAAATTAACACCTATAGAATTATTAAAAAAATATGAAACAGCTATAAAAGACGAATTTAGTAGCATGACAACAACAGAAGAAGAACAAAATGAAGAGAAAGATATAAATAGGAATTTAATGCTAAAATTAGCAATATATAATATGTGTTACATAGATGAATATACTTGCGCATTTAAAGAATATTATTATAAAGGAGCATATAATATAGAAGAAAGTAAAGAAATAAGAAAATTATATTTTAATAAATTACCTGAACCATTTAGTTCAAAAATAATAAAAAGTTGGGATGAAACAAAAATAGTAGATACTTTAGGAGCAAGAATAAAATTTTTACAACAATGGTATAGAAACATATGTGAAAAATACAGAGAAGAAATAAAAATGGAAAAAATATTAATAAGAAATTTAGCATGTTGCAAAGATAAAATAGCACCTCAATTTGGATGTGAAGAAAGATATTATAAGAAAAAAAAAAGACATAAGAAATATAAGAAATACAAAAAATCAAAATATAAATACAAAAAACCAAGAAAAAGATATTATGTAAAAAATTATAAAAATAAAAGACCATATAGAAAGAAAAAATCTATAAAAGAATGTACTTGTTATAATTGTGGAAAGTTAGGACACTTAGCTAGAGATTGTAAATTACCTAAAAACCCAAAAAATAAACAAATATCAGAAATAAAAATAGAAAATACAGAATATATGCAAATAGATTACATAGATTACGAATTAGAAAGTGAAGACAGTATATATGAAATTTCAGAGAATGAAACAGATAATGAAATAGATAGTGAATTAGATGAATTAAATGACTGAAGAAGATATAAAAATATTAACAAAAGAAGAATATTTAAATGAAGAAGGAACAAATCAAAAAATAATATTTGATAACAATGTATTTGATAAAATAAAAGGAAAAGAGTTAGACTTAAGTGTAGAAAAAATATTTAAAATACCAACAATAAAAAATATATTTACTAGAAAAAAGGAAGAATATTATGTAGTAAGTCAAAAAGAGCACGTAATAGACTGTAGATATGCAAAAGGTAAAGCCAGTATACCACTAGTAACAAAAAGAATAATTAATAAAGAAATAAACGATATAAAAAGTAGAGACCCAATAAAATATGTACACCTTGGAGGTACAGAAATATTAATAAAAGCATGTTTTAGAGAAGGAATAGATACACCAATAGAATTATATTTAGCAGATGATAGAATTATAAAACCTATAGAAAAAAGTATAATAACTGCCATAAAAGGAAATTTAATATACCAAAAATTTAAATTTATAATAAGTGCAAATTATTCAGTAGCAGTAACAGATAGAAATATAGATAAATCACTAGTATTATATTGGAAGATATCAGGAATAGAATTAACCCCAGGAAGTAAAATATTTACAGCAAGATGCAAAAATTTATATGTATTAACAACAAAACACAAAATAACAGGAAAAAATAAGATTAATAAGATACAAATAGATAGCCCATTTGAACAATTTGTAAAAACGATAGATTATAATGATTATAGCTATAGAGACATAGATGTAGAAGAAAATCTAGAAATAATAAATGATAGGATAAGTACAACAAAAAGAACAGCTTATGATAAACCGGAATCATCAAGCTCATCAAAAAGAATAAGTTATGAAACAAGTTCAATGGATAATTCAAACCATTATTACATAACAGGAAAGGTAAATGAAAAAGAATATTTAATACTCTTAAATACAGGACAAGAAGAAAATTATATAGCAAAATATCTAGTAAAAAATGAGGAAATAAAAACCGACAATAATATATGCCCAGATCTACCAAGAAGTTTAATAAACACTAAAAATATAGCAGAAAAAGAAATAATAATAGGAATAAGGAAAATAAAAATAGAATTTGAAGTAAAAGAAGAAATGCAAAAAACAGACATAATATTAGGAATAAAATGGCTAGAACAAGTAAAACCATATAATATAGAACATACACAATTAACTATAACATATAACAGAGAGAAATTATTCTTAAGAAGAGCATTAACATAAAATGAAAATATATGTATTAATGAAGATAGTAGTAGAAGGATATTACAGTAGATATTATACGCCTATGATAGATACAGGAGCAGAAGCTAATTTATGTAGATATAATTGTCTACCAGAAAGTAAATGGGATAAATTAAAAACACCAATAATAGTTAAAGGATTTAATAACGAAGGAAGCTTAATTACTTATAAAGCTAAGAATGTAAAAACACAAGTATGGGATAAAATATTAACAATAGAAGAAATTTATAATTATGAACTAGCATCAAAAGATATACTTTTAGGAATGCCGTTTCTAGATAAATTATACCCACATATAATAACTAGAACAGACTGGTGGTTTACAACACCATGTAAACAAAAAGTAAGAGCAAAAAGAGTTAATAATAAAATAAGAAAGAAAACTGATTGGATAAAAGGAAGTGAAAAAATTACACAAAAGTTAGAAAATATAAAAAACACTGAAGATACAATAGAACTAGTCGTATTTTCGATAAATAAAACAGAAATAACTATATTTTCAATAAATAAGATAGAAATAATTAAGAAAAAAATAGAACAATTATATAGTGAAGATCCATTAAAAGGATGGGAAAAACATAAAACTACTATAAAAATTGAATTAATAGATAAAAATAGCATAATAACCCAGAAACCATTAACATATAATTGTGATGATTTAAAAGAATTTAAAATGCATATAGATGAATTATTAGAAAAACAATATATACAAAAAAGTAATAGTAAACATGGATGGTTCCAACTATTTTAACAAGTAATAGTTGGAACCATCCATGTTTACTATTACTTTTTTGTATATATTGTTTTTCTAATAATTCATCTATATGCATTTTAAATTCTTTTAAATCATCACAATTATATGTTAATGGTTTCTGGGTTATTATGCTATTTTTATCTATTAATTCAATTTTTATAGTAGTTTTATGTTTTTCCCATCCTTTTAATGGATCTTCACTATATAATTGTTCTAATTTTCCCTTAATTATTTCTATCTTATTTATTGAAAATATAGTTATTTCTGTTTTATTTATCGAAAATACGACTAGTTCTATTGTATCTTCAGTATTTTTTATATTTTCTAACTTTTGTGTAATTTTTTCATTTCCTTTTATCCAATCAGTTTTCTTTCTTATTTTATTGTTAACTCTTTTTGCTCTTACTTTCTGTTTACATGGTGTTGTAAACCACCAGTCTGTTCTAGTTATTATATGTGGGTATAATTTATCTAGAAACGGCATTCCTAAAAGTATATCTTTTGATGTTAGTTCATAATTATAAATTTCTTCTATTGTTAATATTTTATCCCATACTTGTGTTTTTACATTCTTAGCTTTGTAAGTAATTAAGCTTCCTTCGTTATTAAATCCTTTAACTATTATTGGTGTTTTTAATTTATCTCATTTACTTTCTGGTAAGCAATTATATCTACATAAATTAGCTTCTGCTCCTGTATCTATCATAGGCGTATAATATCTACTGTAATATCCTTCTACTACTATCTTCATTAATACATATATTTTCATTTTATGTTAAAGCTCTTCTTAAGAATAATTTCTCTCTGTTATATGTTATAGTTAATTGTGTATGTTCTATATTATATGGTTTTACTTGTTCTAGCCATTTTATTCCTAATATTATGTCTGTTTTTTGCATTTCTTCTTTTACTTCAAATTCTATTTTTATTTTTCTTATTCCTATTATTATTTCTTTTTCTGCTATATTTTTAGTATTTATTAAACTTCTTGGTAGATCTGGGCATATATTATTGTCGGTTTTTATTTCCTCATTTTTTACTAGATATTTTGCTATATAATTTTCTTCTTGTCCTGTGTTTAAGAGTATTAAATATTCTTTTTCATTTACCTTTCCTGTTATGTAATATTGGTTTGAATTATCCATTGAACTTGTTTCATAATTTATTCTTTTTTATGAGCTTGATGATTCCGGTTTATCATAAGCTGTTCTTTTTGTTGTACTTATCCTATCATTTATTATTTCTAGATTTTCTTCTACATCTATGTCTCTCTAGCTATAATCATTATAATCTATTATTTTTACGAATTGTTCGAATGGGCTATCTATTTGTATCTGGCAGAATAATATTAGAAAAAATATTAGACTATGAAATTGAAACTATGGAATGGATAGCACAGTTATAGCTAGATAATTATCCAGAAGGATATTATTCAGATTAAAAGATGTTAGAATATATAAAGAAAATTAGAGAAAGGCAAAATTGGATATATAAAGAAGTTAATTACAGAAATCAACTCGAAATAGAAAAAAGACAACTAGAAGAAAAATTACTTAAAATAAAATTAACCTTAGAAAAGGAAGATACAAGTAACAATTTATTTAATACATACGAAAAATTATTTAATACAGATAGGATAAAATAAATTAATGGATACATCTTACGAAAAGAATAAACCATTACAAGAAATAGAAACTCAGCTATATAGTCTATACCAAGAATATAAAAGATTACATATTACTAACGAGGATCCTAAAACACTAGATAATTTAATCACAATAATATCTAATCTAGAATATGAATTAATAAAACATCTTAAGTCTATTTGTTCTCCTAATATCTATTTCTAAATCTCTAAGTACATATAAGATTAAGATTTTAAGATTATCTATCATTTAAAATTGACTAAATATTTTATTATAATATGTTGTAGTCGTTTGTTTTATCCTTAGTAGTTCTTGCATATTTTTGTTAAGGAATTCTATATATTTTATATCTTTATTTTCCATGTATTTTTCTATATTTATTTTCATCTATTTCTCTAGTAATTGTTTGTTTCTCATATCTTTTTCTAAAAATTCTATGTAATTTATCATGCTAAGTATTTGTAAGAGTAGTTAGGTAGGTATGGTATATAATTTACTCTAGTCATGTTATATTTATCAAATGCTTTTTCTAATATGATTTTTCTTATATCTATTACTTTTATATCTTTAAGTGCATACAAAATAAGTATTTTAAATTTATCTACCATCACATCAGATAAATAATTATTCATTTTCATAAAATTGCTTTTTTCAAAATATTCCCTTCAACCATGTACATAACAAAATATAGTCATCTTAGATTACTATATACTAGATTATTCTTAAATAACATGTTTTTCGGTCACTATTAGCATGGTAATCTGGATACTTTTCCCTTAAACAGCGCCTCTACTCTGGTTACTCCCCACCACGGCTTCTTGCCTTATTGGTTTCACCTTTAGGATGGCATAGTTCTTAGGGATTTTTCTCCGTTTCCACTTTGCTAATAAACTTCTTAACATATTATTCTTCGAATAATTCTACTATAAAGTAACTAACATGAATTTATCTTATCATATCATGATTGTTGGGAATTATGAATTTAGCTATTCATAATCATAAATAGATATACCTGTTCGGTTAGGTTTGATATTTCTGAGCTTTGTTCCTCCATAGATTTTTCCATTGAAATATATCTGTTTTTTAATAACTAAGCAAAAAATATTTATTGTAGACAAGAGAGAGTTTTTTGTGCTTCAACGCATGAAGGCTTGCCCTTTGCAATGCCTTCTTCCTCTTCTATTTATAGAAAGAATACATCTTTACATTATTTTACATCTGTCCGCTAAAAAACAAAAAAACTATTAAAGAAAGACTAAAAAGTCTTCCATTCTACCTACCCTAAGCCTATAAGGCTAAAAATTCAAACTTTACATTAAATTTACATTAAATGATGCTATCATCTACTATCTTTACGTAAACCAATTTACAATAAGTCTTCCGTCTATTTTGTCATATCTGTTGTATCTCTATTATTGCTCTGGTCTTATCTTTCCAGCTAGCGTCTTTATCTCTTTTTATTCTAGCTGAACTGCTGGGACATCATTATCTCCTCCATTACATTTTGAACATCTGTGATCTGGATATTTATGTCCAATAGTCTTGCAGTATCTGGTCAATAATTCTTCCGAAATAAATTTTTCTCTGATAGCTCTGGCAATAGGTTCTGTTTCTGGTTCTGTTTCTGGTTTAAGCAACGTGATAATCTATTGCCTAATAGTTTCCATATCTGTTTCTCGTAACTCTTTTGAATTTGAATATATTAGTACATGATTTCTTGAATAGTATCTCCATATGGGATTTTGTTTGCAATATGTATTTGCTAGCTCTTGTAAAATTGTAGATAGTCCGATAATCCTCTTGTTTGCATAAAATTTTGGTATCTCGATTCTAGGTCTCTCTGGTTGTGAAATAATATCTTGTGGTATAATCATATCTCGTGTCATTCCTATCTTTACAACTTGTATAGGTTTTTTAACTTCATCAAATAATATCTCTACTGGTGCCGTGTAAATTTTTATAAAAAACAAGATACCTTTGGTTATTCTTTTAAAAGTGATAAATGCTTCATATATTTCTGGTATAGTGGATATCTCAGTTCCGTCCGTGGTATATACAGTACAAAGTAGTCCATATTCGTAGCAAGTTTTAACTAAGTTTGGTTTGGTTTTAGGTAATGCAATTAGTTTATTATATCCGGTCAATCTCTGGGTTATATAGTTTGTATCTGGTTCTTGGATATTTGTAGCTTTGGGGCTGCTATTTAAAAAGGTTTGTACATTGTAGATATTTTCTATGTATGTACGGGTTGTGTAGTTGTATGTCTTTTTGTCTTGGTTTAGACTATCTCGGTATATGGTAACTTGTGGGGGTATAAACATGGGATCTTTTGATGTATTTGGGGTATATGGTTTTTCAAATAGCTTATTTAGGTTCATATTTTTTCTAACTCCTTTGCTTGTACCTGCAGAAGTAGATAGATAAACGTTATGGGTTTTATGGAGTATCCCAACGTCTCCTTCTAGCTCTGGAATTTTACTGTCTTCCGACCGACATAGCTCTGCATACTGCTGAGTTAGCTGATTTGTAGCTATAGACTTCAGTTAATCTTCATTAGTCTTTAGCTTTAGCTCTTCTATCTCAGTACCCATACTGTCCACTTTTAATGAAAGCGTAGTTAGGGCGTTGAGTATTTTTTCATGTATATTTTCTTCTATCATTTCAGTCTGTGTAGCTTTGTTTTGATATGTAATCTGCAATAACATTTTTGTTAGTACTGATTACTTCTATTATAAATGTAAAATTTAATATGTTTAAAACTAGTCTCCGAATCTCTTTTGTTGTAACTGAATTTTGTATTTTCTTTGTTAGCCACCAGCGTACCTGTGTATTATCTGTTCGCACAATAAATTTGTTATATACAATATATGGCTCAAATGCTAACAAACATTTATATAATGAACATAATTCTTTTCTATTTATTTCCCATTTTATTTCTATCTCGTTGAACGTACCTGAGTAATATCTACAATGGTGTTCTATTTTTTCTGCTTCATATTTATATTTAAGTACTCCTCCGTAACTATATTCACTAGCATCTGCTTCTACTATATATATAAATTTTCTATTTTCATCTGGAAATTGTAATTTTTGTAATTCTTTACAAAGTATTTTTATTTTTTGAAAATGTTTTTTATCTTCTTCGTTATAATTATATTCTACATCCTTTTTTAATTTTTTCTGTAAGGGCTTTAGATTTTCTGCTAATTTTGGTATGTATTCCCTTACTTGGTTTACTAATCCTAAAAATGATTGTAATTTCTTTTTCGTATCTAATTCTTCTTTCGAATTTATTATTTTTTGTACTATATGTTGTTGCATTTTTACTCCACTTTTATCTATTTGTATTCCTAAAAATTCTATTTGATTTTTCATAATTTCAGCTTTCTTTTTACTTAAACTTATTCCCGATTTTTCTATTATATCCGTAAATTGTTCTAATAATTTTAAATGTTCTTCTTTGGTTTTTGTATATAATAGTATATCGTCTATATATACTATACAATTAGGTAGTTGTTTAAAATAACTATCCATAAAATGTTGGTATCTACCTGATGCATTTTTATATCCAAATGGTAGTACATTCCATTCATAAAATCCTTGTGGTACCGTAAATGCGGTTAATTCCTTAGATTCTTCTTCTAACTTTAGATGGTAAAATCCTGATTTGCAATCAAATTTACTAAAATAATTATATCCTTGTATTTGTCTTATTTATAATATCTTATTTGGTATTGGGTAATTATAAGTTATTGTTTTTGCATTTAAATTTCTATAATCAATAACCATATAATCAATAACCATTCTACTTTTTCCTCTTTTTTGTTCACTATGTTTATTTACTATAAATGTGTTTTGACTAGTTTTTCTTTCCCTATTAGTATTTTCTAATCTAGGAAGAAGATATAAGAAAATAGGTGAACATTTATATTTAATGTTAGAAAAAGAAGAATTAAAATTAGAAGATAAATTGACAGCTATGGTTAGAATAGAAAGAGAAAACGAAGAAATAGATAGAAAAAAGGAAATAGAAAAAATAAAACAACAAACTACAGAAGAAATACGAAAAATAGAAGAAACTAAAAATAGTAGGATTGCTGAATTAGAAAAAGAATTACAAATGTTAAAAGATCTGTATGAAAAAAAAAACAGAAAGAAAAAGAAGAAAAAAATAAAGAACAAAAATTATTAAATGAGATAAATCAATTTAAAGAAAAATTAGAAATAGACAATAAAGAAATAAAAAACAAGGAATTAGAAATAAATAATATAGATGTTGAAGAGACAGACAATTATGATTCAGAAGATAGTGAAACATATACAGAAATATTAACAAATACAAAAAATTTAGAAATCAATGAAAAACAAGAAGTAATTAATGAAGAAAATTTAGAGAATATCAACACAGAAATAAATACTCTTGATAAAAAAGAAGACCAAAATATAATACCTAGTACATCAGAAATAAGGAAACCCACATATTATAAAAATAAGTTTAAAAGATATAATCTAAAAAATGAATATGACCAATGGACACCAAAACAAATAGTTAATAAAAATTATAACTTTCTAGACTTAGATTGTGTAATAGATACGAAAAAAACAATACAATTATGGATAGGATATATGACAAAACAATTATTAGATAATAACATAAGTGTAACAGATGCACCAGAATATATAGAAAGAACACTAATAGGAACAGTAAAATTATGGTTTTTAAATCTAACTGAAAATAGTAAAAAAATATTAAGAACTGACAAACCCACAGAAGGAACAATAAAATTAACACCTATAGAATTATTAAAAAAATATGAAACAGCTATAAAAGACGAATTTAGTAGCATGACAACAACAGAAGAAGAACAAAATGAAGAGAAAGATATAAATAGAAATTTAATGTTAAAATTAGCAATATGTAATATGTGCTACATAGATGAATATACTTGCGCATTTAAAGAATATTATTATAAAGGAGCATATAATATAGAAGAAAGTAAAGAAATAAGAAAATTATATTTTAATAAATTACCTGAACCATTTAGTTCAAAAATAATAAAAAGTTGGGATGAAACAAAAATAGTAGATACTTTAGGAGCAAGAATAAAATTTTTACAACAATGGTATAGAAACCTATGTGAAAAATACAGAGAAGAAATAAAATTGGAAAAAACATTAATAAGAAATTTAGCATGTTGCAAAGATAAGATAGCACCTCAATTTGGATGCGAAGAAAGATATTATAAGAAAACAAAAAGGCATAAGAAATATAAGAAATATAAAAAATCAAAATATAAGTATAAGAAACCAAGAAAAAGATATTATGTAAAAAATTATAAACATAAAACACCATATAGAAAAAAGAAATCTATAAAAGAATGTACTTGTTATAATTGTGGAAAGTTAGGACACTTAGCTAGAGATTGTAAATTACCTAAAAACCCAAAAAATAAACAAATATCAGAAATAAAAATAGAAAATACAGAATATATGCAAATAGATTACATAGATTACGAATTAGAAAGTGAAGACAGTATATATGAAATTTCAGAGAATGAAACAGATAATGAAATAGATAGTGAATTAGACGAATTAAATGACTGAAGAAAATATAAAAATATTAACAAAAGAAGAATATTTAAATGAAGAAGGAACAGATCAAAAAATAATATTTGATAACAATGTATTTGATGAAATAAAAGGAAAAGAGTTAGACTTAAGTGTAGAAAAAATATTTAAAATACCAACAATAAAAAATATATTTACTAGAAAAAAGGAAGAATATTATGTAGTAAGTCAAAAAGAGCATGTAATAGACTGTAGATATGCAAAAGGTAAAGCTAGTATACCACTAGTAAACAAAAAGAATAATTAATAAAGAGATAAACGATATAAAAAGTAGAGACCCAATAAAATATGTACACCTTGGAGGTACAGAAATATTAATAAAAGCATGTTTTAGAGAAGGAATAGATACACCAATAGAATTATATTTAACAGATGATAGAATTATAAAACCTATAGAAAAAAGTATAATAACTGCCATAAAAGGAAATTTAATATACCAAAAATTTAAATTTATAATGAGTGTGAATTATTCAGTAGCAGTAACGGATAGAAATATAGATAAATCACTAGTATTATATTGGAAGATATCAGGAATAGAATTAACCCCAGGAAGTAAAATATTTACAACAAGATGCAAAAAATTATATGTATTAACAACAAAACATAAAATAACAGGAAAAAATAAGATTAACAAGATACGAATAGATAGCCCATTTGAACAATTTGTAAAAACAATAGATTATAATGATTATAGCTATAGAGACATAGATGTAGAAGAAAATCTAGAAATAATAAATGATAGAATAAGTACAACAAAAAGAACAGCTTATGATAAACCGGAATCATCAAGCTCATCAAAAAGAATAAGTTATGAAACAAGTTCAATGGATAATTCAAACCAATATTACATAACAGGAAAGGTAAATGAAAAAGAATATTTAATACTCTTAAATACAGGACAAGAAGAAAATTATATAGCAAAATATCTAGTAAAAAATGAAGAAATAAAAACCGACAATAATATATGCCCAGATCTACCAAGAAGTTTAATAAATACTAAAAATATAGCAGAAAAAGAAATAATAATAGGAATAAGAAAAATAAAAATAGAATTTGAAGTAAAAGAAGAAATGCAAAAAACAGACATAATATTAGGAATAAAATGGCTAGAACAAGTAAAACCATATAATATAGAACATACACAATTAACTATAACATATAACAGAGAGAAATTATTCTTAAGAAGAGCTTTAACATATAATGAAAATATATGTATTAATGAAGATAGTAGTAGAAGGATATTATAGTAGATATTATACGCCTATGATAGATACAGGAGCAGAAGCTAATTTATGTAGACATAATTGCTTACCAGAAAGTAAATGGGATAAATTAAAAACACCAATAATAGTTAAAGGATTTAATAACGAAGGAAGCTTAATTACTTACAAAGATAAGAATGTAAAAACACAAGTATGGGATAAAATATTAACAATAGAAGAAATTTATAATTATGAACTAACATCAAAAGATATACTTTTAGGAATGCCGTTTCTAGATAAATTATACCCACATATAATAACTAGAACAGACTGGTGGTTTACAACACCATGTAAACAAAAAGTAAGAGCAAAAAGAGTTAATAATAAAATAAGAAAGAAAACTGATTGGATAAAAGGAAGTGAAAAAATTACACAAAAGTTAGAAAATATAAAAAACACTGAAGATACAATAGAACTAGTCGTATTTTCGATAAATAAAACAGAAATAACTATATTTTCAATAAATAAGATAGAAATAATTAAGAAAAAATTAGAACAATTATATAGTGAAGATCCATTAAAAGGATGGGAAAAACATAAAACTACTATAAAAATTGAATTAATAGATAAAAATAGCATAATAACCCAGAAACCATTAACATATAATTTTGATGATTTAAAAGAATTTAAAATGCATATAGATGAATTATTAGAAAAACAATATATACAAAAAAGTAATAGCAAACATAATAGCCCAGCATTTATAGTAAATAAACATAGTGAATAAAAAAGAGGAAAAAGTAGAATGGTTATTGATTATAGAAATTTAAATGCAAAAACAATAACTTATAATTACCCAATACCAAATAAGATATTAAAAATAAGACAAATACAAGGATATAATTATTTTAGTAAATTTGATTGCAAATCAGGATTTTACCATCTAAAGTTAGAAGAAGAATCTAAGGAATTAACCGCATTTACGGTACCACAAGGATTTTATGAATGGAATGTACTACCATTTGGATATAAAAATGCACCAGGTAGATACCAACATTTTATGGATAGTTATTTTAAACAACTACCTAATTGTATAGTATATATAGACGATATACTATTATATACAAAGACCAAAGAAGAACATTTAAAATTATTGGAACAATTTACGGATATAATAGAAAAATCGGGAATAAGTTTAAGTAAAAAGAAAGCTGAAATTATGAAAAATCAGATAGAATTTTTAGGAATACAAATAGATAAAAGTGGAGTAAAAATGCAACAACATATAGTACAAAAAATAATAAATTCGAAAGAAGAATTAGATACGTAAAAGAAATTACAATCATTTTTAGGATTAGTAAACCAAGTAAGAGAATATATTTCAAAATTAGCAGAAAACTTAAAACCACTACAGAAAAGACTAAAAAAGGACATAGAATATGAATTAATAAAACATCTTAAGTCAAGAAGATAAAAATGAAAATTACTCCAATCAATAGTATTTAGTATAAAAATAAATACCTACGTATTTATTATCTAGTTGAAACTACGCACCTAATCCGCACCTCCTACAAATGGTATATTGTTTAAATGAATTAGTTTGACTTTAGTTAACATTATATGATCCATACTTCAGATGGTGATTTTGACTATTTCATTAGATTTGGAATAGTAATTTTAAGTTAGTAGCATAGATAGTTAGGTTCTCATGCCTTTATTTTCTCTTTTGACCTCTTAGATGAAAACTACTTAAATTTATCTTTAAAGGGGTCCCTAGGGTTAATTCTTTGTAAAAAATCACTTTTCAAAAATTTGATGATCATATTGACTCTGAAATATCGAATTTAGCCTAGTAGCACTATTGGTTTATTTCTATGGGGTCCTTTACAAATATCGAAGTGTAACTTGGGACTATTTATCCAAGTCCCGACAGCTGATCTGTTATTTCTAGTACAGTGATAAATCCTTCTTCTCATTTGTGGGCTCCTAGTCATAATCACAAAGAAGGAAAATATATTCCACCACAAACATGATGGTGGCACCGTATTCGTGAAGGGTCATCCTTGTGGTTCATTGGGAACGCAAAGTAAAGACCACATTCACAAAGGGTCTTCCATTTCAGGATTGGGTTAGACTTCCTCGTGTTCCCGATGTCCCAATCTTGATCGTGGGACACAGTTTGAACTTTTAATTTAAAACTTAGGTGTTTACATTCATGAATCATATTTTATGCCTAGCCAGATTTTAAATCCCTTTCTCATCCAAAACCCCATTATCATCGTGTTTCACCTCTGGGAACTTAATTTAAGGTGATTTCAAGAAGAGTTTCACCAATCACCCATGGGGTAATTTCTAAACCTTTATTTTATCAATTCCCATTTTGTCATGACCCAATTTCTCATGTCATGATTGAGCCCATTATAATCCACCTATTGGTAAGCCAAACCCATAGTCTCAAATGGCGAGTAATGTACTACCTGAATAGATAAAGGAAAGAGTGTGGAATAGATGTAATAATTGATCAAATACATAATATAGTACCAAAAACTTGTGGTATCAGTACAAGAGCTTCTAATATAATAAGTGTACAAAAATCAAATACCAAAGGAATTACACTCATGTAACTCATCTTTGAATACAACATGGAGTCTACTCTAGTACATAAAATGGAAGGAAGTAATAATCTAAATTTTAGGATCTTACTCTATGAATCTGAACCATATCTTATCTGTATAATGCTCACATCAATGAAGATAACCCATACTATGATGTAAGGGTCGAAACGACTGGGTTTTTTAAGTCCCTCTTATTATATGATTGGGAGGTTTGAATTCTCCATATTACATTGCATTATAAGGTTCTTAAGTCACCTTATTATATGGTTTTGAGGTTCACATCTCCTATGCATATATATTGTATTATTCTCTAATTCATGTTGCCACAGGCACTGTGACCCAACTAGGGGGTGAGAGTTGGGGCCTATATAGCCCGTGGGTACTATTATTTGACATTTAATCTACATAATACAGGATAAAGTTTTATAGTGTATTTTATGCCTTGTTCCATATACTGACATATTATAAATATTTATATATGTGTATTTGCTTATCTGTATTTAGATTTTTATTGATTATATATATACTAATCATGGCATTATTTTAGCCCTGTCCTTGAGTTACATGCTAGTTCTCAACCCACTAATCATCTCTAAATAATGTATCTCCACAAGATGTAGGATATAAGAATACTTTAACTTTTCCTGCATGGTGTTAGGTGGATCAGCTCGGTTCATCGATCGTTAGTGGTGAAGTGGTGCTCTTCCATTCTCTAAAATACATGGCCATTTCATCAATTTCTATTCATTAATTAGAATTCAAAGTTCACATTATCATTGTCATTGTTAAGGTCTGGGGCATGTCCCGACATATATTTGTTTTCAATATTGTTTATAGGCTTTGTAGATATTGTTTTGTCTTGGATTTATTCGCTGAATTTTCAAAAATGTTGTGTTTTATTTACTCTATATTGTTATACATTCAGAATTTAGCCATTTTTAGGTGTGCTATGTTTCTGCTTTGCTAGGCTAATGTGTTGATCTCCAGTCCTCAATGGACTAGAGAATCCTATCACCGCCAGGCCCTAGTTTGGGAAGTGACAAAGTTGGTATCAGAGACTAGGTTTTGTGTCACTAGGTGTCCACAAATGTATTTTAAGTAGACTATCTTTTATGGATATGTAGCATGCCACAATTATAAGAGAGAGGCTATGAGGCATTTAGCAATATTTTCCTTTTTTATTATTCTATTTTGGGCTATAGAGTCTAAGATCATAGAATCTACTCTAATTATCATTTGTTCACTTTTCATATCATGCATCCCAGAGATTTGATTCTTATGGAAACTCTTCTTTCACATATGAGTGTAATGTTGATGCAACCCATCCTACTTTTAAAGTTGAAACCTGATCTAAGGCTCTTGCTATTGATGGATTTCGTGGAGTTCCCGAGGTTCCCCTTACACCTTCTCATACACGTTAAGCTAATGTGTCTAATGATGAGTTTTACCAGTAGATCCATTTACTTATCAAGTTGGTGACCTCTTAGTATAAGTATGATGTTTCTGTTGCTCTATCTTATAAGGTTACTTTAGTTGATAATTTATAAGGCTGAGTCGTCCGACGTTAACTAGTTTTAGGGTTAAGGAGGATCCTTAAAATTTTATTGATAAGATGGAAAACATTTTCTGTTAGATGTATGCTACTGATTGGAGGTTACGGAGTTCACTGCTATCTATTGTGCGATGTGGTGTATCAGTGGTATAATAAATGAGAGCAGTCTAGGGTGGTGATGTTGAGTCTCCTTTGTGGGATTAATTATCTAGTTATTTTCTTTAGCGCTTCTTTCCTCAAGAGTTGAGGGATGGGAAGGATGGGGAATTCATGTGTTTGAAGAAAGAGAGTATGACAATAAAGGAGTTTGCCTTCAATTTTTATATGCTATCACGTTATGCTCTGGATTTAGTGTCGAGCATGATGGCTAGATTAAGGAAGTCTACTTTTGGGTTGTCCCGTGATTTGATTTTTCAAAGCAACGACACCTTGTTGAAAAAGGATATGGACATATGTAGATTTGTGGTGTATATGCAACTAGTGGATGAGGAAAAGAAGAATCAAGCAAAGATGAGTCAAATATAGAACAAAACTTTTTTATATTCAAACTAGGGTGGAGGTCAACAACAAAGTGGTAGAGACAGTAGAAAATGGTCTAAGAATAAGTAGGATAATTCTTGATCTGACTTTACGACTAGTGTTCCTTATTTGAAGTAGTTGAATGATTGACATTTTAAGAGAAGTATTGGTCGTAGGGAATTAGGTGCCCAACCTTAGGCTAGTGGGACTCAGTCATCTCCATTCCATCCCCCTTGTATATTTTATGGGCAGTTGCACAATGGATTTTGTTATGAGAGGAGGAAAAGTGTTTCAAATGCGGTCTGATTGGTCATATGCTGAGGATTTACCTTTTAGGGTTGCTTAGAAGGTAAATAAGACCCCTGTTGCTACTTCATTGGCTCTTCAACCAAAGGGTGTTACTTCTACTTCTGGCTTTGACACTTGTCAAAATCATCCGTAGGCTCTTTCAAACCTTCATGATTCTAAGTATCCTCCCAATTTTGTTACTAGTACGCCAAAATTTTTCCTCAAGATTTATATTGCCTACTTGATCCCAGTCCTACCCTCTCTTATGTTACCCTGTATGTAGCTATTCATTTCGTTTTGGTCTTGAGTGTATTTTGGATCCCTTTTTTATGTCTACTATGGTGGGTGACTCTATTGTAGAAATGTTAATCTATTGAAGTTGTGTGGTGTCTGTCTGTGGTAGGGAGACACTGGTGGATCAAATAGAATTAGACATATTAGTCTTAAACATGATTTTGGGGATGGATTGGTTTCATTCGTGCTATGTCTCTCTTAATTATCATACCCGAAGTGTCGACATCTAATTCCTAAATGTGTCGGTGATTGAGTGGGAAGGTATTTCCTTTGTGCTCAAGGATAGTTTCTTTTTCTATATTAAATCCCTAAAATTTATTTTAAAGTGGCGCCTCTACTATTTACTCTATGTTAAGGATTCTAGATAAAAATTTCCATCATTGAAATATGTCCCTAAGGACTATGAGTCTCCCAATTATTTCCTAAAGATCTCCTGGTGTTCCACTAGATTGATTTTTGTATTGATCTTCTTTCGAACATTCATTCTATCTCTATCCCTCCTTATAGAATGGATCCAACTAAGTTGAAGGAACTAAAGGAGCAGGTTAAAGATCTTCTAGATAAGGGTTTTATTTTCCCTAGTGTTTCACCATAGGGTGCTCCATTTTTATTCGTGCATAAGAAGGATGGATCCCTATGGATATGTATAGATTACGTCCTGTTGAATAAGGTCACTGTAAAGTCTAAGTATCTGCTTCTTATGATTGATGATCTCTTTAACCAGCTTCAAGGTGTTAATCACTTTTCAAAGATTAATCTTCGATCAAGTTAACATCAGTTAAAGATTAGGGAATTGGATATCCCTAAGTCTTATTTTTCATCCCTTTATATTCATTTTGAGTTTTTGGTTATGTCTTTTGTTTGACCAATGTCCCACCAAAATTCATGGATCTTATGAACTGGGTCTTCTATTTGTTCTTTAATTTTTTTATAATTGTGTTTATTAATGATATTTTGGTGTATTCCAAGAGTGAGGTGGATCATGTCGATCACCTTCTCCTTGTGTTGCAAAATTTTAAAGATCAGCAATTTTATGCAATGTTATCAATATGGTGAGTTCAGGTTGAATGTTGTGACCTATTCTGGTCATGTTGTTTCACGTGAAGAGTTCATGATGGATCCACAAAATGTTGTAGTGGTTAAGAAGTGGCCTAGACCTACGACTCCAACCGATATTCAGAACATCTTTGGTTTAGCCTGTTATTATAGAAGGTTTGTGAAAAGTTTCTCTTCTATTGCTGCCCCATTGACTAAGTTGAATCAAAATAGGGTAAATTTTATATGGTTTGATTCTCGTGCAGGTAGTTTTGAGAAGTTGATAAATAAGTTGACTTTTGCTCTGATTTTGACTCTACATGAGGGTACTGAGGGTTTTGTTATTTATTGTGATGCATTCAAAGTAGGATTGTGTTGTGTATTGATGCACCATAGTAGAGTGGTTGCATATGCTTCTATGTAATTGAAGGTGTATGAAAAGAACTATTCGACATATGATTTGGAATTATTAGTTATTGCCTTTGTGTTGAAGATTTGCAATCACTGTTTATATGGGGTTTATGTGTTTATTTTCTTAGACCGTACGAGTTTGCAATATGTACTCACTCAAAAAGAGTTGAATCTCAGGCAGAGGAGATGGCTTGAGTTGCTCAAGAAGTATGAAATGAGTCTTTACTATCATCCAGGTAAAGCTAACGCGGTTGTTGATGCTCTAACAAGGTTATATATCGAATGAATATCTCCTGTGGATGAGAAAAAGTGAGGTTTGGTGAATGATATTCACCATTTAGATAATCATGGAGTTCATCTCTTAGACTCTGAGGATGATAGTATAATTGTGCAAGAGGTGGTGAAACCATCTTTTGGTGCTGAGGAGAAAGAGAAACATGTAATGGACCCTATCTTGATGCAAATCATACATGATGTGGGTGACTATGAGGTGAGGGCTTTTGAGATTGGTGGTGATGGTATCTTGAGGTATCAAGGTTGATTATGTATTCAAGATGTTGATGGGCTGCGAGAAATCATTTTGGTTGATGCTCATGAGTGAAGGTACACTATTTATCTTGGTTCTACAAAGATGTATCATGACGTAACAGAAATTTATTGGTGGAATAACATGAAGAAGGATGTGGACTATTTTATGGTTAAGTGTTTCGTTTGTTAGTAAGTGAAGGCTAAACACTTAAGGCCTGATGGTTTTTCTCAAGAGATTGAATTTTCCTATGGGAATGGGAAATAATTAATATGGATTTCGTTCCTCTTCTTTCAATGTCTCGCCAATAGTTTGATTCAATTTGGGTCATCATGAATATAATGACTAAGTCTGCTCACTTTTTGCCAGTAAAGATGAATTATTTGGTAGATGATTATGCTAAGGTTTTCATTGAGGAGACTGTGAAGTTGCATGGTGCTTCAGTCTCCATCATATTTTATTGTGGTACTTAGTTATTATCTCACTTTTGGCATTCCTTTTAGAGAGGTTTGGGGACTATGGTGATCCTTAGCACCATTTTCCATACTCAGACGGATGGACAAGCGGAAAGGATAATTCATACATTTGAGGATATGCTAAGGTCAGGTTTGATCAATTTTGGTGGTAGTTGGGTCGACCATTTGCCTCACATTGAGTTTTCGTATAATAAGATCTATCATTCTAGTATTGAGATGGTTCTTTTTGATGATTTTTATGGTGGGAGATATAAGTGTCCTATTGGGTGGTTTGAGGATGGCGAGAATAGTTTGTACGGTTCCAACTTGGTTCACCAAGATGTGGAGAAAGTAAAAGTGATTTGGGGTAGGCTTAAGAGCACCAAAAGTCGCAAAAAGTCATATGCTTATAAAATTCGAAAGGACTTAAAGTTTTATGAGGATGATTTTGTGTTCTTGAAAAATTCTCCCATGAAGGGAGTGATGCAGTATTGAAACAAGGGGAAGGTCAGTCCTCAATATTTTAGTCTGTATCATACTTGGATGGGAGTGGGAAAGGTGACTTATGAGTTGGAATTACCTTTGAGTTTGGGTTCCATCATCCGTTCTTATATGTGTCAATGTTCGAAAAATGTGTGGGCGATCTTTCTTTGATTATTCCTTTGGATAGTGTGGGTGTCTCAAATTCCTTGTCTTTTGAGGAAGTCTCTGTAGAGATCTTAGGTCGGCAAGTTCGTCACATACGAATAAAGGACGTGGCTTTGGTAAAGGTTCTGTGGAGGAACCATAAGGTTAAGGAGGCCAATTGGGAATATGAAGAGGACATGAAGTCCAAGTACCCTTTATTGTTTCCCACTTCAGATAATTGTACTTGAGGTATGTGTAATACATAACATCTTTTTTTTTTCTGACTTTGTTAAAGAAAGTTGTAATTTCCTTGATATCTTTGTTTTGTCTTTGTTAAAGGAAAGTGTAGTTGTGTTTGGAGTCAGATCATGCTAACGAAAGCAATGTCCTGTCATTTGAGGATGAATGATCCTAAGGGGGGAGAATGCCACACCCTAGATTTTGATCCTTACAAATTTCTAAAATTTTATCCGCAATGTTCTCTTATGACTTACCCTTACGAGTCGTAGGGAGTCTTAATAAGTCATAGGACTCGAATCATAGCCTTACCAATGTGTGGATAAGTTTTTTTTCCTAATTACGTGTGGCTTCTAAAGATTCATAAAAACTATATACGAATAACATAGTATAAATCATAGGGTGACTAGTGTGAGGCTAAAATGGTTCTATCTTGGATACGTTTTAGACCCTAAGGTTTGTACGGTCATGATACGAGTCATATTATATGAGTTTTAGTGTCAATAATTTGTGTGTTCCCTAGAAACTGTCTTGGCTATGACTCGTCGCGACGAGTCATTATGTGACGTTATGAGTAACAGAGTGACCCGTAGTCACTAGCGATAAATTTTCACCTTTTAAGGTGAGGGAACTTTAGACATTTCCCTCTTTACCCACTTAGACCCCACTTCCATAAAAAATCATTGGGAATTATTTACAAACAATAGAAAATTAAAAACACTATTTACTCTATCAAATTCTTTTGAGCAAAACAAGCTAGTGTTTGCTCAAGGTTGAGCATCAAGTGATTATTTCAAGGTTTCTTCTCCATAATTAAGAATCCTTCAGGTATCTTACTCTTCCCCAATTATTACTTTGTTAGAAATATGTGTTTTAAAGTATTATTCATATGGCTATGATATTGGTTTTGGAACATGGGTTGAGGATTTTATAAGCTGTTTCTACATAATGTTTCTCATGGTGTACATTTGATTGTTCATTCTTTATTTATGGTTTTGAATTTGTAGGGTTCATGGGTATGGCGACTAAACTAAAGGATTTTGATTTCCACCAATTTTTGAATATTGACCATTGATGCAATGATGACCTCAACCCTATATTATGACATTTGTTTTGAATATGAAAAGTATTCACATTAAACTACTCTTGAACTATTGCATAATGTGAAACGCTAACGAAGCATAATGATTTTGTATTGAACCTTATGGGTTTATGTAAATCCCTAAGCTAATGTATAATTTAACCAAGGGGCTTATGAATTCCCCTAAGTGAATATAATTTGTTTGGCATGTTTATGTTACCTTGCAAGTGTAGTTGGTATACGATACCAATAGTGTATGCCTAAATATGTATGTTTAGTGAACGGTAATATGTGATAAATGATTTAATGGGGCTTCAAAGAGGGTTGTGCATCTAAGTCGTAAAAGTAGAGGTCTTTAAGGACCACTACTACAAACCGCATTTTCTAACGTGGGGGTTTAAATGACCAGGTGGCTTGAGTCCCTATTATTATATTATTGGGAGGTTCGAGTCCTCCATATTACATCGCCTGATTGGGTGCTTAAGTCACCTTAGTATATGGTTGGGAGGTTCGAGTCCCATGTGCATATTTATGAGAGTATTCTATGGCTTGTACGGCTACATGCATTGGGTCTCAACTAGGGGGTTAGAGTTGGGGACTATATAGCCGTTGGGTACTAATCTATGACGATTAAGCTTCATAGTCTAGGCTAAAGTTGTATAGTGCATTCTAAAACTTGTTCCCTATCGCCACACATTGTATATATGTTTTTTTGCATTTGCTTATTTTCATTCGGATTCTTACTAATTTTAAATATAGTGATCATGGTATTATCTTACCCCTATCCCCGAGTTACATGATAGTGGTCAACCCACTAACCATATTTGGATGTTATATTCCCATGGGATGTAGGAACCATAGCTAATACTACCTTTCCTGTGTAGTGTAAGGTGGATCATCTCAGTTCATCGGTCGTTGATGGTGGAGTGATGAGCTTCAATTCTCTAAAAGACTTGGTCAATTCATCATTTTCCATTCATAGATTATAATTGAGAGTATGCATCATTATTAACATTATCATTGTCATTGTTAGGATCGAGGGCATGTACCGACTTTCAGTTGTTTTCAGTATGTTTAAAAGCTTTGTGGATATTGTTTTTGTTGGGTTTTGTTGGCTGAATTTTTATAGACTTATAGTTTTCTTTACTCTATCTTGTTACATTTTCGGAATTCAACCGTTGTTAGGTGTGCTATGTTTCCGCGCGGTACGTTAAGGAAGTGGTCCTTGGTCTATGATGGACTTTAGATACCCATCATGTCGAAGCGATGGTTTGGGTTGTGACATATATATCTAGATATTAAAGGTTCACACACTTAAGTCATGGCAAAAAATAGGTAAATCCGTAAATCCATTGCCCAGAGTGAACTTCGAGACTAAATCATTATAAAAGTATAGAATGCGTCTGAATCTCCCTCGATCGAAGCAATTTTGTAGTATCAAATTGTAGACTAGAGTCTATCTTTATTAAATCTTTAAATCATCATTATTAATCTATATTGCATATAAGCTATACATTAAAACACGGAGTTATTGTTATGAAGAAATCTATTTTAAGGTGAAAAGTGGGTTGTTACCCTTATTTAAGAAACACAGTAAGAAGATCATGTTTTAACTAGAGTCATATCATTTACCGATATAATGATCATGAATGTACAAAATCTGTGAAGGTTATCACCAATATTCAAACAATGGAACCCTAAGCATCAATATTCATAAATTACAATCATATCCTTTACAAGGATAAGCACTGCCCGGATGTCCTACTGATATCATAACCTTGACTTTGGCCCAATAATGTGTCCAGAATAATTACAACATCATAATCATGGACTTAGTCCTACATACGTATCCAAAATTCATATCAATGATCATGTTTGTAAGCCATCTTGTATCTATAAGCAATAACATAACTATGAGGCATTACATATCTATAAGCCATAAAGCGTATTTGAAATCATCTCACATCTAGGAGGGATAATATAAATAAGGCATCTTACATCTAGGAGACATAATGTATCACAAAGCGATAAATCCTAACTATGAGGAATATCACATCTATAAGGCATATTATATCTATCGGCCATCTATAATAACTATGAGGAACATCATCTCTATAGACCAAATATTACATCTATGACTATATCATGTCCATGAGCCATTAATCATTATTCGGGTAAATACCATTATGACTCACCATGTCACGAAGTAACCTTACACAAAAGGCTTAATCGTCTCAAGTCCACATGGGCTAACACAAGTCTTGGCCTATGGTGGGCCAAAAGAACCCACTTCTAATCCTCAAATTCCATATTTAAGCAATTTATACCCCAGACTAGGTTAAGGTATCTAAATTCACTTCTTGATGGTACATAAGCCATACTCAATCCTAAGATAGTAATTCCATTAGAACATTGGTGATTAAGTATCCACCTATATTACTGGTTCAAGGTCACCAAAATAGTCCAAATAAGGTTAATTATACAAACCATACTTCAAATACCTAAACCATATCCCAAATCTATGATCATATTATAACCAATCTATGAATAAGTTCAATCTAGGGAGAAGGCAATAGGATTCCCAAAGTGTTATAAGCATTTAACCTTATAGGTCAAAACCCTCATGTAATCCCCAAACATAAAAAATGAAGACTAAGTTAGTCTAAGCATAATCAATATTAACATTCACATTAACATCCAATATATAAAACACATCATTTTATGATGAAGAGTAGACAGAAGCCTACCTCAAAGTTGAAGCGCAAATCCTCGAATTGTACATAAAACATCCGCCTTCACTCTACGATATTGAATTGCCTCTATGCTATCAAATCGTAATCTACTAGTTATTAGGAGTAAAATTAGAGCCATATTGCAACATAATGGGTCGGGTAAAATTTTGATTAAAGAACTGGATTATGGGGCCCGCTAATAGAATTAAAAAATTGAAATCATCACGAGTTCCCTCAAAGGACAAGGAAGTTGTGCTCAAAAGTTGAGCACGAAAGGAACACAATTTGGGTCCCAAATCAACCTTCAAGGATTAGGAGTTCAATGCCCTAATTTCTAAGAATTTAAGGGAAACTTACCATGAATTCGATGGAAAATCATAGAATAATGGATAACTAAGCTCCCCCAAAGAATTTACAAGCCTAATCCCAAGATTTGCCTCTCTTTTAGGATTTTTGGATCTCAAGAAATAAGTGGAAATGGTCGAAATTGCTAACTAAGTAGGTCCTTTTATACTCAGTCTAGGTAATCAGATGCTGCTATCGGGACAAGACAGGTGTATGATTGCCATATCTAATGGTTTGACAACAAGTTGTAATCACGACTTCCTATATGCTATTGTACCACCACGATCTCGTACCAAAGATGGCGATAGCCAGGCACCAGATGACAACTGAAGACTTGAAATTATTCCAAGTCTCCGTCAAGGCCTCAGGATTTATTTGGAATCCTGTATTAGCATATATACTATTTAACCACACTAAATTCGACATTAGCAACTCAATGTCACAGTCAAATTTTCCATCTGAGGTTGTTTCGACGAAATACGGGTCCCACATAAAAATTTCAAATTTCTCAACATTCCGACCAAAAGGCCGAAATGAGCTCAAGTATCTCGGGGCACAAACCAAAGGTCTACCAAGCCTAGAGTAAATATTCTAGAGTTGTTGGCGCAGTCAGAATTTTCATCCGAGGTTAGAAACTAGGAGTTTTCGTCGAAGCCCAAATCTCAACTAGTGAAAACTCCAAAATAGGGAAATAAGCCTAAATCCCAAATGAATTATACAATCATCGAACTGATAATTTCGACAAGTCATAAATGGCCTGTAGCTATTATGGGTAGGCTAGAATCTTTGGGAATGAATGAAAATCAAGAAAATGACTTAGAGGGTCATTTCAATATACACTACTAAAAGGACTTTTGTCCCAAAAAATCAATGGATAGAAAAATCTCAAATTTCAAAAAATGAGGTACTGGGCCTACATGCTCCGACCATGACTTTTCCTAGATAACCAAAATGAAGAGGGAGCACTTCCAATGGATTTAGCCATAGGTATCCCTTTTTCAATCATCTTTCTCACTTTATATCCAAGCAGCCAAATCTAAACTTCAACCACCATTTGACTTCCAACTGAACTGAAAAATGTTGATACAAGCAAATCTGAATAACAATGCACATATACAACCCCGATAACCACACAAATCCATAAAGGCTCATCGCAGCTAGAGGGAAATAAATATACCCAAAAAAAACTGAAGATACGAGGTCAAAGTTCAAGGAACCAATATTGGGTCCATGGGCTATTATTTGAATACTTATCTACTATAATCCATCTGAAGTCGAGAAGACAATATAGGTAACCATGGAGTAGGATCAAGCAGCCTATGAATCAAATACAAACTTAGATAAATCTAAAACGAAGGCTACACAAAGATCTACAACTCTTAGTTGAAATCTCAACACCAAGGCCAAAATATACCCTCTATATCAGCTAAAGGGCATGAAATATACCCACATAATAGAAAATATGCTAAAGAATAAATCACAATCTTAAAATATAAGAAATCAACTCCATATCTACTTGAGTACATGAACGATCAAAACATGGTCAAAAACTCCCCAAGGTTGCAAACAGCAGTAGTAATGAAAAAAAACTCTAGTAACTCGAAGAAATGCAACTTTAGCTAAAAATAATCACTCCAACATCTAACTCATCAAAGAATAGTCGTAGGAACATAACATCAAAGAGAAACACTCCACCAAGCATCATTAGGCCATGCGATGTTTGAAATGGGGATTTCCTGAATCCTCCAAAGTAGGGTAATCATAACTCGAATAAACCATGAATCACCTTGCTGAGGAAAAAAATACCAATATCGACACCAATGTCAAGGTCAATACCACTACCAATAAATAATCCAAGCAACTCAAGATGAAGAGTGTCCAATTTTCCAACTTAAGAAGCGGTCACAGGAAAGACCACCTACTGCTAACTCTCTAACTCCACATTAGATGAAAAGCATATCACGACAAGAATCGAGCATCCAATCACCACAATCATGCTAAGAGCAAACCATCATAAGGATATGAATCCAAAAAATCTAACAGATGAATCAAAGATATCTCGATATCAATATAAAAGCCACTATTGGACAATGAAATAGCCACAAACAAAGAACGGATCAAAAACTTTTCAGGCTCAAAATGGGCTACATATAAGTGCAAGTCAACACAAAAACCTTCATAACCCAAGAGGCAAGTCCAAGAATCTAAAACTCAAGAACGTGCAATATAACTAATTTGCAAACTCTACAACCATACAGAACCACAAAAGGTCAACTTACCTTTAATATGACATTTGAGTCCACAATCAATATAACACGGCGAACAAAAAAAATAATAAACATTGCCTCACTATAGGATAGAAATCATCAAATTAGGCTATATCTACTCAAGCCACCGAATTAGAACAACAAAGAATGGAATTCTAAAAAGATAAAACTCATCTAAATAGCTACCCGATGAGGATCAACTACATCAAGCAATGACGTCAATAGTTAAAACAATATCAACATCAACATAATGAATGTGTAGTACCAAATAAAAATTAATAGCAAGAACCACTCAAGGGCCGCAATAAGGCGAATGTGCCAAGATAAATGGGACTTAAACCATAATGCTACACCCATAGGTAGAAAATATCAATACAGATCTACACCATCCACTACTAAAAGAAATAAACCACGGGGGTAGTCATATAATCATGAATTCAATAACAAGGCACACAATAACCAATATAAACTCATCAAGGCGTATAATTATCAATGGGCATAAAGACCCCAACACACAAAATGAAAAAGGTAAACACAGAAATAAAAGCCATTTTTTCATTGTGAAATCTACAATCACATGCCTAGCGGGTCTAACGGTGGATAAATCTTAATAGGTCCAAACTCAGACTGAACAACAAAATTATCAACCATGGATCCAAGCGCACTATCTATAATCACAAGTCTCACAACATTACGAGGTTGATATGAATAAGCTGAATGACTAGAAATCCCATGCCAAGGATTCTCTCTAGACTAATGACTGATCTATCTATCGTCGTAGAAAACCGTGGAGCCCTAACCTGGCAAGAAAACTAACTAAGCCCAAATGGCTGGCCAACAATGTTGAGAACACTCTCTATTACCATGATTATCCTTCCCAAAATCATAGACTTCCTAAAGAAATCTAGGTTGGAAGGAAATATATGATATCTCTGTCAGAACAACCAACTCACATCTAGGGAACTCACTGAACCAATGTCCTATCTAGCCAAAACCAAGAAAATCTCATGGAATACTCCGAGATACTGCCCTTCCTAATCTTGAATGGTTGCCATGGCTTGATGACCCATAAAACAAATGATATAGGTCTGATGGGAACTCTTCCTGCCATTATCACCATGACTAATATTATAACCACTCATAGTTTAAAATACTACCTGCATAGAGCTGATAGTATGGAAGTGAAGTTGACCTATGTTAGAAGGATCCTCACTCCAAGATAAAATACAGATAGCACTATATTGGTGCCATGGCCTTTTACCTCCACCTACACAGGTCTCAATACATGCTCTCTATGTGGCCCTCGCATAATCCAGAACATCAGATAAGAAAGACTCAATCCTTGTCTGGTACTCCAATACAAAATACAGTAGCATATAATTCTTTAATTAAATCCATGAAAAAAGTCTTACTCTGAAGGATATAGCACAAAATATGTTTGTCTAACTGAAGAAGTCTAATATCATACTCGAAAACTAATAAAGAACCCTGATAAAAACCAATAAATCAAACTCTAGCATGAGAACTGAAAAATGAATCAGAATTCATTCTTGTTTGTAGGGTACCTACAATTAGACTCGGTATATCCAATGCTAAACCTCGAAGGGATAATGTAATCATGAGCTTAATTGGAGTAAAATATTTACCTAAATCCTTTGGCTGACGCTGAAGATCTTTGATATCCATTCTTAACTCTCTCATTCAATTCTATGCTGAAGCTTTAAAAACATATGTCAAAGTCTCATTCGCATATATCAACCATCTCGCATAATCTTTTTGGGACAACATAGATTGAAAAAAAATTCTTGAGTCTTATAGCAATGCGGTCATACGACAAGGATTCAAGAAATAAATTCCCTAAGAATATCCCTATAGCCTCCCAAAGATAGGTTATGGACGTCTCTACACCAATCCGCAGGATTGTACTAAATACTTAGCTCTTGTACTAATACATAGGTGAACCTGAATCTAATACTCATTTGTCACGACCCAATTCTCGGGTCATGGTGACGCCTACTATAACCCAATTGTAGGGTAGCCAAACTTATAGTCCAGAATGACTAGTAACAGACTGCATAAATAGATAAAACAAAGTATGTGGAATAGATGTAAAAAAAGATCAACTACAAAGTGTAGTCCAAAAACCTCATGGTGTCAGTACAAGATCCTCTACGATAATAAGAATTGAAAAAATGAAATACCAAGGGAATTATACTATTACAACTCATCTCTGAATACAACATAGAGACAAGTCTAGTACATGAAAGGGAGGGAAGTAATACTCTAAACATCTGTAGCTCACTCTTTTTCTCCGAACCATGGCTTCTCTGCACGATACACATATCAACGACGATAATCCATACTATGATCTGGACGATGTAGAATTGTAGTATGAGTACCAAACATGTGGTACTCAGTATACAACTACCAACTGTGCTCCAAAGATAATGCAGATACATATAACCTAGAAGCAAAATGAAAACTACATCAAAATATCATGCAATCACATAATACTTCTACTGATATAATAAGGGTAACTATTCTACCCATAGCCAAGTAACTAGCATAACAAGGATAAGGAAGTATCAAGGATGAACTATTGTATTCTAACCATACTTTGGAGTCTTAACACTATATCGTATATCAGCGGCCAATAAATAAATAAAGGTAAGAAGAAGAATATATAACAGTATACAAGGTCAAGGAATAAATATACAATTTTAATAAATAAAAGAAGAAAGAGATATATAGTAATACCATAGCAATATATATCTAGATAAACATATACATATATATATATACATACAGCTAGATATATACATATATATATATATATAAAAACAAGGTTAGCTCAAAGTATAGCTTAAATCATCAGAACTAGCATTTTAAGACCTCATAATCATAGCAAAAACTAGTGCTAGTACACTTAGGGTTTCAAATCCATACATCTAATTGCTAATTAATCATGTATAAAAAGGAAATCATAATATAGAAAAGCCAGAATTATACCTCAAATCTCAATAATAAATCAGTAATCAATGTCACAAATATGTGATAACAATAATCATAACAATAATAATAACAATATCAAAGACATACGAGTAACTAGATTTTCTGGACAACCAATACCTAGCCGAACTTTTCACGTACCCCATCGCTCCTTCCATAGAAGGTTCAATCAACATACAATAAACCACACGGTGTTATTATCACCCTTAAGTATGAAACCTCTCATAAGGCTGATAGATATAGGTGCATGCTGGTAAGATTGGTAATGAGCCTGTAAGGATAAATGCAACAGAATCCACAATACCATAACTGATCCAAGAATCATATTATCATAATCATAACCATCACGATCGTAACCATCCTATCATAATAATCATCCCGTCTTGTCGTGTATATAATTTCCATACATAGGGCCAATCAAACTCGAATCGGTAGAAGTAAACCTAGGAACATCAATATAATCATACTCCAGCCTTTTTAGGTATATCATCATAATTATCCTATGACCTTGCTGAGTATCAATATCATTATCAAAATATTCTCAGACTTTTTCAGGTATCAATATATAATCACAATGTCCTCAAACCGTGTTGGGTATATAAGCATATCATCATAGCCATCATCTATCCTTGTCACATATATAATCGGTACCATTATAATCATTAACACTAAAGCCTGTAATTGGGTTTTATGTTAAATTTATATAATCAATATAGCATCTTTCTCTGTCCTACATCGGAGAGATGTGTATATATAAAATACATGCACGGACTAAAACAGTGGCTAAAAAGAGTGTAAATATGTAAATCCATTGCCTTGAGTGATCTTTGGGACTAAATCATTATAAAACATTAGAAACGGTATGAATATCTCCCGACTAGAGTAGTTAGTAGTATCAAATCATAAACTGGAATTTGTCTCGGTCAATTTTTAAAACATCATTATTTATTTCTATTACATATAAGTTATAAATTAAAACATGCAGTTATTGTTATGAGGAAATCTATTTTTAAGGTTAAAAGTGGGCTTTAACCCTTATTTAGAAAAGACAGTAATAAGATCATATTTTCACTAGAATCACATTATTTACCAATTACATGATCATAAATGTACAAAATATATGCATGCTATCACCAGTATTCAAATAATGGAACCATTAACATTAATATCCATAAATTGCAATTGTATCCTTTACAAGGATAAGCACTTCCCAAAAGTCCAACCGATATCATAACATTGTCTTTGGCCTAATAAAGTATCTGGAATAATTACAACATCATAATTACGGCCTTAACCCCACATTCATATTCAGAACTCACATCAATAATTAGGTTTGTGAGCCATCTCGTATCTATAAGCCGTAGCATAACTATATGGAATTACATATCTATAAGCCATAAAGCATATTTACAATCATGTCACATCTAAGAGGTATAATATAAACAAGGAATCTCATATCTATGAGGCATAATTTAAATAAGTCATCTCATATCTATGAGGAATAATATAAATAAGACATCTCACATCTAGGAGACATAATGTATCACTAATCAAAAAATCATAACTATGAGGCATATCACATCTACAAGGCATTTCATATATATAGGTCATCTATCATAACTATGAGGAATATCAACTCTATAGGATAAATATCACATCAATGACTATATCAGGGCCACAAGCCAGTAGTCATTTTCCAGGAAAATATCATCATTACGTAAAAAGTCGTGAAGTAAGATTACACTAAAGTCTTACTAGTCTCAACTATGCGTAACATCTATAAATAATTACACATGGTGTAACACAAGTCATGGCCTAAGGTGGGTCGTACGAACCCACTTCGAATCTTCAAATTCCATACTTAACCATTTATACATCGGACTAGGCTAAGGTAACTAAAGTCACTTTTTGATGGTACATAATCCATAATCAATCCTAAGATAGTAATTCCACCTAGAACATGGGTGATTAAGACAACTCCACCTATATTATGTGTTCAAGGTCACTAAAATAGTCCAAATAAGGTTAATTATACTAATCATGATTTCAATACTTAAATATATCCCAAACCTGCAATCATATCATATCCATTCTACGAATTAGTTCAATATAGGAAGAAGGCAATTGGATTCTCAAAGTGTAATAAGCACTTCACCTTATGGGTCAAAACCATCATATATTCTTGTCACAACCCGAACTAAGGTATGGACATGACAGGTATCTCAACTCTATCATAGATCGAAGACAACCCCCTTAACCTAACCTCAAGAGCACAATAATAATAGTACTAACAACCTAGAACCGAATTAAATAGTAATAAATGATGAATAGATAACTTTATGTAACTAAGAGTCAATCAATAACCAACCAACCCTCACCTGTCCACAATAACCTCTTAAATCAAAATTGTAACTTTCTCAGAAAATGCCCCCGACTATGGCCAAAAAGAATCAAAAAGTACTTAATTAATAAGAAAATAATAATAAAATGATAAGTCCTCCAAAGATGAAGGCTCACCATTTAACGGTGACTCAACGAATATGCAAATCAACATAAAAATGCACATGGGTACCAAAAATATCTTCAAAACCTACATCATGAAATGAATGTAGCATTCTAGGATAGTTAGTGGGATAAGCACTAATATGTAACACAGGGTATGTGATAACATAATGTCATGTCCTAAATCAGTTAAAACCACATGCACACATTCATATATACATATATAAGATGCTTGGATAGGGTAAAGGTCATGAACATGAGAGTTTTAAAACTATTAACCTGGACTGTGCAGCTTTATCCTTCCTAAGGGCACCCAAGGGCTATATGGGTTCAACTTTCTCTACTGAAATGGTCCCAACATTTGTTAGCCACATGAACTAGGAAAATCCATGAAAGGGCTAGGGAATCCATGACCCTAACCATTACAAATTATATATAGAGTGTGAACTATGCACACAGTCATACAGACCCCCACACCGACAAACATGGTTTCCAGTGTTGGTACCCTCGGAACCTACACCTTCATAGAAAGCTATACAACCCCTTTAAGCCTAAATTGAAAAAAATTTACACATAAAACCAACTAGTAACCTAGAAAACATTAATTGTGGCATTTACAACTTGGTATTATTATACCAATATGGTTGGAATAAAAAATAAACATGTCAAACCAATTCACATAACCACATTGGCTCCCAAGTTCCATTGAAATCCAAATCTTGGCTACCAAGGCCACCCAAATCCATTTCTTATATCCAATTATCCAATAATGCAGTGCCTGAAGTTCAAAAGCAAGTTAAACCATGCAATTTTTTATAATAAAAATCAAATTCACAGAGTTGGTTGAGATTCATGAAATTCAAAGAAAAAATTCATGCAATTTGGGGAACCCATATTATCCATTCCAACCATTTAATTAATATATAAATTTAGTCCCAACATATCAATTTAAAGTATGAATAATAATTCAAAGAACGGGACAAGTAATTCAATTAGGAATAATAATTCGAAGAACAGGACAAGTAATTCAATCAGTAACAACAAAAACACCACAACCTAATTTCAAAACCCACCATTTACAGCACATGTAAATCCATTTTATCAAAGCTACAATGTAAAATTAAAGTTTAGGGAAGAGAAACAGGCCTGAAACACACAAGAATTTGAATTCAATTTGGAGTTTGGAGCCTTGATGATGGATTCTCTATGAAACCCTTAATCTTTCTTGTGTTGGAGGGTTAAAGATGAGTAAAGTAAAGTTTGATCTTTGAATTCTTAAGAAAAATGGTCCCTTTTAAGTTTATAAGTTGTGGAAATAGTGAAAAGACCCAAGACCCTCACCCCAGCTGAAAAAACAAATCTGGATGAAATTTACACCTTGGCATGGCACGGCCTTATCACAAACATTAGTCTTCATGCTGCACAATTATCCAGGACATCACAAACCCACAGTGTCGTTAGGCACTATCAAAAACATCCGGGACATGGTCCTAAAATGACCCTGAACCACTATCAAAAAATTCAAAACATACCTAAATTACCATTTTAACTTCCCTAAACACAATTCAAGTCAAAATTAAGATTAGGTATGTAGAAGGGTCGAAAAAAAATAATCTAAATTTTAAAGGTGTTACATTATCCCTCCTTATGATTTTTCATCCCCGAATGATGAATTAAGACACTTTTAAGTAAGAGAATAGCAAGAATGCACCAGAATCAAATCACAGCCTCAGAAAAAGACACGAGGAAACTAAACTCATACCTTAAGCACTTTCACCTAATAAGGAGAATAAGAATGGGTATTTGGACATCATATCTTCCCCAGCTTCCCACGTAGCCTCTTCTAACTTTTGATTTCTCCAAAGAACTTTTTCCGAAGCTACATCCTTAGTCCTCAATCTACAAACTTGCCGATCCAATATCTCAATTGGAAATTCCTCATAGGACAAGGTATTCATCACAGAAACATCCTCAACTGGCACTATCAAGGAAGGATCACCCACACATTTTGTCATCATGGACATATGAAACATGGGATAAAAAAACCCAAACTCGCAGGATAATCAAACTCAGATACAATATTCCTAATTATCATTTCATTTTATATGGTTCAATATAATAGGTACTAAGCTTCCCCTTATTTCCAAAGGTCATGACTCCTTTCATTCGATACACCTGTAGGAATACACAATCACTCACTTTGAACTCCAATTCACTTTACCTCACATCCGCTTTAGACTTTTGGCGACTCTGACCAGTCTTAAGTCTTTCTCTAATTACTTTTACCTTGTCCATTTCTTGGTGAACCAATTAAGTACCAAACAACCTAATCTTACCCACTTCAAAACATCCAATAGGAGACCTACACCTTCTACCATAAAGATCCTTGAAAGGATCCATCTGTATTCTTAAATGATAACTATTATTGAATGCAAACTCAATGAGAGGTAAGTGATCAACCAACCTACCTTTAATATCAATCACACATAACCTTAGAATAATCACCAAAGTTCTAATAGTATTATCCTCTTGCATCGATTTGAGGGAGGAAATTTATTTCAAGGTTCACTGTGTACCCAAAACTTTCTAAAATGAACTTTTGAAATGAGAAGAGGATGGAGTACCTCGGTCTGTAATAACTGACACTAGTGTACCATGCAACTTCATGATCTCCTGCATAAACAACTTTGCATAGTCCTCTCCTTAGTAAGTAGTCCTCACAAGAAAAAAGTGAGCGGACTTAGTCGTTCTATCTACAATGACCCATATAGAATCATACTGATTGCAAGACCGCAAAAGACCCGTAATGAAATCCATATTGATCATATCCCACTACCATATAGGGAACTATATTTCTTGAGAGAAACTAGTAGGCCTCAAATGCTTAACCTTAACTTGCTGACAAACCAGGCATTTAGCATCAAAATAAGGCATATTACTCTTTATATTGTTCTACCAGTAGATTTCCTTCACATCATGATTACATCTTCGTCGAACCTGGATGAACAATAAAACTGGACTCATGAGCCTCATTCAAGATCCTTTCCCTCAACCCATCTACATCAGGAACACACAACCTACCTTGGAACCTCCGAATACCATATCCTCTAATCTCACAAGTTATGACCTTTCATTGACATGCATCATCCTTAATCTTTTTAAGTATGTGATCCAAAGTCTGCTTCTCCTTCACCTCTGCATTAAGAGATGATTTAACCACTTACTAAATAATCCCTCCCACATACTCATAGTTCTAAAGTGAAACTCCTAAGTTAGCCAATCGGTGACTGTCCTTCACTAATCCTCTTTTCTTCTTATCATCATGGGATAAGCTCCCTATAGATAACCTTCTATGAGCATTAACAACAATATTAGATTTACCTAGATGGTAGTGCATATTTATATTTTAATCCTTGAGCATTTTGATCTACTGTCTCTGCCTATGATTTAACTTTTTCCATGTAACAGAAAGCTCTTATGATCTAAATCAATTTCAATATGCATCACATTATATAATAGCGCCAAATCTTCAAAGCAAAAACTATAGCCGCAAACTCCAAGTCATTTGTAGGATAATTCATCTTATGGAAATTAAGCTACCTTGAAACATAGGATACAACTTACCATGCTGCTTCAAAACATAACCCAGTCCCACACAGGACACATCACAAAATACAAAAATCCATTAGTATGCTTTGGTAGAGTCAAAACTGGTGCAAAAGTCAACTCATTCTTCAACTTCTAAAACTAACCCTCATAAGCATAGAACCACAAAAGATTCACCTTTTTCAGAGTAAAGCTTGTCAATGGAGCAACAATAGAAGAAAAGCAATCCACAAACCTCCTATAATACCCAGCCAAACCCAAAAAATACCTAATGACGATTGGAGTTGTTGGTCGAGGCCATTTCTTAGGAACCTTAACCTTCTTTGGATCCACGTTAATCTATTTAGTAGAAACAACATGTCCAAGAAAAGAAACAATATTCAATTAAAACTAACAAATATATAAATTTGCATACAACTTTTTATTCTTAAGGGTATGTAACACAATTCGTAGGTGATTGGCATGATCCTCATCGCTCTTAAAATACACCAAGATTTCATCAAAGAAAACTATCTCTAATATTTTCAAAAACTGTCTCAACACTGAATTCATAAGATCCATGAATACAGTCGGAGCATTACTCAACTTGAATGACATCACCAAAAAAATCATCGTGACCATACCAGGTCCGGAATGCAGTATTGGGTATGTCAACCTCCCAAATTTTCAATTGATAATAACCCAAATGAAGATCAATATTAGAGAAGCATCTAACACCCTAATCTTATCGAAAATGTCATCAATCATAGAAAAAGGGTACCTATTCTTCACTATCACCTTATTCAGTTGATAATAGTCTATACATACTGGAAGAGACCCATCCTTTTTATGGAAAAAAAACACAGGATCACCTCACGGAGAAATACTAGGACGAATGAACCCTTTATCAAGAAGTTTTTTCAAATGCTCTTTAATATCCTTTAATTCATTCAGAGCCATTCTATAGGGAGAAATTGAAATAAGATGAGTATCTAGTAGAAGAACAATCCTTAAATCTATTTCCCAATTAGGAGGAATTCCATCCTTATCATTGAGAAACGTTTTAGGAAACTTATTATCTACAGGGACAAATTTCAAAGAAGAACTTTCAGAGTCAGAATCCTTAACCCAAACTAGATGTTATAGACAACCTAGAGAAATCAATTTTTGATCTTTGAGATAGGAAATAAACTTATGTTTGGGTAGTAACAAACTTCCCTCCAATTCGATCACCGCTTCAATAGGAAAGTGAAAGCTAACCTTTTGGTACCTACAATCTAGAGAAGCATATCACGAATGAAGCCAATCTATCCCCAAGATCACATTAAAATTTACCATGCCTAACTCAATCAAATCCACCAATATCTATCTATGAAAGACGGACACATCAAAATCCCTATAGATTTTTCAAGCAACTATAGAATCACCAACCTGAGTAGACATAAATAAAGGGTCAAAAATCTTTTTGAGACCAAAATAAAACTGCATAGCCACATAAGGGGTCACATAAGAAAGGATCGAAACCCTAATCAAGAAAATAATAAACATCATAGGAAATGGGTTGTACCTTCCAGTAAAATTATCTAGATATGCCTCAGATTCCTGATGGGGGGAAAGAACATAGAGACGATTCCGACTAGTGCCGGTACCAAAAGTAGTGCCTTTTGGCATAGAAGGTAAAGATGCGGAAACTGGAACTTTATTGTCCCCAATCGAAACCATGGATATGGATAATATCGCTGGATGTGACCAAGCTGATGATAATAATAACACTGATTCCTTCTCTCCTTACAATAACCATGTTAAAGCTGCCCACAAAAATGACAAAGAGGATAAGGTGGGGCTGATTGAGCTCCACTTTCCTAAGATAGGGCACCCTGTGCCTTAGCACCACTACTAGTGTGAAAATAATGATTACCCAAAGTATTATGACAGGTAGCACTAGCAGACGAATAATAATATTCCTAGTTCTTTTTCTTGGTCCACTAACGACCATCTTCCCATTGTTCTGTTGACCCCTATCCTGCTCAGAATATCTAAATTTGTTATTTTGCCTCTCTCCAATCTCTGCCTATTTCTTTGTCTCAACCTCTACCTGTTGTATATAAACCACAATTCTGGAGATATCCATGTCATTATTCAAACATTGCAGCCTTATATTTTAGTACCAAGTGATGATACAACCCAGAAGAAAACTTTCTTATTTTAGATCTCTAGCTAGACACCAATTCTGAAGCATAACGAGATAGCTTCTTAAATTTTGAGGTTTACTCTTCCAAACTCATCTTCCTTTAATTCATATTAACAAAGTCATCCTTATCTACCATTAAATCCTAAGGAAAGAAGTGATCAAGAAATCCAAAAACTCATCTAATAATATCAGCATTTCATCATCAACCCTTACCTTCTCCCACTACTTATACCACTGATAATCTATATTATTCAGCTGATATTCAACAAACTCTATACCTTTAGAATCAGTAGCATACATCACTCTAAAAATTATCTCCATATCATCCACAAACCATTGAAGATCCTTCTCAACCTTAGAGCCTGTAGAGGTTAGGGGATCCAACTTCACGAACTGTCCTACTCGATTAACCTTAAATGAAAGAGAAATAGAACCAACACAATCCGAGTAATGAGACTCAGATATCACCAACTAAGTAAGCAGATAAATAGACCAGCAAAACTCCAGATTAGAGATGTCCTCCTGTGGCGACTGATCATAAGAATCACCACGCAGAGAAGCCTAAGAAGGACTAGTAGGGATAGGTGGAACTCTACGTGAAGAAGCAAAATCAGGAGCAGGAACCATTGACTGGGTCTTCACTCTATATACTGGGTGAGTCAGTGCAATATTGTCCTTAGGTAGGACAAAGTTCCCAATAGAGTTTATACAAATGTCAGATCTTTGGGGAGGCATTATCTTAAGTACTCAAAATCCAGGAGTTAGAGAAGTTTCATAATGCTAGACTTTATAGCCCTAAATAGAACTCAGGAAAGGGAAACATTCCTAAACATCTTGTAGCCTCCTCCTTTTATGTCTGGTGAGCTACACACCCATAAAAAGGACACTACTAAACATGATTTTGTGGACATCCAATGACTCCAAATCATTCTCTAATACCAAGTATATCACAACAAAAATTAAGGCATAGTCATGACGTGTATCTCAAGTCCATTATGGATCAGAGACTACCCCCTTATATTAACCTCGAGATCATAATTAAATAATAATAGTAACAATGTGGACGGTAAATAAACAGTAATAAATAATGAATGAATAAATCTATTAAAATTAAGTTTTAATCAATAACTAACCAACCCACATCTATACACAATAGCCTCTAAAACTAGAATAGTAACTAAGTCGGGACATGCCCCCGACTATGACCAAAAAGAATAAAAAAGTATGAATCAAAAGTAAAGAATAATGAAATGATAAGGCCTTTCATAGTATGGATGCTCACCACTTCATAGCAACTCAACAAATTTGCTAATCCACGAAATACTGCACAGGGGCAACAGATATATCTTTGGACCCTACATCAAGAAATTATGTAGTGTCCTCAGATGGTTTGTAGGATAAGTACTTGAAGGTAACTTAGGAAAAGTGATAACATAAGTCTTTGTCCAAAATTATTTAAAATCATATTAACACATTCATATATATATATATAAGATTTTGGGATAGGGTAAAGGGTCATGAACATCAGAGTTTTAAAATGATAAACCTGGATTATGCAGTTATATCCATTCTAAGGCACTCATGGGTTACATGGGTTCAGCTCCACCAGCTGAAAGGATCCCAATACGATTTAGCCGCATGAACCAGGAAAAATCAATAGAGGTCCAGGGAGTCCACGACCCCAGCGAATCCAAAATATATTTAAAGTATGAACTATGCACATTGTCATAAAGACCCACACATCAGGAAACGTGGTTTCCAGTATTTAACCTCTAGGGCCTCCACCTTCACAACGAGTAACACAATCACCTATAAGATGAAATAAATATAATTTGAACATAAAACCAACCTTTAACCTAGGATCCATAAATTATGGCATTTACCACTTGGTATCATTAAACCAATATGCTTGCAAGCTAAATTAAACATGAAAAACCAATTCGCATAACTACGTAGACTCCCAAGTTCCATCAATTTCCAAACCATGTTGACACGACCTGAACCAGGGCCAAGTCATGTCGGGCATCTTACGTCCAACCCAAACCATAGACCACCCCCTATACCCAATCCAACCTACCAATATAAAATCTATGTCGGATGAATCCCTAATATATAACAAGGTAGATTATTTTGGAGTTCAATGAGTTTGGGATGAGTCTAACTCTGAGACCGACCCAACCAACTCATATCTCCATACAAAACCAAAAAAAACATATTACACCCAAGTCCACAGTTGTCCATACCAATCGTTTAAACCATATAAAAAAATATCTAGTCAGGATATGCCCCCGACCATAGCCAAAAATAAATGTCAAAGGAATAGTAAGATATAAGAATAACCATAACATGAAATAGGCCTTCAAAAATTGGATGCTCACCAATTTAGCCTAACTCAAGCTATCACCGAATCACCATGTCACTTAGCAGGAGGTGTGATAGTATGGATAGTTCCTTCATAGCATGAGATACTTCCCAAAATTTGGCCATGTTTTATGGGAACCTCAAGCTCACATGAACTATAGGTCACCCCGATAACCCAATGTAATCATCAATACAAATCACAAGGTTAGGATGAATCCCTACCAAATAATAAGATAGCATAAAAACAGTATAAATCATAACTTAAATATGACTAAACACTTCATTAGATTCAACAATCTAACCATTACATTCAAGTCCACAATCATCTATAATACCTCAATACAAATGGAAGCTTAGAAATATATATATTAGGACAAGCCCTCGGCAATAGCCAAACAAAGAAAAAATAAGAGTAACACTAAAGATAGGAGACCAAGAATGCATATCTTGCAAAATAAGGAACCTCACCACTCCGTAGTCAATGGACGAACAAATTCGATCACCTAATAACTGTTCAAGAAGAGAAAATAATTCTCCGAACCCTATGTCACGAAGAGACATAGCGCTCAAAAATGGTTAGCAATTGGAATGCTAGCATATTGATATGTGAGCAGATGCTAACATATTTGAGGATTTTAACTGTGAATAATTACAAAGTCTTAAGCAACTTATGTTATTTTTGATTATTTTATCTTTGATTTTGTAGTGGAAGTCAAGAGGAAAGAGAACCAACAATGATGAAAGTAAAAGTGTTGAAATCGGAAGCAAACCGAAGAGAAGTGTGGCTGACGACATTCCTAATAAGTCGTCAGCACTCTGATAGGTTATCAGCTTCATCATCAGCCTTAAACAGAGAATGAGATTCAGCTGGAAGAAGTGACAACGACATATGATTAGCCATCAGAGTTGTGATAAGCCATCAAGATCATCGTTAGCCTAACGTAGAACATGAGAGTTGAAGTAAATCATCAACGACATCTGTGATAAGTCGTCAGACTCCTGATAAGACATCACAAAATGTCGTCACCTGTCTGAGAAGTTATTAAACTCTGTGATTTTATTTCCATAATTAGGATGAAGTATTTAAAGCATATGTTAGGATTTTCTAATAAAAAAATATGGATGAACATATTGGGAGGCTAAACATATCGGCTGGTACTCGACATTTTGGACTTGAACTTCACGTGTTTACTCTCTAGTTTCTTGGCTTGAACAAAACAATTAACTTTGAAGATATTATCATTAATATTTTAGGATTTATACTTTGATCTAATCTTAGAAACACTCGTTTCTATTCATCTTGCTATAAGTTCATCTTTCAAATTATGAATTCAACTAGTTGTATCGATTATTACATTATGAGTGGCTAAATCCCTTTAACCCGAATTATGGAATCTATGGCAGGTCTTGGTAAGTTGCTAAGTGTTCAAGATTCTAAAGGTAATAGGACTCCTTGATAATTTTTGAGGTTTAATTATTGTCTATTGGTTGCAAACGATAGATAGCACCTGCTTTGATTTTCTTGATATAAGAAATCAACTATAGTAGCAAGTGAATTATTGAAAGGGACTTGGAAGATACCAACATTCCATTTAATAATTGACGTTGTAACAAGGTTAATTAACCTGAGGTGAAGTCTGGTCAGTGAATATAAATTCCCTAAGTCCTAGAGGATTAGCTAATTAAATGCTTAAGTAGGTAGAGAGACATTTAGGCATAACTTCGATAGAGACAATCTGTTATTCCTACCTAACGTGAGAATCTTGAATCACTATTAGCATCTGTCAAATACCAAAACACATAGTTAACATAATTCTGGTTTTCCATAGACTCTTGATTACAAACACTAAAATTAAAGTGACCAATAATTATTTGCTAATCTCTATAACCCCTATTTTATCTTTTCATGCTAGTTGTTTGAATTTAACTTGTAGCTTTTGTTTCAAACTAGTTTAATCGCCACTCACATTATTCGCTGTGGATTCGATCCCGACTCTAAAGTTGGGTAAATATAAAGACGACAACCTCCTTGCACTAAGTTGACGTGTAAGTTGAGCATTATAAAAAAATTGCACCGTTGTCGGGGAACAATTTGGCATATTGAGTTGGTTTGGAATTCTAGTTTACTTGCTTGAATTCAAACTTGTAAATATCTTTTTAATTTATTTTTTATTTTATTTTATTTTTATTTTTTTCACACCTTTCTTGAGATGTCAGTCTGGATAGATGGTTTTTTGAGTGATGATGATTCCTGTGATGATTCTTGTTATTATTGTGGGGGACCATATTTTAAGGCTTGCTGTCCAGATTTACCTGGAAGTGCATTGATGGGACCTTCACAATATGATGTGGATACTGTCCTACTTACTATAACTTGGTGTTTGGCTTGTAGTCAAAGTTATCATACCGAAGATATGTGTGCTGTCACGATTCAAGCAAATAAATTGATGAAACAAATCTTAAAGAATCAAGAACAGTTGTGGGCAGAGATAGAAGAGTTACCACTCCCACCATGTTTACAGTGGCTAAACAAAGAAGAATATGAGGGGGATATTAGCCAATTTAAGGAGAAAACTCAAGAATCGCAACCACTCGATTGTCATCTTGATCTTGAGACTGACACTGAGAAGCTGAATAAAAGTGAGTGTTTAGTAGATAGTGTAAATTTTGAAGTAGGATTGATTGGGCCTCATTCAAAGAACATTTATACATTATGTTTAGATGATATCTTGTCTGTGGAATCATTTAAAATAGTAGAAGAGTGTGAATATGAGGAACAAGAATCCTATATTCTTGATTTTACATTAGACAAGCAACATAAAAACACACCTCACTTTAAGGTCGAGTGGTTTACCATGTTCAATCCATTACTCGACTTCTTAATTTTTGTACCACCCCTACAAGTGAGGCAAGAAAATAGACTCTAATTTGGGGGTGAAATTCATATCCTCAAGGTGGAGGAAAAAGCTGAGTTGGGTCTTGCCGCGACATTAAATCTGCTTTGCACATGAATAATACAGGAGCAGCCCATGAAGACATACTAGGGAAGATAAACCTTTATCTAAGAGGTCTTTAAATTTCCCCTTTAGCATTTTTAGCTTCTCCAAAGCCATTCTATAAGGAGGGATAAAAATTTGATAAATGTCCAAAACAAGATCAATCGCAAAATGAGTTTCCCTATAAGGAGGGACACCGGGAAGATCATCGGGAAATAACTTAGGATACTCATTAACCACGGGAATGGATTATAGAGAAGGCTCTTCAATGTTAGAATCTTTAACTCAGACCAGATGATAGAAACACCCCTTTGAAATCAACTTTTGGGCTTTAAGATAAGAAATAAACTTTCGTTCAGGCACTAGGGAACCACCTTCCCAAACAATGACCGACTCATTATGAATTTTAAACATGACCCTACGAGTCTGACAATCTAATATAGCATAGCAAGAGTGCAACCAATCCCTCCCTAGAATGGCATCAAAATTGACCTTGTCCAACTCTATCGGGTCTATAAGAGTATCCCTACCAACAACTGATATCATATATCCCTTATAGACCTTTCTAAAAATTACAGGGTCTCCAACCAGGGTAGAAATAGAAAAATTAATCGACAGACACTCGAGACGATAATTAAGATGCACCGCCACATAAGGGGTCACATAAGAAAGAAAATACCCTGGATCAAGAAAATAATACACATCACATGAGAAAAGTCTCAACTACCCATGACAATATTGGGAGACACTTTAGTATCCTGGCGTGTAGCGAATGCATACACGCAATATTGGCAAGTACCGATGCTAAAAATAGAAACAGTGGAAGACATAGCACCCTTCTATATGGGAGGAGTAAGAGTAGTAATAGAGGTCATATTGGCCCAGGAAGCTTCTAGAGAGGGGAACTCATGATACCTGTGCCCAATCTGACAACAACTAAAACATCTGTTCCTCCCCATCTCACACTGTCCATGATGACTCTCATCACACAATCTACTAAAAGGGAGCGGTAGAGTCGACTGGGAACCACTAGCCTAGACATGGGCACCTTATGCCCGGGACCCATAACCAAACTAAGATCGACGACCACCCAAAAACTTTAGGTAAGTAAAGCAAATACTAGACAAGTAGAAAGAACTCAAACTCCCCCACTTCATCCCTGGCCTCTTTCCACCATCACCAACACAATGCTGAGAAGGCCTAAATTTCGTTCCTTGCCTCTTTCTAAGATTAACTTTATTGTTTTTCTCTTTTTCCACTTATTGCGTATACACAATCAACCTATAAATATCTACGTTATCAATCAACAAGAATGCCTTGCTCTTAAGGACTAACTCATGGGACAATCCCGAGATGACCTTATGCATTCTATCCTTCATTTGTGAAACCATCTTGGGTACATACCTTCACAATTGATGGAATTTCAAGGCATACTCTTGAACTGACACACTCCCTTGTTTCAAGTTCACAAACTCTTTCGCCTTTGACTCCCTTAGCTCTTGAGGAAAGTAGCAGCCTAAGAAAGCCACAGAGAAATTCTCCCATATAGCGGGACTAGCATCAAGACTTCTAGATAGCACCCACCCTTCGTACCATTGGCATGATATATGTTTCAATTGGTATGAAGCAAATTCAATGTACTCAATCTCCGAAGCATGCATGATTTGAAAGATCTTCTCAATTTCATCAATGAAGCCTTGAGGATCTTCAGCAATCTTCACCGTAGAACAAAGAGTGCTCAACCTCATAAATTGGCCAATTTTTATGGCCTTAAAAGAAATGGTAGCTAGAGCACGATACTCCAATTGAGAGGATACTAATTAAGCAAATACGTTGATAGAGAGATAAAACTCGACATTAGTAGCATCCCTTTGAGGTAACGGAATAGGATGGTCACTCTAATAGTCGGGGTTGGTGGGGAATGGTGGAACCCCAAAAAGATGGTAAGAAGATATAGCCCTATCTCAGGTCTAAACTCTAGAAGTTGGACGAGCTTCATCCATAGGGCCCTCAGTAGGGTTTGCCTGAATCTCAAATCTTCTTGGAGGCATGATATGAAAGATGGCAAATAGAAATTAGAGGAATCCAAAACCATAGACTCTATAACTTGATATTGAAACAAAATAAAGGGAAATATTTCCTAAAATATCTCATAGCCCCTCTTTTATAAGTGTGGCATGCTTCACAACCATAAAAAGAGACTCTACTCAAAATGGTATTGTGGAAACCCAACTGACCATAAACCTAGATTTTGATACCAAATTTACACTCCTCGAAACTAGCCCAAGTCGTATGGGAACCTCAAGCCACCATGAACTGGAGGTCGCCATGATAACTCAACCAAATCATCAATACAAATCACAAGGGTCAGATGAATCCTGATCATATAATAAGTGGCAGAAACACACTACAAGTTATAACATAAACATGTCTAAACAATTTATTATATTCACCAATCTAACTATTACACCCAAGTCTATAGCCATCCACAATAACTCTATACAGTCCAAAGATTAGAAATGTATAAGTTGGGACAATCCCCCATCAATAGCCAAACCAAGTCAAAATAAGACTAAGTCTAAATATAGGAGACCAAGAATAAAAGTATTAATAAATAAGGAAACTAACCACTCCATAGTCAATGAGTGAACCATTTTGATCACCTAATCACTGCGCAGGAAAAGAAGATAATTCTTCAGCCCTTATGTCATCGGGGGACATAGCGTCCAGAGATGGTTAGCGGTTGATACGCCAGCATATAACTCAAGGATAAGGATGTTATAGCATCGTCATTTTCAACCACAACTTAATTAGCATATTAAATCATATTCATATACTTACCCTTACATATATGTATATCATATGCTAATAAAGAATTAAGGATTAATAAAATTCTTGAACATTCATTCATAGACATGAAGGATTTTATTTAGACATAGGACTTTAACCACAATCACATACCATTAGACAAAGGATTTTAGCCATGCATCCAAGGACTTTAGCCACATACATAATCATTTAAAAAAAGTAATCTAACCACACATATTCATCTAGGAATGGGACTCCAACCTCATGCCCATTCCTTATACAAGGGACTCTAACCTCAAGCCAAGGGACTCTAATCACAAGCTATTTTATTTGACGAGGTACATTAACCTTAAGAGATCTATTTATGCAAGGGACTTTAACCTCGAATAACATCATTGGGCAACGAACTCCAACCTCAATCCATTTCATAAGACAAGGGACTTTAACCTCAAACTATCACAACTATTATTAGTTGACATTGGGACTTCAACCCTTTGACCATGCATCAACATTCATTCCATACAATACTTAAGGACTTTAACCATTTAATCAACTTAACACTATTCATGACCTCATGGTCATTATGGGAGCCTTCATTGCTCAACCATTTCAATAGGCCATTGCCTTCATTCAATTCATCAATACAATTCAAGTTATGGTCATCAAAACCATCATAAAGTATTAACATTTCATTAACAATCATACATTCTTACTTACTATATTTTATCTCAACACACATTTCAAGTTCATCTTCATATTGAGGGACTTCAACCCCTTATGAGTCATTTACTCAAGAAGGTCATCATTTCATAATACATGGCTCACAATATTCTTATAACATTATTTATAAATTATTCATACTTATTGGTATCTTTCCCTAGTTCAGCAAATTACCACTTGTGTCGAGATAATTAACTTAGTCATTTCCATAAACACCTTATGTCCATACCTTTAACAAGGCTATTTTCATGGTAGAAATCATAAAGACTAGGGTTAATCAAGACCCTCATGTTAAACCACATATGCAAATCACCATCAATGACATGTATAAACATAAGTCTAAGAAAGAATCAACATTATTCATCATTAGGCAACAAAACCCTTTTCATTGATTTCAAAATCACCATGTTAGCTTAATAATCCAAGTGTGAAATACATGGGTTTGGAGTAATTTAACAAGGGGAAGATTTTCATTCCTTAAACAAGATGGTTCACCAAAAAACTTTACTTTACTTTTGCCTGTTGAAGATTACCCTTCAAACCCTAGCCTCCAATCCTTTAAAGATGAGTTTGAGAGAGTGATTTGGGTGTTTGATCCACTCAAAAATGTGTATAAAGAGGACATTTATATTTATATAATAAAAGAACTTAGTCTTTAAGGCATGGGAAATGACCAAATAGCCCTTAGTTAAAAGTTGTAAAATAAACTCATGCAACGGTATAACTCACCTTATGAACTATACCCTAGGGTACGAGTGGTACCCTGAATCATACCATAGGATTCTCCTAGGTCACTTTCACTTTTAAGTGTATGATCACACATCGTTTATTTGTATCTAATGGGTGCTACTAAACCAGTAACTCATACACACCGCTCGTACCAAAAACAGTTCACTCAAGCTAAAACTTCCCTCTAAACGATCATGTTGGGTACAACTCATATACTTAGGGCACAATTAAGGAGGGGATCACTCATACCTATGACGATGAGTAACCCTCACTATATTTCCTTGGAAATGAAAAGGGAGGGGAGGAGTATACAACTCATGTCCAAGGGGTATAACTCGTGCCCCTAGTCGTACTTACCCCAGTGACATCAAATGGAGAATTTATTTCAATCTTTCAAAGTCTAGGTGTTTTGGCATGGGGATATAGCACCCGTAGATGAGGTAGCAGGTGAACGCTAGTGTGTACTCGGGAGTAAGGAAAAAATAATGCCATTATTCAAAATCAAAGTAAATAACCATATGCAATCATATATATTCATATATTTACCATGCCGGGATAAGGGAACTAGGTTTAGAATGCATTTAAAATGTTAACCTAGGTTGTGTATCCTTACCATCATAATACACCCACGAGCTATATAGGTCCAGTGTTACCCCCTGAACGGGCCCCAGTGCGTGTATCCGCACGAACTAGAGATACCATATTTGTCGAGGAATTACTTTTTGCAGTTCGCCCTCTACGATACACATGTACATATATATACTTTGTGGATTCTATTGTACCCTAAAAGTACATTTTAATCAATACCAATCCTCATGTCGGCAAATATGAGTTTCCATTTTCATGTTTTTGGACTCACACCTTCATGGATAGCTATCAAATCTCGGCATTATTGATCAATTAAAATGATCACATAATCAAACCACCATTACAAAATTCAAGTATCAAGGCATTTGACATTTTACCATCGTACCGACTATAGCTTGCAAGCAATGCTACTAGAAAACACTTACGAGATTCTTATGTACCCTACATACTTTATTATTAATATCACTTGGGGGATTCTCGTGTAACCCACAAGGTTTTAATGATAAGTTCACTTAGTGGATTCCCGTATACCCCATAAGTTTTTCAAAACCATCCATAATCAATTAACCATTTATAACACTACTAGTTTCAAGAAACAATCCAAAAAAAAGAAGTAATGCATAAACAAAAATCAATTTAACAAGCTGGTTGAGTTTATTACCAATTTCCATTCGAAAATAATTAGTTTTGGGTTTCTCCAATCCATTTAAAACCAAAAAAATAAAACAATTTAGGTTCCATTACCATATCATGCAATGCAAGGTTTTCAATAATAGACATTGTATGTGACCAAATCATTCTCATAGGCATTTTAGCAAACATGTTGAGGTCATATGATTTCAAAAAACAAAAACTACATATGAATTGACCATTCCCATGCAACCACATGTTCAAACCACAATTATAACATGGAAACAATAAGAAAAACTAGGGAAAACATTATCGAACCAAAACCCCAACACATATTTCAAAACTCAAAACAATATCACCATTATGCCATGAAAAGTATTAATTAAAGCATGCTTTTAGTGGAAATAACAATGAGGAAGGATTAACATGCATGAAATACAAAGATTCATAGAGAGATTTTGATATTTGAACCTCTAGATGACCACATTGAAGAATCCCTATTCTAATCTTCTTGAAAGGTTGTCAGAGAAAGTTTCGAGAGTGCTTTTAATCTTCTTAAGTGAATAAAGGATGACCAATTAGGGTTATAAGACATGGGGTCATAAGGTCTTAGGGTTATAAGACATGGGGTCATAAGGTCTTGGGTTTGGAATTGTCCAAAATTCCGGAAGCTTAAGAGTTGTAGAAGACTCACGTGAGTATACAGTTGTACCTCTCCATTGGTACCCATATAATACATGTGGTACCTTCAACTCCTACCTTGATCAGTAAGTTGGACACCATATTCTGTCAAACATACGACTCATTAAAATAACTTTTACGATAACCCTATGACTAGTAGCCATCAAGACATACCCTAAGAAGAAACATCTAGGCTAGACACTTGACAATATATGATTTGGACCGTACCACTTTTATCGTGTACTTACAACTCATATGATGTCTTCTGTTACTAAGAACAGAACTTGGCCAATATGAAATTGACCTATATACGACTAGGGTCTAGACCTGCACCCACAACATATGAGTGATGGTGTTAGTTGTATGATGATCAGAAGGTTCAAGACTAAGGAAATTGTAAAGGGCCGAAACCCAGGGTGTTTTAATTCTCCCCCAGTTGGATCATTCATCCTCGAATGATGGAATAAGGTAGTTAAAGCACGATTAAACCCCCAATTATATCTACTATTACCTTTAAGATAGATAAAAAATCTCACAATCTACCTTTAACAAAGACATAAAATAAAGATGTTGAGAATACATACACAATTTAAGCATTATCCAAAATGGAGAGTAAGAATGAACAGTCAATCTCCATGTCCACTTCAGCTCCCCACAGAGCTCCCTCCAAAACAACCACTGCATCTAATATCCTTTAAATAAGACCACACTCTCTACCAAGCTTTCATCATAAATATAACACTAATCTATCTCAACCTCCTAACTTCCCCAAAAAATAAACAACTAAAGGGCCCAAGTATAACCATATTCCCATACCATGCTAATGAATAACTGAGATATAAAGGTGCTAGTAGAGGCCATTGGACCCGATCTTAGACCACTTCAATAATACCACCCCGTCGATCACTATAATCAAGAAACATGTCTTGATCAAGGAGCTATAGTCATTTAACACAATGTGTAAGTATCTATCAAACCCAAAAATTGAAGCCTACGTCTCTACCCCTATTTTATGGATCTCCCACCTAATAGTTAGGATTTCAATTACCATCAAAACGATATTAACTGCACCTTTCCTCCTTAATTATTTTATAGGACAAAGTTTTTCTTATTATTCCATCTACTTTTATAACTATAGCTCTAATAGTCACCCCAAAATTTCACAACCAAAGACGTCTTCTCCTTTATCCTAAAACATTAATATGATTCTACATCCACTAATACCCTAAAATATGAAGAGTCATTGGGGATCTAAAGTACAAACATTAAGAACGTGGGGGGTTACTTCTTAATTACAACTCCTATTTGTTGTTATATTCAAGGTGAGACATGTAAAACAAAAAATGGCACATTAGGAATGAGGTACTCCTTACCAACCACCTAAGTTAGAAATGAAGGATAATTTCAACATAAATACACCATAGTATAAGTCTTTATGATAGGGTCCCGAGACAAACACAACTTCATATATCACGGGATTTAGGGTACAAGGAAAAGATTTCCACTTGGAACTAGGCATAACATTAGACATGAATGTATAGGTCACGAGTGTAATGACATAGAGCTTGAACACCTGGAATTTTGAATTTTTTTGAACAGTTATTGCCTTTGATTAAAGGGATGGAGTATGGACATACGCGATATCCAAAATCCGAACCTTATCCATAATTGATATTAGAATATGTGTAATACTAGTAGAGTACCATCTAAGTTGAAATCAGAGGGAATCACTAGAATGGGAGAAAACTCACCCCGAATTCCCCCTTGATATCCACCGCTAGGAGTCTCGATGTATATCTTAATACTTCTATAAGATCAACACTCCACTCTAAGAGGATATCACCATGAACATGTACAATGGACATTTGGCTCTCATATAGTTAAACCTCATCTATTCAGATGCTACCTAGAGTTCAGCATAGTCTTATAAACTACATGCCCTAAACGATTCAATTACTCAGCCCCTATTCATCATCTCAACCTGGACCTACGGTATATACATCACAATTTTCCTACTCCTATATAATCTGAATCATCAATCTTATCTCTTCCTTAGACCCTACCGATCCTACTAGTCTACCCCCATAACTCTGTTTTTTCTACCCTTAAGCTAACATACTTTTTTCACTAGAATCTATATCTAGAGTTCAAACTTAGTGTCTATAAACCATCATGCACTATTACCCAAGGTAAAATATACATATATGGTCTAACCCTCAAGGAGGTCACTATCATTTCCTTATTCACCCATGGATAATCTATACATACCCAACAGAAACCATCCCACCCCACCCTACCCCTCTTCCCCCACTTATGTACAAAAGAATTGAAGCACCCCATGGAGAAATATTGGGGCAGACAAATCCTTATCAAAAGGATACTTTGATTGTTGCTTATGCTCCTTCAACACAACTGGAGTTATTCTATAAATGGGGAATAGAAATATAACGAATGTCCAAAACAAGGTCAATAAAAAAATCAATCTCCATATTAGAAGGAACACGAAGAAGGTCATCAGGGAAGACCTCAGGAAATTTATTCACGACCAGGACAGAATGCAAAGAAAGAACCTCCAATTTGGAATTTTTAACCCAGACAAGATGGTCGAGACATCTTTTGAAGAATAACCTTCGAGTTCTATGATATGCTATTAACCTTTTCTTAGGATCTTGTTAACCACCCTACTACTTAATAACCATCTCATTAGGGAATTTAAAGATGATTTTATGGGCCTGACATTCTAGAGATGAATAGCACGAGTGCAACCAATCCATCCCCAATATTATATCAAAATCAACCATGCCTAATTTAAATAGGTCCACTAAAGTTTCCAAAACAACCACAGATACCACACAACCATTATAGACTCTGCTAGTCACAACAAAATCATCCACAAAGGTAGAAATAGAAAAAGGGTCCAAAACATACTCCAAACTAAAACTAAAATACACAACCATAAATAGTGTCATGTAAGAGAGGGTAGACCTTAGTTTGGTAAATAGTACACATAACGAGAATAAAGTTTCAACATACCAGAAATGACATTATGAGATGCCTTGAACTTCTAAAGAATGGTGAGAGATATAGATGGTCCCGGCCAGTGTCGAAGCTATAAGTCGCACCCCTTGGTGTTGGAGCTAAAAAAGTTGCTATCGTTATCCTATTTTCCCCAGTGGTAATCTTTGTGGGACACTCCCACTGTATGTGACCTAACTGACCACAGCTAAAACTATGATTCCTTTTTTTGTAGAAATAATTGCAGTATAACCAATAACAAAACTGGCAGGAAGGATAGGATGGGGCTGACTGAGCTCCACCAACCCTATAAACGATATTCACCAGAAGGCTGAGGATAAGGGACACTGACAACCACATGGGAACTCCCTAGATTCCATTGCTAAACATTGTCCCCCGACCTCTACCATTATTTATCTAACTCCTTCCCAGTATGAATATTAGGACTTCTTGCTTTACCTATTTCTCAACCTTATCTTATCTCTTCTATCATAAATAGAACTAGAATCACATGATAGAGATGCCACTATCTAGATCAACAGAGGAATAAAATGTCAAAACTCAACATTGGCAATATCTCCTTAAGGTGACTGAGCATGAGTGTCACCTTTTGGAGTAGGGTTAGCGGAGATTATTAGAACTCCATAGGGGAAATCAGAAGAAGCGACCCTTTACCTGGATTGTATTCCATGAGTAGAACGGATTCAATCATCATTGACCATGGGTAGGTTAGAGAAGTTTCAGAGAGTTTTAGATCATCGAGGAGTCATGATCTGAAAGTGAACAAATGGGAATTAGAGGAGAATCTAGGACCTTACACTCTACAGCTCAAAAATAGAACACAAGAAAAAGAAATATTCCTAAATGTCTGATAGCCTCTTCTTATAAGTGTGGCATACTACAAACCCATAAAAGAGAATATACTTAACACGTCTTTGTGGACATACTATGACACTGAAACCTAGGCTCTTATACCAATCTAACATGACCCAAACCAGGGCCTAGTCGTGTCGGGCATCTGAAGTCCGACCCATACTAGATACTACCCTTATACCCAATTCAACCTATCAATATACAAACTGTGTCAAATGAATCCCAAACATATAACAAGATAGAGTATTTAAAGTTTAATGACTTTGGGAAAGTCTAACTTTGAGACTAACACAACAAAGTCATACCATCAAAACTAAACAACACAAACCATATTTCACCAAAGTCCAGAGTTGTCCATACAAAGCCTCTAAACCATATCAAAGAATATCTAGTCGGGACATCCCCCCAACTATTTCCAGAAACTAATGTCAAAGGAATACTAAGAGATAAGAATAACCATAATATGAAATGGGCCTTCCAAATAATATAATTTCACCACTTCATTCTGGTTCAAGTTATCCACAAATCACCAAGTCACTTAGTAGGAGGTGTGATAGTATGGACAATTCTTGCATCGCGTAGGGATACATTACCCAAAGATGAGTTAGCGAGTGAACGCTAGCATATACTCAAGAGTACGCAAACAATAATTCCATTATTCAAAACCAAAGTAAATAACTATATTCAATCACATAGATAGATATATATACCATGCAAGGAAAAGAGAATCAGGTTTAGATTGCATTTAAAACTTTAATCTGGGTTGTGTACCCTTGTTGTTGTAGTCTACCCATGGGATATATGGGTCTAGTGTGATGCATGAATAAGTATCATCAAAAGTACAAGGAATTATCTAAGGGGTCAAGTCTTCGTAATTAGCAAGCAATTGAAGACTTTTCGGAGTATTTTGAAGCCTTGGTCAAGACAAGGAAGGATCAAAACTTATGCACTGAATAGGTACCTCAAGTGAAGTTTAATGAAGACATTTTTCACTCCAAGGAAACACTCGAGAGGCACCCAATTCCCTTAGCTCATTAAGGGTACTTTTGTCATTTGTCATGTAATAGTATAAATAGACCATTTTGCTTCTCTTTTTATGAGACTTTGATGACATTGGATATTACTCTTATATTTTAGTTTTTAGTCTCTAGTTTTAGCTCTTAGAATCCGAAAGTGGTCCAAGAACATTTAAAGTTAGGGTTTCACTTGGTTTGGATGATTTAGCAAGAAAGGTGGTTTGAGGAAGAGTGTTTCCTTTGGGTCACCTAAGATGAAGGTTTGAACTCTTGTTTGTGAAGTGTGTATGAAGATTTTAAAGATATTATAGCTCTAATCACTTAATAAGTGTAAGGGTCTTTCTATCTATCCTTTAATTTCAAATATCTTCTTCTTCATCTCCATTCTATGTGTTATTTTCTCTTAATTTGGTTGCTGGAATTTGCATCTTAGTAGCCAATTTCGTGTGTTTGGTAGTCTTTTGGATATAATTTGGTATCAAAGCCTTGGTTAGGGTTATTCCAACATCCCTAAATCTTGGTTTTAGTGTTCTTATTTAGAAAATCTCAACAAAAAAGAGTCAAAAAATCAGAAAATACAAAAAAAAAATGGTGTCTAGTGTTGTCTTGTATTTGATCCGAATTTAGAGTCTTAGATCTAAAATATTTTACTTTTTTTGAAGTTTTATTGTGTTTGATTCTTGTCCTATAACACCTAGGGAGTCTAGATCTACATTTGGAACAAGATTTGGTCAATTTTGAGCTAGATCCACCATGGTTATGGCGTTTTGAAGCTTCAAGAAGCTAGATCCGTGTGGTTTTTGTGTTGTGGACGTTGGTTGATTGTGATTTATTGTTATTTAAGCTCACCTTGTCCTAAGGAACCTAGATCTACAAAAAAAAATCAGATTTGGAGTTCATTTGGTTAGAGGTCAAACTTTGGTCAACTCTTAAATATTCATCTTGTTCTTCCATGTTCATCAAGTCTTGCTAAGGAAGATTATTCAAAGAGTGTGTTTGATCCAAAAAAAAAAAGAATAAATAGAGTTTACTTGGTGTTTGTGAAAGAACATTCCTTGTCATGGTCATTGTCATCCAAAGAGAGAAGAGACAAAGGAATAATCAAAGTACAAAATCGAGTACATTCCAAGTACAAAGGGGGGGACCATTTGTTTTTGAATTCATTTGAAGCTCCAAAAAGGTTTTAAAAGCTTCATTTTTCCCTCCCAAATGAAATTCTTCTTCACCAAAGGGTTTCTAGGCCGAGACTTGAGAATTAGGGTTGAAAATTTGAAATATCAACATCTAATCACAAGTTGCCACATCATCACTAGCTAATCGGCCAAATTGAGTTCTTTGGTAGATTTCCTAGTTTCTAATTTTTTATTCTAGTTTCTTTTATGTTAATTCTATCACTAATTAGAAAACTAGTAAGTACCTACTAGTTTGGTAATTGGTTAAGAGTTCGTTTATTTCGTGTCTTTGGTTTTTTTGTGTGCTTTTCTCATTTTCAAGTCTTAGTGTTTTGTTGGTTCAAGTTCGTGCATGACTTATTTTGAGTTGTTTAAAACAAAGATCAATTCCGAGTCAAGGCTTCTCACCTCTCAAGTAAATTGCCAAGTATTGCCGATTCTTCAACGCTTGTGAAGCCATGTGTGAGGTGAGATTGACATTGAGTGAAGTGAGGCATTTGAACTAACTGTTTGCTCATTTTGTAGGATTGTTTTCTTGCTGTTTTTGCACTTTTTAGGTACATTTTCCATGGAATCCAAAGGTACTACTTCCCAAACATTGGGAAATGATGCTATTGGAGCCTTGATGGCTCGAATTGATACCTTGGGTCAAGACTTTGCTCAAAGAATAAAAGATAGTCATGATGACTTGAGAAGAGACATGAAGAGTGATATAGATTCTATGCGGACTGAAATTTCCACTTTTAGTGGAAGACTTGATCGGGTTGAAAGTAGGAGGAACTCACAACCTTCTACTCCTATTCCCTACCATGTATGCTCTAGTTTCCAAGACAATAACTCTTCCATTACTATAACCCCCGAAACCCTCCACCAAATGCTTAATCGGCCAAGAGCTCCACAAAACAAGCAACTAAACCCACCCCAAACCTCTCCTAACCGAACCCTACAAAGACCATTACATTTCCGAATGAACCAAGTCCAACAAGAGGGACTTGGAACTAAAACTCCACCACCAAATCCGAATCGAATACCTCCACAAGTTCAAAACCCTCAACCAGTTCAAACCCCTCAAAACCAAATATCCTACACTTCACCAAATCCAGAGCCACCAACCCAAATCCATCTTTAACCAAAACCGATACCCCATCTCCAAACCACACAAAACCAAATTCCCTTCATCCAAGTAGAAGAAGAGGATAAAAGAGAATCCAAAGAGAATGAGTCTAAGACTCAAGATAGAGAGAAAATATATGGTGAATTCCAAGAAGAATATGAAGAAAATATGGAAAAGGAAAGGGAAGTCTTGGGTAGTAAAGTTAGGATATAAGCAAATATCTTGATTGTGGATCTTGTCCACAAATAACCTTTGTTACTCACTAACCCAAGTTCTAGAATTTTTACAAGCATTGATTCATCTTACTTGCAGGTACAATAAGATGTATTTCAAAGGGATAATTCAAAAGAACTCCATCCCAAACATGTGGGAGTTCGAAAGGAACCAATGGTCGAAAGCTCCAAACTAGTGGACTGCCCAAGTCTAACCCGAGGTAACATCACTACTTCCTACATTTCCTTGAACTTAAAATATTGTTATTTAGTGTCTTGTGAAGTGGTGATGGGTTTATAACTACATTCTTCTTTACTTGGTAGATCTTTAGTTGTGAACAAAACTCTTAAGGCTAGTCCTTGCACTTCATTGATCTTGAAATGTTGTGATGTACCCTCTAGTATGTTGGGTTCGCGTTTGTTTGACACAGGGGTGCATGATTATTATCTTAATATCTTCCTTAATTTGTACCATGATCAACCTGCTCTTAAAAATAGTTCACTACTTGAACATGAGAAAGGTGTGATTAAAAACTTTCAAGTTAGTGTTGATGCTAGTAATCATGGTCTTGATATTGAACTTGCTCCTTTGAACTTGTGTGATAAAATCCCTTATAAATATCTGGTTCATTGTGGCCTTTGTTTTTGTCCAAGTGGTAGGTAATGCCTTGAATTATCGTATGCTTGGTAACCTAGTGAAAGTGGTGGGCCATCTCAGCTTAAGTCCTTATCTTTGGAACCTTTGACCCTGGAATACTATTGAGGTGTGAAGGTTATTATTGCTGGTCATGCTCCCTTATCTTTGATATTAATGCTGTTCATGTCTTTGGTTTCATTTATTCTAAGTTTTTCATGTCAAATACTAAGGATATGTGGGTATATGTCAAGTGTGAGAAACCATGGGTTGATGATATGAGTGTGTTACTAATACTAACCTTCCTACCAAGATGATTGTGTGTTTTTTTTCTCTCTCTTTGGTTTTTTCAAGATCTGAATTTGAGGACAAATTCCTTCAAGATGGAGAGGATGATACAAGCACAAGGAGCATTAAAAGTACAAGGAATTATCTAAGGGGTCAAGGCTTCGGAATTAGCAAGCAATTGAAGACTTTTCAGAGTATTTTGAAGACTTGGTCAAGAGAAGGAAGAAGGGTAACTTATGCACTCAATAAGCGTCTCAAGTTATGGTTAATGAAGACATTTTGCACTCCAAGGAAACACTCAAGAGGCGCCCAATTCCTTAGCTCATTAAGGGTAGTTTTGTCATTTGTCATGTAATAGTATAAATAGACCATTTTGCTTCTCTTTTCATTGTACTTTGATGAATTTTGATATTACTCTTATATTGTAGTTTTTAGTCTCCAGATTTAGCTCTTAGAATCCAAAAGTGGTCCCAGAATATTTGAAGTTAGGGTTCACTTGTTTTGGATGATTTTTCAAGAACGGTGGTTTGAGGAAGAGTGTTTCCTTTGGGTCACCTAAGAGGAAGGTTTGAAATCTTGTTTGTGAAGTGCGTTTGAAGATTTGAAACATCTTCTAGTGCTAATCACTTAATAAGGGTAAGGGTCTTTCTATCTATCCTTTAATTTCAAGCATTCTTCTTCTTCATCTCTATTCTATGTGTTGTTTTCTCTTAATTTGGTTGTTGGAATTTTCATCTTAGTAGCAGATTTCATGTGTTTGGTAGTCTTTAGGATATCATAGTGTTACCCCTTGAAGGTGCCTTAGTTCGTGTAGCTGCAGGAACTAGAGATACCATAGGTGGTCAGGCATTTCCTTGTACCCTTTGCACTCTATGATACATATGTATGTGTATATTCTTTGGAGATTCCCTTGTACCCCATAAGTATGTGGTCATCAAGACCAATCCTTATATCGATAAACATGAGTTTTCAGTGTCAACCTTTTCAACTCACACCTTTAGGGATAGCTATCACAACCCTCCATTATTGACCAATTAAAATGGTTAGCACATAACTAAATCACCAATTCCAGAAGTCACGTATCAAAGCATTATGAAGTGGTATCGTCATACTGACTATAGATTTCAAGCAGTGTTACTAGCCAACACTTAGGGGATTCTCGTGTACCCTGCAAAATCCATTATTAAATTCACTTGGGAGATTCCCATGTACCCCACATGGATTTTTTATAAGTTCACTTGGGGGATTCTCATGTACCCGAAAAGGTTTTCAAAACAATCCTTAACCAATTATATATTTATTCCATGCACTAACTTCAAGAAACAAACAAAACCAAGTAGTAAAGAAAAATCAAATTTTCTAGTGGGTTGAGTTTATCACCAATTTCTATTCCAAAACAATCAGTTTGGGTTTTATGTCCATCAAGTCCTTTCCAATCCATTTACAACCAACCAGTCTTTTTTAGGTTCCATTACTGTATCATGGAATACAAGGTTTTCAAAAATAGACAAAGTATGTGATCAAATGTTTCTCATAGGCATTTTAACAAACATGTTGAGGGTATAAGATTTCCAAAACGAAGAACCATGTATCGATTGACCATTCCCATACGACCACATGTTCAAATAACAATTATAACATAAAAACCATAAGAAAACATGGGAAACCATTATCCAACTAAAACCCACAACCCTTATTTCAAAACTCAAAATAATATAATAATTATTCCATAAACACAATAACTAAAACCTGCTTTTATTTGAACTATTAATGAGGGAGGATTAACATGCCTGAGTTACGAAGATTCACTAAGTGATTTTGATCCTTAAGCCTCTAGATTACCACCTAGAAGAAACCCTAGCCCAATCTTCTTAAGAGGTTGTTACAGAATGTTTTGAATATTCTAAAGTGTATAAACGATGACCAATTAGGGTTATAAGATATGGGGTCTTAAGTGAATAGGGTGGGAATTATCCAAAATGCTCTCAGCTTATAAGTTGTGGAAGACCTTCAGGAGGGTACAATTGGACCCCTCTATTCATACCCACATCATACGAGTGCTACCTTCCACCCTTACCTTGATAAGAAAGTTGGACACCCTACTCTATCCAACATACGACTCATTAGCCTAACTCATACCCAAACCCTACTACTATTACCCTTTAAGTCATACCCTATGAAGAAACATCTAGGCTAGACACTGGACAATATGTGAGTTAGACCTTACCTCTAGTATTATGTACATACGACTCATATTATGTCTTTTTGAACCAAGATCAGAACATGGCCAATATGCCACTGACCAATATACGACTAAGGTCCTAAACCAGTACCCATACCATACGATTCATTGTGTAAGTCATATGATTATTAGAAGGTTCAAGACTTAGGAATTGTTTAAGGGCCATAACCCAGGGTGTTCCAATTCTCCCATGATTATATCATTTATTCTTGAATAATGGAATAAGGTAATAGAAGCATGATTAGATCGACAAATATCTCTATTCTATTGGCGGCCACGGGACCCGATACTTACACCACACCAATAATACCACCCCTTCTATAAATATAACCAAGAAATAGGTCTTAATCAAGGAGCTATAGCTACATAACACAATGGCTGAGTATCAATCAATCCACAACATCAAAGCCTCCTCTCTACCCCACTTTACAGATCTCCCATCTAAGTGTTAGTATTTCAATTACTATTACAAAGGTTTTCACTGCTTTCCCCTCCTTAACTAGTTAATAGGAAAAAGTTCTTCTTATTCTTCCATCTACTCTTATGATCTAAGCTTTAGTAGTCACCCCAAAATTTCACAACCAAGGACGTCTTCTTCCACGTCCAAAAACATTACTACACTTCCATAACAACTACCACTCTAACATAAGAATAGTAATTAAGGAACAAAAGTACAAACTTTAAGAATGAGGGGGTTTACTTATCAATTACAACTCCTATTTGTCATTATACTCAAGGAAAAAACTGCAAAATAAAACACGACACATTATGTACGAGTTACTCCATAGCAAACACCTAGGTTATAAATGAAGGATCATTCTGAGATAAGCACGCCATAGCACAAGCCTTTAGGACTGGGCACCGAGAGAAACACAACTTCATATATCATGGGTAATATAACTTTAATCTGAGAATCATATTTAAGGGAAATGGCAAAGATTTTCGCTTGAAACATATGTCCCTTGGAACTAGGCATAACGTAAGACATGAATATATGGGTCACTAGTGTAATGACATAGATATTGAATACTCGAAAGTTTGAATATTTGAGAACCATTATTGTCGTTGGTTTAGTGGAGGGAGTACGAATATACATAGTATGAAGAATGCAAACCTTAGTCATAATTACTATTAGAATGCTTGCAATACTTGTAGAGTGCCCTCTAAACTAAAATCAGATAGAATTGCTAAAATTGGAGCAAATTCACTCCCATGAAAAAGAGTCCGTTTTACATATTTATTTTGTGGAAGGGATGAAAATTCCAAAAATCCCCTCACACCAACTGAAAAAAAATTTAACCAAATTTACACCTTTGAATAGAACGACCATCCTTATCGCAGAGGTTATCCTCCATACAATGCTATTATCGCGAAGGGTACCTCTGTGAAAGGGTGATATCATGGACCCTTACTATATCAGGGTCCTAAAATGACCCTAAACCCCTTCAAAAAATTTAAAACTTTCCCAAATTACATTTTTAATATTCAAAAACACAATTCAATTCAAAAATTAATATTATGCATATGGGAGGGTCAAAAATATAATGATCAAATTTTTGAAAGTCTTACAAATACCTAACCAATAATAATCAAGTCTAAGTTATTCTACCCATAATAAATCTTAACATTCACATTCACATTCAATTTATAACACACATTATCTTGAAATAAAGAGTAGACAGAAGACTTACTCAAAGTTAAACCATAAATCCTTGAATCACCCACAAAACTTTTGGCTTTACTCCGTGATCTCAAAATGCCACTATTCTATCAAATATTAATCTATGCATTATTAGGAGTTAAATAATAACCATATTAACACATAACGAGTTGGGTCAAATTTCATGTCAAGAATGGTCTTGTGGGCCTCACTAATGAAATTCAAAAATTGAAACTGCCACGAGGTCCGTCAAATGACATGGAAGTTATGCTCAAAAGGTGAGAACAAATAGAACACAATTTGAGTTTCAAATCCACCCTCAAAGTTTAGTAGTTCAAAGCCCCAATTTCTAATAATTTATCAAGAATTTGAAGGAAATTTACCATGAATTCTAAGGGAAATCATAGAATAATGCATAACTAAGATCCCCGATAGCATCTACAAGCTTAATCCTAAGCTTTACCTATTTTTTTTGCATTTTTGGCTCTCATGGAATGAGTGGAAATAGGCAAAATCACAGACTAAGGGGTCTTTTATACCCAGTTTAAGTAATCAGATATTGATATCAGGACAGGACAGGTGTGCAATCGCCATATATCATGTTTGAATAACAAGTAGGGATTATGACTCTGTATATGCATTTACACCACCATATATCATATCGAAACCCATATTCACAGATAAACTATGTAACCATATGAAATTCGATCTTCTAGACTTAATAAAAAAATCAGATTTTCTAATCGAGCTTATTTCAATGAAATATAGGTCCCACATCTAAATTTTCAATTTCTCAACTCTTTGACTAATGGTTTGAAATGAGGCCATGTGTCACATGACCCAAAACAAAGGTCCACCAAGACTAAAGTTAATATTTTTGAGCTTTTAGCATAGTTAGAATTTACATCCAGGGTAATCTACTCGGAGTTCATATCTGACACAAAATCCTAACCAATAAAATCTATAAAATAGGGAAATAATCCTAAAATCAAAATGAATTTTCCAATCATCAACCGATAGTTTCTACCAGTACTAAATGGTATGTATATGCTGTGGGAAGAATTGAAATACAGAGAGTGCATGAAAATAAAGGAAATGTCTTAGAGGGTCATTGGACATTGAATTCCTTACACAACTACCTTTAAATCCTTTATTTTAAATATGATTATAAAGAGGGGGGGGGGTTAACTCGTTAAGTTCATAATCAATTTTCTTTGACTTAAAGATTTATTGTAACTTATTTAGGTTGGATTTATAATTTCAACTACTATAGATAAGAGGAACATAATTTTTAAATAAAATCTCAATTTCACTGTGGTATTTTTTTGAAATGATTTTCAAAGTGATTTTAGACCCGAAACCAAAATATATTGATTTTGGTATGCTTGGAAACCATTTGACTTGTAGATGTCATATTTGATTAGATTAGAAGTGTTTAGAGATAATTCGACATAGTTGGTGAATGACTTGGATCATGTTTTGGCTTGTGGATCTTCTATAAAATCAAGTAGAGATGTAACTTACTTTTTTTGGAAGTGTTCATATGTTTTATGCTTGTTTTCTTGTGTTTTCTGAATTACTTATGGTTTGGGTGTCACATTTGGCAAAACAACAAGTATCTCTGAGCATCGAAGTCTTTTGATAGACTATATTTACCAAATTACTTATCGTAGTTAGTCTTGAAGCATGTATAGAGTAGATTGTAGAAAGATAAGTTACTGACCCTGAATAAATTGATAGTATTTACCTATTTTAGAGATTGATTCATACTTAGTGGACTTTATTGTGATGATCAGAGCTTAGTAATATTTTAGGGGATAATTTCTTTATTGTTGTTATTAGATAGAAACATTGAGTTTTAGAAAATATTTATAGTATAAATAGACTAAAAATGGTTGATGTAATTGTTGGAGTTTAGTAACTCCTTTCAGTGCATATTGATAACTAGTATAGTTATTTTTATAAAAAATAGAACTATAGATGCGGGCCCTATATTTAGTTGAAACGATCTTGTATGAAAGTTTTGATGATTTCATTGAATCCAAAACATATTTTACATTTAGATATCCCTATTAGATCATGTTCATAGGGTTCTTGATAAGTTTCAAGGGTCAAAAATAAGTTTTTGACTTTACCGGTGCTGGTGTGTTAGCAAAAGCAAACCTTTAACCATTTGACCTTGTCATTTAAGCCAACTCTTCATCACTGAAGTGGCATTTTTACCCTATGATCAAGTATCTTAAGAGATCAAAGTGTTGCTTATGCGACCATCTCTAAGTATAAGACCCTAAATTCATATTTTTGACATTTTGGAAGCTAAAAAAATATGATTTTAATGATTTTTGATGCATTATTCTTATAAAATCATTGTCTATCAATTTAGAACTCTATTTTCCTAATTTCTCAAGAAATTATATTTTATTTTTTGTGATTCCACCCATATTGAGAATCAAAACCCCATTTTCACCGTTTTTGGGTGTTAGTATCTCAAATTTGGGTGATTCCAAAGGAGTTTTCGAGATTTTTTCCTATGTTAAATTTTTTAATATTTTAATTATTATTTTCCCTTAATTTAATCTTCAAAACAACATTAAATTTGTTATTTTAAAATGGGTTTTGGTGTTTTTTTTCAAGTAAAGCTTGAAAAAGATTTTTATTTTATTTGAACCTTGTTGTAATTAATTTTTGCATGGGTTTTCAGGTGTGACCTCCGATTAGCATGGGTAACATATCTAAAAAAATTAGAATTAAAATTTTATCACTTTTATTTTTAAATCCATTTTTGGGGTCCATCTTTAGACCCATCTTGAATATAGCAATATACGTCTCATTTTACTCTTAACGATGCATAGATTACTATGTTGATTGTGTGATTAAATTTAGATATAGTGGAGCAAAGGCTAAGGATTTTTGAGCGATTAAAGTATTTTTTTCGGCATTGAGGTATTCTTCTATCCACTTTTCTTCAAGTAATTGTGTATTTTATACATTATATGCTAGATAGGATATTAGGATGAAATATTGGCTAGAACACCATGACTTTGCCAAATTTATAAGTTTGGGGATAGAAGGGTAGCTGACCCATACGATGAAATACTTATTATACTTCTATAATCCTATTACCTTCCTTATAGATGGAGCTAATTCGTAGAATGATTACGAGGTATTCAATATTTAGGATAAGATTTCGACACTTGAAGCATGATTAGTATGATTAGTCTTATTTGGATTGTTTAGGCTATCTTAGAATCATAATATATGTGGAATTGAATTAGTTTCTCATATTCTAGGAAAAGTTAATATCTTATGGCTAATCATAACTTATTCACCAACTAGAAGTCGATGTGGATACCTTAGCCTATTTGGTGTAGAAATTTTCTAAATATAGATTTCGAGGATGAAAAGTGGGCCCTTCCATCTAACCTTAGGCCAAGACCTATGTTGGCTCTTGTAAACTTATACACATGTTAGCATGTTAGGCATAGTTGATACTAGTGAACCATTAGTATAATGTTACTTCCTTACTTGGAAGTTTGAGATAGTTTTTTCATGGATGATTATGTTATGGTTATGTCGAATATGTATTATTAGCCATAAGGCCATGATTATGTTATGGTTATGTCAGATAAGTATTATTGGGCCCAAGGCCTTGATCATGATATTTGTTGGATTTCGAGAAGGGTTTTCTCCTTGTTAAGGACTTTACCATAATTTATAGATGTTTTGATGCTTATGATCGCCTTGTTTAGTCACTTGTTATGGAATGCATAGATTTGGTGTATTCATGATCACTAAAGAGGTAAATGGTATGATTTCAACTAAAATATGATTTTATTACTCATTTTCCTAAAAAGGGATTTATTCTCAGTTTTCACCTTTAATACAAATTTATCCATAACGTGAATCATACCATCTTAATTAGTAACTTATGAGTCTTTAAGACTAAAAATAATGATTTAGAGATTTGGCTGAGATAGATTTTAGTCTATGATTTTGCAACTACTATTTACCTCGAGCATAGAGATTTTGACCCTTTCTATAATTTTTTGGAGACTTAGTCTCAAAGTATACCCTAGGTAATGGATTTACAAACTCATAATAATTTAGTCACAGTTTAAGTCGTGCATTATATATATATATATCTGATGCTGGTCAAAGTATATTTAGGATGCTATTAATGATATAAGTTTTGGTTGAAGCCTGATGATTGATTATATTAATTCTATGAGTTCCTACTTAAGACTGCCGATTGATAATATTGATGATATAAGTTTGATTCAAGTACAACGTGATTGTGATTTAGAAGTTAAGTTATTATGGATTCTCTTTGCATTCATTCATGCATGTGTATTGCCTATCACAAGTATACACCTATATATATCAGCCTTATAGGGTGTTACATAGGTAGTGGTAATTAGTATGGCTTATGGTGTGTTGTGTGCTGATTGGACCTTTCAGGCCTATGGAGGTTGAGGTTTATGGAAGGCTTGATTAGGTACTATTTATTTGTGCTAGCCGATTACCATATATTTGTATTATTATTATTGTTAGTTCATGATAGGTTTATCATTTGACTGGTATTGAGGTTGGAGGTATGATTTTATTTTTTTTATCTTATGGTTATATTATTACATATGATTATCCATTGGTTAGTCATTATGGTTTTAGACCCAGATTTTCTGATTCTTTTCTTTATGGGTGCTTTATTATGATAATTATCTCATGTTTAGACATATGAATCAAAGACCCTAATTATATTAGCATAGTTCCTACTATGATTAAGAGGCTTAGAGATTCTAGTGCGATTACTTAGCTTTAAACCTTAAGTTAGCCATGTTATTTATATGTTCATCTATGGTAATTATGGTATTACCATATATCCCTCTTTTCTTTTACTTATTCATGTTGTATCTATTCTTTGGCCTTGTATACTAATAAATATATTATACTGCTATTTTTTATTCCATTATTGTCCAATGATATACGGTATAGTGCTAGTATCTTAGAGTATAGTTGGAATAGGATAACATATCTTTATTGTTCCATTATCTTATTATGTTACTTTCTTAGATATGAATAGATACTTATCCTTATTGTCACCGTAGCTTTATTATGTAGTTTGTCGGATATGTGGGTGTAGTTATATTCTTGCTTGCATGCTATTTATATTTGCACTATCTTTTGAGCTCCGTCACTAGTTGCTGACTGAGTATCACGTATTTGGTACTCATAAAAAACTTCTAAATTCTATAGATCATAGTATGGGTTCTCATCGTTGTTGTGTACTTTATGTAAAGAAGCAATGTCTTAGAGACATAGGGTGAGATCTTCATATTCAGAACATTGTTGTTCCATTTGTAGGGGGGGTGCGGATTAGGTGCGTAGTTTCAACTAGATAATAAATACGTAGGTATTTATACGTAGGTATTTATTTTTATACTGAATATTATTGACTGGAATAATTTTCATTTTTATCTTCTTGACTTAAGATGTTTTATTAATTCATATTCTAGATTAGATATTATTGTGATTAAATTATCTAGTGTTTTAGGATCCTCGTTAGTAATATGTAATCTTTTATATTCTTGGTATAGACTATATAGTTGAGTTTCTATTTCTTTTAATGATTTATTCTTTTCGTAAGATGTATCCATTAATTTATTTTATCCTATTGAAATTTTAGCAATTTCTGTGTAGTATTTTATTCTAACTTTGCTATATTCAATGCGTAGATTTATACTTTTTATCTGATTAATTAGTATTTGTTGTTCATGTATAACTAATTTTCCATCTGTATTAAATAATTTTTCGTATGTATTAAATAAATTGTTACTTGTATCTTCCTTTTCTAAGGTTGATTTTATTTTAAGTAACTTTTCTTCTAGTTGTCTTTTTTCTATTTCAAGTTGATTTCTGTAATTAACTTCTTCATATATCCAATTTTGCCTTTCTCTAATTTTCTTTATATATTCTAACATTTTTAATCTGAATAATATCCTTCTGGGTAATTATCTAGGTATAATTGTTCTATCCAATTCATAATTTCAATTTCATAGTTTAATACTTCTTCCAATATTATTCTCCTAATATCTATTTCTGAATCTCTAAGTACATATAAGATTAAGATTTTAAGATTATCTATCATTTAAAATTGACTAAATATTTTATTATAATATTTTGTAATCGTTTGTTTTACCTTTAGTAGTTCTTGCATATTTTTGTTAAGAAATTCTATATATTTTATATCTTTATTTTTCATGTATTTGTCTATATTTATTTTTATCTGTTTTTCTAGTAACTGTATGTTTCTTATATCTTTTTCTAAAAATTCTATGTAATTTATCATGCTAAGTATTTGTAAGAGTAGTTAGGTAGGTATGGTATATAATTTACTCTAGTCATGTAATATTTACCAAATGCTTTTTCTAATATGATTTTTCTTATATCTACTACAGTTATATCTTTAAGTGCATACAAAATAAGTATTTTAAATTTATCTACCATAACATCAGATAAATAATTATTCATTTTCATAAAATTGTTTTTTTCAAAATATTCCCTTCAACCATGTACATAACAAAACATAGTCATCTTAGATTACTATATACTAGAATATTCTTAAATAACATGTTCTTCGGTCACTATTAGCATGGTAATCTGGATACTTTTCCCTTAAACAGCGCCTCTACTCTGGTTACTCCCCACCACGGCTTCTTGCCTTATTGGTTTCACCTTTAGGATGGCATAGTTCTTAGGGATTTTTCTCCGTTTCCACTTTGCTAATAAACTTCTTAACATATTATTCTTCGAATAATTCTACTATAAAGTAACTAACATGAATTTATTTTATCATATCATGATTGTTGGGAATTATGAATTTAGCTATTCATAATCATAAATAAGTATACCTGTTCTGGTAGGTTTGATATTTCTGAGCTTTGTTCCTCCATAGATTTTTCCATTGATATATACCTGTTTTTTAATAACTAAGCAAAAATATTTATTGTGGACTTTGAGAGAATATTTGCTTCAACACATGAAGGCTTGCTTTGCAATGCCTTCTGCTTTCTCTATTTATAGAATGAACGAACTTTACATTGTTTTACATCTGTCCGCTAAAAAACAAACAAAAACTTATTAAAGAAAGACTAAAAAGTCTTCTATCTATTCTACCTACCCTAAGCCTATAAGGCTAAAAATTCAAACTTTACATTAAATTCACATTAAATGATGCTATCATCTACGTAAATCAATTTACAATAAGTCTTCCGTCTATTTTGTCATATCTGTTGTATCTCTATTATTGCTCTGGTCTTATCTTTCCAGCTGGCGTCTTTATCTCTTTTTATTCTAGCTGAACTACTGGGACATCATTATCTCCTCCATTACATTTTGAACATCTGTGATCTGGATATTTATATCCAATAGTCTTGCAGTATCTGGTCAATAATTCTTCCGAAATAAATTTTTCTCTGATAGCTCTGGCAATAGGTTCTGTTTCTGGTTTAAGCAACGTGATAATCCATTGCCTAATAGTTTCCATATCTGTTTCTCGTAACTCTTTTGAATTTGAATATATTAGTACATGATCTCTTGAATAGTAGTTCCATATGGGATTTTGTTTGCAATATGTATTTGCTAGCTCTTGTAAAATTGTAGATAATCCGATAATCCTCTTGTTTGCATAAAATTTTGGTATCTCAATTCTAGGTATCTCTGGTTGTGAAATAATATCTTGTGGTATAATCATATCTCGTGTCATTCCTATCTTTACAACTTGTATAGGTTTTTTAACTTCATCAAATAATATCTCTGCCGGTGCCGCGTAAATTTTTATAAAGAACAAGGTACCTTTGGTTATTCTTTTAAAAATGATAAATGCTTCATATATTTCTGGTATAGTGGATATCTCAGTTCCGTCCGTGGTATATACAGTACTAAGTAGTCCATATTCGTAGCAAGTTTTAACTATATTTGGTTTGGTTTTAGGTAAGGCAATTAGTTTATTATATCCGGTCAATCTCTGGGTTATATAGTTTGTATCTGGTTCTTGGACATTTGTAGCTTTGGGGTTGCTATTTAAAAAGGTTTGTATATTGTAGATATTTTCTATGTATTTTTGGGATGTGTAGTTATAAACTTTTTTATCTTGGTTCAGACTATCTCGGTATGTGGTAATTTGTGGGGGTATAAACATGGGATCTTTTGATGTATTTGGGGTGTATGGTTTTTCAAATATTTTATTCATATTCATGTTCTGGTATCTTGGTCGACTAGCTCCTTTGCTTGTACCTGCGGAAGTAGATAGATAAACGTTATGGGTTTTATGGAGTATCCCAACGTCTCCTTCTAGCTCTGGAATTTTAATGTCTTCCGATCGACATAGCTCTGCACACTGCTGAGTTAGCTGATTTGTAGCTATAGACTTCAGTTTATCTTCATTAGTCTTTAGATTTTCTATCTCATTACCCATACTGTCCACTTTTATTGAAAGCGTAGTTAGGGTGTTGAGTATCTTTTCTAGAGTATCTTCTTCTATAATATCAGTCTGTGTAGCTTTGTCTTGATATGTAATCTGCAATAACATTTTTGTTAGTACTGATTACTTCAATTGTAAATGTAAAATTTAATATATTCAATACTAGTCTCCGAATTTCTTTTGTTGTAACTGAATTTTGTATTTTCTTTGTTAGCCACCAGCGTACTTGTGTATTATCTGTTCGCACAATAAATTTGTTATATACAATATATGGCTCAAATGCTAACAGACATTTATATAATGAACATAATTCTTTTCTATTTATTTTCCATTTTATTTCTGTCTCGTTGAACGTACCTGAGTAATACCTACAATGGTGTTCTATTTTTTCTGCTTCATATTTATATTTAAGTACTCCTCCGTAACTATATTCACTGGCATCTGCTTCTACTATATATATAAATTTTCTATTTTCATCTGGAAATTGTAATTTTGGTAATTCTTTACAAAGTATTTTTATTTTTTGAACTTGTTTTTTATCTTCTTCATTATAGTTATATTCTATGTCCTTTTTTAGTTTTTTCTGTAGTGGTTTTAAGTTTTCTGCTAATTTTGGAATATATTCTCTTACTTGGTTTACTAATCCTAAAAATGATTGTAATTTCTTTTTCGTATCTAATTCTTCTTTCGAATTTATTATTTTTTGTACTATATGTTGTTGCATTTTTACTCCACTTTTATCTATTTGTATTCCTAAAAATTCTATTTGATTTTTCATAATTTCAGCTTTCTTTTTACTTAAACTTATTCCCGGATTTTCTATTATATCCGTAAATTGTTCTAATAATTTTAAATGTTCTTCTTTGGTCTTTGTATATAATAGTATATCGTCTATGTATACTATACAATTAGGTAGTTGTTTAAAATAACTATCCATAAAATATTGATATCTACCTGGTGCATTTTTATATCCAAATGGTAGTACATTCCATTCATAAAATCCTTGTGGTACCGTAAATGCGGTTAATTCCTTAGATTCTTCTTCTAACTTTAGATGGTAAAATCCTGATTTGCAATCAAATTTACTAAAATAATTATATCCTTGTATTTGTCTTATTTTTAATATCTTATTTGGTATTGGGTAATTATAAGTTATTGTTTTTGCATTTAAATTTCTATAATCAATAACCATTCTACTTTTTCCTCTTTTTTGTTCACTATGTTTATTTACTATAAATGCTGGGCTATTATGTTTGCTATTACTTTTTTGTATATATTGTTTTTCTAATAATTCATCTATATGCATTTTAAATTCTTTTAAATCATCAAAATTATATGTTAATGGTTTCTGGGTTATTATGCTATTTTTATCTATTAATTCAATTTTTATAGTAGTTTTATGTTTTTCCCATCCTTTTAATGGATCTTCGCTATATAATTGTTCTAATTTTTTTTTAATTATTTCTATCTTATTTATTGAAAATATAGTTATTTCTGTTTTATTTATCGAAAATACGACTAGTTCTATTGTATCTTCAGTGTTTTTTATATTTTCTAACTTTTGTGTAATTTTTTCACTTCCTTTTATCCAATCAGTTTTCTTTCTTATTTTATTATTAACTCTTTTTGCTCTTACTTTTTGTTTACATGGTGTTGTAAACCACCAGTCTGTTCTAGTTATTATATGTGGGTATAATTTATCTAGAAACGGCATTCCTAAAAGTATATCTTTTGATGTTAGTTCATAATTATAAATTTCTTCTATTGTTAATATTTTATCCCATACTTGTGTTTTTACATTCTTAGCTTTATAAGTAATTAAGCTTCCTTCGTTATTAAATCCTTTAACTATTATTGGTGTTTTTAATTTATCCCATTTACTTTCTGGTAGACAATTATATCTACATAAATTAGCTTCTGCTCCTGTATCTATCATAGGCGTATAATATCTACTGTAATATCCTTCTACTACTATCTTCATTAATACATATATTTTCATTTTATGTTAAAGCTCTTCTTAAGAATAATTTCTCTCTGTTATATGTTATAGTTAATTGTGTATGTTCTATATTATATGGTTTTACTTGTTCTAGCCATTTTATTCCTAATATTATGTCTGTTTTTTGCATTTCTTCTTTTACTTCAAATTCTATTTTTATTTTCCTTATTCCTATTATTATTTCTTTTTCTGCTATATTTTTAGTGTTTATTAAACTTCTTGGTAGATCTGGGCATATATTATTGTCGGTTTTTATTTCCTCATTTTTTACTAGATATTTTGCTATATAATTTTCTTCTTGTCCTGTATTTAAGAGTATTAAATATTCTTTTTCATTTACTTTTCCTGTTATATAATAATGGTTTGAATTATCCATTGAACTTGTTTCATAACTTATTCTTTTTGTTGAGCTTGATGATTCCGGTTTATCATAAGCTGTTCTTTTTGTTGTACTTATCCTATCATTTATTATTTCTAGATTTTCTTCTACATCTATGTCTCTATAGCTATAATCATTATAATCTATCGTTTTTACAAATTGTTCAAATGGGCTATCTATTTGTATCTTATTAATCTTATTTTTTTCCTGTTATTTTATGTTTTGTTGTTAATACATATAAATTTTTGCATCTTGCTGTAAATATTTTACTTCCTGGGGTTAATTCTATTCCTGATATCTTCCAATATAATACTAGTGATTTATCTATATTTCTATCCGTTACTGCTACTGAATAATTTGCACTTATTATAAATTTAAATTTTTGGTATATTAAATTTCCTTTTATGGCAGTTATTATACTTTTTTCTATAGGTTTTATAATTCTATCATCTGCTAAATATAATTCTATTGGTGTATCTATTCCTTCTCTAAAACATGCTTTTATTAATATTTCTGTACCTCCAAGGTGTACATATTTTATTTGGTCTCTACTTTTTATATCGTTTATTTCTTTATTAATTATTCATTTTGTTACTAGTGGTATACTGGCTTTACCTTTTGCATATCTACAGTCTATTACGTGCTCTTTTTGACTTACTACATAATATTCTTCCTTTTTTCTAGTAAATATATTTTTTATTGTTGGTATTTTAAATATTTTTTCTACACTTAAGTCTAACTCTTTTCCTTTTATTTCATCAAATACATTGTTATCAAATATTATTTTTTGATTTGTTCCTTCTTCATTTAAATATTCTTCTTTTGTTAATATTTTTATATCTTCTTCAGTCATTTAATTCATCTAATTCACTATCTATTTCATTAGCTGTTTCATTCTCTGAAATTTCATATATACTGTCTTCATTTTCTAATTCGTAATCTATGTAATCTATTTGCATATATTCTGTATTTTCTATTTTTATTTCTGATATTTTTTTATTTTTTGGGTTTTTAGGTAATTTACAATCTCTAGCTAAGTGTCATAACTTTCCACAATTATAACAAGTACATTCTTTTATAGATTTTTTCTTTCTATATGGTCTTTTATTTTTATAATTTTTTACATAATATCTTTTTCTTGGTTTTTTGTATTTATATTTTGATTTTTTGTATTTCTTATATTTCTTATGTCTTTTTCTTTTCTTATAATATCTTTCTTCGCATCCAAATTGAGGTGCTATTTTATCTTTGCAACATGCTAAATTTCTTATTAATGTTTTTTCCATTTTTATTTCTTCTCTGTATTTTTCACATAAGTTTCTATACCATTGTTGTAAAAATTTTATTCTTGCTCCTAAAGTATCTACTATTTTTGTTTTATCCCAACTTTTTATTATTTTTGAACTAAATGGTTCAGGTAATTTATTAAAATATAATTTTCTTATTTCTTTACTTTCTTCTATATTATATGCTCCTTTATAATAATATTCTTTAAATGCGCAAGTATATTCATCTATGTAACACATATTACATATTGCTAATTTTAACATTAAATTTCTATTTATGTCTTTCTCTTCATTTTGTTCTTCTTCTGTTGTTGTCATGCTACTAAATTCGTCTTTTATAGCTGTTTCATATTTTTTTAATTATTCTATAGGTGTTAATTTCATTATTCCTTCTGTGGGTTTGTCAGTTCTTAATATTTTTTTACTATTTTCAGTTAGATTTAAAAACCATAATTTTACTGTTCCTATTAGTGTTCTTTCTATATATTCTGGTGCATCTATTACACTTATATTATTATCTAATAATTGTTTTGTCATATATCCTATCCATAATTGTATCATTTTTTCTGTATCTATTACACAATCTAAGTCTAAAAAGTTATAATTTTTATTAACTATTTGTTTTGGTATCCATTTGTCATATTCATTTTTTAGATTATATCTTTTAAACTTATTTTTATAATATGTAGGTTTCCTTATTTCTGATGTACTAGGTATTATATTTTGATCTTCTTTTTTATCAAGAGTATTTATTTCTGTGTTGATATTTTCTAAATTTTCTTCATTAATTACTTCTTGTTTTTCATTGATTTCTAAATTTTTTGTATTTGTTAATATTTCTGTATATGTTTCACTATCTTCTGAATCATAATTGTCTGTTTCTTCAACATCTATATTATTTATTTCTAATTCCTCGTTTTTTATTTCTTTATCGTCCATTTCTAGTTTTTCTTTAAATTGATTTATCTCGTTTAATAATTTTTGTTCTTTATCTTTTTCTTCTTTTTCTTTCTGTCTTTTTTCATACAAATCTTTTAACATTTGTAATTCTTTTTCTAATTCAGCAATCCTATTATTTTTAGTTTCTTCTATTTTTCGTATTTCCTCTGTAGTTTGTTGTTTTATTTTTTCTATTTCCTTTTTTCTATCTATTTCTTCATTTTCTCTTTCTATTCTAACCATAGCTGTCAATTTATCTTCTAATTTTAATTCTTCTTTTTCTAACATTAAATATAAATGTTCACCTATTTTCTTATATCTTCTTCCTAGATTAGAAAATACTATTCTTATTTTTAATCCTTCGTGATTTTCATATATTTTTTCGTCTATTATAAATTCTTCTTTGTTCATTTTATTGTAAATAGTTCATGTTGATATATATATTCTAAACTATCTATTTGTGATTCTAAATTTGATATTTCATCCTTTTGTGCATTTATTGAGTTTTTACTAACTCCAGCAAATATATTATAATTTAATCTTTTTGTTCTTATTTTTAATTCTTTACGTTTTTCAGATATAGTCTGTTTTAGTTCTTTGTATTTTTGTATTTTATTCATTCAAACAATATTTATAGTATTTTGGTGGATATCTAAATCTAATTTTATCATAATTAGGTGGTATATATCTCATTCTTCTAGATTTTAAATGGATTATTAATTTTGCTTCAATACTAGATATTAAGGTAATTAGGTAAGCTAATCTTTGTGGGTTTTCTTTTGTTTTATTTAGACTTATATATTCTGAATAATTACTAATTAAAGATTCTTTAATTTTTCTAAAAGCTTCTCTGTTTTTAAATGGTCTTCTCATAATTAATTGATTAATTGATTGATTATTGTAATTTTTTAATAAACTCTAAATTCAAACATATGTGCTACTTCTGTATTTTTTAAATAACTGCGCTCTGATACCATTTGTAGGGGGGGTGCGGATTAGGTGCGTAGTTTCAACTAGATAATAAATAAGTAGGTATTTATTTTTATACTGAATATTATTGACTGGAATAATTTTTATTTTTATCTTCTTGACTTAAGATGTTTTATTAATTCATATTCTAGATTAGATATTATTGTGATTAAATTATCTAGTGTTTTAGGATCCTCGTTAGTAATATGTAATCTTTTTTATTCTTGGTATAGACTATATAGTTTAGATTCTATTTCTTTTAATGATTTATTCTTTTCGTAAGATGTATCCATTAATTTATTTAGTTTATTATTTTATCCTGCGGTAATTGCAGAGTTACAAATTTTTGTATAATAATTTATCCTGTTTGTACTGTAGTATATATCTAATTCTAGATTTTCTATGTCATTTATTATCTTGTGTTGTTCTTCTCGTAGTGAGTTTTTTAAATTATCTAAACTATCACATGTACTTTTTTCTAAATTTTCTAAGGTTTTTTCTATCCATATTAACTTTTCTTTTAGATTCTCCATTATTTCTTTAATTCGATTTCTATAATTAATTTCATCATTTAGGTTATTTTGGTTTTCCCTAATTTTTCTTATATATTCTAACATCCACAATCTTGATCTGAATAATATCCTTCTGGGTAAATGTCTTCGTATATCTGTTCTAACGCATTTATTGTTTCAATTTCGTAGTTTATTACTTCTTCTAATATTATTTTCTTAATATCTTAAATTTCTATGTCTTTAAGTATATATAAGATTAAAACCTTAAGGTAGTCTAAATGATCTATTTTCTAAAATTGATATTTTATATCTTTATTTTCCATGTATTTGTCTATATTTTTAATCTGTTTTTCTAGTAACTGTATGTTTCTAATATATTTTTCTAAAAATTCTATGTAATTTATCATGCTAAGTATTTGTAAGAGTAGTTAGGTAGGTATGGTATATAATTTACTCTAGTCATGTAATATTTACCAAATGCTTTTTCTAATATGCTTTTTCTTATATCTACTACTTTTATATCTTTAAGTGCATACAAAATAAGTATTTTGAATTTATCTACCATCATATCAGATAAATAATTATTCATTTTCATAAAATTGCTTTTTTCAAAATATTCCCTTCAACCATGTACATAACAAAATATAGTCATCTTAGATTACTATATACTAGATTATTCATAAATAACATGTTCTTCGGTCACTATTAGCATGGTAATCTGGATACTTTTCCCTTAAACAGCGCCTCTACTCTGGTTACTCCCCACCACGGCTTCTTGCCTTATTGGTTTCACCTTTAGGATGGCATAGTTCTTAGGGATTTTTCTCCGTTTCCACTTTGCTAATAAACTTCTTAACATATTATTCTTCGAATAATTCTACTATAAAGTAAATAACATGAATTTATTTTATCATATCATGATTGTTGGGAATTATGAATTTAGCTATTCATAATCATAAATAAGTATACCTGTTCTGGTAGGTTTGATATTTCTGAGCTTTGTTCCTCCATAGATTTTTCCATTGATATATACCTGTTTTTTAATAACTAAGCAAAAATATTTATTGTGGACTTTGAGAGAATATTTGCTTCAACGCATGAAGGCTTGCTTTGCAATGCCTTCTGCTTTCTCTATTTATAGAATGAACGAACTTTACATTGTTTTACATCTGTCCGCTAAAAAACAAAAAACTTATTAAAGAAAGACTAAAAAGTCTTCTATCTATTCTACCTACCCTAAGCCTATAAGGCTAAAAATTCAAACTTTACATTTAATTCACATTAAATGATGCTATCATCTACGTAAATCAATTTACAATAAGTCTTCCGTCTATTTTGTCATATCTGATGTATCTCTATTATTGCTCTGGTCTTATCTTTCCAGCTGGCGTCTTTATCTCTTTTTATTGTAGCTGAACTGCTGGGACATCATTATCTCCTCCATTACATTTTGAACATCTGTGATCTGGATATTTATGTCCAATAGTCTTGCAGTATCTGGTCAATAATTCTTCCGAAATAAATTTTTCTCTGATAGCTCTGGCAATAGGTTCTGTTTCTGGTTTAAGCAACGTGATAATCCATTGCCTAATAGTTTCCATATCTGTTTCTCGTAACTCTTTTGAATTTGAATATATTAATACATGATCTCTTGAATAGTAGTTCCATATGGGATTTTGTTTGCAATATGTATTTGCTAGCTCTTGTAAAATTGTAGATAATCCGATAATCCTCTTGTTTGCATAAAATTTTGGTATCTCGATTCTAGGTATCTCTGGTTGTGAAATCATATCTTGTGGTATAATCATATCTCGTGTCATTCCTATCTTTACAACTTGTATAGGTTTTTTAACTTCATCAAATAATATCTCTGCCGGTGCCGCGTAAATTTTTATAAAGAACAAGGTACCTTTGGTTATTCTTTTAAAAATGATAAATGCTTCATATATTTTTGGTATAGTGGATATCTCAGTTCCGTCCGTGGTATATACAGTACTAAGTAGTCCATATTCGTAGCAAGTTTTAACTATGTTTGGTTTGGTTTTAGGTAAGGCAATTAGTTTATTATATCCGGTCAATCTCTGGGTTATATAGTTTGTATCTAGTTCTTGGACATTTGTAGCTTTGGGGTTGCTATTTAAAAAGGTTTGTATATTGTAGATATTTTCTATGTATTTTTGGGATGTGTAGTTATAAACTTTTTTATCTTGGTTCAGACTATCTCGGTATGTGGTAATTTGTGGGGGTATAAACATGGGATCTTTTGATGTATTTGGGGTATATGGTTTTTCAAATATTTTATTCATATTCATGTTCTGGTATCTTGGTCGACTAGCTCCTTTGCTTGTACCTGCGGAAGTAGATAGATAAACGTTATAGGTTTTATGGAGTATCCCAACGTCTCCTTCTAGCTCTGGAATTTTAATGTCTTCCGATCGACATAGCTCTGCACACTGCTGAGTTAGCTGATTTGTAGCTATAGACTTCAGTTTATCTTCATTAGTCTTTAGTTTTTCTATCTCATTACCCATACTGTCCACTTTTATTGAAAGCGTAGTTAGGGTGTTGAGTATCTTTTCTAGAGTATCTTCTTCTATAATATCAGTCTGTGTAGCTTTGTCTTGATATGTAATCTGCAATAACATTTTTGTTAGTACTGATTACTTCAATTGTAAATGTAAAATTTAATATATTCAATACTAGTCTCCGAATTTCTTTTGTTGTAACTGAATTTTGTATTTTCTTTGTTAGCCACCAGCGTACTTGTGTATTATCTGTTCGCACAATAAATTTGTTATATACAATATATGGCTCAAATGCTAACAAACATTTATATAATGAACATAATTCTTTTCTATTTATTTCCCATTTTATTTCTGTCTCGTTGAACGTACCTGAGTAATACCTACAATGGTATTCTATTTTTTCTGCTTCATATTTATATTTAAGTACTCCTCCGTAACTATATTCACTGGCATCTGCTTCTACTATATATATAAATTTTCTATTTTCATCTGGAAATTGTAATTTTTGTAATTCTTTACAAAGTATTTTTATTTTTTGAACTTGTTTTTTATCTTCTTCATTATAGTTATATTCTATGTCCTTTTTTAGTTTTTTCTGTAGTGGTTTTAAGTTTTCTGCTAATTTTAGAATATATTCTCTTACTTGGTTTACTAATCCTAAAAATGATTGTAATTTCTTTTTCGTATCTAATTCTTCTTTTGAATTTATTATTTTTTGTACTATATGTTGTTGCATTTTTACTCCACTTTTATCTATTTGTATTCCTAAAAATTCTATCTGATGTTTCATAATTTCAGCTTTCTTTTTACTTAAACTTATTCCCGAATTTTCTATTATATCCGTAAATTGTTCCAATAATTTTAAATGTTCTTCTTTGGTTTTTGTATATAATAGTATATCGTCTATATATACTATACAATTAGGTAGTTGTTTAAAATAACTATCCATAAAATGTTGATATCTACCTGGTGCATTTTTATATCCAAATGGTAGTACATTCCATTCATAAAATCCTTGTGGTACCGTAAATGCGGTTAATTCCTTAGATTCTTCTTCTAACTTTAGATGGTAAAATCCTGATTTGCAATCAAATTTACTAAAATAATTATATCCTTGTATTTGTCTTATTTTTAATATCTTATTTGGTATTGGGTAATTATAAGTTATTGTTTTTGCATTTAAATTTCTATAATCAATAACCATTCTACTTTTTCCTCTTTTTTGTTCACTATGTTTATTTACTATAAATGCTGGGCTATTATGTTTGCTATTACTTTTTTGTATATATTGTTTTTCTAATAATTCATCTATATGCATTTTAAATTCTTTTAAATCATCAAAATTATATGTTAATGGTTTCTGGGTTATTATGCTATTTTTATCTATTAATTCAATTTTTATAGTAGTTTTATGTTTTTCCCATCCTTTTAATGGATCTTCACTATATAATTGTTCTAATTTTTTCTTAATTATTTCTATCTTATTTATTGAAAATATAGTTATTTCTGTTTTATTTATCGAAAATACAACTAATTCTATTGTATCTTCAGTATTTTTTATATTTTCTAACTTTTGTGTAATTTTTTCACTTCCTTTTATCCAATCAGTTTTCTTTCTTATTTTATTATTAACTCTTTTTGCTCTTACTTTTTGTTTACATGGTGTTGTAAACCACCAGTCTGTTCTAGTTATTATATGTGGGTATAATTTATCTAGAAACGGCTTTCCTAAAAGTATATCTTTTGATGTTAGTTCATAATTATAAATTTCTTCTATTGTTAATATTTTATCCCATACTTGTGTTTTTACATTCTTAGCTTTATAAGTAATTAAGCTTCCTTCGTTATTAAATCCTTTAACTATTATTGGTGTTTTTAATTTATCCCATTTACTTTCTGGTAGACAATTATATCTACATAAATTAGCTTCTGCTCCTGTATCTATCATAGGCGTATAATATCTACTGTAATATCCTTCTACTACTATCTTCATCAATACATATATTTTCATTTTATGTTAAAGCTCTTCTTAAGAATAGTTTCTCTCTGTTATATGTTATAGTTAATTGTGTATGTTCTATATTATATGGTTTTACTTGTTCTAGCCATTTTATTCCTAATATTATGTCTGTTTTTTGCATTTCTTCTTTTACTTCAAATTCTATTTTTATTTTTCTTATTCCTATTATTATTTCTTTTTCTGCTATATTTTTAGTATTTATTAAGCTTCTTGGTAGATCTGGGCATATATTATTGTCGGTTTTTATTTCCTCATTTTTTACTAGATATTTTGCTATATAATTTTCTTCTTGTCCTGTATTTAAGAGTATTAAATATTCTTTTTCATTTACCTTTCCTGTTATGTAATAATGGTTTGAATTATCCATTGAACTTGTTTCATAACTTATTCTTTTTGATGAGCTTGATGATTCCGGTTTATCATAAGCTGTTCTTTTTGTTGTACTTATCCTATCATTTATTATTTCTAGATTTTCTTCTACATCTATGTCTCTATAGCTATAATCATTATAATCTATCGTTTTTACAAATTGTTCAAATGGGCTATCTATTTGTATCTTATTAATCTTATTTTTTCCTGTTATTTTATGTTTTGTTGTTAATACATATAAATTTTTGCATCTTGCTGTAAATATTTTACTTCCTGGGGTTAATTCTATTCCTGATATCTTCCATTATAATACTAGTGACTTATCTATATTTCTATCTGTTACTGCTACTGAATAATTTGCACTTATAATAAATTTAAATTTTTGATATATTAAATTTCCTTTTATGGCAGTTATTATACTTTTTTCTATAGGTTTTATAATTCTATCATCTGCTAAATATAATTCTATTGCTGTATCTATTCCTTCTCTAAAACATGCTTTTCTTAATATTTCTGTACCTCCAAGGTGTACATATTTTATTTGGTCTCTACTTTTTATATCGTTTATTTCTTTATTAATTATTCTTTTTGTTACTAGTGGTACACTGGCTTTACCTTTTGCATATCTACAGTCTATTACGTGCTCTTTTTGACTTACTACATAATATTCTTCCTTTTTTCTAGTAAATATATTTTTTATTGTTGGTATTTTAAATATTTTTTCTACACTTAAGTCAAACTCTTTTCCTTTTATTTCATCAAATACATTGTTATCAAATATTATTTTTTGATCTGTTCCTTCTTCATTTAAATATTCTTCTTTTGTTAATATTTTTATATCTTCTTCAGTCATTTAATTCATCTAATTCACTATCTATTTCATTAGCTGTTTCATTCTCTGAAATTTCATATATACTGTCTTCACTTTCTAATTCGTAATCTATGTAATCTATTTGCATATATTCTGTATTTTCTATTTTTATTTCTGATATTTGTTTATTTTTTGGGTTTTTAGGTAATTTACAATCTCTAGCTAAGTGTCCTAACTTTCCATAATTATAACAAGTACATTCTTTTATAGATTTTTTCTTTCTATATGGTCTTTTATTTTTATAATTTTTTACATAATATCTTTTTCTTGATTTTTTGTATTTATATTTTGATTTTTTGTATTTCTTATATTTCTTATGTCTTTTTCTTTTCTTATAATATCTTTCTTCACATCCAAATTGAGGTGTTATTTTATCTTTGCAACATGCTAAATTTCTTATTAATGTTTTTTCCATTTTTATTTCTTCTCTGTATTTTTCACATAAGTTTCTATATCATTGTTGTAAAAATTTTATTCTTGCTCCTAAAGTATCTACTATTTTTGTTTCATCCCAACTTTTTATTATTTTTGAACTAAATGGTTCAGGTAATTTATTAAAATATAATTTTCTTATTTCTTTACTTTCTTCTATATTATATGCTCCTTTATAATAATATTCTTTAAATGCGCAAGTATATTCATCTATGTAACACATATTACATATTGCTAATTTTAGCATTAAATTCCTATTTATATCTTTCTCTTCATTTTGTTCTTCTTCTGTTGTTGTCATGCTACTAAATTCGTCTTTTATAGCTGTTTCATATTTTTTTAATAATTCTATAGGTGTTAATTTCATTATTCCTTCTATGGGTTTGTCAGTTCTTAATATTTTTTTACTATTTTCAGTTAGATTTAAAAACCATAATTTTACTGTTCCTATTAGTGTTCTTTCTATATATTCTGGTGCATCTGTTACACTTATATTATTATCTAATAATTGTTTTGTCATATATCCTATCCATAATTGTATCGTTTTTTCTGTATCTATTACACAATCTAAGTCTAAAAAGTTATATTTTTTATTAACTATTTGTTTTGGTATCCATTTGTCATATTCATTTTTTAGATTATATCTTTTAAACTTATTTTTATAATATGTAGGTTTCCTTATTTCTGATGTACTAGGTATTATATTTTGATCTTCTTTTTTATCAAGAGTATTTATTTCTGTGTTGATATTTTCTAAATTTTCTTCATTAATTACTTCTTGTTTTTCATTGATTTCTAAGTTTTTTGTATTTGTTAATATTTCTGTATATGTTTCACTATCTTCTGAATCATAGTTGTCTGTCTCTTCAACATCTATATTATTTATTTCTAATTCTTTGTTTTTTATTTCTTTATCGTCTATTTCTAGTTTTTCTTTAAATTGATTTATCTCGTTTAATAATTTTTGTTCTTTATCTTTTTCTTCTTTTTCTTTCTGTCTTTTTTCATACAGATCTTTTAACATTTGTAATTCTTTTTCTAATTCAGCAATCCTACTATTTTTAGTTTCTTCTATTTTTCGTATTTCTTCTGTAGTTTGTTGTTTTATTTTTTCTATTTCCTTTTTTCTATCTATTTCTTCATTTTCTCTTTCTATTCTAACCATAGCTGTCAATTTATCTTCTAATTTTAATTCTTCTTTTTCTAACATTAAATATAAATGTTCACCTATTTTCTTATATCTTCTTCCTAAATTAGAAAATACTATTCTTATTTTTAATCCTTCGTGATTTTCATATATTTTTTCGTCTATTATAAATTCTTCTTTGTTCATTTTATTGTAAATAGTTCATGTTGATATATATATTCTAAACTATCTATTTGTGATTCTAAATTTGATATTTCATTTTTTTGTGCATTTATTGAGTTTTTATTAACTCCGACAAATATATTATAATTTAATCTTTTTGTTCTGATTTTTAATTCCTTACGTTTTTCAGATATAGTCTGTTTTAGTTCTTTGTATTTTTGTATTTTATTCATTCAAACAATATTTATAGTATTTTGGTGGATATCTAAATCTAATTTTATCATAATTAGGTGGTATATGTCTCATTCTTCTAAATTTTAAATGGATTATTAATTTTGCTTCAATACTAGATATTAAGGTAATTAGGTAAGCTAATCTTCGTGGGTTTTCTTTTGTTTTATTTAAACTTATATATTCTGAATAATTACTAATTAAAGATTCTTTAATTTTTCTAAAAGCTTCTCTGTTTTTAAATGGTCTTCTCATAATTAATTAATTAATTGATTGTTTATTGTAATTTTTTATAAACTCTAAATTCAAACATATATACTACTTCTGTATTTTTTAAATAACTGCGCTCTGATACCATTTGTAGGGGGGTGCGTATTAGGTGCGTAGTTTCAACTAGATAATAAATACGTAGGTATTTATTTTTATACTGAATATTATTGACTGGAATAATTTTCATTTTTATCTTCTTGACTTAAGATGTTTTATTAATTCATATTCTAGATTAGATATTATTGTGATTAAATTATCTAGTGTTTTAGGATCCTCGTTAGTAATATGTAATCTTTTATATTCTTGGTATAGACTATATAGTTGAGTTTCTATTTCTTTTAATAATTTATTCTTTTCGTAAGATGTATCCATTAATTTATTTTATCCTATTGAAATTTTAGCAATTTCTGTGTAATATTCTATTCTAACTTTGCTATATTCAATGCGTAGGTTTATACTTTTTATCTGATTAATTAGTATTTGTTGTTCATGTATAACTAATTTTCCATCTGTATTAAATAATTTTTCGTATGTATTAAATAAATTGTTACTTGTATCTTCCTTTTCTAAGGTTGATTTTATTTTAAGTAACTTTTCTTCTAGTTGTCTTTTTTCTATTTCAAGTTGATTTCTGTAATTAACTTCTTCATATATCCAATTTTGCCTTTCTCTAATTTTCTTTATATATTCTAACATTTTTAATCTGAATAATATCCTTCTGGGTAATTATCTAGGTATAATTGTTCTATCCAATTCATAATTTCAATTTCATAGTTTAATACTTCTTCCAATATTATTCTCCTAATATCTATTTCTAAATCTCTAAGTACATATAAGATTAAGATTTTAAGATTATCTATCATTTAAAATTGACTAAATATTTTATTATAATATTTTGTAATCGTTTGTTTTACCTTTAGTAGTTCTTGCATATTTTTGTTAAGAAATTCTATATATTTTATATCTTTATTTTTCATGTATTTGTCTATATTTATTTTTATCTGTTTTTCTAGTAACTGTATGTTTCTTATATCTTTTTCTAAAAATTCTATGTAATTTATCATGCTAAGTATTTGTAAGAGTAGTTAGGTAGGTATGGTATATAATTTACTCTAGTCATGTAATATTTACCAAATGTTTTTTCTAATATGATTTTTCTTATATCTACTACAGTTATATCTTTAAGTGCATACAAAATAAGTATTTTGAATTTATCTACCATCATATCAGATAAATAATTATTCATTTTCATAAAATTGCTTTTTTCAAAATATTTCCTTCAACCATGTACATGACAAAATATAGTCATCTTAGATTACTATATACTAGATTATTCTTAAATAACATGTTCTTCGGTCACTATTAGCATGGTAATCTGGATACTTTTCCCTTAAACAGCACCTCTACTCTGGTTACTCCCCACCACGACTTCTTGCCTTATTGGTTTCACCTTTAGGATGGCATAGTTCTTAGGGATTTTTCTTCGTTTCCACTTTGCTAATAAACTTCTTAACATATTATTCTTCGAATAATTCTACTATAAAGTAACTAACATGAGTTTATTTTATCATATCATGATTGTTGGGAATTATGAATTTAGCTATTCATAATCATAAATAAGTATACCTGTTCTGGTAGGTTTGATATTTCTGAGCTTTGTTCCTCCATAGATTTTTCCATTGATATATACCTGTTTTTTAATAACTAAGCAAAAATATTTATTGTGGACTTTGAGAGAATATTTGCTTCAACGCATGAAGGCTTGCTTTGCAATGCCTTCTGCTTTCTCTATTTATAGAATGAACGAACTTTACATTGTTTTACATCTGTCCGCTAAAAAACAAACAAAAAACTTATTAAAGAAAGACTAAAAAGTCTTCTATCTATTCTACCTACCCTAAGCCTATAAGGCTAAAAATTCAAACTTTACATTAAATTCACATTAAATGATGCTATCATCTACGTAAATCAATTTACAATAAGTCTTCCGTCTATTTTGTCATATCTGTTGTATCTCTATTATTGCTCTGGTCTTATCTTTCCAGCTGGCGTCTTTATCTCTTTTTATTCTAGCTGAACTGCTGGGACATCATTATCTCCTCCATTACATTTTGAACATCTGTGATCTGGATATTTATGTCCAATAGTCTTGCAGTATCTGGTCAATAATTCTTCCGAAATAAATTTTTCTCTGATAGCTCTGGCAATAGGTTCTGTTTCTGGTTTAAGCAACGTGATAATCCATTGCCTAATAGTTTCCATATCTGTTTCTCGTAACTCTTTTGAATTTGAATATATTAGTACATGATCTCTTGAATAGTAGTTCCATATGGGATTTTGTTTGCAATATGTATTTGCTAGCTCTTGTAAAATTGTAGATAGTCCGATAATCCTCTTGTTTGCATAAAATTTTGGTATCTCGATTCTAGGTATCTCTGGTTGTGAAATCATATCTTGTGGTATAATCATATCTCGTGTCATTCCTATCTTTATAACTTGTATAGGTTTTTTAACTTCATCAAATAATATCTCTGCTGGTGCCGCGTAAATTTTTATAAAGAACAAGGTACCTTTGGTTATTCTTTTAAAAATGATAAATGCTTCATATATTTCTGGTATAGTGGATATCTCAGTTCCGTCCGTGGTATATACAGTACTAAGTAGTCCATATTCGTAGCAAGTTTTAACTATGTTTGGTTTGGTTTTAGGTAAGGCAATTAGTTTATTATATCCGGTCAATCTCTGGGTTATATAGTTTGTATCTGGTTCTTGGACATTTGTAGCTTTGGGGTTGCTATTTAAAAAGGTTTGTATATTATAGATATTTTCTATGTATTTTTGGGATGTGTAGTTATATACTTTTTTATCTTGGTTCAGACTATCTCGGTATGTGGTAATTTGTGGGGGTATAAACATGGGATCTTTTGATGTATTTGGGGTGTATGGTTTTTCAAATATTTTATTCATATTCATGTTCTGGTATCTTGGTTGACTAGCTCCTTTGCTTGTACCTGCGGAAGTAGATAGATAAACGTTATGGGTTTTATGGAGTATCCCAACGTCTCCTTCTAGCTCTGGAATTTTAATGTCTTCCGATCGACATAGCTCTGCACACTGCTGAGTTAGCTGATTTGTAGCTATAGACTTCAGTTTACCTTCATTAGTCTTTAGCTTTTCTATCTCATTACCCATACTGTCCACTTTTATTGATAGCGTAGTTAGGGTGTTGAGTATTTTTTCTAGAGTATCTTCTTCTATGATATCAGTTTGTGTAGCTTTGTCTTGATATGTAATCTGCAATAACATTTTTGTTAGTACTGATTACTTCAATTGTAAATGTAAAATTTAATATATTCAATACTAGTTTCCGAATTTCTTTTGTTGTAACTGAATTTTGTATTTTCTTTGTTAGCCACCAGCGTACTTGTGTATTATCTGTTCGCACAATAAATTTGTTATATACAATATATGGCTCAAATGCTAACAAACATTTATATAATGAACATAATTCTTTTCTATTTATTTTCCATTTTATTTCTGTTTCGTTGAACGTACCTGAGCTGTATCTACAATGGTGTTCTATTTTTTCTGCTTCATATTTATATTTAAGTACTCCTCCGTAACTATATTCACTGGCATCTGCTTCTACTATATATATAAATTTTCTATTTTCATCTGGAAATTGTAATTTTGGTAATTCTTTACAAAGTATTTTTATTTTTTGAACTTGTTTTTTATCTTCTTCATTATAGTTATATTCTATGTCCTTTTTTAATTTTTTCTATAGTGGTTTTAAGTTTTCTGCTAATTTTAGAATATATTCTCTTACTTGGTTTACTAATCCTAAAAATGATTGTAATTTCTTTTTCGTATCTAATTCTTCTTTTGAATTTACTATTTTTTGTACTATATGTTGTTGCATTTTTACTCCACTTTTATCTATTTGTATTCCTAAAAATTCTATCTGATGTTTCATAATTTCAGCTTTCTTTTTACTTAAACTTATTCCCGAATTTTCTATTATATCCGTAAATTGTTCCAATAATTTTAAATGTTCTTCTTTGGTTTTTGTATATAATAGTATATCGTCTATATATACTATACAATTAGGTAGTTGTTTAAAATAACTATCCATAAAATGTTGATATCTACCTGGTGCATTTTTATATCCAAATGGTAGTACATTCCATTCATAAAATCCTTGTGGTACCGTAAATGCGGTTAATTCCTTAGATTCTTCTTCTAACTTTAGATGGTAAAATCCTGATTTGCAATCAAATTTACTAAAATAATTATATCCTTGTATTTGTCTTATTTTTAATATCTTATTTGGTATTGGGTAATTATAAGTTATTGTTTTTGCATTTAAATTTCTATAATCAATAACCATTCTACTTTTTCCTCTTTTTTGTTCACTATGTTTATTTACTATAAATGCTGGGCTATTATGTTTGCTATTACTTTTTTGTATATATTGTTTTTCTAATAATTCATCTATATGCATTTTAAATTCTTTTAAATCATCAAAATTATATGTTAATGGTTTCTGGGTTATTATGCTATTTTTATCTATTAATTCAATTTTTATAGTAGTTTTATGTTTTTCCCATCCTTTTAATGGATCTTCACTATATAATTGTTCTAATTTTTTCTTAATTATTTCTATCTTATTTATTGAAAATATAGTTATTTCTGTTTTATTTATCGAAAATACAACTAATTCTATTGTATCTTCAGTATTTTTTATATTTTCTAACTTTTGTGTAATTTTTTCACTTCCTTTTATCCAATCAGTTTTCTTTCTTATTTTATTATTAACTCTTTTTGCTCTTACTTTTTGTTTACATGGTGTTGTAAACCACCAGTCTGTTCTAGTTATTATATGTGGGTATAATTTATCTAGAAACGGCTTTCCTAAAAGTATATCTTTTGATGTTAGTTCATAATTATAAATTTCTTCTATTGTTAATATTTTATCCCATACTTGTGTTTTTACATTCTTAGCTTTATAAGTAATTAAGCTTCCTTCGTTATTAAATCCTTTAACTATTATTGGTGTTTTTAATTTATCCCATTTACTTTCTGGTAGACAATTATATCTACATAAATTAGCTTCTGCTCCTGTATCTATCATAGGCGTATAATATCTACTGTAATATCCTTCTACTACTATCTTCATCAATACATATATTTTCATTTTATGTTAAAGCTCTTCTTAAGAATAGTTTCTCTCTGTTATATGTTATAGTTAATTGTGTATGTTCTATATTATATGGTTTTACTTGTTCTAGCCATTTTATTCCTAATATTATGTCTGTTTTTTGCATTTCTTCTTTTACTTCAAATTCTATTTTTATTTTTCTTATTCCTATTATTATTTCTTTTTCTGCTATATTTTTAGTATGTATTAAGCTTCTTGGTAGATCTGGGCATATATTATTGTCGGTTTTTATTTCCTCATTTTTTACTAGATATTTTGCTATATAATTTTCTTCTTGTCCTGTATTTAAGAGTATTAAATATTCTTTTTCATTTACCTTTCCTGTTATGTAATAATGGATTGAATTATCCATTGAACTTGTTTCATAACTTATTCTTTTTGATGAGCTTGATGATTCCGGTTTATCATAAGCTGTTCTTTTTGTTGTACTTATCCTATCATTTATTATTTCTAGATTTTCTTCTACATCTATGTCTCTATAGCTATAATCATTATAATCTATCGTTTTTACAAATTGTTCAAATGGGCTATCTATTTGTATCTTATTAATCTTATTTTTTCCTGTTATTTTATGTTTTGTTGTTAATACATATAAATTTTTGCATCTTGCTGTAAATATTTTACTTCCTGGGGTTAATTCTATTCCTGATATCTTCCAATATAATACTAGTGATTTATCTATATTTCTATCTGTTACTGCTACTGAATAATTTGCACTTATTATAAATTTAAATTTTTGGTATATTAAATTTCCTTTTATGGCAGTTATTATACTTTTTTCTATAGGTTTTATAATTCTATCATCTGCTAAATATAATTCTATTGGTGTATCTATTCCTTCTCTAAAACATGCTTTTCTTAATATTTCTGTACCTCCAAGGTGTACATATTTTATTGGGTCTCTACTTTTTATATCGTTTATTTCTTTATTAATTATTCTTTTTGTTACTAGTGGTATACTGGCTTTACCTTTTGCATATCTACAGTCTATTACGTGCTCTTTTTGACTTACTACATAATATTCTTCCTTTTTTCTAGTAAATATATTTTTTATTGTTGGTATTTTAAATATTTTTTCTACACTTAAGTCTAACTCTTTTCCTTTTATTTCATCAAATACATTGTTATCAAATATTATTTTTTGATCTGTTCCTTCTTCATTTAAATATTCTTCTTTTGTTAATATTTTTATATCTTCTTCAGTCATTTAATTCATCTAATTCACTATCTATTTCATTATCTGTTTCATTCTCTGAAATTTCATATATACTGTCTTCACTTTCTAATTCGTAATCTTGTCTTCACTTTCTAATTCGTAATCTATGTAATCTATTTGCATATATTCTGTATTTTCTATTTTTATTTCTGATATTTGTTTATTTTTTGGGTTTTTAGGTAATTTACAATCTCTAGCTAAGTGTCCTAACTTTCCACAATTATAACAAGTACATTCTTTTATAGATTTTTTCTTTCTATATGGTCTTTTATTTTTATAATTTTTTACATAATATCTTTTTCTTGGTTTTTTGTATTTATATTTTGATTTTTTGTATTTCTTATATTTCTTATGTCTTTTTCTTTTCTTATAATATCTTTCTTCACATCCAAATTGAGGTGCTATTTTATCTTTGCAACATGCTAAATTTCTTATTAATGTTTTTTCCATTTTTATTTCTTCTCTTTATTTTTCACATAAGTTTCTATACCATTGTTGTAAAAATTTTATTCTTGCTCCTAAAGTATCTACTATTTTTGTTTCATCCCAACTTTTTATTATTTTTGAACTAAATGGTTCAGGTAATTTATTAAAATATAATTTTCTTATTTCTTTACTTTCTTCTATATTATATGCTCCTTTATAATAATATTCTTTAAATGCGCAAGTATATTCATCTAAGCACATATTACATATTGCTAATTTTAACATTAAATTTCTATTTATGTCTTTCTCTTCATTTTGTTCTTCTTCTGTTGTTGTCATGCTACTAAATTCGTCTTTTATAGCTGTTTCATATTTTTTTAATAATTCTATAGGTGTTAATTTCATTATTCCTTCTGTGGGTTTGTCAGTTCTTAATATTTTTTTACTATTTTCAGTTAGATTTAAAAACCATAATTTTACTGTTCCTATTAGTGTTCTTTCTATATATTCTGGTGCATCTGTTACACTTATATTATTATCTAATAATTGTTTTGTCATATATCCTATCCATAATTGTATCGTTTTTTCTGTATCTATTACACAATCTAAGTCTAAAAAGTTATAATTTTTATTAACTATTTGTTTTGGTATCCATTTGTCATATTCATTTTTTAGATTATATCTTTTAAACTTATTTTTATAATATGTAGGTTTCCTTATTTCTGATGTACTAGGTATTATATTTTGATCTTCTTTTTTATCAAGAGTATTTATTTCTGTGTTGATATTTTCTAAATTTTCTTCATTAATCACTTCTTGTTTTTCATTGATTTCTAAGTTTTTTGTATTTGTTAATAGTTCTGTGTATGTTTCACTATCTTCTGAATCATAGTTGTCTGTCTCTTCAACATCTATATTATTTATTTCTAATTCTTTGTTTTTTATTTCTTTATCGTCTATTTCTAATTTTTCTTTAAATTGATTTATCTCGTTTAATAATCTTTGTTCTTTATCTCTTTCTTCTTTTTCTTTTTGTCTTTTTTCATACAGATCTTTTAACATTTGTAATTCTTTTTCTAATTCAGCAATCCTATTATTTTTAGTTTCTTCTATTTTTCGTATTTCCTCTGTAGTTTGTTGTTTTATTTTTTCTATTTCCTTTTTTCTATCTATTTCTTCATTTTCTCTTTCTATTCTTACCATAGCTGTTAATTTATCTTCTAATTTTAATTCTTCTTTTTCTAACATTAAATATAAATGTTCACCTATTTTGTTATATCTTCTTCCTAAATTAGAAAATACTATTCTTATTTTTAATCCTTCGTGATTTTCATATATTTTTTCGTCTATTATAAATTCTTCTTTGTTCATTTTATTGTAAATAGTTCATGTTGATATATATATATTCTAAACTATCTATTTGTGATTCTAAATTTGATATTTCATTTTTTTGTGCATTTATTGAGTTTTTATCAACTCCGGCAAATATATTATAATTTAATCTTTTTGTTCTTATTTTTAATTCCTTACGTTTTTCAGATATAGTCTGTTTTAGTTCTTTGTATTTTTGTATTTTATTCATTCAAACAATATTTATAGTATTTTGGTGGATATCTAAATCTAATTTTATCATAATTAGGTGGTATATGTCTCATTCTTCTAGATTTTAAATGGATTATTAATTTTGCTTCAATACTAGATATTAAGGTAATTAGGTAAGCTAATCTTTGTGGGTTTTCTTTTGTTTTATTTAAACTTATATATTCTGAATAATTACTAATTAAAGATTCTTTAATTTTTCTAAAAGCTTCTCTGTTTTTAAATGGTCTTCTCATAATTAATTAATTAATTGATTGTTTATTGTAATTTTTTATAAACTCTAAATTCAAACATATATACTACTTCTGTATTTTTAAAATAACTGCGCTCTGATACCATTTGTAGGGGGGTGCGGATTAGGTGCGTAGTTTCAACTAGATAATAAATACGTAGTCTGTGATCTGGATATTTATGTCCAATAGTCTAAACTAATATTAAGAGAATCGTGAGAGGGGAAAGGTCATTAATAAAATCTCATTTATTGGTGTTCATGGCACACCAAATTTAGCTTATGATTTTTTATCCTGAATACCAAAAATGATGATATAACACTTAGCTCTCATAGTATGTTGGTTGCATGTTCTATTTTTATCACTAACCGAGACTACCCCTAGTCACAAAATGGTGCTTAAGGCCACAAGTGAACCCAAGCTAACCTATGAACTGGTACCTTCTGTTAGCACTGAATAAAATGTTCATAACATAACAAACGCAAAAGAAAAAATAATAAGGTATTGTAAATTAGATTACTGAAATACATAAAAACAACATGGCTAAAGTATAGTGTCAACCTCTCTATATTCTTACTAGGGTACTGTTTTATGGTACTAATCATATGATTGGGTATGATTGGGTATTGGTGGTCGTATGTTAGACAATGTTGGGGTCCAAGTGATTCCTAGGGTACGAGTGGTAGGTACCACTAGTATGATAGGGTACATGTGGTATGGTGGAGCCTTACCCTCCTACAGGAATTTTATGAAGTTTAAGGTGGTGGTAATCTGGATATTTTCCCACTTAACTTGTTAAGGCCCCACGAATTATATAACTCTTGGACATCCTCTACCCTAATAGTCTAATCTAAAACACATAGATACACACTTAAATTCTCTCAAAGGCTCTTGGTTTATGGAAGGCTAGGATTTAATCAATAGGATCAATTTGGAATTTACAAGGGTGATTTTTCTCCGTCATCTTCGGAATCTAAGTCTTGTTACTCTTCCCTCATTGTTAGTTCCCATTGAAGTCATGATGTATGTATTGTTTTTATGGCATAATTGTTGTATGGCTTTGGGTTTTCAAATATATGTTGGGGTTTTTGTCAATAATGGTTGGTTATATTTTTCCCATGTGTTTTACTTATGCTTTTTATATTATAATGATGATTTGAAAATTGACTTGCATGGGAATGGTTAATTGGTACTTGGTTTTTGCTTTGGAAACACTATGCCCATAATATGTTTGATAAAATACATATAATAATGCTTTTACTATATTGTTGGAACTTTAACAGAACTATTGCATGGTACAACTTGTTAATGGAACCCTAAATGGTATAAAAGGTAATGGAACCCTAAATGGTGTAAAAGATTTAGCTCATGTCTCGATGTATGCATTAGAGACAATGATTATGTTAGAACTATTTCCAAGTTTGATTGGAATACCTTAAGATGCTAGTCTGACTATCTTTTGTTGTACCTTCGGGTATCCTTGTTTATATATTTATTTATCGTTATGTAGTTATGGTATTACCGTATTTCCAACCCTTCTTTACTTTAAGTAGGTTGTATATCAATTCCTTCACTTGTATACAATTATATATCCTTTTTATGCTTTTTATTTGTATATTGTCTAGTGATATATGGTATGATTCTTAGATCCACTAGTATGGTTATTTCCTCCTTATCTCACTATGATAATTCCTGGATGTTTAGGTGTACCTTAAATTCCTGCTTTTATGTTATTTATATTTACATTATCTTTGGAGCTCAGTCGGCAGCTTCCTACTAAGTACCACGAGTTTGGTACTCATACTACACTTCTGTAGACTGTAGATCATAGTACGAGTTTTCATGATTATTGTGTACATCTTTCAAAGTAGCTATTGTTCACAAATGTAGGGTGAGCTCTTGACATTTTGAGTATTACGAATTCTCCGATTATGTACTATACTAATCTCTAAGCTTTATTCAGAGATGGGTTGTATCAACATATTCAATTAATACTTAATTTTTTATCAAGTTATGAGAAATTGTACTTTATCCACCGAAATTTGGACCTACCTTATATGTTTCAGTCTTTTATTAAATTTTATTCCATATTTTCCTTTTTTTCTCTTTAAGTCCATTACAAGTTGTTCTAGACTACGAATAGTCTTACTTACTTGTGGGTTATAGTAGGTGCCATCACAACCTGAGCTATTGGGTCATAAAAATAACTCATCTATAATGTTACAAGGATCTAATAGTAATCTTGGCTCTAGGTGGGCCGAGGAGACCACTGCTAACCCTCAAAACTCATTCTAAAGAAGGTTCCTCCCTGAACTAGATTCAGGTATCTAAATTCATTTTTAGATGTTAAATAAGATATAATTAGACCTAAGATGGAAAACTCTACCTAATCATGAGCAACTAAGTCAATTATGCCAAATTTGCTATTCCATAATCACTTAAAAGGTAAAATAGTACTAATTATACTAATTATACCACCAAGGAGTAATTCCCCTCACATATCTAGCATCTGATCATATGTAAACTATGAATTAGCTTAATATATGACGAAGGTAAACCTAGACTACCACGACACCAAAAAATGCATGGTGAAATCTACTAAACTGATGAATTTCCCTTCTGAAGAACCTTTACAGGATGCCATGCCATCAAAATCATTTTCTACTCATCAAAACAAGATCAATGATACCTATATTGCACTTTTGTGATTCGGGTCCAATATTATGCAAAAATCCCATCTAGAGCCTTCTTGTGGAATTGCATTTGTGAAACCATCAACACGTCCCTCAGTGCTCAAGGAATATTTAACCTCAAGAATTGATAAATTCAAAGCTTATATGGTTCTACAATCAACCTACCAATATTTTAGTGATTGTGGAACAAGTTGAAGGATTAAATCATGAAGTTGAATTAAGCTTACCATGAAATAAGAGAAGAAACGCATAATTTAAGTTCACAAATTCTCTAAAATGCACCAACGGTTCTCCGAAGTGTTCATTCTTTTAAGAGTTCTACTCTCTCTTGGAAATAGGTGTAAATGAGAGAAAATAGGTTTAGTGGTGATTTATTTTGTTTCTAGGTGTCAAGGTATAGATTAAGAAGTCATTACTTAAGCGACCAAGTTTCACTTAAGCGATACTTGCTACTGCTACACATGTCACTTAAACGCCAAAGGCATCTATTAAATCATACCTATTAGGCAAGCTAGGTCTCTTAAACGATCGATTATCCGCTTAAACAACCTTATCTTAAGCAAATGTGCCAGTACTAACTGAGAGTTAGATTTATCAGGAATCTTGTATACGTAAAAATACCATGCTACACTATTAAATTTGTTGTTCCAGACTCGCTGGTGCAATCAAAGTATTAAGCTGATGTCATTTCGATGAAAAATTGGTCCCACACCCATGTTTCATTTTCTTAAAATTTAGTCAAAAGCTCAAAATGTGTCTAGAATCCTCGAGATGAAACCAAGGGTCCACCTATCCAAAAATCAATGTATCGAAGCTGTTGGTACTATTAAAAATGGAACTCGGGGTTATTTAGTAAAATATTTTTCCTAGTAGCCTATTTTAATTAGTAAAGATATCAAAATAGAAAATTGGCTCTAAGAACCAAATGAATTGTACGGTAAAAAAAACTTTCAACTCCAACAATTCGTAAATGACTTAGGGCAGCAATGGGAAATCTTTAAATGGCAAAAATAAGTAGAAATACAAAACTGACGTTAAGTGTCATTGCAAAAAAGTATGAAAAATACCTTCGTCAACCCCCAAATCTCATCAATGTACTAATAAAAGAGCTAAAGTGGTTTTCCAAATCTTAGGGGGCACTATCTTGACCATTCTATCTAAAAAGGTTAACAAGGCCCACTACCAATCTGTACAAACTAATCCTAATGCAAGCATTTATTTTATACTAGGCTAAAGATTCCTGATCACAACCCTTGGAATTATAAGAACTAAGTATAATACTAAAGGATGATAGTATACTACCCTAATGGAAATCAGGAAATTTTTTTACCCAAAAGAGCCCCTAATCGCCTAAATGAAACACTAATTGGCATTAAATATTGTATTGACCCTCTAGGTCATTTCCTTGATTTAAATTTATTTCTAGTGATTTGACTCTTCCAACAGTGGCTACAGGTCAATTATATCTTACCAGAACTGTCATTATGGTTATCGAGAACTTTGCTTGAATTTTAGGCTCATTTCCCTATTTCGGAGCTTTCATTATTAAGGAATTGGTTTTGGATGAAAACTCCAAATAGACAGCCCCATATAATAATTTTGATAATGTCATCAACTCAATAATGTTTTTCTTAGCTAGGTCGACCCTTTGTTCAGGTCCTAAGGCTTCAGACTTATTTTAGGCTCTTGGTTGGTTTATATGAAAAATAGAACTGGAGGTGTGGGCTCCATATTTAGTTGAAAGGATCTCTGATGATAGTATTTATAGTTCCATTGAGTATTGAATGTTAAATTTGGTATGGTTGCATAGGTTATTCTCATACAATGGATTTTTAATGAATCACGAGCACCCAGTCAGAGTTTATTTTGGACTTCGCAAATTTGATGCGTCAAATTTCTTGTGCAATAGCTTAAACGACCATTTGACCACTTAAGTGGTAGTTTCATTAGAGGCATTAGGTCTCTTTAGAAACATTGGCTATTTTTCCAAGGACAACTTAAAGAAATCAATGCCACATTAACAACCAAGGTACCGTTCTATTGATGCCCGCGTACTCGTACCCAATCGCAATAGCATTCAATAAGTCATTTTTCTAGCAGTCACTTAAGAAACTAGGTGACTGCTTTAGCATCTCCTAGGGATTGTTAAATACCCTTTCTTCATCTGGTTTTACCATTACTTTCTACTCTATTTTACTTTATTTTGGGTTATTAAAAAGAGGGGAAGTGTGTGGTATCATCCTTTAAGGACAAAGAACCTAACCTAATACTCCTCTGTCATTTCACATTATTTTCCCCATTAAATTCTATCCTATTTCATTATAAATTCTTAGAAATTAGGTCTTTAAATCCTTATATATTAGGATCCTAGATTGTCCCCAACCTATGCAACATTTGTGCTCAACTTTGGAGCACACATTCCTTGTCCTTCAAGGGACCTCGTGGCGAATTCAATTTTGAATTTTATTTGAGGGCCTCATCGACTTGTTCTTGACCTGAATTTAACCTCAACATTTTATATAGAAATATGGGTTTCATTTTACTCCAATGATATGCATATTAATATTTTGTTAGTGTGGCAACATTTATGGATCATTGAGCAAGGAAGAGCAATTTGGAGATAATTCAAGGATTGTGGTTCGGCATCGAGGTAGGATTCGATCTACATTTATTTATAAGATGTTATGTAGTGTATAATTCATGCTAGGTAGGTGTGATATGTCATATTTGTAACTAGGATATCTTGACTTAGCCTAATTTAGGTGTTTGGGGATAAAAGGGTGTATTGACTCTTATGATGAATGCGTGTTATAGCAATAGAAGCCTATCACTCAATATTATAAGTATACTATCCGTACTAGATGCTAAGTATCCGTTAGAGTATGATCTACTGTTTGACTTGGTGGATTGGATCATAGTTTCCATGGATTATAGTATTATCAATATGATAATTATAATATTTTGGGCCCAAAGTAGTGGATACTATACCAGACTGGACTCTAGGTGTATATTCTACCGTTACAAAAAGGTGTGATTTTAGTTATGGATGTTGAGGCACCTTATCTTATATTGATTTCATACTAGTGATGACATGCATACTATTATGTTAATTCATACACATTTAGTGATATGATTCCCACCAAACCATGATTTTCCTACTGTTTTATAAAAAAAGATTACTTTCCACTTTTCAGTTGTAAAATGGATTCTTTAATAATGGGGATTGTACCACCTTATCTACTAATTTATGTTCTATTGGAACTAAATATGATACTTTTGAAATTCAACTAAGATACATTTTGGACCATTATTTGGCCACTCTTTTACCACTACTATTTGATTTGATCGTGACATATTCGGGGCCTTTCAACGCTATTATGACGGTTTAGTCAAAGTTGAACTCAAAAAATGGATTTACAGACTAAACTTACTTAGACACGGTCAGAATCCATGCATGAATTATCTATACATCTCTCCTGTACTAGATGGAGTAGAGAAATGATAGGAGATCTTGGATCGGAACTGGGTAAGTGTATATAGACATTCCTGAATCCCGTAAGGGCCTCTTCGTCTGTGAGAGATTGTACTATAGAAGAGAGCTGGTCATAGATTCTTCCTTTAGAAACTATTGAGCTAGCGGAGATGTATACTTATGGTACATTAGGTCACATGAATCGGTATGCTACTACGATTTTTCTTTGCATTCATTCATCCATATTCATTGCTTGACAACGATTTATTGTTTGGTGCATGTATTTATCAGTCTTTTTGTAACAACCCGAATCAGCGCCTAGCCATGATGTGGATCTCAAGACCCATGTGGACCGGAGACTACCCCCTGTACCAAACAAAGTAAACATAGTATTCCCAATGTCTAATGAATTTTGAACATATAACAAGATAGATTCAAGAATAAGTAATATATCTATGATCAATATCCAACCATCAGGCCGAAGCAACCGACCAAAACCAAAGTCAATAGTAATCTAACAAAGCCTTCGAAACAAGAATAAAGACTGAATATCCATAAAGTTTTGGGACATGCCTAATACTATGTGATGATACGCGTATTTACACGCCTAAAGCACCTTAATTTACCCATATTTTAGCTAAGTTTTGAGGACAAAATATATAATTCATGCACTTGTAGTCCTTTTTCCTGTAAGTGAGCTAACAAACGTGATTAGCCAGTTTTCAGGTGTAAACGATGAGGATTCCAGCACTTTATGGATAACTTGACGCCCAAGGAAGCTTCACGAAAGAAGGAAAGCAACGTTTGGACGCCTATGGACTGAAAGTGATGCATGGATAACTTGTCCCGGGAAAAAACAGCATTTCTAAAGACTTTGGGGATCAACAGTAACTTAGTAGGATTAGAATAAGGATGCAGTAACCTAATAGGATTAGGATAAGTACGCAGTAGCCTAGTAGGAATAGGATATGGGTGTTATAAATACCCTATGTTGCTGAAGTTTTTTTATTATCTCTCCCTATTCTTAATAATTCATTCAACTCATACAATTCACTCATTCATTAATTCAATTCTTTTTCTTTCAACTTCCGCTCCTAATTCACGTTACAATTGTTAACAGAGAAAAACGCTAACTCGTGGGAAACACCAAGAGGAAAAATGTCACCCTTGTTGTGACGCCACACTCCTCTCCAACGTGAGATCATTCTAGTTTTGATATGATGATGATGTTTATTGTGATCTTCGTTGCGCTCATGAGTAGCTAAACTTCTCTGTTAGGGTTATGGAAGCCTTATGAGATACTATCTGTTGCTATGAGTTTGTGAATTCTTGATACGTATGCTGCTTATATCATTACTCTCTTCATCTTAATTGAATTCTTGTGGTTGCAAACATATAGAATACGCCAGTATAGCATTAACTTGTTCGAAAGAAAAGTTGCATGTCTGGAAAAGAGAGAATGACAAGGAAATACGTCTACTAAACCCTGTTTAAAAGTTGGTGCCGTAACTGGATTAACCTCTTGGAGATTTCGTACCATTAGTATACGCTTTAAGCTCGAAAGAGTTAAAGTGATATAATCCTTGATGGTCGAAAGACGCTAGGATTTACCATAGAATACGAATCTCTATAAGCGCATGCATGTCTGAATTCCGCATAACTCATAACTAATAGATACGTAGAACTCATAAGGTGGACATAACCCTAACTTACAATTCTCATCGATTACAACCTACCAAGCATTCCGTTTTTACTTTGCTATTTTTATACTTTGATTTTATTACTTAACGTCACAATCCAATTCCACCCTTTTCGACTAACAGTCTAATAATAGTTTCATACTTAGTGACCGAGTATTCCCTGTGGGATTCGACACCCAACCCAGTTGGGTTCTATATTTGACGACGACCGCTTACACTCTTACGAGAGCTGTAGTTTGAGCGTTATCAAATTTTGGCGCCGTTGCCGGGGAATACGGATGTCAACTAAGCTTGTGATAGTTACTAGACCCTTTGGTCAAAGATTCTCGTACTTTACTTTTAGTTGTTGTTTTTGTTTTCTGCAGGTTTTGTTCAGTGCATGCCAAACACGCGAAGTTCAGGTCAACCGTTATTACCTATCAATCCTGAACCAAAACTTATTGGCAGAATGGATGCACAACATGACATTGACAGAAGGGCGGCTCAACAGGAGCAGGCTAGAATAGCTGCACTGGCAGCTGCTCAAGTGCAGCAACAGAATATTGATAACACAGGTCGGGCAACAAATCCTGATGATGAGGACCTGGGTGATAATGAGTTACTGAATCCTAGGCGTGCAGATGAAGTGGCATCACCCATGCAGAGGAGAGATCACCAAGCTAGACTGAGGCCTGATCGCCGAGCTATGCAGATTCCTTTTGATGATGATGATGACGATCTGGATGGAGCTGGTGCTACAGGAGCTATTATTCCTCCACCCTTGGCACCTGGAGCAAAGTTCAATATCACCAGCACCATGATTCAACTATTGCAGCTCAAGGGATTATTTGGTGGACTTGCAGGCGATAATCCGAATATGCATCTGATCAACTTCATCTCTACATGCAAGTCATTCGACAATCCAGGCGTTGGACAGAATGCAATTCGGCTGCACTTATTTCCATTGTCTCTATCTGGGGAGGCAACTCTATGGTTGAATGGGCTGACTCCTGATTCTATTACAAATTGGAGGCAATTGAAAGACGCTTTCCTAGAAAGATTCTTTCCGCCATCCAAGAGAGCATAATTGAGAGATGAAATCAGCAACTTCCGACAGCTTACAACTGAAGCTCTCCACGAAACATGGGAGAGATTCAAGAAGAAGCTTATGAGGTGCCCAAACCATCATATGACCAATGTCCACTTGATGGAGATATTATACAGACCTTGAATTCGGTAACTAAGCCAGTGGTTGATAATGCTGCAGGTGGGTCATTCTTGGACCTTACTTTTCTCGAGGCAAGTGATATGCTAGATCGTATGAAAAAGCAGAGTAGATCTTGGCATACCAGGGATTCTGAGGTAGCAAGCTCTACCGTATCTATTGGCATGACTGCAGAGCAGAGTCGTAGACAAGAGGAACGTGATCAAGATATGGCGCACATGAAAACACAGATGGATCTTCTGACCAAGCATTTATTATCAGGGAAGACCGAAAAAGTCAAAGAAGTTGCGTCAAAAGGAAGAGACGAATCCGATTCTGAAGAAGAAGCCAACTACTTGAACAATCAGGAGGGTTTCCGAGGCAATGCCCAAGGAAACCAAGGTCGGAACTATTATGATAAACAAGGATATAAGGACCTTGATCAAGGTAGTTGGAAGAACAAGACTGACAGGAGTGGTTTGTATATTCCTCCTGGAAATCGTGAGGCCGCGGCATCTGGCTCTGGAAAGATGTCAATGGAAGATATGATGGCGAAGCTATTGAAAGGAGTTGAGGCAACCAATACGGGAGTGAATGAGGTGAAGAACGACTTGTCTTCAATAAATCAATTGGTTGACTCGCATTCTACTGCAATAAAGCAACTAGAGCAGCAATTGAGTCAACTTTTAGCGGCATTAAATCCAAGAAAAGCTAGAACACTACCTAGCGACACAGTGCAAAATCCAAGGAATGATGGATCGTGTATGGCTATCACCACCCGAAGTGGTAAAGTGTTGGAAAATCCATCCAAAGGCAAGCAGGTTGTTGATGATATAGAAGATAATGAGATCATTGCAGAACCAAAAGATGCCGAAGCAGCTGATGAGGTTGTTCGTGACGTCACCTCTCAACGTACACAGCCTGAAAAGATCGCCAATCTGAAGCAAGATGAAAAGAAAGTCGTGGAGAAAACTATTCCCCTTCCACCACCACCTTTTCCTCAGAGATTGAAGAAGAAAGCTGATGATACCAGGTTCAATAAGTTTATGACTATGTTGAAGCAGCTAACTATTAATGTTCCTTTGGTCGAGGCGCTGGAACAAATGCCTGGGTATGCTAAATTCATGAAGGACCTGTTGACAAAGAAGCGTGCAGTAAGTTATGAGCCGGCAGATAATATTCATCATTGCAGTGCAATTGCCACAAGGTCCTTAGTACAGAAGAAGGCAGACCCTGGTGCTTTCACTATTCCTTGCACGGTTGGATCTATGAATTTTTCTAAGGCATTGTGTGATTTGGGAGATAGCATCAATTTGATGCCACTATTCGTCTACAGAAAGTTGGGGTTGGGCGACCCTACACCAACCAATATGCGACTCGTGATGGCAGATAGGTCGGTAAAATGACCTGTGGGTATCTTGAATGATGTGTTGGTGAAGGTGTCTACCTTCATTTTTCCTGTAGACTTTGTGATTTTGGATTTTTAGGTAGATTTGGAAGCTCCCATAATCTTGGGACGGTCCTTCCTCGCAACTGGAAGTGTGCTTATTGACATGAGAGATAATGAGCTTTTATTTTGAATAAATGACGAAGTGATTAGTTTTGATTTGTGCAAATCGATGAAGCAGCCAAGAGATATGGATGTGTTCTCTGTAGCTGATGTTCATTATGAAGATAAGAAAGTATTATCTGTAGAGAAACAGCTTACTGTTGAGCCATTGTCTGCTGCACTGCTGAATGTTGAGCATGAGGATGATGAAGACTATGAAGAAACTATGTGTGCTCTAACAGAAATAGGGTCCTATTCTCATACTCCTAAGCAGCCGGACCTTGATCTTAAGAATCAATCTGCACCAACAGTGAAGACTTCCATTGAAGAGCCACCAGTGCTAGAATCGAAAAAGCTCCCCAAATATCTAAGGTATGCGTTCTTGGGAAGTGGAAATACACTTCCAGTGAGTGTTACGGTTGCGGATAATCTAAGTGAACAGCACGTAGAGGCTCTCATCTCTGCTCTGAAGAGGCACAAGAGAGCTATGGGTTGGTCTATTGATGATATAATTGGTATCCCTCCTGGGATATGTACGCACAAGATTCATCTCAAAGATGATTGCATGCCTACAAGTAAGCATCAGCGTCGTCTGAATCCATTCAGAAAACGATGCCCCATCTATCTCGATGAAGTCTAAGTAATCGAGATAGCTATGTCGTGTCGCGACAATAAATCAAGCGCTTGATGGGAGGCAACCCATCGTTCTAATCGTTTTTGTTGTTTTTGAGTAAATGTAGGTGCAAGAGGTGTAAATGAGGAGATTGGTTTCAAATTTTGATTTGGAAGTATTGCATGTTAAAGGTGGTATGTTAGGAATGAAGAAGCAAAAGGCTATGGGTTAGGCATGGCCTATGTAAATCTAGGCCACGAACAAGGCATGGCCTATGCTATGGCCTAAGCTCTCGGATTCTCCAGTGCCATAGCATAGGCGCCGCCTATGCTCAACAATGCCATAGCATAGGCGCCGCCTATGCAAAAGCATTCTATCTCTGAATCTAGTATGCCATGGCATAGGCGCCGCCTATGCCTAACAATGCCATAGCATAGGCGACGCCTATTCCAAGCATAGGAAAAGCTTTAGGCGCCGCCTATGGTCACTTTTGGTCTCCAAATCCGATTACAAAAGGGTCAAAACCCGACCCAAGCTTGTCCTATAAATAGAACCTTAGTCTTAGAACAAAAATGCATTGCAAATTCAACCTAAGAGCCGCCTACCTCTCCAAAATCTCTCAAAAATTTTCCTTTTGCTCTTTTACTTTGCAAGAACATCTTTCGAGGCCAACAACCAAGTACAATGGCACCAAAAGCACGCCAAGGAAAAGACAAAGCAACCACCTCATAGAAAGGCCAGAAAAGGGGAAGAAAAGAGCAAGCTGAATCCTCATCGCTACAAATACCTCAACGCACTTTTGGATCAAGTGGGGTACAATTTGAGGAAACTCTGAGGATGACGACTCTGATGATGATTCCGACGCAGGGGGTATGACCCCAGACATAGAAGAGGAGTTCGACTAATCAGGTTTTCCGTATTTATTTTCCACTGAGGGCAGTGTGTCCCATCTAAGTGTGGGGTACTGGTATTCGTATGCTGTACTTCTTTGCCTACATTCGTAGATTTTTTTTTAGATTTTGATGCATGAAATTGTTCTGATAGGCGGCATGGTATTATGACAAGAGTTTGTGTTAGAATCATTACTGTTGAGACGTTTAGGCTCTAAGTGTGACTCACTGTGTGATAAGTGTGTGGTTTAATTCCTTCATCTGTCGGGTCAAGAGTCTATACTACTCCCAATAAAAGTTGACCATGTGCCTTGTGTGTGTGAGGTTATAGTATATTCTGTGTTTGTGGCTGATGCTAGAACTTACCTGGTGTGTGTGTGAAGCGAAATAAAGAATGTGAGTTTAGGAGATGATTTAGGCATTTTTTGGCAACCTGTGATTGTTTACCTTCGTTTTACCTACCCGTGGACATTATCCTAGTCAACCCCTTTGAGCCTTTAGCCTATTTTCTTTGACAACCTCATATGTAGCCTAATCCATTTTTTTTCAAGACCATAATTTGATCCAAATTCCTAATCTTTTTAAATTGTAAAGTCATGTGACAAAATAAGAGGAAATTGGGTGAGTGTGATGCCTTAGAATGTATTGGTGCTTGAATTTGTTATGAAAAAGAATTGCTATCATAGAGGTGTGTTATGAAAAGAAAAATGAAAAGAAAACTAAAAAAGTTAGTTATGTTTAAAATTGAAAAACAAAAGAGGTGAGAAGGGGTGGTAGAGTAAAAGAAAGTAAAAAGGTTATTTAAAAGAGAGTGTTAATGACATAATGTGATGTATTAAAGCGCTTAGGAACATAGTCACTATTTCTGGCCAAAATAGTCCTACCCGTCCCTTAGCCTACATTACAACCTGTAAAGACCTATTTGATCCTAAGCTTAGCATTCTGATATTAGTAGAGCATTACACTAAGGGCAAGCCTATGGTCATCAGTTGCAACATATGAATTCTTTGTGAGAGTGAGAGAAAGGATAATCTTATACCCATGTTCTGAAAAATGCAATACTTGTGAGTGAGTATGGGTAATATCTTATGTGAGACACACATGGTTGATGAGTTTTGGGTAGTCATGTATGATTCTTTGTGCCTTAACTTTTGAATACGAATTAACCATCATCACGAGTCTATGTTGGAGGTTGAATTGTTTCTAGAAGTGATTAGAAAACTACTCTTTGTTAATAATTGTCGTGCCTGTCTTGATGAATATTTTGTGCTGTTACTGTGAAACCCTAAGTAGATGTTTATATGGACATGATATATTGTTCGAGGACGAACAAAGCTTTAAGTGTGGGGTGTTGATGATAGGCGTATTTACACGCCTAAAGCACCTTAATTTACCCATATTTTAGCTAAGTTTTGAGGACAAAATATATAATTCATGCACTTGTAGTCCTTTTTCCTGTAAGTGAGCTAACAAACGTGATTAGCCAGTTTTCAGGTGTAAACGATGAAGATTCCAGCACTTTATGGATAACTTGATGCCCAAGGAAGCTTCACGAAAGAAGGAAAGCAGCGTTTGGACACCTATGGACTGAAAGTGATGCATGGATAACTTATCCCGGGCAAAAACAGCATTTTTAAAGACTTTGGGGATCAACAGTAACTTAGTAGGATTAGAATAAGGATGCAGTAACTTAATAGAATTAGGATAAGTACGCAGTAGCCTAGTAGGAATAGGATATGGGTGTTATAAATACCCTATGTTGCTGAAGTTTTTTTATTATCTCTCTCTATTCTTAATAATTCATTCATCTCATACAATTCACTCTTTCATTAATTCAATTCTTTTTTTTTCAACTTCCGCTCCTAATTCACGTTACAATTGTTAACAGAGAAAAACGCTAACTCGTGGGAAACACCAAGAGGAAAAACGTCACCCTTGTTGTGACGCCACACTCCTCTCCAACGTGAGATCATTCTAGTTTTGATATGATGATGATGTTTATTGTGATCTCCGTTGCGCTCATGAGTAGCTAAACTTCTCTGTTAGGGTTATGGAAGCCTTATGAGATACTATCTGTTGCTATGAGTTTGTGAATTCTTGATATGTATGCTGCTTATATCATTACTCTCTTCATCTTAATTGAATTCTTGTGGTTGCAAACATATAGAATACGCCAGTATAGCATTAACTTGTTCGAAAGAAAAGTTACATGTCTGGAAAAGAGAGAATGACAAGGAAATAGGTCTACTAAACCCTGTTTAAAAGTTAGTGCCGTAACTGGATTAACCTCTTGGAGAATTCGTACCATTAGTATACGCTTTAAGCTCGAAAGAGTTAAAGTGATATAATCCTTGATGGTCGAAAGACACTAGGATTTACCATAGAATACGAATCTCTATAAGCGCATGCATGTCTGAATTCCGCATAACTCATAGCTAATAGATACGTAGAACTCATAAGGTGGACATAACCCTAACTTACAATTCTCATCGATTACAACCTACCAAGCATTCCGTTTTTACTTTGCTATTTTTATACTTTGATTTTATTACTTAACGTCACAATCCAATTCCCCCCTTTTCGACTAACAGTCTAATAATAGTTGCATACTTAGTGACCGAGTATTCCCTGTGGGATTCAACACCCAACCCAGTTGGATTCTATATTTGACGACGAACGCTTACACTCTTACGAGAGCTGTAGTTTGAGCGTTATCACTATGGACAAAAACAAGACAAAAACAAACTAAAACATAAGAAACCAAAACATGAATGTAGTCTTCTAATGTAGAAAAGCTCACCACATCAAAGTCTACTCACTAACTGATCCCGAATCCTAATCACTAAGTAGAAGAAGTAGATGTCTGTCCAGTTCTTGCATTGCATAGCGGTACTATGTACAAAGACAGTTAGCGGTTGGATCACTAGCACATAACTCAGGATATGGAATAACATAAAACCATGATCAACAGTTCAAATATCATTCAAGATTCCATGCACATCATCCAAAACATTTACATATATACATATATATCACATTCTGTGATAAGGAACAAGGCTTCAAATGCAATTTAAAACCTTAGTCTGGATTGTGTAGCTCAACCTTCATAACAAATGTGCCCACTAGCTATATGGGAGAAGCTGTCCCCCAGAAGGTAGGGCCCCTGTAGGTATGGCCCCACGAACCAGATTGTATACATATGAAATAGGGGACTCGAACCACCCGACATATCATGGTGACATAAGCACGAATTCATGTAGTATAATGTGGGATCTCGAACCTCCCAACTATCTGACAATAATAATAAGAGGGAATCAAACCACCCATTAATATAGACCCCCGCATTAACAACTGTGATTTCCAGTATTGGTCTCTCGGACCTTCAATTTCATGACTCAGCTACACAAACATCTTTAAAGCCTAATTAAAACAATTATCACTCACTTCCATTCATTGAACCACAATACACATTTAGGCCTACATTGATGGTATCAACATACCAACTACACTTGCAATGTAACATCAACATGCCAAAATAATTTCATTACTTAGGGAATTCACAACCCCTCTTGGTTCATTTACACATTAACATGGGAAATTATACAAACCCATAAGGTTAAATTAAAAATCATTCTGCAATAGTTCAATTCCTACATTTCTTATAATTAACTACAAGTTTCATAATACGGCGTTAGGGTCATAAATACATCAAAATCACATGTTTGGGTATTTCACAATCCCTTAACTTATTCACCATAATCATGCACCTAGATGTTCAAAACCATAGTTAAAACATGATTAATGCATAATCAAACCACGGGAAATAATTAATTAATCATTTACGTCAAAATCCTAAGTCATGTCAAAACCTTTACTTTTAATTACATAAATAACCATGTAATTTCATGCAATATAGATATTAAGTTTAAGGGTAGAATCACATGCTTGAAATATAAAATTTAATAGAGAGAATTTAACCTTTAAGACCTTGGATAATTTACCATTTGAAAACCCTAAGTATGGAGGCTTGAGTGAATGACAAAATCTTTGGAAGTGTTGAGTACTTTATGAATGAGGAATAACCCCTCTAAAAAGCCTTATAAATATGGGTTGTTATTTGGGTTACAGGGTAATTTTCCAAAAAGCCCTTTAATTAAAAACTAAAACTTAGTAGCGGTTATTACAAGTCACCATATGAATCTTAATGGCTCATTATGACTCCTCACCATGATTCGTAGCCAAGGAAGTCTCAAGGTTCCCATACACTATTGACCTTATGACTCAATGATACAAATCGTTATGGGACCTTATGATTTGTAGGGTCAATTTGTAGTAAACATAAAACCCATTTAGGGTATACGCTTAACACGATATTATTTTCACCCAATGACTCATAACAAGTCCTTAAGGCTCATAGTGAGCCACTCGTACTCAGGGCAGAAGCTAGCCACATAATTACTAATTTTGGTTATGACTCATCCCAATGACATTTCAGGACACATTACAACTCGTAGACCAAGTCGTAATCAGGGTAGTGAGTACAAAATTCTAGGAATTTCCAAGGACCAAAATGTAGGGAATTACATACTCCCCTCCTTAGGATCATTTGTCCTTAATTGATAGGACAAGGCATTTGCATGCACATTTACCACTCAAACACAAGCACTCCTACATTTAAGAAAAAGGACAAAAATACAAAGGAATTTACAATTCTTTTTAAAAAATAGAGAAAATGAAATGTTGAGGAATATAAATACCTCAAGCACGATTGTATGAATCGAGGAACAATAATAGGTACTTGGACTTCAAGTACTCCTCGACTTCCCACATAGCTTACTCAAAGTTATGGTTCCTTCAAAGTACTTTTATCGAAGCCACATCCTTAGTCCGCAATAGACTGACTTTCCAATCCAAGATTTTTAGCAGAACTTCCTCATAAGATAAGGAGTTTGAAATGCCCTACTATCCAAAGTAAAAACCTTCGATAGGTTACGAACACGCTTTCTCAACCTCTAAAAATGCAACACCAGGTTAATGGAGCTCAAACTTGATAGAAAGTTTAGTTCTCATGATACATTACCAATACTTTTAAAACCTAAATACAGGCCAACACAACAAGGGATAAGTTTTCCCTTCTCCCAAAATGCATTACTTCCTTCACGGGAGAAACATTTAGGAACAACCAGCCTCCAACATCAGATTCCAATTCCCTTCACCACACATTCACGTAGGACTTTTGGCGACTTTAGGTGTCCTTAGGTCTATCCCAAATCATCTTCAACTTCTCCATGGCTTGGTGAACAAATCAAGGCCAAACAAATTCTTTTCACCAACCTCAAACCACCCAATAGGAGACCTATACCTCCTACCATACAAGCCCTCAAATGGATCCATACCAATGCTAAAGTGATAATTGTTGTTATAAGAACACTCAATGAGATAAAAATGGTCAACACAACTACCACCATAGTAAAATACACAATCCCAAAGAATATTTTCCAAAACCTAAATTGTCCTTTCCGCTTGCCCATCCATTTGCGGATGGAAAGGATGGAAAGCGGTGCTAAGTGTTGCCTTAGTCACCAAACCCTTTTAAAACAACCTCCAAAAATTAGATGATAATTGAGTACCATGATCTGAAATGATAGAGACTGGAGCACCATGCAACTACACGATCTCACCACTGACAACTTAGCATAATCCTCAAAAGAGAAATTATTCGTCACTAGAAAAAAGTGAACATACCTAGTCATCCAATCCACGATGACCCAAATTGAATCAAATTACTGGAGAGACCGCGAAAGGCTGATAACAAAGTCCATATTAATTATCTTCTATTTCAACACCAGCAGCTGAATCTCTTTGGGTAACCCACCTGACATTAATCTTTCCACCTTCACTTGCTGATAGACTATGCACTTTTCCATAAAATTGGCCCCAACCCACTTCATATTATTCAAGAGAAAATCTCATTATGATTATGATAAATTTTTGTCAAACTTGGATGAATAGTATAGCGCGACTCATGAGCTTCAGCCAATATTCATTCTCGTAATCCAACAACTTTGGGAACACATAGCATACCTTGGTACCTCGAGATACCATCACCACCAATCTTAAAAGGCATCACTTTCCACCTACCAACATCATTATTGATTTGAATTTACATGGGATCCAACATATTCTACATTTTAACTCAGCTCCAATAGATGATTTTGCCACTTCCTGAATAATCACGCCACCATCCTCCTAACCCAAGAGACAAACTCTGAGATTAACCAAACAGTGGATATACTTAACTAAATCTAATTTTTCCTAAACCATATGAGATATGTTTCCCATAGATAACCTGCATCAACAACAACGTTACCTTTACCTAGATGATAGTGGAGACTCATATCATAGTCCTTGAGTAGCTCAAGACACCTCCTTTCCCTGAGATTTATCTCTTTCAATGTGAATACATATTATAGGCTATTATGATCATAATATATATCAACATGAACTACATATAAATAGTGAATCTTCAATACAAACACCACAACTAATAACTCCAAATGTGCATATCTGATGCATAAGTACATGGCTAAACTAATTCATGAATCCATGACTGTATATGCAACAGTAATGGATACCAAGTTTATAACAATAACTGGACTTGGAATTGAGTAAAGATAAGAAAGACTATCACCTTAAGCTTAGAATATTGATAAACCTGAGATCATTTACTGAACATGTATAAACGGGAATATGAGAACATGAATGAATCTGAAACATGATATATGAACTGAACTAATTCTTTAATACATGTATTGCAATGGAATTGTTAAACGGCTGAGATTGGAACAAGAGATTCAACTTATGAGTATCCATTACTTCAAACTAGATCTTATTGTGTGAAGAGAAACAAAATGGTTTAGGATGTGAAAGCTCGGGGGGTTATAGTGCATCTCCCCCTTGGGATATTATGTCCCTCAAAGAATGCTAACTTGGCTAAGATACTAAGGAAAAGCTAAGATGATGCATGGGGAACCTACGAACTGAATCGTGACTAAATATTTGGTATGTGAAACTGAAGCATGGCACATGAACTGGGATAAACTCATAACTACCTGGTTGTGCCATTTTAGGGTAGTCATATTCATGATACTTCAGACAGTATGACTAGAGGGAAAGGTGGGATACCATACCATATGAACTTGTCATCCTGACTGCTAAACCGAAGTACTAGCTTTACGAACTAACACATGCTGAAAACTTATACTCGACTGGAGCATTTCCTTAACACTCTTTCTATAGAGTTCTAGCGACTTTAGAGATCAAGGGATCTTGGCATGGGCTGAATAAAATATCTAACTAAAAATCGTAACATGGCTAAAATTCTATAACATGAGGCAAGGCCTACGAAACATAATCTAAACTAGAGTTACTAAGCCTTATGCACTGCAACTAATAATTTTCAAGATTAGACATATCCCTTGAATACTCTGTCAACTATAGTCTTCACTTTAGTTTTACACTTCACTAGAAACTACTGAAAATATTCATATGGGCATTGAGCACGAATGCATAAACCTACTAACTTATCTGGCTATTTGAGTGGATGATAGAATAATACTGGTCATGTAAGATTGAAATGTACTTAGTCTAGACTGAAACGATAGAGTATTATGCATATGGGGTAAGGATTGACTGAGAAACATGAGATACTGAGAATGAATGCATGTAAATTATATTATTTGTGAATGTTGGACCAAGCGTATAAAATGATTCTAATAACTAACTAACTGATAACTATACGCTATGGTCAAGTGAACCTGAGACTAAACTGAGCTTTGAACTAAATGTTGAACTGAGACAATGACTGAGTTCTAATAACTACATGATGGAGGCTGACATAAATCAAGGATCTGAATAGACACTCACACTCTGCATTCTCTCAACTTCTCATCTCATAAAAAAATTTGATTTCTCATCCCTCCGTTAACTAAATACAACTTTATGCTAGCCATTTACGTGCACACTAACTGATATTTAAGCCTATCTTTATAACTAAAGCTTAATGTAAAATAAGCATGTAACAATCTTTTCTTAACATAAAATATTTACTCTCTCCCTTCTAAGTAACTACTCATCACTACATTATTTCATAAGAAGAGTTCACTAAAGGTTAAAACATGAGGACCTATAACATGAATGACACGATACAAAATTTGACACGTAACTGAGGCTTGAGATCGAACATCAACATCCTCGATTTTATCAAGAGATCTATATTGAGGATATACATGGCATAAATCTTAAGTTAGTTGATCTTTAGGAGTGTGGAAGGATTCATGCAAAATGATCATACTATAAAGCATGAGTACATTATTCATGAGCTGCATGACCTAAGTTTGGAGTTTCTGTATTCATGGAACATGATTCGTAATACTGAGTGAACTGGAACTACAAGTATACATGATTTTCAATAATGTGCGTGAATAGGAGCTATGATCATAGAGCTGACATATACTGCATGAGTCGATATCGTGATAGCTAAAGTGAAAAACTTTGTACTTAGGTAAGGAAGAGTTGGGTATTAACCTTTCCTACTGCTTTTCTACGCATACTGACATTACTACTAAAATCTGAAAGTCTGAATTGGTAACTTGTTCTGCCATCTCCTATTAGCTTAAAGTCGTTATTCTAAGTATGTGAACCTCTTAATAAATTCTAAATCGAACTGAAACCACTCCACTTTAGAGCCCGAGATACAATAATACTCATAAACTCTAAACCCATCCTGAAGGACTACACCTGATAATGTAAGGTCCGCCGCTAGTACTTCCTTTTGACACAAAATTCTTATCTTTCTATTGCCCCCAACAATCATCATTTAGCAACCTCAACACTGACTAGCTTAGAATTCTCAACTCTTCTTTATACCAGCTCAATCTTAAAGTTCAAGCTTAAATAATCAGAAATTAAGGTACTACCTCTTCATCCAAGGACTGGTTCATCAAGAAACTAAAACCGAACGACTCTAATTATTGAAATTAACTGAGGGAAATTTTCTAGAACAATGAAACTAAGAAATTTATATATTCTCGTCTGGCTATGATAGACTGACCCACTGGGTATCGACCGAGAATGGTTCTATTAAGACTTTTGGTTTGACTTAAAGTTGACTGTTATGCACGGAGTTATAAAGAAATAGAAAAGCTCCTGGATCTAATAAGGCATGAACATGTAAATAGAAGATCTATAATGTACCAGTGACTATGTCAGGAGAACTTTCCTGATCTTGTCTAGACTGAAGGGAATAAAGCCTGTTTCAGCGTTGCCCATTTGTGGTACTGGAAGTGGCACCCTGCTGGTTCGGGCGACTGGCCTGAGCTAAAGAATGGTTGGACTGACCCTATTTGTGAAAATCTTTTCCCCTCTAAGACATTACTCAAAACTCCCTCATCCTGTGGCGTTGCTTACCACATCTGAAACATATGTCACTGCTATGTCTACACTTACCTTGATGGTTTCTACCATATTTCTAGCAAAGTGGGTGGGTACAACCTCTTTTCATGCTACCCTAAGACTTAGAATCTAGTGCACTATCTCGATTGACATTTCTAAACTTTGGCACTGAAGAAATAGCTACAGAAGGATTTAGGGCTTAGAATTTCTAATGGAACTGTAAACGTTTACCACCCTCTAACCTTGGACTAAAACCACTTGTTCTAACTCTATTATTATTTTTATCTTTTTTCCCATGCTTGTCCCCTTGCTCTTCTAAGTACGAACCCCAAACCTAGATAGGACATCAGCTTGTAGATTGTTCTGAGCAACTATTGGATAAGCTAAGGTAGTGAAAGTAGTTCTTAATTCAGCGTGGGAGACATGATCATCCAGCAGATCTTCCTAAATGGGATGAGCTGAAGAGTGATTTCTAGTTCTTCTTCAGTTAGTCTTTTTTGGAGGCATGTTCTGTAACCGTAAGGAAAAAAATGATTAGATTGAAGTATAACTTGAGCTTATGCTCACTCTCACGATGTGAAAACTGAAAGAAGGGAAACTTTTCCTAAAACATCTTATAGCCTCCTGTCCATAAGTGTGGCGCGCTACACACCTATGTATAAAATTCTATGCGATGCAGTTTTCATACTCCTAAGACTCTGTTGAACCTTAGGTTCTAATACCAAGTTTGTACTTCCTTGAGAGTACACCTTGGATACCACACGGTGCTTCCAACCCCGAAGGACCACAAGCTAACCCATGACTGATATCTGCTGTGAGCACTGAATAGTAATACTAAAATAAAAGCACATCCTCGATAGTTGAGGACTCACTACTAAATTTACAACTGTTGAATGTATCTACCTAAGTGCGGTACAAAACCTGAGTGTCCGAACCTATGATTTGAGACATCATAGTGCAAAGAAAGAGTATGCATCAATATGTAGAATGTACTGGTATGCTAGATGAGTTAAGGTTTAATGCAAGGGTTCATATGTATGAATATTAACTGACTGAATAATATAGAGTAACTAAATTTGAGAGTACATGGATAATCGAAACTACTGTAAATACAAAGTATGTAATATTATACATATATGTATTCTATAACTGAGCTTTTTTTAAGTTAAGTACAAAGTTCTGATAACTGAGTAACTGATATCTAAAGTTACTGATAATTGAATTAGTAATACAGATTAACTGTGTCTGACAGTCCTGATTTTGTAGAACTGAACTGAATTCTAATCTGAGACTGTGAGAGGTAATCATCTTACCGACAAGCCCCAAATCTAAGCAGATAGGGGTCAAACCTGTGATCCCAGTTGGAAGGGTGCAAATACCATGCCTCAGGTACTAACAATGGGAAACTAGGATGTCAAGCCTAACTGAAGGGTTAAATGTGGGCGGAGCTAAGCATAATCTAATGGGTGACCCTTGGGAGGTAGGTAATCCTAGTTTAATGGGTGACTCCTCATCCTGCACGAGCTATGCAGTTCTGGAGTACAAGGGCGGCTACTAAAGAGTTTGTCTCTCTGATGGGGAAGCCATCATCCCTACACTCTCTCGGTTCTAAATCTTACTCCCAACTGAAAGACATTGTACTGAGTATACAAAATTGGACTAGACTGATACTGAGTTTTTTGAGTTTTCATGAGTTCTGTTACTGACTGAGTTCTAGTAAGTTCTATAGCTGACTAAATTCTACTGATGTTGAGATGACTAATACTAATACTATTCTATAACTGACACTGGCTCTAGGTAAACAACTATATTTTCAGGTATTAATTAACCCCAGAACTCGATAGCATAAAAAGAAATACGTAACATAATCATAAAGGACTAACAATACTTTCTTGGTAACAATGCATTCATTTAGACATTTTGTCAAACACTTGATATACATGAACTTTTGCATGAATTGGATCACATAATAACATGTCATGCTTTAACTAGTCAATTTACATAAGCATTTCATCAAACACTTGTAGGGCATGAGCTTGTACCTGAATGGGACCACATAATAACATGTCATGATTCCACTATTTACTTCACATAGGCAATTTAGCAAACACTTAGCGAGCATGGATTATTTACATGATAATGGCAAACACATGAACATCATGATAAATTAATAAATTTGTAAATTCAAGGGTTTATCAAGATAATCACATATTTATCACACATGTTATTCAATTTTCATGAAATTTGTAATGAAATCAAGGATTGAAACCCAACTAATATCATGAACACGAATTAAATCTAATTCAATTATAAAAATCATAAATGTGAGTTCTTATATGTTTAAAAAGGGTTCTTGGACTTCATAGGTGAAAGACACCTATGAATGAACACCTAACATAATTGAGAAGAAGAGTTCTTGGAGGTTTTTGAAGGATTCCTTGCGGATTGACATTGATTCTTGAAGCTAGGATTTTTGCCTCTTGAGAGAGATTGTTTTAAATCTTGATAAAAGTGAGTGAATAATAAGATATTAGGTTATTCTGGGTATAAATCCCGTGTTTAGGCTGATTAGGGGTTTTGAGAATTGACTAAACAACCCTTAAAATTAAATAACATAATCTAGAAATCCCAATTTTTACCCTAACGCAATGCGGTACAATCGCGCTGGCTCACTGGAAAATAGATAACTGGGAATTGGGCTGGTAGTACGATGTAGCGCCATTGCGGTGCCTCACTATATGCAAAATTCGGCCTTGGAACGATGCGCCATTATCGTAGAGAAATACTATAAAAGTGATAATTAGGAAATTGGATGGTGGCACGACGTGGTGGTATCGCGTTGGTTCACTAGAAAGTGGCAATTGCCATTTGGACTACCTCCACAATGTGCTGAAGTACAAAGTGGCACATTGTTTCAAAAAAATGGCTCGAACTCTTCGGCCGAGAATTAGATTTGGGCAAATTTTATATCTTGGAAAGCTGACGGAATTTCCTATGCATTAGTGAGCTCTAAACTAGAAAATACGGAGTATTTCACAAATTTTACATTGGATAACTCATGTACTTAGAGTTAATTTAAGATAGAGAAATACGGGGTATTACATCCACCTACTCCAGGAGTTTTAGACTAGTTCTAGGGTCACTGCTTTTTATCCTTGATAGAGCTCTATCAATTCCCTCTATTTCTCCTTAGGAACCTTTATTTTATATGTCCAATGCTGAGTTTTTCCAGTCAATTCACTTACTTACTCAGTTAGTGGCATTTAAAAATGAGAGGGTTGCTTCTATTACTCCATTCTCCGAGGCCACTAAAGTTGGCCAATTCAGTTGATTTAGTTCTCCTACTTTCACTAAATCAAAATATAAGAAAGATAATAATAGTTTCATTAATGAGATGGAAAATATTTTACATGTGATTCAAGACATTAAAATAGAGGGTGTGGAGTTTACCTCAGAAAAGTTTAAAGATGTGTTGCATTAGTGGTACGAGGAATGGGACCGGTCTAGGGGCGATGATTCAAAGTAAGTTCTACAAGATAATTTCTCTAGTGCTTTTCTTGATCTATTCTTTCCTCTCAAGTGGACAGTGATGAAGGCTGAGTAACTTGTGAACTTAAAGCATGGCAGGATTTCAGTCAAGAAGTATTCCTTGAAATTTCATAAGTTATCCTGTTATGATCCTGAGTTAGAGTCTAGCGTGAAGGTTAGAATGAGAAAGTTTTGCTTTTGGGTTGTTCTTAGACTTGATTATAGAGAGTCAAACTCCCTTTTTATAGAAGGAAATAAATATTTCTTTGCTTGTGGTTTAATGAAACAAGTTGAAGAAGAGAAAAAAAAGTAGGCTATATTTAGGGAGAGGTAGAGTAAGAAGTTTTGTTACTTGGATCAGGGCTGAGGCCAACAGAAAGTGATAGATATGAAGGAAAATGGTCTAACAAGTAGTGGGAAAATTTTGGTTCCTACTGTATGGCTAGTGTTCCCTACCTAAAAAAATCGGGTGATCGCATATTCAGAGTGGTGATGGTCTTAAGGCATAGGGTGCAAAGTCCATGGTTAGTGGGGCTCAATCGGCTCCATCAAATCCCCCTTATAGATTTTGTGATCAGGTGCATTGTGGTATTTCTGAAGAAGGGTGGAACAAGTGCTTTAAATATGGGCATATTGTTGATATGCAGAAATATTGTACTTCTAGCATTGTTTCTAAGGAAAATAAGTTTTTAGTTGCTAGCGCATCACTCTTATAACAAATGGTGTTTATTCTGCTTCTTTCTACGGCATTAGTCATAACCGTTTATATCTCTTACTACCCGTCAAGAGTTTGAGGCATCCCTTAATGTTGTTACTAGTATCTTGAAACTCATTTCCTATGATGTATCTTATATACATGATCCAGGGTCCATTGTCTATTATGTGACCCTTTTGAGGACGTGTATTTTTGATTCGGTCCTAATTGTATTTGGAGCCCCTTTTTCTATTTTTACCCCAGTAGGTGACTCTATGGTTGCTAGAAGAGGGTATAGAGATGGAGTGTTGTTTCTTGGTAATATAGAAAATCTTGTAAATCTGATAGAGTTAGACATGGTTGATTCTACGTCATATTAGGAATGGATTAGTTGTATTTGTGCTATGCTTTCTTTGACTATCAGGCTCGAAATGTCATTTTTAAAATCCTAAATAAGCCAACTATTGACTGGGAGAGAAGTGACCTAGTGCCTAGGGGATTTTTCATTTCGTATCGTATGGCCAAAAAATTGGTTTTTAAAATGTGTGCCTTCCTAATTTAGTGCATGTTAATGATTCTAGATCAGAAGGTCCTTCTTGGAAAACTATCCCAGTGGTCTGTGAATATTTTTATGTGTTCCCTGATGATCTTCCTGGTATTCCTCCTGATACGAAAATTGATTTTGTGATTGATCTTCTTTTGGACACTTGTCCTATTTCTATTCCTCCAACAAAATGGCTACGGATATCTTTACAAAGAGCAATTGAAGGATGTTTTTGACAAAGGTTTTATCCGCCCAAATATGTCTCTATGGGGTGCAACTATTTGTTTTATGCTTAAAAGGTTTGGTTCCCTTTGAATGTGTATTGATTACTGAAAATTGAATAAAGTGTGAATAAAGAATATGTGTCTCCTTTTAAGGTTCGATAATCTCTTCAATCAACTTCAGGGTGCTAAGTTCTTTTCTAAAATTGATCTTCATTCTAGGTACTATTAGTTGTATATTAAGGATGCAAATATCCCTAAGACAACCATCTGAACTCAGTATGGTTAATTTATGTTTTTGTGATGTCCTTTGTTTTGACTAATGCCCCAATGGTATTTATGGATCTCTTAAATTGACTTTTCTGTTAGTTCTTAGAGCCGTTCATGATTGTCTTTATTGGCTATATCTTCGAGTACTTCAAGAGTGAGGTAGATCATGTTTATCATCAACACCTTGTGTTACAGTCCCTAAAAATTAGCATTTGTATGCTAAGTTCTCTAATTATGAGTTCTAGTTGTGTAGTGTGGATTATTTGAGTCATCTTATTTCTAGTGAAGGGATCATGGTAAATCCACAAAAGGTTTTGGTGGTTACAAAAGTTCACTATACCCAATACTCCAATCGACACTCGGTGTTATTTTAGTTTAGATGGTTATTATAGAAGGTTTGTAGAAAGCTTCTATTAGATTATTTCTCTATTGACTAAGTTGACTCAGAAAAAGGTGAAGTTATTGTGATGTAATGTTTGTGAGGGTAGTTTTGAGTAGCTAAAGGATAAGTTGACTTCAGCTCCAGTCTTGACTCTACTTGAAAGCACTGGTGGTTTTGTCGAATATTGTGATGCGTCCCGTGTGGAATTGGGTTTTATGTTGATGCAACATTACATTGTGGTTGCATATGCTTTATGGTATTTGAAGGTTCATTAAAATAATTAAAGTATGTTGTGATGTTATTCCGATGCAAGCGTGCTATTTGCTACTTGGTAGACCATGGCAATATGACAAATCTACCAAGCATGATGGAAGGTTGAACACTTACTCTCATGTGCATGGTGAAAAGAAATACGTAACATAATCATAAATGCCTAACAATACTTGCTTGGTAACAATGCATTCATTTAGACATTTTGTCAAACACTTGATATACATGAACTTTTGCATGAATTGGATCACATAATAACATGTCATGCTTTAACTAGTCAATTTACATAAGCATTTCATCAATCACTTGTAGGGCATGAGCTTGTACCTGAATGGGACCACATAATAACATGTCATGATTCCACTATTTACTTCACATAGGCAATTTAGCAAACACTTAGCGAGCATGGATTATTTACATGATAATGGCAAACACATGAACATCATGATAAATTAATAAATTTGTAAATTCAAGGGTTTATCAAGATAATCACATATTTATCACACATGTTATTCAATTTTCATGAAATTTGTAATGAAATCAAGGATTGAAACCCAACTAATATCATGAACATGAATTATTCAATTATAAAAATCATAAATGTGAGTTCTTATATGTTTAAAAAGGGTTCTTGGACTTCATGGGTGAAAGACACCTATGAATGAACACCTAACATAATTGAGAAGAAGAGTTCTTGGAGGTTTTTGAAGGATTCCTTGCGGATTGACCTTGATTCTTGAAGCTAGGATTTTTGCCTCTTGAGAGAGATTGTTTTAAATCTTGATAAAAGTGAGTGAATAATAAGATATTAGGTTATTCTGGGTATAAATCCCGTGTTTAGGCTGATTAGGGGTTTTGAGAATTGACTAAACAACCCTTAAAATTAAATAACATAATCTGGAAATCCCAATTTTTACCCTAACGCAATGTGGTACAATCGCGCTGGCTCACTGGAAAATAGATAACTGGGAATTGGGCTGGTAGTACGATGTAGCGCCATTGCGGTGCCTCACTATATGCAAAATTCGGCCTTGGAACGATGCGCCATTATCGTAGAGATATACTATAAAAGTGATAATTAGGAAATTAGATGGTGGCACGACGCGGTGGTATCGCGTTGGTTCACTAGAAAGTGGCAATTGCCATTTGGACTACCTACGCAATGCGCTGAAGTACAAAGTGGCACATTGTTTCAAAAAAATGGCTCGAACTCTTCGGCCGAGAATCAGATTTGGGCAAATTTTATATCTTGGAAAGCTGACGGAATTTCCTATGCATTAGTGAGCTCTAAACTAGAAAATACGGAGTATTTCACAAATTTTACATTGGATAACTCATGTACTTAGAGTTAATTTAAGATAGGGAAATACGGGGTATTACATCCACCTACTCCAGGAGTTTTAGACTAGTTCTAGGGTCACTGCTTTTTATCCTTGATGGAGCTCTATCATTTCCCTCTATTTCTCCTTAGGAACCTTTATTTTATATGTCCAATGCTGAGTTTTTCTAGTCAATTCACTTACTTACTCAGTTAGTGGCATTTAAAAATGAGAGGGTTGCTTCTATTACTCCATTCTCCGAGGCCACTAAAGTTGGCCAATTCAGGAGATTGAGTTCTCCTACTTTCACTAAATCAAAATATAAGAAAGATAATAATAGTTTCATTAATGAGATGGAAAATATTTTACATGTGATTCAAGACATTAAAATAGAGGGTGTGGAGTTTACCTCAGAAAAGTTTAAAGATGTGTTGCATTAGTGGTACGAGGAATGGGACCGGTCTAGGGGCGATGATTCTAAGTAAGTTCTACAAGATAATTTCTCTAGTGCTTTTCTTGATCTATTCTTTCCTCTCAAGTGGACAGTGATGAAGGCTGAGGAACTTGTGAACTTAAAGCATGGCAGGATTTCAGTCAAGAAGTATTCCTTGAAATTTCATAAGTTATCCTGTTATGATCCTGAGTTAGAGTCTAGCGTGAAGGTTAGAATGAGAAAGTTTTGCTTTTGGGTTGTTCTAAGACTTGATTATAGAGAGTCAAACTCCCTTTTTATACAAGGAAATAAATATTTCTTTGCTTGTGGTTTAATGAAACAAGTTGAAGAAGAGAAAAAAAAGTAGGCTATATTTAGGGAGAGGTAGAGTAAGAAGTTTTGTTACTTGGATCAGGGCTGAGGCCAGCAGAAAGTGATAGATATGAAGGAAAATGGTCTAACAAGTAGTGGGCAAATTTTGTTTCCTACTGTATGGCTAGTGTTCCCTACCTAAAAAAAATCGGGTGATCGCATATTCAGAGTGGTGATGGTCTTAAGGCATAGGGTGCAAAGTCCATGGTTAGTGGGGCTCAGTCGGCTCCATCAAATCCCCCTTATAGATTTTGTGATCAGGTGCATTGTGGTATTTCTGAAGAAGGGTGGAACAAGTGCTTTAAATATGGGCATATTGTTGATATGCAGAAATATTGTACTTCTAGCATTGTTTCTAAAGAAAATAAGTTTTTAGTTTCTAGCGCATCACTCTTATAACAAATGGTGTTTATTCTGCTTCTTTCTACGGCATTAGTCATAACCGTTTATATCTCTTACTACCCGTCAAGAGTTTGAGGCATCCCTTAATGTTGTTACTAGTATCTTGAAACTCATTTCCTATGATGTATCTTATATACATGATCCAGGGTCCATTGTCTATTATGTGACCCTTTTGAGGACGTGTATTTTGGATTCGGTCCTAATTGTATTTGGAGCCCCTTTTTCTATTTTTACCCCAGTAGGTGACTCTATGGTTGCTAGAAGAGGGTATAGAGATGGAGTGTTGTTTCTTGGTAATAAAGAAAATCTTGTAAATCTGATAGAGTTAGACATGGTTGATTCTACGTCATATTAGGAATGGATTAGTTGTATTCGTGCTATGCTTTCTTTGACTATCAGGCTAGAAATGTCATTTTTAAAATCCTAAATAAGCCAACTATTGACTGGGAGAGAAGTGACCTAGTGCCTAGGGGATTGTTCATTTCGTATCGTATGGCCAAAAAATTGGTTTCTAAAATGTGTGCCTTCCTAATTTAGTGCATGTTAATGATTCTAGATCAGAAGGTCCTTCTTGGAAAACTATCCCAGTGGTCTATGAATATTTTTAGGTGTTCCCTGATGATCTTCCTGGTATTCCTCCTGATACGGAAATTGATTTTGTGATTGATCTTCTTTTGGACACTTGTCCTATTTCTATTCCTCCAACAAAATGGCTACGGATATCTTTACAAAGAGCAATTGAAGGATGTTTTTGACAAAGGTTTTATCCGCCCAAATATGTCTCTATGGGGTGCAACTATTTGTTTTATGCTTAAAAGGTTTGGTTCCCTTTGAATGTGTATTGATTACTGAAAATTGAATAAAGTGTGAATAAAGAATATGTGTCTCCTTTTAAGGTTCGATAATCTCTTCAATCAACTTCAGGGTGCTAAGTTCTTTTCTAAAATTGATCTTCATTCTAGGTACTATTAGTTGTATATTAAGGATGCAAATATCCCTAAGACAACCATCTGAACTCAGCATGGTTAATTTATGTTTTTGTGATGTCCTTTGTTTTGACTAATGCCCCAATGGTATTTATGGATCTCTTAAATTGACTTTTCTGTCAGTTCTTAGAGCTGTTCATGATTGTCTTTATTGGCTATATCTTCGAGTACTTCAAGAGTGAGGTAGATCATGTTTATCATCAACACCTTGTGTTACAGTCCCTAAAAATTAGCATTTGTATGCTAAGTTCTCTAATTATGAGTTCTAGTTGTATAATGTGGATTATTTGAGTCATCTTATTTCTAGTGAAGGGATCTTGGTAAATCCACAAAAGGTTTTGGTGGTTACAAAAGTGCCCTATACCCATGACTCCAATCGACACTCGGTGTTATTTTAGTTTAGATGGTTATTATAGAAGGTTTGTAGAAAGCTTCTATTAGATTATTTCTCTATTGACTAAGTTGACTCAGAAAAAGGTGAAGTTATTGTGATGTAATGTTTGTGAGGGTAGTTTTGAGTAGCTAAAGGATAAGTTGACTTCAGCTCCAGTCTTGACTCTACTGAAAGCACTGGTGGTTTTGTCGAATATTGTGATGCGTCCCGTATGGAATTGGGTTTTATGTTGATGCAACATTACATTGTGGTTGCATATGCTTTATGGTATTTGAAGGTTCATTAAAATAATTAAAGTATGTTGTGATGTTATTCCGATGCAAGCGTGCTATTTGCTATTTGGTAGACCATGGCAATATGACAAATCTACCAAGCATGATGGAAGGTTGAACACTTACTCTCATGTGCATGGTGAAAATAAGTTCACATTACACCCATTTTCACCTTATCAAGTGAATGAGTTGCATTAAAAGTTAAGAGAGTTGAAAGAAAAGGAAGCAAAAGACTACAACCCAAAAAGAGGCAAAAATAGGTAGTTTCGGGTTCTACCTCTTCCAAGGGATAAGTTTCTGATCCTAAGGCTCAAAAGGGTCAAGGAACACTGGTTATGTTGGCTAGGAGGAAGGATTTGTTTAAGGAACAGGACATGAACACTACTATGCTCCTCCTAGCTCATGCTCTTAATACTACCTTCTCTTTTCTTCTTCTTCTTATTCTTTTTCTACTTTTTCTTCTTCTCTTCCCCCTTCTATTTCACTTTTTTTGCAGGAGTTTGATGATGTATTTCCATAAGAATTACCACAAGGATTGCCCCCGATTCGGGGAATTGAGCACCAAATTGATTTGGTGCCGGGTTCACAACTTCCAAACAAACCGTCTTATAGGATCAATCCCATGGACGCTAAGGATATTGAAAGACAAGTTGAGGTTCTTCTCAACAAAGGCTACATTAAATAAAGTTTTTATCCGTGTGCTGTCCCGGTACTTTTGGTTCCAAAGAAAGACGGAACTTGGCGCATATGCATCTATTGTAGATCCATCAACAAAATAAATATAGGGTATCTTCATTCTAAACCTGGGCTAGATGATATGTTACATGAGCTCCATGGTGCTTGTGTGTTTTCTAAAGCCGATCTTAGGAGTGGCTACAACCAGATTTGCATGCAACCCGGTAATGAGTGGAATATCGCATTCATGACCAAATTCGATCTATATGAGTGGCAGGTCATGCCCTTTGGCCTTACCAATGCTCCTAGAACCTTTATGAGGCTAATGAATCATGTAATGAAGCCTTATATTGGAAAGTTTGTGGTGGTTTACTTTGACGACGTGTTGGTATATAGTAAATCTATTGATGATAATGTGATGCATTTGAGGTGTGTGTTTGATGTACTCCGTAAGGAGAAGTTGTATGCCAACATAGAGAAGTGTTTTTTTGGTGTTGATAAAGTGTTTTTGGGTTTTGTTGTGAGCTCAAGGGGTGTGGAAGTGGATGAATCCAAGATAGACTCTATACGAAGTTGGCCGACCCCTAAGACTTTTGGAGAATTCCAAAGTTTTCATGGGTTGGTGATCTTTTATAGGAGTTTTTTCAAGGGATTTAGCTCCATATCAGCACCCTTGACCGAGGTTATTTGAAAAGACCAACCCTTTAAGTAGGGTGATGAGCAAGCTAAGGATTTTGAAGCCTTGAAAGTTGCGCTCATCTCGGCACCTCTGTTGCAATTGGCCAATTTTGATAAGATGTTTCAAGTTGAGTGTGATGCTACTAAGGTTGGTATTGGGGCTATTTTGATGTAAGAAGGCAAGCCTGTTGCTTATTTTAGTGAAAATCTCAAAGGGGCAACTCTTAATTATTCGACTTATGATTTAGAGTTGTACGCCCTTCTTAGAGCTTTGGGCAATTGGCAACATTATTTGTGGCCTAAGGAGTTTGTGATACGAATGGATTATGAATCGTTGAAACAACTTAAGAGCGAAGACAAGTTGAATACGTGTCATGCTAAGTGGAATGAGTTTATTGAGACTTTTCCTTATGTAATTCATTAAAAGAAGGGGAAGGAAAATGTTGTTACCGATGCATTGTCTAGAAAGCATGTGCTTGTTTCTACCTTGTCTTTAAAGTTGATGGGATTTGAGAGCTTACGGATGTTGTATCCCAAGGATCCTACCTTTGCTCCTATTTTTAAGGAATATGAATAGTGGGGAAGGGACCGATGGCTTAAAGAGAATGGCCATTCCTCCTACTCTCGGTTTGATGGTTATTTGTTCAAAGGGAGGAGGTTGTGTGTTCCTTATACTTCATGGAGGGAATTTTTTATGAGAAAGGAACATGATGGTGGCCCTATGGGGAATTTTGGGGTTGAAAAGACCCTCGGTATCTTAGAGGATCAATTCTATTGGCCCAAAATGCGGAAGGATGTTGCTAAAGTTTGTGGCCAATGTATGGATTGTCGGAGTGCGAAATCTCCCCTCCTACCTAAAGTATTGTACACCCCACTTCCCATTCCCCTTATCCCTTGGTTATATATATCCATGGACTTTTTTTGGGGCTTCCAAGGACTAGAAAGGGTCAAGATAGTATTTTTGTTGTTGTTGATAGATTCTCGAAAATAGCTCATTTTATTCCATGTGTCAAAACCGAGGATGCTCCTACTGTAGCTTCATTATTTGTTGAACATGTTGTAAAGCTTCACGGGATCCCAAAGACTATTGTGAGTTATAAGGAATCAAAGTTTCTAAGTCTCTTTTGGAAGTTTATATGGGGTAGGCTTGGAACGAAGTTTCTTTTATCAACGTGTTGCCACCCACAAACTGATGGCCAAACGGAGGTAGTAAATAAAACCTTAGGGTCTATGCTATGTTTTATGGCCAAAGGTAAAATGACTTCATGGGAAGATCACCTACCCTTAGTGGAATTTTCATACATTTGGGTAATACATTCAAGTACGGGAAAGACTCCATTTGAGTGTGTTTATGGCATGAATCCCCTTACCCCTTTGGATCTCACTCCTTTGTCTAGTGATCTTATGATAAGTTTAGATGGATCTTAAAGAGCTGAGGAAATTAATAAAATGCATGACGAGGTGCGGATCAAGCTTGAAAAGAAAAACCAAGAGGTTGCAAAAAGGGTGAACAAAGGTAGAAGAAGGCTTGTACTTGAACCCGGAGATTGGGTATGGATACACTTAAGGAAGGAGCGGTTCCCAAATCAAAGGAAAGTTAAGCTTATTCCTCGGGGCGATGGACCTTTCCAAGTGCTTAAATAGATCAACGACAATGCTTTCCAAATAGATCTGCCTTCAGATTATCAAGTACATTCCACTTTCAATATTTGTGTTCTTTCACCCGTGGACATTCTTGATGTTGATAAAGTCGCATGTTTGAGGACAAACTCTCTTCAAGATGGATAGGATGATGTAAGTTATAAGTCCTCAAGAACTTTTACATGTAGCCAAGCCAAGGAATTGCAACAACTTCAATCATTGTTCATACAATTTAAGGCGTGTGAAGGTGTAATACATCCGACCAAAGGAGGTTACTTTCTGATTTTTGAAGAAGAGAATTGAAAGAAATACTCTTCTACATCTCATGGGATTCTATTGGGAGTGGTTTGGTGGACTTTTCACACTAAAAGTCCACACTCAAGAGGCGCCTCTTATAGGGCCTCATTAAGGGCATTTGAATCTTTATTCATGTAATTGTATAGATAGGCATTTTACTTTTCTTTTCATTAGACTTTGATTAAATCGGATATTATTCTTAGATTTTAGCTTTAGTCTTGTAGATTTAGCTCTCAAACCGGAAATTGGTTCCTTGAATACGTTTGAAGTTAGGGTTTCACTTGTATTGGGAAATTTGGCAAGAAAGGTGTGCTTGAGGAAGAGTGTTTCCTTTGGGTCACCTAAGAGAGTGGTTTGATATTACATTGGTGATGTGTGTTTGAAGTTTTGATACACCTTCTAGTTCTATTCATTGGTAAAAGTGAGGGTCTCTCTATCCATCTTTAATTTCATGCAATTCTTCTTCTTCATTTCCTTCTAGTGTGTTGTTTTCTCTTTGTGAACGTGCTGATTTTTGTTACTTTAGTGTCCATTTCGTGTTTGATAGTCCTTTAGGCTATCAAAAGATACCAAGGTGGATATGGAGGTCGTGATATGCATCTCAATTTTATCAAGGTCACTCTTCCTAGCTTTTATGGAGGTAGTGTAATACCCAAACGTTTCCTAGCTAATTTCGTCCCAAGAATGCCTAGTATTAGCTTTTAAATTTAATGATGATTATTCCATGAGGAATTTTCAAGATTTTTACATTTTTTCATATGGGAAATTCATTAAGCTTTCCATCGATATAAGATTCGCTTAAATCCGATAACCGGGTAAGAAGTTATGACTATTTCAAGTTCCCATCATAAAACGACGCCATATTGGTCAGTGGCATGCCGTGCCACAAGCTAAAATGGCAATTATACTTTCCCAGTATCTCAGCGCGATTTCCCCCATGTTGCACCAAAGTTCTAGGTCATGAAGGAAGGGGCAACGCGATGGCTCCGCGTCGTGCCATCCCTCAGTTTCCCAATTATCAAATTCCAGTGACACGACGCGATAGCGCAGCGTCGCACCAGGGTCCCAGTTTGGGAAAATTTTACTGAAATTAGAAGATGCATCCAAGGGTTAAAAGGGTCAATTTCCTACCCCTATTTAAACCCAATAACATGTGATATAGCCATTCTTTACAAAAAATATACTAGTTTCTCTCAAGTTTCTCTAAAAAATAAGCTAGGGTTTCTATTGTGGATTAAAATTTAAGAAGGTTTCACCATCAATCTTCACAAAATCATGAACTAAGATATGCATAGTGTTCATTCATGGACTCCTTTCATCCATGATGCCTAAGAATCTCTTTTCAAAGTTTAAGTTTACGAATTTCTTTATGAATTTCACGATTGGTCTTCTGTTATACATGTTGATAATGATTAATTGAATTCTATTCAATGTTGGGTGATAAATTTTATATGGATTTGGTTAGAATAGATGTAGATTCATGTAAACGTATGATTAAACCCTTGAATGATGAAATTAGGATTGAATCATGATGTTTAATTGTTGTATAATGTTGTCTACACATACTATGCCTACCGTGTGTTTTATTAAATCCCTAAATGAAGGAAAAATGCCCAACTAGTATGATATCATGAAATCGAATGCATGTATACGTTTATACTTATCACCTGTTTGATAAAATGCTTCAATAAATGAATTATGTATTATGGTGATTATTACGTATTTATGAAGTCATGCTTCATCAGTTTCTTTCCATCTAGTCCTGGGGGTTCTTGTACCCGACAATTTAGTTTTGTTCCTAGAGCCATGTCATGTTTTCACGATATCCTCAGTCAAGCCATGATCCATACAACTCAGTTAGTCATGTGACTAAGGAAACCTCAGTAATTCAGTAATCTCACAAATTTTAGTCAGTTTTAGATATTAGTAGCATTCCATCAGTCAATGGAACTCAGTTAACTCAGTCCAGCTCAGTTCAGTTAATTATGTTTAGATGGGAGTATGAATTAGCACCGAGTGAACCCAAGGATGGGAACACACACAGTTAGATAAGGTTGTGATTCTTAGAAGTCATCCTTACGTTCCAGAACTATGTAGCCAGCATAGATTGAGACATCAGCATTGTCCGATGAGGGTTGATGAGGTGGATAAACACTATATGATGAGGGTCCCACCATTATCATTTAGGGGACACTATATGATAAGGGTGACCCACATCTTGTCCTTACCGGTGGCGCAGTATTGATACCCTTACAATTGGGGTTACAGATTGGACCCCAACATAGCTATAATGGCGTATTAGGGGTATGTCGGTTAGATAACTACCTCCAACAATTTTATGTTATAGAATCAGGATTGTCAGATACAATCAATTAGTCTCAGTAATAGAACTCAAATAGTTCTACAAAATTCAGGACTGTAAGATAAAGTCAATTTAGATACAGTACGGAACTCAGATAGTTCCATCAGATTCAGGACTCTCAGATACAGTTACCCATGTTATTGGTTATATCAGTCATGTTAGTTATCAGTAAACATATGTTATCACGATCTCAATTATAGTTACGTATTCATGCATGCACTCTCACGTTTATGATAGACAGTCAATTAGAATTGATCATGCATGTGAAGCCTTGCATATATCCTACCTCACATGTATACTTTTTACATTCCATCGTAGTGATGCATTTTTGCTATGGTGCTTTCTTTTATGTTACACCATAGGTTCAGAGATGCCAATTCCAGATCAGCTATAGCATTCCACAGTTGAGCAGTGAGTCCTCATTCTTTGAGGACATGATTATTACTTTATTATTTCAGTTCTTTTTTGCTAGACGGATTTAGTTGGGGACATGTTCCATTAACTCCTTAGTAAGATTATTCAGATAGTAGAGGCTTTGAGACTAGATTCAGACTAGATTTCATACTTGATTTAGAATTCAGTATTTTTAGTTTAGTTTTGGTATTATGATGCCGCTTTATTCATATATGGTTATTATTCAGGTCATGTTCAGTATGAACCATATGGCCTTTAAGTTCATGTTTTTACATTTATATACATATATTATGCAGTGTACAGGTATAGATATTAGTCATGGGTTAGGTTGTGGTCCCTCATGATCAAGGGTACCATGAAGCATTCCGGGAACCAAGCTCGGGGTGTTACAAACTTGGTATCAAAGCGTAAGGTTCAATAGTGTCCTAGGAAGTCTTAAAGCTGCATCTAGAAGAGTATTGTACATGGGTGTGTTGCGCGCCATATTTATGTGCAAGAGGATATAAGATGTTTTAATAACAGTTTCCCTTTTTTCAGTATTCATGTTGTGCCAGTGAGCATAATCTCAAATCAATCTCTCAGTCTAATCCGCTTCTTCTCTTTATTTCAGAACATTCCACCCAAGAGAAGAACCCAACATTTCCTAGAATATACCTTGGGTGAACATATCTCTCATGCTTAGTTCAGGTACACATTCACTACTCTTTCTTATTTAGTTGCCTCTCAGAATGAATGTACAGAAGTCATTCCGGTCAACCCAGTTGCCAACTCAGCTACAGCCAGGATTCAGGACTTCACTCGAATAAACCCTCCATCCTTTCTCGGGTCTAAGTTAGATGAGTTCCTTCAAGAATTTTTTGATCAGGTGCAGAAGGTGACAGACATCATGGTGGTGACTACTGTTGATAACGCTGAGCTAGTTGCATATCTATTGTAGAAAGTAGCTCACACTTGGTTCAAATAGTGAAAGTCAAAGGGGTTAGATGATGCAGGTCCTATAGAGTGTGAGGATCTTGTCACTGCATTCTTAGATAGATTATTTCCCAAAGTGCTTAGAGAGGATAAGGTGCTAGAATTCATCAACCTCAAGCAGGGCAATAAGACAGTGAAAGAGTATTCTCTTATGTTTACTAAATTTGCTTGATATGCCCTTCACGTGGTTGGAGACAGCAGGGCCAAGATGAGTAAGTTCGTTTCAGACATAAATGATAGCGTGGTAAATTAGTACAGATCTGCCAAGATGAATAGTGACATGACTTTAGCCAGAATCATGACTAATGCTCAGCAGATAGAGGATCAAAAGGTTAAGAAGAGGGAGAAGCAAAATTAGAGAGAAAGGAGAGGTAGTTTCAACTTTTCTCATCCCAAATCACAAGGAGGAAACCATTCTCAGTTTCGTCCTAAGTCATCAGTTCCATCTGCTTGTTCATCCAGTGCTCCTGCTCCTAAGTTCAGGGATGGTAATAGATATATGGAGCCAGTCTCTAAGTCTTAGGGCATTGTCAACAATGCCCGAACTAATCCCCTTTGTCAGACTTATTGTAAGAACCACAAGTGTGTTTGCTGAGCTGGTAGCAATGTCAGTTTTGGATGTGGTAAGATAGGCCACAGAGTCAGAGACTACCCTCAATCAGGTTATCAGAGTCATCTCCACTATTCAGCTTAGTCCGGTCGCCCAAATCAGCAGGGTGTCACCACCAGTGCTACAAGTGGGCAATGTCCAAATTGTCGTTATGCTCTTCAGACTCGACAAGATCAAGAGAATTCTCCTAATGTAGTTACTGTAATGTTACAAATTTTTCATGTTCATGTTTACTCTTTTCTAGATCCAGGTGCTTCCTTGTCTTTTGTTACTCCTTATATAGCAAGCGATTTCGAAATCAGTCCCAAAATTCTACCAGTGCCCTTTTCTGTTTCTACCCCAGAGGGTAAAACCATCATAGCCCGATGGGTACATAGGAACTGCCCATTTATGATATTTCAGTAAGTTACTTCAGCAGACTGAGTCAAATTACAGAAGAATACTTTTGATGTCATTCTCGACATGGAATTGCTTCATTCCTACTATGCCATAGTCGACTGCTGAAACAGAATAGTCCAGTTTCAATTTCTAAATGAAACCGTCCTAGTGTTAAATGGTAGTGTATCCGCTTTCAGAGGTCATCTTGTTTCCTACCTTCGGGCAAGGAAAATGATATCCAAGGGATGTTTCTATCATCTAGTTCATGTTAAGGACACTAGTTCCAAAACTCCTAGTCTTGAATCAGTCTTAGTAGCGAAAGAATATTCAGATATCTTTCCTAAAGATCTTCCAGGAATTCCTCCTAAAAGGGAAATAGACTTCGACATTGATCTCATTCCAGATACTCAGCCCATATCTATTCTTCCATATAGAATGGCACTAGAAGAACTCAGAGAATTGAAAGACCAGTTGAAGGATCTCTTAGATAAGGGATTCATCAGACCCAGTGTGTCCCTGTGGGGTGCACCAATTTTATTCGTGTGCAAGAAAGACGGTTATCACAGAATGTGTATAAACTACCGTCAACTTAATAAAGTCACAGTCAAGAACAAGTATCCTCTTCCCAGAATCGATGACTTGTTTGATCAACTTCAGGGTGCCAGCTATTTTTCTAAGATAGACCTCAGATACGGCTATCATCAGCTCAGAGTCAGAGAATGTAACATTCCGAAAACAACTTTCCATACTCGGTATGGTCACTTCAAGTTTCTAGTTATGTCCTTTGATCTAACAAATGCCCCATCAGCTTTCATGGATGATGAAATATGTGTTCAAGCAGTACTTGGACATGTCCATTATAGTCTTCATAGATGATATTCTGGTCTATTCCCGTAGAGAGCGTGATCATGCAGACCATCTCAAAATAGTATTTCAGACTCTCAGAGATCATCAGCTATTCGACAAATTCAGTAAGTATGAGTTTTGGCTAAGGACAATAGCATTCCTTAGTCATATCATTTCAGGTGATGGCATTAGCGCAGGTTCTCAAAAGACCAAAGCAGTAAGAAACTAGCCTCGCCCTATCTCTCCATTAGATATGAAGAGTTTCTTGGGTTTGTCTTGCTATTACAAATGATTTTTCAAAGGATTTTCTTCTATTACATCCCCTATGTCAAATTGACTCAGAAGAAAGTCAAGTTTCAGTGGTCAGATCCTTGCGAGAAGAGTTTTTAGGAGTTGAAGACTCGAATCAGCTCAGCTTCAGTCTTAACTCTTCCAGATGGTTCAGATGGGTTCGTGGTGTATTGTGATGCATCCAGAGTAGGTTTGGGTTGTGTCCTCATACAGGATGGTAAGGTCATAGCCTATACCTCCAGACAACTTATACCCCATGAAAAGAATTATCCTACTCATGATCTTGAGTTAGTAGTCATGGTATTTTACTTGAAGATTTGGAGGAATTATCTATACGGTGTTCATGTAGATGTATTCACATACCATAAGATCCTTCATTATGTCTTTTCTCAGAAAGATCTCAATCTTTATCAGAGAAGGTGGTTAGAGCTCTTGAAAGATTATGACATGAGTATCTTTTACCATCCATACAAGGACAACGTTGTGGCCGACACTCTCAGTAGACTGCGTATGGGTAGTGCTACTCTTTTTAAGGACAGTAATAAAAAGTTAGCTCAGGAAGTCCATCATCTTGCCAGTGTAGGTGATCACTTAGTCGATATTGAAGAGGGTGATATATGGGTTCAGAGTAGTTCAGAATCATCTCTAGTTTTTGAGGAGAAAGAAAAGCATGATAGAGATCCCAGCCTTGTTAAGTGAAAAGAGTCAGTCAAGGATCAAAAAGCAGAGATTTTCTCCCAAGGTGAAGATGGATTTTTGTGTTGTCAGGGTCGTCTCTGTGTCCCAGCTATAGATGACTTAAGGCATCAGATTCTTGCAGAAGCGCATGGTGTACGCTGCACTATTCATCCAGGGTCTACGAAGATGTACCACAATTTATGGCAAATCTATTTGTGGAGTGGGATGAAGGGAAATATTTTAAAGTTCCTGGGTAAGTGCTCTATATGTGAGAAGGTTAATATAGAACATCAGAAGCATAGTGGGTCCATGCAGGAGTTAAATACCTCTCGTACCCATCGTCATCATGATTTAGTTTGGGTCATTGTAGACAGGATGACCAAATCAGCCCATTTCCTTCCAGTTCATACCTCTTATTCAGCCGAGAATTACGCCAAAATCTACATCAGAGAGTTGGTCAGATTGAATGGTGTTCCGTTATCCATTATCTCAGCAGAGGTACCGAGTTCACCTCTCACTTCTAGAAAGCATTCCAAAAGGGTCTTGTTACCCAAGTTCATCTCAGCACATCCTTTCATCCTCAAACAGATGGTCAAGAAGAATGGACAATTCAGAATTTGGAAGATATGTTGCATGCGTGTGCAATTAATGTCAAGGGAATTTGGGATGATCATTTTCCTTTGAATGAGTTTGCATACAACAACAACTATCATTCCAGTATTTGGATGGCTCCATTCAAAGCTCTCAATGGTAGGAGATGTAGATTTCAATCAGTTGGTTTGAAGTTAGTGAAGCCTCAGTCATAGGGCCTTCCTTTGTATTCTATACCTTAGAGAAATTCCAGTTGATTAGAGAAAGACTCTGGGATGCTTAGAGCCGATAAAAGTCTTGCCCAGATGTTCATAGAAAAGATCTCGAGTTCGAGATTAGAGACTATGTATATCTAAAGATTTCTCCCATGAAGGGAGTGAAACAGTTTGGAAGGAAGGGAAAGCTCAGTCCCCGATATGTCGGTCGATTAAAGATTCTCAGCCAATTTGGTAAGGTAGCTTATGAGTAAAAATTGCCTTCAGATCTGCCCTCAGTTCATCCAGTCTTCCATGTCTCTTTGCTTAAGATATGCATAGGTGACCCAGCAGTTGTAGTCCATATTCAGAGAATAGATGTTCAGAATAGCCTCTCTTATGAAGAGATTTTAGTTGAAATCCTAGACCATCAGACTCATAGACTGAGGAAAAAAGAAGTCCCTCTAGTCAAAGTTCTTTGGCGAAATCAGTCCGTAGAGGGAGCTACTTAGGAAACAAAAGAAGACATGCGTACAAAGTATCCTTACCTCTTCCCCACCAACTCTGATCAAACTGAAGGTAACATTTATTCTTAAGCTTTTCATTTTCATGTTCAAATTTTAGTTACACGCTTGGTATCCACTTCATGTTCAGAATTCCATTATAAACTTCGTATTAAATACCAATGCACATTCAGTCATGCATTCATGTACAAGTTTAGTTATATATATATATATATATATATATATAATTATGCATCAAACATTCATTCTCATTGTGAGAAACTTAGTTCCTCAGAACCCTGAGTCATTCATTCATGGATCAGTTACAAAAGCATCAGATATGCTTGTTCAGTGAGATATGTTAAGTTATTAGTCATGTCAATCATGAGAACATGTTGCAGTTATTCATGTTCAGTATGTACGTCAGTTTATATTCTTCCCCTCACTCTCAATCTCATTCGAGGACGAATGTTCCCAAGGGGAAGTTATTGTAATACCCTAAATTTTTTTTAGCTAATTTCATCCCAAGAATGCCTAGTTTTATCTTTGAAATTGAATGATGATTATACCATGAGGAATTTTCAAGATTTTCAATTTTTGTCATGTGGGAAATTCAATAAGCTTTCCATCAGTATAAGATTCGCTTAAATCCGATAATCGGGTAAAAAGTTATGACTATTTCAAGTTCCCATCATAAAATAGTGCCATATTGGTAAGTGGCACGCCGCGCCACAAGCTAAAATGGCAATTGTCATTTTCCAGTGTCTCAGTACGATTTCCCCCGGGTCGTGCCAAAGTACCAGTCATGAAGCAGGGGGCAATGTGGTGGCTCCGTGTTACGCCATCCCTCAGTTTCCCAATAGTCAAATTCCAGTGACACGACGCCATAGCACCGCATCGCGCCAGGGGCCCAGTTTGGGAAATTCTTACTGAAATTACAAGATGCTTCCAAGGGTTAAAAGGGTCAATTTCCTACCCCTATTTAAATCCAATAACACATGATTTAGCCATTCTTCACCCAAAATATACTAGTTTCTCTTAAGTTTCTCTCAAGAACAAGCTAGGGTTTTTATTGGGGATTCAAATTCTAAAAAGTTTCACCGTCAATCTTCACGAAATCATGAACAAAGGTATGTATAGTATTCATTCATTATCTCCTTTCATCCATGTAGCCCAATAATCACTTTTCAAAGTTTAATTTTATGGATTTGTTTATGAATTTCATGATTGGGCTGCTCTTGTTCATGTTGATAATGATTAATTGAATTCTATTCCATGTTGGGTGATAATTTTTATTTGGATTTTGTTAGTATAGATGTGTATTCATGTAAACCTATGATTAAACCCTTCAATGATGAAATTAATATTGAATCATGATGTTTCATTGATGTATAATGTTCTCTACACATACTATGCCTACCATGTGTTTGATTAAATGTCTAAATGAAGGAAAAATGCCAAACTAGTATGATATCATGAAATCCCAATGTATGTACAAGTTTATGCTTATCACCTATTTGATGAAATTCTTCAATAAATGAATTATGGAGTATGGTATTATTATGTATTCAAGAAGTCATGCTTCGCCAGTTTCTTTCCATCGTCCTGGGGGTACTTGTACCCGACAATTTAGTTGTGTGCCTATATCCATGCCATGTTTTCATGATATCCCTAGTCAATCCATAATCCATTGAAATCAGTCAGTCATGTAACTCAGGAAAACTTAGTAATTCAGTAATCTATGCAATTTCAATCAGTTTTAGATATCAGTAGTGTTCTGTCAGTCTACAAAACTCAGTTAACCAAGTCCATCTCAGTTTAGTTAATCATGTTCAGAGTCTATTCATATGGAAGTAGGAATTAGCATCGAGTGAACCCAAGGATGTGAACATACACTGTCAGATGAGACTGTAATTCTTAGAAGTCATCCTTGTATTCCAAAACTAAGTACCTAGCATAGGTTGAGACATCTACATTATCCGATGAGGGTTGATGAGGTGGATAAACACTGTCAGATGAGGGTCCCACCATTCTCGTTTAGGGTACACTATCAGATGAGGGTCACTCACAGTTTGTCCTTACCGATGGTGTGGTATTAACACCCGTCCAATTGGGGTTACAGATTGGACCCCAACGCAGCTATAATGGCATATTAGGGGCATATCGGTTAGATAACTACATCCCACAGATTCATGTTATAGAATCAAGACTATCAGATACAGTCAATCAGGCTCAGTAATAGAACTCAAATAGTTCTACAGAATTCGGGACTGTCAGATACAACCAATTCCAATATAGTACAGAACTCAGACAGTTCCATTATATTTAGGACTATCAAATATATTCACCCATGTTATCAGTTATATCAGTCATGTTAGTTATCAGTAAACACATGTTATCAATATTCAGACTCAGTATTCATGTTATAATGATCCCAGTTATAGTTACGTATTCATGCGTGCACTCTCACGTTCATGTTAGACAGTTTGTTATCATTGATCATACATGTGAACTCGTGCATATAGCCTACCTCATATGCATACTCAGTACATTCAATCGTACTGATGTATTTGTGCTGTGATGATTTATTTTTATGTTACACCATTAGTTTAGACATGCGAGTTCCAGATCAGCAGTAGCATTCCAGTGTTCAGCAGTGAGTCCTCATTCTTTGAGGACACGATTATTACTTTATTACTTCAGTTCAGTTTTTTCTAGATGGAGTTAGTTGGGGACATGTCCCATCAACTTCTTATTCAGATTATTCAGACAGTAGAGGCTTTCAGACTAGATGCAGACTAGATTTTAGACTTTATTCATACTTAAGTATTTTTAGTTTGGTATTGGTATTGGTATTGTGATACCGATTTATTCATCTATGGTTATTATTCAGATCATGTTCAGCATTGTACTTTATGGCCTTTCAGTTCATGTTTCCTTATTTATATACATATATTATGTAGTGTATAGGTACAGATATCAGACATGGGTTAGCTTGTGGTCCCTTGGGGTCATAAGCATCGTGCAGTGTTCTGGGCACCATTCTTGGGGCGTTACAGGAAGTGATCCCAAAGGGTACCTAAAATATGAGTCATAATGTGATAGGATCTTCCAAGCTAATGATTTGCCCAATGTTAAGAAGACAACCGATGTTGTTTCTCAATTTGAAGGATATGCTTTGAATTGGTGTGGAATCGGATAAAAGAACACAAGGGATACTTCATGGAGGTCAATATCCACCATGGGATGTTATGAAGGACCTTATGAGAGCCAAGTATTTACTTGAGAGATATAGACAAGGGTTGTTTGCCAAGTTGTACAATTTGTCACAAGAAAAAAGAGTGATGAAGCATACTATGATGAATTTCAAAATCTTCTCTTAAATATTTGATTGGAACGAGGATAAAGAGAATACCAAGATCCATCTTAAGGTAGGATTGAATCAAGAGATTGACTGTCAAATATTACCATACAAGTTTTCCCATATGGATGACCTTTTAGAAGCAGCTATTGATATTGACAGAGATAAAAAGTTAGAGAAGGAGGAAACTAAGCGTAAGGTGGGGAATCAATTGTACTCTAATTAGAGTCAAGGCTCTGACCTTAAGAAGACTTTTGAGAAGAAGACCATTGAGAAGAGTTCTCCAAAATATACAGCTAGAGAAGAATGGAATCCTAATCTTAAATATACTCAAAGCTTTAAATGTCATGGGTGGGGTCATCGAATTAGTGAGTGTTCAACAAGACAAGCCATTATATTTTGAGAAGGTGATCTATATTATAGAGATAAAGTGGAGTATGAGGAAAGATTTGGTGATCTTGATGAAAATATGGAGATTGATATGAATCCATGTGATAGGGATCTTATCGTTCCAAATTTGCCTTCCAACAAAATGCTAATGGAGGAAGTTTGTCTCAAGAAGATGATCTTAGCATTCCACTATACTTGGCTACACATGTTATGTGCCTTACTACTTCTAAGAAATCCCCAGAATTACTTGATCTTGAACATGATGAAGTCTTGAATTTGAGGACAAATTCTCTTCAAGAAGGAGAGGATGATACAAGTGAAAGTACATCATGGCCACGATTTAGGGACGAAGAGGAATATTTCGATCCCACATGAGGAGAATGGAAGAATGAAAACTACTTTATTATGTTTTGGGTTTTTGGTCACTTTTGGAACCAATAGCTTTTAGGGTCACTTTTGGTCCCATTGTGTAATAAATAGCCCATGGCCATAAATAGCTAGTTTTCTTTGATTTTTAGGTAGATTATTTTGGATATATTTGAAATACACTTGCAATTTTTTATGTTAAGCTTGTTGGGAGCTAACGGATTGTCTATAAATATGGATTGTGAGGGTTAAACATCTCTCTCAAACTTCGTAGTATATTGTGGTTTGATTGTATTCCTTCTCTTGTGTTATTCTATCTATCCTTTACGATATTGATTCCTGTTTCTTTGTTGTCCTTGTTTTTGTGTTTTTTCCAATTTTTTATTTTACGTCTCGTATCAAGGATTATGAGGAAGAGATTTGTACCGGAGAGGTATAGACATGAGCTCCTTGAAAAACTATACAACTTGAGGCAAGGAAGCAAGAGTGTCATGGCATACTATGATGAGTTTTAATAATTGATTTTGAAGATTTATCACTGAGGAGCACAAGTACATCATTATATCATATTCTTCAAAGATGGGTTGAACAAAGACATCTCTTCTTACATGACTCTTCAAAAGTTTGAGACTATTAATGGTATCTTCCAAGCGACATTAGAAGTTGAGAGAGAGATCAAAGAAAAAAGGGCTTACAAATCCAAAAGCCATCCATCACCCCCGGGTAGGTCTAAGGAAAAGAAATTGTTCTAATCTTCTTCAGGTTGGCACAAGAACAAAAATTTCCCATTCAATGCTAAGGAACCCGAGACCAAGGCTGCCTTAAAACACCCTCTAAAACATAAAGGTAATAAGTCTTCTACTTGCAATTCTAAATGTTTTCAATGCTTTAAATATCAAGGGTTAGGACACAAGGCTAGTGAGTGTCCAAATTAGAGAAATGTGATACTAAGAAAGGGAAAATTGTATTATATTTGGGAAGAGGTCGAAATCGAACCGGATGGGAATGATGACAACTCTTAAGAAGGAGTGCATGTAAAATCTGAAACACAAGAAGAGGGAGATAAGAATGATGCTTGGTAGCATGATAGTGAATGTGAAGTTACTAGATATGTGGTAAACCATCCATGATTAGTAAGGCTTTGTAGGTTTCGAGTCATGGGGAGAATATTTTCTTTACCAAATGCCTTATTAAAGGATGTGTGTGTTCAATGATCATTGATGGGGGTAGTTGTGCTAATATTTCTAGTGACACCATGGTTGACCTCTGGAAACTACCCACCTCAAATCATTCAAGACCATACAAAATTCAATGGATGAATACATGTGGAGAGTTGAAGGTAACCCAGGTTGTGATGTGGTTCCTATGCAAGCTTGTGACTTATTGTTAGGTAGGCCTAGGCAATTTGACAGGTCTACTAAGCATGATGGAAGAGCCAACTGGTACACTCTTGAACTACATTGGCAAAAGTTTACAGTCCATTATTTTTCCCCAACCCAAGTGAATAAAATCTGAGAACAGTCAAAAGAGTTGAAGAAAACTGAGAAAGGGGAAGGGAAGAGGATAAACGGGTAGTGAAGTTTGAAAGGAGGTAGAAATAATGCAACAAATAGGAAATAATCACTTAATCAAACCCTTGTTACTCACTAACCTAAATGCTAGCATTTTCCTAGTATTGATTCTCCTTGTGTACAGGTTCAAGAGCATATACTTTCAAATGATACAAGAAGACCATGGAACACAAGAAAAGGCTCAAAATAGTCCACAAATCAAGAGGAATCCAAGGACCCCTTTGAGAGCCAGTTTCGGCCAAACAACAACAACATAAGAATACAAGGAAAAAAGGTGTATTTATACACCAAAACAGACACTAAAACATGATGAACACAAGAAAATAGAAAACAATATGATAAGAATAATAACAACAACAAACAGTCACAAGGTACATTAACAACAAGAACCAATGGTTTCCCTAAACTACACTAACTAAAACATGAATTGTAGAGATAGGTAATGAGACATATTCTACAATAAGACCCAAGAACCCAAAGATATATTAAATCTAAGGACCCCTAGAACTAATGATAGCAACACCACACTCTTATGAAGACAGAAGAGGGATTTCACTGCTCAAGCACCATCGTTTCCAAGTAATACACTTTCACAAGTGATTCCACACTTTCTATGTCCTAGTTTCAGACTTGGGAGGCTCTTTCTCTCAAAAGAAGTGTTCTTGTTCTTTCAATATTGTAATACAACTAACTAAAATAAAACCCTAACATGTTCCTGATATATTCATTACAAAATGGAATACAAAATTTCCATAATACCCCGCAAGGGTGAGGCACCCCTAAAGTGTAAGAGTGGAATAATTTTGGTGTGTCTTTGACCTCTTATACACTTCAATTAGACACACCAAGTCGTGGGACCAATGCGCACCCTCATAAGACCATATCCGTGATTATTCTTGTATCTTCCTCTCTATCTTGAGAGGAATTTTCCCACAAATTCATGGCTTCAACTCATTCAATTGGACACTTTAAAAGAACAATACAAAATAGTTCTCAAAACATGAAGAATCCAAGTACTCAATCACAACAAGTCTGAGCCAACATCTTCATTTAGCAACTTGGATTTCTCTCCATCTTGAGAATTGCCTTCAATATTAGTTGGCCCAATTGAGTTTCAACCCTAGCCAAGATAGCACTAGGAACATTGTTATCCATTATAGCCAAGAAGTTACCTAAAAAAACACAAACAAATTACCGGTACAAAAAAATTCCTCGCACTTTCTCTTTATTTCCTTGCCTCTCGAATTCCTCACACTTAATCTCACAAGTATTGTAAGCTTGCTTGTACTTCGGAAGGTGTAGAGAGGTGAACCAACTTTTTACAACGACTCAAAATAAGACTAATACACACAAAGGAACGTAGACACAGAACAATTTTCAAAAATATTTTAAAATCTAGTAAATTGTCACTAGTTTGTACAATTAATATCGGGATCAACAAACGAAATTAAAGAACAACAAATTGAAACAACAAGATCAAAATTTGAGCAAAAATTTGTTGCGTGAACAATATATATGGTGATGTGGTAGTTTACAATTGGTCACGATCGACACAATTTGATCATCACTTGCAGTCTTAATCTTTACAAATTTTTTTGTAATGGATGACTTGATATTGGAGGAAAAGTAAAGTCTTTTAACATTTCAACTTTTCAAACTCAAAAGGTGATATTTGAATTTACTAGTCCCACAAGACAAGGTCCCTTGTTTTAAGGAAAGTTGTTGGAAATTGGTTGATAAAGTCTTTGGTGGTTGTAGTGTCTTTCAAGACTAACAAGTCACCCCCCCTTTTTCCTTCACCTCTATGGATCAAATAAACACATTATTTTAATAAGACATAAAGGTTGTGAAGAACATCAAGAACTACAACAACATTCCACAAGAACAACAACAAACTTCAAGAACAACCAACAACATCAAACTTCCAAGTCCAAATCCACAATAATTTTTTGACACCAACTCAAGGCCAAGCTACAAAAACTTCAAAAAAATTATTTTTAGGTCAGTAATCCTCAAAAAAAACACAAGTACAAGCTTAGAACAACAATAACATAACAGGGCCAAGGTGAAAACTACAACAAATGTAAGCTCAAATCAAGATATAGACTCAATGTGATAGTGAAGAACAAAACTAACACTTAGAGAAAATAAAGACAAGTAAAAATATCTTCCAAGACACAAAAAGAACACAAATTTCGGCCAAGAACACTACATGGACAGATCACTCTTTTTTTCTGGAATATTCAGTTTTCAACAATTTTTTTATATTTTTCAACTAACAACCCAAGATTGATCTTGTGGGAACAATATCAAGCCATTATTTGATACCAATTGATAGAATAAGACCAATAAACACTACAAAAGGCTCAAAATATTCCACAAATCTAGAGGAATCAAAGGACCTTTTGAGATCTAGTTTCGGCCAAACAATAACAACACAACAAAACAAGGAAACAAGGTTTCTTTATACACAAAAACGTCAACTAAAACATGATGAGCACAAGAAGATAGACAATAATATCATAAGGATAATAAAAACAACAAATAGTTACAAGATACATGAACAACAAGAACCAACGGTTTCCCTAAACTACACTAACTAAGACAAAATATAGAGATACGTAGTAAGACATATACTACAATAAGACCCAAGAACCTAAAGATATATAAATATAAGGAACCTTAGAACTTAAGATAGAAACACCACACTCTTACGAAGACATGAGAGGGATTCCCCCGCTCAAGCTCCATCATTTCTAGGCAATACACATTCACAAGTGATTCCACATTTGTCATGTCCTAGTTTCGACCTTAGGAGGATCTTTATATCAAGAGAAATGTTCTTGTTCTTTCAATATCATAAGACAACTAACTAAAATAAAACCCTAACATATTCCAAGGGTGAGGCACCCTCAAGTGTAATAGTGGACTTATATTTGGTGTGTTTTGGACCTCTTATACACTTTAATTGCACACACCAAGTATCGGTACCAATGCGCACCCTCATAAGTCCATATATATGATTATTATTGTATTATTTCAAAGGATCAAGTGGGTTTCCAAGACACATACCAAGGTGGATGATGTACCTCATGTGAGCCTCAAGGTAGAATAGCTAACTCTTACATTTTTAAGCATATGAATGATGAATGTGTGGCTAGTATCTCCTTGAGTGTAAGTAGTAGCTTGCCTCCATGTGAACCTATTGATCTCTTTCCATTGGTTGATTATGTGAATGTTGTAAGTGTGGATACACTAGTTGATCCTATTGATGACCAAATTGATTCTTTTTGTAAGATTAATTTGTATCCACCAAGTGTCGAATCCATTGAGTTGAATGAATGTACGTCATCTTGTGAAAATTATATCAATCAACTTGTGTATGAAATTCTCCCATCACATGAGAATATGTATGATGATGTTGGGAATATTGATCAAATGAATAAGAGTAACAACATTCCTCCTTAAGATGGAAATCTCTTGTTGGAATATGAGAGTATTCTTAAGGGTAAGAAATGTGTAGTCAAGGAAAGGAATAATCAATTGCGTAGTGATAACCTTGATTTGATTGAATATTTGAGAAATCTATTTATTGATTTTTCCTATGGTTGTGAGTATGACTTGTTTCTTGGTATATTTTACAAGTATAATGCTATTGTTGAAAACTCGATGGCAAAGGTTTCATTTTCATCTTGTGGTAATGCTACTAAATGTGCATCCTTTTTTGATACACTTGTGTTTAAGTTGCATGAATCCTAACTTGTGGATGCCAAATTGATACTTTACTTGAAGGGAAAAGGTCATATGTGCTTAATTGTTTTACTTCCATACTTGTGTGCCTTCTGTGCTATATCTTTTGGGCCAAGTGGCATTCTTATAGATGGTAGCAACTTGGGTGATGTCTTCACATATAATTCCTTCCTGTACTACCTTTTTACCTTTATTAAAACCATGTTTTTTTTGAATTTATATTATATAGAGGTAGGAAATTTGGTAGATGGTTTACTTATTTGAATGATAATAATATGTAGGTGTGGTGAACTTTAAGACCACTAGTGGCACCACATTTGATGAGGTCCCTTGAAGAGGTAATGAAACAAATGTATCTTATGGTTCCTAAGATAAAGACAGTCTTACCTTTTGTGTTTAGTGAGGCCAGTAAGACCATTGTTGTTTTATTATCTCTTGATACTTGTCATATCCACTTCCTTTGTGAAATTTTCACAAAGCTTTTCAGTTTCAACACAAAGGACCCATGGATATATTTTAACTGCAAACCACCTTGGTATGATGATGTTATTCGTTGTACTAACACTAACCCAGATGCCATGAGGATTTTCTTCTTGATTTCCCTTTCTTTGGTTTTGCAAGGTGTGAATTTGAGGTCAAATTCCTTCAAGATGGAGAGGATGATACGGGTACAAAGAGTACAAGTCCTTTCACAAAGTGCCAAGTTTGGGTTTACAAAGTGGGTGAATGTCTTTTGAACCATTTTAAAGAATTAGCACAAGTTGAAGAGAGAAGAAGGAGATTTACACTCCATGGCCGCCATTAATTAAGGGTATATTGGTCATTGGCACAAATTAAAGAGGGGAGTAGGATCCATGCACTCCAAAGCCTCCAATTACCTATATTCATTAATGGAATTGTGGTAATTTTATGTAATAGACTATAAATAGAATTCTTTAGGCATATTTTTCACTTATTTGTTGATTGATATTGAAAGATACATTTTTCTTCTCTTGTCAGGGAGTGAAAACCGAAACTAGAGCAATACATAGTGTAGATTCACTTATGCTGCATTTTTGCTCAAAAACATTGGTATTTGAAGAGGATGAATTCCTCTTGTGTCTAAGTAAGATCTTAGTGTTTTTCGTATGAGTCATAGGGGTCTTAGGATTTGATGTATCATTTGGCTCTTTTGGTTTGTATGTTCTTATGTTAAGATAGCTATCTTTTACCTTTATTCAATTAGTTTGTGTCTTGCTTCTTGAATTCGTGTGGTGTTTGCTTCTTTAGAATAGTCTTCTTCTCATTTTCATCTTTCTTAGCTTTATTATATATCAACAACCATAATCAATTTTCAAGGAACAATCACTTATAGGGTTTCTTAAGGATTCAACAAATAAAATTATCATCACCTAATTGATTATTACTTTCCAAGACCTCACATTCCTTTCCCTTAAGAGTACTCTCATCTTCGAAGAAGATATTTCCATCTTTAGGAGGATTGTTGTCACACCATAGTGGGTTAGCATATAGGCTATAGCCTTCAAGACAAGCTATACCTTTATCATTATTCTCTCCACTAAGTTGTAGCAGTGATTATACCATCTTCAAACAAGATATTATACCTAAAGAGATAATGGTCTATCCCATGGGCAGATTTGGGACAAGCTAGTTTACTCTTTAAAGGTTCATTATCAGCTTTCAAAGACGTTTCAAGCACATAATTATCCCTATGTTCCAAGAAAAAATTAGAATCATTACCAAGGGTAAGCTCGCAGGTTCACTCCTATAATTTTGACCAACATTTCAAATTCTTCACTCACTTGAGGTCTATTAATTACAACACACATAACCTCAAGTGGTGGACTAGTTTCGTACACAAGTTAATCAACACAATTACCACAAGATGATGTACTATCATTCAACACAATGGCTTTAAAACTAGGTGAACATAAATTTATCTTACAAGAAGAGTTAATTTAGTCATCAATAGGATCAAATAGTGTATCTACACTCACAACATGCACATCATCGAGAATAGGCAAAGAATCAATAGATGTTGTACTTTCATTCATTAAATTGGCTTTAACACTAGGTGGACATAAATTGATCTTACAAGAGGAGTCAATTCAGTCATTAATAGAATCAAATATTGTATCCACACTGAAAAAATGTATATCATCAATAAGAGGTAAAGAATTAATAGACTCACAAATAGGTTATCTACTACTCATACTCAATGGACTACTAGCCACACAATTATAATTCACATGCACAAAAGTGTAAGAGTTATCTATTTTACTTGAAGTTCTTGAGCACATTATTGTTTACCTTGGTGTGAAGGTCCTCCACAAGCTTTGGCAACTTCTCGGATTTCCATAGTCATTCCTTCAAAGGAAATCTTCTCTTTTGGCACTTGTTCTCCTGAGCTTGCCATGTTGGTACCTACACAAATTTCCTTATAAATCGAAGGAAAAACACTGTTAGGTTAGTTTGGTGGCAACCCCCTCATATTAATCCTCACAACCTGTCCTTTTCCACTTTCAGATTGCTACCTTGCACATCCTTACTACTCTTAATCTTATGTCTCTTATTTTTATTTTTATTAGAGTAACTGAGCACTTCTCTTTGCGTGTTAGACAGAATGGACATCATGAGAGTATTTCCCCACCAGTATTTTGCCACATTAGGCCAATTTTGCATATTTGGAACTTTATAATGAACAAACCAATCGGTACCCAAGCTTACATAACCATATGTCAAGGGAAAAATGTCACTCCTCAAATCCTATTAGGGTGGACAGGCACCCTTAGCCGTATCGGCCTGAGAGAACCAATCCATAACCTTATACTTCTCATGCATGTAACTATGACAACCAAAGGTTATGACATACATGATATTATGCATCGATGAGAATATCTACATTGGCAAGCACAAAATTATATATACAACACTTTGTCGTTGGGGACAACACATCTTAAAGACAAGACACTACCATTTTTAACTTTACATTAGTCTACAAAACCTCTAAAAGATACATAGACTTTAGTTAGGGTCGGGACAAATCCCTTCCCAAGTCTTGACTACTACACAATCCAATATATATGGAACAGATTTGAAAATCCCCGAACTAACCTGGAGCTCACCAATAGTCACTGAATAACCTATTCTACTGCTAGCAAGGTGTATTAGCTGAACCACATATGTATGCAGCATGAAATACAGGTCTCTCGTGAGGGACGTCAGTACACAAATATGTACTGAATATGTAAGGAAAAAGGTAACAATAGATGATACGAGTTAATAGAAATCAGATACAAGTGTATAAGTAACACTAGTAGACCACATTTATATATACTTTTGGTACTATGTGCATTACATTCTTTAATTCATTTTCACCTTTGATACTTCATAATCTTTGTAATCCATAAAATGCAAATGACCAGTTAATCGGTGGTAAGTAGATAAATCAGGATCGGACCATGCTAGGCTTACGCTCCCGAGCTTCCACCCACATATGAACATTAGGATCGGCCCATGATAGTTTCCACCCATATATAATGGTATTGAGATTGGCCAATGCATGCCCCCGAGCTGCCACTCATTTTAAAGATATGTGTTAGTTTATTTAGCCTTTGAATTGTTACTTTGGTGGTCATAACATTATGATACCTTGAACTTATAATATACTAATATGAGACATGTAAATTGACACTTAATGAAACAACAATGAAGTAGGGAGCTATTGGCACACATATGAAGTGTTTAGGAGCTGAAAATAACAAATGGGTCTTATTTGAATAAACGGAGAATTTCTGAAATTTTCAAGTGAAGATAAGTGTGTAGATTTAATAATAAGCATATACTGAGGTTTTTTAACATGCTAGAGAGTGGGAACAAGGTCTTTGGCTTCATGGGATATAATTCGTTGCTATTATATGTCACTTGTTACAGGATAACCTTGGAAACTTACTTGATGGAACAAATGTTTGATTTTATGCCAAAAAGTACAAAATGGAGTATGCCTTATATACCTAGTTATATAACTCCGAAACTAACCCGACCTGAATTCCCACCTTTTAAATTACTTATATACAATATAATATATGGTAAACTAGTATTAGCAACCAACCAAAACATTTAGGCTACTTAACTTCACCCAAAATAGTAACCAGGTAATAAGACATTAGTCTATCAATAAAGGGTCTTATTTTAACCTTTATCTCCTCCAATTACACCAATATACCATACAGGTCCTTATAAGGTTCATTAAAACCACCTCGTCTTCATTACATATTCTAAACAATACGTAAAATAGATTAGGCAATAAATAAATACAATAATTAGTTTGGTGGTGTAACACCATACATTTGTTCTATATTTCAATACAAACTAATCACACCTTTCTCAAACATCAACAATGCATCCCATAACATATACATACAAAACAGTCCCAAATCCCTTTTATTGTAGCAATCACTTACTGAACTCATCAGCTCTTGACTTCTCAATAACAACACATCATAATTCTCTCTCAAATTCATATATATGGAGAACAAAATGGAGCAGTCACCTTACCTTAATTTTCCAATTTATACTAAAATTTGAACTCCTCAAGTACTCCAAATTTCACTTTGCTTCACACTTTAAACCAAAGAAGAAAGAGATCTCTTAATAACAAAGAAAAAGTTTGCAAGTAGATGTTCTATATTCTGCCTTGTATTTATAATTAGACACCTATAGCATTTTTTCTTAATATTCCATCAGATAATTAAGCTAAAACTTGAGTGTTTTCACTTACCTTAGCTTTCAATGATGAGGGTTTCTTCGAGAACCCTAAAAGGAATTTTATGGCTGTTGTTATTATCCTTGTTAAGAAAGGGAGAAAGCTAAAATTTAAAAGGTAATATTGTTGTTAAAATGAGAAAAATAGCCAGCTATATTGATCTTATATTGAGCCCTTATTATTGACCTTATTTCTAGTGACAAATTAGTCCAAGTAGGTGATGCACCTACTTGGGCTCAATTAACTTGGGCCTTTGGGAGATTTAAGTGTTGGGCCATTTCTCCATTTTCTTCCTCTTTTGTTCAATTTATCTCAAATGATATCATTAGTATAGGCCTAACTATGGTAAAAAGCCATGGGTCCATTAATTTTGTCCAAATAGGTTAAGTAGGTCACTCACCTACTAGCTTAATTAAGTCAAGCAACCACCTCAATATTTTGTTTGATTTCCAGATCCTAACCCCTTTAATCTAACCTTAAACTTATACACTCTTGGTCACCTTAAACTTTAGATTCCAATACTAGCTTATGATACCAAGTTTATATAGTTGTATCGATGTTAACTTAATCGTGTCACATAAAAACGTACGGGTAACATCTATAATTTCCTCTACACCAGGAATACTTGCATAGAAAATCTCATTAGTTACCTATACCACAAGTCTATACCAATTTACATATAAATAGGTAAAGTACATGCAATGTACGGGGCATCACATCCTCCCCTCCTTAGAAACATTCGTCCTCGAATGTTAGCATAACTATCTAACCAAAACAAGTTAAAGCCTAAGTTAAATTTCCCTATTAATATAGTACTTATATATTATACTTACTTTTTATGCTCCAATTCAGCATCTTCGACTTTTTCTTCGTATTTGAACAAATGGGGGGTACTTAGATTTCATCGCCTCTTCAGTTTCTAATGCTATCTCTTCTACTTGTTGGTTTCTCCAAAGCACTTTTACCAAAGCTATTTCTTTATTCCTTAATTTTTTAACTTGTCGATCTAGTATAGAAAAAGGTATTTCTTCATAGGTGAGATCTTCTATAACTTGTACATCTTCAGTAGGAGTAATATGAGATGGATCACCAATGCACTTTCGAAGCATTGAGACGTGAAATATTGGATGAACAGTTGAGTGCTCTTGGGGTAGCTGTAATTCATAAGCAACTTGGCCAAACCTCCGAGTAATCTTGTATGGTCCTATATAATGTGGACTTTATTTTCCTTTCTTACGAAATCTCATAACCCCCTTCATTTGTGACACCTTTAAGAATACCCAATCACTTATAGAAAGCTCTAAACCCCTTCTTCTAACATCTGCATATGACTTGTGTTGACTTTGGGATGTTTCTAACTACTTTTGGATCACTTTAACCTTTTCCATAGCTTCACGAACAAGATCTAGCTTGAATAAGGAAGTTTCACCCATTTCAAACCATCCAATTGGTGATCTACACCTTATTCCATACAAATGATTATATCGTGCCATTTTGATACTTGAATGATAGCTGTTGTTGTAGGAGAATTCGATGTGAGGTAAATGATCATCCCAACTACCTTTAAAGTCCAATACACAAGCTAGTAGCATACCTTCAAGTGTTTGAATGGTTCGTTCTGCTTGTCCATCTGTTGAGGGTGAAAAGTTGTACGTAGATTCACTTGTGTCCCCAAATTTCTTTGAAAAGACATCCAAAAATTTGTAGTAAATTGAGATCCTTGATCTAATATAATAGAGATTGGTATCCCGTGTAGTCGAACTATCTCTTTGACAGACAATTTGGCATACTCTTCAACTGTATAGGTGGTCCTAACCGGTAGGAAGTGTTCTAATTTGGTAAACCTATCAACTATCACCCATATGGAATCAAACTTTTGAGATGCATGAGGCAAACCAGTGATAAAAGCATGATGACCATATCCCACTTCCAGATTGGAAGATCTATACATTGCATATAACCCCTGGGCTTTTGATGATCTACTTTAACTCTTTGAAAATTTGGACATTCGACTACAAATTCTGCAATGTTCTTCTTTATTTCATCCCACCAATACATTCCTTTAAAATCATGATACATTTTAGGTAACCCCGGGTGGATGGAATACCTTGACTCATGTGCCTCTGTCATAATCCTCTTTTTTAGCCCACTTACATTAGGCACACATAATCTATTTTGGCATTGAAGTACTTGCTCTTTTGTAATCTCAAATGACTTTGCCATACCACATTGTACATTCTTCTTTAGTTGTAATTATACGGGATCTGCATATTGCTTCTCTATCACTTCAACTACAAATGAAGATTATGCCACATTATGCACAATATGCCCTTCATCTGTAGTTTCAAGAATGTGAACTCCCAAATTATCAAGTTGGTACAGATTTTTAGTCATCCCTTGTCTTTCTTTAGATGGTGCCATGGTCTTCCGACTTAATGCATCTGCTACCACATTTTCTTTCCCCGGATGATACAAAATATCAAAGTCAGAGTCTTTTAATAATTTAAGCCATCTTTGCTGCATCAAATTTAGGTCTTTCTGATTAAAGATATATTGAAAACTCTGGTGGTTAGTACATATGTTAACATGAATTACATACAAGTAGTGACACCATATCTTTAAGGCAAATATAACCGCTGCAAGTTCCAGATCATGCATCGGATAGTTCTTCTTAAGTGGCCACAATTATCTTGAGGCATATGCTATGACTTTACTCTAATGCATCAATACACACCCTAAGCCAATTCTTGAAGCATCAGTACACTGCATACCCCTCTATGCCTTCTGGAATCACCAATACAGGTGTAGAAGTCAACTTATTTTTCAAATCTTAGAAATTCCTTTCATATGCATAATTCCATTGACACTTTGAAGATTTTTGTGTTAGCATTGTTAAAGGTGCAAAAATTGAAGATATCCCTTCAACGAACCACCTATAATAACCTGCCAACCCCAGGAAAATACAAACCTCTGTAGGCGTTATAGGTCTTGGGCAGTTCTTCACAGCTTCTATCTTTTGAGTATCAACCATCGTCCCTTCATCAGATGCAATATGACCGAAAAATGCCCCAGATTTTAACCAAAACTCACATTTAGAGAACTTTGCATATAACTTACGATCACGGAGAATTTATAACACCTGTTGTAAGTGACCGTCATGTTCCTCCTTTGATCTCAAATAAACAAGAATATCATCTATAAAAACAATCTCAAACATATCTAAGATTAGCTTGAACACCCTATTCATTAAATTTGTAAAAGTCGCGGGAGCATTAGTTAGTCCAAAGGACATGACTAGAAACTAATAATGACCATACCGTGTTTAGAACGTTGTCTGGTGTATATCATTCTCTTTGATCCGTACTTGGTGGTAACCTGACCTCAAATCAATCATTGAAAAACACTTGGCGCCTTGCAACTGATTGAATAAGTCATCAATTCTCAGAAGGGGATATTTGTTCTTAATATTCACCTTATTAAGTTGTTGGTAGTCAATACACATTCTAAATGAGCCATTTTCGTATGCACAAATAATACTGGTGCACCCCGGGGGGACATACTAGGCCTTATGAATCCTTTTTCTTGCAAGTCTTTCAATTGCTCTTTTAACTCCCGTAATTTTAACGGGGCCATTCTATACATAGGAATTAAGATTGGTTGAGTACCTGTAATTACATCAATACCAAACTCCACTTTTTGTTCTAGTGGAAAACCTAGAAGATCTTCAGGAAATACATCGTGAAATTCATTTACCACAGGAATAGTTTGAAGAGTTGGTGGCTCCACATCTGTATCTTTCACTCTAACCAGAAAATATATGTAACCCGTGGAAGTCATCTTTTCTACCTTAAAATAAGATATAAATTTACCTCTTGGTGCACCAATGTTACCCCTCCATTCAAGGACTGCCTCCCTTGAAAAATTGAAATACACTCTCTTAGTTCGACAATCTACTATGGAATAACAAGAAGATAACCAATCCATACCCATTATATCATCAAAATCTACCATTTCAAACTCAATTAGGTCAACCATTGTATCCCAACCACAAATAGTTATTATAAAATTCCGATACACTCTCCTAGCTATATTGGATTCACAAATCGACGTAGATACTTCAAATGGCTTAACTAGCAATTCTGGTGTTCTTTCAAACTTTCCAGCAACCAATGGAGTGACATATGATAATGTACAACTCGAATCAATAAGCTCATATACGTCTTGTGAAAGAATAGACAATATACCTTTAACCACATCTGAAGAAGCCTCTAAATTTTGTCGAGCCTCTAAAGCATATGTACTATTCTGAACTCCACTAAAGCTAACTGCTCCTTTAGGACCTCTACCACGACCCATAGGTTGTACATCTCTACCTGAATAAGGCACCAATTATGATGATGCAATGACTGATCCAGTAGGTCGTGACATACCACCTATACCCTTTTGTAGGTATTCTCTCATCATATGTCCTGATATACCACACCTAAAACAAGTATTTGTTCCGAACAGACATGTACCTAAATAAATCTTTTCATATTGTTTACATGGATTCCGAGGAGGTGTTAATTTTCTCATACTACCTTGCTCTTGATACCCTACTGTCCTTGAACTTTGACTCTCACTTCTTTGCCCAAACTGATTGCTTTTGGACCCTTGAAACTGTGGTGGGGCACTAGTTGCAGGATAAGAAAATAATTGAAAAACTGAGGCCTAAACTCTCCTTGGGAATCCATAATAATGCCCCGTATATCTGTACCTCTTGGAATAACCTCTTTCCTATTTTTGTGTTCTTCTTCTTTGCCTCTGATCCTTTATTTTTTGTGTAAGAGCTTGTATCCTTGATATGTCCATGTCTTTGTTCAAAGCAGAAATAGTATAATCTTTAACCTAATATGGATCCAAACTATCAACATATCGATGAATTCTATCATCCATACTAGCTACAACATTAGGAGCATACCTAGCCAAAGAGTTAAACCTGAGGCTGTACTCCTTCACAGTCATATTCCCTTGGTGAAGATTCAGGAACTGACCCTCACAGTCTTCTCGAATCTCAAATGGAAGGTAATGATCAAGAAATGCCTCTTTGAACTCTTTCAAATTATCTAAAGGTACATTGATACCCCTAGATCGTTTCCAGTCTTCATACAGAAATATAGCCTCCCCTTTGAATCTATATATTGCTATCTTAATTGTCTTTTTACCTGATACATGCATGACATCTAGAACCTTATGGATTTGATCAATAAAGTCCTGTGGGTCTTCATTAATATCTGATCTGGTGAATATGGGAGGATCCAACTTAATACAATCTTAAATTCGTAGGCTAGTTGTCTTATCTGCACCACTAGAACCTGTGGTTGGAATGTCTTGTCCTTGAGCTTCTCCAGTAACTATACGAGCTAATAATTTCACCGTATTCCTTAGATCTTGATCAGTGGCATTAATAGGTGGTTCTGAGGATGCGGTTCTTCTCCACCTTAGTTCTTCTGGTGATGGAGGAGTAGAAGAAGTTTGGGATACAAAATCAGCTTGAGCCTCACTTTGATTAGCTTGTCTAGGTGGTTACTTGCTTTTCCCTTCTCTGGAAGCCATTTCTACTCGCTTATCAGTATTCTTACTCCTTGTAATCGGCATCTTTACTATAATGAGAAAAAATTAGGCTGTTGTTAAATATGACTTCACCTATGACTTGGGCTCTATTGCACAATCTAAGATGTAAAAAAAAACAACCCCTAAATTCCCATAGCGTCTTATTTATAGATGTGGTGCACAACACACCAATAAGAAATACTCAACGTAGAGACGACTTTGTAGATTCCCTTGGACGACCTGCTCTGATACCACTTTTATCACACTTCAAATAATATTAGGGCGGACAGATACCCATAAGCGTAAAGGCCTGAGATAACCAATCCATAACCTTGTTCTTCTCATGCATGTAACTATGACAACCAAAGGTTCTGATAAATATGATAGTATGCATTGATGAAAATTACTACATTGGCAAGCACAAAATTATATATACAATACTTGGCCGTTGGGGACACCACATCTAAAACACAAGACACTACCATGTTAAACACTACATTAGTATACAAAACCTCTAAAATATACATAAACTTTAGTTAGGGTCGGGAAAAATCCCCACCCTACTCTTGACTACTACACAATCCAAAATATATGGAACAGACTCGGAAAGCCCCGAATCAACCTGGAGCTCACCAATAGTCACTGAATAGCCTGTGCTCCTACTAGCGAGGTGTATATATTAAGCACCTATGCCTACAACATGAATTAAAGGTCCCCCATTAGGGATGTTAGTACACAAATATGTACTGAATATGTAAGGCTAAAGGTAACAACAGATGATACGAGAGCTAAATAAAAATCAGATACAAGTGTATGAGTAGCACTAGTAGACCACCTTTACATATACTTGTGGTACTGCATACATTACATTATTTTATTCATTTTTACCTTTCTTACTTCATAATATTTGTAAGACATATAATGCAAATGACCAGCTGATTAGTGGTAAGTTGATAAATCGGGATTGGCCCATGCTATGCTTACGCCCCTAAGGTGCCACCCAAATATAAACATTGGTATTGGACCATGCTAGGCTATTACCCCTGAACTACCACCCATATATAAAGGTATTAAGATTGGCCCATGCTAGGCTTGTTCCCCTGAGTTTCCACTCGTTTTACAGATTTGCGTTAGTTTATTTAGCCTTTAAGATTGTTACTTTGGTGGTCCTAACATTATGGTACCTTGAACATATAATCTACTAATAAGAGACATGTAAATGGACACTTAATGAAACAATAATGATCTAGGGAGCTTTTGGCTCATAAATGAAGTGTTTAGGTAGTAAAAATAACACAGGGTTCTTATTTCAATAAACAGAGAACTTCTGAAATTTTCTAGTGAAGATAGGTATGTAGCTTTAATAATAAGCATGTATTAAGGTGTTTTAACATGTTAGAGAGAGGGAAAAAGTTCGTTGGCTTAATGGGATGTAATTCACTGCTATTATGTCTCACTTGTTACAGGATAACCTTGGAAACTTACTTGATGGAACAAATGTTCGATTTCTTGACAAAGAGTACAAAATGGAGTATGCCCTACATAATTGATTATATAACTCTGAAACTAACTCTACTTGACTTCTTACCTTTTAGAATATTTATCTACAATAGAATATATGGTAAACTAGTATTAGCAACCAACAAACACATTTAGGCTACTTAACTTCACCCAAAATAGTAACCGAGCTAAGCCATTAATCTATAAATCAAGGGTATTATTTTAACCCTTTTATCCTCCAATTACACCCACATACCTTACAAGTCCTTACGAGGTTCACCAAAACCACCTCGGCTTCATTACACATTCCAAACAATACGCAAAATAGATTGGGCAGAAAATAAATGCAATAATTAGTTCGGTGCTATACCGCCACAACTTTCATCTATATTTCATTACAAACTAATCACACCTTTCTCCAATATCAACCTGGCAGCCCATAACATCTACATACAAAACAGCCCCAAATCCCCTTTATTGTAGCAATCACTTATTAAACTCATCATCTCTTGAGTTCTCAATAAGAACACATTCATAGTTCTCTCTCAAATTAATATATAAGGAGAACAAAATGGATCAGTCACCTACCTTAATTCTGCTACTTATACTTAAATTTGAACTCATTAAGAACTCCAAATTTCACAGTCCTTGACAAATTAAACCAAAGAAGAAAAGAGATCTCTTAATAACAAAGAAAAATGAGCAAGTAGCTATTCTATATTCTGCGATGTATTTATAATTAGACACCTATAGCATATTTTCTTAATATTCCATGAGATAATTAAGCTTAAACTTGAATGTTTTCACTTACCTTAGCTTGAAAAGATGAGGGTTTCTTCAAGAAACCTAGAAGGAATTTTAGGACTGCTATTATTATCCTTGTTAAGAAGGGGAGAAAGCTAAAATTTAAAAAGGAATATTGTGGTAAAAATAAGCAAAATAGCTAGCTATATTAATCTTATATTGAGCCCTTATTATTGACCTCATTTCCAGCGACAAATTAGTCCAAGTAGGTGATGCACCTACTTAAGGGTTCAAGCTACTCAAAATTTTAAAGTAGGTGGTGTACCTACTTGCTTAATTTCTTATTTTGGGCTCAATTAGCTTGGGCCTTTGGAAGATTTAAGTGTTTGGCCATTTCACAATTTACTTCCTCTTTTGTTCAATTTGGCCCAAATATCTTAAGTAGGTGACTCACCTACTTACTTAATTAAGTCAAGTAGGCACCTCAATATTTGATTCCATTTTCAGCTCATAACCCCTTTAATCTAACCTTTAACTTATACACACGTGGTCACCTTAAGCTTTAGATTCAAAGACTAGCTTATGATCCAAAGTTTAAATAGTTGTATCGATGTTAACTTGATCGTGTCACATAAAAACGTATGGGAAACATCTATAATTTCATCTACACCACTAATACTTGCATAACAAATCTTATCTGTTACCTATACCACAAGTCTATACCAAGTTATATATAAATAGTGAAAGTACATACAATGTATGGGGCATCACAAAAAATGTCGCACCATACTCTCTCATGGTATTCAAATTAGGAGAAGACAATCTTTACCCTCTCGGTAACCTTAAACCTGTCCAAGGAATATGGAACAAGTAAAGGTTCTTGAAATAACCCCAAATAGTCAACCATGGGTGGAGATATGTAGTTTCTATAACACCTATCATCTAGCACAATGAGGCAGCCCGGTATCCCACAAATGATAACCTTTATGGTGTGAACATTCTTTCTTGGATCAAATTGTAATGCACATGGTTATCCTTCAACTTTTGAGATGCACATCCTCTTTTTCTAATGGGACAACCTCTACTATAGCTAGTATAACCATTCACATCACTTCGGCCTTGATAAGAAGTACTAGAAGGTGAAGAATATGAATTTCCACACTCTTCACGTTCACTCACATAATAACTCTCATTAGCTTTGTGAATGAAGGGGTTATACCTAGCTCCAATTCTAGGCTCGACTTGGGAAGTGTAAGACCCCTATACGTCTCAACTTTATTATAAGAATAATCACAATTCTCATCAACATCTCCATATTCATCATAATAATTAGGCACAACATTCATCTTATTTTCTCCTTCAAACCTGTAACTTTAAATTATTTCTATGTCTTGATCATTTCTATTTTCATAGTCCCCATAATCTCCTTATCATTGTAGACATAAAATCCCTCACTCCAATCATAGTCTTCCATGTTGTAGTCACGATAATACGCTTCTATCAAAAACATGTTCCCCTCTTATCACCTTGTTCCTACAAAATGAATAACCAAGATTAGTAATAAAAGATCCTCACCAACACTTGTATGCACTCACCTTTGTGATTCTCATAATTGGAGCGGTGAATATTGAAAGTTGCTTATACTCCGGTAGTCAATAAGGTGTCAATCACTACTTAGCATCCAGAATAGATTTTTGTTTGATCGACTCAAGACACAAAATGAAAATATCTACTTACGAACTTTAAACAGAGAAATTCAATGAATTAAAATGAGAAAAGCACACAAAGAACGAAAACACGAAGAAAAGAGATTCAAAACTAACTCACAACCTAGTAGGTGATTAATAGTTTGCCAATTAGTACTAGAATCAACCAAATGAAACTAAAGAATTAATAAATGAAAATGAGAATCCAAAATTTAAGCCTAAAATGAGTTGTACGGAAATGATGACGTGGAAACTTGTGGTTGGTTGAGATTTTTGAGAATTTCTCATTTTCAAACTTTGAATTTTTGATCATTGTTCAACTAAAGAGGTTTACTTTTGTTTTTGAGGGGGAAATTCAAGAATTGGAGCATTTTTCAAGCTCAAAAGAGTTTGAATTTTTAATGGTACCCCCTTGTACTTGAATATTCCTTTTGACTTTTATTCTTTTACATAACTTGGAATATGCTGGAAATATTATTTTGACAAAAAAGTACTAAACTCTCTTTCTTACATTTTCAAGATCAAACAACCATTTTTGAATATTCTTCTTCAATAAGATATGAAGATGAGGAAGAACAACAAGAACATTCAAAGTTTGACCAACTTTGACCCTTAAGCAAATGACCTCCAAATTTGATGATTCTTGAAAATCCACGGTCACGTTGACAAACTAAGAACAAATACCATAAATCAACATAAAAAACGTACCTCCCACCTATGCCAAAAAATGAGATCTACCTCAAGTTCCTACAAGCTCAAGTTCAACAATGGTGGATAGCTCAAAACAACTCAGAATTAGCTCAAATTTTAGATATAGACTCTATTAGTGCTAGGGAACAAGTATCTAGCACTATAAACTAAAAATAAATAAATTACCTAGATCGAAGTCTCAAATTTTTCCAAAAGTATAAAAATGTGAACAACTAATTTTTTTATTTTAAGATTTTTTACACTCATTTTTGTTGATTTTCTAGATAACAATCTCAAGATTGATTTTGTTGCAAAAAAATCAAACCTTGCGCTCTGATATCAAATGATATAAGAATAGGCCTAAAAAGACGAAGACTAAGAGAAACAAGATAACAAACAAAAGCAATAAAAAAAATAGATAAGATGAAATAAGAAGTTATGAAGAATTAAGAACCAAATCGTGTATCAAATGTTAAGACCCTTAAACTAAAAAAATCAAATGCCAATATTCTTACGATGACCACAAAGGGGGGTTAGATCCGCCTTACAACCATCATTTCTAAGAAATGTTCAGTAGCGGCTTTTCTAAGCCTTACACTACACGACTTTTCCAATCCTACACTATTTGGCTTTTCCAAGCCCTACACTAAAAGTTCCCCCCAATGGAGTTTCAAGACTGTTTCTCTCAAAATATCATCCTCAAAACTAAGGAAAATAATAATAATAAGAGCTTATTTATAGCCTATCTTTTTACATCATAAAATGACCAACCTACCCTTAATAAAAAAGGGCTCCTATGAAGTGTAAAGAAAGGGTACGAAAAGACCAAAACACCCTTAATGAGAGTAACAAAAGGGGAAGTCTTGAAATGTAGACATAGGGTGTATTTGAAGTGTTTAAAGCTCAAATTCACACTTTAACATATACACCCTCGAGTTGGCATCAAATCCAAGCCCCCAAGCAATCTTCAACACACGAAATGGCTTTATATTGTTCTCAAGATGGGTCATCCATGCATGTTCTTGTATCCTCGAGGTGACCAAAGCTTGAGTCTTTATGTGTTGTACTCAAATGATGTCTTTAAAATCTATGATGACCATTTGGCTCGTATCAATTTGGGTTAGGTTCTATTTTTGAATGTTATTGGTGTTCTTCATGTTCTTTAAGTACTGTTAAACAAGAACATTCAAAAAGTGTTTTTTGATATAAAGGGTAGAGAAATAGAGTGTGGTCCTTAATTTTGTTAAAATAATATTCCAAGTAATTCAAAAGAAGAAAGAAGTCAAAAGGCTTTTAAAAATGAATATTACCAAAAGAGGCAAAGGAAGGTACAAGGGGGCACTACAACAACCTCAAACTCTTTTGAATTTGAAAAAAGATCCAAATCTTGTATTTTCCCTCTCAAAACCGTTTACCACTCATTTTAAATTGATGATTGATTGAACACAAATTGGAAACAGGAAGATTTCAAAAATTTCAACTACAATTCAACGTCCAATAGGAGGCTTCCATGTCATCAATTCTCAAATTTACCTAAGGCTCAAATTTTAGATTCTTTCTTGATTATTTGGTTTTATTTCTTCATTCTAGTACTAATTGAAAACTAGTAATCACCTACTAGGTTGCGAATTAGTTTTGAATCCATTTTCTTCCTGTTTTCATTCTTTGTGTTATTTTCTTAATTTAATTCATTGATCTTCTTTCTTTCAAGTTCAGAAGTTGATTTTGTTTTTTGTCTTGAGTCAATAAAACAAGAATCTATTCTGGATGCAAAGTAGTGATTCCACCATATTGACTAACGAAGTCTACAAAACTTTCAATATTCCCCTCTCTAATTATGAGAATCACAAAGGTGAGTGCATACGAGTGTTGGTGAGAATTTTTTACAACTAATCTTATTTATTCATTTTATAGGTACAAGGTGATATAAGGGGAATATGTCTTTGATCTCCTCACATTATTGTGACTACCACATGGGAGACTATGATTGTAGTAAGGGATATTATGTCTATAATGATGAAGGAGATTATGGGGGCTATGAATATAGTCATGATCAAGACATGCACGAAAATAAGGGTTACGAATTTGAAGGAGAAAGTGATATGAATAAAGTTCCTAGCACTTATGGTGAATATGGATATGATGAAGAGCCTTGTAATGGTTCTTAAGATCAAAATGGGGGCATGTGAGGATTCTTACACTTCCCACTCAAAAACTAGAATTGGTGTAATTTATAACCCCTTCATTTTAAAAGCTTATGAGAGTTACGGTGAGAGTGCACATGTGGAGTATGAAGATTTATATTTTTCACCTTGTAGTACTTCTTATACAGATCGAAGTGGTGTGAATGGTTATACTATCTATAGTTAAGGTTGTCCCATGAAAACAAAAGAGTATGCATCTCCAAAGTCGAGGGGTACCACATCTTGTACATCCTATTCTAGTGACCAAACCTATGAAGAGGCAACCAAGGTGACACAAGCATAAAAAGAACAAGAATTACAAGGTCTTATAAAAGTTTCAAGCTTCGGATTGTCAAAGGTTCAAGCCTTGGATTTGCAAGTGTTTGAAGACCTTTTGGAACCATTACAAAGCCTTGTTCAAGTTAAATATTTGAGAAAGGGCCCTTATACTACAAGGTTTCCTATACTTGTGATCATTAAGGAAAATATTTTCTTTTGATGGCTCTCTTTTACACTCCAAAGGAACGCCCTTCATTAAGGGTATTTTAGTCTTTGTTTGTAATAAGTATAAATAGACCATTTAGCTTCCTTTTTAATTAGCTTTAATGAATATTGAAAGGATCTCCATTAATTTGTAACTTAGTATTCTAGTTTTAGCTTGAAATATGAAATTTGAGTGTTTAATGCATTCGGAAGTTTTTTCACTTGTATTGAACATTTTGCAAGAAAGAAGGAGTTGAGGGAGTGTTAATTCCCTAGGTTCACCTAAGAGGGTGGTGTTATCTCTCATTGGTGTTGTGTGTCATTGTGTCTTATACACACCTTGTGCTATTCATTGGTGTGGGTGTATGTCTCTCTACTATCTTTACTTTTGCATCGCTTCTTCATCTCTTTTTTTCTAAGTGTGTTGTTTTTCCTTTTGTGTGCTTGCTGATTTTTTCTATCTAGTATCCATTTTCGTGTGTTGATAGTCTTTATGCTATCATTTGGTATCAAACCTTGGTGAGGGTTGTTCCAAAATCCCTAAATCTTGGTTTTAGTGTCCATATTAAGAAAATCTCAACAAAAAAGAGTCAAATATCTAAAGAACTCAAAAAAAAATGGTGTTGTCTTGTGTTGTTTGGGTAGATCCGAAAGTTGTTGGTTAGATCTACTAAATTTTATTGTGTTTTTTTTCGTTTCAATTGCTATATCCTTGTTCTCTAGCACCTAGGGAGTCTAGATCTACACTTGGAACAAGATTTGGTCGATTTTGAGCTAGATCTACCATGACTATGGCGATTTGAAGCTTTCAAGAAGCTAGATCCGTTTTGGGTTTGATTGGGTGCCTTGTTCTGTTATTTATTTGTTGATATTTGAGCTCACCTTGGCCTAAGTAACCTATATATAAAATAAAATTGGAGATTAGGGTTAATTTGGTTAGGGGTCAAACTTTGGTCAACTCTTAAATATTCATCTTGATCTTCAATCTTCATCAAGTCTTGCTAAGGAAGAATATTCAAAGAGTGTGTTTGATCCAAAAAAGGAGAAGAAAAAGAGTGTACTTTTTGTTTGTAAAGTAATATTCCTTGAATATTCATATTTATCCAAAAGAAAGAGGAGACAAAAAGAATAATTCAAGTAAAATCCAAGTACAAAAGGGGGGGGGGGGCATTATTTTTAAATTTCAATTGGAGGTTTAAAAGGGCTCCAAAACTTGTTATTTCCCACTCAAATCATCATCATTCTTCCCCAAAGTTGCATTAGGCTGAGAGTTGACATTTTGAATTGAAAAAATTTATAAGCGCACCGTGCAATCATTTAATGCCATGTCATCATTAGCTAACCGGCCAAATTGAGTTCCTAGTTAGATTTTCTAGTTTCTTGTATGTTAAATTCTATCACTAATTAACAAACTAATAAATACTTAATAGATCGGTAATTAGTCTAGGGTCCTTTTTGTGTCGTGTCTCCAATTTTTGTGTTCTTTTCTCATTTTTAATTCGTAGTAGTTTGTTGGTTCAAGTTCGTGCATCCTTTTATTTGAGTCTTATTAGACAAAAATAGATTCCGGACAAATTCTTATTAACCACTCAATTAACTTGCAAAGTATTCAATACTTGTGAGACCAAGGGTGAGATGAGATCCGAGTGTGAGTGTGGTGAGGCTTTTGTTCTAACTTGTTTGTTCGTTTTGTAGGTTCTCCTTTTTGCTGTTTTTTTTTTCTTTTTTTAGGTACATTTGAGATGGAATCCGAGGGTACCCCATCCCAACCCTTACGTAATGATGTTTTGGTAGAATTAGTGGCTCGGTTTGAGTCCCTTGTCCAAGATATGAAGGGTGATATGGATGCTATGAGAAAAGACTTGAAGGGTGGTTTGGACAATGTACAAGGAGAGTTAGGTTCTTTGAAGGGTGTTGTGGCTAGAATGAAAGCGGGGGTTGATAGACTCGGTGATATACTATGTCCACCAAAACCTCCACAAAATTCAAACCACAAAGTCGCAAATCCATTTCACCAAAGACCATACACTCGAAAAAACCACATGCCACAAATCCAAACCCATCATCAACCAAATCTAATACCTCCTCTCCACAAGTTAGAATCCAAGGAGAATGAGGTCAAGCCTTAAGATGGAGAGAAACTTAGTGGTGAGATACAAGAAGAATGTGAAGAGAAGATGGAGAGGGAACGGAAAACCATGGGTAGTGAAGTTGGAAGGGGAAAGGAATGCTTGATTGTGGATCTTGTCCACAAAGAATCCTTGTTACTCACTAACCCGAATACTAGCATTTTTCATAGAATTGATTCTATCTATGTGCAGGTACAAGATGATATAATTCCAAAGAAAAATGCAAGTGAAGTCCCTCCAAAAAATGTTGGTGTTCAAAGTGCACTCTTGGCCGAGAGTACAAGGTACACTAGCTGCCCTTGTACAAACCAAAGTCATTATGGTACATTCTACACTCCTTTAAGTTTAAAATGTTGTAATGTGGCTATTATTAGCCAAGGTGATGTGATATCAAGTTTACTTAGCGTATAAAAGAATGAATCTCTCCTTGGTAATTCGCTTGTTGTGTATAATTCTCAATGTGATTGTAACACCCCAAAAACGGGTCCCGGAGCATCACACGGTGCTTGAGGCTACGAGTAGCCCCAAGCTAACCCTTTGATCCATTTTCATTCAGTTCAACACAAATAAATGGGTTTTCCATAAATAACCCTCAAATATCAACAGAGTAATCATCATCCAAGAATAAAAGAATTTCAGAAAGATAACAAAATACTACTTATTAGTCAACTCCCAACATCGATACTAGTTTTACAAGCCTCTAAGAAAATCAATAAAACCAGCGAGCCATTGAGACATGCCCGAACTGACTTATACTCAGTTATTAAATGTAAACAATTCCGTGAAACCAACATCAGACATCATGTCCTCGGAACATGAGGACTCACCACAACAGAGGATGTAGAACAGCGTGCCCGAAGAATCACTGTCGACCCTAGAACTGAGCACCTGAACCTACATTCCGAGACAATGCAGCCCACATCCGAAGATGTGGGTCAGTACCATGGAAAGGAACCGAGTATATGGGGGTGTATGCAGTTGTATTAACATCATCATCATAAATATTTATAAGAAATATGCAGGATGTATGAAAGACTCACATAGCCCAAATAAAATCATCATAATCATGAGAGGATGAAATAAGTATAATAACACATGTGAGTCATCATATAATTTGTCAATAACTTTAAGTTCATCAAGAATATCAATTCTCATAATGTAAATATCATTTAAATCTTTCGAAAGAATAACTTTCACAATTCCACTTTCAAATCACTTCACCGTTCACCATAGACACAAGGAAACACACACACACTGGAAGATCCTATAAACGACATAAAACATGTAAGATACATGGATTCCAACGTACAACCCACGTTGGGGAGAGCCTTCCTATCCTTTACATCGGAGTAGGACTATCGATATCAAATCCACACAAACTAGTGATCACTATATAAATCAGCCTCAGGCTCACTCCTACGGGGGCATGTAGTTCTAGGGAAGTAAGGTCGCTTTATACCTCCCACTCGGTGCTAAAGATTTCTCCTGGAATTAGCTCAGATCATTTCAAAGACAAACCATAACAAAACAATTTCAGTAATATATAAATATACATCGGGAGCCATCATGCTTCCCATCTATCAAAATCAACCACGTTGTGGATTTCTTTCACACTCTAGTTCAAAACAACTAAATTAAGACCAAAAGATCAAATCATTCAACACATCTCAAATATTTAACATCAACGTTCTTCTAACACACACTTTCTCAAAAAAACACAATTTCCAATGGGGATTCACGACCCAAAATCAAAATCATGATAAATATCGTTCAAGATTCATACTTTATATCACCACACATGTAAATTCATCTTTCAAAATCATAAACATCAAGATTTCATAATAATCATCATAATATATGGGTTCATGCTTCAAATTCATAAAAAAATCAAATAAAAATCATGCCTTTGTAAAGAAAATTACTTTTGGGCACAAGAACGAAAGAGAGTTCTTGTTGAAAAACCCCACATACCTTGAATGATGAACTTTAGATCGATACTCATTTTTGAGATGTTAATCGTGCCTTTGAATGATGGTTCTTGGAGTTCTTGAACTAGGAACTTGGAATCTTGAATAAATTTGCAGAATTAATGGTGAACTTTGGAGGTTCTTGAAGTTGGATGTAGGAGCTTAGGATTTTCTTTTTGAGGTAATTTGATGAAATATAACATATAATACTTCTAATAGGCTTTAATATAGGGTTTGGACGGATTTTGAAAGAGTGGGAATGACCAAAACGACCCTAAAAATCATATAATTCTCGAATCTGTCCTTTGGTGGACTGTTTTGATAGTTTGAAGTAGATCAACCATAATGTTTTACTCCGATATCCAAATTGGATGAAACCAATTTCATTAGAAAGATGACTCTCATATATTTCCGTTGATATATAGTATCTCACCCAGATCTTTGTGGACGAGAAGTTATGATCATTTGAAGATGACCCAAAAATTCACTTTTGATAGGCTAAAGTAGATCGACCATAACTTTTTGGTCCGATAGACAAATTGGATGAAACCAATTTCATCGGAAAGAGGACTCGCAGAGATTTCCGTTGATATATAGTAGATCACCCAGATAATTATGTACAAGGATTTATGATCATTTAAAGTTGGAGCAAAAATATGTCAGGCCTCAGTACTTTTTCCTGCACGTTTTACTGTTCACTACTATTCATGGTTCGATCGGAATGTTCATAACTCGTCGCTCGGGTGTCCGTTTTGGATGATCCACATATCATTGGAAAGATTATTCGATAATCTACGTAATGGTGGGTCATAATCTAATACATCATGAATGTAAAATTTATAGTTCATTCTAGAAGATAGAACCCAACACGTTTACAAACAAAATTTCAACAAAAAATTTCCCGGGGTATTACATCATCCCTCCTTGGAAACATTCGTCCTCGAATGATGCTAGACATGCCAAGACTAGATAGGGAATAGATAATACAGATGAAACCATTCGTTAGACTCATCACCACATCGTTTCTCACTCCGAATGCAACATAGAATGCATAAATTCAAGAAACTACAGTTGAACACATAATAAATGACAGCTGAACTGCTGCAACTTTTATCAAAAGTGCATGAGTTAGGAAAGAAAGGTACCTTCATCTTGATCAGAGTTCGCGGAAAATAGGTGTGGGTACTTGGATCGCATATCCGCCTCAGCTTCCCAAGTTGCACCCTCAACAGATTGGTTTTGCCACAACACCTTGACCAAGGGAACTTTTTTGTTCCTTAGTCTTTAGACACTGAAATCAAGAATCTCAACAGGAATCTCATCAAAAGAAAGATTTTCTTGAATGTCAGCTCTCACAGTGGAATCCACTACCACATCATCGCTAATATGCTTTCTAAGCATGGAGACATGGAATATTGGATGAACAGAGGACAACTCGGAAGGCAACTCGACCTCATAAGCTACCTTACCAACACGGCTAAGAATTTTGTAAGGACCAACATAACGGGGACTAAGCTTCCCCTTCTTTCCGAATCTCTTCACCCCCCTCATGGGTGAACTTTTTAGATACTCTAGGTCACCAACTTCAAACTCAAGGTCTCTCCTTCTAACATCCGCATATGACGTCTGACGACTCTGCGCAGTTTTCAACCTTTCCCTAATCAACTTAACTTTTTCCATAGCCTCAAATATCGAATCAGGACCACTCACAGCCACTTCACCCACCTCTAACCAACCTATGGGTGATCTACAATTCCTCCCATATAAGGCTTCAAACGGAGCCATGCCAATACTAGAGTGGAAACTGTTATTGTAAGCAAACTCTATCAACGGTAAGTGATCATCCCAACTTCCCTTAAAGTCAAGTGCACAAGCTCTCAACATATCCTCTAAGGTATGGATGGTCCGCTCAGCCTGACCATCGGTCTGCAGATGAAAAGCAGAACTCAAAAGCACTTGGGTACCAAGACCCTTCCGAAAAGCTTTCCAAAATTGCGAAGTGAACTGAGTACCCCTATACAAAATGATAGACAAGGGAACTCCATACAGTCTGACTAGCTCTCGAATATACAATATAGCATAATCCTCGGCAGTATATGAAGTATGAACATGCAAGAAATGAGCAGATTTAGTCAATCTATCAACCACAACCCAAATGGAATCATGATGGCATCGGGAAAGAGGTAAACCAATCACGAAGTCCATATTTATCTCTTCCCACTTCCAGGTAGGAATACTATACTCTTGAATCATACCACCAGGTCTTTGGTGTTCAACCTTAACTTGTTGGCATGTTGCACACTTAGCTACAAACGGTGCTATATCTTTCTTCATGCTACTCCACCAATAGATTTCTCGCAAGTCTCGGTACATCTTGGTTGCACCAGGATGAACAGAATATCGCGCCCCGTGCGCTTCATCCATAATCCTCTATCTCAGATCATCAACATTCGGGACACACAATCTACCCTGCAATCTCAACAGACCATCTCCCCTTGGGAGAAAACCTGTACTTTTTGGTCCTTGACTGACTCCTTCAGTCTGACCAAACTAGCATCTAAGTATTGCTTTTCCTTCACTTTCGAAACCAAGGAGGATTCAAAACTACTCTGAACCCCTATACTACCTTCAGTAGAGTCAAACAACCTAACCCCCAATCTAGCCAAACGATGTACATCACAAGCCAACTCTTTCTTACCTTCTAAGACATGTGAAATACTACCCATGGACACTCTACTTAGGGCATCTGCCACAATATTGGCCTTGCCCGGATGGTACAACACACTCATACCATAGTCCTTTAACAATTCTAACCATCGTCTCCGCCTAAGATTCAATTCTCTCTGGGTAAACACATACTGCAGACTGTTATGATCAGTGAAAACATCAACATGGACACCATACAAATAGTGTCTCCAGATTTTCAAAGCAAACACAACAGCAGCCAACTCAAGGTCATGGGTGCGGTAATTTTTCTCATGGGGTTTCAACTGTCTAGAAGCATAAGCTATCACCTTACCCTTCTACATCAATACGTAACCCAACCCAACTCTCGAAGCATCACAGTACACCACAACACCATCAACACCATCAGGCGAAGTCAAAACAGGGGCTGAAGTGAGTCGACTCTTCAACTCCTGAAAACTCTTCTCACAAGATTTGGACCACAAGAACTTCACTTTTTTTTGGGTCAACCGAGTCATAGGAGATGCTATAGAGGATAAACCCTCAACGAAATGGCGGTAATAGCTATCTAAACCCAAGAAACTTCGGATATCAGTCGGAGAAATAGGTCTAGGCCAATTTCTAACAGTTTCGGACTTTTGGGGATCAACTCTAATACCCTCGGAAGAAATGATATAACCCAGAAAAGAAACTGACCTTAGCCAAAACTCACACTTACTGAACTTGGCAAACAACTTGTGATCTCTAAGGGTTTGGAAGACAGTTCGGAGATGATCAGAATGTTCATCCTTACTACGGGAGTACACCAGTATATCATCGATGATCACTATGACAAACATATCCAGATATGGTCTGAACACTCGATTCATGAGGTCTATGAAAGCTGCTGAGGCATTAGTTAACCCGAAAGACATAACAAGAAACTAAAAATGGCTATAACGAGTTTGGAAAGCAGTTTTTGGGATGTCACACTCCCTAACTTTGAGTTGATGATAGCCGGAACGAAGGTCTATCTTTGAGAAATAACTTGCACCTTGCAATTGGTCAAACAAATCATCTATTCTCGGAAGGGGGTACTTATTTTGTATGGTGACTTTATTCAATTGGCGGTAATCAATGCACATACACAAAGAGCCATCTTTCTTTCTCACAAACAACACAGGAGCACCCCAAGGAGAAACACTGGTCCTTATGAAAACCTTATCTAGTAGATCTTTAAGTTGCTCTTTCAACTCCTTAAGTTTTGCAGGGGCCATACGGTATAGAGGAATAGAAATGGGCTGAGTATAGGGAAGAAGATCAATCCCAAACTCTATCTCTCTATTAGGAGGTATCCCTGGGAGATTATCCGAAAAGACATCAGAAAACTCATTGACGACGTTAACAGACTGGAGAGTTGGAGTCTCAGACTTAGTGTCTTTGACTCTAACCAAATGGTAAATACACCCCTTGGAAATAAGCTTTCTAGCTTTGAGGTAAGATATAAAATGACTCTTGGGTGACACAGAATTCCCAGATCACTCAAACACGGATGCACCCGGAAACTGAAACTTGACCATTAGGGTCTGATAATCAATAGAGGAATAAGAAGAATACAACCAGTCCATACCCAGAATCACATCAAAATCTACCATGTCTAACTCAATCAGATCAGCCAACAAGACTCTATGAAGAACGGTAACATGACACTTTTATACACTTTCTGGGCAACAATCGAATCACCCACTGGGGTAGAAACTAGGATAGGCTCAGGAATAATCTCAGGACTAATTTCAAAATTCATAGCAATCAAAGGTGTAACATATGAGAAACTGGATCCAGGATCGAACAAAGCATACATATCAAACTGAAATATACGAAGCATACCAGTAACAACATTGGGAGATTCCTCCTATTACTGGCGGGATAGTAAAGCATAGAATCTATTCTGGCGCTGCTCGCCAGCATTGCTAGAAGAGGCGCCCTGAGCTGGTGCTGGGCGAGTCGCTAGAACTGGAGCACTAATAGTCTGAGTCTGGGTCTGAAGGCGATAGTCACGACACACTTGTCCATCCTATAGACAATCTCTAACTCTGTCACCCATGTCACAACACCATAAATAACCCCTCTTCTCACCCCAACACTCACCCGAATGAGCCCTACCACACTTAGGACACAGGGGACGATTTGGTTTACTGTCAGTACTGTACTGGGACCTGGATGCATATGACCTACTACCTTGATCCTGCCTACCTCTAGGCATGGGAGCACTAGCAGATGATGGTGCTGGCATAGATGAATGATTCTGATACTGAGGGCGACTCCCTCCCTGTGTTCTAGTCTAACCCTATCCGTGCTGCTCGAACATAGCTCTCTTTTTCCCTCTCATTCTATCTCTCTCCTTAATCTTGTCTGCCTCAATCTGTTAGGCATGAGTCATCAGCCTAGAAAGATTCATCTCACTATTCAGCATAGCATACCTACACTCCTTAACCACATAACTAGACAATCCAGTCACAAACTTACTCATACTAGCTCGATTCTCAGCCACTAAGTCAGGAGCATACTTGGCCAACTGATTAAACTTTAGACAGTACTCCCTAACAGTCATAGAGCCCTGTCGCAGGTTCATAAACTCTTCCACCTTCTCCTCTCTCATCTCCAAAGGGAAAAACTTATCCAGGAATATATCCTGGAACTCTTTCCAAGTCGTAGGGATAGCTCCCTCACCTCTACCTTTCCTCTAAGCAACAACCCAGTCATAAGCGAGGTCTTTTAACCTATACGCAGCCAACTCCACACTATGTTCCTCAGATACATGCATCACCTGAGTAATCTTCCGCACCTCCTCTAAAAACAACTGTGGATCCTCATCAGACTTGGACCCATAGAATTCCGACGGATTATCCGCATGAAGTCATGGATCCTGGCAGCAGCTGAATTACCTCCCTGCTGCTGTAGAGCTGGGGCCGGGTTGGCCTGAATATTTGCAGTAACATCTTGGGCCAGCGCCTGAAAGGCTGCCCAAAATTAAGCATGAGACCCATTTTCATTTAATGGTCAGCGGGTTGAGGTTGCTGACAATCATTATTTCTTCTCGCTTGACGTGGAGGAATATTTTTGAAAGAGAAGAGCACAAATCAATAGCAGAGAGAGACAGTTTAAGCATGATAGACTTCTCAAAGAAAGAATCACAATTTTTCCTAAAACGTCTTGTAGCCTCTTGCTCATAGATGTGGCGCGCTACACACCGATGATCAAGAATCTACTTAAAGCGGCTTGTCAGACTCCCTAGGACACCTTAAAACCTTAGGCTCTGATACCAAATTTGTAACGCCCCGAAAATGGGTCCTAGAGCGTCACACGGTGCTTGATGCTACGAGTAGCCCCAAGCTAACCCTTTGAGACATTTTTATTCAGTTTAACACAAATCAACGGGGTTTCCATAAATAACCCTCAAATATCAACAGAGTAATCATCATCCAAGAATAAAAGAATTTTAGAAAGATAACAAAATACAACATATTAGTCAACTTCCAACATCTATACTAGTCTGACAAGCCTCTAAGAAAATCAATAAAACCAGCGAGACATTGAGACATGCCCCAACTGACTCATACCCAGTCATCAAATATAAACAATTCCGTGAAACCAAAATCAGACATCACGTCCTCGGAACATGAGGACTCACCACAATAGAGGATGTAGAATAGCGTGCCCGAAGAATTACTGTCGAACCTAGAACTGAGCACCTGAACCTACATTCTAAGAAAATACATCCCACATCTGAATATGTGGGTCAGTACTATGGAAAGGAACCGAGTATATGGGGGTGTATGCAGTTGTATAAACATCATCATCATAAATATTTATGAGAAATATGCAGAATGTATGAAAGATTCACATAGCCCGAATAAAATCATCATAATCATGAGAGGATGAAATAAGTATAATAACACATGTGAGTCATCATATAATTTGTCAATCACTTTCAGTTCATCAAGAATATAAATTCTCATAATGTAAATATCATTTAAATCTTTTGAAAGAATAACTTTCACAATTCCACTTTCAAATCACTTCACCGTTCACCATAGACACAAGGAAACACACACACACTGGGAGATCCTATAACCGACATAAACCATGTGAGCTACATGGAGTCCAACGTACAACCCACGTTGGGGAGAGACGTCCTATCCTTGCCATCAGAGTAGGACTATCGATATCAAATCCACACAAACTAGTGATCACTATATAAATCAGACTCAGGCTCACTCCTATGGGGGCACATAGTTCTAAGGAATTAAGGTCGCTTTATACCTCCCACTCGGTGCTAAATATTTCTCTCAGACTTAGCTCAGTTCATTTCAAAGAAAATCCACAACAAAACAATTTCAGTAATATATAAATATACATCGGGAGCCATCATGCTTCCCATCTATCAAAATCAACCACGTTGTGGATTTCATTCACACTCGAGTTCAAAACAACTCCATTAATACCAAAAGGTCAAATCATTCAACACATCTCAAATATTCAATATCAACGTGCTTATAACACACACTTTCTCAAAAAAACACAATTTCCAATGGGGATTCATGACCCAAATATCAAAATCATGATAAATATCGTTCAAGATTCATGCTTTATATCACCACATATGTAAATTCATCTTTTGAAATCATAAACATCAAGATTTCATAATAATCATCATAAGATATAGGTTCATGCTTCAAATTCATAAAAAAATCAAATAAAAATCATGCCTTTGTAAAGAAAATTACTTTTGGGCACAAGAACGAAAGAGAGTTCTTGTTGAAAACCCCCACATACCTTGACTGATGAACTTTAAATGGATACTCATTTTTGAGATGTTAATCGTGCCTTTGAATGATGGTACTTGGAGTTCTTGAACTAGGAACTTGGAATCTTGAATAAATTTGCAGAATTAATGGTGAACTTTGGAGGTTCTTGAAGTTGGATTTAGGATCTTAGGGTTTTCTTTTGGAGGGAGTTTGATGAAATATAACATATAATGCTTCTAATAGGCTTTAATATAGGGTTTGGATGGATTTTGGGTGAGGGGAAATGACCAAAACGCCCCTAAAAATCAAATAATTCTCAAATCTGTCCTTTGGTGGACTGTTTTGATAGTCTGAAGTAGATCAACCATAATTTTTAACTCCGACATCCAAATTGGATGAAACCAATTTCATTAGAAACAGGACTCTCATATCTTTACTTTGATATCTATTATCTCACCCATATCATTGTGTACGAGGAGTTATGATCGTTTGAATTTTACCCAAAAATTCATTTTTGATAGGCTGAAGTAGATCGACCATAACTTTTTAATCCGATAGAAAAATTGGATGAAACCAATTTCATCGGAAAGAGGACTTACAGACCTTTCCATTTATATATAGTAGATCACCCAGATTATTATGTACAGGGAGTTATGATTGTTTAAAGTTGGAGAAAAAATACGCCAAGCTTCAGTACTTTTTCCTGCACGTTTTACTGTTCACTACTATTCACGGTTCGATCAAAATGTTCATAACTCGTCGCTCGGGTGTCCTTTTTGGATGATCCACATATTGTAGGAAATCTTATTCGATACATTATGCAATGGTGGGTCATAATCTAAGACATTCCGCACGGAAAATTTATAGTTCATTCAAGAAGATAGAACCCAACACGTTTACGCACAATTTTCAACGAAAAATTTCCTGGGGTATTACAGTGATCTTAAGAAATTCTCACTACTTGAACAAGTGAATGGCATGATTTAAAATCCTAAAGTAGTTGTTCATACTTGTAATGTTGATCATGATATTGGGTATACTTCATTGAACTTGTGTGATGAAACCCGTGACATTAGCCTAGTTCATAGTGATCATGTATATGGCAAAGTTATGAGTAATGCCTTGGTAAATTATGATTTTGATCCTCTAGCACAAGGGATGTGTTATATCAATTTATTCCCTTATCTACATCATCCATTTTGTTCTGGCACACTAGTGGGGTGGAGAAGGGATTGTCACGGTTTGTGTTTGTTTTCCTTTGATGTTTACTTTTACCCTATCCTTTGTGATACATATACTACTTACTTCATGAATAAAATAAGGTATTTATTGTTGTATTTTAAAAGTGTACACCCTCCGCATAATGTCTTCACACTTGATTCTTTCCTATACTACCTCTTTACCTATGATAATAACCATGTTAATTTGGAATTTTTATTATGTCGATGTAGGTATTTTGGTGGATGGTTTTCATATTGGAGTGATAATGATAGGTGGGTGAGGTGGACCTTAAGATTAATAGTGGAACCATACTCAATAAGGTCCTTTGTAGAAGTAATGAAACAACTGTATCTTGAGGTTCCTCATCCTAAGGTAGTTTTACCTTTTGGGTATAGTAAATCCATTAAGACCATTGTAGTTTCCTTATCTCTTGATATTTGTAAAATCTACTTCCTTTGTGACATTCATGCTAAGATCTTCATGTCACACACAAAGGACTCGTGGGTATATTTCAATTGTGAACAACCTTGGCTTGATTATATATGTGATAGCATCAGATTGTGTTCCTTACTCTTTGATATATATATTGGCCATGTCCTTTGTAATTATCATACTAAATGTTTTATTTTTAAAACAAAAGATTTCTGGTTGTATATCAAAAGTGTACCCCCTTGGCGTGCTTATATCAATTGTTACACTAACCCTAACCCTCCTATCATGAGGAATGTGTTCTAGTTTCCCCCCTCTTTAGTTTTACAAGTTTTGAATTTGAGGTCAAATTCCTTTGAAGATGAAGGGGATGATACAAGCATAAAGAGAACAAGTATTACAAGATCTTATCAAAGGTTCACGCTTCGGATTGTCAAAGGTTCAAGCCTCGGATTATCAAGTGCTTGAAGACCTATTTGAACCATTACAAAGCCTTGTTAAAGTTGAAGATTGGAGAAAAGGTCCTTACACTCCAAGGCTACCTATACTTGGGATCATTAAGGTCAATATTTTCTTTTGATGGCTCTCTTTTACACTGCAAAGGAGAACCCTTCATTAATGGTATTTTAGTCTTTTTTTGTAATAAGTATAAATAGACAATTTAGCTTCTATTTTCATTAGCTTTGATGAATATTGAAAGGATCTCCTTTAGTTTGTAACTTAGTCTTCTAGTTTTAGCTTTAAATCTGAAATTTGAGTGTATAATGCATTTTGATGGTTTTTCACTTGTATTGAACATTTGGGAAGAAACGAGGAGTTGAGGGAGTATGAATTCCCTTGGTTTACCTAAGAGGGTAATTTTATCTCTCATTGGTGTTGTGTGTCTTGGTGTTTGATACACACCTTGGTGATATTCATTGTTGTGGGTGTATGTCTCTCTACTATCTTTACTTTTTCATCTCTTCTTCATCTCTTTTCTTCTAAGTGTTGTTTTTCCTTTTGTGTGCTTGCTGATTTTTGCTATCTAGTGTCCATTTTCATGTGTTTATAGTCTTTAGGCTATCACAAGGTAGATATGAAGGGTATATTAGGAGTCAAGGCCACCCTACTCTTCCCATTTTATAAGAGAGACGGGTCCCAAAGACTATCTTTATTAGGAATGAAAGTGTGAAAAGATCTTCATGGATTATGATATGAGTGAAGTTGAAAGAATTATGTGTTCCGTTAAACATATTCAAGGTCCGAAATCATTGTAGTGGGAGTCCACACATTATAGAAACCAGAAAACAACACAAGGAAAACATGAGAGCAACAATAATATTGAAGCAACACCACACACGACTATCACGAGAGCAAGAGAGAACAACAACAAGATTACAAAAAGGTAAGATAGCTAGTTTGACATACAATATCTCAACATGTAAGAACATTAATATGTATCAAATAAAATGACCCTATGACCAAGATATATCAACACCAAACTATTACTTGGACCCGAGAGTAAGTCAAACACCTCAAGAACCCAAGTTTCTAGCCAAAGAATAACACAAGTGTCACTATACTTTCTTACAAGTTTTGGGTGGACTTCTCAAGAGAGAGAGTGAAGTTTTCAAATGTTACAAGTATTGTGTGTAATATAAATAATGAACTAAGACCAAAAATAATCCTAATATTTTCCATATAGTATATTACGAAAGGAGTGGAAAATGACCAAGAAACCCTTGGTCCAAAGGGAGACCTTTCAGTGTAATTATAGGCCCTTTTCATAATTTAATAAGTGTAATCCCATAGATGGATTAATAACACACTCACACATGGTCATATTCATGAACATGCCTTGGATTTTTTGTACTTTTGATCTTGGATCCTTGTGAATGGTCATGAGCTTGTTGTACCAGTATCATTTTATCCATCTTGAAAAGAATTCGACCTCAAATTCGTTGTTTGATCATCCTCAACTTTGTCAATAAGGGAGATATCTCACACATTGAATATGTTGTGAACTTGATACTGTGGAGGAAGGTCAATCTTGTATGCATTTTCATTGATCCTTTTGAGCACTTGAAAAGGAAAATCACCCCTCGACATCAACTTGGTTTCCCGTTGTGATGGAAACTGATCATTTCTAAGGTGAACCTATACCCAATCTCCGTGGTCTAGAAAAAGTCATATCCAACCTCTTTTGGCCCTCTTAGAAACCTATTGATTCCTCTTAACAAGTCATAGACTTGCCTTCTCATGCAACCTCTTCATGGCTTCGGCTATTTTTCTTCTATCTAGGCTCATCAGAAGATCACTTGACAAAGGGGTTAGATCTAAAAAAGTTAGGGGTTTAGGTCGTATACACATTCAAAGGAAGTCATACCTATACTTGAATGGAAAACACGATTGTAATTAAATTAAATTTGGGGTAGGTGATCCTTCCAAGAAGTCATCTTACCTTTAGCCATTGATTGTGTCATAAAACCCAAGGTTCTATTCACTGCTTCCATTCGGTCATTGGTTTGTGGGTGGCAAGAGGTTTAACATAGCATCTTTGTACCAAGCCTACTCCACATCGACCCAAAAGTTACTAAAGAACTTGGAGTCCATATCACTCACAATGGTCCTCGGGATGCCATGCAACATGATAACATTTTCAACAAACAACGAGGCTACACTAGATGCATTCTCACTTTTAGAACATGGAATGAAATGTTCCATCTTAGAGAATCGGTCAACCATAAAAATAATACTATCTCTACCTCTTCTAGTCCTTGGCAGCCCCAAAACAAAATCCATAGATATATCAAACCAAGGACAAAAAAGAGTGGGAAACGCGGTATACAACCCTTGAGAAATGAGCTGTGACTTGGTGCTTCTACAATCCATTCATTGTCAACAAATCTTAGCAACATCTTTGTGCATCTTTGTCCAATAGAATTCTTCCTCTAAGATTTTAAGGGTCTTCTAAACCCCAAAGTGTCCCTTTAGGACACCATCATGTGCCTCTCTTACAAATAACTCTCTCCAACAACTAGAGGACACACATAAACTTCTTTCTATGAACAATTAGCCATCAAATTTGGAATAAGAGGTGGATCCCCCATCCATGAGATATTTCACCCTGCCAAACTCTTCATATTCCCAAAACCTTTCAAATGAACAGTTTCATCACATGATTCATTAACCACATGAAAGTGCTAGGAGCATTAGTTAGGCCGAATGGCATGACCATCCATTCATAGAGACCAAATTTTTTCTTGAAGGCGATCTTCCACTCATCACCAGGTTGTATTCTAATTTGGTGATAGACACTTCTAAGGTCAATATTTGAAAACACACAAGAATCATTCAACTCATCAAGTATCTCATCTAATCTAGGAATGGGATGGCTATACTATACCGTGATTTTATTGATGCATCAGTAGTCCACATACATGTGTCATGTCGCATCTTTATTTGGAACTTACAACACCAAAACCGTGCATAGACTCATGCTCTCTTTGATGTACCCTTTTTTGAGGAGTTCCTCAACTTAATGTTGTAGATCTTTGGATTTTATAGGGTTACTTCTATAGGCCGGTTTGTTTGGCAATTATGAGCCCGGAAAAAAGTAAATTTGATGTTCCATGCCCCAAAGTTGGGGTAACCCTTGGGGAAGTTCCTTGTAAAAGACATCCTCAAATTACTGCAAAACAAAAGAAGTAGAATAGGGAATAGAAGTATTACAGGGGTTAGTGTTACAAACATAAGCTATGAGAAGCATAGAAATGTTTTCATAATGTTACAAGAAGAGATCTCTCTTCCTAGCCAACATTACCATAGCATTCTTTCCCTTTGAAGTTTAGACCCCCTCGGTTTCATCCCCTTTTCTTCTCTCGGATTCTTTCCATTTTTTAGCCTTATTGCATTTATCCTTCTACTTTCTATTTATTGATGCTCCTCATTAACTTGATATGGTGAGAGTGGGTGAAGTGTGAATTTCTTAACATTTAAATCAAGATATTACTGATTGGTTCTCCCATCATTTGGTAGACCTATCATATTTCCAAGGTCTATCCAAAAACAAGTGACATGATTGTATCAGAATCACATCAGAAAACACTTCACCATGTTGAACAAAATTACACATTTCCTTGTGACTTACAATTTTATACATTGCCTTGTGACTTACAATTATCCACACTCGTTCAACCAATGGAGATTGTAAGGACTAGCATGTGGAGTAGTAGGTAGTTTGAAGAAATCAACCATAGTGGCACTAGAAACATTGTCACAATTCCTACTACCAATAAAAATGGTACACACACCTCTTTTAATAAGGCACTTAATATGGAATAGATTCTCTCTTTGGCTAGGATCATCTAAAGCCTTACTGACCATGACTTATCTCACCACAAAGTTTGGAACTAGATACTAACCCTTTTGTGTCCAATATTTTCTCCATCCTCTTCTTTATGCATTTCATTCTAGATTTTCTCCACATCTTGAGGCTCAGCCTTATTCTCTGTAGATTCAATGCCCACCACCTCTTCAAGATAGTATAACTTCCTTTGCCTAAGGATCACATTCCATCAGTTTGAAAATTCGTTGGATTTATGTCCCCACCCTTGAAACTTAAAACATTGGAATACCTTACGATTATGAGTACGATACTCTTTACTTTCTTGTCTTGAAGGATTTTTTTAAGGCCTTGGTCTTGAGTTTACTTGCATTGGAAGGTTGATCCTTGCCCTTGTGCCAACCCGAGGAAGACTGAGCCAATTCTTTATTTGTAGGCCAACCCAAGGGTGCTTATCCCCCTACCTTGTAAATAGATCTGTCTTTGAGCTCTTTTTCAAGTTCTAGTTCCTCTTGGAAGATACCATCAATCGTATAATACTTTTGAAGAGTCAAGTTAGTGGAGATGCCCTTGTTTAACATGACCTTAAAACGGATAATGTCATGACCTACTTGTTCCCCTTGGTGATGAAGCTTCAACATTAATTATTTGAACTCATCATAGTAAGCCATGACACTCTTGATACCTTGCCTCAAATTGTACAACTTGTCAAGGAGCTCATGCCTATAGCTCTCGGGTAGGTACCTTTGTCTCATGAGGTACCTCAATCTAAACCAAGGAGGAGGTTTCCCATCAATCAATTCATTCCTAAACCTCTTAACATATTCCCACCATGTTTTAGCATACACTTCAAAATAAGCCACGACATAGCAACTTTTCTTTTTTTCAGAGAGATCATTGACTTGGAAGATCTTGTTACAAGACGACTCCAAAAAAAGGTAGGCCTCGGGATCATTTTCACCCATGAAGATTTGAAGACTCAACTTGATGGTATCGTACCCACATCCCTCACTTGGTGGTGGTTTCCTTGTTGGTTTCATTGACCAACTCTTCCCTCATGCCCTCCGTATCCCCTTTGATCCATATGGCCTCCACTCATCTCTTATTACCTCATATAAGTATAATCATAAGTTCCATACCCTTCATGTTCATCTCTACCATATTCCTCTATGTGGATGGGTTGGTTTTGGTTAAGTGGAATTTGGTTTTGAGAAATTGGATTTAGTGGAGGTTGTGGTCTTTGATTAAGTGTTGCTTGGAATGGAGGTTCATATTTTGTGTTGGTATTTAGCTGCCAAGTCCTTTTTATAGGACTTGAGGGGATTATGAATTAAATGGTCTATTGAAGTCTCGGTTTTGGGGTAAGGAGTTGTTTGGCTTGCGGAATTTATTGGAGGTCTTGGTGGATTGAGAATGTGATGGAAGGTTTGGGGAGTAATGGTAGCGGAAGTATTTGATCATGAACACTTGAAGAAACATGGTAGTGTTGAGGAGTAGAATGACGGGAGTTCCTTTGAATCTCCACTTTCTCCAACCTCCCACTCATTCTTGACACTTCTGTTTTCAATGATGACACAACCCCCTTCATCAAAGTCATATCTGTTTGCATCTTTTCCATGTTTCAGGTTATGGCCTCAAGAGATTCCATGATAATACTAAGTGTATTGTTCACCATTATTTGTTAAGTGGATCCTTCCATTGAAATTTACCTAAAATAATACCTACAAAACAGCAAACAAATTAGTTCAAAATAGCCTCACCACACTCACACACTTTGATTCCAAACACTTAGCTCCACAAGTGTTGTAAACTGGCTAGTAACCCATGAGAATTCAAGGGATGAGTCTAATATTATCCATAATATACTTCCATTTGAAATATTCAAAGAAATCTTACCGAACTTGAACCAAAAATTTACAACGAATCAAAAATATAAAAACACTCAAGGAACGTAGACACGAACAATGGATTTAAGGACTAATTTACAACCTAGTAAGTTATTACTTGCTTGTTAATTAGTACAAGGACCAATAAATGCAACTAACGAACAAGAAAATGAAACTAAAAATCCAAATTTGATCTTAAAATTGATGGTGTGTACAGTAAATGATGACATGGCGGTCCATTATTAGTTGAGATTTTATCAAGTTTTAACTTTACAATTTCAAGTTTTGATCAATTCACAATTTGGAATGAAGGAATTTGGTTAATGGAGGGAAATACAAGTCTTGGATCCCTTTTTCAAATTCAAACACAAAGGCTTGACTTTACTTGTACTTCTTCCTCAAAACATGGTCCTTAAAACATAGAAGGTGGTTGAAAAGTGGTTGTCAAGTCTTTGAATGATTTGAACAAGTTTTTTCAGCAACAAGTACTACACCTTTGTTCTTCACCTCTTTGGATCTAACACTCACTTTTTGTTTAATAAGAAAAGAAAAGTAGTGAATAATAACAAGAAAAACAACAACAACCACCAAGAAGAACAACAATAATCCACAACAACAATGTCACAATACAAGACCAAGTTTTAGGTCCACATCAACAACATCAACAATACAAGCTCAAACTTAGATCTACACTACTTTAGTATTAGTGAAGAATAAAATAACAATAGAAACACTCAAAACAAGAAAAATACTTCTAGATCTAGTCTTAGAGTCTCGTCCAAGATGCACAACAAGCGCACAAAGTTTTGTGAGATCTTTACAAGTAGAAAACCCAAGATTGACTCTGTTGTAACAAAATAAAATCTTTCTCTTGATTCCAAATGGTAGTAACTAGACAACAACACTAGGAAAACAAGATAGCAACAACAATATAGAAGCAAAAATACACACAACTTTCACTAGAGCAATAAAGAACAACAACAAGATAACAATAAAGTAAGATGGCAAGTTTGACATACAATATCTCAAAATCTAAGAACCCTACTATGTATCAAATAAAAGGACCCTATGACCAAGATATATTGACACCAAACTCTTACTTGGACCCAAGAGGAACTCAAACACCTCAAGAACCCAAGTTTTTAGCCAAAGAATAACCCAAGTGTCACTACACTTGCTAACAAGTTTTGGGTGGACCTCTCTAGAGAGATAGTGAAGTTTTCAAATGTTAAAAGTCTTTTGTGTACTATCAATAATGACCTAAGACCAAAAATAAACCTAATATGTTCTATAAATAGTCTATTACAAAAGGAGTGAAAAATGACCAAGACATCCTTGATCCAAGGGGCAGCCTTGTAGTTAATTATAGGCCCTCTTCATACTTCAATAAGTATAATCCCATATATGTATTAATAACACACTCACACACGACGATATTCATGAACATGCCTTGGAGTTTTTATAACTCCCAAGCTTAGATCCTTGTGAATAGTCTTGAGTTTTTTGTACCTGTAATAATAAGGAAATCCATCTGAACATGGAGTGCCTTGAGAGAACTCATGAGGGGTATGCATGTTCCCATGTGGTACACTATGATTTATAATATTAATCCAGGAAGAAATGTTCACTCCAGAAAGGTAAGAATTTGTGGGGTTTTGGGCTGCCCCCTTGTGCTATATGATAGGTTTTATAGAAACTACATCATTCAACCCATGGTTGACCATTTAGGGATATTACAATAACTTTTACTTGTTCCATATTACTTGTATAGGTATATGGTTACAAAAATACTGAAGGTTGTTATCACCCAATTTGAATACTATGAGGAGGTGTGGTGTGATATCTTCCCCTTGAAATAAGGTTATTTATTCTTTTGTATTGATTGGTTTGCACAACATAGAGTTTCAAATGTGTAAAAATAGCCTAAGATTATTAGAGACCAATAGGGAAATCATCTCTTTACATCCATTCTTCCTAAATCTCAAAGAGATGTGATCACTTACCCCAAGCTGAATGAAAATAAGAGAGAAAAGATTGAGAGAAGAGGTTGTGATGAGTGGAGTGAGGGATTTCCACAAAATATAGCTAACTATGTTTTTCCTTCTATTTCTATGGATATTTGTATAGGTACCAATATAGAAAATGGAGGAGAACAAGTGCTAACAACGAAGATTCCCTTTAAAGACTTGACTAGGGATATCATAGTTGCTACCGAAGCTTGTGGGGGACCTTCACACCAAGGTAAAAAGAATGTACTCCAAACTTCAAGGTAAAATATTTAACTCTTACACTTTTGTACATGTGAATGATGATTGTGTAGCTATTAGCCCATTAAGTATGAGTAGTAGCTTACCTACATATGATTCTATTAATTATTTGCCTCTTGTTTATGATGTACATATTGCAAGTGTTGATACACTAGTTGATCCTATTAATGACCAAATTGACTCTTCTTGTAAGATTAATTTGTTTCCACCTAGTGATGAAGCTATTGTTTTGAATGATAGTACATCATCTATTGATTTTTTGCCTCTCAATGATGATGTACATATTGTGAGTGTGGATACACTGGTTTATCCTATTGATGACTAAATTGACTCGTCTTGTAAGATTAATTTATTTCCACCTAGCGTTGAATTATGTTGAATGATAGTACATTATATTATGGGAATTGTGTTTATCAACTTATGTGCGAAACTTAATACGAGCCAAATGGACATCATAAATATTAATGCCATCATTCAAGATGATACGAGCCAAATGTCCATCATAGCTTTTGATGCCATTATTCAAGGCCAACACATAAGGACTCAAGCTTTGGTCACCTCGAAGGCACACAAAGATGCATGGACCCATTTTGAGCATACCATAAAGTGATATGATTAGAGATAGCCAAAGACCATTATCAATGAACCAAGGAAGTGAATATGTTAAATGTGAAGAGGATCATTCAAACACAACAAGGCCTCCTCTAATTTACACACCAAGAATGTCTCTTTGTTGTTTTTTCGTTAAGGTTGTTTTAGATATTTTCATATTGAAATTGTTTAGCCATTATGAAGATTTGAAAGAAATAAATATTTCTCTCTCTTGTGAGAGTAGTAACACCCAAAACTAAAACTAGGACAAGTGTGGATATCACTTGTGTTATGATTTAGCTAAGAAATATAGGTGTTTGAGGAGAATGAGTTCCCTCTTGTGTCATACTTTTATGAATATTAGGGGTATTAATGTTTGAAGCAAATTTTGGTTCTTAGGGTTTTGTATAAGTTTATGTCAAGATACTATCTTTTATTTAATGCATTGTTGTTGTATTTCGTATGTTGTCTTTCTTATCTCATTTCTTTGTGTTGCTGCCTTGTTTGTTGTTAATCTCTTTTTCCAGCTTTCATATTGTGTTTTGTGTCTTTGTATCATTTGGTATCAGAGCAAGGATTGATATTGTTCCTACGAAATCAATCTTAGGCTTGCTATCTTGAAAAAATATAATAAAAAGAAGTGTTGTAAACTGAAAAATCTCAAAAATAGCAATCTATCCTATTTTCTTATTTTGGTCGAGGCTTGGTCTTGAAATTTTTGTGTGTTTTGTTGTTTCTAATGTTATGTTCTTCTTTATTAATACTACTAGAGTCTAAAATCCAACACTTGAGCCATTTCTGAGTTGTGTTTGAACTTTGGAAGGTTGTTTACTATTGAGGATTGGTGGCTTGAAAATGTAGTGTTGATGCTTATGTTATGAATTTGAGCTTAGATGTGTTGTTGTTATTGTTTGGGGTTCTACGTACACTTGGAATTTCAAATTTCACTGACTCTAGTGGTCATTTGCATAGGGTGTAAGTTTGAGTGTTCTTGGTGGTCATAGTCATCTTCATGTTGTATTGAAGAAGAATCCTCAAAGGTGGTTGTTTGATCTAAAACTCAAGTTAAAGAAAGAGTGTTCTTTGTTTGTATTGGAAACATTTCCAAGACAACACAAAAGGAGAAAGTAGACAATAGATCTTTCGAAAAGTATTATTGCCAAAAGGGAGAAAGAGCATTTTTCAAGGTTGACAAAAGAGGAAATGAGATAAGACCCTCAAAAAGGTTTTCTTGCCAGAAAGGTTCAAGAAATTTTAAGACTCTTGAATTTTCAAAAAGGGATCCAAAGACATGTTTGGCCTACTATATCCAAAAAATCTACTTTTCCAAATTAGAGATTGAACAATTCAAGTTGAAAAACAAAAAAATTAAAATTTCAACAACTCCCGATGCCCAATCCAAGGATGCCGCGTGGCTTCCATGTCACCACCTTCAAAAAATGACCTAAGGCTAAAAAATTTCAAATTTCTTAGTTTCTTTTCTTTGTTTTATTGGTTTCAATTTTTTTTATTCTAATACTAATTGACAAACTAGTAATCTCATACAAGGTTGTGAGTTAGTTAAATGAGTCTGTTTTCTTCGTGTTTGTGTTATTTCTGTGCTTTTATCATTTGTGAATCATTGTAGTTTGTTGTCTCACATCCGAAAATATTTCTTTGAGTCTTTCAAATCAAAACCCATTACGAACAAGAGTAGAACTCACCCCTCAATGTATCACGGATTATAATCCAACTTTCAACACTTATGAAGCCAAGTGAGAGAAGGAAAAATGTGTGAGAGTAGAGTTGTAAGGATACTTTTGAGCTAAATAGTTTGTTTTTGTCTTTATTTGGTACCTTGGGTGGGGATACTCTCTAGGACACTTGTGAAGATTTAAAATGGAACCTTGAAAAGTTACGGTAAATCTTTAGCTCCTCTAATCCAATTCCTTGTCTTAGTCCTACTGACTTATCCCATCTTGAAGCTATCAAACGTGACTGTGAAAGATGATAAAGGGAGTGGGTGTCATACACTCCACTTAATCAAGAAATCCCTTGTGATGAGAGCTTTCTGAAAGAGAAAGTGGGCTACCATGACATGCACCAAGGTGAAGAATGTAACTCATGTGAGTTACAAGGTAAAAAGTCTATCTCCTACACTTCTACAAACATAGAATATTGTGATGTTCTATTAGTAGCAAAGTGGATGTAGTTATTTGTTTGCCTAGAGGAGAATGGCATAAATCTTTCCTTTGTAATACTCTTGATATTTCTAGGTTGCATAATTGTCTAATTCTTGTTGTAACTAAGGAAGCACTAGTTGATCCTATAGATAACAATATTAATTCTTCTCTAAAGAATGAATTGAGTCCACCTAGTTCTATCATTTGTAACTTGAATAAGGTCCCATTTCTAAGTGATAAGAGTATTCACACACAAGTTGACCCTTGTGAAAATCAAGGTAAGTCTATGTTGGATATGAGTTACCAACAACTAGTGAGGATGTGAATGATGAACAACTTATTCATGAATGTAATCCACTACTTGAGCATGTGTATGGTGTTCTTGATGAGTCTCAAGTTAGTGATGATGTTGATAGAGTTTATCATGAGATTAGAGATTATTATTTGAGCATCTTCTGTGATGAATTCCTTATTTTTGTTCTTAGTAATCATGCAAATGAAAATGCTATGAAAAAATATCAATCGGGTGAAGATGACCTCTATGTGCTTGAATGTCTAGTAAGCCCAAATTGTGGTTGTCTTTGTAAAAATGGTTTTGATTGTGATCCCTTTGCTGCTCATGGTGATTTTTATTTTTGTGCTGATCACTCTATTGAAATAAAAGGTGGTGCATGTTTAGAAATTCCATCGACTTTATGTTTGTGTAAGTCCTATGTTGAGCATATTCATGGTGATGAACTTGAAACTAGTATGTACATGCAAAAGGACACTATAGTTGAAGTTGACTTGTGTGGTGCCTTTTTCTAGCCTGTTGTGCTCATGAGATTTCCAATGGTGATATAGAGGGTATGCCTAATTTTGGTGATGACATCATAGGGAAAAAAGTCAGAATGGCCAAAATCCATGTCCATGGCTACTTCTCCCATTTGACCCTGGTAACCTCTTAAGATGTGGAGATTGGTATACATTCCACTTGATGCTTGGCCATAAAGACAAAAAAGTGTTGGTTGTGAGTGTTGGAATCCTTCCGTATGATGGAAAGTCTTTCTTGGGGATTTACAACCCACTTTATAGGCCTAAGTTGATACGAGCCAAATAGCCATCATAGCTATTGATAACATCATGCAAGGCCGACACATGAAGAATTCAGATGAGGTCATATTGAGGGAACAGGGACATGCATGGGAGACCCACTTTCAGTCCATAATAGTTTAAATCTGTGTGTAGAAGGTTGCTTGAGAGCTTGCCTTGATGAGAAACCTGAGAGTCCAAGGGATGAAAAATAATTATGATGGACAAAATAACACAAGAGATGGCATAGTTTGAAGAGTGAAGAAGATATTGAAATATTCCATGACCATCTTTTCTTTACACTACAAAGTTGTCCATCCCCTTAAGGGTGTAAAAGTCATTTTATTCCCCTTCTTTACACTTCATAGGCGCCCCTTTCTCATTAAGGGTAGTATGGCACTTTCAGTTTGTAATAGATTATAAATAGTCTCATTTTTAGTTTAGTTCATTATTTTATTATTGATATGGATTTTGAAAGAATAGGTCTTCTCTCTAGAGAGAGTGAAATAGTAACTAGGTCATATCAAGTGTGGATTCACTTGTGTTGTATTTTTACTTAGACGCGTTAGTGTTGGAGGAGATTGACGTCCTTCTTGTGTCTACGAAAGATTGTGGTGTTACTATAGTAAGTCTTAGGGGTTCTAGTGTGTGATACATACTTTAGTCCAACTTCTTATAATAGTGTATGTCTCACTACCCATCCTTTCTTTTATTGCAAAATTATTTGTGTTGTTCTTATTATCTTGTGTATCTTATGTTGCTTCTTTCATAGTGTTTTTGTCATCTTATTATCTTATGTTTGTAGGCTATTTCGTATCATTTGATATCAGAGTAAGGATTGATTTAGTTCCTATGAGATCAATCTTGGTCTTTTTAAGTTGAAAATAAAATAAAGCATTGAAAATCTGAAAATCTCAGAAAAAGGAATTTTGTCTCGTTTATGTGTTTAGGCAAAATATTGTATCTTAGATCTAGGAGACTTTTATGTGTTTTGGTTGTTTCTAGTGTTAGCCCCTTTTTCACTAACACTAAAAGTGTCTAAATTTTTTTTTTGAGCCATTTTTAAGTTCTTCTTGGAATTTGAATACTGTGTTGATATGGATGTGAGTTTGAGCTGTGTATTGTTGTTGTGGTATTGTGGTTAACGTTGTTGTTGAGGTTTTGATCTTGATAAAATGTTTTTGATGTTTCGGGGTCCAATGTGCACCTAGAATTCCAAAAATTCAAAGGAGGTATTCGTGGTGTTCTTCACCATCTTCATATCATGATTGGAAAGAAATTTTCAAGAATGGTTGTTTGATCAAGAAAATCAAGTGAAAGGAGAGTGGTATTTATTTTTCTTGAAAACATTTCCAAAGCAACACAAAGAAGGAAAGGGCCAATAAGACTTTCAAAAAGACTTATTTTAAAAAAAAGAGAAAGATCATTTTTCAAGGTTGACAAAAGAAGAAAGGAGATAATACCCTCAAAAGGTTTTCTTGCAAAAAAGGTGCAAGACAAGTCAAACCTTTTTGAAATTTGAAAAGGACTCCAAAGTCTTATTTGTCTTCACCATATCCGAAATGCAACTCCTCCTACTTGAAAGATTAACCAATAAAACTTTGAGATTTTTTTTTTTTTTGAAATTTCAATAACTTCCCAACGACAATCCAAGGCTGCAACGTGGATGACACATCACCACCCTCCAGAAACGACCTAAGGCTCAAAATTTCAGATTTCTTAGTTTCTTTTATTGATTCTAGTACTAATTGACAAGCTAGTAATTACCTACTAGGTTGTAAGTTAGTTTTGAGGCTGTTTTTGTTCGTGTTTGCATTTCTTTTGTGCTTTTTATATGTTTAATTTGTTGTAGTTTCTTGGCACAAGTCCAAAAAAAATTTCTTTGAGTCTTTACCAAAAAAATCTATTCTGGACAAGAGTAGAACTCATCCCTCAACTTCTCACAGATTATAAGCCAATTTTCAACACTTGTGAAGCCAAGTGTGAGGTAACCGAAGGTGTGAGAGAGTATGGTGAGGATACTTTTGAGCTAATTTATGTGTTATTTTTTTTACTTTCTTTTATTAGGTACCATGGATAACTAATGATTTCAAGGATCGCTTTGAATAATTCAAATGGAACCTTGAAAGACTATTCCATATTTTTAGTTCCCCGAATCTAATTTCTTCCTTTAATCCTGCTAACTTGGCTCATCTTAAATCTATCACACGTGACATTGAAAGATGAGAAAGGGAGTGGGTGTCGTGCAAAGGCGTTGGAAACCAAATTCACTCCTTATATGAGCTACAAGGTAAAAATGCTATCTCCGACAATCCTACAAGTTTAGAATATTGTGATATGTCTAGAAGTAGCCAAGTGGATGTAGTTGGTGGTTTTTCTAAAAGAGAATGGCATGAGCCTTCTCTTTGTAGTATTTCTAGGTTGTAAGAATATCTAATTCTTGTTGTAAGTAAATAAGCACGAGTTGATCCTATAGATGACAAAATTTATTCTTCTTGTAAGAATGATTTGTGTCCATCTAGTTCTTTCACTTGTTACTTGAACAAGGTTATATTTCCATATACTGAGAGTATTCACACACTATTTTACCCTTGTGAAAACCAAGGTGAGTCTAACTAAGTTTGTAGGTGAGTTACCGACGACTAGTGAGGGTGTATATAATGAAGAATTGACTCATGAACGTAGCCCACTACTTGAGCATGTGTATGATGTTTTTGATGAGGCTTAAGATAGTGATGATGTTGATAGAGTTGATCGCGAGATTGGAGATAATTCTTTGAAAATATTATGTGATGAAAGTCTTAATATTAGTTTTTCTCATAGAAATCATGTAAATGAAAATATTGGTCCAAGGGATAGGAGTGAACCCATGATCTTGTCTTAAGGTAAAGATTATAATGTTTGTTTGACTCATAGGGCTAATCTTTTTCTTGAAACATGTTTGATACTTGATAATTATCTTTTGGAGAGTGAAGAACTTTTTTGTTCTAGATCTGACCGCGAGATAGAACACTCTCTCTTTAGGTATAATAACTTGATTGAATATGGTATAATCACTCCTAATGAACTTTGTTGTGATAATGATATGGGAGGTATAGCTTGTCTTGTACTATATAGCCTCTATGCTAACCCACTATGGTGTGACAACATTCCTCCTAAAGATTGAAATCTCTTCTTGGAAGATGAGAGTACTCATAAGGGTAGTGAATGCGTAGTCTTGGAAAGGAATACCCAATTGGGTGATGAAAACTTTGATTTGCTTTAATATTTAAGACACCTAATAGGTGATTATTCTTTGAAAATTGATTCGGGAGAAAACGTGTCCTTGTCTACTTGGGGTAATGCTTCTAAATATATATCTTTGGTTGACGCACTTGTGCTTAGGTTGAGTGAATCCCAAGTTTTCTATTTGTTTGAAAGGAAGAACGAGTATGTGCTTAACTGATTTGTCTTCATTTGTGCATGCATTTACACTTGATTCTTTTCTATACTACCTCGTTGCTTATGATGACATCCAGGATAGTTTTGGATTGGATTTGTGTGGAGGTAGTATATTTGTTGTTTGGTCCACTTGTTTGAGTAAAATTGTTAAATGTTTCTATGTACTTCAAATTCAATTAAGAAACCATTCTTGGTGTGGACTACTAAAGAGAGGAAGGAACACTTGTGTCTTATGGCTCTTATGATAAAGGTATTCTTAACTTTGGAAATTGATGATGTTGTATGACCTTGGTAGTTTCATTATCTTTTGGACATTGTCATATCCACTTCATTTGTGACATATTTACTAGGCATATGTTAAAAATAAAGGATTCATTGTTATAATTCAAGTCTGTACCACCTCAGCATAATGATGTTATTTGTTACACTGACCCGAATCCTAATGCCATAAGGATATTGTGCTTTTTTGTCCTTTCTTTGATTTTTCAAGGTATGGATTTGTGATCTAATCCTTTTCAAGAAGGGAAGAATGATACAAGACAAATGGACATCATAGTTATTGATGACATTATACAAGGAAGACATATGAATAATCCAGTTCTGGTCACATTGGGGGAATGGGGACACACATGAGAGACCCACCTTGAGTCCACAATAGATCAATTCTGTGTGTGAAATGTTGCTTGGGATCTTGCCATGATGAAACAGCCGAGTGTCCAAGTGATGAAGAATAATTTTGAAGGCCAAAATAACAAAAGGTATGGCATATGTTTAAGAGTAAAGAAGAGCTTGAAACATTCAATGACCATTCTTTCTTTACACTAAAAAGCTTCCCATCCCCTTAAGGGTTCATTGGTCATTTTATGCCCCTTCTTTACACTCCATAAGCTCCCCTTTCTTATTAAATATAGTTTGGTCCTTTACTTTGTAACAACTTATAAATAGACTCATTTTAGGTTTAGTTCATTACTTGATTATTGATATGGAATATTAAAAGAAAAAGTCTTCTCTCTTGAGAGAGAGTGAAACCGTAACTAGTTCATATCAATTGTTGATTCACTAGTGTTGTATTTTGGCTTACAAACATTTGTGCTTGAGGATATCGATGACCTTCTTGTGTCTACCTAAGAGTGTGGTGTTAATATTGTAAGTCCTAGGTGTTCTAGTGCTTCATACACACTTTAGTTCCTACTTCTTCTAATAATGTATGTCTCACTACCTATCGATACTTCTATTGCAAAATTGTTAGTTTTTTTCTTGTTATCTTGTGTTCTTCTTGTGTTTCTTATTTCTTAGTATTGAAATAATCTTTTTATCTAGTGTTTATGGGCTGTTTCGTATCATATGTTGCAAATGGGAGAAATTTTCTACAAAGTTAAGTGTTCACTAAAGAAGGGGAGAAATAAAAGAAACCAAGTGAGTTCATCCTTGAGAGTTGCCACTCTTGACCAAGGTATCACTACTTGTAGTTCAAGGAAAGAGTGCCCTCTTGAAAACACTTTGGGTGAATTCCATTCCTATGATATCCTTCTTTGAGACTTGATTTTGATTGTGAACCCTAGAGCAAAAGTGTCATTGCCTTTTCAGGGTATTTCTTATATACTTGAATCCATGTTTGACACACTTATGCTTATGTTATGTGAACAACAACTTGTGGATGCCACCTTCATAGGTTTAGACAGTTTGAAGTATCTTATGGGACTAGTGGGAGCATGATTAACTTCATTAATATAGGGAAACAAAGTTCTTGGGAAAACTACTTTCTTTTATTGGTTTGTTGCATTGTAGTTTCTTTATTCTCCCTAATGGCATAGCTCCCTTGATGGAATAACTTCCCTCGGGAAGTTTTTTGATAAAGAGAGGTCATACGTGTTTTCCATGCCTCTTTCTCTCTTTGTGTGTTCCTACTAGTGAATACCTATTTGATGAGAATAATGTCCTTAGTACTTTTCTTTATTACCTTTATGCTATTATTATATTATGGTCTTGTTTAATGTACATCGTATGTTATCATAAATTGCTAAAAGGGAAGAATCTTGGTGTGGTCTACCAATGAAATGATGAGGCAATTGTGTCTTATGGATCCTAAAGGGAAGATATTCTTACCTTTAGAGATTATTGACGCCATTATGGACTTTGTAGTTTCATTATCTCTTGGTTTTTCTCATAACCGTTTCCTTTGTGAAATTTTTACTAAGATTCTCATGATTAAAACAAAAAAGTTGTGTTTATATTTTAAGTTTGAACCACCTTGGCATGATGATGTTATTTATAGCACTAACCCTAACCCTCATGCCATGAGGATGTTGTGCTTGAGTATCCTTTGTTTGATTTTGCAACGTGTGGATTCGAGGTGGAATCCATTTCAATAAGGGGAGGATGATATAAGCCAAATAGCCATCATAGCTTTTGATGCCATCATTCGAGATGATATGAGACTAACGGACATCATATCTTTTGATGCCATCATTCGAGGCCAACATATAAAGACTCAATCTTTGGTCTCCTTGAAGGTACAAAAAGATGAATGGACCCATTTTGATCATACCATAAAGTGATGTGATTGCAATGAGCTCAATACCATTCTCAAGGAATCAAGGGAGTGCATACGTGAAATGTGAAGAGGATCCTAAAAACACAACAAGGTCCCCTCTAATTTACACACTAAGACCGCCCCTTTATTCCTTTTTCATTAAGGGTGTTTTGGACAATTTCCTTATGTAATAGTTCAGCCATTAGTAATATTTGAAAGAAACAAAAATTTCTCTCTTTTGTAAGAGTACTAACACCCAAAACTGAAACTAGGAAACTTGTGGATATCACTTGTTTTGCGATTTGTCTTAGAATCGTTCGTGCTTGAGTAGAATGAGTTTCCTCTTGTCTCACGTAAGAGTTTGGTTTTACTTGTAGTAATATTAAGGGTCTTAAGGTTTGAAACATATTTTTGTTCTTAGATTTTTGTATAAGTTTATGTCAATCTACTATCTTTTATTTATTCAATTGTTGTTGTGTTTCATATCTTGTCTTCCTTATCTCGTTGCTTTGAGTTGCTACCTCATTTGTTGTTATCTTTCTTCCATCTTTGTTCATTTGTTTCGTGGTTATTTTAGGTGTTCTATACTCGTTCCATTATAAAAACTAGTCTACCATTTGAGGTTTTGTGTATTGTAATTAATAGAATAAAGTAAGTTAAGAATTTTAAAGTGTTATTCAAAATGATATGAGTGAACCCGGTAGCTTGTCCTTTGGTAAAGATTCTAATGTTTTTTGTCTCATAGGGATAATCATATGCTTGAAACAAATCAACCTAGTGGTGAGAATGATGTTGAAGGTATAGCTTGTCTTGAAGACTATAGACTATACTCCAACCCATTATGGTGTGACAACATTCCTCCTAAGGATGGAAATGTCTTCTTGAAAGATGACAGTACTCTTATGTTACGGAATGTGTAGTCTTGGAAAGGAATAACCAATTGGGTGATGATAGCTTTGATTTGCTTGAATTTTTAAGAAACCCAATAGGTTATTGTTCCTTGAAATTTGATTGTAGCTGTGATCCTTTGTATGTGTAACACCCCAAAATCTGATTCCCATGATGCCACACGGTGCTCCGAACTACAAGTAGTTCTGAGCTAACCCTGGCTGCCTTTTCTAAATCTGAATCTTAAATTCGGGAAGGTATGAATGAAAAATAATAATAAATATGAAAAATATATGAATTATCTGGGTATATCTGAATCATACTAATCTCAAAAGTTTGATAAAGCAAAAATTGAAAATCTGAAAACTATAAGTGAGATCTTAAACTGAATCTAGTTTTCCGACAAACCTCTACTAACTAAATCTAGAGAGCCACTGGGATAGGCCCCAGCTGACTCAAACTGTCTGAAATATCTATGGAAATATCTATTAATAAACTGAAAACATGAATAGCTAAGTCCCCGAACTATGAGGACTCACCAACTGCAAAGATGTAGATGAGATTCTCAGAAATCACTTGCGCTACTATGGCTAAGCACCCGAACCTACATTATGAGACAATGTAGCACATATACGTATATATGGATAAGTACTTTGAGGATGTACTGAGTATATGGGGGTGAATGCAATAAGTACAATGTCATCACAGTTTATAAAATAATGCATGCTAAATGTAAATGACTCACATAGGCTTGAGTAAATCTGAAACCTGAAGATAAAAAATATTGAATAGTAAAGTATGCAATACAATTCTTGTGAGTGACAACACTTTTAGTTCTGAAATCTGTATTTTGTTCTTATTCTCAAATCATATAGGCTAAGTGAAATCTGAAAACTTATTCAGAAAATGTTTACTGTTAAGGAGCTTCTCTTAAATGGAAAAAACCATGTGAGCTAAATGGAGTGCAACGTCTTGAACTCCTTAGGAAGAAACCTCACGTTTGGGAGAGGTGTCACACTCTTTCCAGGGAGTATAACCTAATCCAGGGGTGATCGATCAGAAGCTAAAATTGTCATTCATATAGAAATGGGAAAATCTGATAATCTGTACCTACGTTGGCTAAGTAGTTTTGTGGAAGATAAGGCATGCTAATTCCACACTTCCCGTTTGATGCTAAATACTACTCCCTCTTAAATTTGTATGCTCAAAACATTGGAAATACACTTTTAAAACTAACATAAGCGTTCATACGGAAAACCAATCATGCATTTATATGAGAAAATCTGTAAATAAAGATATTCTGAGTTATGTAAACTGTAATTATCTATAAAGTGGATTGCAAAGCTAAACTAGTGAACGAAAGATCAAATCTTTACTGAAAACTATATATAATCTGCTCAAAAGATGCTTAAAGCATCGTCTTTCTTAAAATCATAAAATCAATCTTTGGAAAATAATCCATGCTTCAATCTCATGTCAAAACACCATAATATTCATGCTAGGTAAAGTAAACATTCATAACTCAACTTAAAATCTGGAAATTTCAGCAATATGCATTAAAATATGAACATAATCATGTAATTCAACTTCTAAATCATTGGAAATCTCATAAGCTTGTAAACAACATTAATGGGTATAAACCCTAACTTCAATTTCATGGAAACTCATATAAAATTTAGTAAATTCGTAAATAAATTAAGTTTTGTGCACAAGGATGAAAGGAGTATCCTTGTTCACAACCCCACAAGCCTTAATTGGTAATCTTTGATGAAAAACTTGAATCTTGGATTCCTATTGATACTTTGATGATAAATTCTTAGAGCCCTTGGGTTGGGAATCCTCAATCTTGAATTTCTTTGGAGAAATAAATGGAGTAATTTGGATTCCTTGGGGAGAAATTTTGATGAACTAGGTTTTTCTTGAGAGATTTTGATGAAAAGTGAATGTAAAGTGCTTTGAAGGGGTTTAATTCACTATTTAAGACGGATCAGGGGCTGTGAGAATGACCAAACTACCCCTTTTTAATAATAAAACTAACTGAAAAACACATACTTTTCCGAACTGGGTGGCCACCGTGACACATCACTATCGCGATGGATGACTGAAAATTGACAAATGGCAACTGGGCAGACTCCACGACATGGAGCCATTGTGGTGCCCCTTTGTAATGCCATTTTGGCACATGGCGCGATGCGGCTTTATTGCGCTGGACCTATGGAAATTGAATAATGGTAAATTGGCCCTCTCCGTGATTCCCCAATATCGTGGAGGGTCATTGGAAATAGACAATCGTCATTTAAACCCTGTACGCGATGCACTAGTGACCGAAATGAAGGTGTTTTGCGACTGGAACTTAAAATAGTCATACCTTGTTACCCGGTTATCGGATTTAGGCGCATCTTATATCGTTGGAAAGCTTATTAAATTTCCCACACAATAGGAGGTATAAATCTAGAAAATTCCATAAAAACTAATTATCATTCACTTTATTAGCTAATCCTTGACATTTTTGGGACTAATTTATGCTAGGAAAATTCATGGTATTACAATATCTCCCCCCTTGGGAACATTTGTCCTCGAATGTGGATGATTCAGTTTAGAATATTGGGGAAATTTTGGGCGATAAGTTATCATGCACATCTGAATTAACTAAATGACTACTTCTCAACATAATGATCTTAGTGAACTAATCTATAAGTGCATGAGTTAACATAAAAATAGATATATAGCTGAAACTGAGATTAGAAAAGAACCGAATTAAGAAAGATTAATACCTTCGGCTAAATCTGTGTTTGTGGGGAAGAGGTAAGCCTACATAGCTCACTTGTCTACTTCTGCTTCCCAAGTGGCACCCTCAACTGACTGATTCTGCCAAAGAACTTTGACCAAGGAAACTTCTTTGTTCCTTAGTCTACGGTTCTTATAATCTAAAATCACAACCGGATCTCTTTGTATGAGAGGATGTTTTAGATATCTGAACTTTCTAAAGGAACTACAATGGTCGAGTCACCGATACACTTCTTAAGAGTAGAGACATGAAATACAGGATGAACGGCTGATACGTCTGCGGGCAACTCGAGCTCATAAGCTACTTTCCTAATGCGACTCAAAATTCTATAAGGGCCAATATACCGGGGACTAAGTTTCCCTTTGTTTCCAAATATCTTCACACCTTTCATTGGTGAAATATTTAGATACAGTAAATCACAAACCTCAAACTAAAGGTCCCTTCTTCTCACATCTGCATATGTTTTCTGATGACTCTGGGTTGTTTACAATATTTATCTATTAAACTTAACTTTCTCCATAGCTTCAAACACTTCATTAGGCCCAAGAAAAGCGTCCTCACCCACTTCAAACCAACCTATGGGTGATCTATATCTCCTTCCATAATGTACCTCAAATGGGGCCATCAGAATGCTAAAATGGTAACTGTTATTATAAACGAACTCAATCAAGGGCAAATGCTCATCCCAACTACCTTTGAAATCAAGAGCATATTCCCTCAACATATCTTCTAGTGTTTGGATGGTCCTCTCTTCTTGACCATCTTTTTGAGGGTACAAAGCTGAACTAAGATGGACTTGGGTACCAAGACACTTCTGAAAGGCTCTCCAAAACTGGGAAGTAAATTGAGTACCCCTATCTGAGTTGAATGACAATGGAACTCCTAGCAATATGACCAACTCTCTGATGTACATCGTAACATAATCTTTAGTTTGATAGGACGAGTGAACTGGTAAGAAATGGGCTGATTTAGTCAGCCTGTCTATATTACCCCACACTGAATCATGTTCAAGACGTGAATGGGGCAAATCAGTCACAAAATCCAAATTCACCTCTTCCCACTTCCAAGTGGGGATACCAAACTCTTGTAACGTACCACCAGGTCTTCGGTGATCTACCTTAACCTATTGATAAGTTGCATATTTATTTATGAATGTTGCTATGTCTCTCTTCATACCATTCAAATAATATGTTTCCCACAAGTCGCGGTACATCTTGGTAGCACCTAGATGAATAGAATAATTCATTTCATAAGCTTCATCCATAATCCACTGTCTCATCTCCTCAACATATGGCACACACAATCTACTCTGGTATTTCAACACGCCATCTCCCCCTTGGGAGAAAACCTCTACCCTTCGGTCTCTCACTAACTCATTCAGTTTGACCAAACTAGAATCCATATTTTGCTTCTCCTTTACTTTCGAAACTAGGGAAGATTCGGAACAACTCTAAACCCTAACATTCCCTTCAGCTGAAACAACCTACCTAACACCCAATCTAGCCAAACAATGAAATTCTCATTCTAGCTCTTTGTTATCATTCTGCACATGGGCAACACTACCCATTGTCAATCTACTAAGGGTGTCTGCTTGGCCTTGCCTGGATGATACAACACACTCATGTCATAATTCTTTAACAATTCTAAGCATCTTCTCTGACGAAGATTCAACTCCCTCGGGTAGACACATACTGCAAATTTTTGTGGTCCATGAACATATCAACATGTAGACCATACAGATAGTGTCTCTAGATTTTTAACGCAAACACCACAATAGCTAATTAAAGGTCATGGGTTGGGTAATTCTTTTCATAAGGCTTATGCTGTCAAGAGGCATAGGCTATGACCTAACCTCTCTGCATCAACACACAATCCAAACCAACTCAAGAGTCATTGCAATACATCACAAAACCATCTATGCCATTGGGTAATGCTAAGACTGGGGCTATAGTGAGTTGAGTTTTCAACTCCTGAAAACTCTTCTCGCGGGGAATCTGACCACTGAAACTTAACTTTTTGGGGTCAATCTAGACATAGGGGATGCAATAGATGATAAAACCTCAACAAAACATATGTAATAACAAGATAGACCCAAGAAAATTTTAATGTCTGACAAAGAGATAGGCCTAGGCCAATTTCTTATAGCTTCTGTCTTTTGGGGATCAACACAGTGGAAATAATATGATCGAAAAATTCTACTGATCTTAGCAAGAATTCACACTTACTAAATTTGGCAAACAATTGATGATCTCTAAGAGTTTTCAAGAAAATTCTTAGATCATCTACATGGTCATCCTCACTACGGGAGTATACAAGTATATAATCTATGAATACTATAAAAAACATGTTTAAATACTGTTTGAACACTCGATTCATGAGGTCCATAAAAGTTACTGGAGCATTGGTTATCCCGAAGGACATAACAAGAAAATCAAAATGACCATAACGGGTTCTAAAGGATATCTTTGGAATGTCACACTCCCTTACTTTAAGATGATGATAGCTGAATCTAAGGTCTATCTTTAAGAAATAACTTGCACCTTGGAGTTGGTCAAACACGTCATCATTTCTAGGAAGAGGGTATTTGTTCTTTACTGTGACCTTATGTAGCTAATAGTCAATGCACATTCGCAAAAAAAAAACTTTCTTTCGCATGAATAGGACAGGAGCGCCCTATGGAGAAACACTAGGCCTTATGAAACCTTTATCTAAAAGATCTTTCAGTTACTCTTTTAACTCCTTAAATTTTGTGGGAGCCATACAATATGTAGGGATAGAAATAAGCTTAGTATTTGGGAAAAGGTCAATATCAAAGTCTATTTCCCTATCGGAAGGTACCCTTGGGAGTTTCTCCAAAAAAACTTTAGAAAATTCATTGACCACTCGAACAGACTGAAGTGTTGGAGTCTTATACTTTGTGTCTTTGACTCGTACTAGGTGGTAAATGAAACCTTTGGATATCAACTTTCTGGCCTTAACATAAGATATGAAATGACTCTTGGGAGACACTGAATTACCTGACCACTCAAAGACTGGCTTATCTAGGAGCTGAAACTTCACCACACGAGTGCGACAATCTATAAAGGCATAACAGGAATGAAGCTAATCCATACCAAGGATAAGATCCAAATCAACCATATCTAACTCTATCAAGTCTGGTAACATGAATTTAAGGAAGACAGTGATAGGACACTTCTAATAAATTTGCTTAGAAGTAACTGACTCACCTACTGGAGTAGAAACCAAGAAGGGCTCTGGGATCTTTTCAGGATTTATCTCAAAATTCATAGAAACTAGCAAGGTCACATAAGAGAAACTCAACCCATGATCTAACGACATTTAAACACTAATATGGAAGACACAAAGATTCCTAGTAACAATATGTGGTGAATCCTCCTGCTCCTAGCGGGATGGTAAGGAAAAAAATTAATTTTGGCACTGACCGCCACTGGTACTGGATGATGCGCCCTGAGGAGTAGTTGGGCGACCTAAAGGAAATGGTGCACTAGTAGCCTGAGTCTAAGGACGAACATCCTTGTTTCCCTGTTTAATATGCGGAAACTCTTTGATTCCATGACCCGGCTGGCCACAACCATAAAAACCCCTCCGTCTAGCTAAACACTCACTGGGATGATTCTTACCACACCTAGCACACTGAGGATAGTTGGGCCTGCCACTCATACTATTTTGAGATCTGAACATAGAGGACTTAGCCCCCTATTCTTATTTATTTCTAGGTGCCGAAGCACTAGATGAAGAAGGTGCAGGCATAGATAAACGATTCTAAAACTGCGAACGATTTCCTCCCCCAGACCTATTCAGACCATAATCAAAATTCCCTGTTTTAGCCTTTTTATTTTCTCTCCCTCTTTTCCTCATCTTCTCTACCTCAATTTTCTTAGCATGGATCATCAATCTATGGAGATCCATGTCTGTAATAAGCATAGAAGTCCTACAGTCCTTAACTACTAACCCAGACACACTGGTTACAATCTTACTCATGCTTGACCTAGGGTCAGCCATCTGATCAGCGGCATACTTAGACAACTGGTTCAACTTCAGGAAATACTTCTTCACTGTCATTGAGCCTTGCCTTAGGTTCATGAACTATTATATCTTAGATTCCCTCATCTCACATGGGAAGAACCTGTCTAAGAATGCATCCTGAAAAATCTGCCAAGTCATGGGAGTTTCATTCTACTCTCTACTCTTCTTCCACATCACTACCCAATCATAATAAACATCATTCATCCTATATGATGCCAATTCTATGCTCTCCTCTTTAGAAACATACATAATTTATGTGATCTTCTCACCTCATCTAGATAGAGCTATGGGCCCTCACCTGCCTTCGATCCAAAGAACTCCAACAGATTCATCCTCATAAAATATTGAATTCTAGTTGTGGATAAGTCCCCATCTTGATGAGGTAGGGATGCAGCCTGACGATTTCCCTAAATGTTAGCTGTCACAGCTTGGGCTAGTGCCTAAAAGGCAGCCTAAAACTCTGCATATGACATATTCTCATTCAAAAGATCTGCAGGTTGAGGTGGCTGGTTATTATTTCTTCATAAATTAGCTCGATGAGGATAAATTTTTTGTTATATGAAAGCACAAGTTATTAGCAGATAGTGATACTTAATGCATGATACATCATGAAAAAAAGATGATTTTCGAAAATGTTCCGTAGACTCTTGCTCATAGAAGTGATACACTTCACACCGATGATCAAAACTCTACTTAATGCATCTTGTCTCACTCCCTAGGACTCTCTAAACCTTGGGCTCTGATACAAAGTTTGTAAGGCCCCAAATCTTGATTCCCGAGATGCCACAAAGTGCTCTGAACTACAAGTAGTTCTGAGCTAACCCTGGCTGCCTTTTCTACATTTGAATATCAAATTTGGGAAGGTATGAATGAAAATTAACAATAAATATAGAAACTATCTAAATTATTTGGGTATATCTATATCATACTAATCTCAAAAAAATGATAAAGTTAATACTAAATATCTGAATACTGTAACTGAGATCTAAAACTAAATCTAGTAGTCCGACAAGCCTCTACTGACTAAATCTAGAGAGTCACTAGGACAAGCCCGAGCTGACTCAAACTGTCTGAAATGAATACGAAAACATCTATTAATAAACTAACAACTTGAATAGCTAAGTCCCTAAACTATAAGGACTCACCAACTACAGAGATGTTGATGAGATGCTCGGAAATCACTCGCTCTACTATGGATAAGCACCTGAACCTACATTATGTAACACCCTTAATATGGTACCCAGAATGCTACATGGTTCTCATGACACCGAAGGAACACAAGCTAACCCATGATTGATATCTGTTACTGTATATTGCATGATATACTGTATAAATTCGTAAACATGAACTGAAAGGCCATATGGTTCAAACTGTAACATAATATCTAATAAAAAATATATCATCTGAAAGGGGTATAAAATACCCAAAACAACTTAAATAACTAACTGAACATGATAGTCTGAAAAGCCTTTAACTGATTGAACTGTCTGAATAAGAAGTCGATGGGATGTGTCCCTAACTAACTCTGACTACTGAAAGAACTAAGTAGTGAAATAATGAAATAACAAATGATAATGTCTTTGAAGGATGAGGACTCACTGCTGACTTACTGCTGATATTTGGAATCTACTAATGCTTTGGAGCTCGTGTCTCTAAAACTATGGTATAAAACACCATAGCACAAATATGTCAGTACTTTAAATGTACTGGTATGGATGGAATTTAGGCTGAATGCATGGGGTTCATATTCATGGACAATACTAGCTAACTAACTAATATGAATGTGAGAATGCATGCAGTAATGATAGTAACTATATATGATATCATGATAACATGAAATTACTGATAACTAACATAACTGGTAACTGAGTTCTGATGATTGATATAACTGATAATATGAGTGATTGTATCTGACAGTCCTAAATTTGATGAAACTAGTTGAGTTTCGTATAGTTCTGAATTGACTGTATCTGACAGTCCTGAATTCTATAGAACAATCTGAGTTCTATTACTAAAAATGAATGACTTTAACAGACAGTTTTGATTCTGTAACTAAAACTATGGGAGGTGTTATCAAATCGACATGCCCCTAATAAGCTATTATATCTAAGTTGGGGTCCAATCTGTAACCCTAATTAGAAGGGTGTCAATACCACGCCACTGGTAAAGACAATTTGTGAGTGACCCTCATCTGACAATATCCTCAAAAGAGAATGGTGGGGACCTCATCTGACAGTTCTTATCCACCTCATCAACCATCACCTGATAGTGTTGATGTCTCAATTTATGCTGGCTATATAGTTCTTGAATGCAAGGATGATTTCTAAGAATCACACCCTCATCTAATAGTGTGTGTTCCCATCCTTGGGTTCACTCGGTACTAATTTCTACTCCCATTTGAATAGGCACTGAACATGGATTACTGAACTGAACTGGATTGAACTAACTGGGTTCCGTTGACTGAGGGGATAGTACTGAGACTACTATATTCCTGAGCTTTCTGAGATTACTGGGATTTCTGAGTTTTCCTGAGTCACATGACTAGCTGAATTATACTGAACATGGTTTGACTGAGGATATCGTGAAAACATGACACTGTCTCTAGGCACACAGCTAAATTTTTGGGTACAAGTACCCCCAAGACTCGATGGAAAGAAACTGACAAAGCATAACTTTCTTGAATACATAATCACATCACCAGTCCATAATATAATAAATTGGAGAATTTATAAAGTACAAGTTATAAAGCACCACAATTGTGACACACACATCCATAATTCATTGACTAAGTCATTTAATCAAACACTTGACATGCATGAACTTTTACATGAATGGGGATTTCATATTATCATACTAGTAGGTCACTTTTACTTCACGTAGGCATTTAATAAAACACATGGTGAGTATGGTATTTGTAGACAACATCACACGACAAGTAAACATCATAAATCAACTCTAATTTCACCATTCAAGGATTTTATCATGGACTCACATGAAGCTACACCTATAATAAATAATTCCACTAAAGATTTATCACCAAAACATGGAATAGAATTCAATTGGTCATTATCAACATGAAGAAAAGAAAACCCAACATGGAATTCATAAAAATCCATATACTTGAACTTTGAAAAGTATTCTTGGTCTTCATGGATGAAAGGAGTCCATGAATGAGCACTATGCATACCTGGATTGTCTTTCTTAAAGAATTTGAACATCTTTGTTTCTCGAAGATGATTTGGATTTTTGTTGCTTAAGGATTGACCTTAGTGAGAAAACCCTAATTTTAATGTTGTGGAATAATAATTAATTTAGAGCCTTTGTCAGATATTAATAGGTATATAAACGGGTGGTAAAATATCAAAAATCCCCTTTAAAAATAACTTAAAAATAAGTTAACGAGATACACGACAGTAGGTGCGATGGTCCGTCATTAGGTCAACGGTCCGTCGGTCCTGATCGTCGCACCTGGGCAGAATGGACGGTCACTGTCTCACTTGAAATGGCCTGAGCAATGGTCTGTATTTAGTCCTATGATCCATCGGCCTGGGCCATCGTCCCTAGGCAGAAGGTAGTCATATTACCTCTCTGCGACAGTCGTGGGAGATGGTCCATCGCTAGTCCAACGGTCCGTCGTCCTCCACCGTCGCACCTGGTTGGTTTTACTACCTTCTATATTTTGTCCATAACTTTCTCATCCGATGTCGGAGTTTGAAAAAATTGGTATCGCTGAAAATCTTAAAAATTCCACGTGTACAAATGTGGATTCATCTTTTAATGAAAGCTTCTAATATTCTTGGGTCAATTTCAAGCTAGTAAAAAATACGAGGTATTACAATATCTCCCCCTTGAGAATATTTTCCCTTGAATAAGACTGTGAGTGATGGGGGAAGATAAACCAACGTACTGTAAGGCCCCGCAAAGTTCCCGCATAGTTTGAGCCGTAGGTCAGGTTGAGTGAGGCGTGATTCTAGCTCTAAAAGATTGAGAAGTTACTTCCTAAGTGAGTAACATGGTAACCATATAGAAATTTTATAAGCTTTTCATCGATATAAGATTTTTCCAAATCCGAAACTCGGGTAAGGATTTATGGATAATTTAAGCCATAGCCGTAAAACTGCATCATTTAACTGCCTGGCTCATCGCAGGGAGGGTTGATTTGGCAATTGTCAATTTCCAGTGGAACCCCGCAATAGTGGCGCATCGTGGAGGAGTCCCAGGTCCCAATCAGAGGGAAAATACGATGTCTCCGGGTCACGGAGGCTGCCAATTTCCTAATTGTCAAATTCCAGTGAGCCATCGTGATAAGTGGCGCGTCGTGGAGGAAAATGAAATTGGGTTATGGTTTAATTTTTCTAGTTCCGCACAAATGTTTAAAAGGGCCCTTTTAACCTTTTCTAGGCCTATAAAATCATGGAAACACTAAATCAAAGCCAATTACAAGCATCTTGTGAGGTTTTTCTCAAGTTTTTTCTCAACATAAACCCTAAATATCCAAAATCTCTTCCATGAATCTCAAGAATCCACCATTGATTTCCTAAATTGAGGCAATATTTAAGGTTCCCAAGTCAAGAAACTTAAGAACCCTTATTCTAGAGCACGTATAGAGTTCCAAAAGTGAGAGTTCATCAAAAGCTTCAAATTCAAGGTATGTGGGGTTTTCGAACAAGGGTAACCCTTTCACCCTTGTGTCGAAAAGGCTATTTAGATCATGAAATTCTTGAAATATATGAGGTTTTTTTTACATGAATTTGAATTGTTTTTTTCACCCATTATTAATGAATGCATTATATTGATATTTCCCATCAATTAAGAGTCAAATGGCATGATTTCTACATGTTTTCTGAGTATTTACAGCTGGGTATAAACCCTACGATTTTACTCATTGATAAGATAATATTTGCATTGTTGATATATTGAAGCATATGGCTATATTGAGATTTTGAGGTAATTTGCTGAAATTTCCAGATTTCCACATGATATATGAATCTATATGCTATATATTATGCTTTTGATAAGCTTTAACTTGAGATTCAATTATGGGTTAGTAAGCCCTATTTTAGACTTCTAAAATTATGAACTCTTGTTCTAAGAGCACCCACGTTTTGAGTATTTTGAGATGATTGAGAAATGAATTGACCTAATGGTCCTTGATCTTTGAAATCCACTTCACTATATGAGATTATCGATTTGATTATTGGGTTCGCGGTGAACCATGTGATTATTCTAAAATTGGTTTTTTATTAGATGAGCGCAGATAATCTAAAGAGAGTAGTATTTAGCACCAAGTGGGTAAGTTACTATGGTTTCTTACACTAAAACTACGTGCCACCGTAGGTTGGGACTGAGGCCGAGTTTAAGATGATTATGATTGGGCCCAAGGCCAATTTTTGTTTAGTGATCACTGCACCTAGGTTATACTCCTTGCAAGAGTATGACGCCTCTCCCTTAAGTGAGGTCTCTTCCTTAGGAGGACAAACTATTGGACTCCATATATCTCACATGGTTTGTGTCGGTTACGAGAACCTCCCTTGACATTTAGACTTCGAGATCAAATACTTATTTTCCTTCCCTATAAGCTATTTACCTAAATGGTTGATTGCAAAATTGTTTCCCCAACTAAATTATTTTCTTGATGTGAGTTATTTCCTAAATGAAAGCATCTTTCTTTGTTATATTACTTTTAATAAAGCCTTGAGATAAGTTGTTTACATAAACTAGAATGCATTTCCATTTGAGATGGAGTGATTTCCCTAAAGCTTGAGATGAGATATTTTCCTAAAGTGAATGACATGCATTCAAGTATGAGTTCGAGGTTTTTTCCCAAGGTGGAGATGGTGTGTTGAGGATTCATGGTAGGTTGTGTGTTCCTTGTGTAGACGATTTGAGGCAGAGGATTATGGGTGAAGCGCATGGCGCGTATTATTAAATTTATCCCGGTACTACCAAGATATATCGCGACTTGAGGGAAATCTATGGGAGGAACGGCATGAAGAAAGACATCGCCGAGTTTGTAGCAAAGTGTGCGACGTGTAAATAGGTTAAGTTAGAGCACCAAGAACTGGGTGGTATGATGCAAGAGTTTAGTCTACCCACTTAGTAGTGGGAGATGGTGAATATGGACTTCGTGACCGGGTTGCCTCTTTCGCGTCATCATCATGATTCTATTTAGGTTGTTATGGATAGGTTGCCTAAGTCCGCACATTTCTTGCCCGTGCATACATCTTATATGACTGAGGGTTATGCTAGATTGTATATCTGGGAGTTGGTCAGACTACATGGAGTTCCTTTGTCTATCATTTTCGATAAGGGTACTCAATTTACTTCTCAATTTTGGAGGGCGTTTCAGCAGGGTCTTGGCACCCAATTTCTTTTGAGTTCCACTTTTCACCCATAGACAGATGGTCAGGCTGACAGGACCATTCATACCCTAGAAGATATGTTGAGGGAGTGCGCTCTTGATTTCAAAGGTAGTTGGGATGAGCATTTTCCATTGATAGAGTTCGCCTATAACAATAGTTTCCATGATAGCATTGAGATGGCACTATTTGAGGCTTTGTATGGTAGGAGGTGTAGATTACCCATCGGTTGGTTTGAAGTGGTCGAAGATGCCGCGTGTGGGCCTGATGCAGTGTTCGAAGTTTTGGAGAAAGTTAAGTTGATTAGAGAAAGGTTGAAGACCGCTCAGAGTCGTCAAAAGTCTTACACAATGTGGGGAGGAGAGATATTGAGTTTAAGGTGGGTGATTTGGTGCACTTGAATATTTCACCCATGAAAGGAGTGAAAAGGTTTGGTAGGAAGGGAAAGCTTAGTCCAAGTTATGTTGGCCCGTATAGAGTCTTGAGCCGTGTTGGTAAAGTGGGTTATGAGGTTGAGTTGCCATCGGAGTTGTCTGCCATTCATCCTATCTTTCATGACTCCATGCTTAAGAAGAATATTGGTGATTCCATTGTGGTTGATCCTTCAGAGAGTGCTGATATTCAGGATAGCCTTTCCTTCGATGAGATTCCCGTAGAGATCCTAGATTTTCAGATCCGTAAACTAATGAACAAAGAAGTTGCCTTGGTCAAAGTTTTGTGGCAGAACTAATTTGTTGAGGGTTCTACTTGGGAGGTAGAAGAAGACATGCGAGCCAAATATCCACACCTCTTTTTCGCAAGTTCATATCAATCCGAAGGTACCATTTTTCCTTGATTCAGATTTTCTAATCTAAAGATATGCTATGCATCTATCTTTGAATGAGTTTTTGCGATATCCGAAGTGGTCATGATTTTAGGAAGATCTTGAACCATTTAGTAATTTTTTCATCTGTGTGTACTTAGTTTTTCCTGTATTTCGAATCTAACTAGCGACATTCGAGGACGAATGTTCCTAAGGGGGAGATATTGTAAGGCCCCACAAAGTTCCCTTGTAGTTTGAGCCGTAGGGCATGTCAAGTGAGGTGAGATTCCGTCCCTAAAAGATTGAGAATTTTCTTCCTAAGTGAGTAACGTGTTAACCATATTGAATTTCCCTAATTTCTACTTTTTATCACGTGGGAAATCTGATAAGCTTTCCATCGATATAATATTTTCCCAAATCCGACACTCGGGTAAGAAGTTATGGCTAATTTAAGCCTTACTTATAAAACTGCATCATTTAACTGCCTGGCGCGTTGCGGAGAGGGTTGATTTGGACATTGTCAATTTTTAGTGTAACCTCACAATAGTGATGCATCGCGGAGGAGTCCTAGGACAAAAACTAGTGGGAAAACACGATGGCTCCGCGTCGCAGAGGCTGCCAATTTCCCAATTCTCAAATTCAAGTGAGCCACCGCTATAAGTGGCGCATCGCAGAGGCCAGTGAAATCGGGTTCCATTCAATTTTTCCAGTTTCGTACAGATCTTTAAAAGGGCACTTTGGACCTTTTCCAAGCCTATATAATCGTGGAAACACTAAATCAAAGTCATTTACAAGCATCTTATGAGTTTTTTCTCCAGTTTTCTCTCAACATAAACCCTAAATATCCAAAACCTCTTCCAAGAATCTCAAGAATCCACCATGGATATCCTAAATTTAGTCAATATTTAAGTTTCCCAAGTCAAGGACCTCAAGAACCCTCATTCTAGAGCACGAATAAAGTTCCAAAAGGGAGAGTTTATCAGAAGCTTCTTATTCAAGATATGTGGGGTTTTTGAACAAGGGTAACCCTTTCACCCTTGTTCCCAAAAGGCTATTTACATCATGAAATTCTTTAAATCTAAGAGTTTTTTTTACATGAATTTGAATTGGGGGTTTTCATCCATTATTATTGAATGCATTATATTGATATTTCCCATGAATTAAGAGTCAAATGACATGATTTCTACATGTTTTCTTGAGTATTTACAACATAGTATAAACCCCATGATTTTACTCCTTGATAAGCTAATATTTGCATTGTTGAGATATTGAAGCATATGGCTATATTGAGATTTTGAGGAAATTTGCTGAAATTTCCAGATTTCCACATGATTTATGAATCTATATGCTATATATTATGCTTTTGATAAGCTTTAACTTGATATTGAATAATGGGTTAGTAAGCCCTATTTGAGACTTGTGAAATTATGAACTCTTGTGCTATGAGAACCCATGTTTTGAGTATTTTGGGATGATTGAGAAATGAATTGACCTAATGGTCCTTGAGCTTTCAAATCCACTTCACTATATAAGATTATCAATTTGATTATTGGGTTCGTGGTGAACCATGTGATTATTCTAAAAGTTGATTTTTATGAGATGAGTGTTGATAATTAAAAGGGAGTAGTATTTTACACCGAGTGGGTAAGTTACTATTGTTTCTTATCCCAAAACTACGTGCCACCGTAGGTTGGGCCTGGGGCTGAGTTTATGAAGATTATGATTGGGCTCGAGGCCGAGTTTTGTTTAGTTATCACTGGACCTAGGTTATACTCTATGGCAAGAGTATGATGCCTCTCCCCAACATGAGGTCTCTTCCTTAGGAGGACAAAATGTTGGACTCCATATAGCTCGTATGGTTTATGTCGGTTACGAGAACCTCCCTTGACATTTAGATTTCGAGATCAAATACTTATTTTCCTTCCCTATAAGCTATTTTCCTAAATGGTTGAATTGCAAAGATGTTTCCCCAACTAAAGTATTTTCTTGATGTGTGTTATTTCCTAAATGAAAGCATCTTCCCTTGTTATAGTACTTCTTATAAATCCTTGAGATAAGTTGTTTCCATTAACTAGAATGCCTTTCCATTTGAGATGGAGTGATTTCCCTAAAGCTTGAGATGAGATATTTTCCTAAAGTGAATGAAATGCCTTCAAGTATGTTTTCAAGTTATATGATTCCGAATTCCAAGTATATGAGTTCTAAATAGTTATGAAATGTTGAGCATTGAAAAAGTTTTACGCTGCATGAGACTTATGCACGAGTTAGAAGTATTCTTTAATGTCCCTTAGCCTTTGGGTATTGAGAACAAGAGAAGATTTTGAATTTTGAGATTAAACAATGATGACTTAGGAGATTTGTGTTACATGCTCCATTCTACATGACTTATGAGCTTTATATTTTATAGTTTTTCAAGCCATGTGAGTCATCTCATAATGTATACATGATTTGATTAAAGAAGATTGTTACTATTTTATTCATATGCATTTACCCGCGCATACTCAGTACATTTCAAGTACTGATCCACATATATGTCTATGTGCTACATTGTGTCATAATATAGGTTCAGGTGCTCAGTCCTAGCCTCGCCCATGATTCTTTGAGTACCTTGCCTACATTTTCTACAGTGGTGAGTCCTCATGGTTCAAGGACCGATCGTCAGATATTTACCGTACTTGAGAAACTATGTTTTATCTTCAGTTCATTTTGAGTCAGTTGGGGACATGTCCCAGCGGTTCTCTAGATTTTTATTTGTAGAGGCTGGTCAGACTAGTGTCAGACTTCTAATGTGTCGAGGGTTCAATATTGTGATTTTTTTGAGATTTATCTATATTGTGGTCTTATGGACCTAGTATCTTTTCCATATTTCTTTTCATGTGATATGACTATGCTAGTGTTGAGTCCATTCATATCTTGAATTGAGTGTCATTGGTGGAAACTGATTATAAAGGTTAGCTTGGGCTACTCGTAGCATTAGGCACCGTGTGACGTCCCGGAAGATGATTTTGGGTCGTTACACGTACATACTGAACATGAATAATTGAAACATGATCTCATGACTGACATGACTGATAACTGAATATATCATACCGAACATGGATATCTGATGCATGTGTAATTGATTCATGAATACATGACTGGATGTTCTGAGGATCTAAGTTTCTCAAAATGAGAATACATGGCTGATGCATAATTATATATAACTGAACTGGTACATGAATGCATGGATTAAAATGCAATGGTATTTAATACCAAGTTTATAACTGGATTCTGAACATGAGATGGGTACCAAGCTTGTAACTGAAGTCTGATCATGAAACTGAAAAGCTTAAGGAGAACTATTACCTTGATCTTGATCTGAGTTGGCGGAGAAGATATGAGGATACTTGTTACACATGTTTACTTCTGCTTCCCAAGTAGCTCCCTCAACGGACTAATTTCGCCAAAGAACTTTAACTAGAGGGACTTCTTTGTTCCTCAGTCTACGAGTCGTATAGTCTAGGATTTTGACTGAAATCTCTTCATAAGAGAGGTTGTTCTGAACATCTATGCTCTGAATAGGTAATACAACTACCGGGTCACCTATTCACTTCTTGAGAAAAGATACATGGAGGACTTGATGAACTGAGGCTAGATTTGAAGGAAATCCAAACTCATAGGCTACCTTGCCACAACGACTGAGAATTTTGAAGGGACCGACATATCAGGGAATGAGCTTCCCCTTCTTTCCAAATCTCTTCACTCCCTTCATGGGATAGATCTTTAGATAGACATAATCACCAATCTCAAAATTTATATCCTTTCTGTGTATGTCTGCATAAGACTTCTGTCGGCTCTGAACAGCTTGAAGTCTTTCTCTAATCGACTTGACTTTTTTAAGGAATCGAATACTAAGTTAGGCCCTATGAATGAGGCCTCACTAAATTCGAACCAAAAAATTCGAGATCTGCTCCTCCTACCATAGAGAGCTTCAAATGGAGCCGTCCAAATACTGGAATGATAGCTGTTGTTGTATGCAAACTAAATCAAAGGCAAGTGGTGTAATACCCCGAGAATCGCAATCGATAGTAGAACCATACTTCAATCTCATGAGAAATAAATCTTACTGATTTTGTAGTTTTATGATCAAGTTTGATCTATATTAATGCCTTAAATACATCCTAGCTATTAGACGAATCAAAACATCCCTTACCGATTGAATTCTTCAGAAGGATTTTGGTTTAGTCAACTTCAAATGAGCATATCTCCCATTATAAAAAGAATTTTTGAGCTTATGATGCACCAACAGATAGATAATTGAATTATAGTTGAAATGATACTAATTTTTCCAAAATCTGGCATCGGAGTAAAAAGTTATGGCCTTTTTACTGAGAGTTGTCCGAGCTGCCCTGGAGCGACGGACAAGCTGACGGACCATCAAGTCAGCGACATCACATCGCTTTGGTCGTTGCAACTGAATCAGTAAGGCCATTTTTTTTCCCAAAAATGATGGTTGGAGTGATGGTTAGTCACCAGAGTGATGGTCCATCACTCAGACCGTCAGTTTTCTCCGAAACAACATTGAAACGCCATTTTAAAGGGATTTTGGGTCTTAGTCCATCCTATTTAACACCCAATCACATCAAATCAAAGTACATAACTTCTCATTCATCCATAATATCAAAATTAGGGTTTCTTTCAAGATCAAAACCCATGAACAAGATACAAACCCTTCTTCAAGAAATTAAGAAATTCAAGTTCTTCAAATTCAAGAACCATCAAGAAAACATCAAGATCCGTGTTTCCCAATCCAAGAAAATTCAAGAATCGTTAGTTATCTTTAAAGATTCAAGATTTTAAGATATGCATATGTTGATTCTTGGGTCCCTTTCACCCAAGAAGTTCAAGAATCCTTTTCTAAATTCAATGATTCTTATGTTTATGAGTTCTCATGATTCATGTGAATTTAAATTGAAGTTCATGTTATTATTAATTTTTAATTCATGTTTGTTTGCAAGGTTTGCAAATTTGACCCTAGTATGTGATATTCATGTGATGTTCATGATAAACCCTCTTCAAGTTGATTGTTAAGTGATGTGTTATGTCAATTGAGTGTAGAAATTGTTAAATAAGAAAAGCATGTTCCCCATGTGTTTGTTAAAATGCTTATGTGAAGGAATTAGAGCCATTATAGCATGTTGACTTAAAATCCCCAATTATGTTCAAGCTCATGCATTCCAAGTGTTTATTGAAAAGCCTTAGTAAATGAATTGTGACATGATAGCATGAAATTCCCCAATTATGTGTTCTTTAATACATTCTGAGTGTTTGATGCAAGACCTTGTTGAATGGAGTATTAGCCAATAGCATGTCTCCCTATACAATCACATGTTTATAATTTCTAAATGCTTGAAGATATGCTTTAGTGTTTGTGATGGTGAATGAATGTCCATGGTCTTGATTATTCAAGAATGGTTATGTTTACTTTTACGTTATCGAGTCCTGGCGTATTTATACCCGAAAAATTAGCTCCAGTCTAGAGCCCGTGTAAATTTTCATGATAATATCAGTCAAGCCACGATTCTCAGAACTCAGTGAGTTATAGAACTCAGTACTCTTAGACAGTTATAGAACTTAAGAAATCTCAGTAATCTCAGTAATCTCAGTATCAGTAGTATTCTAGCCTCAGTTCAGTACTCAACTCAGATCTAGTAGTATTCAAGTGTTTATTTTAGACCTCAGTAGAATTCAAGTAATCTATTTAGAGCTTGTATCATTCAATCAGATAACAAAATTTAGTAACATTTTGTCAGATAACGGAACCAAGTGAATTTAGCTTAACTCAGTTAGATCAATCGAGAAATATGATCAGTAAGAGATTTAGCTCAGTCTAAGTTCAGTTAAGAATCAGTTAAGATTCCTTCAGTTGGAAGTAGGATCTAGAACTGAGTTAGTGCAAGGTTTATGGCTTTCCCGCTAGAGAGGCAGAGTCGTTAGAAGCAATCCCTGAACTCCAGAACCAGATAGCCAGCGCAGGACCAGGAGTCACCCGTTAGAATAAGGCTTGACTATTATATTGCCTTAGGCTTGACTTTTTATTGAGGGTCACCTATTAGAGAGGCTTGACTAGAGTAAAGGTCTTTACCCATGGCACGGTATCAGAACCCTTCCAATTGGGGTTACAGGTTGGACCCTACCAGTTCATAGTTGGGGTATGTTAGTTAAGCGGGAACTCCCACAGTTACAGTTTTAGTATCAGTCTTCAGAGTAGAACTCAGAAATCAGGACTTTCAGATACAGTCACCTATCTCAGTAAGGAACTCAGATAGTTCCATTGATTCATGGACCACCCACTAGAAAGGCCTAGTCTTATTTAAAGTTATTTAGTATCAGTACTTATTAAGATCACCCATTAGATAGGCTTGATCTAAGTATCAGATTCAGTTGAGTATTCTCATTATCAGATCCAGAGATCACCCATTAGATAGGCTTGATCTCAGTCTCAGATTCAATTGAGTATTCTCATTATCAAATTCAGTGATCTTTCGCTAGATAGGTCTGATCTCAAACATAATTATTTTTTATCATTGATAGTAGATTTTGGGATCATCCGTTAGAGAGGTTTGATCTCAGAGTTAGTTAGTCGATAGTAGTAAGCTTTGAAGTCCACTATTTATATGAGTATATTCAGTTAATTAGATTCAGTATCATTAGTTTCCAAGATCACTCACTAGATAGGACTGATCTCAACTTCAGTACTCAGTTATTAATATCAGCGGATTCCGTTATTCAGTATCGCAGTATTAGTAGTGAGTTCAGACGTCAGTAAAGTAGTACCCGAGTTTTAGTATTCAGAGTCATGATGATTTTAGTTATGGTTTGTGCATTCATGCATATGTTCTCATTCAGTACTCTCATGATTATTCAGTTAAGTAATTATTCATGAATAAGCCCTTGCATTTAGCCTTACCTCATCTTGTATACTCAGTATATTCCCTCGTACTGACACATTTGCACTATGGTGTTTTATTTTACACCATAGGTTCAGAGGCATGAGATCCAGAGTACCCTTAGCAGCTCAGTCCCAGTCAGCAGCAGTAGACGTAGCAGTGAGTCCTCTTTATTCGAGGATGATCCTTGTTTTATTATGGCATTAGATTTAGTTTATTTTCAGTAGATAGAGTTAGTTGGGGACATATCCCATCAACTCCACAGTTCAGATAGTTTAGAGGTTTTACAGACAAATGTATCAGTATTTAGTTTTCAATATTATATATTTTAGATGTTTTGAACCTTATGGCTAGTTTCTGGCAGTTTTTCATATTTATTACTGATATTATGCCATGCTCAGGTACAATTATCAGTAAAAGGTTAGCTTATGGTCCTTCGGAATAATGAGCACCGTGTAATGATTTGGGGGTAACCTCGGGTTGTTACAAACTTGGTATCAGAATCTAAGGTTCAACAGTGTCCTAGGAGTCTAAAAATCCACATCTAGTAGAGTCTTGTGCATGGGTGTGTTGCGCTCCACATTTATGTGCAAGAGGCTATAAAATGTTTTTAGGAATAATTTCCCTTCTTTCAGTGTTCACTTTGTGCGATTGAGCATAAGCTCAAGTTGATCCTCAGTATAATCCACCTCTTTCTTCCATTTATAGAGTATGCCTCCTTGCAGAGATAATGCCAATAGGGTTGATGACCATCCACCTCATCCAGTAGATCCTGAGAATGAGAATGTATCATATGCATATTTTCGGGTTGCTTTTCAGGTGCAAGCCCAAGCTGTGACAACTATTGTTCAGAGTAACCGTCAGGCTATAGCCCTACCTAAGCAAGATGGGGGTTCAGCCACAGCCAGAATTAGAGATTTTATGATAATGAACCCGCCAAAATTCTTTGGGTCAGTAGAAAGTAAGGACCCACAGCTTTATCTTGGGGAAGTGAGAAAGATTACCCAGATTATGCATATTTTTAAGAAAGAGAGTGTAGAGTTAGCATCCTATAGGCTGAAGGATATTGCTCAAGATTGGGTAGTGTTGTGGAATAAGAGCAGAGGGGAGGATGCAGCTCTCATGACTTGGCAGGAGTTTTAGGATGCCTTTATAGATAAGTTTTTCCTGCTAGATATGAGAGAAGCTAAGGTAGAAGAGCTTATGAACCTAAGGCAAGGCTCCATGACATTGAAGGAGTATTGTCTTAAGTTAAACCAATTATCTAAGTATGCTCCTGACTTGATTGCTGACCCTAGAGTGAGTATGAGTAAGTTTGTGACTGGTGCGTCCGGGATGGTGTTGAAAGAGTGTAGAACTTCTATGCTCAATAGAGATTTAGACCTTGCTAAACTGATGATTCATGTGCAGTAGATTAAGGTAGATAAGGTGAAAAAAAGAGAGAGAGTAAGTATGAAAGCCAGAGAAGGTAGTCATAGTTTCTCTCAGGCAGGGTCACAGGGTGGTAGCCGTTCTCAACATAGTAAACAATTTTCAGTCCCATCTCCATCCTCACCTACTGATCCCACACCAAAGTTTGAGGATGTTACTCATGATGGGGTGCCAGGCTCCAAAGCCTAGAGTAGTGCTAGTGGTTTTCGTACCTACCCACTTTGTGAAGAGTGTGGCAAGAACAACCTAGGTGTATGCATAGCCGGTAGTGATGTATGCTTTGGGTGTAGTAAGCCAGGCGATAGAATGCGATAATGTAGAGTGCTAGCTCAGAAGGGTTGAGAATTTCGTCTGCAGGGTGCCAAAAGTTGTCAGCATCAAAATAGACTCCATGCGCTTCAGGCTAACCATGATCAGGAAAGGATCCCTGATATAGATTGGTGTATTTTATGAGTCCTTCATCTTGTAATATGCATTGTTAGATCCTTTGCTCCCATTTTGAGTTTATATTTCAGCATGAGTTAGTTAGTTGAGCCAGCAAGTCAGTTAGCAGTCAGATTCGTATGGTTTGTTATTTCATCTCTTCACTTGATCATGCTATCAGAAATCTCCGAAAGGTAACTATTCCAAGATAGAGTATCCTAGAAAAATATAAGTATAAGTTTAGTTCATGAGTCATGCATTAGTTTCAAATCTCAGACGATCAATCATGACCAAGTTCATAGGTGCCCCATGCTCCACCCCAGTATTTCAGCGAAGTATTTTTAGAGGGACATAGATTCCAAGGGGGAGATAACCCATAATTTCTCGATGCTTTCATGTCTTTAAACCCCTTGATTTTCATGTTCAGATGTTCCTCACAAAGTTATTATCAGTTATCATTACATATTCAGTCAAGCATTCAAGAGTGAGTTTAGTCAAGTATTCATACATTAGATATGCATGTTCAGTAGAAGAAGCTCATTTTATCAGTAATTTCAGTCTTGCATTCATGAGTTAGTATTCATGCATCAGATCTGCATGCTCAATGAAAGAACTCAACTTAGTCATGTATCCCATGCATAAGATATACATATCCAACGTATGAAATCTTAGTATATCAATAGTTACAATCATATATTCATGTTTTAGATGCTTATGTCAAGTAAGTAAGTTCAGCCTGCTAGTATTCTCATCCCAACCAACCTTATTTGAGGACGAATATTCCCAAGGAGGAGATATTGTAACACCCCAAGAATCCCAATCGATAGTAGAACTATGGTTCAAGCTCAGGACAAATAAATCTTAGTGATTTTGTATTTTTATGATAAATTTTGATGTATATGAATGCCTTAAATAGGTCCTATCTATTAGATGAATCAAAACATCCCTTACCTATTGAATTCTTGAGAAGGATTTTGGTATAGTAAAATTCAAATGAGCATATCTCCCATTATACAAAGAATTTTTGAGTTAATGACCCACCAACGGATATATAATTGAATTATATTTTCAACAATACCAATTTTAGCTAAATGCGGCATCGGAGTAAAAAGTTATGGCCGTTTTACTGAGAGATGTCCGAGCTGCCCAGGAGCGATGAACAAGCTGACGGACCGTCAAGTCAGCGACGACCCATAACTTAGGCCATCGCAAATGAAGTAGTAAGGCCGTTTTATGGCCCAAAAATGTTGGTTGGAGTCACAGTTAGTCTCCAGAGTGATGGTCCATCACTCAGACCGTCAGTTTTGTCTGAAAAAACGCTAAAACGCCTTATCTTGATGTGGTCTTTTCAAATTATTGTGAAGAAATTTTGTCTTATGGTTCCAAAGGTAAAGGTAATCTTACATTTTATCTCTAGTGAATCTATTATGACCTTTGTTATTTCCTTACCTCTTGGTAATTCCCTTAGCCAAATACTTTTTGATATTTGTATTAGGCTTTTCATGATTAAAACAAAAGATTTGTGGTTATATTTCAAGTGTGTACCACCTTGGAATGATGATATTTTTTATTATACTAACCCTAACCCCTATTCCATGAGGATTTTGTGCTTGTTTGTCCCTTTTTTGGTTTTGCAAGGTGTAGATTCGAGGTCGAATCATTTCCAAGAATGAGAGGATGATATGAGACACATCGCCATCATAAATTTTGATAACATCATGCAAGTCCAAAAAATAAAGAATCCGATTGTGATAAAAAAAATAGGGCATGGGGACACGCATGGGAGACCCATTTTGAGTCCACAATAATCAATTCCGTCTGTGGAAGGTATCTTTAAAGATTGCCTTGATGAGATGCCCAAGGGTTGATATTCCCAAATTACAACTCTTGTTAGAAATTTTAAGCAGTCATTGCCAAATACAGAACCCAACTAGGTGTCACGATTATTAATGGACTGTTGATCAAAGGTTCCGGAATAAAGGGGTTTTGTTTGTTAACAAAGTTTGATGCCTCGAGAAAGTAGTATTCCAACTAATGTGTGTTATTGCAATTTTTGATTTAATGAGAGTAAATAAACTAGGATTGTGTTCACAATGATGTTCAAGTAGTCAGGGTTGTGAGATACCTTAAATTCCTAATTAATAATTTCAATTGTAAGAGTGATTGAATTCTAAAGTTTATCTATTTATTTCTAAACCAAAATAGATAATTACCCTTTAATTCTTTTGAACTTAAATAATACAATGCAATATTCAATTGATTTCTCAAGTGGGTTGATCCTGTTAAGGCATCAACCCATGACTCAAAGATTAAAGTCTTTGAATTTCTTGTAAATCTCCTCTTTTCCCAACACTTTTACTCAAACAAATGGTGTTTTTGGGCACACCCTTCAAGTTTGAAAACAAGAAAGATCATAATTATGAAGAGGAGTTTATACAATTGAAATTGGTTACATAAATTAAGCATTGTCACAACTCTAAGCACAAAATTATATCAAGGTTCCCACAACCCTAGTTATGGGAGCTTTAGCCATATATCGTAGAAGAAGAAAATTCCATTATTTTTCTCATATATGATTCAGAAAGTTACTTACAAAATATCCAAAGAATTGTTCTTGATCTTTAGTGAATAATGAATAAAGTTCTCAGAGCCTCAATGTTAGCATGTTTCTCAAAGAACAATATTTTACAATTTTCTCAAAAGTTGAAAATAAGATAAAAGATACCTAATACAAACATAGACTGGGTATTTATATGTTTCCAGGTATTAGGGTTTTAAATTTTCAACTTCAGTATTGTCGCATCATAGTTGACGGTCAAGTTGACAGCCCCGTCAATGTTCTGAAGATACATCACTTGTACCATCGCTGAGAGTCCCAAAATCCTTCATTTTGTATAAGAAGTGATGGCCATGTTGATGGTCCATCAATGGTTTTATGGTCTGTCACTTGGACCATCGCTTCATCACTTGAGGGACTACTTTTTATTTTATGCTTATGACTATATAGATGGACCATCAATGGTCGACATTTCATCACTTAGGTCGTCACTTTAGTCATCAATTCTGTCCATTCTGCATAGTGTTAATGGACACCCTGACGGTCCGTCATAAGGTTGATGGCCCATCAATTTGGCCGTCAGTTCCCCTTTGTTCCTGCTTTTCCAAGTTATTTATTCACCTAAGTCCTTAACCTGAAAACATTAAAAACCAACATCAAATACACAACAGTTACTTAAAACACACAATTACCCCTCTTAAATGATATAAAATATTTCGTTCACAGCCGAAACATCAATACCCTCAACTTAAGACAATTGTTTGTCCTCAAGGAACCCATCACCATATAATATGCATGAACAAAACAATGATGTGTATTTAATCGGTAAGATATACATGATATAACCTCTGAACTGTCACCTAAGTCATATAGCTTCAACACATCTGGATCCACAATTGGCACTAGTTACAAATCAGAACATACATGATCACGGACACAACATCTCATTAAATTCAGTAAAAACAAGTATAGCTCAGGTTGCCCTCACTATCAAAGAAGTCCACCACACTTTATTCATTTAACCCGTGGACTATAAACTAAGACTCTTACTCTCAAAAATAAGTTACAACAACACCATACATAACCACAATCTTGCCCTTATCATCTAATGCTCCCCTGCAGTTGATTTGCAAAGATCAAATAGGAATTTTTATGGCTTGTAATGATGTTTGGGTGCTAGGTGAGGCATGATTTTAGGGAAGTGACTTCAAGTTCAGATTTCACTCTCTTCACCCTTTATTTCTTCATACCATAACTATTAATCTTCTACTTCACTTACAATCCATATCATCCATCTACACTTTCACCATATCCCCTTTTTTTATCATCCACCCTCAACTTATGTTTTCATTTGAGGTACACCATATCTAAATAGATTAGGGCTAGATGAGACATTATCTTTCAACTCCCAACCCACTTACATCATATTGTTATCTTCCCAACAGTAGCAACCCTCAACTTAGGCATTTTTTCTAAGTTTAGGTGCATGATGTCCAATACTGGACCAGGGAAAAATTAGGTGTTAACATCTTATTGAGAGTGAATCAGAATTATTGGGACTGAATAAATAACAACAAAATCTCAAAAAGGGTGCAAAGGAAAAAAATCACATATTTTTTGTTGGATTTTTATGGCTAAGTGGACTACAACTGAAGGAGGTCTGCTTTCTATCTTATTAAATCAACCACAAGGTAGCACAAATAAACCAGGAAAGTTCTAGTTAAACACTCTGTTCAAAAACTTTATTAAAAGCTCACAATTACAGGCAATGAACTCATACTTATCTTGCAGAGTCTTGAAATTTCATCACAAGACTATGATTGTTTTAACTTCTAATGTAAATTATAGATTATTAAATGGTTGCTTAAACACTGATCAGGAAACAAGAAAGAAATTTTATAACAAACATGATCATAGTATTTTTCCAAATTCATTATTCATCAATACAAACAAAAGGTACTAATATAACAGAACATGACATATATGTAATCACAGAACAATATTTACATTATGACTACAAGGAAAATAACTATCTACCTAAACATGCCGTTTCTACTAGATAGCTCACAAGGGAAAAGAACATAGGCCACAATAACCCTTGTGGTGGCTGAAACACAACAAGTACAAGTATACCCGCCCCTACTAAAAATAAATCCTTTTTCCTTAAATGCATCAATAATAAAGTACAAAGGAGTGAAATAATTACAAATCCTCTCAGGCTTGTGATTTGGTCGAATGCAGTGAGGCTTCTTTGACCACAGGTGCAACAGTAGTAACCCCAGTGGTGATAAGAGTGCTCAAATCAGCTTTCTTCCGATTTAGAGGGATAAAAAATGAAATGGGGTCATGAGTGGCCCCCTTACTAGGGTTGAACTGGTCGATACTCCCGCTGTTTCATCAGTGGTCTTCTTCTTCCTTACCGCCTCATATTTCTTCAATCTCTTAGTAGTTTTCTTTATATCTCTTATTTCTCTTTCCTCAGGTGTCATATATTTGCGTCTCCTTCTTCTTAAAGTATTCCTGTCAGTACTTTCATCAATCTGCTTACCTTTATACTTAAGTGGCCAAACTATCAAATCAATAAGTCCCTCATATTTATCACTAATGAACAATGCAGGATCAAAGATGTGATGCAGTTGCCTTTTTAGCTCGATGATGTCAGCCTGTGCTTGCAAAAACTCTACCATAAACATCACAAAATCTGGAATTGATAACTCATCCAATTGCTTCATCACACGATCCTCTAAGTCATCCATCCAGGCATGGATATTCTGATAATGTATGATGGATTCCTCAATAATGCGGTCAACGAATGGCTTGAACTACTTTGCCCATGCATTCAGCTGCTTCTGAAACATTTTCTAGGCTCTCACAGATTTGGCAAAGTTCTCTTGTATCAGTCAGTATTTAGAATACCAAGGTGGGACAAATGCAGAATCTGTAGTTTCTTCCACCGAGGGAATAGAATTTGACCATGCAGAATCATCGAGAGGAACATAATACAGTGGAACATAAGTTGTAATAGGTAATGGAATAACTGGGGGATCTCAGAAGTCCTTAGGGCTAAAGATGATTGTTACTGATAGACAGGTAGCTTATTGATTCGCATATTATATTTTTAGTCATTCTTCATTCACTCGATGTCCTGTCTATAAATTGCTCGAACCTCATTTTAAACCCCTATGATCAAAGGCATATTGGCTTATCTGCATAGTTCTATGATAAAAAATGAGAATGGTAAAGCACTCGCCACTTTGTGTGCATGGATGAATAGCTCGTCGGCAATAATACGGCCAAAATTAATATTCATCCCATCAACCAGACTTGCAACCAACACTGCCCTATGACTGTCCAAATTTGCATCTCCTGCTCTCACCATCAATCACAGTATGATAATAGCCCACCAAAAATTAGCTCGAATGATGAGGGATGATTTAACAATCCATATTTTGGTATTGTGTGCACATGATGGATTACCATTATCAGTGACAAGCCTAGATAACCAAGGACTTTATCTTGAGGCCATCCAAAGGCAGTGCTCAAGTTTTGGTATGACTACCAGAGCCTCATAACCAGGTCCAAATAGCATCATGTTCAGCGTGCAGTCAGAGATATCAATGGTGATCCTTCTTACAGGAACTGCTTCCCTTTTTGGCAAGTCTAAAATTCTAGTACCTTTAGGATAGTCCTTTTCTATCAATGCCTAATAATTGGCAAAAAACTCTCTTATGATATTGGGATAGTATGTTCTATGACGTTTGCTCATCCAACCCAACTCGTAGTCATTAAATCATTGCTCAAGCTCCGGGTACTCATGCAGATTGAAAGTGACAATTTGGTCCTCCTTTGAGATGGGACTCTTTGTTTGCCTATTTATTTTTGGTACAAGCCCATCAAGGTAGTGCTCCCATGCCTTCTCAATTTGCCACCGAACTACTTCCCGTACTTGTGGGTCCTTACTTTTGATCATGTTGGCATCTTTTGATATTGACATCTCAACTTGGCCGAGGTTAGAAGTTTAAACCCCTTCCTCCTCGGGGCTAGAACTCTTGTTGCTATTGCTCCCACTCTCCTCCTAAGACTGGGAGAGTACCAAAGTTACCCTATCTCACTGATGTGTTTTGAAAGCCTATGCCTCTTTACTTTATGCTAGTTTACTTCTACACTTTATTGTCTGTCACTGCCTTTGTGTGCGGTATTTTTCGTACCATTTCACCTAAACAAAGAGTTGATAATCAGTTCCTACTCAAAATTAGGGATAAATCAGTCATTTTATGAGTTGATAGATAATATACCGGTTCGTTAGGTGACTAGCGGTCTGCCAAATTATCTGTTGTAGCTTAACGAGTGATTAATTTTTCAGAGTTTGGGTGATGTTCAAGTTAATGGTATGTCAGGGGTTTTACATTCCATCAAGTTGTCCTTCAATACTTAAATAAAAAGCAAGCATTGAACTTTATTGGCAACGACTTTTCTAACGGTTCGTCAGGTGACTGACAGTCCATCAGTTTAGCCATCAGCCTCACTTTTTTTGTTTAACAAGTCTGTTTAGAAATTTATCAAACACCTAGTGCACAAGGAATCTTTAATTACACAATCACAATATTAGTTCTATTATTCAATAAATGTCTAACCAATTTCGGACTATATGTTACTAAGACTTCACCCATATTAATGTTCACCAATGTTCGATTTCAGCTAATCTCAACAACACAAAAGAAACGAAATTTCTACAATCATGCTCATACATAAATAGCAACATGTTTATCTTTTAAAAAGAACAATGGATAGTTTGAACCATACGTTAAAGTTATTGATTGGATCACTTCTTTCGAACTTCAAAACTAAGAGCAAAATACTACTCTCTACTTTTATTAGTGAAAGATTTACTTTGTATGCTTATGAAAATAACAGTGACTGAGACTTATTTAGATAATAGAAGAGAAGATGATGAAGATTTCCACTGGTAGAATGAATGTAATTAAAATAATGAATGTATGAGGAGTTTAATTGGTTATGGGAGAGGAATGGATGGAGACGGTGCATGTATGTGGCATTGAGACGCCATTAATTAAATTAAATACCTTTGGGTTTGTAAAAAATAACCTATTTAACCTTGAATTTACCAAACCCAAATTTTTAAAAATAAGGGTTCAACTGACGGTGATACTGACGGTCCATCAGGTGGAAAGTTCGTCAGTTCTAATGTCAGATCTTACCAAAAACCAATATATTTTTCCTTAATGTGATGGTGAAGGCAACGGTCCATTAAAATATTAACGATCCATCATAGTGTCTGTTAGCTATTATCCAGAATCTTGATTTTTTAGCTCCATGTTGATGGTAACTTTGACGTTCCATTGAGGAAGTGACGGTACGTGATCTTAGCCTTCAAGCCTTATCCAGAGTATCCATTTTTTTCCTATGGCTTTCACAGTCCATCAGGCTATTGAAGGTCCGTCAACATATTTGTCATCCCCCCTTAACTTGTTAAGATTCTATTTTCCTGCATTTTTATTCCTACACAGTTTAACAAACACATCAAATTGCACCAAAAGAAATAAATAATGCTAACTACACTTACAACAACACATTATGGGTTGCCTCCCGCTAGCGCCTGATTTACTGTCGTGGCACGACTCAGTTATTTTAATTACTCAGACTTCGTCGAGATAAACTGTACTTAAGCATTTAATCAAGTATATTGGATCAATATATCGCTTTACTCATTGCTAGATGACTTTGAAGACACTCCCAGCTTTGTTTTCAAGTTCGACTACTCTAGATGAGTAAACCTGTATAACTTTAAATGGGCCAGACCATCTAGATTTAAGTTTACCCGAGAAAATCTTTACTCTGGAGTTGACGAGTAATACCAAATTGCCTTTATGAAAATCCTACTTATCATTCCTCTGATCGTGGTATTTATTAATTCTTTCCTTGTACAGGTCTATTTTTTTATAAGCCTTGATAGAAGAATGACCTAAAGAGTTGAAAACTAAGAGAAAAAAGATATCAAACAAATGCAATAAAGTAAGATAGATAGCTTGACATATGATATTACAAGAAATAGGAACCAAATCATGTATAAAATGATAAGACCCCAAAGACCCGCAAGGACAGCATCAAACTCTTACGGTGACCGTTAAGGGAATCAACTTCGCCTTACAACAACCATTTCTAAGAAAAGATCGATAATGGATTTTCCTAGCCCTACACTACTTCTCTTTTTGAAGCCCTAAACTACACTCTCAAAGAGAGAAGAAGAAATCTTTCAAATAAATAAACAACTAAAGAAAAATGACCTAATAGAAGACTATTTATAGGCTATCTTATTACATTGAAAAATTTCCAAAATACCCTTAATGAAAGGGCTGGCCATGGAGTTTCTTTCAAACAAGTGTAATCCCTAAAATACCCTTAATGAAGGGTGCTTCATCAATGCTCCAAAACCAAGTGGTCATGCTTGAGAACTTTTTGACTCGGGTTGGAATCATAGGTAAGCCCCCACGCAATCTTCCACACATGGGTTTACAGTATATCATGGTCAAAACGGATCATCCATGCATGTTCTTGTGTCCTCGAGGTGACCAAATCTTGAGTCTTTATGCATTGGCCTCCAATGATGTCTTCAAAACCATAGATGGTCATTTGGCTAGTATCGTCCTCCCATTGTTGAAAAGGATTCAACCTCGAATCCATACCTTGCAAAACTAAAGAAAGGACAAACAAGCACAACTTCCTCATGGAATGAGGGTTAGGGTTAGTACAACAAATAACTCCATCATGCCAAGGTGGTATATACTTGAGATATACCCATGAATCCTTTGTCTTAGTCATGAAAAGCTTAGTATGAATGTTACAATGGAAATAGCTATGACAAGTATCAAAAGATAAAGAAACTACAAAGGTCTTAATGGTATCACTAAGTTCAAAAGGTAAGGCTACCCTTGTCTTAGGAACCATAAAGCAGAATTGTTTCATTACCTCTTCAAGTGGCCTCATCAAATGTGGTGCCACTATTGGTCTCAAAGTCCACCAATCCCACAAAGCCTTATCAATCAAACAGGTGGACTAACCAATAAGACCCGTACCTCTACTTAATGCAAACTAGAAACTAGCATGGATGTCATCATAGGCCAAGAGGTAGTATAGGAAAGAATCAAGTATAAAGATGTGAACGGATGATGACAAAGCATTTAAGCACATACACACTCTTTCCTTCAAACAAATAGACAACTTGTCATCCATAAGTTGGGATTCATGCAATTTAAGAACAAGTGTGCCAAACAAGGATGGACATTTAGAAGCATTACCCTAAGGAGACAATGACACTTTTGCTATCGGGTTTTCAAGAAAGACAATTGGCTTGTCATGTAGACCAAGCAACAAGTTGGGTTCACCAAAATCACCATTTCCATATTTGGCACCGGGGTCAAATGGAAAGAGTAGCCATAGACACGGGTTCAGAAAACACTCTTTTTCCCCATAGGCTTCACCCAAACTACAAGATATAATCTCTACAATAACATATATATCATTAAAAAAAATAGAGAGTGGAGAAACATATCACTCAAGTCAACTTCAATGAATGTTTCCTCATGTATGAACTCACTACTAGTTTCAAAATCATCACCATGAGTACTTTTAACAATAAGGTCACACATAGTAGAAGAAGTAATTTTCAAACAATGGACACCTTCCCTTTCTGTGGAAGTACCCCCAAGTAGACACATACTGATAATGCTTAAACTACACTCTACAATGGGTGGAAGTGATCGTTGTTAATATAAAACCCAACTAGGTTCGGGTCGAATCCCACAGGGAATATGGTGTGAACTCAAGTCGTTTGTGATTTAATTCACTGATAGTTTAACGTTTCCTAAAATAAGGGTTGAAGTTTCACAAATAATTGTTTGTCACTTTAATTTTGATGTTTGAAATCAAGATTTGATGAAATAACCAGAATTATGTTCACTAAGGCTTACGGTACATGACAGATGCTAAAGGTGTCTCAAGATTCTCATGGTGGTTAGGATAACAAGCTATCTTTTTCGATGATATTCTCAAATGTCTCTCTACCGATTTAAGCGTCTAATTTCCTAATCCTCTCAAACTTAGGAAATTGCTATTCACTACCCAGATTTTACCTCAAGTTAATCAACCTTGTTATAGTGCTGATTATTAAATGAGGTATTTTCAAAACCATGTTGATAATTCACTTCCTGCTGTATATGATTTCTTTCTCAAGAAAATCAAAGTAGGTGTGTCTACTATTTGCAACCAACATACGCTAATTAAAATCTCAGAATTATCACAAAATCCTAACACCTATTAAATCTTGAGTATTTAGCACATCATCATGACCTAACACTAGATCCCATAATCAGGTTAACGGAGTTTATCCACACATGATGCAAGTAAAAAAACACATAATTGAATTCATAATTGAGAAGATTAACTTACATAGATGAATAATAATTAGTAAATCATAGATTAGATCACAAAGGAAAATCCCCAAAATAGTTGTATTGTTTGAATCCAAAAAGATAGAGAAAGAAATATCGAAAAATATTCTCCAAGGCTCAAAGTATCAAACTCTCTTTAGAATAATGATGATGATAAATGAATACCTACAGAAATCCCTAAAACAAAGCTTTAAATAGTTCAACCTAAATAAGGAAATAAAATTAGAGTTGAAGCTTTTTCTCAGAATAGACGACGACATCCATGACAACTTGTCAGGAGTCTGATGGCTTATCACGAATGTCGTCAACTCCTCTGCACTTTTGGATTTTGATGTCTAAGGTTGACGACAACGTTGATACCTTATCACCAACCTGATGGCTTATCATGAACGTCGTCACAAAAATGTTTTCAACTCACAGTATGTTTAGAAGATGAACTTTCTAATGGTGTTGTAGTCTCAGTATCATCACTATTCTCCAATTCAATAGGTGGAGGTGGTGAAGGTTTCTTCGTACTTTGCTTCTTATTTTTCTTCCTGAGAAGGGGTTCCTCCTCCTCGTAATCAGATTCCTCGTCGATGAGCTTACAACGTATACTTTCTTTGGTCACTTTCTTTGATGCTTTGGGGCTCTTTCTTTTTTATACCATTTTAAGGTTCCTGTAGTAGTAGAAAAACCATTGGTTAGTCCACAAAAGAACAAACACAAACACATTTATCATTTCGGCTTATTCTTGCTTCAGGTTCCAGGTGGGACGACAATTCTTGATAAGCCGTCACGACTGTGATAGCTTATCACAATTGTCATCAACCTTAGACAGCACCTTCAAAATTTTAACAACTTTTGACGACATTCCTGATGATTTGTCACAATTGTGATAGTCTATCACGAATGTCGTCATCTCTAAACAGAAACCACTTCATTCTTCTCAAACTTTGATGACATTCCTGATAAGCCGTCACAATTGTGATAGCCTATCATGAATGTCGCCAGCTCTTATCAGAACCCACTTTTGATTTTAACTTAGTTTTTGGTCCCTATTATTTCTCAAAATCCACTTGAATACCGAGTGTGAGTTGTCTTTTTAAACCTTGGGCCTGCACAGGAAACCCTAGGTGCTATTTTTAGCTCTTTTCCAAGTTGAACTTGGTTTAAGCATCTTGGGGACTTAGGTTGTCATCTATCAATCACTTACCACAAGAAAATAAGACTTAAAGTTAGAGTATACCTAATGAGGGACCTTAATCTGATTACACACACAAGAGGAAGTAGGAAGTAAGAAGAATCTCTTGATTTTGAATTGCAAACCCACACAAAAGGGAACTTGTTTTCTTGATGTTTTTTGCAATGAGTAGGAAATAAAATAACTAAGTAAATAAATAAACTAAAGGAAAAGAATTAAAACTAGCGGAAATTTGAAAAGGTTCATGTACTGGGCCGGGTTGGATTTGATTTAAATTGGGCCCAGAATTTAGATTTTAAGGTTTTGGGATGACGACGACTTGTGATGGCTTATCACAAGTGTGACATCCTATCACAAATATCGTCACCCCTAAACAGAGGTTGCCTTAAGTTTGGCCTATCTAACGATATTTCTGATAGCTTATCATAGTTGTGACGGCTTATCAGAGATGTCATCATGGCCTTTCAGCTGACCTCCTTATTTTTTAGATTCTTTGTACTAAATCCTAATTATAATAATAAAAACACTTTCTTAAGCATAAAAACTTTGGGTTGCCTCCCAATAGCGCCTGATATACTTTCGCGAAAAAACTTAGTTGTCTTGACTACTCAGACTTTGCCAAGACAAACTGCTGATTCCCCTTTACCATCATCATAGGAGACATGAACGAATGAGAAAACACTCAGATCATGTTGCTGAGTCATGGATGGGTGTATTTTAAAGTGTGCTTCTTTGTCATTGAACCTGAACTTTTGCTCGTTCAACTCCATGTCTACAAGCACTATCCCAGTTGCAAGTAATGGCCTACCCAATATGATGGTCACTTCAAAATCCACTTCGCAATCTAGGACCACAAAATTTGTAGGAAGAACAAAATTGGCTACCTTTACCAAAACATCATGCAGTATGCCCACAAGCCACTTCACAGATCTATCTTCCATTACCAACTACATATTTGTTGGGGTAGGATCCTCCAAACCCAATTTCTTGTACAAAACCAGTTGCATTAAATTTATACTGGCTCCCAGATCGCATAGTTCTTTTGTGAAATTCAGGGTGCCAATAGTACACGGGATGATAAACGCTCCCGGATCTGCCTTTTTCTACACTAAAGACCTTGTAGAGATAGTGCCACAATGGAGAAGATTGTCCTCTACCTCATAGGTAACCTTCCATTTCTTGGTAACAAGGTCTTTCATGAACTTTGCATAGCCTGGCATTTTCTCAAGTGCCTCAACCAAAGGCATATTAATTGTCAATTGCTTGAGCATAGCCATGAATTTGTTGAATTTTGCATCATCAGCCTTTTTCTTCAATCGTTGAGGAAAAGAAGGTGGTGGTCTTAGGATCGATTTCAACACCACTTCCTCTTTCTTTTGTTTTTCTTTCTCTGAAGCATCAACAAAACTATACAGCTTCTCAGACTCCACTAGTTTTCTTTCTTCGAATTCATCAACAACCACCTCACTATGTACATATTTGCCCACAAAAGGGCCAGGTAAGATCTTACCACTCCTAGTGGTAATCGCCATACATGAGCCATTATTATGTGGATTTTGAACCATATAACTGGGTAAAGTACCACTTTTTCTTTGGTTCAGTGTTTCCAAAAGTTGACTCATCTGCTCCTCCATCTGTTTGATAGAAGTGGAGTTTGAACTAACCAACTGACTCATGGTAGAGAATTCACTCTTCATAGTGGTTTCTCCCTAGTTGGTCGCCTCAAATCCCTTCAACAATTTTTCCATCTTGTCCTCTATGGATATCTTGCCAGATCTAGTTGGTGCAAGATCCCAACATCTAGGAGGAACATACAAACCACTCCTATCATTATTGTATCTCTTATTTGCTTGCTCCCTATCTTTATAATCATGATTGTCATAAAAGTTCCGACCTTGATTCCCTTGGATATTTCCTCGAAAACCCCCTGATTATTAACATAATTTGCCTCCTCATATGCATCAATAACAACAGTGAACTGAGATTCCATAGCCTTAGCCTTTTCAGTCGTGCCTGACAGCAAGTGCTTGGTCAACAAGTCTATCTGAATCTTTAAGTGGGCCAAGTATTGGTCTCGTTCCTCATCCCTTCTGTGTTGATCTGCAGTCATACCAACAGAAACAGTCAAGAAAGCTACCATAGAATCCCTGGTATACCAAGACTGACTCTGTTTGGTCATTCTATTCAGCATGTCTGAAGCATCTTGAAAAGAAAGGTCAATGAACGAACCACCTACATCATTATCTACAATTGGATTTTTCACAGAGTTAAAAGCTCTGTACAAAGTCTCTATCAAGTGCAAGTACTTCATGTTGTGGTTTAGACATTGTGACATCTTCTTCTTGAATCTCTCCCAAGTTTCATGCAATGCTTCAATTGGGAGCTACTTGAAGTTACTGATTTTGTCTCTCAATTGTACCCTCCTGGAGTGTTGAAAGAACTATTATAGGAATGGATTTTTCTACTCTCTCTAGTTGGTTATAGAATTGGGCTCCAGCTCATTTAACCACATTGTTGCCTCCCCAGACAGAGACAATGGAAACAATCTCAACCGGATCGCGTTCTGGCTCACTCTCGGATTATCAAAAGATTTGCAAATGGTGATAAAGTTCACCAGGTGCAGGTTTGGATCATCACCAGGCAAGTCTCCAAACAACCCCTTCAGATTCAGGAGTTGAATCATAGTACTTGTTATGCTGAATTTTGCACCAGGTGCCAACGGTGGAGGAATGATAGCACCCATTGCACCTTCTCTATCCATTCCTTTGTCATCGTCTTCAACCTCGTAATGGATAGGATGTTGACCATACCTTCCTCTGAGTGGAAAATTTTTCTTGATATTTTACTGCACCGGTATAATAATTTGCTCAGCTCACCTTGGGTTTTGAGGATTCAGCAATTCCTTATCAACCAAGTATTCATCATCAGGGTTTGGGTGACTTACTTGTTGACCCTGGTTCTGTACGTTCACCTGAGCCCTGGCCAAAGATGTCAGTCTATCAGCCTCTTGTTGTTCTTCCATTCTCCCGATCAGTTGAGGTTCTTGATTAATTGGTAATAACAGTTCTTCGAAACTTCTTGTTTATAGCATAAACAACAAGGAACCTGCAATAAACAAAAACAACAAATAAATGTAAATATAGGAAACCTAACTAACAGAATTAGCACACACAACTTTCAATTTACAACCATATTCCCCGGCAACGGCGCCATTTTTGATAACTCTCAAACTAGAATCTTGAATGGGTGTAAGTGATCGTTGTCAATATAAAACCCAACTAGGTTAGGGTCATATTCCATAGGGAATATGGTGTGAACTCAAGTTTTTTGCGATTTAATTCACTAATAGTTTAATGATTACTAAAATGGGGGTTGAAGTTTCACAAATAATTGTTTTCACTTTAATTTTGGTGTTTGAAATCAAGATTTTATGAAATAACTAGAATTATGTTCACTAGGGATTACGGTATATGACAGATGCTAAAGGTGACTCAAGATTCTCACAGTGGTTAGGATAACAAGTTATCTTTATCGATGATATGCTCAAATATCTCTCGACCTATTTAATCGTCTAATTTCCTAATCCTCTTGGACTTAGGAAATCGCTATTCACTACCCAGATTTTACCTCAGGTTAATCAACCTTGTTACAATACTAATTATTAAATGAAGTATTTCTGAGTCCCTTTTGATAATTCACTTCCCACTATATATGATTTCTTTCGCAAGCAAAATAAAGTAGGTGTGTCTACTGTTTGCAACCAACAGACGTTAACTAAAATCTCAGAAATAAGCATGTACGTACATGTGGATTTTATGATATCATTCTAATTAGACACTTTCCCGTCATCTTGGCATTCAACCAAACACATAGTAGGCATATAATGTGTAAACAACATCATACAACAATTAACTATCATGATTCAATTCCAATTTAATCATTCAAGGGTTTAGTCCTAGGGTTTCATGAATCTATACCGGTACAAATCAACCCATATGGAATTTAACGCTCATTCATGGAATTCGATTCAATTACTCATTATCAACATGAACAAAAACAGCCCAAGCATGAACTTCATAAGAATATCCATAACTTGAAGATGTAGATCGCCCATAGGTTGGTTTGAAGTGGGTGAAGCTATCATTATTAGGCCGGATGAAGTGTTTTAATCTATGGAGAAATTTAAGTTGATTAGAGAAGGGTTGAAGATAGCTCAGAGTCGTCAAAAGTCATATGCCGATGTGAGGAGAAGAGATCTTGAGTTTGAGGTAGGTGACTTGGTATACTTGAAAATTTCACCTATGAAGGCGGTGAAGAGGTTTCATAAAAAGGGAAAGCTTAGTCCCCGTTATGTTGGTCCGTATAGAGTTTTGACTATTGTTGGGAAACTAGCCTACGAGGTTGAGTTTCCTGCCAAGTTGTCAATCGTTCATCCTATTTTACATGTCTTCATGCTTAAAAAGCATATTGGTGATTCTGTTGTTATAGATCCCTCCGAGAGTGCTAATATTCAAAACAGTCTTTCATTCGATGAGATTCCTATTGAGATCCTAGATTTTCTGATCCATAGACTAAGGAGCAAAGTGGTTCCCTTGGTCAAAGTTTTATGGAGAAACCAGTCAGTTGAGGGCGCTACTTGGGAGGAAGAAGCTGACATGCGAGCCAAGTACCCTCACCTATTTTTTGCGAGTTCAGTTCAAGCCGAAGGTATTAATCTTTCTTAATTCAGCCCTTCTAATCTAAAGTTCAGCTATATATCTATTTTTGTTTGAGTTCTTGCAATTTCCGAGTTATTGCAAGTGTGACGACAAAGACGACGGACCATCGAGGCTGCGACGGACCATTTCTGGGACCATCGCACTTAGGCAGTATGGCCTCATCCTTACCAACGTGCAACGAACGACTCGATGGACTATCGGGAAGCGACGAACCATTGCTGAGATCATCATATCGAGGCAGTGTGTTCATTTTTTGGCCAACGCGTGATGGACGATCCGACGGACAGTTATCCTTGCGACGGACCGTCGCTTCGACCATCGCAGCCCCCGTTCAGTATTTTACCACATTTTAAAAAGGGATTTTTGGTCTTTTCCCCTCTTTTAACCCCTCAGATATATTCTAGACAAGGCAGCTGGCTTCATTACTTATCCAAAATATAAGAGAGCTAGGGTTTTTCTCTCTAGATCAAGTCAAAAACCCTTCAACAAGAACTCTAAGAACACATCATAGATTCTACAAGTTGAGTTGAGATTGAGTTCCCCAAGTTCAAGAGTTCAAGAACCCTCTATCAGGAGTGAGAAGAAAAGTTTAGAGCAAACTTGTTAATTCGATTTAATAATCTAAGGTATGTGGGGTTTTGAACAAGGGTAATCCTTTCACCCTTGTGACCAATGGCTTATTTAAACTATGATTTTCTGCAATACATGAGATTTTACATGAATTTGAATTAGAGTTGTTAACCCATTGTCATTGATTGCAATATTTTGATGTTTTCTATGAATTAAGAGTCTAATGGCATGATTTTTAAATGATTTCTTGAGAAATTACAGCTGGGTCTATACCCCATGATTTTAATCCTTGAAAATTTGATAATTTCAATGTTTGAGATATTGTAGTATATGAGTATATTAAAATTTTGAGATAAATTGCTGTAACTTCTAGTTTTCTACATAAGTTATGAATCTATATACTATCTATTATGTGTTTTGTTGAGTTTAAACTTGAGATTGGATTATGGGTTAGTAATAAGTACCCATGATTTGAGTATTTTGAGATTATTGAGAAATGATTTGACCTAATGGTCATAGAGCTTTGAAATCCACTTCAATACATGAGATCACAGATTTTACAGTTGGATTCTTATTGAACCATGAGATTATTTTTAAAATGGATTCTCATGAGATGAGCGAGATAAACTATAGGGAGTAGTATTTAGCATCGAGTTGGGTAAGTTACTATAGTTTCTTACCCCAAAACTACGTGCCACCGTAGGTTTGAGATTTTTGGCATAAGGTCGACATGATTTTGGGCCTGAGGACGAGTTGATATTGGGCCTGAGGCTGAGATAAGTGATCACTAATTTGAGGTTATACTCCCGGGCAAGAGTACAACACTACTCCCTAACATGGGGTCTCTTTCTTAGGAGGACAAAATGTTGGACTGCATGTAGCTCGCATGGTTTATGTCGGTAAAGAGAACCTCCCTTGATATAAGTACTTTGTATAAATCTTTGAAGATAAGTTATTTCCCTAAAACTAAAGTATTTTTCATTGAGATAGAATGTTTTCCTATAAAGCATGAAATGACATATTTTCCTAAAGTGTATGAAATTCCTTCAAGTATGTTCCAAAGTTATATAATCCCGAATTCCAAGTATTTGAGTTCAAAAGAGGTATGAGTTCTTGAGCATTAAATAAGTTTTACTCTCCATGAGACATATAAATGAGTTAAAAGTATTGTTCAAAGTTTCCTTTAGCCTATGAGTGAAGAGAATAAGAGAAGATTACCGATTTCAAAGTTAAGGTATGATAACTCACGAGATTTGTGTTACATGCTTCATTCTACATGATTTATGAGCTTTACATTTTATAATTATTCAAACCATCTGAGTCATTCCTTATTGCATGCTTGATTTGATTAAATAGTATTGATACTATTTTATATAAATGCATACAACCCATATGCTCAGTACATTCCCAAGTACTGATTCACATATATGTCTATGTGCTACATAGTCTTATAATGTAGGTTCAGGTGCTCAGTCCCAGACTCATCAGTGATTTTTGAGTACCTTGCCTACGTTTCTACAGTGGTGAGTCCTCATGGCGCGAGGACCGATCTTTAGACATTTCAGTATTTGTGAGACTATGTTATTACTTTTATTTCATTTCTAGTCAGTTAGGGAGCTGTCCCAACATTTTCTAGTTCTTGGATTATTAGAGTCTTTGTCAGACTAGCTATGGATTGTTGTTATGTTGAGATTTCCAGTATTTTGTCCTTTGGACCGCGTATTTTCTTTGTATTTCCTATCATTTGATATGTCAATACCCGAGTTAGGTTTATTTCATTCTTGAAATAAGTATTATAAGTAGAAACAGGCTCAAAGGGCTATCATGGGGCTACTTATTACCTTAAGCAACGTGTGACATCCCGGGAGGTGATTTCAGGTTGTTATATCTCACTATTAGGGAAAAATATTCAAAAGTTATTTATTTACTGTCTACTAGCAGGGAGGTTCTCTTAACCGACATAAACCATGCGAGCTAGACGGAGTCTATCTTGTCTTCCTAAGGAAGATACCTCACGTTGTAGAGAGGCATCATACTATTGACAGGGAGTATAACCTCAACTCAGTGATCACTTATGTCATCCTCGGTCTGATAAATCTCAATGCTATGGTGGCACGTAGTTCTGGGGTATGAAACCATAGTAACTTACCCAAATTGGTACTAAATGCTACTCCGTTTAGTTAGATACGCTGATCTCATCGAAATCCACTTTAAAATAATTTCATGGTTCATGAAGAACCCAATTATAAAATATGTAATCTCATTTAGTAAAGTGGATTTCAACGCTACTATGACCATTAAGGTCAAAACTTTCCCAATAATCTCAAAATACTCAAATTAGGGCTTCTTATAGCACAAAATTCATAAAAACAGAAATCTCAAGAAGGATTTAATGACCCATAATTCAATCTCAAGTTTAAACTCATCAAAATGCATGCTAGATACCATATGGATTCATAAATCATATAGAAATCTGGAATTTTCAGCAATTTGTCTTAAAATCTCAACATACTCATATACTTTAATTTCTAGAACATTGGAGCTATTAAAATCTCAAGGAATAACTACATAGGTTATAAACCCACACTTCAATTTCATAATAAGACATGAAAAATCATATATTCTTGTAATTAAAACAACTTTTGGGCACAAGGACGAAAGAAGTGTCCTTGTTCAAACCCAACATACCTTAGATTGTGACTTAGATGGACAAACTTGATTGAGACTCTTCTTCTTACTCTTTTAGAAAGGGTTCTTGAAGCCTTTGACTTGGGGAACTTGAATCTCAACTCAATTTGTAAAATCTATGGTGAACTTTTGAATTTCTTTGAGAAGGATTTTAGGTTTGTTCTTAAGGAAGAAACACTAGGCTTTTGATATTTTGGGAGATAATGGAGTTAACTGGTCCATATACGGTATATCAAAGTGTTAAAAGGGTGAAAAAAAAACAAAAAGCCCTTTTTAAAATGACTTAAAATTACTGATCGGGATGTGCGATGGTTGGGTGCGATGGTCCATCGGGAGCCCAACGGTCCGTCGGTCCTGATCGTCGCACCTGGGCCAGATTCTTACTTTTTGTCTCGACTGCGACTATGGGGTGCGATGGTCCATCACTAGTCCAATGGTCCATCGCTAGTCCAATAGTCCATCGGCCCTCTCCTTTGCACTTGGCCAGTTAGTCAGTTTCTGCCTTGTTGCGATGGTCTGAGCGACGGTCCGTCGCTTGTCTAATGGTCCTTCGGCCCCTTCCGTCGCACTTGGACGATTCAAACTGCCTACTATAATTTGGCCATATCTTCTAACTCCGACATCAGATTTTGACAAATGTGTATCATTGGAAAGATAATTCAATTTCCCACTTGATAGAAAGTTATTTTTAGGAAAATTCAACAATGTTAAAACCTTAATCACTTTTGAAGTCACTTCACAATCTTTTAGGGATGGAATTACACTTTACTAGACATGCTGTAAGGCTCAAACTATGAGGAAGTTTTGCGGGGTCTTACATCCTCTCTCAAAGAAAGATGTATTTTGTGAAGTTGGTGAGATTACTCCTTGCATGACCCCTAGTGATATGCAATGTGATGTGTTTAATAGGAAAGGTGGTATGCTTAAGATTCACTTGGTGTCATATTTCTTGTGATCCATCAAGAATATAGGTTTAAGTGAAGATTATGTTAACCATCCGATTCTTGATGGTGATCTCCAATTTTTGGTAAAAAATGGTCAATTGGGTGATAAAGACCTTGATATGATTGAATGTTTAGGAAACCCAATTAATGGTTGTTCTTGTTAAAGTGGCCTTGATTGTGATTCCTTTGATACTCATGGTGGTTTGTTTCTATGTGAGGACTACACCCTTGTAAAAGAAGGTAGTGCATGTGTGGAAATTCCATCTACTTCTTCTCTATATGTTTCTTATGTTGAGCATACTCATAGTAAGAATTTTGAGATTAATAGTGAGTACATACATAAGAACACTATAGTTGAAGTTGACTTGTGGGATACATTTCTCTACCCACATTTTGCTAATGGTATTTCTAATGGTGATAAAGAGTGTATGCCTAATTTTGGGGATGATACTTTTAGGGAAAGTGAGTATATCCTTGTCCTAGATCCTTGGCTACTTCTTCCATTTGATCTCGGTGCCCTTCTTAGTGACTTGATTCTAATTTTGAACCGATTTCTCAAAGGTGGTTTCATATTTGTGGGCCCTAGGGAAAATGCTTCATCGCCTCTTTGCGATATTTATTATATATATGCATCCTTGTTTGACACACTTGTGCTTAAGTTACTTGAATCTCAACTTGTGGATGCCAAGTTTATGTTTCATTTGAAAAGAAAGAGCCGTATGAGTTTAAATTACTTGATTTCATCCTTATATGCTAGCCGTGTGAGTTCAAATGACTTGATTCCATCGTTATATGCTAAGTCTTTTGAATCCATTGGCATTCTTACATAGAATAGCACCTTGGATGATTTATTTACACTTGATGCCTTCCTATACTACTTCTTTTCTTATGATGATATCCATAAGAGTCTTTCAAGATTCAATCTATAAGGTATACATGGAGTTACAATGCTACATGGCTTTTGTAGACCTTTGTAGTTGCCTTATCTCTTGAGGTGTATAATTAACCATGTACTCTTATGATTAGCTCACTACTTGAGCATGAGAATTGTGAGATTGAAAACTTTCAAGTTAGTGCTGATGTTTGTAATGATGATCTTGATGTGGATCATAGTCCTTTGAACTTGTGTAATAATATCCATGATATTAGTCTTGTTCATAACAACCTTGTTTATGTCAAAATTGTGAGTAATTCTTTGAATGATTGTGAGCTAGGTATCCTTTAGAAAGGAGTGGGTCATCTCATCTTAACCCCTTGTCTATTACTCCGATTTGATACCGGTATACTTTTGAAATGTGAAAGTTGTAGTTTTGGGTCATACTCAATTGCTTTTGATGTTGATTCTATTTATGTAGTTAGTATCCTTTATGCTAAGTTTTTCATGTCGAATACAAAGGATAAGTTGGTATATGTCAAGTGTGAGAAACCATGGGTTGATGATATGAGTGTGGTACTAATACTAACCCTCCTACAAATAGGATCATGTGTTTGTTTTGCTCTGTCTTTGGTTTAGCAATATCTGAATTAGAGGACAAATTCCGTTCAAGATGGAGAGGATGATACAATCACAAGGATCACCAAGAGTACAAGATATTGTCCAATGTTCAAGCCTCGGAATTGACTAGTAATTGAAGACCTTTTGGAGCATTTTTTAGTGTTGTTCAAGAGAAAAAAGTAGGAGAACTTATGCACTCAAGAGGTGCCTCAAGTGAAGGGCAAAGTGGACTTTATACACTATATTTCAACACTCAAGAGACGCGTTTTTGTCTACCCCTCATTATTGTCAATTGTTATGTAATAGAATAAATAGACATTTTATCTTCTATTCTCATTAGTTTTTGAAGAATATTGAAAGATTACTCTTTAGGTGTAGTTCTTAGTCTTAGCTTAGTGTAGAAACTCAAATTTGAGTGTTTGAATGAATTTGAAAGGTTTTTCACTTGTATTGAACACTTGCAAGAAAGGTGTGATTGAGTGAGTGTGAATTCCTTTGGATCACCTTATAATGAAGTTTTATCCATCCATGGTGAAGTGTGTCTAGTTTTTTGATACACAATTGGGTGATAATCATTAAAGGTGGTATATGTTTCATTATCTATCTTTACATTTATGCAGTCTCTTTCATATACTTTCTATGTGTTGTTTTCCTTTACTTGTGGTTGCTGAGTTTTGTTCCTTTAGTGTCCATTTTCTTTATTAGATGGACTTTAGGCTATCATATTGGGTGTATTAAATATTCAAGTAAATCAAAGCTTACATAACCCAATCAGTTATGACTTTCCAAGACTACATATTCCCTACCATTAAGAATACTCTGATCTTCCAAGAGCAAATTTCCATCTTTCGGAGGAATGTTGTCACACCACAGCGGGATAAAATAGAGGATATATTAAGGACAATCTATACCTCCAACATCATTCACACCACTAGGTTCATTAGGAGAGATTATACCATCCTCAAAAAAGATATTATAACTAAAGAGAGAATGATCTATCCAATGGGAAGATTTGGAACAAGCAAGTTCTTCACTCTGTCAAAGATCATTCTCAAGTTTCAAGGATGTTTCAAGCACAAGATCACCCTATGAGCCAAGCAAACATTAGAATCCTTACAATAAGCCAAGCTCATGGGTTCACTCCTGTCCCTTGGACCAACATTTTAATTTGCATGATTTCTATGAGAAAAACTAATAATAAGGCTTTCATCACACAATATTCTCAAAGAATCATCTACAATATTGTGATCAACTCTATCAATATCATCACTAACTTGAGCCTAATCAAATATCATACACATGCTCAAGTAGCGGACTACATTCATGAGTAAGTTGATCATTATATACACCCTAACTAGTTGTCGGCAACTCGTATGTCAACTTAGACTCACCTTGGTTTTCACAAGGGTCAACTAGTGTGTGAATACTCTCATTACATGGCAGTGGAACCTTATTCAAGTCACAAGTGCTAGAACTAAATGGACAGAAATCATTCTTAAAAGAAAAACCAATTTTGTCATCTATAGGATAAACTAGTGCTTTCTTACTTACAACTAGAATTGGATCTTCTCGCAACCTAGCAATACTAGGAGTATCACAAAGGGAAGGCTCATACAATCCTCATTTAGGAAAAGAGCAAACAACACACACTTGGCTACTACTAGCCACATCACAATATTCTAAAATTGTAGGAGTGTCGGAGATAGCATTTTTACCTTGAACCTCATATGAGGAGGGCATTTGGTTTCCAAATCCTTTTCACGGCATTAACTCCTTTTCTCGTCTTTCAATGTTATGTGTGATAGCTTCAAGATAAGCTAAGTCAGTAGGACTAAATGGAGGAATTAGATTCAGGAAACTAAAAAGTTGGTGTAGCCTTTCAAGGTTCCATTTTAATTCTTCAAAGGGTCCTTGAAAAAATTATTATCCATGGTACCTATTAAAATACAACAACAAAAACAACACACAAGTTAGCTTAAAAGTATCCTCACCATACTCTCTTATAAGAATCTAGTTTAATCTCTTATAAGAATATAGTTTAGAACTTCTATAAAACGTGAACACACACTAAGAAGAAGAAGAGATTAAGTACATCACACAAGCACACATTCAGATTTCAAGAAACAACACATGGATTGAACAAGAAAACCAGATGGAAGTTGCATTAAGTAAAGGATATCTAGTGAGACATACACCTACACCAATGAATATCACCAAGGTGTGTATAAAAAAAAAAATCCACACAACACCAATGAAGGATAACACCACACTCTTATGTGGACACAAAGGGATCAACTCCTCAAGAACCCACCTTTCTTGCCAAAATTTCAATAGAAGTAAAAACTATCTCTAGTAATGCCCCTAGTTTTGGGTTCTCTCTCTTAAGGAGAAGTAGAAGACTAGAAATTAAGTTTATTGAATTAATTCATTAAAAAACTAATGAAAATAGAAGCTAAAATGTCTACTTATAACTATTACAAACAATGACTAAAATACCCTTAACAAAGGGTGCTCCTTTGGAGTGTAAAAAGAGTGGTCAAAAGACCTCAATGCCTTTGTTGAGGTGCCTATTTAATGTAGGAAATATAATTCTTTCAAGGATCCTTATCTTCACATTTAATAAAGTACACTCCCTTGGTTAAAAGCAACATACTCTTACAAGGCCCCATTTGCATAAACAAAGCTTGTAAACGTTGTAGCTCCTTGTATTGGCTTCTTGTAAATGGCCTAGAGTGATTGACACTTATAACATCCTATCCATATTGAAGATAGTTTGGCCTTAAATTCATGGTTTCTTCAACCTCATGTGTATCCACGGGTAAGAGATCACACATTTAAAATGTAGTGTACTTGGTAATTTGGTGGTAGATCAATCGTGATGCATTGTCATTGATCCTTTCAAGTACTGGGAATGGAACATCTCCCCTAGGAATTAGCTTGTCTTTTCTTTGAGTTGTAAAACCGCTCGTTCCTTAGGTAAACCCACACCTAATCACCCGGTTCAAGCAAAAGTCTTCTTCTTTCTTTGTATTCCCTTTTAGTCACTTCTTGATTCTTTTTCTCAAGTCAAATCCGCACCCCCTCATACATTCTTTTCATAGATTCGGCACTTTTTCTTCCATCTAAACTCTATATAAGATCACTAGACAAAGGTGTGAGACCAAAGGGGAAAGGGGATTTATGCCATAGACACACTTAAAGGGAGTCATACCCGTAGTCGAATGAATAACTTGATATAAGTGAACTCAACTAAGGGTAGGTAATCCTCCCAAGAAGTCATTTTACCTTTAACCATGTAACGTAGCATAGAACCCAAGTTCCTATTTACTACTTCCATTTGGAAATAGGTTTGTGGGTGTCAAAAGTTTGAGAATAGCAATTTTGTGCCAAGCCTACAACATATCGACTTTCAAAAGTGACTAAGGAACTTTGAGTCCCTATCACTAACAATGGAGTAAGGGATCCTATGTATTTTAACAACATGTTAAACAAACAACCGAGCTACACTATATGCATCCTCACTTTTAGAACATGGAATAAAGTGTGCCATTATAACTCCCCGAATATAGTACCCGAAATTCTACATGGTGCTCATGACCCCGGAGGACCATAAGCTAACCCATGACTAATATTTGTACTTGTATACTGAATAATATACTGTATAATACGGAAACATGAACTGAAAGTCCATAAGGTTCAAACTATAACATACTATCTGATAAGAATATAACATATTGGTGGGGTATAAAATACCCAAAAAAAAAACTGAAATGAGCTATCTGAACATACTGTAGTCTGGAAAGCCTCTAATACATGACTGTCTTAAATAGGAGTTGATGGAATATGTCCCCAACTAACTCCAACTAATAAATTAATTATTGAAATAATAAAGGAATGATCATGTCCTCAAAAGATGAGGATTCACTTCTAACTCTGACTGCTGAGACTAGAATGCTACTGCTGCTTTGGAGCTCGTGTCTCTGAACATATGGTATAAAACACCATAGCACGAATATGTCAGTATGATTGAATATACTAGTATGCATGTGAGGTAGGATAAATGCATGGGGTTCATATGCATGAGCAATAATAATAATAGACTGACTATCATAAGTGTGATAATACATGGATGAGACATAATAACTGACACCGATACTGTGATAACATAATTTCTGAATTTGAGTACTGAAAAATGAGTGATTGTGTCTGATAGTCCTAAATCTGATGGAACTATCTGAGTTTCGTACTAAGCTGAGTTGACTGTATCTGATAGTCCTAAAATCAGAAAAGCTATATGGGCTCTTTTACTGATACTGATACTGAAACTGTGGGAAGTAGTTATCTAACCGACATGCCCGAAATGTGCTATAATAGCTAAGATGGGGTCCAATCTATGCCCTGATTGGAAGGGTGTCAATACCGCGCCACTGGTAAGGACAACATGTGAGTGACCCTCAACTAGAAGGTTTCTCTAATGAGAATAGTGGGAACCCTCGACTAGCAGGTTAAGCCACCTCATATACCCTCAACTATTAGGTATGATGTCTTAACCTATGTTGGATACATAGTTATGGAATGCAAGGATTGCTACTAAGAATCACAACCTCAACTAGCGAGTGTGTTACCATCCTTAGGCTTACTCGGTACTAATTCCTACTCCCATCTGAATGGACACAGAACATGGTTAACTGAACTGATTGGACTCAGTTTACTAAGTTCCGTTGACTAACAGAATATTATTGAGATTACTGCCCTCTCCAGAGTCATGAGACTGACTGAATTCTATTGAACATGGCTTGAATGAGAGTACCTTAAAAACTTGACATTGGCTCTAGGTACACAGCTAAAATTTTGGGTGCAAGTACCCCCAGGACTTGATAGAAGGAAACTGACAAAGTATGGCTTACTTGAACACATTACTAACATCATAATACATAATTTATTTAGTAAAGCATTTCGTCAAACATGTGATATGAATAAACTTGTACATAAATGGGGATTTCATAATATCATACAAGTTGGGCACTTTTTCTTTATATAGGTATTTATTCAAACACATGGTTGGCATAGCGTATGTAGATAACATTATACAATAAACAAACATCATGATTCATCTCTAATTTCATCATTCAAGAGTTTTAATCATAGGTTTACATGAACCTACTCCTATACTAATCAATTCCACATGAAATTTATCACGAAACATGGATTTGAATTCAATTGGTCATTATCAACATGAACAACTGCAACCCAATATGGAATTCATATGGAAAATCCATAAACTTGAACTTAGAAAAAAGATTCTTGGTCTTCATGGATGAAAGGAGTCCATGAATGAATACTATTCATACCTGGTAATGAGTTTCTTAAAGTTCTTGAACTTGAAGAATTGAATCTCTTTGTTTCTTGAAGAAAATTTGGATTTTGTTTCTTCAGGATTGCTGTTAGGGAGAAATCCCTAATTTGATGTTGTAAATGGCTAATGAAATTATGAGCCTTGATCTAATATCATTAGGGGTTAAAACGGGTGGAAAAAGACCCAAATACCATTTTAAAAATGGCTTTAATTTGTTGAATGGGGTCTACGACTGCTTGTACAATGGTCCAGTGTTGGCTCGATGATACTTCATTTCGACCATCATACAAGGACCAAGAAAAGGACTCACTGCCTAAGTAGTGACGGCCTGGGCGACGATCCATCGAAAGTTTGACGGTTCATCAACCTGTATGTCTCACCTTATCCAGAAGGTTTTCTCACTTCCTTGGAAGTGACGGTCAAGGCGATGGTTCATCGCTAGATAAACGGTCCATCAACCTGGCCGTCGCACCTGGGCAATTCTGACAGCTCTGAGTAAAACATCCATAACTTTTTACTTCGATGTTGGATTTGGAAAAAATTGGTATCGTTGGAAAGCTAATTCAATTTCCCACATGGAAAAAAAGTGAAAATCTAAAAAATTCCATGTGTACAAAAGTGTATTCATCTTTCAAATGAAGTTTCTAATATTCTTGGGGAAATTTCAAGCTTGGAAAAAGTATGGGGTATTACAATATCTCCCCCTTGAGAACATTCATCCTCAAATAAGGATGAGAGTGAGGGGAAGAGCATAAACTGACGTACATAGTGAACATGAATAACTGGAAAATGATCTCATGGATGACATGACTGATAACTGAACATATCATACTGAACATGCATATCTGATGCATGCTTAACTAATTCATGAATGCATGACTGAGTTTTCTGAGGAACCAAGTTTCTCACAATAAGAATGCATGTTTGATGCACAATTATATAACTAAATTGATACATGAATGCATGACTGAATATAAAATGGTAATAAATACCAAGTTTAATGAACACTGAACATGAAACTGAGTAAGCTTAAGGAGAACTGTTACCTTGAGCTTAATCTGAGTTGGAGGAGAAAAGGTGAGGGTACTTGGTATGCATGTATGCTTAAGCTTCCCAAGTAGCTCCCTCAACGTACTGATTTTGCCAAAGAACTTTTACTAGAGGGACTTCTTTGTTCCTCAGTCTATGCGTCTGATAGTCTAGGACTTCGACTAGAATCTATTCATAAGAGAGGTTGTTTTGAACATCTATGATCTGAATAGTTACTACAACTGCTGGGTAACCTATTCTTTTCTTGAGAAAGGAGACATGTAAGACTGGATGAACTGAGGCTAGATCAAAGGGCAATTCAAGCTCATACGCTACCTTACTGAAACGATTGTGAATTTTGAAGGGACCGACATATCGGGGACTAAGCTTTCCCTTCTTGCCAAACTGCTTCACTCCCTTCATGGGATATATATTTAGATTGACATAGTCACCAATATCGAACTCGAGATCTTTTCCACGAACATCTGCATAAGATTTCTGTCAGCTCTGAGCAGCCCAGAGTCTTTTTCTGATCAACTGGACTTTTTCTAAGGCATCAAATACCAAGTCAGGACATATGACTGAGGCCTCACTAACTTCGAACCAACCAACTAGAGATCTGCACCTCCTACCATAAAGAGCTTCGAATGGAGCCATCTTAATATTGAAATGATAGTTTTTATTGTATGCAAACTCAACCAAAGGCCAGTGGTCATCCCAACTACCCTTGAAATAAATTGCACACGCCCTTAGCATATCTTAAAGGATCTGAATGGTCCTTTCTTCTTGACCATCTTTCTGAGGATCAAAGGTTGTACTGAGATGGAATTGGGTACCAAGATCCTTTTCGAATGCTTTCCAAAAGTGTAAGGTTAAATGGGTACCTCTGTCTGAGATAATAGATTGTGGTACACCGTGTAATCTGACCAAATCTCTGATGTAGAGTTTGGATTAATCCTTTGTTGAATAAGAGGTATTAACTGGAAGAAAGTGAGCTAATTTTGTCATTATATTCAATGACCCATACTGAATCATGTTGATGATGAGTTCGTGGAAAACCCATCAAGAAATCCTTATTCACTTCTTCCCACTTCCAAGTAGGAATAATGAACTACTGCATAGAACAACTAGGTTTCTGATGCTCTATCTTAACCTGCTGACATTTAGATCACTTGGAGGCTATCTTAACCTTCAAAATATCACCCTTACATAATAAGATATAAAAAAGATAATATGGAAATGGATTTAACTTGATATGAGGTGTTTCATCTATTGACGCTATTGTGAGCAGGGTTTCTCTTTTTTTTTAGTCAAGGTCTAATTGACATGGATACTTGGTATAACAATCAAGACTTGTTAATGAACTAACCACCTTAGCATATTTCTAAATATTATCCTTTTCTAGGTCCTCAAATATTACTAATGGATCATGTATGAAACAAATCTCTATTTCTTTAACCATTCCATCATCAATCATATCGAATAGAGACCACTTGTAAATCCATAAATCCATAGGTTGTTTCAAAAACATAAGTACATTGAAGGAGACTTATTCATTATTCACCTAGAAAATCATTTGTCCTCACTCAACATCAACCAATGCTTAAATGGTGGCCAAGAATGACCTAACAACAAAAACTGGGAACTCATGGAAAAGCTCACAATCAAAAATCACAAATTCTTGTAGAAAAATAAATAGATTGACCTTGACAAGTACATTATATAACACGTCGATGATTTCTTTATGAAATGATCGGATATCAAAAGCCTTATTGTGGTTTGTTTAAAAGAACCCCAAACCTTGCATATGATATATAGACAATGGCATCAAATTAATGTTTGCCCCAAGATCACGTCGTGATTTCCCAAATTTGTAAAAATTTATCATGCATGGGATAGTTAATGCCCAGAGGTATTCTTTATTCATAGCCATTTGAATAATCATTATTGCACTTCAATTGTGTGTCACCTCAATTGTTTCAAAGTCTATGACACCTTCTTTATGACCAAATCCTTCTTAAATTTACAATACTTGAGAATGTATTATAGGTTATCAAGAAATGAAATATACTTTGATAAGATGCTAAACTTCTCAAGAATTTCTTGAGTTTTGAGTTGTCTTCTTTCTTCTTAAGACTTTATGGAAATGGTTGCAGGATCTTGACTTGCGACCTTGAGACTATCGGATTTTTATTTGGTTTTGAAACATTACTATCACCTGCATGTTTCACCTCTTCATATTCAACCTTTTCTTTTATTTCTACTAGTTTTTTAACTTTTAAATAAAATTCCTTTGGGGCTTCATCATTATAATTATCAAGCCGCTTTCCTAATTTGATAACTTGTTCTCCTACACTCTTAATACTAGAACCATCATTGATATCTATAACATCATTTACTTGGGTAATACCTCTCCTAATTACAATGTCCATTACACGAGAATTATTCTTAGGGATCGATAATATATCACTAAGAAGTACTCTTTTTTACAATGCATTAAGATGTAAAGAATTTTTTCCCAACTGGTCTCAAATTATTGGATTGAGGCTGAGTGCAAAGTGATGGTTTGGTTGAGTTTTGATAATCTCTTTTCATTTCTCTTAGAATATTATAACTTCCTTTCAACACCAATGAGAATGCCAATGAGTATATCTTCATTTTTATGCTTTTGTTAATCAACAGAAGTTGACTCTTTACACTTTGCCCAATCATGTGGAGGAATTTATCTATCATAGTCCCGATACTTATTTCTCCAATCATGGTCTTTTACTCTATCATTATCTCTCCAATGCTTATCTCGATTGCGATCCTTCCAATCATAGTCCTTTTATTATTGGTATAATTCCTTCAACTTCTAATTACCACCATAACTATTATGATAGGTAAAGATCACTCACCCTATTTGGTTCGATAAGAACAAAATCTTTATCATGAAATTATGCATCACCAATATCGTAATGCCAATCACAATATGAAGCAATGGCATTTACCCTCTTTGGAGTTGAACCCATTACATTATTCCTGAGAAGATCTAATTGCATCATTACCTTTTCTATTTTCTCATATCTCTCACAATCTTTCTTTTATTGGTTTTCGCTCACAGAAGATGTGGAGGGAGACCCTACGAACACCTTAGTATCTTTTGTGTGCCAATCTGTACTTTGTTTTGTCACTTGATCTAATAATATCAATGCCACCTATAAGTTTGCTTTACTATAGAACCACCGATCTCATGTTCTGCTACCATTTTGATCGATTGATCTAATTTTCTATACACTAATAGGAGGAGAATTTTGTCCAAGAACTCATTATTTGGGCATTGCATCAACTTTTTGTTAAATTTTTCCTATTCTTCATGTAGAAGTTCAACTATTCAATTGGCAGAAAATAATTACATCAATCAATTATCACATCTGGGAGGGAGAAAATAATTACTCTAAGAATGCTTTCACCAGTTAAACCTATAAAGTTAATGAATGAGAGGGTAAATCCCACAAATACAAACTACCTCACCCATTAAATAAAAAAAAGAGTCTCAATCGGATTGACTCCTGAGAGATGTGGGTGATATCAAATAGTGTACATATATTAATGACAGTGAGTGTCTTCATGGTATTTTCCACCAAATAATTCATTCATTTGAATAAAATAATGCATGACGCAAATGACATGAAATACTGTATTTCCCTATGCGGGTGAAATTCGGATGGCACTGCTCAACTAGAATTATTGAGGTGATACTCATCATTGAGATTCCCTTGAAAAGTAGTGGCATCACCATCATGTTGAGTCATTCCTTGGTGACTTAAATTATTAATTGAACATATCAACAACAATAAAAACTGAAGTAAAAATTAAGGCTAACTGAAAGTAACTTATAACACAAAGAACAATGAGCTCTATATTTCATTCCCCAGAAATAGTACCATATTGATAATGCTCAGTTTATACTATTACAATAGAGTAATCATTTAAATATATTTTCTTATACAACAAGAGTCTGGTTAATATTTATAGGGAATGTGACTGTGAGCTTCACTCTTTAATACCACAAGCTACTCTCTTTTTGAAGAAAATATTTAAATTAAACATGACAGCAAAATTGGTAAGGGGATATCTTTGAATGAATTTAGTAGCAATTTAAAAGTGTCACGATTGGTTTGTAAAATATAAATTCAAAAACATTATATTCAAGTGAGTTAGAACACTTGGGGTTACTACTTCATAAAGTTGATTGCCTGTATGGATATGTGAAATATACCTAAGACATAATTAATAGTTATGATTTGGCATGATTTTAGATATTGAAAATGATTTCTCAATCCATAACTAAATTTCACAATGATTTCTGCCAAACATCCAATTGTCTGCACCACCAAACAACCATTGGCCTTCATATGGGTAATTTCCCATTAGCATTATCTCCTAAATGAGTGTAACTAAAGCCTTGATATCCAAATATTATCACGATTTGTAACTCCTCGAAATTGGGTCCCGAGACGTCACATGGTGCTCAAGACTATAAGTAGCCTTAAGCTAACCTTGTAAGACTTCAACTAAATTTGAAGCTCATAACAAAGAATTGTACATATATATAATCAAAACTAAAATGCAGAATTTTGTCTGAGCTAAGCTAAAATCATCTGAACATGATTTCTAAAAAATACTAGATGTAAGAATCTGAAAAATTAGCACTAAAAATATGAATCATAACTAGAAGTCCAACAAGCCTCTACTACTAAGAACTAGAGAGCCAGTAGGACAATATCTCAGCTAACTTGAACTGTCTTAAAATACTTAATCAACTACTGTAATAAACTTGAAAATCTGAATGACTGGGTCCCCGGACTATAAGGGTTCAGCCACTGTCGAGATGTAGATGGAGATACTCGAAATCACTCACACAGCTGGAATTGAGCACCTGAACCTACATTATGAGAAAATGTAGCACATAGACGTATATGTGGATCAGTACTTTGAGAATGTATTGAGCATGCAGGGATGAATGCACAAGTAAACATAATATCTCAATGTTGTCGAATTTTATTAAATATGCATGTTGTATGTAATGACTCACATAGATTGAATAACTAAAATATGAAAATCTTAAGTCATGGATAAAAAAACATACTATGTAAATTTGGTGAGCCATTACATTTAAAGTCTAAAGCTGAACTGTTATTTGTCATTCTTTTTTGTTAGACTGTAGGGAAATTTAGTCAAAAGTTGTTTATTTACTTTTACTAGTAGGGAGGTTCTTCTAACTGACATACACTATATGATCAATCATAGTATCAAATCTCTAGTTCCCCCTTGGGGAAAACCTCACATTGGAGAGATGATACACGTATAAAGAGCATAAAAGAGTACAAGACATTATAAAAAGGTTTGAGCTTTAGAATTGGCAAGTGTTTGGAGCCTTTTAATGTCTTATCAAGTTAAAGGAGGAGAAGGGAACCACTACGCACAATAGGTGCCTCAATTGAAGGGTATTAGAGACATTATACATCCCAAAGTGACATCCAATAGGTGCCTACTTTCTCTTATTCATTAAGGGCAATTTTGACATTTGTTATATAATAGTATAAATAGACACTTTAGTGGGTATTTTCATTAGCTTTGATGAATATTGAGAGAATACACTTTTAGATTGTAATTTTAGTCTTCCTTATCTTAGTATAGCCGAAACTTGAGGGATTAATACATTTGATGGATTTCACTTGTGTTGATCAATTGTCAAGATAGGTGTGATTGAGTAGTGTGAATTCTTTTGGTCCGCCTAAGAGTCAGGTTTAATCTAATGTTGATGAGGTGTGTTTGAATGTTTGATACAAATTCTTGTGCTAATCATTGGTTTTAGTGAGGGTCTCACTACCTATCCTTTTTATGTATTTATACTTCATTTCCTTTCTTCTATGTGTTATTTTCATTATCTTGTTCAAGTTTTGTAGATGATTTTTATATTTCCTTGTTAGATTTTGTATCATTTGGTATTAAATCCTTTCATATGGTTTTTCCCAAAACTCTAATGCTTGGTTTTAGTATCCTTATTAAAAAAATCCCCACAAAAAGAGTCAAAATCCAAAGAAAATCACAAAAAATGATTTCTAGTAGTGTCTTGTGGTAGATCCGAAACTTAAACCCTAGATATCCTTATTTTTGTTTTTTTTTGGAAGTTTCTTGTAATATATACTTGCTCTGTAGCACCTAGGGAGTCTATATCTACTCTTGGAACATGATTTGGTTGAGTTTGAGCTAAGACCTCCATGGATATAGCATTTTAAAGCTTCTAAGATCTAGATCCATGTGGGTTTTGTATTTTGGATGTTGGTTGTGCTTGGTTTGTTGATATTTGTGTTCATCTTGGCTAAGGAACCTAGATCTTTAAAAAAAATTAAAGGTTAGGGTTCATTTAAGTTAAGGTCAAACTTTGGTCAACTATTAAATATTCATCTTGTTCTTCTATCTTCATCAAGTCTTGTTAAAGAAGAATATTCAAAGAGTGTGTTTGATCCCAAAAATGGGTGAAAAGAGAGTGTACTTGGTTTTTCTAAAATAATATTCCTTGGCATATTCATTGTGATCCAAAAGAAAGAAGAGACAAAGGAATAATCAAAGTACAAAATCAAGTACAAATGGGGGGACCATTGTTTTTTAATTCAAATTGGAGCTTGAAAAAGGCTCCCAAACTTGTTATTTCCCCTAAAATCATCATACTATTCCCCAAGGTTGTGTTAAGCCGAGAGTGGCATTTTGGGATTAAAACACTTTTGAAGCTCAATTTCCAATCCAATAGTGCCATATTATCAAGTGTAAACGGCCAAATCAAGTTCTAAGTAGATTTTCCTAGTTTCTAATTTTTTATTCTAGTTTCTTGTAAGTTAATTCTATCACTAATTAGAAATATAGTAAGTTCCTACTAGATTGGTAATTAGTCTAAAGTTAATTTATTTTGTGTCTTCAATTTTTATATGATTTTCTCATTTTTAATTCATAGTAGTTTGTTGGTTCAAGTCTGTACATCATTTTTATTTGAGTCATATCAAACAAAAATCGATTCTGGGCCAAATCATATTCACCACTCATTCACTTGCCAAGTATTTCCAAGTTTTTAACACTTGGAGACCAAGTGTGAGGTGAGATTCGAGTGTGTGTTTGGTGAGGTTTATTACACTAACGTGTTTGTTCATTTTGTAGGTTTTGATTGTTTGTTAGGTACAAGGAGAATGGAACCCGTGAATTCAAGTGCTCCCTCACTTTGGAATGATGTTTTGGGAGTCTTGATGGCTCGGTTTGATACACTAACCCGAGATTTGAAGGGTGATTTGGATGTTGTGAAAGGAGACTTGAATTATTTGAAGAATAAGGTGACCACCATTAGTAGGAGGCCTAATTATGTTGAATATAGTAGGAACTCACGACCTTCTACTCCTAACCCCTACCATGCATCTTCAAGTGTCCAAACCAACAACTTCTCAATGAACATGACACCTGAAACTCTCTACCAAATGCTTTATGTTCCAAGAGATCCACAAATGCAGCCACTAAACCAAGACGAAACCTACAAAGGTCATTACATTCCCAAATAATCCAAGTCCAACAAGAAGGACTAGGAACTCAAACTCCACCACCAAATCTGAATCTAAAAGTTCCAAATCCCTTTGACCAAAGACCAATTCCTCAACATAACCAAACACCTCCACAAAATGATAACTACCAAATGCCAAATCTCATGAATCGAAGACCTTACCCTCCACCACATCCAATGCCACAAGTCCAAGCTCCAAAAAACCAAAGGCCTTATAACCGTTCACAAACAACACAAAACCAACACCAATCCCTTTATTTTGAAGACTATGGTAGAGGCTAATAAGACAGTTATGATGTTCCTAATGATGACTATTGGTTTTACGAATAAATTAGGGAAAGATATGATCAAAGAGGGCATTATAAAAGAAACTGAGGGAAATAAGGAAGAAAAGGAAACTGAGAGGTGGGAATCAATTCAATAAAGGTTGGCATTCCAATTTTCAAAGGGAGAGTGATCTGGAAGTGTACTTAGCTTAGGATATTTCTTGTGAAAAGATTTTCAAAGCGAATGCCATTTCCGAAAAGAAGAAAAGTTTCTATACTATTATGCACTTTGACAGATATCCAAACACTTAGTGTGATTACACCAAGAGATTTGGTGATCTGTTGATTGGTGGCCAACCCCCTCCTTGGGAGATGTTGAAGAGACTAATGAGAAAGAGATATGTCCCGGAGCATTATATACCTGAGATCCTTGACAAGATCTACAACCTAAGGCAAGGAAGCAAGAGTGTCATGACCTATCATGATAAGTTCAAACAACTTGTCTTGAAACTTGACCATAGAGGTGAACAAGTGCAACATGTTGTCATTTGTTTCAAGGTTGGGTGGAATAAGGACATATCTTCCTGATTTACTCTCCATAAGTTTGAAACAATTGATAGTATTTTCCAAGAGGCCATGGATATTGAAAGAGAGAAAAAAGAGAAGTTGGCCTACAAGCTCAAAATCCAACAAGGTTTGGGTTTGTCAAAAAACAAAGTGGTAATTCAATCTTCTTCTAGTTTGAACAAGGACAAATTCCCTTCATCTCAATCTCCACAAACCGTGACCAAGGCTACCCAACTCAAACCTCCAAGAAATGAAGGTAAACCTACTTCTACTTCCCATTCTAAGGGTTTATAATACTTCAAGTGTAAAGGTTGGGGCCATAGGGAAAGTGAGTGCCCTAACCGACATAATGTGATTCTAAGAAAGGAAAAGTTATATTATCTTAGAGGAGAAGTGGAGTTGGAACCCAAGGAGAGTGATGACAACTCTCAAGATGGAGAGTGTCTAGAATTCAAGACTAAGGGGAAGGAAGAGAGAAAGATGTCTTTCCTAGTGAGGGTAAATATGATGTTCTTAATTATGTGGTGAGAAGGACCATGTTTATTAAGGCCTAGGATGATTCATCAAAGAGAAAATATTTTTCACACCTAGTGCCTTATTAAAAGAAGTATGAGTTCAATGATCATATATAGTGGGAGTTGTGTGAATATTGCTAGTGTCACCTTGGTTGACCACTTAAAACTATCCACTATCCCTCACCCAAATCCATACAAGCTTTAATGGTTAAATAAGTGTGGTGAATTAAAGGTAAAATGACAATGTATGATTAGATTTAAAGTAGGTAATTATCATGATGAAGTGTTATGTGATGTAATCCCTATGCAAGCATGCCACATATTGTTGGGAAAGCCATGGTAATTTGATGGGCACACTATACAAGATGGAAGGTCTAATAGGTACACCTTTGAGCATGGTGGTCAAAAGTTCACTCTTCTCCCTCTTACACCACCTAGTATGAATGAAATCCAAGAAAAAGACAAGAAGTTGGGTGAGAAAATAAAGAAGAAAAGAAAATGAGAGGTCTCAGATAGTGAGCTTGGAAAAGGAAAAGCAAATTTTGATTGTGTGCCTTGCCCACAAATGTGCCTTGTTACTTCCTAACCCAAAATCTAGCATTTTGCCTAGCTTTGATTCTTCTTATGTTTATGTACAAGATAATCTGATATCCAAGAAAGAACCAAAAGGAGTTTCACAGAAAGCAAGAGAAATAAACTAGTGACTCCCTTGACCGAGAGCTCAAAAAAGGTGGACTTCCCAAGCCTAATCTGAGGTAACTTTGCTACTCTAAACACTTCCTTGAACTTAAAATATTGTTATTTAGTGTCTTGTGAAGTGGTTTTGGGTTTTACAAGTGCATACATCTTCCTTTAGTAACTCTTTTGTTGTGAATAATGATTAACTTACTCTTAAAACTAGTTCACTACTTGAATATGTGAATTGTGGAATTGAAGGACCTCAAGTTAGTGTTGATGCTTGTAATGTTTATCTTTTCAATGGGTATGGTCCTTTGATCTCTTGTGATGAAGGCCATGAAGTTAATATTGTTCAAAGTGACCATGTGTATGTCAAAATTTTGTGTGGTGTTTTGGGAAGTCATGACTTTGATCCTAGAGTACAAGGGGTGGGTAGTTTAGGCCTAGAACCATGCCTACAACTTCCCTTTGACCCCAGGGTACTTGTGTGATGTTACAAGTGTAGTTTAGGTTCATGATCATTATCTTTTAATATTAACACTATTCAATTATTTGGTATCCCTTATTCTAAGCTTTTCATGTTGAATACCAACGATATGTTGGTGTATGTTAAGTGTGAACAACCATAGATTGATGATATGAGTGTGGTACTAATACTAACCCTCCTACCAAGAAGATTGTGTGCTTATTTAGATCTCTCTTTGGTTTTTCAAGCTATGAATTTGAGGAAAAACTCCTTTCAAGATGGAGAGGATGATATAATCATAAAGAAAACAAAAGAGTACAAGGCATTATCAAAGGTTCAAGCTTCGAAATTGGCAAGTGTTTGGAGCCTTTTAAAGTCTTGTCAAGTTGAAGGAGGAGAAGGGCACCACTACACGCAAGAGGCACCTTAAGTGAAGGGTATTGAAGACATTTTACTTCCCAAAGTAACATCCAATAGGCTCCGACTTTCCCTTATTAATTAAGGGCAATTTTGACATTTGTTATTTAATAGTATAAATAGACACTTTAGTGGGTATTTTCATTAGCTTTGATGAATATTGTTGAGAATACTCTTTTAGAATGTAATTTTAGTTCTCCATAGCTTAGTATAGCCGAAACTTGGGGGATTAATACATTTGATGGATTTCACTTGTGTTGATTAATTGGCAAGAAAGGTGTGATTGAGGAGTGTGAATTCCTTGGGGCCACCTAAGAGTGAGGTTTAATCTAATGTTGATGAGGTGTGTTTGAATGTTTGATACACATTCTTGTGCTAATCATTGGTGTTAGTGAGGGTATCATTACCTATCCTTTTGATTTCATGCATTTCTACTTCATCTCCTTTCTTCTATGTGTTGTTTTCCTTGTCTTATTCAAGTTTGGTTGCTGATTTTTACATTTCCTAGTTAGATTTTGTATCAGGAGAGGTGCCATACTCTTGACAGGGAGTATAACCTGAGCTAAGTGATCACATTTGTAACTGTCATCCATATAGAAATAGGAATACTGAATCTGTACCCATATTGGCTCGTAGTTCTAGGAAAGTAGGATGTGCGAAACCCACAATTCCTTCTCTATGCTAAATACTACTCCCTTTAAATATTTGTGCTCATTCTGTAGGAAACCCACTTTTAAAATCTATTATAAAGGTTTATAGTGAAAACCTCTAATGTATCTGTTTACTATAGACTGTAGCTAAAACTGTAAATTGGATTCCATATCTAAGCTAAGATCAAAAGATCAAGTTGTTAAGAAAATCTAAAAATAACTAGACATTGGATGCTCAAAGCATTATCATTCTTGAAATATCAATATTCAACTAGGGATTAATAACCCATGCATCAATTTCATGTAAAATTATCATAAAGTTCATGCTTGATAATGAAAATATTCATAATTCAACTCAAAATATGGAAAATATAGTCACAAGCATAAATTTACGAAAGTAGACATGCAGTTCAGCATCCAAATCATTTGTAATCTCATAATCTTCAGATAGAAAAATTTGGGTATGAACCCTAAATTAAAATTAATATATAATCATGTGAATTTGTAATTAAAAACTAATTTTGGTCACAAAGATGAAATAATTATCCTTATTTAAAACCCCACATACCTTAATTGATGAAATTGATAATGAAGCTTGAACTTGAATTCCTATTTGTGCTTTTGGAGATTGTTTCTTGAATGCCTTGGATTGGAAATCTTGAATTTTGGATTAATTTGGAAGAAGAATGGTGAATCTATGGCTTTCTTGGGGGTCAAGTTTTGAGGTTCTAGGATTTTTTGGAGAGAATTTTGATAAAAAGTGAGCATATAATACTTAGAATAGGTTAAATCTAGTGTTTTCACAAATTGGGGCTTGGGAAAATGACTAGATTGCCCTTTGTAAAAATTACTCAGAACTGGAAAAATTTCAATTTGGGCCCCAACGCAATATGTTGCTTATCACGGTGGCATAATGTATAAGGGACGAACTCCATTTTATCCTTTAGCGCAACGCGGTGAAATCGCGTCGGGCTCACTATATAAGGGATGAGTTTCATTTTGCACCTCACTGTGATGCGGTGCCTTTCTCATTTAGGATTTTGGGGCGATACAGGAAAATCGCGGTGAGTTACTGGTTAAGGAATGAATGGGAACTGGAAATTCACCGCGACGCGATCTAATCGCTGTGCCTTACTAGAAATCAGATAAATTGCAAATTTGTCCTTCACCGCGAGCTTATCATGGTACCCTATTATTTTCTATAAAATCATCATAAATTCTTGACCGAGTATCGCATTGAGATAAATTTTTTATCTTTGGAAATCTTATTAAATTATCTACCCATTAATGGGTCTAGAGCTGGAAAATTCTTAACAAATGAAAGATAAGATCGTTTGAAATTGACTATGACCACATATATCAGAAGAATTCAATCGGTAAGGGATAATTCGATTTGTATAATAACTAGGACTTACTTGAGGACTCAATATACATCAAATCCTCTTATAAAACTACCAAAACATTGGAATTTATTGCTCATGAGATTGAAGTAAGGTTTTAATAGGGACTTGAATTTTTGAGGTATTATAATATCTCCCGCTTGGGAATATTTATCCTCAAATGAGACTAATAAAGCTGAAGATACTGAGGAACTGAGGCTATAAACTGATTATCCACAACTGAAACTTCAAGAACTATCGGATGAACGACTATATAAAGCTAAAACTCGGAATGAAAATAGATAATCTGAGGAAACTTATTTCCTTTAACTGAATATGCATTTGCAGTGAAAAGGTGAGAGTACTTGGTACGCATATATTATGCTTCCCAAGTGGCTCCCTCAACAGATAGATTCCTTAAAAGGACTTTGACCAAGGGAACTTCATTATTCCTTTCTCTATGAATCTGGCAATCAAGGATCTCGACTTGAATCTGTTCATAAGAAAGGCTATCATGATAATTTGTGCTTTCTAAGGGTACTACAATCGCTGGATCGCCAACACACTTCATTAGCAAGGACACATGGAACATAGGGTGAACGGATGACAAGCATGCATGCAACTCAAGCTCATATGCAACGTTCCCAACTTGGATCAATATTCTGTAGGGCACAACATAGAAGGGACTAAGCTTCCCTTTTTTGCCTAATATCTTTACCCCCTTCATGGGTGAAACCTTCAAATAAACTAGGTCACCACCTTCAAACTCCAGGTATTTTGTCCCCATATCCGCATACGATTTCTGATGACTCTAAGCTATTTTCAACCTTTCTCAATTAAACTATACTTTATCTATAGCTTTTAACACCACCTCTAGCCCTATCAACATGACCTCACCCACTTTGAACCAACTGATAGGTGATCTATATCTCCTCCCATAAAGAGCCTCAAACGAGGTCATCTGAATGCCAACATGGTAACTGTTATTGTAGGTGAACTCAATCAACGGCAAATGATCATCCCAAATACCCTTGAAATCAAGAACACATTCCCTCAACATATCTTCCAAGGTCTAAATAGTCCTATCTACCAGACTATGTGTCTGATGATGAAAAGTTGAGCTAAGATGGACTTAGGAACCAAGACCCTTCTGAAAGGCTTTCCAAAACTGAAAAGTAAACTGATTACCCCTATCTAAGATAAAGGACAAGGGAACTCCATGCAATCTAACTAACTCTTTAGTATACAGATTAGCATAATCTTCAGCTGAGTAAGACATATTAACTGGCAGGAAATAGGTTGATTTGGTCAACCTATCTATAATAAAAAAAATCAAGTCATGTTGATGATGAGAACAAGGTAACCCTGTTACAAAGTCTATGTTCATTTCCCACTTCCAAGTGGGAATATTAAACAATTGCAAAGTGTCACCAGGCCTTTGGTCCTCAACCTTAACCTGTTGAAAAACTGAACACATAGCTACAAACTCTGGAATATCTTTCTTCATACCACTCCCCAATAGATTTCCCATAAATCTTTGTACATCTTAGTAGCACCAGGATGAATGGAGTAATGCGCACTATGTGCTTTTTCCACAATCCACTGTCTTAAATCATCAACACAGAGTATACACAATCTACTCTGGTATCTAAACACACCATCTCCCACTTGGGAAAAAACCTCCACCTTTTGTTCTCTAACCGACTCCTTCAACTTAACTAGGATGGGATCCTGATTTTGTTTCTACTTTACCTCATAAACTAAGCAATATTCTGCACTACTCTGAACCCAAACATTACCCTCTGCTGAATCAACTAAATGTGCACCCAATCTAGCAAACTGATGAACTTCTTGAACTAGGTCCTTCTTATCACTCTCAATATGAGCAACAATACCCATCAACAGTCTACTAAGAGCATCTGCCTCTACATTGGCCTTGCTCAAATGATATAAAACACTCATGTTGTAATCTTTCAACAATTCTAACCACCTCTTCTGATGGAGATTCAACTATCTATGCGTAAACACATATTACAAACTCTTTTGTTTAGTAAACGCATCAACATGCACGCCATAAAGATAGTGCCTCCATATTTTCAAAGCAAACACAACAACAACTAATTCAATATCATGAGTAAGATAGTTCCTTTCATGCAGCTTAAGCTGTCTAGAGGCATAGGCTATAACCTTACCTCTCTGCATGAAATGCATCCCAAGCTAATTTTAGAGGGATATAAATAAACAACAAATACATTTGTACCATTAGGTAATACTAAGACTGGGGATAAAGTGTGTCAAGTCTTCAACTCTTGAAAACTCTTCTCACAAGAATCTGACCACTAAACTTAACTTTTTTCTGTGTCAATCTGGTCATGGGAGATACAATGTATGAAAACCCCTCAACAAACCATCTATAATAGCCAGCTAAACCCAAGAAACTTCTAATGTCTATTATAGAAATAGGTCTAGGCCAGTTTATCATGGCTTTAGTCTTTTGGGGATCAACTCTAATGCCATCACCAGAAATAATATGACCGAGGAAAGCTGACCTTAGCCAAAATTCACACTTATTGAATTTGGCAAACAACTGGTGATCTCTAAGAGTTTGTAACACCATTCTAAGATAGTCTGCATAATCATCCTCACTACGAGAATAGACAAGGATATAATCGACAAAAACTATGACAAACATATCTAGTTATTATTTGAACACCTGGTTCATCAAGTCCATGAAGGATGTTGGGGCATTGGTTAGCCCGAAAGAAATGACTAGGAATTGAAAATGACAATAATGGGTTATGAAATTTGTCTTCAAGATATCATATTCCCTTACTCTAAGCTAATGATAGCCGGATCGAAGACCTATCTTTGAGAAATAATTTGTAACTTGGTGTTGATCAAATAAGTCATCAATTCTAGGAAGGGGAAATATGTTTTTAATAGCGAATTTATTCAGCTGGCTCAATGCACATTCGCAGAGAACCGTCTATTTAACGCACGAACAGGATAGGAGCACTCCATGGACAAAAAACACTAGACCTTATGAAATCATTATCTAAGAGGTCTTTGAGTTAATCTTTCAACTCTTTGAGCTCAGCAGGAGCCATACAATATGGAGGAATAGAGATTGTCTAAGTATTACGAAGAAGATCAATTTTGAATTTAATTTCCCTTTCGGATGGTATCCCTGGAAACTCTTCAGGAAAGATGTTGGGAAACTCATTTACTATCCACACTGACTGAACGATTGGAGTCTCAAACTTAACGTCTTTGGCTCGAACTTGATGATAGATACATAATTTTAATATCATCTTTCTAGCTTTAAGATAGGATATGAAATGAAACTTAGGAGGTACTGAATTACTTTCCAACTCAAAAAATGGCTCATCCAAAAACTAAAACTTCACCACTCGGGTGCGACAATCTATAGATTCATATAGGAATGGAGTCAATCCATTCCAAGAATAAGGTCAAAGTCAACCATGTCTAATTCTATCAAATCTGCTAACATGATCTTATGAAGGATAGTAATAGGACACTTTATATAGATATGTTTGGCAACAACTGACTCACCTACTGGGGTAGAAATGGAGAAGGGCTTATAAAGATTTTTATGATCTATCCCAAAATTGACCACAACTACCGGAGTCACATAAGAGAAATTTGACCCAGGGTCTAATAGCATGTAAACATCAAAATGAAAGATACGAAGCATAGCAGTAAAAACATCTGGTGAACTCTCCTTCTCCTGGCGGGATGGTAAAGCATAAAACCAATTCTAGCACTGGCCGCCACCGGTACTGGATGATGCATCCTAAGAAGGGGATGGGCGATTTATGGGAGTTGGTGCACTAGTATCCTTAGTCTGAGGACGAGTATCCTTGCTTCTTTGCCTAGCATATGGGCACTTTTTCATTTCGTGGCCCAACTTACTACATCAAAAACAACTTTTCTAGCACAATAAGCGCTTACCAGAATGATTCTTACCACATCTAGCATATGCAGGATAACTAGGCCTTCCACCCACACTATTCTGAAATCTAGACATCGAAGTCTTACCCAATTATTCTTGTCTGGTTCAAAGTACGGGAGTACTGGCTGAAGATGGTGCTGGCAAAGGTGTATGTCTCTGAAAATGCAAATGATTTCCCCCTTCAAACTTAGACTGACCATACTCAAACTTCCCAGTAATAATCTTCTTATTTCCTCTATCTCTTCTCTTTAACTTTTTTACCTTAATCTGTTGGGCATGAGTCATCAATCTAGCAAGATCTATATCTCCAATAAGTATGGAAGTCCTACACTCCCTGACTACCAATCCAGATACCCCGATAACCAAGGTATGTATCAAACACCAAGACACACAACACCAATAGAGGATAACACCACACTCTTAGGTGGACACAAAGGGATCAACTCCTCAAGCACCCACATTTCTTGTCAAAATGTAAACTCAAGTGAATCCAAACTTAAGCTAACCCTAGTTTCAATGTCTTTTCAAGACCTACACTACAATGGATTTTCCAAGCCTTACACTAAGGAGAGAAAATACAATTTGAGTTTCACTCAATCAATTCTTCAAATCCAATGAAAGTAGGAGCTAAAATTTTATTTATACTATTACATAACAAACACTAAAATACCCTTAATTAAGGGTGCTCCTTTGGAATGTAAAAAAATAGCCATCAAAGACAATATTGTCCTTAATGAAATCCCTTAAATAAGGCACCTATGGAGTCTAGTTTTAGAGTGTAAGTTGTCCATAATGCCCTTAGGAGTAGGTGCCTCTTGATGGTTGAACCCCTTCTTCTCTTTCAACTTGAACAAGGCTTTGTAATGGTTCCAAAAAGGGTCTTTAAGAACTTGCAAATCCGAAGTTTCAACATTTGACAAGACCTTGTAATCCTTGTGCTCTTTATGGTTGTTTCATCCTCTCCATCTTGAAAGGAATTTTTCCTCAAATTCACACCTTGCAAAACCAAATAAAAAGGAAAACAAATATATAAGCCTCATAGTAGGAGGTAGAATTAGTACCACAAATTATATAACAATACCAAGGAGGTATACTTTTCAAATACTACTAACAAGAGTTTGGTCCTTCTGCAACCTAAAAACACCAAGAGTATCACAAAAGGAAGATTTATACACTTGTATGCTAAGCAAATCTAAAACTACACCACTTTGGACACTACTAGACGTATCATAACAATTCAAGTTTTTAGGAGTGTAGAAGATAGATTTGTTACCTTGTAGATCATGGGAAGTGTGTTATTCACTTGGTTTTGTACCATGGCAGCCCTGATGCCCTCCATTTTAAGGCTCGGCCTCATTCTCTTTGGAAACCAAAACTTGGTAATTTGGATTTTAAGGTAGCATTTGAATGCTAAGTCTTTCTTGTTAGGCTTTGTTCAATGGGGGATATATAGGTCTACTTTGTTCTTGGGTTGATGAACTTTTGTTTTGGTTTTGTGGTTGCTTTGGTTGCCATAGTATATCAACACCCTCTTTCATTCTACTCACATCACCCTTGATTGAACCAAAATCCATGTGTATCCTAGCCATGTCACGAGACAAGTCTTTAAGATAAGCCAATATGACTCCAATAACTTCATTTCCCAAAGGTTGGGATGTGGTACCCTCGAGTTCCATGATTCAAGTACCTAAATAACAAGCAAAAAAAGATTGCAAAGGAAAACCTACAAAACAAGAAAACAATTTAGTTCAAAAGAAAGCCTCACCACTCTCACACTCAGTTCTTACCTCACACTTGGTTTCACAAGTTTTGATACCTTGGCATGTACTTGGTAAGTTAGTGAGGCATGATTCTACTTTGGCTAGGAATGGATTTTTGTTTGATATGACTAAAAGAAAATTGCTTACGGACTTAAACCAACAAACTACAACTTATCACAAATGAGAAAAGCACAAAAGAAACGTAAAAACGAAACAACAGACTCTAGACTAATTATAAACCAAGTAGAAAGTTACTAGATTGCTAATTAGTGGTAGAATAAACTCAAAAGAAACTATAAACAACAAATAGAAACTTAGAAATCTTATATAGAACTCAATTTTGTTGTTCATAAAAAGTGATGACATGGCAGCTTGTGATTGGACGTCACTTTTTAAAAAAAATTAACTTCCAAATTCTTGTTTCGGTCAAACACACTTAGGAGAAGAAGAAATTTTGTTTGAGAGGGAAAAATTGAAGGTTTGGAGACTTTTTAGAGATTCAAATGAATTCAAAATGGATTGGTCCCCTCAAGTGTACTTTCAATTGAACTTTCTTGTCGCCTTGTCCTCTCTTTCTTTTTGGAAGACCTAGAATATGCTAGGTAATATTCTTGTACAAACACTTAGTACACTCTATTTATTCCATATTTTTGGACCAAAAAAGCTACTTGAATATTCTTCTTCAACAAGATTTGAAGATGATGGATGAACAAGATGAATATTCAAGAGTTGACCAAGGTTTGACCACTAGGAAAATGAACCCCAAATTCAATTTTTCTTTTAGATATAGGTTCCTTTTTCCAAGACAAGTTCAAACAACACAAAATCAAGCACAAAACATCCCAACTACTTCAAGTCCATGATCCCAACTTCAAAAGCTTTAAACAAGTCACAATAATGGTGGATCTAGCTCAAAAACAACCAAATCTTGTTCCGAACGTAGTTCTAGACTTTTAGGATCTAGGAAACAAGGATATATCACTAGAAACCAACAAAAAAATACAAAAACATGTAGATCTAAGATTTAAAATGTTTTCCAAACACAAAAACATTAAACACCTACTTTTTTTTCTTGACTCTAGACTCTTTTTGTGGAGATTTTCTTAAATCCAAGGTTGAGTTGTGGGAACAAATCTAATACATGGCTCTTGATACCAAATGATACAAGATCTAACCTAACACTTTAATAAATACGTAAAAATAGACACTAAAGAAAGGATATAAAGTAGAGATGGCACAAACACAAGCACACAAACGGATTTGATCACAAAAGAAGTGAAACATGCACCTACACCAATGAATAGCACCAAGGTGTGTATCATACACCAAGACACCCAACACCAATAGAGTATAAAATCACACTCTTAGGTTGACACAAAGGGATCAACTCCTCAAGCACCCACCTTTCTTGCCAAAATGTCAAATCAAGTGAATCCACACTCAAGCTAACCCTAGTTACAATGTATTTTAAAGACCTATACTACAATGGATTTTCCAAGACCTACCCTAAGGAAAGAAAATACAATGTGAGTTTCACTCAATCAATTCTTCAAATCCAACGAAAATAGGAGCTAAAATTTTTATTTATACTATTACATAACAAGGACTAAAATACCCTTAATGAAGGGTGATCCTTTGGAATGTAAAAAAAGAGACATCAAAGATAATATTGTCCTTAATGAAAGCCCTTAAATTAGGCACATATGAAGTGTTGTTTTGGAGTGTAAGTTGTCCATAATGCCCTTAGGAGTAGGTACCTCTTGAGTGTCGAACCCCTCCTCCTCTTTCAACTTGAACAAGGCTTTGTAATGGTTCCAAAAAGGGTCATCCGAAGCTTGATACTTTTACAAGACCTTGTAATCCTTGTGATCTTTATGCTTGTATCATGTATGATGTCACACTATATTTTTAGGGATGTACTGGTCATCCCAAGGTTTTTTTTCATGGTCGTGAGGCTACATGCACTAGGTCCCTTTCAGCAGGGGAGATGAACCTATATAATCAATGGATGGTTCAGGATGGCAAAGATACATAGCCCAAGTAAAGGTTTTAAAGGCATGTTAAACCCAGTCCCCTTTCCCGGCATGGTTATATATATCTATGTATGGTTATGTGCCTATGGATGGTTTTATTTGGTTTTATAAATGGAATTATTTTATCCTTATCCTGAGATCATGCTAGTTTTCACCCGCTAACCCTTTTACTGGCTGATATATATCAACTCTATGTAGGAACTAGCCGTTCTACTCCTCCTACATCATGGGTCTACAAGCAATGTTCATGAAGATGGAATCTTGCTATTGTGTCCTGAGTTCACCTATTGGAGTGTATATACTAAAGCATGAAGAGCAGCCTTGAAATACACTACAAGGTCACCTCTACTTGGGTTCATTAAGGGCATTATTGCCTTTTTATGGCTCTCTCTTACACTTCAAAGGATCACCCTTCGTTAAGGGTATTTTAGCCTTTGATTGTAATAACTATAAATAGACAATTAGGCTTCTATTTTTTAATAACTTTGATGAATTATTGAGTGAAATCATATTGTAGAATTTATTTTTTCTGACAAGGAATAGAAAACCGCAACTAGGGTTGATTTGACAGTAGAATCACTCTTGTAGACAATTTGTCTTGGAAAGGTTGGTGTTTTAGGAGTTGAATCACTTTTGTGTCAACCTAAGAGTGTCGTTCTACCTTTATTAGTTTTAATAGGTCTTAGTGTTTGATACACTTTGGTTCTTATTATTGGTAAAGGTTTATGTCTCTCTATTATCCTTTTTCTTTTTGTTCAATCTATCTGTTTGTGTTATGAACCCATGTGTGGTGTTTGAATTCTAGTGTAATTTATACTGAATCTCATCTTCTTCAGGTTAGTTTTGGTTTTTATAGTGTTATATCTTATAATTTGGTATCAAGAGCCATGTATTAGAGTTGTTCCTACAATTCTAAGTCTTTGATCTAAGGAAAATCTACACAAAAAAAGAGTCTAGAGTCAAAAATATAAAAAAAAAATTGAATCTCATTTTGTAGTAGTAGATCCGAAAGTTAAAATCTAGATGTACAAATTTTTTGTTTGTTTAGATAGTTTATAGTTCTATATCCTTGATCACTAGCACTAAAAGAGTCTAGATCTATGTTTTGAGCAAGATCCGGTTGTTTTTTTAGTGTTCCACCACTGTTGAAATCGAGTTTTGAAGCTTTTTGTTGATGGATCTCATGTGGCTTGGGGTGTTTGTGATGTTTTATTGTTGATTTGTTGTTGGTTTTTCTTGGATCATCAAAGGGAACCTAGATCTAAAAGAAAATTTGATGTTGGGATTCATTCGCCTTATGGTCAAACATGGTCACCTCTTGAATATTCATATTATTCTTCAAACATCTTCATATCTTGTTAACGAAGAATATTTGAAGTGCTTGTTTGATCCACAAAAAGGAATAAAGATAAGGTGGTAGTTGTTTGAACAAAAAATATTCCCTAGCATATTCTAAGTCTTCCAAAAGAAGAGAGGACAACGGGAATATTAAAGTACAATTGAAAGTACGGGGTGGAGGGATGGGGGACTAATTCAATTCAACTCATTTTGAAGATTGAAAAGTCTCCAAACCTTGAATTTTCCCAACAATTTTCATTCCTACTCATTCCTAGTTGAACTTGGCCGAGACATAGAAGTGAAATTCAAATTGTTTTTGTAAGATTAACGTCCAATAATGAGGTGCCACATCATCAATTTTGTGAACAACCGAATTGAGCTCAAATTTAGATTTCCTAGTTTCTATTTTTTATTTTTAGTTTCTTTTGTGTTTATTCTATCACTAATTGGCAAACTAGTAACTACCTACTAGGTTGATAATTAGTTGTAGTGTCTTTTCTTTCGTGTTATCATTCATTTTGTACTGTTTTTTGTTTGTAACTTGTAGTATTTTGTTGGTTCAAGTCCAAAAGCAATTTTTCTTTGAGTCACCTCAAGCAAAAATCTATTTTGGACAAAAGTAGACTCATCCCTCAACCACTCACGAAGTACAAGCTGAATTTTCAACACTTGTGAAACCTGGTGTGAGGTAAGAATCCGAGAGTGAGAGTGGTGAGGATATTTGATCTAACTTGTTTGTTCATTTTGTAGGTTGTTTCTTTGTTTTAGGTACATTGAAAATGAAAACCGACGGCACAACCTCCAAAGACATGGATAACAATATGCTTTGAACTATGGCCAAAATTGAAGCCCTCAATCGAAAGGTGGACAAAGTGCAATCGGATGTGTCTTCTTTAAGTGAAAGAGCGGAGCAAATTGAGAGTCAAAGGAACTATCGACCCTCTACTCCTCAACACTACCATGTGTCTTCGATTGGACAAGACCAAAACACCTCTAAAACCATCAAACCTAAGAGCCTCCACCGAATACTCTATCCACTAAAACCTCCACAAAATCACACCCACACACCTACTCACTCCCAAACCCAAAACCCCACAAGACCACTAGACCCTTAATTCTCCCAAGTCCAACAAAGGACTTGGTAACCAAATACCAAGCCCAAATCCAAATGCCCCACTACAAGAACCACTTAATCAAATACCCTATCATAAAACAAATCCTATACCTCCCATCTAAGCTCAACTTAACCAACGACCTTACCATTAACTAAATTTGTCATATCAAGCTCCACTGAACCAAAATAAAGCCATCCATGTAGAAGACTATGATAGAAAGAAACAAGAGGGTTATAGAGTTTATAATAATAATTACATAATAGATGAGGATATGAGAGGTAGATATGATAAAATAGGTCATCATGGTAGATTCCGAATGCAAGAAGGAAGACATGGGCAAGGGAATCCTCAAGGAAACTGTTAGGTGGACATAAATTCTATCAAGGTCGGCATTCCTATTTTCAAAGTTGTAAGTGATCTCAAGGTGTACTTAGCTTGGGAGTCTTGTTGTGAGAAGTTGTTCCAAGTTAACGATATTTTCGAAGAGAAGAAAATCTTTTATGTTATTACTCATTTTGAAGTTTATGCAAACACTTGGTTGGATTACACAAAAAGGTTTAGTAATTTATTGATTGGTGGAAAACCACCTTCTTGGGATATGTTAAAGAGACTAATGAGAGAATGATATATACCAGAGCATTATAGACATGAGATCCTTGCCAATCTTTACATCTTAAGGCAAGGTAGCAAGAGTTTCATGGCATATTATGATGAGTTCCAACAACTTATTTTAAAGCTTCATCATAGGGGTGAACAAGTGCATCATGATATCATTCGCCTCAAAGTTCGGTTTAACAAGGACATATATTCCCGTTTGAATCTTCACAAGTTTGAAACCATTGAGGGTATCTTACAAGCGGCTATGGAAATTGAAAATGAGAATAAAGAGAAGTCGGCCTTCAAGTTCAAAAACCAACAAGGACCCGCGGGCTGGTAAAGAAGGAACGAGGTAATTCAATCATGTTTGGGTTAGAACAAGAGAAAAATTCCTTCATCTCATGCTCCATGATACGTGACAGAGACCACTCAACTCCAACCTTAAAAATTTAAAGGTAAGCTAAATCCCCTTCCCACTTCTAAAGGTTTCAAATGCTTCATGTTCCAAGGTTTGTGGTATAGAGAAAATAAGTGCCCAAATCAAAGGAATATGATTCTAAAAGAGGGGAAGTTGTATTATATAGAGGAAGAAGTGATGATGGAATCTGATATTGATGAGGTTGATCCTCAATATAGATAGAAACTTGTGATGAGGTAAATGAAGACACTTGGCCACAAGATGGCATGTTTTAAATTCCTAACTATATGGTGATAAGGGTTATGGTGAGGAAAGCAATTGATGATGCAAGCCAACGAGAGAACCTATTTCAAACCAAGTGCCTCATCAAAGGTGGAGTATGTACTATGGTGATTGATAGTGGAAGTTGCACCAATGTAGCAAGTGCTACTATGGTTGAATTCTTAAAACACATTACTACTTCACATGCAAACCCCTATAAGCCACAATGTTTGAATGAATGTGGAGAATTGAAGGTGAGTAGCAATGCTTGATTCGGTTCTAAATGGGAAACTACCAAGATAAAGTGTTATGTGATGTGATTCTGATGCAAGAGTGTCATTTGTTGTTGGGTGGACCAAGATAACTTTATAAGTCTACCAAACATGATGGAAGGACCAAAAAGTATTCACTTGAGCATGGTGGTCGAAGTTTCACACTTCACCCACTTTCACCATCTCAAGTGAGTGAAATTATATCAACAATTGAGGGAATTGAAAGAAAAGGGAAAAATGTGAGGGAATCTGAGAGTGGTAAATGTGAATAAGCTATGGGTTCCTCAATGTAAAAGAGTAAAGGTTCGACGGTAATGTTTTCTAGAAGAAAATACTTGTTCAAGGAACATGACCAAGACACTCCTATGCTTCTTCTACCCCATTTTCTTAACACTAACCCTTCTAGTTCTTCTTATATTCCCCCTTCTATTTCTCTTGTTTTTCATGATTATAATAATGTCCTTCCAAAGAATTTTACCGCAAGGATTACCCCCAATTCAGGGCATTAAACATCAAATTAACCTTGTGTCGGGTTCATAATTTCCTAATAAACTGGCATATAGAAGTAATCCAATGGACACCAATGAGCTTCAAAGTCTAGTGAAGGAACTTCCTAGTAAAGGACACATCAAAGGGAGCATGAGTACATTTATGGTACCAGTCTTGTTGGTGCTAAAGAAAGATGGAACGTAGAGAATATGTGTAGACTGTTGGGACATCAATAAGATCACGATAAAGTATCACCATCCTATTTCTCTATTAGATGATATGCTTGATGAGTTGAATGGCTCTTGTGTTTTCTCAAAAATTGATCTTAGGAGTGGTTATCACCAAATTAGAATGAAATCAGGTGATGAATGGAAAACCACCTTCAAGACCAAGTTTTATCTCTATGAATTGATGGTTATGCGATACGGCCTTACTAATGCTCCTAGTACTTTTATGTAGTTAATGAATCAGGTGATGAAACCGTTCATTGGATAGTTTGTTATTGTGTACTTTGATGATTTCTTGGTTTATAGCAAGTCCCTTGAAGAACATGTGTTGCATTTGCAAAGTGTATTTGATGTCCTTAGAAAGGAGAAGTTATATGCTAATCTTGATAAATGTTCTTTTGGTGTTTATAAAGTATTTTTCCTGGGTTTTGTTGTGAGTTCAAGGGGAGTTGAGGTAGTTGAATCCAAGATAGACCTATCAAAACTTGGTTGACCCCAAAAACTATTGGAGAAATCCGAAGCTTTGAAGGATTGTCAAGTTTTATAGATGGTTTTTCAAAGGGTTTAGAACAATTTCAACCCCTTTAACCAAGATCATTAGAAAGGACAAACCTTTTAAGTGGGGTGATGAGCAAGCTAAGGCCTTTGAAACCTTGAAAGTTATACTCATTTTGGCTCCTTTATTGTAATTACCTATATTTGATAAGATTTTTGAAGTCGAATATGATGCAAGTAAAGTAGGAATAGGTTCCATCTTAATGCAAGACAAAAAACCTATTTCCTATTTTAGTGAAAATCTCAAGGGTGCGACTCTTAATTACTCCATTTATGATCTGATGTTATATGCCTTGATTCGTGCTTTGGATAATTAGCAACATTACTTGTGTCTTAAGGAGTTTTAGATCCACACGGATCATGAATCTTTGAAACACCTTAGGGCCCGAGACAAGTTGAACATGCAGCATTCTAAGTAGATTGAGTTCCTAGAAACTGTCCCTTATGTCATTCAATACAAAAAAGGGAAAGGAAAATGTGGTTGTCAATTCATTATATAGGAAATGTGTTATTATTGTTACTTTATATTTCAAGTTTGATACAAGCATGAAGATCACAAGGATTATAATATCTTTATGAAAGGACCAAGCTTAGATTTAGAAAGGGAGTGAAGGCCTTTTGGAACCATTTCAAAGTTGTGGTATAGGTTGAAGAGGGGGGAAGGAACATTACACTCCATAGGCGCCTCACTTAAAGGTCATTTTGGTTTTCTACACTTCATCACTTACATTCAAGAGGCACCTCACTATTCAAGTTCATTAAGGGCATTGTGTTCTTTTAAGGCCTCCCTTTTACATTCCCAAGGAGCACCATTCATTAAGGTAAATTTAGTCATTGTTATGTAATAGTATAAATAGACATTTTATCTTCTATTTTCATTATACTTTGATGAATTATTGAGAGATACTCTTTTGTAGATATTGTTCTTCCTTCTTAAGAGGTGAACTCAAATCTAGGAAAACATTAGTGTGGATTTCACTTTAGTTGACTTTTTGGAAAAAAATGTTGGTGCTTGGGTAAGTTGACTCCCTTTCTGTCTAACTAAGGGTGAGGTCTTGTATTAATTGGTGGTGTGTGTCTAGGTGTTTGAAATACACCTTGGAGCTATCTATTGTTGAAGGACAATGTCTCATTACTATCCTTTATGTTAATGCAATTTTTATTATGTTCTTGCTGAATCTGTGAGTAGTTTGTTTCCATTAAGTGTTGATCTCTTCTTCGTCTATTCTTCTTTGTGTGTTATTTTGGGATTTTAAGTGTTTTTTCAAGTTCTTAGTGTTTTCTTGTATCATTTAGTATCAGATCCATGTATTAGAGTTGTTCCCACAACTCTAAGTCTTGGATCTAAGAAAATCTCCACAAAAAAAGTGTCTAGAGTAAAAAAACTACAAAAAATTGTTGTCTTATGTATTTGATAGTAGATACAAATTTCATAAGTTAGATATACTAATTTTTAAATTGTTTTGATAGTTTCTAGTGTTAGATTCTTGTTCTCTAGCACTTAAAGAGTCTAGATCTAAGTTTAGAACAAGATTTGGTTGTTTTTTGAGATAAATCCACCATTGTTATGACTTGTTTGAAGCTTTTTGGAGGTGGTAGCATGTGGCCTTGTAGTAGTTGGGACTTTTGTTCTTGTTTTTGTGTTGGTTGAGCTTGCCTTGGAAAAATAGAACCTAGATCTAAAAGAAAAAATTAATTTGGGGTTCATTTCCTAGTGGTCAAAACATGGTCAACTCTTATATATTTATTTTGTTCATCCATCATCTTCACATCTTGTTGAAGAAGGATTTTAAAGTAGCTTGTTTGATCCAAAAATGGATAAGAAAGAGAGTGTACTAAGTGTTTTATAAGAATATTCCCTAGCATATTCGATGTCTTTCAAAAAAGAAGAGGGGACAAGGTGACAAGCAAGTACAATTGAAAGTACATTGCGGGGACCAATTCATTTTGAATTCATTAGATCTCCAAAAAGGCACCAAACCTTCATTTTTTCCTCTCAAATGAAATTTCTTCTTCTCCTAAGTGTGTTTGGCTGAAACCAGAGAATTGGTATTTGAAATTTTTTAAAAGTGACATCCAATCACAAGTTGCCACATCATCACTAGTGTAACAGCCAAATTGAGTTCTCAACTAGATTTTTAAGTTTCAATTCATTGTTTCTAGTTACTTTTGTGCTGATTCTACCAGTAATTAGCAAACAAGTAATCACCTGCTAGGTTGATAATTAGTTTAGAGACCTTTTGTTTTGTGTATTCGTTGTTTGTGTGCTTTTCTCATTTATACTTCATTGTAATTTGTTGGTTCAAGTCCGTAAGCAATTTTATTTGATTCATATCGAATAAAAATCCATTCCAGTCCAAAGTATAATCATCCCTCACTCACTTGCCAAGTACATGCCAAAGAATCAACACTTGTGAAACCAAGTGTGAGGTAACCCATGTGTGAGAGTGGTGAGGCTTTCTTTTGGACTAACTTGTTTGCTTGTTTTGTAGGTTATCCTTGTTGTTGTTTTTTTGCTTATTTTAGGTACTTTAGCTATGGAACCCGAGGGTTCAACCTCCCAAACTTTGGATAACAACATTCTTGGAACTATCTTGGCCAGGATTGAGGCTCTTAATCGAAAGATGGACAAGATGTTGCGAACGGATTTTGAATCAATGAAGGGTGAGATGAATAGAATGAATATGGGTTTTGATAGACTATCTCCATCAAAAACTCCAAAAAATCCAATGCCTCCTCTCCAAACTCTACAAAACATAAACCCACATCCAAACCCAAACCCAATGCTCCACTTAACCAAAATCCCTACCCTCCACAATATCCAATGCCTCAAAATAGAACACCCCTTAACCAAAGACCCTACCATCAAGAAAATCTAATGCCTCCACAAAACCAAAACCAACCCACCCAAATATAAGACTATGGTTGAGGGAAACAAGAGGGAAAGAAATACTTGATTATGAAACTTTCCCACAAAGGATACTTGTTACTCCCTAACAAAAATTCTAGTATTTTACCTAGTATTGATTCTTCTTATGTGCATGTTCAAGATGATATAATTCCAAAGGAGAATCGAAAAAGAGTTCCCCCCAAAATCATAATTGATGATCTAATAGTGTCTTTGGCCGAAAGTTCCATTCTTGAGACAAGTGAAGAAGAAATAAATCCAATGAAAAATATTGAAATATTCCATGATGATGTGTAGTATGAGGGATACCATGATACAAAACCAAGTGAAGAACACACTTTCCATGATCTATAAGGTAACAAAGCTATCTTCTACACTCCTAGAAACTTAAATTGTTGTGATATGGCTAGTAGTGGCCAAAGTGGTGTAGTTTCGGATTTGCTTAGTGTAGAAGTGTATGAATCTTCCTTTTGTGATACTCTTGGTGTTGTTAGGTTTCATAAGGACCAAACTCTTATTGTAAGTACGCAAGAACTAGTTGATCCTTTAGATGACAAAATTGATTTTTTTGTAAGAATAATTTGTGTCCATCTAGTGCTAGCACTTATGACTTGAATAAGGTTTCATTACCAAGTGACAAGAGTATTCACACACTATTTGACCCTTGTGAAAACCGAGGTGAGTCTACGTTGGTATGTGAGTTGCTAACAACTAGTGAGGATGTGAATGATGATCAATCTACTCAGGAATGTATCCCACTACTTAAGTTTATGTATGATGTGCTTGATGAGTCCCAAGTTAGTGATAATGTTGACAGAGTTGATCATGATAGTGGAGATGATTCTTTGATCATATTGTGTGATGAAAGCCTTATTATTAGTTTTGCTCATAAAAATCATGAAAATAAAAATGATGTGAAGAATGGCATGTATCATTTTGAGATTGAACATGTAGTCTTCAACTTCTTACCTTTGAATACTAATCCTCTCTCAAATAAAGATGTGTTGTGTGAAATTTGTGAGGTTACTCCTTGCATGACCCTAGTGATATATAATGTGATGTGTTTAATAGAAAAGGTGGTATGCTTGATATTAACTTGTTGTCCTATTTCTTGAGATCCATCAAGAATATAGGGTTGATTGAATATTATGTTAACCATACGATTCTTGATGGTGATCTCCTAATTTTGGAAGAGAATGATTAGTTGGGTGATAAAGACCTTGATATGCTTGAATGTTTAAGAAACCCAATTAGTGATTGTTCTTGTGAAAATAGCTTTTATTGTGATTCCTTTGATGCTTATGGTGGTATGTATTTATGTGAGGATTACTCTCTTAAACAAGAAGGTAGTACATTTTTAGAAATTTTATCTACTTCTTCTCTATATGTTTCTTATATTGAGCATACTCATAGTGGGGATTTCGAGATTAGTAGTGAGTACATGCATAAGAACACTATATTTGAAGTTGACTTGCGGAACACCTTTCTCTACCCACTTTTTGCTCATGATATTTCTAATGGTGATAAAAAGGGTACGCCTAATTTTAGGGATGATACTTTAGGGGAAAGTGAGTATAGACAAAACGTTTGTCCTTTTCTACTTCTCCCATCTGACCCCAATAACCTCTTGGGATGTGGATATTATTGCACATCTGACTTAATGCTTGATCAAGATGACAAGCATGATTGGCATGTGAGTATTGGTATCCTACCCTATGATGGATAGTCTTTCTTATGGATTTACAACCCACTTGATAGACCCAAGTTGTGTATGGGGGGAGTGTACATTTGGTGCTTCTCTTATCCAAACCCTTCGTGACATTTGCACTAAGATTTTTATGATTAAGTGTAATACTCCAAAAAATCCAAACCAATATTAGCTCCTTATTTCAAGCTCATTCCTTACCGATTGAATTATTGGGAAGAATATTACTATAGTCAACTTCAAATGAACCTATATGTCATTATAATACTAATTTTCGATATCATAAGCCACCAATAAATAGATAAATGAATTATCTTTCCAATGATACCATTTTTTCCCAAATCCGATATCGGAGCAAAAAGTTATACCCATTTTACTCCAATATGTCATCCTGGCATCTAAGTGACGACATGAGCTAATGGCTTATCATAGATCTGACAGCTAATCAGCCCATGCCGTCAGACTTATATAGAAACCCATAAGTTTCATCTCCCAGGTGATGACCTGGGCTGACAGGATATCACAGATCTGATAGCTTGTAAGCCTTGGTCATCAGCTGAAAATTTCAGCAACTGGGAAGTGATTTCGTAGGGGTATTTTTGTCTTTTCCCTAACCCTAAACCTTACCCCCATGATATAAAACACCAAAAACACGTACTTATCTATAGTGATTTAGTTTTAAAAACTCTTAACCCTCTTTGTTCCCAAGAACAAACTTAGGGTTTTTTCTCAATTAACTTCAAGACCCCATCACACTCTCCACAAGGTAATCAGGAATTAAGATTCTAAATCCAAGAACGTTAAAGAATGGTTGATTCTCTTTCAAGATTCAATCTATAAGGTATACATAGTGTTCATTCATTGATCCCTTTCATCCATGAAGTTCAAGAATTCACTTTTAACTTATATATCTTGATGTTTATGTTATAGATTAATGATGACCATGATCATGTTGTTGTATGATTCCCAAGATGGAATTTTTATGTGATTTTATGAAACTACGTTGTCATGTGAGTTGAAAACTATGAATTTAGTTGGTGATTATGGGTTTCTTTGATGATTATGCCTAAGCCCTAGTTTGTGCATGCAAGGTGTTTGATAAAATGCCTAATAGAATAGAAATCAGATATCAATAAATCCATGTTATTAGTAGACTCAGTAGTTAGAATTCGGTATTTAGTTCAATTATGACTTCAGTTACAATGACATAGTCATGCATGTATTCTCACATTTATGTTAGTCAGTCAGTTAGTATTATTCATGCCTATGAACCCCATGTATTCAGCCTACATTACTTGCATACCAGTACATTCAGTCGTACTGACGCATTCGCGCTACAGTGCTTTTATACCTTAGCTTTTGCAGCACGAAATCTAGAGCATCAGTAGCATTCCAGACTCCAGCAGCAGTATATTAGCAGCGAATCCTCATCATTTGAGGAGGATATGATTATTTATTATTTCATTATTTTAGTTAGCTTTTAGTAGATGGAGTTAGTTAGAGACTTATTTCTTCAACTCCTTATTCAGTACAACTAGAGGTTTTCAGACTATAGCATGTCAGACAGTCATTATTAGTTTTGGGTATTGTTATACCATTTTCATACATTATTTTATCAGATGTTTATTCAGTTTTGAACCTTATGGCCTTATAGATTATATTTTGCATATATCTTTCAATATATTATTCGGTGTATAGGAACATATATCATTCATGGGTTAGCTTGTGGTCCTTCAGGGTCATTGGCACCGTGTAGCATTTCGAGGACTAGATTTGGGACGTTACATTGAGACAAAGTATTGTGGTTATTTTTCAAGTGTGTTCCACTTTGGCATGATGATGTTCTTTGTAATGCTAACCCTAACCCTCATTCCATAAGGATTGTGTTCTTGTTTTCCCTCTCTTTGGTTTTTCAAGGAGCAAATTTGAGAAAAAATTCCTTTCATGATGGAGAGGATTATACAAGCATGAATAGAACAAGGATTATAAGATATTTATCAAGGGACCAAACTCATAATTGGAAAGAGAGTGAAGGCCTTTTAGAACCATTTCAAAGATGTGGCATAGGTTGAAGAGAGGAGACCTCACTTAACCGGAATTTTGGTCTTCTACACTTCATCACTTACACTCAAGAGGTGCCTCACCATTCAAGTTCATTAAGGGCATTGTTGTCTTTTGTGGCCTCTTTTTACACTCCAAAGGAGCACCCTTCATTAAGGCTATTTTAGTCTTTATAAGTATAAATAGATAAGTAGGCTTATATTTTCATTTGATTTTGATGAATTATTGAGAGATACTCTTTTTTATCTATTGTTCTTTCTCCTTAAGAGGTGAACCCTAAACTAGGACCAACATTAGTGTAGATTTCACTTTTGTTGACTTTTTGGCAACAAAGGTTGGCGCTTGGCGAAGTTGACTGTAATGCTTTGTACTTTTTCCTGGGTTGAGAACACCCTAAGAATGTTAGAAACAGACTTTGAAAGATGAATCCATTTTTATATAGGTGAAATTTCTAACGATACAACTTTTGTCAAAATCCGACATCGAAAGAGAAAGTTATGGATGAAATACAGAAAGTAGTAAAACTACCCAAGTGCGATGGTGAGAACTGATGGAGCATAAAGATAGAGATAGACCGTCGCCCAAGACGTCTCAGTGAGGCAGTGAAACCATTGTCTGCCTAAGAGAGAAGGCCCAAGCCGATGGATCGTCGAGATAGCGACGAACTGTCACCCAAACTGTTGCAGCGAAGACAGTGAACCCCTATTCTGCCTAGGTGTGACGTTCAGGACTGACATACCATCGACCCAGCGATGAACCGTCGCACCCACCATCGCATGTGTTGTTTAGAAGTTTTAAAGTAATTTTTAAAAGGGTATTTGTGTCTTTGTCCACCCATTTTAACCCCTAATTATAACAGACCATAGATCATAATTTCATTATCCATCTAGAATATCAAAATTAGGGTTTTCACTCAAGATAATCCCCAAGAACAAGATCCAAATCTTCTTTAAGAAATTAAGAGATTCAAGTTCTTCAAGTCCAAGAACTACAAGAAACTCACAACCCAGGTATGTCATGTGTTGACTCATGGGTCTCTTTCACCCATGAAGCTCAAGAATTTCTTTTAAAAATCCAAGATTTGGGTATTTGAGAATGTTCATGATTTAAATTGAATTGAAATTCATGTTCATGATGTTGTGGAGTTTTGATATATGTTTTAAATCACATACTCCAATGATTGACCCTAGTATATGAAGATTTGCATATTAACTATGATAAACCCCCTTCAATTTACAATTTGATTGATGTCTCCATGATTATTAGATGTGTTGATGATTGTATAACCAAAGTATTCTCCCCATGTGTTTGATAAAATGCCTATGTGAAGGAAAAGTACCATACTAGTATAATAATATGAAATCCACATTCATGTACAAGTTCATGCATGTCAAGTGTTTGATGAAATGTCTTAGTCAATTAATTATGGATATATGTGTGGCCATTGTGGTGCTTTATAACCTATACTTCATGAATTCTCTCATTTATTATACTATGGATTGTTGATGTTGATCATGTATTCAAGAAAGTCATGCTTTGTCAGTTTCTTTCCATCGAGTCCTGGGGGTACTTGTACCCGAAAAATATAGCTGAGTGCCTAGATTTAGTGTCATGTTTTCAAGATACACTCAGTCAAGTCATGATCCATAGAACTCAGTCAATCATGTTGCCCAGGAAAGCTCAGTAATATAGTAATCTCAGCAATATTTCATCAGTCAACGGAACTCATATAACTCAGTCCAGTTTAGTTCTGTTATTCATGTTCAGTACCTATTCATATGGGAGTAGAAATTACCACCGAGTGAATCCAAGGACAGGAACCCATCTGTTATATGAGGGTGTGATTCTTAGAAGCAATCCTTGTGTTCCAGAACTACGTAGCAAGTGTAGGTTGAGACATCATAGCCTGTTATATGAGGGTAGATGAGGTGTCTTAACCTGTTATATGAGGGTTCCCACCATTCTCACTAGAGTTACCTGTTATATAAGGTTTACTCACTGATTGTCCTTACCAGTGGCGCGGTATTGAAACCCTTCCAACTAGGGTTACAGATTGGACCCTAACTCAGCTATATTGCATTATTAGGGGCATGTCGGTTAGGTGACTACTTCCCACAATTTCAAGGATAAATTAGGACTGTCAAATACAGTCATTCAGTCTCAGTAATGTAACTCATATAGTTCTACAGAATTCAAGACTGTCAGATACAGTCAACTCAGAATAGTACGAAACTCAGCTAGTTCCATCAGAAACTAGACTGTCAGATACAGTCGCTCAGTATCAGTAATTTGATTTATATAGTTATCAGTATCGCATGTTATCGGTACTCAAAGTCAGTAATCATGTTATCATGGATTCAGTTATAGTCTCTAATTCTTGCATGTATTAACACGTTTATTTTATACAGTCAATTAGTTCAGTTCATGTATATGTACCCTTGCATTTAGCCTACCTCACATGCATACCAGTACATTCAATCATACTGACGTATTTACACTATGGATTTTTATACCATAGGTTCAGAAGCACGAGCTCTTGAGCATCAGTAGTACTCTAGTCTTAGCAATCATAGTTAGCAGTGAGTCCTCATCCTGCGAGGACATAATTATTACTTTATTATATCATTAATTTATTAATTTCAGTAGTTGAATTTAGTTGGGGACATGTTCCATCAACTCCTTATTTAGACAGTTCAGTCAGTTAGAGGTTTTTTAGACTTTTATGTTTAGACAGTTATTTTAGTTGTTTTTGGTATTTAATTCGCCACCCAGATGTTATATTTTATTAGATATTACGTCTCAGTTTTGAACCTTTTAGCCTTTCAGTCTTTATTTTTGCATTTATATAGTATATTATGCAGTATACAGGTATAGATATCAGTCATGGGTTAGCTTGTGGCCCTTTGGGGTAATGAGCATCGTGTAGCATTCCGGGTACCAAATTCGGGGCATTACTAACTCGGTATCAGAGCCTAAGGTTCAATAGAGTCCTAGGAAGTCTAAAAGTTGCATCTAGTAGAGTCTTGTACATGGGTGTGTTGCGCGCCATATTTATGTGCAGGAGGCTATAAGATGTTTTAGGAACTATTTCCCTTCTTTTAGTATTTATGTCATGCCAGTGAGCATAATCTCAAGATAATCTCTCAGTATAATCCGTGTCTCCCTTTATTCTACAGAGCATGCCTCCTAAAAAAAGAAGTGAGAATCAGTCAGCTCTTCAGCCCGAAGAACCTTTGAGTGAACATATTTCTAAGGCAAAGTTTAGAGCTGCATTCACTACTCTTGTTCAGTCAGTTGATGCTCAAAATGAATGACCAACTTTTGTTCTGGACAACCCAGTGGCCAATTTAGTTGTAGCCAGGATTCGGGACTTCACCCAAATGAATCCTCTATCCTTTCTCAGGTCTAAGTTAGATGAGGACCCTCAGGAATTCATCGATCAGGATCAGAAGGTTACTGACATCATTGGGGTTACTCCTAGTAAGAGTGATGAGCAAGATGTATATCTATTATAGGATGTTGCTCACACTTGGTTCAAGAAGTGAAAGTTAGAAAGGCCAGATGATGCAGGCCAGATGATGCAGGGCCTATTGAGTGGGAAGAGTTTGTCACCACATTTTTAGAGAGGTTATTTCCCCTAGATCTAAGAGAATCTAAGGTGTTAGAATTCATCAACCTCAGGTAGGGAAACATGACAGTGAAAGAGTATTCTCTTAAGATTACTCAATTAGCTAGATATGCTCCTCATGTTGTTGAAGATAGCAGGACCAAGATGAGTAAGTTTGTTTCTGGGGTGAATGATAGTGTGGTCAACGAGTGTAGGTCTGCAACATTGAATAGTGATATTACTTTAGCTAGTCTTATGACTCATGCTCAGTAGATAGAGGAGCAAAAGATTAATATGAGGGAGAAGCAAAATAAGAGAGCAAGGACAGGTAGTTTCAACTTTGCTCAGCCAAAATCAGAAGGAGGCAATCATTCTCACTTTTGTCCTAAGTCATCAGTTCCAACTCCTTTTTCAGCTAGCGCTCCAACTCCTAAGTTCAGGGATAGTAATAAAGAGAGAGCGCCAGGCTCTAGGTGTCAGGGAAATGTTAGTAGTGCCCGCACCTATCCTCTTTGCCAGACTTGTAGCAAGCACCATCGGTGTATTTGTAAAGCTAGCAGTGGTATTTATTTTTGATATGGCAAGCCAGGACACAGAGTTAGAGACTATCCTCAGCCAGGTCCTCATGGTCAGTAGAACCTTTCCTCAGCTCAGTTCGATCATCCAACTCAGCAGGGTTCCACTTCCAGTGCTACTGGTGGGCAATGACCAAAAAGACTCTATGCTTTTCGGTCCTGGCAAAATTAGGAAAATTCTCCTTATGTGGTTACTGCTACTTTATAGATCTTTCATGTGCATGTTTACGCTTTGCTAGATCCAGGAGCTTCCTTGTATTTTGTTACTCCCTATATAGTAGTTGATTTAGGAATAGTCCCAAAATTCTAGCAAGCCCTTTTCAGTTTCTACCCAGTGGGTAAAACCATCATATCCCGAAGGGTATACAGGAACTGCCCGATTATGATACTCTAGAAAGTGATTTCAACAGACTTAGTCGAATTAGAGATGACTGATTTTTATGTCATTATTGGCATGGATTGGCTTCATTCCTTCTATGCCACAGTCAATTATAGAAACGGAATAGTCCATTTCCAGTTTCCTAATGAACCTGTCCTAAAGTGGAGAGGTAGTACTTCAGCGTTTAGAGGTCATATTGTTTCCTACCTTCGGGCATGGAAAATGAAATCTAAAGGATGTGTCTATCATCTTGTTCGAGTTAAAGACATTATTTCTGAAACTACCAGCCTTGAATGAATTCCAATTGTGAATGAATATTCAGATGTCTTTACCAAAGATCTTCCAGGAATTCCTTTCGAAAGGGAAATAGACTTTGGTATTGAGCTTCTTCCAGATACTCAGCCTATATCTATTCCTCCATATAGAATTGCACCAGCGGAACTCAAAGAATTGATAGAGTAGTTGAATGATCTCTTAGATAAGGTATTCATCACGCCCAGTGGTTCCCCATGGGGTGCACCAGTCTTATTCATAAGAAAGAAAGATGGTTCTCTCAGAATGTGCATTGATTACCGTCATATCAATAAAGTCATGGTCAAGAATAAGTATCCTCTTCCCAGAATTGATGACTTGTTTCACCAACTTTAGGGTGCCTGATATTTCTCTAAGATAAACCTCAAATCCGGCTACCATCAGCTCAGAGTCAGAGAATGTGAAATTCCTAAAATAGCTTTTCGTACTCGGTATGGTCACTTCGAATTCCTAGTCATATCCTTTGGTCTTACCAGTTCCCCAGCCGTTTTCAAGGACTTTATGAATCGTGTGTTCAAGCAGTTCTTGGATATGCTCATTATAGTCTTCATAGATGACATTCTAGTCTATTCCCACAGTGAGTGTGATCATGCAGACCATCTTAGAATTGTACTTCAGACTCTTAGAGATCATCAGTTGTTCGCCAAAATTTAGTAAGTGCGAGTTTTCTCTAAGGTCAGTAGCATTCCTGGTCATATCATTTCCGGTGATGGCATTAGAGTAGATCCTCAAAAGACCAAAGAAGTAAGAAACTGGACCAGACCTTTATCTCTATCAGATATCAAGAGTTTCTTGGGTTTGGCTGGCTATTACAGACGATTTGTTGTAGGATTTCATAGATCATAATTTCATTATCCATCTAGAACATCAAAATTAGGGTTTCCTCTCAAGATAATCCCCATGAACAAGATCCAAATCATCTTTAAGAAACGAAGAGATTCAAGTTCTTCAAGTCCAAGAACTTCAAGAAACTCACAACCCAAGTATGTCATGTGTTGAGTCATGGGTCTCTTTTACCTATGAAGCTCAAGAATATCTTTCCAAAATCAAAGATTTGGGTATTTGTGAATGTTCATGATTTAAATTGAATTTAAATTCATGTTCCTGATGTTGTGGGGTTTTGATTCATGTTTTAAATTACATACTCCAATGATTGACCCTAGTATATGAAGATTTGCATAATAATTATGATAAATCCCATTCAATTTACAAGTTGATTGATGTATCCATGATTATTAGATATGTCGATGATTGTATAACTAAAGCATTCTCCCCATGTGTTTGATTAAATTCCTATGTGAAGAAAAAATGTCATACTAGTATAATATTATGAAATCCCCATTCATGCACAAGTTCATGCATGTCAAGTGTTTGATGAAATGTCTTAGTCAATGAATTATGGATATATATGTGTCCATTGTGGTGCTTTAGAAATTGTACTTCATGAATTCTTTAATTTATTATATTATTGATTATTGATGTTGGTCATGTATTCAAGAAGTCATGCTTTGTCTTTTTCTTTCCAACGAGTCTTGGGGGTACTTGTACTCGAAAAATATAACAATGTTCCTAGAGTTAGTTCCATGTTATCAAGATACTCTCAGTCAATCCATGATCAATAGAAATCAGTCAATTATGTGACTTAGGAAAGCTCAGTAATATAGTAATCTCAGCACCATTCCATCAGTCAACGAAACTCAGATAACTAAGTCCAGTTTAGTTCAGTTAATCATGTTTAATGTCTACTCAGATAAGAGTAGAAATTAGCACCAAGTGAAACCAAGGATGGGAACCCATCTGTTATATGAGGGTGTTATTCTTAGAAGCAATCCTTGTGTTCCAGAACTACATAGCCTGCATAGGTTGAGATATTATAGCCTGTTATATGAGAGTAGATGAGGTGGATTAACCTGTTATATGAGTGTTCTCACTATTCTTACTAGAGTTACCTATTATATGAAGGTTACTCACAGATTGTCCTTACCATTGGCGCGGTATTAACACCATTGTAATTGGGGTTGCAGTTTGGACCCCAACTAAGTTATATTATGTTATTAGGGGCATGTTGGTTAGATTATGACTTTCCACAATTATAGGTACAGATCAGAACTGTTAGATACAATTATTTAGTCTCAATAATAGAACTCAAATAGTTCTATAGATATCAGGACTCTTAGAAATAGTCAACTCAGAATAGTATGAAACTCATCTAGTTTCATCAGAAACTAGACTTTCTGATACAGTTGCTCAGTTTCAGTTATTTTATTTATACAATTATTAGTATCTCATGATATTATTACTCAGACTCACTAATCATGTTATCATGGATTTAGTTATAGTCTCTTATTCATGCATGTGTTCATACGTTCATATTATACAGTCAGTTAGTTCAGTTCATGCATATGTACCCTTGCATTAAGACTACCTCACATGCATACCAGTATATTCAATCATACTAACGTACTTGCGCTATGGTGTTTTATTCCATAGGTTCATAAGCACGAGCTCCAAAGCATCAGTAGCACTCCAGTCTCAGCAGTCAGAGTTAGCAGTGAGTCCATATCCTTCGAGGACATGATTATTACTTTATTATCTCATTAATTAATTTATTTCAGTAGTTGGAGTTAGTTGGGGACATGTCCCATCAACTCCTTATTCAGACAGTTCATTCAGTTAGAGGCCTTTCAGACTATCATGTTTAGAAAGTTATTTCAGTTGCTTTGGGTATTTCATACCCCACCCAGATGTTATATTTTATCAAATATTATGTCTAAGTTTTGAACTATTTGGCCTTTCAGCCTTTATTTCCGTATTTATATATTATATTATGTAGTATATAGGTATTGATATCAGTCATGAGTTAGTGTGTGGTCCTTCAGGGTCATGAGCACCGTGTAGAATTCCAGGTACTAAATTCGGGCGTTACATTAACTCCCTTTGTGTCTACCTAAGAATGAGGTGTTGTCTTCATTGGTGGTGTGTGTCTAGGTGTTTGATACACACCTTGGTGCTATCTATTCTTTAAGATATATGTATCATTACTATCCTTCATCTTAATGCAATTTTTCAAATTTTCTTGTTGAATCTGTGAGTAGTTTGTTTCCTTTAATTGTTCATCTCTTCTTCATCTATTCTTCTTAGTGTTTTATTTTTGAATTTTAAGTGTTTTGCTCTAGTTCTTAGTGTTGTCTTGTATGAAAGTTGATGGGTTTTGACAGCCTAAGATTGTCATATCCTGAGGACCCTATCTTTGCTCCTATTTTTAGGGAAAATGAAGAGTGGGTTAGGGAAAAATTGCTTAAGGAAAAAGAATCCACTTCCTACTCTCGATTTGATGGTTTCTTTCTTAAAGAAAGGAGATTGTGTGTTCATTCTACTTCTTGGAGAGAGTTGGTTGTGAGACAGGCACATGATGGTGGCCTAATGGGACATTTTGGAATTGAGAAGACCCTCAGAATATTGGAGGAACAGTTCTATTGGCTAAAAAATGCGTAAAGATATTGCCAAGATTTTTGGCCAATGTATGAGTTATAGGAGTGCCAAATCCCACCTCCTTCCTCACAGGTCGTATACCTTGCTTCCCACTCCTCTTCTTCCTTGGCTTGACATATCTATAGACTTTGTTTTGGAGATTCCAAGGACAAGGAAAGGAGGGGATAGCATTTTTATGGTGGTTTACCGTTTCTCAAAAATGTCCCACTTCATTCCTTGTTCTAATAGTGAGGATGTATCTAGGGTCGCTTTATTGTTTGTTGAACATATTGTTAAGATACATGGGATCCCTTACACCAATGTTAGTTATAGGGACTCCAAGTTCATTAGTCACTTTTGGAAGTCGATGTGGGGTAGGATTGGTACAAAGTTGATATTCTCAACCTCTTTCCACCCACAAATTGATGGCCAAACAGAAGTAGTAAATAGGACCTTGGGTTCTATGCTACGTTCCATGGTTAAAGGTAAATTTACTTCTTGGGACGATCACCTACCACTGGTAGCATTTGCTTATAATCGTGTTATTCATTCCAAACGGGTGTGACTCTCCTTGTCTCTGGCATGAACCCCCTTACCCCTTTAGATCTCACTCCTTTGTCTAGTGATCTTATGTTTAGTTTAGATGGAAACAAAAGGACTGAAGCTATGAAAAGGTTGCATGAAATTGTGAGAAGAAAAGTCAAAAAAATTTAAAAGAGCAAACAAAGGGTGGAGAAGACTTGTGGTAGAACCGGGTGATTGAGTGTGGGTTAACCTAAGAAAGGAGAGGTCAAAGAAAGGGAAAACTAATTCTAAGGGGTGATGGTCCATTCTAATTACTTGAAAGTATCAATGACAATGCATATAAGATTGACTTCCATCGGATTGCCAAGTTCACAACACTTTCAATATGTGTGACCTTTAACCAGTAGCCACCATGGAATTTGAAGATCCCGTGAATTTGAGGCCAAATTCCATTCAAGATAGATAGAATGATATGTGATTAAGGAGCTCAAGGCCATTCACATGGATTAAGCCAAAGAGTTGCATGGCCTACATGCAATGTTCATGAAGATGAAAGCTTGTGATTGTGTCATGATTTCACCTATTGGAGTGTATATGCTAAAGTGTGAAGAGGAGACTTGAAATAAACTCCAAGGCCGCCTCTAATTGTGTTCATTAAGGGAATTATTATCTTTTGATAGATCTCTTTTACACTCCAAAGGAGCACCCTTCATGAACTGTGTTTTAGTCTTTTATTGTAATAACAATAAATAGATAATTAGGCTTCTATTTTTTATTATCTTTGAAGAATTATAGAGAGAACTCATATTATATAAAAAAAAATCAACTTACTAGGAGTGGGAAACCGTAACTAGGGTTAATTTGAGTGTGGAATCACTCTTGTTTACAATTTTTCTTGGAAAGGTTGGTGTTTGAGGAGTTGAATCCCTTTTGTGTGAACCTACGAGTATGGTGTTACCTTTATTGGTTTTAATGGGTCTTGGTTTTTGATATACACCTTGGTTTGTATTATTGTTAAAGGTTTGTGTCTCACTACTATCCTTTTTCTTTTTATTCAATCTATGTTGTGTTTATGTTGTGAATCTGTGTGTGGTGTTTGAATTCTAGTGTCAGCTCTACTTCATCTCTTCTTTATGTTATTTTAAGTTTTAATAGTTCTTTCTCTTATCATTTGGTATCAAGAGCCATGTATTAGAGTGGTTCCCATAACTCAAAGTCTTGGATCCTAAGAAAATTTTCACAAAAAAGAGTTTAGAGTCAAAAAAATCAGAAAAAAACGTTGAATCTCATTTTGTAGTAATAGATCCAAAAGTTAAAAGTTATATCTACAAATTTTTAGTTTGTTTTGGTATTTTATAGTGCTAGATAATTGCTCAGAAGCACTAAAAGAGTCTATATCTAACTTTTGAGCAATATCCAATTGTTTTTTAGTGTTTCACCATTGTTGAAATTGAGTTTGAAGCTTTTTGTGGGTGGATCTTGTCTGGATTGGGGTGTTTGTGACGTTTTATTGTTGATTTGTTGTTGGTTGTGCTTTGATTGGCAAAGGAAACATAGATCTAAAAGAAAATTTGAAGTTGGGGTTCATTTTCCTTGTGTTCAAACTTGGTCAACTCTTGAATATTCACATTTTTCTTCCATCATCTTCATATCTTGTTGAAAAAGAATATTCAAAGTACATGTTTGATAGAAAAAAAGGAAGAAAGAGAAGGTGGAAGATGTTTGTACAAAGAATATTCCCTAGCATATTCTATGTTTTCCAAAAGAAGAGGGAACAAAGGGAATATCAATGTACAATTGAAAGTACAAGAGGGGAGGAACCAATTCATTTCAAACTCATTTTGAAGATTGAAAAGGCTCCAAACCTTGCATTCCCCCCCCCCAATTTTCTTTTCTACTCATGCCTTAGTTGAACTCAGCCGAGACAGCCGAGACACCAAAGTGAAATTCAAAAACATTTTGCAAGATTAACGTCCAATCATGAGGTTCCACGTCATTAATTTTGTGAATTACTGAATTGAGCTCAAATTTAGATTTCCTAGTTTCTATTGTCTGTTTCTAGTTTCTTTTGTGTTGATTCTATCACTAGTTGTTAAACTAGTAACTACCTACTAGGTTGATAATTAGTTTTAGTGTCCTTTCTTTCATGTTATCATTCTTTTTGTGCCTTTATCATTTTGTAACTCGTAGTATCTTGTTGGTTCAAGTCCAAAAGCAATTTTTCTTTGAGTCACCTCACACAAAAATCCATTTTGGACAAAAGTAGACTCATCCCTCAATCACTCATGAAGTACAAGCCAAATTTTCAACACTTTTGAAACCAAGTGTGAGGTAAGAATCCGAGAGTTAGAGTGGTGAGGATAGTTGAACTAACTTGTTTGTTTGTTTCGTAGGTTGTTTATTTGTTTTAGGTACATTGAAAATGGAAACCGAGGGAACAACCTCCCAAACCATGGATTGCTTGGAACTATCATGGCTGGAATTGAAACCCTCAATCGAAATGTGGACAAAGTTTAATTGAATAAGTCTTCTTTGAGTGAAAGGGTGGAGCAAGTTGAGAGTCAAAGGAACTCCTGGCCCTCAACTCCTCAACACTACCATGTGTCTTCGATTGGACAATCCCAAAACACGTCTACTACTATATGATACAAGATCTAAATCTAATACATGAAATTATGGACTCAAGACACAAAAATCAGCAACCACCAAACAAAGAAAACAACAATATAAGAAAGGGGATGAAGAAGAGATGCATAAAAGTAAAGATAGGTAATGAGACCCTTACTATGACCAATGATTAGCACAAGAAAGTGTATAAAACCTTCAAACACACCTTATCAATGGTATTTCAAACCTCACACTTAAGTGGACAAAAGTAATCACACTCCTCAATAACACCTTTCTTGCCAATTGATCAATACAAGTGAAATCCATCAAATGTATTAATCTCTAAAGTTTGGATGTCTTTTGCAAGACCTACAATAAGATGGCTTTTCCAAGACCTACACTAAGGAAAGAAACTACACTAAGAGTAATACTCAATTTCAATTCATCAAAGTCTAATGAAAAGAGAAGTAAAATGGTCTATTTATACTATTACATTCAATTGACAAAAATGCCCTTAATGAGGGCTTAAAGGAGGCTCATCTTGAGTGTTATTTATTAGTGTAAAAGTCCTTAGTGCCCTTAATGAGAGATGCCTTTTGAGTGTGGGAATCCTCTTCCTTTATTCACTTGGACAAAGTTTTGCAAAGGCTTCAAAAAAGGTCTTCAATCACTTGAAAAATCTGAAATTGGAACCTTGTACAAGACCTTCTACTCTTTGTGCTCTTCATGCTTGTATTATCCTCTCCATCTTGAAAGGAATTTTTCCTCAAATTCGCACCTTGCAAAACCAAAGAGAGGGAAAACAAGAACGCAATCCTTAAGGGAGGAGGGTTAGCTTTAGTACCACAAGTTATATAGATAAGCCAAGGTTGCTCACACTTGACATACATCCATGGGTCCTTTGATTGTGACATAAAAGACTTAGCATAAATAGCACAAAGAAAGTCAATAGGATCAATATAAAAAATAGATGTACATAATCCTAGTCTATCCCTCCCATACTTCAAGAATACACCAAGATCAAAGGGTCGAAGTAACCAAGGGCATAAGATGAGACTAATCATCCCTTTTACTTGGGTATCCAACTCACAATCATTTAAAACATTACACACAACTATGCCATACACAAGATCACTATGAACAAGGTTAATGTTTTCAACACACAAGTTCAAAGAAACACTCCAAGGAGGTACACATTTGAAATAAAACCAACTATCCTTCGTTATGATCATGAAACACCTACCACAAATATATCAAAGGACACAACTAAGGCAAACATCAAGAGGTAAGGCAACTACAAAGGTCGACAAAAGCCATATAGCATTGTAACTCCAAGTGGGCCAACAAACAAATTTCCTACCCCTATATAAAAAATATCCAAGACTTACATCGATATCATCATAAGCAAAGAGGTAGTATTGGAAGGCATCAAGTGTAAAGTCATCATCCAAGGTGCTATCATCTATAGGAATGTCAATTGATTCAATAGGTTTAGCACATAAGGTTGGAATCAAGTCATTTAAACACATATGGCTTCCTTATTTCAAGTTAAACATCAACTTGGCATCCACAAGTTGGGATTCATTCAATTCAAGTACATGTCAAGAAAGGATGCACATTTAGAAGCATTATCCCAAGACGACAATGACATATTTGCCCTTATATTTTCAAGAATAATACTTTTCTTCTCATGTGAACATTGCAACAAGTTGGGTGGGCCAACATCATCATATCCATATTTGGCACCAGGTTCAAATGGAAAGAATGGCCTTAGACATGGATCTAGACAACACTCTTTTTCCCAATAGGCTTCACCCAATCTAAATGGCATACTCTCTACAATAGCATAAACATCATTAAAGGCAAATAAAGAGTAGAGAAAGGTTTCACACAAATAAACTTCAACTATGGTTCCCTTATGCAATTACTCACAAGTTCCACGTTCATCACCACTAGGATGCTCAACATAGGAAACACACAAAGAAGAAATAGATGGAATTTCTAAGCATGTACCACTTTCTATTTTAAGAGAGTAATACCTACATATATCTAAATCACCATGAGAAGAAAAAGGATCACACACAAAAATATGTTCACAAGAATAATCACAATTCGGGTTTCCTACATATTCAAGCAATTCAAGGTCAACTTCACCCGATTGATCATTTTGCACACCCTTACTAATTGTTGGAAACTCACATACCAACGTAGACTCACCTTTGTTTTCGCTAGGGTCAACTAGTGTGTGAATAATGTTGTCACTTGGTAATGGAACCTTATTCAAGTTATAAGTGCTAGCACTAGATAGACACAAATCATTCTTACGAAAAGAATTGATTTTGTCATCTAAAAGATCAACTAGTGCTTGCATACTCACAACAAAAGCTTGGTCCTTATGAAACCTAAAAACACCAAAAGTATCACAAAAGTAAGATTCACATACTTCTTCAGTAAGAAAATCCAAAACTACACCACTTTGGCCACTACTAGGCACATCACAACAATTCAAGTTTCTAGAGGTGTAAAAGATAGCTTTATTACCTTGTAGATCATGGGAAGTGTGTTATTCACTTATTTTTGCATCATGGTAGCCCTCATGCTCCACATTACAAGTAAATATGTCATTGTTTCCCTTTGGACTCACTTCTTCATCACTTATCCCAAAATTGGGATTTAGTGCACTAAGCATTTAGCGTATATCTTCAATGAAGCTATCACAATAGGAATTGATGTGATCAAACATGGCATACAAATTATTGGAAGCCATGGTACCTAAAAGAAGGAAACAAACATACAAAACAAACAAATAAGTTAGTTCAAATATCCTCACCAACTCTCTGACTCTCGGATCTCACCTCACACTTTGTCTCACAAGTGTTGAATACTTGGCAAGTGAATTGAGTGGTGAATATGCATTGGTATGGAATCGATTTTTGTTTGATAATACTCAAATAAAATGATTCACGGACTTGAACCAACAAACTACTACGAATTAAAAATGATAAAAGCATAAAAGAAACGTAGACACGAAACAAAGAACTCTAGACTAATTATCAACCTAGTAGGTAATTACTAGTTTGGTAATTAGTGGTAGAATCAAGACAAAAGAAACTATAAACAACAAATAGAAACTTAGAAATCTAATTTAGAACTCAATTTGGTTGTTTATATAGTGATGATGTGGCAGCTTGTGATTGGACGTCACTTTTTCAAATTTGCAAATTCTTGTCTCGGAAAAACAACACTTAGTGAAGGAAGATAATTCATTTTGAGGGAAAAATATTCAAGTTTGAAGCCTTTTCAAGCTTCAAAATGGATTAGAAGTGAATTGGTCCCCCCTTGTACTTGCAATTGTACTTGAAGATTCCTTTTGTCTTTGTCGTTTTCTTCTTTTGGCAAGACTATGAAGCTTCTTGGAAATTGCCTTGAATAACTAGTACACTCTCTTTCCTTTTCAAGTTTAAACAAGAAATTTTGAATATTCTTCTCCAACAAGATATGAAGATTGAGGAAGAACAATATGAATATTCAAGAGTTGATCAAGGTTTGACCACTAGGCAAATGAACCCCGAATTCAATTTTTCTTTTATATCTAGGTTCCTTTGGGCAAGGTGAGCTAAAAAAAAAAATCATCCACCAATCACATCATCCACTCAAACAAAAAATGGATCTCAACTCCAAAAGCTTCAAACAAGTCACAACAATGGTGGATCTAGCTCAAAAACAACCAAATCTTGTTCCAAATGTAGATCTAGACTCCCTAGGTGCTAGGGAACAAGAATCTAGAACTTGAAACCAACAAAACAACACAAAAACATGTAGATCTAAGATTTAAAAATCCGCCAAAACACAAAAACGGGTTTACAATTTTTTTTTGTGATATTTTTGATTTTCTAGACTCTTTTTTGTTGAGATTTTCTTAGATCCAAGACTTAGAGTTGTGGAAACAAGTCTAATACATTGATTTGATACCGAATGATACAAGATATAAATCTAATACACGAAATTATGGACTCAAGACACAAAAATCAGCAACCACAAGACAAAGAAAACAACACAATAAGAAAGGGGATGAAGAAGAGATGCATAAAAGTAAAAATAGGTAATGAGACCCTTACTATGACCAATGATTAGCACAAGAAAGCGTATCAAAACTTCAAAAACACCTCATCAATGATAGTTCAAACCTCACTCTTAGGTGGACCAAAGGAATTCACACTCCTCAATAACACTTTTCTTGCCAATTGATCAACACAAGTGAAATCCATCAAATGTATTAATCTCTCAAGTTTTGATGTCTTTTCCAAGACCTACACTAAGATGGATTTTTCAATCCCTACGCTAAGGAAAGAAACTACACTAAGAGTAATACTCAATTTCAATTCATCAAAGTCTAATGAAAAGAGAAGTAAAATGGTCTATTTATTCTATTACATTCAATTGACAAAAATGCCCTTTATAAGAGCTTAGGGGATGCACCTCTTAAGTGTTATTTTGTAGTGTAAAAGTCCATAGTGCCCTTAATGAGAGGTGCCTCTTAAGTGTGGGAACCCTCATCCGTCTTAACTTGGACAAGGTTTTGAAAAGGCATCAAAAAAGGTCTTCAATCACTTGAAAAATCTGAAACTTGAACCTTCTACAAGACCTTGTACTCTTTGTGCTCTTTATACTTGTATCACAATCACACACGAGACCCTCCACCAAATTCTCTATCCAATAAAACATCCATAAAATCACACCCATACACCTACTCACTCCCAAACCTGAAACCTCACAATACCCCTAGACCCTCAATTCACCCATGTCCAAAAAGAAGGACTTGGTAACTAAATACCAAGTCCAAATCTTAATGCCCACTACAAGAACCATTTAATCAAAGACACTATCCTCCACAAAATCCTATACCTCCCATCCAAGGTCCACTTTACCAAAGGCCTTACCATCCACTAAACCCTCTATATCAAGCTACATCTAACAAAAATCAACCCATCAATGTAGAAGACTATGGTAGAAGGGAACAAGAGGGTTATGGAGTTTATAATGATGATCACATAATTAATGAGGATATAATAGGTAGATATGGTCAAAAAGGGAATCATGGTAGATTCCTAGTGTAAGAAGGATGACATGGACAATGGAATCCTCAAGGAAATCGTGAGGCAGGCATAAATTTGATCAAGGTTGGCATTCCTATTTTCAAGAGTGAAAGTGATCCTGAGGTGTACTTAGATTGAGAGTTTTCTTGTAAGAAGCTGTTCTTAGTTATTTATCTTTCTGAAGAGAGGAAAAGCTGCTATGTTATTTCTCATTTTGAAGGTTATGCAAACACTTTGTGGGATTACACCAAAAGGTTTGGTAATGTGTTGATTAGTGGCCAACCACCTCCTTGGGATATGTTAAGGAGACTAATGAAAGAAAGATATGTACCGGAGAATTATATACATGATCTCCTTGTCAATACTTACAACTTAAGGCAAGGTAGCAAGAGTGTCATGGCATATTATGATGAGTTCTAACAACTCATTTTGAAGTTTGATCATAGGGGTGAAAAAGTGCATCATGATATCATTAGCTTCAAAGTTCGGTTGAACAAGGACATATCATCCCGTTTGACTCTTCACTAGTTTGAAAACAATTATGGTTTCTTCCAAGCGGCTATGGAAATTGAAAACTAGAATAAAGTAAAGCCGACCGACAAGGTCAAAATCCAACAAGGACCCATGGGTTGGTCAAGAAACAAGGAGGTAATTCAATTATCTTCGGGTTAGAATAAGTGCAAAATTCCTTCTCACATGCTTCATAAGCCGTGATCAAGACTACTCAACTCCAACCTCAAAAATTTGAAGGAAAGCTAAATCCCCTTCCTACTTATAAAGGTTTCTAATGCTTCAAGTGCCAAGGTTTGGGGTATAGAGAAAATGAGTGCCCAAACCAAAGGAATATTATTCTAAAATAGGGGAAGTTGTACTATATAAGGGAAAAAGTTATGATGGAATCTAAGATTGATGAGATTGAGCGTCAAGATAGAGAGAAACTTGTTGATGAGATGAATGAAGAATGTGAGGAATAAGACACTTGGCTATAAGATGGTGAGTGTCAAATTCCTAACTATGTTGTGAGAAGGGTTATGGTGAGCAAAGGAATTGATGATCCAATCCAAATATAGAACCTATTTCATACCAAGTGTCTCATCAAAGGTGGATTGTGTACTATGGTAATTGATAGTGTAAGTTGCACCAATGTATCAAGTGCTAATATGGTTTACTTCTTAAAACTCCTTACTACTTCACAAGGAAACCCCTAAAATCTATAATGGTTGAATGAATGAGGGGAATTGAAGGTGACTAGGAAATGCTTGATTCGGTTCCAAGTAGGAAACTACAAAGATAAAGTGTTATGTGATGTGATTCCGATGCAAGCATGTCATTTGTTGCTGGGTAAACCATGGAAATTTGAGAAGTTTGCCAAAAATTATGGAAGGACCAAAAATCATTCACTTGAGCATGATGGATGAAGGTTTACACTTCACCCACTTTCACCATATTAAGTGAGTGAATTACATTAACAATTGAGAGAATTAAAAAAAATAGGAAAAGGTGAGGGAATTTGAGAGTGGTACATGTGAAGAAGCTGAGGGTTCCTCCATTTCAAAGAGTAGGGTCAATGGTAATGTTGACTAGAAAGAAATACTTATTCAAGGAACATGACCAAGACACTTCTATGTTTCTTCTAGCCCATGATCTTAACTCTAACCCTTCTACTACTTCTTCTATTCCCCCTTCTACGTCTCTTATTTTGGACTATGATGATGTCCTTCCAAAGGAGTTACCGCAAGGATTACCCCCAAATTGAAGCATTGAACATCAAATTGACCTTGTGTCGGGTTCACAATTGCCCAATAAACTGGCATATAGAAGTAATCCAATGGACACCTAATAACTTCAAAGTCAAGTGAAGTAACTACTTAGAAAATGATACATAAAAGAGAGCATGAGTCTGTGTGTGGTACCGGTCTTGTTGCTGCGGAAAAAATAAGAAACATGGAGAATGTGTTTGGACTGTAGGGCCATCAATAAGATCACATTAAATATCACCATCCTATTCCACGATTAGATGATATGCTTGATGAGTTGAATGGCTTTTGTGTTTTCTCAAAAATTGATCTTAGGAGTGGCTATCACCAAATTAAATTCAAATGGTTGATGCATGAAACACCACCTTCAAGGAAAAGTTTAGTCTCTATGAATGGATGGTTATGTCATTCAGCCTCACTAATGCTCCTAGTACTTTTATGTGGTTAATGAATCGTGTGATTAAGCCGTTCGTTGGAAATTTTGTTGTTGTGTACTTTGATGATTTCTTGGTTTATATTAAGTTTCTTGAAGACCATGTGTTGTATTTTCAAAGTGTATTTGATGTCCATAGGAAGGAGAAGTTATAGGCTAATCTTGATAAATATTCTGATGGTGTTGATAAAGTTGTGTTCTTTGGATTTGTTGTGAGTTCAAGGGGATTTGAGGTGGATGAATCCAAGATAGACACTATCAAAAGTTGTCCGACCCCTAAAACTATTGGAGAAATCTTAAGCTTTCATGGGTTGGAAAGCTTTTATTGATGGTTTGTAAAAGGGTTTAGCACTATTAAAGCCTCTTTAATTGAGATCATTAGAAAGGACCAACCATTTAAGTGGGGTGATGAGATACATAAGGCCTTTAAAACCTCTAAAGCTATTCTGATTTTGCCTTTTTTGTTGCAATTACCCAGCTTTGATAAGATATTTAAAGTCGAATGTGATGCAAGTAAAGCAGGAATAGGTGCCGTCTTAATGAAAGATAGAAAACCTATTGCCTATTTTAGTAAAAATCTCAAGGGTGCGACTCTTAATTATTCCACTTATGATTTGGATTTATACGCCTTGATTCGAGCTTTGGGTAATTGGCAACATTACTTGTGACCTAAGGAGTTTGTGATCCGCACGGACCATGAATACTTTAAACACCTTAGTTCGAAAGACAAGTTGAACAAGCGGCATTCTAAGTGGATTGAGTTCCTAAAAACCATCCCCTATGTCATTCAATACAAAAAGGGAAAGGAAAATGTGGTTGCCAACGCATTATCATAGAAATATGTGCTTATTTCTACTTTATCTTCAAAGTTGATAGGTTTTGAGAGACTAACATTGTTATATACAAAGGACCCTATCTTTGCTCCTATTTTTAGGGAATGTGATGAGTGGGTTAGGGCAAAATGGCTCAAGGAAAGAGAATCCACTTCCTACTCTCGGTTTGATGGTTACTAGTTTAAAAGAAGGAGATTGTGTTTGCCTTTTATTTCTTGGAGAGAGTTGTTTGTGAGAGAGGAACATGATGGTGGACTAATGGGACATTTTAGGGTTGAGAAGACCCTCGGAATATTGGAGGAAAAATTCTATTGGCCAAAAATTCGCAAAGATTTATGGCCAATGTATGAGTTGTAGGAGTGCCAAATTCCACCTCCTTCCTCAAATATTGTATAAACCACTTCCCGCTTCTCTTCATACTCGGATTGACATATCTGTAGATTTTGTTTCAGGGATTCCAAGGACATAGAAAGGAAGGGATAGCATTTTTATGGTGGTTGACCATTTCTCTAAAATGGCATACTTCATTCTATGTTCTGAGAGTTAGGATGCATCTAGTATAGCTTTGATGTTTGTTTAAGATGTTATTAAGCTACATGAGATCCCTCACACCATTGTTAGTTATAGGGACTCCAAGTTCATTAGTCACTTTTGGAAGTCGATGTGGGGTAGGCTTGGTACAAAGTTAATATTCTCAACCTCTTGCAACCCACAAACCAATGGCCAAATAGAAATAGTAAATAGTACCTTGTATTCTATGCTACATTCCATGGTTAAAGTTAAAATGACTTCTTGGGAGGATCACCTATCCTTAGTAGAGTTTGGTTATAATCATGTTATACATTCCACTACGGGTATAACTCTCTTTGAGTGTGTCTCTACTATAAACCCCCTTACCCCTTTAGATCTCACTCATTTGTCTAGTGATCTTATGTTGGGTTTAAATGGGAAAAAAAGGGCCGAATCTATGAAAATGTTGCATGAAAAGGTGAGAAGCCGACTTAAGAAAAAGAATCAAGAAGTTGCAAAAGGGCACATGAATTGAGGAGAAGACTTATGCTAGAACTGGGTGATTGGGTGTGATTTCACCTAAGGAAGGAGCGGTCAAAGAAATTCTAAACTAATTCCGAGGTGTGATGGTCCATACCAAATACTTAAAAGGATCAATGACAATGCATACAAGATTGGCTTCTATCAGATTACCAATTTCACAAAACTTTCAATGTGTGTGACCTTTCACCCGTTTCCACCATGGAAGTTTAAGAGCCCGTGAACTTAAGAACAAATTAATTTCAAGATAGAGAGGATTATATGGGAGTAAAGAGCTCAAGGCCATTCACAAGGAGTCAAGATAAAGAGTTTCATGGTCTACAAGCAATGTTCATGAAGATGGACGCTTGAGATTGTGTCATGAGTTCACCTATTGGAGTGTATATGCTAAAGTGTGAAGAGGAGCCCTAAAATACAATCCAAGACCGCCTCTACTTGGGTTCACTAAGGGAATTATTGTCTTTTTATTGCTCTCTTTTATACTCCAAAGGAGCACCCTTCATTTAGGGTATTTTTGTATTTGATTGTAATAACTCTAAATAGACTATTAGGCTTCTAATTTTGATTATCTTTGATGAATAATTTAGTAAAATAATATTGTAGACTTTTTTTATTCTCACTAGGAGTAGAAAACCGTAACTAGGGTTGATTTGAGTGTAGAATCACTCTTGTTCATAATTTAGCTTGGAAAGGTTGGTGCTTGAGGAATTGAATCCCTATTGTTTCAACCTAATAATGTGGTGTTACCTTTATTGGTTGTAATGGGTCTTGGTTTTTGATATACAACTAGGTTATTATTATTGGTAAAGGTTTATGTCTCACTACTATCCTTTTTCTTTTTGTTCAATCTATCTTGTGTTTGCGTTGTGAATCCATGTTTGGTGTTTGAATTCTAGTGTCATCTCTACTTCATCTCATCTTCATTAGGTTAGTTATGGTTTTTATAGTTCTTTCTATTATCATTTGATATCAAGAGCCATGTATTAGAGTTGTTCCCACAACTCTAATCTTGGATCCTAAGAAAATCTTCACAAAAAAATAGTCTAGTCAAAAAAGTCACAAAGAAAGTTGTATCTTATTTTATAGTAATAGATCCAAAAGTTAAAAGCCATATCTACAAAGTTTTAGTTTTTTTTGATAGTTTCTAGTTCTAAATCCTTTCTCAATAGAACTAACAGAGTCTAGATCTAAGATTTTAGCAAGATCCGGTTGTTTTTTAGTGTTCCACCATTGTCGAAATCGAGTTTGAAGCTTTTTGTGGGTGGATCTCATTTGGCTTCGGGTGTTAGTGACGTTTTATTTTTTATTTTTTGTTTGTTGTGCTTTTATTGGCAAAGGAAACCTAGATCTAAAATAAAATTTGAAGAAGGGGTTCATTTGTCATGTGGTTAAACTTGGTCAACTCTTGAATATTCATATTGTTCTTACATGATCTTTATATCTTATTGAAGAAGAATATTCAAACAACTTATTTGATCCACAAAAATGAAGAAAGAGAAGGTGGAAGTTGTTTGTACAAAGAATATTCCCTAGAATATTCTAAGTCTTCCAAAAGAAAAGGGGACAAAGGGAATATCAAAGTACAATAGAAAGTACCCGGGGGGGGGGAACCAATTCAATTCAAACATATTTTGAAGATTGAAAAGGCTCCAAACCTTGTATTTTCTCCCAATTTTCATTCCTACTCCTTCCTTAGTTGAACTTTTCCGATACACCAAAGTGAAATTCAAAAAAATTTAGCAAGATTAACGTCCAATCATGAGGTTCAACATCATCAATTTTGTGAACAGCCGAATTAACCTCAAATTTAGATTTCCTAGTTTCTAGTTGTTGTTTCTAGTTTATTTTGTGTTGATTCTATCACTAATTGTCAAACTAGTAACTACCTACTAGGTTGATAATTAGTTTTAGTGTTCTTTATTTTGTGTTTTCATTCTTTTTGTGCTTTTTTCGTTTTGCAATTCATAGAATCATGTTGGTTCAAGTCCAAAAGCAATTTTTCCTTGAGTCACCTAAAACAAAAATCTATAATGGAAAAAACTAGACTCATCCATCAATCACTCTAGAAGTACAAGATGAATTTTCAAAACTTGTGATACCAAGTGTGAGGTAAGAATTCGAGAGTAGGAGTGGTGAGGATATTTGACCTAACTTGTTTGTTTGTTTTGTAGATTGTTTCTTTGTTTTAGGTACACTGACAATGAAAACCGAGGGAACAACCTCCCAAACCATGGAGAACGATATTCTTAGAACTATCATGGTTAGAATTGAAGCCCTCAATCAAAAGGTGGACAATGTGCAATCGGATATGTCTTCTTTGAGTAAAAGGTGGAGAAAGGTGATAGTCAAAGGAACTCCCGACCCTCTACTCCTCACCACTACTATGTATGTTCTATTGGAAAATCCTAAAAGAACTCTACTACCATCATATACAAGACCCTCCAACAAATGCTTTATAACTAAAACCTCCACAAAATCACACCCATACACCTACTCACTCCAAAACCCGAAACCCCACAAGACCCCAGACCTTCAATTTAACCAAGTCCAACAAGAAGGACTTGGTAACCAAATACCAAGCCCAAATATGAATGACCACTATAAGAACCACTTAATCAAAGACACTATCCACCACAAAATCTTATACCTCCTATCCAAGATCCACTTAATAAAAGGCCTTACCATCCACTAAACCCTCTATATCAGACTTCACTTAACAAAAATTAACCCATCCATATAAAAGACTATGGTATAATGGAACAAGAGGGTTATGGAGTTTATAATGATGATTACATGATTGATAAGGAGATGAGAGGTAGATATGATCAAAGAGGGCATCATGGTAGATTTCGAATGGAAGAAGGAAGACGTGGGCAAGGGAATCCTTAAGGAAACCGTGACGCAGGCATAAATTCAATCAAGGTTGGCATTTCTATTTTCAAGGGTGAAAGTGATCCCAAGGTGTACTTAACTTGGGAGTCTTCTTGTCAGAAGTTGTTCCAAGTTAATGATCGGTCCGAAGAAAATAAAAGTTTCTATGCTATTGATCATTTTAAAGGTTATCCAAATACTTGGTAGGATTACACAAAGAGATTTGGTAATTTGTTTATTGGTGGCTAATCACCTCCTTGTCAGATGTAGAAGAGACTAATGAGAGAAAGATATGTACCGGAGCATTATAGACATGAGCTATTTTCCAAACTTTACAATATAAGGCAAGGTATCAAGAGTGTCATGAAATATTAAGATGAGTTCCAACAACTGATTCTGAAACTTGATCAAAGAGTTGAACAAGTGCATTATGATATCATTTTCTTCAAAGTTGGGTTGAACAAGGACATATCTTCCCATTTGACTCTGCTCAAGTTTGAAACCATTGATGGTATATTCCAAGCATCTATGAAAATTAAAAATGAGAATACAAAAAAGTCAGCCTACAAGCTCAAAAATCAACAAGGACCCGCGGGTTTTTCAAGAAACAAGGATGTAATTAAATCATCTTCAAGTTAGAACATGAGTAAAATTCCTTCATCTCATGCTCCACAACATGTGAACAAGGCTGCTCAACTACAACCTCCAAAATTTTAAGGTAAGCATAATCCCCTTCTTTCTTCTAAATTTTTCCAACGCTTTAAGTGTCAAGGTTTGAGGCATAGAGAAAATAAGTGCCCAAATCGGTGGAATGTGATTCTGAAAGTGGGGAAGTTGTACTATCTAGGGGAAGATATGATCATGGAATCTGATATTGATAAGGTTGTGCCTCAAGATAGAGATAAACTTATTATGAGGTGAATGAATAATGTGAGGAAAAAGACACTTGGCCACAAGATGGTCAGTGTCAAATTCCTAACTATGTGGAGAAAACGGTTATGGTGAGTAAACCAATTGATTATCTGAGCCAAAGAGAGAACCTAGTTCATACCAAGTACCTCATCAAAGGTAGAGTGTGTACTATGGTGATTGATAGTGGAAGTTGCATAAATGTATCAAGGGCTACTATGGTTGACTTCTTAAAACTTCCTACTACTTCACATGGAAAGCCCTAAAATCTACAATGGTTGAATGAACATTGGCAATTTATGGTGACTAGGTAATGCTTGATTAAGTTCCAAGTAGGAAACTACCATGATGAAGTGTTATATGATGATATTTTGATGCAAGCATGTCATTTGAAGTTGGGTAGACCATGGAAATTTGATAAGTCTACCAAATATGATAGAAGGACAAAAACGTTTTCACTTAAGCATGGTGGCTGAAGGTTCACATTTCACCCACGTTCACTATCTCAAGTGAGTGACTTGCATTAACAATTGGGAAAATGCATCAACAATTGGGAAAATTAAAAGAAAAGGGGAAAATGTGAGGGAATCCGAGAGTGTTACATATAAAGAATCCGCGGGTTCCTCCATTTCAAAGAGTAAAGGGTCGATGGTAATGTTGTCTAAAAGGAAAGACTCTTTCAAGAAACATGACCAAGACACTCCTATTCTTCTCTAGACCATGTTCTTATCATTAACACTTATATTTTTTCTTCTTCTATTACCCCTTCTATTTATCTTGTTTTGCAAGACTATAATGATGTGCTTCTAAAGGAGTTATCGGAAGGATTACCCCTAATTTGGGGCATTAAAAATTAAATTGACCTTGTGTCGGGTTCACGATTGCCCAATAAACTAGCATATAGATGTAATCAACATACTCCAAAGATATTCAAAGGAAAGTGAAGGAACTTCTTAGCAAAGGATACATCAAAGACAACATGAGTCTGTGTGTGATACCAGTCTCGTTGGTACCAAAAATGATGGAAAATGGTGAATGTGTGTCGACTCTTGGGCCATCAATAATATCATGGAAAAGTATCACAATCCTATTCCACAATTATATGATATACTTGATGAGTTGAATAGCTCTTGTGTGTTCTAAAGAATTGATCTTAGGAGTGGATATCACCAAATTAGAATGCAAATAGGTGATGCATGGAATACCTTCTTCAAAACCAAGTTTGGACTCTATGAATGGATTGTTATGCCATTCAGCCTCACTAATGCTCCTATTACTTTCATGCAGTTGATGAATCATTTAATGAAACTATTTATTTGAAAGTTGTTGTTGTATACTTCGATGATGTCTTGCTTTATAGCAAGTCCCTTGAAGAACATATGTTGCATTTGCAAAGTGTACTTGATGTCCTTAGAAAGGATAAGTTATATGCTAATCTTGATAAATGTTCTTTTTGTGTTGAAAAAGTTGTGTTCTTGGGATTTGTTGTGAGTTAAAGGGGAGTTGAGGTGGCAGAATCCATGATAGACACTATCAAAAGTTTGCCGACCCCTAAAACTATTAGAGAAATATGAAGCTTTCATGAGTTGGCAAGCTGTTATATATGGTTTGTCAAAAAGTTTAGCACCATTGCAGCCATCTTAATCGAGATCAATAGAAAGGACCAATATTTTAAGTGGGGTGATAAGTAGGCTAAGGCCTTTGAAACCTTGAAAGCTATGCTCATTTCGGCTCCTTTGTTGCAACTACCCAACTTTTATAAGATGTTTAAAGTGGAATATGATGCAAGTAAAGTAGGAATAGGCGTCGTCTTAATGAAAGACAGAAAATCTATTACCTATTTTAGTGAAAATATCAAGGGTGCGACTCTTATATGTTCAACTTATGATTTGGAGTTATATGCCTTGATTTGAGTTTTGGGTAATTATCAACATTAGTTGTGGCCTATAGAGTTTGTGATACGCACGGAACATGAATCCTTGAAACAACTTAGGGCCCAAGACATGTTGAACAAGCGGCATACTAGGTGGATTGAGTTCCTATAAACCTTCTATTATGTTATTCAATACAAAAGGAAAAAGAAAAATATGGGTTCCAATCCAAGATGATGGTTTTGGTGAGCCAAAGATTGTTATATTCCAAGGAACATATCTTGCTCCTCTTTTAATGGAATGTGAAGAGTGGGGTAGAGAAAAATGGCTCAAGGAAAGAGTATCCACTTCCTACTATCAGTTTGATGGTTACTTGTTTAATGAAATGAGATTGTGTGTGCCTTATAGTTTTTAGAGAGAGTATTTTGTGAGAGAGGCACATGATGGTGGCCTAATGGTACATTATGGGATTGAGAAGACCCTGGAAATATTAGAGGAACAATTCTTTTAGCCAAAAATTCCCAAAGATGTTGCTAAGATTTGTGGCCAATGTATCAGTTGTATGAGTTGTATGAGTGAAAAATCCCGCCTCATTCCTCAAAGGTTGTGTACCCCGCTTCCCACTTCTCATCATCCTTGTCTTGACATATCTATAGACTTTGTTTTGGGGCTGACAAGGACAAGGAAAGGAAGGGTTAGCATTTTTGTGGTGGTTGACCGTTTCACTAAAATGGCACACTTCATTCCATGTTTTATGAGTGAGGATATATCTAGTGTAGCTTTGTTGTTTGTTAAACATGTTGTTATGCTACATGGGATCCCTCACATGATTGTTAGTGATAAGGACTCCAAGTTCATTAGTCACTTTTGGAAATCGATGTGGGTAGGCTTGGTATGAAGTTGCTATTCTCAACCTCTTGCACCCACAAACCGATGGTCAAATAGAAATATTAAATAGTACCATAAGTTCTATACTAAGTTACATGGTTAAAGGTAAAATGAATTTTTGGGAGGGTAACCTACCCTTAGGAGAGTTTGCTTATAATCGTGTAATTCATTCAACTAAGAGTATGACTCCCTTTGAATTTTGTTCTGGCATGAACCCCCTTGCCTCTTTAGATCTTACACCTTTGTCTAGTGATCTTATGTTGAGTTTAGATGGAGACAAAAGTTCCAAAGCTATTAAAAGATATCATGAAAAGGAGAGAAGAAGACTTGGGAAGAAGAATCAAGAAGTAGCAAAAGGGCAAACACAAAGAGAAGAAGACTTGTGCTAGAACCGGGTGATTGGGTGTGGGTTCACCTAAGGAAGGAGAGGTAAACCTAAGGAAAAACTAATGTTAAGAGGTGATGGTCCATTTCAAGTACTTTAAATGAATAATGACAATGCATACAAGATTGACCTCCCAACGGATTACCAAGTTCATAACACTTTCAATGTGTGTGACCTTTCACCCGTAGCCACTATGGAAGTTGAAGAGCCCATGAATATTAGGCTAAATTAATTTCAAGAGGGATAGGATGATATGGGAGTAAGGTGCTCAAGATTATTAACAAGGAGTCAGCCAAAGAGTTGCATGGTCTGCAAGCAATTTTTATGAATATGAAAGCTTGTGATTGTGTCATGAGTTCACCTATTGGAGTGCATATGCTAAAGTGTGAAGAGGATCCTTGAAATACACTCCAAGACTACCTCAATTAGGTTCATTAACGGCTTTATTATCTTTTGATGGCTCTCTTTTACACTCCAAAGGAGCACCCTTCATTAAGGGTATTTAAGTCATTGATTGTAATAACTATAAAAAGACAATTAGGCTTCTATTTTTTATTAGCTTTGATGAATAATTAACTGAAATCATATTGTTGACTTTTTTTCTTTTCACTAGGTGTGGAAAACCATAACTATGGTTGATTTGGTTATGAAATCACTTTTGTTGACAATTTTCCTTGGAAGGTTGGTGCTTGAGGAGTTGAATCCCTTTTTTGTCAACCTAAGAGTGTTGTGTTACCTTTATTGGTTGTAATCGGTCTTGGTGTTTGATATACACCTTGGTTATTATAATTTGTAAAGGTTTATGTCTCACTACTATCTTTTTTTCTTTTTCTTCAATCTATCTTGTGTTTGTGTTGTGAATCTTTTTGTGGTGTTTGAATTCTAGTGTCATCTCTAATTCATCTTATCTTCTTTAGGTTAGTTTTGGTTTTAATAGAGCATTCTCATACCATTTGGTATCAAAAGCCATGTTTAGAGTAATAGTTTAATCTCATTTTGTAGTAATAAATCCGATAGTTAAAATCTAGATCTATAAAGTTTTAGTTTGTTTTGATAGCTTCTAGTGCTATATCCTTGCTCAATAGAACTAAAGAGTCTAGATCTAAGATTTGAGAAATATTTGGCTATTTTTTAGTGTTCCACCATTGATGAAATCGAGTTTGAAGCTTTTTGTGGGTGGATCTCGTGTGGCTTGGGCTGTTTGTGACATTTTATTGTTGATTTGTTATTTGTTATGATTGGATTTGTAGAGGGAACCTATATCTAAAAGAAAATTTGAAGTTGGGGTTCATTTGCCTTGTGGTCAAACTTGGTCAACTCTGGAATATTCAAATTGTTCTTCCATCATCTTCATATCATGTTGAAAAAGAATATTCAAAGTGCTTGTTTGATCCACAAAAAGGAAAAAGAAAAGGTGGAGGTTGTTTGTACAAAGAATATTCCCTGGCATATTGTATGTCTTCCAAAAGAAGAGGGGACAAAGGAAATATCAAAGTACAATTGAAAGTACAAGAGGGGAGGGGGACCAATTCAGTTTAAACTCATTTTGAAGATTGAAAAGGCTCAAAACCTTGAATTTTCCCCCCAATTTTCATTCCTACTCCTTCTTTAGTTGAACTTGGCCGAGACACAAAAGAGAAATTCAAAAAAATTATGCAAGATTAACGTCCAATCATGATGTGCCACATCATCAATTTTGTGAACAACTGAATTGAGTTCAAATTTAGATTTCCTAGTTTCTATTTGTTATTTCTAGTTTCTTTTTTGTTGATTCTATCACTAATTGGCAAACTAGTAACTACCTACTAGGTTGTAATTAGTTTTAGTGTCCTTTCTTTTGTGTTATTGTTCTTTTTGTGATTTTTTCGTTTTGTAACTCGTAGTATCTTGTTTGTTCAAGTTCGAAATTCATTTTTCTTTGAGTGACCTAAACAAAAATCTATTCCAGACAAAAGTAGACTGCTCCCTCAATCACTCACGTAGTATAAGCTGAATTTTCAGCACTTGTGGAACCAAGTGTAAGGTAAGAATACGAGAGTGAGAGTGGTGAGGATATTTCAAATAACTTGTTTTTTCATTTTGTAGGTCGTTTATTTGTTTGAGGTACATTGACAATAGAAACCGAGGTCACAACCTCCTAAATCGTGGATAACAATATGCTTGGAACTATCATGGTCGTAATTGAAGCCCTCAATTGAAAGGTGGAAAAAGTGCAATTGGATGTGTCTTCTTTGAGTGAAAGGGTGGAGCAAGTTTAGATTCAAAGGAACTCCCGACCCTCTACTCCTCAACACTACCATGTGTCTTAGATTGGACAAGTCCAAAACACCTCTACCACCATCACACCCGATACCCTCCACCAAATTCTCTATCTACTAAAACCTCCAACATAATCACACCCAAACACGAAACCCCACAAAACCCCTAGACCCTCAATTCACCCAATTCCATCAAGGAGGACTTGGTAACCAAATACCAAGCCGAAATCTGATGGCCCACTACAAGAAAAACTTAATCAAAGACCCTAACCTCCCTATACCTCTTATCCAAGCTCTACTTAACCAATGACCTTACCATCCACTAGACCCTCCATATCAAGCTCCACTTAACTAAAATCAACCCATCTATGTATAAGACTATGGTAGAAGGGAACAAGAGGGATATGGGGTTTATAATGATGATTACATGATTTATAATGAGATAAGAGGGATATGGGGTTTATAATGATGATTACATGATTTATAATGAGATAAGAGGTATATATTATCAAAGATGGCATCATGATAGATTCTGAAGGGAATAACAAAGACATGGGAATCCTCAAGGAAACCATGAGGTGGGCACAAATTCAATCAAGGTTGGAATTCCAATTTTCAAGGGTGAAAGTGATCCCGAGGTGTACTTAGATTGGGAGTATTTTTGTGATAAGTTGTACCAAGTTAATGATCTTTTCGAAAAGAAAAAAATTTGCTATGTTATTTCTCATTTTGTAGGTTATGCAAACACTTAGTGGGATTACACACAGAGGTTTGGTAATATGTTGATTGGTTGCCAACCACCTCCTTATGAGATGTTGAAGATACTAATAAGAGAATGATATGTACCGGAGCATTATAGACATGAACTGCTTGCCAAGTTTTACAACTTAAGGAAGGTATCAAGAGTGTCATGGCATATTATGATGATTCCAACAACTCATTTTGAAGCTTTATCATAGGGATGAACAAGTGAATAATGAATCATTCACTTCAAAGTTGGGTTGATAAAGGACATATGTTTCTATTTTACTCTTCATAAGTTTGAAACCATTGATGGTATCTTCCAAGAAACTATGGAAATTGAAAATAAGAATAAAGAGAAGTCGGCCTACAATCTCAAAAACCAACAAGGACCCGCGGGTTGGTCAAGAAAAAAGAAAGTAATTCAATTATGTTTAGGTTGGAGTAAGAGCAAAATTCCTTCATATCATGCTCCACAAACCATGACCAAGACTACTCAACTCTAACCTCTAAAATTTGAAGGTAAGCTAAATCCTCTTCCCACTTCTAAAGTTTTCCAATGCTTCAAGTGCAAAGGTTGGAGGCATATTTCAAATGAGTGCCCAAATTGAAGGAATGTGATTCTAAAAGAGGGGAAGTTGTACAATCTAGGGGAAGAATTGATAATGGAATCCAATATTGATGAGGTTGAGCCTCAAGATAGAGAGAAACTTGTTGATGAGATTAATGAAGAATGTGAGAAAGAAGACACTTGGCCACAAGATGGTAAGTGTCAAATGACTAACTATATGGTGAAAATTGTTATGGTGAGCAAAGCAATTGATGATCCGAGTGAAAGAGAGAACCTATTTCATACCAAGTGCCTCATCAAATGTGGAGTGTGTACTATTGTAATTGATAGTGGAAATTGCGCCAATGTATCAAGTGCTACTATGGTTGACTTATTAAAACTCCCTACTACTTCACATACAAACCTCTACAAGCCACAATGGTTTAATGAATATCATGAATTGAAGGTGACTAGGCAATGCTTGATTTTGTTCCAGATGGGAAATTATCAAGATAAAGTGTTATGTCATGTTATTCTGATGCAAGCGTGTCATTTTTTATTGGTAGAACTTGGCAATTTTATAAGCCTACTAAATATGATGGGAGGATCAAAAAGTACTCACGTGTGAATTATGGATGAAGGTTCACACATCACCTACTTCCACCATCTCATGTTGTAACGACCCGAGATCTCATCCCAAGATGTCACACGGTGCTTATGACCCCGAAGGACCACAAGCTAACCCTTTACTGATATCTATACCAGAACACTACATAATATTTGAAATAAATGCGAAAACTAGCTATAAGGTTCAACATATCTATAAATACTCAAAACATAAAAACTGAATACTAATACATCTGTCTGAAAAGCCTCTAAACTCTCTGAACGATGGAGTTGATGGGACAGGTCCCTAACTAACTCCGTCTACTAAAAATAAAAAAATCTGATGTAATAATAGTAAATTGAAACTCATCCTCGAAAGAACAGGACTCACTGCTACTACTACTACTGCTAACTGGGACTGAACTGCAGAGGAAACTTTGGGTCCTGAGCCTCTGAACCTATGGTACCAAATAAAACACCATAGCGCAAATGTGTCAGTACAGGGATGTACTGAGTATGTAGATGAGGTAAGGCTAAATTTAAGGGCTCATGCATGCATAATATCTAAAGTGAGTAATCATGAAAAGGTCGCACGAGAACTCATGCATGAATGCACAGACCATAATCACAATCATCACAACTCTAGATACTGAAACTCGGATACCACTTTACTGCAGACTAAACTCACTACTGTCATTGAGATACTGAATCACTAACTTATCTAATACTGATAACTGAGGATCTGGATGCACTTATATCAAGGACTAAAGTCTGAGCTTTACTACTTTCGACTGACAGGATTTGATATCAACCTCTGTAACGGATGATTTCAGAAACCATTATCCATGATGAGAAATATGAATATATCTGAATCTGACAAGAAGGATACTCAATAGAATTTAATACTGTGAATCAAGCCTGTCTGCGGCATATCTCTGAATATGATATCAAATAACTATATATAATACCAATACTATCTGACGGTATGGTCCATGAATTAATGGAACTATCTGAGTTCCTCATAATGATAGATGACAATATCTGACAGTCCTGATTTCCAAAGATTGATACTGCAACTAAAACTGAAACTATCAAAAGTAGTTACTTAACCGACATGCCCCAACCTACCACAGGTGTGGTCCATCCTGTAACCCCAGCTGGAAGGGTGTCAATACCGTGTGACGGGTAAAGACCTCTCTCGGGTCAATCCTCTCTAACAGATGACCCTTACCAGGAAGTCGACCTAAGGCAATATAATAGTAAAATACTCTCTCTCTCTCTCTCTCTGGAGGTGATAGCCTTTTCCTGATGGTGACTCATGTATCTTCCACTAGCTACGTAGTTTTGGAGGTTAGGGATTGCTACTAACGACTTTGGCCTCTCTCTTTGTCGAGAGGAGCCGCCATCCCTTCCCTCACTCGGTGTTAGTTTCTACTCCCAACTGGAAGACTCTGACTGAATTCTTAACTGAACACAACTGAACTGAATCTTATAATAATCATGTTTATCAAAAGATCTGACCGAGCTACGCTGAGATCAGTTAGTTCTGTATCTGACGAAAATGGTATTGAATCATGGTATCTGACTGACGATACTGAGCTTGAATAGATTATTCAAATCGCTTCTGAGATTAGAATTAAACACTTGAATACTATTGGATCTGAGCTGATTATAGGAATAAGGGTAGATTACTAGAAATACAGAGATTACAGAAATAACTAAGAGTTCTTATGCTCTATAACTGTCTGAGGATATAGCGTTATATAATTCAATGAGTTCTGAGAGTCATGGCTCGACTGTAATTATCGTGAAACTAACATGAGCTCTAGACAGTAGCTAAGTTGTCGGGTATAAATAACCCAGGACTCGATAACATAAAATAAATCATAATCATTCCTCCATCATCACAACCATTCATTCATCATCATTATCACAATCATTCATTCATCATCACAGTCATTCATTTATCAAGGGGTCACTTTAAACATTTCGGAATCATAATCAGGTAATAGCGTAGGGTAAATATGTTACTATATCCTATTCTATTCAACAAAGTCTTACCCTGGTACTTCCTACTTATATCAATCTTGACATGTATTCGGATATCATATGATTTGGGGAAAACTTAATACTATCAGGTCATAACTTACTTCCTAACCACTTGGAATGTATTAAAATCTTAGCATATATCAAAGAGCACATAATTGGGGAATTTACCACTATCTTGTCTCAAATTACTCACTAAGGTCTTTCAACAACACTAAGAAAGTACGGGTTTACATCTACTTGGAGATTTCACACTATCATAGCACCATTCATTCACTAAGGCATTTTATCAAACACTAGGCATGCATGGACTAACTCACAACTTGGGGTTTCATCTTCAACATACAACACTAGTCCTTATACTTCACCTAAGCTTTTATGAAACCTATGGGGGGACATGCTATAAAGCCCCAATTTTTCTGAACCAGAACGCTACAAGGTGCTTATGACCTCAAAGGACCATAAGCTAACACATGAATGATATTTGTACCTGTACACTACAATATATATCATAATAATGCGGAAAACATGAACATGTAGGCCATAAGGTTCAACTGAATAAAGAATCTGGTAAAATAACATCCATATGAGTGAAAGATACCCAAAACAACTGAAAACTGAATCAAATCTTAACTAAATCTGAACTGTATCTGAAAGCCTTGAAGTACTGACTGAATAAGGAGTTGAATGAACATGTCTCTAACTAACTCCGTAAACTGAAAAACTAACTGGAATAATAAATAAATCGAATCATATTGTCCTCGAATAAAGAGGACTCACTGTAGCTTTGTATACAGGAATGCGAATGCTACTGCTAGTCTGGAACTCGTGTCTCTGAACCTATGCTGTAACATGAAAAGAAAGAACCATAGCGCAAATGCATCAGTACAATCGGAGTACTGAGTATACGAGTGAGGTAGTCTAAATGAAAAGGGCTTACATACATAAGCAATGCTAACTGACCGACTAATATGAATATGAGAATGCAAACATACATATAAATTAGCTGGAAATATAAATACGTAATAGTGGATCTGTACGCTAATACATGATTTAATGATTTTTGACATGACTTAAACTATGGTTCTGTCAACATAGGTGACTATATCTGACAGTCCTGGGTCTGATGGAACTATCTGTGTTTCATATTATAGTTGAATTTGACTATATCTGGCAGTCCTGGTAAACTGATATCTGAAGAACTATCTGAGTTCTTTTATTGAGACTGAGCCTGAAACTGTGGGAGGTAGTTGTTAAACCGACATTCCCTAATAATGCATATAGCTAAATTGGGGTCCAATCTCTACCCCGACTAGAGGAGTTTCAATACCGCGCCACTGGTAAGGACAATTGTGAGTGACCCTCATCAGGCAGGTACTCAAATGAGAATAGTGGGAACCCTAAACTGACAGGTTAAGACACCTCATCAACCCTAGTCTTATAGGTTAAGATGACTCAACCTACGCTGGCTACGTAGTTCTGGAACACAAGGATGACTGCTAAGAATCACACCCTAAACTGGCAGGTGAGTTCCCGTCCTTGGGTTCACTCGGTGCTAACTTCTACTCCCATATGAAGAGACTGAACATGATTTAACTGACTGTACGTGGACTGAATAATTGACATCCGCTGACTGACGGAATAGTACTACTCTCTGAGAATTTACTGAGATCATGAGATTTCTGAGGTTTCCTGAGTCACATGACTGACTGAGTTCTACAGATTATGGCTTGACTGTGATGATCGTGACGACATGACTTGTCTATGGGCACACAGCTATGTTTTTTGGGTACGAATACCCTCATGACTCAATGAAAGGAAACTGACACATATGACATGACTTGATCATAAGATTAGAGTCCACAATTCATAATATCGTACATAAGGAATTTCATACTAAGCATGGTTATCAACAATGTATTGCATGGAAAGAATTTCATGTCACATGGAAGTACTTGCACAACTTAAAATCATGTTCAATGCATAATCATACTAGCAACACATATCAATAGCATGGAAGTTCATGTGGAATCATCTTAAGAGTTGACATAGCTTGTCATTTAAATACTATGGGGTCATGGGAACATGATTTTTAGCATTCTAGGCATTTTAAAAAACACCTTGCATTCACACTTTGGGGCATAGGTTTTCTCAATAATTTTAATCATCTTGAACCACCCAAATTCATGGGTTTTAACTACAAGCATGAATACATCATGGAAGTCAATTTAAATTAATATTTTGAAGCTTAAAAAATGATCATTAACATGAAAAACATCACATAACAACAAGGAAATCAAAGTTTCTCATTTAAAAGCATGGTTCTTGAACTCTATGAACGAAAGTGGTCCATAGATGAAGACTACGCATACCTGACTCAAGGTTCTTGATGTTTTTGAACTTGAAGGATTTGAAATCCTTTGATTCTTGAAAAAGATTGGGTTTTGTTCTTGGAGATTAAATTTAGAGAGAAACCCTAGTTTTTTTGTTTGTGAAATAATAATGAGCATAATGGCTGAATTCGGACGTATCTTGGTATATGTAGGCAAGTGATAAGTGACCAAAATACCCCTGTTAAAATGACATAGAAATAAATTGAACACAGTGTGTGATGGTCTGACTGATGATCTGTCAGACACTTGATGATCACTTAGTTCGTCAGACGTGGACCAAAAATGGGGTTCACTAGATAAGAGTCGAAGACCTGGATGAGGGTCAGTCACAACTTTGATGGTCCATCAACTCATCCGTCAGTCCTTATCCAGTACATGACTCAACTGCCTTGGATGTGATGGTTAAATTGGTGGTCCGTCACTTATGTGGCGGTCCATCAACTTAGTCGTCATACCTGGGCGTTTCCGACAGTTCCAAGTAAAACTTCCATAACTTCCTCATCTGATGTCAGATTTGGCAAAAATTGGTACCATTGGAAAGGTAACTCAATTTTCCACGTGATAGAAAGTGAAAATCTCAAAAATACCATGTGTACAAATATAGGTTTGCATTTTAAAGTAAGTCCTAGAATCCTTGAGATGATTTCTAGCTAGGAAAAAGGAACGGGTATTACAATATCTCCCCCTTGAGAACAATCATCCTCGAATGGAACTGACTGAGAGGGGAAATAATAATTTGAACAGGAGTAGCTGGAACATGATCCTATGACTGACAAACTAAATGGATTATACTGAACATGCATATCTGATGCACGTGTAACTGATTCATGAATGCATGACTGAGGTTCTCGCAATGAGAATGCATATCTGATGCATGATTATGTACTGTACTGATACATGTATAGATGGATGAATATTCAATGGTACTTGATACCAAATTTGTGATGAAACATGAACATGAAACGAAATATCAAGTTGTATTAAATGTTGAGCGTGAAACTGAATAAGATTAAAGAGGACTGTTACCTTGAGCTTGATCTGGGTTGGTGGACAAAGGGTGAGGATACTTGGTACGCATGTCAGATTCTGCTTCCCAAGTAGCTCCCTGAACGTACTGATTTTTCCAAAGAACTTTGACTAGAGAGACTTCTTTGTTCCTTAGCATACGAATCTGATAGTCTAAAATTTTGACTGGAATATCTTCATAAGAGAGGCTGTCCTGAACATCAATTTTATGAATAGGGACTACAACTGCTAGGTCACCTCTGTACTTCTTGATCAAGGATACATGGAAGACCGGATGAACTGAGGCTAGATCTGAAGCCAATTCGAGCTCATAAGCTACCTTGCCAAAGCGACTGAGAATCCTGAAGGGACCGATATAGCGGGGACTAAGTTTCTCTTTCTTGCCGAACCTCTTCACTCCCTTCATGGGAGATATTTTGATATTGACATAGTCATTGACCTCAATCTTGAGATCCTTTCTACGAATATCTGTATAAGACTTCAATCGGCTCTGAGCAACCCGAAGTCACTCTCTGATCAACTGAACTTTCTCTAAGGCGTCGAATACCAAGTCAGGACCGATGACTGAGGCCTTACTAACTTCAAACCAACCAACTAGATATCTACACATCCTACCATAGAGATCTTCGAATAGAGCCATCTGAATACTGGAATGATAGCTATTTTTGTATGGAAACTCAATCAGAGGCAAGTGATTGTCCCAACTTCCCTTGAAATCAACTACATAGCCCTCAGCATACATTCAAGAGTATGAATGGTCCTCTCTTCTTGACCATCTATCTAAGGATGAAAAGGCGGTACTGAGATGAACTTGGTTACCAAGACATTTTTGGAATGCTTTCCAAAAGTGAGAGGTAAACTATGTACCTCTGTCTGATATGATAGATAATGGAATACCGTATAATCTGACCAACTCCTTGATATAGAGTTTGGCATAATCCTCGGCTGAATAAGAGGTACGAACTGGAAGGAAATGAGCTTACTTGGTCATTTTGTCTACAATGACCCAAACCGAATCATGTTGATAACGAGTTCGAGGCAAACCCATCACGAAATCCATGTTTACTTCTTCCCACTTCCAAGTAGGAATAGTGAACTCCTTCATGGACCCACTAAGTTTCTGATGCTCTATCTTAACCTGCTAATAGGTAGAGTACTTAGCCACAAACTATGCAACATCTTTTTTCATCCCACTCCACCAATAGATCTCCCGCAAGTTGTCTTACATCTTAGTGTCCCCTGGATGAATAGAGTATCATTCACCATGCGCCTCTGCAAGAATTTGCTGCCTCAAGTCATCTACACCTGGAACACACAGATGACCCTGACAATGAAGAACACCATCTACCCCTTGGGAGAATGCCTCTACTTTCTGATTCTGAACTGACTCTTTTAGATTGACAAGGCAGGGATCCCTGTCTTTCTTTTCTTTCACCTCAGAAACTAGAGATGACTCTGAACTAATCTGAACACATACACCACCCTTTGAAGAGTCGACTAAGCGAATGCCTAGTCTGGCAAGCTGATGAATTTCCTGGGCTATCTTCTTCTTACCATCCTCTATGTGAGAAACACTACCCATGGAGAGTCTACTGAGAGTGTCGGCCATAATATTGGCCTTTCCCGAATGATAAAGAAAACTCATGTCGTAATCTTTCAAAAACTCTAACCACCTTCTCTGATGAAGATTGAGATCTTTCTGAGAAAAGACATACTGGTGACTCTTATGATATGTGAAGACATATACATGAACTCCGTATAGATAATGTCTCCAAATCTTTAAGGAAAATACTACGGCTGCTAACTCAAGATCATGAGTAGGATAATTCTTCTCATGGGGCTTTAGCTATCTGGAGACGTAGGCTATGACCTTACCATGCTGCATAAGGACACAACCTAAACCCACTCTAGATATATCACAATATACTACAAAACCATCTGAACCATCTGGAAGAGTTAGAACTGGGACTGAGGTGAGTCGAGTCTTCAACTCTTGAAAACTCTTCTTGCAAGAATCTAACCACTGAAACTTAACTTTCTTCTAAGTCAATCTAGACATAGGAGATACAATAGAAGAAAACCCCTCAACAAAGAATCTATAATAGCCAGCCAAACCTTAAAAACTCCTAATATCTGATGGAGAGATAGGACGAGACCAGTTTCTTACCGCTTCAGTCTTTTGAGGATCTACTCTAATTCCATTACCAGAAATAATATGGCCAAGGAATTCTACTGATCTTAGACAAAATTAGCACTTACTGGACTTGGCGAACAACTGATGATCTCTAAGAGTCTGAAGAAAAATTCTGAGATGGTCTAAATGATCACGCTCTGTGCAAGAATAAACCAGAATATCATCTATGAAGAATATGACGAACATGTCCAAGTACTACTTGAACACCCGGTTCATCAAGTCCATGAAAGATTTAGGGACATTGGTAAGACCAAAGGACATAACTAGAAATTTGAAGTGACCATACCGAGTATGGAAAGTTGTCTTTAGGATGTCACATTATCTAAATTTGAGCTGATGATAGCCTGATCTGAGGTCTATATTGGAGAAATAACTGGCACCCTGAAGTTGGTCAAACAAGTCATCTATTCTAGAAAGCGGATACCTGTTCTTGATCGTGACTTTGTTGAGCTAACGATAATCAATACACATCCTGAGAGAACCGTCTTTCTTGCGCACGAATAAGACTGGTGCACCCCATGGGTATACACTAGGCCTGATGAATCCCTTATCTAAGAGATCCTTCAACTAATCTTTCAGTTCTTTGAGTTCTGCTGGTGCCATTCTATATGGCGGAATAGAAATAGGCTGAGTATCTGGGAGAAGATCTATGCCAAAGTCTATTTCCCTTTCAGGAGGAATACCTGGAAGATCTTCGGGAAAGACGTCTAAATTTTTAGTAACAATTAGAATTGATTCAAGGCTAAGAGATTTGGAACTGGAATCTTTAACATGTAGGAGATGATACACACACCCCTTAGAAATTATTCTACTTGCCCGAAGGTAGGAAACAAAATGACCCCTGAAAGATAAAGTACTACCCTTCCACTCTAGGACGGGCTCATTCAGGAACTGAAATTAAACTATTCGGGTTCTGCAGTCGATTGTGGCATAGCAGGAATGAAGCCAATCCATGTCGAGAATGACATCAAAATTAGTCATCTCTAATTTGACTAAATCTGCTGACATGGATTTCTTAAATATCACAATCAGGTAGTTCCTGTATACCCACCGAGCTATGATGGTTTTACCCACTGGGGTAGATACTGAAAAGGGATCTGCTAAAATTTTGGGACTGATTCTAAAATCGCCTGTTGTGTACGGAGTAACAAAAGAAAAGGATGTGCCTGGATCTAGAAAAGCATAAACATGAACATGGACAATCTTTAACGTACCAGTAATGACATCAGGAGAATTTTCCTGATCCTGTCAAGTCTGAAGAACATAGAGTCTATTTGGGCGTTTCCCACTAGTAGCACTAGAAGTGGAACCCTGCTGGTTTGGGCGACCAAACCGAGCTGTGGAACAATTTTGCTGACCCTGATAACCAGACTGAGGACAATCTCTGACTCTGTATCCTGGCTTGCCACAATCGAAACAAACATCACTACCGGCTCTGCAAACACCCTGGTGGTTCTTACCACAAGTTTGACATAGGGGATTAGTTCGGCCATTACTGACACTGCCCTGATATTTAGAGTTGGGTGCTCTATCTCTGAACTTAGGAGATGGAGCACAGGCTGAAGAATGAACTAGAGCTGATGACTTGGGACGAAACTGGGAATAATTTCCTCCCTCTAATTTGGGCTGAGAAAAACTGAAACTGCCTGATCTTGCTCTCTTATTCTGCCTCTCCCTAGCCCTAACCTTTTGCTCCTCTATTTGTTGAGCATGGGTCATGACCCTGGCTAAATTCATATCACTGTTCAGCATTACAGATCTATACTCATTTACCACACTATCATTCACTTCTGAAACAAACTTTCTCATCTTATCCCTGTTGTCTGCAACCACATGAACGGCATATCTGGCTAGCTGTGTAAATCTGAGGGAATACTCCCTAACCATCATATTTCCCTGCCTGAGGTTGATAAACTCAAGAACTTTGGACTCCCTCAGGTCTTAGGGAAAGAATCTGTCTAAGAAAGCCGTGACAAATTCCTCCCACTCTATAGGACCTTCATCCTCTAACCTCTCAGACTTTCACTATTTGTACAAAGTGTGAGCAATATCCTATAACTGGTATGCGGCTAACTCGGCGCTCTGAATATAAGTAACTCCCATGATGTCAATCACCTTTTGGACTTGGTCAATGAACTCCTGAGGGTCTTCATAAGACTTAGACCTGAAGAAAGATGGAGGGTTCATTAGGGTGAAGTCCCGAATTCTAGCTACTGCAGAATTGGCCACTGGATTGGCCGAAATAACTGGTGGCCATTTATTATGGGCAGCCATGAACTGAGCAAGTGTTGTGAATGTATCTCTAAACTCCGCATGAGAAACATGCTCGTCCAAAGGGTCTTCAAGCTGAGGAACTGGATGGTTTCTTCTCTTTGGAGGCATATTTTGAAATAAGAGAAAAATGAATTAGGTTGAGTGTTTAACTTGTGATTATGCTCACTAGCACGACATGAATACTGAAAGAAGGGAAACTATTCCTAAAATATCTTATAGCCTCATGTACATAAATGTGGCGCACAACATACCCATGTACAAGACTCTACTAGATGCGGCTTTTAGACTTCCTAGGACTCTATTGAACCTTAGGCTCTGATACCAACTTTGTAACGCCCCAATTTTTCTCAATCAGAATACTACATGGTGCTTATGATCCCGAAGGACCACAAGATTACCTATTACTGATATTTGTACCTGTACACTATAATATATATCATAATAATGCGGAAGACATGAACATGTAGGACATAAGGTTCAACTGAATAAATAATCTGGTAAAATAACATCCATATGGGTGAAAGATACCCAAAACAACTAAAAGCTGAATCAAATCTGAAGTAAATCTGAATTGTATCTGAAAGCCTCGAAGTACTGACTGGATAAGGAGTTGAAGGAATATGTCTCCAACTAACTCTGTAAACTGAAAACTAACTGAAATAATAAATGAATTGAATCATATCATCCTCAAATGAAGAGGACTCACTGCAGCTCTGTATACGGGAATGTGAATGCTACTGCTGGTCTGGAACTCGTGTCTCTAAACCTATGGTGTAACATAAAAAGAAAGCACCATAGATCAAATGCGTCAGTACAACTGGAGTACTGAGTATACGAGTGGGGAAGGATAAATGAAAAGGGTTTACACACATGAGCAATGCTAACTGACCAACTAATATGAACGTGAAAGTGCAAACATACATACATAATAACTGGAAACGTAAATACATAATAGTGGATTTGTATGCTAATACATGATTTACTAATTTCTGACATGACTGACTATGGTTCTGTCAACATGGGTGACTGTGTCTGACAGTTCGAGATCTGTTGGAACTATCTGAGTTCTGTACTATTACTAATTTTGACTGTACCTAGCAATCCTGGTATACTGACATCCAAATAACTATCTGAGTTCTTTTACTGAGACTGAGCCTGAAACTGAGGGAGGTAGTTATTTAACCGACATTCCACAATAATACATATAGCTAAGTTGGGGTCCAATCTCTGCCCCAACTGGAGGGGTGTTACTACCGCGCCACTGGTAAGGACAGCTGTGAGTGACCCTCATCTAGAAGGTACTCAAATGAGAATGGTGGGAACCCTAAACTGACAGGTTAACCCACCTCATCAACCCTAGTCTAACAGGTTAAGATATCTCAACCTAAGCTGGCTACGTAGTTCTTGAACACAAGGATGACTGCTAAGAATCATACCCTAAACTGGCGGGTGGGTTCCTATCCTTGGGATAACTCGGTGCTAACTTCTACTCCCATCAATAGAGATTGAATATGATTTAATTGACTATACATGGACTGAATAAATGACATCTGTTGACTGACGGAATAGTACTACTCTCGGAGAATTTACTGAGATCATGAGATTTCTGAGGTTTCCTGAGTCACATGACTGACTGAGTTCTATAGATTATGGCTTGAGTAAGATGACCGTTATGGCATGACATGGATCTAGGCACACAACTATGTTTTTCGGGTACGAATACCTCTAGGACTCGATGGAAGGAAACTGACACACATGACATGACTTGATCACTAGATTTGAGTCCACAATTCATAATATCGTACATAAGGGATTTCATATTAAGCATGGTTAAAAACAATGTATCGCTTGGAAAGGATTTCATGTCATATGGAAGTACTTGCACAACCTTAATATCATGTTCATTGCATAATCATGCTAGAAACACATATCAATGGCATGGTAGTTCATGTGGAATCATCTTAAGAGTTGACATAGCTTGTCATTTAAATACTATGGGGTCATGGGAACATGATTTTTAGCATTCTAGGCATTTTAACAAACACCTTGCATGCATACTTAGTAGCATAGGTTTTCTCAACAATTTTAATCATCTCGAATCACCCAAATTCATGGGTTTTAACTACAAGCATGCATACATCTTGGAAGTCAACTTAAATTAATATCTTGAAGCTTAAATAACGATCATTAACATGAACATCATCACATAAAAACAAGGAAATCAAAGTTTCTTATTTAAAAGCATGGTTCTTGAACTCTATGAACGAAAGGGGTCCATAGATGAAGACTACGCATACCTGACTCAAGGTTCTTGATGTTTTTGAACTTGAAGAATTTGAAATCCTTTGATTCTATAAGAAGATTGGTTCTTGTTCTTAGAGATTAAATTTAGAGAGAAAACCAAGTTTTTTTGTTTGTGAAATAATAATGAGCATAATGGCTGAATTCAGACTTATCTGGGTATATGTAGGCGAGTGATAAGTGACCAAAATACCCCTGTTAAAATGACCTGGAAATAAATAGAACGTGGCGTGTGATGGTCTAACTGACGGTCCATCAGACACTTGATGGTCTATCACTTATCCTATCAGACGTGGACTAAAAATAGGGTTCACTGGATAAGAGTTGACGGCCTGGATGACGGTCTGTCATAACTTTGATGGTCCGTCAACTCGTCTGTCAGGCCTTATCCAGTACGTGTCTCAACTTCCTTGGCTGTGATGGTCAAAGTGGCGGTCCGTCACTTATGTGGTGGTCCGTCACTTATGTGGTGGTCCGTCACTTATGTGTTGGTACGTCAACTTGGCCGTCATACCTAGGTGTTTTTGACAGTTCCAAGTAAAACATCCATAAGTTCCTCATCTGATGTCGGATTTGGACAAAATTGGTACCGTTTGAAAGCTAACTCAATTTCCCACGTGAAAGAAAGTGACAATCTCAAAAATACCACGTGTAAAAAGATAGGTTTGCATTTTAAAGTAAGTCCTAGCATCCTTGAGATGATTTTTAGCTAGGAAAAAATGCATGGGTATTACACATGCTTCGCTTATTCAACCATTTCTACACCCAAATGTCATGAACACATCACATAGAAATCAACATAAGGAAGGTTCATCACAAACATCATATGAATTCCACATACTAGGGTCAAAGATCATGAATCTTGTAAACAAATATGAATAAAAACTCAACAACACATGGAACATCAATTTCAACTCATACAATTCATGGAATCTCACAAACATACAAATCTTTAAGTTTTGAAAAGGGTTCTTGAGCTTCTTGGAAACCCTAGTTTTTAGAGTGGAAGGACAGAAAAATGAGGCCAATACTTATGTAATGGGGGTATATATAGGGGTTGGGAAAAGACCCTTTTCTTCCTTGGAATTAAACTGAAAATTCCCCGATTTTACATGCTGGCGTGATGCGCCATAATCATGCCAGCTCACTGGAATTTGGACAATTGGGAAATTGCACGACGGTGCGATGCGGTGGAAATCACATTGCCCCATTGGTTGTGAACTGGAACTATACCGCAACATTGTGGAATCACGTAGGTTCACTGGAATTTGACAATTGCCATTTTGGCTGGCTCCGCAACGAGCTAAGGTGCCAGGTAGCACACTGTCTCACTAAAATAGCTCTAACTTTTCACCCGAGTGTCCAATTTAGGAGAATTTTGTATCGATGGAAATCTTATTCAATCCTCTACATAGGAAAAAGTAGAAATTAGGAAAATTACACATGATTCAAAGTATTCCATACTTAGGAAGATATTTCTAAAACTTTTAAACTTGGATTTCTGCTTTACTGAAAACGCTCTAAGGCTCAGACTGGAAGAGGACTTTGTTGGGCATTACAAAAGTGAGTGAATTACATCAATAATTGAGAAAATTAAAAGAAATGGGAAAAAGGGTGAGTTAATCTGAGAGTGGTACATGTGAAAAAGCTGCAGGTTCCTCCATTTCAAAGAGAAAAGGGTCAATGGTAATGTTGTCTAGAAGAAAGACTTGTTCAAGAAACATGACCAAGACACTCCTATGCTTATTCTAGACCAAGTTATTGACACTAACCCTTCTACTTCTTCTTCTATTCCCCCTTTTATTTTTCTTGTTTTGCAGGGCTATGATGATGTCATTCCAAAAGAATTACCACAAGGATTACCCCCAATTCGGGGCATTGAACAACAAATTGACCTTGTGACGGGCTCACAATTGCCCAATAAACCAGAATATTGAAGTGATCCAACAGACACCAAAGTGCTTCAAAGGTAACTAGAGGAACTTCTTAGTAAAGGATACATCAAAGAGAGAATGAGTCCATGTGCGGTACCGGTCTTGTCGGTGCTAATCTTGATATATGTTCTTTTATTGTTGATAAAGTTGTGTTCTTGGGATTTGTTGTGAGTTCAAGGGTAGTTGAGGTGGATGAATCCAAGATAGTCACTATCAAAAGTTTTCCGACCCCTAAAACTATTAGAGAAATCCAAGGATTTCATAGGTTGGCAAGCTTTTATAGATGGTTTGTCAAAGGGTTTAGAACCATTGCATCCCCATTAAATGAGATCATTAGAATAGAACAACCATTTAAGTGGGGTAATGAGCAAGCTCATGCCTTTGTAACCTTGAAAGTTATGCTTATTTCAGCTCTTTTGTTGCAATTACACAACTTTGATAGGATGTTTAAAGTCGAATGTGATCCAAGTAAAGTAGGAATAGGTGTCATCTTAATTCAAGATCAAAAACCTATTGCCTATTTTAGTGAATAGCTCAAGGGTGTGACTCCTAATTATTCCACTTATAATTTGGAGTTATACGCCATGATTCGAGCTTTTGGTAATTAGCAACATTACTTGTGGGTTAAGGAGTTTATGATCCGCACGGACCATGAATCCTTGAAACAACTTAGGTCTTAAGACAAGTTGTACAAGAGGCATTCTAACTGGATTAAGTTCCTAGAAACCATCCCTTATGTCATTCAATACAACAAGGGAAAGAAAAAGGTGGTTGCCGACGCATTATCTAGGAAACATGTGCTTATTGCTACTTTATCTTCCAAGTTAATAGGTTTTCAGAGCCTAAGATTGTTATATCCCAAGGACCTTATCTTTGGTCCTATTTTTAGGGAATTTGAAAAGTGTGGTAGGGAAAAATGGCTCAAGGAAAGAGAATCCACTTCCTGCTCTTGGTTTGATGGTTACTTGTTTAAAGGAAGGAGATTGTGTGTGCCTTCTAGTTCTTGGAGAGATTTGTTTGTTTGAGAGCAACAATATGGTGGTCTAATGGGACATTTTGTAGTTGGGAAGACACTCAAAATATTGGAGGAACAATTTTATTGGCCAAAAATACACAAAAGATGTTACTAAGATTTGTGGCCAATCTATGAGTTGTAGAAGTTCCAAATACCTCCTTCTTCCTCAAGGGTTTTATACCCCACTTCCTGATCCTCTTTTCCTTGGCTTGACATATCTATAGACTTTGTTTTGGGGCTGCCAAGGACAAGGAAAAGAAGGGACAGTAATTTTGTGGTGGTTGACCATTTCTCTAAAATGGCACACTTCATACTATATTCTAAGAGTGAGGATACATCTAGTGTAGTTGTGTTGTTTGTTGAACATGTTGGTAAGCTACATATGATCCCTCTCACCATTATTATTGTTAGGGACTCCAAAATTATTAGTCACTTTTAGAAGTCGGTGAGGGGAAGGCTTGGTAAAAAGTTCATATTCTAAACATCTTTCCACCCACAATACCAATGGACAAATAAAAAAAGTAAATAGCACTTTGGGTTCTATGCTACGTTCCATGGTTAAAGGTAAAATAACTTCTTGAAAGGATCACCTACAGTTAGTAGAGTTTGCTTATTATCGGGTAATTTACTCAACAACGGGCATGACTCCCTTTGAGTAAGTCTCTGGCATGAACCCCCTTACCCCTTTAGATCTCACTCCTTTGTCTAGTGATCTTTTGTTGAGTTTATATGGAAGAAAAATGGCCAAAGCTATGAAAAGTTTGCATGAATAGGTGAGAAGCCGATATGAGAAGAAGAATGAAGAAATTGCAAAAGGGCAAACAAAGGGTGGAGAAGACTTATGCTTACCGAGTGATTGGCTATGGGTTCACCTAAGGATGGATCTATTTCAAACTTAAAGGAAGGAAAAACTAATTCTGAGGGTTGAAAGTCCATTACAAGTAATTTAAAGAATCAATGACAATGCATAAAAGATTGACCTCTCATCGGATTACTAAGTTCACAACACTTTCAATGTGTGTGACCCTTCACCTGTAGCCACTATAAAAGTTGAAGAGACTGTGAATTTGAGGAAAAATTCCTTTTAATATAGAGAGGATGATATGGGGGTAAGGATATCAAGGACATTCACAAGGATTCAAGACAAAGAGTTGCATGGTTTACAAGCAACGTTCATGAAGATAGAAGCCTGTGATTGTGTCATGAGCTCACCTACTGAAGTGTATATGCTAAAGTGTGGAGAGGAGACTTGAAATACACTCCAAGGCCGCCTCTACTTAGGTTCATTAAGGGCATTATTGTCTTTTGATGGATTTCTTTTACACTCCGAAGGAGCACCCTTTATTAAGGGTATTTTAGTCTTTCAATGTAATAACAATAAATAGACAATTAGGCTTTTATTTTGTATTAGATTTGATGAATTATTGAGTGAACTCATATTTTAAACTTTCTTTCTTCTTACTAGGAGTAGAAAACCATAACTTGGGTTGATTTGAGTATGGAATCACTCTTGTTGATAATTTGTCTTGGAAATGTTGGTGCTTAAGGAGTTGAATCCCTTTTGTGTCAACCTAGAGTGTGGTGTCAACTTTATTGGTTGTAATGGGTCTTGTTTTTTTATATACACCTTGGTTCTTATTATTGGCAAAGGTTTGTCTCTCACTACTATCTTTTTTCTTTTTATTCAATCTATTTTGTTTTTGTGTTGTGAATTCGTGTGTGGTGTTTGAATTCTAGTGTTATCTCTACTTTATCTTATTTTCTTTAGGTTAGTTTTTGTTTTTATAGTGATTTCTCTTATCAAATTGACTCTGGGATCAATATTTGGACTAAAGTGGTGAACTTCCATCTTTTTGAAAGGCTACATTTCATGTTATGGATATTTCTAGACACTTTGGTTTATTTTTGGATATTGGTTTTTTCAATGGTTAGGGGCATGTCCTAACTGAATTTTATTACTCTTTTGGTTAGAGTCTATATGGTACTTTTATGGGTTAGAATGGGCAGGATCGTTATAGGTCTTGGCATTGAAATAGGAATAAGCCGGTTGGCTAACATCATTGGATGATATTGCTAGTTGTTCCATCATATTTCATTTTTGGATTAATTATATTATGTTTTGGAACATCCTTTGTTATGGCCTGGCTTAAAGCACTTATTTTTGTATGGTTTGGTGTGGTTGGATTATTGGTATGGGATGGTTGGACTCGTATGGGTAGGTCAAAGTTATGATCTTATCCCAGAGTCTTCATATGAGCTTTTGTACTATCTTGTTATATGCTCAAAATTGACCCAACTTAGGGCAGGAGGCTGGAGGTTGGTTTGTGTAATGGGGGTTGTCTCTGGTCTTGATTGGACTTGGGATGCCCATTATGACAAGGCCCCCAGTTGGGTCACGTTAAGTTGGTATCAGAGCCTAGGTTCATGGTAAATTGGGAGTCCACAAATTCATGTTAAGAAGAGTCTCTTTTAGGGGTGTTAGCACACCATACTCACAAGGAAGAGGCTACAAGACATTTAGAAATGTTCTACTTTCTTGGTATTCTATTTTTAAGCTTAGAGTCTCAGTCTTGGAATCTTCTTTAATCCTTGTCTGTTTGTCTTTTAGATAATGCCTCATAGATTCGGAATAAAAGAAAAATCTTCTATCCTATCTGGGGGTAATGCTAAAGGGGTGTATCCTACTTCTAGGGTTCATCTTCGATCTCACGATCCTATCCTTGAAAGTTTCTTAGTTCTGCCAGTTGTTACTAGTCATCATCAAGGCGAGATGACTAATGCAGAACTCTGTCAGTCTATTTATGTTATTTCTAAATTGGTTGCTATTCAAGATAAGTGGGATATATTTTGTGCTTTATCTGTTGAGGCCACAAGGCTTGTCCAATTTATGAAGATGGGTCCTCCCACTTTTTTTGAGTAAAAGTAAAGGAGGATCTATAGGGCTTCTTGGATGAAATGGAAAAGATATTTTGGGTGATGCAGGATACTAATATGGAGGGGGTAAACTTTGCAGTTTATCAGCTCAAAGAGGTTTCATATATGTGGTATGAATGAGTGGGACAGGGATAGGGGTGATGTGGAAGAATCAGTCTAATTGGACACTTTTTAAGTCCTTTTTAGATCATTTCTTTCCCCAAGAGTTGAGGGAAGCAAAGATGGAGGACTTTTTGAACCTCAAGCATGGAAGAATGTCAGTCAAGGAATATGACTTGAAGTTTCATCAATTTTAAAGGTATGCTCAAGAGTTAGTTGTTGACATATGGTTTAGAATGAGGAAGTTTGCTTCTGGGTTAAATCAGGATTTGATTTTGGAGAGCAAGACAACCTTGCTGATTAAGGATAGGACATCTCTAGGTTGACTATTCATATATAGCATGTGAAGGATAAAAAGAGGTGGCAGGTAGAATTTAGGGATTGGCAGGGGAAGAGGAGAAAGTTTCCTAACCAAGGAGGTGCTCAGTCTAAGTGTTGTCGAGATGGTGGAAAGTGGAAGAAAAAGAAGTGGGGGAGTTATAGTTCCTACTATTTTTCTAGTGCTCCTTTCTATTTAGGTGATAAGCATCTCATGGTGGTGGCAATTTACAGGCACATGGTGAATAATCTTAGGCAAGCGGAGGCTAGTCAGCTTCTTTAAGGCCTTTATGTCAATTTTATGGTCGTCCTAATCGGGGTTATTGTGATGAAAGAAGTGATAAATGCTTTAAGTATGGCCAGGCAGGCCAACGACTCATGGATTATCCCATGAATAAGGTTTCAATGGGGCGAATAATATTTCTGTGGCTTTATCTTCTGCTCCTACACCTGGTGGTGTGGAATCTACTCCTGTTACTCTCCTGGTACTTATGTTGGTCGTAATAGTTTGTATGTTTTAGGGTCCCGATAGGAATCTGAGGCATCATCTGATGCAATTATTAGTCTGTTACAGCTTTATCTTGTGATGTATATTATTTTCTTTTTCTGGGGTCTCCTCTCTCCTATGTGACATCTTATGTCGCTGTATCTTTTGGTTTTATTCCAAAAGTTATTTCGGATACCATTTTTGTTTCTAGCCCATTATGTGACTCGATTATTGCTAAGAGAGTCAATAGGGAAAGTGCGGTATCTGTTGTTGGAAAGCAGACATTAGTGGATGTATTTGACTTGGGTATGGTGGATTTCAATGTCGTTCTGGGTATGGATTCGTTGCACTTTTGTTATGCGTCCTTGGATTGTCAGAATCGTAAGGTTATCTTTAGGTTCCTTGGTGAGATGGATATAGAATGGGAGGGTAGTTATTTAACTCATAGGGGGAGATTTATTTCTTATCTTAGACCTCGGAGTTTAATCTCTAAAGGTTGTCTTTATCACTTGGTCTGGGTTAAAGATTCTAACTCAAAAGATCTTTCTTTCAAGTTAGTTCCAGTGGTTAATAAGCTTCCAAAGGTCTTTTTGGATAATCTTCTTGGTGTTCCTCTGCATAGGGAAATAGAGTTTGTTATTGATCTAGTTTCAGACACTCGTTTGATTTTTATTCCTCCGTATAGAATGGCTTCGGATGAGTTGAGGGAACTTAAGGAGCAACTTAAGGCTCTTTTGGATAAGGGGTTTTGTAATACCCCACCCTTTTCCTAGCTCAGTTTAGCTCCTAGAATGCTAAGGATCAACTTCACCAATGAATAACTCTTGATAGATGTAGAATTTTCCCGTTGTAGACCCACCAAGTTGTAGTTTATTGAACCACATTTTCAACGATACCAATTTTCCTTAATACGATACTCGATTGAGAAGTTATGGAACTTTTAGTGAAGACGGTGTCTCAAAATGAGCAGCACCGCATCGTGGTGAAATCTTAGTTCCCATTTGTCAATTTCCAGTAGATCACCGCGATAACCCCATCGCGGTAATGGACCACGATAAGCCCATGTAGTGCCAAAGGGTAAAATTGCGTTCGTCATTTTTCCAGAATGGCACCGCAATTACCACCGCATTTCGCCTGTGCCAAAATTGGCTTCCAGTATTCCGAAGTTAATATTGAAAGGGTAGTTTGGTCATTTCCCCAGCTCCAAATTCATGAAAAACAAGGAATTAAACCTATTCTAAGCACTTTATGCATATTTTTCATCAATTCTCTCTCAAGAAAACCCTAGAACCTAAAAACATAATCCCCAAGAAAGCCATAGATTCCACCATTCTTTTACCAAATTAACCCAAGATTCAAGATTCCTAATTCAAGGCATTCAAGAAATCATCTTCGAAAGCACAAATAGGAATTCTAGTTCAAGCTTCTTCATCTAGTTCATCAATTAAGGTATGTGGGGTTTTGAACAAGGATAAATCTTTCATCCTTGTTCCCAAAACTAGTTTTTAATCACAAATTCACAGGACATTACATGAATTTCAATTTAGGGTTCATACCCATTTATTGTCAATTGAAGGTTTTGAGATTTCAAGTTATTTGGATATTGAATTACATGTCTACTTTTATAAATTTAGGCGTGTGACTATATTTTCCAGTTTGTGAGTTGAATTATGAATATTTTCATTATCAAACATGAACTTTATTACGATTTAACATGAAATTAAAGTATGAGTTATCAAGCCCTAGTTGATTATTGCTATTTCAAGAATGATTATGCTTTTAAGCATCCCATGATATGTTTATTGACAACTTTTAATGAATATTTGATCTTTCGATCTCAGTTTAGATATGGAATCCACTTTACAAGTTTTAGATATAGTTTACAGTAAACAGATTCACAAAAGGTTTTCACTATAAACCCTTATAATAGTTTTAAAAGTGGATTTTCAACAAAATGAGCATACAAATTAAAGGGAGTAGTATTTAGCACCGAGCGGGAAGTGTGGGTTTAGCGCATCCTACTATCCTAGAAATACGAGCTAACATAGGTACAAATTAAGTATTCCCATTTCTATATGGATGATAGTTACAGATGTCATCACTTAGCTCTGGTTATACTCCCTGCCAAGAGTATGATACGTCTCCCCAACGTGAGGTATCCCCCTTAAGGGAACAAGACACTGGACTCCATGATAGATCACATGGTTTATGTTGGTTAGAAGAACCTCCCTAATAGCAAAGATCTTCAGAATGGTTGTTAAAAGTATTTTCCTTACAGTAAAGTACCTAATAGAAAAGATTTTACTAGAATTTCCTATAGTTTAAGAGAAAAGAATGTCAGATAGTAGTTCACTTTTAGACATGAATGGTAATGGCTCACTAGTTTTATATAGTATTTTTATTGTTCATGATCTATGATTTTCAGTTTTCAGTTATTCCAGCCATATGAGTCATTAGATATAGCATGCATATTCTATGAATTGTGATAAAATTGAGATATTACTTTTACTTATGCATCCACCCCCATATACTCAGTACATCCTCAAAGTACAGATCCACATATATGTCTATGTGCTACATTGTCTCATAAAGTAGGTTCAGGTGCTCAGTCTTAACAACATAAGTGATTTCGGGCATCTCTATCTGTATCCTAATATTTGTTGAGTCCTCATGGTTCGAGGCCCCATTTATCGAGATTTCTAGCTTTCATAGCATTTAATTAGTTACTTTAAGTTTAGTTCGAGTCAGTTGGGGGTTTATCCCAATGGTTGTCTAGTTTGTTAGTAAATAGAGACTTGTCGTACTACTAGCTATTATTTTCAGACTTTCAGCATTAGTTACACAGATAGTATATTTAGTTGATCTCAGAAAGTTTTGATATAATTTATTATTTTACCATTTCTCCCAAATTAAATCACCTTAATATGAGTTTTAGACTTAGTAGAAGGCTTACAGGGTTAGATTGAGACTATTTGTAGTCTTGAATATCGTGTGACGTCTCAGGACCAGGTTTCGGGGTGTTACAGATATATTCATCCTAATATATCTCCTTGGGGTGCACTAGTGTTGTTTGTGCGCAATAAGAATGGTTTTCTTCAGATGTACATTGATTATAGGTAGTTGAACAAGGTTATAGTCGAGAAAAAGTATCCTCTTCCAAGGATAGATAATCTGTTTGACTAGTTGCAAGGTGTCAAGATATTTTCTAAGATTGATCTTCGGTCAGGGTACCATAAGTTATACATTAGGGAGATGGATATCCCTGAGATAGATTTTCATTCTCGGTATGGGCACCTCTCTAATAGTAAAGATCTTCAGAATGATTTTTAAAAGTATTTTCCTTATAGTAAAGTGCCTAATAGAAAAGGTTTTACTAGAATTTCCTATAGTCAAAGAGAAATGAATGTCTGATAACAGTTCAATTTTAGACTTGAATTGTCACGGGTCACTAGTTTTGTACAGTATGTTTTATTTTTCATGATATAAGATTTTCAATTTTCAGTTATTCCATCCATGTGAGTCATTACATATAGCATGCATATTCTATTAATTGTGATAACATTGAGATATCACTTTTACTTATGCATTCACCCCTATATACTCAGTACATCCTCAAAGTACTGATCCACATAGACGTCAATGTGCTATATTGTCTTATAATGTAGGTCAAGTGTTCAGTCTCAATAGCATGAGTGATTTTGGGACTCTCTATCTACATCCTGATAGTTGGTGAGTCAACAAGATTCGTGGGACCATTTATCCAGATTTCCATCTTTCATAGCATTTGATTAGTTACTTTTATTTTAGTCCGAGTCAGTTGTGGGTTTTTCCTAATGGCTCTCTAGTTTCTTAGTAAATAGAGGCTTTTCGGACTACTAGCTATTATTTTTAGACTTTCAGTATTAGTTATCCAGATAGTATATTTAGTTGATCTCAGATAGTTTTGATATAATTCAGCATTTTAGAATTTCTCCCTGATCAAATCACCTTAATCTGAGTTTAAGACTTAGTAGAAGGCTTACAGGGTTACCTTGAGAATATTTGTAGTCTTGACCACCGTGTGATGCATCAAGACCATGTTTCGGGGCGTTAAAGGTTTATTCATCCTAATATATCTCTTTGGGGTGCACCAATGTTGTTTGTGTGCAAGAACGCTAGTTCTCTTTGGATTTGCATTGATTATAAGCAGTTGAACAAGGTGATAGTCAAGAACAAGTATCCTTTTCCAAGGATAGATGATCTGTTTGAGCAGTTGCAAAGTGTCAATCTGTTCGACCCAACAACTTTCTTGGGTAATATTATTTCTAGTGAAGGGATCATGGTGGATCCACAAAAGGTTTTTATAGTGAAGAGGTGGCCTAGACCCATGGTTCCATCTGACATTCAGAGCTTCTTGGGTTTATCCAGATATAATAAGCATTTTAAGGAAAGATTTTCATCGATAACTAATCCTTTGAACAAGTTAATTCATAAAAAGGTTAAGTTCTATTAGTCAAATACTTTTGAATGGAGTTTCAAGAAGTTGAAGGATAAGTTGACTTTGGCCCTAATTTTGACTTTGTCGAAAGGTAATGATAGGTTCGTGGTTTATTGTGATGCATCTCGAGTAGGGATTATTTATGTGTTAATGCAGCATGGGAAGGTGATTTCCTATGCTTCCAGGCAGTTGAAGGTGAATGAGACAAATTATCCTATTCATGATTTGGAGCTGTTGATGGTTGTGTTTTCTTTGAAAATATGGTGTCATTATTTTTATGGTCTGCACGTGGATATATTTTTTTATCATAAAAGTCTACACTTTGAGTTCACTCAGAAAGAGCTTAATCTCAGGCAGGAAACATGGATTAAGCTTCTCAAGAACTATGATATTAGTCTTCACTTTCACCCAGGTAAGGCTAATGTGGTGGCTGATGCTCTTAGCAGGTTATCCATTGTGAATTTGGCTCATGTGGAGGAAGAAAAGCTGTAATTGGAGACGAATATTCACCTCTTGTCTGATCTTAGAGTTCGCCTCTTAGAATCCAAGGATGGTGGTGTGGTGGTGCAAGAAGTGGTTCGGTTGTCTCTTGGTGCGGAGATTAAGGAGAAGACAGTGCTAGATCTTATATTGATGAAAATTAAGTGGGATGTTAGTGGTAAAAAGTTAGTGGTGTTTAAGATTAATATGATGGTACTTTAAGGTACCAAATGAGATTATGTGTTCCTGATGTCGACGGTTTGCGACAAAGGATTCTTTATGAGGCATATGAGTCACGCTATGTTGTTTATCTCAAATTGACTAAGATTTATCATGATCTCAAGGAGATCTATTGGTGGAATGGCATGAAGAGGGATGTGGCTAACTTCATGTCTAAGTGAATAGTGTGTCAACAGATTAAGGTTGAGCACATGAGGCCAGGAGGGTTGTATCAAGAAATTGATTTTCTAACATGGAAGTGGGAAGTGATTAATATGGACTTTGTTAATGGTCTTCCTTCATCTCGGAATCCATATGATTCTATTTAGGTCATCGTGGATAGGATGACAAAGTCTGTTCACTTTTTGCTAGTGCAGACCTCCTTCTCGATGGAGGATTATGTGATGTTGTATCTCCAGGAGATTTCAAAGTTGCATGGGGTTCCTGTTTCAATTATTTCTGATCATGGAACGCAGTTTACATCTCATTTCTGGCAATTTTTTCAGAAAGAATTGGGGACTAAGGTTAGTTTGAGAACTGCTTTCCATCCGCAGACAGATGGGAAAGCGGAGAGAACTATTTAGACATTGCAGGATATGCTTTGGGCTTGTGTGATTTATTATGGTGGCAATTATCCTGAGCATCTACCTTTGGTGGAGTTGTCTTACAACAATAGCTATCATTCTAGTATTGGTGTGGCCATTTCTTAGGCATTGTATAGTAGGAGGTGAAGATCTCCTATTGGTTAGTTTGAGCTTTGTGAGGTGAACATGTTTGGTCCCATCTTGGTTTACCAAGCTATGGAGATGGTAAAGGTGATTTAGGAGAGGTTTAAGTCTTTCTAAAGTCGCCAAAAGTCCTATACGGATGTTAGGCATAGAAACTTAGAGTTTGAGGTTGAGCACAAGGTTTTCCTCAAGGTATCTCCCGCGGTTTAGCAAGAAGGGGATGCTTAGTCCCCGGTATCTGGGTCCTTATGAGGTTTTTCATAAAATTGGTAATATTTCTTATGAGTTAGAGTTACCTAGTATCTTGAGCTTAGTTCATCTGGTTTTTCATGTTCCATGTTGAGTAAGTGCATTAGTGATCCTTTTTTGGTTGTTCCTTTGGAAGGTTTGGGTGTCAGTGATTCTGTGTCTTATGAAGAAGTCCTAGTTGAGATATTAGATAGGTAGGTTTGTCAGTTATGGACCAAGGATATGTCTTTGGTGAAAGTTCTTTGGCGGAACCATAAGGTGGAAAAAGCTACATGGGAAGCAGAAGAGGACATTAAGTCCAAATATCCACATTTTTTTCTGCTCCTGGGATTCCTACAGAAGGTATGTGTCTTCAACACATCTTTATATTCAGAGTTTGTTAAATGAAATATTAATATATTTGCCTCTTTGTTTTCAAAATTTGTGAAGTATTGGGAATATATTTGATAATGCAAATGACTATTGTGTGTGGTTACCCTACCTTACTATTATTCGGGGATGAATGTTCCTAGTGGGGGAAACTGAAACACCTTGGTTTCTGGACCTTAGAAAATTTCCTAGAATTCTGATCTATGGATCCAATACGACTCATGGGAATGAGTCATATGTTGGGTTACAGATGGTATGGTCCAGTCATATGCTAACCAGTGTTGGTTGGTTGGATGGATTTTAGTTACTGGAATGGGTAGGACTTAGGGGTACGATTCTATTAGTGGTTATGGATCATTTGGTTCCTTAACGTAATCTTAGATTTGGTTACATAGGTTGGATCTGAGTACGAGTGTATCACTATGAGTCGTAAGCCAGAGTATGAGTCGTACCCAGGACTCGTATAATTGATTGTGTCTAAATCTTTATTGGCTTTAAATTTGCCAGGGGTACAGGTGAAAGGTACGGATCATATGCTTTGGATATGACTTGGTTGGATGAGTCGTATGTAGGAAATTGTTTTATTCGAAGGTTGAGGATTAGGGTACGAGTGGAGGGTACTTCTCGTATCGGAGGGTACGACTTGTGTGGGTCAGTTCTACCCCTGTGACATAATTTTGGGTCAACTTAAGTAGGGTTATGTTGGATATTTCCCCATTTATCATAATAATGTCCCACGACTTCTAACTTACTTGGAAGGTTATTTACCCTATTATTCCATTCATTAACACTTAGAAACTCTTCTAAACACTCTAAAATTCTCTCAAAAGCTTTTGGGCAAGGAAAGTTAGGGTTTAAACTAGAGGATTGATTGGGGCTTTTCTTGGTGATTTCTTTCCATTATCATCTTTGTTTAAGGCATGTTCTCTTCCGTCAATGTTAATTTTATCTAAAGGCGTGGTTTTTATGAATGTTTTCATGATTTCATTTATTGTATGATTTTGGTTCTCAAATATGAAATGGGATTTTTGATGTTTAATGGTTGGTTATGGTTTTCCATAGTCTTAATTATGCTTTTATATACATTAATGGTGATTTTAGATAATCGAATTGCATGGTAATGGTTTAATGGTATTTGAAATTGGTTGATACAAGCATAAAGAGCACAAGGATTACAAGGTCTTGTCAAAGGTTCAAGCTTCGGATTTACAAGTGCTTGAAGACCCTTTTTGGAACCATTACAAATCCTTGTTCAAATTAAAAGAGAGGGAGGGGTTCTACTCTCCATAGGCTCCCAACTTGAAGGGCTTTCATTAAGGGCACTATTGTCTTTGACTGCGCTCTTTTACATTCCAAAGGCACCCTTCATTAAGGTTATTTTAGTCTTTCTTATGTAATAGTATAAATAGACATTTTAGCTTCTATTTTCCTTAGTTTTGATGAATTCATTGAGTAAAAATCAAATTGTATTCTCTTTTCTTTGTGTAGGGATTGGAAAAGCCATCTTAGTGTAGGTCTTGGAAAAGACATTGAAACTAGGGTCATCATTGAGCGTGGAATCACTCTTGTTGACATTTTAGAAGGAAGGGTTGGTGCTTGAGGAGTTGATCCCTATGTTTCCACATAAGAGTGTGGTGTTATCCTCCATTGGTGTTGTGTGACTTGGTGTTTGATACATAGGTGTATGTCTCACAATCTATCCTTTACATTTATGCACTTTTCTTTTATTTCTTGTTGAATCTGTGTGTTCTTTTATTCATCTACTCTTCTTTTAGTTGCTGATTTTTGGTCCCTTAGGAGTAATTTCGTGTTTAGTATTTTATTTTCTTATCATTTGGTATCATAGACATGTATTAGAGTTGTTCCCACAACTCTAAGTCTTGGATCTAAGAAAATCTCTACAATAAAAGAGTCTAGAGTCAAAAAATACAAGAAAAGTGTTGAGTCTTGTGTGTTTGATAGTTGATCCGAATTTCACAACTTAGATCTACTAATTTTTAGTTTGTTTTGATAGTTTCTAGTGTTAGATTCTTGTTCTCTAAAACTTAAAGAGTCTAGATCTAAGTTTAGAACAAGATTTGGTTGTGTTTGAGCTAGATCCATCATGGTTATGGCGTGTTGAAGCTTTTTTTTGAAGAGGTTAACCTTTGACCTTATGATATTGTGGGTGTTTGTGGCTGATTTTGTGTTGGTTATGCTTGTCTTGGCAAAAGGGACCTAGATCTAAAATAAAATTTGAATTTGGGGTTCATTTGCCTAGTGGTCAAACCATGGTCAACTCTTGAATATTCATCTTGTTCATCCACCATCTTCAAATCTTGTTGAAGAAGAAGATTCAAGTTGCTTGTTTGATCCAAAAAGGGAGAAGAAAGAGAGTGTATTAAGTGTTCGTACTAGAATATTCCCTAGCATATTCTAAGTCTCCCAAAAAGGAAGAAGGGACGTGGGGACAAGCAAGTACTATTGAAAGTACACTTGAGGGGACCAATCCATTTTGAATTCATTTGAAGCTCCAAAAAAGGATTCAAACATTTATTTTTCCCTCTAAAACTTAAATTCTTCTTCCCTAAAGGAGTGTTTGGCCGAAAACAAGAATTTGGAAGTTGAAAATTTTTGAAAAGTGATGCCCAATTACAAACTGCCACATCATCACTTATATAAACAACCAAATTGAGTTCTTATCTAGATTTCTAAGTTTCTATTTGTTGTTTCTAGTTGTTTTTGACTTGATTCTACCACTAATTAGCAAACTAGTAACTTCCTACTAGGTTGATAATTAGTCTTGAGTCTGTTTGTTCGTGTCTTCGCTTTTTGTGTGTTTTTCTCATTTTTTTTAAGTTGTATTAATTTGTTGGTTCAAGTTCGTACATCATTTTTATTTGAGGCATATCAAACAAAAATCGATTCTAGGCCAAAGTAGATTCGTCACTCATTCTCTTGCCAAGTACATTCCAAGATATCAACACTTGTGAGACCAAGTGTGAGGTAAGAATTGAGTGTGAGAGTGGTGAGGCTTTATTTTGAACTAAATTGTTTGTTCGCTTTATAGGTTTTCCTTTGTTATTTTTTATTGTTATTAGGTACTTGAATCATGGAACCTGAGGATTCAAGTGCTCTTTCACTTGGAAATGATGTCTTGGGTTCTTGTTGGCTTGGTTTAATGCCTTATCCCGTGACTTGAAGGGTGATTAGGGAACTATGAGAGGAGACTTGGATTCAATGAATGGATATGTGGGATCAATGAAGGGTGATGTGATTAGAATGAAAGCGGGAGTTGATTGACTATTCCACTTGAGCCTCCACAAAATCCAAACTATCAAATCCAAAGAACCTACAATCCACAAAATTCAATTCCTCCTCTCCACAAGTTAGAATACAAGGAGAATGAGGCCAAGCCTCAAGATGGAGGGAAAATTGATACCAAGGTACAAGAAGAATATGAAGAAAAGAGGAAAAGAGAAGGAGAACCCGAGGCTAGATTAGATAAAGTTGGAAGGAAAAGTCACCATTGATTGTGGGTCTTGCCCACAAAGGAAGCTTATTACTAACTCACCCAAATACTAGAATTTTGCTTAGTATTTCCTCTTCATATGTGCAGGTTCAAGATCCTAGAAGTCCCAAGGAGAAGCCCAAGAAACTTCCCTCCAAACCCTCGGGCGAAAGTCCCAATTTTGGGATAGGTGATGAAGAAGTGATCCCAAAAGTAAACCTTAACATATTCCCTTTTAATGTGGAGCATGAAGGATGCCATAATGCAAAACCAAGCTAAGAACACAATTCCCATTATCTACAAGGCAACAAAGCTATCTTCTACACTCCTAAAAACTTTAATTTTGTGATGTGGTTAGTAGTGGACAAAGTGGTGTAGTTTCGGATTTTCTTAGTGAAGAATTGGATGAATCTTACTTTTGTGATGCTCTTGGTGTTGCTAGGTTGCATAAGTATCAAACTCTTGTTGTGAGTATGCAAGCACTAGTTGATCCTTTAGATGACAGAATTGATTCTTTTCATAAGAATGATTTGCGTCCATCTAGTACTAGAACTTATAACTTGAATAAGGTTCCATTACTAAGAGACAATAGTATTCACACACTAGTTGACCTTTGTGAAAAGCAAGGTGAGTCTACGTTGGTATGTGAATTTCCAACAACTAGTGAGGTTGTGAATGATGATCAACTTACTCACGAATGTAGTCCACTACTTGAGCATATGTGTGGTGTGTTTGGTAATTCTCAAGTTAGTGATAATGTTGATAGAGTTGATCATGGGTTGTAGATGATTCTTTGAGCATGTTGTATGATGAAATCCATGTTGATAGATTTGCTCAAAGAAACCAAGAAAAGGAACAATCGGGTGAACGTGACCTTGAATTGCTTGAATATTTAGGAAACCAGAATTGTGATTGTTCTTGTGAAAATGTTTTGTGTGTGATATGATACAATATTAACTAGGGAAAACGAAAATCACACACCAAACAGTCCACAAATTCGCTAGGAACCGAGAACCAAATGGTGACCACACGCAGATTCAAGAACAACACAAGAATACGAGATATATGGGCGTTTTGAACACCTAATCAGCAAACCCAAACTAATATTAACAACACAATAAGATGAATAAGAGGAGAAACAACACTATGAATAACAACAACAACACAAACGGCTTCACAATAACAAGATACCAATGTTACAAGAATACAAGAAAGTAAATGATTGAAAGTGAGACATACACTACTATAATGACTAAGAACCAAAGTGTATATTAAACACTAAGACCCTTAATGAAGATAGTAGAAACACCTACACTCTACGGAGGATACAAGAAGGACTCCAAATCCGTCAAGCACCCCACGATCCAAGCAAGGAAACAACAAAAGAGAATCCACCCTTTTGATGAACCTAGTTTCGGCCAAGTCTCTAGTGAGAGAGAACTTGAGTCTTTCAAGTGTGTTATACAATGTTCAACATTCAAAGAAAAACCCATGAAACCCTAGAATGTTCCTTGTGAAAAAATGTCCCTTATACCCTTAAGAGATAGGCTCCCCTCTAGTGTATAATAATGTACTATTTTGGTGTGTATTAAGCACTTAATTGCACTTATCTTGCACACACACTTGGATGATTTCAATGCACACCCACATAAGCCCATTTTCATGGTTATTCTTGTATAATCCTCTCCATCTTGAGAGTAAATTGCAAAAAAATTCACGGGTTCACCACGTTCAATCGGCCACTTTAAAAGAAACCACTCAAAACAGCCCGCAAAACATGAGATGGCACAAAAATAGTCTGTAAAATTATCAGGAACCCGAGAGCTCACTAACACAAGTCTAATCCAACATCTTTATTTTGAACTTTGACTTCCTCTCCATTTTCAACCTTGTATGTAATCTCATCCGAAACAATTCCCCTATCATCATACAAGCATCATCGTAGAGTCCATATCCGTCATGTTCCATTCTACCATTCATCTCTACATGGGTATGTTGGATTTTGTGAAATGGAGTTTTTGTTGAGAGGATTGATTTGGTAAAGTAGAGCTTCGGTTGTGGAGCTTGGATGGGAGGGATTTGGCTTCCAAGTCCTTTTTGTTGGACTTGATCGAATGGATGAGGGATTGACCTATGCAGGTATTGGGTTAGAGAACATTTGGTGGCTTGTCTTATGTCTATTTCATTTGGTGATGGTCTTGGAGGATTGATTGTTTGAGGTAAAGCTTCGAAAGTAGAATCATGAGAATTCCTTCGACTCTCCACTTGATCCAACCTCTTAAGTATAGTAGACATATCCGAGACTAATTTGTCAAGACCCACATTCGCCTTAGCTATTTATTGGGCAATAGCATCAAGGTGGTCCAATATGGTGTCCATTATGGAAAAGGATTTACCTACAAAACAGAAAACATGTTAGTTGTACAAAATAACCATACTCTCTCTTTTTATTTCGTGTCTCTCGAATCCCTCACTCTCAATCTCACAAGTGTTGTAAGCTTGATTGTATTATGAGAGGTGTTAAGAGGTGAATCCAACATTTATAATGATGCCAAATAGCAATGAAAACGCACAAGGACGTCTCACAATGACTCAAAGGAATTAAATCACACAAAGGAAAGTCAACACGAAGAACAGGTTCAAAACTAATTTACAATCTAGTAAATGGTCACTAGCTTGTAAATTAGTATTGGAGTCAACAAAAGAAATAACAAAACTAAACTAGAAGACCAAATTTTGAGCTTAAATTTTTTGTGTGAACACTAACTTCGGTGATGTGGCAGCATACTATTGGTCGCAGCCCCCCAATTAGTCACTAGTTGAATGTTACAAACTTTAGTTACTATGTAATGGAAACAATGGTTTTGGAGGGAAAGTATAAGAATTTAATCTCCTTTAAGTCTAATCTTCAAAAGTAAAGACTTGACTTTTTACAATCCCACAAAACAATGTCCCTTGAAACAAGGAAATTGGTTGAAAAATAGATGTCAAGTCAAGGAAGTGATGCCTCAATTCTTCTCACAAACAACTTTACTATTTGTAGGTTCACCTTTTTTAATCTATATTACACTTTTGGTTGTCTTAAGTTGTAATATGAGATGAAGAACAAGTTGAAAACCACAACAACCTTCAAGAATACATCAACAACAGAATAAAAATTTCTACCCCACGGCCAACATCAACACACATCACGGCCAATTTTAGTGTCAACACATGACCAAGGTTCTTTTATGGTGTTTTATTTCGGTTTTAGCAAGGATGAAGGTTGTGATGAATCTCAAGAACTCAAAAAAAACTTTATCAAGAGAAACAACAACACCAACAACATCCAACCAAGACTATAACAACAAGTCCACACGTCCAAGAACAACTACTTCAACACACGACCATGGCTTTGTTTACAACAACAACATCAATTTTTAAAGCTCAAATCTATATCGACTCAAAGTGTTAATGGACAAGAATAGTAACACTTGAAACAACAAAACAAGAAAAATAAATCCTAGACCTAGAAACAAAACATTCATCCATGATACAACAAAAATAAGTTCGACTTCTCGGCCAAGATCTCAAGCTCAAGAACACGTCTTTCTTCTTTTTTTTTTTTTTTCTTAGAATGAAAGCCCAAGATTGGTATTGTAAGATCAAAACCAAAGATGGATTTGATACCAAATGATACAAGACTAACTAGGGAACATGAAAATCATACACCAAATAGTCCACAAATTTGCTAGGAACCAAGAACCAAATGGTGACCACACGCAGATTCAAGAACAACACAAGAATATGAGATATATGGGCGTTTTGAACACCTAATCAGAAAACCCAAACTAATATTAAAAACACAATAATATGAACAATAGTATCAACAACACAATGAATAACAACAACAACACAAACGGCTTCATAATAACAAGATACCAACGTTACAAGATTACAAGAAAGTAAATGATAGAAAGAGAGACATACACTACTATAATGACAATGTATATTAAACACTAAGACCCTTAATGAACATAGTATAAATACATACACTCTACGGAGGACACAAGAGGGACTTCAAATCCATCTAGCACCCCACGATCTAAGCAAGCAAACAACAAAAGAGAATCCACCTTTTTGATGAACCTAGTTTCAGCCAAGTCTCTAGTGAGAGAGAACTTGAGTGTTTCTAGTGTGTTATACAACGTTCAACATTCAAAAAAAAAACCATGAAACCCTACAATGTTCCTTATATATTATATTGAAAATGGAAGACAAAATATCCCTTATACCCTTAAGAGATAGGCTCCCCTCTACTATAGAATAGTGGTCTGTTATGGTGTGTATTAAGCACTTAATTTCAATTATCTTTCACACACACTTGGACGATTTCAATGTACACCCACATAAATCCATTTTCGTGATTATTATTGTATCATTATCCCTTTGCTGCTCATAGTGATTTATATCTATGTGGGGATTACTTTCTTAAAATAGAAAGTGGTGCATGATTATAAAGGCTATCTACTTCTTCTTTGTGTGTTTCCTATGTTGAGCATCCTAGTGGTGATTAACTTGGAACTAGTGAATACTTGCATAAGGGCATCATAGTTGAAGGTGATTTGTGTGACACTTTTCTCTACTCTTTATTTTCCTTTGATGATGTTTATGCTATTGTAGAAAGTATGTCTTTTAGATTGGGTAAAGCCTATAGGGAAAAAGAGTTTTGTCTAGATCCATGTCTAAGGCCACTCTTTAAATTTGACCCCAGTGCCAAATATGTATATGATGATGTCAGCACACCCAACTTGTTGATTGGTCTACATGACAAGCAAAGTATTATTCTTGAAAACCTTAGGGCAAAAGTTTCATTGTCTTCTTAATGCTACAAAATGTGTATCCTTGCTTGACACACTTGTTCTTGAATTGAGTGAATCCCAACTTGTGGATTCCAAGTTGATTGTCTGTTTGGAAAAAAGAAGTCAAATGTTCTTAATTGTCTTAATTCCATTCTTGTTTACCTCATGTGCTATATATTTTGGACCAAGTGACCCTCTTGTAGATGACAGTACCTTAGGTGATGTTTTCAAACATGATTCTTTCCTATACTACCTCGTTACCTATGATAATAACCATGTTAATTTTGAATGTGTATTGTGTAGAGGTAGTAAGTTTGGTGGCTGGTTTCTGTGTTTGAATGATAATAATATGTGGGTGAGGTGGACCTTATTATCAATAGTGGAACCATATTTGATGAGGTCCTTTGTAGAGGTAATGAATCAAATGTATCTTATGGTTCCTAAGCCAAAGGTAGTCGTACCTTTTGGGTATAGTAAAACCATTAAGACCATTGTAGTTTCCTTATCTCTTGATATTTTCCAAAACCACCGCCTTTGGGCCATTCATGCTCATATATTCATGTGATACACAAAGGACCCGTGGATGTATGTCAAATGTCAACATCCTTGTCTTGTTGATATATGTGATGGTCTCGGGTTACACTCCTCTTTCCTTGGCGTCTATCTTAGCCAAGTCCTTTGTGATGCTTGTAGTAAGTATTTCATGATCATAACAAAGTATTGTTGGTTGTATTCCAAAAGTGTACCTCCTTGGCATGGTTATATTTTTGTGGTACTAATGCTAACCCTCATCTACTTTTCTTCTAGTTGCTGATTTTTGGTCCCTTGGAAGTAATTTTGTGTTTAGTAGTTTATTTTCTAATCATTAGTTTGGTAATATTATTCCCCCGATGTGTTTAACAAAATGCTTATAAAGATATGTCCAATGCATTAACTACTTTTAATGGAACTCTTGCATGTTTTAAAAAATGGTAAAGGAATTATGCATGGGTTAAATAGCTTGGAATAGTAAACAGCTAATGGATATGATGGTGGGGTACATGGAATTCCCCAAGTGGTTTAATATGGTAAATGAAAGGGTTCTTGAAAGTCCCCTCAAACCTATTTTTGGGTTTCTATGGATAATACTTGCAAGTAAGGATTGCTATAACGATACCAATATCAATGGCCTTGGTCAATAAATGGAAAATGGTTTTTTTATTTAGAAATTGGTTTTAATTGGGAAATAATGGTGGGAGGTGTAACAAAGCCATAGAAGGTAGAGGTCTTAGGGGACCAAAACTGGAAACTCATATTTATCGATATGAGGTTGGCCTTTGTGACCATATGCATGATGTCACACTATATTTTAGGGGATGTACTAGTTATCCCAAGGTTTTCTTCCCTGGTAATGTGTCTACACGCGCTGGGTCCCTTTCAACAGGAGGAGCTAAACCTATATAGACCGTGGGTGGTTTAGTATGTCAAAGCTGCACATTCCAGGTTAAGGTTTTAAAGGCATGCTAAACTCGGTCCCTTTTTCCATCATGGTTATATATAACTATGTATGGTTGTGTGTATATGGATAGTTTTACTTTTTTTTATAAATGGCATTATTTCAACCTTATACTGAGATCATGCTAGCGTTCACCCGCTAACCCATCTACTAGAAACTATATACCCACACTATGCAGGAACCAACCATTTTACTCCTCCTACATCATGATTGACTCAGGGATTAACATTTGGACTAAAGTGGTGAGCTTTCATCCTTTAGGAAGGATCTATTTCATGTTATGGATATTTCTAGACACTTTAGTTTAATTTTGGATATTGGTTTTGGCTATGGTTGGGGGCATGTCCCAGCCGGATCTTATTATTACTATTTTGGTTCGAGTCTTTGGGGTACTTTTATGGGTTGGAATAGGCAGGATCGGTATAGGCGCCAGCCTTGGCATTTGAATAAGTCAATGGGCTGACATCATTGGACGATATTGTTGGTTGTTCAATCAAATTTCATTTTGGAATTAATTATATTAAGTTTTGGACCATCTTTTGTTATGGCCTGGCTTATGGCCTTTGTTTTGGTATGGTATGGTATGGTTGGATTGTTGGTATGGGATTGTTGGACTCATTTGGGTCAATCACGGTTGTGATATTATCCCAGATTCTTCATGTGAGTTGTTACACTATCTTGTTACATGCTCTAAATTCATCCAACTCAGGGCAGGTGGCTTTAGGTTGGGTTGGGTAACGGGGATGGTCTCCGATCCCAGTCGAACTTTGGGTGCCCATTACAACAAGGCCCCCGGTCGGGTAGAACCAAAAACCTTAGGGAAATTTGATCTAGAGATGATCTTCTTTGAAGCTATTATAAAAGTCTTGAACTTTGATGATTAATAACATAAGATGAGAGTTATATATTGTCCTACTGCACATGCCAAAATAAGTACATGATAAAGTTTTTGTCGATATTAATATAATCATGGTTGTGTAATGTAGAGAAATAACATATTTTATTTCATATTAATGTACAATCCCTATGATTCCTCTAATTCTTTGTTCTGAAAAATAAAATTTAAAAACTTAGGAACGTGATCTTAAATTTTATGGACATTATTTGAATTATATATGGATTGAACGGTTATAAGGTGTCACAATCCAAACCAGGGTGTATTGTGACGAGTATCTCTTGCCTAGCATGGACCGGAGACCACCCCCTTAGCCGAACCTCAAGAGCACAAAAATAATAGTAATGCGGAAGCCAATCAAACAGAAATAAAAAGATGAGTAGATAACTGAACTGAAAACTAAGAGTCAAAACAACAACCAACCCACACTTGTCCACGAATGCCTCTAAAACAAGGATAACATCTAAGTCTTGACATTACCTCGATAATGACCAAAGAAAATAATACAACAATATTGAGTCAATAAAGAAATACTAATGAAATGAAAAGGCCTTCTGAAAGATAGAGGCTCACCACTTCACAACAACTAAATTGACATGTTGAACCACTTAATGCCACAAAGGAGGAACAAAAATTATTAGGACCCTACATCATGAAATAATGCAACATCCTTGGACGATCAGTGATATAAGAACTGGCAAGTAACTCAGGAAAAGTAATAAAATAATGCCATGTCTAACATCAATCAAAACCACATGCATACATTCATTTATACATATATTGGATACCGATATAGGGTAAAGGGTTATGAACTTTAGAGTTTATAGATTTAACCTGGACTATGTAGTTTGATCCATCTTAAAGGAACCCATGGGATATATGGGTTCAGCACCCCCTACTAAAAGGGCCCTAATGTGTGTTAGCTGCACGAACTGAGGAAAAGTGTGGGAAAACTAAAGCCACCAGGGCAATAACCATCCGATAATGTATAGATATCAAGTGTGCACCAAGTGCATGGTCATATTGACCCTCAACACCGGAAAATATTGCTTCAAGTATTCACCCCCCCCCCCCCCCAAACTTACGCCTTCAAGGTGAGCTACACAACTCCCTTTAAGCCCAAATTAAAATAATTTGCACATAAAACCAACCAGTAACCCATGAGTCATTCATTAGGGTATTTACCACTTGGTATCAACATACCAATATCCTTGAAAGCTAAATAGATCATGCCAAACCAATTCACACAACCAAATTGGACTCCAAGTTTTAAAACCCCAAAACCAAGGCTACCAAGTCCATCCAAAATCCTATTCATATCCATTTATTCTTTAATGCAATACGATAGGTTCAAAACAAGTTAACCATACAATTATCCATTTTTAAAAATCAAGATTATAAGGTGGGTTGAGGTTAATGCCAATTCAAAGCCAAAGTTCATCCAACTCGGGGAAACCCATGTCTCCCATTCCAATCATTTAAACAATACACCAATTAAGTCCCAAAATATCAATTTAAAGAATGAATAATTAATTTAAAACATGGGACAAGTAATTCCATCAGTAACAACCAAAACCCCTCAACCCAATTTCAAAACCCAAAATTAAATCACATGAAAATCCATTCAATTATTTCCACAATGTAAAATTAATGTTTAGGGAAGAGAAATATGCCTGAAATACACAAGAAATTGAAGCCAATTAAAAGTTTGGAGCTTGAATAATGAATTCTCTGTAAAACCCTTGAATGTTCTTGGGTTTTGAGTTTATTTGAGAAAGACAGTGATTTGATCTTTAAAAACTGAAGGCAGAGTGGTTATTTAATATTATAAAGATTACAAGGGGTAAAACGACCAAAAGATCCTAACCTAAAGTGAAAAAATAAAAAACTGGATGAAATTAAAATACTGGTGTGGCACACCAATATTGCGGAGGTTAGCCTCCCTGCAACACCCATATTGCGAAGGTTAACCTCTGTGACACAGCCTTATCGTGGACCCTCACCGCCTTGGGGTCCAAAAATAACCCCAAACCCCTTCTAAAAAAATCCAAAATACCATTTTAACATCCTGAAAAATAATTCAAGTCAAAAAGTGGCATTACACACAGGAGGGCAAGAAAATAAAATCATTGAAGTTTTATGGGGTCTCACATTATACTCCCTTTAGAATGTTTCATTCCCGAATAATGAGTTAGGACACTTTTAGCACGAGAATAGCAAGAATACATCAGAATCAAATAAAAAACTTTGAAAGTGACATGAGGATAATGAAACTCATACTTTAAGCATTTTCATCCAACAAGTGGAACAAGAATGAGTATTTGGCCTTCATATCTTCCTCAGCTTCTTATATAGCCTCTTCTACCTTTTGATTTTTCCAAAGCACCTTCACTGAATCTACATCCTTTGTCCTTAATCTACTAACTTGCCCATCAAATATCTCAATAGGGACATACTCATAAAACAAAGAGTCTGTAACACCAATATCCTCAATAGGCACTATTAAAGAGGGATCACACAAACACTTTTTCAGCATGGTCATATAAAACACAAGATGAATAAAGATAAATTTGCCAACAAACCTAACTCATACGTGACATTCCTAATCCTTTATAAAATCAGATATGGACCAATGTAATAGGTATTGGTCTTCCATTCAAAGTATGAATAGTATTCTCTTCTTCACATATATTTGAAAGTGAAAAGTGGGGCCAAGGTTTACCTGAGTACGCAAACCTTTCTGAACTGAATGCCAGAAGTGAGATAAGAACTGTGTACCTCTGTCTGAAATAATGGACATTAGAACACTTTGCAACTTTACAATCTCTGGAATGAACAACTTAGAATAATCCTCTCCTGAGTAGATTGTTCTCATAGGCAGAAAGTGAGCAGACTTAGTAATCCTATCGATAATGACCCAAATAAAATCATACTTATTCCTAGATCGAGGAAGAACTATAATAAAATTCATATTGATCATCTCCCAATTCCGCATAGGCAACTCTATCTCTTGAGATACACCACCAAGCCTCAAGTGTTTATCCTTCACTTAATGACAAATCCTACATTAGGCAACAAGATTTACCACATCCCTCTTAATATTGTTACCAGTAGATTTTATTCAAGTCATGGTATATCTTAGTTGAACTCAAATGAAATATATATAAGGACACATGATCTTCAGTCAAAATCTTTTCCCGTAACCCATCAATATCATGAACACACAACCTACCATAATCTCTCAAAATACCATCTGCCTAATCTCGAAAGCCATTACTTTTTGCTAACTCACATAATCTTTAATCTACCTAAGTATGTGATCTATAGCCTTGTTCTCCTTCACTTAAGCACCAAGAGATTATTTAACCACTTCCTGTACAATCACTGCCCCATCCTCAAAGTCCAAAAGACAAACTCCCCAGTTAGCCAACCTGTGAATGTCCTTCAACAATCCTCTTTTTCTTGATCAGCATGGGATAAGCTCCCCATAGACATCCTGCTAAGAATATCAGCAACAACATTAACTTTACTTAGATGGTAGTAAAGGCTCATTCATAATCCTTAAGCAATTTAATCCATCGCCTCTGCCTGACATTAAATTTCTTTTGCCTAAACACAAACATCAAACTCAAGTTATCTGATTAAATATCCACATGCACACCATACAAATAATGACACTAGATTTTCAATTTAATGACCATAACCGCTAACTCTAAATCATGAGTCGGGTAATTCCTCTCTTGATCTTTAAGATTCCTGTAAGCATAGTCTACAACCTTGACATGTTGCATCAAATAAAACCCAGTCCTATACGGGTTACATCATAAACCACAATAAAACCATTGTACGCTTAGTTAGGGTCAAAACTGGCGCAGAAGTCAACTTTTCCTTCCACTTCTAAAAACTACCCTCACAAACATCGGACAACAAGAACTTAACCTTTTTCTGGGTCAACCATGTCAATAGAGAAACAATAGAGGAGAATCTATCCACATGCCTCTTCTAATATCCAGCCAAGACCAACAGGATCCTAATGTCGGTTGGAGTCGCAGGTCTAGGCCATTTCTTAACTTCCTTAACTTTGTATGGTCCACCTTGATCCCTTACCAAAAAAAACATACCCAATAAAGGTCACAACACTTATCCAAAATTCACATTTATAAAATTTTGTATAAAACTTCTGGTCCTTAAGAGTCCACAACATAGTTCGAAGGTGATTGGCATGATCCTCCTCATCTTAGATTACACCAAGATGTCATCAACGAAGAATATAACAAACAAATCCAAAAACTGGTGGAAAACCCAATTCATAAGATCCATGAATTCAGTCAAAGCATTAGTCAACCCAAATGACATAACCACAAAACTTATAATGTCCATACCGAGTTTGAAAAGTAGTCTCGAAAATGTCAACTTCTCAAATTTTAAACTGATAATAGCCCAAAGGAGATCAATCTTAGAGAAATACCTAGCACCTTAAAGATGATAAAAAAAGATTATCAGTCCTAGGAAGAGGATACTTATTTTTCACCATAACCTTATTCAACTGACGATAATCTATAAACATTTGAAGGGACCCATATTTATTAGCCACAAAAAGCTTAGGAGAACCCCACGAAGAAATACTAGGATGAATGAAGCCTTTATCAAGAATATCCTTTAGCTGCTCCTTCAGTTCCTTTAATTTAGCCAGAACCATTTTATAAGGTGGAATAGAAATAGTCTAGGAATTCAGTAGAAGATTAATCCCAAAATCTATTTCCCTATTGGGAGAAATTCCAGGAATATCATCAGGAAACATTTCAGGAAATTCATTAAATATAAAGCCAAATTACAAAAAAGGACTTCCAGAATTAGAATCATTAACCCAAAATAGATGATATAGACACCCTTTGGAAATCAACTCCTGGGATTTAAAACTGGAAATAAACTCCCTATTAGGTACTAAGGAACTCCCCTCCCATTCTAGAACCGACTTATTAGGAAAATAGAAACTGACTTTCAGTTCCTATAAACCAGAGTAGCATAGCATAAATGGAGATAATCCATCCTCAAGATAATATCAAAATCTACCATATCCAACTCTATCAACTACACTAATATCTCCCTATGAATGATGGACACCACACAATCCCAATATATGTTTCTAGGAACAACAAATCAACCCACTAGAGTAGATAGAGAGAAGAGGTCAAAAAATCTTCAGAACCAAAACCAAACAATTAACATCACGGGGAAAGAGTTGTAACATACCAGTAATAATATTTGGAGATGCCTCAAACTCCTGATAAGTAGCAAATGCATAAAGACAATTCCATCCAGTGTCAGTACCAGAAATGACTCCCTTAGGTGATGAAGCTAAAGAAGTGGAAACCGGAACTTTATTAGCCTCGGCAACAACCCTGGATGAAGGACAATCTCACTGCATATAACAAAGCTGAACAATTATATTACTAATTTCTCCCCTCCTCACAATATCCATGGTAAAGCCGCCAACAAAAATGACAAGTAGGATAAAGTGGGGCTGACTGTGGTCTACTAGCTTGAGATTAGGCACCCTGATCCTTAAGACCACTACAATTCTGTACATGATGGTCACCCAAAGTCTTATGATATGGAAAAATAATTTTCAAATACAAATTTCCCCAATTCTTCTTCTTGGACCACTGTATACCATCTCTCATACTATTCTATTGACCTGCACCCTACTCTAAGTATCTAAACTTTTTATTTTTCCACTCTCCCCTCTCTGCCTACTTCTTTTTCTCATCCTTCATCTGCTACATATAAACCAATATTCTGGAGATGTCTATATCATTATTCAACAAAGCAGACTTGCATTCCAACACCAAATCATAGGAAAAACTATAAGCAAACTTTCTCATTTGGGACCTTATGTTAGCTACTAACTCTAGAGCATAACGAACTGCTGAAATTTTATAGCATAACAGGTTGTTGAAATTTTAGAGCATACTCTTTTACACTCATCTATTCTTTATTCAAGTTCACAATCTCCTTAACCTTAGCTTCCCTCGACTCCCGAGAACAGAAGTGATAAAGAAAGGGCCCTAAAAAGTCATCCCATATGGCTTATTCAGCATTATTAATCCCCGTAGCTTCCCACTCCTCATATAATTGATAAGATATATCCTTTAACTGATACACAAAAAACCCTACACTTATAGAATTAGTACCACACATTATCCTAAAAATCTTTTCTATTTCATTACCAAACTTCTAAGGATCCTCCTTAACTTTACAGCCTATAAAGGTTAGGGGATTCAACCTCATAAATTGGCCAACTCGAGTGTAACCTCAGATGAATGGGTAATAGAACCAACACGATTAGATTGATGAAACTGTGATGCCACCAATTAAGTAAGCATATGAATAGACTTATGGAACTCCGTATTAGAGATATCTCCCTGAGGAGACTAGGTATGAGTGTCACCAGCTTGAGAAGCCCAAGGAGGACTAGTAGGGACAAGTGCACTCTACGATAAGTGGTACAGTTAGAAGCAGGGACCCTAAACCAGGTCCGCACTTCATAAATAGGGTGAGTCCCCTCTACATTCTCCTCAAATAAAACAGAGGTTCCAATAAAGTTTCTATGCCTATCAGATCTTATGGGAGGCATGATCCAAAATGAAAAATTAGAATGAAAAAAGACTATAAATAAGAGAATATAATATGAGTCTTTAGAATTATTTCGAACATATGATATGACATACAAAATATGTATAAAAATTCCATAAGAAACAAGTGATAATGCTCAACTTACACGTCAATTTAAGTGCAAGGCGGTTATCATCAATATATTTACCTAACTTTGATTTAGGGACAAATCCACAAGGAACAATGTGAGTTTTAATCAAATTAGCTCCAAAATAAGTAAAATGTGCTAAAATTCAAACCTATAATACAAATAAGTAAAAATAGGGGGTTTAAATGAGTGTCAAAACTAATGTTTATTTATGGACTTTTAAAGGACTAATTAATGTCTACGAATAATTAGAGTATAATCCATTAATCATGAATCTTGGGGTTATGCTTTCCTAGGGAGAAGTTGTGCACAGTAATATGATGATTCAATGTAGATTCTAATTGTTGAAAGAGTGGTAGGCTAGGTCGAAAGTCCTTAAGACTAGTTTGTCCTCATAGTCTCAAAGATGTCATTCATTGACCCTTTCGAGTACCTAACAGTATGCCAATTAAAACCACCTAATACATTAATTAGGAACCTCCATTTATGGGATGGTACCCTAGGTATAGTCAACCGCACAATCACCCTTATGTCTAAGATAGTGAAAATTAGCCAACTATACCCATAAATTGTCTACTATTATCTTAGTTCCCACATCCCTCTTTTAAGGAGGATGTAGGTTCCTAAAATTTCACCTAAAACCCACTTTCAAGGATGGTTTGAGCTTTCAAGAGCTTGGGGTTTCATCCATAAACCCATTTGGGTATATTGGGCTTTCACCCACAAATCCTAACCAATTGTGTCAAGCAATAGTAGAACCCAGCATCAATAAGCATCATATGCAAAAATGAATCACAACCTATATTTAATTGCACCCTATTCTAGCATAATCCCAAGAGAAAGAACTATGTACACATAAGAATAAAAAGCAAGTTATACCCAAAATATCCATTGATTTGATTTGTGAAGGACTAAGTGAATGCTACTTCAAACTTTGAACTTCAACAAATCTTCAATGGGAGTTTGCTAATCTTTCACTTGGAAGCTACTCTAATGTAATCTTCACCCCAAATTAATATTATAAATGTCCTCCAAAAATGGAATCTAAGAAGTAGACAAAGTTTCAATAATAGGGGAATGAATGGATCCCCAAAGAGATAGGGTTTGAGTCTCTTACAAAAGTTTGGGAACAGCTATGTGCATTACAACTTTGCCCTTGGGCTATTTTTCTGCTAGGCCGCGATCGCAGGCACAGCTACCTTGACCATGGTCAGATACACGTGAGCGCGATATCTTAACCATATTGACTGCTCGCGATTACATCTCTCAGACCGCAATTGCGGTAACTAAGGCTATGTTCTGCTCCAGGACTTCAAACTGCACTTTGTTCCTTCTTTTGACCTTTTTTCAGCTCGCATTTATCTCATTACCTATGCGCCTACAAAATGTGGATATTAGTGCATTTAATCAAAAATATATCTCACCTATTTATTCAAAAGATGATAATGTGGATGAATGTTGAGTGTGAATAAGTGGTAAATTCACCACTTATCAACTAGTGTCATGAGTAATAAGCAATTCTAACTATAATCTGTTGGCCATATATCCAACCTCTTAAGGAATCTTAAAAGGTCTAATAAATGTCGAACTAAGCTTTCCTTACTTCCCAAATATAATAAAATTCTTCATGGGTAATACCTTCAAGAAAACCCACTTACAAAACATGAACAACACATCTTAAACTGGTCGATCAACAAAACTATTTTGTCTGCTTTAAGTAGCTACAAGTCTTAGTTGAATCAATATCACTTGTTCCATCGAGTACCTCAATATGTATGTACCCTATGGTCTAACCTCGAAGGAGGCAAACCATCACATAGAGGATCTATACCTCTGACCAAAATAAGCTTCAAACATCACCATCAAAGGGTTGGAATGTTAACTCTTGTTGTAGGAAAACTTTGCAAAGACAAGAATTGGTCTCAATGACCACCAAAATCAGTGAAACATGCTTGAAGCTTATCCTCTAACACTTGAATTATCCATTCTGTATAGCCATCCATCTGGGGGTCCAAATGTTTTACTCATCACTAGATGGGCTTCTAACTCAATCTAAATAGAACTCCAAAAATTCAAGTTATATTGAGTACACCTATAAGAAATGATAGATATAGGAACGCCATGCAACTAAATACTCTCACTAATGTAGATCTTGGGTGTCTTCTTTGCATTATAATTCATATTTATGTAATATGATTATTAGATCAGTCTATCCATAATCACATAAATGGAATCAAACTTCCGCAAAGATAGGGTAGATTAACCATAAATTCTATAGCAATCCACTTACATTTTCACTCTGGAATGGGAATTTACTACATAGTACAACCTCATTATTGATTTACATACTTAACATGCTACCGCTTGAGACATTTGGATACAAACTCCATAATTTTTATCTTCACCCACAAACCAATAGTGTTGCTTCAATTCATGGTATAACTTAGATTTTCCTTGATGAATAGAGTATCTCAAATTTTAATCATCCTCTAAGATTAGTCAAATCATGCACCAACCTTTGACACATACACACAAAACTATTAATCCTAAAAACACCTTTGAAATCAAGAAAATGTATTATCCTTGTCATTCAACACTTTATCACAAATCACTCTCAACTTCCCATCATCAAATTGTCAAGGATCATTCTACTCTTTCAACGAGAATCTAGCCTCAGCCAAAGTAAAAGATGGGTCACACTATCCATACTTATCACTTTTCGACTGAAGAAATTAGCTACAAAATTGGCCTTTATCAAATGATAGGGAATAGTGAGCTCGTAACCCTTAAGCAACTCTAACAATCTATAATACCTCATATTAAGATCTTATTGACTTAAGAAATACTAAATACTATGATGATCGATGAAAATCTCATTTTGAAGACCATAAAGTAGTGATGGCACAACTTTTACACGACTACCACTACCGTAAACTCTAAATAATGAGTAGGGTAGTTTTTCTCAAGGACTTTAAAAAATCATGAAGCATAAGCTAACACCTTACCTTTTACATCAACACACCACCCAAGTCAAATCCAAAAGCATTACAAAACACATGAACAGCACACCCTATTTGAACAAAGTCAAGATTTTAGCCAAAGTTAAAAAATCCTTGAGATTCTGAAACCTCCTATCACACTCACCCGGCCACTAAAAAGTAAGATTCTTCAAAGTCTACTTGGTCAAAGTTGTTGCAATAGAATAAAACCCCTCTACAAAGTGTCAATAGTACCCCACAAGCCCAATAAAACTCTAAATTTTTTTAGAAGAAGTAGGTCGATCTTAATGACAAGTCACCAGTACCATTGCATGATTGACCATAATACAATTCTTGGTTCTAACATGATCGATGAAACAAATAGAGTCTAACAAAAAAACACATGGAAAACTTGGGACATAACTTCTCATCTATCAATCTCTGAAGTGGCCCTCAATGTCTCACATTATTAATATCACTCTTTGAATAAACCAATATATAATAAATAAACACAATCATAAATGACTCAAGATATGATAAGAACCTTTTATTCATAAACTTTATAAATATTGTTAGAGCATTAGTCAGCGAAAAGACATAACAAAGAACACTCAGTAGCCATACCGCATCCAGATAACCATATTTCAAACATTTGAAGCACTAATCTTCAGCTGTAGGCAACTAGACCATAAGTCGATCATATATAACACACTCGCACCCTAATGCTGGTAAAAAAATCATCGATACATAAAAGATAATAGTAGTTCTTGATAGTCAGCTTGTTTAATTATCAATAATAAATACACATACATATAATGCAGACAGCGCCCAAGCGCACACGCAAGTGTACATGGTCTAATCAAATTGTAAAGTGGCATCAAGAAACAGGTATCGATCTCTTAGGGACTTGTGTTCGCCGACTATCCAATTATAGTTTAACAATTGAGAAAGAGTAAACAATATAGTTTTAGAATTATAAACTAACAAGAAACCAAATAATACTGAAAAGTAATGACTTAGGACAATTAATGGATAGAAGCCCAGGGTTAAGGCTTACAAACAATCATACTATGTTATTGAATTTCATTCGATAAATTTCTTGTCTTAGTTGTTGATTTATAGGGTTAATCACATTATCATGGTCTCTTGACCTCTAACCATTTATCTAATTTGGACATTACAACTACATCATTGAGCGGGGATGCAATAATCCAACTAGGTGATTTGAATCTATCATTCTACGTGTGAATCAAACAAGGCTTCTAGGTATTTCCCTAGCCTAGATGTTAATTCAAATTCCTTATTTTATAAAGAAATGAGAACCTTGTTCTATATATATATACCCCACATGCTAACTTTCTATTTCCCCTCCCGAGATCACAAGATTGACAATGAATATATTCTAAGGGCCATAAATCCATAAAATAGTTATAACAAGGGTAAATAAACAACCATAAGGATAAGCAAATCAACAAACTTAACTCAAAATAAAATAATCATGATCTTGGCCTCAACCCCGGAATAGGAGTTTTAGCCTTTAATGGAAATATTAATCATCCAATCCCTTCGATTGATGATACAAACCATAAATAAAACTAAAGTAAAGAAAACAAAACCCTACAGAATGTGTATAGCAACCTCAAATTGTCCAAAGATGTCCAAAAGTATGTAAAAACGTGATATAACATGTATTTATAGTATAGGAGAAAGACAAGTCCATTTTGGAGTTGAAAACTGTTAGTTAATGAGCCGAGGAGTGGACAGGGTTCTGCTCTAGCTATAGCCCCGCTCCAGACAAGGTTGTACCCTGGTTTGAACGCCGCTCCAAGAAGGGAGTCACCTCCATATCATTTTGGTTCACTTTTTTGGTGCCTTCCAAACCTTTTAGTGTGCTTCACGTGCCAAAAATATTTTCCACGATCCCACACTCTCCCTAGACAATTTTGGTGTCCAAATTTGTGTCAAGTTGTTTATTGTGCTTCTGTGATCCATTGTAAGCCTTTTTGAGTTGTTTCCACTTGATTTAAAGCTTTTATATCCTTCATATATCATCATAATACTTTCACCAAGAATCCTATATCATTAAAAACAACAACTTAGAGCTCAAAACAACCCAATATCCAAGATGGTGAACTGGAAAAGCGAGCTAAGACTAGTCTTCACTTTGATTTTTAGCTCATTGATTTGACTCTTGTCTTGATCCAATTGACCCTTGAACATTACCAAAAATTTTTTTCACTTATAAATACCTAATAACAACCTTAGGGAATTATTAAGAACATTAGAACACAACACGATAGACTAGACAGACACCTAGCTCAAGCTAGTAACGCTACTTTTCTCGGTTGAACTCTAAATGATCAATTTGAATCAAAACTTGTGTGAAAGCACCATTAAACATTGTAAACACATACATGGACACTTATATGCACATTTATATCATTATCAACACATTAAGAACTGGAATCATCCTCAAAACAAGGCTAAAAATGCTAGAATAGTGATGCTAGAATGTGTAAATACATGCAACATCACCACCCCACACTTAAAGCCCCTCTTAACTATAATCATCATGAGATGGAGACTCTACACTTCTATTACATGCAAGACACTCAAGCTAGTACTACAATGATTACACAAAATGCAAGTTTATAATACTAAGCATGTTATACGCAATTGAAAGCTCAAGAACACTACTCCCAAAACATCCTAGCCTCAAGAATTGACTTACCTAGTTGGCAAAATCATGATAATTATTCAATCAAAGACATCATATAAATCACCCATATTCATCAAACATGTGCCCCTCAGAACATGAGAGTTACCCATAACCACTCATAATTAAGCAATTCATAACAATGGGTACAAGAATCAAATTACACTCACTCTCATAAAGAATTCACAAGTTACATAATGAACCATAGGCTTAACCTTAGTGTTATGCTCTACTAATATAGGAATGTCAAGTATAGTATCAAATAGGTCTTTTCTGGGTTGTAATGTAGGCTAAGGGATGGGTAGGAACTATTTAGGAAACTGACTAACCTCTCTAAGTGCTTTAATACACTACATTGTACATTTAAAATCAATTTGCAACAACTAAATTAAACTATTTCATCTACCCATATCTTTTTTCCCCATCTCTTTTAAGCATTTTTACAAACACACAGTGGCCGTATTGTCTATTCCTTCAAGATTTAATTTTTTTCTTTTTCACAACCATAAGAATATTTATAAAACCATTTAAATCACTCCCAACCACCACACATCAAGTATAAACGCCAATAACTATTACCTTGGAGCATCAATTTCACCTTTTTCTTCTTCAATTTCTCAAACTCCTTTCTCAAATTCATTTTTATTCATTAAAGCACTTTGGAGCTTTTTAGATCAAATTAAGGTCTATCAAAGAAGGGATTAGGCTACTCATACGGCTACCAAAGAAAAGTCTAAAGGCTCAATGGGGGGGTTAACTAGGATAATGCACAAAGTGTAGGACAAGTAGAAGGTATAAAACAAGGCTATCAAAGAAATGCCTAAATCATCTCCTAAACCCACTCTCTTTATTTTGTTTTACACATACACCGGGTAAGTTATAGACATCATATGCAACAAAAAATATACAAAAAATCTCACACGCACATGGAACATGCTCAACTCAATAGGATCATCATAGACTCCAAACCAAACAATAGGATGAGTTCAAATTTAAGCCAAAAAGTACAAGAGTCACAAACATGAGCCTAGGAGTCTCAAAACTAGCAATTCCCACAATTCACATGCTTTTATAAACAAACCCACTTGCATCATGGAATCAAAAATAACACCAACAAGACTATCTCACTTATTCCTATCCTAAAAAATTTTAAATTAAGCCAAAATTTGTGAATTACCCCACCCCACACCTAAAAATCAACTTTGTCCCCAAAGTGAACTTTTAAAGTAAGAGATAGAAATACTCCCTGAGGCCTCTAGGCCTATCTAGTAGCATCTTCACATAAAGGAGATCCATGGGACCCCACATTCAGTCATTGCCATGCTTCAAGATCAAGTTTATGGTACTTAGACTTCCCATTAACATGTGACTAACCCAAAAACCAAAAACTACGTGAAATTAAAAAAAAAAACTAAAAACTAAAAAGAAAACATACCTAATTATCTTGGGATGCCTCCCACAAGTGCCTGATTTAGTATCGCGGCACAACCCATATCAACTTAACCATATTCCTTTATCCTTTTACTCTCTTTTGGGAGCCATTTTTTCATTCATTTTTTACCTCTTGAGTTTGTACTCTCAAAGTCAACAAGTTTGTACTCTCAAAGTCAACATCTCTCTTCACTTCAACCTTTATCATGTTAGGAAATAGTGAATTCAACTTGGGCCGCTCCATCAGGTAATCCAAAGATATTTTTGGTGGATTAATCACCCCACACTTTTCCCCTTCAATAACAATGATCACATACAAATCTTTGAATTGGGATTTTACAATAGGTGTTATGTAAACATCAAATACCACCTCTTCATCATCTACCCTTATTTTGAGGGTGCCTTCTCTAACATCAATCAAGGCTCCTCCGATATCTAAGACTGGATGCCCTAAGAAGATTGGTACATGTTCATCTGCCTCAAAATCAAGAACAAAAAAATCAGCAGGTATAATAAATTTACCAACCTTTATGAGGACATCCTTTATTACACCTTCCAGATATGTTATGGATTCGTCTGCGAGCTGCATAACCACTAGTATTGATTTAGGCTCCCCCATCCCAAGGTTTTAAAAAATGATAGGGGAATTAAGTTTATGCTTGACCCTAACTCACTCAGCGTATGAATCTCTTTACTCCCAATATGGGTGTGCAAAGTGATGACATGGAAGCTTGTGATTGGATGATAATTTGCAATTTTTTTATGTTCTTCACTTTTTGGCCAATCGTCAATTCCAAGAGTGTATATTAGGTTTTGGGGGGAAATTACAAGATTTTTGCAGCCTTTTAAAACTTTAAATGCATTTGAATTGAATTGGTTTGCACTTGTACTTGCACTTGTACTTGATTATTCCTTCCCTTTTGTTGTTTTCTTTCTTTTGGATGACTAGGAAGGTGCTTGGAAATTTCCTTGAACAATTACTACACTCTCTTTCCTTTTTTTAAGATCAAACACCCACTTTTGAATATTCTTCCTCGACAAGATATAAAGATGAGGAAGAACAGCAAGAACATTCAAGTGTTGACCAATGTTGATCTCAAGGAAAATGACCTCCAAATTTAAATTTTCTTGAAAATCTAAGGTCTCTTTGCCAACCCAAACACAAATATCAAAAAAATCAGTCCAAAAATGTCTCAACCACAATAGCCCAAAATGTGACCCACCCTCAAATACCTTCAAACATAAGCTCAAAAATGGTAGACTGTTCAAAACACCTCCGATTTAGCTCAAATCTTAGATATAGACTCTATTATTGCTAGGAAACAAGGATCTAGCACTAGAAACTCACAAAACACACAAAAACAAAGTAGATCTAAGATATAAAATTCTGCCCAAACACAAAAACATGATACACCTCTTTTTTTTATTTTCAGATTTTTGGAAACTTATTCTAGTGTTAGGAACAAGGATCTAACACTAGAAACACACAAAACACAAAAAAATCAAGTCTCAAAAATTGAAAAACCCTAAAAAATGTGAATAGTAACTTTTTTCTTCTTTTTCACTTTTTCTTATTTTCAAGATAACAATCCCAAGATTGATTTTTTGGGAACAAAATCAAACCTTGCTCTAGATACCAAATGATAGAGAATGACCTAAAGCGATGAAGACTAAGAGAAACAAGATAACAAATAAATACAATAAAAGTAAGATAGATAGCTTGACATACGAGATTACAAGAAATAGGAACCAAACTATGTATCAACGATAAGACCCCTAAGACCCGCAATAACAACACCAAACTCTTACGATGGCTGCTAAGGAAATCAATTCAGCCTTACAACCACCGTTTCTAAGCAAAGATCAATAATGGATTTTTCGATCCCTACACTACTTGGCTTTTCCAAGCACTACACTACACTCTCAAAGAGAGAAGAAGTCTTTCAAATATCCATAATCAATTAATGAGAAAATAAACCTAAAGAGTCTATTTAAAGCTTATTACATAAAAGACAAAAATACCCTTAATTAAAAAGGGCTCCTATGAAGTGTAAAGAAAAGGTACAAAAAGACTAAAACACCCTTAATGAGTGTTTACACTCCAATGTCACCCCCCAATGCTCCAAAGTCGTGGTCCCTCCTTTTTTAAGCTTCAAAATGTGAAACCTCTTGGAACCCTTTGGTAGGCATCAACACAAGTCCCAAGCAATCTTCCAAACATGATTTTGCTCCATTGTAAGCTCAAAATGAGTCCTCCATGCATGTCTTTGTAACCTCAACATGACCAACGCTTGAATATTCATGTATGGGCCTCGAATGATGTCATCAAAAGCTATGATGGCCCTTTTCCTCGTATCAAGATACCACATGCCCTAAAAAGTTCACAACCTTCAGCTGAAACTCACACTTAGAAAATCTAGCATATAACCTCTGATCTTTTAGAGTATGCAACATAATTCGAGGTGAATGGCATGATCCTCCTCATAATTAGAATACACTAGTATATCATTAATGAAGGCTATCATAAATAAATCTAGAAAGTTCCTAAATACCCAATTCATAAGATTCATAAAAGCAGCCAGAGCATTAGTCAACCCAAAAGACATATCCAAGAACTCATAATGACCATACCGGATTCAGAAAATAGTCTTGGAAATATCAACCTCTCTAATTTTTAACTGATGAAACCCAAACAAAGATTATTCTTAGAGAAATATCTAGCACTCTGAAGCTGGTCGAAAAGATCATTAATCCTAGGAAGGGGATACTTATTCTTCACTGTGACTTTATTAAGCTACTGATAGTCTATATAAATCTTAAGGGACTGATCATTCTTACGCATGAAAGCATAGGACCATCCCATAATGAAACACTAGGATGAATGAAAGCCTAATCAGGAAGATCCTTTAACTACTCTTTCAACTCCTTTAATTTAGTCAAAGCCATTATATAAGGAAGAATGAAAATAGGATAGGTATCCAGTAAAAAATCAATCCCAGAATCTATTTCCCTATCAAGAGGAACTCTAGAAAGATCATCGAGAAATACTTTAGAAAAATCACAAACCATAGTGACAGAGCTATAAGATAGGAAATAAATCTCCCTTTAAAGGAATTTCCCTCCCATTTAATTATCAGTTTGTTAAGGAATTGGAAACTGACATTTTGGGTCATATAATCCAAAGCACATTGAACGAATGATCCAATACATCCTTAAGATTACATCAAAATCAACCATGTCAAGCTCTATCAGATCAATTAATGTCTCCCGATGAAAGATAGATCCTACACAACCCCTATAGATTATTTTAGCAATTATAGAATCACCCATCGGAGTTGAAATAGAGAAGGATCGAAAATACATTTAGGACCCAAACCAAAATGTATAGCCACATAAGGGGTCACATAAGATAGGGTAGACCCTAAATCAAGAAAGTAGTGAACACCACGAGAGAAGATCTAAAATATACCATTAAAAACATTAGGAGATTCCTTAAATTCTTGATTAGTAGCAAGAGCATAGAGATGATTCCAGCTAGTGTTAGTAACCGAAGTGGCACTCTTTGGTGCAGGAGCTAAAGAAGTGGCGACCGGAACCTTATTAGCTCCAGTGTCTACCTTAGATGCAACATGGTTCCATTACATATGTCCATGAAGAACACAAATAAAACACAAGTTCCTTCCCTCATTACAATAACTACGATGAAGCTCTTTGCAAAATTTATAAAGAGGATAAGCTGGCTGAGATTAAGCTCCACTAGCCTTAGTCTGGGTACCCAAGGCCTTAGGACCACTACTAGCCTGGAAATGATGATTTCCATATAGCTTAGGATAAGGAGAACTAGATGAATAATATGAATTAGAATTTCCCCAAGTCTTCTTCTTGGTCCATTGTCTGCCATCCCTTGACAATGCCCAAGCGCACACGCAAGTGTATGTGGTCTACCAAGGAGTAAAGTGGCCTTCACAAAAGATGAGTTATCGATCCCATTGGCACTTGCTTCAAAAATGATTAAATTCTAGTTCAAAGTTTAGATTTAATTTGTAAAAGAGTAACCAATAAAAGAGTTTGTAATTTATAGACTAAAGAAAAATAAATAATGCGTAAATTAAAGTCTTGGAACAATCAATGGATTAAAGCCCAGGGTTAAATTACTTCAAACACTCATACTATATTGTTGAACTTTATTCGTTAACTTACTTATCTTTGATGTTGATTCGTAGGGATAATTGCATGGTCATGGTTTCCCAACCTCTAATCTTTTACCTAATATTGACATTACTACTACATCATTGAGTTGGGATGTATTAATCTAATTAAGTTAATTAAAACTATCATCCTATGTTTGAATCAAGTAAGGCATCTAAGTACATCCCTGTCGTAGACGCTAAGTTTATTTCTTTATTTTATAAAAGAATAAAAACCCAAACTTTGTTTAACCCCATGCTCTATCTCCCTATTCCCTCCCCCTAGATCAAAAAGTTGACAATATATGTATTTTATGGGTGATAAATCCATAAAATAATTAGAACAAGAATAAATAAACAACCAAATATGATTTGCAAAATTCAATGAATTTAATCCAAAATAATAGTACTCATGTTCTTGGCTTTAACCCCGGAAAGAGATTTTTTATCCGATAATATTCATAATCACCATCCAAATAATTGAATACATGATATGAATTAATTAACAACTAAATAAAAAATATTAAACAAAACCTAACACATAGAAGCCACCGAATTAATATTGCTCCCAGGTGTCCACCCTTTCAATATTGTCCAACAATGCTCCAATTGTCCAAGTGCATATATTTATATAATTTAATAATAATCCTAACCCCACAAGGAGTGGGATTACAAAGATTCCCACCAGCATTAAAATACATGCCATGCAATAGTATCACAAATGGACTCCATGTCGGCAGGTTTTAATTTTTTTATCGTACATGTGAAACGCGACATGATGATGGCTTGACTCAAATGGGAGTCACGACGCGACCCTATCGCGACACCTCTCTGGAATTTGCTTCTCGAAAATTGGTTAAGTGTTGGACGTTCCTCCATTCATCCTGGACTATGTGATCTATTTTCAATGAATTTTTGGCCTTCAAATCATCTATATATCACCATATTCATCTCACAAAGCCTCCTACATACTCACACATCACAAATTAGAGATCAAAACAACATAATATCCTCAACGGTGAATAAAAAAAGCTAAGGCAAGGCAAATTCCAATGATCTTCAACTTTATGTTTTAAATCTTGACTTAATCAAATTGAGATTTGCACATTACAAACAAGTTATTCCATATATAATTACACATTTAAACCATTTGAATGAATTGAATAGATTAGAATCCATCGAAGTCAACTAAACACACACATAGCTCAAGCTAGTGAAACTAGTTTTGCACGTTGAACTATAAATAACTTAATTAAGTACAACCTTGTTTGGAAAACATGTTGAACATTATAATCACACACTTGGACACTTAAATGCTTATTATATCAATATGAACATGTTAAGCACACGAATTGCTTTCAAAACAAGGTGAAAAAAGCTAGAATAATGATACTAAAGTATATAAAACCACTTCAGATTATCACCCCACACTTAAACTCTTGTTCATCCTTGAACAACTCTTTACTCTAAGAATCAAAAGCTAAGGTGACGCTACACTTCAACTAACATAAAGACACTCAAGCCAATAATACAATGACTACACGAAATGCAAGTTTCTACATTAAGCATGTTAAACACAATTGAAAGCTCAAGAACACTACTCCAAAACACCATAGCCTCAAGAGTTGACACACCTAAGTGGAAAAATCATGCTTATCATTCAATCAAGGACATCATACAAATCACCCACATTAATCAAACATGTGCCCTCACAATAAGAGACTTACCCATAAACCCTTACAATAATGCAATTTATAACATTGGGTACAAGAATCAAATTACTCTCACTTTCACAAAGAATTCACAAGTTACACATAATGAACCATAAGCTTGCCCTTGTGTAATGCTCTACTAATATCAGAATGTCAAGTATAGGTTCAAATAGGTCTTTTTCAGGTTTTATTGTAGGCTAAGGGACAGGTAGGAACTATTTGGGAATAGTGACTAATCTCTCTAAGCTCTTTAATACATTATTCATTCAAAACCAATCTCCAACAGCCAATTTACACCATTTTTGTATACCTCATTATTTTATTTTTGCCCCATCTCTTTTAATTATTTTCACAAACACAAGGTGGGAATATTATTTATTCCTTCAAGATTTAATTTTCTTCTTCTTCTGCAATCATGGGAATATTTCTAAAACCATTTTTATCACTCCCAACCACCAACTTCAATTATAAAAGCCAATAACTCCTACCTTGGGGCATCAATTTCACCTTTTTCTTCTTTAGTTTCTCAACTCCTTACTAAATTAATTTTTCATTAAAGCACTTAGGAGATTTTTGGATCAAATTATGGTCTATCAAAGAAGGGATTAGGATACTTATATGTCTACCAAATAAAATAAGCTAAAGGCTCAATGGGGTTTAACAAGGATAATGCACAAGTGTAGGTCATAAAGAAGGTATAAAACAAGGCTATCAAAGAAATGCCTAAATTATCTCCTAAACGCACACTCTTTATTTCACTTTGCACACACAGAGGGAAAGTTCTAGACATCAAATGCAACAAGGAATATAAAAAAATCTCTCACACACATAGCACATAGTTAACTCAATAGGATCATCATTGACTCCAAACCAAACAATAGCATGAATTCAAAATTAATCCAAAAAGTACAAGTCACAAAAATATGAGCCTAAGAGTCTCAAAAGTGGAAATTCTCCAAATCAGATTCTTTTACCACACAAAATATTTGCACCATGTATTAAAAAATAGCACCATAAGAATATCTTACACCAATTTCTTTAAAAAAAATTGAGCCAAAATTTAGGAATTCCCCACCCCATACATAAAAATCTACTTTGTCCCCAAAGTGAACTTTTAAAGTAAGAGATAGAAATACTCTCTGAGGCCTCTAGGCCTATATAGTAGCATCTTTTGCATTTATAAGATCCGCGAGACCCCACACTCAGTATTTTCTATGCTCCTTAGCTCAGGTTTTTGGTAATCAGACTTTCCATAAACTTGCAACTCAATCAAAAATGAAAAACTACGTGAAGTAAAAACTAAAAAACTAAAAAGAAAACATACCTTATCTGGGGTTTCCTCTCAAGAAGCGCATGATATAGTGTCGCGGCATGATCCAACTAACAATTTAGTCATTCTCTTTCCTTCTCTTTCTCATGCTTGGTCCCCATCTTCTTATTCTTTTTACCCCTCTTGGGTGCAAAATTTTGAAAGAAATAGGTTTTTTAATTTAGTCTTTTTCAGGATCATCAATTAGCATCAAATTAGGCTTAGTAAGTAGAATCTTAGGCTGCTCAATTAGGTAGTCTGAAAAGGTTTTTGGTGTACTCACCACCCCATACCTGTCCCCTTTAACCACATTATTTAAAAAAAAATTCTTTATAATGGGATGTTAGTATGGGTGCTTTGTATACATAAAATACCACCTCCTCATTCTTTACCCTTATTTTAAGTGTGCCTTCTCCAACATCAATCAATGCTCCTTCGGTTGCTAAGAATTGATGCCCTAAGATGTTAGTACCTGTTCGTCTGCCTCAAATTCAAGAACAATAAAGTCAAAAGGAATAATGAATTTACCAACCTTTATAAGGACATCCTCTATTATTCCTTTTGGATAAACAAATGATCCATCTGCCAGCTGTAGAACCAATGTGGTTGATTTAGGCTTTCCCAAGATCAATTTTTCAAACAGAGATGGGCATTAGATTTATGCTAGCCCCTAAGTCACTCAAAGTATGGACCACTTTACTCCCAATTTGGATAAGAAGAGTAAACTTCACCGAATCTCTTAATTTATTGGGGATTTTATGTGTTATTACCATGCTACACTCTTCAGTGAGTGTTCTCACCTCCACATCCTACAATTTCACCTTATTACCAACCACATTCCTCAAGTACCTTGCATACTTGGTCATACTCTGCAAAACATCTAACAAAGGTAAGTTAATATAAAGTCCTCTAAACGTGTCAAAGAACTTCTTAAACATTGCATCCTCGTTCGGTGTTATGTTCTTCTGAGGGAAGGATAGTGGCGGTGTCTTCTTCACTTCTGGTTCAGCAATTTTTTTTCCAAGTACTCATACTTCCTTGATTTTTAGAAACTTCTTCATTTACCTATTCAGTCACCACATCAGCGTCTACCTCCTTAGTTGCCTTCAGAGGTTCTCTTTGAAGCTCTTTACCACTCCTCAAGGTGATTTCTATAACCTGCTTTGGATTTTCTGTATCTGCCAGTAAACCATCTTGTGTCCTTGTATTTAATTCTTATGTTAATTGCTCCAGCTGCAACTCTAAACATCTTGTGATCGCTTGCTGATTTTTTATGTCATAGTCAATTGTGTCTGAGTAGCTAGAAGCTGCTTCAACATCTCTTCCATGTTGCTAGTTGACTAATTTGGTTGGGCCTTTAGCTGTGGGGCGCTCCATGGTTGATTAGTGGTTGAGTCTTCCACTTCATGTTGTAGGCATTACCAGAATTTAACCTTTGAGCATTGCCCACATACATCACCCATTCTGGATTGGACGCACACATAGCCGCTACGTGCACACTATTTCTGCACACTTTACACCAACTTGTAGCTTGTTGATGGCATTAGTTGTGGCTACAGGTTGTATAGCTCCTAATTTTAGGCTACTAAACTTAGTGTTAATCATATTCTGCAATTCTACAACATGAGCTTATAAGGCAATAAACTTGTCTACCTCCAATACACCCATAATTCTTTTTGTGGCACTTCTAGAATCTGAATACTACTTTGAATTTCCTTGAGATATGTAGTTCAACAATGTGTATAGCTCATCAAAAGTCAACTCCAATGCTTTATCATTTGCGGATGAATCTGGCAAAATCTTTGTATTATGATCAAGTGCTTCTACAAAATTATGAGCAAGTACCTTATTAGAATATTGGTGATGTGGAAAATATCGAAAAATGGCCTTGAAGAATTCCCAAGCGTGATATAGATTTTCATCAGGCTTCTTTTTGAAGTTCACTATCTCACTGTGAAGTCTTGCAGTATTACCTAATGGAAAGAATCTGATGAGGAACTTTCTGGCTAAGTCTTCCTATGATTTGATTGAATTGGTCGGATCCATATTCAACCACCTTTTAGCTTCCCCCAATGGATAATAGGGAAGAAGTGTCAGCCTCATATAATTTATACTCACCCCAGTCGGAATGAATGTGTCAGTAAGATAAATGAAATTCTACAAGTGGACTTATGGATCCTCGTGTGAAAGACCTGCAAACTGTCCACTACTGATGAGAAGCTGCACCATGTAGTTCTTTAACTTGACATTCCCCCCAGAAAAAGGTCTTTGAATAGGGCGAGTCAAGCTCATCGTAAGTAGGATTTCCACTTCTCGAACCGTCCTGCGTGCTTATTGTTCTGCAACCATTATAACAAAATTCTCTTGGTTTTCTTGCATCTACAAAATTTAAGGGAGAAGGTGTGCTTCTCTCCTTCTTTGATGAAAAAGTTGCTCAGGTTCAGCGCTTGGTTCAACCAAGTCCAGATCTCTTGCCAACTTTTGTAACCTGTTTCCTGCAAAAACAAAACCAAGGCCAAGCTTAAAAAATACCAAAAAATCTAAAAGTAAAACTAAAATAAATAGTTGCCAAATAACAAGTCCCCGACAACAGTACCAAAAAATTGGTAGTACCCAAGTGCACACGCAAGTGTACATGGTGTACTAAGTAGTAAAGTGGCCTTCAAGAAAGCTGAGTTATCGATCCCATAGGGACTTGTTTCAACAATGTTTCTATTCTAGTTCACAGTTTAGATTTAATTGGAGAAAGAGTAACCGAAAAGAGAGTTTGTAATTTATAGACTAAAGAAAAGTAAATAATGCGTAAATTAATGTCTTGGAACAATTAATGGATTAAAGCCCAGGGTTAAAGCACTTCGAACACTCTTACTATATTGTTGAACTTCATTCGTTAACTTGCTTATCTTAGTTGTTGATTTGTAGGGTTAATTGCATGATCATGGCTTCCCAACCTCTAATCTTTTACCCAATATGGACATTACAACTACATCATTGGGCGGAGATACAATAATCCAATTAAGTGAACTAAAACTATCATTCAATGTTTGAATCAAGTAAGGCATCTAAGTACATCTCTGTCCTAGATGCTAAGTTTAATTCTTTATTTTATAAAAGAATAAAAATCCAAATTTATTTATTCCCATGTTCTACCACCCTATTACCTCTCCCGAGATCAAAAGATTGACAATATATGTATATTACAGGGGATCAATCCATAAAATAATTAAAACAAGAATGAACAAACAACCAAATATGATAAGCAAAATTAAACGAATTTAATGCAAAACAATAGTACTCATGTTCTTGGCTTTAACCCCAGAAAGAGGGTTTTTAGCCGATAATATTCATAATCACCATACAAATAATTGAATACATGATATGAATTAATAAACAATTAAATAAAAAATATTAAACAAAACCTAACACGTAGCCGCCACCAAATTAATATTTCTCCCAGGTGTCCAACTCTTAATATTGCCCAACAATGCTCCAATTGTCCAAGTGCATATGTTTATATAATATAATAATACTCCTAATCCCACATGGAATGGGAATAAAAAGATTCCCCCTAGCATTAAAATATGTACCATGTAATTGTATAATAAATGGACTCCAGGTCGGCAGATTTTAACATTTTGATCATACATGTGCAACGCGACGCGATACTGGATTGACTCAAATAAGGGTATTTATGCGACCCTATTGCGACACCTCTCTGGAATTTGCTTCTCGGAAATTGGATAAGTGTTGGACGTTCCTCCATTCATCCTTGACTTTGTGATATATTTCAAATCATTTTTCGTCCTTTAAATCATCAATATATCACCATATTCAGCTCATAAAGCCTCCTACATACTCACACACCACAAATTAGAGATCTAAACAACCTAATATCCTCAACGGTGAATCAAAACAAAAGCTAAGATAAGGAAAATTCGCAATGATCTTTGACATTATGTTCAGACACTTGACTTAATCAAATTGATCTTTGCACATTAAAAACAAGTTATTCCGCATTTAAACCATTTGAATAAATTAAATACATTAGAATCCATCGAAGCCAACTAGACACATACCTAGCTTAAGCTAGTGAAACTAGTTTTCTGGGTTGAACTCTAAATGACTCGATTAAGTACAAACTTGTTTGGAAAACACGTTGAACATTATAATCTTACACTTGGACACTTAAATTCTTATTTATATCAATATGAACACAAATTGCACAAAAGACAATGTGAAATAGGCTGGAATAATGATAGCTAAGTGTATAAAACCACCTTCGATCATCCCTTTCATTATTCTATTGATTTGCCCCCTACTCTGAATAACTGAACTTCTTATTCTTCCTCACTCCCATCTCCGCCTATCTCTTATTGTTATCCTCTGCCTGTTGTATATTAACCACAATCCTGGAGATGTAAATATCATTATTTGACATTGTAACCTTGCATTCCAATATTATGTCACAGGACAACCTAGAATTAAACTTCCTCATCTTGGATCACATGGTAAATACCAACTCTGGTGCATAATGAGACAACTTTTGAAATTTCAGTGCATATTATTTCACACTCATCTTGCCTTGCTTTAGTTTTACAAACTCCTATGCCTTAGCTTTCCTCAACTCTTGAGAAAAGAAATTATCTAGGAGGGCACCTGAAAACTCATCCCATATATCCTCCTTAACATCATCACCTATGATTTTTTCCCACTCCAAACACCTATTATAAGATATATCTTTCAACTAATATACAAAAATCTCTATGCCCTTCGAATCAGTAGTATGCATCACTCTAAAAATCTTCTCTATCTCATCAATAAAACTCTGAGGATCCTCCTCAACCATAGATCCTATGAAGGTTGAGGGATTTCACCTAATGAACTAGAAAAATTGAGTGACCTTAAAAGAAGGAGAAAAAGAATCAACACTATCAAGTTGGCTAAACTAAGATGCCACCAACTGAGTAAACATGTGAATGGACTGGCAAAACTTTACATTAGAGATATCTTGCTGAGGTGAAAGATTAGAGGTGTCACCAAAATGGGGAGCTCGAGGAGAACTAGTTGGGACTAGGTGGAACTGCACATAGAGGTAGTAGAATCGGGAGCAAAGACCCTAGAACAAGTTTGCACTCCATAAGCAAGGTGATTTTCCTGCACATTATACTCAAGTAGGATAGAGGGTCGTGATGAGTTTATATGAACATTAGATTTTTGGGTGGCATGATTAGGAACATGAGTAAACTAAGATTTAGAGAGTTTTCAAGACACTAGACTTTATACCCAAATGAGAACACAAGAAAGGGAAACATTCTTAAATGCCTTGCTGCCTCCCTATTATTAGTGTGGTACACTATACACTCATAAAAAGGACTCAACTTGACACATCTTTTTGGACACCGAAAGACCCTGAACCAAACTTGTCATAACTTGACCCAGGGCCTAGTCATGACGGGTATCTCAAGCACACCATGAGTCGAAGACCACCCCCCTTATCCTAACATCCAGAAAAAATAAAGATAAACAACGGAAGACAATCATATATATGGAAATGAAAATAGATAAGACAAAGATAGTCTAAGAATCATAACCAACATCCAACCCACACATGTCTATAAAAGACCCTAAAAACTAGAATACCAAATATATCGGGACATGCCCTCAACCATTCATGAGTGGTGAATTTACCACTCATTTACACTCATTATTCATGCACACTACTATGATTTGAATGTATAAATGAGACATTGTGATTAAATTCTCTAATTTCCATATTTTACAGGCATATAGGGATTGATAAGGAAAGATGTGGATTTTATCCAAAAAGGATTAAAAAGGAGAAAAGAAGTGCAGATGGAAGACCTGAAGCAGAATCCAACCTCAGTTACCACGATCGCGATTTGTGGATTGAGATTGTGGCCAGTCAAGCCAGGTCAACGTGCAATAATTGTAGTGTCCTCATCGCGGTTGCAGTAGCCACAATCGTCGATGCACTGCTGCAATTACGGCTTAGCGGGATTTATCCTAGGGGAAATTCTATCATTTTATCGAGCGGACCCTAAATCCCTTAAATTTCAAATACCCTTTCCCATTTTGGGGGGGATATTATTCATATTTCACCCTCATCTTAGTTTAGGTATTTTTTCTTTGGATCTTTTAATTGTACTACTTGGATGATAAGAAGACATTAGAGTAACTCCAAAGTGAAGAATTGTTAAATCCCTTTGAGGATTCATTGGAACTTTAAAGTGTGGTTTGCATTTTCATTATCTTTCATGAATCTACTTGATGAAAACTTTGGTATATTTTTACTTACTGTTGTTCTGATTTGCTAGTTCTCCCTCTTGGGGTTTTGTTTGAGTAGGGTAAAAGTGTGTGGATATTGAATGTTAGCCCCAATTTGTGGTTAATGTTGATGGGTTTCACAAGTGTTTGAATGTAAAATGGTATTTGTTGGTGAGAACCTCAAATTCCCTTAAAATACCCACATCATCCTTAAAAAAGGGATATAGGTAGTCTAGATCCTACATCTTCCTTTAAAATGGGATGTAGGTGACATAAACATTTGTGAACAATAACGTAGATAGTAGTTATTCCTGTTTTGTTGTCTTAGAAGTAAGGATAAAATATGGAATTGCTATCTCTTGAACATCATCCTAGAAATAGGGATGTTTAATTGAGGTTTTTGTGTTGATTAGAATGTCAACACCCATGAGGTATTCGAAAGAATCCATGGGTGATATTTTGTTTGTTGAAAGAATAATACCAACACTCCGAACCTAGCCTACCCACTCACATATTAATTAAAATTGGTTGCTATTTTTCATATATCTGCACACACTAATTTGCTCCTAAGAAAACATAACCTCAAGATCAATTCCTAATTGATTATACTCTAGTTACTCTTAGCATCAAGTTAGTTTTCTAGAAGCCCCGAGATAAATTGTTTTATAATTTTGAAAATTTTCAAAACATTCCCCCAAACCACTTGTATCCTAGGTTTGAATCTAAAAAGTAGCTTTCATTTCAAACTTACTCCATCTTCACTCATATTGTTCCTCGTGGATTCGACATCGACTATTTTTGGGTAATTATATTGACAACGATCGCCTTTCACTTAAATTGATAGGTAAGTTGAGCATTATCAAATAATGAGGAGTTGATGGGATGAAACCCTAACTAACTCCGACTAACTAAAATAAAGGATGCACTAAAAATAACTGTGAATAACTTGTTCTCGATGGATGAGAATTCGCATAATTATTGCTGAGTGGCACTAAATTGACTTAAGGTGATAGGGGAACAAAGCGTCCAAACCTATGTTATAAGACAACATAACGCAAAAGAGAGTATATGATTAGTAATTTGAATGCACTGGTACGTGAGATAAGGACTAACTAAAGGACATATAGATACTGAGCATGAATGCATGAAAAATTAAAATGAATGCAAGACCAAGTAAAGCATTTACTAAAATAATCTATAAAACTGATTGATTGAATAGCGGGTAAACAAAACACTTGGTCAAAAAAACCTGAACTGATATAATCTGAGAACTGAATTAAAACTATGGGAGCTATCATGTAACAAATATGCCCCAATCTGATCTAATAGGGATCCAACCTATAACCCCAGTTTGAAGGGTGTCAATAAAATGCCAAGGGTACTAACACTGACTGTGTGAATCCACTAAATTGGTGTCCCAAAGGACTAGGGTGTCAGTCCTCTACTGTCGGGTGACCACTAAGAGAGTTTCAGTCCTCTACTGGCAGGTGAGTTCCCATAACCTTCGTTGGCTACGTAGTTCAGGCACTTAGGGACTACAACTAAAGGTCTCGGTCCTCTACTGGAAGGTGAGACTTCATCCCTAGGTTCACTCGGTTCTAAATTCTACTCCCAACTAAACTGACACTAGTACTAATTAAATTTAATAGGACTCATATATGATAATTTCTCAACATGAATATGATAATCCGAATATGATGATAAAAGCATGATCTGACTGACCAGTTGCTTGAAATTGGAAACATGTATAAACATATAGGTATTGGGTGTTCATAACCCACCAGAACTAAATAATACATTATGTACAATAATATCATCATAGTACTATGGGGATATTCATGATTCGTAGACCCAAAATGTAGTACATTTCACTAAACTGATGAATTCATGATTATAAATATTGGAAGATGTTAAACTTATAAGGACAACATGCTCACATGGTTAAAATCATAAATTGATAATCAACATGGAGTCAACTGAATATGATATGGCTTACTGAATTTATAAAGTATATAAGAACATAATTCACATATGGAAATACATTGTCATGGTTTGTATTCAAAACTATTAAGAGAAAATTGAATGAATTCATACTTGACATTAAAATTTCATCAAAAGAGGAAAAAGGGTTTGTACTTGAAAAATAAAGGATCTTTGGACTCAGTGGGTGAAATGAACCCACTGATGAATATCCCATATACTTGAGTTTTCTTGAATTCTTAAAGGAAACTTGGAATTGAGACCTTGGATGGTGAATTCTTTGAGGAAACTCTTGACTTATTTGTGGTCTTGAGAATGGGAGGAGAATGAATATTATTAATTGATGATGAATGGGGAAAATTATGCTCTTTTTGAGTTTTAAGTAGTGGATTGGGTGTTTAGGAAGAGGGAAAAGACCAAAATTCCCCTTACACCTTAATGAAGTCTGTACAATTTTACACTAAAGCATGGCAGGTGGATATCACGAAGGCTAGCCTATGTGACACGCTTCCTATCATGGAGGCTAACTTCTATGACACATTGTGTATCATAGAGACTAACCTCCGTGACATGATGCGTATTATTGAGACGATTCTCTATTCCACGTTGAATCACGGAGGCTTACTACTTTCGTGGTCCAAAACCACTCTGAATCTCTTCCAAAAATTTTAAAACTCTCTCAAATGACCCTTTTAACATTCCTTAACATATTTCAACTCATAAATCAATGTTTCAAACTTGGGAAGGACAAAAATAAAATGTTCAAAATATTAGGGTGTTAAAATGGTCATGTCACTTGTAATTAGTGTGATGGAATTGCTTTGGGACCTTTAAACATGCAACTAAAAGTTGGAAGCTTGTCAAGGATCTTGCGGGGTATTACAATATCTCCCTCTTGGGATCATTAGTCCCTGAACAATACTGCTTAAGCTGAGATACTAGAAAGACTGAGATCATGTACTGAATACTTATGAGATAAATCATGATTTAATAGTGAATATGAAACATGATGCATGGACTGAACAGAATTTATGAATGCATGTTATGACTTGAGGATAGTTGGATGACTGATATATAAAATGAGAATAAATTTAATGGAAACCATTACCTCAACCTGAATCTAAATTCATAAAGAAAAGATTAGAATACTTGATTCACATACCGACTTCTGTTGCCCAAGTAGCTCCCTCAATAGACTGATTCCTCCACAAAAATATTACATAGGCAATTTCTTTATTTCTCAACCTACGAATATGACGGTCAATGATTTCAACTGAGAATTCTTCGTAGGAAAGGCTATCTTTCACACGCACACTCTTTAAAGGAAGTACAGAAGCTGGGTCACCAATGCATTTCTTTAGCAAAGAGGCACGAGACACTAGATACACTGATTTCAATTCGGCAGGCAACTTTAATTCATAAGCTACCTTCCCAAAATGGCTCAAAATCCTATATGGGTCAATATAGCAGGGACTGAGCTTCCCTTTCATACCAAACCTTTTCACCCCTTTTATCGGTGAAATTTTTAAATAAGCCAAGTCACTAACATCAAACTCAAGATCTTTTCTCCTCACATCAGCATAGGATTTCATCGGCTCTGGGCTATCTAATACCTTTCCTGAATCATTTAAACTTTCTTTATCACATCATACACTAAATCCATCCCAATAAAGTAGCCTCTCCTACTTAAAATCAACCAATAAGAGATATACACCTCCTTCCATAAATATCCTTAAATGGAGTTATCTGAGTACTAGAGTGATAACTGTTGTTATAGGAAAACTCTATTAAAGGTAATTGGTCAACCCAACTACCCTTAAAGTTGATAATACAATCCCTCAATATGTCTTTTAACATCTGAATGGTCCGATCTGCCTGACCTTTTGACTGAGGATGAAAAGTTATACTGAGATGGACTTGGGTACCAAGACCCATCTGAAAAGCCTTCATAAGATGAGAGGTGAACTGAGTACCTCTAGCTTAAATGACGATGAATATAACCCAATAAAATTTTACCGATTCCCTAAAATAGAGTCTAGCATAATCCTCGGTTGAATACAAAGTATGAACTGGCAAGAAATGGGCTAACTTTGTTATTTTATATATAATAACCCAAATCGAATCATGTTGATGAGGCATCTGAGGTAATCCTGTATCAAAATCCATGTTTAGCACCTCCCACTTCCAAGTGGTGATACTGAACTCCTGAAGCATACCACTAGCCCTTTAGTTCTCAACCTTAACCTGCTGACAATCAAACACTTAGCCATGAATTTTGCAATATCCTTATTCATACCATTCCACCAATAGACTTCCTGCACATCATGGTACATCTTAGCAGCTTTTGATGAATAGAATATCGTACACCATGTGCCTCCGCTAATGTTATCTTCCTCAAATCATCCATACTCAGAACACATAACCTACCCTCACACCGAAGCACATCATCTCCCCCTTGGGAGAAAACCTAAACTTTTAGATCTCAAACTTTCTCTTTGAACTTAAGAAAAATAGGACCCCTATCTTGCTTTTCTCTTACTTCGGCCACCAATAAGGATTCAAAACCATTCTAAACCTATATGCTACCTTTGGATGAATCAACCAACCGAACACCTAATCTGGAAAGCTAATGAACCTCATAGAATAACTTCTTTTTTCCTCCTCAACATGCGCAACACTTACCATAGAAAATCTACTAAGGGCATCAGCTACTATATTGGCCTTACCCGAGTCATACAATACACTCATAGTATAGTATTTCAACAATTCAAGCCACCTTCTCTAACGAAGATTTAAATCCTTCTAAGTAAAATATTGTAAACTCTTATAATTCATAAGCACATCAACATGAACCCTATAAAGAAAATGCCACCAAATAATTAAGGCAAAGACAACTTATTCCAACTCAAGATCATGAGTCGGGTAATTCTTTTCATTAGGTTTGAGCTACCTAGAGGCATAGGATATGACCTTACCTCACTATATTAACAACTAACCAATACAAACTATAGAAGCATCACAATAAACTACAAACCCATCTGAACCCTCTGGTAATGTCAATACTAGATCAAAATTGAGTCGATTCTTCAACCCCTAAAAACTCTTCTCACAGGAATCTGACTGCCGAAATTTGAATTTTAATTGGGTTAGTCGAGACATGGGAGAAGAAATATATGAAAATCCTTCAATAAACCATCTGTAGTAAACATCTTAACCCAAGAAACTTCTGATATCTGATGGAGAGATAGGCCTAGTCCATATTTTCACTAATTTGGTCTTTTAAGGATCAAATCGAATGCCACCACCGGAAATGACTTGACCAAGAAAAACTACTAATGTCAATAAGAATTCCCATGAGATAAACTTAGAGAATAACTAGTTATTTGGTCTGCAATACAATCCTCAAATGGTCTGCATGATCACCTTTACTATGAGAAAAAATGAGGATGTCATCTATAAAGACTATGACAAACATGTCCAAGTACTACTTGAACACCCTGTTCATCAAGCCCATAAAAGTTGTAGGATGATTCATTAGTCCAAAATACATAACTAAAAATTCAAAGTGATCATACCGAGTTCTAAAAGTTGCCTTTGGAATGTCACATTCTCTGACTCTGAGCTGATAATAGCCGGATCTGAGTTCTATCTTAGAGAAATAGTTTTCACCTAAAGATGTTCGAACAAGTCATTGATCCATAGGAAAGGATACTTATTCCCTTTTATGACTTTGTTGAACTGATTGTAGTTGATGCACATTCTTAGAGATCCATCTTTCTTTCGCATGAAGAGAACTGGAGCGCCCCACAAGGAAACACTAGCCTAATTAAACCCTTTTCTAAGAGGTCATTCAATTGTTCCTTTAATTCCTTAAGCTCAGTTAGAGATAATCTATAAGGGGGGGGTTAAATAGGTTGGGCATCTGGGAAGAGATCTATTTCAAAGTCAATTTCCCTATCTGGAGGAACTCTGAGATGATCTTTAGGGAACAATTCTGGAAACTTATTCACTAATAGAATTGACCAATACTCAGAGTTTTAGAATTTGAGTCATTGACTCAGATGAGATGGTAAATACATCCCTTGGATATTATCTATATTGCCTTAATATAGAATACAAACCAACTTATAGGCACTAAAGTACTACCTATTCATTTAATAATAGGCTCATTAGAAAACTGGAATTGGACTAGTTTTTTCAATAATCAACTGAGGCATAGCATGAGTGGAGCCAATCCATGCTGAGAATGACATCAAAATCAGTCATCTCTAACTCTACAAGGTCAACTGAAGTTACTTTCTGGGACATTTTGATCGGGAAACTTTTGTTTACCTATCTGGATAAAATATAACTCTACACTAAGGTAGATACTTAGAAGGGCTCTTCTAATATGTCGGTACTAATGCCTAAGTCTACTGCTAAATAGGTAGTCACAAAAGAAAGTGAAGCTTTGAGGTCTAACAATGCATAAACATGAAGATGGAAGACTTCCAATGTACCCATAATCACTTCAAAAAAACTCTCCTGATTATGTTATGTATGGAGTGCATAAAGTCAGTTCTGACATTGTCCACTAATGGAACTCAAGGTGGTGCCCTGCTGAGTTGGGCGACCTGCTGGAGACAATGAGAAACTAGAATAATCTTGTTGACGAAAGACTTTAACCTTCTGGGAAACCACTGGGTAATCCCTAATCTTATGGCCTAGCTTACCATATCAAAAACACATATCACTGTCTTCCCTTCATTACCTATAATAGTTCGTACCACATCTCATGCAAAGGGGGTGGGTGTGACCATCACTCATAGTATCCTGGGATTTAGAACATGATGCTCTATCCCGATTGTCCTGCCTGAACTTAGGCACTTGAAAAGTGGCTGAAGATAGGGATGGATCTGAAAATTTCAAGCGAGGATAAAAATGATTCCTACCATTTGACCTTTGCGGTGAGAAATTGAAGCTACCAGTTCTAGACCTCTTATTCACCCTTTCTTTCTCTTTGATCTTCTCCTCCTCAATCTGATGAGCATGAACCGTCAACCTAGAAAGGTTCATCTCATTAATCAACATAGTTGTACTAAACTTCTTGACTACACCATTGAAACACCAGACATAAACTTACTTATTCTGGCCCTAGAATGAGCCACCAGAGTCGAAGAATACCTCGCCAACTAGGTAAAATAAAGTGATTACTCCTTTATAGTTATGTTACTTTGCTTTAGATTTATAAAATCCTACACCTTTGTCTCCATTAACTCGAGTGGGAAGAATGTATCTAAGAAGGCCATAGCAAACTGGTCCTACTCTATAGGTTTTGCCTCAACACTTCTGTCCTATTTCCACTTCTTGAACAAAGTATGAGCCACTCTTTTCAATTGATAAGAAGTTATGTCAACACTCTCACTAGAAGTAACACCTATGATAGCTGTCACTTTCTGCACTCCATCCAAAAACTCTAGTTGATCTTTCTAAGACTTGGATCAAGAAAACAATGGAGTATTCATTCGAGTGAAGTCTCGAATCTAGTTGTTGTTGTGCCTACTACTAGATTGGCTGGGACAAAAACAAACTAGTGATTCTGAGCATCCATATTCGTGGACAAAACGGTTAAAATAGTCCTAAATTTGGCATAGAAAACATGTTCGTTTAGTGCATTTTCTTGAACAGGTGATGGTGCGGGTTGATCCCCATTCCTTTTTTTTTTTATATCTTCCGGGAGGCATTTTTTGTAAGCGGATAAAGGTAGTTTAGAAAAGGTAATTTAATAGAGCTTACGCTATTTTTCACAATATAAATACTGAAAGAAGGAAAACTATCCTAAATTATCTCATAGCCTCCTGCCTATAAGTGTCGCGCACTTCACACTCATATACAAGAATCTACTCAACGCAAATTTCAAACACACTAGGACACTTTACAACCTTAGGCTCTGATACCAAATTTTTCACAACTTGAGACTACCCCCAATTAATAACATTGTGCTTATGGCCACAAGTAACCCCAAGCTAACCACCGATCTGGTATCTACTGTGTCCACTGAATAAATTAATAATAATATATCATATGCAGAAGCTAAATTGATGAGAAATACTATTAAGATGTAATACTAAAATGATATTCTACATGTCTGAACTTCTGATAAAAATTAAAAACACATCTGACTATCTAAAAGCCTCTAAAACATGAGGAGTGGATTGGACAATCTCCTAACTAACTCCGACTGACTGAAATAAAGTACTTGATATCCTAAAGGAATATCTCACACGAAAACGGCTACTAAAATGACAAATTCCAGCAACCAAACAAAGAGAAAACAACACTTAGACGGGAGATGAAGAAGAAGAATTGCATAAAAAGTAAAGATAGACAGAAAGACCTTCACTTCCACTAATGAATAGCACTAGAAGGTGTATCAAAACCTTCAAACACACATCACAATGCAAGATCAAACCCTCCTATTAGGTGATCCAAAGAACTCATACTTCCTCAAGCACACCTTTCTTGCCAAATGACCCAATACAAGTGAAAGCCGATTTTCAGTGTATTCAAGGTCCCAATTTCGGGTTCTAAGCTACAATTAGAGAACTACAAGCTACAATCTATGAATAATATCCAATGTCATCAAAATCTAATGAGAAAGGTGAGAAAATGGTCTATTTATACTATTACATGCCAAATGACAAAACTACCCTTAATGAGGGCTTAGATAGAGGCGCCTATGGAGTGTTACTTTGGAGTGTCAAATTTCTTCCTTGCCCTTTACTTGAGGTGCCTATGGAATGCACAAGTTTCCCTCTTTCCTTCTTTTGATCAAGGATTGAAAATGCTCCAAAATTCTTCAATTGATTGCCAATTCCGAAGCCTCGACCCTTAGACCATACTTTGTGCTTTTGATTCTCCTTGTGCTTGTATCATCCTCTCCATCTTGAAGGAATTTTTCCTCAAATTCAGAACTTGCAAAACCAAAGAGAGAGCAAAACAAACACAAAATCCCCTTGGTAGGAGTGTTACCATTAGTCCCACACTTATATCATCAACCCATGGTTGGTCACACTTAAAATACATCCACATATCCTTGGTTTTTAACATAAAAAGCTTTGCATAAAGGGTACCAAAGACATGAATAGCCTCAATATCAAGAATAAGTGAGCACGACCAGCAACTATAACCTTCACATCTCAAGAGTATTCCGGGGTCAAATGGGAGCAAATGATAAAGGTTTAAGTCTAGATGGCCCACTCCTTTCACTAGGTTACCAAGTTCACAATCATTCAAGGGAACATAAGGTATAGCAACATCACCTCGGTTTGAGTGAGGACAGTCCACTATTTTGTGACCTTTGGTCAATGGTGTCTTGAGTTGATTTTCGAGTGAAACCCTTTGTGGATCCTTCTTTGAAAACTTATGATCTCGAACATACAAATAAGAAATATCAAATCTAGGCAAAGTGCTAGCCCTTGGGTTAGTAGTATCATGGGACCTTTGTGGGAAAGTCCCACAAACAAAGTTGTCTTTCCTTTTTCCTTATCACAATTTGAAACTTCCCCTCCCTTTTTCTTCTGTTTTATTTTATCCAACTTCTCGGTTTTCTCTTGGATTCTATTCACACTAGATGGTGGAAGAGGAAGAAGAGTGAATATTTTACCACCATGCTCAAAGGTGTACCTATTAGCCCTCCCATCATGCATAGTATGTCTATAAAATTAGCAAGGTCTTCCTAACAAGATGTGACATGAATGCATAGGAATTACATCACACAATACTTCATCATGAAAATTCCCTATTTTGAATCGAATCACACATTGTTGTTTGACCTTCAATTCACCACACTTTTTTAACCAGTGAAGCTTGTATGGGTTCGGGTGAGGTATAGTGGGTAGTTTCAAGTGATCAACCAAACTAACACTAGAAATGTTCACACCACTCCCACTATCTATAATCATGGAACTCACACTTCCTTTAATAAGGAACTTGGTATAAAGAGGTTCTATATTTGATCATCCAAGACCTTACTAAATAAAGTTCTCTGAACCATATAACTAGGGACATCACATTCCCATTCACAAGGCAACACATCTTTCTCACTTCCCTCTCATTTAGATTTGGGTTATATTCACTTTTCTTCTTAAGAGTTGTCATCATTCCCCTCGGTTTCTAATTCAACCTATACACCAAGATAATACAACCTACCTTCCCTTAGGATCAAATTTCTATAAGTAGCACACTCGCTTGCCCGGTGACCCCATCCTTGACACTTGAAACATTGAAGACCTTTTGGATTAGGAGGAAGTGCATTCGGCTTCACCTCAAACTTTGTAGGTTGATATGACACTTGCTTGGTTGAGTTTTTAGAAGAAGGAGAAGATGAAGAAAATTTGTTCTTGTCCCAATCTGAAGTCAAAGGACTTACCTCTTTGTTTCTTGACAAACCCACACCTTGTTGGATTTTGAGCTTGTAAGCCAACCTTTCTTTGTTTTCTTTTCAATCTCCATTGCTGCTTAGAAGACTTCAACCATGGTTACAAACTTGTGAAGAGTCAAACGGGAGGATATGTCCTTGTTCAACCCTACCTTGGAGCGAATAACATCATGTTGCACTTGTTCACCTCTATGGTCAAGTTTCAAGACTAGTTTCTGAAATTCGTCATAATAAGCCATGACACTCTTGCTTCCTCACTTTAGATTGTAAAGCTTGGCTAAAAGATCATGCCTATAATGTTCCGGGACATACCGCTCTTTCATTACTCTTTTTAATTTGTCGCAAGGGGGTGGTTGGCCACCAATCAAGACATTCCCAAACCTCTTAGTGTAATCCCACCAAGTGTTGGCATATCCTTCAAAGTGTGTAATGGAATAGAAAATTTTCTTCTCCTCGGTTAAGTCATTCACTTGGAACAACTTTTCACAAGAATATTCCCAAGCTAAGTACACCGCGGGATCACTTTCACCCTTAAATATTGTAATTCCAACCTTTATAGAATTTATGCCAATGTCTCAGTTTCTTTGATGATCAACATGGCCTTGCCTTATCTCATGACCTTGGAATCTACCACCATAACGTCCTATTTGCTCATATCTTCCCCTCTTTTATTCATCAAACCAATGATCACCATGAGGAACTTCATAGCCTTCGTACTCCCCTCTACCATAATCCTCAATTTGGATGGGTGGGTTTCAGATTTAAGGCCTTTGGGGAAGTCGGTTTGGTCTTTGATTATTTGGTACTTGAACTTGTGGTATTGGAGGTGGTGGATGGTAAGGTCTTTGGCCCATGGTATTTGGTATTTGGTAAGTGGTATCTTGTGGAGGTATTTGGTTCGGACTTGGTGGTGAGTTTGAGTTCCAAGTCCTTCTTGTTGGACTTAGTTTATTTGGAGGTGTAATGGCCTTTGTATTCGGTTAAGAGAAGTTTGGGGTTGGTTTAGTGGCTGGTTTTGTGGGGCTCTTAGAGGGTTAAGAATTTGGTGAAGTGTTTCGGGTGTTATAGTCATGGAGGAGTTATTGGGTTGGACACTATAGGATGCATGGTAGGGATTAGGAGTAGAAGGTCGTGAATTTCTCCTACTTTCAACACAATCAACCCTTCCTCTAAAAGTGGAAATTTCAGTCCGCATAGCATCTATATCACTCTTCATGTCTCTTCTCAAGGCATCATGATTGTCTTCCATTTTTCGGGCAAAGGCATCATGATTACTCTTCATTTCTCAACCCAAGGCATCAATCCGAGCCATCAAGGCTCCAATAGCATTGTTTCCGAAAGGTTGGGAAGTAGTACCTTTGGATTCCATGGAAAATGTACCTAAAAAGTGCAAAAACAACAAGAAAACAACCTACAAAACTAGAAAACAAGTTAGTTCAAAAGCCTCACTTCACTCACACTCAACCTCACCTCACACTTGGCTTCACAAATGTTGGAGAATCGGCAATACTTGGAAAGTTACTTGAGAGGTGAGAAGCTTTGAATCGGAATCGATCTTTGTTTGAAATGACTCAGATAAAGTGATGCACGAACTTGAACCAACAAAATACTACGACTTAAAAAACGAGAAAAGCACACAAAAAAACAAAGACACGAAATAAACGAACTCTAGACTAATTACCAACCTAGTAGGTACTTACTAGATTGCTAATTAGTGATAGAATTAGCTTAAAAGAAACTAGAATCAAAAATTAGAAACTAGGAATTCTTATTTTATAGTCGAATTTTGGTCGATCACAAGTGATGATGTGGCACTACGTGGTTGGTTGTCACTTTTCGAAATTTCAAATTTTCCCAAAAACTTTTCTCGGCCAAACATTATCCCTTGGAAGTGAGAGTTTCGTATTTCGGGGGTTGTAAAGATATAATTTAGGATTCTTTCAAGTCTCAAATGAAAATGGAATGAAATGGTCCCCCCCCCCCAGTAATTACACTTGTACTTTGTTTGTCCCCTTCCCCTTTTGGAAGAATGGAATATTCTTTGAATATGCATTTGTACCAACAAATTTTTCACTCTCTTTCTTCTGTTTTATGGATCAAACAACACCCTAGAACATTCTTCTTCACTAAGTTATGAAGATCATGGATGAACAAGATGAATATTCAAGTGTTGACCAAGTTTGACCACATAGCAAATGAACTCCAAATCTGATTTTTTTTTTAAGATCTAGGTTCCTTGGGCCAAAACAAACCCAACCCACTAAAAAAAAGCCACAAATCAAGTCACCAACACAAACCCAAAATGTCACCTTCTCCAAAAAGCTTCAAACAAGCCACAACAATGGTGGATCTAGCTCAAAATCAACCAAACTTCACTCTAAAAGTAGATCTAGACTCCATGTGTGCTAGAGAAAAAGGATATAGCACTAGAAAACTTCAAAACACAATAAAAACTTTTAGATCTAACTTATAAATTTCGGATCTACAACAAATACACAAGACAACACCCAATTTTTTTGGTATTTTCTGATTTTTTTTACTTTTTTTGATGAGATTTTCTATATAAGAACACTAAAACCAAAATTTAGGGATATTGGAACAACCCTAACCAAGGCTTTGATATAAAATGATAGCCTAAATTACTATGTCACATGAAAATGACTACTAAAATGACAAATTCCAGCAACAAAATAAAGAGAAAACAACACTTAGAAGGAAGATGAAGAAGAAGAATTGCATAAAAAGTAAAGATAGGTAGAAAGACCTTCACTTCCACTAATGAATAGCACTAGAAGGTGTATAAAAACCTTTAAATAAACATCAAAATGCAATATCAAACCTTCTTCTTAGGTGACCCAAAGGACTTACACTTCCTCAAGCACACCTTTCTTGCCAAATGACCCAGTACAAGTGAAAACCGATTTTCAATGTATTCAAGGTCCCAATTTTGGGTTATAAGCTACAACTAGAGAACTACAAGCTAAAATATATGAATAATATCCAATGTCATCAAAATATAATGAGAAAAATGAAGAAATGGTCTATTTATACTATTACATGCCAATGACAAAACTATCCTTAATGAGGGCTTAGATAGAGGTGCCTATGGAGTGTTACTTTGGAGTTTCAAATGTCTTCCTTGCCCTTCACTTGATTCGCCTATGGAATGCACAAGTTTCCCTCCTTCCTTTTCTTGATCAAGGCTTAAAAATACTCCAAAAAGTCGTCAATTGATTGCCAATTCTGAAGCCTCGACCCTTAGACCATACTTTGTGCTTTTGATTAACCTTGCGCTTGTATCAGTACTAAAAATAACTGTAAATAAACTATCCTCAATGGATTAGGACTCACCAAAACTGCTGCTAAGTGGCACTGAACTTGCTAAAGGCAATCAAGGAACAGAGCGTCTGAAAATAAGACAACATAACGTAAAAGAAAGTATACGATTAGTACTTTGAATGTATTAATACATCAGAAAATTACTAACTAAAGTACATATAGATACTGAGCATGAATGCATGAACATGTAAAATAAATGCAAGACCAAGTAAAGCATGTATTAAAATAATCTATAAAATTAATTGACTGAATAGATGGTAAATTGAAGACTTAGTCAAGCAAACCTAAACTGATATAATATGAGTATTGAACTAAAACTATGGGAGATATAATGTAACTGATGTGCACCAATATGAGCTGATTGGGGTCGAACCAATATCCTAGTTAGAAGTACGTCAATTCCTTGCCACAGGTACTAACACCGGTTGTGTGGATCTGTTAAACTAGTGTCCCAAGGGACTAGTCAATCAGTCCTCTTCTGTAGGGTGACCCCTAAGAGAGTTTTAGTCCTCTACTGGAGGGTGACATCTCATAACCTATGTTGTCTACATAGTTTTGGAACTTAGGGACTACTAATAAAGGTCTCAGTCCTCTACTCGCGGGTGAACCTTCATCCCTAGGTTATCTCGGTGTTAAATCTTACTCCTAATTGAACTGACAGTAGTACTGATTAATGTTAATAGGTGTAATATCCCACAATATTCTAATCTTTAATCAGCTCTTATTTACATGCTGAAGGGGTCTAAATCTTGAAAACTCACCAAGTGTTGAGGACTAAGTCATTTTCAAGAACCCTAAACTTTGAAAATTTATAGTTTGTCCGTGTCGACCTTTAAATTTTAGTTTTTAATTTGTTTCATGTTTAGGGAGGTTAAAAGTATGTAGTGATTGAGTTTCAGGATTTTTTGATGAGTTTTGGGCCGTGTTTGGATAGACAAAATAGTTAAGCAACGCGATCTGGCCAGGACACATTGCTCTCTCCCATAGTGAGGAGATCCACAATGAGTTGCGCTCTTCCCTGGAGTAAGCTATGCAGCGCAGTTCTCTCTCTCATGGATAAAGAGGTACAACACATGGATCTATCCTAGATGGTGTAAATTTTTAAGTATCCAAGGGGAATTTGAGTTAGTCCCCTTACCCTATTTCGTCTTTAACGCAATTTGGAACTCCCAAAATAGCATTATTTTTACCTTTCACACTAAATTGCTCACAAGAAACCCTCCTTCATCCCCAACAACAAATCCAAGCTTCATTCTCATGGAATAAATGGTTCAAACTTCTATGTTCAAGCAACCTCAGGATTATAGCTATTAAGGTATGTGGGATGTTCATCCATGGATTTCGTTCAACCATGGAGCCCAAAAACTTTCTTTTAAATTAAAGTATGGGTTTTCTTTTTTATGGAGTTTTGTATGTTCAAGATGAATTAAATTCATGTGTTTGTTTAGTAGTTTGACTCTATTTATGTCCAAGATTGATTCTATGAGCAGTTAGATAATCTTATGCTTTAATCTTTAATCTTCCATGTTATATTTGAGTAAATTTCATGTTATATTATCAGGTTATGATCTCATCCACGTAGCCATGCTATTTTCCCCATGCTTTAAGACATTCCCATTTCCAAGTTCATGATTCTTAAATGATTGATGAAATATCTATGTTTTCATTCTTTGGACCATGATTATATACTACATTATTTCAAATTGATATTGTTACTTTATAATCATTTAGTGTTGGCGGATTATGAACACCCTATACCTACATGTTAACTTATATTTTAGATCTTTCAAGAAATAATTCAATGAAACCATGAGTCTTATTATTTACTCAGATATTTATGATCATGATAAGCACTATAAGTTATGTAAAAATGATCAATTGAGTTTAGTTTAGTCCGGTTCTAGTGTCAGTTAAGTAGGGAGTAGGATTTAACACCGAGTGAACCCAGGGATAAAAGATAACCTGCTAGTAGAGGGAATGACCCTTAGTAGCAATCCACGAGTTATATAATTACGTAGTCAGCATAGGTGTGAGATGTATACCTGCCAGTTGATGGATGACACATATCTCCTGAGAAAACCTATCAATAGAGGGTGACTCCTTAGTACTCCAGGACACTAATTTAGTGAATCCACATAACCAGTGTTAGTACTCACAACAAGGTACTTACACCCTTAGAATTGGGGTTACAGGTTGGACCCTAATTAGCTTAGATTAGAGAATGTTGGTTACATAATACCTCCCACAGTATCAGTCAGTACTTCAGTGAATTTTAGTTCACGTTTGCTTGACCAAGTGTACGAAGTTAATCAGTCATACAAATTTCATCCTTTCAGTTTATAGATTATTTTCAGAAACATGTTCATGTTTGGTCTTGTATTCTTAGATCTTACATATTCATGCATTCATGCTTAGTTAGCTCCTGCATTTCATCCAGTCCTCATCTCATATACTTGTACATTCAAAGTAATGATTTTATACTTTTCATTGCACTATGTTGTCTTATAACATAGGTTCAGACGCACAGTTTCCTGATCATTCTTAAATAGCTCAGTGTTACTCAGCAGCAGCAATGGTTAGTCCTCATACTTCAAGGACATTATTTTTTTATCTCAGCTATTTTAGCATTTTTCTTTATGTTATTCCAGTCAAAGTTAGTTGGGGGTTTGTCCCATCATATCCTTATGATGTTTAGAGGATTTCAGACATATTTGTTAGACAATCAGTCAGTTTTTTTAGTATTATCAGTATATCAAAAAGATAGTTCAGATTTTAAGTGTTTTATAAGATATTTTAGACACGTTTTAATGCATATTTAAGTATTTAGATTTATATTTCATCAGCCTATCTTTCGTGATACAAGATCTAACCTAGAACTAGCACAAAAACATGAGAACACACTAAGGAACCAAAAATCAGAAAGTAGAAGAAGAGTAGATGAAGAAGAGAACACACGGATTCAACACAAAAGAAGAGAAAAGTGCATAAATGAAAAGGATAGATAGTGAGACATACACCTACACCAATGAATAGCACCAAGGTGTGTGTCAAACACAAAGACAAACAACACCAATAGAGGATAACACCATACTCTTAGGTTTACATAAAGGGATCATCTCCTCAAGCACCCACCTTTCTTTCCAAAATGCCAACTCAAGTAAATCCACACTCAAGCTAACCCTAGTTTCAATGTCTTGTCCAAGACCTACACTACAATGTCTTTTCCAACTCCTACACTAAGGATAGAAAATACAATTTGAGTTTCACTCAATCAATTCATCAAATCTAATGAAAAGTAAAGGCCTAATTGTCTATTTATAGTTATTACATACAAAGACTAAAATACCCTTAATGAAGGGTGCTCCTTTGGAGTGTAAAAAGGGAGTCTCAAAAGACCATAATATCCCTAAGTTGAGGAGCCTTTGGAGTGTATTCAAGGATGCCTTGGAGTGTATTCAAAGCCCTTCTTCATGTTTTAGTTAATACCCTCCTTTGGTTGATGGCATTAGACTCTCACAAGCCTCCATTTTCATGAACAAAGCTTGAAGACGTTGCAACTCCTTGGCTTGGATCCTTGGGAAGGCCTTGTAATCCTTGTGATATTTATGCTTGTATCATCCTCTCTATATTTAAAGAAATTTGACCTAAAATTCACACCTGGCAAAACCAAGGAGAGGGAAAACAACCACACAATCCTCATGGTATGAGGGTTAGCATTAGTACCATAAATTATATAATCACGCTAAGGAGGTACACTTTTGTAATGCAACCAACAATCCTTCGTTATGATCATGAAACACTTACTACAGGCATCACAAAGGACATGGCTAAGATAGATATCAAAATACAATCCGATACTATCACATATATCATCAAGCCAAGGTTGTTCACATTTGAAATATATCCATGGGTCCTTTGTGTGTGACACGAAAAGCTTAGCATGAATAGCACAAAGGAAGTGGATTTGGAAAATATCAAGAGATAAGGAAACTAAAAATGGTCTTAATGGCATTACTATACCCAAAAGGTAAGACTACCTTTATCTTAGGAACCATAACATACATTTGTTTCATTATCTCTACAAAGAACCTCATCAAATATGATGTCACTATTGACCTCAAGGTCCACCTCACCCACATATCATTATCAATCAAACAAGGAAACCATCCACCAAACTTTCTACCTCTACACAATATAAATTCAAAATTAACATGGTTCTTATCATAGGTAAAGAGGTAGTATAGGAAGGAGTCAAGTATGAAGACATCATGCCGAGGGGGTACACTTTTAAAATACAACCAGAAATCCTTTGTTTTGACCATGAAACACTTAGTATGATCAGTACAAAGTATAGTGATAAGGAAAACATCAAGGAAAAATGAGCACAAGTCGAGACAATCCCTTCCCTACCCTACTAATGCACTGGGATCAAATGGATGAAGTAGCCAAGGGCATAAGCCGAGGCTTCTCATTCCTTTCACTAGAAGGTCATACTTACAATCACCCAAGACATTGGTCTTTAAGAGAAGGAAAACATTAAAGAATAAAATATTGTGGTCTAGAAGTCCTCTCCTAAGAACTAGCATGCCATTATCCGCCACTTTCCCAAACACATAATCACTATTAGAAAAATTAATAGCAAGGTTTTTATCACACAATCTCAAAGGTTCGTGTCCGATATCATGATCAACATTATAAGAATCAACACTATCTTGAAAGTTTTTAGTCATACCATTTACATTATCAAGTAGTGAACTATATTAAAGAGCAAATTGATCATCATACATACCCAAAGTACTATTAAGGAAGGATGTATGTACGTCTAAAATAGATATACCAAAAACCACATCACCTTAGATACTAATAGCCACATCACAATATTTAAGACTTAAGGGATTGTAGAGTGTACCATAGTTACCTCGGTTAGTACTAGGGCATCCCACTTGCCTTGAACTCTCAGCCAAGAATGCAATTGGAATACCAACGTGTTTGGGAAGGATTTCTTTTGGATTCTCCATAGGGAATATATCATCTTGATAGAAAATGATACAATATCTAACCTAGAACTAGCTCAAAAATGTGAGAACACACTAAGGAACCAAAAATTAGCAACTAGAAGAAGAGTAGATGAAGAAGATAACACACGAATTCAACACAAAAGAAGAGAAAATTACATAAATAAAAAGGATAGATAGAGAGACATACACCTACACAAATGAATATCACCAAGGTGTGTATCAAACACCAAGACACATAACACCAATGGAGGATAAGACCACACTTGTAGGTGGACACAAAGGGATCATCTCCTTAAGAACCCACCTTTCTTGCCAAAATGTTAACTCAAGTGAATCCACACTCAAGCTAACCCTAGTTTCAATTTATTATCCAACACCTACACTACAATAGCTTTTCCAATCCCTACACCAAGGAGAGAAAATACAATTTGAGTTTCACTCAATCAATTCATCAAAGCTAATGAAAAGTAAAGGCCTAATTATCTAATTATAGTTATTACATAAAAAGACTAAAATACCCTTAATGAAGGGTGCTCCTTTGGAGTGTAAAAAGAGAGTCTCAAAAGACCATAATATCCCTAAGTTGAGGCACCTTTGGAGTGTGTGTATTCAAAGCTCTTCTTCACTTTTTAGTTAATACCCTCTTTCGGTTGATGGCATTAAACTTCACAAGCTTCCATTTGCATGAACAAAGCTTGAAGACGTTGCAACTCCATGGCTTGGCTCCTTGTGAAGGCCTTGTAATCCTCGTTCTCTTTATACTTGTATTATTTAACACATGTATTATATTACTATTTTTCTCAGTGCTCACAGCAGGTACCAGCTCATGGGTTAGTTTGTGTTTACTTGTGACCGTAAGCACCATTGTTGTAACTAAGGGGTAGCCTCGGGTCATGACAAAACTTGGTATCAGAGCCTAAGGTTTTAAAGTGTCCTAGGGATTCTAAAAGTCATGTTGAGTAGAGTCTTGTATATGGGTATGAAGCGCGCCACACTTATAGACAAGAGTCTATGAAATATTTTAGAAAAGTTTCCCCTCTTTCAGTGTTCATGTCATGTGAAAGAGCATGAGATATATTTAAACTCTCTTTATAATTCATCCTTCATTCTATTAATAGATAATTCCTCCTAGAAGAAGCAAAAAAAGAAGGAATGAGGATCATCCCGCACCACTGCCTGTTCAAAATGATCCCCTGAATGACTATGTTTCTCACGCTGAGTTTAGGGCCTCCTTTATGGCCTTAGACCATTCAGTAGCTACTCAGAACAACCAGAAAACTGATGCCCCATCCAATATAGTGGTAAACACAATTGTAGCTAGGATTTAAGATTTTACCCGAATAAATCACCCTTTGTTTTTGGGATCCAAGACTGAGGAGGATCTGTAGGAGTTTCTAGATATGGTTCAGAAGTTTGAGTAAGAATACAGAGTTGGCTATATATTAGTTGCAGGATATAGATCACACCTATTTTAAGCAGTAGAAGGAGGACTGAGGTGTTGATGCAGGGCCGATAGAGTGGGAGGAGTTTGCCATAACCTTTCTAGACAGGTTATTTCCCTAAGAGTTAAGGAAAGCTAAGGTCTAGGATTTCATCAATTTGAAGCAGGGTAATATGAGCGTGAAGGAGTACTCGCTTAAGTTCACTAGTTGGCAAAGAATGCTCCTACTATGGTTGCAGAAAATAGGTCTAGAATAAGTAAGTTTGTATCTGGCGTAGCTGATAGTGTGGTCAAGGAGTGTAGGACTGCCATGTTGATTAAGGAGATAGACCTATCTAAACTTATAGTTCATACTCAATAGATTGAGAAGGATAAGTGTAAGGAGAGGGAGAGAGTGAATAAGAGAACCAGATTAAGTAGTTTCAACTTTTCTTAGCAAAGGACAGAAGGTGGTAATCGTTCTCAATTCTATAAATTATCTTCAATCCTAGATCCATCATCACCTAGTGCACCAGTGTACAAGTTCTGGCAAGACAGTCGTGATAGGGAGCTAGGCTTTAAGTCCAACAGAAGTGTGAACAATGGTCGTGCTAATTTTTTTTTGTCAGAAGTGTGGCAGGAATCACCAGGGTGAGTCTAAAGAGGATAGTAATGAGTTTTTTTGATGTGGTAAGCTAGGACACAGGGTCAAGGATTACCTGAGGGCTGGTGAGCGAGGTCAGTTCAATTATCCTTCATCTCCAATAGGTCACCCGACTCAACAGGGTGCCACCTTTAATAGAACCAGAACAATGTTAGAATAGGTTGTATGCACTCTAGACTTGGTATGATCAGTAATGTTCTCCTAATATTTTATCTTGTATATTGCAGGTCGTTCATCTTCATGTTTATGCTTTATTAGACCCCAGAGCTTCATTTTGTTTTGTGACTTTTTACATAGCTGTCAACTTTGGTTTCAGTCCTAAAATCTTAGTGGAGCCTTTTCTCAATGCCTACCCCAGTGGGTAAATCTATATTAGCTAGAAGGGTATATAGGAATCGCCTGATCACAATATCTCAGAAAGTCACCTCAATTGATTTTGCAAAGTTAAAGATGACTAATTTCAATATCATTCTTGAGATGGATTGGCTGTACTCATGTTATGCCTCAGTTGACTGTAGAAATAGAGTCATTTATTTTCAGTTTCCTAATGAACCAGTCATTGAATGGGGGGTAGTACTTAAGTGCTTTTGTGTTACATTATTTCATATCTTAAAGCAAGAAAGATGATATCTAGGGTGTGTGTTTACCATCTTATCCAAGTAAAAGACTCAACCACTGAGACTCCAACTCTTGAGTCAATTCCTATAGTAAATGAATTTTCAAATGTGTTCCTTGAAGACCTGAAGTTCCTACCGAAAGGGAAAATGACTTTGAAATAGATTTTCTTCTAGATACCCAGCTTATCTCTATTCTACCTTATAGAATGGCTCCAGCTGAGCTAAGGTATTGAAAGAATAGTTAAAAGATCTACTGGATAAGGGTTTCATCAGGACCATTATTTCTCCATGAGGAGCTTTATTCTTGTTCGTGAATCGATTACTGTTAGTTGATAGACAACGGAATATGCATCGATTACCGTCAGTTGAACAAAGTCACAATCAAGAATAAGTATTCATTCCCCTGAATCAATGACTTGTTTGACCAACTTCAAGGTACCAGTTATTTCTCTAAGATAGACCTCAGGTCCGAATATCATCAACTTACAGTTAGAGAATGTGATATCCTGATGATGGCTTTTAGAACTCGGTATGGTTACTTCAAATTTCTAGTTATGTCATTTGGACTAATGAATGCCCTTACAACTTCCATGGATTGTATGAATATGGTGTTAAAGCAGTACTAGGACACGTTCATCATAGTCTTCATTGATGATATCCTTGCCTATTCCTGTAGTTAGAATAATCATTCAGACCATCTGAGAATTGTGTTGCAGAACCTTAGAGCTCATCGGTTGTTCTCCAAATTCAGTAAGTGTAATTTTTGGCTAATATCAATATCTTTTCTTTGCCATATCATTTTAGAGTTGACACTCAAAAGACCAAAGTAGTGAGAAACTGGACTAGACCCATCTCTTCCTGACATCCCCCAGTCTCTATTGACTTAGAAGAAAGTCAAATTTTAGTGATCAAATTCCTGCTAGAAGAGTTTTTAGGAGTTGAAGACTCGAATCACTTTCGCCCCAGTCTTGATATTGCCAGATAGTTCAAATGGATTTGTTCTTTACAGTAATGCTTCCAGGTTTTGTCTTGGTTATGTTTTGATTCAGAGGGGAAAATTCATAGCCTACGCCTCTAGACATCTTAATTCCCATGAAAAGAATTATCCTACCCATGATCTTGAGTTGGCATCTATTGTCTTTGCCTTTAAAAATTGGAGGCACTATCTTTATGGGGTTCATGTTGAAGTGTTCACTAACTACAAGAGTTTACAGTACATGTACATATAAAAGGATCTAAATCTTTTTCAATGATGGTGTCTTGAGTTGTTAAAACATTATGTTATGAATATGTTGTATCATCCGAGCAAGGCCAATATAATGGAAGATACCCTTAGTAGATTGTGTATGGGTAGTGTTACCTATATAAAGGATGATAAAAAGAGTTAGTCTGTGAGTTTCATCAACTTTCTAGACGAGATGTCCGATTTGTTGATTCAACTAAAAGTAGTACATAGGTTCAGAATGGTTTAGAATTTTCATTGGTTGCCAAAGTAAAAGAGAAATAAGATAGGGATCCCCGTTTGATTAAGTTGAAGGAGGTAGTAAAGATTAGAAAGTTTAGATTTTCTCCCAAAGAGAAGATGGTGTTCTTTGTTGTCAAGGTAGGTTTTGTGTCCCATGTGTTGATGATCTAAGATAGCAAATTCTTGCAGAAGCGCATGGAAAGTGATATTTCATCCATTCAGGATCCACTAAGATGTACCATGATTTGTGGGAAATCTCTTGGTGGAATGGTATGAAGAGGGATATTGCAGAGTTTGTGGCTAAGTGTTCAGATGGTCAGCAGATTAAATTTGAGAACCAAAGGACTAGTGGTATATTGCAGGAATTTATCATCCCTACATGGAAGTGGAAAGTAGTGAACATAGATTTTGTGACAGGATTACCTCGTACGAATTATCAGCATGATTTGATATGTGTCATTATGGATAGAATAACCAAGTCAACTTATTTTTTTCCAATTCATACTTTATATTCAGCTTAGGATTATGCCATGCTTTATCTTAAATAGTTGGTTAAGTTGAATGGTATTTTGTTGTCTATCATTTCAGATAGAGGTACCCAGTTTACCTCTCACTTTTGGAAGGCTTTTCATAAGGGTCTTGGTACACAAGTTCATCTCAGTATAGTTGTTCACCCACAGACAGATGGTCAGGTAGAGAGGACCATTCAGACCCTAGAGGACATTTTGAGGGCATTTGTTATTGACTTTAAAGGTAGCTGGGATGACCATTTACCTTTGATTGAGTTTTCCTATAACAATAGTTATCACTCTAGTAGTTAGATAGCTCTGTTTGAGGCTCTCTATGGAAGGAGATGTAGGTTTCCTATTGGTTGGTTTGAAGTAGGTAAAGCTACTTTGATAGGTCCAAATTCAGTGTTTGAGGTGATGGAGAAGGTGCAGTTGATCCACGAGAGGCTGAAGATAGCCTAAAGCCATTAGAAATCTTATGTAGACATGAGAAGAAGAGATATTGAGTTTGAGGTTGGTGATTTGGTCTATTTGAAGATTTCTCCCATGAAGGTAGTTAAGAGATTTGGCAAGAAAGGAAAACTCGGTCCGCGCTACGTTTGCCCTTACAGAATCTTGAATTATTTTGGAAAGGTATCCTATAAGCTTGAGTTACCTACAGATTTGGCATCAGTGCATCCAGTGTTCTATGTCTCTTTGTTAAAAAAATGTATTGGTGATTCAGATGTTGTTGTTCCTCTAGAAAGTATGAAAGTTAAGGGTAGCCTTTCCTTCGAGGAAGTTCCAGTTGAGATTCTTAATCATCAGATTTGTAGACTAAGGAATAAAAAAGTTCCCTTTATTAAAGTTCTATGGAGGAATCATTCTGTTGAGGAAGCTACTTCAGAAGAAGAAGCAGATATGCGAACAAAATACCCTTATCTTTTCTCTACAAAATAAGATTCAACTTGAGGTAATGATTTTCCTTAGATTGCCTATTTTTCGTTCTTAGTTCATCTATATAACTATTCTCATGTCATTGCATGCATTCACAAAATTAGTTCAGTTCATGTATCATGCGTCAGGCTCAATTATGTAATCTTGCCCCAAGTCATGCATGTTCAATATATGATCTCAGTTTCCTCAGTATTCTCAGCTAAACAAGTGTTATTTGAGGACGAATGTTCCCAAGAGGGAGATATTATAATACCCCATGATATTCTAAGCTCAATTCAGCTCTTAGTTCCATACTTAAGGGGTCCAAGGCTTGAAAACTCTCTAAGTGTTGAGGGCTTATTCATTTTCAACACCCCTAAACTTTGCGGATTTTTAGTTTGATCTTCTCTACCCTAAAATATTGGTTTTTAAGTTGATTCATGTTTGGGAAGGTTAAAAGTATGTCTCAAGTGAGTTTCAAGATAGTTGGATGAGGTTTAGAACGTGTTTGGATAGCCAAAATAGTGAAGCAATGCTATTTGGCCGTGATTCATTACTCTCTCCCATGGTAACGAACTCCGTGACTCGTTACTCTCTCCCCTGGAGTAAGCTACGCAATGCGTTGCTCTTTCCCATGGAAAGAGAGGTGCAGAGCATGGCTCTGTTTTGTATAGTGTTATTGCTTATGTGCCTAAGGGGCAATCGAGTCATTTTTCTCACCCTATTTCATCCTTCACATGATTTGAAACTCCCAAAAGGGCATTATTTTTTCATTTCACCCAAATTGCTCTTAAGAAACCCTTCTTCTTCCCCAATCTTCATTCAAAAAGAATCAAGGGTTCAAGATTTTAAGTTCAAGCAATCTTTGGAATTATAGCTATTAAGGTATGTGGGATGTTCATCCATGGGTTCTGTTCACCTATGGAGCCCAAAAACCTTTTTTAAAACTAAAATATGGATTTTTCTCTTTTATGGAGTTTTGTATGTTCAATGTTGATTAAATTCATTTGTTTCCTTAGTAGCTTGACTCTATTCATGTCCAAGAATGATTCCATGATAAATTAGGTTATCTTATGCTTTAATATTCGATCTCCCATGTTATATTCGAGTGAATTTCATATTATATTATCAGGTTATGATCTCAGTCACATAGCCATGCTATTTTTCCCATGTTTTAAGATATTCCCATGTCAAATTTCATGACTCTCATATGTTTGATGAAATATCTATGTTTTGGGTCTTTGGACTATGATTATATACTTCATATTTTAAATTGATATTGTATCTGTATAATCATTCAGTATTTGCTGGTTATGAACACCGGATACCTACGTGTTTACTTATATTTCAGATCTTTCAAGTAATAATTCAGTGAAAACATGAGTCTTATTATTTACTCAAATATTTGTGATCATGATAAGCACTATCAGTTATGCAAGAATGTTCAGTTGAGTTTAGTTTAGTCCATGAAAGTGTCAGTTCAGTTGGGAGTAGGATTTAGCACCAAGCAAATCCAGGGATGGGGGGCTCACCTACCAATAGAGTGTGTGACCCTTAGTAGCAATCCTTGAGTTACAGAACTTATAGCCAACGTAGGTGTGATATGTCTACCCTCCAGTTGAGGGTTGAAACATATCTCATGAGAGCACCTTCCAATAAAGGATGACTCCTTAGTCCTTCGGGACACTAGTTTAGTAGATCCACATAGCCAGTGTAGTACCCGTGGCATGGTACTGACACCCTTCAAACTGGGGTTACAGGTTACACCCCAATTAGATCAGGTTGGGACATGTCGGTTGCAAGATACCTCCCACAGTTTCAGGTAGTATTTCAGTGTATTTCAATTCAGGTTTGCTTGACCAAGTGTACAGATTACCAGTTAATCAGTCATACAGATTTAAGTCTTTTAGTTTATAGATTATTTTTAGAAACATGTTTATGTTTGTTCTTGCATTCTAAGATATTAAATGTCCATGCATTCATGCTCAGTTATCTAATGCATTTTAGCCAGTCCTTATCTCATATACCAGTACATTCAAAGTACTTACCACATACTTTTCTTTATGCTATGTTGTCTTATAAAATATGTTCGGACGCACTGTTTCCCGATCATTCTTAGACAGCTCAGCGTTACTCAGCAGTAGCAGTGGTAAGTCCTCATCCTTCGAGGACATGATTTTTTTATCTCAGTTATGTTTGCATTTTTCTTTATGTTAAGTCTGTCAGAGTTAGTTAGGGGTTTGTCCCATCAGCTCCTCATGATGTTTAGAGGCTTTCAGACATAACAGTTAGACGGTCAGGTAGTTCTTTCAATATTATCAGTTTATCAGAAAGATAGTTTGAATTTTCAGTGTTCTATCATATATTTTAGACACGTTTTGATGCATATTTAAGCATATAGATTTACAGTATTTCATCTACCTATCTTCCGCACATGTATTATATTACTGTTTTTCTCAGTACTCACAGTAGGTATCAGTTCATGGGTTAGCTAGTGGTCACTTGTGACCATAAGCTTGGTTGCCACGACTAAAGGGAAGCCTCGGGTCTTGACAATAGGACTCACATCTGATAATTTCTCAACATGAATATGATGACAAAGGCATGATCTGACTGACTTGTTGTTTGAAATCGGTAACATGCATAAACACGTAGGTATTGGGTGTTCATAACCCACTGACACTGAATAATACATTAAGTACAATTACATCATCATAGTACTGTAAGGATATTCGTGATTTGTAGACCCAAAAGGTAGTACATTTAACTAAACTAACGAAATCCATAATTATAAGTATCGGAAGATGTTACACTTATAAGAAAAACATGCTCACATGGTTAGATTCATATATTAATACTCAACATGGTGTCAACTGAACATGATATGGTTGATCGAATTTATAAAGCATGTAAGAAAATAGTTGACATGGGGAAATACATTGTCATGGTTTGGATTAAAAACTATTAAGAGAAAGTTGAATAAATTCATACTTGACATTGAAATTTCATCAAAGGAGGAAAAAGGGTTTATACTTGAAAAATAAAGAATCTTTGGGACTCAATGGGTGGGAGGAACCCATTGATGAATATGCCACATACTTGAGTTTGCTTGAATTCTTGAAGAAAACTTGGAATTGAGACCTTGCATGGTGAATTCTTGAAGAAAGCTTTTGATTTTTTTGTGTTCTTGAGAATGAGAGGAGAATGAACCCAGTTAACTGATGACGAATGGGGCAAATAATTTTACTCTTGGGTTTTAAGTAATGGATTAGGTGTTTTAAGAGAGGAAAAGGACAAAAATGCCCCTCACCTCTTAATGAAGGTGCATAATTTTACACTGCAGCGTGGCACGGTGGATATCACAGAGGCCAGCCTACGTGATACACTGCCTATTGTAGAGGCTAATATCCGTGACACGCTATATATCGCGGAGACTAACCTCCGTGATACGTTGTGTATCGCAGAGACTATCCTCCATGACTTGTTGTACTGCCTCCATGGTTCAAAACCACTCTGAACCTCTTCCAAAAATTTCAAAACTCTTCCAGATGACCCTTTTAACATTTATAAATATATTTCAACTAATAAATTTATGTTTCAAATTCGAGAATGCAAAATATAAAATATTTAAAATCTTGGGGTATTAAAATAGCCATGTCACTTGTACTTAGTGTGAAATAATTGCTTTGAAACCTTTAAACATGAGACTAAAAGCTGAAAGCTTATCTAGAATCTTATCGGGTATTACACTTTCCCTTCATCGTAGCTTTAGAACAAACCTAATATATGTAAAATTTAATATACACATACATTGGAGTCTATTGATAGTCATATTATCACACTTTTATTTTGGGTTCAAAAAATCTTTGAAAATTGACCCTAAAAATAAAAAGGGTAAAAGTATAATTTTATAATTGAATCAAGTTACTCGTACTTTAGGGGTTCTAAATCAAAAAATCTAATAAAAATCCATCTTGAAATCTATGAAAAAAAACATTCTTCAGTTTACCGAGTAAAACCCAAATTTTTAGTTTTAAAAATGATTTTATCAATAAAAGAAATGGATAATTATAGTAAATAGGTTTTGAAGCTTACTAAAAGATGTTTGAAGAATTACCCTTTTGAAATCACCCATCCCGTGGTCCTAGAGTCAAAAAATAGAGAAATACAATAAAATGGGGGGATCCTACTATTTTATTCAGCTATCTTCACTGAATCGGTCATTTGACCTCTTAAGAGACAACACCTCCGTATAAGTGAAATTCACTTAACACACGGTTTGAAACTTAAGTCGAACAAAGTTTCACAAAAGTTGGATGGGCAAGTGACACCAGCCTAACTGGTGTAGCTCACTAAAGCAATCCAAAGTTTTCTTTAGTGGGGTCGCTTAAGTGATTAGGGATCTGCTTAAGTGTTTGCACCAGACAACTGAAACAGCAACAATCCCAAAGCTAGAAATATTTTTGAATGGGTCCTCAAAATTTATTTGGAATACCGCAGAAATAAATCGATAATGCTATTATTCTAATTTAATATATTCGACACAATCGAACTTTCAGATTTTTTTAAATATGATATTTTATCAACAAGTTGCCAAGGATACTAGTTTCTCGTCCAAATACTCATAGCATAAAATATAATCTTAAAAGCTTAACCAACTGAGCTACTAACCCAAAATGAACGTTCTCCATTTAATGAAATTAATGAAACTCTCATATGACGATTGGATAAAAAATTATTGACGAAAGTCAACTATCTCATTATAATTAAATTATACTAAAAAATACAAAATCACATAAAATTACTCCTTAATACTTTGAAAACCATGTCAACCTCCTTCACGCCTCATACAGGAAAGGAAAAAATAGTCAAATAACAGAAAAAGTGAAAAATCACAACCGAGGATTGTTATATTCTTTATTTTACTTGTGACACATCATATTTTATATGGTTCAAAACAAGGCCTTTCGGAAGATGGCATTTCGGGTTTGACAAAGTTTGCTCTCATCGTACGTGCGCCGATTAAGGCGGTGTTCGATAGGAAGAAAAATATTTTTAATGTTTTTATGATTTTCTCATGATCACTTGCTAAAAAATAAATTAGAAAATATTTTCTTTTGAAAAATGAACTCTTTGATGGAGAAAAAAAATACTTTCTTTGTGGAAATAGGGAAAATAAGTTCTACAAGGAGACTCCTACATTGATTATGTCACCCCATCCTCCAACACACTTCAGCTTTACCAAATCCTCGTAGGCCCCCCATCCCAACCATACTAAAATGTTCTCCTATATTATTTACAAAGATTATATACAAATATTTTAAAACAATTTTTTTTAGTAGCTAGTGTAAACACAACAAAATAATTGAGAAAACCCACTTATTTTCCTAGAAAATATTTTTATAAGTAAATATTTTCATACAAAAACATTTTCTTTCGAGCCGAACACCTTAAATGGACTAGCATAATGAAATTGGACTAATATTTACACCACATTTATCTGACGTTAATAATTAGTTTTATTATATAAATACACAATACTTATTTGATCTAATATATGTTGAATTTAAAATATAGCCCAAACTATGTTATGGATTTATTCAGATACATTTTGATTTAGACCGTTCCTTAGGCAGAAAATGTGCGAGAAATAAGAAATCAGAATATATAAAAACAGATAGAAAGTTCCTATCTAATGTGGAGCTTTTACAACATCGTAAAACATCATTTTTTTTATTTGCACATTGCATAATCAAAGATGACTGATGGAATTATGAAAAAGTTACCTGAAGATATGGTAATTCACATACTCTTGCTACTTCCGGTGAAATCTCTCATTCGGCTCAAATGCATTTCCAAAATTTTGTGTGATCACATACAATCTTCCATCTTCATTAATCTTCATTGCAACGGCACCTTCATAAAAGATGATCTAATTCTCTTCAAAAGATCCATTAAAGTAGGACCAAAACAATTTAAAAATGTCTTGTCTTTTCTTTCATGTGATGAGGATGATCTTAAACCTGTTTCTCCAGATCTATTTGTACCACCTCTTACTTCCACTCATGGTGTACTTTATTATGAAATTGTTGGTCCCTGCTATGGTTTGATTGCTTTAACAGATTTTGATGTCATTGTCTTATTTAATCCTGCTACACGACATTATAGGGTACTCCCACCCAGCCCGTTTACTTGTCCGCCACGTTTTCATCGCTCCATGCACGGTGGTGTTGGGTTTGGATTTGATTTAGTAGAGAACGACTATAAGTTTGTCAAGATTTCAGAAATTTTCAGGGATCCTCCGCAATGGGATCCAAATGAAGATAGGGAGCAAAAGGTTGAAATCTATGATTTACGCATTAATTCGTGGAGAGAATTGGATTATGTGGATCAACAGTTACCTGATGTGCATTGGTTCCCTTGTTTTGAGATATTTCACAAAGGGGCCTTTCATTGGTATGCATATGCTGGCGCACCAATAATTCTTTGTTTTGATATGACAACCGAAATTTTTCGCAATATAAAGATGCCAGATCTGTGTCATTTCTATGATGGAAAACGTTATAGCATTGTAGTCCTAAGTGACTGTCTAACCTTGATTTGTTACGTTGGTTGTAAGACATATATTGATCCAACAGAAGATTTGACAGACATTTGGATTATGAAAGAGTATGGTGTAAATGCATCTTGGCTTAAGAAATACACGATTAGGCCTCTTCATATTGAAACCCCATTAGTAGCTTTGAAGGATCATTTGTTGCTTCTTCAAAGCATTGGAGGTTTTTTGATTTCCTATGACCTCAATTCAGATGAGTTCAAGGAATTCGACTTGTATAGTTCTGCTAAAAGTTTGAGAGTGATCATTTACAAGGAAAGCTTAACTCCTATTTCCATGGAACACAACAACACTATTTTTGAGGAGGTATAACTCTTTGTTTCTAACTTGATGAACTTGAACCAAATTATCAACATCTTTTTGTTCTCAAGGATTCTAACAAATTTTTCTTTTTTTATGACAAGTAACTTATCTAAATTTTTTTACTTACGACAACTGCTATGAAACTATGTTACTTTACTCTAGCTTCTTTCCATTTTTTCATTCACAAGTGCCAGGTAAGTAATTCCAAGATATGTTGAACAAGTTAAATTTACTGAGATAGCTAGGTTTATTTATACATTTCGTACATATGTAGTTGAAGTGGTTAGCAACATAGTGGTTAATCTTGTTGGAAAATAATAATTTCACGTAGAAATAATATTCTTGTTAAATAATAAGTAATACACTAGAAAGGACAAATATAATACCACAATAGTGGAAAATTCCACATAACTTTATAATCTCAAAAATACTATGTTACATTCAAAGAATTTTTATAAAATATTTTTTTTGATACATTAGAATAGCATCTTTCACATTTTATATTTTTGTTCGCAGACTATTTTCTATCATTCCTGTGACATTGCTCTCAACTATCTCTATATTTCTCTAGCTTTGAGAGTTCCAAATGAAAGAAGAATACATTTATTTAAAGTAACGAACGGCCAATACTTCAATAAATCACAACCTTTGCTACGTTACATGCCTTTTCAGACGGCAAAATTGTAGGCACCTTCTTTCTTGAATAATGATTTCCAATTAATAATTTTTATTCCACCATAAATTATCAGCCACTTTTTTCATTTATATCTTTTTTCTCATTTTATTTTATTTTGTAGGTCCGATAATCCTAACTTTTAATTTTCTTCGCTTCCCATTTCAAGAATTGATCTGAATCTTCGAAAAGTTTCAAACTTGAAAGGCTTGATAAAAGTATTCGCAACTTGATTATATATTTGATTAATTTTTCACTTTAATTGTATCACTGATGTCACCCAAATTAAAGCATCAAAAAGTATAAAGCGATTGTTGAATCAATATAGAACCTAACAAGGTTGGGATTGATCTGACGAGGAATAGGGCAAAATTCTATCTAGAGTTGTCTGTCTAACTAAAAGTTAAGTAATTCTGGAGGGGGCGAGGATGGGGGTGGGGGTGGGGAGAGTGTGTAAAAGTAAATTGTAATAGTAACATTTGCTTGTTAATTTGGATTGTGATCAATATGAGACAAACCCTAGGATTGTGTTCCCCATGACTTCATAAGTCCATAGGTTGTTCGTGCTCACAGACTATCCTGATGCTTTGAATGGAAAATCTAACAAAATAGGTATCACTTAACCATTTTTCGACCTTAGTTAAATGAATTTCACTCATCTCCGCTCGGACTCAGGGTGTTGCAATACCAACCTTTATTCTGTGATATCAGATTAACTCTCCCAGTTAAGGCTCAAGTTTATTAGATGAAGGTTGATAGCTTCAATTTCTGTTTCTATTTTTCTTTTCCAATCTCTACCTCTTTCTTGAGCATGACTAAAATACAAGCGGGTTCCTAATGTTTGCTATAATCAAGAAAGCAATCAAAGCAAAGGAAACACTTATACATGCAAGCACACAAATCTAGAATGACTTCACATTTAGCTTGTTTCGTTAATTCAAATATGGTTCTCATAACCATAGTTATTGGGTTTAGCTACTCAAGATCATAGACACATAGGAAAAATTCATTAGATGTGCACTTACATGAATAAGACGAAAACTCCAAAATATCAAAATGAATAAAAAATCCTAACAATTATATCAATAGTTCCAAGATCATTAATGTGTCTAAGAACCACAAAATAATGTAAAAGTGTGTAAACTAATGATAAAACACAGTGGGAGTATCTATAGATACAAATCAAATCCCTATCCTAAACTGTGTAAGAGAACCAGACGACTGCATCCTACAACTTATGAACTGGAGTCGTGAGTTAGACCCAAGAGTCGTAGGTCTCTCTCATGGAAATCAAAATCATAACCAATCTCAGTACTTCATTCATGAATTGCATTCACAAGTCGTGGGTTCGAGTCACGGTTCGTCATCAATCCATAGAAATCAGACTTTTTCCTTCAATTTCAGAACCTGCTCACAAGTCCTATCCACGGGCCATGGGTCCCATATACATGTCGTGGATCACACCTGTGGACTCAAAATTAATCTTCCTTAGTTCATTCTTGATCCTTTTCTTTTTCAAATTGCCTTAAATCCCTATTTTCCAGCATAATCTAAATAACACACATCATACCCAACAAAAATACCAAAGTTCTTGCATTATTTTCTTATTTTAAGAATCAAAAGTGTCATGAAACAATGAAGCATCACCCTCAACTTAGAACGTTTATATATTCTCGAGAAAATAAAACATAATTAACACCTACTTGCTTAACAAAAAGAAACCAATGGTACCTTCAACAGTCAATTCAGCATAAATTTTCATCCACCTCCTATGCAAAACTTGTAAAACCACTATGTTTATATATGCAACAGAATATCATATCACAAAAGGGATCAAGTGATGACATCAAATTAGAAACAAACAATCAAGCATATACATAAATGGCATTACCCAAAACAAATGAAAGCTAACAATGTAACCCATTTACTCTCATAGAAAAGAAGTCCGATATTTTAATAATATACTAATGAATATCAATGTAAGGAATTCATCAAAGCATTCAAACTCACAAAGAAGTTCGAACAATGTAGGTGAAATAGTTTTTTAAATAATTGGACTGGGATCCTTATAGCAACTTTTCTTGACTTATAAAATAGACTTGGATGTAGGTATTGCACTAATAGGTGATAACGACTCATACCTCATTGCCACTATACTTATGTTTTTGAATCCACTATTCAACCATGCTTCTTTTTTCCATGACCTAAAAACTAAGGTAATGCTGGTACATATCGCTACTAAGCCTTGTTAAGTAAGTCAATCACCCAAACTAATAAATAAGAAACAACAATACAAAAATTCTTGAGGAAAAACTAATAGAATAAAGTCAAATCCATACCAGTACAAAAATAGAGAAAGTCTAAAGAATAATGATATTATAAACCATCCTAAAAATTGATGTCTCAATGTAAGAATAATCTAAATACAACTCAGAACTGGAAATGCAACTAAGTAAAAAAAAAACTACAAGTCTATCTCTAAATACAAATAAAGACATCAATTGGATAAGAGAAGGTCTGAGGTTGACTATAAAGGCATTAAAAGACCAATACCTCGAAAATATCAATGATCAATTGCACATTCTTGGCTGCCGCGCGACATACTCGTACCTAGACCTGCACTAAAAGGGCATAGTAGGAATGAGTACTATCAACTTGTACTCTGTATGTATAGTAGACCGACTTAGCAAAGTAGAAATTAAGGTACATAAATACATATTATGAGCACCTCACCTGCAGTTAGAAAATGCTCAAAACTGTAGCTCACACCGTCTCTACTAATAGTTCTACATGTAGCACATAAATAAAAAAATATACAAGGAAACAAAATGTACATGCATCAAATAAAACACAGAATCACAACGCTAAGGATGTATGTATGAAATTCAATGATGATGATAATAATTATAATGATGTGATATGAATTGAGGTTATCACATAACCTCTATACTCATATCGAGCCTCAGCGCTTCAAGGTATAACCCTTTGGGGGGGGGGTTTGCAACCCATATACTTTATTAATACTCAATTTCAATCTCAATATCCATATCTCCTCTCTGACTCATGGACTATGTTAGAGGGTTTTGTACAAGTGTCTTATTTCTATCAAAATAGAATTTCCTCAATAGTACCAATGTCTCATGAATGTATGTATGATATGAGGATATAATGTTTGCAATCAAACTCGTACGAACATCTCGAATCCATTCAATACTTGTACATGTGAGATCAGAAACTACTCAATATGTCAACTATCAATCATTTAGTATAAGCAGTATATCATTGGAATAATTAAGCATGTAAGGCATTATTAATATCAGATTAATCCCAACTTGAGTATTTCTATCATGAAGAAAGCAACCAATGCATATAAAAGGTCAATAATATCAAATAAAGCACCCACACCGGCAATGCATAGTAAAATTATCTCAAGTCACCACGAATAATAATATAAGAACCCACACGGCAACGCAACAGTAATAATATCATTGAAATATAGTTTCCATATTACTACTCATACCTATTGATCACGCTCAACTTCCACCATTGTTTTAGTACAAGGCGGTCGTCATCAGTATAATAGCCCGACTTAGGTTGGGGTTTTATCCACAAGGAGTGTAAACTTATTTTCAATATGTATGTTGAAAGTTAACTAGGAGTTAACCCATAATACAACAACAACAACAACAACAACAACATACCCAGTGTATTCCCACCTAGTGGGGTCTGGGGATAGTAAAGTGTATGCAGTCCATACCACTACCTCAAGTGAAGTAGAAAGGTTGTTTCCGATAGACCCCCAGCTTAGAATCAATAACAATATACATACACAATACATAAATGCATATAAACTTGTACAGTATGCAAAAATAAACTAACAACGCTAGCCACAAAATAATACTAAAACTATACATCTGAAACCATAGACAACACACAACACCTACGAACACGAAACTTCAGACACAAATACAGAATACTCCCCTTCTATCACCGACACTCTCCCACCCCCTAACCCTCTATCCTAATATGCATCCTCCACACCTTCCTATAAATGGTCATATCCTCCGTAAGCTGTAACTTCTCCATATCATGTCTAATCACCTCCCTCTAATATTTCTTTGGCGTACCTCTCCCCCGCCTAAAATCATCCATAGCCAGTGTCTCTCGCCTCCACATAGGCGCAACAACACCCCTCCTCATCACGTGCCCAAACTAGTATAACCTCACTTCTCGCATTTTATCCTTCATCGAAGCCACTTTCACCTTTTCCCTAATAATCTCATTCCTCACCCTATCCTTCCTGGTCTGACCACACATCCACCGCAACATCCTTATCTCCACAACCTTTAACTTTTAGACATGGGATTTCTTAATTGGCCAACACTCCACTCTATACAATATAGCCGATCGGACTGCCACTCTGTAGAATTTAGCTTTAAGCTTTGAGGGCAACCTTCTTATCACATAAAACCCCCAAAGCAAGCCTTCATTTCAACCACCCTACCCCAATATGATGCGTGATATCCTTGTCAATCTCACCATCACCCTGAATCATAGACCCAGAACTTGAAACTCTCCCTCTTTTGAACGGCCTGAGAATCCAGATTCATAACTACATCAGTCTCCTACAACACGTCACTAAACTTAAACTCTAAGTACTTCATCTTGGTCCTACTCAATCGAAAACCTTTAGACTCAAGGGTCTGTCTCTAAATGTCCAACTTATCATTAACTCTTCCCGTGTCTCATCAATTAATACCAAATAATTTGCAAATGACATACACCAAGGATCCCCTCCTTGAATATGTAGCGTTAATATATCCATCACCAAGGCATATAAAAAAGGGCTAAGGGTCGATCCCTAATACAAACCTATCAAAATTGGAAAGTGCTCTGAATTTCCACCTACCGTCCTCACACGAGTCTTAGCGCCATCATACATGTCCTAAATCGACCTAATGTACTCAACAGGCACCCTTGTATCCTCCAAGAACTTTCACATAATCTCCCTAGGTACTCTGTCATATGCCTTCTCGAGATCAATAAACACCATATGCAAGTCCTTATTTCTCTCCCTAAATTGCTTCACTAATCTCCTCTTAAGGTGAATGGCCTCAGTAATTGAGCGACCTGGCATAAAACCAAACTGATTCTCAGAGATATTCATAATCCTTCATAGTCTCTACTCTACCACCCGTTCCCAAACCTTCATAGTATAGCTCAACAACTTAATACCTCTATAGTTGTTGCAACTCTGGATGTCTCCCTTGTTCTTATATAAAGGAATCATCGTACTCCACCTCCACATTTCAGGCATCTACGCCGCCCTAAAAATAATGTTAATCAACTTTGTCAACTACTCTAAACCTGCCCCGCCAGTGCACTTCTAAAAATCCATGGAAATCTCTTCTGGCCCCTTCGCCCTACACCGACGCATCCTGCGAATAACCCCTTTACCTCCTCAACCCCAATATGCCTACAATGACGATAATCTCAACCCTCCTTAGATTTCTCTGAATCCCCCAAAACGAAACCTTTGTCCCCCTCGTCGTTCAAAAGTTTATCAAAATAGGACTGCTACCTCTTTCTTATGAAAGCATCCTCAACCAACCCTGTACCATCCTCTCCCTTGATGCACCTCACTTGTTCCAGATCACGATCCCTCCACTTCCTATATTTAGCAAGAAGAAATAACTTTTTATCCCCACTCGTCTCCTCTAAAGCCGCATACACGCTCTCAAAAGTTGCTATCTTAGCTGTCGTAACCGCCAGCTTAGCTTCTCGTCTAGCTACCTTATTCTTCTGTCTCTCCTCTTTATCCTTGCTCTCAACCAACTTGGCATAAGACATCTTCTTAGACTCCACCTTCATCTTAACCTCTTTGTTCCACTACCAATCTCCTTGATGCTTACCAAATCGACCTCTCAAACACCCAATACCTCTCTAACGGTCTCCCTAATGCAAATAGCCATCATCTCCCATATACTATCCATATCCCCTCTAATCTCCCAAACCCCCTCCTCTTCAACTCTTCTCCCATTTGTATAGCACTATCCAATGTCAAGCTACCCTATTTAATCCTAGAACGAGCCTCCACACTCCTCTTCTTTCTGCCCTTATTGATTACTAAGTCCATCACCAACAACTTATGTTGAGTTGAAAGACTCTCACTGCGTATTACTTTATAGTTTTTACATAGCGCTCTATCCCTCTTCCTAAGGATCAAAAAGTCAATCTGAGTCTTGGCTATTGAATTGGAAAAGTAATAAGGTGCTACACCTTCTTCGAAAAGCTTGAATTGTCTATCCATAACCCAAAAGCCCTAGAAAATCCAAAAGAGAGGCTCCACCTTCATTCCTCTGCCCAAAACCAAAACTGACATGCACATCGTCAAACCCTCTCGACAAAGACCCAATATGCCCATTGAAATCCCCTCCCATGAAAAGTTTCTCAGTGCTTGGGATGTCCCTTACCACCTCATCTAAAACCTCCCAAAAGTTTTTTTTTTCTCTTCGTCCAAACCTACTTGCGTAGCATAGGCACTAATAACATTTACCGAAGACCCTCCAATGACTAACTTAATAGACATCAACCTATCACTGACTCTCTTAACCTCTACCACCTGCTCCCTAAGATCCTCATCTACTAAAATACATACCCTATTTCTATGTCTCACTCTACCTGAGTACCATAACTTATATCCATCCACATCTCTCGCCTTAGTGCTAACCCATTTAGTTTCCTGGAAACACGTTATACTAACCCTCCTCTTTCTAAGAATCTTCACCATCTCTATAGACTAACCTTGAAGCGTCTCTATGTTCCAGGACCCAACTCTCAACCTAGAAGCACCCTTATCCTTCTTAGCCCTACTCCCCCTCATCCCCAACCACAAACTCGCACCTAGACTCGATCCCTGCCCCGACCCTAACCTATTACATGACCCTAATCCGCCATCTATCACCCCATCCACCACTCAAAAGGATACAATAGAAGAAAGTGAAGAACATAGGAGACAAAGACACGACAAGGAAAAGAGTACTATTAAAAACAGCTAAATAGTCCAATAAAAAATAGAAAATGAGATATCTACTCACAAGAAGCAAGAGGAACTAATAAAGAAAACCTACTAAGTTACATAGAAATCAAAACCAGTAATCCCATAGGAACAAGCATAGAAATTTAAACAAGATATCAAGATAAACAAAGAGATAGAAAACCTACACCAAATAAACTAGAAAGAAATAAACTATATAAGAATGAAACGATTGTACCTTATTCTCGGAGAAGACGTAGTAATGGATGTTTTCTTGATTGTTTTTTCAAATTCTGGGAAATTGATGCAGAAATTGGTCGTCGAAATTTGTTGCCTCTGCCTTTACCCTACTATTGCGCTGCTTCTTTGTACCTAGTCGCCAAAGTAATGTCGCCAAAGCATCACCTAGGTGTTGTGGGGATCAGGTCTGGTCGAGCTCTGCTTATTGGTCGAGCCGATGGAAACCCTATCCTACCGGTGATAGCAGAGCAAAATAAAAATGATAAAGAGAGAAAGAGGTTGACCTGTTGCCCGCATGTCTACGCCGTCGTGGACATTGGAGTTAAGTAGTTGGACTATTTTTGGTGGTATACTTCTCTAAAAATGGTGTTGTGGATTTACGGCGATGTTGACTGGATTTGTAGAGGTTGTGGTTGTTGTTTGCTGGTTTTGCGCGGTGGCTGGTTGCTGGATTTTTCTTTCAAAATTTCTTCGTCAATATTAACAGTGTGCTTCCGGTGACCGGCGTCATCCTACGGTGATGATAGTATATTTATATCTTCTTGATCTTGGGGGAGAAGAAGATTGGGAGGTTGCCAAAATAGACTCCGATCAGGACGTTGCTGGAGAAAATGATTGGGAGGCTGTCGGAATAGACTCCAATCGGGAGTTTGCCAGAGATAATATCGTGAGGTTACCAACCTACGAATGTTTTAGATTGAGTCTGTTCAGCTAAGTTGTGGCACACGATATATAAACATATAGTGTCCAAGTTCAATATGAACTTGAACGAACCCGCAAGTTTTACTACCAAACTACTTCGGAATGAAATTCAAGATTTAAACTTTTCCAATAGTATATACTTAGAGTCATATAGTCATACAGTAATGTAAAACTAAATAAACCATAAAATTAAATGGTGGTTTTAAATTTAGACATTTGATGAATAAAATAACACTACAACACTAAGGTAAAGGCTAACAAGTTGTGAGTAAAACCAATAGAAAGAGTTTTGGGGGTTATACCATCCTAGGGGTTATTCATGTATGGGTAATCAAGAGTCAATACCACTTTTAGTTAATGAATCTTGGGTAGGATAGGTTTAGGGCTTTAATTTTTGTCTTTCAACAAAAATTCAAATTTCACTCATGTATTCTTTCAAATACCTTACTAACATGATAATTATCAATCCTATACCTCAACTTAGCACCCCTATTTCTAGGATAATGCTTATGAACATGGAAAATTCACATAACATCCTTATTTCTAAGATAATGCTATGAAATAAGCTAAAATCAATTAGTTTTTTACAAATACCCCTCACCCATATATCTCTTTCAAGTATGGTATAGGATCCAAGACAATTATGGTTCTTACCCCCCATTTCTAATCCAAACATAGAGTATTAGTAAAACCCATCAACATTAACTACAAATTGAGTCTAACAATAAACACCCATACACATTAACTCTCTATTCATGCATAACACCAAGATAGATATTTAGCTACTCATGAAGCTGAAGAGAAGAATTATACCCACATTTACATTCAATGCCTTCATTGATGAAGCCAACAAAAATAATCCAAGTTCCAACTTCAAATTAAAACTAAATTACCTTGAAAATCTTATTACAATTGTTTACTTCCCAATTTGGAATATTCTCTCTACTCAAAAACTCAAAAATTTCTTCAAAGATACCCTAACTGTACAAGGGTTTTGGATTTTTAAGACTTGGGATCATCTTTGTGAATTTATGAAACTACTTTAGGACCCTTTTCCGCTCCATCGCGATCGCTCTCTTTGGGTCACGATTGCACTTATGCGATCGCATGGATTCTGGTCGTGATCCCCATAGGTGACCGTTATTGACTGACCGTAATAGTGATGCTTGATTCGCGATCGCGGTAACTGAATGCCATCTAATTCAAGAACTTGATCCTTTTTATTTATTTTTCTTTTCATTATGATTGATTTCAACTCATATTCATCATAGGACCTGCAAGATCACAAAAACTTGAAATTAATATATTCAATAAGAAATTTAGCCTCATTTACACAATTTAATCATAGTTGTGTGCAAAAATTTGAATGTCAATGAGTTGTAGATTTATCACTCATAAACACCCCCAAATTAAATATCTGCTTGTACTTAAGCAACACTACTTCTTACTCAATGAGACTACACTATAAGCCCATTCATACAGCCAAATGATCACAATGATTTCAAACTCGATTAGTACCATCAATTAGCCCTCAAACATAGGAAAATCTATTCTAACAACTCCTATCAAACTTAATCACACTCTCAAGGGTGAAAATACATTTATGAACAACTAATCAATAACCACTAACTATCTAGAAGTAACTCTCAATCAATAGTGACTCATCTACACTCTTTTTCCCCACTTTTAAAGGATGATAATTTCACCCACCTCAATTAGTCTATATGACTCCTCACAAAAGAAAATGCCATACACCAAAATATCTATCATGAAAAAAGGGATTAAAGTGCAAGCACTCACTCTCACAAATAATCTCTCAATGCAAACAAGTATCATGTTGTATGCTTGCCCTTATTTTCAGTTGCAACTAAACTGAAGCACTTGGTTGGAGATCTCGAAGGACTATTTATATCTTGTAATGTAGGCTCGGGATAAAGTAGGATAAACACTTGGGATTGAAGTGATTACACAGGTTCTTTAACTCTACATAAAACAATATTCAATTAAACTTTGGTTCATGGGCCACTTTCTTTCTTTCCAACTCAATCATGTTCCTTCTTTTACTACCTTGATTCACTCATGTTTTGAATGCATTTTCTTCTCATCTCTTTGTCTTTATACAATTCATTCATTTCTTTCCTTTATTGAATCCTTTTTTCTATTCATTTGTTCCCATTGTTTAGCTCCTAGGAACTCAATTACAATCTAGTGTTTCAAAGCTACCTCTTCCAAGATTCACCGCCCCCAACTTAGGCTTTTATCCTCAAGTTGCACTTTCAAGTTCAAGGAGGATAGGGTTCAAATGAGGGATAACAGTCAAATGGCTCATGGCTTGTAATGTGGTTTCCAAAGAAAGGTTCAAAGGCTCAAAGTGGGTGACTAGGATATAATCTATGTATGGGTAGTATTTTTTTGGTAAAGTGGATTTCCATGCTCACAATGAAGGCCTAAGATCATTTCACCATCCATGCATAATCAAAATTAGCTTTGAGAGATTAACGGGGCAAGTTCTAGATGACATAAGTAAGCATTAGAATTACATGACTAAGCTCACCACACATGGAATGCAAACTATTCGATAGGGCTTAATTGTATTTACTACTAGAGACAAAAGGAGATATTTTCCACATAATACCTACTAAAGACATTGAAGACACAACAAGCGGAAAGTGTTGATACAAAACCATTCACATCTATGCCCTTAATTTTCACAAAGAAAATTGGGATGGAGGGCGATGCTTGTTTGGCAATTTCATGGCATAAGATTTGATTTTTGTCATGACCCGAACCAGGGTCTAGCCGTGATGGGCATCTCAAGTCCATCGAGGACAGAAGATCACCCCCTTATCCTAATCTAACCAAACCAAGTATACATTGCATCAGATGAATTTTAACATAAAATGAGATATGATAAGAAAATCTACAGAATCTATAATAGATTAATATCCAACATCCACTAACCAATAACCAATACTAATAACCAACCATAATACCCATGCCCATAGTAATGTCCAACAAAGCCTATGACAAAATCAAGGATAATTTGTTCGGGACATGCCCTCGACCATAGCCAAAAAAATTCCAAAGAAAGAGTCAATATATAAGGAAACCCAAAGCATGAATAGGGTCTTTCGAAGGATGGAATCTCATCACTTCAGTCTGACTCGCGGGCTATCCCATGATCACCTAGTCATTGTCCCAGAGTAATAGAAGTATGTCCAATTCCTGCATTGCGAGGGGATACAACATCTAAAGATGGTTAGTAGTTGGAGTGCAAGCATTTAACTCAAGAATAAAGGATAACATAATTCCATGAACCATATTACATACACCATTAAAAATAATGCACAACATCGTATGCAATACATACATATATATATATCATATATCGGGAATGGGAAAAGGGCTTAGAATGAACTTTAAAATCTTAACTTGGACTGTGTAGCTTGACAATTCTAAACTGGCACCCATAAGCTATATAGGTTCTGTTCCACCTGCTAAAAGGTCCCCGGTGCGTGTTAGCCGCACGAACTGGAGAAAAATCTAGAAATCTATAGCCATCAAGACAACTAGCCATCCTAGAATATATCAATTCTGACTCATGTAAATGATCATCAAGACCAACCCTCATGTTGGCAGATATGAGTTTTCAGTATCAGTCTCCTTTGGGACATCCAGTCTCACGGCTTTGCTACATAACCCCCTTTAAGCCTATATTAAAACATTTATCACATAACCCAACCACTGAGTCCATGAGTCAGTTATTCAGACATAATAAAGTGGCATCGCCATACCAGCTATAGCTTGCAAGCACATGTCATAAGCCAACCCATTGGGGAATCCATACCCTAGACTCCATAGTTAAAATCACTTGAGGGATTCCATTGTACCCCACGAGGTTTTAAAAACCATCCCTAACCATTTTTCCATTTATGCAAAGCATTAGTTTCAAAGAGATTAGCCAAACCAAATGATAATTCATATTCCAAAACTAATTATGCAAGTGGGTCGAGGTTATTATCAATTCCATACCAAAACAAATTATTTAGGGAAAACCATTATGCCTCTATTCCATTCACCATTTCCATGCACCCCAATGAGTGTATAAACCAACAATTCATGCATATTAAATGAATAGAAACCATGGAAAAACATTCAAACAATTTATATCCTAAACCCTTAACCCATAGTTCAAAACCCAACAACAAAACCAATAAACTAATTTTCATGCCATTAATAAAATACAAGTATAGGGAAAGAGGTACATGCCTTAGACACATGATAATTGGAAAGTAATTTGGAGCTTGAAACCCAAAGGAAAAACATATGACAAAATCCTTAGCTCTCTTGAGGTTTTTAAGTTTAGGAGTGGAATAGTTGCCTTAATATCATAAAAACTAATGGGAATATGTTAATATAGTATTTAAAGGTCGTTCATAGGTGAAGACCTCACTACCTTCATCCCCAAATAATAAAACAAACTGCATGAAAATTTACATAGGTGTGTGGCACAGATCTTATCGCGGAGACTAATCTCCATGCTAATGCGGAGAATATCCTCCATGTCATAGACCCTATCGTGGAGATTATCCTTTGTCACATGGGGATATCGCGGAGGCTCAATTGCTTTGAGGTACAAAATCACCCCTGACCCTGTCCAAAAATTCCAAAACTCTTTTGGGATACCCCTTCTTCATACCTAAGTATAATTTAAGTCAAATTTTGATGTTTCAAACTCGGCAAGGCCAAAAACAAAATACTCGAAGTTTGAGGGTGTTACATTATCCCTCCTTAGGATCATTCATCCCCGAATGATGATCTAGGATTCTTTACACATGAGAATAGAAATATTACACCAAAATCAAATGATAAACCTGGATAACAAGGAATACCAAACAAAATTCATACATTAAGCTCATTCATCAGACACATGGAACAAGAATGGGTACTTAGTCTTCATATCTTCCTCCACTTTCAAAGTGGCTTCTTCCACCTTATAGTTTCTTCAAAGGACCTTTACTGAAGCTACATATTTAGTCACCAACCTACGAACTTGTCTATCTAAGATCTCCATTGGGACCTCTTAGTAAGACAAGGATTCCAAAATACAAATACTCTCGATAGGCACCACCAAAGAAGGATTACCCATGAACTTTTTCAACAAAGACACATGGAACCTAGGGTAAATAGAACCCAAACTTGCAGGCAATTCTAGGTAATAGGAAACATTCCCCACTCACTTCAAATAAAATAGTGGCCAACATAATAGGGACTAAGCTTCCCCTACTTTCAAAATTGTATCACTCCCTTCATGGTAGACACCATAAAAGTTACCCAATCACGCACATCAAAATTCAACTCTCTTCACCTTACGTCCACGTAGGATTTTGGGTGACTTTGAGTAGTCTTAAGCCTATACCTACTTACCTTCACCTTCTCCATACCTTGATGAACTAAATCAAGAATGAACAACCTTGCCTCACAAACTTTGAACAACATAATATAAAATCTACACCTTCTACCATACAATGCCGCAATATGCCAATGCTAGAGTGATAGTTATTATTGTACGAAAACTCTAAAAGAGGCAAATGGTCAACCCAACTACCACTATGATCAATTACATAGGCTTGAAGAATATCTTCCAAAGTCTGAATAGTTCTTTCCGTTTGTCTATTCGTCTACATGTGAAAAGTGGTACTAAGGTTTACCTTATTCCCCAAACATCATTGAAAATGACGGCCAAAAATAAGATGATAACTACGTACCACGATCTAAAATGATGAAAACTAGAGCACCATGCAACTTCACCATCTCCTCAATAAACAACCTTGCATAGTCCTCAACAGAATAATTCATCCTCACTGACAAGAAATGAGAAGACTTGGTCATCCTATCAACGATAACCCAAATAGAATCAAACTAGTTCTGAGATGGTGAAAGATCGGTAAGAAAATCCATACTAATCACTTCCCACTTACACACAGGCAACTCAATTTCTTGAGACAGCCCACCGGGGCTCAAGTGCTACACCTTCACTTGTTGACACACTATGCACTTAGCCACAAAGTTAGCCACATCCCTCTTCATGTTATTCCACTAATAGATCTACTTAAGGTTATTATACATCTTCATCGGACCTAGATGAACCAAATAATCCAAATCATAATCTTCGGCCAAAATCCTACCTCTCAGCCCATCCATATTGGGAACACACAACCTCCCTTGGTACCTCAAAATACCATCACCACCAATATCAAAAGCTATCGCCCTACTTATCCACATCATTCTTGACTTACATCAAGATAGGATCCAACACCTGTTTCTTCTTTACCTTAGTGGCAAGAGATAACTTTGCCATCTTTTGTACAAACACACCACCATCCCCAGAATCTAAGAGACAAACTCTAAGATTATCCAAATGGTGAATATCCTTCACCAAATCCAACTTCTCATCATCCATATAAGATAAGCTCCCAGTAGATAACTTGCTAAGAGTATCAACAACCATGTTAGCATTACCTCGGCGATAATTGAGACTCATGCCATTGTCCTTAAGAAACTCAACCCATCTCATTTGCCTGAGATTCATCTCCTTCTAGGTGAATACATATTACAAGCTCTTATGACCTAAATAAATATTAACATAGACCCCATATAGATAATATCGTCAAATCAATAATACGAACGCAACAACTAACAACTCTAAATCATGAGTCGGGTAATTTCTCTCATGAACTTTCAACTACCTAGAAGCATATGCTACCACTTTGCCATGCTATATTAACACATAACCAAGTCCCACACAAGACGTATCACAATAAAATATGAATCGATCAGTACCCTCGGGCAGGGTCAAAACAGAAGCAGTAGCTAATTTATCTTTAAGCTTCTCAAAACTCCCCTTGCAAGTATCAGACCACAAAAACTTTACCTTTTTCTGAATCAACTTTGTCAAAGGTAAGGCAAAATCTCAAAAACCTCATATAATAACCAACTAAACCCAAGAAGTTTTGAATATCGGTTGGAGTTGTCGGTCTAGGCCAAGTCTTATGCACTATAACTTTCTATGGGTCCACCAAGATCTCTTCACTAGAAACCACATGACACGGAAAAGTAACAACATTGAACAAAAATTCACACTTTGAAAACTTAGCATACAAATGTTGATCTTTTAGTATACGCAACACAATACGAAGGTGGTTGGCATGATCCCCCTCACTCTTTGCATATACCAAAATATTATCTATAAACACAATAATGAACAAGTCTACAAATTGATAAAATACCCAATTTATGAGCCCCATATATGCCATTGGGGCATTGGTCAACCCAAAAGACATGACTAGGAACTCAAAATGTCTATACCATGTATAGAAGACGATCTTAGGGATATCCTCCTCCCTAATATTTAACTGATGATAACCAGACCGAGGTTAATCTTAGAGAATTACTTAGCACCCTAAAGTTGGTCAAACAATTCATCGATTCTAGGAAAAAAGTACTTATTCTTCACATTTGCCTTATTCAACTGGGAATGATTAATATGCATCTAAAGTTAACCATCATTCTTATGCATGAAAAGAACGGGAGCACCCTATGGAGACACAGTGGGGAAGATAAAACCTTTTTAAAAAAGATCTTTCAACTGCTTCTTAAGTCTTTTTAACTCTGTCAGATCCATTCTATAAGGAGGAATAGAGATTAGATGAGTGTCCTGAAGAAGATCAATCCCTAACTTAATTTTCCTATCGGGAGAGACATCAGGAAGATCATCAAGAAAGACCTTAGAAAAGATATGAACCACAGGAACAACTTGTAATGAAGGACCCTCTGAGTTAAAATCCTTAATCCAGACCAAATTATAAGGATACCCCTTGGAAATCAAATTCTGAGCTCTAAGATATGTATGAACCTCCCCTTATGCACTGAAGAACTCCCTTCCCACTCAATAACGAGCTCATTAGGAAATTTGAAAATGATCTTATGGGTCCAAACGTCTAAAGAGGAATAGCACAAATGCAACCAATCCATCACCAAGATGACATCAAAATCTATCATGTCTAATTCAATCAAATCCACCGAAGTTTCCCTACCACCGATAGATACCACACAATCCCTATAGACCCTCTTAGAAACCACCGAGTCACCCATTAGGGTAGAAATAGAAAAGGGGTCCAAAATACACTCGGGACCAAAAGAAAAATACGCATCCACAAATAGGGCACATATGAAATGGTCTACCCCAGATCAAGTAAATAATACATATTACAAGAGAAATGTTTTAATGTACCAGTGAAAACATTAGGATATACCTCGTATCTTGATGGGTAGTGAGAGTGTTAGGAAATTACGACCAATGTTGGTACTAGATGTGGTACCCCTGGTGTAGGAGAAGATGACCTAGCACCCAAAACTTGATTATCCCCCAAAGTGACCTTCCCCTAGGGAAATCTTTAAGTATATGTCCTGGATAGCCATAATTAAAACATAGGTTCCTCCCCTCATCACAGAAACCATGATGCAATAGAACACAAAGTATGCAAAGAGGATATTATGGATCTGACTGGGCCTCATTAGCCTGAGATTAGGCACTTTGTTCCCTAGAACCATTACCACTCTGAAAATGGTGATCTATTGACAGCTTTGGATAAGGTTCCTTAGCCATCAAATAGGAATTAGAGTTTCCCCACTTCTTCTTAGACCATTTCCCACCATCTCTACCACTCTGCTACTGACCTACACCCTGATCCAATTATCAAAAATTCTTACTCTGACTATCCCATACCTCTATTTGCTTCTTGTTTTCTAATTCAACCTATGTCATATAAACCATCAGTCAAGAGATATCTATATCTTTATTCAACAAGGCAGTGTTTCTCTCCAAAATCAACTCATGAGACGAACCAAAAATGAATTTCCTCAGTCTAAACCTCTTGCTAGACACTAGTTCAAAAGAAATCATGACAACTGGTGGAGTTTCAAGGCATATTTCTTTATGGTCATCCTGTATTACTTCAAATTCACCAACTCCTTAGCTTTGCCTTCCTTAAATTTTGAGGAAAGAAGCAGTCCAAAAAGTACTAGAAAAGTTATCCAACAATGCCACCACTACATTATAATCCATAGAATGATCCTACTTTTCATACCATTGGTACGCTACATCCTTTAATTGATAAGCAGTGAATTCCACATCCTCCATATTAGTAGCATGCATAACCTAGAAGATCTTCTCCATCTCATCTATTAAACCTTGAGGATCCTCCTTAACCCTAGTACCAGTGAAAGACAGAGGATTAAACCTTATAAACTGGCCAACTCTAGTGTCCTCAGATAAACTCCTAGCAACACCAGTAGAACTCATCTGATATGACATAGATGTCACCAATAGGGTCAACAGATAAATGGGTTAGTGAAACTTATCCTTAGTGATATCTACCTAAGATGACGGAGTATGATTACCACCAGCTGAAGCACGATAAGTGGAGACAGGTGGAGCTTCACGAGGGCAATCAGAAGTAGCGACTCTTGATCGGGTCTACACCCATAAGTTTGATGAAATTTGCCCCTATTATCCCCAGGTAGAAAATATGAGTTTCCATGAGCTTTAAATTATTAGGAAGGTATGATCTGAAAGGCCAATAAACGAGAGTTGAATCCAAGACCTTAGACTCTATAGCATAAAAATAAGACAACAAGGAAGGGAAATATTCCTAAATGCCTCAAATCCTCTCCCTTATAAGTGTGGCATGCTAAACACCCATAAAAGAAACTCTACTTGACACTACTTTATGGACACCCAATTGACCTTGAACCTATGCTCTGATACCAACTTTATCACAAACCGAACTAGGTCCTAGCCGTGATAGGCATCTCAAGTCCATCAAGGACCAGAGATCACCCATAATCCTAATTTAACAAAACAAAGTATACCTAGCAGCGGATGAATTTCAACATAAAATAAGACATGATAAGAAAATCCAAAGAATCTATGATAGAGCAATATCAAATATCCACCAACCAATAACCAATATTGATAACCAACCATTATACCCATGCATAAAGTAATGTCCAACAAAGCCTCTAAAAAAACTGAAGATAATTCGAACTTCCTCAGCCATAGCAAAAAAAATAATAATCCAAAGAACGAGTCAGTATATAAGGAAACCCAAGGCATAAAATGAGGTCTTCCAACGGATCGAAGCTCACCACTTTAGTTTGACTCACGAGTTATCCCACGATCACCTAGTCACTTTGCAAGAGGAATAAAAACATGGACAGTCCCTACATCACGTGGGGATACAACAACTGAAGATGGTTAGCAGTTAGAGTATTAGCATGTAACTCAAGGATAAATGATAATATAATTCCATAAACCATAATATATAAAACATTAAAAAAAATGAACAACATCATATACTATACATACTTACATATATATATATCATATGCTGGGAAAGGGAATAAGGCTTAGAATGAACTTTAAAACCTTAACCTAGACTGAGTATCTTGACCATCCTAAATCAGCACCCACGAGCTATATGGGTTCAGCTCCCCATGCTGAAAGGGCCTCAGTGTATGTTAGCAGCACGAACCAGAGAAAACATGATAAATCTAGAGTCATCAATGCAACTAGTTATCAAAAAATATATCAAGTGTGACTCATGCACACGATCATCAAGACCAACCCTCACATCGGTAAATATTAGTTTCTTGTATCAGTCCCCTCGGGACATCTACCTTTATGATTTAGCTATACAACCGCCTTTAAGCACATATTAAAAGGTTTATCACATAACCCAACCACTGATTCAAGGAGTCAATGATTAAGGAATCATTAAGTGGTATCATCATATGGGCTATATCTTGCAAGCACATGTCTTAAGCTGACCCGTTAGGGAATCCGTACTCCAGAACATTATTAAAATCACTTGGGTAATTCCATTGTACCCCACAAGGTTTCCAAAACCATCCTTAATCAAATTTACCATTTATGCAAAGCAATAGTTTCAAAAAGATTAGCCAAACCAATTGATAATTCATATTCCAAAATCAATTATGCAAGTGGGTAGAGGTTATTATAAATTTCCATACCAAAACTAATTATTTAGGGAAAACCATTATACCCATATTCGATTCACCATTCCCATATACCCCAATGAGCATATAAACCAACAATTCATGCATAATATATCAATAGAAACCATGGAAAAATATTCAAATAATTTATATCCAAAACCCTCAATCCATAGTTCAAAATCCAATATCAAAACCATGAGTAATAAACCAATTTTCATGCCACTATGAAAATATAGGAAATATATACATGCCTTAGACAAAAGAGAATTGGAAAGTAATCAGAGTTTAAAACCCAAATGATGAGCCTATGGTGAAATACTTGGATCTCCTGGGGTTTTAAAGTTTGGGAGTGAAATAGTAGCCTTAATATTGTGAGAATGGTAGTAATAGGCTAATATAGTGTTTAAAGGTCGTTGATAGTTTAAAAGACTTCATCACCCTTCATCCTAAGAAAATAAAATAAACTGCTTAAATTTTTGCATAGGTCTGTGGCACGAACCTTAGCACGGAGACTAACCTCCGTTCCACGGAGCCTAACACAGAGAATATCCTCCATATCATAATCCTTATCATGGATATTATCCTTCATGACATGGGGATATTGAGGAGGCTCACTATCTCCGAGGTTCAAAATCACCCCGAACCCAGTCGAAAAAATTCCCTCTTCCAAGACACCTCTTTAACATACCTAAGTATAATTTAAGTCAAAAATTGATGTTTCAAACTTAGAAAGGACAAAAATAAAATGCTCAAAGTTTTGAGGGTGTTACACTTTTGTTCACACCAAATCAAGCCATCATCTTACATTTCGGCTCTCACATGGGCAAACCATATGGCTACTCAAACTTTACCGTAGATATAAGAGCAATCCCAAGTTAATAATGCCATAGATACTTAGACTTTCCCTGCATCTACAGCTCAAAACCCAAAAATACGATGATTTACCTTAAGAATGTTGTCACTTAATCTATCATAGGGAAAGGCTTATCCAACATCATTATTAAAAAAGATAAAAATCTAAAAATGAAAACAAATATAAGAATGAAAACAAGTGACTAATCCATCAAATATAGGCATCATTAGAATAAGCATACAACATCCAAATAATATAAACCAAATCAACTATCAAAAGAAATACAAAAATGGGTACCCCCAACTAAAAGCTTATAGTGTCCTCACTACATATTAATAAATCATAGAGAGAGTAAAAGGGGCTCCCTATAACTGCATCAAATGATGGTGTCACTTGCCTTCTACTTATAATCATCTCCATCCTCAACACTAGTTGGCTCCTCGTCCTCAGACATAAAACTAGTATCTCATTATCGAACCCTACTCTTGGAGGGGGAAGTCTATCTCTTGGATTTGGTTTTTGGGCTTTAGGACTTTCGAAAGACCCTTTACCCCTTTCCATATATGAGTGAAAAATTTATCTCTCTTTTTTTCCATTCTTCTCATTTTTATAAGACTCCCAAATTTCATGATATGATCTTGCTAAAGAATAATAGGCCTACTTAAGTCGGGATTGGTGGCCCCTTGCTCCTGTTCGTCTACTAAAAATCGCTCATAGTTAGTTTGTGTAATATAAGAGTGGGGAGAGATGGAAGGTCCTCCTAGACTCGTGGGCAACCCAGAAACAAACTCCCTAATTTCTCTTATCACACTCAATATATCCTCAAATAGCCCTATGTTGGATGGCCTACAGGAATCCATGTCATCATCTATTCACTTGCCCAAGTTAATTTTCTATTTTTGCACTTTACAGGTATGCCCTTACCCTAAATCTTAAGAGGGTATATGGGGGTATTTGGGCATATCGATGTGTCCTCCAGGTACTCCTCAACCTTGCATGTCATGCATAGATTTATAATCAGGGAAGGAAACAAAAGTAGGAAGCCACCTCTGGTCTTGAAATGTCGTATATCAAAGATCCTAATAAGCCCAATATTTAAAGAAATGTTGCCCAAGATGCATACAACCATTCAAGATCATGTATTCGGGACATAGGTTAGGTTAGTGCATAGGGAAACCCAACTACAAATGATGGCCAACCAAATCCTAGCCTTAGTTGTGAAATCATGCAATCATATTCCTATTTTCATGGTGGCCCATGGGACCTAAAACACCTAGGCTTTAAACCCTTAGAAAACTTCACAAATTTTGAGGTTCTAGGTTGGGTATTATTTAACCAAGCCTCTCATATGCTGGGATACAAGTTGTACCCTCCCCTTTTATACAAATATTAGTTTAGGTTGGTAACACACTATCTAAGTTATGGATTAGCCCCTCCATAGTCATACCTTTGGGTACAAGTTATATACTACCAAGTCATATGGAATGTTGAGCTTGACCTAATTGAAACTGTTTTGGATATAGGTTGGGATACGGATTAGGGTACTATTCATACCCTATGATATAAGTCATGTACGTGTAGTCATACCTTGGGCAGTGTAGGGGTCTTTGGTAAGCCATAGGGTATGAGTTAGGGTACCACTCATACCATAGGGTACAATTTAGTCATGTGAGTCATACCCTCCTAGGAAGTCACTTTTCAGCTTTTAAGCCAAGGGTTTTATGGATATTTTACACCCCAAAAACATTAAGCCCCTTCACTATATAATGTACTGTGGCCTCCTAAACACTTATTTTCAAGACCAAAATATTCCAAGTACTCTCTCAAAACTCATTCAATGATATTTAAAGGCTAGGGTTTCAAGAGTTATCATCTTGAGACTTGAAAGACAAGAACCCTTAAGTGAATCACCTTGTATAAGGTATGTGAATCTTTCCTTATTATTAATTCTCAAATATCATGGTATTTAAACATTGTTTATGAATCTACAAATGTGGATTTTGGAACAAATGAAGAGGGTTTTAATGTAAAGTGATGGGTAATGTTTACTCTTGTCTAAACTTATGATTTTACATATTCCTAGTTATGGTTTGCACATGGTTGATTTTCGATTATGGTTTAACAAATGGGTCATGAGTAACCCTAATATTGAAGGTTTTCACTTGAATTTTGGTCACGGTAAAGATATGCCTTCAAGGTGTTTGTGAAAATGTCTAAGAGAAATGGCTAGTTACATGCTAATAGTGTTTTAAACTAAAGTAATGGATTAATGAGTAAGAGTGCAAGTAAATGATTTTGTATGGGACTTGTTGGATATGTAATGAGTTACTTGATACCATTGGTTGTTCGATTGGTTAAAGAAAGGGGTTTAGAGTCCCTAGTATAAAGTTGAATTATGCTTGAACTAAAGCTTGGTAAAAGAGTTCTAATGAATGATTTGATAAAGGTCTTGATGACCATAATTTGGATTGAATGATATTTGAAGCTAATGCATTGGCTTGTCAAAGTAATTGATTGATATATGGTTCATGAAGACCTTGTGGTCATGTATGGTGTTGAATTGTGGCCTTGATGGCTTGAAATGGTTAAATGGGTTAGAGTCCCTAAGTATGAATGGTGTTATGAGAATGTATGGACAAAGGGTTAGAGTCCCAATGTCAACTAGTAATGAAACTCCTTGTTGTTAGAGTCCATATGCATAATGAAATAACTTATGGTTAGAGTCCACTTGAATAATGAAAGGGCCCGTGGTTAGATTCCACCTATGCAATGTAATGGTTTGTGGTTAGAGTCCAGTTGTCTAATAAAATGGCTTATGGTTAAACTCCACTTGACTAATACAATGGGCTAGTGGTTAGATTCCACTTGCTTAATAAGATGGCTTGAGGATAGAGTCTTTTTTATTGATATAGCCTAACGGTAGAGGGACAGAGTCCTCTACTTCATGGTTCATATTTCCTTTGAGTTACATACTAGTGCTCCAACCGCTAACCATGTCCAGATATTGTGTCCTCATACGACACAAGGGCTGGAATATCTTTTTTTTTTCATGGTCAGTGATCAGGAGTTTGGGCTATTCAAGTATTGACATTGAAGTGGTGAGCTTTCATATTTTGGAAGGCACATATTTCATAGTTTTCTTATCTAATGTCATAGACTTATTTGGATTTATTTTGGCTATTGTCGAGGGCTTATCCCGACATATTATTGACTTTGGATTTGTAGAGGTTTGTTGTCTTACTTTGAGCCAGTGAGCCTAAGGTCTTGAATTCCTCTTATTTCCGTTTGCTCATTTTTCAGATCATGCCTCTTCGATGATCTGAAGAACACGGAATCTCTTTTGTACCATCTAGGGATGATGTTTATGGGAATCGCTCTACTTATAGAGTCCATACCCGATCTAGGAGTCCGATACCTGATGGCTTGAGAGTTCCATCGGTTCTCTCTAGTCCTTCTTCGGTTCCGCATGATGATATTTCAAATGCTAAGTTTTATCAGTTAATTCATATGATTTCTCGCTCGGTGGATTCTCAAGATGAGCGTGGTGCATCTTCTACTCTATGTTCTAAGGCCACGAGGGTTGGCCAGTTTATGAGGTTTAATCCTCAGACTTTTATCGCTGTTAAGGTAGAGGAAGCTCCCTAAGGTTTTTGGATGAGATGGAAAATATCCTTAGAGTCATGCATTCCATAAATATTGAAGGAATGGAGTTTGTATCTTATTAGTTTAAAGACATGGAGTACCAATGGTACGAGGAGTGGGAGCAGACAAAGAGTGATGTTGATGAGTCATCTTTGTGGGAGGACTTCACTAATCTTTTCTGGACGGCTTCTTTTCTCTAGAGTTGAGGGAAGAAAAAGTGGAGGTGTTTTTTAATACTACGCAAGGAAAGATGTCAGTCAAGGATTATGCCATAAAGTTCCACTAATAATCTAGGTATGCTCCACAGATGATATAAGGTATGAGAGCTTAATGAGGAATTACCTTGGCATTATCTTGTGAGTTTGTCCTTGAGAGCAAGATGGCTTTATTGATCAAAGATATGGACATCTCTAGGTTTCTTGTGTACATGAAACAAGTCAAAGAAGGGAAAAAGAAACAGGTTAAGTTCAGTAAAAGGAAAGGAAAGAAATTTAGGTCTTTTGATCAAAATGGTTAAGATGGTTGCAAGTGGTCAAGAAATAAGTGGGGAAGTTTTGATTATTTTTCCTCGGCTAGTACTTCTTACCCGAGGCTATCGGGTGATCGTCGGTCTTAGTTTTGTGGTAGGTTCCAGGCACAGAGTGCCCAATCACAGACAAGTGGAGCTTAGTCCATTTTATCCTACCCTCTTTGTAGGTTCTGTGGTCAGTATTACCATGGCCAGTGTAAGAAGATAAGGAATAGGTGTTTTAGATGTGGTCATATTGGGAATATGCAGTGAGGGGGGCCTTTCTAGTGGCTTCATTTGCCAATAGGGACCCTATTGCTTCTTCAACTGCTCTGGCACAGAAAGGTGCTTCTTCTATTTTTGTTTTTGGTACCAGTACTAGCCGAAATCATTTGTATGCACTTGCTACTCGCCAGAATACTGAGATATCTCCTGATATTATTACGAGTATGCTGAGACTTTTCTCCCGTAATGCATATTATTTTATTTGTCATAGGTCCACTCTTTCTTATGTGACTCTATTGACTCTGGTCTTGAGTGTTTGTCGGATTCTTTTTATGTTTCCACCCCGATAGAAGACTCGATAATTGTTAAAAGAGTCTACAAGGGTGTGGGGTAGCTGTTGGTAGTAAACAAACCCTTATAGACTTGATAGAATTAGACATGGTCGATTTTTTTGTTATTCTAGGGATGTATTGGTTGTATTCATGCTATACTTATTAGATTGTTGGACCAGTAGGGTCACATTTAAATTCCCTAATGATCCGATCATTGTGTGGGAAGGGGTTCTTTATTCCCTAAGGAGAGGTTTATCCCATATCTTAGAGCCCGAAAGTTGATTTCAAAGGGTTATTTGTATCATGTGGTCCAAGTTAAAGATTCTAACCTGGCAGTTTCTTCTTTAGAATCGGTTCCCATGGTTAGTGAGTTTCCCAAGGTGTTTCTCGATGACCTTCCTGGTATTCCTCCTAATAGAAAAATTGATTTTGGGATTGATCTTGTTCCGTACACTCATCTAATTTCCATCCCTCTTTATAGAATGGCTCCGACTGAGTTGAAGAATCTTAAGGAGCAATTGAAGGATCTCTTAGATAAAGGTTTTATCCATCCTAGTGTGTCTACATAGGGTGCTCCCATGTTGTTTGTGCGTAAGAAGGATGGTTCCCTTCGAATGTGCATTGATTATCGTCAATTGAATATAAAGAATAAATATCCTCTTTCTAGGGTCGACGATTTATTTGATCAACTTCAATGTGCAAAGTATTTCTCTGAGATTGATCTTAGGTCAAGTTATCATCAACTTAAGAATAGGGAAGTGGACATCCCTAAGACTACCTTTAGGACCCGGTATGGTCATTATGAGTTCCTAGTTATTTCTTTTGGGTTGACCAATACCCCGTCGGCATTCATGGATTTGATTAATAGGGTATTTCGTATGTTTCTAGATTTGTTTATCATTATCTTCATAGATGACATCTTGGTCTATTCTAAGAGTGAGGTGGATCATGCCGATCACATTATGCCATATTGCAAACTTTCATGGTTCATCATCTGTATGCCAAGTTCTCTAAGTGTGAGTTTCGGTTAAAGGTTGTGACTTTTCTTGGTTATGTTATCTCTAGTGAAGGGATCATGGTTGTCGTGGTTAAGAAGTGGCCTAGACCTAAAACTCCAATCGATATATGAAGATTCTTAGGTCTAGCTGGTTACTATAGATGATTTGTGGGAGTTTCTCGATGATAGCTACCCCATTGACTAGGTTGAGCCAAAAGACAATCAAGTTCTTGTGGTTGGATGCTTTTGAAAGTAGTTTTGAGAAGCTGAAAGATAAATCGACTTTGGCTCTAGTTTTGACCTTGCTTGAGGGTAATGATGGTTTTGTAGTATATTCTGATGTTTGTCATATTTGGCTTGGTTGTGTGTTTATGAACCGTGGTAGGGTTGTGGCCTATGCTTCTAGGAAATTGAAGGTTCATGAGAGTGGTGTCTTTGGTTAGTTAATGTACTGTATTTCTGTGGTTGTTGTATCGTTGTTATTCTTATCATGTTATATGTTGGCAATGTATGTCTACGGTCCTGTGTCTAGTGCCAGGGGTCTATCGAAAATAGCCTCTCTACTTCTTCGGAGGTACTGGTATGGACTGCATACATTCTACCCTCCCCAAATACCACTATATGGGAATATACTGGGTTTGTTGTTGTTTTTGTTGTTGTTGGAACCACTCCTCTCAAAAGACTCATCTCAAAATCTAGACTGTAGGTCCTAGTCTCGAGCCCCCTTGTTGGGGGTAGCATCACCCTTATTTTGAGTTCCCTTTTGTGGCATGGTACCTTTTTAGAGGAGATTTAGTAATCAAAACAGATAACTGGGTAAACACTTCATCAAATATAAAACAAAAAAGTCCTATTCACTAGCCTAGTCTATGAGTTGTATATTGGGTTTACGACTAATAAACTATTACTGTGAGCTTTAGGTTTTAGTTTAAGAATATAGTCTAAAACTTGTAGATTGGGTTAACAAGTCGTAAGCATTACTCATGAAAGTCAGATCTAATATCTAAGCTTTGGAATCTTCTGGCAGAGTCTCACGAGTCGAATCAATACTCAGAAATCAAGTTCATACATCATTTGCTGGACTTGTGAGTTCAAACCATGGAATCAACATGATTGCAACAGTTTATCATTCTATTTTATAAAAAATTTCACCCATTTTAGTTTGTGGTTGATTAAACCATGTCATCTACACTTTTTCTTTAGCAATTAGGGAATACTAAGTCATTGAATTAACTGTCCTTAGGGTAATAGAGTAGGAACCCAAAAAAATCACATATCGAATTTACATACTTGGGCACAGATGAAGATATCATATAATGAGCAAGTTGATTTTGCACTTAGTATCCTCTTATGCATGGAATTAAGATTTTGGTTGGGTTGATCATTGTGAAAATGTAGTAGGGTTTTATTTTAAATGGGAAAAGAGGGAAATTCTCAATGATGGTTGTGTTATAGTTTAAAATTAGATTTGTTTTTTGTGTTTTGTTTTGAAAAGGATTAGGTTTAGGGTTTTCTTAAGGGAAATACCAAAATTCGAGAGGATTTGGATTGGGTCGCATAGGGCTCAAACTTTAAACAGAAAATTGAATTAAATTACTCACCTAGGCCTACAAAATTGACCCACAAATCATAGGAGAAGTGCACGACCCATGATTTGAACTCATGGCTCATGTTTAAAGACCCAAAGATATATGATTCCTATATATTCAAGCTATGGGTCATAGATAAGGTCTATATCTCCTGGTTTTAAGTCGTAGCTAAAGTTTTTCACCCTAAACTTTTTCTCTAATTTCCGCGACTAATGTCCATGGGTTGTAGGTGCGGTTAACAACCTATGGAACAAATTTGTAGGTAATTTTTAGAAAGAGGGAGTTTTTTTTGGTTTTCACGAGTCAAGTCTATAGTTCATGGATTTAAGTCATGGCCCGTATACTCTAAACATTAGTAGACTTTCCTGGACCATTCTGATTTTCCATGTTTTCCTTATGTAATTGATTCCTGCATGCCTCCTTCCTTGAGAAAATAAAAAACAAAGTGAACACTAAACCCTTGGGTTGCCTCCTAACCAAAGCTTAATTTAATATTGCGGCACAACGTGGCTATTTGGGTACTCAGACTTCACCAACAAGTGCATGGGCTTCCTCTCACCAAGAATTTAATTTAACGTCATGGCACGATCTAACTCCCTTGATTAATCAGACTTCATCAAGGCTCAAATCCACAAACAGCTTTATCTCATTCATGTTTCTATAATAGTGCTTAACACATTGCTCGTTCACCTTGAATAGGACATTACCATTTTTTTGTATTTCGGTTGTACCATATAGAGATACCCTCACCATGGTGAATGTTCTACCCTATCTTGACTTTAATTATCCAGGAGACAAGCAAAGTCTCGAATAATAAAACAAGACCCAATCACCATGTTTTAATTCTCTATGCTCATTTTCTATCATGGTACAATTACATCTTTTCCTTGCACAAGGCTGAACTCTTATAGGCACGGAAGAATAACTCATCCATCTTATTAATCTTTTATAGTCATATGTGTGTACTCATCGATCTCACTTATCTTCTCCAATCTTATGTGTGTAGCATCACTCCAATGAAAATTCAGCTTTTTCAGTGTGCATAAAGCCTTATGCTCAAGCTCCACCAGCAAGTGGGATGCTTTTCCATCCACAAGATGGTAAATAGATGCACTAATAAGAGTCTTATATGTTGTTTGGTAGACAATAATGCATCATCTATCTTTCTAGACCAATCATTCCTATTTGCATTCATAGTATTTGCAAAAATAGACAATTATCTCTCAGTTGGAGACCTCAACTTTCCCACTTGTTTGAGGGTGGTAAGGCATTTCTATCTTATGATTCACACCATATTAATGTAGTAAGGATTTGAAAAGAGGATTGAATAATTGTGACCCTCATCACTAATGATTGCTCAGTGTGTACCAAATCTAGAGAAGATGTACTTCTTGAAGAATGTTGAGGCGCTCTTACAATCGTTGTTTGGAAGTTCAATTGCTTCCACCCACTTTGAAACATATTCCACCGCCAAAAAGATATATTCATCCCATGTGAACTCACAAATGGGCCAATAAAACCGATCCCCAAACATCAAATAACTAAAGCTAAAGGATGGCTGTTATACGAAGCTCAAGTTATATTTCTTACCTCTAACATTGGTCACAATCCCTAGCATAATCATGTCTATCCTTATAAATAGTAGGCCAATAGTAACCACATTGCAAGATCTTGTGTGTAGTGCGAGTACCTCCGTGATGACCTTTAACTGGGGATGAATCCCATGCCTCCAAAATACTCTTATTTCAACCTCTGCAATACACCTCCTAATTACACCATCAGCACATACCCAAAAAAGTATGACTCATCCCAAAAGAACTACCTCATATCATCAATAAATTGTCTGCACTATTGAAATGACATATCTTCTGGGATTAGATCACTCGCCAAATAGTTTGCAAGCAAAGGGATTAAGTCTTCCAATGCTTCCAAGACTCGCTCATCTAGAAAAGTACCATCAATATAAATCTCATCCCATGGTTTTAGCATTTCTTTGTCCTCTAGGCATCACAAATGGTTAGCAACTTGATTTTTGGTGCCCTTCTACTAATTAACCTCAAAATCAAATCTTGCAGTAGAAGTACACACTGAATCAACCTCGGCTTTGCGTCTTTATTTACCATAAGGTACCTAAGAGCCACATGGTAAATATGCTAAATGACTTTAATGCCAATCAAGTATGACCAAAAGTTTTCAAAGGCAACACTACTACAAGAAACTCTTGTTTAATCACCATATAATTTTTTGGTGCAGGATTTAGTGATTTTCTAGCATAGTAGATGGGATGGAGTATTTTTTTTTCCTCTCCTTGGTCCTTGGAATGCTCCTAGTACCACATTACTACAATTACACATCACATCAAATGGCAAGGTCCAATCAAGGTATAGAATATTGGTCGACCTCTCTTTTAGGCACCCAAAAGACTTAAGGAAAGCATTATCAAATACGAATTTCACCTCCTTCTCTAATAATTTGCACAATGGATTCACAATGGATTTGAAATTTTAGAGAAATCATTGATGAACCACCTATAGAAACTTGATGGCCTAAGAAACCCCAAATGCCCTTTCAAGAAATAGGTAGAGGCAATATTTCAATCACATCAATTTTAGCCTTAACAACTTTCTTCTCCTTTTTAGAAATTTTGTGCCTAAGCACTATCCCTTTCTTGACCATAAAGTGTCACTTTTCCCAATGAAATACCCTATTGAACTCTTGCCATCTTTCCAAGAAGTTGGACAAACGAGCTAAGTAATCATCAAACGAATCACCAAAAATTGAGAAACTATCCCTGAAAACCTAAATAGTGTCTTCCACCATGTCGGATAAAATAGACACCATATAATGCTGAAAAGTTGTAGGAGCATCACAAAGACTAAAGGGCATCCTATTAAATGTAAACGTCCCATGGGGATAAGTGAAAGTTGTTTAATCTTGGTCCTCGAGAGCAATAGAAATCTGATGATATCTAAAATAACCATCAAGAAAATAGTACCATCATCTACCCACCAGATGGTCTAACATCTTATCCATGAACGACATAAGAAAGTGGCCCGTTTGGGTCTATGTATTCAGGTTCATATAGTCCATGAATACCCGTCATTCAGTGATTGGTCTCATAGGAATTAGCTCGTTATTCTCATTGGGAACCACAATGATTCCACCCTTCTTAGGCACAAACATAACCGGGGTCACGTATTTGTTATGAGAAATTGGATTCACAACAACTATATCTAACAACTTGAGATTTCTTTCTTCTAAACTTCTTGCATAGATGGATTTAATATACAGTGATGCCTGATTCTAGGCATACATGATGACTCAAGTCGAATGTTGTGAGCATAAATTTAGGGTGGAGATGTAAGCAATGGTCCAACCAATAGCCCTCTTAAACCTATTTAAGACAAAATCTAATGCTGTAATATGCTAATCTAACAAATCTACTACAATAATAACTGGCAAGTTGTTATTTTTGCCAAGAGTGAATAACAAAAATGAGAGGGAAGGGCCTTCAATTCCAAAATGGGTTGCTCCTCAATAGATGATTTAGTAACGGGATTTCTTTTTTAAAAATTAAGGTCCAACTTCTTCGGTGCATAAAAGTATGAACCTTAAACCACAAGTACATTAACCATCTCATTATACCCATCAATACAATCACTATCACATCTGCAAGTGCCTCAACACCAAGTCACTCAATAGGGGCTATGAATGCATCTTTATCTGCAGTGTCTATCACAAAAACCACACGTATAACCTTTCGATGCTTTATCAATTGACATACATTAAAGTTGACTAGATCATTATTAAGTTTGAGCATCATCTTTTCACAATTCAATTTCTCAAGTCATGATGTCACCTACTAAGAACTACCAGTAGGTAAGCCAACCTGTAGTCTGGATCTACTCATAATGGACTGCAAGAGATATGAAATAAGAAATATGGAATGAATATATTATAAGACTAATATAGATATATATATATATAAGACACTCTTAAAATCCGATACAGTTTGTACAAGAGCAGCTAATATAATACGAACCCAAAATAAATTACTAATTAGTATACTAATACAACCATCCCTGAATTCAACATAAATATTAATATAGTCCATTAAAGGAAAGATAGTAATACTCGAACATCATGAGAACACCATAAATTTCATACCCATAGCTACTCTGCATGATGCACTCAACAACGGCAAGAACCCATACTATAATCTGCAAGCTGTAGAAGTGTAGTATGAGTACCAACATATGGTACTCAGTAGGAATTGTCGACTGAGCTCTAAAGATAAGGAAAATTTTAATAACATGCAAGAAGAAATGTAATATACACACAAATATCAAGGAAAGTAACATAATAAAACTAAGGAGGCAATAAGAATAAACTATCCAATTCAAACCAAATAATAATAAACTATCTTATTCCAACCATACTCAAGAACCTAAGCACTATATTGTACAAATAAAGGGCAGAAGAGGGATATATAGTAGTTCACAAGGTCAAGTAATGCATATTCAACATGAAAAAAAGAAGAGAAGGATATACTATAATAACATGGCTACATTTGTATTTGTATATATATGTACATAAACAAGACTAACTCAAGGGTACAACCTAAAATAGTGATACTAGCATTTTAAGGCCTCTTAATGATAGTAGGATCTACTGCTAACATAAACAGATCCTTAATCTGTAGTCTAAACATAAGATAATTATCCATAATAAAATAACCATAAAAGATAAAATATCAGAAATATACCTCCAACCTCATTATTAGTCCATAGACAGCCTACTACAAACTAACCATAATAACAACAATATAGTAACTAGCTAGTCTGGAAAAATAATACCAAAATCGTGCCCGAGAACTCGGAAGGTCCAATCAACATACAACATATAATAATTAACACTTAAACCTATAACTTTGCAATTCCCCGTAAGGCTGATTGATATAAGGCATATTGGTGATAAGAAATGCGCATACAAGGATGAATGAAATGTAAGATCCATACTACCATAACCGATCTAAGTGCCATAAAGTAAGTGTATACACCCCCTCCCGCTCGATGGCTGACAAAGGCAGGACCTACAACAACCTCTCTTCTCTAGCACAATGACTCACGAACCAAGGGGCCCCTAGGGGGTTTTGGAGTACTCGTATTCTCTGACATTGTACTATTCCAAGATTTCTAATCATCATCATCAATCTAATTCATCTAATACCAAAGAGGTGTGTATTTGTGTGTATAAATGCATGGACTCGAATCATGGCTAAAAGAGTGTAAATCTATAGATTTGTTACTTAGGGAAATTTCAGGACTAAATCATCATAAAAATATACAACGGATTTGAATCTCTATCATTCAAATTAAATAGTAGTAGCAAAACCATCGACCAAAATCTATCTTGGTCAAATCTCTAAAACATCATTTTAGTCTATGATAGTGCCCAAGCACACATGTAAGTGTACGTGGTCTTATTAAGTAGTAAAGTTTCCTTCAAGAAAGCCCAAGTATCGATCTCTCAGGACTTGCGTTCGCTGACTATCCAATTCTAGTTTAACCAATTGAGGAGAGTAGCAAATAGACTTTTAGAATTTACTTTAAAAATAAATTACACTAATGCAGAAAATTAATGACTTGGGATAATCAATTGATAAAAATCCAGGGTTAAAGCTTAAGAACAATCATACTACACTATTAAACTTCATTCTCTAATTCACTCATCTTGGTTGTTGATTCGTAGGGCTAATTACATAATCATGGTCTGCCGACCTCTAATCGTTTACCTAATATGGACATTACAACTACATCGTTGAGCGGGGATGTAATAATCCAATTAAGTTAATTAAAGCTATCATCCTACGTTTGAATCAAGTAAGACATCTAAGTACATCCCTGTCCTAGATGCTAATTCAAATTCTTTATTTAATAAGAGAATAAAAATCATACTTTATTTATTCCCATGTTCTATCTCCTTATTCCCTCTCCCGAGATCAAAAGGTTAAAAATTGATGTATTCTAAGGGTAGCTAATCCTTAAAATAGTTTAATTAATAATAAACAAACAACCATAATGGTAAAAAAATCAAACAAAATTAATTCAAAGTGAAAGTATTCATTATCTTGGCCTTAACCTTGGAAAGGGAGTTTAGCCTTGAATGAAAATAGTCATCATCCAATCCCTTGGAGTGATGATACAAACCATTCAAAAAACTAAATTAAAGAATAATAAAACCTAAAAATAAGTTGTGGTAGCCTCCAATGATGTCCCAAGTGATCTAGGGTGTTCCAAGATGTTTAAAATGAAGTTTGGGAAGTTATATTTATAGTATACAAGTCATAAACTGAGTTGGATTGGGTTTCCACGCTGTTTTCATTCATCTTGGTAGAATTATCCCGATTTTGGCCATCACCGCATCGCGGTGACATGCCAGTTCACAATTGTCAAAAAATTTATCAAAATCCAGTGTCTCATCGTGATTTCAATGCATCACGGAACCTCCTTAAACCCCATTATAAGTTACACGCACCATTTGGACAAATACTTGGGCCTCTTATGAATCCAGTGGAATTTTTCCTGCATCCATTATCTACTTATACTATTCACACTCGTCCCATACATTTCAGGGGTCCAAATTGTATCAATTCTTGTATTGTGCTTTCGTTGAGCCATTCCGAGCCTTTTTGAGTTGTTTCAAGTTGATTTGAAGCTTGTATATCCTTCAAATATCATCATAATCCATTCAAAAAGCATCCTATAGCATTAAACACAGAAATTTAGAGCTCAAAATAATACAACATCCTCAATGATGAACTAGAAACACGAGCTAAGCATAGGCTAAATTCACATTGAGCTTTAACTCATTGTTTTGACTCTTTTCTTGATCCAATTGACCCTTGAACATTATAACTAAGTTGTTTCACATATAAATTCATAATAAAAACCTTAGTAACTCATTAAAAGACCTTACAACCCATCACAATAGACTAGAAAAACACCTAGCTCGAGCTAGACACACTAGTTTTCTCGGTTGACATCTAAATGATCAATTTCAATCAAAACTCATGTGAAACCACCATTAAACATTGTAAACACATACTTGGATACATAAATACTCATTTATATCATTATCAAAACATATAGTATAAGAATCATCCTCAAAACAAGGCGAAATAGGCTAGAATAGGAGCGCTAGAATGCATAAATACACCCAACATCACCACCCCACACTTAAAACTTTGTTTGGCCTCAAACAACTCTTAACTATAAACACCATGAGCTGAAGAGACTCCACACTTCTACTAAATTCAAGACACTCAAGATATCACTATAATGACTACACGGAATGCAAGCTAACAACACTAAGCATGTTATACGCAACTAAAAACTCAAGAATCCTACTTCCAAAACACCCTAGCCTCAAGAATGGACTCCACAAGTGGAAAACTTATGCTAATTGCTCAATCAAAGACATTATAAGAATCACGCATCTTCATCAAACATGTTCCCCTCACCACAAGAGAGTTACCTATAATATCTCACAATAATGCAAATTATTACAATGGGTATACAAATCAAGTTACGCTCACTCTCACAAAGAATTCACAAGTTACCCCTAATGAACCATAGGCTTTTCCTTAGTGTAGTGCTCCACTAATATTATAATGATGAACTTAGGATCAATTAGGTCTTTTCTGGGTTGTAATGTAGGCTATCAGACGAGTAGAAACTATTTAGGAATAGTGATAACCTCTCTAAGTGTTTTAATACACTACATTATACATTTAAAATCAATCTTCAATAACCAAATTACACTTTTTCATCCTCCCAAATCAAATTTCATACTCTAATATCGACCAGGAATCCTATTGAACACCAAAAAACCCAACTTTGGCCTGAGAACTGCCTGAAGAACCAAACCTCAAGTCTAGCTATGAGGTATCAATAAAGTGGCTCAAAATCGCCAATGTCAAATCTCAAAAGGCTGAAGCAGTCATAAAATAATAGCCTAAAACCAAGATTAAGGACTTGAGACACAAAAATCAGCAACCACAAGACAAAGAAAACAACATATAGAAAGGTTATGAAGAAGAAGATTGCATAAATATAAAGGACAGGTAATGAGACTCTCACCAACATCAATGAATAGTACCAAGATGTGTATCAAACACCAAGACACACAACACCAATATTGGATTAAACCTCACTCTTATGTGGACCAAAGGGATCAAGTCCTTAAGCACCACCTTTCTTTGCCAAAGTGCCAATACTAGACTGACCTTGATTCTAATGTCTTTTCCAAGACCTATTGCTAATCTAAGAGAAAACTACACTAAGAGTAATACTCAATTTAAATTCATCAAAGTTTAATGAAAAATGAAAGCTAAGGGTCTATTTATACTATTACAAGATAATGTCTAAAATATCCTTAATGAAGGGTGCTCCTTAGGAGTATAAAAAGGGAGTCTCAAAAGACCATAATATCCCTAGGTTGGGCGCCTTTGGAGTGTATTCAAGGCTTCCTTGGAGTGTATTCAAAGCTCTTCTTCATGTTTTATCAAATACACTCCCTTTGGTTGAAGGAATCATGCTCTCATAAGCTCCCATTTGCATGAACAAGGCTTGAAAAGGCTCTAAAAGGGTTTTGAATCCGAAGCTTGAACCTTTGATAATGCCTTGTACTATTTTGTTCTCTTTATGCTTGTATCATCCTCTCCATATTTAAAGGGATTTATCCTAAAATTCAAATTTAGCAACACCAAAGATAGAAGAAAACAAGCACACAATCTTCATGGTATGAGGGTTAGCATTAGTACCACAAATGATATAACCATGCCAAGGAGGTACACTTTTGGAATAAATCTAACAATCCTTTGTTATGACCATGAAACAGTTACTACAAGCATCACAAAGGACTTGGCTAAGATAGAAATCAAGGAAAGAGGAGTGCAACCCAAGATCATCATATATATCAACAAGCCAAGGTCGTTCACATTTAAAGTACATCCACGGGTCCTTTGTGTGTGACATGAAAAGGTTATAATGAATGTCACAAAGGAGGTGGTTTTGGAAAATATCAAGAGATAAGGAAACTAAAATGGTCTTAATGGCTTCACTATACCCAAAAGATAAAACTACCCTTGGCTTAGGAACTATAAGAAACATTTGTTTCATTGCCTCTATAAAGGACCTCATCAAATATGGTGACACTATTGATCCTAAGGTCCATCTTACCCACCTATCATCATCATTTAAACAAGGAAACCAGCCACCAAACTTACTACCTCCACACATTACACATTCAAAATTAATATGATTATCATCATAGGTAAAGAGATAGTACAGGAAGGAATCAAGTATGAAGACTTCATGCCGAGGGGGTACACTTTTAAAATACAACCAGTAATCCCTTTTTTTGACAATTAAATATTTAGTATGAGCATTACAAAATATAGGAATAAGACAAACATCAAGGGGGAATGAGTACAAATCGAGACAATTCTTTTCCCACCCCACTAGTGCATTGGGATCAAATAGATGAAGTAGCCAAGGGCATAAGCCAAGGATACGCATTCCTTTTACTAGAAAATCAAGACCACAATCACCCAAGGCATTACTCACAACTTTGGAATACACATGGTCACTATGAGCAAGACTAAAATCATAGCTTTCATCACACAAGTTCAAAGGACCATATTCATCATCTAGATTAACATTACAAGCATCAACACTAACTTGAAAATTTTCAACCATACCATTCACATGTTCAAGTAGTGGACTACACTCGTGAGTAAGTTGATCATCATTCACAACCTCACTAGGTGTTGGCAACTCACATACCAACGTAGACTCACCTTGTTTTTCACAAGGGTCAACTAGTGTGTGAATACTCTTGTCACTTGGTAATGGAACCTTATTCAAGTTATAAGTTCTAGTACTAGGTGTACACAAATCATTCTTATGAAAAGAATTGATTTTGTCATCTAAAGGATCAACTAGTGCTTACATACTCACAATAAGATATTGGTCCTTATACAACCTAACAACACCAAGAGTATCACAAAAGGAATATTCATACACTTCTTCACTAAGAAAATCCAAAACTACACCACTTGGGCCGCTACTAGCCACATCACAACAATTCAAGTTTCTAGGAGTGTAGAAGATAGCTTTGTTACCTTGTAGATCATGGGAAGTGTGTCATTCACTTGGTTTTTCATTAGGGAAGACTTCATGCTCCACATTACAAGGGAATATGTCAAGGTTTCCCTTTGGACTCACTTCTTCATCACTTATCCCAAAATTGGGACTTTCAGTCAAGGGTTTGAAGGGAACTTTCTTGGGCTTCTCCTTGGGACTTCTAGGGTCTTGAACCTGCACATGAGAAGATAAAATACTAGGAAAAATTCTAGTATTTGGGTTAGTGAGTAATAATAAGTCTTTATGGACAAGATCCACAATCAAGAATTTCTTTCCCCTTCCAACTTTACTACCCATGGTTTCCCCTTCCCTTACTCTCTTTTATGGATACTCTTCTTGTACCTCACCACCCATTTTCTATCTAGCTTGAGGCTTGACCTTATTCTCCTTTAATTCTAACTTGTGGATAAGAGGCATTGGATTTGGTTGATGATGGGTTTGGATTTGTGGCATGGGGTTTTGTAGAGTGTATGGTCTTTGGTCAAGTGGATTTGGGACATGGTGTTTTGAATTTTGTAGAGGTTTTGGTGGACATAGTCTATCAACCCCCATTTTAATTCTAATTATTTCTCCCCTCATGTATCCCAAATCACCCCTCATGGATCCTACATCACCCTTCATGGATCTTAAGTCACCTTTTATAATGTCAAACTCACCCTTCAAGTCATGAGAAAATGCATCAAACCGAGCCAACAAGACTCCCAAAGCATCATTTCGAAGTGAAGGAGTACTGGATCCCACAAATTCCATGAGTAATGTACCTATTAAACTCAGGAAAACCTACAAAACAAACAAACAATTTTGTTCAATAGAGCCTTACCCTCTCACACTCGGCTTTACCTATACTTGGTCTTTCAAGTATTGATACCTTGGCAGATATTTGGCAAGTGAATGAGGGATGATTCTACTTTGGTTCGGAATGATTTTTGTTTGAGATGACTTAAAGAAAAATAACTTTTGGACTAGAACCAACAAGATACAACAAATTAAAAATGAGAAAAACACACAAAAATTGAAGACACAAAACAAAACGGACTCTAGACTAATTACCAACCTAGTAGGTACTTACTAGTTTGCTAATTAGTGATAGAACCAACAAAATTTAAACTATAAACAACAATTAGAAACTAGGAAATCTAAATTTGAACTCAATTCAGTTGGTCACCAAAGTGATGATGTGGCAGCTTGTGATTGGACGTCAATTTTCAAAAAATTTCAATTTCTCAATCTTCTTGTCTTGGCCACACTTGAATTAGGAAGGTGTATGAACTAAATTGGGGGGGGGGGGTGGAATGGAGGGTTTGGATCCCTTTTTCATGTTCAAATGGATTTGAAAACAATTGGTCCCCCCTTGTACTTTCAATTGTACTTTGATATTCTCTTTGTCCCCTCTTCTTTTGGAAGATTGTGAATATGCTAGGGAATATTCTTTGTACAAACAACTTTCACCTTCTCTTTCTTTCTTTTTGTGGATCAAACTAGCACTTTGAATATTCTTCTTCAACAAGAGATGAAGATTAAGAAGAACAACTTGAATATTCAAGAGTTTACCAAGGTTTGACCACAAGGCAAATGAACCCCAACTTCAAATTTTCTTTTAAATCTAGGTTCCCTTTGCCAAGACAAGCATAATCAACAACAAATCAGAAACAAAATGTATCAACCACTATAGGAAACACGAAATTCCACCTCAAAAAGCTTCAAACAAGGCACAACAATGGTGGATCTAACTCAAAAACAACTAAATCTTGTTCTAAACTTAGATCTAGACTCTTTAAGTGTTAGAGAACAAGAATATAACACTTGAAACCAAAAAAACAAGCTAAAAATTAGTAGATCTAAGTTGTGAAATTTGGATCTACTATCAAACACACAAGACAACACTTTTTTTTTGTATTTATTTACTCTAGACCCTTTTTTGTGGAGATTTTCTTAGATCCAACACTTAGAGTTGTGGGAATAACTCTAATACATAACTCTTGATACCAAATGATACAAAAACTATCCTAAATAATACAAAAACCAGAAACTACAAGAAAGGTGATGAAGTTGAACACACAAGAAACAATCAGATTTAACACAAAAAGAAGAGAAAATGCATTAAAGTAAAAGGATAGTTAGTGAGACATACACCAACACTAATGAATAGCACCAAGGTATGTATCAAACACCAAGACACACAACACCAATATTGTATTAAACCTCACTCTTAGGTGCACCAAAGGGATCAAGTCCTTAAGCACCACCTTTCTTTGCCAAAGTGCCAATACAAGATTGACCTTGATTCTAATGTCTTTTTCAAGACCTATAGCTAATCTAAGAGAAAACTACACTAAGAGTAGTACTCAATTTAAATTCATAAAAGTCTAAGTAAAATAGAAGTTAATAGGTCTATTTATACTATTACATAACAATGACTAAAATGCCCTTAATGAGGGCTTGAGAAAAGGGCGCCCCTTGAGTGTTATTTTGTAGTGTAAAAGGTCCTTAATGCCCATAATGATTGGGGCCTCTTGAGTGTAAAAACCACTCCTCCTTTTTTTCTCTTTAACAAGGCTTCAAAATACTCCAAATAGGTCTTCAATTGCTTGCCAATACCGATGCTTGAACCTTGGACAATGTCATCTGCTCTTGATGCTACTTGTGCTTGTATCATCCTCTCAATCTTGAAAGGATATTGTCATCAAATTCAGATCTTGCAAAACCAAAGAGAGATCAGAACAAACACAAAATCCTCTTTGTAGGAGGGTTAGTATTAGTACCACAATTATATCATTACTCCAAGGTGGTTCACACTTAACATACATCCATGAATCCTTGGTATTTGGCATGAAAAACTTGGCATAAAGGATACAAATGAAATAAAGGGCATCAACATCAAAAGATAATGAGCATGAACCAAAACCACACCTCCCATATCTCAAAGTTATTTTGGGGTCAAAGGGAAGTAGTAGCCATGGGTCTAGGCAGAAACCACCCACTCCTTGTACTTGAGGATCAAAATCATGACTTCCCAAGACACCACACCTAATTTTGAAATACACATGGTCACCTTGAACAATATCAACTTCCTGACTTTCATTACACAAGTTCAAAGGACCATGTTCAATATCAAGATCAACATCACAATCATCAACACTAACTTGGAAATTCTCAAGTATACCTTTCTCATGTTCAAGTAGTGAACTAGTTTTAAGAGCAAGTTGATCATTATTCACAACAAAAGAGTTACTAAGGGAGAAGGTATGCATTTGTAAACCCAAAACCCCTTCACAAGATACTAAATCACAACTTTTTGAGTTCAAAGAAGTGTGGATAATAGAAAAGTCACCTCGGGTTTGGCTTGGACAGTCCACCCTTTTGGAGCTATCGGTCAAGGTAGTCACTAGTTCATTTCCCATGCTTTCATGTGGAACTCTTTTTGGATCCTTCTTGGTAATCATTTTATCTTGTACCTGCACATAAGAAGAATCAAACCTAGGAAAAATGCTATCTTTTGGGTTAGGAAGTGAAAAGGTATATTTGTGGGTAAGTCCCACAATCAAATTTGCTTTTCCCTTTTCAAGCTCATATTCTGAGACCTCTCCTTCCCTTTCCTTCTTTCTTTTCTCATATTATTTTTGTACTTCACCATCCATTTTCTCTCCATCTTGAGTCTCGGCCTCACTTTTCATGGGCTCTATCTCTTTCTGTTCTTCTACTTGGATGGAGGGAATTCAGTTTTGGGAAGTTTGGATAAAGGAAACCGGATTTGGTTGAAGGAGGATTTAAATTGGTGGCCTTGGATTTGGTGAAGTGTAGGATCTTTGGTCTTGAGGGTTTTGAAGTGGTACAGGATTTTGTGGACATAGTCTATCAACCCCTGCTTTCATTCTAATCACACCTCCCTTCAAAGAATCTAACTCTCTTTTCACATTGTCTAAACCACCCTTCAAGTCTCTCCTCATAGCATCTATATCACCCTTAATGTCTCTCCTTATAGAATTCATATCACCCTTTATATCTCAAGAAAATGATACCAAATTATAGCCTAAAACCGAGATTAAGTACTTGAGACACAAAAATCAGCAACCACAAGACAAAGAAAACAACACATAGATAGGTGATAAAGAAGAAGATTGCATAAATGTAAAGGATAATTAATGAGACCCTCACCAACACCAATGAATATCACCAAGGTGTGTATCAAACACCAAGACACACAATACCAATATTGGATTAAACCTTAATATTAGGTGGACCAAAGGGATCAAGTCCTTAAGCACTACCTTTCTTTACCAAAGTGCCAATACAAGATTGACCTTGATTCTAATGTCTTTTCCAAGACCTATAGCTAATCTAAGAGAAAACTACACTAAGAGTAATACTTAATTTCAATTCATCAAAATCTAATGAAAAATGGAAACTAAGGGTCTATTTATACTATTACAAGATAGTGTCTAAAATACCCTTAATGAAGGGTGCTCCTTAGGAGTGTAAAAAGGGAGTCCCAAAAGACCATAATATCCCTAAGTTGGGCGCCTTTGGAGTGTATTCAAGGCTTCCTTGGAGTGTATTCAAAGATCTTCTTCACGTTTTAGAAAATACACTCCCTTTGGTTGAAGGCATCATTCTCTCATAAGCTCCCATTTGCATGAATAATACTTGAAAAGGCTCTAAAAGGGTCTTTAATCTAAAGCTTGAACCTTTGCTATTACCTTGTACTTATGATTGATCACAAACCCTAATGAAGCTTGGTCTGGCCCAAAATCCCCTAAATAACACTGAGGATCACTAATGTTAATTTGTGACTCCCTAGTCTAATGTTGTGCTAAAACTCTAGGAACGCATGTTGGAGTCTCATCTGCATCTATCGATAACCTAGTATTATCCATCTATAGAGTCAAAGAATATACTTGAGGCTCATTGAAATTCAGACACATGACTTGTTGTCAAGAATAAAATTTCTTTAAAATGCCCTGTAGCATCCCAAAGATAGGTTACAGACGTCTCTGCATTGATTTGCAGGTCTACTAGACACTTAGCTCTAGTACCAACACATCGATAAACCTAGGCTCTGATAGCAATTTTTCATAACCTAATTTCTCAGGTCATGATGTCACCTACTATAACCCACCATAAGATAAGCCAACCCATAGTTCCGAACTGCTAGTAATGGACTACCAAGAAAAATATAAGATGAAATTCGAAATAATTATATTATAAGACCAATATATATAAATATAAATATATATATATATATATAAGACACTCTCAAAAACTAGTGGATTCAATACATGAGCTTCTAATATAATGAGAATACAAAATGAAATACTAATAAATATACTGATATAACCCATGTCTAAACATAACATACAGATTAGTCTAGTCCATAAGAGGGAGAGTAGCAATACTTCGAATACTAGGATCATACCCAAAATCTCTAATCCATAGTTTCTCCACATGATGCACTAAACAACGGTAAGTACACGTACTATCATCTGCAGGTTGCAGAAGCATAGTATGAGTACCAAAACGTGGTACTCAGTAGGCAACTGCCGACTGAACTACTAAGATAATTCAAATATAAATAACATGCAAGCAGAATGTTAGGTACACAATTTATTTTTCAAAACTAACATGATAAAATTAAGGAGGCAATAAGAATAAACTATCTTGTTCCAGCCATCCTAAGGAACCTAAGCACTATACCGTATATCTCTGGCCAATATAAAAATAAAGTGTATAAAAAAAATATATAGTAGTATACACGATCAAGGAATGTGTATATACATGAATAAATGAAGAAAGGGAGGAATATACGATAATACCATAGCTACTTTTATATATGTATATGCATATACATAAAAATGACTAACTCAAGGGTATAACCTAAAGTAGTAAGATAGCATCTTAAGGCCTCCAATTAATTGTAGGAACTAAGGCTAACATAATTAGGATACCTAATCCATACATATAAACATACAATAGTTATCAATAATAAAATAATCATAAAAGAGAAAGGATTAGAAACAAACCTCCAGTTATCATCCCAAAGATATCCTGCCAGGATTCCATAATTAGACAATAGAGTAACTTACTAGTTTGAACAAGCAATACCTTAAATGTTCCCCATAACCCGTAAGGTAAATCAACACACAACACACAACAAGTAGCACTCATCACCTATACCTATGCAACCCTCCATAAGGCTGATAGATATAGGGCATATTGGTGATAAGAAATGCACATATAAGGATGAACATAAAGTAAAATATGTACTACTATAACTGATCCAATTTCCAAAAAGTAACCCAGTGTATACATCTCCTCCATCTTGACAGCACACAAAGTTAGGATCTACGACGACCTTTGTTCTCCAAAATGATAACTCACCGAAAAAGGGGCCCCTGGGGGGGTGAGAGTATCCGTATACTCCAAATTTCTCCTGATATAGGATTTCTAATAATCATCATCATCATCAATCTACTCTGTCCAGTATCGAAGAGATGTATATATATAAATGTGCAAACTTGAACTATGGGTAAAAGAGTGTAAATTTGTGGATCCATTGCCTAGGGGAAATTCCGAGGCTAAGTTATCATAGAAGTATAAAAGGGTCGAAATCTTGACGTAGTAAATAGTAATAGTAAAATTATGAATCAGAATCTATTTTGATCAAATCTCAAAAACATCATTTTTAGTCTTAAAATCTAATAAATCATTCATTAAAGTGGTAAAATTTCCATTATGAAAGAATCCATTTTAAATGTGAAAAGTCAGAATAATTTCCTATTTAGGAAAGTAGTAGTAAAACCATGTCTTTAGTTGGAATGATATCATTTAGTGAGCATGAAAGTACCGAGCCTATGGAATGCCATCACCAGTATCAAAACAATACAATTATATGTATCAAAATTTCAATAGACAAAACACATCCTTTGCAAGGATAAATCACCCCTTGGGATCCAACTATTATCATAATCACGGCCTTGGTCCCAATCACATATAACTGGCATGACCATATCATAATCTGGATAACCATCATAATCCACCAAGTTAAGTGCTAAACCTTATACAAAAGGGCTATTAGCCTCAACTATGCTAATATGCCTGTAACCTAGTGTAATGTGATCCTAGCATCATAATAAATAATTCACCTTATGGGTCAATTCACCATTCTAATGCCCAAACTTATAATTTAGGCTACGTCATAGTGTTCTACCCAAAATCACATCCTATCTAACATGCAATGTATATAATACACTATCTCATAAAGAAAAGTTAGCAGGAGCCTACGTCAATCTCGATGCCTAACCGCAAATCGTTGAATCACCCATAAATCATTCGCCTTTGCTCTACGATTCTAAAATGCCACTACACTATACAAATACTAATATAAATGTCATTAGGAATAAAACAAAACCCATATTGCTTAGTAAAGGGTCGAATCAAAATTTGGTTAAGAATGGTCCGTGGGGCCTATAGATAAAATTCAAAATTAAATCTTTCATGAGGTCCTTCATAGGACGGGGAATATATGCTTATGATTGGAGCACCAACAAAGTGAGAATTAGATCTTAAAACAACCCTTATGGTATAGGAATATTAAGACCTAAATCTAATTTACCATTAGTTAAGATGAAAATCGAAGGTTAAATTAATGAGAAATAACCTAGGAGTGTTAGGCTATCTTACCTTAGCATTAAGGTACGATTCCCCACTTTTTCCTCTCCTTGAGCTCTCAAATTCTTTAGAAAATAGTAAAAGAAATGATGGAAAATTGGGTTGGAAAAAGGTGATTAAAACCTCCTAAGTGCTGCTAAAGTGGACACATTGGCGCTAAAGCACCTACCGCTAAAGAACCTGCCGCTAAAGCGATACTTTGGCAATAAAGAGCCCGTTGTTAAGCAGAATATCGACTATTTTAGTAGTCTAGTAGCTTGGCGCAGGTATCGCTAATGCGGACCCTAGGTGATAATGTAGGGGGTCCGCTTATGTGGCAACTTTTTTGCTAAAGAAGCCAAGCCAAAATCCAAAAGCCGCTAAAACAACTCAAGGGGTGCTAAAGCGTACACCGATAAATCAGTTTCCAAAGTGCTTTATCGGTCGCATCAGGTACCAGATACCTCTTTTTTCTAAGTTGAATAATGGTCTTAGACATGGTTATCTAGATTTCTTTGAAAACCCATGCACGCAAAAAAATAATTTTACCATAGCAAATTCAATATTTGGACTTAATAAAATAATAAAATTTTAATCGAAGTTCATTTTGACTAAATATGTAGCCCACACCTATATTTCAAATTTTAATATAATCCAACCAATAGACCAAAATGAATTCAAAATCCTCGGGACCTAAACTAAGCATCGTCTTAGCCTAAAATTAATGTTCTGGAGCTGATGTCGTTGTCGAACATCTAATTTGAGTTCATGTACTTGGTGTTTTTGTCCTAGACCTAATCCTAAATAAAAAAAAGCTCTACAATTAGGAAATAAGCCTAAAATCCAAACTAACTATCCAATAACCGAACTAATATTTTTTACAAATCATAAATGACTTATAGGCACGGTAAAAAAGCTTGAAATGCCGAAAAAGCATGCAAATATATGAAATGACATACAGGGTCATTACACATCTATCCTATATCTATGTCAATCAATGCCCTACTCGTGGCTAGATTAGGCCATTTTTATATGATAGGGAACTCAAAGTCAACTTCACAATCAAGAATCACAAAATCAGTTAGAAATATAAAAAGATGCTACATTCACCAGCATATCACACAACATACCAATGGATTTCTTCACAGTGTGATCTACAAATTAAAGTCTCATAGAGGTCATTTTAGGCAAACTCAACCCTAATTACTTGTAGACGACTAGTGCATCAAGTTAATTCTAGCTCCCAGATCATATAAGGCTCGTGCAAAGTTTGAACACCCAATAGTACAATGAATGGTGAATGCTCCTGGATCATCCTTCTTTTTCAAAAGATCGAGAGGCAATGGTACTAAAGTGGTGAATATTATCTGCAGACTCAAAGCTTACTGTCCTCTTTCTTGTCACTAACTCTTTCATAAACTTTTCATAACCCATAATTTGCTCTAGCATTTCGACAAGAGAGATGTTAACACACAACTCTTTCTTCATAAAAATAATCATCTAGTATTTTCCCTCTTCATCTTTATTCTACAATCTTTGAAGAAAGGTAGAGGAGGTTGAGTAATGGGATTAAATAGTTATGTGACCTTATTATCCTTTCCTTTATCAGTATCACCTTTTTTTTTGTCAACTAAAGGCTTCTGAGAGACATCACTTTTTTATTTCATTTTTTCCACATCATCAACGTTCACGGAGTCATTACTTAAGTTATCAACCATACGCATAAGTGGATCAATAGTGGCCTTACTGTTTGGAATAGTAGTAGCTAGACAATTTCTATTGTTCTTAGGGTTTTGAATAATATTGCTAGGAAAATTACCTGGTTGACATTGATTCAATTTGGAAAACATCTTCCTAAACTACTGCCTAAGATGTTTAATGGTGGTTGGATTAGACTCTACCTTTTTACTCAACCCTGAATATCTACCTTGATTTTCTTGAGGCAATTCTCTTGGCTTTCTAAACCCTTTACAAATTTTGCAAGCAAGGCCTCCATTCTCGAGTTTTCTGATTCAACATCCCAGTTCCTTGGAAAAACATAAAGACCAATATTTTCCTTATAGTCTTATTTTATTCTTTAGTCACCATTACACTCTCTACTTTTGTCTCTACAACTGTCTCCATAATAGTTCTTACCTTGATGCCCTTGCCTCGAGTTCCAACTGTCTTGATTAAGCCCTTGTCCCTTGGCTCAGATACCTTCCATTTCTCTATTAAGAAACATAGATTATTCCTCATAATCAGGCTCTTCATGTATATAAGCCTTACCTCGTACATCCACTACATTTACCTTTTCTTCTCCAACTGCTGCAATTTTCTTAGTAAGCAAAATAATCGAAGTCCTCAGTTGTGCTACCTCTTGAGCCACTGTCTCATCTCATGTTTTTTGCTCACTGGAAGCAGTAATTTCATATGTACAGGATAATTTATCTACCTCCAGAGTATGGCTTCTCGATTGGTTATAGTGATTTGGTCTAAGATTTCATTTGCATGCTCCCAGCGTAGACTCATGAAGGCTCTACCTTTGATAGTATCTGCTGCAACCTTAGTATTATCATTCAATTCTCTGTAGAATATATCAAGCAAGTTTCTATCCATTCTGTGAGTTGAAACATTCTGCAGCATCTTCTTGAACCTCAACCATGTATCATATAGTGCCTCTGAATGCAACTAGTGAAAATTGTAGATCTCATCTTTCAATTGCAACATTCTAGAGGGCAGGAAAATTTGATCCATGAACTGAGTCCTCAACTCATTATAAGTGGTGCCAAATACCCCTTTCCAATACCTAGAAAATACACCAAATATTAATAAAAACAAAGATCTAGAGGTACAACAATGGCGGGAAAAAGTGAATAAGGAGGTAAATCCTATTTAAATAAACTATAGCATGATTAGTGTTAACTGTTAAGGCGTTCATTTGGTGCGACCCCACAGAATGCATTGAATTTCTTCAGTGTTATTACGCTACTATGGCACTATTTGGGTTGAAGAGGCCTAATTCCTTCTGTGCAGTTAGCGCTACTATGGCACTTTTAGTGCTAAAGAAGCCCAATTCCTTTAGAGCTATCAGCACTACTATGATGCTCTTAGCGGTGACCAATTTTTTTCCTTTAGCACAATCACGATCCTTTAGCGTGATATCACTTGCAGCAGATACCCAAAATTGTATCTAAACTCAAAAAACATATTTTTAACACCTAAAATTTGTCCAAAAAGCTATAGACATGGTACATTAGTGTAAATAAATCATAAAACACATTCTTGACCTAATATAATCAACAAAGTTTTGAATGGAGGTCGTTTTCTATGAGTGTTGATCAAAGTCAATCCTATACCATAACTTTTCAACTTTCCAATAAAGAATCAAAATGATAGCAAATACATCAAGATCCAAACCAACAATGCTATGAAACAAGAAATAATATTTTGTAGCTAATGGAACTAGTAATATTCATGTATGACACCTAAAAAATAAATGTTAACCAAAGTCAACTCTCCTAACTCCAAAACTTTTCAAATAAAAACAAACTTCAACTCAATTGATCACTACAGGAACAAAACTACTCACTTACATAGACCATAAACATCAATACAACTATGTTAAAGGGTAAAATGGTGAAGCACAATAAAATCGAATATTCAGAAAATGGGTTGTTATAGTTGAATTTTATCCTTGAGGCCGAAGGTGTTACTATAAATTCTTCCGTTTTCAAACATCAATAGCTTTTTCCTCATTTATTCCCTTTTTGGATCTTTTCATCTCCATAATATTTGTAGACACCTTAGTTTTATCAAATTTCTTCAGTGGTCTTCTAGTTTCTTTTGATTTTTTCCTCGTGGGCTAGCATAACCAAGTTCACTACATCAGCAGTTTAAGAATCATTAATGCACATACTACGTAATAAAATTTAGGATAAAAATTGTGAATGATCCTTTCAACAACACGTACATTATCGATTCCATTTTTGTTCATACTTAAATGAATATAAACATTCATTACAATCGAATAAAAATCTATAATCGATTCAGATTCTTTTTTTTTCGAAAACACCAAAATGATCCCTTAAAGTATGATGTTTTACCTTCCCTACTAAATAAACTCTTTCAAGTGAATTATGAAAAATCTTCAAACCTTTGTTTAAGATTATTGTATTATCCACCTTGTAGAGACACCATGACTTCTGAATATATACGTTCAAGATCATGCGATATTTTAATGATTAACAACATTTATACACATGACAATCTTTATAGTGAAAGAAGATTGAATAATGAAGTTCAATAACTATGTACAATAATTGCAATCAAAAAGTTAAGATGTTAGAACCTCTAATAAATGAATTGGTAGAAGAACTTGTTCTAGGGGGTGCGGATAGTGCGGATAACTTATGTTTGTTGAAATGCTATGTCATAGCATTCCTTAGTTATTTGTTTTAACCTTATTAATTCTTCTATATTATTTTTAAGGTATACTATATTCTCCATATTTCTGATTTTTATGTAGTCAAGTAGATTCTTTTTCATAAGTGTTTTTATTAATCTTATTTGCTCCATATCTTTTCTCCAATATTCTAAGTATTCGTAGTTTATCATTTTATCCAATTATAGTTGTAATTTTATAAATTTTTGTGTAATAATTTATTCTAATTGTGTTATATTTGATATGTAATTATATGTTATCTATGTGGTCAATTAACATTTGTTGTTCATGTATAGATAATTTTTCATATGGATTATATAAACTATTATGTGTACCTCCTTTTTCTAATGTTAACTTTATTTCAAGTAATCTTTCTTCTAATTGTCTTCTTTTTCTTCTAAGCTGATTTCTATAATTAATTTCTTCATATAGGCCAACTTGGTCTTTCTCTAATTCTTCTAATATTTTTTAATCTGTATAATATCCATCTGAATAATAATTATCTAGGTATGAATAGTAACTATCATCATTTAAGTGTATTTGTTCTAATTCATCTTCTATCCAATTTTCTAATTCTTCATCTTCAATATCAAATACCTTTTCCCATATAATTTTCTTTATATCTACTATCTCTATATCCTTAAGTACATATAAAACAAGTATCTTAAATTCATCTATCATTTCATCAGGTAAATAATTATTCATTTTTTATATGATGATATTTTTCAAAATATTCCCTCCAATCATATACATAACAAAATATGATCATCTTAGATCACTATATACTAGATTATTCTTAAATAACATGTTCTTCGTTCACTATTAGCATGGTAATCTGGATACTTTTTCCCTACACAGCACATCTACTCTGGCTACTCCCCTATCACGGCTTCTCTGCCTTACCGATTTCACCTTTAGGATGGCATAGTTCTAGAAATTTTTCTCCTTTTCTACTTTGGTAATAAACTTCTTAACATGCTATTCTTCGAATAATTCTACTATAAAGTAACTAACATGAGCTTATTTTATTATACTTATGATTGTTAGGAATTTATGAATTTAGCTATTCATAATTATAAATGAAAATACCTGTTCTGGTAGATTTGATAAATCTGTGTTGTGCTCATCCATAGCTTAGTGTAAACTGAATATCTTTATTGATTATATGAGAGAAAATTTTATTGTGTACAAGAAGGCTTGCTTTCCGTGTAGAAAGTCTTTCCTTAACTTAGCAAATGCTTCTGCTATTTATAACCTAAAAAAAGAAAATGAGTATACTATTCTATACTATTCCTACTTTACATTTGTCATCTTTACAGAAAGAAAGTCTTAAAGCTATCCTAAAAATTAAAACTAATAATGGATTAAAAGTCAAAAAGTCTAGCAAAAGCTAATAAATGCTTACATAATAAGTCAAAAAGACCAGTAAATGCTAATACTTACATAATAATTTACGTATCTCCTAATATTTCACATGTCACAAAGTTATCCAATAATTCATATGTCGTTTTCATAACTTTAATATCTTGTCTTCTTGTCTCCTGCTTTATTTCTTCATCGATTCGTGTTGCTTTATATATTTTATCTCGTAGCTAGCTTCCTTATCTTCTTTCATTCTAGTTGAACTTCTGGAATTACATTATTTTCTCCATTATATTTTGAACATAAATGGTCTGGATATTTATGCCCCATTATTTTACAGTATCTGATCAATAATTCGTCTGAAATAAATTTTTTCTTAATTTCTCTGGTAGTTGGTCATTTTTCTGGATTGAGCAACATCATAATCCATTGTCTAACTTCTTCCTTATCTGCTTGTCTTAACTCTCTTGAATTTGAATAAATCATTAGCTGGTCTCTTGAATAATAACTCTATATTGAATTTTCATTTAGGTAGTTATTTGCTAATTCCTGGATAATTATGGATATTCCAATAATTCTTTTATTCGCATAAAAATCTGGTATATCTATTTTGGGTATTTCAACTTGTTGTACAATATCTTCGGGTATGATCATATCTTGGGTCATTCCTATCTTCACAACTTGTATAACTGGTTTAATTTCATCATACAATATCTCTGCTGTTGCAGTATAGAATTTTACAAAAAATAGGTTGCCTATGGTTATCTTTTTGTATGCGGTAATTGCTTTATATATTTCTGGTATAGCAAATAATTCACTTCCATCTTGGGTATATACAGTATTGAGTAGTCCATAACTGAAATAGGTTTTAACTAGATTTGGGTTAGTTTTTGGTAATGCAATTAACTTATTGTATCCTTGTAGATTTTGGGTTATATAATTCGTAGTTGGTTCTTGAATGTTTGTAGCTCTGGGTTTATGGTTTAAGTAGGTTTGTATCTGGTGGATGTTTTCAATATATGCTCTGGTTATGTGGTTATAAGCTTTCTTGTCTTGGTTTAGGCTATCTAAATATGTAATAGTTTGTGAGGGTATAAACAAAAGGTCTTTTGGTATTTTTGGTATAAATGGCTTGTCAAATATTTTGTTCAAGTTCATATTTGGGTTCCTTCTAACTCCTTTGCTTGTACCTGCAGAAGTAGATTGATAATCGTTATGGGTTATTTGGAGTGTCCCAACGTCTCCTTCTATCTCTGGAATTTTATTATCTTTCGATCGATATTTCTCTGCACACTGCTGAGTTATCTGAGTCATAACTTCAGACTTTAGTTTAACTTCATTAGTCTTTAGTTTTTCTATCTCATTTCCCATACTATCCACTTTCAGTGAAAGCGTAGTTAGGGTTTTGAGTATCTTTTCTAGAGTATCGTCTTCTGTAATATCAGTTTGGATAGCTTTGTCTTGATATGTAATCTTCAATAATATTCTTGTTAGTCTTGATTACTTCAATCTTAAATGTAAAATTTAATATATTCAATACTAATCTCCGAATTTTCTTCGTTGTAACTGAATTTTATATTTTTCTTGTTAACCACCATTGTACCTGTGTGTTATCTGTTCGTACAATGAACTTGTTATATACAATATATGGCTCAAATGCTAATAAACATTTATATAATGAGCATAATTCTTTTCTATTTATTTTTCATTTTATTTTTGTTTCATTAAACGTTCCAGAGTAGTATCTACAATGATGTTCTAATTTTTCTTCTTCATATCTATATTTAAGTACTCCTCCATAACTATATTCACATGCATCTGCTTCTACTATATATGTAAAAAATTTATTTTCGTCTGGAAATTGTAATTTTGGTTATTCTTTACAAAGTATTTTTATTTTTTGTACTTGTTTTTTATCTTCTTCGTTGTAATTATACTCTACATCCTTTCTTAATTTTTTCTGTAATGGCTTTAGGTTTTCTGCTAATTTTGGTATATATTCTGTTACTTGGTTTACTAATCCTAAAAATGATTGTAATTTCTTTTTTGTATCTAATTTTTCTTTTGAATTTATTATTTTTTGTACTTTATGTTGTTGCATTTTTACTCCACTTTTATCTATTTATATTCCTGAAAATTCTACCTGGTTTTTCATTATTTCTGCTTTCTTTTCACTTAGACTTATTCCTGAATTTTCTATTATACCTGCAAATTGTTCTAGTAATTTTAAATTTTCCTCTTTAGTTTTTGTATATAGTAGTATATCATCTATATATACTATCTAATTAGGTAATTGCTTGAAATAACTATCCATAAAATGTTGGTATCTACCTGGCGCATTTTTATATCCAAATGGTAACACATTCCATTCATAAAATCCTTGTGGCATTTACAATGCACTGTAAATGCAGTTAATTTTTTAGATTCTTCTTCTAGCTTTAAATGGTAAAATCCTGATTTACAATCGAACTTACTAAAATAATTATATCCTTGTATCTATCTTATTTTTAATATCTTATTTGGTATTGGATAATTATATGTCATAGTTTTTGCATTTAGGTTTCTATAATCAATAATCATTCTACTTTTTCCTCTTTTTTGTTCACTGTATTTATTTACTATAAATGTTGAGCTATTGTGTTTACTATTACTTTTTTGTATCTATTGTTTTTCTAATAATTCATCTATATGCATTTCGAATTCTTTCAAATCATCAAAGTTATAGGTCAATGGTTTTTGGGTTATTATACTATTTTTATCTATTAGCTCAATTTTTACAATAGTTTTATGTTTTTCCCATCCTTTTAATGGATCTCCACTGTATAATTGTCTTAATTTTTTCTTTATTATTTATACCTTATCTATTGAAAATATTGTTATTTCTTCTTTATTTATTGAAAATATAACTAGTTCTATTGTGTCTTCAGTATTTTTTATATTTTTTAATTTTTGTGTGATTTTTTCACTTCCTTTTATCCAATCAGCTTTCTTCCTTATTTTATTAATAACTCTTTTTGCTCTTACCCTTTGTTTACATGGTGTTGTAAACCACCAGTGTGTTTTAGTTATTATATGTGGGTATAATTTATCTAAAAATGGCATTTCTAGAATCATATCTTTTGATGTTAGTTCATAATTATAGATCCCTTCTATTGTTAATATCTTATCCTATACTTGTATTTTTATATTTCTATCTTTATAGGTAATTAAGTTTCCTTCATTATTAAATCCTTTGACTACTATTGGTGTTTTTAGCTTATCCCATTTGTCTTCTGGTAAACAATTATATCTACATAAGTTGGTTTCTGCTCTTGTCTCTATCATAGGTGTATAGTATCTATTATAATATCCTTCTACTATTATTTTCATAAGTACATACATTTTCATGTTAAAGCTCTCTTTATTAATAATTTTTCCTTATTGTAGGTTATGGTTAATTGTGTATGTTCTATATTGTAGGGTTTTACTTGTTCTAACCATTTTATCCATAATATTATATCTGTTTTTTGCATATCTTCTTTTATTTCAAATTCTATTTTTATTTTTCTAACTCCTATTATTATTTCTTTTTCAGTTGTATCTTTAATAATTATTAAAGTTCTTGGTAGGTCAGGGCATATATTACTATTAGATTTTATTTCTTCATTTTTCACTAGGTATTTTTCTATATGGTTTTCTTCTTGTCCTGTATTTAGGAGTATTAAATATTCTTTTTCATTTATTGTTCTCGTTATATAATATTGAGTTAAATTAACTGTTGAAGTTATTTCATAATTTGTTCTTTTCGATGATCCTGATGATTCTAGTTTTTCAAAGGCTATTCTTTTCGTTGTACTTATTCTATCATTTATTATTCTAAATCTTCTTCTATATCTATATTTTTGTAACTATAATCATTGTTATCAATTCTTTTTACAAAATCTTCAAAAGGACTTTCTATTTGTATTTTATTAATTTTACTTTTCCCCGTTATTATATATAGATTTTTACATCTTGCTGTAAATATTTTACTTCCTGTGGTTAGTTCTATTCCTGATATTTTTCAAAATAATACTAATAATTTATCTATATTTTTATCTGTTATTGCTACTGAATAATTCGCACTTATTATAAATTTAAATTTTTGGTATATTTAATTTCCTCTTATAATAGTTATTATACTTTTTTCTATAGGTTTAATAATTCTATCATCTGCTAAATGTAATTCTATTGGTGTATCTATTCCTTCTCTAAAACATGCTTTTATTAATATTTCCGTTCCTCCATGGTGTACGTATTTTATTGGGTCTTTACTTTTTATATCATTTATTTCTTTATTTATTATTCTTTTTGTTACTAGTGGTATACTAGCTCTACCTTTTGCATATCTACAGTCTATTATATGTTCTTTTTGGCTTACTACATAGTATTCTTCTTTTTCTCTACTAAATATATTTTTTATTGTTGGTATTTTAAATATTTTCTTCTACACTTAGATCTAATTCTTTTCCTTTTATTTCGTCAAATATATTATTATCAAATATTATTTTTTGATCTGTTCCTTCTTCATTTAAATATTTTTCCTTTATTATTATTTTTATATCTTCTTCAATCATTTGATTCGTTTGATTTACTATCTATTTCATTATCTGTTTCATTTTCCGAAATTTTAATATACTATCTTCACTTTCCAATTCGTAATCTATTTGCATATATTCTGCATTTTCTATCTTTATTTCTGATATTTGTTTCTTTTTTGGGTTTTTAGGCATTTTACAATCTCTAGCTAAATGTCCTAGTTTTCCACAATTATAACAAGTAAATTCTTTTATAGATTTCTTTTTCCTATATGGTCTTTTATATTTAAATTTTTTTACATAATATCTTTTTCTTGGTTTCTTATACTTATATTTTGACTTTCTATACTTCTTATATTTCTTATGTCTTTTTCTTTTCTTATAATATTTTTCTTCAGATCAAAATTGAGGTGCTATTTTATCCTTGCAAAATGCTAAATTCCTTATTAATATTTTTCATTTTTATTTCTTCTCTGTATTTTTCATATAGATTTCTATACCATTATTGTAGAAATTTTATTCTTGCTCCTAGGGTATCTACTATTTTTGTTTCATCCCAATTCTTTATTATTTTTGAACTAAATGGTTCAGGTAATTTACTAAAATATAATCTTCTTACTTCTTTACTTTCTTCGGTATTGTATGCTCCCTTATAGTAGTATTATTTAAATACACACGTATATTCATCTATTAGCACATATGAAATATTGCTAGTTTTAACATTAAATTTCTATTTGTATCTTTTTCTTTGTTTTGTTCTTCTTTTTCTGTTGTCATACTGCTAAATTTATCTCTTATAGCTATTTCATATTTTTTCAATATGTCTATAGGTGTTAGTTTAATTACTGTTGTTCCTTCTATTTTTTTTATCAGCCCTTAATACCTTTTTTACTATCTTCAGTTAAATTTAAAAATCATAATTTGGTTGTTCCTATTAGTGTTCTTTCTATATATTCTGGTGTATCTGTTGCATTTATACCATTGTCTTTTGTTACATATCTTATCCATAATTGTATCATTTTATCTACATCTATTACACAGTCTAAGTCTAAGAAATTATTATTTTTATTGATTATTTGTTTTGGTGTCCATTTGTTATATTCATCCTTTAGGTTATTTTTTTTCAACTTATCTTTATAATAATATGTAGGTTTTCTTATTTCTGATGTACTAGTATTATTTTTTCATCTTCCTTTTTATCAAGAGTGTTTATTTTCGTGTTTGTATTTTCTAAGTTTTCTTTATTAATTACTTCTTGTTTTTCATTTTTTCTAGTTTTTCTATATTTGTTAAGATTTCTGTATATGTTTCACTATTTTCCGAATCATAATTATTTGTTTCTTCAGCATCTATTGTATTTATTTCTATTTCATTAGTTTCTAATTTTTTTTTAAATTGATTTATCTCAGCTAATAATTTTTGTTCTTTATCTTTTTCTTCTTTTTTCTTTCTGTCTTTTTTCATACAGATCGTTTAGCATTTGTAGTTCTCTTTCTAATTCAGCAATCCTATTATTTTTTATTTCTTCTATTTTTCGTATTTCATCTGTAGTTTGTTGTTTTATTTTTTCTATTTTCTTTTTTCTGTCTATTTCTTCATTTTCTTTTGTTATTCTTACCATAGCTGTTAATTTATCTTCTAGTTATAATTTTCTTTTTCTAATATTAAATATAAATGTTCATCTATTTTTTTATATCTTCTTCCTAAACTAGAAAATACTATTCTTATTTTTAATCCTTCATGATTTTCATATGGTTTTTCATCTATTATAAATTCTTCTTTGTTCATTTTATCTACTTGATAGTGTATAGATCATGTTGATATATGTATTCTAGACTATCTATTTGTGATTCTAAATATGATATTTCTTCCTTTTGTGTTTTTATTGATTTTTGACATACTCCAACAATTATGTTATATTGTAGTCTTTCTTTTCTTATTTTTAATTCTCTTTGTTTCCTAGATAATATTTGTTTTAGTTCTTTATATTTTTGGGATTGGTCTATATTATTCATAAGTGTTTATAATATTTTGGTGGGTCTCTAAATCTAGTTCTATCGTAATATGCATTCCTTAAATAAATACATACAACTTCTCATTTTTTAAATAACATAGCTTTGATACCAATTGTAGGGGGGTGCGGATAGTGCGGATAACTTATGTTTGTTGAAATTCTATGTCATAGCATTCCTTAGTTATTTCTTTTAACCTTATTAATTCTTCTATATTATTTTTAAGGTATAATACATTCTCCATATTTCTGGTTTTCATGTAGTCAAGTAGATTTTTTTTCATAAGTGTTTCTATTAATCTTATTTGTTCCATATCTTTTCTCCAATATTCTAAATATTCGTATTTTATCATTTTATCCAATTGTAGTTGTAATTTTATATATTTTTGTGTAATAATTTATTCTAATTGTGCTATATTTGATATGTAATTCTATGTTGTCTATGTGGTCAATTAACATTTGTTGTTCATGTATAGATAATTTTCCATATGGATTATATAAACTATTATTTGTACCTCCTTTTTCTAAGGTTAACTTTATTCCAAGTAATCTTTCTTCTAATTGTCTTCTTTTTCTTCTAAGTTAATTTTTGTAATTAATTTTTTCATATAGCTAACTTTGTCTTTCTCTAATTCTTCTAATATTTTCTAACATTTTTTAATCTGTATAATATCCGTCTGAATAGTAATTATCTAGGTATGAATAGTATCTATCATCATTTAAATGTATTTGTTCTAATTATCTTCTATCCAATTTTCTATTTTTTCATCTTCGATATCAAATACCTTTTCCCATATAATTTTCTTTAAATCTACTATCTTTATATCCTTAAGTACATATAAAACAAGTATCTTAAATTCATCTATCATTTCATCAGGTAAATAATTGTTCATTTTTCATATGATGCTATTTTTCAAAATATTACCTCCAATCATATACAATACCGAAGAAAGTAAAGAAGTAAGAAGATTATATTTTACAATTGGAATCAGAGCTATGTTATTTAAAAAATGAGAAGTTGTATGTATTTATTTAAGGAATGCATATTATGATAGAACTAGATTTAGAGATCCACCAAAATATTATAAATACTTATGAATAATATAGACCAATCCCAAAAATATAAAGAACTAAAACAAATATTATCTGAGAAACGAAGAGAATTAAAAATAAGAAAAGAAAGACTACAATATTACATAATTGTTGGAGTATGTCAAAAATCAATAAAAGCACAAAAAAAAAATATCATATTTAGAATCACAAATAGATAGTCTAAAATACATATATCAACATGATCTATACACTATCACGTAGATAAAATGAACAGAGAAGAATTTATAATAGATGAAAAAACATATGAAAATCATGAAAGATTAAAAATAAAAATACTATTTTCTAATTTGGGAAGAAGATATAAGAAAATAGGTGAATATTTATATTTAATGTTAGAAAAAAAGAATTAAAATTAGAAGATAAATTAACAGCTATGGTAAGAATAATAAAAGAAAATGAATAAATAGACAGAAAAAAATGAAATAGAAAAATTAAAACAACAAACTACAGATGAAATACGAAAAATAGAAGAAATAAAAAATAATAGGATTGCTGAATTAGAAAAAGAACTACAAATGCTAAAAGATCTGTATGAAAAAAGACAGAAAGAAAAAGAAGAAAAAAATAAAGAACAAAAATTATTAGCTGAGATAAATCAATTTAAAGAAAAATTAGAAACTAATGAAATAGAAATAAATACAATAGATGCTGAAGAAACAATAGTTATGATTCGGAAAGTAGTGAACCATATACAGAAATCTTAACAAATATAGAAAAACTAGAAATAAATGAAAAACAAGAAATAATTAATAAAGAAAACTTAGAAATACAAACACGAAAATAAACACTCTTGATAAAAAGGACGATGAAAAAATAATACCTAGTACATCAGAAATAAGAAAACCTACATATTATTATAGAGATAAGTTTAAAAAATATAACCTAAAGGATGAATATAACAAATGGACACCAAAACAAATAATCAATAAAAATTATAATTTCTTAGACTTAGACTGTGTAAAAGATGTAGATAAAATGATACAATTATGGATAGGATATATAACAAAAGAATTATTAGAAAATGGTATAAATGCAACAGATACACCAGAATATATAGAAAGAACACTAATAGGAACAACAAAATTATGGTTTTTAAATTTAACTGAAGATAGTAAAAAGGTATTAAGGGCTGATAAAAAAATAGAAGGAACAACAGTAATTAAACTAACACCTATAGACATATTGAAAAAGTATGAAATAGCTATAAGAGATGATTTAGCAGTATGACAACAGAAGAAGAAAAAAAAGAAGAAAAACATACAAATAGGAATTTAATGTTAAAACTAGCAATATGTAATATGTGCTATATAGATGAATATACGTGTGCATTTAAAGATTACTACTATAAGGGAGCATACAATACCGAAGAAAGTAAAGAAGTAAGAAGATTATATTTTAGTAAATTACCTGAACCATTTAGTTCAAAAATAATAAAGAATTGGGATGAAGCAAAAATAGTAGATACCCTAGGAGCAAGAATAAAATTTCTACAATAATGGTATAGAAATCTATGTGAAAAATACAGAGAAAAAATACAAATGGAAAAAACATTAATAAGGAATTTAGCATGTTGCAAGGATAAAATAACACCTCAATTTGGATGTGAAGAAAAATATTATAAGAAAAGAAAAAGACATAAGAAATATAAGAAGTATAGAAAGTCAAAATATAAGTATAAGAAACCAAGCAAAAGATATTATGTAAAAAAATTTAAATATAAAAGATCATATAGTAAAAAGAAATCTATAAAAGAATGTACCTGTTATAATTGTGGAAAACTAGGACATTTAACTAGAGATTGTAAAATGCCTAAAGACCCAAAAAGGAAACAAATATCAGAAATAAAGATAGAAAATGCAGAATATATGCAAATAGATTATATAGATTACGAATTGGAAAGTGAAGATAGTATATATGAAATTTCAAAAAATAAAACAGATAATGAAATAGATAGTAAATCAGATGAATCAAATGATTGAAGAAGATATAAAAATAATAACAAAGGAAGAATATTTAAATGAAGAAGGAACAAATCAAAAAAAAAATTTGATAATAATATATTTGACGAAATAAAAGGAAAAGAATTAGATCTAAGTGTAGAAAAAATATTTAAAATACCAACAATAAAAAATATATTTAGTAGACGAAAAGAAGAATACTACGTCGTAAGCCAAAAAGAACATATAATAGACTGTAGATATGCAAAAGGTAGAGCTAGTATACCACTAGTAACAAAAAAAAAATGATATAAAAAGTAAAGACCCAATAAAATACGTACACATTGGAGGAACGGAAATATTAATAAAAACATGTTTTAGAGAAGGAATAGATATACCAATAGAATTATATTTAGCAGATGATAGAATTATAAAATCTGTAGAAAAAAGTATAATAACTGCTGTAAGAGGAAATTTAATATACCAAAAATTTAAATTTATAATAAGTGCGAATTATTCAGTAGCAATAACAGATAAAAACATAGATAAATCATTAGTATTATATTGGAAAATATCATGAATAGAACTAACCCCAGGAAGTAAAATATTTACAGCAAGATGTAAAAATCTATATGTAATAACGGGGAAAAATAAAATTAATAAAATACAAATAGAAAGTCCTTTTGAACAATTTGTAAAAACAATTGATAACAATGATTATAGTTACAAAAACAAAAATATAGAAGAAGATTTAGAAATAATAAATGATAGAATAAGTACAACGAAAAGAATAGCTTTTGAAAAAACAGAAACATCAGGATCATCGAAAAGAACAAATTATGAAATAACTTCAACAGTTAATTTAACTCAATATTATATAACGGGAACAATAAATAAAAAAATATATTTAATACTCCTAAATACAGGACAAGAAGAAAACCATATAGCAAAATACCTAGTGAAAAATGAAGAAATAAAATTTAATAGTAATATATGCCCTGACCTACCAAGAAGTTTAATAATTATTAAAGATACAACTGAAAAAGAAATAATAATAGGAGTTAGAAAAATAAAAATAAAATTTGAAATAAAAGAAGATATGCAAAAGACAGATATAATATTAGGGATAAAATGGTTAGAACAAGTAAAACCCTACAATATAGAACATACACAATTAACCATAACCTAAAATTAAGAAAGGATGTAGAGTATAATTACAACGAAGAAGATAAAAAACAAGTACAGAAAAGAAAAATACTTTGTAAAGAATTATCAAAATTACAATTTTCAGACAAAAATAAAAAATTTACATATATAGTAGAAGTAGATGCAAGTGAATATAGTTATGGAGATGTACTTAAATATAGATATGAAGAAGAAAAATTAGAACATCATTGCAGATACTACTGAGGAACGTTTAATGAAATAGAAATAAATTGGAAAATAAATAGAAAAGAATTATGATCATTATATAAATGTTTATTAGCATTTGAGCCATATATTGTATATAACAAGTTCATTGTACGAACAGATAACGCACAGGTACAATGGTGGTTAACAAGAAAAATACAAAATTCAGTTACAACGAAGGAAATTCGGAGATTAGTATTGAATATATTAAATTTTACATTTACGATTGAAGTAATCAAGACTAACAAGAATGTTATTGCAGATTACATATCAAGACAAAGCTACCCAAACTAATATTATTGAAGAAGATACTCTAGAAAAGATACTCAAAACCCTTACTACGCTTTCACTGAAAGTGGATAGTATGGGAAATGAGATAGAAAAGATAAAGTCTAATAAAGTTAAACTGAAGTCTGAAGCTATGACTCAGATAATTCAGCAGTGCGTAGAGAAATATCAATCGGAAGACAATAAAATTCCAGAGATAGAAGGAGACGTTGGACACTCCAAAAAACCCATAATGTTTATCAATCTACTTCTGTAGGTACAAACAAAGGAGTTAGAGGGAACCCAAATATTAACTTGAACAAAATATTTGACAAGCCATTTATACCAAAAACACCAAAAGGCCTTTTGTTTATACCCTCACAAACTATTACATATTTAGATAGCCTAAACCAAGACAAGAAAGCTTATAACCACATAACCAGAGCATATATTGAAAACATCCACCAGATACAAAACTACTCAAACCATAAACCCAGAGCGACAAACATTCAAGAACCAAATACGAATTATATAACCCAAAAGCTACAAGGATACAATAAGTTAATTGCATTACCAAAAACTAACCCAAATCTAGTTAAAACCTGTTTCAGTTATGGACTACTTAATACTGTATATACCCAAGACGGAAGTGAATTATCTTCTATACCAGAAATATATAAAGAAATTACCACTTACAAAAAGATAACCAAAGACAAACTATTTTTTGTAAAGTTCTATACAACAACAACAGAGATATTGTATGATGAAATTAAACCAGTTATACAAGTTATGAAAATAGGAATGACCCAAGATATGATCATACCCGAAGATATTGAACAGCAAGTTGAAATACCCAAAATAGATATACCAGATTTTTATGCGAATAAAAGAATTATTGGAATATCCACAATTATCCCGAAATTAGCAAATAACTACCTAAATGGAAATCCAATATGGAGTTATTATTCAAGAGATCAGCTAATAATTTATTCAAATTCAAGAGAGTTAAGACAAGCAGATATGGAAGAAGTTAGACAATGGATTATGACATTGCTCAATCCAGAAAAACGACCAACTACCAGAGCAATTAAGGAAAAATTTATTTCGGATGAAGTATTGACCAGATACTGTAAAATAATAGGGCATAAATATCCAGACCATTTATGTTCAAAATATAATGAAAAAAATAATGCAATTCCAGAAGTTCAACTACAATGAAAGAAGCTAAGGACGCCAGCTAGGAGATAAAAGATATAAAACAACACGGATCGATGAAGAAATAAAGCAGGAGACAAGAAGACAAGATATTAAAGTTATGAAAGCGACATATGAATTATTAGATAACTTTGTGACATGTGAAATATTAGGAGATACGTAAATTATTATGTAAGTATTAGCTTTTACTAGCCTTTTTGACTTATTATGTAAGCATTTATTAGCTTTTGCTAGACTTTTTGACTTTTTTAGCCAAAAAGCCATTATTAGTTTTGATTTTAAGGATAGCTTTAAGACTTTTTTTCTGTAAAGATGACAAATATAAAGTAGGAACAATATAGAATAGTATACTCGTTTTCTCTTTTTAGGTTATAAATAGCAGAAGCATTTGCTAAGTTTAGGCAAGAATTTCTACACGGAAAGCAAACCTTCTTGTACACAATAAAAGTTTCTCTCATATAATCAATAAAGATATTCAGTTTTACACTAAGCTATGGATGAGCAAAGCACAGATTTATCAAATCTACCAGAACAAGTATTTTCATTTATAATTATGAATCATAAATTCTTGACAATCATAAGTATAATAAAATAAGCTCATGTTAGTTACTTTATAGTAGAATTATTCGAAGAATAGCATGTTAAGAAGTTTATTAGCAAAGTGGAAAAGGAGAAAAATTCCTAGAATTATGTCATCCTAAAGGTGAAATCGGTAAGACAGAGAAGCCGTGATAGGGGAGTAGCTAGAGTAGAGGCGTTGTTTAGGGAAAAATATCCAGATCACCATGCTAATAGTGACCGAAGAACATGTTATTTAAGAATAATCTAGTATATAGTGATCTAAGATGATAATATTTTGGTATGTATATGATTGGAGGAAATATTTTGAAAAATAACATCATATGAAAAATGAATAATTATTTACCTGATAAAATGATAGATGAATTTAAGATACTTGTTTTATATGTACTTAAGGATATAGAGATAGTAGATATAAAAAAAATTATATGGGAAAACGTATTTGATATCCAAGATGAAGAATTAGAAAATTGGATAGATGATGAATTAGAACAAATACACTTAAATGATGATAGCTACTATTCATACCTAGATAATTATTATTCAGACGGATATCATACAAATTAAAAAATGTTAGAATATATTAGAAGAATTAGAGAAAGACAAAGTTGGCTATATGAAGAAATTAATAACAAAAATCAGCTTAGAAGAAAAAGAAGACAATTAGAAGAAAGATTACTTGGAATAAAGTTAACCTTAGAAAAAGGATGTACAAATAATAGTTTATAAAATCCATATGAAAAATTATCTATACATGAACAACAAATGTTAATTGACCACATAGATAACATAGAATTACATATCAAATATAGCACAATTAGAATAAATTATTATACAAAAATTTGTAAAATTACAACTACAATTGGATAAAATGATAAACTACGAATACTTAGAATATTGGAGAAAAGATATGGAGCAAATAAGATTAATAGAAACACTTATGAAAAAGAATCTACTTGACTACATAAAAATCAGAAATATGGAGAATATAGTATACCTTAAAAATAATATAAAAGAATTAATAAGGTTAAAACAAATAACTAAGGAATGCTATGACATAGCATTTCAACAAACATAAGTTATCCGCACTATCCGCACCCCCTACTCAACTGGTCATCCCAAATACCCTTGAAATCGATCACACAAGCTCTCAAAAAATCATCTAATGTCTGAATGGTCCACTCTGCCTGACAATTACTAATTCTATGATGGCAAACCTAATTACATTATCAGCTAGTAAACGAGTGTTAAAAACCTTAAATCCCCATTACTAATTCCTTTCCTAGTGTTGACCTCTCTTCTCAAGAAAGTTTGAACATAAAACAAGTTCTAATGTTTGCAACCATCGTAAATTAAACAAGACAAGAGAATTAATAATAATAGCAATATCAATATATGAATCTACAGTATTCTACACCACCTTTGACCCTAAGATGTAAATTCACCATGTATCCTAAAACCTTAGTTGTGTAATTTATCGAGCCATTACTTTATGAACCAACACAACCATTATGGAGATTTTATGAGAATGAAATCACAAGAACTAAATTCATATTTTAAAACTTGAATTAGTTGCCAAAAACCACATGAAGACAATGTAGTTGTTTTTTCTTCCTCACAAAAACAAGAAATAATAAATAAATCTTAAAAGTATTTCTAGCCAGGGAATATTTAAAATCTTAATAAAACTCAAAAATAACCGCATCGAGTCTCACATTTGGGTTGTTGTCCCATTTTCTGAGTAGCAATCTATCACCTTATCCATCATATATTTCAAGAATGATTCTTCAATGTGCATCTATTCTCATCGTTAGGATGACGATTCGTCATCAAGGTTACAGTTCGTCAAGTGAACCATGACTTGAATCCAATAAAGGCCCTTAACTAACTGTGGACCATAAATTCCATGATGTTCCATCAAGATAGTGGCAGTTTGTTGCCTTATCCTTCAATTATCATAAACATGGTTTCAGCTTCATCATGACAATTAGGATAATGTCCCATTGTAGGGTCGATGATTTGTTAAATGAGCCATTATGTCCCTTATTTTAGTATATTCAACATTATCTCTCCTTGGCACATTATATAAAAAAATCAATCAAATCCAAAAAATGTTTCTTAAAAACTTACAATCATTCATTGTTAAAACGGAAAAGGCTTAAAAATATCCCTGAACTATCTGAAATAGCTCAAAAATGGTCCTCGTTAGATTTTTGGCTCAAAAATATCCCTCCGTTAAATATTTGGCTCAAAAATACCCCTCCTCTAACGAAATTCGGAAAAGGATAAAAAATACCCCTGAACTATCTGAAATGGCTCAAAAATACCCATCTGTTAAATATTTGGCTCAAAAATACCCCTCCCCTTAACGAAATTCCACCAAGCATGCCACCTAGATAAAAAAAATTATGTGACTATGCCACATTACCATCCACATGTAAAATGTTAGTAATTTTTAATTATATGACATTCCTTTCTTCTTTATTTTTATTTTTATTTTTATTTAAAAATGTCAGTGAAACGGACAAAATTTATACGGCTTTTTCATTTTTAATCAAAGTAGACAAACGGTGGTTACATAATTTTTTTTTTTGAAAAAATTTATTAAATGTAATATCGCTATTATCAAATTCCTTTGATCATCTAAAAAATAAGTTTTTCCTTGTTAATAGGTTTAAAAGTGTGAAACCCAACAAAAGAGTCTTATTAAACTGATAAACCCATTAATTATTAGGCCACCATAAAAGTTAAAATTAAGATTTACTCGTAAAAGTAACAAATTTCAAACTAAACTTCAAATTAGTTACTCAAAAGATGTGTTTGGCTTTGCTAGCTTTTACTCAAAATGCTTATGTTAAAATAATTTAATAAATACCTCCTCTAATCTAAAATTAATGAATCTTTGAATGTGTCACACATCTTCAAAAATTTAATGAATGACATAATTAAATAATAATTTATCAATATTAAGTATCATTTTACTTCTTTTGAAACTTGTTCTAAAAATAATAAGATTATTCATCAAAACTGAATTTAGAAAAATGAATTCATTTCGAATGATTAAACAAGTGTTAAAAGGAATTCATTTATTTTGAAAAAGAATTTGCATGTAGTAAATTCAACTCAATTATTAGTACATCAACATTTGCTAGCTTAAAAGTTAAAATTCTAGCTCATCCTCCGAGTCAACATCAGATCAAGATCAAATTGTCCTTCATCCCAAACGACAATAACAAGATAAAATTTAGAACTTGTAAAACACTAATGAAAAGGTGAAATCTAGAACTTTTAAAACACAAATGAAGTAATTAGCAAAAGATTGATTTTTTGATTTTTCCGTTTCATTGCTTTGCAAAAAAATAAAAATAAAAATGAAAATAAAGAAGAAAGGAATGTCATATAATTAAAAAATACTAACATTTTACATGTGGATGGTAATGTGGCATAGTCATGTGTTTTTTTTTTTTATCTAGGTGGCATGCTTGGTGGAATTTCATTAAAGGGAGGGGTATTTTTGAGCCAAATATTTAACAGAGGGGTATTTTTGAGCCATTTCAGATAGTTCACGGGTATTTTTGATCCTTTTCCGAATTTCGTTAAAGAGAGGGGCATTTTTGAGCCAAATATTTAACAGGGGGTATTTTTGAGCCAAAAATCTAACGAGGAACATTTTTGAGCTATTTCAGATAGTTCAGGGGTATTTTTGAACCTTTTCCGTTGTTAAAATCATCAAATGTTCCATCAAATGACGGTAGATCGTGACTACCTTGGCTCAACAATCAACATTAGCATAACATGAAGACAATTAATATATACCATAATAACTTCAATGTCACCATATTTAGCTTAGATAAATCATCTGAGGTGTAATGACTTAAAATTATTATGATACAATATCGTGAGACCCATGTCGCTTGAATAAACTCTCCAACGAGTGTGAACACAAAAAATCATTTGAGACATATTTCTAGTTCTATGTAGAACTTTTTAATAATGAACAATGTAATATATGAAAGATTATGGATGGGATCTATCAATGCACAGACATCATGAGTGAAAATAGATAACTAGCTATAACAACATCAGATGGTGACTTCATGTCCTGGCGACATGATAAAGCATGAGTGAGGATCTGACCATCGTCATGACTAGGCATTTCTCCTCCTTCTCTATCTCTATGTGAACCACCAAATGCCTAAGAAATAGTCTCGAGAGGACATATACTTAAAGAAAAAACTATTAAGGGTCATTATATTGGCTTATCTATCTCACCTTACCTTTGTTTGTGAAGAATTGCAAAATATAACCAGGATTCATTATCTAAATTTATTCATTAGTATTATAAAGGCGCAAATTAATATCTTTCGTAGAACACTGGACATAAGGTGGAAAAGATGGCTGCACTTGATTCATATGTTTCTATTAGTGACAATATAATACCCCTAAATGTTGTCATGGTTTACTCTTAGCACAATGGTCATACCTGGATTCATGTAACTCAATGGGAGAACTTCTAGTAGGATAAGTTGGTCATCAATAAAATTAGTCCTAAATATACCTTGAGGTTTTCCATAAAACCCTATTAATCTAGTGGTCTTAGTTTGTTGTGTGTCTATGTCTTTGTTATCTCCAAGCTGAGACTTATGATCCTCAATGTTCTGATCAATGCCATAAATCTAACAAATATCCATAACCTTTTACAAGTATCATAAAAATCATTCTCCTATCAAATATTAGTCTGAAAAACCACTAACTGATGAACTTTGATTTGCATCAGTCCATAATAAAAAGAGCTTACCTAGCTAAAGAGTAGAATTTGAGACTGCACTTTTGAAAACAAAGATTTTCACTCTCTGATAGTTTAGAACAATATTCCTATCCTCTCTAACCTCTCATGGAATTTAATGGTCCTTAAATCCTCTAAGAAATCCTTTTATTCAGTTGGTGCATTTAACCAGAAGACCTTTCACAAGATTAAAAAAATAAAATAGACATGTCTTGCAACCTAAAAGATGCTAACTACACTACCTCCGCAATTTAAGTGTGAATATGTTGAAACACCTTATAAATGTAACACCCCAAGACTACCCCCTTGACATCACTTAGAACAACAAGTGATCCTAAGCTAACCCATGATACTGACATAATATATGGAAGCTGAATAGAATACATAAAATTGGAAATAATAAGAGGAAGAGAAGTCATTAGTTGAACTTGTTCAATACAATACTATTTAAAAATTTACAACATTAGTTATACAAAAAAGAAACTAAAACTGATTACATTAACTCTAACCGACTGTCTATGAAGCCTATACTAATACTGACTATAGGTAGTCGTGACATGACCCCCATCTATCCCTAATAAATAAAACTTAATAAAAATAATATAGTAAATCTTCAAACTGAGTGGAGACCTCAAAGTAACAGAACTCATCGCCTGACGGCTTGAAGATATGATTTGCCCGACCATGACATTATGGCTACAACTTGTACTGATATTATGAAACAATGTAGCCACACAGACATATATGTGGTTAGTACTTCTTGAATGTATTGAGTATGTGGTGGTGAATGCAATAAGTAAAACTGAATCAATGCATAATCTTAAAAAATGCATGTTATGTTTAAATAGACTGACCAAGTTACTGAAATAAACTGAAAATTGAGATATCATAAAACATGGATAACAAAGCCTAATCTTTTAGACTGGGTGAGTCACTAAAGTTAGATTATGAAACTGTGTTTTCTGTGGGAGGTTTTTTTAACTGACATAAACTATGTAAACAAGCATGGAGTCCAATATTTGACCCATGTTAAGGAGGGATGTCCTACCCTTTCCATCAGAATTGAACCTTGCTGGGTTGATCATCTACACATGTCCGTTTGGACAAGCTGAATAATATATGACATATCCATTAGGACAAGCTATATGCCCATTTGGACAAGCTAAAAATACCTATGGTGGCAGGTAATTTTTTGAAATAGGATGCGCTAAACCCACATTCTCCTCTCGGTGCTAAATACTACTCCCAAAATATATATACTTATGTTAATACTTATGAAATTCACATTAAAATAACATGTGGATTTACAAACCGAAAACCAACTATGCTTCTCTTATTTAAATCATACTCATTAAGAAACATGTGAATTTCATGTCTTATATGAGATCATTAGATCGAAACTGAAATCTGAATCATACTACAATAATCGAAAATTGAAAATTGTAAGACTGAACTTCTTGCAAACTGAGGAAATCATGCTAAAAACATATACTTTTACAGGTAAACTTACTTAATCATGTTGCAATGCTTTTGAAACTCAAACTAGTAAACTTTATCAATGCATAAGATCACTTTAATTTATTAAAACATCCATAAACATGAAATCTTGTTCTAAATAAGGCTTAATTCAAGAGAATACATCATAATCTTGAAGCATGAAAAAGGTTGGTATGACCCTAGTTGTAAAAATCTCAAATTCATGATAAAAGCTCATCTTTTGGGAAAAATGATGAAATATTATCCTTGTTCAAACCCTACATTCCTGAACTTAATGAATTCTTGAGGGAAATTCAAATTGAAACCTTTGAAGCTCAAATTTTAGAGAAGAAACTCCTCTTTTGTGCTATTGAGTATTTGGGAGAAAAAATCATTTTAAAATTGAGTTATATGGGTAGGAATTGTGTTATTTATTATTGAGAAGTCGTTTAATAGGTAAAAGATAAAAAATCCCTTGACCCAAACAAAAAAATAAAATTGGCATTTTTGTGCCCTTAGGCGTGACACGTCCTTATCGCGCCAATCCAAGGGTGTGGCATACCAGTGTGGCACATTTATCATGGACCCTAACTGGTTTGGGGTCCTAAAATGACCCCAAACACATTCCAAAAATTCCAAAACACTTATGGTTTTCTTATAATTTGTTATCATATTTTAACTCAAAAATCACCGCTAAACACTAAGGAGGTATAAAAATAAAATCATAGAAATTTTGGGGTATAACACATTATCTCTCTTTTGGGATAATTCGTCCTCGAATAAAGGCCAGGAAGGAATAACGACTATCTGATGGGCTCACTAGTCTTAGATATGAAATAGTTTTACTCTAAGACAAAATAAAATAAAACTGGATTTCTAAAATAGATCATGTTTCATACATGGAATCACCTCTTGATAAGTTACTGACTCAGCTGATACATATAGAATAGGTACACATACATAGGAATCAAAAGGAATGAAGTAGACATGACATGTCTACTAATGAAGGATATAGCTGACCTGAAACAATAAAAATTCTATCATGACACTAATTTCTAAGCTGACTTGATTACCTATAAGAAGTTGAGTCATTTTGAGAGTTTAGAACTAACTTGAAATATTCATGAAACAATTGTTAATATAGAACTTCAAAGTGGTAGCTAATGCAATAACATTCCCAAGAGTTACTAAGAAGGAAATATGAGTTTCCTTAGACTCTCCTTATTAGAAATTCTAATAACAATATTGGGAAAGAATTTTAGGCATGATATAAGTATGGAATTTGAATAAGGAATCGTAACATGGCTACAAATATATAACATTAGATATAAGCATATAGAACAGAAGCTAGAATAGGATTCCTATGCCTTAGCAATGCAACTATTAACTTTCAAGGTTAGCAACACTTCTTAAACACTTTTCTCAACTATACTCTTTATCTTAAGGACTACACTTCATTTGATGCAACTTATAATCCTTACATGGGTGTAGGTGACTTCCCATACCAAAGATTGAGTTTAATTATTCAAACTCTCATAATTTTCAAGCTTAACTCGGGGTCCCAAGGTACTACACGTGATAAAATAATGCAAGTATAAACTATAGGATTCAATATCCTACGTCTTTTCAGAGCTCTCATCTCAATAATAATACTCTTTAACACTCTAACAACTAACTCCGAGTTCTAATTAGCAATTCACTAGCACATAATGCATTCATCTACTTATAACCAACATGTCATTAAAGGCTATTGTTATAACCACATATGAACATCTAGGAAACCAACCCAGTAAGAATTTTTCACCATATTCTCTAATACCTCTATCAATATCAATAGTAGGAATTATCCCCCAAAAGACACACCAAAAATTCTCAACTAACTATGACATATATCAAAGCTTTGCCTCAATTTTCCTTCATAATTATATCCTTAGATAAAAAAAACATGCGATATTTTTCCCTAATATGGGACATTTACGCTCTTCTATCTAAACCATTATTTATCAATTTTCATCAGTGCTATATTAACATAATGAGGTCACTGAAGATATAGAATGTGAGGACCTAAAGCATGAAATAATAACATGTATAACTTTGACACTTGATATAGCATGAAGAATAGAGTATCATAAGCATAAATTCATTAAAGATATCTAACTAAGGACATATGTAATGCCACAAATGTGGTACCTGGAATGCTACATGGTGTTCATAACCTCGAAGGACCACAAGCTAACCCATAACTGATATCTGTGCCTGTATACTGCATGATATACTATATAAATGCGAAAACATGAACTGAAAGGCAATAAGGTTCAAAATTATAACATAATATATGATAAAATATAACATCTGGGTGGGGTATGAAATACCCAAAACAACTAAAATAACTAACTGAACATGATAGTCTGAAAAGACTCTAACTGACTGAGCTATCTAAATAAGGAGTTGATGGGACATGTCCCCAACTAACTTCAACTAATAAATTAATTAATGATATAATAAGGAAATGATCATGTCCTCGAAAGATGAGGTCTTACTGCTAACTCTGACTGCTGAGACTGGAATACTACTGATGCTCTAGAGCTTGTGCCTCTTAACTTATGGTACAAGACACCACAGCGCAAATGCGTCAGTACTTTAAATGTACTGGTATGCATGTGAGGTAGGCTGAATGCAAAGGGTTCACATGCATTCTCTATACAAACTAACTGAATAAGATGAATGTGAGAACGCATGCATGAATACCTAATAACTATATTTGAGATCGTGATAACATGAATTTACTGATAACTACCATGACAGATAACTGAGTTCTGATGACTGATATAACTGATAACATGAGTGACTTTATCAGACAGTCCTGAATCTGATGGAACTAGCTAAGTTTCATATATTCTGAGTTAACTGTATCTGACAGTCCTGAATTCTTTATAACTATATGAGTTTTAGTATTGAGACTGAATGACTGTATCTGACAGTCCTGATTCTGTAACTGAAACTTTGGGAAGTAGTCATCTAACCGACATGCCCCTAATACACCATTATGGCTGAGTTAGGATCCAATAGGATCCAATCTGTAACCCCAATTAGAAGGGTGTCAATACCGCGCCACTGGTAAGGATAATCTCTGAGTAACCCTCATATAACAGGTTACTCTAGTGAGAATGGTGGGAACCCTTATATAACAGGTTAAGATACCTTGTCGACCCTCATATAGCAGGCTATGATGTCTCAACCTATGCTGGCTATATAGTTTTCGAATATAAGGATTACTTCTAAGAACCACACCATCATATGACAGGTAAGTTCCCATCCTTGGGTTCACTCAGTGCTAATTCCTACTCCCATCTGGATAGACACTGAACATGAATTACTGAACTAAACTGGACTGAATTAACTGAATTCCGTTGACTGATGGAATATTACTGAGATTTGATAACTGACTGAGATTTCCTGAGTCACATGACTGACTGAATTCTATGGATCATGGATTGACTGAGGATATCGTGAAAACATGACACTGGCTCTAGGCATATAGCTAACTTGTCGGGTACAAGTACCCCCAAGACTCGATAGAAGGAAACTGACAAGGTATAACATTCTGGAATACATGACCAACATCAACAATCCATAATATAATAATTGAAGATATTTTATGGGCATTTGATTATCATAGCTTGGTACGTGAATAAGATAACATGTATACATAGCGTAATTTCATAAGGCTAACTCATGAGCAATCCAACAACAATTTCAATACATGAGAATAACATGGAAGTCATTTTGAACATAAAGTTAACGCATACATTGTCATTTTGATCACAATTTAGCTATAATGCATAATTCCTATCCTTCTTGGCATTTTATCAAACACCTTGCATGCACCCTTAGGGCATAAACATAGTCATCAAACTGACACATAATAAATAACTCAATTTATGGATTTCACTCACTTGATAATGTAGTTTCACGAAAAGCACATAAATATTCCAACTTGGAAATCATATAACAAGATAAACATGGTTACAACCAACCCACAACATAAATATCATGATTTACAATTTGAAATAGGGTTCTTAAGCTTTATGGATGAAAGGGATCCATAAATCAACACTGTGCATACCTTAGTTCTTGATTCTACATAGATTGACGGAGAGACTTTTGAATTTGGGTATTGAATTTAAGTCCCAATTGAAAATCCTAGCTTGTTTTTGAGAGAAAATTGAGAGAAACACTATGTTTTGGGTGAAAAAATGGATGAATCACATGTTATTAGGTTTAAATAGGGGTGAGAAATTGACCCTTTTAACCCTTGGACGCGTGTTTTAAATTTATGAAAATTTCCCAAACTAGACCCCTGGCGCGACGCAGCACTATCGCACCGTGTCGCTAGAATTTGACAACTGGGAAATTGAGGGATGGCACGACGTGGAGCCATCGCGTTGCCACTTCATTTGCGACCTGGAAGTTTAGCGCGACGCGCCACTATCGCGGACCCCTACTAGAATTTGACAAATGCCATTTTCTCTTATGGCACGGTGCGCCACTGACTAATATGGCATTGTTTTACAATGGGAACTTGAAATAGTCATAACTTCTCACCCAATTATTGGATTTGTACAAAGTTTATATCAATGGAAAGCTTATTGAATTTACCACATGAAAAAAAGTAAAAATCTTAAAATTTACCCATGGAATAACATCATTCAATTTAGAAGCTAATACTTGACGTTCTTGGGATGAAATTAGTTAGAAAACTTTGGGGTATTACAATATCTCCCCCTTGGGAACATTCATCCTCTAATGCGACTGACTGAGAAGGAAGAAATGATGAGCTGAAGTATATACTGAACATGAACAACTGAAACATGACTTATATTTCTGAGATTCATACTGAGCATGCATATCTGATGTATGTGTAATTGATTCATGAATGCATGACTGAGCGTTTTGATGAACTAAGTTTCTCACAACGAGAATGCATGTCTGATGCATAATTATATAACTGAACTGATACATAAATGCATGACTGAGTATGTAATGGTATTTAGTACCAAGTTTATAATGGAATTCTGAGCATGAACTGGATACCAAGCTTGCCACTGGAATCTGAACGTGAAACTGAAAAACTTAAGAGTACTGTTACCTTGAGCTTGATCTGAGTTGGCAGAGAAGAGGTGGGGATACTTGGTTCGTATATCTTCTTCTGCTTCCCAAATAGCTCCCTCAACAGACTGATTCTGCCAAAGAACTTTGACTAGAGGGACTTCTTTGTTTCTCAATCTACGAGTCTGATAGTCTAGGATTTTGACTGGAATCTCTTCATAAGATATGTTGCTCTGAATGTCGATTCCCTCAACAGGGACTACGACTGATGGATCACCTATGCATTTCTTGAGCAAAGAGACATAAAAGACTGGATGAATTGAGGCTAGACCTAAAGGAAATTCGAGCTTATAAGCTACCTTGCCAAAACGACTGAGAATTTTGAAGGGACCGATATATCGGGGACTGAGCTTTCCTTTCTTGTTGAATATCTTTACTCCTATCATAGGAGAGATCTTTAGATAAACATAGTCACCAATATCAAACTCGAGATCCTTTCTACGCATATCTGCATAAGACTTCTGTCAGCTCTAAGCATCCCGGAGTCTTTCTCTGATCAACTAGACTTTTTCTAAGGCGTCGAATACTAAGTCAGGACCTATGACTGAAGCCTCACTAACTTCTAACCAACCGACTAGAGATCTGCATCTCCTACCATAGAGAGCTTCGAATGGAGCAATCTTAATACTGGAATGATAGTTATTATTTTATGCAAACTCAATCAAAGGCAAGTGGTTATCCCAACTACCCTTGAATTCAATTGCACACGCCCTTAGCATATCTTCTAGGGTCTGAATGGTCCTTTCTTCTTGACCATCTATCTAAGGATGAAAGGTTATACTAAGATGAACTTGGGTACCAAGACCCTTTTGGAACACTTTTCAAAAATGAGAGGTGAACTGGGTATCTCTATCTGAGACAATGGACAATGGAACACTGTGTAATCTAACCAACTCCCTGATATAGAGTTTGGTGTAATCCTCGGCTGAAAAAGAGGTATGGACTGGAAGGAAAAAAGCTGATTTGATCATTCTATATATAATAACCCAAACTTAATCATGCTGATGACGGGTATAAGTCAAACCCATCATGAAGTCCATATTCAATCCTTCCCACTTCCAAGTAGGAATACTGAACTCTTGTATGGATCCACTAGGCTTCTGATGCTCTATCTTAACCTGCTGATATATAGCGCACTTAGCCACAAACTCTGCAATATCTCTCCTTATCCCACTCCACCAATAGATCTATCGCAAGTTGCAGTATATCTTTGTGGCTCCTGGATGAATAGAGTAGTGCGCACCATGCGCTTTTTCAAGAATTTGCTGCCTCAAGTCATCTACACCTGAAACACACAGATGACACTGACAACGCAATACACCATCTCTCCCTTGGGAGAAAACCTCTACTTTTTGATCCTTGACTGACTCTTTCAACTTGACTAGACTGGGATCTCTATCTTGCTTTTCTTTTACCTCAGAAACTAGAGATGATTCTGAACTACTCTGAACCCATACATCACCCTCCTCTGTAACGACTAAGATAACAACTAGTCTGGAAAACTGATGGACTTCCTGATCTAATTTCTTCTTACTTTCCTTAACATGAGCAACACTACCCCTAGCCAGTCTACTGAGAGCGTCAGCCACTATATTAGCTTTGCCTGGATGTTAAAGAACACTCATGTCATAATCTTTCAAGAGCTCTAACCACCTTCTCTGACAAAGATTAAGATCTTTCTGAGAAAATACATACTGAAGGCTCTTATTATCTGTGAACACATCTACATAAACTCCATATAGATAATGCCTCCAAATCTTTAAGGCGAAGACTATGACTACTAACTCAAGATTATGAGTAGGATAATTCTTCTCATGAGGTTTAAACAATCTGGAGGCATAGGATATGACCTTACCATGCTGCATGAGGACACAACCCAAGCCTACTCTGGATGCATGACAATACACCACGAACCCATCTGGAAGAGCTAAGACTGGGGTTGAGGTGAGTCGAGTCTTCAACTCCTGAAAACTCCTCACAAGGATCTGACCACTGAACCTTGACTTTCTTCTGAGTCAACCTGGAAATAGGGGACGCAATAGAAGAAAATCCCTCATCAAACCATCTGTAATAGCCAGCCAGACCTAAGAAACTCCTGATATCTAATGGATAGACAGAGAGAGGCCAGTTTCTTATTGCTTTGATCTTTTGAGGATCAACCCTGATGCCATCACCAGAAACAATATAACTAAGGAATGCTACTGACCTTAGCCAAAATTTGCATTTACTGAATTTGGAAAATAGCTGATGATCTCTGAGAGTTTGAAGCACGATTTTGAGATGGTCTGCATGATCACACTCACTGTGGGAATAGACCAGAGTATCGTCTATGAAGACTATGACGAACATGTCCAAGTACTGCTTGAACACATGGTTCATCAAGTCTATGAAAGCTGCTGGGGCATTGGTAAGACAAAAGGACATGACTAAGAATTTGAAGTGACCATACCAAGTATGAAAAGCTAATTTCAGAATTTCACATTCTCTGACTCTGAGCTGATGATAGCCGGATCTGAGGTCTATCTTAGAGAAATAACTGGCACCCTAAAGTTGATTGAATAAGTCATCGATTCTGGTAAGAGGATATTTGTTCTTGACCGTAACTTTATTGAGTTGACAGTAATCAATGCACATTATGAGAGAGCCGTATTTCTTGCACACAAATAGGACTGGAGCACCTCACGGGGACACACTGGGTGTGATGAATCCTTATCTAAGAGATCCTTCAGCTGGTCTTTCAGTTCTTTGAGTTCTGTAGGTGCCATTCTGTGTGGCAAAATAGATATAAATTAAGTATCTGGAAGAAAATCAATGCCAAAATCTATTTCCCTTTCAGGAGAAATCCCTGAAAGATCTTCGAGAAAGATATTTGAATATTCACTCATGAATGGGACTGATTCAAGACTGGGAGTCTCGAAACTAGAATCCTTAACTCAAACAAAATGATAGACACATCTCTTAAATATCATTTTCCTTGACCGAAGGTAGGAAACAAGCTGACCTCTAAAAGCTGAGGTGCTACCCTTCCACTTTAGTACAGGCTCATTCAGAAACTGAAACTGGACTATTCTGTTTCTACAGTCGACTATGGCATAGCAGGAATAAAGATAATCCATGCCGAGAATGACAGCAAAATTAGTCATCTCTAATTCAACTAAATCTGCTGAGGTGACTTGGTAAAATATCATAATTTAGAAGTTCCTGTATACCCGCCAGGCTATGTTGGTTTTACCCACTGGGTAGAGACTGAAAAGGGCTTTGCTAGAATTTCAGGACTGGTTTCGAAATCACCTCCTATATATGGAGTAACAAAAGACAAAGAAGCTCTTGGATCTAGCAAAGTGTAAACATACACACGAAAGATCTGTAACGTACCAGTAACTACATCAGGATAATTTTCCTGATCTTGCCTGGAATAGAGAGCATAAAGTCAATTTGGGCGTTGCCCACTAGTAGCACTAAAGGTGGCACCCTACTGATTTGGGTGATTGAACTGGGCTGAGGAACGGTTCTGCTGACCCTGAGGACCTGGCTGAGGACAGTCTCTGACTCTATGGCCTGGCTTACCATATCCGAAATAAATACCACTGCCAGCTCTGCAAATACCCTGATGGCGCTTGCCGCAAGTCTGGCAAAAAGGATAGGTGCGGGCACTGCTAATACTTCCCTGAGACTTAGATCCTGGCGCTCTATCTTTATTACCATCCTTGAACTTAGGATCTAGAGTACTAGCTGAAGAAGGAGCTAGAACTTCTGACTTAGGATGAAACTGAGAACGATTCCCTCCTTCTAATTTAGCCTAAGAAAAGTTGAAACTACCTATCTTTGCTCTCTTATTCTGCTCCTCCCTCATCTTATCTTTTTCTCCTCTATCTTCTAAGCATGATTCATAAGCCTGGATAAAATCATGGCGCTATTCAACATCGCAGACCTACATTCATTGACCACACTATCGTTTACCCCTTAAACAAACTTACTCATCTTGGCTCTGCTGTCTGCAACCACATGAGGAGCATATCTGGCTAATTGAGTAAACTTAAGATAATACTTTTTCACCATCATGTTTCCCTGCCTGAGGTTGATGAATTCTAACACTTTAGCCTCTCTCAGCTCTTGGGGAAAGAATCTATCTAAGAATGCAGTGACAAAATCCTCCCACTCAATAGGCCCTGTATCATCTAGCCTTTCTGACTTCTACTGTTTAAACTAAGTGTGAGCAACATCCTCCAACTGATATGCAGCTAGCTCAGAACTCTCAACAGGAGTAACCCCCATGATGTCTGTAACCTTCTAAACATGATCGATGAATTCCTGAGGGTCCTCATTTGTCTTAGACCCAAAAAAGGATGAAAGATTCATTCGGGTGAAGTCCCGAATCCTAGCTGTAGCTCAATTGGACACTGGGTTGGCTGAAACAACAGCTGGTCATTCATTCTGAGAAGCAACTGAGTTAGCAAGGGTAGTGAATGCAGATCTAAACTTTGTATGAGAAATATGTTCGCCCAAAGGTTCTTTGGGCTGAGGGGGTAACTGATTCCCATTTCTTCTTTGAGGAGGCATGTTCTATGGATGAAAGGGAGAAATAGATTAGACTGAGAGTTAGTCTTGGGCTCACACTCACTGGCACGACATGAGTACTGAAAGAAGAGAAACTGTTCCTAAAACATCTTATAGCCTCCTGTTCATAAATGTGGTGCGTAACACACCTATGTACAAGACTCTACTAGATGCGGCTTTAAGACTTCCTAGGACTCTATTTAACCTTAAGATCTGATAACAAGTTTGTAATGCCCTGAATCTGATATCCGGAATGCTAAACAGTTCTCATGACTCCGAAGGACCACAAGCTAACCCATGACTAATATTTGTGCCTGTATACTACATGATATACTGTATAAATGCGGAAACATGCACTGAAAGGCCATAAGGTTCAAAACTGTAACATAATATCTGATAAAATATAACATCTGGGTGGGGTATGAAATACCCAAAACAACTGAAATAACTAACTGAACATGATAGTCTGAAAAGCCTCTAACTGACTGAGCTGTCTAAATAAGGAGTTGATGGGACATGTCCCCAACTAACTCCAACTAATAAATTAATGAGATAATAAGGAAATGATCATGTCCTCTAAAGATGAGGACTCACTGCTAACTTTGACTACTCAGACAGGAATACTACTGATGCTCTGGAGCTCGTGCCTCTGAACCTATGGTATAAGACACCATAGCACAAATACATCAGTACTTTGAATGTACTGGTATGAATGTGAGGTAGGCTGAATACAAAGGGTTCACATCCATGCGCTATACTAACTGACTGAATAACATGAACATGAGAATGCCTGGATGAATACATAATAACTATATTTGAGATCGTGATAACATGAATTTACTGATAACCAAAATGAATCATAACCGAGTTCTGATGACTGATATATAACCGATAACATTAGTGACTGTATCTGACAGTCCTAAATATAATGGAACTAGTTGAGTTTCGTACTGTTCTAAGTTGACTGTATCTGACAGTCCTGAATTCTGTAGAACTATCTGAGTTTTATTACTGAGACTGAATGATTGTATCTGACTGTCCTAATTTTGTAATTTAAACTGTGGGAAGTAGTCATCTAACCAACATGCACCTAATACACCATTATGGTGGAGTTAGGGTCCAATTTGTAACCCCACTTGGAAGGGTGTCAATACCGCGCTACAGGTAAGGACAATCTATGAGTAACCCTTATATAACAGGTAACTCTAGTGAGAATGGTAGGAACCCTAATATTACATGTTAAGCCACCTCAACTACCCTAATATATCAGGCTATGATGTCTCAACCTATGCTGGCTATATAGTTTTGAAATGCAAGGATTGCTTCTAAGAATCACACCATCATCTAACAGGTGAGTTCGCAACCTTGGGTTCACTCGGTGCTAATTCCTACTCCCATCTGGATAGACACTGAACATGAATTACTGAATTAACTAAATTCCGTTGACTGATGGAATATTACTGAGATTTGATAACTGACTGAGATTTCTTGAGTCACATGATAGAATGAATTCTACGGATCAAGGCTTGACTGAGGATATCGTGAAAACATGACACTGGCTCTAGGCATACAACTAACTTGTCGGGTACAAGTACCCCCAGGACTCGATAGAAGGAAACTGACAAGGCATGACATTCTTGAATACATGACCAACATCAACAATCCATAATACAATAATTAGAGATATTTCATGGGCATTTGATTATCATAGCTTAGTACGTGAATAAGATAGCATGTATACATAGCGTAATTTCATAAGGCTAACTCATGATCAATCCAACAACTATTTTAATACTTAAGAATAACATGGAAGTTATTTTGAACATAAAGTTAAAGCATACATTTTCATTTGGATCACAATTTAGATATAGTGCATAATTCCTATCATTCTAGGCATTTTATCAAACACATTGCATGCACCTTTAGGGCATAGGCACAGTCATCAAACTGACACATTATAAATAACTCAATTTATGGATTTCACTCACTTGCTAATGTAGTTTCACAAAAATAACATAAATATTCCAACTTGGAAATAATAAAACTAGATAAAAATGGTTACAACTAACCCACAACATAAATATCATGATTTACAATTTTAAATAGGGTTCTTGAGCTTTATGGATGAAAGGGATCCATAAATCAACACTATGAATACCTTAGTTCTTGATTCTACACAGATTGATGAAGAGACTCTTGAATTTGGGTATTGAATTTAAATCCCTAATTGAAAACCCTAGCTTATTCTTGAGAGAAACTTAAGAGAAACACTATGTTTTGGGTGAAAAGGTGGCTGAATCACATGTTATTGGGTTTAAATAGGGTTGAGAAATTGACCCTTTTAACCCTTGGACGCATGTTTTAAATTTGTGAAAAATTCTCAAACTGGACCCTTGGCGCGACACGACGCTATCGTGCCGTGTCTCTAGAATTTGACAACTAGGAAATTGGGGGATGGCGCGACGCGGAGCCATCGCGTTGCCACTTCATTTGTGACCTGAAAGTTTGGCGTGATGCACCACTATCGCGGACTCCTACTGGAATTTGACAAATGCCATTTTCTCTTGTGGCGCGGCGCGCCACTGACTAATATGCTGCCGTTTTACAACGGAAACTTGAAATAGTCATAACTTCTCACCAGATTATCAGATTTGGGTGAATTTTATATCGATGGAAAGCTTATTTATTTTCGCACATGACAAAAAGTGAAAATCTTAAAATTTCCCCATGGAATAAACATCATTCAATTTAGAATCTAATACTTGACATTCTTGGGACGAAATTAGTTAGAAAACTTTGGGGTATTACAACATACCTAACATAATGTTGATCTCACTGGTCATTAAGTGTGTACCATAAGTTCTAAAAATGAGAATATTGTGAAACATGGGTTCCTACTTATCATAAGTTACTTAACATATAGATTCATGGGGATGACTAAGATCACAGAGTTAAGCCGTTACATCTTTTACTAGGAGATGAGAATGAATATAAATATGTTTTAAGAGTATAAGAATTGGTCATGGGCATAGCTCTATCATTCCAGAAATAGATAGGGTGCCACAATGACTGGAATTAAAGAAATATGATAGTGTAAGATTGAGTCTCTATCTCATCATAACTCTTATTGACATGCATCAAAATATAATTCACAAAACTTGATTTGGTTCTATCTCATCATAACTCTTATTGACATGCATCAAAATCTAATTCACAAAACTTGATTTGGTTCTCCGCCCTATTATCTCCCCTTTGATCAAACCCAACATTCTAAGCCCATAGGCCTTATCCCATATCCTCATGACTGAGCCATATTTTCATTACTCTAACGGTCTATACTTGATTGCTCAACTCACCCAAATAACTAGATTTTGAAAAACACTAACTTCATTCTTTGACACTCCTTTCATATATATCCTCCTTAACTTTCTCTAGCTTCAATAATCATCGTCATATACGCACTTCACCGCAACTGTACCTATCTTTCTAAAAATATATGTACCATTTCTTCTTAGTTTACTAATATCACACATCAAAATTTATATTTTTCCCTAAACCATGAAAATCAGAATTATAGCAACAGACTTAACATCATCTATCCATAACCCCCTTAACTTAGCTATTAAGAACACCATATACTATATAACTAGCTTTCCTCACACCTAAAAACTCAAGGGTACCACCCAAGCACACACGACACTTAGTAATCCTAGAAAATAATGCATCCACACACTACCTTTAGTACACCTCTACATCATACCTACACCATCATACTTAATTGCAAAATAATAAACCTAAATTCTTGCATACACTACCTACTAGCTCACTTCCATATAACTCACATCACTATCCCAAGCAATCATTATTTTCACCTTGATGATCATCTATTGTCAAACCTAGTTTCTAGTACTATACATGATTACCAACACAATTTCACATACTATTCTTGCTTGGCAGTGATAAGAACATCAAGAAACACTAGTCCAGAAGAACCTCAAAAGAATAATGATTGATCATAATCTTATGGTTTATCTTATTATAATCTATTAACATATCCACCATTCACGTATAACTACTACTTATCCATATATATGTCTAAATTATATTCATGGCTCTATAAGCATCAACCAATTCCCTTATCACAACCACAAGGGTAGCCTTGACTATCAATGGTAACCACTGAATATATTAATGGCCTATTCATTTCTAATACAATGAAATACCATTAAGAATTCCTTTCCTACATCAAGTATATTCTAAGTCACCTAACTAATATAGTTCCTTTGCTACCTTCCACCATGAAATCTACACCACACTCACTACCCCTTAGTTAATACCCAAAGACGTATTACCTCAGTCATAACTTAATAGCATACATAGATCTATCAATACTCTTAAATAATAGCTATCCACCCCTTTCTTGTCACTATACTTCTGAATCCATTCTCCCAACTCTAAGGTTGTTCTACTACGTATGATCATAATAGTTTAAGTTACAATATACCTCAATAAAAACTATATACAATAACATAGGCACATATACATACTCCCTTCTCTTATTAATGCTATTCATAATTAAGGGTTAAGGCAAAATGTGAATACATGTTCTATTATGTCTTACCTTTACAATTCATATGGATGAAGGCATAAGTTGTTGAATTAAAGGACTTTAAACACACTAGGCTACTCTCAAGCCCTTTGTGCAACTTCTGAAATTACTGATAGTAAATATGAGAGCATCATACCAGAAGGAATTGGAATTTACTACATACATTAACTTAAGGATAAGTCATAGTTGGAGAATTTTTTAGTAACACACGAATCAACAAGTGTTTCTAGGATGGAAAATTTATGGCATGATCTAGATTATCAAACAAAGAAAACATTTCTTAAATGTCCAATAGCCTCTTGAAGAAAAGTACAAACGTCATTGTACCATTTTACTAGACTCTATAGGACACAACTTCAAAGGCACCCTAGCACACTTGAACTCTGTGCTTTGATACCAAGTTTGTACTACTCCGAGACTACTCTCTAGACATCATAGGGTGATTAGAACCACTAGTGATCCCAATCTAACCTACGATACTTCCATAATTCATGAGCAACTAAATAAAATATAGAAAGATTAAAATAATAAGCAAAAGAGATGTCATTAGTTGAACTTATTCAGTACAATATTGTACAAAATTTACAACATTTGTATATAGAGAAAAAATTAAAAATAAATACATTAACTCTGACTGACTGTCTATGAAGCCTCTACTAATACAGACTAAAGGTAGCTGGGACATGACCCTCAGTTATCTCTAATTAATACAATTATAAAAAATAAAATACTGAATCTTCAAACTGATAGGAGTAATCAAAGAAAAAGAACACATTAACTAATGGTTGGAAGTAGCGAACTGCTTGACTATGACATTATGGTCTACAATTGGTACCTACATTATGAAACAATATAGTCACACAGACGTATATGTGGTCAGTGCTTCTAGAATGTACTTAGTATGTAGAAGTGAATGCAATAAGTAAAACTGAATCAATTTGTAATCTTAAAGCATGAATGCTAAGTGTAAATAGATTCACAAACATAAAAAAATAAACTAAGAATTGAGATATCATAAGAAAGATAACAAAGCATAATCTAAAAAATTGGGTAAGTGTCACGACCCGAACCAGGGCCTGGCCGTGACGAGCATTTCAAACCATTGAGGCCCAAAACAACCCTATCTGTCTGGTAATCATGCACCTAATTCATATGATCAAAGTAATGCGGAAGAAACATAATATAACGGAAACATGGTCAAGAATCATATGAAAACAATAATGGGGAATAATGTCCTACAATCTCAATCAACATCTCGAAAATCGTTTGCTAAATCTCTACTATATGACTGAAACAAGTAACTATCTGAAAACTGAGACAAGGCCCCCAGTAGAACCAAAAACTGAATATAAGATAAAAGGACTGTAGGACATAAGACCTTCCGAAATATAGAAGGCTCACCACTTGTCTCTGCAACTCTGTCTAAAAGATCTACTGATTCTCTTGACCCCTACACTGGGCCTCTGAACCTAAGAGGTTGGAGAGGGGAGGGGGTCAGCACAAAAGTACTGGCACACAGAGATATCAAAGCAAAACATAATATTTTTACAAAATATAGTTGAGATACATTATAAAGCAATTTCGTATCAAATCATTTGAAAACACATGGGTGTAATGCAATAGTTTTTCTCAACAATAATGAAATGCAACTGAGCTAGGTGGAATACCCTACATAATTTACACCAACTGTCAAACCTCGGTTGCCGCCGAGATTAGAGTATAAGTGAGGGAGAGACACACAAGACTACAAAGCATGGTGTCTCGACCCAAATCAAATATGGTAGTGCACAAGACCACAAAGTATAGCTCCTAACCATAATCCCAATTTAGGATAATATAATATCAGGTACGCAAGACCACAAAGCATGGTACCGATATTCCGTGTCGGCAAACACATTCTTCCAGCGATGAGCCGCTTGTATCTCAAACGCCTTCTTCGAGCATCCGCCGTTCTCATGTAAAATCAATGCATTCAAATTTCATCTTATTCAATCGCATATCGTATTTTGAAGGGTATCGTCATACCCGACTTGCAAGTCATCAATATCACATCCACATATGCATAATCATGTAAAAACCAAGGTGCTTCATCATTTACAAGTGGTGAACAATATTTTTATTTCAAATTCATGCTCTCTTTTGTTGATCACAATACAATATGGAGTATCAAAACATTATCATGGGAATTTGAAAACAATTCATCATTCATATTTATCAAATTTCCATGGAAAATCTCAAATCACATATGCATGGTTTCAACCATTGAAGTATATAGGCAAACAATTCCCATGACATAAAGAAAATGACTTAGAAATCATATTGAAAGCAAGATATTAGCATTTGATTGAAAACCCCCATTGAAAAGCATGCATGTTCATAAAACTACACCCATGAGATTTTTGGATAATTCCACGTACCTCTATTTCTGAAGATACTAGATGTTTCTTGAAGCTTGAGGATTGGTGATTCCAAATATGTAATTATCATTGAAAACCTACGGTCGAATCTTGAACTATTTGGGTTTTTATTTTGAAACCCTAAGGAGAGTTCTTGAGCAATTTTGGGGAAAGTATGTGTATTATGGTGTTTGAGGGATTAAATCCCGTGTTGGTGGTATATATAGGGGTGGAGGATGAACAAAATACCCCTAAGGAACAATTAAGGTCAAATCTGTCCCTCAGTTGACAGTTTGACAGGCTGGAGTAAATCGATTATAACTTTTTACTCATATACTCAAATTGGATGAAACCAACTGAATTTGAAAGAGGACTCAAATATATTTCGTTTGATATATTATATCTCACTCAGTTCATTATATACAGGGAGTTATGATCGTTTGAAGTTGACCCTGAAATGCTGAAAACTGGGCAATAGGCTATGCGTTTTGCTACTGTTTTGAAATCCAAACGCAGCCTTATGCATTCCGAAAAATTCCGAAACTTATCTGAGATGTACTATGAGCTTTCCCAATCATAACGCAACTTGAAAATCTAAAAACAGATGTTGGGAAGGTTGAAAAGTTGTATCCCAAAGATTGCCAGCTAAAATGACTCTAAGTCTTCATTACACTTAGAAAAATTTTCAAGTTTTTAAGTCTAAGGGCACTCTATTAAAGGCTAATCCATGCACGACTTTTTACGGGGTGTTACATTATCTCCCCCTTGGGATCATTCATCCTCGAATGATGGGTAGGAATTTGTTGAAGCCTTAAAGATGTAGAATAATGCGGACACGACATGTCCTCTAATAAAGAATACACTGATCTGAAACATGACCATATGGCTGGAACTACTGATATTCTAAATTCTTATATCGGACACGTATATCTGATGCATGGAATACACGACTGAAGCTATTCATAAGATGAATTCTCATAATGAACATGCATATCTGATGCATGTATCTGTGACTGAGTTGTTCTCATGAACGCAGGACTAAATACACTGATAAGCTAAACTTTTTCTATTGAACATGCATTTCTAATGCATGCATATCTGACTGGACTAACGTATGAATGTATGACTGATTACGCAATGATAACTGGTGCGAGGATTGTAATAAGAATCTATGCATGCAACTGAATGAGGTATCTTCCCCCTGGGACACTATGTCCCTCTATGAATGCTCAATTCATTAAGATACTCTAAAAAAAAAAATTTGAGGCGATGCACTAGGCACCTACAAATTGAATCATAACTGAACATCTGGAATCTGAATCTAATGCATGACACATGAACTGAGCTATACTCGCAACTACTGGTATACTCCATCTTGGAATAGTAGCATGTCTGAGATTTCGGGTAGCATGAATAAATGAAAAGACGAGAAAACAAGTCATGCGAATCTGCCTGTTGAACTGACTTACTGACTATACAGATTGAATTATGCTGGACCATCATACTTAACTGGAGTATCTCTTCAACACTCTCTCTAAAGAAGTTCTAACAGTAATAGTGAGCCACGAATCTTAGGTATGGATTACACAAGACATCCAACTGAGGAAATCACAACATTGACACTACTCTGCAGTCTGGAATATAGACATATAACACCTAAATTTGGATAGAATTTTCAGACCTTTGGCAATACGACTTCTTACTTTCAGGCTTAGCGCACTTCCCGAATATCCCTTAACTATACTATTCCCTATAAATATGATATTCATTCAATTCAGCTTAAATTTCTCATATGAGCATTGACAAATTTTTCTACTAATGTCTAAAATAGCTTAATCCTTACCCCGTGATCAAGCCTAACTCTAAGTCACAAAAATACAACATGCTACACCACGCTATTATTCTAAACCATGTGATGCCACCTTCTATACCTCTTTTAAAGATCACATTCTAAGCATAACATGCCTTACCACTTCAATGACTACTCTGAACTCTTAATATGAAGTCGCTAATGCATATTGCGACCTTCCACTACAATCCCAAAACGTCATTCAAGCCTATTTTATAATCACATGTTTACTTCAAGGCAACCACCCATAAATACATACTTCAAATAGTTTCTAAACTATTGTCAATATAACTCCCACGCGCTACCCTAAAACATACACACAAACTTTTCTACTAACCATCACATGTATCAAAGATTAGCCCCAAATCTTACTTCATACTTATGGACTTATCTAAACAAACGTACTATGATCTTCCATCAACAAGAACATTTACATCTTCACCCCTATCATTGCATAGGGAGGGTCATTAAAAGGTTAAAACATAAGACCCTGAAGCATGAGAAGATTTTTATACGGGACTGAGCACACTATAAACAGTGAGTACATGCGTCATGAGTTGCATGACCTCAACTAGAGTTCATAACATAAGGAATGTGATTTCGACTACTTGAATGAACTAGAACTCATTATCTTGGAACTGGAAGAGTACGTGACTCTCTATCATATAAAGGAATCACGAACTATGATCACAGAACTGAAACGTAAAGCTTGAGTAGGCATTGGGATCACTGAAAAATACTAAGATAAGAATGGGTTGAGTCTCACCCTCACTTTCTGACGTTCTAAATCATACTGCATCACTACAAGAATCTGAGATCCTTACTTGGTCATTCGTTCTGTCATCTCCCCCTTAGCTTCAAGTCATTATCTAGAGTTTGGGAGATCCTTTACCAGATTCTAACTGAACTACACTTACTGCACTCTAGGGTCTGAAAAAAATTAACAATACATGCATATCATAGAACTTAGCCCGAATGACTACCTTCCGGGATACACTCTATCTTTCTCTAGCCACCAATAGTCATAGTATAATGCTTGCACACTTATTCTATCGGTTCAACCTTCAAAAGTCAAGATTAGATGCTAACACTTAACATGGATATCACCAAGCCTTTGATGAACCATATCTCTTTCGACAGAGCCTACCACTATTGCGACTCCAAATTTATATCCCTCTACTATGAGAATCAAGATCACAGCAAAAGGCCCAACATTATCAATCAAAACACCTTAACATGGCTATTTAGATCACCATGTACCATCTAACTAGTCTTTATCCACTTAACAATTCAATGGAACCACTAGCCACGCACAACAAGTAATAGCCTTAGAAAAATGCCGCAACCTCATGTCACCTTAGGCATACTCCTACATCATACATACAATATCATACACCACTACAAATCAAATAAACTTACTCTATTGCATGCACCGTTTAAGTCTATTAGATCACTTCTATACAACTAGTATTCATTAACCGAGAAATCTTCACATCCACCTTCATGGACATCAACTGTTCAAACTTAATATCTAGTGCTATGCATGATTTGCAACCCAACCTTACACAAAATTTTCACTTGGAAACTACAATAATTGATCATGACCTAACGGTTTTCCATATCATAATCCATTAGCATGTACTATTTCAGCATATCAAGCCTACTAATTTAATCCCACAAAACATGCATCATCAAACTCGTGCCACTATTTACCACCACACCATTTAAATTCAAGCCTATAGTTTAGTATCAATCATTTACCACCAATGAAGAATGCAACATAATATAAATATACTAATCCATCAAATTGGGACATTCTACCCAAATATCTAAAAAATCTACTACATACCTTCTCACAAGTAGCACTAGTTTACAACTACCAATGAAAAGAGGGTAAAAGGGGGTTAAAGCCTCATAATAGAATGGTCAACCTTATCCTTATATTATAACCCCGTACAATCGTATCTACTTATACTGCTTTCTCACGTCACAATTACTTACCCAAGCATACATTTACACTACCTTCAAATTCCACAACAACCATGAGTCTATACTTATAACCTACTGGCTAATCTGGCCATTTTCATACTTCAAGCAAGGACAATTCACCTCGCCTAATAACTCCTTCTCTATCTTCTACTAATAAACTAACACACAAGGATGAATCGCTTCATTACCAACTCTATCTCATGCAAAAAGATTCAGCTATACATATATTCAACCAACACAAGAACAACACGTTGAACGACAAATTGCTAGTGAATCGAAATAGGCCTCACACGGCTTCACTAGACTTTAATTTTTTTATTGTGGTTTGAACAAGAAAATAAGATGAATGACAAGGCAACTATGCTAGTGAATCGAAAGAGCCCCACACGGCTTCACTAGACTTTTTGGTTTCACCAACACGATGATAAAATATTTTCAAGAGATAGAAACTTGTCACACAATATTCCATAATCTGAGAATACACATCTTACTTTGTATAGATAAAAAAATTTGAGTCAAATATTTCCCCCACAGATTATCATTCAATCCACACACGCTACTTGCTACCAATAGGTCATGACACCAACACTTTAACTTATACTACTATTTGGGTGGAAATACAATTCCAACACTTCTACTACACATTTTTTCCTTAAGCATGACATCTGCAACATAAATTTCTGAAAAGGGCCGAATATACTCAATACAGAAGGCTGAAAAGCACGATTTCATCAAGATCAAGGTTCACACTAGAACCCATACACTCTGAAGCAATAACGGACTCTTCTCAAGTCCTTGCACAATTATAAGATCTTATATGACGCGATCCGAAGGGACAATACCATTTAGACTCTAAACTTCTGCGCTTGAATCACCCCAGAAATGTGACGGGTCTGAGAATATCAGAGTAAGGAAAGAATTTGGGATGATCTTACTTTTGTATGGACGTCACCATAGCAAGAATTAGAGTATGAAGGAGGAACATTCTGACTCTGTTGCACGAACTAGAACATGAAGAAAGAGAGACATTCCTAAATGCCTTATAGCCTCCCGCTTATAAGTGTGGCGCGCTACACACCCATAAACAAGACTCTACTCGACGCAATTTCGCAGACACCCTGGGACTATGAACCGTACTTTGATACCAAGTTTGTCACGACCCGAACCAGGGCCTGGCCATGACGAGAATTTCGAACCATTGAGGCCCAAAACACCCCTATCTGTCTGGTAATCATGCACCTAATTCATATGATCAAAGTAATGCGGAAGAAACACAATATAACGGAAACATGGTCAAGAATCATATGAAAACAATAATGGGGAATAATGTCCCACAATCTCAATCAACATCTCAAAAATCGTCTGCGAAATCTCTACTACATGACTGAAACAAGTAACTATCTGAAAACTGAGACAAGGCCCCCAGTAGAACCAAAAACTGAATATAAGATAAAAGGACTGCAGGACATAAGACCTTCCAAAACATAGAAGGCTCACCACTTGTCTTTGCAACTCTGTCTAAAAGATCTACTGATTCTCTTGACCCCTAGACTGGGCCTCTGAACCTGAGAGATTGGAAAGGGGAGGGGGTCAGCACAAAAGTACTGGCACGCAGAGATATCAAAGCAAAACATAATATTTTTACAAAATATAGTTGAGAGCCATTATAAAGCAATTTCTTATCAAATCATTTGAAAACACATGGGTGTAATGCAATAGTTTTTTTTAAGAATAATGAAATGCAACTGAGCTAGGTGGAATACCCTATATAATTTACACCAACTGTCAAACCTCGGTTGCCGCCGAGATTAGAGTATAAGTGAGGGAGAGACACACAAGACCACAAAGAATGGTGTCTCGACCCAAATCAAATATGGTAGTGCACAAGACCACAAAGCATGGCTCCTAACCATAATCCCAATTTGGTATAATATAATATCAGGTACGCAAGACCACAAAGCATGGTACCGATATTCCGTGTCCGCAAACACGTTCTTCCAGCGATGAGCCGCTTGTGTCTCAAACGCCTTCTTCGGGCATCCACCTTTCTCATGTAAAATCAATGCATTCAAATTTCATCTTATTCAATCGCATATCGTATTTTGAAGGGTATCGTCATACCCGACTTGCAAGTCATCAATATCACATCCACATATGCATAATCATGTAAAAACCAAGGTGCTTCATCATTTACAAGTGGTGAACAATATTTATTTCAAATTCATGCTCTCTTTTGTTGATCACAATACAATATGGAGTATCAAAACATTATCATGGGAATTTTAAAACAATTCATCATTCATATTTATCAAACTTCCATGGAATATCTCAAATCACATATGCATGGTTTCAACCATTGAAGTATATAGGCAAACAATTCCCATGACATAAAGAAAATGACTTAGAAATCATATTGAAAGCAAGATATTAGCATTTGATTGAAAACCCCCATTTAAAAACATGCATGTTCATAAAACTACACCCATGAGATTTTTGGATAATTCCACGTACCTCTATTTCTGAAGATACTAGATGTTTCTTGAAGCTTGAGGATTGGTGATTCCAAATATGTAATTATCATTGAAAACCTACGGTCGAATCTTGAACTATTTGGGTTTTTATTTTGAAACCCTAAGGAGAGTTCTTGAGCAATTTTGGGGAAAGTATGTGTATTATGGTGTTTGAGGGATTAAATCCCGTGTTGGTGGTATATATAGGGGTGGAGGATGAACAAAATACCCCTAAGGAACAATTAAGGTCAAATCTGTCCCTCAGTTGACAGTTTGACAGGCTGGAGTAAATCGATTATAACTTTTTACTCATATACTCAAATTGGATGAAACCAACTGAATTTGAAAGAGGACTCAAATATATTTCGTTTGATATATTATATCTCACTCAGTTCATTATATATAGGGAGTTATGATCGTTTGAAGTTGACCCTGAAATGCTGAAAACTGGGCAATAGGCTATGCGTTTTGCTACTGTTTTGAAATCCAAACGCAGCCTTATGCGTTCCAAAAAATTTCGAAACTTATCCGAGATGTACTATGAGATTTCCCGATCGTAACGCAACTTGAAAATCTAAAAACGAATGTCGGGAAGGTTGAAAAGTTCTATCCCGAAGATTGCCAGCTAAAATGACTCTAAGTCCTCATTACACTTAGAAAATTTTTCAAGTTTTTAAGTCTAAGGGCACTCTATTAAAGGCTAATCCATGCACGACTTTTTACGGAGTGTTACAGTAAGTCCCTGCACTTAATTTCTGGAACTCTTTTTTTGGAGGTTCTTATCGACAACATAAACCATGTGATCTAGTATGGAGTTTAATGTCTAAACCATATTAAGGAGGGTTGTCCTACTCTTGCCATAGAAATATAATGTTGTTAGGGTGAACACCTATAAATGTTCGTTATAACAAGCTACATGCCTATTTTGACAAGCTAAAAATACCTACAGTGGTACATAGTTTATGGAAAATAGGATGTGCTGAACCCACATTCCCCTCTCGGTGCTAAATATTCTCCAAAAAATATATTTACTTATGCTCATGCTTATGAAATTTACCTTAAAATAGCATGCGGGTTTATAAACTAAAAATCAACTATGCTTCTCTTTCTTAAATCATACTCACAAAGAAATTTATGAATTTTATATCTTCTCAAAGATCATAAGATCAAAATTAAAATCTGAGTCAGTCATACTATAAATCTGAAAACTAAAATAGTAAGTTTGAACTTCTTGCAAACTAATAGAATAATGCTAAAATCACATACTTTTACTAGAAAACTGAATGAATCATGCTGCAATGCTTTTGAAACTCCGATTAATAAAGTTGAACTTCTTGTAAACTGAATACACAATACTCAAATTGTAATTTTTTTCTCAATTCATAGCAATTTCATGTCAAAAATACTAAACTAATTGCATAAGATCACTTTCGTGAATAAAACATCAATAAACATGAAATCTTGTGCTAAATAATGCTTAACTCAAGCGAAAACATCATAATCTTGGAGCATAAGAAAAGTGGGTATGAACCCTAGTTATAAAAACGTCAAATATATGATAAAAAATAAAATTTGGGCCACAAGTATGAAAAGTTATCCTTTTTCAAACTCCACACACCTGAACTTGATGAATTCTTGAGGGAAACTCAAATTGAAACTTTGGAAGCTTTAAATTTGGAGAAGAAACACCTCGTTTGTGATTTTAAGGGTTTGGGAGAGGAGAAGTCGTTCTAATCTGAGTTATAAGGGTAGGAACTATGTTATTGATGATTAGGACGTCGTTTAGTAGGTAATGACAAAAAAATCCCTAGATCCCTAAAATTAGACTAGCCTTTATGCGCCCTTGGGTGTGGCATGCCTATATTGCACTAGTCCAAGGGTGTGGCATGCCCTTATCGCGGCATGCTCAGAGCGTGGCACACTTTTATCGCTGACCCTCACCGGTTTGGGGTCCTAAAATGATACTAAATTAATTCCAAAAATTACAAAACACTTCCTAATGGTCTCGTTACAATTCCTTATCACAATTCAACTCCAAAATCATAGCTAAACACAAAGGAGGTATCAAATTAAAAGCATAAAAATTTTGGGGTCTACAATAAAACTAATCAATTAAATTATAAAGTATTAATTGGGTTAGAAACCATCATTACAAGGGGACTCAAATAGATAAATAATTGAGATATGGAACTCTATAAGCAATCGGGTATGGTATTTGTCGATGACCATATCTACTATTTTATATGGATACCATCTATGTCAATAATTTAACGCACATTAGGTGAAACAATTGGTGATGTTGGGTCCACTCGAATTTCCTCTAGTACTTGTAGAATAGACAAAGCTATATCTCACCTACCTTTTATGCATTACTAGTACCTTTTCTTGCATATGCATTAGCTCAATGACTAGTAGTGGTCAGTCTAGTTACAAACTTCTCTTTATTCATATGTAAAGAAAGAGTTAGACACCAAACATAAAGACTCTACTCACCTATGAGATTGGAGAAGATGAAGAATAATAACTACCCCTAAATTTCATGTATCCTCAAAAGTATAAACAAGGTGAAAAACATACCCAAAAAAGACTCTACTAGGCACGACTTGTAGGCTCCATAGAGTAAAATATGCTATGATACTAAGTTTCTCATGGTCCAAGCGTAGGTAGGCATAATAGGAACTAGTTGCCTTACCTTATCAAGTGAAGCAAACACATTCTGTATAATTTAAAATTGCAAAATATCACAACCTTCAAGGCTATCATATAAGCACAAATGCTTAAAATATGGAGAACACTTAATAGATCTACAAGGACTCTGTAGAGGACAACTTGCCCAATAATAGCTCAAGATATGTATATACAGTTGGCCGACGAGTCTACCATTTGAAACATGATAAAAGATAGGATAACAAGGCCATACTAAACATAGATAAAAGATATCACATTCCTACAAGCCATAGGAATATTGTGTCTACCATATGGATAGGAAAGAATAATGGCATGCCCATCATAGCATATACATAATGTCATAACGCAATTTCTAATTTATGGTATTTAGAAGGAGTAGATCTTACAAATGATACATAACACAACAATGGCCAATTAGATAGATAAATATAAGTGTCATGACCTAAAAATCCATGAGTTATGGATGGACCTACCCCAACCCAACCATGGTAGGTAAGCCTGGCACAAAAATTCAAAAAGACTCATAATAAAGGGAACAAACTAAAATTCCATACACCAGTATTAAATATAAATCCACCAAAATACACAAATAAAACTTAAAGTATAGTACAAATCTTCAAGACTCAGTAGTCATAATGTAATACCCCAAATTTTCTTCCTAGCTAATTTCGTCCCAAGAATGCCTAATATTAGCTTCTAAAGTGAATGATAATTTTTACAAGAGGAATTTTCAAGATTTTAACTTTTTTTCATATGGAAAATTCAATAAGCTTTCCATCGATATAAAATTTTCCCAAATCCAACACTCGGGCGAAGAGTTAGGGCCTTTTTAGTGAGATAGTGTATCACCTGAGCCTCCAGTGCATCGCGGAGATAGCTCAAATGGAAATTGTCAATTTTCAGTGTTGATACACGATAATGGAACATCACGGCAAACTTCCAGGTCATAGATAATGTGGCAACACGATACCTCCGCATTGCGCCCCCGTACAATTTCCCATTTGTCACTTTCCAATGACTTAGCGCGATAATGGTGCGTCGCGCCAAGAATGAAAATCAGGAAATTTTCTCAAAAATTAAAGACGTGTCCTAGGGTTAAAAGGGTCAATTTCCCCACCCTATATAAGCCATATAACACGAGATTTGTCCATAATTCACCAACTTATACTTAATTACTCTAAAAAACTCTCAAGAGCAAGCCCTAGGGTTTTCATAGAAGGTCCAATTCCAAGGGAATTCATTGTCAAATTTCAAGAATCTCTCCATCAATCTTCACGAAATCATGAACTAAGGTATGCGTAGTGTTCATCCACGGATCCCTTTCATTTGTAGAGTCCAAGAATCATGTTTTAAATAACCTATTGTGATTTGGTTATTGTGATTTGATCATGTTCATGTTGATAGATGTTATTTATGTTTCAAGATGGTGTCTTGATGAATTTCCATGAAGTATGTGAGTTTGTTAATTAAAAACCTATGAGTTTGGGCAGTTTTAGATTCTTAAATTGATGATTTCACCTATGCTATAAGGTGTGCATATAAGGTGGTTGATCAAATGCCTAGAATGATAGAATCATGTTCCTTATGACTCAATAGTATCTAAATGTCAAGTCCATGCTAACTCTTATGATGCAACACAACTTTTATTCTCTTGTTGTGTATTGACTGTTGTGTTATGCAATGCTCATGATATTGAAATCAAGAAAATATGTACATGTTATATGCATTCCCTTCCATGATCAAGACTATGATAACCATGTGAAGAATGGAATCCCTTATTTATGGCATTATGAATTATGAACTGTATTCCTATGATCAAGAAGTATTATGGATTGTTGGTGTTGGTCATGTATTCAGGAATGTCATGCCGTGTCAGTTTCCTTCTATCGAGTGATGGAGGTACTTGTACCTAAAAAATATAGTTGTGTGCCTAGAGCCATGTCATGTTTTCATGATACTTTCAGTCAATCCATGTTCCATAGAAGTCAGTCATGTGACTCATGAAATCTCAGAAATCTCATCTACTCAGTACTCAGTAAGATCAGTAATCTCATGAACTCAGTCAGTTATTAGATATCAATAGTATTCCATCAGTCGAAGAAATTTAGTAAACTCAGTCCATGTACAGTAGTCAGTCAATCATGTTCAGTCTCTTCAGATGGGAGTAGAAATTAGCACTGAGTGAACCCAAGGGTGGGAACACACAATGTCAGATGAGGGTGTGATTCTTAGTAGTCATCCTTGAGTTCTAGAACTATGTAGCTAGCATAGGTTGAGACATCAACACTGTCAGATGAGGGTTGATGAGGTGGATAAGCACTGTCAGATGATAGCCCTACCATTCTCTTTTGGGGACACTGTCAGATGAGGGTACCCACAGTTGTCCTTATCAGTGGTGCGGTATTGACATCCTTCCAATCAGGGCATAAATTGTACCCCAGCTCAGCTGTTCTAGCATATTTAGGGCATGTCGGTTAAATAACTATTCTCATAATTTCATTATCGGTCTCAGTAAAAGAACTCAGATAGTTCTTCAGATTTCAGGACTATCAGATAGAGTCAACTCATTCACAGTACGGAACTCAGATAGTTCCATCAGATTTAGGACAGTCAGACACAGTCACTTATGTTATCTGTTATTTCAATTATTAGAACTCCAGTATCAGTCATGCTAGATATCAGTAAATTCATGTCATCAGTATATAGATTCAGTTATCATGTTCTCACGATCTCAGTTACTATGTATTCATGTGTGAACTCTCACTTTCATATTAGTTAGTCAGTTATTATCATTCATGCATGTAAGCCCCATGTATTCAGCCTACCTCACACGTATACTCAGTACATTCTTTTGTACTGATGCATTTACGCTATGGTGTTTTATTTTTATGTTACACCATAGGTTCAGACATACGACTAACAGATCAGTAGCAGCAGTAGCATTCCAAGGTTCAGAGTTTTAGCAGTGAGTACTCATTCTTCGAGGACATGATCTTATTTATCATATCAGTTCGGTTTTCAGTATTCTTTATGTTTTTCAGACTTCAGTATTTCAACTTTGTTTTGGTATTGAGATACCACTCTATGTTAGACGTTATTGTTATTATTCAGTTATGTTCAGTATTGAACCTTACGACCTCTCAGTGCATATTTCTGCATTTTCATGTCATATTATGCAGTGTACAGGTATAGATATCAGTCATGGGTTAGCTTGTGGTCCTTCGAGGTCATGAGCACCGTGTAACATTCCGATTAAGATAATCGGGGCATTAAAAACTTTGGTATTAGAGACTAAGGTTCAATAGAGTCCTAGGAAGTTTGAAAGACGCATCTAGTAGAGTCTTGCACATGGATGTGTTGTACGCCACATTTATGTGAAGGAGACTATGAGATGTTTTAAGAAACAATTTCCTTTCTTTCAGTATTTATGTCATGCCTGTGAGAATAATCACAAGTTAATCTCTTAGTCTAATCCATTTTCCTCTTGATTTCAGAACATGCCTCCAAAGAGAAGAAACCAGTCAGCTCCTCAGCCCAAAGATCCTTTGGGCGAGAATGTTTCTCATGAGGAATTCACAACCACATTTACCATTCTTTCTCAGTCATTAGCTACCCATAAGGAGTGGTCAGTAGTTATTCCGGACAACTCAGCCGCAGCTAGGATTCGGGACTTCACCCAAATGAATCCTCCAACGTTCCTCAGGTCTAAGGTAGGTGAAGACCCTTAGGAATTCATTGATCAGGTCCAAAAGGTGACAGATATTATGGGGGTGACTACTGTTGAGAGTGCTGAGTTAGCTGAATACCAGTTACAAGATGTGGATCATACTTGGTACAAGCAGTGCAAGTCCGAAAGGGTAGATGATGCAAGTCCTATAGAGTGGGAGGAGTTTGTCAAGACTTTCTTAGACAGATTCTTTCACCAAGCTCTGAAGGAGGAAAAGGTTATTGAGTTCATCAACCTCAGGCAGGGCAATATGACGGTGAAAGAGTTTTCTCTCAGGTTTACGCAATTAGCCAGATATGCCCCTCATGTGGTTGCAGACAACAGAGCTAAGATGAGAAAGTTTTCTTTAGGGGTAAATGATAGCGTGGTTAACGAGTATGGATCCTCCATGCTAAATAGTGAGATGACTTTAGCTTGACTTATGACTCACACTCAAGAGATAGAGGAGAAAAAAATTAAGTAGAGGGAAAAGCATAATAAGAAAGCTAGGATAAGTAGCTTCAATTTTAGACAGCCTAAATCAGAAGGAGGAAACCGTTCCCAGTTTCATCCTAAGTCATCAGTTCCAGCTCCCTCTACAGCCAGTGCTCTAGTTTCTTAGTTCAGAGAGGGTAACAAAGATAGAGCACCAGGCTCTAAGTCTTAGGGCAGTGTTAGCAATACCCAAACTAATCCCCTATATCAGACTTGTGGTAAGAACCACTAGGGTGCTTGCTGGTAGCGATGTATGTTTTGGTTATGGAAAGCTAGGCCATAGAGTTAGAGATTGTCCCCATTTGGGTTATTAGGGTCTACAGAACCATTTCACAACTCAGTCTGATCACCTAAACCAGCAGGGTGCCACTTTCAGTGCTACTAGTGGGCAATGCCCAAATCATCTCTATGCTCTTCAGACCCGACAGGATCAGGAAAATTCTTCGGATGTTTTTACTGGTACGTTATAGATCTTTCATGTTCATATTTACACTTTGCTAGATCCAGGTGTTTCCTTATCTTTTGTTACTCCTTATATAGCAGGCGATTTCGGAGTCAGTCCCCAAAATTCTAGCAGAGCCCTTTTCAGTTTCTACCCCAGTGGGTAAAACCATCATAGCTCGGTGCGTATATAGGAACTTCCCAGTTATGATATTTCAGAAAGTCACGTTAGCAGATTTAGTCGAGTTAGAGATGACTGATTTTGATGTCATTCTTGGCATAGATTAGCTTCATTCCTGCTATGCCATAGTCGATTGTAGAAACAAAATAGTTCAGTTTCAGTTTCCGAATGAACCCATCCTAGAGTGGAAGGGTAATACTTCAGCGTTCAGTGGTCAGCTTTTTTCCTATCTTTGGGCAAGGAAAATGATATCTAAAGGGTGTGTTTATCATCTCATGCATGTTAAGGACTCTATTTCTGAATCTCCCAGTCTTCAATCAGTTCTAGTGGTTAATGAGTATTCAGATGTCTTTCCTGAAGATCTTCCAGGCATTTCTCCCGAAAGGGAAATAGACTTCGGCATAGACCTTCTTCCAGGTACTCATCCTATCTCTATTCCACCATACATAATAGAACCAACAAAACTCCAGGAATTGAAAAAACAGTTGAATGATCTCTTAGATAAGGGATTCATCAGACCTAGCTTTCCCCGTGGGGCGCACCAGTCTTATTCATGCGAAAGAAAGATGGTTCCTTCAGAATGTGAATTAATTACCGTCAACTCAATAAAGTCACGATCAAGAACAAGTATCCTCTTCCCAGAATCGATGAATTGTTTGACCAACTTCAGGGTTCCAGTTATTTCTCTAAGATAGACCTCTGATCAGGCTACCATCAGCTAAGAGTTAGAGAATGTGACATTCCGAAGACAACTTTCTGTACTCGGTATGGTCACTTCAAATTTCTAGTCATGTCCTTTGGTCTTACCAATGCCCCAGCAGCTTTCATGGACTTGATGAACCATGTTTTCAAGCAGTACTTAGATATGTTCATCATAGTCTTTATAGATAATATTCTGGTCTATTCCCACACAGAGCGCGATCATGCAGACCATCTCAGAACAGTACTTCAGACTCTCAGAGATCATCAACTATTCGCCAAATTCAGTAAGTGTGAATTTTGGCTAAGGTCAGTAGCGTTCCTTGGTCATATCCTTTCCGATGATGTCATAGAGTAGATCCTCAGAAGATCGAAGTGGTAAGAAACTAGCCTCACCCTATCTCTCCATCAGATATCAGGAGTTTCTTAGGGTTGGCTGGCTATTACAGATGGTTTGTTGAGAGATTTTCTTCTATTGCATCCCCTATGTCCAGATTGACTCAGAAGAAGGTCAAGTTTCAGTGGTCAGATTATTACGAGAATAGTTTTCAGGAGTTGAAGACTCGACTCACCTCAGCTCCAATTCTAGCTCTTCCAAATGGTTCAGATGGGTTCGTAGTGTATTATGATGCATCTAAAGTAGGTTTCGGTTGTGTTCTCATGCAACATGGTAAGGTCATAGCCTACGCCTCTAGACAGTTAAAGCCCTATGAGAAGAATTATTCTACTCATGATCTTGAGTTAGCAGCCGTAGTATTTGCCTTGAAGATTTGGAGGCATTATCTCTACTGAGTTCATGTAGATGTCTTCACAGATCATAAGAGTCTTCAGTATGTCTTTTGTCAGAAATATCTCAATCTTCGTCAGAGAAGGTGGTTAGAGCTCTTGAAATATTATGGCATGAGCATCCTTTATCATCCGAGCAAGGCCAATGTAGTGGCCGACGCTCTCAGTAGACTGTCCATGAGTAGTGTTTCTCATGTTGAGGATAGTAAGAAGGAGTTAGTTCAGGAAGTTCATCAGCTTGCCAGACTAGGCATTCGCTTAGTCGATTCTTTAGAGGGAAGTGTATGTTTTTAGAGTAGTTCAGAATTATCACTAGTTTCCCAGGTAAAAGAAAAGCAAGAAAGAGATCCTAGCCTTGTCAAGCTAAAAGAGTCAGTTCAGAATCAGAAAGTAGAGGTTTTCTCCTAAGGGGGAGATGGTGTTCTTCGTTGTCAGAGTCGTTTGTGTGTTCGAGGTGTAGATGACTTGAGGCAGCGAATTCTTGCAGAAGTGGTGCGCGATACTCTATTCATCAAAGGGCTACTAATATGTACCACAACTTGCGAGAGATCTATTGGTAGAGTGGGATGAAGAGAGATATTGCAGAGTTTTTGGCTAAGTGCTCTACATGTCAGCAAGTTGAGATAGAGCATCAGAAGCCTAGTGGTTCCATGCAGGAGTTTACCATTCCTACTTGGAAGTGGGAAGAAGTGAACATGGACTTCGTGATGGGTTTGCCTCTAACTCGTCATCAGCATGATTCAGTTTGGGTCATATAAACCCAATGACCAAGTCAGCTCATTTACTTCCAGTTCATACCTCTTATTCAGTTAAGGATTATGCCAAACTTTATATCAGGGAGTTGGTCAGATTACACAGTGTTCCATTATCTATCATCTCAGACAGAGGTACCCAGTTCACCTCTCACTTATAGAAATCATTCCAAAAAGGTCTTGGTACCTAAATTTATCTTAGTACAGCCTTTCATCCTCAGATAGATGGTCAAGCATAAAGGACCATTCAGACTTCAGAAGATATGCTAAGTGAATGTGTAATTGATTCAAGGGTATTTGGGATGACCACTTGCCTTTGATTGAGTTTGCATACAACAATAGCTATCATTCCAGTATTCATATTGCTCCATTCAAAGCTCTCTATGGTAGGAGATATAGATCTCTAATCGGTTGGTTCAAAGATAGTGAGGCCTCAGTCATAGGGCCTGACTTAGTGTTTGATGCCTTAGAGAAAGTCCAGTTGATCAAAGAAAGGCTCCGGGCTTCTCAGATTCGACAAAAGTCTTATGCAGATGTGCGTATAAAATATCTTGAGTTTGAGATTGGTTATCATGTATACTTCAAGATCTCTCCCCTGAAGGAAGTGAAGAGGTTCGGCAAGAAGGGAAAGCTCAGTCCCCGATATGTTGGACCTTTCAAGATTCTCATTCGCTTTGGCAAGGTAGCTTATGATCTTGATTTGCTTTCAGATCTATCCTCAGTTCATCCAGTCTTTCATGTCTCTTTGCTCATGAAGTACGTAGGTGACCCATTAGTCGTAGTCCCTATTCAAAATCTTAGACTATCAGACTCGTATATTGAGGAACAAAGAAGTCCCTCTAGTCAAAGTTCTTTGGTGAAATCAATCCATCGAGGGAGCTAGTTGGGAAGAAGAATCATACATACGTGCCAAGTATCCTCATCACTTTCCTTCCAATCCAGATCAAGCTTAAGGTAACAGTTCTCCTTAAGCTTATTCAGCTTCACGTTCAGTATTTAGTGAAAAACTTGGTATTCAATTTCATGCTCATGTGTTATCACAAACTTGGTATCAAGTTCCATTTTATATTCGTTCATGCATTCATGTAGCAGCTTAGTTATATAATTATGCATCAGACATGCATTCTCATAGTGAGAAAATTTAGTTCCTTAGAGCACTCAGTTATGCATTCATGAATCAGTTACACATGTATCAGATATGCATGTTCAGTATGTTATGTTTAGATTGTTAGTCATGAGATCATGTTCCAGTTATCCATGATCAGTTCATGTTTAGATTATTGTTCCCCCTCTCATCCAGTCTCATTCGAGGACAAACATTCCCAAGGGGGAGATATTGTAATACCTTGAATTTTCTTCCTAGCTAATTTTGTCCCAAGAATGCCTAGTATTAGCTTCAAAAGTGAATGATAATTTTTCCATGAGGAATTTTCAATATTTTCACTATTTTTCATGTGGAAAATTTAATAAGCTTTCCATCGATATAAAATTCGCCCAAATCCGACACCCGGGCGAAGAGTTAGAGCCTTTTTAGTGAGACAGTGTATCACCTGAGCCTCCAGCACGTCACGGAGATAGCTCAAATGGAAATTGTCAATTTCCAGTGTTTCTCCGTGATAATGGAATGTCGCTCCAAACTTCCAAGTCACAGACAAGGTGGTAACGCGATAGCTCTGCGTTACGCCAAGGATGAAAATCGGGGAATTTTCTCAAAAATTAAAGACGTGTTCTAGGGTTAAAAAGGTTAATTTTCCCACCCTATATAAGCCTTATAACACGATATTTGGCCATAATTCAGCAACTTATACTCAATTACTCTCAAAAACTCTCAAGAACAAGCCCTAGGGTTTTCATAGAAGGTCCAATTCCAAGATAATTCATCATCAAATTTCAAGAATATCTCCATCAATCTTCATGAAATCATAAACTAAGATATTCGTAGTGTTCATACACGGATACCTTTCATTCGTGGAGTCCAATAATCATGTTTTAAATAACCTATTGTAATTTTCTTGTTGTGATTTAGTCATGTTCATGTTGATAGTTGTTATTTATGTTTCAAGATGGTGTCTTGATGAATTTCCATGAAGTATGTGAGTTTGTTAATTGAAAACCTATGAGCTTGGGTGGTTTTAGATTCTTAAATTGATGATTTCACCTATGCTATAAAGTTTGCATGTAAGGTGTTTGATAAAATGCCTAGAATGATAGAATCATGTTCCTTATGACTCAATAGTATCGAAATGACAAGTCCATGCTAACCCTTATGATGCAACTCAATTTCCATGCTCTTGTTGTGTATTGACTGTTGTGTTATGCAACGTTCATGATATTGAAATCATGCAAGTATGTACATGTTATATGTATTCCCTTCCATGATCAAGACTATGATAACCATGTGAAGCATGAAATCCCTTATTTATGGCATTATGAATTATAAACTCTATTCCTATGATCAATAAGTATTATGGATTGTTGGTATTGGTCATGTATTCAGGAATGTCATGCCTTGTCAGTTTCCTTCTATCGAGTCCTGGGGATACTTGTACTCAAAAAATATAGTTGTGTGCCTAGAGCCATGTCATATTTTCACGATACTCTCAGTCAAGCCATGTTCCATAAAAGTCAGTCATGTGACTCAGGAAATCTCAGAAATCTCATGAACTCAGTACACAGTAAGATCAGTAATCTCATGAACTCAGTCAGTTATCAGATATCAATAATATTCCATCAGTCGATAGAATTCAGTAAACTCAGTCCATGTACAATCAGTCAATCATGTTCAGTCTCTTCAGATGGGAGTAGAAATTAGCACCGAGTGAACCCAAGGGTGGGAACACACACTGTCAGATGAGGGTGTGATTCTTAGTAGTCATCCTTATGTTCTAGAACTATGTAGCCAGCATAGGTTGAGACATCAACACTGTCAGATGAGGGTTGATGAGATGGATAAACACTGTCAGATAAGAGCCCTACCATTATCTTTTGGGGACACTGTCAGATGAGGGAACCAATAGTTGTCCTTACCAGTGGTGCGGTATTGACATCCTTCAAATCAGGGCACAAATTGGACCCCAGCTCAGCTGTTCTAGAGGATTTGGGGCATGTCGGTTAAATAACTATTCCCACAGTTTTTGTATCAGTCTCTGTAAAATAACTCAGATAGTTCTTCAGATTTTAGGACTGTTAGATACAATCAAATCAGTCACAGTACGGAACTTAGATAGTTCCATCAGATTTAGGACTGTCAGACACAGTCACTCATGTTATTAGTTATTTTAGTTATCGACACTCCAGTATCAGTCATGCTAGATATCGATAAATTCATGTCATCGGTATATAGATTCAGTTATCACGTTTTCATGATCTAAGTTACTATGTATTCATATGTGCACTCTCACGTTCATATTAGTCAGTCATTTATTATCATTTATGCATGTAAGCCCCATGTATTCAGCCTACCTCACACTTATACTCAATACATTCTTTTGTACTGACGCATTTTTGCTATGTTGTTTTCTTTTTATGTTACACCATAGGTTTAGAGACACGACTCCCAGATCAGCAGCAACAATAGCATTCCAGGGTTCAGAGTTTTAGCAGTGAGCCCTCATTCTCTGAGGACGTGATCTTATTTTATCAGGTCAGTGCAGTTTTCAGTTAACGAAGTTAGTTGGGGACATGTCCCATCAACTCCTTAGTTAGACAGATAGAGGCTTTTAGACAACTACAGTATTCTTCATGTTTTTCTGTCTTCAGTATTTTAGTTTTGTTTTGGTATCGAGATACTACTCTATGTCAGACGTAATTATTATTATTCAATTATGTTTAGTATTGAACCTTACAGCCTCTCAGTGCATGTTTCCGCATTTTTATGTCATATTATGCAGTGTACAGGTACAAATATCAGTCATGGGTTAGCTTGTGGTCATTCAGTGTCATGAGCACCGTGTAGCATTCCGGTTCAGATAATCGGGGCGTTACACATAAGTGCAAGAGAAAATTCTAAGATCAGGTACCAAAATTGAAATACAAATTGTCCAAAAGATAATAAAGACATAAATAAAATAGTAGAAGAAATTGGGTCAGTTCTCGGTTGTAGGGACTCACCACATTATGATCCATTTGTACTCAGTAAAGATCATCAAATTACTGGTCTTAAGTTTAAAGTATATCATTTAAATAAAACTATAATAACCCTATATGTAGAAATTCCTAATAGTTCAATACCAAAAACTATCTTTGATCAACTCATAAGAATATCAATACCATGACTAATGATATACACTCACTTAATTCATTTGTTGCAATATGGGACCCATAGGGGATTCACAATTTCCATATATCAGGCTCGAACATAAATTGGAACTTCAATATATAGAGAGAGAGAGAAAGAGAAAGGGAGAGAGGGAGGGAGAGAGATTCATCACTGACTTAGAATCAAATTGAGACTAAAAAATATTTCTTTCTTTCAATCCATTTTCATAAAATCATTTCATCCAATTCATTTTTACATGATCCATGAGATGAATAAGAAAATAAATGGACAAAAGATACAACAAATACATTCAATGATCTCAAAATCATAATCAACTCATGAACCAAGCTACAAGCCTCCATATAAAGTCAAGAATCCAAGTCTCATATAACAAAAGTAGAATAAGCCCCAATCAGACTATTGATGTTTCCTAAATAACATCTTTCAATAAAGCATAAAGTTGTCATTGAATCATCTATAAAACCTAACTAGACTGGGGTCGATCACATAAGGTATATGTCTTGAAGCTAGATCAATGTAGTTATTTCAACTATTAATCAATTATTTCTGAAAGGGACAGGGTTGATAACAAGTGTCAATTATAAACTTTAAGTAACCAAGCAACAGAATATAAATTTTGTCGTTTGTAATAAATAATGAGAATGGAATATGATTGTGTTTTCTGGTGATTTCATAACTCAGTTAGTGTTTCATACAAGTGATCTATATTGGTGCTTAGCGTGCAAATTTTTTTAAGTTTACCTAAATAACCTTTGACCCCTATAAGATAAATATACTCTATCACTAGTTCTGCCATGAGGGTTTGTTTACTAAACCTTACCCTTGACGAATATATATTCTTGGACAAGGCTTAAGCTATTAGATGAGGGTTGATAGTCTCAAATCTCCTTTGTTAATCACTCTTCCCATCTTTACACATATAGTCAAACAAGAATGAATTAAGGTGTGTTCTAACATTTTTAGGCTTTAAAAAGTAATCTGTATAAAGAGAAGAACCATACATATATGAACACCATTCGAGAATCACTAAGTATTTATTATTCATCATGGTTTCCACAACCATAGTTATTGGATTTAGCTACTCATGTTTCTATGATTATAATTTGAATTTGTAGAAGAAATAAAGTTATGAATTTATGAATTATGTAGAAGAAATTCAGAAACATGAGTTATCAAAGCAAGACCAATACTCAAGTGTTACATCTTGTTGTTTATCTAAAAATCGAAAAACAAATTTTATCGAACTAGAACAAAATGTTTCTAAAGCTACAAAGTGTGTAAATTATAAAGGACATCATAGGAAAGGTATTTATGGCCAAAAAAACCTACCCTAAACACACTTGGAGGGTTGTCCCGGTAATAGGTGCAATTAATAAAATATAGTCCCGACTTTTAGGTTGAAGTCAAGACTCAGGATTAGACACAAATCATTTATGATTCACTATCAAGTTATGATGCATGGTCCTAAACAATGAGTCGCGTTGTGAATCATAGTTTTAATGTAATAATGGCACCTCTTCTGCTTTTCCTCCTTGCAGTTCTTATTATGGTTCATGGGTGACTTGTACATCCACTATATGATTCATAGGTTCCATCTGTGGTCACTGCCTTCAAATTGAATATTTTTTGTTCTTCTTTTTACTTATGACTACTCAGAATTAGTCAAGTGAAGTCGTGGTTCATACCACAACCTGTAGGTAGAAGTCCTACTTCAACACTTGAGTAGCACCTCTTCAGGACTTTATCTCTAGTAATCAGTTAAGGCCTTGGTACGACTCATTCTTAGAATATACGTGTTGTACTATGGCTTCGTGAGTTAACATTTTATATTTTTTTAGATCATTTTACAATTTTAAATTTATATACCAGTTTTTCAACATTGACACACAAAAGCACGTCAAATCTACCAAAAAATGCTTAAGAACATACAATAATTCCATGATTTTAAGTGTCAAGGTGTCGTAAAACCACAACACATCAATCATGATATCTATAATCCCTCTTATTTAGTATTCAAACTAACAAATTGACCCAACACATATTAGTTTTTACACAATTAGTTTCCATCCAAGTAACCTACCTCAAATAAGAACTGCAAAACATCCACTATCACATAGTGGCAATCCCATCAACAAACCGAGCTGAAATTGGGTTAGAAATCATCGAAACACTCATTTTTCAATGTACTAGGCAAACCATAAACTTTCAAGTTTAAAATCCAAATTTTGAAGATGACTTTGTAAAATAATAAATGGGTAATTGATAAAAATAGGTTTAGAAGCTTACTCAAATAAAATTTGATGAGAAACCCTCTTAGATTCTCCAAAAACCATGCTCTACAAGCTTGAAAATGGAGTTAAATCGTGAAAAGGGGCTTTAAATATTGTTCATGAAACAACTCCTTCTTTGAAAATATAGTTAGCCCCTCACATTTAAAAAGTCTATTGGCCTGGTCCAGCTATGAAAGCGGTGGACTGGTCACGAACACATGGAAGGAGAACCCATACCGAACCAGCCTAGTATTCATGAATGGGATTACACTATCTCATTTGTGAAGGAAAAAAATTCCTTCTCTAAATGCAATGACAAGGTCACGAATGAGAAGAATGCCTAGTGCCTACACTAGAACCATGCACCAGCTATGGTTTAAGGCATAAAATATCTAACAATGTACTCTAGATATTTTCTTGGGCCCCATGGAAATTAATTAATAATTCTATAAGGCTAATTTCAACATTTTGGACTCAATGAAACCATCAGATATACCAAAAGAGTTCGATGTCCACAATTTTAACCATAGGAGACCGTTTAGGCAAAATAAATAGTTTCTCTATCACATACTCAAAAATCCTAATAGGGTCTTGAAACGCAAACCAACAACTCTACTAAGCCAAAATTGACATAACTAATCTAATGGAAATGACAGAATCACCATCTTATACTTAGATTACAAAGTGTCAACAAAAGTCCACTACGTCACTTTTAAGGATACTCATAACCTCAAACTTACATAAATCATTCGTGAATGATTCATAAATCCTGCCAACCATACCACAAGTTATAAATGATATAAAATAATAATGGGGAGGGGAAAAATGGTCAAAACATTATAAATGACTGAAGATCACCATGAGGGTTACTACAACATGTCAGGCTCTATCTTCTATGTAGAGTATTCAACTTATCAATGCTTCATCTAAGCCTTTACTAATTTAAACTCTTAAACTCAACCACAAAGTATGCATATATAAAAAGTTATAAGCTTCTCTATAAAAACTAGATTCTAATCCAAATCAATCGAATGCCGCCAAATAGCATGAGAGATATCGGATTGATACTTCCTTAACATTGATATATGAAAAACTAGAAATATAGCTAAAAGACTTAGAGTTAAAGACGTCTCATAGACCACCTCTCTAATCTATCAAAGGGTCTCAAAAGGACCAATAAACCTTGATAAACTTGAACTTCTCCCCAAACTCCATCACATCCTTCATGGGTGATACATCCATAATAACTACTCACAAAATAGAGATCTACACCTTCATCATACCTTTCATGAGTCACAACTCTCTAGTCTGCTTAGTTTTTTGTCTACTCTGGGCTACCAAGAGCTAATCCTAAATTAAACTCACTTTATCCATCAAATATCCTAAGATATCCATGCCCCAAGTATAACCATGAAGGAATGGAATATATACAACTTCTCCCATACAAAGCCCCGAGTAGTGCCATATTATAGCTAAAATAATAACACATATCATAAGCAAACTCCCCCAAGGTCAAAACTGGTCCCAATGAACACCAAAATCAAGCATGCAGGCTTGGAACATATCCTCCAAAACCTAAATAGTTTGGTACGAAAAATTATCTTCCTGAGGGTGAAATGTTCTACTCATTTCTAACTAAGAACCTAATTCTTGATACAATGAACTCCAAAAGTGCAAAGTAAACTAATTACTTCTATCTGGAATAATGAAAATGGGCACATCATAGAACCAAACTATCTTTAGGATGTACATTTTTGCTAATTTCTCATCACTTTAGTTCACCTTAAATGAAATAAAATAAGCCAATTTGGTCAATCTATTCATTATCATACAAATTAATTCTAATTTCCTCATTGTCCAGGCAAATAAAACACAAAGTCTATTGAAATATGCTTTTGTATCTACTTTGGTATTGACATTATCTAAGTCAAGACACCCAGTATACGATGCTCATACTTCAATTGTTGAAAGTTCAAATACTTAGACACAAACTCTATGACATGCCTCTTTATCCCACACGACCAATAATGTTGCTTCAAGTCATGATACATCTTTGATGCCCTTGGATAAATAGGATACCTAAATTTTATTTTATTTTATTTTCCATGATAAAATCAATAAAATTTACCCGCTCTAGGGACACAAATGCAACTCTTGATACTCAGAAAACCTTCCAAATCAAGAATTTCTTTGTTAGCTTTATCAGTCATTATTCTATATGCTCAAATAAGTTAGACCTGGACTCAAAACTACCAAGGATACTACCGGAGTTTGAAATATCAAGTTGTACCATCAAATTGGTCAAGGAATGGATGTCCTATGCCAAAGGACTTTTAAAAATTAAAATAGAATCCAAGCCACCTATACTTACCGCCTTTTGGCTCAAGGCATCCGCTACCATATTTTTCTTGCCCTAAAGGTATAGAATAGAGATGTTATAATCTTTTAGAAATTCCATCCACCTCGCTACCTAGAATTAATTTATCTCTGAGTTAAAAGGTGTTGAAAACTATGACGATCAGTCTAGATCTCATAATGAATGGCTTACAAATAATGCCTTCAAATCTTAAGTGTGAAAACTACCATGGCCAAAACAAAATCATGAGTGGGGTAGTTGCACTTATGCAACTTTAGCTGCCTCAATTCATAAGTAATAACTTAGCATTGTTGCATCAAGACACAACGAAATACAATACCAAAACCATGAAAATATACCATTAATCCCTTGCCCTTAACAAGAAGATCCACTATTAGAGCTAAAGTGAAAAAATACTTGAGCCTCTGAAAGCTCAAATGGAACTCCTAAGACCACTGAAAAGGAACCTCCTTAGGGTCAATCTGGTCATCAGTGCTACAATAGTAATAAATTCACTCAATGAATCACCTATACTGACCTACCAAACTAATAAAGATATGAACCTCAAACAGAGATATAGGTTTGGTCTAATCATGAATTGCCTTAATCTTTGATGTATCCACTATAATCCCTTCCTTAATACCACATGTCCTAGGAATGCAATTGACTCAAGCCAGAACTCACACATTGAGAATTCTGTAAAAATCCTATCATCTCATAAGTCTAAAACACAATCCTTAAATTCTACATCTGTTCCTCCCTACTCCTCGAATGCACAAAAATTTCATCGATGAACCCAATAATAAACGAGTCCAAATAAGGTATGAATCTTCAGTTGAGCAAATCCATGAATGCAGCTAGAGCATTGGTAAACCCAAAAGACATCACTAGGAGCTCATAATGGCCATAGCGAGTCTTGAAGGTCGTTTTTAGGATATTCTCATCCTCAACTTATAGTAACTTTATCTCAATTCAAATTTATAGAACAGTGCCACTACCTAAATTTTTTCAAGAAAATAACTAACAAGAAGCATAGGCTATTCTTCACTATCACCTCATCTAGCTACCTGTACTCATTACACATACGTAAGGAGCCATACTTTTTATTTATGAAAAAGGTAGGATCACTCCAAGGAGACATACTCAACCAAATAAAACCTTTACCCAAAAGATCGTGAAGCTAAGAATTTAGACTCTTAAGCTTAGTAGGAGATATCTAATAAGGTTCCATAAAAATATGACGGGTTCCCTATTTAAGATCAATAATTAACTTAATGGTTACGCTCAGGAGAAAGATCAGGTAGATTGATAGGAGTGAAAACCAAAAATCATAGACTATAGGAATGGAATCAAGTGAAGGAACCTCCACACTAATATCACAAATATAAGTAATGACCACTAATTATAAGTCTCCAAGCCTGAACATTTGAAATAATCCGTACTGGTGTGCAGCTAATAGATCCTTAACACACAACCGTGGGTATGTTGGGCATGGCTAAGGTAACAGTCTTAGGAAAACAATTTGAGACCAGATGATAAGGGGAAAGGTAGTTCATGCCTAGAATCATATTAATATCTACCATATCTAATACAATAACATCAGTGTAAGTATCAAACTCTCGATCGGTGACAACATATGATCTATAAATCAAATCCACTACTAAGGAATAAGCCTTAGGAGTAGATACACATAATGGAACAGATAAAGAATCCCAAGACAACTCTAACTATGGTTCACAGTAATCAGACTCATATATTGAGTAGATTCAAAATCAAATAAATCTAAAGTCAACTTATGATAGACTAAGGTCGTACCTATAATAATAGAATCTAAATACTCTACTTTTGGTCTACCAGGTACATCATACAAATGACCACGCCTACTATTGGCTTGGTGCAAAACCAATCATCTGTCATACCAATTTTAGGATATCCACAAGAACCTTTGAGACCACCTCTACTTGTAACACCCCGAGTCTGGTACCCGTAACACCACACGGTGCTCATAACCTCAAAGGACTATAAGCTAACCCATGACTGATATCTGTACCTGAACACTGCATATTATACTACATAAATATAGAAATAAAGGTTGAAAGGCCATAAGGTTCAAAGATCTAATAGAACATAACATCTAAAGATATGGTATATCAATACCATAACAACTAAAATAACTGTCTGAAAATGCTAGTCCAAAAGCCTCTAAACTGTCTGAATAAAGAGTTGATGAGACATGTCCCTACCAAACTTAAACTACTGAAATAAATTAATTAATGAGATAATAAAGTAATGGTCATGTCCTCGAAGGATGAGGAATCACTGCTAACTCTGACTGCCGAGACTGGAATGCTACTGATGCTTTGGACCTCGTGCTTCTGAACATATGGAATAAAACACCATAGCACAAATGTACAGAGGGTTCAAATGCATGAACAATGCTAACCGACTATATAACATGAACATGAGAATACATGCATAAATAAATGACTGTAACTGAATCCATAATGATACTGACTACTGCTAACATGTGTACTGATAACTAATATTGAGCGATTGTATCTGAAAATCTAGGTTCTGATGGAACTAACTGAGTTCCATTCTATTCTGAGTTGACTGTATCTGACAGTCCTAAATTCTGTAGAACTATCTGAGTTCTATTACTGAGGCTGAATGACTGTATCTGACAGTCCTGATCTGTAACTAAAACTGTGGGAAGTAGTCATCTAACCGACATGCCCTAAATAACGCAATATAGCTGAGTTAGGATCCAATCTGTAACCCCAAATTGAAGGGTGTCAATACCACACCACTAGTAAGGAAAATCTGTGAGTAACCCTCATATAATAGGTAAATCCAGTGAGAATAATGGGAACCCTCATATAACAGGTTAAGCCACCTCATCTACCCTCATATAATAGGCTATGATGTCTCAACCTATGTTAGCTATGTAGTTCTCGAATGCAAGGATTTCTTATAAGAATCACACCCTCATATAATAGGTGGGTTCCCATCCTTAGGTTTGCTCGGTGCTAATTTCTACTCCCATATGAATAGACACTGAACATAATTAACTGAACTAACTGGACTGAGTTAACTGAATTTCTATGGACTGATGGAACGCTACTGAGATCTGACAACTATCTTAGATTTCTAAGATTACTGGATTTCAGAGATTTCCTGAGTCACATGAATGACGGAGTTCTATGGATCATGGCTTGACTGAGGATATTGTGAAAATATGACACTGGCTCTAGGAACACAACTATATTATTCGGGTACAAGTACCCCAGGACTCGAAGGAAAGAAACCGACAAACCATGACTGTCTTGAATACATGACCAACATCAACAATCCATAATATAATAAGTTGGAGATTTCATGAAGTACAAGTTCTAAAGCACCACAAGGGCTACACATGTATCCATAATTCACTGACTAAGACATCTCATCAAATATTTGACACGGATAAACTTGTACATGAATGGGGAGTTCATATTATCACACTAGTATGGCACTTTTCCTACACATAGGTATTTAATAAAACACATAGGGAGCATACTTTGGTTATACCATCATCAATGCATCTAATTTTCATGGTTGCATAAATAAATTTGAAAATTTGAAGGGCTTATCATATTATTATGGAAATCTTCAAATACTAGGGTCAATCATTGGAATATGTAATTTAAAACATGAATCAAAACCCCACAACATCATGAACATGAATTTCAATTTAATTTACATCATGAACATTCATAAATACACAAATCTTAGATTTTGAAGAGAGATTCTTGAGCTTCATGGGTGGAAGGGACCCATGAATCAACACATAACATATCTTGATTGTGAATTTCTTGAAGTCCTTGGAATTGAATAACTTGAATATCTTAGTTTCTTGAAGAATGATTTGGATTTTTTTCTTGGGGATTATCTTTCAGAGAAAACCCTAATTTGATGTTGTAGATGGATAATGAACTTATGAGCCTTGATCTGATATTATTATGTATTAGAAAGGGTGATAAAATACCAAAAAGCCCATTTTAAAAATGACTTAAAATATCTGAACAAAATATGTGACGGTGGGTGCGACGGTCCATTACTGGGTTGACGGTCCGTCAGTCCTGACCTTCGTACTTGGGCAGAATAGGGGTTCACTGCCTCTCCTACAATGGCTTGGGCGATGTTCTATCGCTAGATCGATGGTCCGTCAGCCTGAGCCATCGCTCTTAGGCAGAATGTGGTCTCACTGTCTCTGCTGTGATGGCTTGGGCGATGGTCCATCGCTATCTTGATGGTCCGTCGGCTCTCACCATCGCACCTGGGTAGTTTTGACTACTTTCTATATTTCAGCCATAACTTTCTACCCCGATACCGAATTTTGACGAAATAGGTATTGATGGAAAGTTTATTCAATTTCCCACTCAACAAAAAGTGAAAATCTTAAAAATTCCACGTGTACAAAAGTCGATTCATCTTTCAAAGTAAGTTTCTAACATTCTTGGGATGATTGCAAACTAGGTAGGAGTACGGGGTATTACACTACACTACATACCATCTCTAGCTACAGGCATCACTATTCTAATTAGCAGAACACTCTGTATTATAGGTACAACTATCCTACTCTAGGGTGGTCTCTATAAAAATGGCCAAATGCCTCATAGTCATAACTCACCTCTAGTGATGCACTGTACCCAAAAGATTTTGCTAACCTAAAATAGCCACCATAGCTAGAAAACCTAGAACATACATCTCTAAAAGACTAACCACTTCATTGGTCAGGATGATCACTAGTACTGGGCTGGACCCCATCAGTAAGCTAAAGTGTGACATAAATGGGCCTACTAGACTGACTCTTTTAGTTGTAAGAGTAGTGGGGAGGGTACCTACCCTAGAAACCTCTACCTCTAATCTATTAGTGGTTCTTGTTCCTATTAAAACTACTCTGATAACACAATCTGTTATTGCAGCCCCCTTAGGCCTCGTAATGCATCTCCTCTATGGTTTAAGCATAATTAGAGACCTTAATAAAAGACCTGCTAGCAGCAACTAAGCTTTTTGTTGCCATAAAAAGAGGAAGCCTCAATTCCCAAACAAAACACTGAATTCACTAATACTCGATCTACAAAATAGATGATAATGCCTAGCTAACTTATGGAACTGCACCTCGTACTCTAGGACAATCATAAAACTTTGCTCTTATCTCAAGAACTAACTTCTCAAACTAGGGTTGTCTAACTGGATTTGTTGATCTCATCTTCCCCTGATGTCTAGGTCATATACAACCTCTGATAGGATCCCTAATTGCAGACTTAGTTTGTCATATACAGTAATATTAGATCAAGCCCTATCCATCTACTAAAGAGTGCACTAAGTGAATTTTAGAAACCAACACAGACTATTATCACAAAATGAATGAAGGAAGTGAAGATCTCCTACAATGTCCTATAGCCTACTAAAAAAATAAATGCCATCGTTCCAATCTATTAGACTCTACTAGAAAATTCCACTTGTATCAATGATATTATTGAACCTAGGCTCTGATAAAAACTTGCCAAGACCCAATTTCATGAGTTATGATGGTACCTACTTGACTCATCAATAGGTAACCCAAACCAAAGTTCAGAATGATAAGTAATAGGCTAGTTGGTTGAATATAAGATAAATGCAAAAATTATGCAGGAAATTTGAGCCATAATATGTAAGAAAGATAGCATAACTAATGGTAAACAAGAAGAAAGAGTAAAATATCCCATGGCCTAGTAAGGTCTTTACAAGAGCATCAAGAGAAATGAATAAGAGTATTATATGTATCAAATCTACAATAGTCTCAAATAGAAAGATGATCATCCAAATAAAATAAGGAGAGAATGTCAGCTCTAGCTTTAAAAGCTCTCCCTATCTCCAAACACCATCCAATTCTAATACACGTCAATGGAGGTAGCTAGTACTCAGATCTGCATGAAAAAAAAGATGGAAGAATGTAGTATGAGTACCCAAGAAATACCCAAGAAATGGGTACTTAGTAGGAATCATTTGATAACTGATCTAAATCATAATATAAGTACTATAAGAAGCGACACAATAAACTAAGTCAGTGAAAAAGTGAAAACATAGAATAATCCTCCAATACATAAACTAAACAATCGAGTAAATAATTTCAAGGAGAATGTAACTAACTTTAGCATAACTAGGCCCCCATAATGCTAGAAGATGCAAACAAGAGTAAATAATCCACAGAAGCCACTAAAAGCTTGGTGAATGAGATTAAGAAGAAGTATCAATTGTAACACTCATAAAACATCAAAACCTCAAAACCATAACCATGGACCTTTCCATACCATAAACACCATACTTGAACAATTTTCATGAACATTAAAAGTAACCTCATAATGTAGGACTAGAACCGAAAATTATATCTCACATACAAAACATGAACCAAATTAATATCATGAATACCAGACTCGAACTAAAAGTAATGTCATCACGGATGCCGAACTCAAACCAATCTTAAAAAATCCTAAGAACAAGTCTAGAACAAGTAAGAATATTTTTATATCTTTAACGGGCTTAAGAGTTAAAGCTTTTTTAGTGAGACAGTGTATCACCTGAGCCTCTAGCACGTCGCGGGAATTTTCTCAAAAATTAAAGACGTGTCCTTGGGTTAAAAGGATTAATTCCCCCCCCCTATATAAGCCTTATAACACGAGATTTGGCCATAATTCAGCAACTTATACTCAATTACTCTCAAAAACTCTCAAGAACACGCCCTAGGGTTTTCATAGAAGGTCCAATTCCTAGGGAATTCATCATCAAATTTCAAGAATCTCTTAATCAATCTTCATGAAATAATGAACTAAGGTATGCGTAGTGTTCATCCACGGATCGCTTTTATTCGTGGAGTTCAAGAATCATGTTTTAAATAACCTATTGTGATTTGCTTGTTGTGATTAGATCATGTTTATGTTGAAAGTTGTTATTTATGTTTCAAGATGGTGTCTTGATGAATTTCCATGAAGTATGTGAGTTTGTTGATTGAAAACCTATGAGTTTGGGTAGTTTTAGATTCTTAAATTGATGATTTCACCTATGCTATAAAGTGTGCATATAAGGTGTTTGATAAAATGCCTAGAATGATAGAATCATGTTCCTTATGACTCAATAGTATCTAAATGACAAGTTCATGCTAACCCTTATAGTGCAACACAATTTCTATGATCTTGTTGTGTATTGACTATTGTGTTATGCAATGTTCATGCTATTGAAATCATGCAAGTATGTACATGTTATATGCATTCCCTTCCATGATCAAGACTTTGTGTAACACCCTAATTTTCTGAATTGAAATGCTACACGGTGCTTATGACCCCGAAGGACCACAAGCTAACCCATGGCTGATATCTGTACCTGTACACTGTATAATATACATTTAAAATGCAGAAAACATGAACAATAGGCCATAAGGTTCAATTGAATAAAATATCTAACGAATCATAACATCCATATGGGGTAACAAATACCCAAAACAATTGAAGTTTGAAACAAATATGAACTAAATTTGAAAGCCTATAAATACTGTCTGAGTAAGGAGTTGAAGGAATATGTCTCCAACTAACTCCGTAAACTAAAAGATAATCGAAGAAAATAAATAAAGTCAAATTATATCATCCTCGAATGAAGAGGACTCACTGCAACTGTGTATACTAAAATGCGACTGCTACTGCTGATCTGGAACTCATGGCTCTAAACCTATGGTGTAATATAAAAGAAAGCACCATAGCGCAAATGCGTCAGTACAACTGAAAGTACTGAGAATACGAGTGAGGTAGGCTATATACAAAAGGGCTTACATGCATGAGCAGTGCTGACTTAAAGACTAATATGAATATGAGAGTGCAAACATGCATACATAGTAACTGAGATTGTGAATACGTGATCTAGATCTGTACGCTAATACATGGTTTATTGATATCTAACATGAATAATACTGGGATTTCTCATAACATGGATGACTGTGTCTGATAGTCCTGAATCTGATGGAACTACCTTAGTTTCATACTATAATTGAATTGACTATATCTGACAGTCTTGGTATACTGAAATCTGAAGAACTATCTGAGTTCTTTTACTGAGACTGAGACTGAAACTGTGGGAGGTAGTTGTTTAACTGACATGCCCTAAATGCGTTATAATAGTTGAGCTGGGGTCCAATCTGTGCCCTGATTGAAAGGGTGCCAATACCGCGCCACTGGTAAGGACAAGCTGTGAGTGACCCTTATCTGGCAGGTTACTCTAATGAGAATAGTGAGACCGTGGTCTGATAGGTCAAATCACCTCATCAACCCTAATCTGACAGGTTAAGATGTCTCAACCTACACTGGGTACGTAGTTCTGGAACACAAGGATGACTGCTAAGAATCACACCCTTATCTGGCAGGTGAGTTCCCATCCTTGGGTTAACTCGGTGTTAAATTCTACTCCCATCTGAAGAGATTGAACATGATTAACTGATTGTACATGAACTGAGTAACTGACTTCTGTTGACTAACAGAATAGTACTATTATTGAGAATTAACTGAGATCATGAGATTTCTGAGATTTCCTGAGTCACATGACTGTCAGAGTTCTATAGATCATGGCTTGACTGAGAGTATCATGATAACATGACATGGCTCTAGGAACACATCTATATTTTTCGGGAACAAGTACCCCCAGGACTCGATGGAAGGAATCTGACACATATGACTGACTTGATTATAAGAATAGAGTCCACAATTCATAATATCATAAGTAGGGGATTTCCTACTACACTTGGTTCTCAACATCTTATACATGGAAGGGGATATGCACAATATGTATATACTCATGTTGCTTCAATATCATGCTCATTCTATATCATAACAATAACATACAACAATAACATGGAGTTCATGTGGAGTTATAAATAATAACATGGGCTTGTCATTTAAGGACTATTATGTTATAAAAACATGGATTCTATCATTCTTGGCATTTTATCAAACACCTTACATGCACAACTTTGGGTATAGGTGTACTTATCAATTTGACAATCTTAATCCATCCAAAATTCATGGGTTTCAACTAACCTACTCACATGCTTCATGATAAACTCATCAAGATACAACCTTGAATCCAAACAGCAATCATCAACATGAATATAGTCATAACATATAAGGAAATCACAATTTATACCCATGGATGAACACTACGCATACCTTAGTGATTGAATCTTGAAAGAGATCTAATGTTTCTGAAGGTTCTTGAAGAAATAATTAGGCTTGCTCTTGATTTTTATTGACTAGGATTTAACCCCTTTGGGAGAGAATGTTCTTGTTCTTAAGGAGATGATCTTGAGAGGAAACCCTAATCTTGTGGTTGAGTGTATGAGAGAGATTTTTGAGATGTTTAACTAAAGAGAATGGAAGATAATACGCTCCTTGAGGGTTATAAGTTGTGGGAAGTGAAGGAAAAGACCAAAACACCCTTCCAAAAATGTCCAGCAATTGCTGAAAAAAATAGCTGATGTCATTCATGACAAGTCATCAAGCTAGTGATAAGTCATCACGAAATATCATCACAAAAAGGTAAAATCTTGATTTTCTCGTTAAGGTCGACGACATTGGTGATAGGCCGTCACGGGTGTAATGACTTATCACAAAATGTCATCACTGGGGGTGGAAATATGCCCAGGGCTGATGACATTGGTGATAAGTCATCACGCTTGTGACAGCTTATCACGAATGCCGTCACTCAGTTTCCCAGCCTAACATGCTGGAGTAAAATGGGTATAACTTCTTTCTCCGATATAAAATTTAGGCAAAATTGGTATCGTTGGAAATATAATTCAATTATCTATATTTTGGTGGGTCATGATCTCAGAAATTCATACCATAACGAGAGATATGCTCATTTGAAGTTGACTATACCAATATCCTTCTCATGAATTGATGATAAGCGAATTTACACGCCTATAGCACTATATTTTGCCCATATTTTAGCCTAGTTTTGAGAACAAATTATATATTTCATGCACTTTTAGTCCATTTTCCTATAAGTGAGCTAACGAACATGATTAGAAAAATTTCAGGTATAAATGATGCAGAATTCAGCATTTCATGGATAACTTGACGCCAAAGAAAGCTTCACGAAAGGAGAAAAGCCAATCTTGGACGCCAAGGACTAAAGATGGCGCATGGAAATTCTGTCCCGGGCTAAAACAACATTTCTGAAGACTTTGGGGACTAGCAGTAACTTATTAGGATTAGGATAATGATACATTAACCTAGTACAATTGGGTTAAGTATTACATTAGCTTGTTAGGATTAGGATAATGATACATTAACCTAGTACAATTGGGTTAAGTATTTCATTAGCTTAGTAGGATTTGGTTAAGTATTTCATTAGCTTAGTAGGAATAGGATATGGGTATTATAAATACCCTATCTTGCTAGAGATTTTAGATCATCTTCTTACATCTTCTTACATCTTCTTACATCTTCTAATCTTCTTACATTCAATTCTATTACTCTACAACTCTTCTTCTAATTCTTCCATTAATTCTATTTTTCTTCTTCTACTCATCTATTCAATTCTTAAATTCCGCAACAAGAGAAACGTTACTTTACTAAGGAATTCACGCCTAACGCCTACCACACCATTACAAATGTGAAATCTTTATTGTGGTATAACAACAATGTCAATTGTGATTTCCTTCGCACTCATGGGTAACTAAACTTCTCTGTTGGGGTTATGGAAGCTGAATGAGATACTAGTAATCTATTGCTGTGAGCTTGTGAGTTCGTGACACGTATGCTGCTTATATCATTATTCTCTTCATCTTAATCTAAATTCTTTGTGGTTGCAAACGCAAGAATACGCCAGTATAACATTTAACTTGTTCGAAAGAAAGGTTATCTGTCTGGAAAAGAGATAATGTCAAGGTAGTAGGGTCCCATCCCCTATTAAAAAGTTAGTGCCGTAACTGGATTAACATCTTGGAGAATTCGTACCGTTAGACACGCTTTAAGCTCGAAAGAGTTAAAGTGAAATAATCCTCTAATAGGTCGAAAGACGCCTGGATTTACCATCGAATACAATTCTCTATAAGCACATGCATGTCTGAATTCCGCACACTCATAGCCAATAGAGACGTATAACTCAGAAGGTGGACATAACCCCAACTCCTCAATTCTCATTGTTTACATATTACAAAACATTCGTTCTTTTACTTTGCTATTTTCTGCTTTACTCTCTTATTTTGGTTACATTACTTGCACAACAAGAATCCCCCCTTTTACGAGACTTGCACTAAAAGTTTTGTAATCTTTACTTACTTGTTGACCAAGCTATTCCCTGTGGGATCGATACCCAACCCAGGTTGGGTTCTATATTTGCTAACGACCGCTTTACACTCCTATGAGAGCTGTAGATTGAGCGTTATCAAAAATTGGCGCCGTTGCCGGGGAATACAAGTGTCAATTAAGTTCGTAATAATTACTAGACCCTTTGGTCAAAGATTCTCGTACTTTTACTTTTAGTTTTTGTTTTTGTTTACTGCAGGTTTTTATTCAGTGCATGCCCCATACCCGAAGTTCTGGTCAACCGTTATTACCTATCAATCCTGAACCACAACGTATTCACAGAATGGAGGCACAACACGAAATTGAAAGGATGGCTGCTCAATAGGAACAGGCGAGACTAGCTACGCTAGCCGCCGCTCAAGTGCATCAACAGAATATTGATAACCTTGGGCGAGCAACAAATTCTGACGATGAGGATCTAGGTGATGACGAGTTACTAAACCCTAGGCATGCCGCTGGGATCACAACACCTGCCAACAGAAGAGATCGTCAAGCTAGGTTTAGGCCTGAACGCCGAGCTATGCAACCAGCTTTTGACGATGATGATGATGATCTTGATGGAGCCGGAGCCACAGGAGCCATTATTCCTCCACCATTGGCACCCGGAGCCAAGTTCAACATCACAAGCACCATGATTCAGTTATTGCAACTCAAGGGATTATTTGGTGGACTAGCAGGCGATGATCCGAATATGTATCTCATCAACTTTATTTCTACATGCAAGTCGTTTGACAATCCTGGAGTTGGTCAGAATGCAATTCGGTTACGCTTATTTCCATTGTCTCTGTCTGGGGAGGCAACTCTATGGTTGAATGGGCTGACTCCTGATTCTATTACAAATTGGAGGCAATTGAGAGACGCTTTCCTAGAAAGATTCTTTCCACCATCCAAAAAAGCACAATTGAGAGATGAAATCAGCAACTTTCATCAGCTTCCCACTGAAGCTCTTCATGAAACATGGGAGAGGTTCAAGACAAAGCTAGCGAGGTGCCCAAACCATCATATGACTAACGTTCACCTAATGGAGATATTATATAGAGCCCTGAATTCAATAACTAAACCAGTGGTGGATAATGCAGCTGGAGGATCCTTTATGGATCTCACCTTTGGTCAAGCAAGCAATATGCTAGATCGTATGACGAAACAAAGTAGAGCTTGGCATACCAGGGATTCTGAGGTAGCAAGCCCCACTTTATCTATCGGCATGACTGCAGACCAAAGAAGAAGACAAGAAGATCGTGATCAAGATATGGAGCACATGAAGACACAAATGGATCTTCTTACAAAGCATCTATTATCAGGGAAGACCGAAAAAGTAAAAGCCATTGCGTCAAAAGGAAGAGACGAATCTGATTCGGAAGAAGAAGCCAACTACTTAAACAATCAGGGGGGTTTCCGAGGTAATACCCAAGGAAACCAAGGTCGGAACTATTATGATAAATATGGAAACAAGGACCAAGATAGTTGGAAGAACAAGAATGACAAAAGTGGTTTGTATGTTACCCCTGGAAGACGTGACGCCACCACATCTAGTTCTGGAAGTATGGAAGACATGATGGCTAAACTACTGAAAGGAGTGGAAGCAACTAGCGCGGGAGTAACGGAGGTAATAAATGATTTGTCCTCTATGAAGCAATTAGTTGATTCACATTCCACTTCAATCAAGAAAATAGAGCAGCAATTGAGTCAACTTTCTGCAGCACTCAATCAAAGAAAGACTGGCACCTTACCTAGCAACACTATGCAAAACCCAAGGAATGATGGGTCATGCATGGCTATTACTACTCGAAGCGGTAAGGTGCTGGAAACTTCATCAAAAGGCAAGCAAGTGGTTGACGAAGTAGCAGACATTGATGACAAGGCAAAAGGAGAAGCTGCCGTAGAATCCACCCACGACGGTACACCGAGTATGTTACAGCCTAAAAAGGCTGAAAAACGAAGGCAAGAGGAGAAGAAAGCCGTGGAGAGAACAATTGCATATCCACCACCACCGTTTCCTCAAATATTGAAGAAGAATTCGGATGATACAAAATTCGGCAAATTCATGAATATGTTAAAGCAGCTGACCATTAATGTTCCTTTGGTTGAGGCACTGGAACAAATGCCTGGGTATGCTAAATTCATGAAGGACCTGTTGACAAAGAAGCGGGAAGTAAGCTATGAGCCGGCAGATAATATTCATCATTGCAGTGCAATTGCCACAAGGTCCTTAGTACAGAAGAAGGCAGACCCTGGTGCTTTCACTATTCCTTGCACGGTTGGATCTATGAATTTTGCTAAGGCATTGTGCGATTTGGGAGCTAGCATCAATTTGATGCCACTATCCGTCTACAGAAAGTTGGGGTTGGGCGACCCTACACCAACCAATATGCGGCTCGTGATGGCGGATAGGTCAGTAAAACGACCTGTGGGTATCCTGAATGATGTGTTGGTGAAGGTGTCTACCTTCATTTTTCCGGCAGATTTTGTGATTTTGGATTGCGAGGCGGATTTTGAAGTACCCATAATCTTGGGACGTCCTTTCCTTACAACGGGAAGTGTGCTTATTGACATGAGAGCTAATGAGTTTTTATTTCGGTTGAATGACGAAGTGGTCCGCTTTGATATATGCAAAGCAATGAAGCAGCCCAGCGATATGAATGTGCTCTCTGTAGCTGATGTTCATCATGAGGATAAGAAAGCATTATCTGTAGAGAAACAGCTTACTGTTGAGCCATTGTTGCTGCGCCACTGAATGTTGAGCATGAGGATGATAAAGATTATGAAGAACTTATGGGTGCTCTATCAGAAATAGAGTCCTATTCCCATACTCCTAAGCAACTGGACCGTGATCTTAAGAATCAACCGTCACCAACAGCGAAGACTTCCCTTGAAGAGCCACCAATGCTAGAATCGAAAGAGCCCCCCGATTATCTAAGGTATGTGTTCTTGGAAAGTATAAATATACTTCCGGTGAGTGCGGATGATTTAAGTAAACAGCACGTAGAGGCTCTCATCTCTGCTCTGAAGAGATACATGAGAGCTATGGGTTGGACTATTGATGATATAATTGATGACCCTCCGGGGAGACGTATGAGTCATCTCGAAGAAGATTGCATGCCTACAAGTAAGCCTCATTGTCGTCTGAATCCATTCAGAAAACGATCCACCATCTATCTCGACGAAGTCTAAGTACTCAAGGTAACTATGTCGTGCCGCGATAATAAATCAAGCGCTAGATGGGAGGCAACCCATCGTTTATCATTTTTCATTTTTTTGTCTTTCTCTCATTCTAGTACGTGTTTCATTTTTGATAAATAAAAATCCAAAAATAAGAGTCGTGCCACGACCAAAACTAAGGCGCTTGATGGGAGGCAACCCATCGTACTAATTGTTTTCATTGGTTTGAGAAAATGTAGGTGCAAGAGGTATAAAATGAGGAGATTGATTTCAAATGACGATTTGGACGTATTGCATGGTAAAGGTGGTAAGTTAGGAATTAAGATGCATAAGGCTATGGATTGAGCATTGCTCATGACAAAATAGGCATCGAGCAAGTCTAGGCCTAGGTAAAACTAGGCCACGAACAAGGCAAAGCCTATACTATAGCCCAAGGTCTCGGAATCTAGTGTGCTATAGCATAGGCGCCGCCCATGCTCAAGTATGCCATAGCATAGGCGCCGCCTATGCCAAAGCATTTTGTCTCTGAATCTCATAGGCCATGCTAAAGGCGCCGCCTATGGTCACTAAAGGAATTGCACTAGGCGCCGGCTATGATCACCATAGGCTTTGCATTAGGCGCCGCCTTTGCCAAGCATAGGCAAAGCTAAAGGCGCCGCCTATGGTCACTTTTTGTCTCCAAAACCGATTTTAAATGGGTCAAAACCTGACCCATTCTTTTCCTATATAAAGGAGACTTAGTCTTGAGGAACAAACACATTGAAAACCTAACATAGGCGCCGCACATAGCATCCAAATCTTCTCAAAACTTTTGCTCTTCCACTTCACAAGAACATCTCCAAAGGCTTCAATCACGTAAGTACTCTTGTGTTCTTCATCTATTTTTCATAAGTACTACGTTACTATGTCTATTATGAATTGCTAAATCTTGAAGAAGTATTGGAGATGTGAATGTTTTTGAATTGTTGATACACAACCAAGTGAGTGAACATATACGTTAGGATGATCTTAACTTGTTTCCGACTTCAATTCAATTTTGATGCATTGTCATACTACTTGCGGAATTGCTATAGTCATGAACATTGCATACTCTTGTCACTTGAATACTTACATGTTGGGATGTCTCGCTCATTGGAATAAGACTTATAGTTGCCTACCGACATAGGAGATTGTGATTATTGATAGAAACTATACCATGATGTAATCCCTATGTAGAAGTCTTGATATACCTAACATGAAAGTATTGCAAAGATTGCAAGAAGTGTTACATATCTGAATTTCTTGTTGGAATATAGCCCCTAAAACGTATGTCGATGAAGTCTGAGTAATCGACTACTTTTACTTCACTAGTCTGTACCAACAAACTAAGTGTGGGGTGGTGCCACTACTGCCTGTTTATAGATTGTATCCATCGAGATGATGCTAACATGAACATTGTTTTAAGTCTCAGGTACAATGGTACCCAAAGCAAGACAAGGCAAAGATAAGGCTACCACTTCACAAAAAGGCAGGAAAAGAGGCCGAAAAGAGCAAGGAGAACCCTCCTCGCTGCAAATACCTCGACTCACTCCTGGAATTAAGTGGGATACTTATGAGGAACTTCTGAGGATAACAACTCTGATGATGATTCTGATGCAAGGGGTATGACCCCAGACATAGAGGATGAGTCCGACTAACCAGGTTCTTCTTATTTATTTTCCACTGAGGACAGTGTGTCCCGTCTAAGTGTGGGGTGCTGGTATTTGCATGCTATACTTCTCCATCCACATTTGCAGTTATTTATGTTTGTTTATAGTTAATTTTTTTTTTACCTTAGCTTCGCATGAAATTATTCTAATAGGCAGCATGAGATTATGACAAGAGTTTGTGCTAAAATCATGACTATTGAGACATTTAGGCTCTAATTGTGACTCACTATGTGATATTGTTTGGTTTAATTCCTTCATCTGTTGGGTCAAGAGTCTATACTACTCCCAATAAATTCGACTATGTGCCTTGTGTGTGTGAGATAATAGTATATTCTGTGTTTGTGGCTGATGCTAGAACTTGCCTGGTATGTATGTAAAGCGAAAATAAAGAGTGCAAGTCTAGTAGATGATTTAGGCATTTCTTTGGCAACCTATGATTATTTACCTTCTTTTTACCTACCCATGGACATCATCCTAGTTAAACCCTTTTGAGCCTTTAGCCTATTTTCTTTGACAAACCTCGTATGTAAGCTTAATCCATTTTTTTAAGACCATAATTTGATCCAAATTCCTAAGTAATTTAAAGTGAAAAAGTCATGTGAAAAAATAAGAGGAAATTGGGTGAGTATGATGCTTTAGAATGCATTGGTGCTTGAATGAGTTATGAAAAAGAAAGTGCTATCATAAGAGGTATGTTATCAAAAGAAAAAGGAAAGGAAAACTGAAAAGTTAGTTATGTTTAAAATTGAAAAACAAAAGAGGAGAAAAAGAGTGGTAGAATAAAAGAAAGTAGAAAGGTTGTTTGAAAGAAAAGTGTTAATGATACAATGTGATGTATTAAAGCGCTTAGGAACATAGTCACTATTTCTGGCCAAAATAGTCCTACCTATCCCTTAGCCTACATTACAACCATCAAAAGACCTAGTTGATCCTAAGCTTGGCATTCTGACATTTAGTGGAGCATTACACTAAGGGAAAGCCTATGGTCATCAGTTGCTACATATGAATTCTTTGTGAGAGTGAGAGCAAGGATATTTTGATACCCATGTTTGAAAAATATGCTATACATGTGAGTGATTATGGGTAATATATTGTGAGACACACATGGTTGATGAGTTTTGGGTAGTTGTGCATGATTCTTTGTGCCTTAACTTTTGAATATGAGTTGACCACCATCATGAGTCTATGCTAGAGGCTAAACTGTTTCTACTAATGATCGAAAAACTACTCTTTGTTGATAATTGTTGTGCTTGTCTTGACGAATATTTTGTATTGTTGCTGTGAAACCCTAAGTTGATGTTTAGAAGGACATGATATTTTGTACGAGGACGAACAAAGCTTCAAGTGTGGGGTGTTGATGATAAGTGAATTTACACGCCTATAGCACTATATTTTGCCCATATTTTAGCTTAGTTTTGAGAACAAATTATATATTTCATGCACTTTTAGTCCATTTTCCTGTAAGTGAGCTAACGAACATGATTAGCAAAGTTTCAGGTATAAATGATGCAGAATTCAGCATTTCATGGATAACTTGACGCCAAAGAAAGATTCACGAAAGGAGAAAATCCAATCTTGGACGCCAAGGACTTAAGATGGCGCATGGAAATTTTGTCCCGAGCTAAAACAACATTTCTGAAGACTTTGGGGACTAGCAGTAACTTATTAGGATTAGGATAATGATACATTAACCTAGTACAATTGGGTTAAGTATTACATTAGCTTGTTAGGATTAGGATAATGATACATTAACCTAGTACAATTGGGTTAAGTATTTCTTTAGCTTAGTAGGATTTGGTTAAGCATTTCATTAGCTTAGTAGGAATAGGATATGGGTATTATAAATACCCTATCTTGCTAGAGATTTTAGATCATCTTCTTACATCTTCTTACATCTTCTTACATCTTCTTACATCTTCTTATCTTCTAATCTTCTTACATTCAATTCTATTACTCTACAACTCTTCTTCTAATTCTTCCATTAATTCTATTTTTCTTCTTCTACTCATCTATTCAATTCTTAAATTCCGCAACAAGAGAAACGTTACTTTACTAAGGAATTCACGCCTAACGCCTACCACACCATTACAAACGTGAAATCTTTATTGTGGTATAACAACAATGTCAATTGTGATTTCCTTCGCACTCATGGGTAACTAAACTTCTCTGTTGGGGTTATGGAAGCCGAATGAGATACTATCTATTGCTGTGAGCTTGTGAGTTCGTGACACGTATGCTGCTTATATCATTATTCTCTTCATCTTAATCTAAATTCTTTGTGGTTGCAAACGCAAGAATACGCCAGTATAACATTTAACTTGTTCGAAAGAAAGGTTATCTGTCTGGAGAAGAGATAATGTCAAGGTAGTAGGGTCCCATCCCCTATTAAAAAGTTAGTGCCGTAACTGGATTAACCTCTTGGAGAATTCGTACCGTTAGACACGCTTTAAGCTCGAAAGAGTTAAAGTGAAATAATCCTCGAATAGGTCGAAAGACGCCTGGATTTACCATCGAATACAATTCTCTATAAGCACATGCATGTCTGAATTCCGCACACTCATAGCCAATAGAGACGTATAACTCAGAAGGTGGACATAACCCCAACTCCTCAATTCTCATTGTTTACATATTACAAAACATTCGTTCTTTTACTTTGCTATTTTCTGCTTTACTCTCTTATTTTGGTTACATTACTTGCACAACAAAAATCCCCCTTTTACGAGACTTGCACTAAAAGTTTAGTAATCTTTACTTACTTGTTGACCAAGCTATTCCCTGTGGGATCGATACCCAACCCAGGTTGGGTTCTATATTTGCTAACGACCGCTTTACACTCCTACGAGAGCTGTAGATTGAGCGTTATCATGAATTCAATCGGTAAGGAAATGTTTTGATTCGTCTATTAGCTAGGACACTTTTGAGGCCTTAATATGCATCAAACTTGATAATAGAACTACCAAAGCACTAAAATTTATTACTCATGAGTTTGAAGCATGATCCTAAAAACGTCTAAACTTTTGGGGTATTACAATATCCCCCCCTTGGGAACATTCATCCTCGAATGAGACCGACTAAGCTGAGATTACTAATGTACTGGCCTTACTTAAGGGATGCAACATCTAAAACATGACCACATGACTGACTTAAATGATAAGATGAATATATCTGAGCATACTGAATATGCATATCTGATGCATAACTGACAAGCTAAACCCATGCATATCTGATGCATGATTACGTGACTGAATTGTTTCATGTATGCATGACCGAATGCAATGATATTTAGTACCAAATTCGTAAATGGAATTCTGAACATGAAACTAAATAAGCTTAAGGAGAACTATTACCTTGATCTTGATCTAAATTGGCGGAGAAGAGGTGAGTATACTTGGTACGCATATCTGCTTCTGCTTCCCAAGTAGCTCCCTCAACGGATTGGTTCCGCCAAAGAACTTTGACTAGAGGAACTTCTTTGTTCCTTAATCTATGGATCTGATAGTCTAAGATTTAAACTGGAATCTCTTCATAAGAGAGGTTGTTCTGGATATCCATGCTCTGAGTAGGGACTACAACTAAAGGGTCACCTATGCACTTCTTGGGCAAAGAGACATGGAAGACTGGATGAACTGAAGCTAGATCTGGAGGCAATTTGAGCACATAAGCTACCTTGCCCAAGCAACTGAGAATTTTGAAAGGACTGACATATCAGGGACTGAGCTTTCCCTTCTTGTCGAATCTCTTAATCCCCTTCATAGGAGAGATCTTGAGATAGACAAAATCATCAACTTCGAATTCTAGATCCTTTCTACAAATGTCTGCATAAGACTTCTATCGGCTCTGAGCAGCCCAAAGTCTTTCTCTGATTAACTGAACCTTCTCTAAGGCATCAAACACTAAGTCAGGCCCTTTGACTGAGGCCTCACTAACTTTGAACCAACCGATTGGAGATCTGCACCTCCTACCATAGATAGCTTCTAACAGAGCCATATGAATACTGGAATGATAGCTATTGTTGTATGCAAACTCAATCAAAGGCAAGTGGTCATCCCAACTTCCCTTGAAATCAATTACACACGCCCTTAGCATATCTTCTAGAGTCTGAATGGTCCTTTCTGCTTGATCATCTGTATGAGGATGAAAAGCTGTACTAAGATGAACTTGGGTACCAAGACCCTTTTGGAATACTTTACAGAAGTGAGAGGTAAAATGGGTACCTCTGTCTGAGATAATAGATAGTGGAACACCGTGTAATCTGACCAACTCCCTGATGTAGTGTTTGGCGTAATCATCGGCTGTTGAATAAGAGGTATGGACTGGAAGAAAATGAGCTGACTTGGTCATCCTGTCTATAATGACCCAAGATGAATCGTGTTGATGAAAAGTTTGAGGCAAAACCATCACGAAGTCCATGTTCACTTCTGCTACTTCCAAGTAGGAATAGTGAACACCCGCATGGAACCACTAGGCTTCTGATGCTCTATCTTAACCTGCGGACATGTAGAGCACTTAGCCACAAAAACTGCAAAATCTCTCTTCATCCTACTCCACCAATAGATCTCCTACAAGTCATGGTACATATTAGTGGCCCCTGGATGAATAGAGTATCGTGCACCATCTGCCTCTGCAAGAACCCGCTGCCTCAAGTCATCCATTTCTGGAACACAGAGACAACCCTGATAATGAAGGACACCATCTCCCCCTTGGGATAAAATCTCAACCTTCTGATCTCTGATTGACTTTATGCTTAACAAGGCTAGGATCCCTGTCTTGCTTTTCTTTCACCTCAAAAACTAGAGATGATTCTTAACTACTCTGAACACATATTCCACCCTCTGAAGAATCGATTAATAGAACACCTAGTCTGGCAAGATGATGGATTTCCTAAGCTATCTTCTTTTTGTTATCCTCAACGTGAGAAACACTACCCATAGAGAGTCTACTGAGAGCGTCGGCCACAACTTTAACCTTGCCTGGATGGTAAAGGACACTTATGTCATAATCTTTCAAAAGCTTTAACCACCTTCTCTGATGAAGATTGAGATCTTTCTGAGAAAAGACATACTAGAGACTCTTATGATCTGTGAAGACATCTACATGAACTCTATATAGATAATGCCATAAAATCTTTAAGGAAAATACTATGGCTGCTAACTCAAGATCATGAGTACGATAATTCTTTTAATTGGGCTTTAACTGTCTGGAGGCGTAGGCTATGACCTTACCATTCTGCATGAGGACACAACCTATACCCACTCTAGATGCATCACAATACACTACAAACCCATCTAAACCCTCTGGAAGAGCTAGAACTAGAGCTGAGGTAAGTCGAGTCTTCAACTCCTGAAAACTCTTCTCGCAAGAATCTGACCACTGAAACTTGACCTTCTTTTGAGTCAATTTGGAAATAAGGGATGCAATAGAAGAAAATCCCTCAACAAACCATCTGTAATAGCCAGCCAAACCCAAGAAACTCTTAATATCTGATAAAGAGACAGGGCGAGGCCAGTTTCTTACCGCTTCGGTCTTATGAGGATCTACTCTAATACCATCGATCGAAACAATATGGCCAAGGAATGCTACTTACCTTAGACAAAACTCGCACTTACTGAATTTGGTGAATAGCTGATGATCTCTAAGGGTCTGAAGAACAATTCTGAGATGGTCTGCATGATCCCGCTCTGTGCGGGAATAGACCAGGATATCATCTATGAAAACTATGATGAACATGTCCAAGTACTACTTGAACACACGGTTCATCAAGTCCATGAAATCGGATGGGGTATTTGTAAGACAAAAGGACATGACTAGAAACTCGAAGTGACCATACCGAGTATGGAAAGTTGTCTTTGGGATGTCATATTCTCTAACTCTGAGATGATGATAGCCTGACCTGAGGTCTATCTTGAAGAAATAAATGGCACCCTAAAGTTGGTCAAACAAGTTATCTATCCTAGGAAGAGGATACTTGTTCTTGACCATGACTTTATTGAGCTGACGGTAATCAATGCACATCCTGAGAGAACCATCTTTCTTACACATGAATAAGACTGGTGCACCCTATGGGGAAATACTGGGTCTAATGAATCCCTTATCTAAGAGATAATTCAACTGTTCTTTCAGTTCTCTGAGTTCTGCTGGTGCCATTCTGTATGGCAGAATAGAAATAGGCTGAGTATCTGGAATAAGGTCAATGATGAAGTCTATTTCCCTTTTGGGAGGAATGCCTGGAAGATCTTCAGGAAACATATCTAAATACTCATTTACAACTGGGACTGATTCGAGACTGGTAGATTCAAAACCAGAGTATTTAACATGAACGAGATAATAAACACATCCCTTAGATATCATTTTCCTTACCCGAAGGTAGGAAATAAGTTGACCCTTGAAAGATGAAGTATTACCCTTTCACTCTAGGACGGGCTCATTCGGGAACTAAATCTGAACTATCCTATTCTTGTAGTCGACTGTGGCATAGCATCAATGAAGCCAATCCATGCCGAGAATAGCATCAAAATCAGGCATCTCTAACTCAACTAAATTTGCTGACGTGGCTTTCTGAAATATCATAACCAGGCAGTTCTTGTATACCCGCCTAGCTATGATAGTTTTAGCCACTGGTGTAGAGACTGAAAAGGGCTCTGCTAAAATTTTAGGACTAATTCCGAAATCTCCTGCTATATAAGGAGTAACAAAAGACAAGGATGCACCTGTATCTAGCAAAGAATAAACATGAATAAGGAAAATCTGCAACATACCAGTAACGACATCAGGAGAATTTTCCTGATCCTATCGGATCTGAAGAGCATAGAGTCTATTTGGGCATTGCCCACTAGTAGCACTAGAAGTGGCACCCTCCTAATTTGGGAGACCGGACCTATCGGATCTGAAGAGCATAGAGTCTATTTGGGCATTGCCCACTAGTAGCACTAGAAGTGGCACCCTCCTAATTTGGGAGACCGGACTGGGCTGTGGAACAATTCTGCTCACCCTGTAGACCTGACTGAGGACACTCTCTAACCCTGTAGCCTAGCTTTCCACAACCAAAACAAACATCGCTACCATCTCTACAGGTACCCTTGTGGTTCTTACCACATGTCTGACATAGGGGATTAGTTCTGGCACTACTTACACTGCCCTGAGACTTAGAGCCTGGTGATCGATCTCGATTTTCGTCTCTAAATTTTGGCACTGGGGCACTGGCGGAAGAGGGAGCTAGAAATGTTGGCTTAGGACAAAACTGCGAACGATTTTCTCTTTCTAATTTGGGTTGAGCAAAATTGAAACTGCCTGACCTTGCTCTCTTATTCTGCCTCTCCCTAGTCCTAATCTTCTGCTTCTCTATTTGCTGAGCATGGTTCATGATCCTGGCTAAAGTCATATCATTGTTCAGTATCACAGGCCTATACTCATTTACCGTACTATCATTCACCCCTGACACAAACTTTCTCATCTTAACCCTGTTGTCTGCAACCACAGGAGGGGCATATCTGGCTAACTGAGTAAATCTGAGAGAGTACTCTTTAACCATCATATTTCCGTAATTGAGGTTGATAAACTCTAGAATTTTTGCCTCCCTCAACTCTTGGGGAAAGAATCTGTCTAAAAAAGTTGTGAAAAATTCCTCTCACTCTATAGGACCTACACCCTCCAACCTCTCAGACTTCCACTGTTTGTACCAAGTGTGAGTATCATCCTGTAATTGGTATGCGGCTAACTTGGCACTCTGACAAGAAGTAACTCCCATGATGTTTATGACCTTCTGGACTTGGTCAATGAATTCCTTGGGGTTTTCATCTGACTTAGACCAGAAGAAAGATGAGGGTTCATTCAGGTAAAGTCCCGAATCCTTGCTGCGGCTGAGTTGGCCACTGGATTGTCCGGAATAGCTAGTGTCCATTCATTTTGGGCAGCCAGAGAATGAACAAGAGTGGTAAATGCAGTCTTGAACTCCACATGAGAAACATGATCTCCCAAAGGTTCTTCGGGATGAGGGGCTGACTGATTTCTTCTCTTAGGAGGCATGTTTTGAAATAAAGAGAAGAAGCAGATTAGAATGAGAGACTGACTTGTGATTATGCTCACTGGCATGACATGAATACTAAAAGAGGGGAAACTATTCTTAAAACATCTCATAGCATCTTGCACATAAATGTGGCGCGCAACACACCCATGTACAAGACTCTACTAGATACGGATTTCAGACTTCCTAGGACTCTATTGAACCTTAGGCTCTGATACCAAGTTTGTAACACCCCAATTTTCTGAACCAAAATGCTACACGGTGCTTATGAGCCCAAAGGACCACAAACTAACCCATGACTGATATCTGTACCTGTATACTGCATAATATACATGTAAAATGCGAAAAACATGAACAATAGGACATAAGGTTCAACTGAATAATATATTTGACAAATCACAACATCTATATGTGGTAACAAATACCCAAAACAACTAAAGTCTAAAACAAATCTAAACTAAATCAGAAAGCCTCAAAATACTGTCTGAGTAAGGAGTTGAAGGAACATGTCTCCAACTAACTCCGTAAACTGAAAGATAACCAAAGAAAATAAATAAAGTCAAATCATATCATCCTCGAATGAAGAGGACTCACTGCAACTCTGTATACTAAAATGCAACTGCTAATGCTGATCTGGAACTCGTGGCTCTGAACCTATGGAGTAATATAAAAGAAAGCACCATAGCGTAAATATGTCACTACAACTGAAAGTACTGAGTATACGAGTGAGGTAGGCTATATGCAAAAGGTCTTACATGCATGAGCAGTGCTGACTGAATGATTAATATAAACGTGAGAGTGCAAATATGCATACATAGTAACTGAGATCGTGAATACGTGATATCTAGATCTGTATACTAATACATAGTTTATTGATATCTAACATGCCTAATACTAGAATTTATGATAACATGGATGACTGTGTCTGATAGTCCTGAATCTGATGGAACTACCTGAGTTTTGTACTGTAATTGAATTGACTATATCTGACAGTCCTGGTATACTGAAATCTGAAGAACTATCTGAGTTCTTTTACTGAGGTTGAGACTGAAAATGTGGGAGGTAGTTGTTTAACCAGCATGCCCCAGATGCACTATAATATTTGAGTTGGGGTCCAATCTGTGCCCTGATTGGAAGGGTGTCAATACCTCGCCACTGGTTCAGACAAGATGTGAGTGACCCTTATCTGGCAGGTTGCTCTAATGAGAATGGTGGGACCCTGGTCTGACAGGTCAAATCACCTCATCATCCCTAATTTGACAGGCTAATATGTCTCAACCTACGCTGTCTACGTAGTTCTGGAACACAAGGATGACTGCTAAGAATTACACCCTTATCTGGCAGGTGAGTTCCCATCCTTGGGTTCACTCGGTGCTAACTTCTACTCCCATATGAAGAGATTGAACATGATTAACTGACTGTATATGAACTGAGTAACTGATCATGTATATACTTGCGTTGCTTCAATAGCATGCTCATTCCATATCATAACAATAACACACAATAATAATGTGGAGTTCATGTGGAGTCAAAAAGAATAGAACATGGACTTGTCATTTAAGCACTATTAAGTCATAAAAACATGGATTCTGTCATTCTTGGCATTTTATCAAATACCTTACATGCACAACTTTGGTCATAGGTGTACTTATCAATTTGACAATCTTAATCTATCCAAAATTCATGGGTTTCAACTAACCTACTCACATGCTTCATGAAAAACACATCAAGATGCAACCTTGAATCCAAAAAACAATCATCAACATGAATATAGTCATAACACAACAAGGAAATCACAATTTATAATTTAAAACATGATTCTTGAGGTCCATAGATGAAAGAGACCCATGGATGAACACTACGCATTCCTTAGTGATTGAATCCTGAAAGAGATCTAATGTTTCTGAAGGTTCTTGAAGAAATCCTTAGGCTTGCTCTTGATTTTTCTTGACTAGGGTTTATCCCATTTGGGAAAGAATGTTCTTGTTCTCGAGGAGATGATCTTGAGAGGGAACTCTAATCTTATGGTTGAGAGTGTATGAGAGAGATTTTTGAGATGTTTAACTAAAGAGAATGGAATATAATACGCTCCTTGAGGCTTATAAGTCATGGGAAGTGAAGGAAAAGACCAAAATACCCTTGCAAAAATATCCCTCAATTGCTGGAAAAAAATAGCTAATGACATTCGTGACAAGTCGTCAAGCTAATGATAAGTCGTCACGAAATGTCATCACAAAAAGGTAAAATCTTGATTTTCTGGTTAAGGTTGATGACATTGGTGATAGGCCATCACGGGCGTGATGAATTATCACAAAATTTCGTCACTGGGTGTGGAAATATGCCCAAGGCTAACGACATTGGTGATAAGTCGTCACGCTTGTGACAGCTTATCACGAATGTCATCACTCAGTTTCCCAGCATGATATGCTAGAGTAAAATGGGTATAACTCCTTGCTCCGATATCAGATTTTGGAGAAATTGGTATCATTGGAAATATAATTCAATTATATATATTTTGGTGTGTCATGAGATCAGAAATTCATAGCATAATGAGAGATATGCTTGTTTGAAGTTGACTATACCAATATCTTTCTCAAGAATTCAATCGGTAAGGAAATGTTTTGATTTGTCTATGAGCTAGGACACTTTTGACGCCTTAATATGCACCAACCTTGATCATAGTACTACCAAAGAACTAAAATTTATTACTCATGAGTTCGAAGCATTATCCTAAAAATGTCTGAACTTTTGGGGTATTACACTATGATAACCATGTGAAGCATGAAATCCCTTATTTATGGAATTATGAATTATGAACTCTATTCCTATGATTAAGAAGTATTATGGATTTTTTGTGTTGGTCATGTATTCAGGAATGTCGTGCCTTGTAAGTTTCCTTCTATCGAGTCCTGGGGCTATTTGTACCCAAAAAATATAGTTGTGTGCCTAGAGCCATGTCATGTTTTCACGATACTCTCAGTCAAGCCAAGTTCCATAGAAGTCTATCATGTGACTCAGGAAATCTTAAAAATCTCATGAACTCGGTGCACAGTAAGATCAATAATCTCATGAACTCAGTCAGTTATCAGATATCAATAGTATTCCGCCAGTCGACAAAATTCAGTAAACTTAGTCCATGTATAGTCAGTCAATCATGTTCTGTCTCTTCAGATGGGAGTAGAAATTAGCACCGAGTGAACCCAAGGGTGGGAAAACACACTGTCAGATGAGGGTGTGATTCTTAGTAGTCATCCGTGTGTTCCAGAACTATGTAGCCAGCATAGGTTGAAACATCAACACTGTCAGATGAGGATTGATGAGGTGGATAAGCATTGTCAAATAAGGGGCCCACCATTCTCTTTTGGGGACACTGTCAGATGAGGGTACCCACAGTTGTCCTTACCAGTGGAGCAGTATTAACACCCTTCCAATTAGGGTACAGATTGGACCCCAGCTCAGTTGTTCTAGCATATTTGGGGCATGTCTGTTAAATAACTATTCCCATAGTTTCAGTATCAGTCTCACTAAAAGAACTCAGATAGTTCTTCAGATTTTAGGACTGCCAAATACATTCAACTCAGTCACAGTACGGAACTCAGATAGTTCCATCAGATTTAGGACTGTCAGACACAGTCACTCATGTTATCAGTTATTTAAGTTATTGAAACTCCAGTATCAATCATGCAAGATATCAGTAAATTCATTTTATCAGTGTATAGATTCAGTTATCATGTTCTCACGATCTCAGTTACTATGTATTCATGTGTGCACTCTCACGTTCATATTAGTCAGTTAGTTATTATCATTCATCCATGTAAGCCCCATGTATTCAGCCTACCTCACACGTATACTCAGTACATTCTTTTGTACTGACGCATTTGCGCTATGGGGTTTTCTTTTTATATTACACCATAGGTTTAGAGACACGACTCCCAAATCAGCAGCAGCAGTAGCATTCCAGGGTTCAGAGTTTTAGTAGTGAGTCCTCATTCTCTGAGGACGTGATCTTATTTTATCAGGTTAGTTCAGTTTTCAGTTGACAGAGTTAGTTGGGGACATGTCCCATCAACTCCTTAGTCGGACAGTTAGAGGCTTTTAGACAACTACAGTATTCTTCTTGTTTTTCAGACTTCAGTATTTCAGTTTTGTTTTGGCATCGAGATACCACTCTATGTCAGACGTTATTCTTATTATTCAGTTATGTTCAGTATTGAACCTTACGGCCTCTCAGTGCATGTTTCTGCATTTTCATGTCATATTATCCAGTGTACAGGTACAGATATCAGTCATGGGTTAGCTTGTGGTCCTTTAGGGTCATGAGCACCGTGTAGCATTCTGGTTCAGATAATCGGGGCATTACACATAAGTGCAAGAGCAAATTCTAAGATCGGGTATCAAAATTGAAATACAAGTTGTCTAAAAGATAATAAAGACATGAATAAAATAGTAGAAGAAATTGGGTCAGTCCTCGGATGTAGGGACTTACCACATTATGATCCATTTGTACTCAGTAGAGATCATCAAATTACCGGTCTTAAGTTTAAAGTATATCATTTAAATAAAACTAAAATAACCCTATATGTAGAAATTCCTAATAGTTCAATACCAAAAACAATCTTTGATCAACTCATAAAAATATCTATACCATGCCTAATGATATACACTCACTTAATTCATTTGTTGCAATATAGGACCCATAGGGGATTCACGATTTCCATATATCAAGCTCGAACATAAATTGGAACTTCAATATAGAGAGAGAGAGAGAGAGAAAGGGAGAGAGGGAGGGAGAGAGATTCATCACTGACTTAGAATCAAATTGAGACTAAAAAATATTTCTTTCTTTCAATCCATTTTCTTAAAATCATTTCATCCAATTCATTTTTACATGATCCATAAGATTAATAAAAAAATAAAAGGACAAAAGATACAACAAATACATTCAATGATCTCAAAATCATAATCAACCCATGAACCAGGCTACAAGCCTCCATATAAAGTCAAGAATCCAAGTCTCATATAACAAAAGTAGAATAAGCCCTAATCAGACTATTGATGTTTCCTAAATAACATATTGCAATAAAGAACAAAGTTGTCATGGAATCATCTATAGAACCTAACTAGACTGGGGTCGATCACATAAGGTATATGTCTTGAAGCTAGATCAATGTAGTATTTCAACTATTAATCAATTATTTCTGAAAGGGAGAGGGTTGGTAACAAGTGTCAATTATAAACTTTAAGTAACCAAGCAACAAAATATAAATTTTGTTGTTTGTAATAAATAATGAGAATAGAATATGATTGTGTTTTCTGGTGATTTTATAACTCAGTAAGTATTTCATACTAGTGATCTATATTGGTACTTAGCGTGCAAAAATTCTTAAGTTTACCTATATAACCTTTGATCCCTATAAGATAAATATACTCTATCATTAGTTCTATCATGAGTGTTTGTTTACTAAACCTTACCCTTGACGAATATATATTTTTGGACAAGGCTTAAGCTATTAGATGAGGGTTGATAGTCTCAAATCTCCTTTGTTAATCACTCTTCCCATTCTTTACACATATAGTCAAGCAAGAATAAATTAAGGTGTGTTCTAACATTTTTAGGATTTAAAAGTAATCTGTATAAAGAGAAGAACCATACATATATGAACACCATTTGAGAATCACTAAGTATTTATTATTCATCATGGTTTCCCCAACCATAGTTATTGGATTTAGCTACTCATGTTTCTACGATTATAATTTGAATTTGTAGAACAAATAAAGTTATGAATTTATGAATTCTGTAGAAGAAATTCAGAAACTTGAGTTATCAAAGCAAGACCAATACTCAAGTATTAAAGCTTGTTTTTTATCTAAAAACCGAAAAACAAATTTTATCAAACTAGAACAAAATGTTTCTAAAGCTACAAAGTGTGTAAATTATAAAGGACATCATAGGAAATGTATTTATGGACAAAAAAACCTACCCTAAACACACTTGGAGGGTTGGCCCGGTAATAGGTGCAATTCATAAAATATAGTCCCGACTTTTAGGTTGAAGTCAAGACTCAGGATTAGCCACAAATCATTTATGATTCACTATCAAGGTATGATGCATGGTCCTAAACTATGAGTCGTGTTGTGAATCGTAGTTTTAATGTAATAATGGCACCTCTTCTGCTTTTTCTCCTTACAGTTCTTATTATGGGTCATGGGTGACTTGTACATCCACTAAATGATTCATAGGTTCCATCTGTGGTCATTGCCTTCAAATTGAATATTTTTTGTTCTTCTTCTTCCTTATGACTACTCAGAATTAGTCAAGTGAAGTTGTGGTTCATACCACAACCTGTAGGTAGAAGTCCTACTTCAACACTTGAGTATCACCTCTTTAGGATTTTATATCTAGTAATCAGTACAGGCCTTGGTACGACTCATGCTTAGAAAATACGTGTTGTACTATGGCTTCACGAGTTAACATTTTATATTTTTAAGATCATTTTGCAATTTTAAATTTATATACCATTTTTTCAATATTGACACACAAAAGCACGTCAAATCTACCAAAAAGTTCTTAAGAACATACAACAATTCCATGATTTTAAGTGTCAAGGTGTCGTAAAGCCACAACACGTCAATCATGATATCTATAATCCATCTTATTTAGTATTCAAACTAACAAACTGACCCAACACATATAATGTTTTACACAATTAGTTTCCATCCAAGTAACCTACCTCAAATAAGAACTGCAAAACATCCACTATCACAAAGTGGAAATCCCATCAACAAACCGAGCTGAAATTAGGTTAGAAATCATCGAAACACTCATTTTTCAATGTACTAGGCAAACCATAAACTTTCAAGTTTAAAATCCAAATTTTGAAGATGACTTTGTAAAATAATAAATGGATAATTGATAAAAATAGGTTTAGAATCTTACTCAAATAAATTTGATGAGAAACCCTCTTAGATTCTCCAAAAACCATGCTCTACAAGCTTGAAAATGGAGTTAAATCGTGTAAAGGGGCTTTAAATATTGTTCAAGAAACAACTCCTTCGAAAATATAGTTAGCTCCTCACATTTAAAAAGTCTATCGGCCTGGTCCAACTATGAAAGCGGTGGACTGGTCACGAACACATGGAAGGAGAACCCAGACCAAACCAGCCTACTATTCATGAATGGGATTACACTATCTCATTTGTGAAGGAAAAAAAATTCCTTCTCTAAATGCAATGACAAGGTCGCGAATGAAAAGAATGCCTAGTGCCTACACTAGAACCATGCACCAGCTATGGTTTAAGGCATAAAATATCTAACAATGTACTCTTGATATTCTCTTGGGCCCCACAAAAATTAATCAATAATTCTACAAGGCAAATTTCAACATTTTGGACTCAATGAAACCATCAGATATACCAAAAGAGTTCGTTATCAACAATTTTAACCATAGGAGCCCGTTTAGGCAAAATAAATAGTTTCTCTATCACATACTCAAAAATCCTAATAGGGCCTTGAAACGCAAACCAACAACTCTACTAAGCCAAAATTGACATAACTAATCTAATGGAAATGACAGAATCACCATCTTTTACTTAGATTACAAAATGTCAACAAAAGTCCACTACGTCACTTTTAAGGATACTCATAACGTCAAACTCATATAAATCATTCGCGGATGATTCATAAACCCTGCCAACCATACCACAAGTTATAAATGATATAAAATAATAATGGGGAGGGTAAAAATGGTCAAAACATTAGAAATAACTGAAGATCACCATGAGGGTTACTACAACATGTCGGGCTCTATCTTCTATGTAGAGTATTCAGCTTACCAATGCTTCATCTAAGCCTTTACTAATTTAAACTCTTAAACTCAACCACCAAGTATGCATATATAAAAAGTTATAAGCTCCTCTATAAAAATTAGATTCTAATCCAAATCAATCGAATGCCGCCAAATAGCATGAGAGATATCGGATTGATACTTCCTTAACATTGATATATAAAAAAACTAGAAATATAGCTAAAAAATTTAGAGTTAAAGATGGCTCATAGACCACCTCTCTAATCTATTAAAGGGTCTTAAAAGGACCAATAAACCTTGAACTAAACTTGGACTTCTCCCCAAACTCCATCACATCCTTCATGGGTGATACATCCATAATAACTACTCACCAAATAGAGATCTACACCTTCATCATACCTTACATAAGTTACAACTCTCTAGTCTGCTTAGTTTTTTTGTCTACTCTGGGCTACCAAGAGCTAATCCTAAATCAAACTCACTTTATCCATCATATATCCTAAGAAATCCATGCCTCAAGTCTAACTGTGAATGAATGGAACCACCCAATCAGAGATATACAATTTCTCCCATACAAAGCCTCGAGTAGTGCCATTTTACTGCTAAAATAATAACACATATCATAAGCAAACTCCCCCAAGGTCAAAATTGGTCCCAATAAACGCCAAAATCAAGCATGCAGGCTTGGGACATAGCCTCCAAACCATAAATAGTTTGGTACGAAAAATTATCTTCCTGAGGGTGAAATGTTCTACTCACTTCTAACTAAGAACCTAATTCTTGATACAATGAACTCCAAAAGTGCAAAGTAAACTAATTACTTCTATTTGGAATAATGAAAATGGGCACGTCATAGAACCAAACTATCTTTAGCATGTACATTTTTTTTAATATCTCATCACTTTAGTTCACCTTAAATGAAATAAAATAAGCTGATTTGGTCAATCTATTCATTATCATACAAATTAATTCTAACTTCCTCATAGTCCAGGCAAATAAAACACAAAGTCTATTGAAATATTCTTTTGTATATACTTTGTTATTGACATTATCTAAGTCAAGACACCCAGTATACGATGCTCATACTTCAATTATTGAAAGTTCAAATACTTAGACACAAACTCTATGACATGCCTCTTTATCCCATACTACCAATAATGTTGCTTCAAGTCATGATACATCTTTGATGCCCTTGGATAAATAGGATACCTAAATTTTATTTTATTTTCCATGATAAAATCAATTAAAGTCACCCGCTCTAGGGACACAAATCCAACTCTTGATACGTAGAAAACCTTCCAAATCAAGAATTTATTTATTAGCTTTATCAGTCATCATTCTATATGCTCAAATAAGTTAGACCTGGACTCAAAACTACAAAGGATACTACCGGAGTTTGAAATATCAATTTGCACCATCAAATTGGTCAAGGAATGGATGTCCTATGCCAACTGGCTCTTAAAAATTAAAATAGAATCCAAGCCACCCATACTCACTGCCTTTTGGCTCAAGGCATCCGCTACAATATTTTTCTTGCCCTAAAGGTATAATATAGAGATGTTATAATCTTTTAGAAATTCCATCCACCTCGCTATCTAGAATTAATTTATCTCTGAGTTAAAAGGTGTTGAAAACTATGACAATCGGTCTAGATCTCACAATGAATGGCTTACAAATAATACCTCCAAATCTTAAGTGTGAAAACTAACATGGCCAAAACAAAATCATGAGTGGGGTTGTTGTACTTATGCACCTTTAGCTGCCTCAATGCATAAGTAATAACTTAGTCTTGTTGCATCAAGATACAACCAAAGACAATACCGAAAGCATGAAAATATACCATTAATCCCTTGCCCTTAACAGGAAGATCCAATATAGGAGCTAAAGTGAGAAAATACTTGAGCCTCTAAAAGATCAAATGGCACTCCTAAGACCACTAAAAAGGAACCTCCTTAGGGTTAATCTGGTCATCAGTGCTATAATAGTAACAACCTCACTCAATGAATCACCTATATTGACCTTCCAAACTAATAAAGATACGAACCTCAAACAGAGATATAGGTTTGGTCTAATCATGAATTGCCTTAATCTTTGATGTATCCACCATAATCCCATCCTTAATACCACATGTCCTAGGAATGTAATTGACTTAAGCCAGAACTTACACATTGAGAATTTAGTAAAAATCCTATAATCTCATACGTCTAAAGCACAATCCTCAAATTCTATATCTGTTCCTCCCTACTCCTCGAATGCACAAGAATTTCATCGATGAACCCAATAGTAAAAGATTCCAAATAAGGTCTGAATATTCAGTTCAGCAAATCCATGAATGCAGCTAGAGCATTGGTAAACCCAAAAGACATCACTAGGAGCTCATAATGGCCATAGCGAGTCTTGAAGGTTGTCTTTAGTATATCCTCATCCTTAACTGATAGTTACTTTATCTCAATTCAAATTTAGAGAACAATGCCACTACCTAAATTTTTTAAAGAAAATGACTAACGCGAAGCATAGGCTATTCTTCACAATCACCTCATGTAGCTACCCATACTCATTACACATACGTAAGGAGCTTTACTTTTTATTTATGAACAAGGTAGGATCACTCCAAGGAGACATACTCAACCAAATAAAACCTTTACCCAAATCATCGTAAAGCTAAGAATTTAGATTCTTAAGCTTAGTAGGAGCTATCTTATAAGGTTCCATAAAAATAAGATGGGTTCCCTATTTAAGATCAATAATTAACTTAATTATTATGCTCAGGAGAAAGATCAGGTAGATCGATAGAAATAACAACCAAAAATCATAGACTATAGGAATGGAATCAAGTGAAGGAACCTCCATACTAATATAAAAAATATAAGCAATGACCACTAATTACAAGTCTCGAAGCCTAAACATTTGAAATAATCTGTATTGGTGTTCATCAAATAGATCCTTAACACACAACCGTGGGTATGTTGGGCATGGCTAAGGTAACAGTCTTAGAAAAATAATTTGAGACAAGATGATAGGGGAAAAGGTAGTTAATGCCCAGAATCACATCAATGTCCACCATATCTAATACAATAACATCATTCTGAGTATCAAATTCTCGATCGGTGATAACACATGATCTATAAATCAAATCCACTACAAAGGAATCACCCTTAGGAGTAGATACACATAATGGAACAGATAAAGAATCCCAGGAAAACTCTAACCATGGTCCATAGTAAGCAGACACATATATTTAGTGGATTCAAAATCAAATAAATCTAAAGACAACTTATGATAGACTAAGGTCGTACCTATAATAATAGAATCTAAATACTTTACTTTTGGTCTACCAGGAATATCATACAAATAACCACGCCTGCTATTGGTTTGGTACAAAACCAATCATCTATCATACCTATTTGAGGACGTCCACAAGAACCTTTGAGACCACCTCTACTTGTAACACCCCGATTCTAGTACCCGTAACACCACACAGTGCTCATAACCTCAAAGGACTATAAGCTAACCCATGACTGATATTTGTACCTAAATATTGCATAATATACTATATAAATACGGAAATAAAGGTTGAAAGGCCATAAGGTTAAAAAATCTGATAAAACATAACATCTAAAGATATGGTATATCAATACCATAACAACTAAAATAACTATCTGAAAATGCTAGTCCGAAAGCCTCTAAACTATCTGAATAAGGAGTTGATGAGACATGTCCCCAACTAACTCAAACTACTAAAATAAATTAATTAATGAGATAATAAAGTAATGGTCATGTCCTTGAAGGATGAGGACTCACTGCTAACTCTGACTGCTGAGACTGGAATGCTACTGATTCTTTTGACCTCGTGCTTCTGAACTTATGGAATAAAACACCATAGCGCAAATGTGTGAGTACGATAGAATGTACTAGTATGCATGTGAGGTGGGCTGAATGCATAGGGTTCAAATGCATGAACAATTCTAACTGACTATATAACATGAACGTGAGAATACATGCATAAATAAATGACTGTAACTGAATTCATAATTATACTGACTACTGTTAACATGAGTACTGATAACTAATATTGAGTGATTATATCTGATAGTCTAGGTTCTGATGGAACTAGCTGAGTTCCATTCTATTCTGAGTTGACTGTATCTGACAGTCCTGAATTCTGTAGAACTATCTGAGTTCTATTACTGAGGCTGAATGACTGTATCTGACAGTCCTGATCTGTAACTAAAACTATAGGAAGTAGTCATCTAACCGACCTGCCCCAAATAACACAATATAGCTGAGTTGGGGTCCAATCTATAACCCCAAACTGAAGGGTGTCAATACCACGCCACTGGTAAGGAAAATCTATGAGTAACCCTCATATAACCGGTAACTGTAGTGAGAACGGTGGGAACCCTCATATAACAGGTTAAGCCACCTCATCTACCCTCATATAATAGGTTATGATGTCTCAACCTATGTTGGATATGTAGTTCTGGAACGCAAGGATTTCTTCTAAGAATCACACCCTCATATAATAGGTGGGTTCCCATCCTTGGGTTTGCTTGGTGCTAATTTATAATCCCATATAAATAGACACTGAACATGATTAACTGAACTGACTGGACTGAGTTAAGTAAATTTCCATGGACTGACGGAATGCTTCTAAGATTTGATAACTATCTTAGATTTCTAAGATTACTGAATTTCTGAGCTTTCCTGAGTCACATGACTGACGGAGTTCTATAGATCATGGCTTGACTGAGGATATCATGAAAATATAACACTAGCTCGAGGCACACAACTATATTATTCAGGTACAAGTAACCCCAGGACTCGAAGGAAAGAAACCAACAAACCATGACTTTCTTGAATACATGACCAACATCAACAATCCATAATATAATAAGTTGGAGATTTCATGAAGTACAAGTTCTAAAGCACCACAAGGGCTACACATGTATCCATAATTCACTGACTAAGGCATCTCATCAAATATTTTACACATATAAACTTGTACATGAATGGGGAGTTCATATTATCACACTAGTATGGCACTTTTTCAACACATAGGTATTTAATCAAACACATAGGGAGCATACTTTGGTTATACCATCATCAATGCATCTAATTTTCATGGTTGCATAAATAAATTTGCAAATTTGAAGGGTTTATCATATTATTATGCAAATCTTCATATACTAGGGTCAATCATTGGAATATGTAATTTAAAACATGAATCAAAACCCCACAACATCATGAACATAAATTTCAATTCAATTTACATCATGAACATTCGTAAATACACAAATCTTGGATTTTAAAGAGAGATTCTTGAGCTTCATGGGTGGAAGGGACCCATGAATCAACACATGACATAGCTTGATTGTGATTTTCTTGATGTCCTTGGACTTGAAGAACTTGAATCTCTTAGTTTCTTGAAGAATGATTTGGATCTTGTTCTTGGGGATTATCTTTCAGAGAAAACCCTAATTTGATGTTGTAGATGGATAATGAACTTATGAGCCTTGATCTGATATTATTAGGTATTAGAAAGGGTGATAAAAGACCAAAAAGCCTTTTTTAGAATGACTTAAAATAGATGAACGAAGTATGTGACGGTGGGTGCGACGGTCCATCGCTGGGTTGACGGTTCATCGGTCCTGACCGTCGCACTTGGGCAGAATAGGGGTTCACTGCCTCTCCTACAACGGCTTGGGAGATGGTCCATCATTAGCTCGATGGTTTGTAGGCCTGATCCGTTGATCTTAGGAAGAATGTGGTCTCACTATCTCCACTGTGATGGCTTGGGCGATGGTCCTTCGCTAGCTCGATGGTCTATCGGCTCTCACCGTTGCACTTGGGCAGTTTTGACTGCTTTCTATATTTCGGCCATAACATTCTACCCGATACCAGATTTTGATGAAATGGGTATCGATGGAAATATTATTCAATTTCCCACTAAAAAAAAAGTGAAAATCTTACAAATTACATATGTATAAAAGTGGATTCATCTTTCAAAGTAAGTTTCTAACATTCTTAGGACGATTGTAAGATAGGTAGGAGTACGGAGTATTACACTACTACTCTACATACCACCTCTAGCTATGGGCATCACTATTCTAATTAGCAGAACACTCTGCATTATAGGTGCAACTATCCTACTCTAGGATGGTCTCTATAAAAATGGCCAAATGCCTCATAGTCATAACTGACCTCTAGTAATGAACTGTACCCAAAAGATTTTGCTAACCCAAAATAGCCACCATAGCTAGAAAACTTAGAACATGCATATCTAAAAGACTAACCACTTCTTTGGTTAGGATAATCACTATTACTAGGCTGGACCCCATCAATTAGCTAAAGTGCGACATAAATGGGCCTGCTAGATTGACTCTCTTACTTGTAAGAGTAGTGGGGAGTGATGTGCTATATTTTTGTAGCACATTTAAGACTTTTTAACTTGAAATAATTGTAATTTCTTAAGTAATTATTGGTGTTTTTGATGTTATTTCTTAAGATTTTGTAGGAAAGTCAAGATGCATGGAAATAAATAACAATGGAACAAAAGAGTAAAATCTTGTACAAGTGAGCTGATATGAGTCTGTCGGCATTTCTTGCAAGCCGTCAGAGATGTGGTAAGCTACCAGAAAAAGGCGTCAGGAAGAAAAGTGAAGAAGAGTTGCTGGATGAAGGTGAAGACATTCTAAATATGTCGTCACAAGTGTGGTAAGCTGTCAGAAGATACCGTCAAGTGGGACAGAACATGGTGAAATAAGCTGAAGGTCTGACGACATTTGCTACACGTCGTCACTCCTATGGTAAGCCATCGAAGTACATCGTTAGAGTGAGGCAGAACAGGTTAAGAAGTCACGACTTCTGACGACATATCTGAGACGCCGTCAGAAGCCTGACGATCAACACCAATATGCCGTCACCTAAATCCGAGCCCATCTGTGATTTTGTTATTTTATTTCCTTAATTAGGATTTAGTATAAATAGCATCTTTTAGGGTTTTTAATTTATAATTCATCTATCAGACAATTAACCTAGGGAAAAGAGGCACGTAACATTGCTCTCTTACATCAATTATTCTTCTTGTTTTTATCAACTATTTTTGGGTTTCCACCTTGTGATTCAATCGAAGAAACTACTTGTTGTTTTCCATCTAATTGTAAGTTATCCTTATCATAATGAATTCAACTTTTGATTTCGTTCATCAAATCATGAGTGGCTAATTCCATTAGCCGGGGTTATGGGATCCATGGATTAGGGTTTGATATGATACTAGGTGTTTAACGGATTCAAAGAGTAGTGGAACATCTTGAAATAGTTGTGTGCCTCGAGCCAGTGTTATATTTTCATAAAAAGAGGAAGCCTCAATTCCCAAACAAAATACTGAATTCACTAATACTCGATCTACAAAATAGATGATAATGCCTAGCTAACTTATGGAACTGCACCTCGTACTCTAGGACAATCATAAAACTTTGCTCTTATCTCAAGAACTAACTTCTCAAACTAGGGTTGTCTAACTGGATTTGTTGATCTCATCTTCCTCTGACGTCTAGGTCATATACAACCTCTGATAGGATCCCTAATTGCAGACTTAGTTTTTTCATATATAGTAATATTAGATCGGGTCCTATCCATCTACTAAAGAGTGAACTAAGTGAATTTTAGAAACCAACACAGACTATTATCACAAAATGAATGAAGGAAGTGAAGATCTCCTACAATGTCCTATAGCCTCCTAAAAAAGTAAATATTATCGTTCCAATCTATCAGACTCAACTAGAAAATTCCACTTGTATCAATGATATTATTGAACCTAGGCTCTGATAAAAACTTGCCAAGACCCAATTTCATGAGTTATGATGGTACCTACTTGACTCATCAATAGGTAACCCAAACCAAAGTTTAGAATGATAAGTAATAGGCTAGTTGGCTGAATATAAGATAAATACAAAAATTATGCAGGAAATTTGAGCCATAATATGTAAGAAAGATAGCATAACTAATGGTAAACAAGAAGAAAGAGTAAAATATCCCATGGCCTAGTAAGGTCTTTACAAGAGCATCAAGAGAAATGAATAAGAGTATTATATGTATCAAATATACAATAGTCTCAAATAGAAAGATGATCATCCAAATAAAATAAGGAGAGAATATCAGCTCTAGCTTTAAAAGCTCTCCCTATCTTCAAACACCATCCAATTCTAATACACGTCAACGGAGGTAGCTAGTACTCGGATCTGCATGAAAAAAGGATGCAAGAATGTAGTATGAGTACCCAAACAATACCCAAGCAATAGGTACTTAGTAGGAATCATTTGATAACTGATCTAAATCATAATATAAGTACTATAAGAAGCGACACAATAAACTAAGTCAGTGAAAAATGTGAAAACATAGAATAATCCTCCAAATACATAAACTAAACAATCGAGTAAATAATGTCAAGGAGAATGTAACTAACTTTAGCATAACTAGGCCCCCATAATGCTAGAAGATGCAAACAAGAGTAAATAATCCACAGAAGCAACTAAAATCTTGGTGAATGATATTAAGAAGAAATATCAATTGTAACACTCATAAAACATCAAAACATCAAAACCATAACCATGGATCTTTCCATACCATAAACACCAGAATTGAACAAGTTTCATGACCATTAAAAGTAACCTCTTAATGTAGGACTAGAACCGAAAATTGTATCTCACATACAAAACACGAACCAAATTAATAGCATGAATACTAGACTCGAACTAAAAGTAATGTCATCACAGATGCCGAACTCAAACCAATCTTAAAAAATCCCAAGAACAAGCCTAGAACAAGTAAGAATATGTTTATATCCTTAACGGGCTTAAGAATGTGATAGGATGATAGGATAAGGCCTCCTAAATCTACAAGGAGCTGATGGTAGTAATGTTGACCTGAAGTAGGCCAGGGGGCCAACTTCGAATCTCAAAAGTCTATTCTAAGGAAACTTCTAACCCGATTTAGACTAAGGTTCAAAGTCTCACTACAGTGTGCTACATAAGTCTCAATATTTACTAAAATAGTAATCCAACATAAGGAATAGCGAGTCAGGTCAATCCATGTAAATACGTCTCATTAACTAACTAGATAATCAAAATTTTGCTAAATATACTACCAAGTCATAATTCCTAACCCAAAACTAGAATAACATAACATCAATACTATAATTAAGCTCAGTCTAAGAGTGGAGTAAGCCTAGCCTACCTGGACGCCGATGAATGCCTGGTAAAGTCTGCTAAATTAGAGATTTTTCCTTTCGAGAAACCTCTGCATAATTCCATGGTATCCAAATTGTGATTTATGCATTAATATAAGAATAATGATAACCAAATTGCAGTTTTATGCTTTGGGTCCAAAATTAAGTTAAAATCCCATATGGGGACCCCTTGTGGATTCACAAATCCATCAACATATCCCTTAATGGCAAACGATCATTTACCCTCAAGAATGAGTAAATACTGAGCTCAAATGATACTCAATTCAACCCATCAGTTAGCTAGGTGTTTATCTTTAAATTGGAGAATTAAAATGAGAATTAGATGGAAACTTGAAAGAATTATCATGAGGAAATGGCTTTCCTGAGGTCACCACACCCCACTATCAACCAATGGTCAATCTCCTAATATTCCATACTCTCTAGCACTATAATACTTTGGGACATAGAGAAAATGGTTCAAAAATGGGTAAGGGCTGGATAAAATGCCCGTGCGATTACCGCTTAAGTGGTTTCCGCTAAAAGGCATAGGATTAATTAAGCGATCCCTAGAACTTGGCCGACCTCTGATAAAGTGGAGAAGACCTCTGCTAAAGAGACATAAGCATCACCTCCCTTGGCTTCTAAAGCAACCTCTGCTTAAGCAACCAAAGGTCCTCTTAAGTTGTTGCACATACTGGCCTTGGATTTTCCCAAGTTTCCATCGAGCTATCGATATCCGTTCAACATCCCTGAATTCAAACAAACTATGCTACACAATCAAATCAAAAATTTTGAATTCAATAGAACTATTAAAATTTCATCCAGAGTTGCTTCAATTAAATATGGGCCCTACACTCAAGGATTATTTTTACCAAAATCCATCCTATAGGCTAAAATTAGTCCAGAATCCACAGGACACAAACCAAATAACCCATGGCCTAAAATCAACATTCCAGATCTTCTTGAACTATCAAAATTGTCAAATGAGTTTGTTAACCTGAAGTTTATGCTTGATATCTAATCCTTAATAGTAATGACTTCCTCTAAAAACCAATCGAACTACCTAGTAACTAAACTACTAGCTCCAGTAAATCACAAATGACTTAGGGAAGCTATAGGCAAGCTCAAAATAGAGAAAAGATTGGAAATATATAAAAATAATATAAAGAGTATTTATAATATCCAATACTAAAAGGACATTTGTCCGTAAAAGTAAAGGGTTAATATGTACCAAAAGTATCAAACAGGTGGAGATACTGCGCCCACATCTTTCTCAAAATCTCCCAAGTATCCTCTTATTGGGCAGTGTCTCCACTAAACCTTAACTAGTGGAATATATCTAGAATACAATCGCCTGAAATCATTGTCTAGTATGAGAACTGGCTCCTCCATGAAGATCAATCTCTCATCTAACTAAGCCGAGTCCCACAAATTCCATAGAACTCATAGGGTTGTTTGCTGCAACATAGAAACATAAAAAACTAGATGAATACTGACACAATCTAGGGGCAAGTCTAACTCATAAGTCACCTCTCCAACTGTGAAAAGTATCTCAAAATGTCCAATATATCTGGGGTTGAGCTTGCCTTTGTTCATCACTCTATTCAGGGGAAATACTAGAAGGAATACCCAATCTAAGACTCCAAACCTCAAGGAATGAAGTCTTCAATCTTCATAAGCCTTCTGCTGACTCTGAGTTTCTCTCAGCCTATTTTGAATCACCTTGAATCTATCCAACGACTCCCAAAGCAATTCAATACCACGGGGCTTAACATTGGGGGTATCAAACCATCCTATTAGAGATCAACAAAGCCTACCATAAAATGCCTTAAATGGTGCCATCTTAATATTTGAATAATTGTTATTATTATAAGCAAAATTTATCAATGCTATTTGTTACTTCCACTAATCTCCAAATTCCATAAAAAATCTCAACATATATCCTCACGGATCTGAATAGTCCACTCCGATTGCTCATTGGTATGGGGGTGAAAAGTGATGCTAAGATCAACCTGAGTGACCAACTCCTCCTGAAAAGCCCTCTAGAAAATAAAAGTGAATATCGACCCTTTGTTTGAAATAATAGTATGGGCACTCCATGTAGACAAACTATCTCACAAACATAAATATGGTCTAATATCTTAGCACTGAAGGACATCTAAAAATGAAGGAAATTTGAACCACATTATTAGAACCACGAGAGGTGTAAGTCCAACCACAATGATTTCCATGGTGATCCCTACCCACTTCCACTCGAGAATAGGAAATCTCTAAATGTAACGCCATAAAACCTGGTTTCGAGATGTCACACGATGCTCAAAACTACAAATAGTCCCAAGCTAACCCTGTAAGCCTTCTACTAAGTCTAGAATTTATATTAAAGTGAAATATTCAAACAATAATACTAGATTGTGTCAAAACTAAACCGAAATGAACTGAATGTACTGTCTAAATAACTAATACTGAAAGTCTGAAGAATAGTTAGTAGTTCGACAAGCCTCTACTACTAAGAAACTAGAGAAACATTGGGACAAACCTCCAACTGACTCAGACTAAAATGAAAGCAACTAATCAAATGATAGAAAAGCTGGAAATCCAAATGAATTGTCCCTCGAACCATGAGGACCCACTAACTGTCGGGATGTAGATAGAGATGACCAAAATCACTAATGCTACTAAGACTGAGCGCTTGAATCTACAATATTAAATAATGTAACACATAGATGTATATGTGGATCAGTACTTTGAGGATGTACTGAGCATGTGGGGGTGAATGCATAAGTAAAAATAATATCTCAATGTTATAAAAATTAATAGAATATGCATGCTGCATGTAATGACTCACATAACTTGAATAACTGAAACTGAAAATCATACATCATGAGCAATAAAATGTACTATATAAAACTGGTGAGCCATCACACTTCAAGTCTAAAAAATGAACTGTTATCTGACATTCTTTTCTCTTAGACTGTAGGAAATTCTAGTAAAAGCTTTTCTATTAGGGAATTTTCTTGAAAGCAATTCTATTATTTTTACTAGCAGGGAGGTTTTTTTAACCGACATAAACTATGTGAGCTATCATGGAGTTCAACATCTTGTTCCCCTAAGGAGAAAACCTCACGTTAGGGAGAGGTGTAGTATTCTTTCCTGGGAGTATAACCTGAGCTAAGTGATCACATCTGTAACTGTCATCCATATAAAAATGGGAATACTGAATTTGTATCTACGTTGGCTCATAGTTCTAGGAAAGTAGGATGTGCTAAACCCACACTTTTTGTTTTGATCTAAATACTGCTCCCTTTAATCTGTATGCTTATTCTATAGTAAATCCACTTTTGAAAGTATAATGTTTCATACTAAAAGCTAACTGGGCATCTGTTCATTCTAAACTGAATTTAAGCTATAAAGTGGATTCCATATCTTAGCTAAAGATCAAAAGATCAAATCTTTATTCAAAGTTGTCTATAAACATATCATGGGATGCTTAAAATCATGATCATTCTTGAAATAGCAATATTCAACTGGGGCTTGATAACCCGTGCATCAATTTCATGTCAAATCATTATAGAGTTCATGTTTGGAAATGAAAATATTCGTAATTCATCTCAAAATCTAAAAAAATATAGTCGCATGCATGAATTAACAAAAGTAGACATGTAATTCAACATCCAAAGCACTTGAAATCTCAAAATCTTCAATTAAAAATAAATGGATATGAACCCTAAATTGAAATTTATGTAAGATCATGTAAATTAGTAATCAAAAACTAGTTTTGGGCACAAGGATGAAAGATTTATCCTTGTTCAAAACCCCTCATACCTTAATTGATGAAATTGATAAAGAAGCTTTGAAATTGAATTCCTATTTTTGTGTTTAAAGATGATTTCTTGAATGCCTTTAATTGAGAATCTGGAATCGTGGGTTAATTTGGAAAAATAATAGTGGAATTTGAATTTCTTGGGGATAAAGTTTTAAGGTTTCTAGGGTTTCTTTGAGAGAGAATTGATGAAAAGTAAGCATATAATGCTTAAAATAGGTTAAATCTTGTGTTTTTCTAGAATTGGGGCTTGGGAAAAGACCAAACTACCCTTTTAAAATTGACTCCAAAAAATTTGAAATTCCAATTTTGGGCCCGCAGCGATGCGGTGCTTATCACGGTGGCTTACTGGATAAGGAGAATCTCAATTTTGGTCTTTAGCATGACGCGATAGTCATCGCGGTACCATTCTAGATAAGGGGCAAATGCCATTATACACAATGGCGCGACGTGGTGAAATCAAGTTCAACTCACTAGATAAGGGACGAGTCCCATTTTACACTTCACCGCGACACGGTGGCTATCCCATTAAGAACTTTGATGCGATACAAGCAAATCGCATTGTGCTACTGGACAAGAGACGAATGGGAATTTAGGCTTCACCGCGACATGATCTAATTGCGCTCCGCCACTGGAAATCTGACAATTGGGAACTAGAACTTGATCGAGACACTATGATTTGTTGTTTCTCACTAAAAACGTCATAACTTCTCAACTGAGTATCGGATTAAAGGCGAAATTAACATCATTGGAAAGATAATTCAATTATCTACACAATGGTGGGTCTAGATTTGGAAAATTCGACATGAATCAAGAGTTATTCATTCTTGAAGTTGACCCTTGACACACTAGGAGCTAAATTGATCTAGGAAAAGTATGGGGTATTACAATATCTCCTCCTAGAGAACATTCGTCCTCGAATGAGACTAGTTAAGCTGAAGATACTGAGGAACTGATTCTATAAACTGATTATGCACAATAGAAGCATAACTAAACTAATTTTCAAATGCAATAACTATTGAATGAATGGCTATATAAAGATGAAACTTGGAATGAAAAGAGATGATCTGAGGAAACTTGTTACATTGAGTTAAATCTGAATATCCGGTGAAAAGATGAGGGTACTTGGTTCACATGTCTACTTCTGCTTCCCAAGTGGCTCCCTCAGTAGATTGATTTCTCCAAAGAACTTTGACCAAGAGAACTTATTTGTTCCTTAGTCTACGAATCTGGCGATCAATGATCTTGACTGTTATCTCTTCATAAGAGAGACTATCACGAATATCTATGCTTTCTAAGGGTACTACAATCGCTGGATCACCAATACACTTCTTTTAAAAGGACACATAGAACACAGGGTGAACGGATGACAAGTTTGTAGGCAACTCACCCTCATATGCCTCCTTCCCAACACGACTCAATATTCTGAAAGAGCCAACTTAGCGAAGACTAAGATTCTCCTTTTTTCCAAATCTCTTTACCCCCTTCATGGGCGACACTTTCAAATAAACTAAGTAATCAACTTTAAACTCAAGTTCACTTCTCCTCACATCCACATACGATTTCTGACGACTTTGAGTCATTTTCAACCTTTCTCGAATCAACTGAACTTTTACATCTGGCCCTATCAACGCGACCTCACCCTCTTTGAACCAACCCATAGGTGACCTACATCTTCTTCCATAAAGGGCCTAAAATACGGACATCTGAATGCTAGCATAGTAACTGTTATTGTAGGCGAACTCAATAAATGAAAAATTCTTATCCCAACTACCCTTGAAATTAAGAACACATTCCCTCAACATATCTTCTAAGGTTTGAATGGTCCTCTCTACCTGACCATCTGTCTGAGGATGAAAAGATAAACAAAGATGGACTTGGGTACCAAGACACTTCAGAAAGGCCTTCCAAAGTGAGAGGTAAACTAAGTACCCCTATCTGAAATGATAGACAAAGGAACTCCATGCAATCTAACCAACTCTCTAATATACAACTCAGCATAATCTTCAGCTGGGAAGGACGTATGAACTGTTAGGAAATAGGCTGATTTAGTCAAACTGTCTATAATAACCCAAATTGAATCATGTTGATGTCGCAAATGAGGTAACCCTATTACAAAATCCAAGTTCACCTCCTCCCACTTCCAAGTGGGAATACGAAACTCTTACAAAATACCACCAAGCCTATGGTGCTATACCTTAACCTATTGACAAACTGAACACTTAACTATGAACTCTATAATATCTTTCTTTATACCGCTTCACCAACAGATTTCCCATATATCTCAATACATCTTAGTAGTACCAGGATGAAGTAATGCTCACTATACGCTTCATCCATAATCTATTGTCTCAAACCATCGACGAACGGCACACACAATCTACTCTGGCATCTTAAAATTCCATCTTCCCCTTGGGAGAAAACCTCCACCTTCTGATCTCTAACTGACTCCTTCAACTAAACTAGGATGGGATCCTGATCTTGTTTCTCCTTTACCTCAGAAACCAAGGAAGATTCTACACTACTTTGCACCCAAATGCTACCCTAAGACAAATCAACTAGACGAACACCCAAACTATCCAATTGATGAACTTCCCGATCTAACTTCTTCTTATCACTCTCCACATGAGCAACACTAACCATAGACAGTCTACTATGGGCGTCTGCTACAACATTGTCCTTGCCCGGATGATACAAAACACTCATGTCATAATCTTTCAACAATTCAAACCACCTTCTCTGATAGAGATTCAACTCTCTCTGCATAAATATATACTGCAAACTTGTATGTTCCGTAAACACATCAACATGCACCCCATAAAGATAGTGCCTTCATATTTTCAAAGCAAACACAACAGCAGCTAATGCAAGATCATGAGATGGATAGTTCTTTTTGTGAGGCTTAAGTTGTCTAGAGGCATAGGCTATAACCTTACCTATATGCATCAAAACGCATCCTAAGCCAACTCTAGAGGCATCATAATAAACAACGAATCCATTTGTACCATCAGGTAATGTTAAGACTGGGGCTGAAGTGAGATGAGTCTTTAACTCCTAAAAGCTCTTCTCACAAGAATCTTACCAGTGAAACTTAACTTTCTTCTGAGTCAATTTGGTCATGGGAGATGCAATGGAAGAAAACCCCTTAATAAAATATCTATAATGTCCATCTAAACCCAAGAAACTTCTGATGTCTGACGGAGAAATGGGTCTATTCCAGTTTCTTATTGTTTTTGTCTTTTGGGGATCAACTCTAATGCCATCACTGGAGACAATATGATCGAGGAAAGCTACTAACCTTAGACAAAATTCATACTTGTTGAATTTGGCGAACAACTGATGATCTCTAAGAGTTTGCAACACAATTCTAAGATGGTCTGCATGATCATCCTCACTATGGGAATAGACAAAGATATCATTGATAAAGACTATGACAAATATATCTAGGTACTATTTGAACACACGGTCCATTAAGTGCATAAAGGCTACTGGAGTATTTGTTAGCCCGAAGGACATGCCTACAAATTTGAAATGACCATAATGGGCTCTAAAAGCCATCTTCAGGATATTATATTCCCTTACTCTAAACTGATGATAGCCGGATCTAAGGTCTATCTTGGAGAAATAACTTGCACCTTGGAGTTGATAAAATAAGTCATCAATTTCAGGGAAAGGATATCTATTTTTAACTATGACTTTATTCTACTGACATAATCAATGCATATTCGTTGAGAACTATCTTTTTTTATCACGAATAGGACGGGAGCACCCCATGAAGAAACACTGGGACTTATGAAACCCTTATCTAAGAGATCTTTGAGTTGCTCTTTCAAATCTTTAAGCTCGGTAGGAGCCATGTGATATGGGGGAATGGAGATAGGCTAAGTATCAGGAAGAAGGTCAATTCCGAATTCTATTTCCCTTTCGAGAGGTACCCCTAGAAACTCTTCAGGAAATACTTTTGAAAACTCATTTACTACCCAGACTGACTGAATGGTTGGAGTCTTAGACTTATCATCTTTGACTCGAACTAGATAATAGATACACCCTTTAGATATCAACTTTCTAGCTCTAAGATAAGATATGAAATGACTCTTGGGAGATACTGAATTACCTTCCCACACAAAGACTAGCTCGTTTGGAAACTAAAACTTCACTACACGGGTGCAACAATCTATAGATGCATAATAAGAATGAAGCCAATTCATACCAAGAATAAGGTCAAAGTCGACCAAATCTAACTCTATTAAATTTGCTAACATGATCTTATGAAGGGTTGTGATAAGACACTTTTTATAGATCTGCTTGGCAACAACTGACTCACCCACTAAGTAGAAACTAAGAAGGGCATAGGGATCTCTTCAAGATCTATTTTAAAATTTACTGCAACTAGTGGGGTCATATAAGAGAAATTTGACACTGGGTCTAACAGCACATAAACATCAAACTAAAAGACACGAAGCATACCCATAACAACATCTGGGGAGCTATCCTACTCCTGTTGGGATTGTAAAGCATAGAACCTATTCTGGTGCTGATTGCCACTGGTACTGGATGATGCGCCCTGAGGAGAGGCTGGTTGACCTAGAGGATTTGGTACACTAGTAGCCTGAGTCTGGGGATGAACATCCCTGCTTTCTTTCTTAGCATGCATGCATTCCTTGATACCATGGCCCAACTAACCACATCCAAAACAACCTTTCTATCCCAACAAGAACTCACCAGGATGATTCTTATAACATCTATCATATGTAGGATAGCTAGGCCTTCAACCCACACTATTCTGAGATATGGACATCGAAGTCCTGCCCCACTGTTCCTACTTAGTTTTGGGTGAGGGGGCACTAATTGAAGGGCGCTGGAAAAGGAGGGCGACTCTGAAACTGTGAATGATTTCCTCCTACAAATCTTGATTGACCATACTCAAACTGCCCAGTCCTAGCCTTCCATTACCTCTATCTCTTCTCTTTAACTTTTTTGCCTCAATCTGTTAGGCATGAATCATTAATCTAGCAAGATCCATATCTCCACTAAGCATGGCAGTCCTAGACTCCTTGACTACCTATTCGGACACTCCAGTAACAAACTTACTCATACTAGACCTAGTGTCAGCTATCAACTCAGGAGCATACTTGGACAACTGGTTGAACTTATGGCAATACTCTTTCACTGTCATTGAGCCCTGCCTCAGGTTTATGAACTCCTTAATCTTTGTTTCCCACAACTCACGCGGAAAGAACCTATCTTGAAATGTATCCTGAATCACTTTCTAACTCATGGGATCTGTATTATCACCCCTACCTTTCTTCCACATACAACCTAATTATAAGCAACATCCTTCAGCCTATAAGAATCCAATTCCACACTCTCATCTTTAGTAACATGGAAAACTTAGGTGATATTTTTCACCTTATCAAGATATAACTGTGGGTCCTCACCTATCTTTGACCCAAAGAATTCAGGTGGATTCATTCTCATGAAGTCATGAAGTCTGGATGCAACTAAATCATCCTCTTGCTGACGCAGAACTGCAGCTTGTTGGTTGGCATGAATATTAACAGTCACAGCTTGAGTCAATGCCTGAAAGGTATCCCAAAATTTAGCATGAGATACATTCTCATTCAAAGGATCAATAGGTTGGGGTGGCTGGTAATCATTTTTACAGGCATTAGCTCTAAGATGAGGCATATTCTATCACGAATGAGCATGAGTTAAAAGCAGATAGATATAGCTATAAGCACGATGGATTTTGAAAGAAAAGAGATGATTTCCTAAAATGCCTCATAGCCTCTTGCTCATAAATGTGGCACGCTTTACACCCATGACCGAGAATCTACGTAACATGGCGTGTCTATCTCCCTAGGACTCTCTGATCCTTAGGCTCTAATACCAAGTTTGTAATGCCTTAAAACCTATTCCCGAGATTTCACACGATGCCCAATACTATAAATAGTCCCAAGTTAGCCCTGTAAGCCTTCTACTAAGTCTGGAATTCATATTAAAGTGAACTACTCAATTAATAATACTAAATTATGTCAAAACTGAATCGAAATGAATTAAATGTACTATCTGAATAACTAATACTAAAAGTCTGGATAATAGCTAGTAGTCTGACAAGCCTCTACTACTAAGAAACTAGAGAGCCATTGGGACAAACCTCCAACCGACTCAGACTAAACTAAAAGCAACTAGTCAAATACTAGGAAAGATGGAAATTTGAATGAATGGGCCCTCGAACCATGAGGACTCACCAACTGTCGGGATATAGATAGAGATACTAGAAATCACTCATACTACTGAGACTGAGCACCTAAGCCTACATTATTAAACAATGTCTCACATAGAAGTATATGTGGATCAGTACTTTGAGGATGTACTGAGCATGTGGGGGTGAATGCATAAGTAAAAATAATATCTCAATGTTATCAAAATTCATAAAATATGCATGTTGTATGTAATGACACACATGGCTGGAATTACTGAAAACTGAAAATCATAGATCATGAGCAACAAAACATACTATATAAAACTGGTAAGCCATCACACTTCAAGTCTAAAAACTAAACTATTATCTAACATTCTTTTCTCTTAGACTGTAGGAAATTCTAGTAAAAGCCTTTCTATTAGGGAATTCTTTTAAAAGCGCTTCTATTATTTTTACTAGCAGGGAGGTTCTTTTAATCGATATAAACCATGTGAGCTATTAAGGAGTCCAACATCTTGTTCCCATAAGTGGAAAACCTCTCATTGAGGAGAGATGTCATACTCTTTCCAGGGAGTATAACCTGAGCTAAGTGATTACATCTGTAACTGTAATCCATATAGATATGGGAATACTAAATCTGTACCTACGTTGGCTCGTAGCTTTAGGGATGTAGAATACTCCAAACCCACACTTTCCGCTCGGTGCTAAATACTACTCCCTTTAATCTGTATGCTTATTCTACAGTAAATCCACTTTTAAAAGGCATAATGTTTCGTACTGAAATCTAACTGTGCATCGGTTCATTCAAAATAGAATTAAAGTTGTAAAGTGGATTCCATATCTTAGCTAAAGATCAAAAGATCAAATCTTTATTCAAAACCGTCTATAAACATATCATGGGATGCTTAAAATCATGATTATTCTTGAAATGACAGTATTCAACTGGGGCTTGATAACTCATACAACAATTTCATGTCAAATCATCATAGAGTTCATGTTTGAAAATGAAAATATTCATAATTCAACTCAAAATCTGAAAAATAGTCACATACATGAATTTACGAAAGTAGACATGTAATTCAACATCCAAAGCACTTGAAATCTCAAAATCTTCAATTAACAATAAATGGGTATGAACCCTAAATTGAAATTTATGTAAAATCATGTAAATTTGTAATCAAAAACTAGTTTTGGGCACAGGGATGAATGATTTATCCTTGTTCAAAACCCCACATACCTCAATTAATGAAATTGATAAAGAAGCTTTGAACTTGACTTCCTATTTGTGCTTTTCAAGATGATTTTTTAATGCCTTGAATTGGGAATCTTGAATCTTAGGTTAATTTGGAAAAAGAGTGTGGAATTTGGATTTCTTCGGGATTAAGTTTTGAGGTTTCTACGGTTTCTTTGAGAGAGAATTAATGAAAAGTAAGCATATAATGCTTAGAATACGTTAAATCTTGTGTTTTTCATGAATTGGGGCTTGGAAAAAGACCAAACTACCCTTTTAAAATTGACTTTGAAAAACTGAAAATCCCAATTTTGGGCCCCATTGCGAAGCGATGCTTATCGCGGTGGCATACTGGATAAGGGACAATCACGGTTTTGGTATTTAGCGTGATACAATGGTAATTACGGTGCCATTTTAGATAAGGGACGAATGCCATTTTACACTATGGCACGATGCAGTGAAATCGCATTGGACTCACTAGATAAGGGACAAGTCCCATTTTACACTTCTCCTAGATGCGGTGGCTGTCCCTTTGAGAATTTTGACGCGATACAGGCGAATTGTGTTGAGCTACTGGATAAGGGACAAATGGGAATTTGGGTTTCACCGTGATGCAGAATAATCATGGTGCCCCACTGGAAATCAGACAATCGGGAACTGGAACTTCACCACGATGCGGTGATTTGTCATTTCTCACTGAAAATGTCCTAACTTCTCAACCAAGTATTGGATTAAGGCAAAATTGATATTATTGGAAAGCTAATTCAATTATTTACACAATGGTGGGTCTAGAGATAGAAAAATCCACACAAATCAAGATTTATTTATTCTTAAAGTTGATCATTAACATACTAGGAGCTAAACTTCGCTAGGAAAAGTATGGGGTAATACACTGAATCAGGCCACTGGGCCTGTGAAGCTTGTCCTTTACGTGTTAGCAACATATACAATGAGCTAAAAAGCCTGCTACATCTCTCTTCATGCCACTACACCAGTAATGTTTCCTCAATCCCTTTAAATCTCTCAAGTAAGGTAGACCTAGCCTCAAAACTAATAAGGATCTTCCTGGAGTCTGAAATATCAAATCACACCATCAAGTTGGCCATGGACTGGATGTCCATGCTAACGGTCTCTTAGAAACTGAAATAAAAGATAAGCACCTATTCTCACCAGTTTATGTATATATGCACCCACTACCATATTTTCCTTTATCAGATGGTATAGAAGAATGATTTCATAATCTTTTAACAACTCCATCCGCTACCAGACTCTCCTTTCCAGGATAATATAGAATAGAGATGTCATAATCTTTTAGCAACTCCATCAACCTACATTGTATTGAATAAAGCTCTCTCTAAGTCATAAGGTACTAAATTGTTATAATTCAGTGTAGATATTATATTGAAAGCCTTACAAATAATACCTCCAAATCTTAAGCGCCAAAACTACCATTGATAACTCTAAGTCATGAATGGGGTAGTTACGCTCATGCACCTTTAAGTTCCTCAATACATAAGTAATAATTCGGCTTTGTTGTATTATAACACAACCAAAGCCAACATCAAAAGCATCACAATACATGATAAATCTCTCACCATCAATAGAAAGAGACAATATAGAAGCTGAAGTGAGAAAATCCTTAAGCCTCTGAAAGATTGACTAGCACTTCTCAGACTAATAGAAAAGAAACTCCTTCTGAGTCAATCTAATCATCAGTGCTAGAGTAGTAGAAAAACCCTCAGTGAACCTCCTGCCAAACCAATAATCCTATGATTCTCAAACGGATATATAGGTCTGGCCTAATCATGAATTGCCATAATTATTGTTAGATTCACCATAGTTGTTACGCCCAAGCACACACACAAAAGTTTACATGGTCACCTGAGTAATATAGTGGCCTATGAAAGTAAAGTAACGAACCCACATGGACTTTTGTTCAGCAACGATCTAATTCTAGTCTATCTACAAAGATTACACAGTAATCTAGAGTAATTGAAATTCATAAACTAGTAAACTTACACAATGCGGTAATAAAAAGTACTTGAGTAATAATGGGGAGAAATCCATGGTTATGGCACTACGAATAATCCTACTCAACTATGAAATATCATTGTTTTAGTTAATTATCTTGTTTATTGATTTGGGGGTGGATAACCTGATTATAGTTTTCTGATCCTCTAATCAATTACCTAACTTAGCCTTACAACAACATCATTGAGCAGGGATGCAAGAACTAAGTTAAACTCATTTGTATTTCTTCCTTTCTATGAACCAAATAGGGAGAATTAGTCATATTCCTATCTTAAAAACAAATCGTAACTTGAATTCATTAAATGATTAAGAACATATTCCATTAAATTCCACGTTTTATTCTATCGTTCCCCTTTTCGAGCTTAGAATAAAAATATAAGTTCATCCTAAGGGCTGTGATCTGTAGAATAGTGAAAACAAGAATATATGAACAACCAATAATGATAATAGATGTTAAATAACTTAATTAAAAGCTTAAGTACTCATGTTCTTGTCCTAAACCCTGGATGAGAGTGTTTGCCACTCATGGAATTGCAACAAAACATATTTAAGAAATTCATGTTTATAATCAAAAAGTAAACTTAAGGAAGGGGTAAAAACCCTAAGAGAAGCCTCTTCAAGTGTATTACAATACCTATAATTGTCCAAGGTTCTTACAAAAATATTGGAGTGTTCTATTTATACTAGGAGATAATTGGCCAAAATTGACACACCAACGTCCCACGCCCTTATCACAAAAGATAGAAAGTGTGGCACACCTCTATCATGGTGACACACTGGAATTTGAGTCTTGGAAAGTGTATGAGGGATTGGTACGCCCTTATCTTGGATCCTAGAGGGTGTGGCACACCCCTAAGCTCAAAAAATCCAGCTTTGGTCACCGTTTACTCCATGCATTTGGCTTTGAATTCACCACATCATAGTGGCTTTTCTTGTCAAAATTTGTTTGTATATCATCCTGTACATGAGTTTAACATCTCACTAAGCTTCCTAGATCATCAATCACCATGAACTAGTCCTTAAACATACAATTGAGTTCAACAAAATTAACTAGAACACACAGCTCAAGCTGAGAACTCTGTTTCCTCGTTAAAACTCTAAGTAATCATTTTCATTCCAAACTTGTTTTGAACACACCTTATACACTATAAACATGTGGTTCAAAATTTATATGTTTAATTATGTGAATATTAACTCATTATTCATACAAGAAGTCCTCAAAACTAGACTATTACGGCTAGATGACAACAGTTAGGTGCATAAATCCACCTAAGAACATCACCCCACTCTTAAACCCTTGATCTTACTTGAACAACTATTTACCTTCAGAACCATATACATGGAAGACTCCACCATTAATACTACTAGAAATACACTTAAGTTAGCGCTACAATGAATACCCAGATAACAAGTTTCACATGTCGCATTTATTATACAATTGAAAGATCAAGAATACTACTACAAAATATCACAACCATAAGAACTGACTTCACCAAGTTTGTAAACTAATGTATATTACTCAATCAAAGAGATCATATAAGTCACCTAACTATTATCAAAGATGTTCCCACTCCACAAGAGAGTTAACAATATTCACTCACATAGATGTAATTTATCAAAAGAATGGTTATAAGAATAGATTACGCTCACTCTCACAAACAATTCTCATGACACATAAGATGAACCATAATATTTCCCTTAGTGTAATACTTTACTAGTATTAGAATGTTAAGGCTTTAGATCAAATAGGAATTTAAGGGTTATACTGTAGGCTAAAGGATAGGTAGGAACTATTCTGGATAATAATAGTGACTATCTTCCCTAACCGCTTTAATACATCACACTATACATGAACTCTTCCGAAATAACTAAACATTCACCACCTCTACCGTCATACATTTCTTTTGCTATAACCCATCGGATTAAGCTAGTTAACATCTTTTATGGAGGGAGTATTTTATATTACACATGATTTAATTTTGATCAATTACTCTCTTTTTCCTTACTTTAAACCTAAACACACACATCTACTTTTTCAACACCAATAGATAGTATTTTGGGGCTTTAATTTCACCTTTTTCCTTCTTAAATTTTACACTCCTTAACTTCAATAATTTTTCCAACTAAAGTGCTTAGGGGCATTTTGGATAAAATTATGGTCAATCAAAGAAAGGGAAAATGCTACATGTAAGGCTACCAATGAATAGGCTAAAGGCTCAATGGGGCCAACTAAGATTATGCTCAAGGGTAGATAAAAAAGGTTTAAAACATGGCTATCAAGGAAATACCTTATCATCTCCTAAACCCACATTCTTGTTTTCTCTTTGGACATACACTAGGTATGTTTTAGACATCAATATGCAATAAGGAATACAATGAAAGACCTCACTCACACAGGGTACATGCTCTACTAAAGTAAGATCATTGTATATTCTCAAACAAGTACTAGAACCAATTCAAAATTAAGCCAACATCGCACAAAGTCATAAAAAGAGCCCAGGAGTCTCAAAAGTAGTCATTAAACACAATCAACATGCTTTTATATTCAAAATCACTTGCATAATGTAATCACACATAGCATATACCAAGAACATATGACTTATTCCTAACACAAAAATTTTAAAATTTACTCCTAAAAATAAAAAATAGATACTGGGTTTAAAGGGTGCCCCTTCGGAGAAAAATTGAAAAGAAAACCAAGGGGTGTGTGAAGTGTGCCCCTACTAGAATGACCCAAACAAACTACAACTAAAACTAATAAAGGGATAATATTTTTGTATTTTTTCAAATTTACTAAAAAACTAGAAAACAACGAACAATGAAAATCCTATAGAATCACTTCACTCAAAATCATGGGAAGATTCCCTACCCCACACTTAAAACATACTTTGTTGCCAAAGTATACACAAAATTATGGATAAAAATACTCCCTGAAGCCTATAGGCCAAGCTAGCGGCATATTTATTATCTATGAGGTTGGGTGGATGACACACCAAGTCTTTGCCATGCTCCTTAACTTAAGCAGTTACTTGACTGCTTAAGCAGTCACCACTAAAGCAATCCCTGGGCAAGGGCCGACCCCGCTAAAGTAGACAACACACTGCGTAAGAAAAGTCTATTCTACCAGAAATTACTTTGCTAAAGTGACATGGCAGGACTAGCCTCGGGTTCTAAAATGACCAATTGGGTGCTATATGGCCTTCACTTAAGCAAATGCACTAGTTAAACTTGGACTCTGCCAAGTTTCCATCGACCCCTCGAGATTCTTTTGGCATCCCTTGAATGCAAACAAACTATGCTACCCTATCAAAGTGCACATTCTAGACTTAATGGAAACATCAAATTTCTATCTGGATTCATTTCAAGGAAATATGGGCTCCACACCTAAGGGCTACTTTTACCAAAATCTGTCGAGTAGCCCAAAATGAGCAGAAGCCTTGGGACCCGAACTAAAGGTTTGCCTAAAATCAATATTTTGGAGCTGATGGAACTGTCAGAATTCATATATGAGGTCATTATCTTGATGTTTACACCTAATAGACAATCCTTACAAACAAAGACTTTATAATAGGAAATAGGCTCTAAAAAACAAATAAACTGCCCGATAACTTAATAATCCGCTTTAGAATGTCAAAAATGACTTGGGGCATCTATAAGAAAGCTCTAAATAGAAAAATGTGCAGAAATGCAGGAAATGGCTTAGAGGAACATTATAATATCCACTATTAAAAGGACTTTCATCCGCAAAAGTAAGAGGTTAAGATATACCTAAAGGCTCAAGCAGGTAGGGATATTGGGCCCATATCTCCCTCTTAATCTCCCAAGTAACCTTCTTTACTGGAGATGTCTCTACTAATACTAACTACTGGAATCTCTCTAGAGCGCAACCGCCTGACATCCATGGCTAATATAAGAAATGGCCCATCTACGAAAGTCAACCTCTCATCACTGAATCGAGTCCCACCAAAGCATATGTAACTCATCAGGGATGTAATATCGCAATATAGAAACATAAAAAACTGGATGAACAACAACAAAATTTGGGGACAAGGACAAATCATAAACTACCTCTCCAACTGGGCAAAGTATCTCAAAAGGTCTAATATATCTGGGGATGAGCTTGTCTTTCCTCCCGAACCTCATCAAGCCCTTCATGGGTAATACTTAATGAAATACCAAACATTCAACTTAAAACCTCAAGGTACAAAGTACACAATTGACATAAGCCTATTTCCTACTCAGATCTGCCATTGGCCTATCATGAATTACCTCACTCTATCTAATGACCCTCGAAGCAAGTCAATACCATGGAGCCTAACTTAGGAGGTCTCAAACCTTCCTATAGGAGATTGATAATGCCTACCATATAATGCCTCAAATGGTGTTATCTCAATACTAGAATGGTAGCTATTATTATAAGCAAGCTCTGGCAATGCTAAGTGTTACTCCCACTGATCTTCAAAGTCTATGACATAATATCAAAGCATATTCTCAAGAACCCTAATAGATATGGGCACTCCATGTTGGTAAACTATCTCACAAGCAAGATACGAGATAAATTCTTGACACTAAAGAACATCTAAATAAGAAAGAAATGTGCAAATTTTGTCAAACAATCTATAATGAAACCAATACCATCCAATCCACAAGAGGTGCAAGGTAACCCACTAATGAAGTTTATTATGTTCCGCACCCACATCCACTCAAGAATGGGAAATCTCTGAATCATACCACAAGACCACTAATGCTCAGCCTTTACCTACTTACAACATACACAATGAGCTACAAAGTCCACTATATCTCACTCATGCCATTCCACCTGTACTATTTCCTTAAATCTATATACATCTTAGTTGTCCTAGTGTGAATAGAATATCTGAAGTTTTGAGCTTAAAGCAATATCAATTGAATCAAGTCACCAACTCTCAAAACACCAATGTGGCCATCATATCTTAGAATCCGTCAGAATTAATGTAGCCTTCTTGGACTCACCCCTCAGCACCTAATCACAGATGACACAAATTCTTCCATTCTTAAACTAACAACTCTAATTCTTCTCGAATAAGGTGGACCTTACCTCGAGAATTGCAAAGACCCTTTTGGAGTTTAAAATATGAAGTCGCACTATTAAATTAGCTAAGGACTAGATATACCATGACAACGGCCTCACAAAAATTGAAATAAAAGCCAAGCCACCCATAATCAATGCCTTCTATCTTGAGGTGGCCCCTACCACATTTGCCTTGCTCTGATGGTATAGATTAGAGATGTCATAATCCTTCAGCAACTCCATCCATTGGCGCTATCTCGAATTAAGATATCTTTAAAACATAAAACGTTAAAGACTACGATGATCTTAGATGTTAAAGACTATGACGATCAATGTAGATCTAACAATCAATGCCATATAAATAATGCCTCCAAATCTTAAGCGTGAAAACTACCACAGCCAACTCCAAATCATGAGTGAGGTAGTTATGATCATGCACCTTTAACTAACTCAATGCATAAGTAATAATCATCATTGCTACATCAAGTCACAACCCAAAACAACAATGAAAGTATCACAACATATAATAAATCCCTCGCCCTCAATGGGAAGAGCCAATATAGGAGCTGAAGTTAGAAAAAAACTAAGCTTCCAAAATCTCGACTCATACTCCTCAGACCATTAGAAAGGAACCTTTTTGGGGATTAATTTGGTCATTGGTACAGCAATAGTGGCAAAACCCCCCAACAAACCACCTATAGTAATCTGCCAAACCAATATTTCTATGAACCTCAAACGGAGATATAGGTATCGTGCAATCTCAAATATCCTAAACCTTGACTAGATCCACCATAATTCCATCCTTAGACACTATATGTCCTAGGAATATAATAGACTCTAGCTAGAACTCACACTGTGAGAATTTGGCAAAAAGCTTATGATCTCTCAAAGTCTAGAACATAATCCTCAAATGTTGCATGTGCTCCTCCCTACTCCTTAAATACATAAGAATGTCATTGATGAACACAATCATGAAGGAGTCCAAATAAGGTTTGAACACGGGGTTCATAAAGCCTAAAGAATGCACCGAGAACACATAATTTCCATAGAGAGTCCTGAAGGCTATCTTAGGGATGTACTCAGCCCAAATCCTCAACTGGTGGTAACCGAATCTCAATTCAATCTTAGAGAACATCGTTTCTCCCTAAAGCTAGTCAAATAAGTCATTAATATGAGTTATAGGATACTTATTCTTCACTATCACCTTATTTAGCTACCTATACTCAATACATATATGCAAGGAACCATCTTTTTTCTTACAAATAAGATAGGAGAACCCTAATGCAACACACTCATTCAAATAAAACCCTTACCCAGAAGATCCTAAATCTAAAAAATTAGCTTCTTAAGCTTGATAGGATACATACAGTAAGGTGCCATAGAAATGGTTGGAGCTCAACTCAAAATTAATAATAAACTCAATATTACAATTAGGAGGAAGACTAGGTATATCAGTACAAAAAATATTAGAAAAATCATAGATTATAAGGATAGCAAAAAGCGAAGGACTCTCTGCACTAACATCACAAATATAAGAAATTTAAGACTTGTAACCCCTCGGTATAAGTCTCCTAGCCCTTACACAAGAAATAATTCCCATCAACGCACGACTAATTGATTCCTTCCACACGATCGGGGGTATATCGGGCATGGCTAAAGTAATAGTTTTGGCAAAATAATTCAAGACCACATGATAGGCGGATAAGCAGTCCACACCCACAATCACATCAAAGTCCACTATATCTAATATAATAAGATTATCCTGAGTATTAAACTCTCGAACGATTACAACACATGATCCAAAAACTCGATCCACTATTAAAGAATTATCTACAAGAGCAGATACATATAATAGCACGAATAAAAATCCCAAGACAACTCTAAATGTGGTGCATAATAAGAAGGCACATATAAAAAAGTAGATCTCAGATCAAATAAGGCAAAAGTTATCTGATGGTACACTGAGATCTTAATTGTAATAACAGCATCTGAAGACTCTGCCTCTATACTAGCAAGAACAACATATAAATGACCTCTCCTATCACCTGGATGGGTTCCTGACCAATCACCTATCCTACCTACCTGAAGACCTCCACAAGAACCTTGGGGACCACCTCAACAACTCTATATACCACCTCTAGCTAGGGGAGGCACTGCCATAATCGATAGAATAATCTATGTTGTGGTAGAACTGTCCCACGCTGGGGATACTCTCTACATAAATAACTGAAGTAACTATACTCATAAAATGCCCCGTGTGCTGCATAATATCCAGAAGATCCAAATGACCCAGAATAACCACCTCGACTTAAAGACCCAGAGTATACATCTTTCAAAAGATGATTTGTTATGACCCAAGAACTAAGAGTCATAATACCCACTTGTTGCAGCAAGCCTTGACAAGTAAGCCTATAAACCAAACTAATATAACATAGTAAATCAATACCAACACTCAATACAAGGCTTCTAGAGAGAAGCAAAGCCACACAAGTATGATAATAGTTGAAATATAATCAAATATATCAAAAAAAAACTCGAAACCTAGTGTCATAGTATAAGAACTACTAAATACATCTCAAATATTAAAAGATACGATAATAGTCCAAAGAGGATCAAGATTTTGTCTCTGAATATAAAATAAGACATGTAATAGATAGGAAGAGGTAGTAGGCCAACTCTTGAAGCATAGGATATCTATTACCTCAAATACTCCAAAAGTCACTTGAATCACCTATCTGTGTGGCACACTCATACCTAGATTTGCAGTGAAAGGGCACATTAGAGATGTGTATGGTCCAATTGTACATAGTAGGTGTCATAGGACGACTTATTAAAGTAGAAAATAAATCATATAAATAAAACTATAGGTACATCACCTGCAATCAGAAAATGTCCCAAACGGTAGCCCACACCATCTCTACTTCCAATTTTAATATACACGCACATAATAGATACATGTAGATAAAAGAAGAACAAATATATATGCACATCAAATACAAGTAAGTAAGATGGAACAGATAGATAGATATCAATTCAAAGAGAGAAATAAAATCACAACATAAACATAGTATATGAAGTGAAATAAAGATAATGTTGATGATAATGATGTGATACAAGAGGTCGCTGCACAACCTTCGCATATACCTACGGAGCTAAAGCTTCTCGCCTTAGGACCCATGGGGGGTTCGTCAACCCATACATAACTAATATCCATATTTCCTCTCTAATATATGCATCGATAGAGGGTTTTTAAGATGTCACATTTTTTGTCAGAAAAAGCTAGTGTTTCAAGTATTTCCAGTATTTTCACGGTGGTACCAATATTTCATAAATGAATATGATATGAGGATGTAATGATCACAACAACCAAAATGAGAATATCAAGTATCCAATCAATATACCAACCATGCGAGAAAAAAATTCAATCAAATCAACCAACCATCCATGATACAAATTAATCTTGAAAATCCATCAAATGAAACATGCAAAAAAGGATATTTACACCACATAAATCCCAACATTTATGCTTTTTCCCAGTAAAAAAAGTGTGATCAAACAATCACAAATCAATACAAGGTCAAGAACATCATATAAGGCCCCATATGATCACACATAAAAAATAATATCACAAAACCCCATAATATTATCCACATAGGCCTCCATAGGGGCATATAGTCATGTAAACACATTTTCCATGATATGATCTGATACTCATAGAATGTTTTTACATTATTATTAACTACGCAACCCAGTTTGAAGAAAGTTAAGTCATAACCTACCGCGAATACCAAAAACCAGTCCAAAAACTTTTCAATCTGAAGTCTTTACCGCATCCAAAAACCTAAAATAATATAAAACATACAAATATTGAATCTATGCATCATAACAAAGTCAACGATACCCATATTTATTTTAGAGACAAGGTCAAAATGGACCACCAAAATAGATTTTTGAAACATAAGGATAAAATCATAATTTTATATTAGAAACATATTACTCATACTCATAGGAGTCTACATCTTAAAATCCGCGTGAAAACGAGTTCAAAATAATGTTCAAATAGAAAAAAACATTTTCAAGCTTTACCGACAAAAACCCCCATAAACCCATTTTATAAATCAAGAATTTGAAGTAATTTTGAAGATAAAATCAAGAGAAAAATTATAACTATATGATTAGAAACTTACTCGTAGAAGAAATTGCAAAAACCCCTTTGGAATCGTCCAAATTCGAGCTCCCAAGCCCCAAAAATAGTGAAAATAGGGTTTTGATTCTCAACTTGGGTGGTAATCACTAAAAATAAAATAGAAGATCTTAGAAAATGGGGAAAGTAGGATTCTAAATTGATAGAGAATGATTCTACGAGAAAAATCCATCAAAAATCATCAAACTGAAGCTTCTTATCTCTCAAAATGTCAAAAATACAAATTTGGGGTCTTGTACTCAGCTAGGGTTGCTTATGCGACACTTTTATCACCTACGCGACCTGGTCAAAGGGTCAAAAAGTCGTAAAAGTTTGTGTACACGCTCACACCAATAATAATAATTTTGAAAGCTTATTTTTGACCTCTGAAATTCATTCGAAACCTTATAAACATGATCCAATAGTGAATCTTGACTGTAAAATATGTTACGGATCTAATGAAATCATCAAATTTACGAAAAAGATCATTATCACAAAATTGACCCCTATGACCCTATTTACACTTTTTTCAAACCAAGTGTTGATATGGGATCTAAAAGTCAAAAAATCAAACTAGCACCGCTAGTAACGACATCCAGATGCAATGGTGATATAATATTTTTATAAAAAATCTCATTTTCATAAAGTTGACCCCGAAACCTAATTTCACAATTTTTTGAATCGGGGTCAAAATATAATATAACAGACATAAAATTATACCAACCATGTTACCAACCTAAAATTGACGTTCTGAATCTGTTGGCATAGTCCATTTTGCAATTTGATGCACAGATCAATAAAGTTGACCGAGGTTACCTATAAGGCTTTTCAAGACACCAAAAACCTTTAACTTGCACAAATCACACCAAAATGCATTGGGAATTATGCCAATTATCCTCACATCACAGAAATACTAGAAAGCAACCATGGAGAGGGATAAAATGGTTAAATCACACAAAAATTATTATTTCACATATACCACCAAAAATCAAGTCGTTACATGATTATTGTAGCTGTGTGACCTTCATCAATAAGCTGAAGTACGGCATGAACGGGTCTGCTAGTCTGACCTTATTGCTGATAAGACTTTCATAGAGGGTTCTTACTCTAGGAACATCTACCTCTGAACAGTGAGCCACTCTATTTTCACTGAAACTACCATGTTAATACAATTTCTTATTACTGCCACCTTAGGCCTCGCGATGCATCTCCTCCAGAGTCCAAGCATAATTAGAAACCTCAATAAAAGTCCTGCCATCGACAATTAAATTTATGTATCCATGCAAAGAGAAAGTCTTAGTCCTCAAACAAAAAATCAAATCCACTCATACTGGATCAAAAAAATAGTAGCAGCATGCCTAGTTAACTCATGGAATCAACCCTTATACTCCAATACAGTCATAGAATCCTAATCTAGTCTTGAGAACTAATCTATCAGATGCCTCTCTGAGGCTATGAGGTATGTACTTCTCCAAGAAAACCTCAGAGAATTAAGTCTATGTTAATGGGGGAGATCAAGCTGGCCTAGAATCAAGATAACCTCTCCACCAATGTTTAGATTCTAGGTTCAACAAAAAGGTAGAGTAATCGACCCCACGAATCTTCACTAGGCCTAAATTACAGAGTCTTTCCTTACAAGCAGTCAAGAACTCAAATGCATCCTTGTCTGGTGCACTATAAACCCAGGAAGATTAAATCTCAGATATCTCATGCTACTCAACAGACATAGTAGGTTGGGTGGTTAGCGGTGGAACAACTATCGATGTTGGAGGGATCTCAATTCTGCAGGCCATGGCTACAGGATGGGTCCCTAACTTTGTACCACTCTGATCTGTAGACTGAGGATCGTCAGATGGTGCATTACCAACCAAACCAAATAGTTAAACTAAAGCATCTCTGAGCAGTGACAAACAAATAAACCCCAATAGAACCTGGGCTGCCCCTTAGCACATCACTGGCTAGGGTAAAGGAATCTCTAATGTGGGAGTAGGAATAGGGTCTAGTGAGGTCTCTATATAGGGCTACAAATTTTGACTTCCCTCAAACTGTAGGTCACTTACATCCTCTAGTAGGATCCCTAGTTGGGGACTCAAGGTCCTTGTCTCCTGTAGCAGTAGCTCGTATCCTATCCATCTACAAAATAGTAAAACTAAATATGTCTAAGAAACTAACACAGACACCTAGCATGAAATGAGTGAAACAATGAAGATCTTAAAAATAATATCCTATGACCTCCCAAAGATAAGAAACAGACATCATCTTTCTGATCTGCGTGATGTTATTAGACACTTGCTTTTGTACTAATAATACTAGTTAACCTAGGCTCTAATACTAATTTTTCATGAACCAATTTCATGATTCATGATAGAACCTACTTTATCCCACCAATGAGTAAACCAAATCATAGCCCGAAATGATAAGTAATGGGCTAGTTTTTGGAAAATAGCATAAATGCTAGAATTTCACAAGTAATTAGATTATAAGTTTAAAGCATAAGAATAATAACATAACCGAAGAGAAATAAAGACAAAAGTAACAATATCACAGGCACTAGTAAGGTCGGTACAAGAGCCTCTAGAAAAAAATTATGAGTACTATTAGATTCTAATATATAATTGTATCAAAATGGAAAGACCATTCAAAATAGAGGAAGAGAGAGAATATCAACTCTGGCTCCAAGAGCTCACCCTATCTCTGAACTCCAACCAACCTAACATAGGATAAGCGATGGAAACAAGTACTCAGATCTGAACTAAAAAATGGCACAAAGTGTAGTATGAGTACCAAATCAATGGGTACTCAAAAGGAATTATCAATCAACTAAGCAAAATCATAATACAAGTTCAATAAGATACAAAATAATAAGCTAAGTCATAGAAAAAGGGTAAATATGGAATAATGATCTAAATACTAAAAGTAAATAATTAAATAATTAATATCAAAAGAATGTAACTATCTATATCATAACTAGGCCCCGATAAGACTAGGAGACATAAATAAATTTAATAATCTAATGCGAGCCCCCATAAGCCTGGTGGATGCAATCAAGAGGAAGTGATAATAATAAATATTCAAACCATCCAAATCTTGAAACTATAACATGGATCTTTCCATACCATAAACACCGAACTTAAATTGGATCCAAAACCATCATAAGTAACCTCTCAATGACAGACTCAAATTTGAACTAGTATCTCACATGTCAGACTTGAACAAAAAATAACATCATAAATATTGGACTTGAATCCGAAGTAATATCATCATGGATGTCAGAGTTAAATTAGTCTTAATATCATAATTTTCCAGACTTGAACCGGTCTTTATATCTCCCAAGTACAAGTCTAGAATAAGTCAAATATTTCTTAATTTGTCTTCTGCACAAGAATATATATAAGATTGTGTAAGAAAATCTATTAGGACTAAAAAGAACTAATTATCATCTCGACCTAAAGTAGGATAGATAGGCCAACCTCTAACCCAAAATTCCATTCTAAGGCAATTACTACCCCAAACTAAGTTAAGGTTCCAAATCCTACTAAAAGGTGTTAAATAAACCACATTGCATTCTAAGATACAAATCAAACCTAAGAAATGGGTAGTTAAGTCAAATACACCAAATTACGATTCGCTAAATAACTAAATAACGTATATTCACTAAGTATACCACCAAGTCGTAATTCCTAACTCCAAACTAGAATTACATTGTACCGATACTATAATTAATCTGAATTTAAGAGAACAGTAAGTCTAGCCTATCAGGACACCAAAGAAAGCTCGATAAAGTCTACCAAATTGGAGATTTTCCCCTTCTGAGAAGCCTCTAATGATGACACACTATCAAAATAGTAATATAGGCATTAATAAGAGAATGATGATTAGTTAAGTCAAAATCTCACATGGGGCCTGCTTGTGTATTCACAACTTTGAATCCGTAAACATATCTATCTATGCTCAAGTATCGTTTACCTTCAAGGATGGGTAAATTTTGAGTTCAAACAATACCATAATTAACTCATCAAGAATCTAAGGATTTGTGACTAAATTGAAGAATAAATCCAAAGATTAGATGGGAACTTACAAAAATTAAGATGAGAAAGTGACTATTCTGAGCTCATAGACAACCCATAATCACCCAAGGATCAATATCCTAATATTCCATACTCTAGAGGGATTTAATGCTCTTTGGACTTGAGAGAAATAGTAGAAAACTGTGTGAATGGCTTAAATAAATGCCCTTATAGGTGTATCTTAAGTGGTCACTTGACCACTTAAGCCATGAAGCTAAAGCGGCATAGGATTTCTAAAGCAATCCTTGGACAAGGGTCGACCTCTGCTAAAGTAGGCAAAACATAACTTAAGCGATGTTCACTTTAGCGGGCAGGGATCCACTGAAGCATCATAGAAAGACCATTCTTTTCCACTAAAAGAGCCTTTGCCAAAGCGACCAAAGGTCTACTTTAGTGAATGCACCAGCTAAAGTTGGATTTTGCCAAGTTTCACTGAAACCTCGGGATTTATTTGGAATCTTGTGAATGAAAATAAATTATTCTACCCTATCAAATTCAACATTTTGGAGTACCCCTTAGTTTTGGAGATGCATATCCTCTTCTTCTCATTGGACAACCTCCACTAGAGCTAGTATTACCATTCACACTATATCGACTTTGATAAGAAGTACTACAAGGTGGAGAATATGGATCTTCATACTCCTCACGTGTACCCTCATCATAGCTCTCATAAGCTTTGCAAACAAAAGGGTTATACCTAACACCAAATCTAGGTTCGGAGTAAGAAGTGTAAGACTCCTCACATGCCCCAACATCATCATAAGATCCATCACGAGGTCCTACATCATCTCCAAAGTTACCATAAGCACTAGGCACTTCATTCACCTCATTTTCTCCCTTAAAACAGTAACTTTCAAATCTGCCCAAGTCTCGATCATGGCTATTTTCATAGCCTCCGCAATCTCCCTCAACTTCGTAGCCATAAAACCCTTCACTACAATCATAGTCTCCCATGTTGTAGTCACAATAATCCCCGGCTATCGAAGACATGTTCCCCTTATATCACCCTTTAAACCTACAAAATGAACAAACAAGATTAGTAGTAAAGCTCCTCACCAACACTCGTATACACTCACCTTTGTGATCCTCACAATTGGAGCGGCGAATATTGAAAGTTGCTTATACTCCGGTAGTCAATAGGATGTCAATTCTACTTGGCGGCCGGAATAGATTCTTGTTTGATCGACTCAAGACACAAAAATAAAATTCACTTACGAACTTGAAACAAAGAAGTTACTACGAGTTAAAAAAATGAGAAAAGCACACAAACAACGAAGACACGAAGAAACGGATTCAATAATTAATCTACAACTAAGTAGGTGATTTACTAGTTGTTAATTAATTCTAGAATCAAGACATGAAACTAATGAAACAATAAGATGAAACTAAGAATCTAAAATTTTGAGCTCGGAAATATTGCGTGAACAGTAGCAGTGATGACATGGCAGTCACGTATTGGTTTCGGTCCCACACAACTTTTGTTGTCCAATTTCAAGTCTTGGTCAATTTTTAATTTGGACTTTGGTGGAATTTGTTTAAGGAGGGAAATTCAAACAAGTCTTGGAGCCCTTTTCAATTTCAAGTTTTCAAGACTTGACTTTATTGTACTTCTCCTTAAAACATGGATCCGTAAATCATGGAAAAGTGTTGGAAAGTGGTTGAGACTTGATTGATAGGTCTTGGTTGGTTGTAGTGTCTTTCAAGACTAACAAATAATACACCTTTTTCCTTCAACTTTTTGGATTTAGCATTCACTTTATCTTCAACAATATATGAAGGTGGTGATGAACATCAAGAACAACAACAACAACAACAAGAACTACAACAATAATCTTCAAGAACACCAACAATTTTTCACACGGCCAACTCCAATCCACAATAACAATATCTCCAACACTTGGCCAAGACAACTACAACTTCAACAAAATGGTTTTCAATCCACCAATTAACAACAATATCACGTGGCCAAGCTTATAACAACAACAAGATGAAAACCACAAGGCCAAAACAGTCCACCACAATGGCCAAGCTTATGTTCACAACAACCTTTCAACAAGTTCAAGCTCAAGTTTAGATCTAGACTCAAAGTGTTAGTGGGCAAGAAAACTAACACTAGGAACAACAAAACAAACAAGAACACTATTAGATCTAGACATACAACAACAAATCTCGGCCAAGACACAACAAGAACACGATTTTGGCCAAGAACACAAACACGGACAGATTGCTATTTTTCTGGAAATTTCAGTTTTCCTTTTTTTTTTTTTTTTTTTTAAAAAGAAAGCCCAAGATTGATCTTGTAGGAACAAGATCAAGCCATGCTTTGATACCAAATGATACGGGAAATACAAGGGAAGCACGAAACAACCACCAAATCAGTCCACTAATCTTAAGGATTCGAGGACCAAGATGGAGACCTCACTCGGATTCGCTACCAACAACAAGAATACAAGATACAAGGGTGTATTTCAACACCAAAACAGCTACAAAACGTGATGAACAAGATGTACCACAACAATACAAGTTTCGGATCCAACGAAGGCCCAAAACAGTCCACTACAACAACACATACACGATTGCAAGAAAAATAAAGATAGATAGTGAGACCAAGATTATTACAAGATTAAGAACTAAAGAGTATATTAAACTCAAAAACCCCTAATGAATGTAACAATCAAAACCACACTCTTACGGTGACCACCAAGGGAACGAACTCGCCTCAAGATCTACCGTTTCCAAGCAAAGAACAATGTTAGCTTTTCCAAGCCCTATACTAGAATTACACTAAGTTGGTCTTCTCTCAAGAGAGAGGATTTTAAGAGTCTCAAAATCTCATTTTTTTCATCAACTAAAAACTAAGTGAAAATAAGACTAAGGGGCCTATTTATAGTGTATTACAAAAGAAGACAAAAAGACCATATTACCCTTAATGAGAGGGGCGGGCTTGGTGTGTAATTACACCATGTGTAATGTCCAAAATACCCTTAATTAAGGCCCAAAACCGTGAGTCCTCAACCTTAAATTCTCCAAGCAATCTTCCACACGCGAGATTGCTTTAAGTTATGCTCAAAACGGGTCCTCCATGCATGTTCTTGTTTTCTCGAGGTGACCAAGTCTTGAGTCTCTATGTTTTGGCCTCCAAAAATGTCATCAAAAGATAAGTAGGCCATTTGTCCCGTATCACTTGTGAAGTGACTTAGTGACTTGAAAATATTTAGGTGTAGGTATTTTAAAGGTGAACTTTTCATTTTGAATTAAGTTTAGTTTGGTAACTTTTGAAGTGAATTAGTGACTTGAAAATGTTTAGGTGTAGGTACTTGAAAGGTGAACTTTTCATTTTGAATTAAGTTTAGTTTGGTAACTTGTGAAGTGAATTAGTGACTTGAAAAATGTTTAGGTGTAGGTACTTGAATTATGAATTAGTGACTTTTGTTTTGAATTTAGATACTCGAAATGTGAACTTGCGTTTTCATTTTAGTAAAGTATGGTCACTTGAGAAGTGAATTAGCGACTTGAAAATGTTTAGGTGTAGGTAATGTGTACATTTCATTTTGAATTAAGTTTAGTTTGGTAATTTATGAAGTGAATTAGTGACTTTTGTTTTGAATTTAGATACTCGAAATGTGAACTTGCGTTTTCATTTTAGTAAAGTATGGTCACTTGAGAAGTGAATTAGCGACTTGAAAATGTTTAGGTGTAGGTACTTGAAATGTGAACTTTTCATTTTGATTTAAGTTTAGTTTGGTAACTTATGAAGTGAATTGGTGACTTGAAATATTTAGGTGTAGGTACTTGAAATATGAAGTGAACTAGTGACTTGAAAAATGTTTAGTTGTTAGGTACTTGAATTATGAATTAGTGACTTTTGTTTTGAATTTAGATACTCGAAATGTGAACTTGCGTTTTCATTTTAGTAAAGTGTGGTCACTTGAGAAGTGAATTAGCGACTTGAAAATGTTTAGGTGTAGGTACTTAAAATGTGAACTTTTCATTTTGAATTAAGTTTAGTTTGGTAACTTATGAAGTGAATTAGTGACTTGAAATGTTTAGGTGTAGGTACTTGAAATATGAACTTTTGTGACTTGAAATAATTACTTGAATGTGATTGATTGTGTAGATGGGAACCTGATTATAGCTGAATATATCAACGAAATATTGATAGTAGAATGGTTGAGACTGAGAACGAGGATGCGGATGATGAGTTTTTTAGTCTTTTGTATATTTTGTAGTTTGAATTTGGAACCTCAATAAATTTTGTAAATAATTTGATTTTTAATGTTTGTATTCTTATGTTGGTTGATTGTAATTAAATGATTGGTGGGTTGTATTGTAAATAATCTGATTTTTAATTTTGTAAATAATTTGATTTTTAATGTTTGTATTCTTTTCAATATTTTTTTTACAAAATTTGTAAATAATTTGATTTTAAATGCTTGTATTCTGAAAATTTTCAATATTTTTTTTACAAAATTTGTAAATTATTTGATTTTCATATTCTAGAAATTTTGCAATATTTTTTTTACATAATTATTCGAAAACCGACCACATGGTCGTTTTTTTCTAAAAAAATTTCAGAAAACCGATCATATGTGGTCGTTTTTTAAAAATATTTTCAGAAAATCGGCCACACGTGGTTGGTTTTTATTAATTTTTTTTAAAAAAATTAATTAATTATTAATTACAAAATAAATTATTAAATACTTTATTATTTAATTCAAATAAAAAAACTGATCACAAGTGGTTGGTTTTCTATTAAATTAATTAATTAATTTGATAAAAAATCAACTACAAGTGGTTGATTTTTTATTAAATTAAATATATTTAATTTAATAAAATACCAACGTCGGATTGTTTATTAAATTAATTATTTAATTTAATAAAAAATTGACCATGTGGTCGGTTTTATTTTTATCATAAATTATTTTTTCAATTTTAAAAATATTATAATAAATTTTTAAAAAATATAAATATATTTTTAAACACTTCTTGGTCGGTTTTTTTAGTAGTGAATGGAGAATATTTTTGTATTGTTTTTGGATTATAACATCGTTAACTCTTTTAAGTTTCAATTAAATTTTATCCAAAAAGGGAATCTCTTGATCATTGACAAATTCAAATTCAAATTTGAAGTCGAGTGGGTGACGACAATGGCGAAAGGCTTGACTACTCACCAATATGGGAGAACACTCCTTTTATAGGGTGACATATATTTCACTTACCTCTTTTCTTTTCTCCATATTCCATTCACATTTTCTTTTTAACCCAACATATTCAACATTATACGACCTCAACAGAGACACAACATCCAAATGTGTATTGCCAACGTGCGGCTTGTAGGTTGATCTTGATGCTCATTCAGTGAAACGTAAATTTCTAACCCAACATGCGGTTCAACAGCGACCCCTATCCTAGTTTTATTTCAACAAATAGTTCCATATTTGGTTCTTTTCAATTCTTTTTAATACAAATATTTTTCATAATCATTTCATGATTGAGCCTACACTACACAATTGAGCCTATAAAAAGTTTCTCGAGTTTTTAGTCCACCTACCCATGTTGCGTGACACCCTTAGCTCTGAAGTGTGGGATGTTACTTCATGATAGTCACTAGTGACATTTTTGCAGTGGTAATGAGGAGATAGTTGTATGGCCTACTCTAAAAGCAACTACATCACATGATTTGGCTTTACAAACTAACTATACTTGGAATTTAGTTCTATTATTAGAAGAAAAGGAAGCAATTTGTTGCTAATGGGGTGTATACAATAAAAATTATGGAAAATGGTGAATTATTATTTTTAGAACCCAAGTAGTTACAAAAGTATACGCATTCTCTCTATAGCTGAAAATGACAATAATAAGTGCATTTATTGTACTGCAATGAACATAATATGGAATCATTTACAACTTAATGCTAATATACCTTTCGTCATGAAGGCGTACATGAAGAAATTTATATGGATGTGCTACCAAGACTTCCAGTTAATGCACCAGCGATGACCTGCAAGTTAAAAAAATCTTTATATGGTTCAATAACGCTATTAGGCAGTGGGATAAAATGTTCACTGAGATCGTGTATTCCGTAGGGTATATGAATCTGTTGAATGATTATTCCGCATTCTATAGAAGAAAAAGATATGCACACTGTATGTAGCTTTTTGTGTTTGACGTGATTATCATTGAAACTGACTTAGAAGAGATTAATAAACTAAATAATTTCTTGCATGATAAATTGAAAATTAAAGATCTAAGCAAGCATCATTTTGTTCCAAGGATTAGAAGACAATGGAATCATTATCTCACAATTAAAATTCACTATTTCCCTCGATAAACTACAGCTGATAACTATTCTTACAAAGGAGATAAAAGGGATCAACACTAAGTTGTTTTGATCAAGTTTGTTGGGAATACCTCACCTCCAACATGAAGGGGGTGGGGTGGGTGGGGGGACTTGAGATAACTAGATGAATTAAACAAGAATACATTTTGTACATGGATATAGTTGATGTTGTTAGCTAATCATTTGGGGTTAAGCTAGCAGTCAATTAGTTAATTACATTTGTGACATATAATATAGATGGTTCCATTTACACTTTTGTATTTCTTATGATTGTAGTGGAGAAAATCAGAAGATTGATTTGATGATCAAGGAGTGCACATGCCACAAGAAATATTTGAAAAGGAACAACCAAATATTTGCTCGACCCATTCCTATTTCAGTTTCAGTTCTTTCAGTTATTCCAGGGCCTACTCCTGCTTTACACTTCAGTTCCATGATCATAATTCGAGTTCGTGCATGTCATAAAGTACCATGTTCTCTCTCAGTTCCCAAAACGTGGGGTTTCAGATTTTTTTTAAATTTTTTTTTAGCGGTGGAATTATATTTCATAAGTTATGAATTCCAAATCTTAAGTTATGTGGCTAGTAATCGAGGTACTCTAGCCTTACCCTATGCTCTATTCGAGAAATAAAGCATTTTTGTTAATGATCAATGAAAGTTTGGATTCATATCATGCATATTCCCAAATCAAATTTCTTTGCCGAGTTCATGATGTTAAATCTTCTATTCCTTACGCCTTGGTGAACGTCAAGTTATTCAGGGTATCTAGTCATTTTTAGACCAGCATGTTCTAGCCCTTTGATAACTTCTTTCGTAGGGTGAGAGAGTGATGATGAATGGTTGGTTATATGGAAAAATACGTATTTGTTGTGGATAAGGGTGTTGGTGAATAGTTATCTAGATAGAAGAGAGAAAATGTTTCCTTATCTTGGTTAGAAAGGTGTATGCTTATTTTGAGCTAAGTGGTAATGTGAAGTAAGATTGAGATTAAGCTTTCATGTATATTGTGGTTAGTTGAAGTTTTAAGTGGTTATCTTGAGGGATTGTGGTGTACATGTTTCAGATTCTGGAAGCTAGTTATGCTTCAATTCGTAAACTTCTACTAAACGATCTTTGTTTTCCAAGTATTCCAGCTCAGTCAATCAGAATTGTACAGTATACCTTCTCATTTATCATTTCATCATGTTATCCAAGGATCTTAGGAATGAAATCATTTCCATATGGAGCATCTCAGTAGTTACGAGTATACCTCTGTTCGTGCGTCATGCATATGAGCTAATTCATAGGTGCCCCGTGCACAGTCTTAGTGACCCTGTGAAATAAGTGTTGTAGAGGAACATAGAGTCCCAAGGGGGAGATACCCCGTGACTTCTTAAAGCTTCCGTGTTTTAAACACATCTAGTTCATGCTCAAGTTCTCATTACGAGCCTTGAATTGGCTATTGTTGCATACGCATTCATACATTCCAGAGTCAGTTCAGCTAGATATTTATGCATCAGATATGCATGTTCAGTATGATGACTAGGAAACTGTAATTCCAATCGTGCCGATATGTCTCAGATGTTCGCATCCCTTAAGAAGGTCAGTTGATCAGTGCTTTTATCCTATCAAGCGGCATTCGAGGACGAATGTTTTCAAGGGGGAGATAATGTAATACCCCAGAAAATTTTCTTCGTAAAGATTTCGTGAGAAACGTATCAAGTTCTACGCTTTAGAGCAATCCATAAATTTTCTGTGTAGTATTTCTAAGACTTTGACCTACCATTGCGTAGAGTATCGAATAAGCTTTCCAACGATATGTAGATCATCGAAAACGGACACTCGAGCGATGAGTTACGACCATTCTGATAGAACTGTGAACAGTAAAACGTGCAGGAAATTAAAAATTACTGCAGCCAGGCGAATTTCAGGGTCAACTTCAAATGACCATAACTCCTTTTACATAATGATCTGGGTGAGCTACTATATATCAACGGAAAGATCTAAGAGTCCTCTTTCTAATGAAATTGGTTTCATCCAATTTGGCTGTTGGAGTAAAACGTTATGGTCGATCTACTTCAACCTATCAAAACAGTCCACCAAAGGACAGATTTGACATTATTTATTTTTTTAAAGGCAATTTGGTCATTTCACACCCCCTCTTGGACGAAAATTTGTCCATTTAATCCATAATTGAACCTTCAAAATTCATTTTCTCCATGAAACATTAGGGATAATGAAATCCTAGCCAAATTTCACCTTCAAATATCTTTCAATTTCACCGTAGAAATCCAAAATTAATCCGATAAACGAACTCCTCATTTCAAGACCTTCGAGGAGCACCCATTATTTGTCCGAATAGGATTCCATAATCAAGAAGTCAATTTCAAGGTATGTTGGTTTTGAACAAGAGCAATCTTCCGTCCTTGTGCCCAAAGCTTTAATTTTATTATGGCTTTACATGATTTTGCAAGAGAGATTATGTCTAAATAATTCGATTATGAGATTATGATGGTTGAATGAATAAACTCTGATTTATATGATTATCTCAATATTTTCATGATATGATTTAATAATTATCATTGCGAATTACACACTTTTACCACGAGGTGGTATTTTGAATGATTTTGGGACGTATGTCGAGATGGTATTTTGGAATAATATTTTGAGGTATGTGTCAAGCTTTATGCTTCCCAATGACGATTTGAATTATTGAATATATATTTGAGACATGAGATGTCTTGATATCTATAATTATAAATTTCATATTTTTATTTTGAATGATTTCAAGATATATGTTGAAATGGTATTTTGGAATGATTTTGAGATTTATGATAAGCTTAAAGCTTCTTTATGACGAAATTGAATCATTGAGATGTTACTATGAGTCTTGATATTTTCTCAAAAATATTGATGTTGTCATGACTTGATAAATTGTTATATTTTGACATTTAAAAAGGTTGAGTTCTATTATTGAAATTTCATGATATTCGAAAATGGGTATACACTCAAATTACTTTATGAAGGATTTATAAGACTTTGAAATTTTTTCCAATATGGATATACATGATTACTTCATTACTCTACTTCTTAAATTGAGAATTTATGCTATGAATTGCATACTACTACAATGAATTGATATTTCTAAAGGCTTTCGAGATAAAAATCGTGATTTGAGTTGTACTACGGGATATGTATTCTTATTATGAATTGAAGGTCTCAAGTGCTTTTCAAAAGCTGTTGTCATGATTTAATTGTCGAATTGAAAGAATAATCATTTGAGTACATTGACCTTGAACTCGCAAAGTCGAGATGATTTTGACTATGAGAAAGATTGATTTTGATATAGATATTGAGATGAATTTTGGTATTTTTTTTCGGATGATTTTGATGAGTTGAATTGTTGAAAATTTTACGTATTGAGTCTTCATATCCTTGTCCAAATGTCGAGTCGGTTATGGTTCAATGCATTGATACCTTGTCGATGTTGAAAAAGATTGAAATGTTTTAAGTCGAAGTTGGGGTTAGGAATCCACAAATTGTTGATGAATTATAAATTGAGATATTTGTTTTGGTCTTTATGATAGACCCTTGTGATGATGATGGTGGATTTCCTAACGCGTTCTGAGCTTGTTGGGGAGTAGTACTTAGCACCGAGAGGGAAGTTTGGTATTTCCCCAAATCTATGTGCCACCGTAGGGTTGTTTGATGATGATATTATTGGCCAGAGAGCCCGATTGTGATTATTGCAGTTTTAAGGTCGTACTCCCTGGCAAAGAGTATGACGCTCCCGCCAACGGGAGTTTCAGACGTTGGTATTCCACGTAGCTCACGTGGGGTTGTCGGTTATAGGAAACTCCCCTGTCCATAAAAGTCATGTTTCTTGAATTACCGAGTCACTTCGAGATTTGAGTCAAAGAGTTGAGATATTATGATGAATTATGATTACCTATGATGAATTTTGACGATATGATAATTTATGATGATTTATGATGATTTATCATAATTTATGATTTTTGATGATTTACATGGATTATGAGATTTTACCATTTGAACTATTTATTATGAAAGTATGAAGAGTATGATTTGATATAACTCAAGCCAAGTGAGTCATCATTGTTTGCATGCATGTTTTCATGAAATTGATGATGTTATTTAAAGTGTTGCATGCACCCCCACATACTCGGTACATTCTCTTTGTGCTGACCCCCATCTACTATTTTATTCAGTTGCAGCATCAGCAGGTAAAAGAGTCCTTATATTTCAAGGTCTTGTGTTGGTTGTTTCAGTTCAGAGACACTGTATCTTCTTCTGTCGGCCATATTGAGTGGGATGGTTGGGAGTCATGACCCGTTTATGTACAGGCAATACTAGTAGAGGCTTCATAGAGAGTAGTAGTGGTTGATGTATTCAGTCTCCTTCTTGTATATGTATATGTGTTAGTAGAATTGTCATCTTGTAATTCCAATATTGTATTGAACAGATTATGTATTGAGATATTTTCAGCTTCATTCTTTTAGAATTATGTTTTAAATCCGCTGTTTTTGAGTTATACCTATGAAAGAGTTAGCTTGGAGTCACTTGTGACCCTAAGCACCGTGTGACGTCTCGGGACTCGATTTTTGGGGCATTACAAACTTGGTATCAGAGCACAGAGTTCAAGTGTCCTAGGGTGTCTATGAAGCCGTGTCTAGTAGAGTCTTGCGGAACGGTACGGAGACGTCTGTACTTTTCTTCGAGAGGCTATAAGGCATTTAGGAAAGGTTGTTGTTCTTTCAAGTCTTGAATCGTGCAATAAGTTTAAATCAGATAAGCTACCAAATTTATTTTCAGGATCTATAAGTGACAGTTTGTACTTTTCTATCTATGTGCTATTCTTGAGATAGTATGAGCAGCAAGTCCCGGTTCTTTCCCTGATAATATTTTCAGACTGATTAGCAAAATGTTTCAGAAGTCTCATAAAAGTGGCTTCAGAAGAGCCTCCCAGTGTGTTATAAGTTCCTAAAGTTTCATGTTATGTCCTCTTCTTTATGACTTGTTCAGCTAAGACTGAGTGGATGCGTACTCCTTGATCATCGAATATGGTATTCCAAGTTTCTATCTCCCGTAATCTTGCTATCATCATACTGTTGAAAAAAAAAGTCTAGTGAAGCCGTGTGGGGCTCTTTCGATTCACTAGCACAACTGTTTTGTTATTCACCTCAAACTTTTTTTCAAAACTCATATTCAAAGACTAGTGGAGCCGTGTGCGGCCTATTTCGATCCACTAGCAACTTGTAGTTCATCTTGTTCCTTGTGCTGGCTGAAAATGTGGGATTTGGAGGTGTAGTAGTAAGAAGGATGGTAAGTGTGATTTGTTGAGCATAAGTATAGCGAAATTCGTTTTTGCATACATTTGGGGTTAATAGGGAGTGATATATCCTTGTGTGTCAATTTTGCGATGTACTCTATTCGAGGTATGAAATGGGTGTTGACGGTATTTGTATGCCAGAGAGTATAGGTTAGTAATGGAAGTACTCGGTGGGTGAGTGTTGTTAAATTATGCCGTTGCCGGGTTGCAAGAGGAAGTTAAGTTAAGACGTAGAGAGCTATGAACTAAGTTAAGTTGTGTATGAAGGATAGATAGTAGTGACGGGTGAAAGAAGGATGTGTTAATGGATTGTGAATAAGATAAGCTATATGATTATGACCAATTATTATTGTTATGAAGTTTAAATGGGCTAGCATTTGTTGAGGATTATTTTATAGTTTCTAAGTGGAAATTTCGTGCAAAAAGTTTTAAGTTATATTGTGTGCTAAAAGTTAAGTTTGAATGATTGGTGATCGTGAAGGTGACTGTGACGATTTCTTGATTAATGGTATTAGTTGTTAGGAAGTGATCTAGTAGGCTTGAATAGTGGATATAAGAGCCTAAGTTTGGTTGATTCGTGATTAAGTTTGATGTTGTGTTTATGATGAGAAAGTTCACCCAAGATATTATGGGACTGCTTTAATTTCGAGGATTAGTGTATGACTGTAATGGTTGAGCTTCTTAGATGTGATTTTGATTCTTATGGTTTAGAAATATAAGTTTACAAGCGTGATTTTAATAAGCGATGACAGAGGTAGTGTGGTCCGTTAAGGATGAGAAAAATTTGAGTTGAGCGTTAGACTCTAAGATTGAAATTCCGAAGTTGAGCTGAAAGCGTTGAAGCTCTAGATGGTGTATACTCTGACTATTGGGTTGCTTATGCGGATTTGAGATTAGAAAGTGTGCAAGTGTTAGGTGTTGATTATTGGGGTTATAGAAGGATAGGTGGTAATTCAAGAAGTTGTGTGAGGATGTGGTTATATGCTTTCTGAGGTAGTCTTTTGGGTGAAGTTTTATGGTTTGTGTGTGTGATTATGTATCGGACTCTCGAGTGAAGTGACTTTAGTTTAGATTAAAGTGTATAGTGTGTTACTGACCCAGAGCGATGGCTTAAGTCTAAGGGGGAGATGATAGATCAAGTAACCAAGTTAAGTGGTCGGATTTCAATAGTGGTAAGAAAGGGGTTTTGCTCGACCCATTCCTATTTCAGTTCTTTCAGTTATTCCAGGGCCTACTCCTGCTTTACACTTCAGTTCCATGATCATAATTCGAGTTCGTGCATGTCATAAAGGACCATGTTCTCTCTCAGTTCCCAATACATGGGGTTTCGGATTTTTTTTTAAAATTTTTTTAGCGGTGGAATTATATTTCATAAGTTATGAATTCCAGATCTTAAGTTATGTGGCTAGTAATCGAGGTACTCTAGCCTTACCCTATGCTCTATTCGAGAAATAAAGCATTTTTGTTAATGATCAATGAAAGTTTGGATTCATATCGTGCATATTCCCAAATCAAATTTCTTTGCCGAGTTCATGATGTTAAATCTTCTATTCCTTACGCCTTGGTGAACGTCAAGTTATTCAGGGTATCTAGTCATTTTTAGACCAGCATGTTCTAGCCCTTTGATAACTTCTTTCGTAGGGTGAGAGAGTGATGATGAATGGTTGGTTATATGGAAAAATACGTATTTGTTGTGGATAAGGGTGTTGGTGAATAGTTATCTAGATAGAAGAGAGAAAATGTTTCCTTATCTTGGTTAGAAAGGTGTATGCTTATTTTGAGCTAAGTGGTAATGTGAAGTAAGATTGAGATTAAGCTTTCATGTATATTGTGGTTAGTTGAAGTTTTAAGTGGTTATCTTGAGGGATTGTGGTGTACATGTTTCAGATTCTGGAAGCTAGTTATGCTTCAATTTGTAAACTTTTACTAAACGATCTTTGTTTTCCAAGTATTCCAGCTCAGTCAATCAGAATCGTATAGTGTACCTTCTCATTTATCATTTCATCATGTTATCCAAGGATCTTAGGAATGAAATCATTTCCATATGGAGCATCTTAGTAGTTACGAGTATACCTCTGTTCGTGCGTCATGCATATGAGCTAATTCATAGGTGCCCCGTGCAGTCTTAGTGACCCTGTGAAATAAGTGTTGTAGAGGAACATAGAGTCTCAAGGGGGAGATACCCCGTGACTTCTTAAAGCTTCCGTGTTTTAAACACATCTAGTTCATGCTCAAGTTCTCATTACGAGCCTTGAATTGGCTATTGTTGCATACGCATTCATACATTCCAGAGTCAGTTCAGCTAGATATTTATGCATCAGATATGCATGTTCAGTATGATGACTAGGAAACTGTAATTCCAATCGTGCCGATATGTCTCAGATGTTCGCGTCCCTTAAGAAGGTCAGTTGATCAGTGCTTTTATCCTATCAAGCGACATTCGAGGATGAATGTTTCCAAGGGGGAGATAATGTAATACCCCGGAAAATTTTCTTCGTAAAGATTTCGTGAGAAACGTATCGAGTTCTACGCTTTAGAGCGATCCATAAATTTTCTGTGTAGTATTTCTAAGACATTGACCTACCATTGCGTAGAGTATCGAATAAGCTTTCCAACGATATGTAGATCATCGAAAACGGACACTCGAGCGATGAGTTACGACCATTCCGATCGAACTACGACCATTCCGATCGAACTGTGAACAGTAAAACGTGCAGGAAATTAAAAATTACTGCAGCCAGGCGGATTTCAGGGTCAACTTCAAACGACCATAACTCCTTGTACATAATGATCTGGGTGAGCTACTATATATAAACGGAAATCTCTAAGAGTCCTCTTTCTAATAAAATTAGTTTCATCCAATTTGGCTGTCGGAGTAAAACGTTATGGTAGATCTACTTCAGCCTATCAAAACAGTCCACCAAAGGACAGATTTGACATTATTTGTTTTTTAAAGGGCAATTTGGTCATTTCACACCCCTTCTTGGAAGAAAATTTGTCCATTTAATCCATAATTGAACCTTCAAAATTCATTTTCTCCATGAAACATTTGGGATAATGAAACCCTAGACAAATTTCACCTTCAAATATCTTTCAATTTCACTGTAGAAATCCAAAATTAATCCGATAAACGAACTCCTCATTTCAAGACCTTCGAGGAGCACCCATTATTTGTTCGAACAGGGTTTCGTAATCAAGAAGTCAATTTCAAGGTATGTGGGGTTTTGAACAAGAGCAATGTTCCGTTCTTGTGCCCAAAACTTTAATTTCATTATGGTTTTACATGATTTTGCAATTGAGATTATGTCTAAATAATTCGATTATGAGATTATGATGGTTGAATGAATAAACTTTGATTCATATGATTATCTCAATGTTTTCATGATATGATTTAATAATTATCATTGCGAATTACACACTTTTACCACGAGGTGATATTTTGAATGATTTTGGGACGTATGTCGAGATGGTATTTTGGAATAATATTTTGAGGTATGTGTCAAGCTTTATGCTTCCCAATGACGATTTGAATTATTGAATATATATTTGAGACATGAGATGTCTTGATATCTATAATTATAAATTTCATATTTTTATTTTGAATGATTTCGAGATATATGTTGAAATGGTATTTTGGAATGATTTTGAGATTTATGATAAGCTTAAAGCTTCTTTATGACGAAATTGAATCATTGAGATGTTACCATGAGTCTTGATATTTTCTCAAAAATAGTGATGTTGTCATGACTTGATAAATTGCTACATTTTGACATTTAAAAAGGTTGAGTTCTTTTATTGAAATTTCATGATATTCGAAAATGGGTATACACTCAAATTACTTTATGAAGGATTTATAAGACTTTGAAATTTTTTCCAATATGGATATACATGATTACTTCATTACTCTACTTCTTAAATTGAGAATTTATGCTATGATTTGCATACTACTACAATGAATTGATATTTCTAAAGGCTTTCGAGATAAAAGTTGTGATTTGAGTTGTACTACGGGATATGTATTCTTATTATGAATTGAAGGTCTCAAGTGCTTTTCAAAAGCTGTTGTCATGATTTAATTGTCGAATTGAAAGAATAATCATTTGAGTACATTGACCTTGAACTCGCAGAGTCGAGATGATTTTGACTATGAGAAAGATTGATTTTGATAAAGATGTTGAGATGAATTTTGGTATTTTTTTAGGATGATTTTAATGAGTTGAATTGTTGAAAATATTACGTATTGAGTCTTCATATCCTTGTCCAAATATCGAGTCGGTTCTGGGTCAATGCATTGATACCTTGTTGATGTTGAAAAAGATTGAAATGGTTTAAGTCGAAGTTGGGGTTAGGAATCCACAAATTGTTGATGAATTATAAATTGAGATATTTGTTTTGGTCTTTATGATAGACCCTTGTGATGATGATGGTGGATTTCCTAACGCGTTCTGAGCTTGCCGGGGAGTAGTACTTAGCACGGGAGAGAAATTTGGTATTTTCCCAAACCTATGTGCCACCGTAGGGTTGTTTAATGATGATATTATTGGCCAGAGAGCCCGATTGTGATTATTGCAGTTTTAAGGTCGTACTCCCTGGCAAAGAGTATGACGTTCCCGCCAACGGGGGTTTCAAACGTTGGTATTCCACGTAGCTCACGTGGGGTTGTCGGTTATAGGAAACTCCCCTGTCCATAAAAGTCATGTTTCTTGAATTACCGAGTCACTCCGAGATTTGAGTCAAAGAGTTGAGATATTATGATGAATTATGATTACCTATGATGAATTTTGATGATTTGATAATTTATGATGATTTATGATGATTTATCATAATTTATGATTTTTGATGATTTACATGGATTATGAGATTTTACCATTTGAACTATTTATTATGAAAGTATGAAGAGTATGATTTGATATAACTCAAGCCAAGTGAGTCATCATTGTCTGTATGCATGTTTTCATGAAATTGATGATGTTATTTAAAGTGTTGCATGCACCCCCACATACTCGGTACATTCTCTTTGTGCTGACCCCCATCTACTATTCTATTCAGTTGCAGCATCTGGTCAGCAGGTGAAGGAGTCCTTATAGTTCAAGGTCTTGTGTTGGTTGTTTCAGTTCAGAGACATTGTATCTTCTTCTGTCGGCCATATTGAGTGGGATGGTTGGGAGTCATGACCCGTTTATATACAGGCAATACTAGTAGAGGCTTCATAGAGAGTAGTAGTGGTTGATGTATTCAGTCTCCTTCTTGTATATGTATATGTGTTAGTAGAATTGTCATCTTATAATTCCAATATTGTATTGAACAGATTCTGTATTGAGATATTTTCATCTTCATTCTCTCAGAATTATGTTTTAAATCAGATGCTTTTGAGTTATACCTATGAAAGGGTTAGCTTGGGGTCACTTGTGACCCTAAGCATCGTGTGGCATCTCGGGACTCGATTTTTGGGGCGTTACAGGTAGATAGTCAAACATATACATAAATCTTAACAAATATAGAAAAATTAGAAATTAATGAAAAACAAGAAGTAATTAATAAAGAAAACTTAGAAAATACAATCACAGAAATAGATACTCTTGATAAAGAAGACGATGAAAATATAATACCTAGTACATCAGAAATAAGAAAACCTACATATCATTGTAAAGATAAGTTTAGAAAATTAAACCTAAAAAATGAATATAAAAAATGGACACCAAAACAAATAATTAATAAAATTATAACTTCTTAGACTTAGACTGTGTAATAGTTGTAGATAAAACGATACAATTATGGATATGATATATAACAAAACAATTATTAGACAATGGTATAAATGCAATAGATACGCCAGAATGTATAGAAAGAACACTAATAGGAACAACAAAATTATGGTTTTTAAATTTAACTGAAAATAATAGTAGAAGGATATTACAACAGATATTATACGCCTATGATAGATACAGGAGCAGAAGCCAATTTATATAGGTATAATTGTTTACCAAATAGTAAATGGGATAAATTAAAAACACCAATAGTAGTTAGAGAATTTAATAACGAAGGAAGCTTAATTACTTATAAAGCTAGAAATGTAAAAATACAAGAATGGGATAAGATATTAACAATAGAAGAAATCTATAATTCTGAACTAACATCAAAAGATATGCTTTTAGAAATGCCATTTTTAGACAAATTATACCCGCATATAATAACTGGAACACGATGGTGGTTTACAACACCATGTAAACAAAAGGTAAGAGCAAAAAGAGTTATTAATAAAATAAGAAAGAAAACTGATTGGATAAAAGGAAGTGAAAAAATCACACAAAAATTAGAAAATATAAAAAATACTGAAGACACAATAGAACTAGTTATATTTTCAATAAATAAAGAAGAAATAACTATATTTTCAATAGATAAGGTAGAAATGATAAAGAAAAAATTAAGACAATTATACAGTGAAGATCCATTAAAAGGATGGGAAAAACATAAAACTACTGTAAAAATTGAACTAATAGATAAAAATAGTATAATAACCCAAAAACCATTAACATATAACTTTGATGATTTAAAAGAATTTAAAATGCATATAGATGAATCATTAGAAAAACAATACATACAAAGAAGCAATAGCAAACATAATAGTCCCGCATTTATAGTAAATAAACATAGTGAACAAAAAAGAGGAAAAAGTAGAATGATTATTGATTATAGAAACCTAAATGCAAAAACTATGACATATAATTATCCAATACCAAATAAAATTTTAAAAATAAGACAAATACAAGGATGTAATTACTTTAGTAAATTTGATTGTAAATTAGGATTTTATCATTTAAAGTTAGAAGAAAAATCTAAAAAATTAACTGCATTTACAGTACCACAAGAATTTTACAAATGGAATGTGTTACCATTTGGATATAAAAATGCACCAGGTAGATACCAACACTTTATGGATAGTTATTTTAAACGACTACCTAATTGTATAATATACATAGATGATATACTATTATATACAAAAACTAAAGAGGAACATTTTGAACTATTAGAACAATTTGCAGGTATAATAGAAAATTTAGGAATAAGTTTAAGTGAAAAGAAAGCCGAAATTATGAAAATTCAGATAGAGTTTTTAGGAATACAAATAGATAAAAGTGGAGTAAAAATGCAAGAACATATAGTACAAAAAATAATAAATTCAAAAGAAGAATTAGATACAAAAAAAAATTTACAATCATTTTTAGGATTAGCAAATCAATTTAGAGAATACATACCAAAATTGGCAGAAAACTTAAAATCATTACAGAAATTTTTTTAAAAAATGTAGAGTATAATTACAACGAAGAAGATAAAAGCAAGTTCAGAAAATAAAAATACTTTGTAAGGAATTACCAAAATTACAGTTTCTAGACGAAAATAACAAATTTACATAAATAGTAGAAGCAGATGCAAGTGAATATAATTATGGAGGAGTACTTAAATATAGATATGAAGAAGAAAAATTAGAACATCATTGTAGATACTACTCAGGTACGTTTAATGAAACAAAAATAAAATGAGAAATAAATAGAAAATAACTAAGCTCATTATATAAGTGTTTATTAGCATTTGAGCCATATATTGTATATAACAAGTTTATTGTACAAACAGATAATACACAGGTACGTTGGTGGCTAACAAAGAAAATACAAAATTCAGTTACAACAAAGGAAATTCGGAGACTGGTATTAAATATATTAGATTTTACATTTACAATTGAAGTAATCAAAACTAGCAAGAATGTCATTGGAGATTACATATCAAGACAAAGCTACACAGACTGATATAATTGAAGATGATGCTTTAGAAAAGATACTCAAAACCCTAACAATGCTTTCAATGAAAGTGGACAGTATGAGTAATGAAATAGAAAAGCTAAAGACTAATGAAGTTAAACTGAAGTCTAAAGCTATGAATTAGATAACTCAGCAGTGTGCAGAGTTATGTCGATCGGAAGATAATAAAATTCCAGAGCTAAAAGGAGATGTTGGGACACTCCATAAAACCCATAACGTTTATCAATCTACAATTGCAGGTACAAACAAAGAAGTTAGTGGACAAAGATATCAGAAAATGAACATGAATAAGATATTTGAAAAACCATTTATACCAAAAACACAAAAGACCCCTTGTTCATACCCCCACAAATTACCACATATCGAGAAAGTTTGAACCAAGATAAAAAAGCCTATAACCATATAACTCGAGCATACATAGAAAATATCCACAAAATACAGACTTATCTAAACCTTAATCCAGAGCTACAAATATCCAAGAACCAAACACAAACTATATAACTCAAAAATTACAAGGTTACAACAAGTTAATCGCACTACTGAAAACCAACCCAAGTTTAGTTAAAACTTGTTTCAGTTATGGATTATTAAATACTGTATATACCCAAGAAGGAGATGAACTAACATCTATACCAGAATTATATAAAACATTCGTCACTTATAAAAAAAATAACCAAAGAGTATCTATTTTTTATAAAGTTTTATACTGCACCAGCAGAGATATTATATGACGAAATTAAACCAGTTATACAAGTTGTAAAAATAGGATTAACCAGAGATATGATTATACCGTAAGATATTGTTCAACAGCTAGATACCTGATTTTTATGCAAATAAATGAATTATTGGAATATCTTCAATTGTTCAAGAATTAGCAAATAACTACCTAAATGGAAACCCTATATGGAGCTATTATTCAAGAGGTCATCAAATGATTTATTCAAATTCAAGGGAGATACGACAGACAAATATGGAAGAAGCTAGACTATGGATTCTGACGTTAATCAATCCAGAAAAACAACCAACTGCAAGAGCAATTTGGAAGGGATTTATTTCAGAAAAACTATTAACAAGATATTGCAAGTTAATTGGACACATATATCCAGACCATTTATGTTCGAGATGTAATGGAGAAGATAATATTATCCCAAAAGTTCAACTAGAATAAAAGAAGATAAGAACGAAGAAGGACAGTTGGAAGATATACCACAAAAGATATAAAGCAACACAAACCGATGGAAAAATAAAGACAAAAAGAGAAAAGCATTAAAGTTAAGAAAGCGACATATAACTTATCAAGCTAAGTTTTTAACATGTGAATTGCAAGAATACGTAAATTATTTGTATAGTTTTTGACTTTTTGACAAAGCCGTTATTATTCTAGTATTAGGCATTAAATAGTTTTTTGTCTTTTTATACTTTAAGTCCTTTTCTACTTTTGAAAAGGAAGACTTTTTGTAAAAGTAGGAATAGTATATAGTTTACGTGTAAAGTAGGAATAGTAAATAGTTTACACGTTTTTCACCTTTTTAGAGATTATAAATATGTAAGCCATCCGGCTAAGTTAAGGCAAGACTTCATGAGTTGAAGCAAGCCTCCTCTTGTACACAAATACTTTTGAATATTTAATAAAAACAAATATATTTCAAAGGAAAAGCTATGGATGAACAAAACCGAGAATTATCAAACCTACCAGAACAAGTATATTTATTTATGATTATGAATAGCTAAATTCATAAATTCCTGACAATCGTCATATAATAAAATAAGCTCATGTTAGTTACTATATAGTAGAATTATTCGAAGAATAGCATGTTAAGAAGTTTATTAGCAAAGTGGAAAAGGAGAAAAATTTCCAAGAACTATGCCATCCTAAAGGTGAAATCGGTGAGGCAAAGAAGTCGTGATAGGGGAGTAGCCAGAGTAGAGGCATTGTTTAAGGGAAAAGTATCCAGACTACCATGCTAATAGTGACAGAGTAACATAATTATTTAAGAATAATCTAGTACATAGTAATCTAAAATGATCATATTTTGGTATGTATATGATTGAAGGGAATATTTTGAAATAGCATCATATGAAAAAGAATAACTACCTACTTATCCGATGAAATGATAGATAAATTCAAAATACTTGTTTTGTATGTACTTAAGAATATAGAAATAGTAGATATAAGAAAGATCATATGGGAAAAAATATTTGATAGATATACTATGACTAGAATAAATTACATACCACACCTACCTACCTACTCCAATATATACCTACATGCCAAACCTACGCATCAACCATGATTAACTAAGTAAAATATTGGAAAATGAATATAAAAAATATACAATTAATAGAAAAACTAATGAAAACAAATTTATACATGAGAACTAAAAATATAAAATATATAGAATACCTTAACGAAAATATGGAAGAATTAAAAAGATTAAAATAAACAACTAAAGGATATTATGAAAAAAGCAAATAACAAATTACTTTAAAATACTTGTTTTATATATACTTAGAGATATAGAAATTATAGACATAAAGAAAATAATATGGGAAAAGATATGGAATGAAGAAGAAGAGTTATTAAGTTCTATAGAAAACTTACACCTATATAATGAAAGCTACTGTTCATATTTAGATAGTTATTATTCAGATGAATATTATACAGATTAAAAATATTAAAATATATTAAAAGAGTTAGAGAAAAACAAAGTTGGCTATACGAAGAAATTAATAGAAATCAGCGGGAAGAAAACAATTAAAAGAAAGATTAATTTGGATAGATAAAACCATTAAACAACTAGAGTTAAAAGATAGTTTAGAATATGATTTAGACATAGAATTATTCATAGAAGAAAAAGACAGGATAATTAACGAAATATATAACCTAGAATTTAATATCAGATATAGTACAATTAGAATAAATTATTACAAAGAAATTTGCAGTATTACAACTACTTTAGGATAAAATGATAAACTACGAATACTTAGAATATTGGAGAAAAGATATGGAGGAAATAAGATTAACAGAAATACTTATGAAAGAGCATCTACTTGACTATCTAAAAACTAGAAATATGGAACATATAAAATACCTTAAAAATAATATAGAAGAATTAATAAGGTTAAAACAAAAAACTAAGGAATATTATAACATAGCATTTCAATTAACATGATAAAACTAGTAAGTACTAGTTATCTACTAGTTATCTACGCAAATTACCCAAGTTATCCGCACCCCCTACAATGCACCCCCCTACAATCTCCAAGGTGTACATATTTTATTGGGTCTTTACTTTTTATATCGTTTATTTCTTTATTAATTATTCTTTTTGTTACTAGTGGTATACTAGCTCTTCCTTTTGCATATCTACAGTCTATTACATGTTCTTTTTAGCTTACTACGTAGTATTCTTCTTTTCGTCTACTAAATATGTTTTTTATTGTTGGTATTTTAAATATTTTTTCTACACTTAAATCTAATTCTTTTCCTTTTATTTCATCAAATATATTATTATCAAATATTATTTTTTGATTTGTTCCTTCTTCATTTAAATATTCTTCAGTTATCTACTAGTTATCCATGCAAATTACCCAAGTTATCGCACCCCCTACAATTGGTATCAGAGCTACGTTACTTAAAAAATGTACAAGTAAGTATGTGTTAATTTAGTTATGAGAAATGTTAATTTAATGTTAGTTATGAGAAATGTTAATTCAATTAGAATAAATTATTACAAAGAAATTTGCAGTATTACAACTATTTTAGGATAAAATGATAAACTACGAATACTTAGAATATTGGAGAAAAGATATGGAGGAAATAAGATTAACAGAAATACTTATGAAAGGGAATCTACTTGACTATCTAAAAACTAGAAATATGGAACATATAAAATACCTTAAAAATAATATAGAAGAATTAATAAGGTTAAAACAAAAAACTAAAGAATATTATAACATAGCATTTCAATTAACATGATAAAACTAGTAAGTACTAGTTATCTACTAGTTATCTATGCAAATTACCCAAGTTATCCGCACCCCCTAAAATTGGTATCAAAGCTACGTTATTTAATAAATGTACAAGTAGGTATGTGTTAATTTAGTTATGAGAAATGTTAAATTAATGTTAGAAATGTTAATTTAATTATTAATTATGAGCTATTATTATTTACGTTGTTATTTATTTGTTAAAAATGAGAAGACCATTTAAAAATATAGAAGCTTTTAGAAAAATTAAAGAAACTTTAACCAGTTACTACCAAGAATATATGAAGTTAAATAAAACAAAAGAAACCCCCCATAGATTAGATTATTTAATTACTTTAATAACTAGCAATGGGGCAAAATTAATAATCCATTTAAAATCTAGAAGAATGAGATATATACCATCTAATTATGATAAAATCAGATTTCGGTATCCACCAAAATATTTTAAATATTGTAAAGATGAATAATATAACAAAATTCTAAAAATATAAAGAACTAAAACAAATAATATCTGAAAAGTGGAGAGAATTAAAAAAAAAAAAAGACTACAATATAACATGATTGTAGGAGTGTGTCAAAAATCAATAAATGTACAAAAAGAAGAAATATCATATTTAGAATCACAAATAGATAGTCTAGAATACATATATCAACATGATCTATACACCATCAAGTAGATAAAATGAACAAAGAAGAATTTATAATAGATGAAAAAACATAAGAAAACCATGAAGGATTAAAAATAAGAATAGTATTTTTCAATTTAGGAAGAAGATATAAGAAAATAGGTGAACATTTATATTTAATGTTAGAAAAAAAGAATTAAAATTAGAAGATAAATTAACAGCTATGGTAAGAATAGCAAAAGAAAATGAAGAAATAGATAGGAAAAAAGAAATAGATAAAATAAAACAGCAAAATACAGAAAAAATACGAAAAATAGAAGAAACTAAAAATAGTAGGATTGTTGAATTAGAAAAAGAACTACAAATGCTAAAAGATCTGTATGAAAAAAGACAGAAAGAAAAAAAGAAGAAAAGGATAAAGAACAAAAATTATTAATTGAGATAAACCAATTTAAAGAACAACTAGAAAATAAAGAATTAGAAAATAATGAAATAGAAATAAATACGATAGATGCTGAAGAAACAGATAATTATGATTCGAAAGATAGTGAAACATATACAGAAATCTTAACAAATATAGGAAAGTTAGAAATCAATGAAAAACAAGAAGTAATTAATAAAAAAAACTTAGAAAATATAAACACGGAAATCAATACTCTTGATAAAGAAGACGATGAAAATATAATACCTAGAACATCAGAAATAAAAAAAACTACATATTATTATAAAGATAAGTTTAAAAAATTTAACCTAAAAAATGAATATAACAAATGGACACCAAAACAGATAATTAATAAAAATTATAACTTCTTAGATTTAGACTGTGTAATAGATGTAGATAAAACGATACAATTATGGATAGGATATATAGCAAAATAATTATTAGACAATGGTATAAATGCAATAGATACACCAGGATATATAGAAAGAACACTAATAGGAACAACAAAATTATGATTTTTAAATTTAACTAAAAATAGTAAAAAAGTATTAAGGAATGATAAAGAAACACAAGGAACAACAGTAACTAAACTAACACCTATAGACATATTGAAAAAATATGAAATGGCTATAAGAGATGAATTTAGCAGTATGACAATAGAAGAAGAAGAACAAAACAAAGAAAAAGATATAAATAGGAATTTAATGTTAAAACTAGCAATATGTAATATGTGCCACATAGATGAATATACATGCGCATTTAAAGAATACTACAATAAAGGAGCATATAATGCAGAAGAAAGTAAAGAAGTGAGAGGATTATATTTTAGTAAATTACCTGAACCATTTAGTTCAAAAATAATAAAGAGTTGGGATGAAGCAAAAATAGTAGATACCCTAGGAGCAAGAATAAAATTTCTACAACAATGGTATAGAAATCTATGTGAAAAATATAGAGAAGAAATAAAAATGGAAAAAACATTAATAAGAAATTTAGCATGTTGCGATAAAATAACACCTCAATTTGGATGTGAAGAAAGATATTATAAGAAAAGAAAAAGACATAAAAATATAAGAAATACAAAAAATCAAAATATGAATATAAGAAACCAAGAAAAAGATATTATGTAAAAAATTATAAACATAAAAGACCATATAGAAAAAAAAATCTATAAAAGAATGTACTTGTTATAATTGTGGAAAACTGGGACATTTAGCTAGAGATTGTAAAACGCCTAAAAACCCAAAAAAGAAACAAATATCAGAAATAAAGATAGAAAATACAGAATATATGCAAATAGATTATATAGATTACGAATTAGAAAGTGACGATAGTATATATGAAATTTGGAGATGAAACAAATAATGAAATAGATAGTAAATCAGATGAATCAAATGACTGAAGAAGATATAAAAATGAATCAAATAACTGAAGAAGATATAAAAATAATAACAAAGGAAGAATATTTAAATGAAGAAGGAACAAATCAAAAAATAATATTTGATAATAATATATTTGACGAAATAAAAGGAAAAGAATTAGATTTAAGTGTAGAAAAAATATTTAAAATACCAACAATAAAAAATATATTTAGTAGACGAAAAGAAGAATACTACGTAGTAAGACAAAAAGAACATGTAATAGACTGTAGATGTGCAAAAGGAAGAGCTAGTATACCACTAGTAACAAAAAGAATAATTAATAAAGAAATAAATGATATAAAAAGTAAAGACCCAATAAAATATGTACACCTTGGAGGAATAGAGATATTAATAAAAACATGTTTTAGAGAAGGAATAGATACACCAATAGAATTATATCTAGCAGATGATATAAAACCTATAGAAAAAAGTATAATAACTGCCATAAAAGGAAATTTAATATACCAAAAATTTAAATTTATAATAAGTGCGAATTATTCAGTAGCAATAACAGATAAAATCATAGATAAATCATTAGTATTATATTAAAAAATATCAGGAATAGAACTAACCCCAGGAAGTAAAATATTTACAGCAAGATGTAAAAATCTACATGTATTAACAACAAAACATAAAATAACGGGACAAAATAAAATTAATAATATACAAATAGAAAGTCCTTTCGAACAATTTGTAAAAACAATTGATGACAATGATTATAGTTACAAAGACATAGATATAGAAGAAGATTAGAAATAATAAATGATAGAATAAGTACAACAAAAAGAATAGCTTTTGAAAAACTAGAATCATCAGGATCATCAAAAAGAACAAACTATGAAATAACTTCAACAATTAATTTAACTCAATATTATATAACGGGAACAATAAATGAAAAAGAATATTTAATACTCTTAAATAAAGGACAAGAAAAAAAATTATATAGCAAAATATCTAGTAAAAAATGAAGAAATAAAATCTAATAGTAATATATGCCCAGATCTACCCAGAAGTTTAATAACTACTAAAGATACAACAGAAAAGAAATAATAATAGGAGTTAGAAAAATAAAAATAGAATTTGAAATAAAAGAAGATATGCAAAAAGCAGACATAATATTAGGAATAAAATGGTTAAAACAAGTAAAACCATACAATATAGAACATACACAATTAACCATAATATATAATAAAGAAAAATTATTAATAAAAAGAACTCTGACATGATCTGAAAATATATGTATTAATGAAGATAACAGTAGAAGGATATTACAACAGATATTATCCGCCTATGATAGATATAGGAGCAGAAGCTAATTTATGTAGATAATTGTTTACCAAATAGTAAATTGAATAAATTAAAAACACCAATAGTAGTTAGAGGATTTAATAACGAAGGAAGCTTAATTACTTATAAAGCTAGAAATGTAAAAATACAAGTATGGGATAAGATATTAACAATAGAAGAAATCTATAATTATGAACTAACATCAAAAGATATGCAAGAAATAATAATAGGAGTTAGAAAAATAAAAATAGAATTTGAAATAAAAGAAGATATGCAAAAAGCAGACATAATATTAGGAATAAAATGGTTAAAACAAGTAAAACCATACAATATAGAACATACACAATTAACCATAATATATAATAAAGAAAAATTATTAATAAAAAGAACTCTGACATGATCTGAAAATATATGTATTAATGAAGATAACAGTAGAAGGATATTACAACAGATATTATCCGCCTATGATAGATATAGGAGCAGAAGCTAATTTATGTAGATAATTGTTTACCAAATAGTAAATTGAATAAATTAAAAACACCAATAGTAGTTAGAGGATTTAATAACGAAGGAAGCTTAATTACTTATAAAGCTAGAAATGTAAAAATACAAGTATGGGATAAGATATTAACAATAGAAGAAATCTATAATTATGAACTAACATCAAAAGATATGCTTTTATGAATGCCATTTTTAGATAAATTATACACACATATAATAACTAAAACACACTGATGGTTTACAACACCATGCAAACAAAAGGTAAGAGCAAAAAGAGTTATTAATAAAATAAGAAAGAAAATTGATTGGATAAAAAGAAGTGAAAAATCACACAAAAATTAAAAAATATAAAAAATACTGAAGACACAATAGAACGAGTTATATTTTCAATAAATAAAGAAGAAATCACTATATTTTCAATAGATAAGGTAGAAATAATAAAGAAAAAATTAAGACAATTATATAGTGAAGATCCATTAAAAGGATGGGAAAAACATAAAACTACTGTAACAATTGAGCTAATAGATAAAAATAGCATAATAACCCAAAAACCACTAACATATAACTTTGATGATTTAAAAGAATTTAAAATACATATAGATAAATTATTAGAAAAATAATATATATAAAAAAGTAATAGTAAACACAATAGTCCAGCATTTATAGTAAATAAACATAGTGAACAAAAAAGAGAAAAAAGTAGAATGGTTATTGATTATAGAAACCTAAATGCAAAAACTATGACATATAATTATCCAATACCAAATAAAATATTAAAAATAAGACAAATAAAAGGATATAATTACTTTAGTAAATTTGATTGTAAATCAGGATTTTACCATTTAAAGTTAGAAGAAGAATCTAAAAAATTAACTGCATTTACAGTACCACAAGGATTTTAGAATGGAACGTGTTACCATTTGGATATAAAAATGCACCAGGTAGATACCAACACTTTATGGATAGTTATTTTAAACAACTACCTAATTGTATAGTATACATAGATGATATACTATTTTATACAAAAACTAAAGAGGAACATTTAAAACTATTAGAACAATTTATAGATATAATAGAAAAATCTGGAATAAGTTTAAGTGAAAAAAAAAGTTGAAATTATGAAAAACCAGATAGAATTTTTAGGAATACAAATAGATAAAAGCGGAGTAAAAATGCAACAACATATAGTACAAAAAAAATAAATTCAAAAGAAGAATTAGATACAAAAAAGAAATTACAATCATTTTTAGGATTAGTAAACCAAGTAAGATAATATATACCAAAATTAGTAGAAAACCTAAAGTCGTTACAGAAAAAATTTAAAAAAGATGTAGAGTATAATTACAACTAAGAAGATGAAAAACAAGTTCAGAAAATAAAAATACTTTGTAAAGAATTACCAAAATTACAATATCCAAATGAAAATAAAAAATTTACTTATATAGTAGAAGCAAATGCAAGTGAATATAGTTATGGAGGAGTACATAAATATAGATATGAAGAAGAAAAATTAGAACATCATTGTAGATACTACTCAGGTACGTTTAATGAAACAGAAATAAAATGGGAAATAAATAGAAAAGAATTATGCTCATTATATAAATGTTTATTAGCATTTGAGCAATATATTGTATATAACAAGTTTATTGTACTAACAGATAATACGCAGGTACGTTGGTGGTTAACAAAGAAAATACGAAATTCAGTTACAACAAAGGAAATTCAGAGACTAGTATTAAATATATTAAATTTTACATTTACAATTGAAGTAATCAAAACTAACAAGAATGTCATTGCAGATTACATATCAAGACAAAGCTACACAGACTGATATAATTGAAGATGATGCTTTAGAAAAGATATTCAAAACCCTAACAACACTTTCAATGAAAGTGGATAGTATGGGCAATGAAATAGAAAAGCTAAAGACTTATGAAGTTAAAATGAAGTCTAAAGCTATGAATCAGATAACTCAGCAGTGTGTAGAGCTATGTCGATCGGAAGACAATAAAATTCCAGAGCTAAAAGGAGATGTTGGGACACTCCATAAAACCCATAACGTTTATCAATCTACAATTGCAGGTACAAGCAAAGTAGTTAGTGGACAAAGATATCAGAACATGAACATGAATGAGATATTTGTAAAACCATTTATACCAAAAATACAAAAAGACCCCTTGTTCATACCCCTACAAATTACCACATATCGAGAAAGTTTGAACCATAATAAAAAACATATAACCATATAACTCGAGCATACTTAGAAAATATCCACAAAATACAGACTTATCTAAACCTTAACCCCAGAGCTACAAATATCCAAGAATCAAACCCTAACTATATAACCCAAAAATTGCAAGGTTACAACAAGTTAATCGCATTACCGAAAACCAACCCAAGCTTAGTTAAAATTTGTTTTAGTTATGGATTATTAAAAACCGTATATACCCAAGATGGAGATGAACTAACAGCTATACCAGAATTATATAGAGCATTCGCCACCTATAAAAAAATAACCAAAAGAAATTTATTTTTTATAAAGTGTTGTACTGCACCAGCAGAGATATTTTATGACGAAATTAAACCAGTTATACAAGTTGTAAAAATAGGATTAACCAGAGATATGATTATACTAGAAGATATTTTTCAACAGCCATAGATACCTAAAGTTGAGATACCTGATTTTTATGCAAATAAATGAATTATTAAAATATCTTTAATTGTTCAAGAATTAGTAAATAACTACCTAAATGGAAACCTTATATAGAGCTATTATTCAAGAGATCATCAAATAATTTATTCAAATTCAGGTGAGCTACGACAAACAGATATGGAAGAAGCTGGACAATGGATTCTGACATTACTCAATCTAGAAAAAAAACCAACTAAAAGAGCAATTAGGAAGGAATTTAATTCAGAAAAATTATTAACAAGATATTGCAAGTTAATTGGACACAAATATCCAGACCATTTATGTTCGAGATGTAATGGAGAAGATAATATTATCCTAGAAGTTTAACTAGAATAAAAGAAGATAAGAACGAAGAAGGACAGCTGGAAGATACACGATAAAAGATATAAAGCAACACAGACCGATGGAAAAATAAAGACAAGAAGACAAAAGCATTAAAGTTAAGAAAACGACATATAACTTACCAAGCTAAGTTTTTAACATATGAATTGTAAGAATAAGTAAATTATTTGTATAGTTTTTGACTTTTTAACAAAGCCATTATTAGTCTCGTATTAGGCATTAACTAGTTTTTTTGTCTTTTTATACTTTAAGTCCTTTTCTACTTTTGAAAAGGAAGAATTTTTGTAAAAGTAGGAATAGTATATAGTTTACGTGTAAAGTAGAAATAGTAAATAGTTTACTCGTTTTTCACCTTTTTAGAGATTATAAATATGTAAGCCATCCGGCTAAGTTAAGGAAAGACTTCATGAGTTGAAGCAAGCCTCCTCTTGTACACAAATACTTTTGAATATTTAATAAAAACAGATATATTTCAAAGGAAAAGCTATGGATGAACAAAGCCCAGAATTATCAAATCTACCAGAACAGGTATATTCATTTATAATTATGAATAGCTAAATTCATAAATTCCTAACAATCATACTATGACAAAATAAGTTCATGTTAGTTACTATATAGTAGAATTATTCGAAGAATAATATGTTACAAAGTTTATTAGCAAAGAGGAAAAAGAGAAAAATCCCTAAGGACTATTCCATCCTAAAGGTGAAACCGGTGAGGCAAGAAGGCCGTGATAGGGGAGTAACCAGTGTAGAGGCGTTGTTTAAGGGAAAAGTATCCAGACTACCATGCTAATAGTGACAGAGTAACATAATTATTTAAGAATAATCTAGTACATAATAATCTAAAATGATCATATTTTGTTATGTATATGATTGAAGGGAATATTTTGAAATAACATCATATGAAAAAGAATGACTACCTACTTATCTGATGAAATGATAGATAAATTTAAGATACTTGTTTTGAATGTACTTAAGGATATCGAAATAGTAGTTATAAGAAAGATCTTATAGGAAAAAATATTTGATAAATATATTATGACTATAATTAATTATATACCTACATGTCAAACCTACGCATCAACCATGATAAACTACGAATATTGGAAAAAGGATATGAAAAATATACAATTAATGGAAAAACTAATGAAAACAAATTTAGAAGAAAATATGAGAAATAAAAATATATAATACATAGAATACATTAATGAAAATATAGAAGAATTTTATGAAAAAATATTTAATCAGGCCTAAATGACAGATAATCTTAAAATACTTGTTTTATATATATATTTAGAGATATAGAAATCATAGATGTAAAGAAAATAATATGTGAAACGATATGGAATTTTGAGGATGAAGAGTTATTAAGTTCTATAGAAAACCTACACTTATATAATGATAGCTACTGCTCATATTTAGATAGTTATTATTCAGATTGATATTATACAGATTAAAAAACTAGTAAGTACTAGTTACCTATTAGTTATCCACTCAAATTACCCAAGTTATCCGCACCCCCCTACAATTACCTATTGTAGGTGGGTGCGGATAACTTGGGTAATTTGCGTGGATAACTAGTAGATAACTAGTACTTACTAGTTCTATCATGTTAATTGAAATGCTATGTTATAATATTCCTTAGTTTTTTGTTTTAACCTTATTAATTCTTCTATATTATTTTTAAGGTATTTTATATATTCCATATTTCTAGTTTTTAGATAGTCAAGTAGATTCTCTTTCATAAGTATTTCTGTTAATCTTATTTCCTCCATATCTTTTCTCCAATATTCTAAGTATTCGTAGTTTATCATTTTATCCTAAAGTAGTTGTAATACTGCAAATTTCTTTGTAATAATTTATTCTAATTGGACTATATCTGATATTAAATTCTAGGTTATCTATTTCATTAATTATCCTGTCTTTTTCTTCTATGAATAATTCTATGTCTAAATCATATTCTAAACTATCTTTTAACTCTAGTTGTTTTATGGTTTTATCTATCCAAATTAATCTTTCTTTTAATTGTTTTCTTCCTCTTCTAAGCTGGTTTCTATAATTAATTTCTTCGTATAGCCAACTTTGTTTTTCTCTAATTCTTCTTATATATTCTAACATTTTTAATCTGTATATTATCCATTTGAATAATAACTATCTAAATATGAGAAGTAGCTTTCATTATATAAGTGTAGGTTTTCTATAGAACTTAATAACTCTTCATCTTCATCCTCAAAATTCCATATCTTCTAACATTTTTAATCTGTATAATATCCATTTGAATAATAACTATCTAAATATGAGCAGTAGCTTTCATTATATAAGTGTAGGTTTTCTATAGAACTTAATAACTCTTTATCTTCATCCTCAAAATTCCATATTTTTTCCCATATTATTTTCTGTATGTCTATAATTTCTATATCTCTAAGTATATATAAAACAAGTATTTTAAAGTTATCTGTCATTTGCTTTTTCATAATATTCTTTAGTTGTTTGTTTTAATCTTTTTAATTCTTCCATATTTTCGTTAATGTATTCAATATATTTTATATTTTTAGTTCTCATGTAATCTTCAAAATTTGTTTTCATTAGTTTTTCTATTAATTATATATTTTTTATATCCATTTTCCAATATTCTACGTAGTTTATCATGGTTCGTGCGTAGGTTTTGCATGTAGGTATATATAGGAGTAGGTAGGTAGGTGTGGTATGTAATTTATTCTAGTCATAGTATATTTATCAAATATTTTTTCCCGTTATTTTATGTTTTGTTGTTAATACATATAGATTTTTACATCTTGCTGTAAATATTTTACTTCCTGAGGGTTAGTTCTATTCATGATATTTTTCGATATAATACTAATGATTTATCTATGTTTTTATCTGTTATTGCCACTGAATAATTCGCACTTATTATGAATTTAAATTTTTGGTATATTAAATTTCCTCTTATGGCAGTTATTATACTTTTTTCTATAGGTTTTATAATTCTATCATCTGCTAAATATAATTCTATTGGTGTATCCATTCCTTCTCTAAAACATGCTTTTATTAATATCTCTTTTCCTCCAAGGTGTACATATTTAATTGGGTCTTAACTTTTTATATCATTTATTTCTTTATTAATTATTCTTTTTGTTACTAGTGGTATACTAGCTCTACCTTTTGCATATCTACAGTCTATTATATGTTCTTTTTGGCTTACTACGTAGTATTCTTCTTTTCGTCTATTAAATATATTTTTTATTGTTGGTATTTTAAATATTTTTTCTACACTTAAATCTAATTCTTTTCCTTTTATCTCGTCAAATATATTATTATCAAATATTATTTTCTGATCTGTTCCTTCTTCATTTAAATATTCTTCCTTTGTTATTATTTTTATATCTTCTTCAGTCATTTGATTCATGTAATTCACTACCTGTTTCATTTTTCAAAATTTCATATATACTATATTCACTTTCTAATTCGTAATCTATATAATCTATTTGCTTATATTCTGCATTTTCTATCTTTATTTCTGATATTTGTTTCTTTTTTGGGTCTTTAGGCATATTACAATCTCTAGCTAAATGTCCTAGTTTTCCACAATTACAACAAGTACATTCTTTTATAGATTTCTTTTTTTTATATGGTTTTTTATGTTTATAATTTTTTACATAATATCTTTTTCTTGGTTTCTTATATTTATATTTTGGTTTTTTGTATTTCTTATATATCTTATGTCTTTTTCTTTTCTTATAATATCTTTCTTCACATCCAAATTGAGGTGCTATTTTATCTTTGCAACATGCTAAATTTTTTATTAATATTTTTTCCATTTTTATTTCTTCTCTGTATTTTTCACATATATTCCTATACCATTGTTGTAGAAATTTTATTCTTGCTCCTAGGGCATCTACTATTTTTGCTTCATCCCAACTCTTTATTATTTTTGAACTAAATGGTTCAGGTAATTTACTAAAATATAATCTTCTCACTTCTTTACTTTCTTCTGTATTATATGCTCCCTTGTAATAGTATTCTTTAAATGCGCACGTATATTCATCTATATAACACATATTACACATTGCTAGTTTTAACATTAAATTCCTATTTGTATCTTTTTCTTTGTTTTGTTCTTCTTCTTCTGTTGCCATACTGCTAAATTCATCTCTTATAGCCATTTCATATTTTTTCAATATGTCTATAGGTGTTAGTTTAGTTACTGTTGTTCCTTGTGTTTCTTTATTATTCCTTAATACTTTTTTACTATTTTCAGTTAAATTTAAAAATCATAATTTTGTTGTTTCTATTAGTGTTCTTTCTATATATTCTCTTGTATCTATTGTATTTATACCATTGTCTAATAATTGTTTCGCTATATATCCTATCCATAATTGTATCATTTTATCTACATCTATTACACAGTCTAAGTTAAGAAGTTATAATTTTTATTAATTATTTGTTTTGGTGTCCATTTGTTATATTCATTTTTTAGGTTATATGTCCATCAAGAGTATTTATTTCCGTGTTTATATTTTCTAAGTTTTCTTTATTAATTACTTCTTGTTTTTCATTGATTTCTAACTTTCCTATATTTTTTAAGATTTCTGTATATGTTTCACTATCTTCCGAATCATAATTATCTGTTTCTTCAGCATCTATTGTGTTTATTTCTATTTCATTATTTTCTAATTCTTTATTTTCTAATTTTTCTTTAAATTGGTTTATCTCAATTAATAATTTTTGTTCTTTATCCTTTTCTTTTTTTTCTTTCTATCTTTTTTTTCATACAGATCTTTTAGAATTTGTAGTTCTTTTTCTAATTCAGCAATCCTACTATTATTAGTTTCTTCTATTTTTCGTATTTCTTCTGTAGTCTGTTGTTTTATTTTATCTATTTCTTTTTTCCTATCTGTTTCTTCATTTTCTTTTGCTATTCTTACCATAGCTGTTAATTTATCTTCTAATTTTAATTCTTTTTTTCTAACATTAAATATAAGTGTTCACCTATTTTCTTATATCTTCTTCCTAAATTAGAAAATACTATTTTTATTTTTAATTTTTCATGGTTTTCATATGTTTTTTCATATATTATAAATTCTTCTTTGTTCATTTTATCTACTTGATGGTGTATAGATCATGTTAATATATGTATTCTAGACTATCTATTTGTTAAATATGATATTTCTTCTTTTCGTGCATTTATTGATTTTTGACATACTCCTACAATCATGTTATATTGTAGTCTTTCTTTTCTTATTTTTAGTTCTCTTCGCTTTTCAGATATTATTTGTTTTAGTTCTTTATATTTTTGGAATTTTGTTATATTATTCATCTTTACAATATTTAAAATATTTTGGTGGATACCGAAATCTGATTTTATTATAATTAGGTGGTATATATCTCATTCTTCTAGATTTTAAATGAATTATTAATTTTGTCTCATTGCTAGATATTAAGGTAATTAAGTAAGCTAATCGGTGGAGGTTTTCTTTTGTTTTATTTAACTTCTTATATTTTGGGTAGTAACTAGTTAAAGTTTCTTTAATTTTTCTAAAAGCTTCTATATTTCTAAATGCTTCTATATTTCTAAATGGTCTTCTCATAATTAACACATAACTAATTAACACATATCTACTTGTACATTTTTTAAATAACATAGCTCTGATACCAATTGTTAATTTTCTATATTGTGTCTAGAAAATAAAAATACTTTGTAAAGAATTACAAAAATTACAATTTCCAGACGAAAATAAAAAACTTACATATATAGTAGAAGCAGACGCAAGCGAATATAGTTATAGAGGAGTACTTAAATATAGATATGAAGAAGAAAAATTAGAACATCATTGTAGATACTACTCAGGTACGTTTAATGAAACAAAAATAAAATGGGAAATAAATAGAAAAGAATTTTGTTCATTGTATAAATGTTTATTAGCATTTGAGCCATATATTGTATATAACAAGTTTATTGTACGAACAGATAATACGCAGGTATGTTGGTGGTTAACAAAGAAAATACAAAATTCAGTTACAACAAAGGAAATTCAGAGACTAGTATTAAATATATTAAATTTTACATTTACAATTGAAGTAATCAAAACTAACAAGAATGTCATTGCAGATTACATATCAAGACAAAGCTACACAGACTGATATAATAGAAGATGATGCTTTAGAAAAGATACTCAAAATCCTAACTACGCTTTCAATGAAAGTGGACAGTATGGGTAGTGAAATAGAAAAGCTAAGACTAATGAAGTTAAACTGAAGTCTAGAGCTATGAATCAGATAACTCAGAAGTATGCAGAGCTATATCGATCGGAAGACATCAAAATTTCAGAGCTAAAAGGAGACGTTGGGACACTCCATAAAACCCATAACATTTATCAATCTACAATTGCAGGTACAAGCAAAGTAGTTAGTGGACAAAGATATCAGAACATGAACATGAATAAGATATTTGAAAAACCATTTATACCAAAAATACAAAAAGATCCCTTGTTCATACCCCTACAAATTACCACATATCGAGAAAGTTTGAACTAAGATAAAAAAACCTATAACCATATAACTCGAGCATACATAGAAAATACCCACAAAATACAGACTTATCTAAACCTTAACCCCAGAGCTACAAATATCCAAGAACCAAACAACAAGTTAAAACTTGTTGTTAAACAACAGGTTACAACAAGTTAATCGCATTACCGAAAACCAACCCAAGCTTAGTTAAAACTTGTTTCAGTTATGGATTATTAATACCCAAGAAGGAGATGAACTAACAGCTATACCAGAATTATATAAAGCATTCGCCACTTATAAAAAAATAACCAAAGGGAATCTATTTTTTATAAAGTTTTATACTACACCAACAGAGATATTATATGACGAGATCAAACCAGTTATACAAGTTGTAAAAATAGGATTAACCAGAGATATAATTATACCGGAAGATATTGTTCAACATCCAGAGATAGTAAATTTTTCCCTCTTTTGGTTTCAACCAGTGAATCTATCTACGCTTCGCATGGTCACAAAAAAATATTATGTTATTTTTAAAGAAAGGAATAGTTAAAGATGTAGGAAGTTTAAAAAGTTCCCCTATGTGGATATAAAATTGATGATGTAACTTTTTTTTTGTATCAGATTCCCAGTAGTCCCTGGTTTTTTGCATTAATCTTAAAAAATGAACTAGTTCCATACAATTAGACGGATTTAATCATCCCATTCTCTAAATTTATACTGCATACAAAAAAGAACCACCCACACAGGTTTAATATAAAGTTTAAGCAGTTAGTAATTTACTAGGCTTCAATATAGTAAGACTGTAAGAGAGTCACCAAAAATTATGCTTTCGCTGTTTGAATTATAGGAAGGGTCGTTGAAGTTGGTCCATTCTATAATGGCCTCTCTCACACTGTGGTAATTATTCCATGGTGAAAAAATTGTGGTCTTGATTACATGATGCTCCACTACGCCAAAGCATCTGCTACTTGATAAACTTCTCGATAATAATATTATAACTGAAAATTAATTTATTATGGAAGATCTGTTGGGTTATTTTCTCTTTCTATGTGGATAAATAATAACGCTCAACTTCCACGTCAATTTAAGTGCAAGGGGGTCGTCGTCAATATATTTACCCAACTTTAGAGTTGGGATAGAATCTACGAGAAATAATGTGAGTGGAAATCGAGTTAATTCAAAATAATTGATACTTACTAAGTTCAAACCAATAGTACAAAGAGATAAAAATGGGGGGTGAGAGAGGTATCAACACTAATGATTCTTTTTAGATTTTTCTAGCATAAATTCGGAGCTACGAATAATTAGAGTCTAGAAATTAGGCACGGATCTTGGGATTATGCTTTCCTAAGAGCAACATCTGCATAAATGTGTGATTATTTGATACAAATTCTAAGTGTTGGTGATATGGTAGGCTAGGTTACAAATCCTTGAGGCTAATTCGTCAACAAAACCCCAAGGGTGTCACTCATTGACACTTTCAAGTACTTAATGAGCGCTTCAATCAAAATCACCTAATACATCAATTAGACACCCCTATTTCTAGAATGGTGCTATAAGTATAGTCAACTTCACATTCACTCTTATGTCTAAGATAGTAAAAATTAGTCAACTATGCTCATAATTGTGTATTATTACCTTGGTTTCTACATCCCACTTTCAAGGATGATGTGGGTTTCTAAAGTTCACCCAAACCCCTCTTTCAAAGATGGTTTGAACTTTCAAGATCTTGAGATTTTCATCCGTCAAACCCATTTGGGTATTTGAGGCTTTCACCCACAAATCACAACAAAGTTACTCAAGCAATAGTAGAATCCAACATCACAAACTAGAAAATGCACAAAAAAATCACATCTCACACATATTTACACCCTATTCTACCATAATCCCAAGAGAAAAAACTAGTTACTCATAAGATAAATAAGTAAAGATTTTACCCAAAATCTCCATTGATTTGATTTGAGAAAATCTAAGTGAATGTTACTTCAAACTAGGAGATCCAATAAATCTTCAAAGGGAGTTCACTAATTCTTCACTTGGAAGTGACTCTAAAATATTCTTCACCCAAAATTTATACAATATTTTCTTCTCCAAAACGGAGGCTACAAACCCTAGAACAATGTTCAAAATTTGAGATGATGGAATATATCAATAATAGGGTTTGAGTCTTTTTTTTTTTCAAATTTAGGATCAGCCACGTGCATTGACATTTCTGCCCTTGGGCTGCACTTTTTCATTATTCCACGATCGCATAGGCTTGGCCGCAACTGCGGCTACCGCGATCGTGATCAGCTCCCGCGATTGCGATCAGCTCCCATGAACACGATAGGTTGACCTTCTAGACTGACCATGATTGTTGTCCTCAGACCGCAACTGCGATAACTGAGGCCATTTATGCTCCAAGTATTCAGCCGCACTTTCTTGCCTTCTTTTGATCACTTTTACGCTCCAATCCACATCTTCTATCTCATTAAATTTGTGCCTGCAAAATGTGGATATTAGTGCATTTAATCACAATTATGTCTCATTTATTCATTCAAAATAAGGTAATATGCATGAATATTTAGTGCAAATGAGTGGTAAAATTACCACTCATCAACACCCCCAACTTAAAGCTTTTGCTTGTCCTCAAGCAACACTACCTCTTACCATGATACAAAAATTATTTATACCTAAACTTTATGCCTTAAATATCACAATGGCTTCAGGCTTAGTCACTACCACAAGTAGCTCATTGCACATGGGCTAAGCTATTTTCACTACGCCCCTCAACATAAAATGCAATATCTAAGGATACACAAGACTTCTAAGAGCAACCAAGCAACAATAACTAATACTCTAGAAGTGACTCACTTTTGACCAAAACTAGGCTATGCTCCATTTTTCTTATTGCTCGGAGGGTGACAAAATCACCTAACTCAACTCATTCACATGCCTCCTCACAAGAAAAAAATTCTACACATCAAGCTACCAAATATGCCACAAGAAATTTAAGTGCGAAAATTATTTTCCTCACAAAAGAACTCTCTTTGTCAACAAGTGTCATACCATAGGCTTGCCCCTATTTTCAATTGCCACTACAAATAAAGAACATGGTTGAAGATCTAAAAGGACTTTTTGAGCTTATAACTTAGGTTCGGGTTAAGTTGGTATATCATTTGGGAACAATATGGTTGCACCCTTCCTTGATCATCTACATCACACTTTTTAATCTACCTTTTTACTATAGGCCACACCTCTTTTCTCTTTTCTCTTTTCATATGCCTAATTTTTGCTTCTTTTGTTCACCTATTTTCTTCTATTTCTTTTTTTTTTTTTTTGCAATTTTCATGCAATTCTTTCCTTTGTTTGACCGTTTCTTTTTCTATTCATTTGTTTTCAATGCTTGGGTACTTATACATTTCACTAAAAAATTCATGGCCCCAAACTTACTTCCATCAATCTTCACCACCCCAACTTAGGCTTTTAGCCTGAAGTTGTATTTTCAAGTTCAAGGAGGGTATGGTTCAAAAGAGGGATAAAAAGAAGGGTTCATGGCTTGTAATATGTATGCCAAAGAAAGGTCCAAAGGCTCAAAGTGGGTAACTAGGGATTACACTTATTTATGGGTAGGCTTTTTAGGATAAAGTGATTTCCAAAGTCACAAAGATGGCCTAAGATCATTTCTCCAAAGATGGCCTAACATCATTTCTCCAACTAAATACAATCAAAATTAGCTTTGAAAGAATAATGGGGAAAGTTCTAAATAACACAAGTATACAAGAGATGGAGACTATTTACTCGCCACACATGGCATGCAAAATTTGCCAAGGAGGCTTAATTGCACCTCCCGTTAGAGACAAAATTAAAGTATTTATCACTGTTTACATGTCAAAAAATTTTGGAGCCACAAAAAGAGTTCTGTTACAAAGTTGCTCACGTCTATGCCCCTTAAGTTTTTGAAATATTTTAGATGAAAGGGGTTTCTTGTTTTGCATTTACACAATGCATAATTTTCTAAACATGGCAACAACCGAAGATTTAGTCTCACATTTTGGCTCAATATGGGCAAACCAACCATATGGCTACTCAAACTTTGCCAATGGTACATAATAGGACCCTAAATTTACAATGCCATAGGTACCTAGAATTCCCTGCATTAATGACTTAAATGCCACTGGTACTCAGAATTACCCTATATTTATGGATCAAAACCCAATCTCGATGCTTTTTACCTTAAGAATGTCATCACTCAATCAATTATAGGGAAAGGCTCACCCATCATCATTATTAATGGAGATAGAAAACTAAAAATGAAATAATCAATTCAAAAAGTTTCTATGCTTGGTGTGAACTTGATTCACATATTATCAACCAAGAGTGAATTATGAAAACAAGTACACAAGAAGGGCGAGGAGGGACTCCCTGTTATTTTACAAGGATTTAAAATAGCAATTCTGTGATCGCGAAAAGACTGGTCGCATTCGTGATCTTCCAATCGCGGTATCTGAGATAGAATTTTCCTTTGTTCTGCCTTGTTTTCCTGCATTGCTGCCACAGTTCAAAAAAAGAATTTCCTCAATTTTTTCCTTCCATTCTGTCTAAAATACCGACAAAGCATCAAAACTATTGTGACTTATTCAATAACATAAAAATTCAAATATGAAACCAATGGGTTGCCTCCTATCAAGAATTTGATTTAACATCGCAACACGATGCCTTTTTATTCTTATTTATGTCTCCACTTAGAGGATTTGAATTTCCTATCCAATTTTCAATCAATGTATCTTTGAGGCACTTTGGGCAAGGGTGAGGGCACAACGATACATGTTCTATCATGCCACTTTGAAGACTTAAAACCTTTTATCAAACTTCACATCAAACTTCCTATTTGGATCCTTAGGTAAAGGTTGGAATATCAATAGGTCACTAGTTGCACATAGTAAGTTGATCTCCTTGGCGTTAGATGGTAAGGTTTGCATGTGTACTTTGGAATGTCAAACTCCAAAATGTAGGGATGATGTTCCTTTTCCCCAATATCTATCCTTGGGTTAGGTGGATGGACTCTCATCACATCCACTAAGCACAATGTGAAAAATTATTCTAATGTGGCCTATCCTTTAACTTTGGAATTGCATACCTATTAGCACCCTCACCCCAAAATATACTGGAGTCTTCATAAGATATTTGCATGGTATCTACTTTTGACTCTAGCACCATTTCCTTGATTTTGGCATCATCTCTTATATTTGGTTTGGTCTGTTGGGAAATCACCGAGGATTCTTCAACACAGACCTCATTTTGAAGAGTGGGTATACTCATGGTATTTGAAATATTACACTCCATACCCACTTCTTCGATTCTTTTGATTTCCTCTTTACATGCCTCTACGGCTTGATGCATGCAATGTATGGTATCCCTTGTTGTCTCCACCCGATCCAAGATAAGTTGTAGCACTACTTCAACAACATTGTATCCGGCACATTGTTCTTTCTTTGATGTATCATAAAGACCTATCAAGAGCATAAGAAAAACTAACATTTAGGTTAGTATAATGTGGGGAGGGGGAATTTGGATAATCACTCCAATGTCCATCCCGACCACAACACGAATAATAATAATACTCCCAATAGGATCGAGATGGTGCACATATCTCTTTCCAAGGAGCATATCTACAATCTAGCGGAAAGTGGGGTCCATCACAATATAGACATGGATCATCCAAGTAGGATTTCCAACTACCAAAATCATATTTGTCCCAAGATGCCATAGCAACAAGCAATAAAAACAAAACTCTACCTAACAAAAGAAACAAAAGAAAATAACAAAAAAATATTTACAAGTTTGAATCCAAGAAAGTAGGCAAGAATTTTAAACTAACTCAATATGCCAAATTATTCCCCGAAAACGATACCATTTTCAATAACGCTTAACTTACACGTTATTTTAAGTGCAAGGGAGTCTCCATCAATATATTTAACCAACTTTGGAGTCGGGGTTGAATCCACAAGGAACAATGTTAGTGGCAATCGAGTTAATTCAAAATAATTGATACATACTAAGTTTAAACCAATAGTACAAAGAAATAAAAATAGAAGTGAGAGAGGTATCAACACTAATGATTATTTTTGGGTTTTTCTAGAATAAATTCGGAGCTACTAAGAATTAGAGTCTAGGCAATTAGGCACGGATCTTGGGATTATGCTTTTCTAGGAGCAACATATGCATGCATGTGTGATAATTTGATGCAAATTCTAATTATTGGTGATGTGGTAGGATAGGTTGGAAATCCTTGAGGCTAGTTCGTTAACAAAACTTCAAAGGTGTCACTCATTGATCCTTTCGAGTACCTAATAAGAGCTTTAATCAAAATCACCTAATACCTCAATTAGACACCCTTATTTCTAGGATGGTACCCTAAGTATAGTCAACTTCATAATCACCCTTATGTCTAAGATAGTGAAAATTAGTCAACTATGCCCATAAATTATCTATTATAGCCTTGGTTCCCACGTCCATCTTTCAAGGATGATGTGGGTTTCTAAAGTTCACCCAAATCCCTCTTTCAAGGATGGTTTGAACTTTCAAGAGCTTGTGATTTTTGCACGTCAAACTCATTTGGTTATTTGAGTCTTTCACCTATAAATTCCAACCAAGTTACTCAAGCAATAGTAGAATCTAATATCACAAACTAGCAAATGCACAAACAAATCACTTCTCACATATATTTACACTTTATTCTAGCATAATCCCAAGAGGAAAAACTTGCTACTCATAAAATAAATAAGTAAAGATTTTACCCAAAATCTTCATTGATTTGATTTGAGAAAATCTAAGTGAATGTTCCTTCAAAATAGGAGATCCAATAAATCTTCAATGGGATTTCACTAATTCTTCACTTGGAAGTGACTCCAAAATATTCTTCACCCAAAATTTATACAATATTGTCTTCTCCAAAAATGGAGGCTAAAAACCCAAGAACAATGTTCAAAATTGTGGAAGATGGAATATATCAATAATAGGGTTTGAGTATTATTTTTGTCAAATTTAGGATCAGCCACATGCATTGACATTTCTGCCCTTGGGCTGTACTTTTCCACTTTGCGGCAATCGCATTGGCTTGGCCACCAACGCGGCTACCGTAACAACGATCATCTCCCATGACCATGATAGGTTGACCTTTTAGACTGATCACAATCACGGTCCTTAGACTGCGACTGTGGTAACAGAGGCCATTTCTGCTCCAGGTCTTCAGCTGCACTTTCTTGCCTTCTTTTAATCACTTTTACGCTCTAATCCACATATTTCTATCTCATTAACACGGTTCCTGCAAAATATGGATATTAGTGTATTTAATCACAATTATGTCTTATTTATTCATTCAAAACAAGGTAATGTGTATGAATGTTGAGTGCAAATGAGTGGTAAAATCACCACTCATCAATAAATAAAGCCCAATTTGGACCAACCCACTTTTGCCTATAGATCCATTACTATGGGTCCTATTTATAGATCTTTTTATGTCTTAATTCACATCTCTAAAGAGATTTTTAGCAACCACAATAGAGAAAAAGTGTGCAGATTTTCTCACTAAAATTTTAGTCACAACTGTCAACTCCAAATTTTGATTTCCGCTTCATTTCTTGTTCGAATAAGATAATTTTTAGAAAGATTGTTCCTATCATCTCAATATTTGATTTGGAACTAATAGATTTGGATTTGGAGCTCCTATTTTTCATCCCTTAACAACAGCTACATTTTTGGTGTTTTTGTACTTTTTTATTCTCTAGTTTTGGTGCTATCTTATTGTGTTGTTTCTAGTTGTTTGGCACTTGTTTGGTGGAAATTTTGGAGAAAAATATTGTAACTCTTAGTGATTATAGTGAAGGTTTTAGTCTCATGATTTTTTTCTCTTTACACTAATGGATTTTCCACGGAAATTTGGTTTCTTTGGCTTAATTGATTTATTCGTGTCTTATCGTTTTTGTAATGTTGATATATTTCCTGCCTATTCATTTTTTTCTTGGGTTAGTTTGTATTATTTTAGTTCAAATTGAATGGAAAAGTTTAAACTTGGGTATTCTTCTGCTGCTACCCTGTTGGGCATTTTTAGTGCTGCCCCTACCTTTCCCAACAAAGTGGTATCAGAGAGTTGGTTATTCGTGATTGTCGATTTGAATGATTGAGGAAAATATGAGTAAAATAATGTTTTTGAATGGTAGTAATTATCATACTTTGATAGGCAAGATGAAAGATCTTTTATTTGTCAAGAAAATGCATTTACCTGTATTTGTGTCTACTAAACCTCAATTCATGACAGATGAGGATTGAGAATTTGAGCACCTACAAGTTTGTGGCTATATATCATATTATGAATGATACACATGCAAGAAGTTTGTAGGACAAGATCGAGAAACTTTATTCTTTAAATATTGGGAATAACAAGTTGCTCCTACTTAAGCAATTGATGAATATCAGGTATAAAGAAGGTTGTAATACCCCATATTTTCCTAGCTCAGTTTAGCTCTCAGTACACAAGAGTTCCTATATAAAACTTTCAAAATACTCATAGTTTTCCATCTTAAGCCCCACCATTATGAAGGAAATTGAATTATCTTTCCAATGATATAAATTTTGCCCAAATTCGATATCCGGGTAAGAAGTTATGGCACATTTAGTAAAACAGTATATGAAATTGAGCCTCACTGCGTCGCGGTGAAGTTCCAGGTCCCAATCATTATTTTCTAGTGTGTCAGAGCAATAACAGAATATCGCATCATAGTGCCATTTCCCAATTATCATTTTCCAGTGAGGCACCGTGATTGCACCGTATCACACCAAGGTGCCATTTCAGAATTGTCAGTTTTCAGTAGCCCAACGCAATTCCATTGAATTGCGCCAAAAGGTAATTTCATAATTATCCATTTTTAAATAGTTTCAGCCTACTTCCAGTTGCTCACCACGATGCCATTGTGTTGTGGTGAAGGCCAAAATCGGGTTTCTAGTGACAAAATTTTTAAATTTCTTCAGGGATAATTTAGTCTTTTTTCATGAATTTAATCAGTCCAAAACACAATATTTAACCCCTAATAACCTAGTTTAGTCATTATTCTATTCAATTTTCGCAAAATCAAGAGCATTCTCTCAATTAGCAAAACCTTAGCCTTTAAGAATCAAGTCTAACTCTCAAGAAAATTTCAAGAAACTTTAAGAATTAATCTTCTCAGGTATGTTTATGTTTAGTGTTCATTAATGGGTTCCTTTCACCCATGGAGTCCAAGTACCATGTTTTAAATCCAAATTATGATATTTACAAAAAATTATGATTTTTGTTGAGATTTCACCATGAATTCCCATGAATCTTGTCCTATACCATATTTTCATGAGATTGATATTGATTATTGCACTCCACATGTTTAAATGTTGTTGTCCACTAATTTAATTCATGATTTATGATATTGGTATTTAAATTATTCTTTTAATACATCCTTTAAACTATCCTTATGCTTAATGTACACCATGCATACCAAGTGCTTGATAAAATGCCTACAAGGAGGAAATTGAACAAATGCTTTTAGGTTATGTCCTCCAAGATTAAGTACTATTTTAATCTTATTGCTATTGAGTCCTGGGGGTTATGAATACCCTAAAAAATAGTTGTTTACTTAGTCTCAGTAGCTTCAGAATAGCTTAAGAATATGTTATAAGCATTACCATTTCAGCCAGTCATCAGAATTAGTTAAACTTAGAACAATTCAGTATTCCGAGTTAGTTCAATTGGGAGTAGGATTTAGCACCGAGCGAGTGCAGGGATGGAGGCTTCCCCGTCAGATATGTAGATTCATTAGTAACAGTCCCTGTACTCCAGAACTACGTAGCTAGCGTAGGATATGAGGAGTCACCCATCAGTTTAAGCTTAACTACCTCGCAGAGGTCACCCATTAGTTTAAGCTTGACACACTTAGTCCTTTGGGATAATACATCAGCGTAGTGGATCCACAACCAGTGTTGGTACTCATGGCACGGTACTAACACCCTTCCAACTGGGGTTACAAGTTGGACCCCGATTAGCTCAGATTGGGGCATGTCGGTTAAATGATACCTCTTATAGTCTCAGTCCAGTCATTCAGTTTCAGTTGGTTAACCATAGTATACAGATATCAGTGATTTAGTTATCAGATTTCAGTATTATTTACATAATTCAAGACATGTTAAATCCTTGGTCATCCATCCTCAGTACTTATAAATTTCATGCATTATTAGTATTTACAGACTTCCGTATCCTCAGTATCTATAAATTTTATGCACTCTATTTAGTACTTTATGTTGTATGCATATATTCAAATAGTTATTAATCATGTTCATGAAACCATGCATATCAGCCTACCTCATTTAGCATACCATTACATTCAAAGTACATCACATACTCTTTTCTTGTGCTATGATATATCATATCATAGGTTCTGATGCCCAGTTCTCGAATCGCACATAGATTTTCCAGAACATTAGCCATTGCAGTGGTGAGTCCTTATATTTTGAGGACATATTATTTATTTTTATGCTTTTAGTTCAGTAGTTAGTTGGAGTTAGTTGGGGCCTATCCCATCAACTCATATTCAGTCAGTTTAGAGGCTTTCAGATGCTACATTCAGTTATCCAGTATTCAGACTTATGTTGACATTGTCAGATATTTATCATTATTATCAGTTTGGTTTACAAATCCTATCAGTTTTATTACTTAAACCTTATGGCTTATCAGTTGTTCTTCTGTGCATGTATTGTCCTGTTCAGTGCTCACAGCAGGTACCAGCTCATGGGTGAGCTTGTGGTCCTAGGGACTAGAAGAACCATATGCACCCAGGGTGTACTATAGAGGCGTTACAAAGGTAGTCCTATTTCTGATCATATAAATAATTTTCAGGGTGTCATTGACCAGCTATCTAGAATGGGTGTAAAGTTTGATGAAGAAATTTAGGGGCTTTGGATTCTTCATACTCTACCAGACTCTTGGGGAACTTATTGACTTTCTTTTATAATTCTTCTCTTTGTGGTATTGTAACTATGGAATGTGCTAAGAGTGGTGTATTAAATAAAGAGATGATAAGAAGATCTCAGGCCTCATCATATTTATTTCCACACTCTGATGTTTTAGTTACTGAAGTGAGAGGGAGAAACAAGTCTAGAGGTCCAAATGATAGAGATAAAAGTAGCAGCAATTCAAAGTCAAAATTCAAGAATGTTACATGTGATTATTGCAAGGACATATCATAAAATATTGTTACAAACATAAGAGAGATATGAGACAATAAAAGAAAAAAAGAGATAATGAAAATCGTGTTGTTGTTGTTGTTGTTGTTAACATTGATATTCTTGTTCATTATGGTGAAAATGCCATTAATCTTGATCACGATGTGTCAAGCTGGTAATTTTGGGATTTTGAAAATGGGCAATAATTATTAAGTTAAAGTACTTGGCATTGGCACTGTTTGTTTGGAATGTAGCAATGGTTCGAAACTAGTTCTCAATAATGTCAAGCATGCTCCAGATGTTCATTTGAATCTGATTTCTATAAGGAACCTTAACGATGAGGGTTATGTTAACACCCTTGGTGCTGGACAGTGGAATCTTACTAGAGGTTCGATGAGTGTGGCTCGAGGTGACAAGTTGTCTAACTTGTATGAATTTCAGGGCTCCACTTCTAGAGGCTAAGTAAACTTAGTGGGGAATGATACTTCATTAGAGTTATGTCATAGAAGATTGGGTCATATGAGTGAGAAGGGGACTGATAGTTTGGCTAAGAAAAATTAGATTTTTGGAGTAAAACAAGAAAAGTTGAAGAAGTACGTTCATTGCTTGTTGAAATGCTGGAGTTGGTACAATCAGATTTCTATGGTTCTTTTAAAGTAAGGTCTTATGGTGGTGAACTTTACTTTATGACTTTTATAGATATTCATTCTTACAAACTGTGGGTATTTCCTTTGAAGTCCAAGGATCAAGCAGTTGATATGTTCAAGGTTTTCATGCCTTGGTTGAGAGACAGACAGGGAAGAAATTGAAAAATGCATCCACTTAGATAATGGTGGTGAGTATATTGGTCTTTTTGATAGATATTACAGGGAGTAGGGTATCAATATTAGAAAACTCCTCCAACAACTCCTCAGTTAAATAGTTTAGAAGAGAGATTAATAGAACTCTAGTTGAGAGGGTTAGATGTATGCTTTCAGATGCTAAGCTGCCAAATTTCTTTTGGGCAGAAGCACTTAATAATTTTTCTTATGTTATCAATTCATCTTTTATTGTTGTTTTAGATGGTGATGTCCCCAACAGAGTTTGGTCTGGTAAGAATGTTTCTTGTGATCATCTTAGAGTCTTTAGGTGTAAATCTTTTGTGCATGTTCCTAAATATGAGAGGTCAAAGTTATATGTTAAAACTAGGAAGTGTATCTTCATTGGTTATAGTCAAGATGAATTTGGCTATTATTTCTATGATCTAGTTGAGAAGAAACTTGTTATAAGACGTGATGTTGTGTTATTTGAAAACCAAACAATTGGAGATTTTGACAATACTGAGAAGGTTGATTCTCAGAATAGTGAGAGCCTAGTTGATGTTGATCCAGTTCCTTTGACTATTGCTCTGGAAGAAAATCTTCACGATCATGAAAATCAAGTTGATAATGAAGATGATGATCATGTACAGAATTTCCAACATGATATTGTTGATGCTCAGTGTAAGTTGGTATGATTGATCAGGAACCAGTTATTAATATTCTAAAGAGTTCTCTCAGATGATCTACTAGTAAGAGAATACCTTTATCTCGTTATTCTCCCAGTGATTATGTACTCTTGACTGGTAGGGAAGAACCTGAGAGTCCTGATGATGCCATGGAAAGTGAAGAAAAAGAAAAGTGGTTTGATTCTATGGAAGATGAGATTAAATCTTTGCCTGATAATCATACCTTTGATTTAGTTAAGCTATCTAAAGACAGAAAAGCTTTGAAAAACAGGTGGGTTTTTGGGTGAAACATGAAGATGGTAACTCAGTTCCACAGTACAAGGCTAGATTGGTTGTGAAGGGATTTAACAAGAAAAAAAGAGTTGATTTTGATGAGATGTTCTATCCAGTTGTGAAGATGTCATCCTTTCATGTGGTTCTAGGCTTAGCTGTAAGTCTAGATTTAGAGGTTGAGCAAATGGATGTTAAGTCCATGGTGACTTAGATGAAGAAATTTATATGGAGTAACCCAAAGTTTTTGAAGTCAAGTGAAAAGAGAATTATATTTGCAAATTAAAGAAAATCTTGTATGGTTTGAAACAAGATCCTAGGCAGTGGTTCAGGAAGTTTGGATCCTTTATGAGGTAATAGGGCTTCATGAAGACTACTTCAGACCACTGTTTTTTGTGCGAAAATTCTCTGATAATAACTTTGTTATTGTGTTGCTTTATGTAAATGACATGTTTGTTATTGGTCATAATGCGTGTAGGATTCAAAAGTTGAAGCAAGAGTTGAGTATGTCCTTTTCTATGAAAGACCTAGGACCAACAAGGCAGATTCTTGGCATGCAGATCTTCCATGATAGAAAGGTCAAGAAGTTGTGCTTATCACAAGATAAGTACATTTAGAAAGTACTTCAAAATTTCAACATGGATAATACTAAGGTTGTCAGTAAACCTTTAGCTATACACTTCAAAGTGAGCACGAAGCAATGTCCTTCCAGTGTTGATGAGAAGGAAAATATGAAGAAAGATGATATGATTCGACATACAAAAACAAAAAATAATGTATGGAAACTAAAGATAATCAGTTCGAGATAAGAGATAGAAGATCAACATAAGAAACTATTTAGAAATTAAAAACAATTGAGTGTTTAAAACAAAAAAACCCTTAATCTTATAGAATCTAACACCAAATCTCCATATGGACTAAGAAGGATTTAACGCCCTAAAAAATCCCAATTCTAAACAAGTCATTAAATACATGTTTCACCAATCACTATCTCAAGAGTATAATTCATTCCATAATCAACAAAACAACTACAAAAAATATCGTAGAAGATTCTATTTATAGTCTTAACAAGGCCCAAAAGTGACCTAGGCGTTAAAAGGAACAAAAGCTCATGTGTTGTGCATTCAGTCTACCAGCGATAGCCGCAATGACATTCAATCACTGGGTTGATGATCACTCAACTTGGCCATCAGTCATGGCCAGTGAGCTACAACCTTGGGCTTCTTGTGACAACCGATCTCCCTCATAATGGTCACACCCCTAGTCATGTCAAAATAGTGAATCCCACTCGTCTTTTTGTTCATATAACCTTCTAAATCAATATTCAACACATGACATCTCTTGGTAGTCATCAAAACAAGCTCTAATTCTTCTCTTTTGGAGAACATAACTTGCAACTCTTGAAGTTCTTTGGCTTGGCTTCGAATAAAGGTTTTGGGGAATTCGCAAGGGGTCTTAAGGAGCTCAAGATTATATCATTCTCTGCATATTGAAAAGTATTTGACCTCATATCTATTGGGTAACCATTGTATATAACATCAAGTGGTGAGAGGTCACATATATTGAAGGTGTTGTACACTTGATATTTCGAAGGGAGGTCAACCTTGTAAGCATTGTCATTTATTCTTTGAAGTACTTGGAAGGGGCCATCTCCTCGTGGCATCAACTTAGCTTTCCTTTGGGTATGGAACCGGTCATTCCGAAGATGTACCTACACCCAATCTCCCAATTTAAGAACAAGTCTTCTTCGTTCCTTGTTCATTTTTTTGTCACTAATGATTCTTTCCCTGAAGTTGGAATCTCACCTTTTCATGTAGGTTCTTCATTACTTCTGCCCTTTGATTTTCATATAAGCATATCACAACATCATTAGACAAAAGAGTGAGATACAAGGAGGTAAGGGATTTAAAACATACACATATTCAAAAAGGGTCATACCAGTAGTCGAATGGATAACACGATTGTAAGCGAACTCGAGTAGAGGTAGAGGATATTACCCCGAGGACATTTTACCTTTAACCATGGAGCGTAGCATAGAAACAAAAGTTTTATTTACTACTTCTATTTGGTCATCGGTTTGTGGGTAGTAAAAGGTTGAGAAAAGCAACTTTGTACTGATCCTACCCCACAATGACCTCCAAAAGTGACCAATGAACTTGGAGTCTCTATCACTAACAATGGTATAAGGGATCCCATACAATTTCACAACATGTTCAACAAAAAATAATGTTGGACTAGAGGCATCCATACTCTTATGACATGGGATAAACTGGGCCATTTTTTAGAACCGATCAACCACTACAAAGATACTATTCTTACCTCTCCTCTTTCTTGGAAAACCCAAAACAAAATCCTTAGAAATATCAAGCCATGGGCGTAGGGGAGTAGGTAGCAGGGTACACTATGACGCCCTAGTCTACACACTGGAAGTCACAAGGTGCTTATGATCTCGAAGGATCATAAGCTAACCCATGAATGGTACCTGTTGTAATCACTGAATAATAATACTAAAAATCATATACGGAAGTATAACTGAAAATGCCATAAAGTTCTCACAATATTGAAATAATAAATGAATGTATGGATAATAACATCTGAAAAACTGAATATCCGTCTGTGCTAGTATGAAAGCCTCTAATTGCCTGAATATGGAGTTGATGGGACAAGCCCCCAACTAACTAAGACTATTGAACTAACTGGAATTGTAATACCCCGCATGTTTCTAAGCTAGGAAGTGAATAAGTTTTCCTACGTATAAAACCTCCTATCCTATGAGTAGAACTTTAGTGAATGACTTACAATGAGTATCCTAGTGATAAGATAGCTTATGATGCATTAATCATGTTCATATTAGTCACTTAAGGTAATACAAGCTAAGAGTTTTTGAATCCATCAAGTTTTAGTGTTCGATTTCGTAAGGGTCATATTTGAACAAGTATAACTCGATGCTAATATGGTATTTCTGCATATTTCTACCCACCAAATTATATAAAATCGAATTATCTTTCCAACGATACCAATTTCACCTCAATACAATACCCAAGCGAAAAGTTATGCCCATTTTCGTGAGAGACAGTAAGGGTATGCGATTAGTTAGGCGCCGCCCAACCAAATTTAGGCGATTGGTTAGGCGCCGCCTAAGTCAGTTCCAAGTGCCAACACACTCTATTTTGAGTTATTTTAAGGGTAATTAAGTCTTTTAATACTCCTTACACGTCCCTAAACTTAACCCTACGAAATATATAGCTTCTAAACACATTACAACCCTATTAACATCTCAAAGTTCATTATCCAAGAGCACCATAGGAGAAAAATAACTAGGGTTGCACAATCAAGCTTGAAGATCAAATTTTAAGGAAATTCCTCCGTCAATCATCAAGAACCTCCCTTCCAAGGAATGCGTAGTGTTTATCCACGGATTCCTTTCATCCGTGGAGTTCAAGAATCAATCTTTAAAATACAAAAGCTTGGTTGGTTGTGGTGATACGATCATACCTATGTTGATGCTTGTTTGTTTTGCTATATAATAGTATCGTGACTGTATATCTCATGAAAGTTATGTTGTTAGTTGAAAAACATGATCTTTGGATGGATTGATAGAATGCAAGTATGAAATCCACCTATGCCTTAAAGAATGCATGGAAGGTGTTCGATAAAATGCCTAGTATGTTAGAACTTCATATTTACATGATTTCATGATATCTAAATAACAAGTTCATGTTAGCCCTACACTCCAATATAAATTTCCATGCAAATTATGTGTTCTTATTGTTGTGGTATAAAGCATGTATGATAATGGAGATATAAATTATGTACACAAAATATATCCATGCTTTCCCTACCATGTTTGAGATGTTGAATAAATACATGAAGTTTAATATCCCCAAATCATTACAATACGAACTAAATGTTACATGTTGTCGTTCCCTTATGCTTGAATGGTTTCCATGCCATTGTTATGAATAGTATATGTTGTCGGAATGCCCATGATATTAGAATATGAGATTTATGACTTGATTATAAGCATTCCTATTCATGATCGATACTATGATGACCATGTACTTCATGAAATACCCCACTCATGTATTATGGACTTTTATTGATGGTCGTGTACTCAAGAAATTCAAGTTATGTTAGTTTCCTTCCATAGAGTCCTGGGGGCACTTGTACCCAAAAAATATAGTTGTGTGCCTAGAGCCATGTCATGTTTTCACGATACTCTCAGTCAAGCCATGATCTATAGAATTCAGTCAGTCATGTGACTCAGGAAAACTCATAAATCTCAGTAATCTCAGTAGTCCAGTAATCTCAGTAATCTCAGTGCTCAGTAACCTCAGCAACCTCAGTATTCACAGTCAATCTCAGTAACTTCAGTACTCTCAACCAGTCCTCAGAACTCAGTATATTCCATCATTCATTGGAATCCAGTAAACTTAGTTTAGCTTTGCTAAACAATACCACTAGTATCATTCCAGTTAATCAGTATCAGTTCAGCTAATCAGTTCAGTTCAACTTAGTTATTTAGTTCAGTGTCCTTCAGATGGGAGTAGAAGTTAGCACCGAGTGAACCCAAGGATGGGAACTCACCTGCCATTTCAGGGTGTGATTCTTAGCAGTCATCCTTGTGTTCCAGAACTACGTAGCCAGCGTAGGTTGAGACATCTTAACCTGTCAAATTAGGGTTGATGAGGTGGCTTAACCTGTCAGTTTAGGGTTCCCACCGTTCTCATTTGAGTACCTGCCAGTATAGGGTTCTCACAGCTGTCCTTACCAGTGGTGCGGTATTGACACCCTTCCAATCAGGGCAGAGATTGGACCCCAGCTTAGCTATTATAGCATATTTGGGGCATGTCGATTAGATAACTACTTCCCACAGTTTCAGTATCAGTCTCAGTAAAAGAACTCAGATAGTTCTTCAGGATATCAGGGCTGTCAAATGTAGTACAAAACTTATCCAGTTCTTTCAGATTTTGGACTGTCAGATACAGTCATTCATGCTATCAGTTATCAGAACTCATGCTATCAGATATATCAGTTATCAGAATTCAGTTATCATTCATGATATGTTATCAGTAAATATATGTCATTAGTATTTATACTCAGTAGTCATGTTATCACGATCTCAGTTTTTGTACTGTTATATACGGTCAATTCAAATTAGTTCTTCATAATTAGAACTATCAGAAACAATCATTCCTTTATCAGTAATATAGTATTAGTCTCCCAGTATTCAGAAATACAGTATCAGTTCCTCACTTATTAGTGAATTACATGTAGACATCAGTAAACTCAGTCATTCAGTATATCAGCATCAGTAAACTCATGTTGTCAGTATCCAGACTCAGTAGTCAGTATCACCATGAATTTAGTTGCAGTTACGTATATATGTATGTATGTATTCTCACGTTCATATCAGTCAACATTGTTCATGTATATAAAACCCTTTGCATTTAGCCTACCTCACTCGTATACTTAGTACATTCAGTCGTACTGACGCATTCACGCTATGGTATTTTATTTGACGCCATAGGTACAGAGGCACGAGTTTCAGAGCAGCAGTAGCATTGCCGATTTCAGCAGCCAGTGCTCCTCTTCATTTGAGGACAATATTATTATTACTTTATTATAGTATCTCAGATTAGTTTTTTAGTTCATGGAGTTAGTTGGAGACATGTTCCTTCAACTCCTTATTCATTTCAGTTAGAGGCTTTCGGACTAGATGCCAGATTAGATATTTAGACTTCAGTATTTATGTTCCTTTTTGGTATTGTTATACCATGTTTTTCAAATATGTAGTAGTATTGAACCTTATGGACTTACAATTCATGTTTCCGCATATTTTATGAGATATTATGCAGTTTACAGGTACAGATATCAGTCATGGGTTAGCTTGTGGTCTTTCGGGGTCATAAGCACCGTGTAGTGTTTTGATTCTGAAAATCGGGGTGTTAAAAACTTAGTATCAGAGCCTAAGGTTCAACAGTGTCCTAGGAAGTCTGAAAGTTGCATCAAGTAGAGTCTTATACATGGGTGTGTTGTGCACCACACTTATTTGCAGGAGGCTATGAGATGTTTTAGGAACAGTTTCCCTTCTTTCATGTCTCAAGATCATGCTATAGCAAGTTTCTCTAAGGAACCCATGTAGATTCATATCATGCACGCCTCATGTTCACTTTACCTTACTTTTAAGGTAACTGAAACAGTGAAGTTCAAAGTCCTAAAGATAGGGCTTTCTCAGATAGTCCCTACAGTCAGTTATGGGATTAGCAATAGACTCAAACAGCATCCCATCAGTTCATTATTGTTCCAAGGCCGTACAAATTTTATTCATGATCATGAGAACTCATTATTGAACCCAGGAGTTTAGCAGTAGTAGAGTTGGGATAGTATTATTCTATTTGATCAGATTATGTATTCATGGGATTAGATTAGTAGGCTTGAATAGTACGAGCTAAAAACTTAAGTTTATTGACTCAAAATTAAGCATGAAGGTGTGAATGTGATATTAGAAGTATATGAGGAAACAAAATCAGATGATGTGTTTAGTAAGACAGGCAGGTGTTGAACATAATGTAGGTATGTTATGGTAGATCAAGTACCTAAGACAGGCCCTCAGATTTCAGTAGTAGAGCCAGTATGTATAGAAAATAGTAAGAAAAGACAATTCCAGACCCATTCTCATCTCAGTGAAGAGTTTTTCACATCAGCTATCACGAAACCAACTCAGGCATTGCATACCAACTCTATGGTCACGAACCATGAGCATGTATCTCTTTTTCCATAATCATGTATGAATTCAATTTCCAGCATAAGGAGTCTCTTTTACTCCGCAGTACGAGTCATGTTCCATGAGCACAATATACTTTCACACACTTTCCATGGGATTATGTGCACCTTCAGTTCCCAGTATAAGGGGTTCAGTTCCAGCTCCCTCAGTATTACGAATTATGTCCCACAAGTACAGAAACTCTAGACTCAGGTCATGCAGCTAATGACTCATGTACGCATATCATGCTTTCCAGTATACTTATCTTCCATGACTCATGCTATGCCCCTACATATCAGATACATTTAGACTATGTTATGTATATCCTCAGTTCTGACCTTATTGGTAAATCCAAACTATTGATATTTTATTCCTTAAGTTTCAGTCATGTGTCAAGTTTAGTTTGTATCTATTCATGTTTCAGGTCCTCTTAATTTACTCCTCCAGTTAGCTTTCCTTATGGAACAGTGTAGTGATGAGCAGTTGTTTAGATAAGAGAAGATTGTTGCATGCTTACTTTGCACGAGGGTGTAGTTGTGAAGATAGGCTTGAATGTCATGATAAATGTTCAAGTAAATGTCTAGCAAGGGGTTGTATTTAGAAGTTGGGAAAGTACAAAGTGTAAGTGTACATTTATATCCTTGACTTATGTCAGTCCCCAGCATATAGCCATCAAAAACTCAGTTGCCAACTCAATTATAGTTTCAATATCCAGCACTCAGTGATCAGTGTTCAGTCCTTGAATTCCATACTTTTGTACTAGCTATAGGCTTAGTTATAATGTCATATTCAGTTCAGTAACCAGATTTGAAACTCAGTTTAGTTCCAGACATGCTTGACCATAGCATTCAGGTTGTCAGTACTCAGTTATTAGTGTTTCAGTATCCCAGTTTATAGAATACCTCAGAGCCATGTCGTACGCTTGGTCTCGCATTCGCAAATAATACAGACTCCATGAATCCATGCTCAGATACCTCATTCTACTCAGTTAGTCCTTATCTCCTATGTATAAAACTAAAAAATCTCATCCCAGCTATTCAGACTAAGTACAGTTTAGCTTTGCAAGATCCAGCATTCAGCTATCAGTTATTCAATTAATCAGATAAGTTAGTATATTTATGCACTCGTGTTCATCTCAGTTCATGCATCATGTCTCAGTTTCAGATCCTAGCTATTCAGTCATGACTCAGTTTCTAGGTGTTTTGCACATCACCTCAATTTCCCTCAATAGCTCATCCAAGTCAGTATTCTTTGAGGGACATAGTGTCCCAAGGGGGAGATACATCATACCCCCAAACTTTCATGACATAAACATGCTTTTATCTTTTTTTTTTATGAATCCAGTTTGGAGAAGGGGTACTCATAAGTTAACCCTCAAACTCCAACTTCAGTCGTATGCCATGTTTTCAAGATTCAGTTCAGATCATGATATTCAGTATATCTACCACGTCTCAGACTCAGTTATATTCTCATATTTCCGATCATGCATATGGAGTAATTAATCTCAAACTTATCGGTATTTTCAGTTCAAGGTAATAGTTTTCCTTAAACTTACTCGTTCTCATGTTCATATTTCAGTACCAAACTTGGTATTCAGTTCCATGCTCAGTTTCCAGTTCAAACTTGGTACCTTTACCATTGCATGTTCTTGAGTAAGTTTAGTCATGAATTCACGCATCAGATATGCGTGATCAGCTCATCAGTACTTTCAGTCATGCATTCACGTATCATGTTAGTCATATAATCATGCATCAGATATGTATGGATCCACCTTATCAATTAAGCATCTGATATGCATTCCTGTTTGAGAAACTCGGCTCACCAGAACACTAAGTCCTACATTCATAAATCAGTTATACATGCATCAGGTATGCATGTTCAGTATGATATATTCAGTTCATCAGTCACGTCAGCCATGAGATCATGTTCCATTTATTTATGTTCAGTTCATGTTCAGTTGGTATTTTCCCCTCCCAATTAGTTCCATTCGAGGACGAATATTTCCAAGGGGGAGATATTGTAATACCCCACATGTTTCTAAGCTAGGAAGTGAATAAGTTTTTCCTACGTATGAAACCTCCTATCCTGTGAGTATCATTTTAGTGCATGACTTACAATGAGTATCCTAGTTATAAGATAGATTATGATGCGTTAATCATGTTCATATGAGTCACTTAAGGTAATACAAGCTAAGAGTTTTTGAATCCATCAAGTTTTAGTGTTTGATTTTGTAAGGGCCATATTCGAACAAGTATAACTCGATGTTAATATGGTATTTCTGCATATTTCTACCCACCAAATTATATAGAATCGAATTAGCTTTCCAACGATACTAATTTTGCCTTAATCCAATACCGGAGCAAAAAGTTATGCCCATTTTCGTGAGAGACAGTAAAGGTATGCGATTGGTTAGGCGCCGCCCAACTAAACTTAGGCGATTAGTTAGGCGCCGCCTAAGTCAGTTCCAAGTGCCCAAAACAGTCCGTTTTGAGTTATTTTGAGGGTAATTAAGTCTTTTAACACTCCTTACACGTCCCTAAACTTAACCCTACGAAATATATAACTTCTAAACACATTACAAACCTATTAACATATCAAAGTTCATTATCCAAGAGCACCATAGGAGAAAAACAACTAGGGCTGCACAATCAAGCTTGAAGATCAAATTTCAAGGAAATTCCTCCGTCAATCATCAAGAAACTGCCTTCCAAGGTATGCGTAGTGTTCATCCACGGATTCCTTTCATCCGTGGAGTTCAAGAATCAATCTTTAAAATACAAAAGCTTGGTTGGTTGTGGTGATATGATCATACCTATGTTGATGCTTGTTTGTTTTGCTATATAATAGTATCGTGACTGTATATCTCATGAAAGTTATGTTGTTAGTTGAAAAACATGATCTTTGGATGGATTGATAGAATACAAGTATGAAATCCACCTATGCCTTAAAGAATGCATGCAAGGTGTTCGACAAAATGCCTAGTATGTTAGAACTTCATATTTACATGATTTCATGATATCTAAATAACAAGTTCATGTTAGCCCTACACTCCAATATAAATTTCCATGCAAATTATGTGTTCTTATTGTTGTGGTATAAAGCATGTATGATAATGGAGATATAAATTATGTACACAAAATATATCCATGCTTTCCCTACCATGTTTGAGATGTTGAATAAATACATGAAGTTTAATATCCCCAAATCATTACAATACGAACTAAATGTCACATGTTGTCGTTCCCTTATGCTTGAATGGTTTCCATGCCATTGCTATGAATAGTATATGCTGTTGGAATGCCCATGATATTAGAATATGAGATTTATGACTTGATTATAAGCATTCCTATTCATGATCGATACTATGATGACCATGTACTTCATGAAATCCCCTACTCATGTATTATGGATTTTTATTGATGGTCGTGTACTCAGGAAATTCAAGTTGTGTCAGTTTCCTTCCATAGAGTCCTAGGGGTACTTGTACCTGAAAAATATAGTTGTGTGCCTTGAGCCATGTCATGTTTTCACGATACTCTTAGTCCATCCATGATCTATAGAATTCAGTCAGTCATGTGACTCAGGAAAACTCAAAAATCTCAGTAATCTCAGTAGTCCAGTAATCTCAGTGCTCAGTAACCTCAGCAACCTCATTATTCACAGTCAATCTCAGTAACTTCAGTACTCTCAACCAGTCCTCAGAACTCAGTACATTCCATCAATCATCGGAATCCAGTAAACTTAGTTTAGCTCTGCTAAACAATACCACTAGTATCATTCCCGTTAATCAGTATGAGTTCAGCTAATCAGTTCAGTTCAGCTTAGTTATTCAGTTCAGTGTCCTTCAGATGGGAGTAGAAGTTAGCATCGAGTGAACCCAAGGATGGGAACTCACCTGCCATTTCAGGGTGTGATTCTTAGCAGTCATCCTTGTGTTCCAGAACTACATAGCCAGCGTAGGTTGAGACATCTTAACCTGTCAGATTAGGGTTGATGAGGTGGCTTAACCTGTCAGTTTAGGGTTCCCACCATTCTCATTTGAGTACCTGCCAGTATAGGGTTCTCACAGATCTCCTTACCAGTGGTGCGGTATTGACACCCTTCTAATCAGGGCATAGATTGGACCCCAGCTTAGCTATTATAGCGTATTTGGGGCATGTCGGTTAGATAACTACTTCCCACAGTTTCAGTATCAGTATCAGTAAAAGAACTCAGATAGTTCTTCAAGATATTAGGACTTTTAAATGCAGTATGGAACTCAGCTTGTTCTTTCAGACTTAGGACTGTCAGATACAATCATTCATGCTATCAGATATCAGAACTCATGTTATCAGATATATCAGTTATCAAAATTCAGTTATCATTTATGATATGTTATCATTAAATACATGTCATCAGTATTCATACTCAGTAGTCATGTTATCACGAGATCAGTTTCAGGACTGTTATATACAGTCAATTCAAATCAGTTCTTCATAATCAGAACTATCAGAAACAATCATTCCTTTATCAGTAATATAGTATTAGTCTCTCAGTATTCATAAATACAGTATCAGTTCCTCACTTATTAGTGAATTACATATCAACATCAGTAAACTCAGTCATTCAGTATCTCTGTATCAGTAAACTCATGTTGTCAGTATTCAGACTCAGTAGTCAGTATCACCATGAGTTTAGTTGCAGTTACGTATGTATGTATGTATTCTCACATTCATATCAGTCAGCATTGTTCATGCATATAAAACCCTTTGCATTTATCCTACCGCACTCGTATACTCAGTACATTTAGTCATACTGACGCATTCGCGCTATGGTGTTTTATTTGACGCTATATCTACCGAGGCATAAGTTTCAGAGCAGTAGTAGCATTGCAGATTTCAGCAGCCAGTGCTCCTCTTCATTCGAGGATAATATTATTATTACTTTATTACAGTATCTTAGATTAGTTTTTCAGTTCATAGAGTTAGTTGGAGACATGTTCCTTCAACTCCTTATTCAGTTCAGTTAGAGGCTTTCGGACTAGATGTCAGATTAGATGTTCAGACTTCAGTATTTATGTTCCTTTTTGGTATTGTTATACCATATTTTTCAAATATGTATTAGTATTGAACCATATGGCCTTACAGTTCATGTTTTCGCATATTTTATGAGATATTATGCAGTTTACAGGTACAGATATCAGTCATGGGTTAGCTTGTGGTCCTTCGGGGTCATGAGCACCGTGTAGCATTTCGGTTCAGAAAATCGGGACGTTACAGGAATACTAAGATAAATAAACTTTGTCCTTGAAGTATAAGGATGTAACGACCCAAAATCACCTCCCGGGACGTCACACGGTGCTTAAGGCTACAAGTAGCCCCAAGCTAACCCTTTGAGCCTGTTAGTACTTATAATAACTCATTTCAAGCTGGAATAAACAAAATACTGGCACTGTCATATCAAATAAAAGGAAGTAAGAAGATAATACTCAGTCCAAACGACCACAATACTGGAAACCTCAACATAACAACAATCTGATAACTAGTCTGTCAAAGCCTCTACTACTCCATGAACTAAAGAACTGTTTGGACAGGTCCCCAACTAACGCAAACTAAACTGAAAGCAATAACATATCTACTAAAGTATTGAGATGTTTGAAGATAGGTACTCGAACCATGAGGACTCACCATTATAGAGATGTATAAAAAGGTACTCAAAAATCACTGACGAGGCTGGGACTGAGCACCTGAACCTACATTATAAGACAATGTAGCACATAGACGTATATGTGGATCAGCACTTGGGAATATACTGAGTATATAGGGGTATATGCATTTACGTAAAACAATATCAATACTCTTTAATCAAATCATGCATGCAATTAGAAATGACTCACATGGCTTGAACAGTCTAAAATGTAAGGCTCATAAATCAGTAGAATGAAGACTGTATAACAAATCTCGTGTCATTATACTTTAGCTTTAAAATCTGTGCTCTCCTCTTATTCTCATTACTAATAGGCTAAAGAGAACTTTAAACAATACTTTCAAACAAATACATATATATCATGGAGAGAAAAAAAAATTTGGAAAATACTCAAAAGCTGTTTATTTACTTTAGAAAATATCTCATCTAAAGGGAAAATACTTTAGGAAACTACTCTGAAAATCTTACTATTAGGGAGGTTCTCTTAACCGACATAAACCATGGGAGCTACATAGAGTCCAACGTCTTATCCTCCTAAGAAAGAAACCTCACGTTGGGGAGAGGCGACATACTCTTGCCAAGGAGTATAACCTCAATTCAGTGATCACTTATCTCGGCCTTTGGGCCTACTCATCTAAGACTCAGTCCCAAAATCTCAATCCTACGGTGGCACATAGTTCTGGGGTAAGAAACCGTAGTAACTTACCCAACTCAGTGCTAAATACTACTCCCTTTAGTTTATCTCGCTAATCTCATTGGAATCCACTTTTAAAATAATCTCATGGTTCAATAAGAACCCAACTGTAAAATCTATAATCTCATGTAGTAAAGTGGATTTCAAAGAGACTATGACCTTTAGGTCAAAACTTTCTCAATGATCTCACAAATCGTGGGTGCTTATAGCACATCAATTCATAAAACTAAAATCTCAAGTAGGGCTTAATGACCCATAATTCAATCTCAAGTTAGACTCATCAAAATGCATACTAGATAGCATATATATTCATAAATCATGTAGAAATATGGAAGTTACAGCAATTTGCCTTAAAAATCTCAACATACTCATATACTTCAATTGCTAGAACATTGAAACTATTAAATTCTCAAGGAGTAACAACATAGGGTATAAACCCAGCTTCAATTTCTTAAGAAAAACATGCAAAATCATGGTATTTGACTTTCAATTCATGGGAAACATCAAAAGCTTGCAACCAATAACAATGGGTGAAAAACCCTAATTCAATTTCATATAAAATCTCATAAATTGCAGAAACTTGTAGTTTAAAATAAACCTTTGGGAACAAGGGGGAAAGGATTACCCTTGTTCAAAACCCTACATACCTTAGATTATGAAATTGGATGAACAAACTTGCTTTAAACTCTTCTTCTTACTCTTGAGAGAGGGTTCTTACAACCCTTTAATTGGGGAACTTGAATCTCAACTCAACTTGTAAAATCTATGGTGAGTTCTTGAATTTCTTGGAGAAGGGTTTTGGATTTGTTCTTGAGGGAGAAACCCTAGCTCTTTTATGTTTGGATGATGAATGAAGCCATCTACTTCATTTGAAATATATTTGAATGATAAAAGGGTGAAAAAGACTACAAAGCCCTTTTTAAAACGAGTTAAAAATACTGATCGGGTTGTGCGACGGCGGGGTACGACAGCGGGGTACGACGGCCAGTCGGAGTCCCGAAGGCCCATCGTTCCTGACCGTCGAACTTGATCCAGAAACTCACTTTCTGTCTCAACTACGACGGTGGGGTACGACGGTACGTCGTTAGTCCGATGGCCCGTCGGCTCTCTCCATCGCACTTGTCCAGTGATTTGATCTTCTGCCTCCTTGCGACGGTGGGGTGCGATATCCCGTCGCTAGTGCGACGGTCCGTCGGATCTCTCCGTCGCACCTACGCGATTCCATTGCTTTCTGAAAAAAGGTTATATCTTTCTACTCCGACATCGGAATTTGACAAAAAGGGTATCATTGGAAAGATAACTCAAGTTCCCGCACTATAGAAAGTTATTTTAAGGAAAATTCAACAAGATTAAAACACTAATCACTTGGGAAGTCTCTTCTCAATATATTAGGGCCGGAATTACACTCCACTCAACGCGCACTAAGGCTCTGACTTTGAGGAAATTTTGCGAGGTCTTACAATATCTCCCCCTGGAAACATTCGTCCTTGAATTTCACTAGTTAGACTAAGAATACAGGACAATCTGAGTACACATAGCTGAAGCAATTTGCTAAATGGGCTCAAAATCATTCTAAACTCTTGAATTCTTCAAAAATTGCAAGAATTCATGTAAGACTAGATACATAGATGAACTTTAGATTAGAAGGGATGAATTAAGGAAGAATAATACCTTTGGATTGATCTGAACTCACAAAAAAGAGGTTCGGGTACTTGGCTCATATGTCTTCTTCTGCCTCTCAAGTAGCGCCCACAACTGACTGGTTCCACCACAAAACTTTGACCAAGGGAAACTCTTTGTTCCTCAGTCTACGAATCTAAAAATCTAGAATCTCAATGGGAATCTCATCAAATGAAAGACTATTCTGAATATCAACACTCTCTGAAGGATTTACTACAACGGAATCACCAATATGCTTCTTAAGCATGGAGATATGAAAAATAGGATGAAAAGTTGACAACTCTGCTGGAAACTCAACCTCGTAGGCTACTTTACCAACACGACTCAAGACTCTATATGAGCCAACATAACGGGGACTAAGCTTCCCCATTTTTCCAAACCTCTTCACCCCTTTCATGGGTGAAATCTTCAACTACACGAAATCACCCACCTTAAACTCAAGATCTCTTCTCCTCATATTGACATATGACTTTTGACGACTCTGAGCTGTCTTCAACCTTTCCCTAATCAACTTAACTTTCTCCATAGCCTCAAAAACTGCATCAGGCCCAATCACGACAGCTTCACCCACTTAAAACCAACCTATGGGTGATCTACACCATCTACCATACAAGGCCTCAAATGGTGCCATTTCGATGCTAGCATGGTAACTATTGTTATAGGCAAACTCTATCAATGGAAAATGCTCATCCCAACTACCTTTGAAATCAAGAGCACACGCCCTCAATATATCTTCTAGAGTTTGAATGGTCCTCTCAGCCTAACCATCTGTCTGCAGATGAAAAGCGAAACTTAAATGAACTTGGGTACCAAGACCCTGCTGAAATGCCCTAAAAACTGAGAAGTAAATTAAGTACCCCTATTCGAAATGATAGATGAGGGAACTCCGTGCAGCCTTACTAACTCCCGGATATACGGTCTAGCATAATCCTCAGCTGTATAATATGTATGCACGAGCAAGAAATGCGCGGACATAGTCAGCCTGTTTACAACAACCCAAATAGAATCATTTTGATGACGCGAAAGAGGTAAACCAGTCACGAAGTCCATATTCACCACCTCCCACTTCTAAGTGGGTACACCAAACTCTTGTATCACACCACTAGGTCTTTGGTGCATTACCTTAACCTGTTGGCACGTTGCACACTTTTCAACGAACTCAGCTATATCCTTCTTCATACCATTCCACCAATAGATTTCCCGCAAGTCGCGGTACATCTTGGCAGTGCCGGGATGAATAGAATACCGCGCGCCATGTACTTCAGCCATAACCCTCTGCCTTAAATAATCAACACATGAAACACATAATATACCCTACAATCTCAACACGCTATCTCTCCCTTGGGAGAAAACCTCTACCTTTTTGTCCTTAACTCACTCCTTCAGTCTGACCAAACTAGGATCTTTGTCTTGCTTCTCCTTCACTTCTGAAACTAAAGAGGATTCAAAACTACATTGCACCAAAGTACTCCCCTCAGCTGAATCAAGCAACCTAATACCTAATTTAGCAAATCGATGCACATCACGAGCTAACTCTTTCTTACCTTCTTCTACATTAGTAACACTACCCATAGACAATCTGCTAAGGGCATCTGCCACTACAATGGCCTTGACTGAGTGATACAACATACTCATATCATAGTATTTTAACAACTCTAACCACCTTCTCTGCCTAAGATTTAACTCCCTCTGGGTAAACACATACTGCAGGCTTTTATGATCGGTAAACATATCAATATGAACACCATAAAGATAGTGTCTCCAGATTTTCAAAGCAAAGACCATAACAGCTAATTCAAGATCATGGGTTGGGTAGTTTTTTTCATGCGTCTTCAACTGTCTAGAGGAATAGGCTATAACCCTACCTCTTTACATCAACACAAAACCCAAACTAACTTTAGAGGCATCACAATACACCACAAAACCATCTGTACCATCAGGCAAAGTCAACACAGGGCTGAAGTAAGTCGAGTCTTCAACTCCTGAAAACTCTTCTCACAGGAATTTGACCACAGGAACTTCACTTTCTTTTGGGTCACCCAGGTCATGGGAGACGCAATAGAAGAGAAACCTTCAACAAAACAGTGGTAATAGCCAGCTAGACCCAAGAAACTCCTAATGTCAGATGGAGAAATAGGTCTAGGCCAATTTATTACAGCTTTTGTCTTTTGGGGATCAACTTTAATACCCTCGACTGAAATGATATGACCCAGAAAGGCTACAGACCTTAGACAAAATTCACACTTGTTGAATTTGGAGAATAATTGGTGATCTCTAAGAGTTTGCAAGACAATTCTAAGGTAATCTGCATGGTCATTCTCAGTACGGGAGTACACAAGGATGTCATCTATGAACAATATGACAAATATATCAAGATATTGCTTGAACACTCGATTCATGCAGTCCATAAAGGCTGCTGGGGCATTGGTTAGCCCAAAAAACATGACTAGAAACTCAAAGTGACTATAGTGGGTTTGGAAGACTGTCTTTGGAATATCACATTCCCTCACTTTAAGTTGGTGATAGCCGGATCTAAGGTCTATCTTGGTGAAATAACTTGCACCTTGCTACTAATCAAACAGGTTATCAATTCTCGGAAGAGGATACTTATTTTTTATCGTGACCTTATTAAGATAATGATATTCAATACACATACGCAAAGAACCATCATTCTTTTGCACGAATAGGACAGGTGCGCCCCAAGGAGAAACATTGGGCCTTATGAAACCTTTATCTAAAAGATCCTTGAGTTTCTTTGAACTCCTTAAGCTCTGCAGGTGCCATACGGTATGGCGGAATAGAAATAGGTTGAGTATCGGGAAAAAGGTCAATCCCAAATTCTATCTCTCTATCGGGAGGTACCCATGGGAGATCTTCCAAAAAAACATCAAGAAACTCATTAACAATATTGACTGACTGAATAGTTGGAGCCTCAGACTTAGTGTATTTGACTCTAACTAGGTGATAGATGCAACCTTTGGATATTAGCTTTTTTTCTTTGAGATAGAAGATAAAATGACTCTTGGGAGATACTGAAACCTCGGACCACTCAAAAACCGGTTCATCAGGAAACTGAAACTTAACCACACGAGTACGACAGTCTATAGATACATAACAAGAATGGAACCAATCCATACCCAGAATAAGGTCGAAATCCACCATGTCTAACTCTATCAAATTAGCAAATATGACTCTATGGAGAAAAGTAAAAGGACAATCTCTATACACTTGATTAGCAACAACTGACTCCCCTACTGGTGTGGAAGCTAAAAAAGGCTCAGGAATCTTTTTGGGACTCATTTTAAAATTCACAGCTACAAGTGGGGTCACATAAGAAAAACTTGACTCGGGGGCCAACAACACATAAACATCAAACCAAAATACACGGAGCACACCATTAACAACATCGGGAGAGTCCTCCTGCTCCTGATGGGATGGTAAGGCATAGAATCTATTTTGGCACTGACCGCTAGTAGTGCTAGATGAAGCACCCTGAGAAGGGGCAGGATAGGGTACAGGAGCTGGTGCACTAGTAGTCTGTGTCTGAGGTCGAGTATCTCTGTTCCCCTGCCTAGCATACGGACAATCTCTAAGTTTATGGCCCAACTTGCCACAACCAAAACAACCCCTCAAATCTGTGAAACACTCACTGGGATGATCGCTATCATACTTAGCACAAGGAGATAGAGGGGCCTGTTACTAACACTGTTCTGCGACCTAGACATAAAAGAGTTGTTCCCTTGATCCTTCCTGCCTCTAGGTACGGGAGCGCTAGCTGATGAAGGCGCTGGCATAGACGAACAACTCTGAAACTATGGGTGGTTCCCTCCATGGGACCTAGCCTAACCATACTTATGCTTCTCAGATCTAGCCCTCTTGTTACCCCTCCTATCTCTCTCTTATCTAATCTACCTCTATCTGTTGTGCATGTTTCATCAACCTAAACAGATCTATATCCCTATTCAGTATCGCAGTCCTATACTTTTTTAGTACCAACCCAGAAATACCTATCACGAACTTGCTCATACTAGCTAGGATGTCGGCAATCAAATCAGGAGCATATTTGGCTAACTAGTTGAATTTCAAACAGTACTCTTTAACAGTCATGGAGCCCTACCTCAAGTTCATAAACTCTTCAACCATTGCTTCTCTCATCTCAAGCGGAAAGAACTTGTCCAAGAATGCATCTTGGAACACCTACCAAGTCATAGGAGCAACACCCTCACCTCTACCCTTCTTCCATGCTACAACCCAGTCATAAGCAATGTCTTTCAACCTGTAAGATACCAACTCAACACTTTCTTCCTCAGAAAAAAGCATCACCTATGTGATCTTTCTCACCTCCTCAAGGTACAACAATGGGTCCTTACCTGCTTAGACCCATAAAACTCTGGTGGATTCATCCGCATGAAATCACGAATCCTAGAAGTAGCTAAATCACCTCTCTGCTGATTTACAACTGCGGCCTAGTTATTGGCCTGAACATTAGCGGTGAATGCTTGGACTAACGCCTGAAAGGATGCCCAAAACTCATCATGAGACACAGTCTTTTATAAGGGATCAACAGGTTGGGGTTGCTCATTATCATTTCTACGGGCATTCGCTTTTCGGGGAGGTATTTTCTGAAATAAGAGAGCATGAATTATTAGATGAGAGGGACAACTTAGGGATGATAGAATCTGAAAGAAAGAAACAACTTTTTCCTAATAATCTTGTAGCCTCTTGCTCATAGATGCGGCGCGCTACACACTGATGATCAAGACTCTACTCAACGCGACTTGTGAGACTCCCTAGGACTACTTAGACCTTAGGCTCTAATACCTAGTTTGTAATGACCCGAAATCACCTTCCGGACGTCACACGGTGCTTAAGGCTACAAGTAGCCCCAAGGTAACCCTTTGAGCCTCTTACTACGTATAATAACTAATTTCAAGATGGAATAAACAAAACACTGGCACTGTCATATCAAATAAAAGGAAGTACAAAGATAATACTCGGTCTAAATGACCATAATACTGGAAACCTCAACATAACAACAATCTGATAACTAGTCTGACAAAGCCTCTACTACTCCATGAACTAGAGAGCCATTGGGACAGGTCCCCAACTGACTCATTCTGAACTGAAAGCAATAACATATCTACTAAAGTACTGAGATGTCTGAAGATAGGTCCTTGAACCCTGAGGACTCACCACTATAAAGATATAGATAAAGGTACTCAGAAATCACTGACGAGGCTGGGATGAGCACCTTAACCTATATTATAAGACATTGTAGCACATAGACGTATATGTGGATCATCACTTGGAAATGTACTGAGTATATGGGGGTATATGAATTTACGTAAAACAATAGCAATACTCTTTAATCAAATCATGCATACAATTAGAAATAACTCATATGGCTTGAACATTCTAAAATGTAAAGCTTATAAATCATGTAGAATAAAGTATGTAACACAAATCATGTAACACAAATCTCATGAGTCATTATACTTTATCGTTAAAATCTATACTGTCCTCTTATTCTCATTGCACGTAGGCTGAAGGGAACTTTAAATAATACTTTCAAACTCATGCATACATCTCATGGAGAGCAAAACTTCTTTGGAAAATACTCAAAAGTTGTTTATTTACTTTAGAAAATACCTCATCTCAAGGGAAAATACTTTAGGAAACTACACTGAAAATCTTACTATTAGGGAGGTTCTCTTAACCGACATAAACCATGCGAGATACATAGATTCCAACGCCTTGTCCTCCTAAGGAAGAAACCTCATGTTGGGGAGAGGTGTCATACTCTTGCAAGGGAATATAACCTCAATTCAGTGATCACTTATCTCGGCCTCGGGCCCACTCATCTCAGCCTCAGGCCCAAAATCTCAATCCTACGGTGGCACATAGTTCTGGAGTAAGAAACTGTAGTAATTTACCCAACTCGATGCTAAATACTACTCCTTTTAGTTTATCTCACTAATCTCATTGGAAATCCACTTTTAAAATAATCTCATGGTTCAATAAGACCCAACTGTAAAATCTATAATCTCATGTAGTAAAGTGGATTTCAAAGCTACTATGACCATTAGGTCAAAACTTTCTCAATGATATCACAAATCGTGGGTGCTTATAGCACAACAATTCATAAAACTAAAATCTCAAGTAGGGCTTAGTGACCCATAATTCAATCTCAAGTTAAGACTCATCAAAATGCATACTAGATAGCATATAGATTCATAAATCACGTAGAAATCTGGAAGTTACAGCAATTTTCCTTAAAAATCTCAACATACTCATATACTTCAATTGCTAGAACATTGAAACAATTAAATTCTCAAGGAGTAACAACATAGGGTATAAACTCAGCTTCAATTTCTTAAGAAAAACATGCAAAATCATGATTTGACTTTCAATTCATGGAAAACATCAAAAGCTTGCAACCAATAACAATAGGTAAAAAACCCAAATTCAATTTCATATAAAATCTCATAAATTACAGAAACTTGTAGTTTAGAATAAACCTTTGGGCACAAGAGTGAAAGAATTACCCTTGTTCAAACCCCCACATACCTTAGATTATGAAATTGGATGAACAAGCTTTCTTTAAACTCTTCTTATGATAGCCTAAAGGAAGGCTAAACATGGAATTGGTACTAAAGATAACAAAAACCAGCAAGCAAACAAGAGAAAAACAACACACTAGAAGGGAGATGAAGAAGAAGATTTGCTTAAAAAGTAAAGATAGGTAGAAAGACCTTCACTTCCACTAATGAATAGCGCTAGAAGGTGTATCAAAACCTTTAAACACACATCACAATGCAAGCTCAAACATTCCTCTTAGGTGTCCCAAAGGACTCACACTTCCTCAAGCACACCTTTCTTGCCAAATTACCCAAGACAAGTGAAAACTAATTTCAAATGTATCAAGGGTCAAGTTTCGGTTTTCCCTCTCTTAAGGAGAAGAGAAACACAACAATCTAACACTAAGATTACAATCTAAAAAGTCACTCAATTCATTATCTCAAAACTTAGGAAAATAAGAGCTAAGGTTCCTATTTATATTTATTACAAATAATGACAAAAATACCCTTAATGAAGGGTGCTCCTTTGGAGTGTGAAAAGAGGCCATTAAAAGACCATAATAGCCCTAACTTTGGGCTCCTCTTGGGTGTTGAAATATAAGGCAATAAGTATTTTTTTCCCTTTAAGTGAGGCGCCTCTTGAGTGTATTGATTAACTTCTCCTCCTTCAACTTGACAAGACTTTAAAAGACCCGAAACACTTGCCAATTCCAAAGCTTGAGCCTTTGACCATGCCTTGTATCCTTTTATGCTCTTCATGCTTGTATTATCCTCCCCGTCTTGAAAGGAATTTGTCCTCAAATTCATACCTTGCAAAACCAAAGGAAGGGAAACAACACACAATCCTCATGATAGTAGGGTTAGCATTAGTACCATAAGTGAGGTAAACATACCAAAGGGGTACACTCTTAGAATACAACCAACCATCCTTTGTGAGGAGTAAGAAAATTCGACCACTAACATCACAAAGGACACACTTAAAGGAAACATCAATGAGTGGAGACTACAATATGAAACAAACACATATGTCACTTATTTTCAAGGGGAGGCAAACATTTAAAATTAGACATCTACGACTAAAAAGGTTCCCTTAATAACACATATTTCATCACTCCAAGGTTGTTCACACTTGACATATACCCACATATCCTTGGTATTCAACATGAAGATCTTATCATAAAGGATACCAAGGAAGTGAATAGAATTAATATTAAAATATAATGAGAATGAACCAAAACTACACCTTTCACAACACAAAAATATTTTGGGGTCAAATGGGAGTAGAAGACAAAGTGTTACTCCGAGGTGACCCACTACTTTCACTAGGCTACCAAACTCACAATAATCCTTATTCAAGCAAGGAAAACAGCCACCAAACTTACTACTTCTACATAATACCAATTCAAAATTAACATGGTCATCATCATAGGCAAAGAGTTAGTATAGGAAAGAATCAAGTGTGAAGACATCACCCAAGGTGCTATCATCTACAAGAGGGTCATTTAGTGTGTGAATACTCTTTACTCATGATAATGGAACCTTATTCAAGTTATAAGTGCTAGCACTAGATGGACACAAATCTTTCTTACGACAAAAATTGATTTTGTCATCTAACGAATCAACTAGTGCTTGCGTACTCACAACAAGAGTTTGGTCCTTATGAAATCTATCAACACCAAGAGTATAACAAAAGGTAGATTCATACACTTCTTTACTAGTACAATCTGAAACTACACCACTTTGGCTACTACTAGCCACATCACAACAATTCAAGTTCTTAGGAGTGTAGAAAATAGCTTTATTACCTTGTAGATTATGAGAAGTGTTTTCTTCACTTGGTTTTACATAATGGAAGCCCTCATGATCCACATTACAAGGGAATATGTCAAGGTTTCCCTTTGGGTTCACTTCTTCAACACTTATCCCAAAATTGGGACTTTCAGCTAAGGGCTTGAAGGGAATTTCCTTGGGCTTCTCCTTGGGGATTCTTGGGTATTGAACCTTCACATGAGAAGATAAAATAATAGGAAAAATTCTAGTATTTGGGTTAGTGAGTAATAAGGATTCTTTTTGGACAAGATCTACAATCAAGCACTTCTTTTCCCTTCCAACTTCACTACCCATGGTTTCCCTTTCTCTTACCCTCTTTTCTTCACACTCTTCTTGTACCTCACCAACCATTTTCTCTCCATATTAAGGCTTGACCTCATTCTCCTTAGATTCTAACTTGTGGAGAGGAGGCATTGGATTTGATTGATGATGGGTTTGGAATTGGTGGTTTGAATTTTGTGGAGGTTTTGGTGGACATAATCTATCAAACCCCTCTTTAATTCTAATTATGTCATGCCTCATGGATCCTAAATCACCTTTTATAATGTCAAACCCACCCTTCAAGTCTCTTCTCAAGGCATCATTATTATCCTCCATTTTTCGGGCAAAGGCCTCAAAGTGAGCCTTCAAGGATCCTATCATATCATTTCCCAAGGATTGGGATGAAGAATCCTCGGCTTCCATGGTCAATTGAACCTTAAAAGAAGCAAAATAAACAGAAAGAAAACAACCTACAAAAGTAGCAAACAAGTTAGTTCAAAAGCCTCACTTCACTTCACTCACACTCAACCTCACCTCACACTTGGCTTCACAAGTGTTGGAGAATCGGCAATACTTGGCTAGTTACTTGAGAGGTGAGAAGCTTTGAATCAGAATTGATCTTTTTTTGAAATGACTCAAATAAAGTGATGCACAAACTTGAACCAAAAAAATACTACGACTTAAAAATGAGAAAAGCACACAAAAACCGAAGACATAAAATAAACAAACTCTAGACTAATTACCAACCTAGTAGGTACTTACTAGTTTGTTAATTAGTGATAGAATTAGCTTAAAATAAACTAAAATCAAAAATTAGAAACTAGGAAATCTAATTTTAGAGTCAAATTTTGGTTGAGCACAAGTGATGATGTGGCACTACGTGGTTGGTTGTCACTTTTTGAAATTTTCAAATTTCCCAAAACCTCATTTTGTCCAAACACCACTTTGGGATGAAGAGAGTTTCGGATTTTGAGGGAGTAACTAGGCAATTTAGGGTTATTTTTAAGTCACAAATGAAAATGAAATGAAATGGTCCCCCCCCCCCAATAATTTCACTTGTACTTTGTTTGTCCCCTCCTCCTTTTGGAAGAATGGAATATTCTTTGAATATGCTCTTAGACAAACAACTTTTCCACTCCATTTCTTCCCTCTTTAGGATCAAACGACACCTTTGAATATTCTTCTTCACAAAGATATGAAGATCATGGAAATATGAATATTCAAGTGTTGACCAAGTTTGACCCCCAAGCAAATGAGCTCCAAATCTGATTTATTTTATGGATCTAGGTTCCTTATGTCAAAACAAACCCAACCCACTAAAAATCATCCACAAATCAAGTCACCAACACAAGCCCAAAACGTAACCTTCTCCAAAAAGCTTCAAACAAGCCACAACAATGGTGGATCTTGCTCAAAATCGGTCAAACTTCACTCTAAAAGTAGCTCTAGACTCACTATGTGCTAGAGAGAAAGGATCTAGCACTATAAACCTTCAAAACATAATAAAAACTTGTAGATATAACTTGGAAAATTCGGATCTACAACAAACACACAAGACACTTTTTTTTTTGTATTTTCTGATTTTTTTGACTCTTTTTTTATGAGATTTTTTAAATAAGAACACTAAAACCAAGATTTAGGGATGTTGGAACAACCCTAACCAAGGCTCCGATACCAAATGATATCCTAATGGAAGGCTAAACATGAAATTGGTACTAAAGATAACAATAACCAGCAAGCAAACAAGAGAAAAACAGCACACTAGAAGGGAGATGAAGAAGAAGATTTTCATAAAAAGTAAAGATAGGTAGAAAGACCTTCACTTCCACTAATAAATAGCACTAGAAGATGTATCAAAACCTTCAAACACACATCACAATGCAATATCGAACCTTTCTCTTAGGTGACCCAAAGGACTCACACTTCCTCAAGCACACCTTTCTTGCCAAATTACCCATGACAAGTGAAAACCAATTTCAAATGTACCAAGGGTCAAGTTTCGGTTTTCCCTCTCTTATGGAGAAGAGAAAGAATACAATCTAACACTAAGATTACAATCTAAAAAGTCACTCAATTCGTTATCTCAAAACTTAGGAAAATAAGAGCTAAGGTGCCTATTTATACTTATTACAAACAATAACAAAAATACCCTTAATGAAGGGTGCTCCATTGGAGTGTAAAAAGAGGCCATTAAAAGACCATAATAGCCCTAACTTTGGGCGCCTCTTGGGTGTTAAAATAACTTTTTTCCTTTCAAGTGAGTTGACTCTTGAGTGTATTGATTCCCTTCTCATCCTTCAACTTGACAAGACTATAAAAGGCTCCAAACACTTGCCAATTCCAAGGCTTGAGCCTTTGACTATGCCTTGTATCCTTTTGTGCTCTTCATGCTTGTATTAGGTGCTGTAAGACGCGCCTTGAGGAATAGCTAAGAGGCCTAGATGAGGTGCTGGATTAGTAGCCTGGGTCTGAGGATGAGTATATCTACTCCCCTTATCTTACCACAACCATATCAACCTCATTTACCCATCAAACACTCACATAGATGGTTCCTACCACACTTTGCACATGTCGGGTAATTAGGCCTCCCGACTACGCTGTTCTAAGGTTTAGAATTCAAAGTCCTGGCCCACTGGTCCTGCCTGATTCTAGGTGCAGGGGCACTAGCTGAAGATGGCTCAGTCAATGATGAATGACTCTTAAACTACAATAAGTTTCCCATAGTTGATCTTGGCTAACTATACTCAAACTGTCCATCCTAGCCCTCTTATTACTCTTTTCTCTTTCCTTCAACATTTTTACCTCAATCTGTTGAGCATGAGTTATCAACTGACAAATATCTATATCCCCAATCAGCATGGCAGTTCTACATTCCTTGGACACCAAATCAGACATCCCAGTAATAAACTTGCTCATGCAAACTCTAGAATCAGTTAACAACTCAGGAGCATAGTTAGACAACTGAGTAAAGTAAAAGCAATACTCTTTCTCCGTCGTAGATCCCTGCCTCAAGTTTATGAATTCCTCCACCCTAGCCTCCCTTATCTCTTATGGAAAGAACTTGTCCAGAAAAGCATTCTAAAATACCTGCCAACTTATAGGAGCAACATATTCACCCCTACCATCCTTCCACATAGTAACCCAATCATAAGCCACATCCTTCAAGCTATAGGATGTCAAATCTACACTCCCCTCTTCAGTAACATGCATAATAGGAGTTATCTTTCTCACCTCATCAATAAAAAATTGAGGATCCTCATCTACCTTTGACCCATGGAACTCAGGTGTATTCATCCTCATAAAGTCCTGAATCTTGGTTGCAGCTAGGTTACCATTTATTTGAAGTGGGACAACCACTTGTTAGTTTCCTTGAACATTGGCATTAAAATCTTAGGCCAACGCTCAAAGGCATCTCAAAATTGAGCATTAGACATATTCTTATTCAAAGGGTCGGCTTGCAGTGGTAGTTGATCATTATTTCTACATGCATCAGTTCGAAGTGGAGGTATATTTTGTCACATAAAAGCATGAGTTAAGGCATATAGAGATAAAGGAAAGTATGATAAAGCATCAAGGAACTGATGATTCCTAACTCATTTTGTAGCCTCTTTCTCATTAATGTGGCGTACTTTGCACTCTTGATCAAAACTCTACGTAATGCGGTTTGTCTAATTCCCTAGGTATCTTTAAGCCTTATGGTCTAATACCAAGTTTCTAGGGTGTTACATGGTACTTAGGACTACAAGTAGCCCCAATATAACCCATGATATCTTTTCAACTTAGAACTCATATGATAAGGATGACTAACATATAAAGGAAAACTAAAGAAAACTTATCTCGTAACTTAAAGTGAATCTTTAGCTCAGAAATCTTTACACAAACTTATTGAGATTAAACTTAAATATTGTCTGACAAACCTCTACTAAAGACTAGAGAGCCACTGAGACAGACCCCAGCTGACCCGAACATAAACTGAAATCAATGTCTATAATAATTTCATCAAAGAAAAACACAAATCTAAAATACTGGGCCCTCGGACTATGAGGACTCACCAAATGTAAGGTACAGGTAATGATGCCAAAGTCAATTATGTTGCTGAGAATGGGAATTAGAACCCACATTATAAGACAATGTAGCACAAATACGTATATGTGGATCGGTATTTTGGAATGTAATGAGCATGTGGGGGTAAGTGCACAAGTAAAACAATAACTGAATAAGTATACAATCTTTTAAATGATTCAAGCTGAACATATATGACTCACCTTGGACTTAAGTAAGAGTTAAGACTGCAAGATCATAAATCTTAAATGATGAAGCATAAGAGTAACATAGTGAGCTATAACGCTTAGTTTCAAAAATCTTAAATTTAATTTTTATTATGGGACATTCTTCTAACCGACATAAACCATGTGAGCTACCATGGAGTCCAATGTCTTACCCACGTTGGGGAGAGTTTCCCTACCCTTGCCTTCGAAATACAACCTTATCTTAGTGATCACCATTCTTAACTTCATCCATATTGGGAAAAAGCTTAACCTATGTCGGCTCGTAGTTTTTAGGAATTTAGGATAAGGTCCTCCGCACTCCCTTTTCGATGCTAAATACTGCTCCCAAAGTACATATATATATGGGCTCATACTTAAGAAATCCACCTTAAAATAGCTTAAGGGTTTGTATACTAGAAACCAATTATGTTTCTCTTTACTTTAAATCATAATTAATATGAACAATTGGGGATTTCAAGTCTTGTCATTGAATCAAAAGATCAAACTTTCTTGTAAACTCAGTGCTTATACTTAAGCCTTACATTTCGTGCTTTCTTTTGTATAACTTGTAATACAATAATATGCTTAAAACTCAATCGGAAATCTTTAATCAAGGTTTCAACTCAAACTCATGATATTTAAATCATAATAAAGAACCTTCAAGCCAAAGCATAAATAGATGAGAACTTGTGGGCCCTTTAATACTTCAATCACAAGATAATTCCATAAAATCAAAACAAGGGGATTTGGGTATGAACCCTAATTGTATATCATATAACTTTAACTTTAAAACAAGTTTTAGGCACAAGGATGAAAGAATATCCTTGTTCATAAACCCCACATACCTTGAAGTTATTGACTTGGTGAAGTAAACTTGACCTTTGAGACTTAAGAGATGATCTTGAGGAAGAAACCTTAATCTTGTTCTTAAGAATGGGAGGAGAGTAAGTTGTTTAATCGATTGGAAAAAAAAAAGGAAATAATGTTTCTCTTTAATATAGGGTTGTGGGTTTGGAGTTATAAGGGCTAAAATACTAAAAAGCCCCTAAACTTAATTCCTCAGACTGTACTCGTCAGTCCTTACGAGTTGATCACATGACTAATATGAAAGGGTATGCCTAGGCATCATAAATCATATGATGGACAGAATCAAAGGGGTATACACTGATCCACTTACGAGTCACACTTACAACTCGTATCACCTTCATACGACTAGTTACCCCCCATCTGTATCTTGGACAGTATCTGAAGGTGTCTACACCGATGAACTTAGGATCCCTCTGTAAACAACTCGTACCCCGCTTGATAAATCCTAGGATCAAGTCGTACCTACAATAATTAGTCCACCATGTCACACTACTTCGTATACGATTTTGACATACCACTTTATGGTGTGCATACAACTCAAGGGATGAGTCGTATAATGTAAAGAAAACTTTTATAGATGGGTTATTACATAACCTGAGACACTAAACCCAGATCCCTTATTGTTATGGTATGAGTTACACCCTACGACTCGTGACCTCACCCTATGTCTCATGAGGGGCAAATTGTTCAAGACAGAATCCTAAGGTAATCTCACTGGACAAACAACGAAAGTAACCCTCTGTCTCGTTATGAGTGGGTACTACTCGCCACCTAAGTTGTTACCTCGACAGTGATCAACTCTTTAAAGAAATTCCAAAGTCCCAAAACTTAGGGTATTAGTTACCCCTCCCCCCTTCCAAGGATCATTCATCCCCAAATAAGGATTCAAGGCACCTATTAGCATGATAAAAAGAAAGAATTCACACATACCCAAAGAACAAATTCAAAATGCCACAAGAAAGAGAATGGAACTCATAACTCAAGCATTTTCATCCAAAGTAGGGAACAAAAATGGATACTTAGCCTTTATATCATCCTCTGCCTCCCAAGTAGCTTCATCTACCTTTGATTTCTCCAAAGGACTTTTACTAAAGCCACATCATTGGTCCTCAATCTATGGAATTGTCTATCAAAAATCACAACTAGGACTTCCTTAAAATACAAGGAATCTGAAATACCAACACCCTCCACCGAGCCAATCAAAGAAGGATCACCCACACACTTCTTCAACATTAACACATGGAAGAACAGATGAATGGAACCCAAACTCGAGGGCAAATTCAACTCATAAGCAACATGCCCAACTATTCTCAAAATTTGATATGGATCAACATAACGGGGACTGAGATAACCCGAACAAAGGTCAATCTTAGAAACGCATCTAACCCCATGAAGATGATAAAAAAAATCATCAATCCTAGGAAGAAGGTACTTATTCTTCACTGTAACCTTATTCAATTGCTGATAATCTATACACATTAAAAAAGACCCATCATTATTATGCACAAAAAGCATTGGATCACACCAAGGAGAACTACTAGAATGAATTAATCTCTTATCAAGAAGATCTTTTAACTACTCCTTTAGCTCTTTCAACTCATCTGGAGCCATTTTATTAGGAAGAATAGAAATAAGATGGGTATCCGATAAAAGATCAATCCTAAAGTCTATTTCCCTAGTGTGAGGAATGTCAGGAGGGACCTTAGGAAACACTTCATGAAACACATTGACAACGAGGACTGGCTGCAAAGAGGGGCCATTGAAACTAGAATCCTTAACGTAAACCAGGTGATATTGACACCTTTAGAGATCAACTTTCGGGCTTAAAGTTAATAGATAAACCTCTCTTTAGGCACTAAGAAACTTCCCTCCAATTCAATTACCAGTTCATTAGGTAATTAGAAACTAACCTTTCAAGTCCTACAATCCATTGTAGCACAACACAAATAGATCCCATCCATACCCAAGATTACATCAAAATCTACCATATCAAGCTCTACTAAATCCAATAGTCTCCTTATGAAAGAAAGACACTACATAGACCCAATAGATCCTTCTAGCAACTACCAATTCACCCATCAAAGTAGACACAGAAAAAGGGTCAAAAATACTTTTGAGACCAAAACCAAAATGTAAAGTCATATAAGGGGCCACATAAGAAAGGGTAAACCTCGGATCAAGCAAATAATACACATCATGAGAGAAAAATTATAACATACCGATAACAACATCAGAAGATACCTCAGATTCCAGACGGGTAGAAGGAGCATAAAGATAATTCCAACTAATACCAGTACCAAAAGTATCACCCTTTGGTGTTGGAGCCAAAGAAGTGGCAATTGGAACCATATTGGCCCTAGTGGCTACCTTAGCTGTGGGACAGTTCATTTGAATATGTTTAGGCTAACCACAATTGAAACATAAATTCCTTTCCTCATCATAATAACCATGGTGAAGCTGATCATAAAATCTACAAAGAGGATAAGTTGGGGTTGACTGAGCTCCATTATCCTAGGACTGGAAACCCTGGTTCTTAGGACCACTATTGCCTTAAAAACTATGATCACCAGACAACTTTAGATAATAGACGAAGAGTATGAACAAAAAATTCCTCAATTTTTCTTCTTACCTCACTGTCTGCCATCTCTCCCACTATTTTATTCACATCCACCCTGCTCTGAATACCTGAACTTTTTATTTTGCCTCTCTCTCATCTCTTCTTGCCCCTTCTTTTAATCATCTACCTACCACATATAAACCACAAGCCTGGAGATATCCATGTCATTGTTCAACATGTAGCCTTTTTCCAATACTAAGTCATGGGACTATCCAGAAGCAAATTTCCTCATCTTTGCCCTGATAGAAGACTCCAACTTTGGAGCATAACTAGACAAATATTGAAATTTCAAGGCATACTCCTTCGCATTCATCTTTCCCTGCTTCAGATTCACAAACTCCTCGGCCTTATCTTCCCTCAACTCTTGAGAAAATAAATGATCAAGAAAGGAACCAAAAGCTCAGTCCATAAAGTTGGACCTGCATCATCACTTCTCAACTACTCCCACTTCTCATACCACAAGTAAGATACATCCTTCAATCAGATACAACAAACTCCACACCCTCCCAATTAGTAGTGCATCACTCTGAATATATACTTTATTTTATCAATAAAACCTTGAGGATCCTTCTCAACCTTATAGCCTTTAAAGGTCTGGAAATACAACTTCATAAACTGACCAACCCTAGTGACCTCAGAAAAAGGAGAACCAGAACCAAGACGGTCAATCTAACGTGACTGAGATGTCACCAACTGGGTAAGCATATGGATGGACCAACGGAACTCCTCATTAGAGATATTCCTATGAGGTGACTGAGCATGAGTGTCACCACCAGCCAGGGAAGGACTAGTAGGGACTGGCAGAACCGTAATTAGAGAAGTACAATTAGGAGCAGGGACCCTAGATTGGGTATGCACTCCATAAGTAGGTCGAGTTCCATCCACATTGTCCTCAGGTAGGACAGAGGTTCCAAAGGAGTTTCTATGAGCATTAGATCTTTGGGTAGGCATGATCTTAAATGCTAGTAAATTAGTGATTAGAGGGACTTCAAGACACCAGAATTTGTAGCCCGAAATATTACACAAGAAAGGGGAATAATACTAAATACCTTATAGCCTCTCTCTTACAAGTGTGGTGCTACACACCTATAAAAAGGACTCTACTCGACATGAATTTTGTCATCACCCAATGACCTTGAACATAGGCTCTGATACTAATCTTTTCATAACCTAACCCAGGGCCTAGACACGATAGGTATCTCAAGCCCACCAAGGGACAAAGACCACCCCTTATCCTAGCCAACAAAAACACAATATGATATAATAGCATAAGCAATCCAAACAAACATATGAAATATAGATAAATAACTCAATAAGCACTAAGAATCAATGAACAATAACTACCCACACTTTATGCACAACAACCTCTAAAGCGAAGTACCAAGTTAGGTAGGGACATGCCCCCAACCATGGCTAATAAGGTAATCCAAAATATAAAAGAAACTGATGGGATTTCAATAATCATAAAGAAAGTAGTTTACAGTATCGGTCCAACTCCCTCTGCTGAAAGGGTTCCAGCACGTGTTAGTCGCATGAACTAGGGAAATCCGAGGAAAGGCCAAAGACACCGAGGCTCTAACCATTCCAAATATATATATATATATATAGTGTGTGAACTATGCAAACAACCACAAAGACCACCATATTGGCAAACGTAGTTTACAGTATCGGTCCCCTCCAGACCTCCACCTTCCATGGAAAGCTACACAACCCCCCTTTAAGCCCAGATTAAAATTTTTGCATATAAACCATCAATCTAACCAAGGAGTTTTTTAATTGGACATTAACTATTAGCATCCTCATACCAAATTAAGTTAAACTTACAAGCCATCCATTATGGTATTCTAACCCAATTAGCCAAATGGACTATAAAGTTCATATTTAAAAATAGATCCATGGCTTTCAAGGCCTTTCAAAATAATTTAAAACCAAACCTAGCCACAAAGGCCTTCCAAAACCATTTTATCCATTTAGCCATTAACACAATATAATAGTTTAGTAAAGTAAGCAAAACCATATAATTGTCCATATTTCAAAACCAATTATGCAAGTGGGTTGAGGTTAATACCAATTCCAAACCAAAAACCATAATTTTGGGGGAATCTATTACCCTCATCCCATTCATCATTCCCATGCATCCAATTAGTTTAAAAACCACAAGTTAAGGCATGAATAACAGTTCCAAAACCATGGGGAACCAAACCAAGTAACAACCATTTAAAACCCTCAACCCATCATTCCAAACTTATAATTTTAAATCACATAAATAATGATTAAACACATACCTTTATGAAAAAACATGTTAGGAAAGATATACAATGAAAAAACACATTAGGAAAGAGATACATGCCTGAAAATACAAAAAATTTGGAGAGAAAATCATAATTTGAACTCTAGGTGCTAAATCCTTAGTAAACCCTAGCTTTCTTTTGCTTTGGGAGAGTTTAAGAGGAGAGAAGTGTGTTTTGATTTGTTTATAGTTGATAATAAGACCCTAAAAGTGTTTTTAAGTCATGGGTAATGAGTTAAGGATGGGAAGAGACCAAAAATCAAAAATATGTAGGACAACTATGGCCAATCACTACAAGTTCGGTAACGACTAGTGGTCACTGGTCACGAGTCATCACCAAGACTCGTAGCCTGAGATCCCAAACCCTAACCCATCACTGTTATGGTCACGAGTCACACCTGACAACTCTTGACTTCACCCTACAACTCGTGAGGTCCAAATCATGATTAAGATAGAATCCTAAGGTAACCTCATTGGTCAGACAACAAAAGTAACTCTATGACTCATGACGATTGGGTACAACTCATCACCTAGGTCATTACCTGGACAGTGATCAACTCTTCAATAAAATTCCAAAGTTCCAAAACTTGGGGTCTTACAGTTAGGAGTTAATAGGATAGGGAAAGACTAAACAGTCCCCTTTAAATGTTCAGGAATTTTTGCAAAATAGTCATCTCGGCTCGGGTAACAACTCATTTTGTCTGGTAATGATTCATGGACTAAGTCGTGACTTGAGGATCTATGTTTTTGGATCCTTACTAGTATGACAATGAATTCTCGCCTAAGGACTCATTAGACTAATAACAGGTCTTTAGAAAGAGTCGTTATCAAGAACTTCATTTCTTAGGTTCTTCTTTTGTAACGACAGGTCCACCTAATGACTCATTTGGACTGATAATAAGTTCTATGCTAGACTCATCACCACTGGATATTATTTGGGATTCCTCACTGTTGTGGCAATGACTCCACACAATGACTCATTATGTCTGGCAACAGGCCATGACCAAGTCATTGTCACTGGCAATTTGACAGTCCCTCAGGCAAATTTTGATAACTTTTTACCATGATAAAAAATTTAGGTGAGACTGGTTGCGTTGGAAAATAATTTAGCAGAATATTTTTTGATGGGTATAAAGCTAAAAAACATGGGGTATTACAATATACCCCCTTGGAATCATTTGTCAAATTAAACTGACTAATTTAAGAGGTTAGGAGAAAGCTAAAATTTTGCACTAAACACTTACGAGCTAAACCATGAACTGATATATGAAGCTATCACTAATGTATGAACTGAATTGAACTCATGAATGCATGTTATGACATGAGAATGGATGGATAGACTGAGATAGAAATAAAAGAAATAATTAACTAATGAATACTATTACCTCAAGCTGAAATTGGATTTGAAGAAAAAAGATTAGCATACTTGGCCGGCAGATATGCCTCTTCTTCCTAAGTGGCTCCCTCAGCTAACAAATTTCTCCATAGAACCTTTACTAAATTGACCTCTTTATTCCTCATCCTATGGATCTAATGATCAAGGATCTCAACCAGAATCTTTTATAAGCGCCAACGCTTTCTAAAGCGACCACTGAGGCTAGATCACCAATCTATTTGCTTAACAAGGAAATGTGGAAAACTGGATGCACTGATGCTAACCCTACAGGAAATTCCAACTCATAGGCTACCTTACCATAACGACTCAAAATGTTGTATGGACCAACATAATGGGAACTGGGATTCCTTTCTTACCAAACCTCTTTACCTTTTTCATGGGAACAACTTTCAAGTAGATGAAGTCACCAATATCAAACTCAAGCTCCCTTCTTATCATATCGGTAAAGGATTTCTAACGAATCTAAGTAGTCTTTAGCTTTACTTTAATAAGCTAAAATTTCTTCATTACCTCATGTACTAAATTTGGCCCTTTCAAAGTAGCCTCACCAACCTTAAACCAGCCAATAAGACATCTACACCGTCTATAATATAGAGCTTCAAATGAGGCCATCTAAATACTGGAGTGATGGTTATTATTATAAGAAAACTTGATCAAAGGAAAGTGATCATCCCAACTATGCTTGATACCAATCACACACTTTCTCAACATATCTTCTAAGGTCTAAATGGTTCTCTCTGCCTAAAAATTCATCTATGGGTGAAAAGTCATACTTAGGTGAACTTGGGTACCAAGTCCCTTCTGAAAAGTCTTCCAAACTTAGGGGGAAACTCGATACCTATATTGAAATAACGGCCAAAGGGACTCCATACAACTTCACCAAATCCCTAAGATAGAGTCTAGCATAATCCTCGGTTAAATCTGAAGTATTTACTGGCAATAAATGAGTCAACTTGGTCATTCAGTCCATGATAACCCAAATAGAATTATGTTGTTGACAAGTATGAAGAAACCCTAATAAAGTTAATATTCATCACTTCCCACTTCCAAGTAGGAATACTAAACTCTTGAAGATTACCGCTAGGCCTCTGATGGTCAACCTTAACTTAGTAGCAATTTGGAAATTTAGCCACAAATTTTGTGCTATCCTTCTTCATGACATTCCACCAATAAGCTTCCCATAAGTCACGGTACATCTTAGTGTCCCCTTGGTGAATATAATATCGAGAATCGTGAGCTTCTACTAAAAATCTATGCCTCAAGTCATCCATATTTGGAACATATAATCGACCCTGACAGTGAAGAACACCATCTCCCCTTTGGGAGAAAACCTTGACCTTTTTATTCCAAACTTCTTCCTTTAACTCATACAAAATAGGATCACTATCTTACTTTTCCTTCACCTCAGCAACCAATGAATATTCTGAACCATTCTGAACCCAAACACTACCTTCGATTGAATCAACCAACCAAACTCCTAGCCTAGCAACCTGATGAACTTCACAAACTAACTCCTTATTTTCATCCTCCATATGAGAAAAAATCCCCATAGACACTCTGCTAAGGGTGTTACCCACAATATTGGCCTTACCTGGGTAATACAAAACACTCATATCATAATCCTTTAACAACTCTAGCCAACTTCTCTAGAAAATATTTAAATCCTTTGACTAAAAACATACTAAAGACTTGTGATCAGTGAACACATCAACATAAACCCCAAAAAGGTAATGCCTCTAAATCATTAAGGAAAAATATTATTGCCAACTCAAGATCACGAGTCGGGTAATTCTTCTCATAAAGCTTTAGTTATCTAGAGTCATATATTTAACCTTGCCCAGCTACATCAACACACAACCAAGACCAACTCTAGAAGCATCACAGTAAACCACAAACCATCTAAACCCTGTAGTAAAGTCAAAACTAGAGTGAAGGTGAGTCGAGTCTTCAACTCCTAAAAACTCTTCTCGCAAGAATCAGACCACTGGAATTTGAATTTCTTCTAGGTTATTCTAGACATGGGAAAAGAAATAAAGGAAAATCCTTCAACAAACCATCTTTATTAACTTGTTAAACCCCAAAAACTCTTGATATTTGATGGAGAAATGGGTCTAGAAAGTTTCTTACTACTTTGGTCTTTTGAGGATCAACTCGAATGCCTTCACTGGAAATGACACGACCAAGAAATACAATTGATTTCAACCAAAAATTACACTTGCTAAACTTAGCAAATAACCGATGATCTATAAGTCTTTAAGACAATCATCAAGTGATCTACATGTTCACTCTCACTCCTAGAATAAATGAGGATGTCATCCATGAAGACTATAATGAGCAGGTCCAAGTACTTCTTGAAAACCCTATTCATCAAGTCCATGAAATATATACGGTCATTCTATAGTTGAAAGACAAACCTATAAATTCAAAGTGACCATACCGAGTTTAGAAATCTATTTTTAAAATGTCACAATCTCTAACTCTAAGTTGATAATAGCTAGATCTGAGGTCTATCTTAGAGAAAGAATTTTCACCATAAAGTTTGTCAAAAAAGTCATACATCTTGGGGATGGGATACTTGTTCTTGATTATGACTTTGTTTAACTGATGATAGTCGATGGACATTTTAAGGGAACCGTCTTTCTTATGCATGAAGAAAATTGGAGTACCCCATGAAGAGATACTTAGCCTGATGAAACCCTTATCTATGAAATCCTTTAAGTGTTCCTTCAATTCCTTAAGCTCGACTAGAGCCATTCTGTAAGGAGGAATTAAAATAGGGTGGGTATCTTGAAGAAGATCTACTCCAAAGTTAATTTCCCTCTCGGGAGGAACTTCAGGAAGATTTTAAGAAACACTTCTTGAAATTAATTTACTACTGGAACTAAATCAAGACTCAGGATTTCAAAACTTGAGTCCTTGACTCGAACAAGATATTAGATGCACCCTTTGGAGATTATTTTTCTTGCTTTAAGGAAAGAGACAAACCAACCTATAGGAAATGAGGTACTACCCTTCTACTATATGACTGGCTCATACTGAAATTAGAATTGGACTATTTTATTTCTACAACCAACTGAGGCATAGCAAAGTAGAGCTAATCTATGCTAAGAATGATATCAAAATCAGTCATCTCTAACTCTACAAAATTGACTGAAGTGATCTTTTGGGATACTGTGATTGAGCAATTTCTGTATACCTATATAGCTATGACTAAACTACCGACTAGAGTAGAAATTGAGAAGGGTTTAGCTAGGATTTTGGGGCTAACACCAAAATCTATTGCTATATAGAAAATCACCAATGCAAGTATGGCTCTGGGATCTAATAATGTATACACCTAAATATGAAAAACTTGTAACATGCCATGACCATGTTGAGAGAACCATCCTGATCTTATTGATTCTGAATAGCATTAAATCAATTCTGACGATGTCCACTAGTTGCACTAGAAATGGCACCAGGCTTAGTAGGGTGACCTATTGGAACTGTGAAAGTGTTAGTCTAGCCCTGCCGACGATCATTCCTACCTTTCTGTGCAACCCCTAAGTAATCCCTTATTTTGTGGCCTGACTTACCAAACCTAAAATTGGAATCACTACTAGCCATGCACTCACCCTTATGGTTCCTACCATATATCTTGTAAATTGGGTTAGTGCAAGCACTATTCACACTACCTTGGGACTTAAATCCACGCATTCTATCTTGAGTATCTTATCTAAATTATGGCACTGGAGAACTAGAAGAATATAGGGCTAGGGATGAAGATTTTTGATGGAAGTGAGCGATTTCCACTACTAACCTCTATTGAGAGAAATTGAAGCTACTAGTTCTAGCACTCTTATTCTCCCTTTCCTTCTCTTTGATCTTCTTCTCCTTAATCTTTGAGCATGGACCATAAATATGGAGAGGTCCATCTCCTTAACCAACATAGATATCCTACACTCTATAACCACATCCATAAAAAACCCAGAAAACTTACTCATTCGGGCTCTTGAATCAGCCACCATAGTTAGAGTATACCTCGACAACTGAGTATATTTGAGTAAATACACCTTAACTTGCATACTAACCTTCTTCAAGTTGATGAAATCCTGCACTTTTGCTTTCCTCAACTCAAGTGAGAAGAACTTGTCCATAAATGCAGTAATAAACTTATCCCACTCTGCTGGTCTAACGTCTGCACCCTTATTTTCTTTCTACTGATTAAGCCAAGTATGAGTAACTTCTTATATTTTATAGGAAAGAAATTCATTACATTCACTTGAGGTGACACCCATGATATCAATCACCTTCTGAACACTATCCAAAAATTCTTAAGGATCCTCCTTAGGCTCGAACCCAAAGAATGTTGGTGGATTAATTAGAGTGAAATCCCTGATTCTATATGCCACCATATTAACTACTGGGTTGTCTATGGAATCAACCTATTGGTTATTCAAAGAAATCATGGATTAGGCTTATGCGGTGAAAGTAGCCCAACTTAACATGAGAGACTGCTCATTTAGAGGGACTTTGGGAACTGGTGGTGGTGCTTACTTGTTCTCATTTCTTCTTCCTTGGTTCTCTTAAGAGGTATTTTTTGTAAACAGATAGAGGACGAGTTAGAAAATAAGTTTAATAGAGTTCACACTCTATCGTACAACATAAATCATGAAAAAAGTGAGAACTTCCTAAAATATTTCATAACCTCTCGCTAATAGGTGTGACGTGTTTACACCCATGAAAAAGACTACTTAGTGCATCTTTCAGACATCCTAGGACACTTTAAACCTTTTTCTCTAATACTAAGTTTCTTACAACCCGAGACTACCCCCTAGTTGTAAGACAATGCCTAAGGTCACAAGTGACCCCAAGCTAACCCATGGCCTGGCATGCATTAGAATAATGAATAAAGTAACTTAATGTTGGGCAAAAACTCTCTGAAATAACTAATGGAAACCATAATAATGTAAAATTTAATATATAACAAAACTAGAATTAGAACTGTCTGACAACCAATCATGCTAAAAGTCTAAACATCTATCTGAAAGCTTCTAAAACATAATGTGTTATTGGGACAATGCCGCCAAATAACTTTAATTGAATGAAACTGAAAGTATACTAAAGAAAATAAATATTTGATAGTTATCCCTCTCCTGATGAGGACTCACTAATGACTGTTTCTGAGTGATAGGGGAACATGCTAAGTACAGTTCGGGTACTAAGCATCCAAATATAGCACATGAGAGTGTGCGATCAGCACTTTGAATATATTGAGTATGTGAGATGGGAAACTAACTAATGCAATTAATCACGAATGCATAAACATATAAACTAAATGCTAGACCAAGTTTAAAATTGTACTGGATAAAACTAAATAACAAAATATCTTAATAATTGACCACTTGGTCAAGGAAACCTGAACAGATCAAAAATCTAAACTAAAATAAGGACAATGGGAGCTAACAATAACCGATATACCCCAATCCAAGCAAATTGGGGTCCAACCTATAATTCCAGTAGGAAGGGTGATAGCACCTTGCCAAAGGTACCAATACTGGCTAGCATGGATAAATTAAACTAAATTCCCAAAGGACTAGGGTGTCATGCCTCTAATTATGGGTGACCCCTTATAACCTGTGGTGACATCGTAGTTTCGAAACTTAGGGGATACTACTAAAGGTCTCAAGCCTCAACTGACAGTTGAGCATCCATCCCTGCGTTCACTTAGTTCTAAGTATTACTTCTAACTGAACAACACTAAAAACTTATATATATATATATACACTTAATATAATAATATTCTTGAAAATAACATCTTACGCATAAACTAAAGTGCTCAAAACATGTCAACTGATACATGCATAAAATCCTAGGTATCGGGTGTTCATAGCCCACCAACTCTGACTAATACAACTAAACATGATAGTACTTTAAAGGGATCACAGTAGAGAATTTCACAAGAATGCATCCTAAACTGAATAATTTATCAATAATAAAGATTCATGATGGTGAGTAAGGTAAGGTGCAAATCCGGTGGAAAACATGTACTCATTTATTTACACAAGTAGACTAAAGGAATTAAATAAACTCATATTCAATGTGGAACCTAATTCTTAGAGAAAAATTAAAACTTGATGATTTAGAAGTTTTTTGGGAATTAATGGGTGGAAGGTACCCATAGATAAAATCCCACATACCTTGAGTGGAATCCTTGGAGAAACCCTAGCATACTTTTGGAGATGAAAGAATTTATCACTTCTTTTCTAGTTGTGGATTGATTTTAAGACTAAATAGTGAATTTGGGAATTTTAGGCTTATATACCACCCTTATAAAATCATAAATGACATGGTATAAGATTTAATAAGATGGGTAAAGACTAAACAACCCCTTTAAAAACATTTAGGAATTTCTGAGAAATAGCCATCACGCCTCGAATAACGACTCATTATGTAAGGTAACGAGTCATGGCTGGAATCATGACCTAAGGATCTAAGTTTTTGGATCCTTATTTGTATGATAACATCTTTTTACCTAACGACTCGCTAGGATAGATAATGGGTCATTTGAAAGTGTCCTTATCAACAACTTAATTTCTTGGGTACTTTCTGTTGTGATGAAAGGTCCACTGAAACACCTTGGGTTTGGGACCCTTAGAAATTTTTTTGGATTTCAAGTTTTTGGATAGGATACGACTAAGGGGTACTAGCCGTATGAAGGATACAGCTCGTATGGGGTGGTCGTATGTTAACCAGTATTGGTTGGTCGGTTAAATTTGTTTGTGGAATATGTATGACTTGGTAGGTACGAGTCGTATGGTTGGATACGAGTCATTTGGTTTGGCTTATTCCTTCAATTAATTTGAGACTTAGTAACTTAACTTGGATCTAAGTATGAGTGGATCACCATGATGCATAAAGTAGGGTATGAGTCATACCATTAACTCGTATGGTAGGCAATATTTAAATTCTCTTTGATTCTATTCTTTTAGAGGTACGTATTAAGGTAATGATCGTATAGTTTGGGTACGACTTGGACTGGGTAATTCATATGTTTGATAGTGTTGGTTCAAGGAAGAGGCCCGGGATACGAGTTATGGGTACCACTCGTATTGGAAGGTATGACTGGTATGGGGAGTCGTACCACTTGATGAGAATTTTAGCAGTTTAAATTGGGGGTAATCTGGATATTTCCTCACTTAAACTCTTAAGGCCCCATGACTTATAAATCTTTTGGGATATTATTTACCCTATTTTTCTAATCTTAAATACTTATAAACTCTCTTCAAACATTCTTCAATTCTCTCTAATGCTCTTAGGTAAAGAAAGGCTAGGGTTTCACTAATATGGGCAATTTGGGGCTTGTACGGGTGATTTCTCTCCATCATCTTCGTAATTAAATCAAGATACTTCTCCCTCATTGTTAGTTCCAACTAAAGTCATGTTTTATATAATGTTTTCATGGAAGGATTATTGTATGGTTTGGGGGTTTTCAAATATATGTTGGGGTTTTGGTATTAAATGCTTGGTTATGATTTTCCCATGTTTAAATTATGTTTTTACATGCTTTAATGGTGGTTTAGACAATTGGTTGCATGGGAATGGTTAATTGGTAATTGTATTTGGTTTTTGAAACACTATGCCCCAAACATATTTGATAAAATGTCTATGAGAATTCTCTTACTATATTATTAAACTTTTAATGGATTTATTGTATGGTATGGTTTGGTAATGGAACCCTAAATGATATAAATGGTTTGGAATAGTTAAATGGTAAGGTTTGGTGGTCATGATTATGGTTAAATAAACATCCTTATGGAGTACACGGGATTCCCCCAAGAAAACTTGATAATGGCACACTTGTGGGGTACACGAGATTCCCCAAGTTAACTTGATAATGTAATCTATGGGTACATGGGAATCCCTTTACATAAAAAGGATGGATAAGGATATTTCTTGCAAGCTATACTTGGTGTGACAATACCACTACTTATAGCCTTGGTTACTAATAATGGTAAATGGTTTGGTTGGATGGTAATGGTTTTAATTGGGCAATAACGGCGGGGTGTGATAGCAATTGTGAAGGTGCGAGTCCAATGTATGGACACTAGAAACATATGTTTTTTGACATGAGGGTTGGTCATAGCGATAATATATGATACTATAAGGTACATAAGAATACTCGAAGTACACTGTACATATGTATTATAGAGAGAAAAGGATATTCGAGAATCCCCTACTCTTATTGTATCTCCAGATCATGCGACTATATGTTATGGAGCCCATTAAGGATGTTACACCATACCCATATAGCCATGGGTAGTTCTAGGATGGTTAAGCTACCCAAGTTAATGATTTTAAATTCATGCTAAACTCAATTCTATTTTTTTGGGCATGGTTACATATATATATATATATATATGCGTGTGGTTGTGTGCATACGGCTGGTTTACTTAGTTTTACTGGATGGAATTATTTTATCCTTATCTTGAGTACTTGCTAGCATTCACCTGCTAACCCATATTTGGGAGGCTGTATTACCATGTGATGTAGGAACCGGCCATTCTACTCATCCTGCTTAGTAATAAAATTTGGGGTCAACTTTTAGATTAAAGTGGTAAGCTTCCATATTTTGGAAGGCTCAATTTATATCATGTATTTCTTAACATACTTGGTTTATTTTATGGATATTGGTTTTTTCTATGGTTGGGGGCATGTCCCAACCGGATATTGTTTTTTATTTGGTTAGAGGCTTGTGTAACTACTATGGGTTGGAATGGGCGGGATCGGCATTGGTGTCATCCTTAGTATTGGCATTGGTATTAGGGATGATACCATCGAACTAGATTTATGATTATTCCATTCTCTTGTAGTATGTTATAGACGGGAACTTGCTTGTTGTTTTGGTTGTTGGATCACAATTTGGTTTGGCAATTGTTATTGGTACAGGTTTGGACAGTTGGACTCATTTTGGTTGGTTACAGTCTTAGAGATATCCTAGAGTCTAGAAATTGAATAAAATATGCTATCTTGTTATAGCTTAAAATCCAGTCGGCTCAAGGCAGCGGTTGGGGGATGGGTTGGGTAACGGGGGTGGTCTCCGATATGGTTTGGAATTGGGATATATATTATAATAAGGCCTCAATTCAGGTCGGGTTAAGTTAGTATCAGATCTTTAGGTTTATGGTCAATTGGTAGTCCACGAACCGTGTCGAGTAGATTCTCTTTTAAGGGTGTGTAGCACGCCACACTCATAAGGGAGAGGCTGCAAGGCATTTAGGAATGTTTCACTTTCTTGGTATTCTATTTTCAAGCTTGGAGTCTATGTCCTGGAATCTTGTCTAATCCTAGTTTTTTTGCTTTACAGTTCATGCCTCGACAATCTAAGATGCAAGGTAACTCTTTATTCCTAACTGGGGACAATGTTGAAGGGACACATACTACTTAGGGGATCCCTACTTGGTCTAGGGGTCCATTCCCCAATATTTCTAGATTTTTACCAATTTCTACTAGTCCTCCTCAGGGTGAGGTGATGAATGCAGAATTTCATTAATTGATTCATGTCATTGCTCAGTTGGTTACTGCTAAGGTTGAGCGGGGTGCATCTGGTATTTCATCTACTTAGGACACAAGGGTTGGCCAATTTATGAAGATGAATCCTCTTACTTTTACTGGTGTGAAGGTGGAGGAGGATCCTCAAGATTTCCTGGATGAGGTGGAGAAAATCTTCAGGGTCATGTAGGAAATAAAGTGGAAAAGGTGAATTTTGCTGCTTATCAGCTTAAAATATGGCATACCAATAGTACGAGGAGTAGGATAGAGCGAAAGCTAATATTACAGAGTTGACTTTTTGGGAGATTTTCTTTGATTCTTTCCTAGACCATTATTTTAATCAGGAATTGAGGGAATCAAAGGCGAAGGAATTTTTCAATATGAGACAAGAAAAAATATTTGTCAAGGAGTATGCCTTGAAATTTCATCATTTATCTAATTATACTTTGGAATTGGTGTTGGATATAAGGGCCAAGATGAGTAAGTTTGATTTTGTACTATCTTGGGATTTGATCCTTGAAAGCAAAAATGCATTGTTAATCAAGTACATGGATATTTCTATATTGGTTGTTCATATACAAAGGTCGGAGGAAGAAAAGATGAAGCAGACTAAGTTTGGGGAAAGGCAGGGTAAAAATTTCAGGTCATCTGAATAGGGTGGAGCTCAATAGCAAGGTAGTTGATATGGTGGTAAATGGCTAAAGTAGAAGTGGGGGAGTTTTGGTTCCTTCTCCTTAGTTAGCACTCCTTACTCGAAGTAATCGAATGATAGGCGTCAGTAGGGTGGCAATAATTTTTGAGCAAAAGGTGCCCAATCTCAGGCAAGTGGGGCTCAATCAATATTATCATGCCCTCTTTATTGTTTTTGTAGTAGGTTGCATAAGGGTTTCTATGATGATGAGAGGGACATGTGTTTCAAATATGGCTAACCATGTCATATGTTCAGAAATTGTTCAGTTGATAAGGGTATTTTGGGAGTGAGTAAAGCTCTGGTTGCCTCATCTTCTGCTCTTGCACGAAAGGTGTTGCTTCTGTATTTGTTTTTACTTTTGGTACCGACACAGGTCAAAAAGGTTACATGTTTTTGCTACTCAATAGAAATCTAAAACATCACCAGATGTCGTTACTGGTACATTACAACTCTTCTCTCGTGATATGTATTGTTTGATTGATATGGGGTCCTCTCTCACTTATGTGACCCCATTTGTGGTTGTGTTTTTGGTTTTGATCCCGAGGTTATTTTGGATTTTTTTTCTATTTCTACCGTAATAAGAGACTCTGTGGTTTCTAAAAGGGTCTATAGGGGATGTATGGTATCTGTTGGTAGTATAAAGACTTTGGTGGATTTATTTAAACTTGATATGGTGGTTTTTAATGTTATTCCGGGGATGGATTGGTTACATTTGTTATGTGTCTTTAGATTGTTGGACCCATAAGGTTGTCTTTTGGTTCCCTGGTGAACCGGTTATAAAGAGGGAGAGTGGTTCCTTAGCTCATAGGGGGAGGTTTATTTTTTATCTTAGAGCTCAGAATCTCCAAAGGGTGTCTCTATCTTTTGGTTCATTTACAGATTCTAACTCCGATGGTCCTTCTTTACATTCAACCCCAGTGGTAAATGAGTTTTCTAAGGTTTTTTCGGATGATCTTCCTGGTGTTCCTCCGGATAGGGAGATTAAGCTTTGTATTGATTTGGTTCTGAACACTCGTCCAATATCTATTCATTCTTATAGAATGGCTCTGGTTGAGTTGAGGGAACTCAAGAAGCAACTTAAGGATCTTTTGGATAAGGGTTTTATCTATCCTAGTGTGTCCCCTTTGGGTACACCAGTTTTATTCATTCGCAAGAAGGATGGTTCCCTTTAGATTTGCATGACCACAAGCAGTTGAATAAAGTAATGGTTAAAAACAAGAATCCTCTTCGAAGGATACACAACTTGTTTGATCAGTTACAAGGTGGCAAATTCTTTTCTAAGATAGATTTTTGGTCTGAGTATCATCAACTTAATATTAGGGAGGGGGATATCCCTAAGACGACTTTTTGAACTCATTTTGGGCACTTTGACTTCTTGGTTATATCATTCAGTTTGACTAATGCCCCAGCGGAATTTATGGATTTGATGAATAAGGTTTTCTGGCAATTTTTGGATCTTTTTGTCATTATGTTCAGTAATGACATTCTAGTATATTCTAAGAGTAAGGTGTATCATGCCAATCACCTTCGTGTGGTGTTGCAGACCTTGAAGGAGCAGTAGTTTATTGCCAAGTTCTCTAAATATGAGTTTTGGTTGAAGGTTGTAACTTTCTTGGGTTATATTATTTCTAGTGAGGGGATCGTGGTGGATCCATAAAAGGTTGTGGTGGTTAAAAGGTGTCCTATATTCACGATTGTAACCGATATTTAGAGCTTCTTACGTTTGGCTGGGTATTATAGGTAATTCATGGAAAATTTCTCAACGATAATTATCCCATTGACTAAATTGACTCAAAAAAAAAGTCAACCCTTTTTGGTCGGATGCTTGTGAGGGGAGTTTAGAAAAATTGAACAATAAGCTAACTTCGGCTTCAGTTTTGACATTACCTGAAGGTAAAGAGGGTTTTTTGGTTTATTCTGATGTGTCCCAGGTGAGAATTAGTTGCATTTTGATGTAGCATGGATATGTGATTGCTTATGCTTCCAGGTAGTTGAAGGTACATGAGACATGTTATCCTACTTATGATTTGGATCCTTTAGTGGTGGTCTTTGCTTTAAAGATATGGTGGCATTACTTTTATGGTGTGCACGTGAACATCTCTTCGTATAATAAGAGTGTACAGTATGTAATTCATACAAAAGGAGCAATATCTTAGGTAGAGAATATGGTTGGAGCTTCTCAAGGACTATGACATGAGTCTTCACTATCATTTAGGTAAGGATAATGTCGTTGCTAATGCTCTTAGCAGGTTATCCATGGGTAGTTTGGCTTATGTGGATAAGAAAAAGCGAGAATTGGTGAAGTATATTCACCACTTGGCTAATCTTGGATTTCATCTATGGGACTCCAAGAAGGGTGGTGTGATGGTACAGGAAGTGGTTCGATCATCTCTAAGTGTAGAGATCAAGGAGAAGCAAGTGCAAAATCCTATTTTAATGTGAATCAAGGATGATGTAGGTGGGTAAGAAGTAGTGGTATTTGAGATCGGTGGTGATTGTATTTTCCGGTATCAAGGAAGGTTATGTGTTTCTGACATTGATGTTTTGCAACAAAGGGCTTTGCTGAGGCGCATGAATCGTGCTCTGCTGTTCATCCTGGTTTAACAAAAATGTATCATAATCTTAAGGAGATATATTCACAAAATGGTATGGAAAGGGATGTGGCTGATTTTCTGGCTAAGTGTATGGAGTGTCAAAAAGTTAAAGTTAAGCAGATGAGGCCTGAGGGCTTGTAACAGGAGATTGATTTGCCTAAATAGAAATGGGAGGTAATCAATAAAGATTTTGCAATTGGTCTTCCTCGGTCTCAAAACCAATATGATTCGATTTTGTTCATTATGGATAGGATGACAAAGTCTGCTCACTTCTTGCCTGTGTGGACTAATTTTTTGGCAGAGGATTATGCAAAGTTGTATCTTCAGGAAATTATGAAGCTACATGGGATACCTATTTTGATTATCTCTGATCGTGGTACGCAATTTTCATCGCACTTCTAGCAGTCTTTTCAGAAAGGGTTGGGAACCAAGGTTTGTCTGAGTACTAATTTTCATCCACAGATGGATGGGCAAGCAGAGAGGACTATTCAGACATTGGAAGACATGTTTTGTGCATGTGTGATTGATTATGGTGTCAATTGGGTTGAGCATCTACCTTTGGTAGAGTTTGCTTACTACAACAACTAGCATTCTAGAATTGGGATGGACCCTTTTGAGGTATTGTATGGTAGGGGGTGTTGATCTCCTATTAGGTGGTTTGAGCTTGGTGAGACGGATATATTTTTCTCAGAGTTGGTTTATTAGGCTATGGAAAAGTTAAAGGTGATTCAGGATAGGCTAAAGGCTGCCTAATGTCGGTAAAAGTCCTATGCAGATCTAAAGGCGTAAGGACTTGGAGTTCGAGGTTAGGGATAAGGTATTCCTAAAGGTGTCTCTATGAAGGGAGTAATGAAGTTTGGGAAGAGGGTAAGTTCAGTACCTGGTATGTTGGTCCTTATGTTGTTTTTAAGAGGGTTGGTAATGTGGCATATGAATTGGAGTTTCCTTCTAGTTTGAGTTTCATTCACCTGGTATTCTATGTTTCCATATTGAGAAAGTGTATAGGTGATCCTTCATTGGATGTTCCTTTTGAAGGATTGGGTATCTCAGATTCTCTGTCCTATAAAAGATCCCGGCTGAGATCTTAGATTGGAAGGTTCATCGATTGCGGACCAAGGATGTAGTTTTAGTTAAGGTTCTTAGGAGGAATCACAGGATTGAAGAGGCTACATGGGAAGCGGAAGAGGATATGAAGTCCAAGTATCCGTATTTGTTTTATGCTCTGAATATTCATGCGGAAGGTATCTGGTCTTAAACACATCTTTATGTTCTGAGTTTGTTAAAGGAAAGGTTGATTTCCTTTTATCTTTATTTTCTAACTCAGTTAAAGGTTGGATTAATATTTGATAATGGAAATGACTTTGGTTGTGTTATACCTACCTTTTCCGTTATTCAGGGATGAATGATCCTAGTGTGTGATACTGAAAAACCCTGGGTTTAGGACACTTAGAAAATTTTCCAGATTTCTGGTTTTTGGGCAAAATACGACTAATGGGAACTAGCAATATGAAGGAACACAACTCGTATGGGTTGGTCGTATGCTGACCAGTGTTTGTTGGTGGGTTAAATTGGTTCTTGAATAGGTATGACTTGGTAGGTATGAGTCGTATGGTTGGATACGGGTCAGTTGGTTTGTTTTTTTCCTTCACTTAATCTGAGACTTAGTAACTTAACTTGGATCTGAGTACGAGTGGCTCACTATAAGCCATAAGATAAGGTAAGAGTTGTACCATTGACTCATATGGTAGGCAGTATTCAAACCTTAGAAACTTAACTTGGATCTGAGTACGAGTAGCTCACCATGATCCATAAGATAGGGTACGAGTCATACCATTGAATCGTATGGAAGGCAGTATTCAAACACCCTTTGATTCTATTCATCCAGAGGTATGGGTAAAGGGTACTAATCGTATGATTTGGGTACGACTTGGACTGGGTAAGTCATATGTTTGATAGTGTTGGGTCCAAGGAGGAGGCCTAGGATACGAGTGGTGGGTACCATTCGTATTGGAGTGTACGACCGGTATGGGGGAGTCGTACCACCTGACGGGAATTTTAAGAAGTTTAAGTTAGGGGTAATCTGGCCAATTCCCTACTTATCCTCTTAAGGCCCCATGATTTATAAATCCTTCGGGATATTATTTACCCTTTTATTCTAATCTTAAGCACTTAGAAACTCTCTTCAACACTCTCTAATTCTCTCTAAGGCTCTTGGGTAAAGGAAGGCTAGGGTTTTACTAAGGTGGAAATTTAGGGCTTAAACGGGTAACTTCTCTCCATTATCTTCGTTATTAAGGAAAGATACTTCTCTGTAACACCTTGAGATCCCATCCCGAGATGTCACACGGTGTTTATGGACCCGAAGGACCACAAGCTAACCCTTTTCTAATATTTGTACCTGTAAACTGCATAATATCTGAAATAAATGCGGAAACTTACCATAAGGTTCAACACATCTATACATACTCAAAACTGAAAACTGAATACTAATACATCCATCTGAAAAGCCTCTAAACTGTCTGAACTGTGGATTTGATGGGACAGGTCCCCAACTAACTCCGTCAACTGAAAATAAAGAAAATCTAAAACAATAATAGTAAACTGAGATTCATCCTCGAAAGAAGAGGACTCACTGCTACTGCTGCTAACGGGGACTGAACTGCTGAGGATAATTTGGATCCTGTGCCTCTGAACCTATGGTGTCAAATAAAACACAATAGCGTAAATACGTCAGTACAGGAATGTACCGAGTATGTAGACGAGGTAGGCTAATGCAAGGGCTCATGCATGCACAATATCTAAACTGAATAATCATGAAAGATGTCGCATGAGAAGACATACATAAATGCACAGAACGTGAACACAATCATCACAACTCTAGTTACTGAAACTTGCATACCACTTTACTGCAGACTGAACTCGCTACTGACACTGAGATACTGAATCACTGAATCCTTTGATACTGATAACTGAGGATTTGGATGTGCTTACATCAAGGACTGTACTCTGATCTTACTACTTTTAACTGACAGAATTAGAGATCAACTTTTCTAACAGATTATTTTGGAAGCGATTATCAATGATAAGAAGTATGATTATATCTGAATCTGATGACAAGAATATTTAATAAAATCTGATACTGTGATCAAGCCTGTCTAGCGGCATATCTATGAATATGATATTAATCAACTGTATATGTGACCAAGCCTATCTTTGGGGATGGTCCATGAATCAACGGAACTATCTGAGTTCCTCATAAAGATAGATGATTATATCTGACAATCCTGATTTCTGAAGATTGATTCTGAAACTGAGACTGAATCTGAAACTGAAACTATGGGAAGTTGTCATTTAAACAACATGCCCCAACATACCATAGGTGGGGTCCAACCTCTGCCCCCAGTTAGGAGGGTGCCAATACCATGCCACGGGTAAAGACATTATCTTTATGTGTATTATCTTTATGTGACCCTCATCTATCAGGTGCTCAAACGAGAATGGTGGAGCCCTCATCTAACAGGTCAATCCACCTCATCTACCCTCATCTAACAGGTATGATGTCTCTCATCTACCCCCAACTAGTAGGTATGATGTTTGAACCTACGCTGGCTACGTAGTTCTGGAGCATAAAGATTGTCTCTAAGAATCACACCCTCTACTAGTAGGTGAGTTCCCATCCTTGAGCTCGCTCGGTGCTAGTTTCTACTCCCAACTGAAAGACTCTGACTGAATTCTTAACTGAGCACAACTGAACTGAATCTAATACTGATCATGTTTCTCAAAAGATCTAATTGAGTTATGCTGAGATTACTTAGTTTCGTATCTGACGGAAAAGACATCGAATCATAGTATCTGACTAACGATAAAGAGCTTGAATAGATTACTCAAATCACTTCTGAGATTAGAATTGAATCACTTGAATACTATTAGATCTGAGTTGATTACAAGACTAAGGCTATATTACTAGAGATACAGAGATTACAGAGATTTCTGAGATTACTGAGCTTTCTTAAGTTCCGCAGTTGTCTGAGGATACAGAGTTCTATAGTTCACTGAGTTCTGAGAATCATGGCTCAACTGGAATTATCGAGAAACTGACATGGGTTCTAGACAACAGATCTATTTTTGAGTATAAATACCCCCAGGATTCGATAGCATAAAAGTAAGCATCATCATTCCTTCATCATCACAAGCATTCATGCATCATCACAATCATTCAAGCATCTTCACAAGTAATTTAGGAATCATGCCATATGTTCATTTCCACAGTAATTAAACATCACCTCAAGCATTTAAGGATCTCAAATGTCTATTCATCATCACAGTCGCCAAGGAGTCACTTTAAGCATCTCAAAATCATAATCATATAATAACGTAGGGGAAACATGCTACTAAATTGTACTCCCTTCAAAATGGTTTTACCTCAGCTATTTCATACCTATATCGATCTTGACATGTGTTTGGATATTCCATGGCTTGGGGAGACTTCATAATATCACGTCATAACTTACTTGCTAACTACTTAGCATGTATTAAAAGCTAAACATATATCAAGAGCACATAATTGGGGGAATTTACAACCATCATATCTCGACTTGTTCACTAGGGTCTTTCAACAACCACTAGACATGACCGATTTTACACCTACTTGGGAATTTCATGCTATCTTGGTACATTTCACTCACTAAGGCATTTTATCAAACACTAGGCATGCATGGACTAGCTCACAATTTGAGGTTTCCTATTCAACATACTATAGTGGACCTTATGCTTTACCTAAGCTCTTTATCAAACCTATAGGGAACGGTCTTCACTTATTCAACCATTTCTACACCCAAAAGTCATAAACACATCACATGGAAAAACAACTTCAAGAGGGTCAATTACAAACATCACATGAATTCCAAATACTAGGGTCAAAGCTCATAAATTTTGTAGGCAAACATAAATCAAAACTCAACAACACATTAAACATCCATTTCAACTCATACAAATCATTAACAGCTCATAAACATAAAAATCTTTTAGTTTTAAAAAGGGTTCTTGAGCTTCTTGGATGAAAAGGACCTAAGAATCAACATCTACATACCTTAACCTCTGAAATTGGATGAACTTTAGTGCTTGAAACTTTATCCACACTTCAAATAAATAAATTCTTGAAGCCCACACTATGAGGAACTTGATTCTTGAAGAAACCTTGAAGAATTTATGGATGAATTTTGGAAGATTAGGGTTCTTGAATGAAACCCTAGATATTCTTGAGAGAATTCGAAAAGAAAATGATTGAATTAGGGTTTGACTAAGGGTTCTTCATATTTATAGAGGCTCAAAAAAGGTGATAAATGACCAAAATACCCTTGCAAAAATGCCCTTGAATTGCTGGAAAATATACTTGACGCCATCCGTGATAGGCCGTCAGGTCCGTGATAGGCCGTCACGAATGGTCATCACAAAAGGGGTCCAAATTTTTGATTACTGCCCAGGGCTGACGACATTGTCAGAAATGTCGTCAGAATGTGACGACGTCGTCAAAAAGATCGTCCGAAACGTGATAGCCCGTCAGAAACATCGTCACCGTTTTCGAGCTTGACATGCTGGAATAAAATGGGGATAACTCTTTGCTCCGATATAGGATTTAGGCGAAATTGGTATCATTGGAAACCTAATTCAAAGATATTTCATTTTATATATATAAAACCACCCATTTTTTCATACAAAATGAGTTATGGTCAATTGAATTTGACCCAAATTTTTACGGTCACTAAAACTTGAATGATAGGAAAGCTTTCAACTCGACCATGAGTTAGGGGACCTCTATGATCTTAATTCATGATCAAATAGATTCCCACATGATTCAAATTATTTCATACTTGGAGGATATTTCTGAAATATTTTGACTCGAATTTTCGCTTTACCAAATACTCTCTAAGGCTCAGACTGGAAGAGGATTTGCGGAGCATTACATTCTCCCTCATTGTTAGTTCTAACTAAAGGCATGATTTATACAATGCTTTTCATGGATTGATAATTATATGGTTGTCGGATTTTCAAATATATGTTGGGGTTTTGTTATTAAATGTTTGGTTATGTTTTCCCACGTTTTAATTATGTTTTACATGCTTTAATGGTGGTTTGGACAATTGGTTGCATGGGAATGGTTAATTCGTAATTGGATTTTGTTTTTGAAATACTATGCCCCCAACATGTTTGATAAAATGCCTATGAGAATACAATTACTATGTTATTGGACTTTTAATGGATCTATTGCATGGTATGGTTTGGTAATGGAATCCTAAATGATATAAATGGTTTAAATAGTTTGAAATAGTTAAATGTTAAGGTTTGGTAGTCGTGGTTATGGTTAAATAAAAATCCTTGTGGGGTACACGGGATTCCCCCAAGCAACCTTGATAATGAAACACTTATGGTGTACATGGGATTCCCCCAAGTTAACTTGATAATGTAATCTATGGGTGCATGGGAATTCCTTTACAAAAAAGGAATGGCTAAGGATATTGCTTGCAATCTATAGTTAGTATGACGATACCACTACTCATAGCCTTGGTTAATAATAATGGTAAATGGTTTGGTTGGATGGTAATGGTTTAAATTAGGCAATAATGGCGGAGTGTGACAGATAATCGTGAAGGTGAGAGTCCAATGGACGGACACTGGAAACTCATGTTTGCCGACATGAGGGTGGGTCATAGCGATCATATATGATACTATGTGGTACACGGGAATACTCTAAGTACACTGTACATATGTATCATGGAGAGGAAAGGGTACTCGGGAATCCCCTACTCTTATGGTAACTCTGGTCTGTACGGCTACACGTACCGGGGCCCGTTCAGGGGGTTACACTGGACCCATATATCCCATTGGTGGTTTTAGGACGGTTAAGCTACACATACCCAAGTTAATGATTTTAAATATATGCTAAACTCAATTTTCTTTTCCCGTATAGTTGCATATATATATATATATGTATATATATATATATATGTATATATATATATATGTATATATATATATATGTATATATATATATGTATATATATATATGTGTGTGTGTGTATGATTTTATGCATATAGTTGGTTTTCTTGGTTTTAATGGATAGCATTATTTTATCCTTATATTGATTACTATCTAGCGTTCACCTACTAACCCATCTCCGAGCAACTATATCCCCACACGATTCAGCAATCAGCCATTTTAATACTCCATCTTAATGATCAGATTTGGGATCGGCTTTTGGATTGATATGATGAGCTTCCATATTATATCATGGATATCTTTACATACTTGGTTTATTTTATGAATATCTGTTTTGGCTATGGTTAGGGGCATATCCCAACCAGATATTTTTTTTCTTTTGGTTAGAGGCTTATATGACTACTATGGGTTGGAATGGGCGGGATCGATATTGGTCTCAGCCTTAGTATTGGCATTGGTAATGGGGATGATACTATGAATTGAATTTATGATTGTTCAATCCTTTTATATTATGTTCTGGACAGGAACTTAATTGTTGTTTTGGTTTTTGGCTTACGGTTTGGTTTTATAATTGTTTATTGGTATGGGTTTCAATGGTTGGGTCGGTCACAGTCTTAGACCTATTCCAGAGTTTGAAAATTTAATAAAATACGCTATCTTGTTATATGCTTGAAATTCAGTCGGCTCAGGGCAGGTGGCTTGGGGGTTGGGTTGGGTAACAGGGGTGGTCTCCAGTATAGTTTGGACTTAGGATGCCCATTCCAACAAGGCCCTGGGTCGGGTCATGCTATCCACCTAATGACTCATTAGGACTGATAACGAGTTGTATACTAGACTCATCACAACTGCCTAAAATTTGGGATTCCTCATTATTGTAGGAACGACTCCATACAAAGACTCATTGTGTCTGGAAATAGGTCATTGCTAGAGTCATCACTAGTAGTTTGACAGTCCCTCAGGCAAATTTTCATAACTTTTTTCCATGAAAATAGATTTTGGCGAGACTAGTGGCATTATAAAACTACTTTAATGCCCTATATTTTTATGGTTTAAATGCTCAAAACTTAGGGTATTACAATTTGACATCAACTTTTAACTATCTTGCAACTCAAAGTTTTTGGACAACAAATAAAAAGAAAGAATCACTCAGCAGCTAATGATCAGAATTTTGATATTGTAGGAGATTATTAGAAAGGATTTGGATATTCATGCTGATGATAGTGAGAAGATCTAGGGCTAGAGTGCTACAAGATATTATAGATGATCATATTATGGAGTATGGTAGAATTTTTAATCACAGAAATGAGATTTGAGGAGTATTCCAAGTAGCACTTATGTTGTTAAGATTGGAGAAGCTGATAAAACTATAAAAATGTTATTTGAAGGAAAAATGTTATTTGAAGGGTTTTATGTGTGCTTTTATGAAGTAAAGAAAACATTCTTTGGTGATTCTTGGAGTTTTATTGGCTTGGATGGGTGTTTCCTCAAAGGTGTGTGCAAAGGCCAGTTGTTGGGGTTTGTTTACAAGAAACAACCAAATGTTGCTTATTGCTTGGGTAGTTGTTGAGGTTGAGAATCAGTTTACCTGGGAATGGTTTCTTGAACTACTAAAGAATAACCTTAAGCTTTGAGAAGGGCATCAATTAAGCATTATTACTGATATGCGAAAGGTATGACTCTATTCTTAATAAGTCTGTGTTAATTTTTTTCTTTGGTTCTGAAGTTTAATGTGCTATATTGCTTTTTAGGGACTAGAAATGGCTATTAAAGAGCTATTGACACTGGATGAACATGGAAAATATGCTAGACATGTTCTTGTCAATTGTTGCAAAAATTGGAATGGTATAGAAAGAAAAAGACTGCTTTGGAGAATTGCAAAATTGATATTTGAAGTTTAATTGAAAGAGAATATAGAAGAAATGAAGTTATTCGAAAAGGATTATTTGGATGATCTTTTATGGTACAACTTGGATACATGGTGCAAAAGGTACTAGCACGAGTATAGCAAATGTGAAGTTGTGGAAAAAAATATGGTAGAGAGTATTAACATATGGATATTGCCTGCAAGGTTCAAAACAATCATTACAATGATTGATGAAAAAATTGATGAGTTGATGTAGTTTTCAAACACTGGGATTACTGATATTTCTCCCATGGCTCTAAAGATTCTCCAAGAAAATATTGGCAAGTCAATGTAGGGAAACTTGTCTTGAAATGGAAAAGGGGGTTTTGAGATTAAACACAAATGTCTCACACATAGTGTGAACATCATTAGTTGGAGTTAGAGTTGTGGAGCTTGACAGCTTAGGGGAATCCCTTGTACTCATGGTGTTACTTCTATTCATCATAAGAAATATGAGCCCATTAATTTAGTGGCTAGATTCTATCACAGGGATACCTACCTCAGCAGATATGCCCATTTTATTTAGCCAATGAACAACATAAAAATGTGGTCAACATTAATGAATCAAGCTGTAAAGCCATCAAAGGTCAAAAATCTACCTACAAGACCAAGAAAAGTTAGAAGGAAGGAGGCTAATGAAAGCAGGAAAACTGGAAAGCTTAGCAAACGCGATGTTGTTATGATATAGAAAATGTGATACACAAGGACACAATAAAAGTGGAAGTCCTACAAGAGATTAACCTAGACCAAATGAATCAACTGAAACATCTTCTCAGGCACATGTATTTTTATTTGTTATCATTTTTATTTGTCATTATCTAATGACCATTTATTTAAGTACAAGGACTAATATTTCAATACATAGGCTAGATCTTCTGCCAGTAGAGGAACAGGCAGAGCAAGGGGCAGTGTTTTTAATCAGTCAGCTACAACTTCATCTCAAGCACAGGTATATTTATTTAGTTATGATTTATCAAAAAAAATTTAAGTATATGAACTAATATGTCGAGAACAAGGCCACCACAAACATTGGAAGTGGTAGAGAAAGAGGTAGAGAAAGGGACAGTATTCCAACTATTCTAAGTGTTTTGAGTCAATCAGATGAAATATCTGCACACACACAGATAATTTATATATTTATTTATAGAAAAAATAGATAAACTATAAGTTTAATAAATAGAATTTTATAAGTGGTAGGGGAAGAGTAATAGGTAAAGGAAGAGGCACGGGTAGAGAAAGAGAGATGTCTCAAGAAAGACATTGAATGAAGGCATAGGTAGAGGAAGAGGAATAACTCAAGAAATCCAATCCAGTTCTGGAAATAAAAGGGGCCTAGGAAGAGGGATGCCTCCTTAAATACAAGATCATGAGGAAACTAGTAGAGGATATACAATACATTTTAAAAGCCCAAGGATAGTAGCGATTGAAGTATACCAAGCTGAAGATAGCTTTATCACTCTTAATGTAAGCAGTGAGTATAATTTTTGGTGACTTATTCATATTTATGACTTTTTTAAATCTCTTTTATTTGTTTATGCAGCTTGGATTGCCGAGTAAAAGAGTCATTGACACTATTACAAGGGTGACAAAAGGGGTTGACATAGTAACTGGTGATATTGACTACATGCCATATAAAGGATTTAAATCAAAGGGGAAGTCAGTCATTACCAATAGCAAACTTGAAAGAATGAGGGCTAAAAAAGTTATTAAAACTAGGTTTGTATCTACTTCTAATAATCAAAGCAAAATTAGTAGAAGTAGGAAGATCCATGCGCCATAGAAGTAGGGTATCTTGTTGATGTGATGTTGTTAGTAGATTTGTGGTGGTGTTGATGTTGTATCAAACAATTATGATTTGTATATTTTGATGTTGTATTTGAAACCATTTTGGTTCTATTATTTATTTCGAATCAAACTCTATTTTGTTATCTCTATTTTTGTTAGGTACCTTACGGTATCAAACTCTTTTTTTGTTAGGTATTAAACAAAATAAGGTCAAGCTTTTGGTTGTAGTTCAAATTGAAACAATGATTATGCTGGAATGAATTCCTTAGTTTATTTCATTGTGGTAGCCTTGTTACTTTCAATATATCTATTTCATGTTTTCTATTGATATATCAATTTGCATTTCACTAGTTAAATGCTCTCAAGTTTTCATCAATACCATAATATATAGATATAAAACAGGTTGCATAAGCCTAATTTTAAGTAATACAAAACATGTTTGCATCAACATTATACAACCAAACAAATTATATCTTGTTAAATCCACTACTATTCTAATAAGAGAAAGCAACAAAATCAACAACCAAACTAAAGATGTGAAGTATAACAAGAGAACAACTATGGCAATTTTAAGTGCACACAACTACATTTGGCGTCCTTCACATTCTTGATAATGCTTAAAAATAGGAAAAACACCACGACAATCATGACGATGAACTTTCAATTACAATATTTGCTCTTCTTCTCCTTCATCACTTATTTCTCCTTACTTTCATAAAATGTCAATGCTTTTTCCAACTCTTTGATTCTCTTCGAGAATCTAGAAATAACAGACTTGAATTGTAAATCATTTTTTTTGGATCCCTCCATCAAAAGAATCTGCATGATTTCTTCTAAAATAGGCCATAAATAACTTAATTTAATAGAAACAAAAAAAAAAGAAATAAGAGACATATATAGAACATACAAGATAGCGTGGGCAGAACCAAAATCTGCTAATTGAATTGTCCTCTAACTATGACGTTGAATTGAAAGTATGTTTCCATATTTGAATCGCAAATTCACACGCAATATGAGATCATTCTTGACATTACAAATATGATTCAAGTTTGCATTTCACATTATAAGAATATTTTCTCAAGACCTAATACAAAATATAACTTGATTTAATAAATTTTACAGAAATTAAGACAAAATTAAAAGGTTCAATAGTTGGAAAGTAAGAAGAAATTAGAACGTACATGGAAATATCTTACCTTTTAGGTTGATTTCATTGTGAATAGCTTAAGAAGAGAGTTGGGTTGTTTTTCAAATATCCAATGGCGATTTCAATTGAGATTTAGGGAACATCAATCTTTTAAATAAAAGAGAAGATAAGTTTTAAATATAATTGACAAAAAAATACATGTAATATTTTTTTATTTGTGGTTGCAGCCAAATTTTTATCTTCATGCGCGTTGTTTGTGTGAATACAAACATTGGCTCAAAATCTGTAAAAATGGTTATAATGGCCACTACAACTATTGTGGGGCAATAGGTCGCCAGCAAAGTTAAAGTGTCTTTTAGTAAATTTAGGACAACTTCAGTAGTTAGTGTATGTCATTTCTCGTAAAATTATTCTTCTTGGTAGAAAAGGTTTCCTTGTTGGAAAAGATTTCTTCCGTATTTGGTTTATTTCTTTTTTGGAGGAAAAGTATGGCCCTCTATAAATTGAAGATTCTTCTTCTTACATCATAACATCATAGCATCAAAAATTTAGTCATTATGAGAGTCTTGTTTAGTGGGAGATTGTCTCGATAGTTTTTTATGATTTCTTTTATATTACATTTTCATATGTATGTCAATTGGTAAATCATATCAATAATATATTTTTAGAATGTTTTGATATATTTTTCTTTGCCGTTTAACTTATTGCCTCAATAATTTATATTTTTTAGCTTGTGCATGATGCCTTGATCAATTTCAAACCAACATATACTTCCTCCTTTATTAATTGACTAGAGGTGCGTGCCCGTGTCAATACGGTCCCAACACTATATTCTTACTATCGATAATATATTCATGTTATACAAAGGAATCATTAAGCCAACCATGATCTTGGTCATGCTCAAATATTATGGAAGGATCGAGTTATCAATAGTTGAATCACTGCTAAACTAAGACATAGTGTAATATTATGAGCACTTTCACAATTTAGATATAACTTCTCAACAACATAAGCATGCAATCATCACCAATGGTAAGCTACAAACAATACAATACAAATTTGTATGAGCAACAGTAGTTACATCCATAAAATTTTCTTTGAGCCAGAATGTTATTAAGCGATAGAAAAGGAACAGAAGATATCCCAAGTGAAAATTTTAGGAATATTTCAACTATAGAACTTTACAGAGAACTTGGGCAGTCGGATTTTGTATGTGTCTACAAATTCTATCATCAAAGCAACCAAATTGAAGACGAGACTTTGTAAAGGCATTCCAGTAATGAATGGATCCTCAGCACTGCACATGAGGCTACATAAGTCGATATTTAAGTCAGCTACTTCAATACTGCTGCTAGTGAAACACAATGTTATAGGTACAGACAATACAACAAACAAAGAGGTAGAGAGGTTGCATGCACATGCACTTTGATATTAAGACAAATTGATTACCCCTTACATTAGCAATCCAAAAGAGGAAAACATTTCTCCCAAGTAATATCAACACTTTCCAGCTGAAGACCTAATCTGGCAACAAAGTATCCTATCTTCTCTTGATATTTTTCTTTTGAAACTGATAACACAGAGTATATTTCATAAGAATAGACCACTACTCTAGTAGCACTGAAATCATATTTATAAATTCCACTATGTATGATCCTATGTCTATAAAGTACATCAATAATACAGATATGATCATTATAATATCATTGATTACACCAAAAACACATACCAGTGTTGAAGTATTCGGTGGTGTGAGTCTGGAATTATCTGTTGATGCTTATATAAACTCCTTTTGTGATCTTGCAATGCAAGAGAAAAGGGTCTCTCAGAAATAGTCTCGCTACCTCCACGAGGTAGTGGTTTGGTCTATGTAAAATCTTCCCTCCCCATACCCCACTTGTGAGATTTCACCGGGTATGTTGTTGTTGTTGTTATGTCATAATAGAGTATTCCAGTTATATTAATTTTTATCTTTCTCTTCCATCCTTTTTGTGCCTCATGATATTATCAAGGGGTCGCCTTATATTTCCCAAAAAACTATGTGAAAGTAACAGAGTAGCAAGATATAAGGTTTTAGATAATGGACATCTCTGTATTCCAAAACTATGGTCACGATACTTCTGCACCACTTACAGTTCCTGTAGGTCATAAGAAACAGTAAATTTAACATATGGAAAATTACATTATGAGAAAAAGTTATGTGAACTATCATGCAAGACTCCAAAAGCTCTGGACACCATACTTCTACACCACATGTTTTTCTTGCCATACCATCAATTTTTTGTAACGGCCTATCCCACTAGTGATATTATTCATTCTGGACCTAAGACTACTCAACATTTTCCCCCCATTTTAGTTACCTAAAAAAAAAATTAATCATCTTACTTCTCTGTTTCTTGGCCTAAACTATGGCCACAATACTTTCCTCCAAACTGTGGTCACAAGACATATATACATACATACATATATATTAAGGTCCTTTTGTCTTGTAACAAGGTGTAGGATACCTCCTCTTAGCTTCACACATTTTCTATCCTATTTTGTTAAATATATACATACACACTCATAACCTCACACATGATTCAAGTAACTCAAAAGCAATAGCAAGTTTGATTGAATTTGCAATAACTTAGACAAAGGTAACTTATTTTTGCTTAAACAACTATTTATATATGGATGGTAATTGAAATTTTCAAGTCCTACCTGTTTTCACTTTTGTACAATTCTCAGACTTCAAAGTAGTCACCTTAAAGAAATATAAAGAGGTTAAACCCTCAATCAGGAGAAATAGAGGATTCGACAGAAGTACGAAGTTCTGATCTTTCTACTTCCATGTGGAGCTATGCCGATTTTCCAAACCATCAACTTAACTTCAAACAAGATCATGAAGTAGTTATGGTCATGGTTCCATTTCCAGTTTAAGGCCATCTCAATCAACTTCTTCAACTTGCTTGTTTAATCTCTTCATCATATAATCTTCCTGTCTATTATGTTGGCTCAGCCACACTTATTCGTCAAACTCAGGTTCGAGCCAATGCCTTAAATCCTTCAGACAGAGATAAAATCCACTTCCATGAAATTTCAACTCTTGAATTTACCTCACCTCCACCTAACTTTAATGCGTCGAGAAAGTTCCGATTACATCATAAGCTATTATGGGATGCATCTTCATTTCTGTGCGAGCATATTGCTTCCTTTTTACACCATATCTCCTCAAAATTAGATTTTCCTTTAGACCATAAGAATTAGGTCTATGTAGAATCCACAAATTGAGCCAAAAAGATCTAACAACCCAAAAGTTACTTCTTTTGGCCAATAGATTTGACTTTTCTGCAAAGTCTCACCAACTGAGCATTTCATCTAAATATTTTTCTTATACTAATTTAGGCATCAATCAAAGCAATTTAAGCAAGAGCTGCAGGAATGGCTACTACTGCTTGACATTCTAAAGAGTGAGAAAAAGAAGGATAAAATTAACTTGTAGGTCAATTGTTCTGTAACAATTTACTAAAAATTAACTTACAGGTCAATTGCTGAGAAAAATGAGTTGAAAGACCCTCCAAGTCTTTTTGAAAAAGGGGACAAGTAGATCTCACAAAATAAAGTCTCTTAAATAACTGGGACAGTTTTTCGACAACTGCATTAGTTGTCTCAATAACTATTAAAGTTGTCGAACAACTTTGAACAGTTATTGAACAACTTTGATAGTTGTTGAAAAAGTTGTTCAACAACTATGCAAAGTTGTTGGAGAAAAAATATTTAAAAGAAAACTGAAATAAAATTGTCCCTTTTACCTAATTTTTAAAACTTAGAGGAGCTCACTTAATTGGGAACTTGTTTGTTCCTTTCATATTTGAGCTCACAGAAGCTGCAATGTCAAAGAAGTAAAACAACAACCCTCTCAGTAACCAAATTTACAAGCAATTGATGAAATTAGCGTACATTAATGCAGAAATCACAACAATTAATTTTGTTAGCCAAAGAAAGGGAGATCACCAAATCTAAAAATAAAGATGTTCTTTTGTTCCTTTATCAAAAAAATTAAGGAATTCTGTTCTTTTACTATTGTAAAAAGGGAAAAAACTGCTAGTGCTTATTTTTTGTCAAATCTATTGCTCTGCAGTTAGAAAACGATAGCCACAACTTTTTAAACTAGCAAATGTATAATTTTTCTATATTTATTTTTTTATTCACTGCAAATTTATGCATTGGGTCATCTTACGTCAGAAATTCTTGAAGAAGAAGAGAAATCCAAAGCACAACCCCAAAAATATCACCCAGAAAGCAAAAGAAAGTAGTTAAAATGGAAGATGGTATGATTTTGTTAAAGAAATATACCTCAAAAAAGCAAAAAAATTCTCATCTTATTGATGCACCAATAGAGAGGGGAAATATAGGAACAAACTTTGGTAGATAAATCTCAATGATAGAGATGCAACGTGTTTGGTAAAAATCAGGAGAAAGACCATAAAGTAAAATTAATGGAGTGCAATCAGGTTAATGGAGTTCATTGACTAAAATTTACTTAATTGAAATTAATTGACAAATAATTGAGACGTCGAAATTGTCTCTTCTATGTAATAGAAAAGACGAATAAGTAAAACCCCACTTTTCTATTCTACCTGTAGATTGAAAAATGTTGTTTAATGCAGAATGGTTCGAAGTACATTTTAAAAGAAAAGCCACAATAAATAATAGGGTTAATTTGATGTATGGTTTGAATTTTAACTAAGTCCAAAATTTTTAAGTTACGGAATTATTTTTGTGCACTAAAGTAATTGAATAAAGATGTATGTCTAAACAATCAGAGGTGGATTCAAAATTTAAACTTGTGATTGATTAGAGTTATAAAGATAATAGTAATGCATATAAAAATTATGCATAAATTAGTTATCCGTGTATGTTTTAACACTAAACTAAAAGAATAATAATATAAAACATGAAAATAGAAAAGAAATACGGAGAGACAAGAGAGGTAAGTTCTACAAGAAAGTTTATAATTTGCAACAATAGTTTATCAATAAATGGTAACAACTTGATTTAGTTGTTGCGATATCATAGAACTTTTACCCACAAATTTATTCTTGTTGGTAAACACTTAAATTTTGTTGCCATATTTTATTGTTAATATGATAAATTTTAAAATATACAAACTTGCAATAATGTTTAGCAACAACGCTAATATTGTTGCTAAATAGCATTATATGGCAATAACTTTAGTTAGTTGTTGCTATATCATAAAATTTTTAGGCACAATTTTTTTCTTGTTGGCAAATACTTAATATTGTTGCCATATACTAAGTTTAATATATTATATTTGAATATAAATATATTGATAGCAAAATTTAGTAACTAGTTTAGTGTATGTGATTTGCACGTGTATTATAAATTTTTGTATAATTTATATAAGGAAAACATTAAAAGTCATATTTAGCTAATTTTAAAAGTTTTAAATATAATAAATAAATTTGTCCAGCACTTTTTTAAAAGGAAAGAGTGGGACAAGGTCTATTTATTGATAAAAGAAAATAACTTATACACCAAAACAAGAATCGAAAAACAGTGGAAGCTCATTATTACAGGTCGATGAAAAGTAGCAAACAAAAAAAGGAAAATTCTAAAGCCAAAAAAGAAAAGGAAAGGAGAATAATCTAGAATGGAAAGTTGTTGCTTCATCTTATTCATTATTTTGATTGAGATTTTACTCGTTATTTAATGAATTCAGTGACATTGGAAGATAAATCAACTAATTACTTTCCTACACAGATTTTGGAATTAGTTCGTTGAGTTAGGCCGATTGCTTATTAGACACTTAAAAAATCACACGACTACCAAGCTAGTTTGACGCTATCGAAGACTTCATCTACTCATTAGCTGCAAATCTAATATATGTGGAGTAACTTAGTGATTTTACCTCCCTTTTCCTCTACTTACACTATGAATCACACAAATCTGCACTTTTAATCATGCAGCTAACTTTTGCTTCACTGTCGATCTTGTTGGAGATAGTACTTCAAAATCAAATTGCATTCAACTGATCATGTTCCTATCACCTTGGAGATCTTCGTCAATGATGAATGGTAATTTTACAATTTATTCGCACTCAACATTCGTGTACATTACCTTATTTTGGATGAATAAATGAGATATATTTATGAGTAAATGAACTAATGTCCACTCTTTGCAAGCATAGAGTTGAAAAGATAGAAAGATGTGGATAGGAGCTTAAAATGGTCAAAAGGGAGCAAGAAAATGTAGCTGAAGACTTAGAACAGGAGCTAGCCTCAATTACCGCAATCGTGGTCTGGCGACCGCAATCACGGCAGTCAAGAAGAAGTCAATCAATCGCGGTCACAAAAGATAATCGAGATCACGTAGACGCGGTCGCGGCCATACCCGCGTGATCGCAGCTTAGCGAAAGAAAGCAGCCCAAGGAAAAAACTAGAAATGCACGTGGTTGATCCCAATTTTGACAAAAAGACTCAAACCCTAGCATCATGGATGATATTCCATCTTCTCTAATTTTAGGTTTAGCTCTTGAGTTCATAGCCTCCATACTTGGAGAAGAAAATATTGTATAAAATTTTGAGAGAAGAATACATTGGATACTTTCTAAGTAGCGGATTAGCTCACATCCATTGTTGATTTATGGGAGTGTCAAGTTTGAAGTAACATTCACTTAATCTTCAACAAGTCATTTCAATGGAATTATGGGTATATCTATGCTTATTTATCTTATGTGTAGCTAAATCTCCCTCTTGGGATTATGTGTGAATCGGGGTTAAATGTGCGTATGGTTTGTTATTGTTAGCTTCTATTTGGTAGTTCATATTTATGGATTTTATCATTGCTATGCTAACTTGATTGGGATTTTTGAGTGAAAGCCCCAAATACCCATATAGGTTTGATGAACGAAAGCTCCATACTCTAGATAGCTCAAGGCCATCTTTGAAAGAAAGGTTTTGGGTGAACTTTAGGAACCCACATCATCTTTGAAAGAGGGATGTGGAGGCCAAAGCAATAATAGATAATTATGTGTGCAGTTTGCAAACTTTTCACCATCTTAGACATAAAGGTGATAGTGAAGTTAACTATACCATGGGTATCATCCTAGAAATGGGGATGCTTAGATTGAGGTTGTGGTTACCAATTATTGAACACACTCGTTAGGTATTCAAAAGAATCAACGGCGAAAGTTTGGTGTCTTGTTGAAAGACTAGCATCAAAACCTATAACCAAACCTACCCGCACTTGATCTACTAATAATGAAGTTAGATATTAGCATCCGCATGTCACTCTCTTAGTAATGCATAATCCCAAGATCCATGCATAATTGTTAAAACTCTAATTATTCATAACCCGAATTTATACTTAAAAAACAAAAAAAAAACATTAGTGTAGACACTTGTTTCCCTCATTTTTATCTTTTTGTACCATTGGTTTGAATTTAACTTGTATCTATTACTTCAAATTAACTTGATTGCCACTCACATTGTTCCTCGTGGATTTGACCCCGACTCAAAAGTTGGATAAATATATTGATGACGACCATCTTGCACTTAAATTGACGTGTAAGTTGAGCGTTATAGAAAATGGTGCCGTTGTCGGGGCACAATTTAGTGCATTAAGTTAGTTTGAAATTTTAGTTACTTGCTTGAATTCAAGCTTGTGTATATTTGTTTGTAATTTTCTTTTGTAGGTAGATTTTTATTTTGTTTTACTTTTCTCTGTGGCATCTTCCAACTAATATGATTTTGGTAATTGGAACGCCCGTCTTGACGGCCTATGTCTATGTTGCGATGGACCACGCTTCAGGAGAGATTGTAACTATGTTTCCCGAAAAGAGATGGGATCACTATATCGATCCTATGGGGAGTATGGTTGTACCTTATGTGGTAGTAAAAATAGACATCGTAGTGATTGTCCAAATTCCCCATCCCCCCATTATACTAACTGAATTGCTAGTTCTTCTTATGAGATTGATAGGTCTTAGGATAAGAAGGAGGAGGAGCAATAAATCGGATCTACTGGTCTTGAAGCAATGCTTCAAACTATTTTGGATCGGGTAACTACAACAGGGGAGAAAGCGCAAGGCTTGCATAAATCCTACGTGGTGTTTGAAAGGGAAAATGTCAAGGCAAAGGAATTGGGCAAGGACATAATTCTTGTAAACATCACAACCATGCCCATTTTCCAAGAGGAGGGCTAATCAAGAAGAGAAACCAAGCTATGATGATGAGCTTGGTAGCGAATATTCCTCAGGGACATCCCAATCAACCGAGTCATATAAAGAGAAAGAATCCAAAATAAAGGAAACGGTACTAGATTCAAAATAAGAAACAAATCCAATCTCTTATGATGACTCTAGTCCATTTCGAGGTAAAGATGCTCCAAAAGAGAAAATTCTGGAATTAGGGGTTGGACCTCGTTCAACCCATTTTTCAACATTATGCCTACAGGATGTGATGAGGATCTATCAACCTAGACAAATGATGGATTGTAGGGAGACGGAGTACGATTCCTATGTTTTGGAATTTGATATTTCAAAAGAGCATATAGAACCCCACTCATCAATGGCCAAGGAACTCAACTTTCAATGTACAAGGAATGGCCTATTGATGTGTTCACCTTTGCCCAAAGAACCAATTCAGAAATTTGATGTGAAGTTGGGTAAAAGGTTCAAATCTTTAAAATGGCGAGGTCGAAGCTTGCTCACTATGTCCTCACATCTTCTATGTTTCATCTTGGAAGATTTGAATTTTCTATCCCTCTGCCGCTCATTGCATATTGAACGAAAGTTGGGACGAAGATTCAAATCTTCTAAGTAGAAACATAAAAGAAAGTGGTGAACGCGTCGTGCTACGACATTAAACTAAGCGCTAGATGACCAATCACGCCATGAAAATTGGTCGTATCCTTTTTATTTTCGCATAATAGAGTAGATTTCATTTTTGTTTATGCATGCACAATCCATGAAATGTTGTTGCTAAGAGGAATTTTGGTTGAATTTGAAAATAAAACGTGTAAAATTGGCAATTTGGGATGAACAAAAAAGTGTAGGAAAATCGGTTGTTTGGTCTCAGTTAATGCGACCGTAGTCCGTGCCATAGCGATCGCAGAGGCCGCGTGACCGCGATCGCGTAACTAGGACCGCAATCGTGGTAAATCAGTTTAAATGACTATCCAAATGCCATTTTCCTCTTTCAATTTCACTCAAAATTCTATCCAATTTTTGGCATTACATTGCATATTCAAGTTTCAATTCATCCCTTGCATCATCGAATCTGGTAAGTTATCTCAACTCCCTTGATTTGGATACAATTACATGCTTAGAACTTGTAGTTTAGGGAAAGGCCTGAAACACTATTTTCATGGAAAAATGCACGCTTGTTGATAATTGGTGTGTGGTTAGTTGTTGTAGCTGGTGTATACACTAGTGGGGATGTCTTGAGTACCCAGAATTAAACCTTAAACCGCTTAAATTAAAGTGTATACCATGTGTTCTATTAAATGTCCCTATAAATCCCATGTTTGATTCCTTTGAGTTTGGGGCTATAATCACAGATCCTAGGCATAAATTCTATGATTATACTGTCGACATTCCTAGTAAAAACAAAAAGTTGGTGTTAAAATTGTGCTTGGACTGAAGTGCAGAAACTGGCATGTCTGGTCTCAGGTACCATAATCATGATCTCGATGACCGTGATTGCGGCACCACTGTCACGGTCAATATTTCGCGATCGCCATACCTGAGGGTAATTTTTGGCAAACATTAAAATTTCTGCACATCTTTTGATACCCCAAAACCTTCCATAACACTACTATTTAGGCTTATCTGTGTGATCTAGCATGTTTTTGGTATGGCAATACTAATGTTGTTCTGAGTTGCATAGCTTACAGGTACTCGACCTTAAAGATGGGATATTTAGACGACACCAGATTCATGGCCGCACAATGCCAACACCACTATTATGCGGATTTCCACAGGACAAAGTTACTCCTTGGAAGGGATATTAGCTTAGACAAGATAGAGGACAAGCTCCCAGAATTCCATGCCAGACTCACTGCTACCCAGTAGATGTGCTTTGCCCTGAAACCCTGCTATGATAATAAGCAGTGGGTACGTGAGTTCTACGCAAACCTGAGCATAGTTTCTCTCACAAACCCAGTGATGACAATTCGGGGTAAGCAAGTGAACTTCGGAGTGGAGGAGATTAATACGGTGTATGGGCTCTCAGATGTTGACATGGGGAATTTTCATGCCAAGGCATGCGAGCCAGGGACCTGGATGGCTAATATTTTTTATCCTAGAAAAGCAGTTCCTTGGGCAACCACCAAAAGAGATATTCTGATGAAAAACTTCAAGGTTGAAGCAAGGTTGTGGCTGAATATCATCTATAACAGAATCTCTCCATGCATTCATATGACCATTGTCACAGACACGCGGTCTCGTATGGTAGCTTTTATTCTATCTGCCATTGATCTGAATGTGGGAGAGATTGTAATTTCAGAGTTACGGTACTTCAAGAACCATAGAGGTACTTATCTTCTCTTTTCTTCCCTTATCACCGAGATATGTAAAAGGGCGAAAGTAGAGGAGTATGCTGCAGACACTTGGGAACGTCCAGGCTCCCTCATCTACCCACTCAAATTTAGAAGTGAGGATGCCCCAGGTTAGAGTAAGAAGAAGAAGATGGACATGAGCAAATCAATCCAAGAGGACACAGACTCTTGCAGAACCTAACCAGTCACTGCTTTTGATGACATATCTGTTCAGATGCAGGGGGTGAGAGAGCTATTGTCCAAACTTTCCCAGGGATTGGGAGAGCCCTCCACTGCCCGTCATTCTTATGTAGCATAGTCATATTATAAGAAGTGCATGGTGAAGCAGAAGAAGAAGGGTGCCACAGTATCCAGTCTGGAGAGAGCCTATTCGTCCTTAGCTGCTTCTCACAGGGAACTCAAGGACTCGCATGAAAAGATGGTGAAGAGAGAAAAGAAGAGAGACAAGTTTTTCAAAAAGTTGTGGAAGAGAGTGAAAGGCATCTTCAAGGTGTTCAAACCTAAACATCGACTACCTTCAACGAGGTTGTATAGTAAGGATGAGGCCCTTGCAGATTGGTAAGCTGATGATGATGATGATGGTGATGCCGAGTCAGCGGGACAAGATAGATCTTGATGTAGATACAGGTAGACCCTTTTACTCTTGCTTTCTTGCACATGCAGTGAGGACACTACATTCCTTTTAGTTGGGGATGCCCCCAGATTTATACTATTTTGGTTATACGATGCTGGATATTTTATTTTGATGTTTGTTGTTTTGGGATAATATTTTTTATACTATTTTTAATTTTTTTTAAATGCTACAATTTTAGGTACCTGATTGGTGCCCACATTTTATGGATTAGCATGTTTTTCTGATAGTATTAGTTTTTCTCTTTTTACTTTAGCTTTTATTTTGATTTTGATAATGCATGACAAGTTTTGCCCTATGATGGATTGAGTGACGACATTCTTAAGGGTAAAGCATCGTGTTTGGGTTTTGAGGCATAGGTGCAGGGGAATTTTGAGTACCCATGGCATAAATGTCATGAATGTAAGGGAAGTCTGAGTATCTATAGCATTTTAAAGTGCAAATTTGGGATTACATTCTACGCTATTGGCAAAGTCTGAGTAGCCATATGGTTAGTTTGCCCATTTTGAGCCAAAATGTAAGACTAAGGCTTTGGTTGTAGCCATAGCTTAGCGAATTGTACGTGGTGCTAATGCAAAATAAATAATTCCCTCCGTCCAAATTTTTTGAAAATCAAAGACATGGACGTGAGCAATGTTTTAACAAATCTTTTTCTTTCTATGGCTTCATAAATTTTTGACTTGTGAATAGAAATAGATACTCCAATTTTGTCTCTAGTGGGAGGGACATTTGAGCTCCCTTGGCGAATTTTGCATGCCATGTGTGGTGAGCTATTTGCATTCATCTTTTGTAAACTTGTGTTATCTAGAACTTACCCGATTATTCTTACGAAGCTAATTTTAATTGTATGTGGTTGGAGAAGTGATATTAGGCCATCTTTGTGACTTTGGAATCCACTCTAGCCTAAAAAGTCTACCCGTGCATGATTGTGATCCCTAGTTACTCGCTTTGAGCCTTTGGACCTTTTTGTTGGCAAACTCATTACAAATAGTGAACCATTCTTTTTATCCCTCTTTTGAACCATACCCTTCTTGAACTTGAAGATGCAACTCGAAGCTAAAAACCTAAGTTGGTGGTGGTGAAAGTTGATGGAAGTCAGTTTGGGGCCATGAAGTGTTAGTAAAATGTTGAATGTGCCTAAGTGTTGAAAATAAAGGATTAGAAAAAAAAATCCAATAACAAAAGGAATTGCATAAAAATTGCAAGAAAAAAAAATAGAAAGAAAAATGGGTGAACAAAGGAAGCCAAAAGTAGACATGCTAAAAGAGAGAAAACAAAGAGGAGTGGCCCATAGTAAAAAAGGCGGAATAAAAAATGTGACATAAATGTTTCAAGAAGGTAGTAGCCATGTTGTTCTCCAAATGATATCCTACCCTAACCCAAACCTACGTTACAATCTTAGAAAGTCCTTTGAGATCTCCAATCATTTACTTTCTTTGTAGTGGCAAGTGAAAATAGGGGCAATCCTATGGTATGACACTTGTTGCATAGAGATTTCTTTTATGAGGAAGAGAGCTTTTGCACTTAAATTTCCTTGTTGCGTATTTGGTAACTTGGTGTATGGAATTTTCTTTCTTGTGAGTATTAGCATGTGAAATAAGTTGGGTAGGGTGATTTTGCCACCTTTCGAATAATGAGACAGATGGAGTATAGCTTAATAGTGGTCAAAAGGGAGCCATATCTAAAGTATTGGTTTTTGTTTCTAGGATTCTCTTTAAATTCTTATATATCTTTGAATTTTGCATCTTATAATGAGGGGTGTAGTGCAAATTAGCTTAGCCTATGTGCAATGAGCTATTTGTAGTAGTGACTAAAGTTGGAGTCATTGTGATCTTTAAGGCATAAAGTTGGGGCATAGTTAATTGTTGCCTCATGGTAAGAGGTAGTGTTGCTTGAGAAAACGTAAAAGCTTTAAGTTGGGGGTGTTGATGAGTGGTAAATTTTATCACTTATTTGTACTCAATATTCGTGTATATTACCTTGTTTTGAATGAATAAACGAGACATATTTGTGAGTAAATGCACTAATATCCACTTTTTGCAGGCATAAAGTTGAAAAGATAGAAGGATGTGGATTGGAGCTTAAAATGGTCAGAAGGGAGCAAGAAAGTGCAGTTGAAGACCTAGAATAGGAGCTAGCCTCAGTTATCGCGGTTGCAGTCTGGCGACCATAATTGTGGCAGTCAAGCAGAAGTCAATCAACCGCGATCGTAGAAGATAACTGCGGTCACGTAGATGCGGTTTTGGTCATACCCGCGCGATCGCGACTTAGCGAAAGAAAGCAGCCCAAGGGCAAAACTGAAAATACATGTGGCTGATTCCAATTTTGACAAAAAGACTCAAACCCTAGCATCATGGATGATATTCCATCTTCCCCAATTTTAGATTTAGCTCTTGAGTTCTTAGCCTCCATACTTGGAGAAAAAATATTGTATAAATTTTGGGTGAAGAATACAGTGGAGACTTTCTAAGTGAAGGATTAGCTCACTTCCATTGTTGATTTGTGGGAGTGTCAAGTTTGAAGTAACATTCAATTAATCTTCAACAAGTCATTTCAATGGAGATTTTGGGTATCTATGTTTATTTATCTTATGTGTAGCTAGATCTCCCTCTTGGGGTTATGTGTGAATAGGGGTTAATAGTGTGTGTGGTTTGTTATTGTTAGCTTATATTTGGTAGTTCATATTTATGGATTTTATCATTGCTATGCTAACTTAGTTAGGATTTGTGGGTGAAATCCCCAAATACCCATTATGAGTTTGATGAGTGAAAGCTCCATACTCTAGACAGCTCAAGGCCATCTTCGAAAGAAGGGTTTTGGGTAAACTTTAGGAACCCACATCATCCTTGAAAAAGGGATGTGGAGGCCAAAGCAATGATAGACAATTCTGTGTGTAGTTTGCTAAATTTTCACTATCTTAGACATAAGGGTGATTGTGAAGTTGACTATACCTTGGGTATCATCCTAGAAATAGGGATGCCTAGATTGAGGTCGTGGTTACCAATTGTTGAACACACCTGTTAGGTATTAGAAAGAATCAACGGGTGAAAGTTTGGTGTTTTGTTGAAAGACTAGCATCAAAACCTATAATCAAACCTACCCACACTTGATCTACTAATAATGAAGTTAGCTATTAGCAACCTCATGTCACTCCCTTAGTAATGCATAATCCTAAGATCCATGTATAATTATTAAAACTCTAATTATTCATCGCCTCAAATTTATGCTAGAAAAATCCAAAAAAAAAAACATTAGTGTAGACACTTGTCTCCCCCTATTTTTATCTTTTTTGTACCATTGGTTTGAATTTAACTTATATCTATTATTTCTAATTAACTTGATTGACACTCACATTGTACCTCGTGGATTCAACCCCGACTCCAAAGTTGGATAAATATATTGACGACGACCGCTTTGCACTTAAATTGGCGTGTAAGTTGAGCGTTATCACTCAACGTGTCTGCTTGATTCATGATTTTACTATATCACTTCTAATTAATTGTTATATGACATTTAAGTATTAAAAAATTAATAATATTTAATAAAAAGATAAAATAAACAATAATGACATATCTGCTACAGCGTTTTCAGCTGTACATGTTCGTCGACATCCCTGCTTGCTCCGTAATTTTACTATATCACCCCTAATTAATTATTATATGTCATTTACAAATTAAAAAATTAATAATATTTAATTAAAAATAAAATTAGCATTTATGACATATTTGCTCCAGGTATTTCATCCGTAATTTTACTATATCACTCCAAATTAATTATTATAATTCATCTAAGTATTAAAATATTAATAATATTTAATAAAAAACAAAATAGTTAATTATTATAAGTCATGTAAGTATTAAAAAATAATATATTTAATAAAAAATAAAATAAACATAAAATGATAAATTAACTTGACGTCTTATACGAAGCTTGCTTAAATTTTTTTTACAAATATTTTTTGTAGCAGTTTTTATATCATTTCTAGTTAGTTATTATGAGTCATTTAAGACATGTTTGCTTTTGTTACTTCAATCGTCATACTTGGTTGTACGTATTAGAAATTAATCATGTTTAATAAAAAAAAAAATATTTATGACATGTATGCTTCAATTGTAATTTTACTATAAACCGCTAATTAATTATTATAAGGCATATAAATATTAAAAATTAATAATATTTAATAAAAATAAAATAGACATAAAATGATAAATTAACTCTTGATGTTTTAAATTAACTTGACATCTTATATGAGGTCCGAACAAGGAGAGTAACATATATTATTTAAAAATTACATAAAATTTATTATAAATTACAATAATTAACAACTTAAAATATATAAAAACATATTTAAAATATCATTGATTATCTAAATTATATTTGTGTCACATAAATTGAGTCAAAAAATAATATCTATTGGGTCCGTGCTAGTTATATGTATATAACTCTTCTAAGTCTTTGCTCCTGCCAGCTGTAGTTTAGTCAAGTACTATGATAAAAAATAAGTAGCTATTTAGCCATGAAAATTATTTTCTTGTTTTCAAAAAATCATCTCACTTTAGTGAAAAAAGTGAAAACAAGATGTGTTTGGCCATGTAAAATTTCAAATACAGTTTCAAAATTGTATTTGAAAAAGTGAAAACAAATTTTGCTTGTTTTCAACCTTTTCACTCATACTTTTCTCACAAAATTTCAATAACAACTTTAATTTATATTCATGGTCAAACATAGCTCCAACTCCAACTCCAACTCCAACTTCAACTTCAACTTCAGCTTCAAAAAATTATGATTTTCATGGACAAAGGGACCTAAATATTCACACTCTTTACTTTTGACAATTATAGTCAACTACAATAAATGAAACAGAGATGTTCACTCTATTTCTGCCAATTATTATACTTTACAACCAGGTCACAAAATAACCCGACCCACAAACAAATATATATCTGATAGATTACACCTACTCAAGCTTCTAGAAATATCAAGCAAAAAGGAAAAGTGAAGCAAATTCAATCTGTCCTTCATCTTCCTCTCTGCCAATGTTGATTTTTGTTGGTGTATCCTCGTGACCTTGACCTAAGACTGTTTATACCATTTTCAGTGCTGAGATTTGATGTTGAAGTGCTACTTTTTCTCTCCGCCATTTCAGTAACAAGCTCAACTAAGGGCCGTTTGGCCATGAAAATTTTTCCCTTTTTTTGGAAAAATTTTTTGGAGTTGAAAATTATGGTGTTTGGATATGAAAATTCAAAAAATAATTTTGAAAATTTTTCTGAAAAGGAAAAATAGGTTTTTGTTGTTTTCACAATTTTTCAACTTCAATTCCAACTTTTATTATTATTATGTATAACCCAAATCTTTTAAATTTTTACATAAAACTCTCATTATAACATTACTTTTTCAATATTACGTATATAGCAGTTTTAAAAAATAAGATAATTATAATTTCAAACTTAATGCTATCCTAATTTATATATATATCTTTTTCTCTCTCATCATTATTTTTATCCTTTATTTAATTTTCTTTCTTATTTAACACATTATTTTACTGTTAATTTATATTTATACCCATAAATATATAAAGTATTATATTTATAATAGAAATATACAAAGTATGTTATATATAAAGTTTATACCATGTATACACCATATACACACATATATAAGTATACAAAGTATTAAGAAACATACTAAGCATACTTATAATATAAATATACCAAGTATGTTATATATGAAGTTTATACCATGTATATATCATATACACATATATATAAAAATACAAAGTATAAAGAAACATACTAAGCATATTTATATATTTATGGTATATGATATAATATACCATAAATATGCAAAGCATGTTTTACATAAAAATAATTTATTCACACACAGTAAAATCTTTCATGTATAAGAAAATTAAAGAAATAAATTAGCGGCATCCTAAAATTTAAAAACAACTCACCATTTCCTATTTTTTAGGAACGGAAAATGAAGGAAATAAATTAAATAAATTTCTAAAAAAATAATTTGTTTGAAAGATAATATTTGTTACCTAAAAACCAGAAAGTAGTGATCTGTTAATATAACATTTATGTTATAAAGCAAGAAAAAATAAAGAAGAAAAGTAGAGAGAATAGAGAGAGTAGTTTTTGTTTCTCTTTTGAGGGATGAGAGATCATGTGATTGTAAATACAATGAACGAACCCCCTTTATTTATAGAAAAATTTACTCCTAGTCTGAGGAAAAGACGGATGCTTCAAATCCTAATAGATATCAAAGTAGATCTTGATAGATCTTGATAGACATTCACTATAATGTAAATACATTTATAACACTCCCTTTTGAATCTCTAATTGATAGATAATGTGCCTCGTTAAAACCTTACTAGAAAAAAAACAGTAGGAAAAAAAAATCTAGTAAAGAAAAAAGAGTACACATCTCTAATAATACGCATTTCGGATGCCTCATTAAAAAACTTACAAGGAAAAGTCAATGGGACAAAACCTCGTAAGGGGAAAAGAGTACATCGCATATTAACTCCTCCTAATGAGAACATCCTTAACCTTTGCATCTCGATCTTGTGCAACATCTTCTTGAAAGTTGCAATTGGAGAAGACTTGGTGAATAAATCAGTCACATTGTCAGTTGAACGAATCTGTTGCACGTTAATATCATCATTCTTTTGTAGCTCATGTATGTAGAAAAGCTTTGGCAAAATGTGTTTCGTTCTCCATTTATGAATCCTCCCTTAAGATGTGCTATGTATGCTGAATTATCTCTGTATAAAATTGTAGGTAGATTGTCATATTTCACACCACATTTTTCTCGAATGAGATGTATCATGGACCTCAACCATACACATTCTCGGCTTGCTTCATGAATAGCTATTATCTCAGCATGATTTGATGAAGTAGCTACGATAGACTACTTTGTATATCTCCAAGATATGGCAGTATCCCCACATGTGAACACATTGTATGTTTGAGACCGAGATTTATGCGGGTTAGATGAGTACCCAACATCAGCATAACCAGTAAGATCGGGACTGCAATTTTTAGAATAAAATAAACTTATGTATCTTATCCCATTTCGATGTCTCCTAGTAGGAGTAGGAATATACCTTGCTAACAAATTGAACGAAAGGCTATATTGGGTCTTGTAGTTTTTTACAAGATACATGAGTGCACCAATTGTACTAAGATATAGTACTTCATAACCAATCCAAATTGGTATATTTCTCATTTCAGCAAATAATCTTATTGCTTTTGAAAACTCTCCAAGAGTTTCAATAATTTTCAAGCTATAAGCTTATACAATATAAGGATTATCAATAAGTTTCCTAGAAACTTTTATATTTTGAATCCTTAAAGAAGTTTTCATACAAATTTTGTCAAAGTGACAATGTTCAACATTTTATGTGTGACATATTTAAGTGTCTGGACTGCAAATCAAATAAGTTTTCACTTACCAAGATGCATCCTTTCATGTCACTTGATAAATGTTTCTACGTCAGCATGCTTAAATTAACGTAGAATTAAGATCCTCATAATCTTTCATAATATTGCGCCAATATTGTGTCAAAGATATTGATGATATATCATTTAGTATCGGTTCACAATGCGACATAATATTTTGAGATCCCATCACTTCATTATTTTCAGGTACCTGAACCTCTCATAAGGTTTCATGAAGTGTTATGTCATAGGCTCTTCAAGCGCATATCACCTTTTTATTATGATTATTTGCTCTTTATTTTATACAAGTACTATTTCATTTGGAACCGATTAGTCTACCATGCTTCATGCATGCATAGACTTTGTCTTTTAGAGACATAAAATAGGAGCACTTGCATCTTAAATATGAGATGCGTTCGGCATTTGACTTGAATTATCTTTTGAATGAGGATCTGATGATAATTCCTAATATACTTCATAGCTGCTTATAATCTCCCCCTTATGTTAGGAAAGTTAACATACATCCTCCATCTTCTTTGATGTATACACCTTTGTGCATCATGGTACATTCATTAATCGTATACCGCACATCAAAACTATTAGATGGAATAGTTGGTTCATGACCTTGAACTAATTGAGGGGAAGAAATAATCATAATTTATTGGTCTAATGCATACAAGTGTTATTGTATGCAACATATCATATTTCAGATCAACACATGAAGCTTTGTTCTCATTAGCGATGGTTTAGCTATTTATCGAAGGCATTCAATGCCAAACCATCATCATCAAGATAACTTTCTTGATTGCACAATCTGAAAATTATGTTCTTAACTCAATTTTATTGAGCAATCAACTTTATGAATGTCAAACTGCAGGTTGACAATAAATGTACATGTGATCATCTTATTGATGCATCATTTTAACATATCACATGATAGATGAACGGACCCATATTCACCTTTTATATTTTCCAGATTTAAGGAATTCAATCCCAACATTAGTTGGTCCAACCAACTTATCATGAGAACAAGTGACATAAATAATTCTCGAAGAATCTTCTAGTTCTTCAATACATGTCTAATATTCAATATGCACATCTTCGAGATGTCACAATCGTTCATATCAATTTATGAACTTTTATTCTAGTAAACTCCAAGTTTAACATGACATGTACTTTTTTCTTTAGTAAATTTCAGATTTACTATTACATGAATAAATTTCAGATTTACTACTTTAGAAGTAGATTTCAAAATAACTCTTCTTAGTTATTCTGTCTCATTCGGAGGTGAGTTGTGATACCATCACAATCAAGTGCACGTTTGCATTAATAAGCTTCTCATTCCCCATGAATGAAATATAAGCATGCCTTAAGCGTATCAAATTATGATAGCTACTACAAAAATAAATTGAGGCATACATATGATTTATTGCTACCACATTCAATTCATGGAATGGAGCATATTCAATGGGTCGAATTTCATGACTTTTCACCCAATACCCATTATTTTGCCTTAGCCATCACAATATCATCAATATGGTGTATTGAGATTCAAACTCAATATTTTATCCATATAAAAGCGTCTTAGGCATAAATCAATGGAACTTGAACCCAAATATTATCACCTCTTTTGATAATATTGTTCTTGAGGAATGAATTTAAAACATAAATGGTTCCAAACCAATTATTTTTCCTCAAATCCGACAATAATTATATCATTAATAGAAAAATACAAATAACATAAGGAATTACTAACCTTGACCTTTAGATTTATAATCTCACCTTATTTGGCAGAGTCTCGTGTTGATAACGTGTTATAAAGAAAGAAGGAATAAAGAACAAGAGTAGAGAGAATAGAGAGAGTAATTCTTATTAATTCTTATTTCTCTTTTGAGGGATGAGAGATCATGCGATTGTAAATACAATGAACAAAATTCCTCTATTTATAGGAAAAATTTATTTCTAGTCTAAGTAAAAGACGAATGCTTCACATCCTAATAGATATCAAAGTAGATCTTGATAGACATTCACTATAATGTAAATACATTTATAACAATTCATATTTAAAATTTTCAAATATGAGAAAACGGCTATTAATGTAAATATTATATATGTTATAATTGAAATTCATTAAATATGATCATGTATATGTAATTATTTTTATAATAGTGGCTAATTGTGTTCTTTTTTTATTAGTAGGTAAATTTTAGTTGGGTGATTTTGATAGTTTGTAAAAGTTAGGACATAAAATCATATTTAAAAAAGTTTTTTCAAAAGTCAAAAAGAAATTTCAAAAAAGACATGGCCAAACACAACTAAGTAGCTAAGTTTCGATCTTACTCTCCTTTTTTTTCCAATTGATAATTTATCCTTAAAGATTCAAGCTCGATTACTTCATCTTCATTTGTTTGAGCTGGCTGTCACTATATTTTTATTGTTATCTATATATTCTGCAACTTAATCCTTTCCACTGCTAATTTTGTTGCTGAATTTGTCAATAGGTTGACCCTTTTACAATTTTCCTTCATGTTTCTTTAATTGTGGATTGAATTTCTTCTCAAAATTAATACCACCACCTAATATCCAAAATTAATATTTTTGGCTTAAGTTATTAGATGTCTATAATTTAATTTAGGGAAAGTTTCAAAAATAGCAAAATTTTGGTACAAAAATTTCCTTCCATAGCCATACTTTACATATTTATCATTTATAGTCGTTGTATTCGATTCACGACCGCTGAATTCATCTTTACTCCGTGGTCTGTATTCATAGAAAAACACAAATGCACTACATATTTAGTCTCGCCAAAAACACTATCATTTTTTTCATTTTTTTCGTGTTTCCTTCGTTTTTCTTCCTCTTTTTCTATTTTTTCCTATATTTTTTTTTTCGTTTTTTTTTCTCTCTTCTATCTCCAACTTTTATTTCTCTTTTTTCTTTTCTTTTCTTCTTCGATTTTTTTTTCTTTTTTGTACTTATTTTCTTTATCATGTTTTTGTTCTATTTTATACTTTTTGTATTTTCGGAAAATATGACTACTCGAGCACAATTCATGGATGATAACATAAAAATCATAATTTTTTATTGTATTTGTAGTCACACTGTTATTTCATTTTTGTATTCATTGATACAACTGTATTTGTATTTGTATTATAAAGTTTGCGCTTGTATTCATATTTTGTAGTTCGCATTTGTATTTGTATTTTATAATTCACAATTCTATTTGTATTTATTAGTTCGCACCATCATTTATATTTTATATAATTCGCACTTGTATGTTAAAGAAATGTTTTGTATTTTTATTTTATAATTAACCGCATATTATATTGAATTATATTTGTATTATGTTTTTATTGTGTTTGTATATTTGGACTGTATTTAGATTATATTTGTATTTGTATTCAATTTTCATCGATGCCTTTTTATTTTTAAATTTACCATTTGTATTTGCTTACAAACAAGTAAGTGCATTTAATTGTATTTTCTTAATTCTAAAATATATAAATATGTAATGTATTATTTGATACAAATATACTATTTTTTATTTGTATGTCAAAATTATCATTCGTATTTGTAAATAAACAAATATCACTTGATACAAATACAATTACAAACAAATGATTATACAAATACAAATACAATATGTAGTTGTATAAAAATTTGAATTGTATTTATTTGAATCAATAAATACAACTCGTATCAATAAATACAAACAAGTATTCGTTGAAAGAAAATCAATTGTTCTTTTTCAATAATTAAAAAATACAAATGATAGTTCACATTTGTATTTATATTTTATAGGTCGCACTTGTATTTGTATGTTATAGTTCGCACTTGTATTTGTATTTTATAGTTCGCATTGATATTTGTATTTTATAATTTACACTTGTATTTGCATGTTATAGTTCGTATTTGTATTTGTATTTTATAGTTCGCACTTGTATTTGTGTTTGCTAGTTCGCGCAAATGAAAAGAAGAAAAAAAAAGGAGAAAAAATGAGAGAAAAAGAAGGAAAAAAATATATATATAAAAAGAGAATAATAGAAAATAGAGAAAAAAAATATAAAAATCTAAAAAAAAGAGGAGAAAAAATGAAAAAGAAAAAAGAGAAAAAAATGAAAAAGAAAAAAGAAAGAAAGAAACAAAGAGGAAAATAAAAATGAAGAAGAAAACTGAAAAGGGGGGAAAAGGGAGAGAAATAGAAAATAGAGAAAGAGAGAAAATATATGAGAGAAGCTGTGAATTGTAATTAGGGATAATTAATAGGTAAAAGTGGGCTATAGATTGTAATTAATTAAAGCTTAGACTAAATAGGCTAATTAGGAGTATATGTTTGGTAAACCATATAGTTATACCTTTAATTTAATTGTTACCAGATATAAGATCTTTTAACAATGATATTTTATTTGTTACCAAAAAATATAGCTTTTACTGTCATATTCTATCAATAATATAATAAATTTAAAATATAAATAGAATTGGCTACAATAAATTATTTTTGTTAGTGATACACTTATTAATTATTCAACAATTTGCGTGGGTTGCGGTAATGGAAATGTAGTACACTATTTTTTGCTTTCGTCAAAATCTTACGCGGAAAATATTTTCCAAGAATTTTTTTGCGCTCTTTTATAGTTTTCACTTTAGTATGCCAGGTCTTCACTTCTGCTTTGTGGTTTTAATATTGTTGAAGGAAAAATTGTAAGTAAAATTTATCCTGCATTAGTAAATGCTCTCTTCACCTTAATTTTCTTCTATTTGGTTTGATTTTTGTTTACTGCCATATGTTACCTAGGAATTTTTGTGTCTAGCTATTGAACTGCGAAAATGCTGGTAATCTCTCTTCTCCAGGTAGTAATCTCTCTTTCCTATACTAATTGATTCTCTCTTCATCTTAATTTTTTCCTGTTTAGTTTAATTTTGGTTTCCTGTTGTTCGTAACTTGGATGATTTTTATTTTCCGATTAGATTTTGTAATTTTTTTTTTTCTGTCTTTGCTTCTTTTTAGTTTGCTTATGTTTTCAAGTTGTGAAAGCAGCCTCAAATCTTTATCAAAATTCTTTTGATGATTTGAATTATGGAAATTTAAAATTGTCGCTCAAATTGTGCTTAAGATCATGACATCCCTAATTTTTAATGAAGACAGCTTTATGTTGGTTTTGTCTGTGACTTTTTCACTAGTGAGTGCTAAGTATTCCATACATAGTTGAAAGGGGTATAACAGTGTTCTCTGTTTTAGTCTTTCTGTGATAATTCTCATTTCTTATCAGATATATATTTCATAGGAAAAATAAGTATGAATCTTGTTGTTAAGTTCACTTAACTTTTATGTCTAATTTTTTAATTGAGTCAAGCAATTTTGTACCTCGTTGATAGATAGACCTATTTATTATATATCTCATACCTAATTCGGCATATACTTTTTTGATATGAATACATTCAAGTAAGATATGTTTTACGTTTTTTTCTTCTCTTTGTTACCTAAGTAGCACCATTTGTGAATCTCGGCACATTACTCAATCTTTGAAAGTTTTCATGATCAAATGGGTTGATAACTGATAAGTTGATGCTAGTATAATATAACGACTCGGCCTAATTTAGAATTGAAGAGTCATTAAGTAATTAATAGTTTGATTAATGGGATTAACCCAATCTACCTAACAAAAGATCATTCTTGATGCAACTGATTACCGAGAAAGATAGGTTATACTGGGACATGTAGAGTAGACTAATGTTCCTATGTTTTGATGCATTTTTTTGGTGTCAAACAGTAACTATATTCAACCGAGTAAAATTTGTACATCCAATTAGCTCGTTTGTACTCTAAGCTAATTCTCAGAAAGGAAACCAAGAAACCAAATAACTAACTATGCCACAAAGGCTAGCTAAACTAACTTCAACTTCTCTTCTATACAACTGACTAGGAAAACTATCTAACTTGTTAAGTATGTGTTTCTAGTTAGGAAGTTTCTTCCCTTGATGTGCAGCTGTAGGATGATGTCCTTGATCCATACTTAATCTTGTTGCGCTTGTTGTTGAAATCTTTTAGCATTCCGCTTCTTCAAGATATGATATACTAGTGTAGTGAATACCCGTTCAGTAACTTCCATCCTTGGCTTTTCTTTTCTTTACTTGTTTGGCAACCCAACAAACTTCATCATTCCTGCCCATGATCTGCCTTACTCGTAGCCACCCGAGAAGCGTCTGCCATATATTGTAGAAGTATCTACACTCCACTTTCTTAGACCCTACTTGTGGGATTTCAGTGGATATATTATTATTATTGGTTTTGTTAATATTGTTTTCTAATATTTTATTGTAGGTAACTATAGAATGGATAAGAACTGGATACTTGTTAAGGATAGGGTTCACTAGAATACGTGAATAGTGTGAAACAGTTTTTGAACTTTGCCTTTTCCAATCCTATAGTTGGTGTAAAAATTCAGTGCTTGTGTACTAAATGTAACAATGCATTGAAGAAAACACAGGAAGAAGTGCATAAAGATTTACTTAATGAGGGAGTAGATCCAACCTATAAAAGGAGGATTTTTCATGGTGAATCTGACTTATCTTCAGATGATGAAATGAAATCTGATATAGACTCAAATTTAGAAAATGAGGGTGCTTCCACTTTTGAAATATTGCGTGATATGTATCGGGATGTTTTAACCAACAACCATGAATTTGATGATACCACTGAGTCTAGAAACGAAATGACAAATGTAGAAGCTGAGGGCTTTTATAGATTATTAAAGGATGCAGAACAAAAACTATATCCTGGTTGTGAAAAGTTCTCAAAACTCTCTTTTGTAACACGTCTTTTTAAAATGAAGTGTATGCATGGATAGAGTAATACTTCATTTGATTCTTTGTAGAAATTATTGAGTTATTCTCTTCCCAAAGAAAATGTTCTTCCTAATTCTATCTATGAAGTTCAAAAGATCATTAAAGATTTGGATCTAGATTATTTGAAGATAGATGTATGTGTTAACAATTGCATCTTATATAGAAAGGCTTGTGCAGATCTTGAACAATGTCCTAAACATGGGAAGAAAAGATGCGTAGTAAGAAAAGGAGAAGATACTGATAATGAAGTTGCTTTGTCTAAATTAAATAAGAGAAAAAAAAATCCTAGAAAGATTCTTAGATATTTTCCTTTGATACCAAGATTACAATAGTTATTTATGACAAAGCCAAATTGCGTAAGATATGAGGTGGCATAATACTAAATGAGTTGATGATGGAGTATTGAGGCATCCGACTAACTCACTGGGACAAAAAACTTTTAATAATGTGTATCCTACATTTGCTTCAAATCCACGCAATGTACGACTGGGACTTGCTTCAAATGGTTTTAATCTTTTTGGTTCGATGAGTAATGCCTATAACATGTGGCCATAGTCTTGATTCCATATAATCTCTCTCCTTGGTTATGGTTATGCATGAAACAAACTAATATTTTCTTATCTTTACTTATTCGTGGTCCAAAGAGCCCTGATATGGATATTGATGTTTATCTACAACCTTTGGTTGATGATTTGAATAAGTTATGGGAGGATGTAGTTGAGACTTATGATGCTTTGATGAAGCAAAATTTTAATTGCATGCTTCTTTATTGTGAACAATTAATGATTTTTCAGCATATGGTATATTTTTCAGTTGGAGCACTAAAGGTAGGTAAATTTGCTTGTCCAGTTTGTCATATTCATACTTGTTCAATGTACTTAAAGCATGGTCAAAAACATTGTTATATGGGTCATCATAGGTTCTTGGAGAATGATCATTCTTATCGTCGAAATAAAAGTTCTTTTGATAATACAAGGGAAGAAAGGCTCGCACCGAAAGCTTTGAGTGGAGATGATTTGCTTTCACAACTTAATGCATCCTCACTAGGATCATTTGGTGACAACACAAGAAAAAGAATGAGATACAAAAAGACGTGACAACCGAAAGAAGAAAAGCATATTTTTGAACTCTCATATTGGAAGACTCTATTATTGCGCTATAATTTGGATTCAATGCATGTTGAACAGAATATTAGTGAAAGTGTGATAGAAACTTTGTTGAATATTAAAGGAAAAATAAAGGACACATTAAAATCTCGATTGGACATACAAGAGTTAAAAGTTAAAAAGTCACTCCATCCAATAATAAATGGGAATAAGTACATGCTTCCACCGGCAAGTTATACCATGTCCAAATCTGAGAAGATTCAATTCTCTGCCAACTCATCAAAGAAGTGAAATTTTTTGATGCTTATGCTTCTAATATTAGACGTTGTGTTGATGTTGAGAAAGCTAAAATTTTTGGACTTAAAAGTCATGATCATCATGTTCTTTTTAGACATAATTTTCCAGTTATCATTAAAGGAAAGGAATATTGTCGAGAGATGCATATGATCGATTAATTGAGTTGTCATTATATTTTAATGATTTGTGGGCTAAGGAGATGCACGTAGAGAGATTAAATCAACTAGATAAGAATATTCGGACGACTATTTAAAAATTAGAACGAGTGTTTCCACCAAGCTTCTTTGATGTTATGGTTCATTTAGCAGTTCCTTTGGCAAACGAGGCAAAGATACTTGGTCCAGTTCAATATTGATAGATGTATTACATTGAAAGGTTAGAGTTTAATAATTTGAATTATTTTTTTAGTTGACAATTTCATAACAAAACTGATATTTGTTTTTTTTGATAGATATCTGCGTACATTAAAAGGTTATGTAAGTAATAACGCTTGTCCAGAAGGATCAATTGCTGAGGGATACCTGGCAGAAGAATGCATAACATTATGTTCTAGATATTTTACTGATATGGAGACAAAACAAAATCGTCCCGATAGAAATTATAATTTGTTCAATATAGATCCTAGGTTCTTATCAATATTTAACTTTCGTGGTAAACCATTATCGGAGGGTGACTAGGACAATTTGAGTACATATGAAATTAGCCTAGCTCATTTTTACATCCTCCAAAATTGTGAAGAAGTTTGCCCTTGAATTGAGTAAGATAAGTTTCACCTAGTTGACATTATTCTCATTTTATGAACTCTCTCTATACTTATACTCTAATATTGTTTGTATTATCTTTATAAATATTTCATAACTCATAAGGAACATCTAGATGTACTATTAAAGGAGAATAATAGAAATGTTGCCAAAAGACATAAAGAGGAATTTCTTTTGTGGTTTGAAGAAAAGGTAAATTTATATCATTCAATGCTAGTTTATCTTTTGATAGCCAAGTGAAGATTTTAATTTTCAATAGTACTAATGTTTGTTAGTTTGTGTTTGAAATATTATAGGTGCTACAGTTAAAACAAAATGGTGATAGTCGAATTACTGATTAGTTACTGATATTGTCAAGACCTCCGGATGAAAGTGTTAATTGCTACAATGGATATATCATGAATGATTGTAGGTTTAGAACAATAGAATCTGAGAAATATTTAAAAACTCAAAAGAGTGGTGCGGTTGTAAAGAGTAATAATCATACAAAAAATATTGATTATTATGGAAAGATAAGAAGGATCTTAGAGATCCAGTATATGAACAATAATTCAGCCATATTATTTCAATGTGACTGGTTTGAAGTTCCGCCTCAAGGTAGAAGTGAAAGTAGAGGTTATAAAAAGGATGATTATGGACTCATATGTGTAGATGTGACACAACTTTGTTACACAAATGATCCATTCATTTTAGGCTCACAAGCCCAACCCGTTTATTATGTTAAACATGATAAAAATGAAAAATGACATGCACTAATAAGGGTGAGACCGAGAAATTTATATGATATACCTGAACAAGATGATGAAACAGAGCCATTTCAACTAATTGACATGGTTGAACATGGAGAAGAAAATCAACAAGTGGAATTGGAAAATAATGTCATTAGAATCCAAAGAGAAGATATTGAAGGAGTAAGTGTTGAAGTACCTCTCAATGATAAGACTGAAGTAGACTTAACTGTCGATGAATCTGATCATGAAATGAAAATGAAGATGACTTTTATAACTTTGCATCTGAGGATGAATTTAATGAAATGGAGGATGATGATTGGTTATGACATAAACTAGTCTCCAGGACAACTTTGCTAATTTCTACCACTTTCTTCATAGTATTTATGTTTTTCCATCACCTTTCTGAAATGGTTAATCTCAACTTTCTACTTTTCTTTTATTTTCTATCATGTTTGTTTAATAACTTTATTTGTTTTCTCGCTATTTTTAGTCATATTTTGTCTCTTTTACAATATTTTGTTGTCTTGTCTTTATTTTTACTATTCTTGACTTGACTAATATAATTGTTTCTAATATGAGTTCCAGTGCTTCATGATGACAAATGTCTCAAGTGGTGTTGAACATGCTGCTGTAATTTCAGACCCACAATCGGGTAATTTATTTTATTTATTAAAATTTATTCCTTTAAATTGCAAAATTGCATATTTTATTTACTATGCATTAAAATTTTCTCGTAAGTTACTAAAGGTCAAAAGAAAAAGGGACGGGGAAAGACAAAAGGTTTTTTCATCCAAAAGAAACGTAAAGAAAGTGTTAATGGAATGCTGGAGGTGATTATTCCATCAGATCGAACTGTAGGTCCTGGAGCAAATAATTTTGCTACCGAAATTTCTGTAAAAGTTTTCCAGCATGCTAAGCATGACGTCAAGAAGTGAAAAGAAGTTTTTGCTCTAGCAAAAGATAGAATTGTCGCTCATATTTTGGTAATTTCACTTTGTTTCTCTTATATTAATAGTTTTGAAGCACTTGAATAGAAAAAATTGATCTAAAGCACTTGCTAAATCAAATAGAAAGCACCAGATATTTGACGTGTTGAAACTTAAATATTGTGAATTCTAGATGCATAAACGTTAGGTATGATTGTTGTCGTCTATTTCTAGAATGCTTCTAGTTGTCATTGGGCTAGGAAATTCTAAAGGGTGTTTTCGGCTACTTTTGAGCATTACCTCTTTGAGTGTTTATATCTACAAGTAGACAATCAAAGTCTTACGTAGCTCACTTAAATTTTATTTTGACTACAGGATGCCTTCCAACTTCTAGACATACCACACAATAAGGATGCTATCCTTGAAAAAGCTAAAGATTTGTATCGATATCGTTATAGCAAACTTAATAAACATTTCAAAAAAATTACCACAAAGGAGGAAAGCTTGCAGAACATACCAATAGAGGTTGATGAAGTCGAATGAAAATTCTTGGTGGAATATTTTAGCTCTGACGATTTTAAGGTAATTAAAAATACATAAATTTGTAATATTATTAATTCCTTATTTTAAATTTTTATACTTAAGTTCAAATATTTATAAATTTATGCAGAAAATGAGTGAAAGAAATAAAATTAATAAGGCAAAGCAAGAAACAAATCATATTATGATCGAAAATCCTTTCAGGCGGTATTTTTGCAATGGAGAGATATATAGTTTGATGTAATTTTATTATCCTTTGTTTGGTAACATTTTTTTTTGTTTTGATAGAAAAATACAAATAGAAAAGAGCCAAATTTTCAAATACTTTGGGAAATGACTCATATGAAGAATGGACATTAGGTTGATGATACCTCTGCTAGAATAAGTGTACATGAAAATCTCTTATCTCTATTTTCAAAAATATGAGTTTGTTGAAATATATATTGAAAGTTAAATCTTATATAACTTGTTTGTAGGATAAAGTGAAAGAGGTTGTTGATGAGCAAGTTTAAGAAATTGAAGAGGGTACTGATGTAGACCCTATTGTGAATGCTGCATTTGTGAAAATTATGGTAGAAAAATCAGGATATTATCGTGGACAAGGTTCAGGTGTAAAGCCTTCAAGTAAGAAATTTATGAAAATGCAAGAATATTTACAGGAGCACCAAAAGAAGGCACAAGATGAACACCATACATGAGAGGACGTTGAATGCAAGATAATGGTAGTACAAAATCAGCTTGAAGAGGAGACAAAAAATCAAGAAGTCATGAAATCTAGTCTAGTGTGTGAGCAAAAATGATTAAAGCAAGGCATTCTGACACTTGTATCTGTGCAAAGTAGATAGGTATTTACTTAGTTTACGGTGCTAAACTTTTAATTAGTTGCTTTCTTTTTTTAAGTTATCTGTAAACTTGTTTTTTAGTTTCATCGCATTGAGCTCTTTAGTTATTTTATATTTAACAGGCTACACTTCCTATTGCAATTTTAAACCTTATTGTTGCTTTAAATACTTCTAATGACGTAGGTCCTACAAGTGCTGTGGATACTATCATGGTAAGTATACTTTAATTCTGCAATAGTAAAATTTTGATTGGTTGTATCCTATGTTGCTCGGACTCTTCGAAAATTTCGACGGGTGCATGTCGGATCCTTCAAAAATTATGTTTTTTTTAAATAATTTGACATAGGTGCGGCAACATTTTTGGAGAGTCCGAGCAACTTAGGCTGTATCTATGCACAAAATTTTTGTCTATTTGATTGAATCGATCTTTATTTATGCTAAAGGTCTATTGGTTTTCCTTTGGCCAGTGAATTTATATGAATATCGCTCATTTTATTATTTAACTTTGGCAAAATAGATATACACTTGAAGTTGAACTTGTGTTGGATTGTAAACTTTTATGAAGCTTTTATAGTGCACTTACTCCACCCGCTCTCCCTTGATTCCTTTTGCTATATCCATCCATCCATGTTGAGTTTGAAACTCATGGATTTGGTTTTTACCACTTTAAGAGCTTGACATTATTTCTTGATATATGAGATTCTATATTGCTCGAACTCTTCAAAGAAGTCAATGGATGCATGTCGGATTCAGCGAAACTAGTATATTTTTGAAGAATTCAACACGAATGAGACATTAAAAGTGAAGATTCCGTGCAACTTAGATGAGATTTTTAATTTATTCACAGGCTACATGCTACTGCTTGTCATTGCTACAATATTTCATACATGTTGCACTCATTGATGCATCCTTGAGCTCATTTTTAGTTTTCTTATATGTATACCAATATTCAAATCTCTCTTTCGACCAGAAGCTAAAGAGAGCTAAGTCTAGACAGTCTGGGGAGGTGTGTGGTCGTGGTTCAGAGAGAACAGTTGCTCATGTACACTAATGACTGTGTCCTCTTTCAAAGGATGGTGGTTTCTGTAAGTAGTAGGTCGTTGCATATTGACTAAGCACCATAATGGAGTTATAAGGTTATCACCTTACAACCAAATTGTTACACTTAAAAGAGCACTCCAGAGAGAACCTATGTCTAGCTAAGAAATGAACTCAACTTGTCCTGCATTATGGTCCGTTCTCTCTGTCTTTGACCTCTTATTTGAAGTTCCATAGTATATCTTTGAGTATGAATTTGTATTCTCTACTAATGTCCTGGAATAGTCTACCATACATTCTTCCCAGATATGATAAATAATAACTGCACAGAGAAACCCCAGCGTACCAGCTTTTGGGCTTGTTCCAACCGATCTTCTTGAAATCCACCTCTTCTCATCCTCCTAGATTTGCATGTCTTGTTTCCCCTATCCAGTTGAGAAATAATATCCATATACTTCTAGAATATGGAAAGTTAAGGAACAAATGGGGCAGTGTTTCAACGGTGGTTGTATTGCAGAGAGTGCAACTCATTGTCACTTTTATTCTCCTTTTCTGTAATTTGTCTATTGTTTCCAATATATCTTGGATTGTCAGTCAAGTAATAAATTGGTGTTTGGCAAATGAGGACCCATAACTAGACCCTTTTAGTCGACTTTAGGATATTGAACATGAAAGACCTATAAGCTTTCTTAATGCTAAACTTCCCATTCACACAATATTAGTTTAGAGTGCTGCTCACAATCTGAGTAGAGAACTAATGGCATCAAATATCTTTCGTAATGCCCAACAAGCTTGTTTGTGAGTCACCATGTGATCACCATAGCTTTTATTGAATTACTATGGTGCATGTACTTTATCTTCTATTCTAGTCTTGATTTTATATGTTGTAGTTGCATACAATTTTTTTAATTGTATTTAACCATAGTCATAGTTTCATACAAATCATGACTAGTACATGAGGAGATTATAAGGAGGTGATTAAAAGTTCAACCAATGTATAAGCATGTCTTTTGTAATTGAATTTTCATAACTTTATGAGTGGTCCTTAAGAGAGTATAAGTAATGGTGATACTTATAAGCAAGGGCTAAGAAAAGACAGTCTTGTGATAAATTATAAGAATTTGGTACTAATTAAGTCATAGTTTCCTTGCCATCATGGAAAGAAGGGAAAAAAGCTATGAAAGATGTAGGAATGCAGTTTTCAAAGCGTCAACACCACTTAACAAATAGTTGGGATATCTCATAACTATTCAACAGATGATAGAAGTTTGTTTAAATAGTTGTCATTCTTTATTACTTAATCAAGTCTAAAGTAAATCTTTTCCTCTAAATTTCACTATTAGTAATAATAAGAAAGCTTTTGTCATAAGCTAAGTATACCTTCTTTTATTATGACTTGGATCCCAACATACTTAGTGTTTCCATCATGCATCTATGGTGACTTATTTTGTATTTTTGTACTTTTTGATTTTCTTTTATCGAATATAATTGTATTCTTTTTCTTTTTTGTAGGATGACAATGAGTAAAACCAAGCTAGTAATATGGTTCCGGCAATGCGTGGGCTATTGGAAGAAAACTTGTGCTAGACTATTATTAGTATTAGATTAGAATTTAGTGATCTTGGCTACTTGATGTTTCAAATTATTTTTTAGTAAGCAAATATTTTCTTTTTTCTTAGGAGTATTAAGTTTTTGAGACAAAATGTTTAATGCATTTGTTTTATGTATTGACCTTATTGGTACAATATTCATAATTTATTATTTTATATATATACATATATATTTCTAAAAATTCTTGAAGAAAGTGTGAATCATGGATATGCAAACCATTCTTAAGTTGTTGCTAAAGGTGAATAAACACAATTTTATTGTCAAAAGGATAATTTATAGCCACAATAATAGTTGTTACTAAAAGTCTTCGTAAAGATTATTAACTACTTTTCCTACGAGTTTTTCGCAACAACGGAAATTATTGGGATAAGTATCTAATTTATGGCAACAACAACTTATTGTTGCTAAATATTTTCATAAGCCACAACCGTACAACACTTGACAAACTAAATATAACCTATTGCAATAATTTTTTTTTGGTTGCATTAAATTGGCTATTAGCAACAATTTTTTTTGTCGTTGTAAAAACTTTTCGCATCGATTGTTATTGCCACAACGTGCAATAACTTTTATTTTATTGCCAAAGTACTTTTTGCAACAACATTCGTTAAATGACAACAAAAATATTTGTTGGCAAACACCTTCTTTCTTGTAGTTATTTCTTTCAAATATCAAAGTGTCCATAATATAAACCCTTATACCTCTATTTATTTATAGAGCTACGTATAGAAACATCATATGGTGATAAACATGGCATTTAACCATTGAGAATGTGGATAAAATTATGGGGTTGTAGTTGATAAATGTGGAGGTGGTAGAATTATGGGTATTACTACTAATAATGATGAAGAATAATGAGAGATTATATTTAACGGACATCCATATAGTAATACTAGCTTAGGATATGCGCCCCGCGCGTGTACCTCGCTTCAGTGAATTTAGTTTTATAAAATCACTTTGATACTATAAAAAAAATATCCTTGCAATTGTTTTAGCTATTATAGTAGATTTTTGTCTTTAAATTTTATATTTATTTAAATGATATAGCTTGTACCTGAAAAAGAATATTAAAAATAATGACGATATGCGTTTACTGACAATTGAAACAATTGCATATTATTAAATTTTAAAAGAGAATTCATATAAATGAGAATGAATAATCAATTTATTGTGATGGAATTTAACATCCAAGAAATTTGGCCAAAATTTAAATAAGTCAATATGAACAAAAATCACAAGAAAATTCCCAATCAACAATTATCTATCGAGAATACATGATAATTTGTTATTTTAAACTTCAAAAATATACTACAATTACTAAAGAAAACTTCTCAATTAGCGAATGTCAATTAAAACACATGATAATTTATTTTTATAAACATAAAAATATACTAAAATCTTAGAAAACTTACCTCAAATCACACTAATTTATCTCTTCAATCATGACTATTCTCAATATTAAAATAAAAAACTTGTTACTTAAAAATTATCCATCACAAATATATGATAGTCTATTATTGTAAACTTCAAGAACGTATTTAAATTTTAAAACTTATGTCAAATCATAAAAAAAAACATCTCTTTAATCATAGATACATCAAGATTGTAAACATTAAGAACATATTAAACCTTTAGAAAACTTACCTCAAATCACAAGTAAATTTTTCTCTACAATCATAAAATATCTCAAATTCACACACACAAAAAAAAACAGCTTCTCAATTAGCAATTGTTATCAAGAATGCATGATAATTTGTTCATTATAAACTTCAAGAATATACTAATACTAAAATTCTTAAAAACGCTTACCTCAAATAGCAAGTAGATTTTTCTTTTTAACCATAGATACTATCAAGATTTCAATTGGTAAGAAAATTTTGTACAATAATGTAAATAAAGTGAGACAACTACCATTAATTAATTAGTTAAAGAAATCCTTAGTTAAAAGTGATTCAAACCTAAAAAATCTAAAACTTAATAGCTATCTAAGTTTTATAAAAAGAATGACTTTTTGATTTATAAGGAAACTTTTTCTGAGAAAAAAAGAAAGAACGTTTTTTTTTTTTTCTAAAATTACTTTAGGATAGTTATGGTTTTATTTTGGGAAACTGAAGGATTTTTTTTCCTCAAAATTTAACAAAAAGTGTTAGATATTTTTTTTCTCAAAAATTTAATAAGGTATTTTCTTTTTTTGAAACTTTATGGCAGTTAGTTGGTTTTTGTGTTTTTTATGGAAAATTTTTCAAAAGATATTTTTCCTTAATATATAGGACTCTTTAATTTTAAATATTATAATATAATTATATAATAATTGAAGAAAAATTATAAAATGATGATTTTGTCTAAAACATAAACTTTTAATGAAGGGTAAAAAGTTCAAATCACTTTTCTAAGGGTCTTCACACTTTTAATATATTATAGATTATAAATATAAATTATAGATAAATTATAGATTATAGATTATAGATTATAGATTATAGATATAGATATAGATATAGATATAAATTATAGATTATAAATATAGAGATATTTTATAACAAATTATAATTACTTATTTCATTTTCGTGCCGATATAAAATAGTTCATTAATTAGTGATTACCTCATAATGTATACATGTATTGACTATGCAAAATTGTCAACTGGTAACCAAACACCTTACAAGATTTGTTGAATAATTTTACATTGCAACTAAAATATTATCACCTATGATATTAGATACAAGAGAAAATTGAAGGAAAGGTGTCTTTTAAGTTTTGAATGAAGGATTGGTGACATTGACCAAGTTAACGGGCCAAACATAATTAGAAAACTTGATTAAGTTAATTGTAGAATTGATCAATATTTTCAAAACTTTCTAATCTTTTCAAAAATACAAATCAACCCAACCCACACCTCTCTTCAATCCAAATCAACCAGTCTCTCTTCTCTCTCTCGACAGCTTTTCTCAACTCTTCCAACCAACAGTTTTGCAAAATTCTCCTTTTAATTCTCGGCAACTTCAACCTCCGACGATAAATAGTTGGGCTTCGAGTTTATTTTTGACTTCAACCTTTAATTGATGTGACATCCTTGCTCTCCGGACATAACAACTTTGAATTCTTCAACCTTCAATCGACGTGACAACCTTGCTCTCCGGCCACAACAACTTCAAATTCTTTATTGTTCCTTTTCTTTTTTCATAGGTAAAAAATTATGGCATTTTTAGTTTTGAATAAAACAAGTAACTTGAGTCAACTTCTCTTATAATATTCGTTAACAATTTCAATATTTGTTGCTTTAATTTGAAATGCGGTTTGAACAAAACCCTAATTTCTGGTATTTCTTCTCTTCTCTTCTCTTTTCGAAGTGAATTATAATTTTTTGTTGTTTGTTGCATTTTTTGAAGTTTGATTTTTATTTTTTGTCTTTATACAAAAAAACAATGATTTGGGTTGATTTGTTCTGTTCTTGTTCTTGGTAAAAAATGGTGATATTGCTGTTTTTCTGTTGAACAAAATTGTGCTACTATTTTTTTCTCCAACAGATTATCCATATGGTGCAACATATTAATCATCTGATACAACAAATTTATTATATGATGCAATAGATCAACCATTTGATGCAACAGAGGAACCATCAGATTAAAATTTTGATGCAATAAATTAATCACCTGATGCAATAGAGGAGCCATCGGATAAAAAATTTGATCCAATAGATTTATCATATGATGCAATAGTTTGACTATCTAATGCAATAGATTAACCATATGTTGAAATAGATTAACCATCTGATGTAACAAATTTACTATCGGATGCAACATAGAACCACCGGATAAAAAATCAAATGCAACAAATTAACCATCTAATGCAACAGAGGAACCATCGGATTAAAGATCTGATGTAATAAATAAACCTCCTATTGGATAGAGTCCTATCAACTCTTCTAACATGTCCAAGACTTGATTTTTCCAACCGACCATTCATCTGTCACGATAGATGACCCTTCTGTTGGAAGAAACCTAAACAATATTGTCAATTGATAACTATTCTAATAGATCACTCATATGTTACAATAGATGTGTGACCTGTTGCACAGGCCATTTATCTTTCTCAACAGATTAGTGATATATTTTGTATTATCGTAAAATATTACTCAGCCGTTGCTGCATGTTAGTTAACTGTTTCGACAGATCACTCATATATTGCAATAGATGTGTGATTTATTGCACAAACCATTCATCTTTTCCCAACAGATGAGTGATATGTTTTGTATTGTCACAACAGATTACTTAGCCATTGCTACAGGTTATTTAACTGTTCCAACAGATGATGTTGCAACAGATGTGTGATCTGCTGCACAGGCCATTCTTTTTTCTCAACAAATGAGTGATATGTTTTGTATTATTGCAACATATTACTCATCCATTACAACAGGTTATTTAACTATTCCAACAGATCACTCATATATTGTAATAATGTGTGATCTATTGCACAGACCATTCATCTGTCTTAAAAGATGAGTGATACATTTTGTATTATTGCAACAAATTACTCATCCGCTGCAATAGGTTGGTTATATGCCGCAACAGATATACTACCTGGTACAACAGATCAGTGATCCGTTGGAACCATTATTTTACTATTTTGCTTGTTAGACTTATTGTTATCCCTTTTAACGATGCATTAATCCACTATAATATATTTTTTTATGTTCCTGTTAATTTTAGATAATATGTCTCCCAAAGAACAGAAACTAAATCAAGTCCAGTAAAGAAACAAGTGAAAGAACAGAAACTAAATCAAGTCCAGTAAAGAAACAAGTGAAGCAGCTAGGCTACATCCACCACTCTATGAGCTTGCTTACAAGCGTTATCTCAATCAGGAGCAGAATATGATGAACATGGGTAGGAGAAATGTTTCAAAAGAGATAATCCAAATGATAATAGCCCTTCAACCAAAAAGTTGGTCAAAACCTTCAGCATTGATCGTTATCATGTAAGAATGCAGTTCGATGGTGCCATAGATTTAATGGGTGATTTTATGGTTAAGTCAGCCATGGGAAAATCTTTTAACGCCTTCAGAAAAATACTTCAAGAACAAAAATTGGATGCTTATTTCAGGGACAGATGCTTTGGGAAATATCTTGATTTACCGGAAGACAACAATGCTCGTTTCCAAATGAAAATGGTGTATGAACTTCTCAAGAGTAGGTTTATGTATGAAAACAAAGATAAGATAGATGAGGTGTGGATAAATTACTGTGGCATGCCTATTTGTTTTGGTTGGAAGGAGTTTGCCATAGTTACTGGACTAAATGTTATCCTCCTTCTCGAGTTATACCTATTCTAACCCCAAAAAAGCACCCCACACACCCAAAAAAGGCAAAGGCAAGTCGTGTGATCGTGATCACCTAGTGTCCATTGTTGTTCCAAGCTTCAAAAATAAAAATTTAATAGAAACGCTGAAAGGTAAAAGACTTTCAAAGAAGCACAAACAGTCATTGTGCTTGGTTTGATTTGTACTTAATATTCTTTGGGCGAGAGACGTTAACAACAACATAAGTGTTGGTTTAATAAAGTTCTGTAAGAATCTTGAGGCGTTTAACAACTATCTTTAGGGTTGTGAAAGATTCAAAATGACTGTAAAATATTTATTGACTCCATTGGTGCCAAAGACAGTCAACTTATATGGCTTTCCATGGGCTTTCATGGTAAATATTTCTTTCTTTTATTATGATATCATTCATTTTTTTACTCAATACTGGTTTTAATTTATTAGCGTTATTTTATAGGCTTGGGCACTTGAAACTATTCCTTATTTGAGACAACAAGTGAACTACCAGGAAGAAGTTTCCTGTCCAAGGATCTTGAGATGGTTGTCGGCCAAAACTAATAAAAATGAAAAATTTCTTGATCTCTTCAACCTCCCAAAGGATGCAGTAAATATAATTATAATTAAATTTTTGTTTTAATTAATGATTTTTTTGAATGATCTAATCATCATTCTAATATATATAATGATTTATGTTAGATTGTGCCTTCGTCTCAAGTTCCGACCAATTGAGAGTTGAAGATACCATTTTTTTTACATACGATCTGCGTAAACTTTATCGGACCCTAAGGCCATTGACAAAATAAAAATGGAATTGTTTGGAGCAACAACCATTACAAAAAAATAATAATTTTGGAGGGTAGGCTTGTTGTTGTTGATGGTCATAGTGGTGATAGAGCTGTTGGTGGTGGTAGTGGTGCTGCTGTTGGTGGTAATGATGCCCCTCTTACAATATTTAAAATAAAAAATTATGAGTATGATCATACTGTTTATATAGATTTTGCCTCTCCCAGCGAATGTTCTGCATGCAAATGTTAAGACTGCATGGCGAAACATGATGCAGTGATTAATTCTATTAATGTATTAACTGCTTCTGTAAAGAAATTGACATCTAAGGGGGGTGTCATTCCATCAAAGAGGATTATATCCATCCACTCCATTAGAGATTAAGACTAAGAGGAGAAGAAAAGTGATTTTCAAGGCATTATCAAGCATCCAAAAAGGCAAAATTGGAACTCCTCTGTATGTGTGTTGCACTGAGAAATGTACAATATCCAAAGGAGAGAAGCATGAGATGAAGAAGGTAAATATATATGTTTGTTCCAACTAACAAACAAACACATATCTGTTTCAGCAGATGACACATCTGCTGAAAATTATCAAACATATATACAGTATAACCTCGATAAATTAATACTGTTGGGATCGTCAAATTTTATTAATTTAGCGAGGTATTAATTAATCGTATAAATTAATAATTATTAATTTATAAATTATATACTTTTTGGGTCCATATTATGAATGTACCTTGGTGTACGTGAAAACTAATTTCTAAATTTACTATTAATTATGCATACTTAACCAAATTCATGTATTTTTGCTGATACATTTTCAATATTCTATGTATATCTTAATAAAATATATAAATCTACTTAATTATTAATGTAGTTACATGTACCTACATTCATTAAAATGTATAAATCCACTCAATTATTAATGTAGTTACACGTACATACATTAACTAAGTTACTATATAAATAAATGTATTATGCAAGTCTTCAAATCAAAAAACAAAAAAAATGGCTTCTCATCTCAAAGGTGTTAAAAAATCAACCATGACTAATGGTATACGTAGAGAACTGTGTGAGTATAAACAACAAAATCTAGCATGCACTCAAAAGCAATTGCAACAATGGGTGTTAGAGAAGTTTAATTTGCAAGTGAGTCAAGCCACAATATCAAACACGATCAAGAGGTCAGCAGAGTATCTATCAGCAGCCGACATTCCAAAAGATGATGGCTTACAACAATTGCAGAATCTAATCAATGGATTGAAGTATCGAAATGCAATGAATGCTGAAGATGTTTTGAATTATCCGGGAGAAAATGATACGAGTTTTGAGCTACCTACGGATGAACAAATAATTGAGAGTGTTATGGAAACACATAAAGAAGATGAAGTGGAAGATGATAGTGTGGAATTAGAACAAGTTTCGCGCAAAGATGCTCTGAAAGAAACAATCACCTTACATCACTTCCTTTTGCAATATGAGAAGACTACACCTGATATTCTTAATGCAGTAAGAAGGGTTAGAGATGAGATTCAAGGTGATATTGATTTCAAGAAGAAACAAACAACATTAGATTCATATTTTCAGAAACCTGTTTAGTTTACTTATGTATTATGTATGAAATATTTTGATACAGATGAATTATTAATTTATATATCAAATGGGACCTATATGAATTTTTTTTTGTATTATCTTATAAATTTAGCGAATTATTAATTTACCATGTTGATCCCGACTCGGGACCGAAGAAAATTATTATTTTAGCGAGGTTATTAATTTATCGAGTATTAATTTATCGAGGTTATACTGTATATATATATTATGCAACAGTTGACTAACTTGTTGCCCCAGATAAATTATCTGTTGCGACATATGTCTCTTCTATTTTAGAAAATAAAATAGCTCTTCATACCGCTTTTATTTGTAACAACAGATGACCTATGCTGCAACAGATGAGTCATATATTGCAATAGATGGTTCATCCGTTGAAAATTATCATATAGATCTTCCTCATGTAGTAATTTATCCCAACAGTTGATTCATTATTGCAACAAAAATATAATCTGTTTGGGATAATTTAAAATAGGAGGAAGACTTCTTTCATTTTCTAGAACAGATGAGTTATCCTTTTCCATTTTATTGTATCTCCGTGATTAGCATTGACCAATTCTGGCTTTCCTGGTGGATGTAGAAGCTACTGTTGAACAACATTGACAATATGCTACACTTTTTATGGAAATACGGAGAACATAATGCGCAGAACCGTACGTAAGCGAAAATAAAGATCCACGATGACCAAAGTCAAATTCCATAGCACCGGATGAAGAACAACTTGTCCATATTGAGTAGATCTTTATAGCTTGAGTCTGTCAAAGTAATAACCTGACCCATGCTTAGGAATCCTTGACATCAATACTTAAATTGTTGATGTATTTGTTGAGATCATTACCTATAACAATTTTTTTACATTTCATTTATTCGTTGATTTATTTCAGCTAATATCTGAAGGCTTTAATTTATTTTATTTTGTCTATAAATTTTATTTTTTCCTTAGATTTGAACTTATTAATTGAAATGGAATACTAGATTCAAATATTGCAACAAATAATGTATCTATTACAATAAATGACACATCTATTGGAAAATATCAAAAAAATTTAGACATATATTGCAACAGGTAGTTAATCTATTGGAATTTATCAAACAAATTTGAAATTATTAATTGAAATGGAATACTAGATTCAAATATTACAAAAGATAATATATCTGTTGCAACAGACGACACATCTGTTGGAAAATATCAAATAAATTTAGACATATATTGCAACAGGTAGTTAATCTGTTAGAATTTATCAAACAGGTCTTCCCATTATTGCAACAGATAGACTTAGATAGAAACATCGACATAATGCAATAGATGACCATCCTATTGCAATAGATAAACTATATGTCAGAACAGGTAGATATCTATTACAACAGATGGAGAATCTATTGCATTATAAAAGTTCAACTTTCATTAGACATAAAAAATTGCCACTACATGTAAAAAATTGAAAGTGAATTGAAATAAAAATGGCGGAACCCATTGACAGTGTTCAGTTCAAAACACCTAAAATAAAATAGGCATCAAGTAGACAGTGTTCATTTTAAACACGTAAAATAAAATAGGCATCAAATGTGTTAGTTTGACACTTTTTGCCATGTTGGCTGCTTGCGTGTAATTCACGCATCAAAGGCTCGTTGAACCCCTATTTTTACTGACTTGGCATCTGATTTGACCCCAACGGTCATTTTTTTGCCCCATTGTCTTATATATTCATCTTCTTCCTAAAATTTAACCCTAAATTCTCAAATCTTCTTCTTCATCATTATTTTTTTTATCTATCCAAATTCTTCAAATTATTTGCATTTGGTCTGTCTTTTTTTATTTTTTTTTATTTTTTCCAATCGATCTTGACAATGTCGAGCATATCTTTCACTGTTTTTGTGATAAATATTTTTTGATTTTGAAGTGCAGTCATGAAGTTCTATTGAAGACTTCTTGAACTCAACAAAATCCAGATCGTAGGATTTTTACTTGTAAGATTTCAAAGGTAATATTTTTTTATTTAATTAGTTGATTAATTATTGACTTATAATTGTTTTGTAATTGTGTTCTTGTTTTTATAGAAATTGGGTGGATGCGATTACTTTGATTGGTATGAAGAATGACACCCTTCAAAAGTAAATCGTGTAATCTAGGTTTCTTGAAGAAAGTCAAGGCTTCTGAAGGAAACAAAATCGAACAAGAAGCTACTACATTGTTGCCGTTATTACTACTGGTTTGGTGTTGTTGGGCACATGAATATTCAAGCCTAATTGCTGAAATTTTCATGGTGGTGTATTTGATACTGGTTTGATGTTGTCGAGCACATGGATATTCAAGCATAATTATTGGAAAATATCAAACAGATTTAGGCATATGTTGTAAAATTTAGGTCATCTGTTGGAAATTATCAAACAGCTCTTCCCACTGTTGCAACAAATTAGACTTAGATTAGATAGAAATAACATCGGCATAATGCAACAGATGACCAACCTATTGCAACATATATATTATCTTCCAGAACAGATAGAATATATTTCACAACAGATTGACAATCTATTGCATTATAAAAAACTCAACTTTCATCAGGAAAAAATTATTGGCACTACATGTACATATAATTTAAAGTAAAGTGAAGTGTGACCTGAAATAAATTTTTTTATTTCACAGGTTCTTCTATATACACAGGCTCCAAGCATTCAGTTAGTATCCCATAAGTCCAGACCTCTTGCATGTTTGCCACAACGTTGTAGCATAAAATGATTGTTGGCTCGGCTATTTCTGTGCTGGTCAACAAACATTCGATGTGTGCAAGAGCGTGCAAGCCGAACGTGAAACCGGTATCATTTTTAGAAGGTTCATGCCCTTGTTTTGACCTTTGAAATCCCATGATTTCTTCATCAACACTTTCTCTGGCAAATGATTCATCAGTTTACTCTCCTTCAACAAGATGAGGAATAGCTCCATCAGTGGCTGCATATGAAAAAAAAGATTTACCTCATCGATGGATGGTTTATTGTAGTCATAAACTTTGATATTTACCTCCTTGAGTAGTATCTCAACATCCCGATAATGTATTCCGTCCACACTCATGACCGTAAGAATCGTCTTTTCCTCGATCCAGATCTTGCTGTATGGATTTGGCCTCTCCCCTCTAATATATTTTATCATTTCTTCATCATCCCAGTCTAATGTACAAACTAACAAATCAAATCCCGCGCCACAGGTTGATGCATCATTATTGAGTTAATCGTACCTATCCTTGAGCTTCTTGCGAAAGTTGAGGTCCATTATCCTATCAGCAGCGTCATAAGATTTTGAGTACATTAATTGCCTTTTTCTTATGAGGCAGAGAATTTTATCAACATGCTGTGATATAAGAAGTCAATTTTTAAAAAGGTTAGTAATTGTAAAGGTCCAATGGATGGTCCATATGTTGCATAGCGTTCTCTGAATCAATAATCCAATGCAACTTATGCAACAGATAGCTAATAAGTTGCAACAGAACCACTACCAGTTACACCAGAATACCCAGCTGTTACAACAGATTTCACATTTTTTGCGTACCTTCTTCTTCGTGGAGTAGATTAGAAGGCTAGGTTAGAAAAAGTAAACTTTCCTTGTCCTCATACCGAATACGTATATCTGTCATAGTTTGGAAGTCTTGGGGAAAAAGAGAGGCCTAGGGTAATCTGGTGCACTTCGCTTGACATTCTTGGGCTGTCGCAGATCCCTCTTCTGTTTGGCGCCAAGTTCCGTGTATACGTCCACCTTCTTGAATTATCCCTGAACTTTAACAACTTTTAGAAAGGGAGGAGTTGAATTTTTTTTTTTTAATTTTTGACTGGAGAGTACGTCGCTAATTGCTTTTTTCTTCCTCCTAACCGCTGCTGTAGGAGTGTTTGACTCCCTCACCTTCTTGGATGGTATGACACCCCTCTTAGATTTGAATTTCTCGACAGCTTTATAGTTAGCCTCTACTTTTTCAAAGAGTTTATCCTGGCTGTCCTTAGACTTTTAGCATTTGCAACGAGAACATGAGGGTGAAGAGGGGTGACAGGGACCTGTGTAAGGGTGAAAAAGGGTGTTTTCAAACATATTTATTTTTTCTTGAGCATCAATATACTCATCATCATGAGTGGTAGCAATATCCACATGCGTGCCACCAATACCAACAACTCCACCAGAAGAAGAACCCGGATCTACCTCAGTAGGTTAGTCATAAAGAGCCTCAACATTAGGCTGACCATGCCTAACTGCTCTTCTTATGGCTGTTGCTCTAGCCAATTCCTTCTTTATCAAATCCACCATTGGGTATGCTATAAGATCAACATGACCTAGAGTAATATAAGAACTCATCATCGACTCCTGCTCAGTAGGAACGATCCATGGATGCACAACTTATAAAAAAAGAAAAATACATTTAAATCATATAATATAATAATTTTCACATTTGGGTTACATGTTAACACAGTCAACTTCTGCAACAGATTAATAATATGTTACATCAGATTACCAATATGTTGCATAGTTTGCAGTAGATGGTTAAAATCCATTTGAGTTGGGTTTAGAGAACCAGAGCAACACATGGATAATCTGATGTAAGATATCAATCATCTGTAGTAATAGATTACCAATCTATTGCACCAGTTGCACAAGATGGGTAATCTGTTGGGTTATATGTTATACAACAGATAATCTGCATGTCTCAACAGATTAACAATATGTTACATTAGATTACCCATCTATAGCATAATTTGTAGTAGATGATTAATCTGTTAGGAGTCGTGTTCAGAGAACCAATGCAACAGATGGGTAATCTGATGTAAGATATCAATCATTTGTCGCAATAGATTATCCAACTATTGCACTGGTTCGCACAAGATGGGTAATATGTTCCAACATATATCCCATCTGGTGCATCATATATAACATCTATTCAATATCTTTCATTAAGTAAAATTATTTTACTTTAAGAAGACGTACTTCATCATCTGGAGGGTTGAAGAGATCAACCTCCTTAATTTTTGGGTTGTTCTTTACAGACAACCATCTAAATATCCTTGGATGAGAAACCTCATTCGGGTAATCCATTACCTTCTTTCGGAGGGGGAGGAATGGCTTCAAATGCCCAAGCCTAAAAAATGTAAACTGGAAGGTAGCAAAAAAAAGTCATAATAACTATATTCAATATAAATTATTGGATGAGTAAAATAAAAATAGTGATTAATTTTACCATGAAAGCCCAAGGAAAGACGAATAATGTGGCCGACCCTGAGGATAACTTTGTCAGTAAATATTGGACAGCCAAGTAAAAGCTGTCATATCTCCAGGGATAATTGTTGAATTTATCAAAATCATCATCATGCGCCGACAAATCATCTTCTATGACCTTGTTGACGTCTCTTGCCAATATAACTGAATGGGAAAACCAAACTAAGCATAGTTGCTCCCTGTACTGCTTTAGTAGGGTTTATCCATGAGATCTATCAACAAATTCGATGCTTTGTAGCCACGTCAAGCAATGTCAAACAACCCATCTATTTTTTCCTTGAATTTTATTACCTTGGATCTTTTGCAGGGTGTTCCCTTAGAGATAGGTGGTTCTTATGGATGATTGCATCTCAAGCCCGTCACTATGGCAAACTCTTGCAATCTAAAACAAACCGGCATGTCACTGTAGTTGATATAGATTTCCTCCATCTTTTTGCCCCCCTCCTTTGAATCTTTATCACCCCCACGTACTTGATCCTGCACTTGAGAAGACCATATACCATCCTCATATGAAAATGGGCAGGGGGTCCTCAGGCAGCTAAAGAAAGCGTCCAAATCAGCTCTACTTAAAAAGTTTGTCTATTTTTTCGTTCTTCATAATATTCCTAAAATAATTAAAGTTTTCCCCATCTGACTTTTAAGTGCAAGTTCACCAGTTAATTTTACTTTTTGGTCATTTATCGGCATCGTAACTTGAAACCTGTCAATACTAAAAGCTTTGACAAGATCATGCTCGGATTTTAATATTAATTCACACCCCATTGGTGATCCATTATCATCATGTTGATGATTATCCTCTTTCTCACTTTAATTTTATTTATCACCATCCATAGACCCTTCTCCACCTCCCTAAATGTTGTTTCATATCTCTCCCCAGCTTCACTTTTCGTGACTGAGATTGTTCAAGAAGCTTCTCCGAATCCCTCTGTACTGTTGCCTTCTTTTTGGGTGGTCAGAAGTTGGTCTACTTTCACTTTATTTTCTTTTGGGAGATATGTTTTACCTACAAGTAAAAGAAAAACAAAAATTACATTACAATTGATATATGCATAAATTTTAAAAAATACATTACAAACACCACCAATACCGACATACCACCAACCACCACCACAAACCAATTCCACAAACACCATGAATACCAACACCACCGACATCCACCGTAAACACAACCAACCAATGCCACCAACAGCCACCACCAGTGCCACTACGATGACCACCACGACCATCAACACCACACACCATCTAATAATACCACGTCAGTCAACGGAACACTATGATAGAAACTAGGGTTTTCTCGAGTTCTTTCTATGATTTTACCATCAAAACTCAAAATTATAAACCCATTATTAAAGATAATACAACTAAAAGTTTTATTTTTCATCATTAACTTAAAAGACCTTATTTTTTTAGAAAAATAACAAATATATAACTCTTGTCGAACTCTGTTACCTATGAAGACAGAGAAAATGAATGATAAAAGCAAGAATGAAGTCGAAAATAAAACCTATGTGGTAAAAAATGAGATGATAATTGATCTGTTGTGAAGGGCTGCGCAATTTGCTGAGTAGTTATTTTCTGTACTGTATAGTTGAGAAAGAGAAAAGAGCGAAAACTCGAGATCTGAAATGATGAAATGTTTTTCTCGCAAATGGATGATTTGTATGGGTTGATTTGTATTTTGGAAAAGAATGACAAGTTTCGAAAATGTTAATTTGGTCCGAATTAATCTTAATTATTTTTTAAAATTATAAAAGATATGCGTAATTTTTAACCCTCTCATCATGCAATTTCCAAAAGACTCAACCGAAGTTGTAGTTGACCCTATGAACTCACCCTTGGTCCTAGATTAGTCAATTTAGGTATTAGTTGAACATAAGAACTCAACTGAAATTGTATAAAAAAAATGTTCAACCTGTTGTATCAGATTACACATCTGTTGTAAATTATCAATCAAATTAGGTCATTTGTTGCAACAGATTATCCATTTACTGTAAATTATCAAATAGATTAAGTCATCTGTTGTGATAGATTACCAATCTGTTGTAAATTATCAAATAGATTAAGTCATCCGTTGTAATAGATTACCCATCTGTTATAAATTATCAAATAGGTGCTGCCATCTATTGTAGTTGACCCTATGAGAAATCACCCTAGTCCTAGATTAATCAATTAAGATATTAGTTGAACATATGAGGTAAAAAGAATAGGTTCATCTCAGAGTAATCGATCGACGACTTTGGTCGAGAGGAATGCAATATCGTCTCATCATGCAATTACCAAAAGACTCAATTGAAGTTGTAGTTGACCTTATGAGAACTCACCCCTAGTCCTAGATTATTCAATTAAGGTATTAGTTGAACATATAAACTCAATTGAAATTATATAAAACAAATGTCCAAGCTGTTGCAATAGATGTCTTTTCTGTTGGATTTAATCAAATAAATTAAGTCATTTGTTGTAATAGATTATGCATCTGTTGTAAATTATCAAACAGATTAAGTCATCTGTTGTGACAGATTACCTATCTATTGTAAATTATCAAATAGATTGTTATATATCGCAGTAGATTACCCATTTATTGTAAATAATCAAATAGTCACTACCATCTATTGTAGTTGACCCAATGAGAACTCACCCCTAGTCCTAGATTAATTAATTAAGGTATTAGTTAAACATATGAGGTAATAAGAATTGGTTCAGTTTAGAGTGATCAATCAACGAATCTGGTTGGGAGGAACGCAATACCGTCTCATCATACAATTTCCAAAAGACTCAATTGAAGTTGTAGTTGACCTTATGAGAACTCACCCATAGTCCTAGATTAATCAATTAAAGTATTAGTTGAATATATGAGGTAATAAGAATTGGTTCATCTCAGAGTGATTGATCGACGACTCTGGTTGGGAGGAACGCAATACCGTCTTATCATGGAATTGCCAAAAGACTTAATTGAAGTTGTAGTTGACCTTATGAGAACTCACTCCTAGTACTAGGTTAATCAATTAAAGTATTAGTTGAACATATGAGGGAATAAGAATTGGTATAGCTCAGAGTGATCGATCGACGACTCTGGTCGGGAGGAACGCAATATCGTCTCATCATTCAATTGCCAAAAGACTCAATTAAAGTTGTAGTTGAACCTATGAGAACTCACCCCTATTCCTAGATTATTCAATTAAGGTATTAGTTGAACATATGAGTTAATAAGAATTGGTTCAGCTGTGAGTGATCGATCGACGACTCTAGTCGGGAGAAACAGAATACCATCTCATCATGTAATTTCCAAAAGACTCAATTTAAGTTGTAGTTAACCCTATGATAACTCACCCCTAGTACTAGATTAATCAATTAAGGTATTAATCTAACATGAGAAATCAATTGAAATTGTATAAAAAAAATGTTCAACCGCTTGTAATAGATTAACCATCTGTTGGATTTAATCAAATAGATTAAGTCATTTGTTACAACAGATTACACAACTATTGTAAATTATCAAATAGATTAAGTCATCTATTGCGATAGATTACCCATCTGTTGTAAATTATCAAATAGATTAAGTCATATGTCACAACAAATTACCCATTTGTTGTAAATTATCAAATAGGCCCTGCCATCTATTATTGTTGACCCTATAAGAACTCACCCCTAGTCCTAGATTAATCAATTAAGGCATTATTTGAACATATGAGGTAATAAGAATCGGTTCAGCTCAGAGTGATCAATCGAAGACTCTGGATGGGAGGAACGCAATACCGTCTCGTCATGCAATTGCCAAAAGACTCAATTAAAGTTATAGTAGACCCTATGAGAACTCATCCTTAGTCCTAGATTAATCAATTAAGGTATTATTTGAATATATGAGGTAATAAAAATTGGTTCAGCTCAGAATGATTGATTAATGACTCTAGTCTGGAGGAAGGAAATACTGTCTCATCATGCAATTGCCAAAAGACTCAATTAAAGTTGTAGTTGACCCTATGAAAACTTACCCCTAATCCTAGATTAATCAATTAAGGTATTATTTGAACATATAAGGTAATAAGAATTAGTTCAGCTCAGAGTGATCTATCGATGACTCTGGTCGGGAGAAATGCAATACCGTCTCATCATGTGATTTCCAAAAGACTCAATTGAAGTTGTAGTTGACCCTATGAGAACTTAACCTAGTCCTAGATTATTCAATTAAGGTATTAGTTGAATATATGAGGTTATAAGAATAGATTTAGCTCAGAGTGATTGATCGACGACTCTGGTCGGGAGGAACACAATACTATCTCATTATGCAATTGCCAAAAGACACAATTGAAGTTGTAGTTGACCCTATGAGAACTCACTCCTAGTCATAGAATATTCAATTAAGGTATTATTTGAACATATGAACTCAATTGAAATTGTATAAAACAAATGTTCAATCCGTTGCAACGGATGTTTTTTTTGTTGGATTTAATCAAACAGATTAAGTTATCTATTGCAACATATTACTCATCTATTGTAAATTATCAAACGTGCGCTGCCATTTGTTGTGACAGATGATCGAGCTTTGGAAATTTTCAAATAGAAATTGTTATCTGTTGCACTTAGATATCTTAATATCCTTTTTTAAAGCGATTTAGGTATTTCCTGTCTGAGATAAAAAAGATAAAATACTAAAGCGGTAAAAAATATTACTTGGATAACTCAAAAATATCCTGAATGAATGGTATTATCTGGTCTTTTCAATGTCACTGTCTCTTCGAGCCCCTCAAAAGTTATTAATGATATTTAAAACCCATATCTAGAATACTCTCTCCTTCAGCCATAAAGTAAGACTTAACTCATCTATCTCTATTATTTATTCTCAATTTTCCTTATTTCCTTTTTTCCTCTCTTTTCTCTCTTCTTTTGGATGGAGATCCTTTCAGATCTCAACTGATCAATATCTTTTCTCGACTGAACTAGATGTTCTGATCCCTTTGTTTTTTTGACATTGTAGGTATGGTTAACTATTACTCTTTCCATCTCATCTTCTTCTTTGTATGTTATTTAAATTAGATATTTACATCTGTTGCTATTAATGATTTACCCATTACTAGTTTCCTATTTATTGAGAAAATTAAAGAAAAGGTGACTTTTAAGTCTTGAATGAACAAACCATTGTTTTTATTAAAATATGCAAAAAAAAAGTCATCTGTTGGGAGAATTTAAAAAGCCTTGTTGTTAGTATAGTTTTTTTATGTCTTTTGTTTGTTACTTTGGTGGTGCTGTTGTTTGTGGTGGTGGTCGTATTGTAACATGTGGTGTTTGTGTTGTTGATGGTGTTAGAACATATGGTGTTGTTTCTTTATTATTGATGTTGTTGTTGGTGGTGTTGCAACAATTTTCTCAACTATTGCAACTGATGAATCAACTTTTGAAACAGACGGAGCAACTATTTGAAGAAATCAAAATAGTAGCAAGGCTGGTTTGATTTATTCTAATAGATAACATATCGTTGAAACATGTCCTCCATCTATTGCAACAGATACTTCATCTGTTGAACAGATGGGCAATTTGTTATATCAGATTGGTCATCTATTGATTCACTCAATTTTGTGTTACCCTTTTGTACAGATAGAGCAACTGTTTGAAGAAATCAAAACATTAGCAAGGTTGGTTCGATTTATTCCAACAGATGACCCATCTATTGCAACATATCATCCATATTTTGCAACAGATGCCTCACTGGTTGAATAAATGGGTAAACTATTGCATCAGATTGGTCATCTGTTGATTAACTCAATTTTGTGTTACCCTTTTGTAATGTTCATTTTGTTCTTCTCTTGTTTGACATCAAATGTATTTATCTTGTTTACAGATAAAAGAAAGTAAAACTAGATCCACTTTTTCCTGATTAGCATTAAAGGCTAGAGTAAAGATAGGTTCAGAGGAATAAACTGCTTGCAAATGGAACCACTTCATATGTGGGAGGTATGTATTAATGATCAACCTATTGTGAATACACACATCCAGTACAATGATTTTATGAATTTTTGTTCTTTACCTATTAGGCGTTAATCCTTCATACAAGATATTGCATTTTACAGTGAAGATTGTTAGGTTCGAACTGGTAAGACTGAGGGACCAAGTAGGTGATGTCGATACCCTATTACAATTTAATGACTATTTATTCTTATGTTTTTGTGTCATGTTTGGGGAAGGGTTCAAGTTTTTGGCGGAAGTGTAAATATCCAATAGTGATTGGACCATTTTTAATGGCTTAATAGACTTCTTGAAAAGCCTCCGAAGCCTTGCACTGCAGCAAATAATGATGGAACCAATAGAAATTCCCCTGGTCTAAATTTAAATGGATGGGTTGCTGGAGGATACTATTATACAACAGAAGGTGCTTGAGAGAATACCTGTGCGGGAAGGGGGAGGTTGAGAAGGCCATATATTATCTCAGACCTTGTTTAAGAGAAAACACAGGGAAGGAAGGAAAGTGTAGTGAAATTGGCTGATGAAATTGACACAAAAAATGAAAAAACTGTATGAGCTACGAATGTGAAAGTGTATCCAAAAATAAAAATCCACTAGTCGTTGAAAAAAAAGAATGGTCAAGAGGACTGGAGCTGGTCACTTTGCTAGAGACTGCAACTAGCGAGTGTGGCCTCAATAAAGACCCACAAAATGCAGGACCAAAACTCTAAGGAAGCAGCTTCACGAGAACGGAAGGTGATAAGATTGTCGGTCAGAATTGAAACCTGAACCAACTACTCTTGAATTAAAAATACAGGATCAAGCCAAGGTGGCAATTTCTCAAGTTAAACTTGCATCCCATGCCTCCTGTTTATGGATTTGGTTAGGTCAAAGGCAGTGGAAACAACAAGGCATGGGATTTCTGTCCAACTTCAGACCTTTTTGTTTCTACTACCATTGACCTGATAATAGCCACAAACAGAATGCATCACATACAAATTAGACTTTAGAAATTGACGCCCTAGATTTCCTTATTTTTAATTTAGGAGTTGTTGGTTCAGGTTTCAATTCTGACCGACAATCTTACTCATTTCCTGTGCTCGCGAAGCTTTTCCTTAGAGTTTTGGTCCTGCACTTTGTGAGAGTCTTAATTTAGGCCATGCTTGCTAGTTGCATTCTCTAGAAAAGTGTCCATCTCTAGTCCTGTTGACCATTCTTCTTTCTTTTCAACAATTGACGAATTTTTATATTTGGATACACTTCCACATTTGAAGCTCATCCAGTTTTTTCATCTTTCATGTCAATTTCATTGGCTAGATTTGCTAGAAGTTCCTTTCTTTCTTCCTTGTGTTTCCTCTTAAACAAGGTCTGAGATGATATATGGCCTTCTCCACCTCCCCCTTCCTGCACAGGTATTCTCTCAAGCACCTTCTGTTGTATAAAAGTCTCCTCCAACAATCCATCCATATAAATTTGGACCAGGGGAATTTTTATTGGTTCCATCGTTATTTGCTGCAGTGCGAGGATTAAGAGGCCTTTCAAGAAGTCCATTGCGCCATTAAAATTGGTCCAATCACTATTGGATATTTACACTACTGCCAAAAACTTGAACCCTTCCCCAAACTTGACACAAAAACATGAGCATAAACCGTCATTAAATTATAACAGGGTATTGACACCACCATCTTGGAACCTTTGGCCTTATCAATTCGCACCTATCAAACTAAACTGTACAATGCAGGATCTTGTTTGAAGGATTAAAGTCTAATAGATAAAAAATTGCATTCACAAAATTATTGCACTTTATGTGTGTCTGTCATGGTAGCCTGATCAATAATACATAACTCTCACCCATGAAAGTTGATCCATTGTATGCACCTTATTCTTCCTACCCTATCAAGACATGTCAGGCAGTGTTGTTTATTTATTTGTACACATGTGATCAAGAATGCATGATAATTTGTTCATTATAAACTTCAAGAATATACTAATACCAAAATTCTTAAAAACGCTTACCTCAAATAGCAAGTAGATTTGTCTTTTTAACTATAGATACTATCAAGATTTCAATTGGTAAGAAAATTTTGTACAATAATGTAAACAAAGTGAGACAACTACCATTAATTAATTAGTTAAAGAAATCCTTAGTTAAAAGTGATTCAAACCTAAACAATCTAAAACTTAATAGCTATCTAGGTTTTATAAAAAGCATGACTTTTTGATTTATAAGGAAGCTTTTTCTCAAAAAAAAAAAAGAAAGAACGTTTTTTTTATTTTTTAAATTACTTTAGGATAGTTATGGTTTTATTTTGGGAAACTTAAGGATTTTTTTTCCTCAAAATTTAACAAAAAGTGTTATATATTTTTTTTCTCAAAAATTTAATAAGGTATTTTCTTTTTTTGAAACTTTATGGCAGTTAGTTGGTTTTTGTGTTTTTTATGGAAAATTTTTCAAAAGATATTTTTCCTTAATATATAGGACTCTTTAATTTTAAATATTATAATATAATTATATAATAATTGAAGAAAAATTATAAAATGATGATTTTGTCTAAAACATAAACTTTTAATGAAGGGTAAAAAGTTCAAATCATTTTTCTAAGGGTCTTCACACTTTTAATATATTATAGATTATAAATATAAATTATAGATAAATTATAGATTGTAGATTATAGATTATAGATATAGATATAGATATAAATTACAGATTATAAATATAGAGATATTTTATAACAAATTATAATTACTTATTTCATTTTCGTGCCGATATAAAATAGTTCATTAATTAGTGATTACCTCATAATGTATACATGTATTGACTATGCAAAATTGTCAACTGGTAACCAAACACCTTACAAGATTTGTTGAATAATTTTACATTGCAACTAAAATGTTATCACCTATGATATTAGATACAAGAGAAAATTGAAGGAAAGGTGTCTTTTAAGTTTTGAATGAAGGATTGGTGACATTGACCAAGTTAAAGGGCCAAACATAATTAGAAAACTTGATCAAGTTAATTGTAAACTTGATCAATATTTTCAAAACTTTCTAATCTTTTCAAAAATACAAATCAACCCAACCCACACCTCTCTTCAATCCAAATCAACCAGTCTCTCTTCTCTCTGTCGACAGCTTTTCTCAACTCTTCCAACCAACAGTTCTGCAAAATTCTCCTTTTAATCCTCGGCAACTTCAACCTCCGACGATAAATAGTTGGGCTTCGAGTTTATTTTTGACTTCAACCTTTAACTGATGTGACATCCTTGCTCTCCGGACATAACAACTTCGAATTCTTCAACCTTCAATCGACGTGACAGCCTTGCTCTCCGGCCACAACAACTTCAAATTCTTTATTGTTCCTTTTCTTTTTTCATAGGTACAAAATTATGGCATTTTTAGTTTTGAATAAAACAAGGAACTTGAGTCAACTTCTCTTATAATATTCGTTAACAATTTCAATATTTGTTGCTTTAATTTGAAATGCGGTTTGAACAAAACCCTAATTTCTGGTATTTCTTCTCTTCTCTTCTCTTTTCGAAGTGAATTATAATTTTTTGTTGTTTGTTGCATTTTTTGAAGTTTGATTTTTATTTTTTGTCTTTATACAAAAAAACAATGATTTGGGTTGATTTGTTCTGTTCTTGTTCTTGGTAAAAAATGGTGATATTGCTGTTTTTTGGTTGAACAAAATCGTGCTACTATTTTTTCTCCAACAGATTATCCATATGGTGCAATATATTAACTATCTGATACAACAGATTTATTATATGATGCAACAAATCAACCATTTAATGCAACAGAGGAACCATCAGATTAAACTTTTGATGCAATAAATTAATCATCTGATGCAATAGAGGATCCATCAGATAAAATATTTGATGCAATAGATTTATCATATGATGCAATAGTTTGACTATCTAATGCAACAGATTAACCATATGTTGAAATAAATTAACCATCTGATGTAACAAATTTACTATCGGATGCAACATAGGGCCACCGGATAAAAAATAAATGCAACAGATTAACCATCTGATGTAACAGAGGAACTATCGGATTAAAGATCTGATGTAATAAATGAACCTCCTATTGGATAGAGTCCTATCAACTCTTCTAACATGTCCAAGACTTGATTTTTCCAACCGATCATTCATCTATCACGATAGATGACCCTTTTGTTGGAAGAAACCTAAACAATATTGTCAGTTGATAACTGTTCTAATAGATCACTCATATGTTACAATAGATGTGTGACCTGTTGTACAGGCCATTTATCTTTCTCAATAGATTAGTGATATATTTTGTATTATCGTAAAAGATTACTCAGCCGTTGCTGTAGGTTAGTTAACTATTTCAACAGATCACTCATATATTGCAATAGATGTGTGATCTGTTGCACAACCCATTCATCTTTTCTTAACATATGAGTGATATGTTTTGTATTGTCGTACCGATTACTCAGCCGTTGCTACAAGTTATTTAACTGTTCCAACGGATGATGTTGCAACAGTTGTGTGATCTGTAGCACAGACCATTCATTTTTCTCAACAGATGAGTGATATGTTTTGTATTATTGCAACATATTACTCATCCGTTGCAACAAGTTATTTAAATTTTCCAATAGATCACTCATATATTGCAATAATGTGTGATCTGTTGCACAGACCATTCATCTGTCTTAAAAGATGAGTGATATATTTTGTATTATTATAACAAATTACTCATCCGCTGTAATAGATTGGTTATATGCTGCAAAAGATAAACTACCTAGTACAATAGATCAGTGATCTATTGGAACCATTATTTTACTATTTTTCTTGTTAGATTTATTGTTATCCTTTTTAACGATGCATTAATCCACTATAATATATTTTTTTATGTTTCTGTTAATTTTAGATAATATGGATCCCAAATAATAGAAACTGAATCAAGTCCAAGAAAAGAAACAAGTGAAGCAGCTAGGCTACATCCACCACTCTATGATCTTGCTTTACAAGCATTATCTCAATCAGGAGAAGAATATGATGAACACGGGTAGGAGGAATGTTTCAAAAGAGATAATCCAAATGCTAATAGACTTTCAACCAAAAAGTTGGTCAAAACCTTCAACATTTATCGTTATCATGTGAGAATGCAGTCCGATGGTGCCACATATTTAATGGGTGATTTTATTGTTAAGTCAGCCATGGGAAAATATTTCAACGCCTTCAGAAAAATACTTCAAGAACAAAAATTGGATGCTTATTTCAGGGACAACTACTTTGGGAAATATCTTGATTTACCGGAAGACAACAATGCTCGTTTCCAAATGAAAATAGTGTATGAACTTCTCAAGCATAGGTTTATGTATGAAAGCATAGGTTTATGTATGAAAACAAAGATAAGATGAATGAGGTGTGGATAAATTACTGTGGAATGCCTATTTGTTTTGGTTGGAAGGAGTTTACCATAGTTACTGGACAAAAATGTTATCCTCCTTCTCAAGTTATACCTATTCTACCCTCCAAAAAAGCACCCCGCACACCCAAAAAAGACAAAGGCAAATCGTGCGATCGTGATCACCTGGTTTCCATTGTTGGTCCAAGCTTCAAAAATAAAAATTTGATAGAAACGTTGAAAGGTAAAGGACTTTCAAAGAAGCACAAGTAGTCATTGTGCTTGGTTTGATTTGTACATAATATTCTTTGGGCGAGTGACGTTAACAACAACATAAGCCTTGGTTTAATAAAGTTCTCTAAGAATCTTGAGGTGTTTAACAACTATCTTTAGGGTTATGAAAGATTCAAAACAACTGTCAAATATTTATTGACTCCGTTGGTGCCAAAGACAATCAACTTATATGGCTTTCCATGGGCTTTCATGGTAAATGTTTCTTTCTTTTATTATGATATCATTCATTTTTTTACTCAATAATGGTTTTAATTTATTAGCGTTATTTTATAGGCTTGTGCATTTGAAGCTATTCCTTATTTGAGACAACAAGTGAACTACCAGGAAGAAGTTTCCTGTCCAAGGATCTTGAGATGGTTGTCGGACAAAACTAATAAAAATGAAAAATTTCTTGATCTCTTCAACCTCCCAAAGGATGCAGTAAGTATAATTATAATTAAGTTTTTGTTTTAATTAATGATTTTTTTGAATGATCTAATCATCATTCTAATATATATAATGATTTATGTTAGATTGTGCATTCATATCTAGTTTTGACCAATTGAGAGTTGAAGATGCCATTTTTTCTTACTTTACAGTCTGCGCAAACTTTATCGAACCCTAAGTTCCCTGATAGAATAAAAATGGAATTGTTTGGAGAAACAACCATTACAAAAAAAACAATTTTGGAGGGTGGGCTTGTTGTTGTTGATGTTCATAGTGGTGATAGAGCTGTTGGTGGTGGTAGTGGTGCTGCTGTTGGTGGTAATGATGCTCTTCTTACAACATTTAAAATAAACCATTATGAGTATGATCATACTGGTTATCTAAATTTTGCCTCTCCCAGCAAATGTTCTGCATGCAAATGTCAAGACTGCATGGCAAAACATAATGCAATGATTGATTCTATTAATGCATTAACTGCTTCTGTAAAGGAATTGACATCTAAGGGGGGTGTCATTCCATCAAAGAGGATTATATCCATCCACCCCATTAGAGATTAAGACTAAGAGGAGAAGGAAAGTGATTTCCAAGGCATTATTAAGCATCCAAAAAAGCAAAATTGCAACTCCTCTGTCTGTGTGTAGCACTGAGAAATGTACAATATCCAAAGGAGAGAAGCATGAGCTGAAGAAGGTAAATATATATGTTTGTTCCAACTAACAAACAAACACATATCTGTTTTAGCAGAAGACATATCTACTGAAAATTATCATATATATATATATATATATTATGCAACAGTTGACTAACTTGTTGCACCAGATAAATTATCTGTTGCGACATATGTATCTTATATTTTAGAAAATAAAATATCTCTTTGCACCGCTTTTATTTGTAACAACAGATGACCTATGCTGCAATAGATGAGTCATATGTTGTAATAGATGGTTAATCCATTGGAAATTATCATATACATCTTCCTCATGTAGTAATTTATCCCAACAGTTGATTCATTGTTGCAACAGAAATATAATCTATTTGGGATAATTTAAAATAGGAGGAAGACTTGTTTGATTTTCTAGAACAGATGAGTTATACTTTTCCATTTTGTTGTATCTCCGTGATTAGCATTGACCAATTCTGGCTTTCCAGGTGGATGTAGAAGCTACTGCTGAATAGCATTGACAATATGCTACTCTATTTATGGAAATACAGAGAACAAAATGCACAGAAACCGTACGTAAGCAAAAATAAAGATCCACGACGACCAAAGTCAAATTCCATAGAACTGGATGAAGAACAACTTGTCCATATTGAGTAGATATTTATAGCTTGAGTCTGTCAAAGTAATAACCTGACCCATGCTTAGGAATCCTTGGCATCAATACTTAAATTGTTAATGTATTTGTTGAGATCATTACCTATAATAATTTTTTTACATTTCATTTATTCGTTGATTTATTTCAGCTAATATCTGAAGGCTTCGATTTATTTTATTTTGTCTATGAATTTTACTTTTTCCTTAGATTTGAACTTATTAATTGAAATAGAATACTAGATTCAAATATTGCAATAAATAATGTATCTATTGCAACAGATGACACATCTATTGGAAAATATCAAACAAATTTAGACATATATTGCAACAGGTAGTTAATCTATTGGAATTTATCAAACAAATTTGAAATTATTAATTGAAATGGAATACTAGATTAAAATATTGCAACAGATAATATATCTGTTGCAACAGACGACACATCTGTTGGAAAATATCAAATAAATTTAGACATATATTACAACAGGTAGTTAATCTGTTGGAATTTATCAAACAGGTCTTCCCACCATTGCAACAGATAGACTTAGATAGAAACATCGACATAATACAATATATGACCACCCTATTGCAATAGATAAACTATATGTCAGAACAGGTAGAATATCTATTACAACAGATGGAGAATCTATTGCATTATAAAAGTTCAACTTTCATTAGACATAAAAAATTGCCACTACATGTAAAAAATTGAAAGTGAATTGAAATAAAAAAGGCGGAACCCATTGACAGTGTTCAGTTCAAAACAACTAAAATAAAATAGGCATCAAGTAGACAGTGTTCATTTTAAACACGTAAAATAAAATAGGCATCAAATGTGTCAGTTTGACACTTTTTGCCCTGTTGGCTTCTTGCATATACTTCATGCATCCAAGGCTCGTTGAACCCCTATTTTTGCTGACTTGACGTCTGATTTGACCCCAACGGATATTTTTTTGCCCCATTGTCTTATATATTCATCCTCTTCCTAAAATTTAACCCTAAATTCCCAAATCTTCTTCTTCATCATTATTTTTTTTATCTATCCAAATTCTTCAAATTATTTGCATTTGGTCTTTCTTTTTTTATTTTTTCCAATCGAGCTTGACAATGTCGAGTGTATCTTTCATTGTTTTTTATGATAAATATTTTTTGTAATTGTAAGTGCAGTCATGAAGATCTATTGAAGACTTCTTGAACTCAACAAAATCCAGATCGTAGGATTTTTACTTGTAAGAGTTCAAATGTAATATTTTTTTATTTAATTAGTTGATTAATTATTGACTTGTAATTGTTTTGTAATTGTGTTCTTGTTTTTATAGAAATTGGATGGATGCCATTACTTTGATTGGTATGAAGAATGAAACCCTTCACAAGCAAATCGTATAATCTAGGTTTGTTGAAGAAAGTCAAGGCTTCTGAAGAGAAACAAAATCGAACAAGAAGCTACTACATTGTTGCCGTTATTATTACTGGTTTGGTGTTGTTGGTCATATGAATATTCAAGCCCAATTGCTGAAATTTTCATGGTGGTGTATTTGATACTGGTTTAGTATTGTCGAGGACATGGATATTCAAGCATAATTATTGAAAAATATCAAACAAATTTAGGTATATATTGCAAAATTTAGGTCATCTGTTGGAAATTATCAAACAGGTCTTCCCACTGTTGCAACAAATCAGACTTAGATTAGATAAAAATAACATCGGCATAATGCAACATATGACCAACCTATTGCAACATATATATTATCTGCCAGAACTGATAGAATATATTTTATAATAGATTGACAATCTATTGCATTATAAAAAACTCAACTTTCATCAGGAAAAAATTATTGGCATTACATATACATATAATTTAAAGTAAAGTGAAGTGTGACCTGAAATAATTTTTTCTTATTTCACAGGATCTTCTATATACACAGGCTCCAAGTGTTCAGTTAGTAGCCCATAAGTCCAGACCTCTTGCATGTTTTCCATAATGTTGTCGCATAAAAAGGTCGTTGGCTCAGCCATTTCTATACTGGTCAGCAAACATTTGATGTGTGTAAGAGCGTGCGAGCCCAACGCGAAATCGGTATCATTTTTAGAAGGTTCATGCCCTCGTTTTGACCTTCAATATCCACATGCGTGCCACCAACACCAACAACTCCACCAGAAGAAGAACCCGGATATACCTCAGTAGGTTAGTCATGAAGACCCTCAACATTAGGCTGACCATGCCTAACTGCTCTTCTTATGGCTGTTGCTCCAGCCAATTCCTTCTTTATCAAATCCACCATTGGGTCTGCTATAATATCAACATGACCTAGAATAATATAAGAACTCATCATCGACTCCTGCTCAGTAGGAACGATCCATGGATGCACAACTTATAAAAAAAGAAAAATACATTTAAATCATATAATATAATAATTTTCACATTTGGGTTACATGTTAACACAGTCAACTTCTGCAACAGATTAATAATATGTTACATCAGATTTCCAATATGTTGCATAGTTTGCAGTAGATGGTTAAAATCTATTTGAGTCGGGTTTAGAGAACCAGAGCAACACATGGATAATTTGATGTAAGATATCAATCATTTGTAGTAATAGATTACCAATCTATTGCACCAATTGCACAAGATGGGTAATCTGTTGGGTTATATGTTATACAACAGATAATCTGCATGTCTCAACAGATTAACAATATGTTACATTAGATTACCCATCTATAGCATAATTTGTAGTAGATGGTTAATCTATTAGGAGTCGGGTTCAGAGAACCAATGCAACAGATGGGTAATATGATGTAAGATATCAATCATTTATCGTAATAGATTATCCAACTATTTCACTGGTTCACACAAGACGGGTAATATGTTGCAACAGATATCCCATCTGGTGCATCAGATATAACATCTGTTCAATATCTTTCATTGAGTAAAATTATTTTACTTTAAGAAGACGTACTTCATCATCTGAAGGGTTGAAGAGATCATCCTCCTTAATTTTTGGGTTGTTCTTTGCAGCCAACCACCTAAACATCCTTGGATGAGAAACCTCATCCGGGTAATCCATTACCTACTTTCGAAGGGGGAAGAATGGCTTCAAATGCCCAAGCCTAAAAAATGTAAACAGGAAGGAAGCAAAAAAAAATCATAATAACTATATTCAATATAAATTAATGGATGAGTAAAATAAAAATAGTGATTACTTTTACCATGAAAGCCCAAGGAAAGACGAATAATGTGGCCGTAGTTGATCTAGCTTTCATCCATCTTTTTGTCCCCCTCCTTTGAATCTTTATCACCCCCACGTACTTGATCCTGCACTTGAGAATACCATAAACCATCCTCATATGGAAATGGGCAGGGGGTCCTCAGGAAGCTAAAGAAAGCGTCCAAAGTAGCTCTTCTTAAAATGTTCATCTATTTTTTCGTTCTTCATAATATTCCTAAAATAATTAAATTTTTCCCCATCTGACTTTTAAGTGCAATTTCACCAGTTAGTTTTGCTTTTTGGTCATTTATCGACATCGCAACTTGAAACCTGTCAATACTAAAATCTTTGACAGGATCATGCTCGGATGTCAATATTAATTCACACCCCATTGGTGATCCTTATCATCATGTTGATGATTATCCTCTTTCTCACTTTAATTTTCTTCATCACCATCTACAGACCCTTGTCCACCTCCCTCAATGTTGTTTTTATATTTCTCCCCAGCTTCACTTTTTCGTGACTGAGATTGTTCAAGATGCTTCTCCGTATCCCTCTGTACTGTAGCTTTCTTTTTGGGTGGTCATAAGTTGGTCTACTTTCACTTTCTTTTCTTTTGGGAGATATGTTTTACCTAGAGGTAAAAGAAAAACAAAAATTACATTACAATTGGTGTATGCATAAATTTTAAAAAATACATTACAAACACCACCAATACCGACACACGAACAACCACTACCACAAACACCACAAATAATGCCACAAACACTATGAATACTAACACCACTGACAGCCACCATAAACACCACCAACCAATTCCACCAACAGCCACCACCAGTGCCACTACAATGACCACCACGACCACCACCATGACAACCAACACCACACACACCATCCAATAATACTACATCAGTCAACGGAACACTATGACAGAAACTAGGGTTTTCTCGAGTTCTTTCTATGATTTTACCATCAAAACTTAAAATTATAAACCCATTATCAAAGATAATACAACTAAAAGTTTTCTTTTTCATCATTAACTTAAAAACCCTTATTTTTTAGAAAAAATAACAAATATATAACTCTTGTCGAACTCATTTACCTATGAAGACAGAGAAAATGAATGATAAAAGCAAGAATGAAGTAAGAAATAACACCTATGTGGTCGGAAATAAGATGATAATTGATCTGTTGTGAAGGGTTGTGCAATTTGCTGAGTAGTTATTTTCTGTACTGTATAGTTGAGAAAGATAAAAGTGCGAGAACTCGAGATTTGAAATGATGAAATGTTTTTCTCGCAAATGGATGATTTTTATGGGTGTAGTTGTTTTTGCAACCCTGAACCATTTTAGTAGCCTTGGACATCTAGAGGAGGTTTGATTTAGTGGTCAAGGTCCGCTTAAGCAGACTTCACTATATTGGATAGGAGACCGCTTTACGATGCCCCGCATCATAGCGCCCAACAACTTTAGCGGACTTGCTCTGCTGAAGTGGACAAGTGATCATTTTTATGACACCTGGGGATTGTTAAATCCACTTTATTCACCTAATTTTCCCCTCATTTTCTCAAATATTTTCAACTATTTTGAGGGCTTAAAGAGAGGGAAAGAGTGGGGAGTCATCCATTGAAGCTAAGGTAAGTTAGACTAACACTCCTTGGCCCTTTTCCATTATTTCCCCCATCAAATTCCACCCTTTTTAGTTGGAAATTCTTTGAAATTAGGTCTTAAAATTCTTATACCTTAGGGGCTAATTTGGTCCCTGATCTATGCACCATTTGTGCTTAACTTTTGAGCACACATTCCTTATTCTTTGAGGGACCTCGTGATGGATTCAATTTTGAATTTTCGTTGCAGGCACCGCGGGCTCGTTCTTTACTTGAATTTTGATCGACCTTTTATATAACAATATGCATATAATTTAATACCTAATGACGTGTCAAATATTATTTTTATAGTGTGGTAGCATTTAATGATAGTGGAACAAAAATGAGTGATTTTTGGATAACTCAAGACTTGCAGTTCAACATTGAGGTAGGCTTCGATCTACTTTTCTTTGTAACATGATGTGAAGCATAGATTGCATGCTAGGTTGTAGGACATGTTTCTAATTAGAATATCATGATTTAGCCTAATTTAGGAGTTTTGCGGATAGAATTTAAGATGAAATACTTGTTATAGCTATAGAATCCTCTTAACCTAGATTATAAGCATGTTGACCATAGCTCAGCATTAAGGATCCTTTAGTATAAGGTTTACTATTTAACTTGGTGGATCAGACCATAATTTTCTTGGATTATAGTATTATCCTTATGCTAGTTATATACTATTGGGCCCGAAGTTATGGTTATGATACTAGTTGGACTCCAAGTGAGTATTTCTCCCTTAGAAAGGGCATGATCCTAGTTATGGATACTTAGGAAATTATGGATGTATTGTTTTGATATTGGTGATGGAATGCATACTTTATGAGCATTCATGCACACTTAGTGGTACGATTCCAACCAAAACCATGATTTCACTATTATTTTCTAAAAAAGAGATTTATTCTCACTTGTCACTTTTAGGTAGATTCTTTTATATCGAGAATTTTACTACCTTATTTAATTCCTTATGAGCTTTTGGAACTTAATATGATGTTTTGTAAACTAAACTAAGACTAATTCTGGTGCCTGATTTATCGCTCTTTTATCACCACTATTTACTTTGGTCAAGAGAGACTTCAACCCTTTCTACTCTATGATACTAATTTAGTTACTGATCTGATCTCGAGCAATGAATTTAAAAATTTAGACTTTTTTATCCATGGTTAGAGTCTGTGCACTTATTATAAATACATCTCTTCGATACTAGATGGAGTAGATTAATGATGATGAATAGAAATTTTGGATCAGGACCAGGTATGTGTATACTAATATTCTCAAATCCCCTAGGGTCCCCTTCTCCCATAATACATAGTGACAAAGAAGGAAGATCGTCCTAGGTCCTACCTTTATGAGTTGTTAAGATAGAAGAGGTGTATATACTTTGTACGTTAAGGCACTTAGATCAATTATGGTACGATGGATTTACCTTGCATTAATTTGTTAATATGCTTGCCCATCACCAGTATATTATTTGGTGCTTATGTCTATCAGCCTTATAGGGGTTGTATAGGTATAAGCAATGTTTGTTGTTTGTCGAGTGTTGATTGAAACTTTTGAGTTTATGGGGACCTAGTATGTATTATTTGTCTGAACTAGCTGGTTACTTCAATGTTTTTATTAAAGTTAGTTCATGAAAAGATGATTATAGACTGGTACTAACATTGAAGGTATGATTTTGGTCTTTTTTCCTTTTACGGTAAATTATGTTATGTATAGTTATCTCATGGTTAGACATTATTATGAAGGATCCTGATTATGCCAGCACTAGTTTCCTAATTGGTTAGGATGACTTGAGATGTTGGGTTGGTTACCTTAGTGATTACCTTGAGTAGTCCTATTTATATATACACATATGCTATTACTGTATATATTCCTCTATTCCGTATTTATTCTAGTCATCTATGTATTCTTGGATTTTTATATTATTATATGACATTTCTTCACTCTTTATTGTATATTAAATAGTAATACATGGTATTGTACTTTAGACTATAATTACTGATAGGACATGATAGTTTATCCTTACTGCTCCTCTATCATTATCATGTTTAGTTCCTTGGATGGCTGCTTGTAGCTACATTCCTACTTTACATGTTATTTATGCTTGTATTATCTTTGGAGATCAGTCGGATGATGCCTACTAAGTAACCTGTGTTTCGTACCAATACTACACTTCTGCATCCTATAGATCATAATAAGAATTCTCTTCGTTGGTGTGTGCATTGTGTGGAATAGCTATGGATAAGAGATCTAGGGTGATCTCTTAAAGTTCAAAGCATTACTACTCCCCCTCTTATTAATTAGAATAATCTCTATGTTGTATTTAGAGATGGGTTTTACATGTACATTGTAATGACCCTTCACATCATTTTCCATATTTCCACTCATTTTAGACATTTAGAGATTTCCTGTAGCTGCCCAAAGTAATTTATGAATTGCTGAAACTAACAGTTCGATTATCAGGCAATTCATTTAAGTTTTAGAGCCAACTCCTTTTTTGAAGCCTTCGCTAGTTTAAATTGGTTAGTGAGTGAAAACGTCAGTCAAACAACCTTGTATGACAATTCTAACTTTTCCAATAGCTTAGAACATTGATTTTAGGTTAGGTAGACCCTTGGTGTATGTTTTGAGGCTCTTAGACTCATTTTGGGCTATTGGCTGATGTTTTAAAAAATGGCAAGCAAGTGTAGGGCCCATTATTCATTAAAATGACCACAGATGGAAATTTCATTACACCATTGAGTCCGAAATAACAAAATTGATAGGGTATCATAGTTTATATGTGCATATGGGATTACGAATTAATTCTGAGGGATTGATGGTGACTCAAAAAATTCCAAGTCTCCAGCTGGTGAATGTTACCTAGAGTAACCACTAAAGCAACCCATTGGGCGCTTTAGCTAAAGGAACTTTAGAAGTGCTGGCTAAGCCAATAGATACCATTTGAGAAGAACCTAGGTTCTTTAGAGGTTAGCGCCAAAGTGGCCCAAGGTCTAATTTAGTGGCCTAGCTTGTGGGGACGGGTATCGCTTTAGTGGTGATTGCTAAAGAAGCACAGGATGAAATATTCTGGTTTTTGGCCCTTGAAAATTTCCTGAGTTTTGAGCTCACTATTCATATAATGACTCACCATATGAGTCGTATGGTGTAGATACGGATTAGGTGACCCAACTCGTAAGATGTCCAGTGAATTATGGTTAGGTCTCTGTTGTGGTAATGACTTGATGGTATGGGTCATTAGGGGTGGTGACGGGTCAGTCCTTTACCAAATCAAAAACTTTGTAACTTGACTTGGCACTCAGTACAAATGGCTCACTAAGAGTAGTGTTGATAGTTTATGAGTCATTGCAAGAAGTCATATGTTGTCTAGTGTCCAGTCTTATCTTAGATACAATTGGATCATATGAGTCATGTGGTCTGCTCACTAGTAGGGGAAATGGAGTCATATGGTGGATAGTGTGTCGGTATCCAACTCACTATCTTGGTGATGACTTGATGGTATGAGTCATATGTTATTGTCACGAGTCACGGGGTCGACTCATAACCACCTCCGACATTCTTACAACTTTAAGTTAGGGGGTATTCTGGACATATCCCCTTATAACTCCCTTTGATACCACGACATAAAATATTTTTTGGTACTTCATTAACTTATTATTCTCAATCAAGCACTCTTAAAATCTCTCCAAACTCTCTGTTCAAGAAAGAGGCTAGGGTTTCTTCAAGACAATCAATTAGAGGTTTTCAAGAGTGGTTCTCTTTGTCTTCTTTGGTTTCTAAGACATGTTACTCCTACCTCATTGTTAGTTAACAAAAATCTTATGTTTTAATCTATGGTTTTCATGGTATTTTTATGTTTTTTTTTGACATAATGGTTGGGGTTTTTTGGATATTCATGGTTGAACAATGTTTCTCATGGTTTTATTATGTTTTCTTTAATACTTTTGATATGATTTTGACATTGTGGGATGTATGGTAATGGTAAATGTATTAGGTGTACTTTGGTTTCCCCAAATTACTTTGTTATGTTTTTTAAATTTATGTGCCCTCAAGCTATTTATTAAAATTCCAATGACAATGATTTTGTCACATAGCTTGACTATTCTTGAAATCTTTGCATTTCATGATATGGTAATGGAACCTGAATTGGTCTGGTTTATTTAAAAGGGTTTGGGAAGGCCTTGGTGGCCATGTTTTTGGTTTAATCAGAAATGGTGGAGTATAATTATGGTTTATTGGTTGTATATGACATTGTTGATATAGATTTGCAAGATCTAATTTTGGTATGATGATACCAACGGTTAATGCCTAATTAAAAGACTCCTTGCTAAATGGTTGGAATGTGTAATTGGTTTTAATATGGGTTTAGTAGAAGGTGGAGGTCCCTGGGGGGGGACCAGAACTGAAAACTCATGTTTGCCGACGTGAGCCTTCTTCATGGTGACCATGATCATGATGTCATACTTTATACTTTGGGAGATGTAATAGTCATTAGGTTTTTCTCTGAGTTGTGTGACTAATACATGTTGGGGACCTTTTAGAAGGGGTAGCTAAACCCATATAGCCTGTGAGTGGACATTTAGGATAGTAGAGCTACACAACGCAGGTTAAGGTATTAAATGCATGATAAGCCTTGATTTTTTTCCCAACATGGTATACATATGTGATTGTAGGTGGTTATTTGATTTGGTTTTTAATAATAACATTATTTTATTTTATCCCTGTGTACATGCTAGCGTTCACTCTGCTAACTGTCTTCAAGCACTGTATCCCCATGTGATGTAAGAACCAGACATACTATTATTCCTCCTTCTTAGTGACTTGGATTTGGGGACAACTTTGAGTTAAATTAAAGTATTTATCTTCCATACTTTGGAAAACTCCATTTCATGCTATGGAATTTTTTCATTATTGTTATTTCTTTGGTCTGGTTTTTGCTATGGTCGTGGTCATGTCTTGACCGGATGTTATTTAATTCAGGATAGAGGATTTATTAGACTACTGTGGGCATGGGCGGTGTCAGTATTGGTGTCAGTCTTAGTGTTGGTATTGGCATTGGGGTTGGCATCGGTTCAATATTTGATTGTGGTTATTGGATTGTGATTATAGACTTACTTTAAAGTCTTGAATTATTTTGTTATTTTGTTATATGTTCGGAATTCATCTGACATAGGGTGCAGGAAGGTTATGGTTGGGTATTGGAGTTGTTCTCCAATCCTGGTTGGACTTGAGATGCCCAAAATGATGAAAACCTTATTCAGGTCATGTCAGATTGGTATTAGAGCTAGGTTCATGGTCACTTGTGAGTCTATAAAGTCGTATCAAGTAGAGTCTCTTTTAAGGGTGTGTAGTGCGCCACACTCATAAGGGAGAGGCTACGAGGTATTTTGGAATGTTTTTTTTTTATGTATTTTGTTTTTGAGCTGTAGATTTGAAGGTCCTAAATTCTCCTCTAATTACCATTTGTTCACTTTTTAGATCTTGACTCCCCGGTGGTTCAAAGCTCACAAAAACTCATCTATTCCATCTGAGGATAATATTGAGTGACCCTTTCTACTTATGGGATATAGACCTGGTCTAGGGGTCCAATTCATGATTGCTCTTTTGGAGTTTCCCTAGTTCCCTCAACTCATTCTCGAGCTTCTCAGGCCGATGTGATGAATGTTAAGTTTTATCAATCTATTCATATGTTGGATCAGTTGGTAGCTTCTCAGGCTGAGCATGGTGCTTTTGTTATTCCATTTTCTGAGGCCACAAGATTGGCCAATTCATGATGTTGAACCCTCAACCTTTACTAGTGTTAAGGTTAAGGAGGATCCTCAAGGTTTTTTGATGAGATGGAAAAGATGTTCCGTGTTATGAATTCCACTAATGCGAAGGGCGTGGAGTTTGTTGTCTACTAGATAAAGTATGTGGCATACTAGTGGTACGAGGAATAGGATCAGTCAAGTGGTGACGATGCTGAGTTATTTCTATAGGAGGAATCCTCTAATGCTTTCCTGGACTACTTCTTTCCTCAAGAGTTGAGGAAGGCAAATTAGAAGAGTTTGTTAATTTCAAGTAAGGTAAGATATCATCCAAGGAGTAAGCCTTAAGGTTTCTCCAGTTATCTTGGTATTCTCTGGAGTTAGTTTCGAGCATGAGAAAAGTCACTACGGGTTGACCCAAGACTTAATTTTGGAGAGTAAGGCTACCTTATTGAACAAGAACATAGATATCTCCAGGTTTGTTGTGTACATGCAGTAGGTAGAGAAAGAGAAGAAGAAGCAATCTAAGATAGGAAAGAGGTAGAACAAGAATTTTAGATTCTCTGAGCAGGGTATTGGCTAATAATAGAATGGAAAGGATGGTGGTTTATGGCCCAAAAAGAAGTGGGGATATTTTGGTTCTTACTCAATGGCTAGTGCTCCTTATCCAAAGTCGTTAGGTTACAAAAATTTTCAAGGTGGTGATAATTATAGGGTACAGGGTGCCCAATCTCAGGCTAGCGAGGCCCAATAAACTCCATCATATCCTCCCTATAGATTTTTTGGTCGATAGCATTAAGGTTATATGATGAAGGAAAGGACAAGTTCTTTAGCTGTGGTTAGCCAGGGCACGTGATTAGAAACTGTCTAGTGGCCAAGTTTTTTTCTGGGAAAATAAGGTTTCGGTTGCCTATTCATCAGCTCCGACACAAAAGGGAGCACTATCTAACCCCTAATTGGTCAAAATTATCCCTATGCTCTCACTGCCTGCCAGGAATCTGAGGCATTGCCTGATGTCATGACTGGACGTTGAAACTCTTTTCTCATGATTTGTATTGTTTATTTTATTAGGGTTCCACTCTCTCTTATGTGACCTTATTTATGGCTGTGTATTTTGTTTTAGGCCCGAGTTTATTTCAAACAGTTTTCTATTTCTACCCTAGTGGGTGACTCTGTGGTGTGTAAAAGAGTCCATAGGGGCTGTGTTGTATCTTTGTGTGGTTTGGAGACTTTGGTCGATCTGTTTGAATTAGACATAGTTGAGTTCGATGTCATATTAGGGATGGATTGGTTTCATGCTATGCATTTATAGACTGTTGGACCCGTAAGGTGATCTTTAAATTCTCTAATGATCCTGTTATTGAGTGGGAGGGATTTTTCTTTGCTTCTAAGGGGAGGTTCATATCATATCTTAGAGCTCAAAGATTAGTCTCCAAGGGTTTTCTACTATCTGGTCCAAATTAAAGACTCTAACTTAAAGGGTCCTTCTTTTCATTTTGTCTCGGTGGTGAATAAATTTCCTGAGGTTTTCCCAGGTGACCTTCTTGGTGTCCTTCTCTATAAGGATATTGAGTTTGTGATTGATCTTGTTTCGGACACTCATTTTATTTCTATTCCCTCGTATAGAATGGCTCCAGCTAAGTTGAAGGAGTTTAAGAAGAAGTTAAAGAATCTTTTAGGCAAGGTTTTTATCTATCCTAGTATGTCTCCATGGGGTGCACTGGTGTTATTCATGCGTAAGAAGGATGGTTCCATACGGAATTGTATCAATTACCAAAAGTTGAATAAGGTGATGGTAAAGAATAAGTTCCCTCTTTCAAGCATAGATGATTTGATCCATCAGCTTTAGGGTGCTAAGTTTTTCTCCAAGATTGATCTTCAATTCGGGTATCATCAATTAAAGATTAGGGAGGTGGATATCCCTAATACTACCTTCTATACCTAATATGGACATTTTGAGTTCCTGGTTATGTATTTTGGGTTGACCAATGGCCCGACAACATTCATGGATTTGATAGATAAGGTATTCCATCAGTTTCTAGATTTGTTTGTCATTGTCCTCATAAATGATATTCTGGAGTACTCTAAGAGCGAGGTGGATCCTATCGATTATATCCAAATTATGTTGCAGACCTTGAAAGTACAACATTTGTATGCCAAGTTTATGAAATGTGAATTCTGGTCGAATGTTGTCACTTTTTTGGGTCGTATCATTTCTATTAAAGGGATCATGGTGGATCCGCAGAGAATTACAGTGGTTACAATGTGGTCTAGACCCATGACTCCAACCGATATTCAGATCTTCTTGGGTTTAACTGGTTACTACAAGAGGTTTGTGGAGGTTTTTTCGACTATAGTTACCCCGTTGACTAAGTTAACTTAGAAGATGGTGAAGTTCTTATGGTCTGATGTTTATGAGGGTAGTTTTGAGAAGCTAAAGGATAAGCAAACTTCGGCTCCTGTCTTGACTTTTCTTGAATGTACTTATGGGTTTGTCGTATATTATTATGTGTCCCGTGTGGGGCTATGTTGAATTCTGATGCAGCATGGCAAGGTGACATCTTATGCCTTTAGACAATTGAAGGTGAATAAGAAGAACTATCCAACTCATGACTTGGAAGTAGTAGTTATGGTGTTTGCGTTGAAATATCATGCACTATTTGTATGGTGTGCTTGTGCATATCTTTTCTGATCATAAGAGCCTGCAATATGTGTTTACTAAAACACCCTGGGTTTTTATCCTTAGAAATTTCATAGATTTTGGACTCACTGAGAATATACGACTAAGGTACTAGTGGTATATTGTGATGCAGTTAGGATGGTCTTGGTCATATCTTAGATAGTGTGGTTTGGTTGGCTACTGTCCAAAGATCGAATGGATCATACCAGTCATACCCTATGCTAGCAATCACATATTGACCAGTGTTGGATGATTAGCTTCTGGTTTCTGAATTGGGTACGATTTATGGGTACCAATCGTATGATTCGGTGTGAGTGGGATTTAGGAGTTATATGTTGGTCACTGTGTGTGGGGAAGTGGGTTGAGGTTCTTTCTAGGGTATGAGTGGTGAGTACCACTCGTACTATAGGGTATGGATTGTATGGTACAGTCGTACCCTTCTACGGGATTTTTATGCAGTTAAGTTGAGGGTAATCTGGACATTTCCCCTTATAACTCTTTGGGACCCCACAACTTAAAACACTTTTTGCGGCTTCATTTAACCTATTTGGAATAACATAAACACTTAGAAACTCTCTCAAATTCAATCAAAGGCTCTTTGGTTAAGGAAGACTAGGGTTTCATTAATAAGATCAAATTGAGATTTGAATGGGTGGTTTCTTCTCATCTTTTTTTCAATCTAAGGCAAGTTACTCCTCTCTCATTGTTAGTTCCAACATAAAGCATGTTTTATGAGTTGTTTTCATGGCATATTTGTTGTATGGTTTGGGTTTTCAAATATATGATGGGGTTTTGGTTATAATTGTTGGTATTGGTTTTTCCATTTCTTTTACTTATGGCTTGCATATTATAATGATGGTTTGAACAATTAGTTGCATGTGAATGGTTAATTGGCTATTGGTATAGGCTTTGGAAATACTACACCCCGAATGAGTTTGATAAAAGGCCTATGAGAATGCTTTTACTATATTGTTGAACTCTTAATGGAACCATTGCATGGTATAACTTTGTAATAGAACCCTAAATGGTATAAATTTTTTAAATGGTTTGGAATAGTTAAATGGTTAGGTCTTGGTGGTCATGGTTATGGTTTAATCAAACATCATAGCGGGGTACAAGGGAATCCCCCAAGTAGACTAAGTGAATCCCCCAAGCTGCTAAATAATATAATCTATAGGTACATGGGAATCCCTTCCTTCTCCTCTAAGGTTGGCTAAGGACATTGATTGTAAGGTAGAGTCAGTATGACAATACCACTACATATAGCCTTGGTTAATAATAAATGAAATAGTGGTTGATTATGTGGAAATAGTTTTAATTGGGAAATAATGGTGGAGGGTGATAGCTAACCATGAACCTCTGAGTTCAATGGATGGACAATGAAAAATCATGTTTTCTGACACGAGGATTGGTTATGATGACCATATGAGGTACATAGAAATCCCCTAAGTTATACTTGTATGTATTTATCATGGAGAGCAAAGGGTACTTTGGAATCCCCTACTCCTATGGTATGTCTGGTTCGTGTGGCTAAATGCATCGGGGCCCATTGAGAGGGTTACACTGGACCCATATATCTTGTGGGTTATTCTAGGATGGTTAAACTACACATACCCAGGTTAATAATTTGAAATGCATGCTAAACCCAGTTCCCTTCCCGACATGGTTTATATATGTATATATGTATGAATACCTGTGCATTGTTGGTTTACTTTGTTTTAAAGGTTGGAATTATGTTATCCTTATCCTGAGTACTTGCTATCATTCAACTGCTAACCCATCTTTTGGCATCCGTATCCCTACGCAATATAGGAATCGATTATTCTTCTCCTCCTGCTTAGTGATCGAATTCAGGATCAGATATTGGATTGAAGTGGTGAGATTTGATACTTTGGAATGATCCATTTGATTTCATGGACATCTTTTGAAACTTTGGTTATTTTATGGATATTTTTTTTAGCTATGATTGGGAGCATGTCCCAACCAGATGTTGTTTTTCTTTTAGTTAGAGACTTTGTAGAGCTACTATGGGTTGGAATGGGCTGTATTGGTAGTGGTGTCAGCCTTAGTATTGGTATTGGGGATGATACCATTTGGTTAAATTTATGATTATTCCATCCTCTTATATTGTGTTATGGTAGGAACTTGGTTATCACTTTGGTTTTGGTTTATGGTTTTACCATAGTAACTGGATAATAGTTGGGTATGAGATGGTTGGACTTGCTTGGGTTCGCCATAATTATGGACCTATCCCAGAGTTTGGTATTGTACAAATATGATACCTTGTTATATGTTCAGAATTCATCCAACTCAGGATACATAATGGTTAGTTGGGTTGGACAATGTGGTGGTATCTGGTCCTGGTTGGACTTGAGATGCCTATTACGATAAGGCCCTGGTTTGGGTCATGTCAAGTTGAGATCAGAGCTTTAGGTTCATGTTCAGTTGGGGATTCAACAAAGTCATGTCAAGTAGAGTCTCTTTTAAAGGTATGTAGCATGCCACATTCATAAGGGAGAGGCTACAAGGAATTTAAGAATGTTTATCTTTCTTCTATTTTGTCTCAAGATGCACGGTCTAAGGTCCTTTCTAATTTCTATTTTTTCTCTTTTCAGATCATACCTCGATGATCTAAAGCTCATAAAAACTTTTCTATCACCATTGGGGACTATTTTGATGGGACATATTCCACTCAGGGGATCCATAATAGTCAGGGGTCTATTCCCTAATAATCCTAGAGTTCCACGAGTTTTTTCTAGTCCTTCTCAGGTAGATGTGACGAATGTAGAATTTTGTCAATCGATTCATATGATGTCTCAATTAGTGGATTCTCAGGCTGAGTGTGGTATATCTAGTATTCCATCATCTGAGGCCACAAGGGGCTAGTTCATGAAGATGAGTCCTCCAACCTTTACTGGTGTTAAGGTGGAGGAAGATTCTTAAGGTTTTTTGGATAAGATTGAAAAGATCTTTAGATTATGTATGCCACTAATGTGGAAGGGGTGGAGTTTACATCTTATGATCATAAGGATATGGCGTATCAATGGTTTGGGAAATGGGATAGGGCAACGGGTGATGTTGAGTAGTCATTTTTGTGATAGACTTTCTCCAATGCATTTCTAGACCACTTCTTTCCTCAGGAACTAAGAGAAACAAAAGCAGAGAAATTTGTTAATATAAAATAGGGGAAGAAATTAGTTAAGGAGTATGCCTTAAAGTTTCACCAGTTGTCTAGGTATGCTCTAGAATCGGTGGCTGATATGAGGACCAGGATGAGGAAGTTTTCCTTAAGACTGTCTCAGGAGTTGATCCTTGAAAGTAAGACTGCATTGCTGATCAAGGACATAGATATCTCTAGGTTGGTTGTTCATATGCAATAGGTGGAGGAGGAAAACAAAAATCAGGCTGAGATAGGGGTTATTTTGGATCCTTTTTCTATTTCTACCCCAAAAGGTAACTCTGTGAATGCTAAAAAAGTTTATAGGGGTGTGTAGTATCTATTTATAGTAAGGAGACTTAAGGGGATTTGTACGAATTAGACATGGTGGATTTTGATATCATTCTGGGTATGGATTGGTTACATTCATACTGTACATCCATAGATTGTTGGACCCGTAGGGTGGCCTTTTAGTTCCTTGGTGAACTAGTTATTGAATGAAAGGGTGGTTCCTTAGCTCCAAAAGGAAAGTTCATATTGTATCTTAGAGCTCGGAGATTAATCTCCAAAGGGTGTCTCTATCATCTAGTCTGGGATAAAGATTCTAACTCAAAAGGTTTTTTGCATTCGGTTCCAGTGCTGAATAAGTTTCCAAAGGTTTTTTCAGATGACCTTTTAGGTTTTCCTCCAGATAGGGAGATCGAGTTTGGTATTTATTTGGTTTCGAACACTCGTACAATATTTATTTCTCCTTATAGAATGGCTCTGTTTGAGTTGAAGAAACTTAAGGATCTTTTGAATAAGTGTTTCATCCATCCTAGTGTGTCCCCGAGGGATTCCCCAGTATTGTTCATACATAAGAAGGATGGTTCCCTTCAGATGTTCACTGATTATAGACAGTTGAATAAGGTAATGATCAAGAACAAGTATCCTCTTCCAAGGATAGATGACTTGTATCAGTTTCAATGTGCCAAATCCTTTTCTAAGTTAGATCTTTGGTTTGGGTATCATCAACTTAAAATTAGGGAGGTGGATATCCCTAAGAAAACTTTCCAAACTCGGTGTGGGGACTATGAGTTCTTAGTAATTTCATTTGGGTTGACCAATGCCCCAACAACATTTATGGATTTAATGAATAGGGTTTTCTGCCAATTTTTTGATCTCTATGTCATTGTGTTCATAGATGACCTCTTGGTGTATTCTAAGAGTAAGGTGAATAATGCCAATCACCTGTATATTATGTTGCAGACCTTTGAGGGAACAATAGTTGTATGCTATGTTCTCGAAATATGAATTTTGGTCAAATATTGTCATTTTTCTAGATCATATTATTTTTAGTGAGGGAATCATGGTGGATCCGAAAAAGGTTGCAGTAGTAAAGAAGTGGCTTAGAACTACGACTCCAACTGATATTCAGAGCTTTTTGTGTTTGGATGGTTATTACAGGAGGTTTGTGTAGAGCTTTTCTTTTATAACTACCCCTTTGACCAGGTTGACTTAGAAGAAAGTAAAATTTCTAAGGTTCGATGATTGTGAGGAATGTTTAGAGAAGCTGAAGGATAAGCTAACTTCGGCTCCAATTTGATTTAGCTTGAAGAAAATGATGGGTTTTTGGTTTATTATGATGTGTCCCAGTTGGGACTTGGTTGTGTTTTGATGCAACATAGGAAGGTGATAGCCTATGCTTCTAGGAAGTTGAAGGTGGATGGGAGGAACTATCCTACTCATGATTTAGATTTGTTAGCTATGGTGTTTGCATTGAATATTTGGTGGTACTATTTATATGGAATTCATGTGGATATCTTCTTGAATCATAAGAGTCTATATTATGTGTTCACACAGAAAGAGGTTAATCTCAGGCAGAGAAGATGACTTAAGATTCTCAAGGACTATGATATAAGTCTTCACTACTACTAAGGTAAAGATAATGTGGTTACCGATGCTCTTAGCAGGTTTTTCATTGGGAGTTTAGCTCATGTGGAAAAGGAGAAACGGGGGTTGGTGAAGAATATTCACCACTTGTCTAACCTTGGGGTTCATTTTCTAGGCTCCGAGGATGGTGGTGTGTTGGTATAGGAAGTAGTGTGGTCGTCTTTTATTGTGGAAATCAAGGAGAAGAAAATACTAGATCCTATCTTGGTGAAAATCAAGGATGAGGTAGGTGGGCAAAAGGTGATGGTATTTGAGGTTAGTGGTGATGGTACCTTAAGGTATGAAGAGAGGTGATGTGTTCTTGATGTCGATGGTTTGCGTAAAAGGATATTGTCTGAGGTGCATGAATCACGCTATGTTGTTCATCTCGGTTCGACTAAAATATATCATGACCTCAAGAAGATGTATTGGGGGAATGGTATGAAGAGGGATGTGGCTAACTTTGTACGTAAGTGCATGGTTTGCCAATAAGTAAAAGTTTAGAACATGAGGATCGGAGGGTTGTATTAAGAAATCAAATTTCTGGAATGGAAATGGGACGTGATTAACATGGCTTTTGTTACTAGTCTTCCTACGTCTCACAACCAATTTGAGTTAATTTGGGTCATCGTGGATAGGATGACAAAGACTGCTCAGTTTTTCCAGTAAGGACTATCTTTTAGCTAAGGATTATGCGAGGTTGTATTTTCATGAGATTGTGAAGCTACATAGGGTACCTATTTTGATTATCTCTAATTTTGGTATGCAGTTTTCACCTCACTTTTGGCGGTTGTTTCAAAAGGGTTTAGGGACTAAGGTTAGTCTAAGTACTACTTTTCATCCAAAAATAGATGGTCAAGGAGAAAGAGATATTTAGACTTTGAAGGATATGCTTCGGGCATGTGTGGTTGATTATGGTGGTAGCTGGGTTGAGCATCTACCTCTTGTTGAGTTTTCTTACAACAATAGTTACCATTCTAGTATTGGAATAGCCTCTTTTAAGGCATTGCATGGTAGGAGGTGTAGATCTTTTATTGGGTGGTTCGAAGTTTGTGAGGCTGTTATGTTTTGTCTAGACTTGGTTTATCAGGCTATGAAAAGGGTGAAGGTGATTATGGATAGGCTTAAGTCTGCTCATAGTCGCCAAAAGTTCTATACAAATTTAAGGCGTAGAGACTTAGAGTTTGAGGTTGGGGATAGGGTATTCCTAAAAGTGTCTCCTATTAAGGGAATAATGCAATTTGGGAAAAAGTGGAAGCACGGTCCCTGAAATATTGGTCCTTATATGATTTTGAGTATGGTTGGTAATGTTGCGTATTAATTGGAGTTGCCTTCTAGTTTGAGATCCATTCATCTGGTGTTCCATGTCACTATGTTGAGAAAATTTGTAGGCGATCATTCATCGGTTGTTCCTCTGAAAAGATTGGGTATTTCAGATTCTTTGTCTTATGAAGAGATCCCGATTGAGATCTTGGATCGTCAAGTTCATCAGTTGCGGACCGAGGATGTGGCCTCTATTAAATTTCTATGGAGGAACCACAAGGTGGAAGTGGCTACTTGGGAGGCGAAAAAGGATGAAGTCCTGATATTCGCATTTGTTTTCATCTTGGGATATTTGAGTGGAAGGTATGTGTTCTTAATCATATCTTTGTTCTATGGTTTTGATTAAAATAAAGGTTGATTTCTTTTCATCCTTTTCAAAGGTAAGATTAGAGGCATCTATAGGGTGTAAATCGTGCTTGTGCTACCTTGTTCATCATTCGGGGATGAATGATCCTAGTGGGGGAGTATTGAAACACCCTGGTTTTTAATCTTTAGAAATTTCCTGGATTTTGGACTCACTGGACAACATACAACTTGGGGTACTAGTTATATGTTGTGATACAATTTGGATAGTTTTAGTTATGTCTACGAAAGTGTAGTTGGGTTGGGTACCATCCAAAGTACGAATGGATTATACCAGTCCTACCCTGGGGTACGAGTGGTATGCTAGGAATCGTATGTTGCCCAGTGTTGGATAGTTGGGATTTGGTTTCTAGAATAGGTACAGTTTATGGGTACCAAGCGTATGATTAGGTACGAGTGGAAATTAGGAGTCATATACTAGTTAGTGTTGGGGATTGAGGTTTTGCCTAGGGTATGAGTGGTGAGTACCACTCATACCATAGGGTACAGATTGCGTGGTGAAGTCATACCCTCCTGCGGGATTTTTATGCAGTTAAGTTGGGGGTAATTTGGATATTTCCACTTATAACTTCTTGGGACCCCACAACTTAAAACACTTAATGAGGCTTCATTTAACCTATTTGTAATCACTTAAACACTTAGAAACTCTCTCAAATTCTCTCAAAGGCTCTTGGATCAAAGAAGGCTAGGGTTTCATCAATAGGATCAAATTGGGTCTTGTAGGGTGGTTTCTTCTCATTTTCTTCTCTATCTAAGGAAAGTTACTCCTACCTCATTGTTAGTTTCAACTAAAGGCATGTTTTATGAATTGTTTTCATGGAATAATTGTTGTATGGTTTGGGTTTTCAAATATATGTTGGGTTTTTTGGTTATAATGGTTGGTAATGGTTTTCCCATGTCTTTTGCCTATGGTTTGCATATTATAATGATGATTTGAACACTTGGTTGCATGTGAATAGTTAATTGGTTATTGATTTTGGCTTTGTAAACACTACACCCCCAATGTTTTTATAAAATGCCTATGAGAATGCTTTGAGTATATTGTTGAACTTTTAATGGAACTATTGCATGCATAACTTGGTAATGGAACCCTAAATAGTTTAAATGATTTGGAATGGTTAAATGGTAAGGTCTTGGTGCTCATGGTAATGGTTTAATCAAACATCCTTTGGGGTAGAAGGGAATCCCACGAAAACTAAATCATGAACATACTTATGGGGTACATATGGATCCCTAAAACCACTAAATAATGTAATCTAAGGGTACATGGGGATCCCTTTCTTCTCCTCTAAGGTTGGCTAAGGACATTGCTTGAAAGCTATAGTCGGTATGATAATACCTTTACTTATAGACTTGGTTAATAATAAATAGAATGATGGTTTGGTTATATGGAAAAGGTTTTAATCGTACAATAATGGAGGGGGGGGGGGGGTGATGGCTAATCATGAACGTGTGAGTCCAATGGACAAACACTGGAAACTCAGGTTTTTCGACTTGAGAATTGGTCATGATAACCATATGGGGTACATGGGAATCCCCTAAGTTATACTTGTATATATGCATCATGGAGAGGGAAGGATACTTAGGAATCCCCTACTCCTATGGTATCTTTGATTAGTGTGGCTACATACATCGTGGCCCATTTAGGGGGATACACTGGACCCATATAGCTCATGGGTGGTTCTAAGATGGTTAAGCAACACATACCCAGGTTAATAGTTTTAAATATATGCTAAACTCAGTTCCATTTCCCGACGTGGTTTATATATCTTTATATGTATGAATATGTGTGCATGGTTGGTTTACTTGGTTTTAAAGGTTGGCATTACTTTATCCTTATCCTGAGTACTTACTAGCATTCACCCGCTAACCTACCTTCTGTATCCCTATGCGATGAAGGAATCACCCATTCTACTCCTCCTTCTTAGTAATCAGATTTAGGATCATCTATTGGATTAAAGTGGTGATCTTATATACCTCGAAAGGCTCTATTTCATATCATGGACATCTTTTCATACTTTGGTTATTTTATGGATATTTTTTTGTCTATGATTGGGGGCATATCCTAAGAGGATGTTGTTTTTCTTTTTGTTAAAGGCTTATGGAACTACTATATTTTGGAATGGGCATCGTCGATAGTGGTTTCAGCCTTTGTATCAACATTGGTATTGGGACTGATACCTTTTGGTTAAATTTATGATTATTTTATTCTCTTATGTTATGTTATGGATATGAATTTGGTTATCGATTTGATTTTTGTTTGTGGTTTTGCCTTGGTAATTGGATAATGATTGGGTATGGAATGGTTGGACTTGCTTGGGTTGGTCATAGTTATGGACCTATCCTAGAGTCTTGAATTGTAAAAATACACTATCTTGTTACATGTATGGAATTAGTCCGACTCAGGGTACAAATGGTTGGTTGGGTTGGGCAACGTGGGTGTCTCCGATCCTGGTTGGACTTGAGATGGCCATTACGATAAGGACCTGGTTCTGATTATGTTATTTAATTATAAAGAGCTTAGCCTAATACAAAGGAGATGGCTTGAGCTGCTCAAGGATTATGAAATGTGTCTTCAATACCACCTAGGTAAAGCTAAATATGTTTCTTGATGTACTTAGTAGGCTATCCATGGGGATTTTGGCTCATGTGGATAAGAAGCAGGAGTTGGTGAAGGATATTCCTCGCCTTGCTAACCTTAGAGTTCGTCTCTTGGACTCCGAGGATGGTGGCGTGTTTGTAAATGAGGTAGCGCAGTCATCTCTTAGTGTTGAAATCAAGGAGAAGTAAGTGTTAAATCTAATATTGATGAGGATCAAGGTTGATTTAGGTGGGAAGAAAGTAATGGCCTTTAAAATTAGTGGTGATGGTACCTTACGGTACCAAGGAAGGTTAATTGTTCTCGATGTAGATGGTTTTTTAGAAAGGATCTTGGATGAAGTGCATGAGTCATGTTATGTTATTCATCCTGGTTTGACAAAAATGTATCATGACCTTAAGGAGATTTATTGGTAGAAAATAAGAAGCGAGATATGGCTAGTTTTGTGGCTAAGTGCATGGTGTGCCAATAAGTGAAAGTTGAGCACATGATGCCCAGAGAATTATATTAAGAAATTGAGTTGCCTGTGTGGAAGTGGAAAATGATCAACATAGATTTCGTTACCGGTCTTCCTTGGTCTCAAAATCAATTTGATTCGATTTGGGTCATCATGGATAGGATGACAAAGTCTGCACACTTTTTGACAGTGAGGACTACTTTCTTGACTGAGGATTATGCAATGTTGTACCTCCAAAAGATCGTTAAGTTACATGGGGTACCTATTTCTATTATCTCTGATCGTGGTACACAATTTTTATCTCACTTTGGGCGGTCTTTTCAAAAAGGGCCGGGGACCAAGGTGAGTCTTAGTGCGGCTTTTCACCTACTGTCGAATGGGCAAGAAGAAAAAACTATTTACATGTTAGAAGATATGCTTCGAGCTTGCGTGATTGACTATGGTTGTAGTTGGATTGAGCATTTGTCTCTTATAGAGTTTGCCTCTAATAATAACTATCACTCTAGCATTGCGATGGCTCCATTTGAGACCTTGTATGATAGGAGGTGTAGGTCACCTATTGCGTGGTTCGAGGTTGGTGAGGCGGATATGTTTGGCCCGGACTTGGTTCACTAAGCTATGGAGAAGGTGAAGGTTATTTGGGATAGGCTAAAAGCTATCCAAAGTCGCCAAAAGTCCTATTTAGATGTAAAGCTGTAACACCTTGAAAATGGGTCCCGGAGTGTCACACGGTGCTTGAGGCTACGAGTAGCCCCAAGCTAACCCTTTGAGCCATTTTCATTCAGTTCAACACAAATCAACGGGGTTTCTATAAATAACCCTCAAATATCAACAGAGTAATCATCATCCAAGAATAAAAGAATTTCAGAAAGATAACAAAATACGACTTATTAGTCAACTCCCAACATCTATACTAGTCTGACAAGCCTCTAAGAAAACCAATAAAACCAGCGATCCATTGAGACATGCCCCAACTGACTCATACTCAGTTATCAAATGTAAACAATACCGTGAAACCAACATCAGACATCACGTCCTCGGAACATGAGGACTCACCACAACAGAGGATGTAGAACAGCGAGCCCGAAGAATCACTGTCGAACCTGGAACTGAGCACCTGAACCTACATTCTGAGAAAATGCAGCCCACATCCGAAGATGTGGGTCAGTACCATGGAAAGGAACCGAGTATATGGGGGTGTATGCAGTTGTATAAACATCATCATCATAAATATTTATAAGAAATATGCAGGATGTATGAAAAACTCACATATCCCGAAGAAAATCATCATAATCATGAGAGGATGAAATAAGTATAATAACACATGTGAGTCATCATATAATTTGTCAATCACTTTCAGTTCATCAAGAATATCAATTCTCATAATGTAAATATCATTTAAATCTTTTGAAAGAATAACTTTCACAATTCCACTTTCAAATCACTTCACCGTTCACCATAGACATAAGGAAACACACACACACTGGGAGATCCTATAACCGACATAAACCATGTGAGACACATGGAGTCCAACTTCCAACCCACGTTGGGGAGAGCCGTCCTATCCTTGCCATCGGAGTAGGACTTCCAATATCAATCCAAAAACACTAGTGATCACTAGATAAATCAGCCTCAGGTTCACTCCTATGGGGGCACGTAGTTCTAGGGAAGTAAGGTCACTTTATACCTCCCACTCGGTGCTAAAGATTTCTCCCGGACATAGCTCAGATCATTTCAAAGACAATCCACAACAAAATAATTTTCAGTAATATATAAATATACACCGGGAGCCATCATGCTTCCCATTTATCAAAATCAACCACGTTGTGGATTTCTTTCACACTCGAGTTCAAAACAACTCCATTAAGACCAGAAGGTCAAATCATTCAAAACATCTCAAATTATTTAAACTCAAGGTGTTTATAACATATGATTTTCTCAAAATAATAATCTCAAATAGGGTTCCAAAAACCCATACATCAATATCACCATAAAACCTTCCAAAGTTTCATACTTTATGACATAAGCGCAAAAATAATCACTTAAAACTTAAAATTTCAGCTTTATAATCATACATGTTGGTAAAGAAAATTAGCTTCGGATTCAAATCTCATTGTGCTTATAGCAAATAATTTCTCAAAGTACAATTCCAATTAGGACTCAAGGTCTCATACATCAAAATCATATTAAATTTTCTCAAGATTCATGCTTTTCATCATAAATATATATAACTTACTTTAAAATCTGGAAAATTCAGCTTTATGTACAAAAATGTCATCATTCTCATTCAATTCAACTTTCAAAACATAGAGAGTATCATAATCTTATGTAAAATCATATAGGGTATAAATTCTTGCTTCAAATTCATATCAAAACATGTAAAATCATGTATATTCGTAAAAGAAAAATCAATTTGGGCACAAGAATGAAAGAGAGTTCTTGTTGAAAAACCCCACATACCTTGAATGATGAACTATAGATCGATACTCATTTTTGAGATGTTAATAGTGCCTTTGAATGATGGTTCTTGGAGTTCTTGAACTAGGAACTTGGAATCTTGAATAAATTAGCAGAATTAATTGTGAACTTTGGAGGTTCTTGAAGTTGGATGTAGGAGCTTAGGGTTTTCTTTTTGAGGGAATTTGATGAAATATAACATATAATGCTTCTAATAGGCTTTAATATAGGGTTTGGACGGATTTTGGGTGACGGAGAATGAACAAAACGCCCCTAAAAGTCAAATAATTCTCGAATCTGTCCTTTGGTGGACTGTTTTAATAGTCTGAAGTAGATCAACCATAACGTTTTACTCCGTAATCTAAATTGGATGAAACAATTTCATTAGAAAGAGTACTCTCATATATTTCCGTTGATATATATTATCTCACCCATATAATTGTGTACGAGGAGTTATGATCGTTTGAAATTGACCCAAAAATTTACTTTTGATAGGCTGAAGTAGATTGACCATAACTTTTTGCTCCGATAGACAAATTGGATGAAACCAATTTCATAGGAAAAAGGACTCGCAGATATTTCCGTTGATATATAGTAGATCACCCAGATCATTATGTACAAGGAGTTATGTTCATTTAAAGTTGGAGAAAAAATACACCAGGCCTCAGTACTTTTTCCTGCACGTTTTACTGTTCACTACTATTCACGGTTCGATCGGAATGTTCATAACTCGTCGCTTGGGTGTCCGTTTTGGATGATCCACATATAGTTGGAAAGCTTATTCGATACTCTTCGCAATGGTGGGTCATAATATAAGACATTCCACACGTAAAATTTATAGTTCATTCTAGAAGATAAACCCAACACGTTTACGCACAAAATTTCAATGAAAAATTTCTCGGGGTATTACATCATCCCCCCCTTGGAAACATTCGTCCTCGAATGATGATAGACATGTCAAGATTAGATAGGGAATAGAGCATACAGCTGAAACCATTCATTAGACTCATCACCACATCGTTTCTCACTCCGAATGCAACATAGAATGCATAAATTCAAGAAACTACAACTGAACACATAATAAATGACAGCTGAACTGCTGCAACTTTTATCAAAAGTGCATGATTTAGGAAAGAACGGTACCTTCGGCTTGATCGGAGTTCGCGGAAAATAGGTGCGGGTACTTGGATCGCATATCCGCCTCAGTTTACCAAGTTGCACCCTCAACAGATTTGTTTCGCCACAACACCTTGACCAAGGGAACTTCTTTGTTCCTTTGTCTTCGGACACTGAAATCAAGAATCTCAACAGGAATCTCATCAAAAGAAAGATTTTCTTGAATGTCAGCACTCACAGAGGAATCCACTACCACAGCATCGCTAATATGCTTTCTAAGCATGGGAACATGGAATATTGGATGAACAGAGGACAACTCGAAAGGCAACTCGACCTCATAAGCTACCTTACCAACACGGCTAAGAATTTTGTAAGGACCAACATAACGGGGACTAAGCTTCCCCTTCTTTACAAATCTCTTCACCCCCCTCATGGGTGAAATTTTAGAATACACTAGGTCACCAACTTCAAACTCAAGGTCTCTCCTTCTAACATCCGCATATGACTTCTGACGACTCTGCGCAGTTTTCAACCTTTCCCTAATCAACTTAACTTTTTCCATAGCCTCAAATACCAAATCAGGACCACTCACATCCACTTCACCCACCTCGAACTAACCTATGGGTGATCAACACTTCCTCCCATATAAGGCTTCAAATGGAGCCAAGCCAATACTAGAGTGAAAACTGTTATTGTAAGCAAAATCTATCAACGGTAAGTGATCATCCCAACTTCCCTTAAAGTCAAGTGTACAAGATCTCAACATATCCTCTAAGGTCTGGATGGTCCGCTCAGCCTGACCATCGGTCTGCGGATGAAAAGCAGAACTCAAAAGCACTTGGGTACCAAGACCCTTCTGAAAAGATTTCCAAAATTGTGAAGTGAACTGAGTACCCCTATCCGAAATGATAGACAAGGGAACTCCATGTAGTCTGACTAGCTCTCGGATATACAATCTAGCGTAATCCTCAGCAATATATGAAGTATGAACTGGCAAGAAATGAGCAGACTTAGTCAATCTATCAACCACAAACCAAATAGAATCATGATGGCGTCGGGAAGGAGGTAAACCAATAACAAAGTCCATATTTATCTCTTCCCACTTCCAGGTGGGAATACTAAACTCTTGCATCATACCACCAGGTCTTTGGTGTTCAACCTTAACCTGTTGGTATGTTGCACACTTAGCTACAAACTCTTCTATATCTTTCTTCATGCCACTCCACCAATAGATTTCCCGCAAGTCTCGGTACATCTTGGTGTCACCAGGATGAATAGAATATCGTGCCTCGTACGCTTCAGCCATAATCCTCTATCTCAGATCATCAACATTTGGGACACAAAATCTACCTTGCAATCTCAACACACCATCTCCCCCTTGGGAGAAAACCTCTACTTTTTGGTCCTTGACTGACTCCTTCAGTCTGACCAAACTAGCATCTAAGTATTGCCTTTCCTTCACTTCCGAAACCAAGGAGGATTCAGAACTTCTCTGAACCCCTATACTACCTTCATAAGAGTCAAACAACCTAACCCCCAATCTAGCCAAATGATGTACATCACGAGCCAACTCTTTCTTACCTTCTACCACATGCAAAACACTACCCATGGACACTCTACTTAGGGCATCCGCCACAACATTGGCCTTGCCCGGATGGTACAACACACTCATATCATAGTCCTTTAACAATTCTAACCATCGTCTCTGCCTAAGATTCAATTCTCTCTGGGTAAACACAAACTGCAGACTCTTATGATCAGTGAAAACATCAACATGGACACCATAAAAATAGTGTCTCCAAATTTTCAACGCAAGCACAACAGTAGCCAACTCAAGGTCATGGGCGAGGTAATTTTTCTCATGGGGTTTCAACTGTCTAGAAGCATAAGCTATCACCTTACCCTTCTTCATCAATACGCAACCCAACCCAACTATCGAAGCATCATAGTACACCACAAAACCATCAACACCATTAGGTAAAGTCAAAACAGGGGCTGAAGTGAGTCGAGTCTTCAACTCCTGAAAACTCTTCTCACAAGATTTGGACCACAAGAACTTCACTTTCTTTTGGGTCAACCGAGTCATAGGAGACGCTATAGAGGAGAAACCCTCAACAAAACAGCAGTAATAGCCAGCTAAACCCAAGAAACTTCGGATATCAGTCGGAGAAATAGGTCTAGGCTAATTTCTAACAGCTTCAGTCTTTTGGGGATCAACTCTAATACCCTCGAAAGAAATGATATGACCCAAAAAAGCAACTGACCTTAGCCAAAACTCACACTTACTAAACTTGGCAAACAACTTGTGATCTCTATGGGTTTGCAAGACAGTTCGGAGATGATCATAATGTTCATCCTCACTACGGGAGTACACTAGTATATCATCGATGAACACTATGACAAATATATACAGATATGGTCTGAACACTCAATTCATGAGGTCCATGAAAGGTGCTGGGGCATTAGTTAACCCGAAAGACATAACAAGAAACTCAAAATGGCCATAACTAGTTCAGAAAATGGTTTTCGGGATGTCACACTCCCTAACTTTGAGTTGATGATAGTCGGAACGAAGGTCTATCTTTGAGAAATAACTTGCACCTTGCAATTGGTCAAACAAATCATCTATTCTCGAAAGGGGGTACTTATTTTTGACGGTGACTTTATTCAGTTGGCAGTAATCAATGCACATACGCAAAGAGCCATCTTTCTTTCTCACAAACAACACAGGAGCACCGCAAGGAGAAACACTGGGCCTTATGAAACCCTTATCTAGTAGATATTTGAGTTTCTCTTTCAACTCCTTAAGTTCTGCAGGGGCCATACGGTAAGGAGGAATAAAAATGGGCTGAGTATCCTAAAAAAAATCAATCCCGAACTCTATCTCTATATCAGGAGGTATCCCTAGGAGATCATCCATAAATATATCAGAAAACTCATTGACGACTTTAACAGACTGGAGAGTTGGAGTCTCAGACTTAGTGTCTTTTGACTCTAACCAAATGGTAAATACACCCCTTGGAAATAAGCTTTCTAGCTTTGAGGTAAGAGATAAAATGACTCTTGGATGACACGGATTCCTAGATCATTGTGTACGAGAAGTTATGATCGTTTGAAATTGACCCAAAAATTCACTTTTGATAGGCTGAAGTAGATCGACCATAACTTTTTGCTCCGATAGACAAATTAGATGAAACCAATTTCATCGGAAAGAGGACTCGCAGAGCTTTCCATTGATAGATAGTATATCACATAGATCATTATGTAAAAGGATTTATGATCATTTAAAGTTTGAGCAAAAATACGCCATGCCTCAGTACTTTTTCCTGCACGTTTTACTGTTCACTACTCTTCATGGTTCGATCGGAATGTTCATAACTCGTTGCTCGGGTGCCCGTTTTGGATGATCTACATATCGTTGGAAAGATTATTCGATACTCTACGTAATGTTGGGTCATAATCTAAGACATTATGCATGGAAAATTTATAGTTCATTCTAGAAGATAAAACCCAACACGTTTACGCATAAAATTTCAACGAAAAATTTCCCGAGGTATTACAAAAGCATAGGAGGTTAGAGTTTGAGGTTGGGGATGAGGTGTTCTTGAAAGTGTCTCCCATGAAGAGACTAATGCAGTTGGAAAGAAGGGGAAGCTCAGTCCCTGATATATCGGTCTGTACTTGGTTTTGAGGATGATAGGCAATGTTGCATATGAGTCAGAGTTGACTTCTAGTTTGAGATCCATTCACTTAGTATTCCATGTTTCTATGTTGAGAAAGTGAAAGGGTGATACATTACAAATTCTGTAAGGATAATTTTGAATTACTTATCTTATGAGGAGATCCCGGTTGAGATCTTGGATCGGCAGGTTCATCGGTTGCGGACCAAGGATTTGTCCTCAATAAAGATTCTATAGTAGAACTACAAGGTGGAAGATGATACGTGGGAAGATTATGAGGGAATGAAGTCCAAGTATCCATTCCTATTTCCCATTCTTGAAATTCGTGCTTGAGGTATGTGTTGTACTTAACATCTTTGTTTTCTATCTTTGTTAAGGAAAGATTGAAATTTGCTTAGTATCTTTGTTTTCTAACTTAGTTAAAGATAAGAGTAGAGATGTTTGGGGGTTTAATCATGCTTGTATTTCCTTGTCCCATCATTCGAGAACAAATGATCCAAGTGGATAAGAAGTAAAACACCCTGGATTTTGTCCCTTAAAAATTTCCTAAGCTTTGAGCTCACTGTTCTTGTAATGACTCATCATACATGTCATATGGTTCTAGTACAGGTTAGGTTACCTAACTCACAAGGCATCTAGTTAATGGTGGTTGGGTTTCTGGTGTGGTAAGGACCTGATGGTAATAATCGTTAGGGGTGGTGACAGGCCGGTCCTTCATCAAATCAGAAACTTAGTGACTTGACATGGCTATGAGTATGAGTGGCTCACTAAGAGCCATAAGGATATGGAATGAGTTGTTGGAAGAAGTTGTATGTTGTCCAGTGTATAAACCCTTGGGTTCTGTCTAGGATACGATTGGACTTTACAAGTCGTATGGTTTGGTCATTAGTAGGGGAAACATAGTCGTATGGTGGACAGTGTGTGGGCGTCCAACTCAATGTATTGGTGATGACTCGATAGTATGAGTTGTATATTGTGGTCATGAGTCATGGGGTCGACTCATAACGACCTGCAATATTTTTACAGCTTTAAGTTGGGGGCATTTCAGACATTTCCATTTTTAACTCCCTTTGATACCACGCCATAAAACACCTTTTGGGACTTCATTAACCTATTATTCTCAATCAAACACTCTTAAAATCTCTCTCAAACTCTCTGTTCAAGAAAGAGGCTAGGGTTTCTTCAAGACAATCAACTAGGGGATTTCAAGAGTGATTCTCTCCGTCTTCTTTCATGTCTAATGCATGTTAATCCACCCTTATTGTTAGTTAATAAAAATATCATGTTTTAATGTATGGTTTTCATGGTATTATTATAGTTTTGACATAATGGTTGGGGGGTTTTGGATCTTCATGGTTGAACAATGTTTCTCATGGTTTTATTTTGTTTTCTTTCATGCCTTTGATATGGTTTTTACATTGTGGGGTGCATGGTAATAGTAAATGGATTTAGGGTTACTTTGGATTCCCCAAATTACTTAGTTATGGTTTTGAAATTTATGTGCCCTCAACCTGTTTGTTAAAATGCCAATGAGAATAATTTTGTCACATAGTTTGACTATTAAAAATCTTTGTATTGCATAACATAGTAATTGAATCTAAATTGGTCTGGTTGGTTTTAAATGATTTGGAAAGGACATGGTGTCCATGGTCTTAGTTTAATCGAAAATGGTAGATTCTAATTATGGTTTATTGGTTTTATATAGCATGGTTGGAATAGACTTGCAAGTGACGATACCAACAGTTAATCCTAATTAAAAGACCCTTGATAAATGGTTTGAATGTGTAATTTGTTTTAATATGGGCTTAAAGGGGTTGTGCTAGCAAAGCTGTGGAAGGTGGACATCCTGGGGGGGACCAAAACTGGAAACTCATGTTTGTCGACATGAGGTTTGGTCATGGTGCTCCTGTGTAAGATGTCACACTTTATATTTTAGAGATGTACTAGTCATCTTAGGTTTTCTCTGTTCGTGTGGCTAACACACGCCGGGGTCCTTTCAGCAAGGGTAGTTCAACCCATATATCCCGAGGGTGGATATTTAGGATGGAAAAGATACATACCCAGGTTAAGGTTTTAAATGCATGCTAAAACTTGTTTGATTTCCCGGCGTGGTATATATGTGTGTGTGTGATTGCATGTGGTTATTTTATTTCATTTTTGTAATGCCCCGAGTCTATAACTCGGACGCTACACGGTGCTAACGACCCCAAAGGACCACAAGCTAACCCATGACTGATATCTTCTTTGAGCACTGTATAATATACTTAAATAAATGCGGAATAATAGGTTGAAATGCCATAAGGTTCAAATATCTGAAATATTGCAAAAATATCAAACTGTAATAAAAATCTGTAAAACAAAATACTGTCTGAAAACTAGTCTAAAAAGCCTCTAAACTGAACTGTCTGATTGTGGAGCTGATGGGACAATCCCCCAACTAACTCCATCTACTAAAATACTGAAATAATAAAATAAAAGAATATCCTCGAATGATGAGGACTCACTGCTAATCTACTGCTGCTGGCAGAATCTGAATCTATCTATGCGCGGTTGGGAACCTGAGCATTCGAACCTCTGATATAAGACACTATAGCACAAAGAAAGAGTATGTGTCAGTATATGTAATGTACTGGTATACTAGATGGGGTAAGTCTGAATGTAAGGTTTCATATGGTTGAACAATAACTGATTGCATGATATAGAGTAACTGAACATGAGAGTACATGGATAACTGATACTACTATAAATACTGAGTGTGCACTAATGTGAATATAGATAAATACTGTGACTAAGCTTGTCAGAAGCTAAGTCCTGAATTCTGAGACTAATTAACTAATATCTGAAGTTACTGATAACTGATTTACTAATACTGGTTGACTTTATTTGACAGTCCTTATTCTGTAGTACTGAACTGAGTTCTATTTTGAAGATTGAAAATGAAATCGTGGGAGGTAATCATCTAACCGACATGCCCCAAATAAGATAAGATAACTTAGTAGGGGTCCAACCTGTGACCCCAGTTGGAAGGGTGTCAGTACCGTACCATGGGTAAACACTGAAGAGTTACCCTCATCTAGTAGGTACTCTAATAAGAACGGTGGAACCCTCATCTGTCAGGATAAAACACCTCATCAACCCTCATCTGGAAGGTTTCATGTCTCAATATATGTTAGCTACGTTGTTTTGGAATGCAAGGATTTCTTCTAGAGATCACACCCTCTACTAGCAGGTGAGCCCCCATCCTTGGGTTCACTCGGAGTTGAATCCTACTCCCAACTGAACGACACTAAACTGATTGTACTGAACTGATACAAAGTTTACTGAATTTTCCTGAGTTCTATAACTGATTGAGATCTACTAAGTTCTGTAACTGACTGAGAGCACTACTGATCGTGATATGACTGATACTAATCTGTAACTAACACTGGATCTAGGTACACAGCTAAATTATTGGGTATTAAATACCCCCAGGACTTGATAGCATAAAAAATAAAGCATAATATACTCTTGAAAATCATAATCATTCATAGAGACATTTTCTGAAACACTTGTAGGGCATAAGTTTATACATATACTAACATGACATGATTTCATTAATTCATTCACATAGACATTCTGTCAAACACCTAGAGAGCACAACTTATCGCATATAATCATGGTTAAAACATAAGTATGGCAATTACAATGCCCTAACTTACAAATTCATGGATTATGACATGGGAATTTCACAATTCAATGTACATGCTATTAAAACTTCATGGAATATACAATTAATTAGGAATTGGAAATCATTTAATATCAAGAACACTAATACAATTAAATTTCAAGCATATAAATCATGAATCGTAGATCTTGAAGTTTTAAATGTGGATTCGTGGACTCTTTGGTTGAAAGGGACCCATAGATGAACACCTAACATACCTTGGAATATTTTTTCTTGAAGAATCTTGGAGAAATTCTTGAGATTGATCTTGATTTTTTGAAGCTAGGGTTTGTTTTCTTGAGAGAGAATTCTTTTTATTTGGGGTAAAATTGATTAGGAATGACCTTTAAAACATTTTTAGGTATTAAATCCTGTACCTGGGCATGCAAAAATCACTCGAAAAGACCAATTTATCTCCGCATGTCACTTTTAATTTTTGAGAAATTTTCCCGACCTGAACCCTTGGCGCGACGCGGTGCTATCCCATCGTGTATTTGGAAAATGACAACTGGGAACTGAGGGTTTGGTGTGATGCAGTGGGATCGAGGTGCCCCTTTGGTTCTAAAATCTTGAATCATCGCGACACGGTGGGATCGCATTGATACACAAGAAAGTGACCAATTCGAAAATGAGCCTTGGGGCGACACACCAATATCATAGAGCAAACATGGAATCTGACAATTGTCATTTTGATATACTTTGTAATGCGCTACTGGCCTGAATGACGGTGTTTAACGACTAAAAATTAAAATATCCATAACTTCTTACTCGGTTATCGGATTTAGGCAAATTTTATATCGTTGGAAAGCTAATTCAATTTCCCGTGCAATGGCAGGATCTAAACTGAAAAATACTGAGTATTTCAAAAATTTATAACTCATGAACTGAGGATTAAGTTAAACTTGAGAAATACGGGGTATTACAATATCTCCCCCTTGGGAACATTCATCCTTGAATGAGACTGATTAAGCTGAGAAACACTGATAGACTGAGGTGACACATTGAAAATTCATATCTGATGCATGATTACATGACTAAACTACTGAAAAACTGAGTTCGTATACTGAACATACTTATCTGATGCATGGAATACTTGACTGAAGTACTGATAAGCTGAATTTTCATACTGAACATGCATATCTGATGCATGAGTACATGTCTTAACAGATTCATGAATGCATGGATGAATAAGCAACGATAATGGATACCAAGTTATAAATATAGATGATTATGGAACTGAGTAAATCTAAGGAAGACCGTTACCTTAAGAAGGATCTGAGTTTGAGGAGAAGAGGTGAGGATACTTGGTCCGCATATATACTTATTTTTTCCAAGTAGCTCTCTCAACTGACTGATTCGGCTAAAAAACTTTGACTAAGGGAACTTCTTTGTTTCTCAGTCTGGGAATCTGATGATCGAGGATCTAGACTCGAACCTCTTCGAAAGAAAGATCATTCTGAATATTTACATCCTATAAAGGGACTATGACTGCTGGGTCACCAATGCATTTCTTTAGCAAGGAGACGTGGAATATTGGATGCACCGAGGCTAGATCTGAAGGCAACTCAATCTCATAAGCTAACTTTTCAAAGCGGTTGAGAATTCTGTAAGGACCAATATATCGGGGACTGAGCTTTCCCTTCTTGACGAACCTCTTTACCCCCTTCATGGGAGAGATTTTAAAGAATACAATATCACCAATCTCAAACTTGAGATCCTTTCTCCGCACATCTGTGTATGATTTTTGTCGGCTCTAGGCAGCCTATGTGTTTCTCAGATCAGCTGAATCTTCTCTAATGTAAATTTAAATTATTTTGAGAAAAGACATATTGAAGGCTTTTGTGATCTGTAAACACATCAACATTTACCCCATACAAGTAATGCCTCCAAATCATTAAGGCAAACACTACAGCTGCTAGCTCAAGATCATGAGCCGGATAATTCTTCTCATGGGGCATAAGCTTTCTGGAGGCATAGGATATGACCTTACCTCTATGCATTAGGACACAACCTAGACCTACTCTGGATGCATCACAATACACAACAAACCCATCTGACCAATCTGGTAAAGTCAAATTGGCCCTGAAGTGAGTTGAGTATTCAACTCCTGAAAACTCTTCCCCTAGGAATCTGACCACTGAAATTGGACTTTCTTCTGAGTCAATCTGTACACGAGGGATGCAATAGATAAAAACCCTTCAATAAAATAATGGAATAGCCAGCTAAACCCGAGAAACTCCTGATATCTGATGGAGAGATGGGTCTAGGCTAGTTTCTCGCCGCTTTAGTTTTTTGAGGATCAACTCTAATGCAATTATCGTAAATAATATGACCAAGGAATGCTACTGACCTTAGAAAAAATTCACACTTACTGAATTTGGAGAATAGCTGATGAGTTCTGAGAGTCTGAAGTACTATTCTGAGATGATCTACGTGATCATTCTCGCTACGAGAATAGACAAAAATGTCATCGATGAAGACTATAATGAACATGTCCAAGTACTGCTTGAACACTCGATTCATCAAGTCCATGAAGGCTTCTGGGGAATTAGTAAAACCAAAGGACATAACTAGGAACTCGAAGTGACCATACCAGGTTTTGAAAGCTATTTTCAGAATGTCACATTCTTTAACTCTGAGCTGATAATAGCCTGATCTAAGGTCTTTCTTAGAAAAGTAATTGGATCCCTGAAGTTGGTCAAACAAATCATCAATAATAGAAAGTGGATACTTATTCTTGAATGTGACTTTGTTCAATTGATGGTAGTCAATACACATTCTGAGAGAACCATCTTTTTTATGCATGAATAGAATTGGTGCACCCCACGGGGAAACACTGGGTCTGATGAATTCTTGTATCTAGGACATCTTTCATCTATTCTGTTAATTCTCTGAGTTCTTCTGGTGCCATTCTATATGGAAGAATAGATATGGGCTGAGTATCTTGAAGAAGGTCTATTCCGAAGTCTATTTCCCTAATGGGAGGAACTCTAGGAAGATCTTCGAGAAACACATCTAAGAATTCATTTACTACTGAAACTGACTAAAGAGTTAGAGTTTTTGAGTTAGAGTATTTGACTCGCAAAAGATGGTAGACACATTCCTTGGATATCATCTTTCTCTCTCTAAGGTATGAAATAAACCGAACCTTAAGCATTATGGTACTACCTCTCCATTTAAGGACTGGTTCATTTGGAAACTGAAAATGAACTATTATGTTTCTACAATCAACTGAGGCATTGAATGAATGGAGCCAATCTATGCCAAGAATGACATTAAAATCTTCTATCTCTAGCTCTACTAAGTCTACTAAAGTAACTTTCTGAGATATCATGACTGGAAAGTACAAGTACCTGTATACCCATCGGACTATGATAGATTTACTCACTGGGGAAGAAACTGAGAAAGGCTCTGCTAAGATTTCTGGACTGACTCCGAAGTTAACAACTATATATAGAGTTACAAAAGATAAAAAAGCTCACGGATCTAGAAAGGCATAAATATGTAAATTTAATATCTGCAATGTACCAGTGACCATATCAGGAGAATATTTCTAATCCTGTCTGGACTGAAGTGCATAAAGCCTGTTTGGGCATTGCCCACTGGTGGCACTGGAAGCGATACCTTGCTGATTCGGGCAACCTAACTGAGTTGAAAGATGATTATGCTGACCCTGAGAACCTGACTGAGGACAATATCTGACTCTGTGGACTAGTTTGCCATACCCGAAACAAATATCACTACCAGCTCTGCTGACACCCTTGTGGTTCTTGCCACATTACTGACATAGAGGATTTATTTGAACACTGCTGATACTACCCTATGACTCAGAGCCTAGCGCCCTATGGTTGTTACCATTTCTGAACTTAGTTACTGGAGAACTGGATGAGGACAGATTCGGAACTAAAGACTTTGGACAAAATTGGAAATGGTTACTGCCCTCTGACTTAGGCTGATTAAAATTGAAGCTACCTATTCTAGATCTTTTGTTCTGCCACTCTTTCTTTCTCTTATCTTTGTCTCTTCTTCTGCTGAGCATGGACCATGAGCCTGGATATGTCCATCTCCTTAATCAACATTGTTGTTTTGCACTCCTTAACCATACTATCTGACACCCCAGATATGAACTTGCTTATTATGGACCTATTATCTGCTACTACATGGGGAGCATACCTGGATAACTGAGTAAACTAGAGGGAATACTCTTTCACACTCATACTATCCTTCCTGAGATTGATGAACTATAACACCTTGGATTTTCCCATCTCTAAGGGAAAGAATCTCTCTAGGAAATCAGTAGCAAACTCTTCCCACTCTATGGGCTCTGCATCTATGCCTCTGTCTACCTTTCACTGCTTAAACCACGTGTAAGCAACATCTTGTAGATGATAGGCAGCTAACTCAGCACTCTCACTGAAAGTCACTCCCATAATATCTGTGACTTTCAGAACCTAATCGAGGAACCCCTGTGGATCTTCTTCGAACTTAGATCCTGAGAATAGGTGAGGATTTATTTGGGTGAAGTCCCGAATCTTAGCTGCAGCTGTATTGGTGTAACGAACTAATTTTCTGGAATCAAAATGTCACACGGTGCTCATGATCCCGAGGGACCACAATCTAACCCTCTACTAATATTTGTACCTGAGCACTGCATAATATCTAAAATAAATGCAAAAATTGGCCATAAGGTTCAAAACATCTAAAAATACTCAAAACTAAAAACTAAATTCTGATACATCTTTTTGAAAAGCCTCTAAACTGTTTGAAATATGGAGTTGATGGGACATGTCCCTAACTAACTCCGTCTACTAAAAAATAAACAAAATCTAATTCAATAATAATATAAGGATCATATTCGAATAAAGAGGACTCACTGGTACGTCTACTATTGCTGACTGGGATTGATCTGCTAAGGATACTCTAGATCTCATGCCTCTGAACCTATGGTGTCAAATAAAACACTATAGCGCAAATATGTTAGTACGGGAATGTACTGAGTATGAAGATGAGGTAAGTCTAAATGCAAGGGCTTTTCCATGAACAATTACTTAACTGAATAATCATGAGAGTACTAAATGAGGACATATGCATGAATGCACAAACCATAACAATAATCATCACGACTCTGAATACTAAAACTCGGATACTGCTTTACTGCCATTTAAACTCACTAGTACTACTGAGATACTAAACAACTGAATCATCTGATACTGATAATTAGGTACTAAAATTGAGATCAGTCTTATCTAGCGAGTGATCTCAAAAATTGATGATACTGAAACTAATTAACTAAATCTACTCATATCAATGACAAAATTCTGAGCTTACAACTCTTGACTAACTAAATCGGAGATCAAACCTCTCTGATGGATGATCTCGGAATCTACTATCAATGATAAGAAAAGATTATGTATGAGATCAAACCTATATAGCAGAAGATCTCTGAATCTGATAGTGAGAATAATCATTGAATCTGAGAATGAGATCAGGCCTATCTGATGGGTGATCTCTGAATATGATAGTAAGAATACTCAAATGAATCTGAGACTGAGATCAAGCCTATCTAACAAGTAATATTGGGATCTGATAATAAGATTACTCAACTGAATCTGAGACTGAGATCAAGCCTATCTAGAAGGTGATCTATGGATCTGATAATACTGATGCTAAATAACTTTATATGGGACCATGCCTATCTAGCTGGTGGCCCATGAATCAATGGAACTATCTCAGTTCCTCACTAAGATAGGTGACTGTAATTGACAGTCCTGATTTCTGAGTTTTACTCTGAAGATAGATACTGAAACTGTAACTATGGGAGTTCTCACTTAAACAACATGCCCCAAATTTGAACTGGTGGGGTCCAACCTATAACCCCAGCTGGAAGGGTGTCAATACCGTGCCAGGGGTAAAGACCTCTCTATTTAAGCCTCTTAAATGGGTGACCCTCGCAGGAATTCAAACCTAAGGTAGCATAATAGTCAAGCCTATCTAACGGGTGACAAGCCTTTTCTAACGGGTAACTCCTGCATCCTATGCTAGCTACGCAGTTCTAGAGTTCAGGGATTGCTCCTAACGACTCTGCCTCTCTAATAGGGAGCTTCCATCCCTGCACTCACTCGGTACTAGCTCCTACTCCCAACTGAAAGACTCTAAACAGATTCTTAACTAAACATAAACTGAGCTGAATCTGATACTGATCGTGTTTCTCGAATGATCTGACTAAGTTAATCTGAATTCACTTGGTTCTTTATCTGACGGAATACTACTGAATCTTGTTATCTGACTGAATGATACTGAGCTCTGAATAGATTACTCGATTACTATTGAGGTCTGAACTAAACACTTAAATACTACTAGATCTGAGTTGAGTACAAAACTGAGGCTAGAATACTAGAGATGCTAAAATTACTAAGATTACTGAGATTTCTTAGTTCTGTATCTATCTGAGAGTACAGTGTTCTATAACTCACTGAGTTTTGAGAATCATGGCTTGACTAAGATTATCGTGAAAACTGACACTGGCTCTAGACTGCAGCTAAATTGTGGGGTATAAATACCCCCAAAACTCGATAACATAAACATAAAACATAACCATTCTTGAATAATCAAGACCATGGACATTCATTCACCGTCACAATCACTAAGGCATCTCTTCAAGCATTTAGTAATCATAAACATGTGATAATATAGGGAGACATGCTATTGGTTCATACTCTATTCAACAAAATCTTTCATCAAACACTTAGCAAGTATTAAAGTCTTAGCATGTATCAAAGAGCACATAATTGGGGAATTTCATGCTATCATGTAAAAATTCCTTCACTAAGGCCTTTGAACAAACAGTTGGGATACATAGGCTTGCACACAATTGGGGGTTTTCTTGTCAACATGCTATAATGGCTCTAATTTATTCACATAAGCATTTTATCAAACATATGAGGAGTATGCTTTGCTTATTCAACAATTTGTACCCTTACTTGACATGAACTCATCACTTAACAAGTAACTTAAAGAGGGTTTATCACGAACATCACATGAATATCATATACTAGGGTCAAAGCTAGAAAACCTTGTAAACAACCATGAATCAAAACTCAATAATAGCATGAACACCAGTTTCAACTCACATGAATCATGAACACTCATAAACATAAGATCTTTGAAATCTAGAAAAGGGTTCTTGATCTTCGTGGACGAAAGGGACCCAAGAATCAACATTTTCATACCATAAGGAAACTTCTTTCTTGAAGGCTATTGGAGAGATTCTTGATTTTTTGATTTCTCTTAATTTTTCTTGAAGAAGAAATGATAGTTTTGATTTTGTAGAAACCCTAGTTTTTGATGTTGAAGAGGAGAAATGAGGTTATGAGCCTTGATAGGGTATAAATAGGGGCTGAAAAAAGTGGAAAAAGACCAAATAACCCTTTCAAAAATGAGTTAAAAATACTGAACGGGGGCTGCGACGGTCGAAGCGACAGTCCGTCGCTTAGTCTGACGGTCCATCGGGTCGTCCATCGCACATTGGTCAGAAAAAGAACACACTACCTCGATGAGATGATCTTGGCGATGGTCTGTCACATACCCAACGGTCTGTCAGATCGTTCGTCGCACGTTAGCCAGGATGAGGCCACATTGCTTCAGCGCGACGGTCCTAGCGATGGTCCATTGTAGTCTCGATAGTCCATCGTCCTAGCCGTCACACATGGTCCAAAAAAGGAGTTACTACCTTGGTTACGATGGTATGGGTGACGGTCTATCGCAAGCCTGATGGTCCGTCAGCCTGGCCGTCGCACCTGGGTGGTTCCTACTACTTTCTATAAAACGGCCATAACTTCCTCGTCCGGTGTTGGATTTTGACAAAATTGGTATCGATGGAAAGCTTATTCAATGTTCTACATGCAAAAAAGTAGATATTAGGGAAATTATACACGGTTCAAAAATATTTCTCACTTAGAAAGACACTTCTCAATCTTTTAGGGCTGGATTTACACTTCACTTGACACGCTCTAAGGCTCAGACTATGAGAAAATTTTGTGGGGTCTTACAATTAGCCACTGGGTTGGCCTGAACAAGAGTTGGCTATTCATTTTATGATGCGGAGGAATTGGCTAGAGTAGTGAATTTAGCTCTGAATTCTGCATGGGAGACATGCTGGTCCAGGGGATCTGCCTAAATGGGATAAGGTGCTGACTGATTTCTGATTCTCCTTTCGTTAGACTTTTTGTAAGGCATGTTCTATAAACGAAAAAGAGGAAACAAATGAGAATGAGAGTTTAACTTGAGCTCATGCTTACTCGTACGACATGAATACTGAAAGAAGGGAAACTGTTTCCTAAAACATCTCATATCCTCCTTTTTATAAGTGTGGCTTGCTACATACCCATGAACAGGACTTTACTAGATGCGGCTTTATGACTTCCTAGGACACTGTTGAACCTTAGGCTCTAATACCAAGATTGTAACACCCCGAGTCCGTACCTCTGATGCTACACAGTGCTTACGACCCCGAAAGACCACAAGCTAATCCATGACTGATATCTGCTATGAGCATTGAATAATATACTAAAATAAATACGACCCAAAAGGTTTAAATATCTAAAATACTGCTGTAATGTCAAACTGTAATAAGAATATGTAAAACTGAATACTGCCACAAAACTAGTCTAAAAATCCTCTAAACTGAACTGTCTGATTGTGGAGTTGATGGGACAATCCCCCAACTAACTCCATCTACTGAAATACTGATTGTACTGAAATAATGAAATAAAAGAATATCCTCGAATGATGAGGACTCACTGCTAATCTACTGCTGCTGGAAGAATCTGAATCTATCTATGCACGGTTGGGAACCTGAGCTTCCGAACCTATGATATAAGACATTATATCACAAAGAAAGAATATGTATTAGTATGTGGAATATACTGGTATGCTAGATGGGGTAAGTCTGAATGTAAGGGTTCATATAGTTGAATAATAACTGATTGCATGATATAGAGCAACTGAATATGAGAGTACATGGATAACTGATACTACTATAAATACTGAGTGTGCACTAATGTAAATATAGATAAATACTGTGACTAAGCTTGTTTAAAGCTAATTCCTGAATTTTGAGACTAAGTAATTGATATCTGAAGTTTCTGTAACTGATTACTAATACTGGTTGACTGTATTTGAAAGTCCTTATTCTGTAAAACTGAACTGAGTTCTATTTTGAAAATTGAAAATAAGACTGTGGGAGGTAATCATCTAACCGACACGCCCCAAATAAGATAAGATAACTGAGTTGGGGTCCAACCTGTGACCCCAGTTGGAAGGGTGTCAGTACCGTGCCATGGGTAAACACTGAAGAATTACCCTCATTTGGTAGGTTCTCTAATAAGAACGGTGGAACCCTCATCTGTCAGGATAAAACACCTCATCAACCCTCATCTGGAAGGTTTGATGTCTTAACCTATGCTGGCTACGTTGTTTTGGAATGCAAGGATTTCTTCTAGAGATTACACCCTCTACTAGCAGGTGAGCCCCCATCCTTGGGTTTACTCAGAGTTGAATCCTACTCCCAACTAAAATACACTAAACTGATTGTACTGAATGATACTGAGTTTACTTAATTTTCCTGAGTTCTATAACTGATGGAGTTCTACTGAGTTCTGTAACTGACTATGAGCACTACTGATCATGATATGACTGATTCTATTTTGTAACTGACACTGGCTCTAGGTACACAGCTAAATTATTGGGTATTAAATACCCCCAGGACTCGATAAAATAACAAATAAAGAATAATATACTCTTAAAAATCATAATCATTCATAGAGACATTTTCTCAAACACTTGTAGGGCATAAGTTTATACATATACTAACAAGCCATGATTTCATTAATTCATTCACATAGACATTCTATCAAACACCTAGAGAGCACAACTTAATGCATATAATCATGGTTAACACATAAGCAGGGCAATTACAATGCCCTAACTTGCAATTTCATGGATTAGGACATGAGAATTTCACAATTCAATGTACATGCTATTAAAACTTTATGGAATCTACAATTAATCATGAATTGGAACTCATTTAATATCAAGAACACTAATACAATTAAATTTCAAGCATGTAAATCATGAATCGTAGATCTTGAAGTTTTAAATGTGGATTCGTGGACTCTATGGTTGAAATGGACCCATAGATGAACACCTAACATACCTTGGAATATTTTTTCTTGAAGATTCTTGGAGAAATTCTTGAGATTGATCTTGACTTGTTGGAGCTAGGGTTTGTTTTCTTGAGGGAGAATTCTTTTAATTTGGGGTAAAATTTATTAAGAATGACCTTTAAAACATTTTTAGGGATTAAATCCTGTACCTGGACATGCAAAAATCACTGAAAAAGACCAATTTATCCCCGTATGTCACTTTTAATTTTTGAGAAATTTTCCTGACCTGAACCCTTGGCGCGATGCGGCGCTATCCCGTCGTGTATTTGGAAAATGACAACTGGGAACTGAGGGCTTGGCGCGACGCAGTGGGATCGAGGCGCCCCTTTGATTCTAAAATTTTGAATCATCGCGACGCGGTGGGATCGCATTGATACACTGGAAAGTGACAAATTTGAAAATGAGCCTTGGCGCGACACGCCAATATCGAGGAGCAAAACTGGAATTTGACAATTGTCATTTTGACATACTCTGTAATGCACTACTGGCCTGAATGACGGTGTTTAATGACTGAAACTTAAAATAGCCATAACTTCTTACCCGGTTATCGGATTTAGGCAAATTTTATATCGTTCGAAAGCTAATTCAATTTACTATGCAATGGCAGGCTCTAAACTTAAAAATACTGAGTATTTCCAAAATTTATAACTCATGAAATGAGGGATAAGATAAGCTTGAGATATACGGGGTATTACGATATCTCCCCCTTGGTAACATTCATCCTTGAATGAGACTGATTAAGCTGAGAAACACTAATAGACTCGGGTGACACATTGAACATTCATATCTGATGCATGACTACATGACTGAACTACTAAAAAATTTAGTTCGTATACTGAACATACTAATCTGATTCATGGAATACATGACTGAAGTACTGATAAGCTGAATTTTCATACTGAACATGCATATCAGATGCATCAGTACATGTATTAACAGATCATGAATGCATGGATGAATATACAACGGTAATGGATACCAAGTTATAATTATAGCTGAATATGGAACTGAGTAAAGCTAAGGAAGACTATTATCTTAAGAAGTATCTGAGTTTGAGGAGAAGAGGTAAAGATACTTGGTCCGCATATCTACTTCTGTTTTCCAAGTAGCTCCCTCAACGGAAAAATTCAGCTAAAAAAGGAACTTTTTTGTTTCTTAGTCTGGGAATCTGATGATCAAGGATCTGGACTGGAACCTCTTCGAAAGAAAGATCATTCTGAATATTTACATCCTATAAAGGGACTATGACTGCTGGGTCACCAATGCATTTCTTTATCAAGGAGACGTGGAATACTGCATGCACTGAGGCTAGATCTGAAGGAAACTCAAGCTCATACGCTAACTTTTCAAAACGGTTGAGAATTCTGTAAGGACCAATATATCGGGGACTGAGCTTTCCCTTCTTGCCGAACCTCTTTACCCCCTTTATGGGAGAGATTTTCAAGAATACAAAATCACCGATATCAAACTTGAGATCATTTCTCCGCACATCTGCGTATGATTTTTGTCGGCTCTAGGCAGCCTATGTGTTTCTCAGATCAGCTAAATCTTCTCTAATGTAAATTTAAATAATTTTGAGAAAAGACATACTGAAGGCTTTTGTGATCTGTGAACACATCAACATTTACCCCGTACAAGTAATGTCTCCAAATCTTTAAGGCAAACACTACAACTGCTAGCTCAAGATCTTGAGCCGAATAATTCTTCTCATGGGGATTAAGCTATCTGGAGGCATAGGCTATGACTTTACCTCTCTGCATTAGGACACAACCCAGACATACTCTGGATGCATCACAATACACAACCCATCTGACCCATCTGGTAGAGTCAAAATTGGGGCTGAAGTGAGTTGAGTATTTAACTCCTAAAAACTCTTCTCCCAGGAATCTGACCATTGAAATTGGAATTTCTTCTGAGTCAATATGTACACGAGGGATGCAAACAAAAACCTTTCAATAAACTGATGGAATAGCCAGATAAACCCGAGAAACTCCTGATATCTGATAGAGATATGGGTCTAGGCTAGTTTCTCGCCGCTTTAGTTTTTTGAGGATCAACTCTAATTCCATTATCAGAAATAATATGACCAAGGAATGCTACTGGCCTTAGAAAAAATTCACCCTTACTGAATTTGGCGAATAGCTAATGAGTTCTGAGAGTCTGAAGTACTATTCTAAGCTGATCTACGTGATCATTTTTGCTACGAGAATAGTCAAGAATGTCATCGATTAAGACTATAATGAACATGTCCAAGTACTGCTTGAACACTTGATTCATTAAGTCCATGAAGGCTGCTGGGGAATTAGTAAAACCAAAAGACATAACTAGGAGCTCAAAGTGACCATACTGGGTTCTAAAAGTTTTTTTCAGAATGTCACATTCTCTGACTCTAAGCTGATAATAGCCTGATCTAAGGTCTTTCTTAGAAAAGTAACTGGCTTCCTGAAGTTGGTCAAACAAGTCATCAATTCTAGGAAGTGGATACTTATTCTTGAATGTGACTTTGTTAAATTGACGGTAGTCAATACACATTCTGAGAGAACCATCTTTTTTATGGACGAATAGAACTGGTGCACCCCACGGGGAAACACTGGGTTTGATGAATTCTTTTATGTAGGACATCTTTCATCTATTCTTTTAATTCTCGGAGTTCTGCTGGTTTCATTCTGTATGGCAGAATAGATATGGGCTGAGTATCTAGAAGAAGGTCTATTCTGAAGTCTATTTCCCTAATGGGAGGACCTTTAGAAAGTTCTTTGTGAAATACATCTGAGAATTTATTTTCTAATGGAACTGACTCAAGAGTTGGAGTTAGAGTCTTTGACTCGCACAAGATGGTAGACACATTCCTTGGATATCATCTTTCTCATTCTAAGGTATGAAATAAACTGACCCTTAAGCATTGTGGTACTACCTCTCCATTTAAGGACTGGTTCATTTGGAAACTAAAAATGAACTATTCTGTTCCTACAATCAACTGAGGCATAGAATGAATAGAGCAAATCTATGTTAAGAATGACATTAAAATCTTTTATCTCTAACTCTACTAAGTCTGCTAAAGTAACTTTCTGAGATATCATAACTGGAAAGTACCTACATACCCATCGGGCTATGATAGATTTACTCATTGGGGTAGAAACTGAGAAAGGCTCTACTAAGATTTTTGGACTGACTCCGAAGTTAATGGCTATATATGGAGTTAGAAAAGATAAAAAAGCTCACGGATATAGCATGGTATAAATGTGTAAATGGAATATCTACAATGTACCAGTGACCATATCAGGAGAATTTTCCTAATTTTTTCTGGACTGAAGTGCATAAAGTCTATTTGGGCATTGTCCACTGGTGGCACTGGAAGCGACACCTTGCTGATTCGGGCAACCTGACTGAGTTGAAGGATGATTATGTTGACCCTGAGAACCTGACTGAGGACAATCTCTGACTCTGTGGCCTAGTTTTCCATACCCGAAACAAACATCACTGCCATCTCTGCAGACACCCTTGTGGTTCTTGCCATATTACTGACATAGAGGATTTGTTTGAACACTGCTGATACTACCCTGAGACTCAGAGCCTAACGCCCTATCTTTATTACCATTTATGAACTTAGGTACTAGAGAACTGGATGAGGGCGGAGCCGAAATTGAAGACTTTAGACAATCACCCAACTAACTCCATCTACTGAAATACTGATTCTACTGAAATAATAAAATAAAAGAATATCCTCAAATGATGAGGACTCACTGCTAATCTACTGCTACTAGCAAAATCTGAATCTATCTATGTGTGGTTGGGAACCTAAGCATCCAAACCTATGATATAAGACATCATAGAATAAATAAAGAGTATACATAAGTACGTGGAATATACTGGTATGCTAGATGGGGTAAGGCTGAATGCAAGGGTTTATATACATGAACAATAACTGACTGCATGATATAGAGTAACTGAACATGGGAGTACATGGATAACTAATAATACTGTAAATACTGTGTGTGCACTAATGTTCATATAGATAAATATTGTGACTAAGCTTGTCTGAAGCTAAGTCCTGAATTCTGATACTGAGTAACTGACATCTGAGGTTACTGATAATAGATTTACAAATACTAGTTGACTGTATCTAACAGTCATGATTATGTAGAACTTAACTGAGTTCTATTCTAAAAATTGAAACTGATACTATGGGAGGTAATAATCTAACAAACATGCCTTAAATAAGATAAGATAACTGAGCTGGGGTCCAAACTATAATCCCAGTTGGAAGGGTCTCAGTACCGTACCATGGGTAAAAATATTGAAGAGTTCCCCTTATTTGGTAGGTACTCTAATGAGAATAGTAGAACCCTCATCTGCCAGGTTAAAACACCTCATCAACCCTCATTTGGCAGGTTTAATGTCTCAACCTACGTTGGCTACATAATTCTTGAATGCAAGGATTGCTTTTAGAGATCACACCCTCTACTGGTAGGTGAGCCCCCATCCTTGGGTTCACTCAATGCTGAATGCTACTCCCAACTGAAAGGCACTGAACTGATTATACTAAACTAATATTGAGTTTACTAAATTTTCCTGAGTTCTGTAACTGACTGAGTTCTACTGAGTTCTGTAACTGACTGAGAGTACTATTGATCGTGACATGACTTATACTATTTTGTAACAATTTTTTCTTGGTATTGGTATTGGTATTGACATTAGGGTTGACACCTATTGCATATTTAGTTGAAGTTATTGGATTATGATTACAGACTTACTTTAATGTCTTGAATTATTAGTTTTTTTTATCTTTTTATATGTTCAAAATTCATCAGGCATCGGGTGCAGGGCAATTATGGTTGGGTACAACTAGGCCTGGTTTGGGTTGTGACACATGGCCTGTATTAGCGGCACTTGGTGCATATAAATATCCCTTTTGCCCAATTTCTTCCCACTTTTCAACTATTCTCAAGAGAGAAAAAACTTAAATAGCACAAAAACTTGGGAGGAACATTTTTGGGTGATTTTGGAGCTTGGGTAATATTGATTTATCCATTTCTTCTTCAAATTTGTAGTAAGCTTCCATTAATATCATTATCTAATTCTCCATTCTTATCCAAAATCCTTAAATGATTGGTCGATTGATTTTAGCACCATTATAAATTAAAACTCACCCATTTTTAAGCCAAAGCACAATAGTGAAATATAGGTATCATTATCATCGTTTTGATAAGAAGATTATGATTTTGAAGTATGTCACATTATGAAAGCTGCTTGGAAAGGAAAATTGGTGGTTTAGTGGGTACTTTGAGCTTTTCTTTGGCATCTAGGTAGGTTAGGTTTACCTTTTTCATAGATTGAGCTATATCTTAGTATTTTTATAATATTATGCTAGATATGAGGTGGTATTTAGGTGTTGAAAGTATGAATACAAATATTTGGATTAGTTGAACCATTTAGGCTATCTTGAAAGTATAGATTAGGAGTAATTAACTTAGTATCTCATGTCTTAGGTGAATTTTGCTTCATGGATCATGTTTAGAATGGAAATGACTTAGTCACTTAAGCTAGGTGAAATTGCCTTTGTCATTCATGTTTAGGGTAAAATTGTCCTTAGTTGCTTAAGTCAAGGGAAATTGCCCTAGTTTCTTTTATTTTAGGTGGGATTGACTTATTTGTTGATGTTTGGGAAGAATTACTATCTTAGGGCTAATTATGGCTTATTCAACATCTAGAAATGAACTTAGATACCTTATCCTAGTCTGGGTTGAAGTTGCCTGAAATAGATTTTTGAGATTAGAAGTGAGTCTCTTTGGCCCACCTTAGGCCAAGACGTGTGCTAACCTTGTAGACTATTTATACCTGTAATACCCTTAGTAATGTTTGGTTTGGAACTTGAGGAGGTTGAATATATTTAATGAGTATCTTAGTTTGATATTAGCAGATTGATGCTAATTATGAGCGTAGCTAATAATATGGATTATATATATACACACACAATTATTAATATGGCTTAAGGATGTGATTAATGATATGGCCTATCGACATGCTTAATGTTATGAATATTGATGTGATTAATGATTAATGGCATATAGATATGACCAAAGGCTTATAGATATGATTAATGGCCTATAGAAATGATTAATGATATGTCCTATAGATATGATTTATGATATGGCTTATAAATATGATTAGTGGCTTAGAGTTATGACCTTTTATATGACTTATGGATATGAGTATCGACATGGTTATTTTCATGACTTAATAGGTACAACATTGGTATGATTTATGGGCGTAGTTACAATTTGACTTGCAACTATGATTCTTGGTTAGGTGTATAGGTATGAGTAAAGGGATGGTTCATAGTTATGGTTTATCAATATAGTCTATTGAGTTAGTTTATCAATATGGTTTGTTGATATAGTTCATTAATACGGCTCATAAATATGAGTTCTGGTACAAGTCCAGCAAATGATGATAGTACTATTAAGTTCTGATTCAAGTCTAGTATTGGAAGCTATGTGTGAGATAATATGATTAGGATTGATTCTTGGTTATGGTTTGATAATTAGGTAATTTATGGCTATTCATTTTTTTGGCTTCCTTGATTGTACCATCCAGGTATATGGGGGAATATGTTTGGTTATTTACTTTTCCGCACTTATTGGCTTATGGGGGCTAATCTTGTAGCTATAGTTGTGTAATCTTTATGTTACTTACCATTCCTTATGCATTTATCTATTTATGTACAACAGTTTTGGAGTTTTATTCAAAGTTTTCCCCTTTTACCTTGACTTAGATTATTTTATATCGCATTTTATAATATTTTTATTATGATTTAGCTCAATCAGTGTATGATGCCTACTAAGTACCCATGGTTTTGGTACTTATACTACACTTCTATACCTTTTTGGTATAGATTTGAGTACTAGTTACTGCAACTGATTTGATCCTCCTGCAGGGTTGATTTTAGATATTAGGTAAGCTCTTGGAGTCAGAGTTACCCTTTTTTTCCTTCTAATTATCTATGTCTAGTTTTTTTTATCTTTGAGATGGTTTGTATTTGACTATATAGTACTCATAGTTTATTTGTAGCAGCTCTTGCATTAACATTACTGAGTCTTGGGATTAGTTGGTGGTGCACCATCTAAGGGTGTATAGTATACAGATCAGAGTGGTACAGAGGTGAGGTAGTGGATATAGTTTTGACTACTAGAGTTAAGGTCCCACTTCTATCGGTAGTTGCCCCGCCTGCTATGTCTATCGAGGAGTAAAAATTGTTATATAGATTTTTCAGATTGGTTTCACCTAGGTTTTCTAGTGCACCGAGGGAGGATAAATATGAATTCTTGGTTTCATATGATCATAAGCTCTATAATTTGCGTCTAGTTGAGACTTTTGGTGTTGATTACACTACTTTTTAGTTGGACATGGCAGCTTGAGATTAGTGGAGAGGTCATCTCGATTCTAGGCTAGTTGGATCTTCCCTTTTGACGTGGACTCTTTTCTCTAAGATTTTCTTGGAGAAGTACATGCCCTGCAGTCTTAGGGATCATTTGAGGGATCATTCTCTAGGTTGGAGTAGGGATCCACGACTGCTTTAAAGTATGAGGCTCAATTCCATGAGTTGGATAATCTTACTACTTCTATTTTGACTAATGAGTATGAGAGGGTATGTTTCTTTTTGAGGAAACTCTGAGGATTAGCGTATAGGGTTTGTCGAGAATTTCCTTACCAAAGTATGCCACTATGGCCACTAAAAGGGTCATATATTGTTGAAGAAGAAGGATTGACACTTTGTCTTCATATGTCAATATAGAGTTTGGTTGCTACTAGTAGGTGTTTTTTTAGTTTTTTGATCATGCTCAGCTTATGGATAAGATGTATTGCAATGCCTAAGAGGGAGGAGATAATATGTTGCAATACCAGGGTAGGTTCAGTGGTAGACTTAGTAGCTCACGATTTTAAAGTAGTGGTTCTCAGGGTAGGTACCCTCCACGTCAGTCGTATCAGCATCAAAATTAGTCTAGTTGGCCTTTAAGTCCGCTCTTTGGATTATCGATGGAGGATAATCTAGTTTCAGTGATCGTCCTAGCCAGAATAATGGTCTGTCTTTGAGGGGTTCATCTTCTGTCTATTCTCATCACGATGGTTATTTTGGGTCAGCCAGTTCTTTTTGTTTTAGTCCAATGCCTAAGGCATGTTATGGTTGTAGATTTTTTTTTATTTCTTGAGAGAGTTCCTCAGTTATGGAGAGATTATTCCTTCATCTTAGAGTGTTCCACATATTAGGGAAATTTATCCCTCAGCTAGGGTGGTATGCATGGTCATAGGGGTATTCCCCAAGGTGTTCATAGAGGTACTCAAGAAGGTAGGATGGGAGGTCGGTTGGGAGCCTATATAGGTGGTGGGCATGGTCATCTGTATGTCGTACCTTCTAGACCTTAGGCTGAGTCTTCAAATATTATTTCCACAGGTACAATTTTAGTGTGCCATCAGTTGGTTTTTGCTTTATTTTATTTAAGATACACTTATTATTATGTGTCTACTTATTATGCCCCATAGTTAGAATTGTCTTTGGATTCATTATCTGTGCCATTATGTGTATCTACTCTCGTGGGTGATTCTTTAGTAGTGGATCGGCTTTTTAGTTCATGTGTTGTGACTATTTGAGAGTTTGATCTTATTAAGTTAGTTATGATGGATTTTGATGTAATTTTAAGCATGAACTAGTTATCCCACTATCATGCAGTCCTAGATTATTTTACTAAGACCGTTACCTTAGAGATGCCTGGCATACCCCTGATCATGTGGAAGGGAGTTGTTAGCCATGAGCTGATTGGATTTATTTCTTATATTTGTGCTAGAAGGCTTATTTTGAGGGGTTGCAAGTCTTATCTCGCTTATAATCGTGATATTAGTGTGGAGCGTCTGTTGCTTGACTCTATTTCTATAGTTTGTGACTTTCTTGATAATTTTTCCTACCGATCTACCTGGCCTTCATTTCGAGCGTAGTGTTGTGTTTGTTATTGATATTGATCTAGGAACCCAACCTATTTATATGGAACATTACTATATGGATCTTGCCCAGCTTAAGGAGCTGAATTCTAACCTTTAGGATCTTCTTAGTAAGGGTTTCCTTAGACTGAGCGTGTGTCAAAACCCGATTTAAAAGTCATGAGGGCACCTATCAAACCCCTCTAGTTGGTAACCCAACACCATAAGCTGGAGTTGATACAATGGGTTAACTAGTAAGAAATGCCCAACATAGGCCAAAATAAATGAACACAATTTATACATAAATAGTATTCCATTATAAAAAGATCTGTAAATACGGATACCAATCCCATGACCTGGTAATATCAGTACAAGAGCACCTAAGTATGGTACAAATAGAAATAAAATCAAGGAATCTTAAATAGTCAATACATTTGTCTTGAATACGAAAGACTTAATCTAAGATAAAGGGAACAGGTGACTCGAAACTCCAAGAGCTCACCCTATCTTTGAAATGTCAACACTGCACAAACTTAACTCAAAGATGGCAATTAGTACTCAGATCTGGACCAAAAAGGTACAGAAGGGTAGTTTGAGTACCAAAAGAACGGGTACTTAGTAGTCATCATCGGATGACTGAGATAAATCATGATATAAAGATAATATATGGAATATAAATATATCTAAGTCAAGGTAAAAATTGAACCTGAATCATCTCCATTATCACTAAATATAATAAGTAGTCAAACCAGAAAAATAATATACCATAACACATCAACTCATGCCAATACCATTGTGTAAACAAATAAATGATTCAGAGTCATAAAAGAACACCAATAAAATCACAAACCACATAAGTACAATGTTGGCGCCCATACACCAACTAATTCATAAAGTAAAGGAACCCATCACGGCGTCCCGTACCACCGGAGAGTACACCCAAGGAAATAATAATAATGTATAACATCAACGAATCCAAATCTCAACATTATTCGCCCATATCCCGCATATATCATCAATTGGACACTTTATAAATTCTCCTTAGGAATCAACATCGACTAAAAGCTCCTATTCCATGTTATTATCATCATTAGCCATGCATCAACGATATTCACTAGCTACCATAATTTAACAAAACACGGTTCATTAACTAGTACATTAGATTTCCTACCATCAAGTAATACAGTCAATTGATAGACAACAAGAAATGAGCTTATTCCATTAGCCAACCTTCCTTAATTAAATCATTATTTAGTACTAACATTATTCACTAGGTGAATACTTAGCTTATAATAAATCCAACATACCAACTAGTCTCAGTTCATTAATAGGTAAAAACCATATCCACTCTCTAATTTTCAATAAACATGAATTAGTTTACTCTATAAATGCTTAACACTAGAAATCTATAACCGACATCCTAAGGGAAACCTCCTACCCTCGTTTTACAAGCGGATGTAAACATATAAAGCATATACACTCACATATATATATTGCCATCAATATCACCAATATTTCCTTCGAACTCAAACCGGGTATCAATATCACCAACATATCCTTCGAACTCGAACCAAGTATCAATATCATCAACATATACTCTGGACTCGAATCGGGTAGCATTATCATCAACAAATCCTCCATACTTGAACACGGTATCTATATCATCAACATATCCTCCAGACTCGAATCAGGTATTAATATCACCATATCCTCTAGAATTTTCGGGCATCATCATCACAACAATGTAAATACCTACAATAAAGAACAAGCCCCATAAGGGCTAAAGTAAATAACAAGTCCCAATATCGCATTTTTCACTGTCCAGATAATGTCAATTTACCAACCTAAGATGCATGTTTTAAGTGATCATCTTTAACTGCAAATGAATGCACTTTGTCCCTTCATAGTACTAATAACTTTTTATGTTACACGATATACTTCACTGGAAACATATATGAGTGAGGACATGGACTATAACTTTAACACTTTCTTCATATTTGCTTATAGCTAGTTATGATCAAAATTTAAAGGTCAAAACTAACTCCAAATAGTCTTAAGAAAGAAGAAATATACTAGTCATCTCAATGACATGTGAAAATATAAACATGATCATAGATTAGCAATATCACAATATGAGTCGTATATCCACAAGTATCAAATGCTAAAACTTACATAGGTACACACCCTAAACCACACTAATTGAGTAAGAACTTTATATTACCTCTATCATAAATCCTTGTGAAATAAGTAATTAAAATGTGGATAATAGAACAACTTTTGGTTGTTTGGTCAATTTCAGTAAAACACGAAGTACTAAACGTGTGCAACCATAGAATTAAATAAAAGAGCTAACATCAACACTATTAGTAGAATACCACAAGAAATCCATAAATACTCACTATATTAGGTAACTAACATAGAGATATAACATTAATATTTCAACTTCACACCATTAGTTCTTTTTTAGAATTAGTGAACTAAATAAACAACTTTGATATTAGTAAAGTTGAGCTCTTCCATAAGAAGACGATTGTTCCCAAAAATGTGTGCTCCCTAGTTGGATTGGCAAAAATACATAGATCTTGTTCCAAATTTAACTCATAATACTTACATTTTATGACCAAGAGTGAATTATTGTTACAAAAATGTTTTTAAGCTACATAAGGTGTCAAGGAAAAAGAACTCTGGAAGCTGGTACATTAAAAAAGACACACGGTTAGCTTTAGTTGTAGTAGCTCAACATGGTATGTACGTACTTAAGAAAAAGCTTTTAGGAACATTGACTAAGTAATTTGAAATTATTGATCAAGAAAATCCATAAATTCTCACACCAAACAACAAGGGACAATACCAATTTGTCCAAGAATAAGCTGCACCACAAACTTTAGTGCTAAAAAATGTCAAGATGAGTCAATACCTAACTAAATATTATTCATATAACATGTATAAATGAATCATAAAAATAAAAATATCAACTAATAACTATACAATACAGTAACTAATTAATCCATCTAATGGTCATTTAATCTACTAAGTATGAGAAGACAAATTCTGTAAAAAAATTTAAATAAAACTATTACTATGATGAAAGAGATATAATAAAAGTGTTGAATGTAGTTGATAATAGGTCGATATTAAACATTTAATTCTCAAAAGATTCTAGGATTACACATTAATCCAAAAGGGGAAATCAACTAAACCTACAAGTCATGTATACCAAAATATGAGTTCAAATGGCCTAAACAATTCAACTAATCCTAAGTGTTTCCATTTAATCAATAAAACACCTAGAAACCCTACCAATCCAGTAAACTATCACAATTTTAATATAACATAGCTCAATCTATCAAGAAGGAAGCCTAACCTACCTTGAATCCATAAAAAGCCTATGAATTGCTAACCCTTTGATTTTCCTTTTTGAGAAGATTATTCAAGGCGGAAAGCTATAAAAACACAATCTACATATTATTACGAGAATTTTGATGCCCATATTCCATCATTGTACTTCAGGTCCAAAAACTACACCAAAAAACTTAAAGCACCCTAGTTTTGACCCTTAGAAAATTTCTCGAGTTTGAGCTTCTGGACATTATACTACTTGATGGTACTTGTTGTATGATGTGGGTACGGCTTAGGGTTCTTAATTGGTATGATGATCGGTGTGGTTTGGTTGGTTTTTGTCCAAGGTACGAATGGACATCATACTAGTCATACGTTAGGATACCAAACATGTGATGCCAAATTGTATGATGTCTTATGTTTAGCCTAGATAATATAAGTCTACCTAGGGTATGGTATTAGGGTACTTCTCGTATGATTGGATATGACTTGGTCCTCGTAGTCATATGTTTGACTGTGTTTGGGTTCAAGTTGCTTCCTAGGGTGTGAGTGGTGGGTACCACTCGTATGATAGGGTACGATTTGGGTGGATGGTTGTACCCTTCTGCACATCATTTTTCGTGGATGTTCGTACCCTTCTGAACATCATTTTTCATTTTTTAAGCTGAGGATATTCTAGACATTTCCCACCCCAAAACCCTTAATTACCCACATATTAAAACATATTGTCGCCTCTCATAACATGCTTTAACAGATCAAAATACTCCATAAACTTTCTCTACACTCTCTCTTGAAGATTGAGCTAGGGTTTCTACAAGGTGTTCATCTAGAGGCTCAAGAGTCAAATTCTTTCCATGAATCTTCTGTAATAAGGCATGTGACTCTTCCCTCATTGATAGTTCTCAAATATTATGTGTTTTAAACATTGATTATGATTCATTAATGGTAGTTTTAAAAATCAATGTTAAGGGTTTTGTTGCATATTGTTGAGTATTGTTTACTCTTGGTTTAAATTGTGTTTATACATGTTTTAATGATGGTTTTTCACATGTGGGTACTTCATAAATGTGGTTTAACAATTGGGTTATGGTTCACCCTAAAGTTGATGGTTTTTACCTTTGTTTTGGTCTTGGTAATGATATGCCCTCAAAGTGTTTGTGAAAATTCCTAAGAGAATAAACTAGTCACATGTTAAATAGTATTTTGAACTAAGGAATTGGCTTAATGAATATGAATGGTTAGTAAGTGGTTTTGTGAAGGTCTCGTTGTCCAAGTAATGATTTAAATAGTAACCTTGGTGGTTCAATTAGCAAAAAGGGTTTGAGTCCCTAAACATTCAATTCATTTATGTTCTTACTATATAATGAGTTTGAGTCCTTAAATATTGAAATAAATTGTTGGCTTTTTATAGACAGTGGGTTTGAGTCCCAAAGTTGAATGATAATGCTTATGGCATGTTGTATGCTTGCAAGTGGTGTTGATATAACGATTCCAATGAAGTGACTTTGGTAAGTAATTGTCTTGATGGTTGTGTATGTGAAATTATAGATTTAAATTGGGCTTTAAAGAGAGAAGTGTAGTAGGGCTGTGAAAGTAGAGTTCGAAGGACTAACACTAGAAACCGTGCTAGCCGATGCGGGTATCTTTTTGACCGGGTAGTTCGAGTCCCCCAAATAAATATATGAATGGGAGGTTAGAGTCCCCTATAACACATGTTTTGGTTCTTAAGTCACCTTGATTATGCCAGGAGGTTCGAGTCCCCCATATAGGCATATACGGTTATGGATATTCTCTAGTTCATATGGCTACACGCACTGGGACCCTTCCAGCTATGGGAGAGCTGGGTCTATATAGCCTATGGATGCCTTGTGATATGAAAATTATGCTACAAAACCTAGGTTAATGTTTTCAAAGTTCATGCTAATCTTTTCCCTACCCCAACATGGTGTATATATATGTATTGCATACGTCATGTACATTGATTGATTGATTTTGAAATATTGGCATTATTTATCCCTATCCTTGAGTTACATACTAGTGCTCTAACCACTAACTGTCTTCGATGCTTCATCCCCATGTGATGCAGGTGCTGTCCATACTATAACCCCTCCTGCTTAGTAACTTGGATTCAAGAACAACTTATGTTGACTTAAAGTGGTGAGCTTCCATACTTTCTAAGGCTTTATTTCTTTCTTACAGTTTTTGTTGTCTTTATTAGTTCTTATTTGGATATTGGTTTTAGCTAGGTTGGGGAATTTCCAGACTAGTGATTCATGGATTATTTTAGAGGTTTTGTATGGACAAACTGTAGACTTGGGTATATTATAGAATAGTTATAGATTTGGTTACTGATTTGTGTTTTTTAGATTGGTTGGGTTGAGTATTGGGGTAATCTATTATTCTTGTTGGACTTGGGATGCTTATTATGAAAAGGCCCGAGTTGGAGTTGTGTCAAGTTGGTATCAGAGCGTAGTTTCATGGTCGGTTGGGCATCCACAAAGACATGTCGATGTGATGCCCCGGAAAAAATTTCCGTTAAGATCTCGGACGAAAATGTGTTGAATTTTGTTCTTTATCGTGATTAATAATTTTTCTGTGTGGAATTTATGGATATACGACCTGTCATCACGTAGAGAATCAAATAAGCTTTACAACTATATGTGGATCATCGAAAACAGACACTCGAGCGATGAGTTATGATCATTCCGATCTAACCGTGAATAGTGGTGAACAGTAAATGTGCAGGAAAAAATACTGAGGCCAGGCGAATTTTAGGGTCAACTTCAAACGATCATAACTCATTGTACATAATGATCTGGGTGAGATACTATATATCAACAGAAAGCTCTGAAAGTCCTCTTTCCAATGAAATTGGTTTCATCCAATTTGGCCATCGGAGAAAAATGTTATGGTCGATCTACTTCAGTCTATCAAAACAGTCCACCAAAGGACAGATTTGACATTATTTGATTTTTAAGGGTACTTTGGTCATTCCCACTCCAATCCATCCGGGTAAACCATGGATTTAAGTCCATTAAGAGCATTCAATAGCTCATTTTTCTCCAAAATTTCCTAAGGCTCAAACCCCAACCCTACTACTCCAAATTTCATCCTTCTATGTCTCTTGATTGAACCGTAGAAATTTCAAATTGATTTGGGATTCAAGTTGATCATGTTAAGGGCTTCGAGAAACACCCTTTATTTTCGTGAATAAAGTTCCGGAGTCGGAAGTTCATATTCATCTTTCATTTTTAGGTACGTGGGGCTTTGAACAAGATTATCCTTTCGATCTTGTGCCCGGTATTTTTGTTGAATTACATTGACATGAGATTTTACATGTTTTACCATGAATTGGAAATATGGTTTTATATCTTATATTATTGTCCATGAGCTATGGAATTATGTCATCCGATATGTGTATGATGTTGAGATGGAATTATGTCCAAAAAGTATTTGATTATGAGAGTATGATGATTTAATTTGTTAAGCCTTGATTCATACTATCATTCCACTATTTCCTTATTATAAATTTATAATTGATATTGGAAATTCTGTATCCCTACTATGGGTTGATGTCTCAAGTACCTTTAAATGAGAGTTGGATGGCAAATTAAGAAATGTTGATATTGAAGTTGCAATGAATCTTTGTATTTTTCGGATGGTTTTGATGAGTTAAATTATTGAAAATATTATGTATTGAGTCTTCATATCCTTTTCCAAATGTCGAGTCGGTTATGGTTCAACGCATTGATACCTTTTTGATGTTGAGGAAGATTAATGTTTTGAGCTAAAATGTGTTGAGTTAGGAATCCACAAATTAATACGATTTGATAAATGAGAAGGAGATTTGATTTGGTCTTTATGATAGACCCTTGTGATGTTGTGGTGGATTTCCTAACGCGTTCTTAGCTTGTCGGGAAGTAGTACTTAGCACCGAGAGGGAAATTTGGTATTTCCCCAAACCTATGTGCCACCGTAGGGTTGTTTGATGATGATATTATTGGCCAGAGAGCCCGATTGTGATTATTGCAATTTTAAGGTCGTACTCCTTGGCAAAGAGTATGACGCTCCCGCCAATGGGGGTTTCAAATGTTGGTATTCCACGTAGCTCACGTGGGGTTGTTGGTTATAGGAAACTCCCCTGTCCATAAGAGTCATGTTTATTGAAATAACGAGTCACTCCAAGTTTTGATGCGGTAAGTCAAGTTGCCTATGATGATCTATAATGATTTATGAGGTTTTTCTCCTACATTTCCTATTTAAGATATTATGAGTTGCATGATTCAATGTCACTCAAGCCAGGTGTGTCATTATGGTTCGTATGTACGTTTTTACAAAATTTATGATATTATTTATATTTTGTATATGCCCCATCATACTTAGTACGTATCTTGTGCTGACCCACATATTTCTCTATGGGCTACATTCTTACCATGATGTAGGTTCAGGTACTCAGCCGCAGCCGCGACAGTGATATCCGAGTGCCGCATCTACGATCCTTCAGTGTTGAGTTCTCATGGTTCGAGGACCAAGTTGCTAGTTTTGATGCTGTTGTTTTGTGATTCCTTTGGTCTGTTGAGTCAGTTGGGGGTTTGTCCCAATGGCTCGTTGATTTTTCTATATAGAGGCTATGTTAGACTAGTGTATTGTTGGGTTGGTTTGTGTATAGACATTCCATATATGTACATTCTAACGATATTTTATGCCATGTGCGATGTGATATGATATGTACTTATATATATCCTTAGCGTAGCGTGTATGTTGTTGTGTTGGAACCCAAGGGTAGTGTTTTGGATTAAAGGGTTCGCTTGAGGCTACGTGTAGCCTTGGGCACCGCGTGGCATCTCGGGATGATATTTTGGGGCGTTACAAACTTGGTATCAGAGCCTAAGATTGTGAAGAGTCCTAGGGAGTCTGACAAGACGCGTTACGTAGAGTCTTGAGTATCGGTGTGTAACGTGCCACACGTATGATCAAGAGGCTGCAGGCGTTATAGGAAAAGTCGTTTCTTTCTTTCTACAAGAGTCTATCATGCTTACAACTGTTTCCTTCTGCTGTTAAGTCGTGCGTTCTTATGATAGGAAATGCCTCCACGTCGAGCTCGCGGAAACAACAACCAACCTCAACCCATTGATCCGTTACATAAGACGGTATCACATACCAAATTTCGAGTAGCTTTTCAGATGCTAGCCCAGGTAGTTACCGCCAAAACACAGGCCAACACTCGACCTCCGCAGGAAAATAATTCAGCAGCAGCACAAATTCGTGACTTTATGCGGATGAATCTGCCAGAGTTTCATGGGTCGAGAGCAGGTGAGGACCCGCAGATGTATATTGATGAAATAAAGAAAACTACACAGATTATGGACATGACCGAGGAAGAAAGTGTGGAGCTGGCTTCTTATCAGTTGAAGGATGTTGCCTATGACTGGGTGCAGATGTGGAATAAGGGTAGAGAGAAAGATACTGCTCTGGTGACTTGGCAATTGTTCCAAGATACTTTCTTGGATAGATTCTTTCCTCTTGAGTTACGGGAAGCTAAGATAGAGGAGTTTATGAATTTTAGACAAGGCTCCATGTCGGTTAAGGAGTATTGTATTAAGTTTAATCATCTATCGAAGTACACCCCTAATATGATGGTTGACTTGAGGACTAGTATGAGCAAGTTTCTAACAAGGGTGTCGAGTTATGTGGTGAAACATTGTAGATCTTCTATGATCAACAGGGAGATTGATCTTCCTAGGTTAATGATTCACGCCCAACAGATTGAGTCAGACAAGATAAAGGAAAGAGAAAGAGTAAAAGGGATTAAGAGAGTCAGATCGGACCAACAGGGGTCTGGTCAGACTAAATTCTCCGGAGGGAGTCGCCCTCAGTTTCAGAGACTTCCATTTATACCTGCGCCTTCCTCAGCTAGTGCTCCCATATATTGGGGCAAGCAGGATCTCAGGAATAGGTCGGTACCTTCCAGGTCTCAAGACAGTGTAAGCAACCGACCTCATCCTCCATCGTGTGCTAAGTATGGTAAAGACCATTTTGGGGAGTGTTATATGGGGAGGTGGGGCTGTTTTGGTTGTGAAAAGTTGGTCCACATACTTAGAGACTGCCCGTATGCCAGACAGCGAAGTCGTGATGCCCGTCCCCAGAGTCAGGCTACCAGTGCCCCGCCTTCCGCAGCCCGTCCAGTTCCTCCTCAGGGTGATTCATCTAGTACTGCTGGCGGTCAACGCCAGAATTATTTCTATGCTATACCACCTCGTCAGGAGTAGGAGGACTCTCCCGATGTTGTCAATGGTATGCTCCGTGTTTTCTATTTTGATGTCTATGGGTTGATGGACCCCGGTTCAAGTTTTTCTTATGTGACACCTCTGGTTGCTGTAATGGGACATTTCTTATACACCCGCTTAGCAATGACAGACTCGAAACGGGGTGTATAAGAAATGTCCCATTACTGTCTTTCATCAGGTTATGTATGCTGATTTGATTGAGCTAGATATGGTTGACTTTGATATCATTCTGGGTATGGATTGGCTTTACTCATTCTATGCGTCTATTGATTGTCTGCCCATGTGGTCAAGTTTCAGTTTCCTGATGAACCTATCCTCGAATGGTCTGGAGTTCTGTGATTCCTAAGGGTCGTTTCATATCCTATCTCAAAGCTAGGAAGTTCTTTTCAAAGGGTTGCATCCACCATTTAGTTCGGGTTAAAGATACTAAGTCTGAAACCCCGACCATTCAGTCAATTAATGTTGTTAATGAGTTTCTTGATATCTTTCCGGAAGATATCCCTGGAGTACCTCTTGATAGAGAGATAGAGTTCGGGATTGACCTTCTTCCCGATACTCAACCTATTTCTATTCCTCCGTATCGCATGGCTCCCGCGGAACTTAAAGAGTTGAAGGAGCAATTGAAAGATCTTTTAGACAAAAGCTTTATCAGACCTAGTGTGTCCCCATGAGGTGCACCTGTCCTGTTTGTGCGTAAGAAAGATGGTTCTTTGCGAATGTGTATTGATTACCGACAACTTAATAGGGTTACTATCAAGAATAAATATCCGCTTCCTCGAATTGATGATTTATTTGATCAATTGCTAGGTGCGAGCTACTTTTCGAAGATAAACCTCAGATCCGATTATCACCAACTTAAGGTTAGGGAATGTGATATCCCCAAGACAACTTTCCGAACCCGTTACAGTCATTTTGAATTTCTAGTGACGTCTTTCGGGTTAACTAATGCTCCAGCGGCTTTCATGGATCTTATGAACCGTGTATTCCGGCCATATCTGGATTTATTTGTAATAGTGTTCCTTGATGATATTCTTATTTACTCCCGAAGTGAGGGTGATCATGCGGATCATCTCCAAATCGTGTTGGAAACTCTTCAAACTCATCGGTTGTATGCTAAGTTCAGTAAGTGTGAGTTTTGGCTGAACTCTATAGCCTTCTTGGGTCATGTTGTTTCTTCCGAAGGTATTAGAGTTGATCCTCAAAAGATAGAGGCTATAAAGAGTTGGCCTAGACCTATTTCTCCTTCTGATATCTGAAGTATCTTGGGACTAGCTGGTTATTATCGTCATTTTGTTGAAGGGTTTTCATCTATTGCATCTCCTATGAACCGTTTGACCCAAAAGAAAGTGAAGTTCCTGTGGCCCGAATCTTGCAAGAAGAGTTTTCAGGAGTTGAAGACTCGACTCACTTTAGCCCCTGTGTTGACTTTGCCTGACGATGTTGATGGTTTTGTGGTGTATTACGATGCTTCCAGAGTCGGTTTGGGTTGTGTATTGATGCAAAAGGGAAAGGTTATAGCTTATGCTTCCAGGCAACTAAAGACTCACGAGAAGAATTATCCTACCCATGACCTTGAATTAGCTGCTGTGGTTTTTGGTTTGAAAATCTGGAAACATTATTTGTATGGTGGACCATAAGAGCTTGCAGTATGTATTCACCCAAAAGGAGTTGAATCTTAGGCAGAGACGATGGTTAGAATTGTTGAAACATTATGATATGAGCATGCAATATCATCCGGGCAAGGCCAATGTAGTAGCAGATGCCCTTAGTCAGAAGTCCATGGGTAGCGTAGCACATATGGATATTGGTAAGAAAGAGTTGGCTCATGAGGTACATCGTTTGGCTAGATTGAGGGTCAGGTTGTTTGGTGATTCTGATGGTAGTATAGGAGTGCAAAGAGGTTCCAAATCCTCTTTAGTTTCGGAAGTGAAGGAGAAGCAAGACAAGGATCCTACCTTGGTCAGGTTAAAAGAGTCAGTTAAAGACCAAAAGGTGGAGGTTTTCTCCCAAGGGGGAGATGGCATTTTGAGACTCCGAGAAAGATTATGTGATACTGATGTTGATAACTTGAAGCAGAGGATTATGGCGGAAGATCATGGTACGCGATACTTCATTCATCCCGGTGCTACCAAGATGTACCATGATTTACGGGAAATCTATTGGTGGAACGGTATGAAGAGGAACATAGCAGAATTTGTGGAGAAGTGTTCCACGTGTCAACTGGTTAAAATAGAGCATCAAAGGCCCAGTGGCGTGATGCAAGAGTTTAGCATTCCTACTTGGAAGTGGTAAGAAGTGAATATGGACTTCATAGTTGGTTTGCCTCCTTCTCGTCGCCATCATGCTTCGATTTGGGTTGTCGTAGATCGGCTGATGAAATCAGCTCATTTCTTGACTATGCATTCATATTATATAGCTGAAGATTATGCTAGAATATATATTCGGGAACTCGTCAGACTTCATGGAATCCCTTTGACTATTATTTATGATAGAGGTACTCAGTTTACCTGTCAGTTTTGGAAATCATTCCAAAAGGGTCTCGGTACCCAAATTCGTTTAAGTTCTTCTTTCCATCCACAAACAGATGGTCAGGACGAGCGGACCATTCAGACTTTAAAAGATATGTTGAGGGCTTGTGTGCTTGATTTTAAAGGTAGTTGGGATGAGGACTTAGCATTAATCGAGTTTGCTTACAATAACAATTTTCATGCTACTATTGGAATGGCCCTGTTTGAAGCTTTGTATGGTAGAAGGTGTAGATACCCATTGGTTGGTTTGAAGTTGGTGAGTCTTCCACGACTGGACCGGATGCAGTGTTCGAGGCCATGGAAAAGGTTAAGTTAATTCGGGAAAGGTTGAAAACTGCCCAAAGTCGTCAAAAATCATACGCAGATGTAAGGAGGAAAGACCTTGAATTTGATGTTGGTGATTTAGTGTACTTGAAAGTTTCACCCATGAAAGGGGTGAAGAGATTTAGGAAGAAATGTAAACTAAGTCCCCATTACATTGGTCCCTATAAGAATGTGGATCGCATTGGGAAGGTAGCTATAAGGTTGAATTGCCCGCGGAGTTATCTAACGTCCATCCAGTTTTCTATGTTTCTATGCTTAAGAAGTCTATTGGTGATTCTGTTGTGATTGATCCTTCCAAAAGCTAGGGTATTCAAGATAGTCTTTCATATGAAGAGATTCCAGTTGAGGTTTTTGACTTTCAAGTTCGTAGGCTAAGAAACAAGGAAGTTCCTTTGGTTAAAGTGCTTTGGCGAAATCAATCCGTGGAGAGTTCTACTTGGGAAGCCGAAGCGGATAAGCGCGCCAAATATCCCCACCTCTTTCCTACTAATCCTGAGCATGTCAAAGGTATCGTTCTCTTTTGATTTAATCCTTATTGCTATGTTTATCTTGGCTTGTGTGTTTTCTACGATATCCAAAAAAATCTAGAATGGAGTATATGCTTGGACAAGATGATTTTTCTCTACATACTCATTTTCATAGTATTCTTGACCTACCTATCAACATTCAAGGATGAATGTTTCCAAGAGGGAGATGATGTGATGCCCAGAAAATTTTTTCCGTTAAGATCTCGGACGAAAATATGTTGAATTCTGTTCTTTATCGTGATTAATAATTTTTATTTGTGGAATTTTTGGATATACGACCCGTCATCGCGTAGAGAATCAAATAATCTTTCCAACAATATATGGATCATCCAAAACAGACACTCGAGCGATGAGTTATGATCATTCCGATCTAATCGTGAATAGTGGTGAACAGTAAATGTGCAGGAAAAAATACTGAGGCCAGGCGAATTTTAGGGTCAGATTCAAACGATCATAACTCCTTGTACATAATGATATGGGTGAGCTACTATATATCAACAGAAATCTCTTAAAGTCCTCTTTCCAATGAAATTGGTTTCATCCAATTTGGCCATCGAAGCAAAATGTTATGGTCGATCTACTTCAGCCTATCAAAACAGTCCACCAAAGGACAAATTTGACATTATTTGATTTTTAAGGGTATTTTGGTCATTCCCACTCCAATCCATCTGGGTAAACCATGGATTTAAGTCCATTAAGAGTATTCAATAGCTCATTTTCTCCAAAATTTCCTAAGGCTCAAACCCCGACCCTACTACTCCAAATTTCATCCTTCTATGCTCTTGATTGAATCGTAGAAATTTCAAATTGATTTGGGATTCAAGTTGATCATGTTAAGGGCTTCGAGAAGTACCCTTTATTTTCGTGAATAAAGTTTCGGAGTCGGAAGTTCATATTCATCTTCCATTTTTAGGTATGTGGGGCTTTGAACAAGATTATCCTTTCGATCTTGTGCCCGGTATTTTTGTTGAATTACATTGACATGAGATTTTACATGTTTTACCATGAATTGGAAATATGGTTTTATATCTTATATTATTGTCCATGAGCTATGGGATTATGTCATCCGATATGTGTATGATGTTGAGATGGAATTATGTTCAAAAAGTATTTGATTATGAGAGTATGATGATTTAATTTGTTAAGCCTTGATTTATTCTATCATTCCACTATTTCCTTAATATGAATTTATAATTGATATTGGAAATTCTATATCCCTACTATGGGTTGATGTCTCAAGTACCTTTAAATGAGAGTTGGATGGCAAATTGAGAAATGTTGATATTGAAGTTGCAATGAGTCTTGGTATTTTCCGGATGGTTTTGATGAGTTAAATTGTTGAAAACATTATGTATTGAGTCTTCATATCCTTGTCCAAATGTCGAGTCGGTTATGGTTCCACGCATTGATACCTTGTTGATGTTGAGGAAGATTAAAATGTTTTGAGCTAAAATGTGTTGAGCTAGGAATCCACAAATTGATATGATTTGATAAATGAGAAGGAGCTTTGATTTGGTCTTTATGATAGACCCTTGTGATGTTGTGGTGGATTTCCTAACGCGTTCTTATCTTGTCGGGGAGTAGTACTTATCACCGAGAGGGAAATTTGGTATTTCCCCAAACCTATGTGCCACCGTAGGGTTGTTTGATGATGATATTATTGGCCAGAGAGCCCGATTGTGGTTATTGCAGTTTTAAGGTCGTACTCCCTGGAAAAGAGTATGGAGCTCCCGCCAATGGGGGTTTCAAACGTTGGTATTCCACGTAGCTCACGTGGGGTTGTCGGTTATAGGAAACTCCCCTGTCCATAAGAGTCATGTTTATTGAAATACCGAGTCACTCCAAGTTTTGATGTGGTAAGTCAAGTTGCCTATGATGATCTATAATGATTTATGAGGTTTTCTCCTACATTTCCTATCTAAGATGTTATGAGTTGCATGATTCAATGTCACTCAAGCCAGGTGTGTCACTATGGTCCGTATGTACGTTTTTATGAAATTTATGATATTATTTATATTTTGCTTGCGCCCCCACATACTCAGTACGTATCTTATGCTGACCCACATATTTCTCTATAGGATACATTCTTACCATGATGTAGGTTCAGGTACTCAGCCGCAGCCGCGACAGTGATATCTGAGTGCCGCATCTACGTTCCTTTAGTGTTGAGTCCTCATGGTTTGAGGACCAAGTTGCTAGTTTTGGTGCTGTTGTTTTGTGATCCCTTTGGTCTATTGAGTCAGTTGGGGGTTCGTCCCAATGGCTTATTGATTTTTTTGTATAGAGGCTATGTCAGAATAGTGTATTATTAGGTTGGTTTGTGTATAGACATTCCATATATGTACAGTCTAATGATATTCCGTGCCATGTGCGATATGATATGATATGTACTTATATATATATTCTTAGCGTATCGTGTGTGTTGTTATATTGTAACCCAAGGGTAGTGTTTTGGCTTAAAGGGTTATCTTGAGATTACGTGTAGCCTTGGGCACCGTGTGGTGTCTCAGGATGATATTTTGGGGTGTTACAGTCAGTCTGTTTTATAGGTGTGTAGCTCACCATACTTATAAGAGAGAGGCTATGAGATATTTAAGAATGTTTCCCTTTCTTGTTGTCTTATTTTGATCTATAGAGTCTAATGTCTTGGATTTTTCTGATTTTTAATAGCTTTTCTTTCAAATCATGCCTCTAAGAAGATCTGATTTTCATGCAAACTCTTCTCTCCTGACTGGGAACAATGTTGATAGGACATGCTCTACTTCTGGAGTCAAGACCAGGTCAAGGGTTGCTACATCTGACTGTCCTCATGGGGTTCCACCTATCCCTACTAATCCTAGTACTGGGGGTGATACTCACACTTAGTCGCCTCAAGGGGAGGCTACTAATACCGAATTCCATCTCTTCATTAATATATTAACTCAGTTGGTAGTTTCTCATTCTAATCGTGGTGTTCCTGTTACTCCATCTTCTGAGGAAAAAAGGGTTGGCCAGTTCATGAGGTTTCATTCTCCTATGTTTACTGGTAAAAAGGTTAAGGAGGATCCTCAAAGTTCCGTTGATTAAATAGAGAAGATCTTCCAAATTATGCATGCTTTGGAGGTTATCCATGGGGAGTCTAGCTAATGTGGATGAGAATAAGCAAGAGTTGGTATATGACATTCACCGCTTGGATAGTCTTGGACTTTGTCTCACAGACTCAGAGAATGGTGGTGTGTTCGTGCATCAAGTGTCATGGTCATCTCTTGTTGTTGAGATAAAGGCAAAAAAAATGTTGGATTTTGATTTCATGAAGATTAAGGGAAATGTGGGTCAGTAAAATGTTGCTGACTTTGTAATTAGTGATAATGGTATCTAGAGGTACCAAGGAAGGTTATGTTCTCTCGACGTCGATGTATTTAGGGAAAGGATTTTTTCCGAAGCTCATGGATCTCGTTATGCTATCCATCCTGGTTCTACGAAGATGTATCATAATCTTAAAGAGTTCTATTGGGGGAATAATATGAAGTAAGATATGGCTAACTATGTGGCTGAGAGCATAGTAAGTTAACTAGTGAAAGTTGAGCACATGATATCCGAGGGTTTGTACCAAGAGATTGAGTTTCCCAAATAAAAGTGAAAGGTAATTAATATGGATTTCGTTACCGGTGTTCCTCGGTCTCGGCCCCAGTGTGATCAATTTGGGACACTGTGGATAAGATGACCAAGTACGCTCACTTCTTGCCAGTGAGGACTAGTTATTCAGTTGAGGATTATGTTAAGTTGTATCTTGCAGAGATTGTGAAGTTGGATGGAGCTCCTATTTGTATCATCTCAGATCGTGGTACTTCATTCTCATCTCATTTTTGGCGACTGATTTAGAAAGATTTGGTGACTAAGGTGAGCCTTAGCACTGTTTTCCATCCACAGTCAGATGGACAAGTGGAAACGACCATCCTACCATTAAGAGATATTCTTCGTGCTGGTGTGATTTACTATGGAGGTAGTTGAGTTGACCATTTGCCTCTTATAGAGTTTGATTATAATAATAATTAGTACTCTAGCATTGGTATGGCTCTTTTTGAGGCATTATATCATAGGAGATATCATTCTCCTATTGGGTGGTATAAAGTTGGTGAGAGTAAGTTGTTTTGCCCTAATTTGGTTCACCAAGCCTTGGAAAAGGTGAAGGTTATTCGTGATAGGTTTAAATCCACTCAATGTTTCCAAAAGTCCTATGTGGATGTGAGTCATAGGGAGTTGGATTTCAAGGTTGGCGATTGGGTATTCTTGATGGTGTCTCCTGTGAAAGGAGTGATGCGATTTGGTAAAAAAGAAAAGCTCAGTCCCCGGTATGTTGGTCTGTATTTGTTCTTGAAGAGGGTTTAATATGTTATGTATGAGATGGAGTTTCCTTCTAATTTAATCTCCATTTATCCAGTCTTCCACGTCTCTATGTTGCAAAAATGTGTGGGTGATCCTTCGTCGGTTGTTTTTTTACAAGGGCTGAGTACCTCTGATTCCTTATCTTATGAGGTAGTATCGGTTGAGATCTTGTATGATCAAGTTTGTTGGTTATATACAAAGAATGTGACTTTAGTAAGGTTCTTTGGAGGAACCATAAGGTTGAAGAAGATACTTGGGAGGCGGAAGAGGACATGAAGTACAAGTACCCGCCTTTGTTCTCCATTCAGGAGATTCGTGCTTGAGGTATGTGTTGATTCTCTCATCTTTCTTTTATGTCTTGTTTCCTAACTAGGTTAGAGAGAAGTTTCTGGTAAATATTGTGTTAAATAATGCGTGTTCTTGTATTTACTCATCATTTGAGGACGAATGATCCAAGTGGGGGAGAATTGAAACACCCTAGTTTTGACCCTTAAAAAATTTCTTTAGTTCGAGCTTCTTGACATCATACGACTTGAGGATACTTATTGTATGATGTAGTTATGGCTTAGGGTCCTCAAATCGTATGATGATTAGTTTGGTTTGGTCGGTTTCTGTCCAAGGTACGAATGGACAACATACTAGTTGTATGTTAGGGTACGAGAAGTATGATGCTAAACCGTATGATGTCCTTTGTCTGGCCTTGATGATTCTATTCTGCCTAGGGTATAATTCTAGGGTACCACTCATATGATTGGATAAGAATTAGTCCTTGTAGTTGTTTGTTTGATAGTGTTGGGGTTCAAGTTGCTTCCTAGGGTACGAGTGGTGGGTACCACTAGCATGTTGGGGTACGGTTTAGGTGTTATGGTCGTACCCTCCTACGCACAATTTTTCAGATTTTAAGATAAGGGTATTTCAGATATTTCTCACCACAAAACCCTTAATATCCTATTCTTAAAACACATTGTGGCCTCTCATAATATACTTTGAAAGATAAAAACACTCCACAAACTCTCTCTAAACTCTCTCTTGAAGATTGGGCTAGGTTTCTTCAAGGTGTTCATCTAGAGGCTCAAGAGACAAATTCCTTTTATGAATCTTCATGAATAAGGCATGTGACTCTTCCCTTATTATATGTTATCAAATATCATGTGTTTTAAACATTGATTATGATTCATTAATGGAGGTTTTGAAAGCCAATGTTGAGGTTTTTGTTGCATGTTGTTAAGTATTGTTTACACTTGGTTTAAATTGTGTTTATACATGTTTTAATGATGGTTTTGCACATGTGGGTGCTTGGTAAATGTGGTTTAACAATTGGATAATGGTTCACCCTAAACTTGATGGCTTTTACCTTTATTTTGGTCTTATTAATGGTATGGCCTCAAAGTGTTTGTGAAAATGCCTATGAGAATAAATAGTCACATATTAAATGGTGTTTTGAACTAAGGCATTGGCCTAATGAATATGAATGGTTGGTAAGCATTTTTATGAAGGCTTTGTTGGATATGTAGTGATTTAAATGGTAACCTTGGTTGTTCAATTGGCTTAAAGGGTTTTAGTCCCTAAACAATAATTGATTTATGTCTTTACTAAATAATGGGTTTGAGTCCCTAAATGTTGAAATGAATTGATGGCTTTGTATAGACAATTGGTTCAAGTCCCAAAATCAAATGATTATGGTTATGGCATGTTGTACTCTTGCAAGTGGTGTTGGTATGATGATACCAACGAGGTGTCTTTGGTAAGTAAATGGCTTGACGGTTGTGTATGTTAAATGATGGTTTTAAATTGGGCTTTAAAGTGGGATGTGTAGCAGGGCCATGAAAGGAGAGTCTGAAGGACTAACAGTGGAAACCGCACTAGCCAGTGCAGGTGTCTTTATGACCGGGTGGTTGAAGTCGTCCAAATGAATATATCAATGGGAGGTTTGAGTCCCCCATAACACATGTATTGGTGCATTAGTGACTTTGATTATGTTTAGGGTTCGAGTCCCCTATATAGTCATATACGGTTATGGATATTCTCTGGTTTGTATGGCTACACCCACTGGGGCCCTTCCATCTATAGGAGAGCTGGGCCCATATAGCACATGGGTGACTTGTTATATGATAATTATGTTACACAACTCAGGTTAATGTTTTCAAAGTTCATGCTAATCTTGTTCCAAATCCTAGCATGGTATATATGTATATATGTATTGCATGGGTCATGTGCATTGATTGATTGGTTTTGAACTATTGGAATATTTTATCCTTATCCTTGAATTACATGCTAGCGATCCAACCACCAATCCTCTTTGATGTTATATCCCCATACAATGTAGGAGTTGGTTATACTATCACCCCTCTTGCTCAGTGACTTGGATTCGAGAACATCTTGTGTTGACTTGAAGTGGTGAGCTTCCATGCTTCGGAAGGCTCCATTTCTTACTTTGAGTTTTCTTTTGTCTCTACTGGTTCAGATTTGGATATTGGTTTTTACTATGGTCGGGGGCTAGTCCCGACCAAATATTCTTAGATTATGTTAGAGGCTTTGTATGGGAAAACTGTGGCTTGGGTATATTATGGAATGGCTATGGATTTTGTTATTGTTTTGTGGTTTATTGATCGGTTGGGTTGGGTATTGAGGGAGATCTTCGATTCTTGTTGAACTTGGGATGCCCTTTACGACAAGGCTCGGGTTTGGGTCATGTTAAAACCACAATAGATCCCACATATGAAAAACACATTTTCGAGATCAACCCGACGTCATACATTACTAGGGAATCATAACCCTCAATAATTAGGTGAAACCCAAGCTTATTTGGGCTAAAATTATGCCTTTAAGAAATTTAGGGTTTTGGACTCAGTTTCCTAAATAGAAGTCGCATACCTGGCCAACTTATGAAAATGGGCCTCATACTCGACGACTATAATGGAACCCTACTCTAATTTGGAGAACAGATCCCTCAGTCGATCTCTAAGGCTGCACGACATATACTTCTCCAAGAACATCTCGGAGAATTGAGTCCTTAACAAAAGAGAAGATCTAACTGGTCTAGAATCTGTGAAACCTCTCCACCAGTGATGAGCAGACAAATCCAATTGAAATATGGTGTAATCCACACCATAAGTCTCAACAAGGCCTAAACCACTATGTCTATCCTCAGAAGTAGTAAGAAACTCAAATGCATCCTCTCCAGGAGCACCAAAATACCTAGGCGGAGCCAACCTAAAAAATCTACCCATCTTCTTCTCCTCAGTAGACATAGCAGACTGAGTCACAACTAGCTGTGCAGCTACTAGCTGAATGAATACCAGCGCAGGAGGACTCTCAACTCTAGGAGCTATAACTATAGGTTGCGTCCCTGTCCGGGTAGTCTATGCACCATCAGATGGTACACCACCAACTATACTCAACATTTGAATCAAGACATCTCTAAGTAATGAAGAAGTAATGAAACCTGGTGGAGCCTAGCTAGTCCCTGGCCTACCGCTGGCTGTGGCAGAAGAATCTCTGGATCAAGGGTAGGGATAGGGTCTGGGGAAGGTGGCCTATCCTTACCTCTAGCCGAGGATACATCATGAGTCTATTCTGGACCTTTAGGTTGTCTACTAACATGAGAAAGATTCTTGGGCTCAATTTCAGGACCCTCATCTCGCATAGAGGTAGCACGTCCACTTGGCATCTATAAAAGAGTAAAGTCAAGAAAATATTCTACAAACCAACTTAGACTCTACGCATGATATGAATGAAAAAATGAAGGACTCCTAAGAATTTCGCGTAGCCTCCCAAAGATAGGAAACAGACATCAACATTTTGGTCCGCAAACTCTATTAGACACTTGATCTTGTTCCAACAATACCGATGAAACCTAGGATCTGATACAAATTTGTCATGACCCAATTTACAAGTCATGAGGGCACTACCAAATCCCTTCGGTAGGGAATCCAACACCATAACCCGAAGATGATGCAATGGGTTTACTAGGTAAAATGCCCAACATAGGCCAAAATAAATGGACTCAATTTATACATAAATAGTGGTTCACTTTAAATAGATAGTCAAATACGGATACCAATCCCAAGACCAGGTAATATCAGTATAAGAGCACCTAAGTATGATAGAAATAGAAATAGAATCCAAGAATCTTAAATAGTAAATTCATTTGTCTTGAATATGAAAAACTTATTCTAAGATAAAGGAAATGGGTAACTTAAAACTCCAAGATCTCACCCTATCTCCAGAATGTCAACACTGAACAAACTCAAACAATGACGGTGGCTAGTACTTGGATCAGCACCAAAAAGATACAGAAGTTTAGTATGATTACCAAAACAACAGGTATACAGTAGGTATCATCGGCCGACTAAGCTAAGTCATGATATAAAGAAGATATAATGCAAGATAATATATCTAAGTCAAGGTACAAAATTGAACCTGCATCATCTCTAGCATTACCAATTATAATAAGAATTCAAAAAAGAACAATAATATACCATAATGGATCAACACATGCCAATACTATTGTGCATAATAAATAAATTATTCAAAGTCAAAAAACAACACCAATACAATCACTAACCACTAAGTACAATGTTGGCGCCCATACAGTAACTAGTGTATAAAGTAAAGAAACCTATCACAGCATCCCATACAACCAGAGAGTACACCCAAGGAATAATTACAATGTATAACCATCAACATTTTCAAATCTTAACATTATTTGACCATATCCCACATTTATCATCAATTGGACTTTTCTAAATTATCATTAGAAACCAACATTGATTAAAAGCCCCTATTCCATATTTTTATCATCATTAGCCACACGTAAACCATATTCTCTAGCTACCATACTTTAACTAAACAAGTTTCATTAACTAGTACATTAGATTTCTAACCATCAAGTAATATAGTCATTTCATAGACAACTAGTCACCACATAGCTTATTCCATAAGACAACCTTCCTTAATTAATACATTATTTAGTACTAATATTATTCACTATGTGAATCCTAAACATATAATAAATCCCATTTACCAGTTAGTCTCAGTTCATTATTAGCTAATAACCATTTCCACTCTCTAATTTTCAATAAACATGAATTACTTTATAAAATGTTTAGCACAAAAAATCTATAATTGACATCCTAAGGGAAACCTCCTACCCTCGTTTCACAAGTGGATGTAAACATATATATATATATATATCCATCAATATCACTAACATATCCTCCAGACTCGAACCGGGTAATCAATATCATCAGCATATCCTCCGAACTCGAACTCAGTATCCATATCATCAACATATCCTCCAGACTAAAAACAGCTATCAATATCATCAACATATTCTCCGAACTCGAATAGGGAATCCATATCATCAACATATTCTCTGTACTTGAACCAAGTATCAATATCACCAACATATCCTCCGAACTTTCTGGGCATCATCATTACATCAATGTAAATATCCATAATAAAGAACAAGCCCTACAAGGGATAAAGTAATTAACAAGATACAATACCGCATATTTCACTATCTAGATAATGTCAATTTACCAACCCAAGGTGCATTTTTAAAGAGATCATCTTTAACTGCAAATGAATGCACTTTGTCCCTTCATAGTACTAATAACTTTTCATGTAACACAACATACTTTACTAAAAACATATATGGATGAGGACATGAACTATAACTTTAACACTTTCTTCAAATTTGTTTATAGCTAGTTATGGTCAAAATATAAAGGTCAAAACTAACTCCAAATAGTCTTCTGAAATAAGAAATAACCTAGTCATCTCAATGCCATGTGAAAAATAAAAACATGATCTTAGATTATCAATATCATGATGTGAGTCGTATATCCACAAGTATCAAACGCGAAAACTTATACAGGTACAACACCGTAAATCACACTAATTAAGTAAGAACTTTATAATACCTTTATCATAAATCCTTGTCAAATAAGTAATTGAAATATGAATAACAGAACAACTTTTTGTTGCCTTGTCAATTGCCGTAAAACATAGAGAACTAAATATGTGCAGACATAGAAGTAAATAAAAGCACTAACATTAACACTATTAGTAGAATACCACAAGAAATCCATAAATACTCACCGTATTAGGTATCTAACATAGAGATATAACATTAATATTTCAACTTCACCCCATTAGTTCTCTATTGGAATTTGTGAACTAAATAAACAACTTTGATATTGGTAAAGTTGTGCTTTGCTGTAAGAAGAGAATAGTTACTAGAAATATGTGTTCCCTAATTGGTTTGGTAAAGAGATTTACTTGTTCCAACTTAGAATCATGTTACTTCCATTTCATTACAAAGAGTGAATGCTTGTTACAAAACTGTTTTTAAGCTACATTACGGCGTCAAGGCAAAAGAACTCTAGAGGATAGTAAATAAAAAAGTCACACGGTTAACTTCAGTTGCAGTTGCTCAACATGGTACGTACCTACTAGAGAAATAACATTTAGGAACATTGGCTAAGTAATTTGAAATTATTTCTCACGAAAATACATAAAGTCATACACCAAAAATCAAGGGACAATAGCAATTTGTCCAAGGATAAGATGCATCACAAACTCCAGTGCTAAAGAAAGTCAAGATGACCCAATACCTAACTAAACATTAATCATCTAACATGTATAATTGCATCATAAAAAACAATATCAACTAAAAGCTATACAATACAGTAACTAACTAATCTATCTAATGGCCATTTAATCTACCAAGTAAGAAAAGACAAATTCTGTAAAATTTGTGAATAAAACTACAAGTATGGTGAAATAGATACAATAAAGGTGTTGAATGTAGTTGATAAAAGGTCGATATTACACATTGAATTCTAAAAAGAGGTCAGGATTACACATTAATAAAAAAAAGGAAATCAACTAAGCCTACGAGTCAAATATTCCAAAATATGAGTTCAAATGGCCTAAATAATTAAACTAACCTGATGTGTTACTATTTAATCAATCTTACCCCTCCCAATCCAACAAAATATCACAATTAAACTATAATATAGCTTAATCTAACAAGAAGTAAGCCAAACCTACATTAAATCCAATGAAAGCCCACAAACTGCTAACTGATATGACCTGACCCTGGCACTTGTTATAATGGGCATCTCAAGTTTAAACAGGATAATACACCACCCCCGATACCAAACCCAACCAACCAACATATACCCCGAGTCAAATGAGTTCTGAATATATAACAAGATAGTGTAGGTGTACCAATCCAGACTCTGGGATAGGTCTATAACTGTGACCAACCAAGTAAGTCCAACCGTCTAATACCAAAAAATTAACCAATTACCAATCAAAACCATAAACCAAAACTGAAGCAAAAACCAAACCAAGTTCCTTTATATAACATAACATAAGAGGGTGGAACAATTATAAATTTAGTCAAATAGTATCATACCCCATACCAATGCCAATACTAAGGCTGACACCACTACCGACCCCACCCATTCTAACCCATGGTAGTTCCACAAAGACTCTAACAAAAAGAAAAACATCATCTGATTGGGACATACCCCCAAACATAGACAAAAAAAATTATCCATAAGATAATTAAAGTATGTAAAGACATCTATGATGTGAATGGAGCCTTCAAGAATATGGAAGCTCACTACTTCAATCCAATAGCTTGTCCCAAATTTGACCACTAAGAAGGAGTAGAACGGTGATGTACTAGCATTGTGCTAGCACATTTAAGGCTTTTAACTCGAAATAATTATAAGTTATTAAGTAACAACTATTATTTTTTATTATATTTCATATGATATTTTAGGGAAGTTGAGATGCGTGAAAACCTATGATAAATATATCTATAAGGATGATTTTTGAACAAAGTAGATGTGAAGATTGTAGTTGATGACTTTTCTGATAAGTTGTCAACTATCTGATAAGACATCAACTGAGGCCGTCAGTTGTTGGCAGTGAGCGAAGATTTGGAAGAGTTGTTGATGACTTGTGTGATAAGTTGTCAACTATCTGATAAGCTGTCAGAGTTGGTCGCCAGCTATGATGCGAACAACATGGAATTTGAAATTCAAAATCTGAAGATCATGAGTATAAATAGAAATTTCTTAGGTTTTCATTGCCATCTTGAACTTATTGACAAGAATATTTTTTATATTTTGGTTTTCTCAGTTTTGGTTTCGAATTATCTTGGAATTATTATTATGGTTTTTGGGATCCTTATTTTAAATTGAAAGAAGAACAATCTTCAATTTCTATCTTTTGTAAGTTAACTATTTTTGAATTATGGATCTAATACATGCTATTTCTTTCTATCTCATGAAGAACTAAATACCATAACCAAAGTTGAGGTACCTATGAGAGTTGCATTATGAATTTTATAGTTGGCTAAGATTTGAATGACTGTGGGAACTTCTTGATAATTCTTTTGTAACGAATTTTTTCAGTTGGTTGCAAATAATAGATTAAACCTTACATTGGTTTTCTTGAAATAAGAAGTCAATTAAAGTAAGGGAATTATCAACGGGGAATTGGAAACATTAAATTTCTATTTAATGGTTAATTCTTTAGTGAGATTAATCAACTTGAGATGAAATCAGTTTAAACATAAGGATTTCCTAAGTTTGAGAGAATTAGGTAATCAAGCATCTAAATAGGTCGGAAGGCATTTAGATCAATCATCAATAGTGATAATCTATTGTTCCCTACATGTCATGAGGATCTTCTATTGCAACTATTGTTCAACATATAGCAATATTCATAGTGAACACAACTCTAGTTGTACTTCATCATTAATTTGAAATATTAAAATATTAAATTTGGATTACTGAAACAAAGTGAACAGTAACATTTGTTTGAATTCTAAAACCTCTATTTACAGGAAATTATTAGCTATTAGTCAAGATTTGACCCCAACCTAGTTGGGTAATATATTTGATGACTACTACTTAATCACTCATAAGAGACGTGTAATTTGGGTACATCAAATTTTGGTGCTATTATCGGGGAACACAGTTGTCACTTAAGCATATCTGTTTTGATTGACTTTTAGTTAAGTTTCCTAATTTTACTTTAATTATTGATTTTGATCATTACAGGTTCCTTGTTGTATATTCCATGAACCAGAAGGTTAGGAGAGCCGTTATTACCTTTTAACCTAGAACCTAATCATATTAGGAGAATGACTGAACAACAAAAAACTGAAAGATTAGCCGCTTTGGCTAATGCACAACTCAATTAGCAATATGTTGATAAATTAGGTATGGTGGATAATGCAGATGATAATGAACTGGGGGTGATGATCTGATTGATCCTGCAAATAGGAGGTATGCTGAGAAAGTAGCTGGACCAGTGAATTAAAATTGGCCAGTTACAAGAAGAGCTAATCTCCAACCTGCTATGCAGTTTAAATTTAATGATGAGGATGATACTGATTTGGATAAAGATGGTGCTACAGCAAAAATTATTCCATAACTATTAGCACCGGATGTGAAGTTCAACATCAAAAGGACGATGATACAACTGTTAAACCTCAAAGGGTTGGTTGGTGGACTTTTAGGGGATGACCCGAATATGCATTTGGTGAATTTTATCAATATCTGTAAATCTTTTGAAAACCCTAGAGTTGGATAGAATGCGATCCATCTGCGATTATTTCCATTGTCTTTGTCTGGGGAGGCAACACTGTGGTTGAATGAGCTACCTTCTGATTCTATAACAAACTGGAGGCTACTGAAAGGAGCTTTCCTAGAAAGGTTATTTTTGCCTTCCAAGATGTTATATTTGAGGGACGAGATTAGTAACTTCAGGAAATTATCGAATGAAGCTTTTCATGAGACATGAGTGAGATTCAATAAGAAGTTGACGGAGTTCCTTAATCATAAGATGATTGATGAGAACTTGATGGAACCATTCTATAGGGCTTTGAAATTTATCATAAACTAACTGTGGACAATGTTGAAGTGGGGGCATTTATGTACCTTACTTTTAATGAGGCTGCAGAGATGTTGGCATAACTGACCAAGTCAAGTAGATCTTGGAATAACAGGGATTCTATGGTAGCAAGTAATACTGTGCCTAGTGGGAGGACATCTTAACAACATAAGAGATTAGAGGGATGTGACCAGGATATGGCATATATGAAGACCTAAATGGATTTTCTCACAAAGAATTTACTATCCGAGAAGACAAAAAAGGTGAAAGTTGTTGAGTCCCAAAGTAGGGGAGCTGAATCAGATTTTGAGAAAGAGGTGAACTACTTGAATAATTAGGTGGGTTTTCGAGGTAATATCTAAGGGAATCAAGGGTAGAATTATTATGTCAAAGTTTGTTATAGATATCGTGATCAAGGTGGTTGGAAAAACAAGAATGACAAGATTGGATTGTATTTACCTCTTGGAAATTGGGACAAAGTTGCTACTATTTTTGGTAAGATGTCAATGGAGAATATGATGGACAAGTTGTTGAAGGGGGTGGAGTCAACTGACGCTGGAGTGATAGAAATAAAAAGTGACTTATCATTCATGAGTCAATTAGTTGACTCACATTCAACTTCTATTATGCAACTGGAGTAGCAGATGAATTAGTTATCTACAACATTCAACCAGAGAGAGAAGAATATTTCCAAGTGACATAGTGCAAAATCTATGAAATGATAATTTTTGCATGGCTATTACCACTAGAAGTGGTAAAGTGTTACCTAGACCATCAGTGGGAAAACCTATTATGAACGATGTGGTGGAGTTAGATGCAGAAGCAGAATAAGAACCTTCAGTAGAGTCTGAGGAGCTAGAGAATAAGGAAGTTCCATCTAGTCTGAAATAGGTGGATGAGTTAGAAAAGAGAAAGAGGAAGGAAAGAGAGACAGTAATTACCAGAATACCAAAAATACCTCCTTTGTTCCCACACAGATTGCAAAAGAATGCAAATGACACAAAATTTAGCAAGTTCATGGTAATGTTGAAGCAACTAACAGTAAATATGCCTTTGGTTGAGGCGCTAGAACAAATGCCAGGCTATACTAAATTTATGAAGGATCTTGTAACTAAGAAGCAAACCATGAGTTATGAGTGAATGAACAATCTTCACTATTGTAGTGTGATCGCTACAAGATTGTTAGTGCAAAAGAAAGCTGATCCGGGAGCATTCACTATCCCATGTACTATTGGATCACTTGATTTTGTGAAGTCCCTTTGTGATCTTGGGGCAAGTATTAATATGATACCATTGTCTATTTTCAATAAGCTTGGGTTGGGGATCCTACACCCACCAACATGCATCTTTTGATGGTGGATAGATCGGTGAGGAAGCCGGTGGAATACTTTATGATGTGATTGTGAAAGTAGAAAATTTTATCTTCCCAAAAGACTTTTTAATCCTAGATTTCAAGGTGGACTTTGAGGTACCATAATCTTGGGTAGACCTTTCTTAGCATCTAGGAGTGTGTTGATTGACTTGAAGACAAATGGGCTGAAATTTAGGCTCATAAATGAAGAGGTAAGCTTTGATGTTTGCAAATCCATGAAGCAGAAAAAGGAAATGAGTGTCTTTTCAATAGTTGATGTATATTATGAAGATGAGTAAGAGGTACCATTTAAGGAGAGACTTGGTGTGGAAACATTGGTTGCAGTATTGATGAATTTCTATATTTATGGGATTGAAGAATATGATGAGACTGTGTGTGCACTGATAGGAATGGGGTCATATTATTATACCCCCAAGAATCTGGATTTAGACCTTAAAAATCATCCCACACCATCGGCCAAAACTTCTATTAAGGAGCCATCGGTTTTGGAACTAAAGGAGTTGCCAAACTATTTATGGTATGTGTTTCTAGGCAGTGGAAACACCTTACTAGTTATTATTGCAGCAAAATTGGCAGAGCAGCAGGTTGAGGCTCTTATTTCTGTGCTTATGATATACAAGAGGGATATCGAGTGGACGATTGTGAATATTATTGGTATTTCACCAGGCATCTGTACTCACAAAATCTAGCTAGAAGAAGAATGCAGACCGACCATTAAGCATCACCATATATTAAACCCACCTATGCAAGAAGTAGTTAATAAGAAGATTATTAAGTGGCTTGACGCTGGGGTTATGTACCCAATCTCTGATAGCAAGTGGATGAGTCATGTACAATGTATGCCTAATAAAGGGGGTATGGATTTCTTTGCTAATGAGAAGAATGAGTTGATTCCACTTAGGCCAGTGGATGGGTGGCAATTTGCATGGACTACCGAAAGTTGAACTCATGGACATTGAAAGATCATATTTCAATGCCCTTCATGAACTAAATTCTTAATCGCTTGGCAGGAAGGGGTTGGTATTGCTGTTTAGATGGGTATTTGAGATACAACCAGATCTCAATTGCCCCGAAAGATTAGGAGAAAACAACATTTACATGCCTCTATGGAATATTTGCATTCAAGAGAATGCCATTTAAATTATGCAATACACCAGCCAAATTCCAAAGGTGCATGGTGTCTATTTTCTCTGACATAGTGAAGGGCACTTTAGAGGTATTCATTGATAGTTTATCTGTAGTGGGTGATTCATTTGAATTATGCTTGGTGAACTTGAGTAGAGCACTACAAAGATATGAAGAATTCAATGTTGGGCTGAACTGGGATAAATGGCACTTAATGGTGAAGGAAGGCATAGTGCTTGGACATCGGATTTCAGCAAATAATATTGAGGTTTACCAGGATAAGGTGAAATATATAGAAAAACTACCTCCTTCTATCTCAGTGAAGGGAGTCTATAGTTTTTTTAGGTCATGCAGGATTCTATCACAGATTCATTAAAGACTTCTCCAAGATTGCAAATCCACTTTGCAAGTTGTTGGAAAAGGAGACCAAATTTGTGTTTGATGATTACTGTATGAAGGCATTTTAATGCCTTAAGGAGAAGATGGTAGATGCCCTGATTATTGTTTCTCCAAATTGATCTAGGCCATCCGAAATAATGTGCGATGCAAGTGGAGTATCACTTGGAGTTTTCCTTATTTAGAAGAAGGAGAACCTATTTTATCCCATTTATTACCTGAGCAAGGCATTGAATGGGGCACAAAAAAATTATACTATCACTGAACAAGAACTTCTTGCTGTTGTTTATGCTTTTGAGAAGTTTCGAGCATACTTGCTTGGAACCAAGGTGGTAGTTCATACAGACGATGATGCTTTGAGATACTTAATTGCAAAGAATGATGCCAAACCCAGGTTGATCAGATGGGTGTTGCATCTGCAAGAATTTGACTTTGAGGTCAAAGATAGAAAAGGGTGTGAAAACCAAGTCGCAGACCCCCTATCCAGGCTAGAGAGAAATTAGCCCACTACAGAAAAGCTTGATATTGATGATGCTTTTCCATATGAACAGATTTTATTAGTTGCACACAAAATGGTTCCTTGGTAATCGGACTTCACCAACTTTATGGTGAGTGATATTATCCCCGAGAATCTTTCTTTTCATCTGAAAAATAAATTTCTCCATGATGCCAAGAGATACTTTTGGGTGAGACGTAATTATTCAAGCATTGTGTTGACAATATTATTAGAAAGTGCATCTCATAAGTTGATATGCTAAGTATTCTAGAGGCCTGCCATGCATCCCTAATTGGGGGACATCATGCAGGTGATCGTATGAAAATAAAGGTTTTGCAAAGTGTCTATTATTGGACAACCCTATTTAAGGATGCGTATGAGTTTGTAAAGAGATGTGACCAATGTCAAAGACAGGGTTTGATCTCGAAGCATCATGATATGCCTATGACGAAGATATTGGAAGTTGAACTATTTGACGTCTGGGGTGTTGATTTCATAAGGACATTTGTGAGATCCTACGGGTTGAAGTATATCTTAGTGGCTGTGGAATACGTGTCCAAATGAGTTGAGGCCATTTGTTTGGCTGAAAATGAAGGTAAAAGAGTGGTGGCACTCCTTTAGAAGAATATCTTCTCCCGCTTTGAGGTGCCACGTACAATCATAAGCGACGGGGGATCCCACTTCTGTAACAAAATGTTCCAGGCTACATTGTTGAAATATAATGTGAAACAACATAAGGTAGACACTCCATACCACCCACAAACTAGTGGGAAAGTGGTGGTATCAAGCCGGGAGATAAAAGCAATCTTGGATAAGATGGTGAATTTAAGTATAAAGGACTGGTCTCGAAAGTTTGATGATGCTTTGTGGTCATATCAGTCTGCTTTTAAGACACCTATTGGGATGTCACCATATCAGTTAGTCTATGGCAAAACATGCAACTTTCTGGTTGAGCTGGAGCACAAGGATTTGTGGGCTCTTAAATGACTGAACATGGACTGGAAGGAAGCAACTGATTTAAGGTTGGGACAATTAAATGAGATGGATGAATTCTATCTTGGAGCTTACGAAAGAGTTGTCCTATATAAAGAGAGGATGAAGAATTACCATGATTGAAGAATTGAGAAACAAGAATTTTGTGCTGGTGATTGGGTGCTATTGTTTAGCACTTCACTTAAGCTCTTTTCGGGAAAATTGAAATCAAGATGTTCGGGGCAAAGAATCAAGAATTATGTTGCCACAATGGATGAAGTGAAGTTGTTGTCTACATTTTATCTCGACGAAGTCTGAGTAGTTGAGACAACCAAGTCGTGGCGCGACGGTAAATCAGACGCCATTGGGTGGCAACCCAACTTTTCGTGTTGAAAGTACTTTTTTTGTTTTAAAGTTTGATTTTTAAAAAATAAGTTTTTCAGATGTGCAGGAATAAAGTTAGAATCAAAGTTGCTGATGGATTGGCATTGACGACAAAAGTTGATAGGTTATCAACTTGTTGACGACCTATCTCTTGAAATTGTCGATTCAAAGCAAAGGGGAATTTATGAATTGGATTGAGTGATGACCAAGATGATAATTCATCAATAATATGACAACTTATCACTTGAAATCATCAACTCAAACAAAAATTGGGCACATTCTGGATAAGGGTGACGACAAAGCTGATAAGCCGTCACCCAAGTGATGGGCCGTCACACCTTGTTGTCAGCTGAACCAAAATTCAGCAACATTATATCTTAGGGTGATGATATATGTGACGGTCTATCAAAAAATTGATAAGCCATCACTTAAATTTCAACCCAGGTAAGTCATTTTGACCCGAGTCCAAGGTTATGACCCGATCCAAACCCATTAACCCTTGACTTTTCAAATTCCTTATAATACTTTTCCCACTTCTATTTTTGGTATATTTTTATCATTATTAGTATTTATTAGGATTAATTAGTCTTTATTAGTTTTTATTAGATATTCTTTTTTCTTTTTAGATAAAATTAAAAAACAAAAATAGCTGCTACATCAGTGCAACCGTTTCACATTTCCCGTCTTTCTTTACTTTTCAACTTCTAACACTCACATTTTCTCTTTATTTTCTCAAAAGTAAAATAATTTTAAAATTTTTTCTTCTTCCTTGTGCAAACTCGTTGAACTGACAAAAAGCATCTGTGTTTCTCTGAGAAAGTTGAAAACCCGTAAGTTTGGAGTGTGTTATCAAGTCGTCCAAAAGGTATGTTCTGAAAACTCTTGTCTTATTCCTAGTCGAAGGTATTGGGAATTGCATGTAACTAAAAAATTTGAAGGTTTTTGAGTGTTCATGAACAAATTTAAGGAATACAAAGTAATTGGATCATGTGAACCAACTTAACTTTGTATAACTAAAAATTCCTCATGACCAATTCTTTTTGTCAATTTCATCATTGATTGGAAAAGATATTAACTTTGATTGAGTAAATAAATCAATTGCACCTATAATTTTTCAAGCTATATTGAATCAAATTGGGTGAAGTATCTTATTGAAAACCGAAAATTAGGGATAACAAGTTAGAAATTAGGCAACAAGTTTAAAATTCCATCCTAAAAATCAAGACAAATGAGTTTGTGAAATCGAGTTAGGTTGGTCAATAGGTTGATAAGCCATAACTTAAGTGACCACTTATCAATCGAAGTCATCAATCGAATTGAAAAGGGCTGAGAATTCTATTTTAATATGACGACATGTCTGATAAGTTGCCACTTAAGTGAGGACTTATAAGACCAAGTTGTCAGCTGAGTTGAAAATCATTGCATTCTGTCTTGGGCTGGCGACATGGCTAATAAACCGTCACATAAATGATGACTTATCAGACCAAGTCATCAATTATTGCACTGAATTGAGATAATTATGTCTATGACTGATGACATGGTTGATAAGTCGTCACCAAGGTGACGAATTATCAACCAAGTCATAATACACATGTGATTAAATCTTTTATGTTTACTCATTCTTGGGTACTAAATGACTCTTTTCCCTTGATGAAAATATAACCATGCCATCAAAAGGGAAGTCAAAGAAGGCATGTAAAAAAGTGACCAAAGATAAATTGTATCAGAGACTTTTCAATGAGTTTGAAAGTGAAAAAAAGAGGCACAACTTCAAAAATGACGTAGTACAAGGAAAATCCTCTGGATAGCTAAACCTGCCCCCCTCCCCCCTCAGTGTGAAAAGAAGGTGATTGAAGAAGTGACCTCTGAAGAAAAAGACTCTTCTTCCTCTCAAGAACCCTCTTCGGAGCAACCTACTTCTGAGCACCCTTCCTCTGAGGAACCAATGGAAGAAGGGACTCAGAAAAAAAGAGATGTCATAAGGAGCAAGAATCTAGGCATTAAAGATAGTGTATGGTGGAAAGTTATAGGAGCAAAGAAAATCTACCATGTGGGATTGATAGAAACACGAAGAAGGATCCTTAAGAGACCCATATGTGAAGAGATAAAAATCATTACATCTGGGTTGAGCAGGTACCCACATCTACACAGAGCATTTAAAGAATACGAGCTAGTCTGGATAACAAAGGAAGGAGATACGTACTGGCCAGTGTTGATAGAGGAATTTTATGCCAACTACCAGGCTACATTGGAGAATTTATGCAAAAAGGGGGAGAAAGCTACAAACAAGACAAACATGAACCAAATATCGGTGAGGGGTGTGATGGTGGACTTATATGATCGTATAATAAATCAATTTTTGCATGGTCCAAACTTCATTCCTCCGGTCATCTCATAGGATTTCTATGATAGGATGACGGACCGGGCGAACTAACGCCCTTGGTTGGCATAGTTATAGCTAAAGTTGAACCTAAATGGTTACAAAACCTAAGTTCAAGGATTTTTAAGGCGTCTCTAACTCAGGAATCATAATTTTGGTGGGGAGTAGTAAGGTGCAGACTGATGCCAAAAGTAGGAGATAATATTATAGGTGAAGAAAGAGCAGTTCTAGTGGTAAGTCTATTGTCCAACCTCCCCTTGAACTTTGGGAAAATTATTGTTGATGAGATAAAAATTCAGGAAATACGACCCGATACAACATATCTATTCCCATATCTGGTCATAAAATTGTACGAACCAGCTGTAGTGCAAATAATCACTTAGTCAAAGTGGTGTATGCCAAGAAAACTCACAATCCCAATAGGTTTGACGAGAGTGATCCGATGCTGATTATAGAAAAAGGAGAAGATATAGAGAGTGACACGATCAGATCTGAAGGAGTGCAAACACCTGCCACTGCTACAGGTTTCACTCAAAATGTGCAGATTTCAGCACTAGAGATAGCTCAAGCTACTTCTTTTGTAGGTAATGCACCTGTTATAGAAAGTGAAGAAATACAGTGGTTGCAGCACTGGTTTTTGAGTATGCCTTGACTCCTCAGAATTTCAAGAAGCTGGTGAAGCAGGGAAAAAGGTTTGAGGCTCAATTGAGGTTATTTACAAATCAGTTCGAGTCAGCTATTGATAATAAAATCAAGAAAGCCATTGCACCTTTCTTAACTCTCCATGGGCGTATTGATTAAATAGAACATCGAGTTAATAAGAGGTTGAAAGAGATTTCATGTAACGCCTCGAAAATGGCCCCCCCGAGACCTCACACGGTGCTTAGGGTCACAAGTGATCCCAAGCTAACCCTTCTACTGGCATACTTACAAGCAACTGAATAAAATACATAAATCTAAACAAAATCAGTAGAAATATAAAACTTCTCTAAACTTGATGATTACAAATCTGAATTTACAAGATTACAACTCTACTTTTACCAACAAAACTGAAATTTAATACATTAACACAAGTGACAGTTTATGAAGCCTCTACTAGTACTGTCTATAGGTAGCCGGGTTATGAATCCCAACTATCCTAACTTAATACGATTGGATAAAGAAAATACAATACTTCTCAAGCTGTATAACTGACTCGAGCCCTTAAATCAAAAGGACTCATCACCTGCTGACAAGAAGCTGTGGACTGGATGAATATGGTTTATGCGCTACAACTTGTACCTACATTATGAGACAATGTAGAACATAGACATATATGTGGATCATTACTTTGAGGATGTACTGAGTATATGGGGGTGTATGAAATAGTTAAACAATATCATGATTATTTATAGAAATCATGCATGCTAATTTAAAGGACTTACATAGCTTGAGAAAAAACTAAAATCTAAATCTCATAAATCATGGATAAGGAAGCAAGTAATATAAATCTCGTGAGTCATTTCAGTTAGTTTTAAAATCTGTGTTCTCTTCTTATCTCAAAAATTGTAAGCTAGATGAAATATGAAACACATTCTGTATAGTAAAATCTTTATCTCAATACTTTAAACCAATAAAACTATTTCAAGAGTGGGGGACATCTTAGGGAAATGCTTCTAACCGACAAAAACCATGTGAGTTGACATGGAGTCCAACGTATTTCCCACGTTAGGTAGAGATATTCTACCCTTGCCATTGGAAAATAACCTTAACTTAAGTGATCACTATCTCGGCCTCAGGCCCATAAATCTCAATCCTACGGTGGAACATAGTTCTGGGGAAGTAGGATGCGCTAAACCCACACTTCCTGCTCGGTGTTAAATACTACTCCCATACTTAGGCTCAGAACTTTTAGGAAATCTACCTTAAAGTAACTCAAGGGTCTATAATGAAGACCAAACTTATATTTGTAATCTGTAAGAAACTCTAAAAAGTGGATTCCAAAACTCAACTGAGGATCCGAAGATCAAATACTATTATATAACTCGAAATATATAAATCTCTGGGAGCTTAAAGCACAAGTTCTTGAAATATCAATACTCAAATTAGGGCCTAATAACCCATGTCTCAAACTCCTATAAAATCGTTGCATTTATGCTTGTTAATGCACTCAATAATAATATAACTCAAAATCTGAAGATTCTACAATACGCATGAAAATAAGAGAATAGACATGAAACTTATCTTCAAAATCTCTCAAAAATCATAATCTTGTAAATTGTGATAATGGGTATAAATCCCAATTTAAAAATTATGTATAAAAATTTAAAATAATAGAAAAACATCAGGCTCAATATTCTTCTTGAATCATACTTTAACCATATCAAAATAATAAAATCAAGAATCTCAATATCTTGCTTAAACTCACTTTGGAAAATCTGAAAAATTGCATTACGAGCATAAATACATGAAAATAGTCCTGCAATTCAATCTTCAATCACTTGTAAACTCATAATATTCAAACAATATAAATTGGGTATAAAACCCTAACTTTAATTTATTGAGAGATCACTAAAAATTCTGTAAATTTGTAATTTAAAACAAGTTTTGGGCACAAGGACGAAAGGATTGTCCTTGTTGAAACCCCACATACCTTAATAGTTTGGATTTGATGAATTGAATGGATAAGATTGAAGTTTTAATCCTTTGAAGATGATCTTGATATCATTCTTGAAGTTCTTGGATTAGAAACCCTAAATTCTTGATCTTTTCGTTGAAGAGAAGAAGATGGAATTGATGATTCTTGAGGGAATTGATTAGGGTTGTTCTTAAGGGAAAAATTGGAGAATAGGAGCACATAATGCCCCATTTGAAGCCTTAGATCATGTTTTTACGACCTGGGTTGAGGTGGCAAAAGACCCCATTTCCCCTTATTACTTTAAAGCAGAAATTCATAACCCGCATCCCGATTTTTCCCTTTAGCGCGACGCGCTACCATTGCGACAACTCACTGCCTCACACTAAAATGGCTATAACTTTTTGCTCGGGTATTGGATTTTCGTTAAATTAGTATTTTCAGAAAGCTAATTCAATTTTCTAAAATTTTATTGGTATTGGGATAAAAAAATTTCACGTATATAAAATGTTATACATGTTTAATTAGACCCATGTAGGATTGAATGCCAAATTTTTGTCGAATCTAATGTTCTTAGCTCCAGTTGGATCTAAGTGAATTCTATGAACATTACTCACCTAATAAGGACTCCACATACTTAGGATTAAAGTAATGACACAAGAATTAGAATTATGAATCAAGAGTACGACAATTACACCTTCACCGTGATGCGGTGTAATCGAATTAAGTTACTGGAAAAGGATGAGTGCGAATTTACACTTTGGCGCGATGCGGTGCTATCGCGTTGCGCCATTGGAAATTAAAAATTTGGAATTTGGATCTCTTCGCGATGCACCAATATCGCGAAGGTCCACTGGAATGTGACGATTTCCATTTTGGCATCCATCGCGATGAGGTGAGTGCTCAGGTGGAACACTACATTACTAACAATGCTCTAACTTCTTCACCGAGTGTCGGATTTGGGCGAATTTGATATCGATGGAAAGTTTATTCATTTTCCACACAATGGAAGGTCTAAATCTTGATAATTTCGTATGAAATAAAGGTTATTCCATTTTGAAGCACACTCGTAACTATCTAGGAGTGAATTTTAAGCTAGAAAAAATATGGGGTGTTACAATATCTCCCCCTTGGGAACATTCATCCTCGAATGTGGATAATTAAGCTGAAAATACTGAGGAATCTGACGTTATAAGCTATCATGCACAACTGAGATAAACTGAATAACTGAATCTTAAACATAATGTGTTACTAAACTGATCTGCGAGTGCATGAATTGTCATGAAAATAGCTATATGGTTGATATGGAAATGAGGGAGTCAACTTATGAGTAACCATTACTTTAGGATGGATCTAATTTCATAAGAAAATGAATGAGAGGTTTATGACATGAAATACTCGGGGTATTACAATATTTTCCTTGGGATCGTTCACCCCAAATGATACTTATTTTATTGAAATACTAGAAAAAGACTGAGATGACGAATGGGAAGCTTACGAGTTGAATCATAACTAATCATCCATATTCTGAAACTGATGCATAAACTGAGCTAAATTCGCAAGGTACACGAAGTAAGCAAATTTCCTCTTAGAATAATATGACTAGATGGAAAGATTGAAAACCATAGAAACTTGTCTGTATGGCTGCTAGACTGAATTACTGGCTAAACAGGTTAACTCATACTGTATATTCCACTTCAACAACTATATTTAACCTTCTACTAGGATATCATTTAATGCATAATACATACTTCCACATATATACAAATATGACATTCAAGCCCACCTTCATAACCACGTATGCACTTCTAAACAAACACACATGAAAGCATCTTTTTCAAATTCTCCAATAGCTCTATCAATAACAACTTCTATGCACTATTTAATTCTTAGGAAGACACCCATAAAATATTCCCAACTAACCAAGTCATACACAAAAATCTTCACCTCAATATTCCTTCATTTATAGACTTACATAAAACAAACATACAACAATCTTCCCACCTATAACACATTTTCTTTCTCCCATCCACACAAGTATTCATCATCACTGCTAGAATCTGGAAGTCTAACTTAGTTACTTACCCTATCATCTCCCCCCCTTAGCTTTAAGACATCACTCTAAGTCTGTGAACCACTATATAAACTCTAATCTAAACTGCAATCACTTTACTCTTGAGTCTGGCGTAAAATTAATACACATAAAACTAAACTTACCCTGAAGGACTGTATATTAACGTGTAACTCCCAATGCTAGCACCTCCTTCTGAGATTCAACTCTTAGATTTCTATAGCCTAAAAAGTCATCACATAACAACTTAAACACTCACTAACTTAAAATCCTCATGGTATCACCAGACCTTTATTTCACACCACCTAGTGCTTCAACTCTTACTTCTATTTACTCAATCTTCAAGGATTCAAACTTAGATTCTAACACTTAACATGAACATCATCAATCTTTAATAAACCAAACTACCCGTGTCATAGCTTACTAATATCACCTCTCTAAACTTGTATTTCTAAACCATGAGAATCAAGATAACACCAAAAAGGCTCAACATCATCTACCCATAACTCCTTAACTTAGCTATTAAGAACATTATATATATATAACTAGTCTTCCTCCACTTAGAAACTCAACGGTACTACTAATCACACACAACACGTAATAACCTTGGAAATAAAGCAACCCTATATCACCTTGGGCATACTTCTTCACCATACATACTACATCATACTTAATTACAAATAACTGAACTCAAACTTCTTGCATACACTGTTCAAGCCTACTAGATCCCTTCCATATAACTAGCATCACTAACCAAGAAATCATTTTATCCAATTTGATAACCATTAACTGTTCAAACTTGGCATCTCGTTCTAGCTATGATGAACCACAACTTCACACAATATTCTTACATGCCAAATATTTGAAAACATTAGACCGCTAAAACTTCATAACAATAAGGATCAATCTCAATCCTATGATCTATCTTATTTAAAATCCATTAAAATATCCTCCTTCTACATATCATTACTATCTACCCTTTTTATACCGCTACACTTAGTTCATAGCTCTATAAGTTTCAACTAAACTCTCCCTAGCAATCTCAAGGATGCCTAAATTAACAACACTCCTCCACCAATAACCTTCATCAATAAGCTAACTTTTCTTGCACAACAAACACCGTCAACAAATCTTTTCATACTTCAAGCAAACAACAATTCACCTTAACTAATAACTCCTTCTCTTCCTTCTACTAAATTAACACACAAGGACATAACACTTCATTACTAACTCAATCTTATGCAAAAAAATTAGGCTATACATACATTCAATAAATTTCCCTTCCCATTTTTCTTGTCACTACACCTCTAAACCCCCAAGTTCCAACTAACACAAGAATAACAAGATAAACAACAAGTTGCTAGTGAATTGAAATAGGCCTCACACAGCTTCACTAGACTTTGATTTTGTATTGTGAACTAGAAAATGAGATGAATAACAAAGCAACTATGCTAGTTAATCGAAAGAGACCCACACGTCTTCACAAGACTTTTAGTTTTAACAACACGATGATAACAAGATTACAAGAGATGGAAACTTGACACACAATATTCAATGATCTAAGAATATACATCTTACTCTGTCTTAGTTGAATGACTCATAAGAATGAGGACATAACTTTAAACTTGAGAGACTTATAACACACTAGAAGGCTCCTCTCAAGCTGCTTTGTGAGACTTCTGAAACTTCTTGCTAGCAAGTCTAAGAGCATTATTAGGGAAGGGAATTAGAACTTTTCGATCAAGTTACCTCAAGAACAGTACATAGATAGAGAAGTATAGATTATCATTATAGATTCTGAGGAGGAATATAAAAGAACACCTGACTAAGTCTTAGTGCACGACTTTCCATGAATATGAATAAAGCCCTTCAAACTTTGGAACTTAAAAGCACTAATGGGATACTTTCTAGCCTCGTTATAATTCCATAACTATCTGAGGAGACTGTTTGAGAAAGACCTATCAGTAAAGGTTTAAGGTTGACTATTTCTGATAACTTGAAAATAAGTCAGAGATCGCCCGAATAGAGTAAGATGAGAATCAGTATAAGTTTCTTAGAAACCCTTTTTATAGCACAATCTAAGACTTAAAAGAATGGAAATATTTTATAAATACCTTGTAGCCTCTCGAAAAAAAGTACAGAAGTCTCCATACCATTCCACAAGACTCTACTAAACACAGTTTCACAGATACCCCAAGACAGTTGAACTTGTTCTCTGACTTCAAGTTTGTAATGCCCCAAAAATGGGCCCTGAGATGTCACACGGTGCTTAGGGTCAGAAGTGATACCAAGCTAACCCTTCTACTGGCATACTTATAAGCAACTGAATAAAATACATAAATCTGAACAAAATCAGCGGAAATATAAAACTTCTCTAAACTTGATCAATACAATTATGAATTTACAAGATTACAACTCTGTTTATACCAGTAAAATTTAAATTTAATACATTAACACCACTGACTATCTATGAAGCCTCTACAAGTACTGTCTATAGGTAGCCAGAACTATCCTAACTCAATACGACTGAATAAAGAAAATACAATACTTCTCTAGCTGTATAACTGATTTGAGCCCTTAAATCAAAAGAACCCATCACCTGCTGACTAGAAGCTGCGGACTGACTGAATATGGTACATGCGCTACAACTTGTACCTACATTATGAGACAATATAACACATAGACATATATGTGGATCAGTACTTTGAGGATGTACTGAGTATATGGGTGTGTATTCAATAGTTAAAAAATATCATCAATCTTTATAGAAATCATACAGGCTGATATAAATGACTCACATAGCTTGAGCAAAAACTAAAATCTAAATCTCATAAATCATGGATAAGTAAGCATGTAATATAATCTCGTGGGTCATTATAGTTAGTTCTAAAATTTGTATTCTCTTTTTATTCTAAAAACTTGTAAGCTAGATAAAATCTGAAACTCATTCTGTATAGTAAACTCATTCTCTCAATACTTTAAATCAATAAAACTATTTCAAGAGTGGGGGACATCTTTGGTAGGTTCTTCTAATCGACATAAACCATATGAGCTGACATGGAGTCCAACATCTTACCCAAGTTGGGGAAAGCTATTCGACCCTTGACATCAGAGTAGAACCTTAACTTAAGTGATCACTATCTCATCCTCAGGTCCATAAATCTCAATCCTACGGTGGCACGTAGTTTTAGGGAAGTAGGATGCGCTAAACCCATACTTCCCGCTCGGTGCTAAATACTACTCCCATACTTAGGCTCAGAACTTTTAGGAAATCCACCTTAAAGTAACTCAAGGGTCTATAATGAAGACTAAACTCATATCTGTATTCTGTAATAAACTCTGAAAAGTGGATTCCAAAACTCAACTGAGGATCCGAAGATCAAAGACTGTTAAATAACTCAAAATATACAAATCTCTGGGTGCTTAAAGCATAAGTTCTTGAAATATCAATACTCAAATTAGGGCCTAATAACCCATCATGTAAAATCATTGCATTTATGCTTGTTAATGCACTCAATAATAATATAACTCAAAATCTGAAAATTTCTACAATAGGCATGAAAATAAGAGAATAGACATGAAACTTATCTTCAAAATCTTTCAAAAATCATAATCTTGTAACTTGTGATAATGGGTATAAATCCCAATTTAAAACTCATGTATAAACATTCAAGATAATAGCAAAACATCAGGTTCAATATTCTTCTTGAATCATACTTTAACAATATCAAAATAATAAAATCAAGAATCTCAATATCTTGCTAAAACTCACTTTGGAAAATTTGAAAAATTGTATTACATGCATAAATACATGAAAATAGTCATGCAATTCAGTATTCAATCACTTGTAAACTCATAATCTTCAAACAATATAAATTGAGTATAAAACCCTAACTTCAATTTCATGAGAGATCACTAAAACGTCAGTGAATTTGTAATTTAAAATAAGTTTTGGGCACAAGGACGAAAGAATTGTCCTTGTTGAAACCCTACATACCATAATAGTTTGTATTTGATGAATTGAATGGAAAATCTTGAACTTTGAATCCTTTGGAGATGATCTTGATATCATTCTTGAAGTTCTTGGATTAGAAACCCTAAATTCTTGATCTTTTTGTTGAAGAGAAGAAGATGGAATTGATGATTCTTGAGGGAATTGATTAGGGTTGTTCTTAAGGTAAAAATTGGAGAATGGGGGCAAATAATGCCCTATTTGAAGCCTTAGATCATGTTTTTACGACCTGGGTTGAGGTGGAAAAAGACCCCATTGCCCCTTATTACTTTAAAGCAGAAATTCATAACTCGCACCCCAATTTTACCCTTTAGCGTGATGCGCTACCATCGCGACACTCACTTCCTCACACTAAAATGGCTATAAATTTTTGAACGGGTATTGGATTTTTGTGAAATTGGTATCATCGGAAAGATAATTAAATTAGCTACAATTTAGTGGGTTTTGGGATGAAGTATTCCACGTATATAAAATGTTAAACACATTTAATTAGACCCTTATAGGATTGAATGCTAAATTTTTGTCGAATCTAATGTTCTTAGCTCCACATGGCTCTAAGTGACTTCTATGGATATTATTCACCTAATAAGGACTCCAAATACTTAGTATTAAAGTCATGACACAAAATTCTAATTATCAATCAAGAGTACGACAATTACACCTTCACCATGATGCGGTGAAATCGCATTAAGTTACTGGAAAATGATGAGTGCGGATTTTCACTCTGGCGTGATGTGGTGCTATCACGTTGTGCTATTGAAAATTGAAAATTGGGAATTTGGACCTCTCCGCGATGCGCCAATATCACGGAGGTCCACTGGAATATGACGATTGTCATTTTTGCATCCACTGTGATGCGGTGAGTGCCCAGGTGGAACACTGCATTACTAACATTGCTCTAACTTCAGTGTCGGATTTGGGCGAATTTGATCTTGGTGGAAAGCTTATTCAAGTTCCCACACAATAGAAGGTCTAATTCTAGAATTGGTCTAATTCTGGAAAATTCCATATGAAATAAAGATTATTTACTTTTCAAGCACACTCTTAACATTCTAGGAATGAATTTTAAGCTAGAAAAAACATAGGGTGTTACAATATCTCCCTGTTGGGAATATTCGTCGTTGAATGTTGATAATTAGGCTGAAAACTAAGGAATCTGAGGTTATAAGCTATCATACACAACTGAAATAAACTAAATAACTGAATCTTAAACATAATGAGTTACTAAGCTAATCTGCGAGTGCATCAATTCTCAGGAAAATAGCTATATAGCTGATATAGAAACGAGGGCTTCAACTTATGAGTAACCATTACTTTAGGCTGGATCTAATTTCATGAGAAAATGAATGAGAGGTTTATGACATGAAAAACTTGGGGTATTACATATCGTTACCTAATCTCACAGCATTTAAGGCAGCCTTGAAAAAAGCTAGAGCTGACATCATAACTTTTCAAAGCCACCAGCTAGTCATACTTTCAAAACCCGCTGTTGAAGAATTTGAAGAAAAAGAACCAATTTTTGACATCATTGGGAAACCAGTGGAAAAAAGGACAAAGGAAAAAGAAAAAAGTGATAGCGATGTAAAGAGACCAAAGAGGAAAGAAGAGAGGGAAAAGCTGAAAGAAGTTTTGAAAAAGTCAAAAGCGGAGGGTGTGCCACTTAAAGAATTATTGCGAGCCTAAGCTGTGGAAGTCTCGGCTAGTGGACCCCCTGGGACTATTAGGGAGTTCTTTACTCCACCGACCACTGTGGTAGATGCATCATCTCATCCTGATGCCACTGATGACACTCTTTCCACTGATGATGTAGCATCACAGTCAGCAGTTCATGATACAAGTGCTTAAGGTGCAACAGGTATTTCCTCAACCTTATTATTAGGTTTGATAGATATGCATTGAGGACAATGCATGTTTTTATTTGTAGGGGTGGGGGTACTTTCAACCTCAAGGGTATGTTGTCTGTGTTCTATACCCTTTAGTGCTACATAGAGAACCGACTTATTTAGGTTTGGTTGTTTGTTTAGCTTGCTTATAATTATGTGTTATATATGTATGATGAGTAGCATATGATTGAGTAGAAAGTTTGTAATGGTGATTTAAAAATAGTGAAAATGGTGTGCCCACTAAAATTTTAATTGTGAGATTGATTTTTAAGAGCATGGTAAATCATTACTAACCATGCAAGTATGCAACTTTGGCATTCCCTGCTTGAGCCTGAGTGTTGATCGAGTACTTAGTGATTTCCATACAATTCTATGCTATTAGAGAGTAAAATTTTGCCATGAATATGCTTTTATTGTGTGCATGCATCTAGAACTTTCCTAAATCATTCCCCTAGGGTCTTAAGTAGTTAGTTGAGAAGTGATCACATGCCATTGTTGATTAGTGAACCATCTATCCAAGATAATATACCCTTAGGAACATATCCCATTTTGAGCCAATAAAATACCTTCTTTGTTCCAACAACTTGACAACCTTTCATTTAGTTCACAATTAAGCCTTGTTATATCCAGTTCTTTCTTTGGACATGTTACACATCAACATAGGCAAATCACCTAAGTTGAGGGTGGCTACACTAGAAGGGATGATGATTTGAAGGTGCAAAAGCTATTGTGAAAGTTGGTATAAATGTTGTGAAAGTAAAAAAAAGGGACATAAAGTTAGTAATAGTAGTAAATATATGTGGTTGATTATGAATGATAAGAAGGATACTGAAGTTAATTAGGAGAATAATGTAAAGGAATAAGTGGTTGTAGCCAAAATGGTGTAAGTTATAAAAGAGAGGCTAAGTCACTAATCCTAAATTGACCTCTCCCGCACTTAAACCTTTGTTTCAAGCTGAGAAAGCCCTGTAGTGATCTTTGTTTGACTATTAGATGAACCAAGTAGAATGGTGAAGTCATGATTATGGTATTGTAGATGCATAATTTGAACCTTTATTCTGAGAGTGAGTATTGTAATGCATGGTTCCTGTAAGTATAAACAAATATGTGGAGTCGGGAATAAACAAATATGTGGAGTCGTGAACTTTTTTATGTGCGAGGGAATGTGAATGGTTATGGAACTTGCTAAACATTTGATTGAATACAATAAGTGTAAGTAGTGGTTTGTTGTTTGAACTTTAAAGATGATATGGAATCTTGGTGTTGCTTAGCAGAAAATGATCACATTTTTTCCTCATGGGTACAAAGTAAAAGAACCAATGCTACTCTTTACATTGATGCTCTTGTTTTGTGCATAATACTGTGTTAGTTACTTGAGGACAAGCAAGTGTTTTAAGTTGAGGGTGCTTATGTACTACCATTATGCTAGCACATTTAAGGCTTTTAACTTGAAATAATTGTAAGTTCTTAAGTAACTATTGTTGTTTTTTATTATATTTCATGTGATATTGCAGGGAAGTTGAGATTCATGAAAACCTATGAGAACCATGTCAAGAAGGATGATTTTTTATTAAAGTAGATGTGAACGTTGTAGTTGATGACTTGTATGATAAGTCATCAACTATGTGATAAGCCATCACCATAGGGCATCAGCTGTAGGAAGTGTACAAGGATTGGAAAGAAATGTTGACGACTTGTCTAATAAGTCGTCAACTATCTGATAAGCCATCAACTGATGCCGTCAGCTATAGGAAGTGAGCAAAGATTTGGAAGAGCTGTTGATGACTTGTCTGGTAAGTCTTCAATTATCTGATAAGCCGTCATAGTTGGTCGTAATTTATGATGCAAACAACCTACAATTTGAAATTCAAAATCTGAAGATCATGAGTATAAATAGAAAATTCTTAGGTTTTCATAAGCATCTTGAACTTATTGACAAGAAAAGTCTTTATATTTTGGTTTTCTCAAGTTTGGTTTTGAATAATCTTCGAATTATTTAAGGTTTTTGGGATCCTTGTATGAATTTGAAGGAAGAACAATCTTCAATTTCTATCTTTTGTAAGTTAACTACTTTTGAATTATGGATCTAATGCATGCTATTTCTTTCTATCTCATGAAGAACTAAATCACATAACTGGAGTTGTGGGATCTATGAGTGGTTCTTTATGAATTCTATAGTTGGCTAAGATTTGAATGACTATGGGAACTTCTTGATAATTCTTTTGTAATACCTTTTTTCAGTTGGTTGCAAACAATAGATTAATCCTTACAATGGGTTGCTTTAACTAATAAATCAATTAAAAGAAAGGAATTATCAATGGGGATTCGGAAACATTAAATTTCCATCTAACGTTTAATGGTTTAATAAGATTAATAAGATTGAGATGAAATCAGTTTAAACATAAGGATTTCCTAATTTTGAGAGAATTAGGTAATCAAGCTTATAAATAGGTTGGAAGACATTTAGATCAATCATCGTTAGTGATAATATGGTGTTCCCTACATGTCATGAGAATCTTCTGTTGCAACTATTGTTCAACATATAGCAATATTCATAGTGAACACAAGTCTAGTTTTATTTCATCATTAAATTGAAATATTGAAACATTGACATTGGATAACTAAAATGAAGAGAACAGTAACATTTGTTTAAATTCTTAAGACCCCCCATTTATAGGAAACTATTAGCTATTAGTCAATTAAATCACAAATAGTCATGATTAACATAGTATTTCCTGTGGATTCGACCCCAACCTAGTTGGGTTATAGATTTGACGACGACTACTTACTCTCTCATAAGAGACATATAATTTGGGCGTATCAAACGACCGGTTCCTACATCGCATGGGGATACAGTCGCCCGAAGATGGGTTAGCGGGTGAACACTAGCATGAATTTAGGATAAGGATAAAATAATTCCATATGGTAAAACCAAGTAAACCAACTATGCATATATATCAATACATATATAAACCATGATGAGAGAGGGAACCGGGTTTAGAAAGCATTTAAAATCATTAACCTAGGTATGTACAGCTTAACCATATTAGAACCATGCACGGGATATATGGGTCCAGTGTAACCCCCTGAATGGGCCCCTATATATGTAGCCGCACAAGCAAAGATACTATAAGAGTAAGAGATTCCTAAGTACCCTTCGCTCTTCATAATACATATGTATACTTTACTTAGAGGATTCCCATGTACCTCATAATATCATATATGGTCTCTATCACCAACCCTCATGTTATCAAACATGAGTTTCTAGTGTCCATCTATTGGACTTGCATCTTCACGGTTAGCTATCACACCCTACCATTATTGCCTAATTAAAACCATTACCATCAAACCAAATTATTGTACCATTATTATTATCTAAGGCTATGAGTAGTGGTCTCATCATGCCGACTATAGCTTGCAAGCAATGTCCTTAGCCAATGTTTTTATGTGAAGGGATTCCTATATACCTATAGATTACATTATCAAGTTAACTTGGGGGAATCCCGCGTAACCCACAAGTATCCATTATTAAGTTGCTTGGGGGAATCCCATGTACCTCACAAGGAAGTTTAATTAACCATAACCATGAACCCAAACCTTACCATTTAGCCATTCCAGACCATTTAAACCATTTAGGGTTCCATTACCAAACCATACCATGCAATAGTTCCAATAAAGTCCAATAATATAGTAAAAGCATTATCATAGACATTTTATCAAACATATTGGGGGCATAGTATTTCCGAAACAAAATCCAATTATCGATTTACCATTCCCATGCAACCAATTATCAAAACCACCATTAAAGCATGTAAAAACATAACTAAAACACAAAAAACCATAATCAAGTATTTTTAACCAAAACCCCAACATATATTTGACAATCCCAAAACCATACAATAACCATGCAATGAGAACATTGTATTAAATCTTTAGTTGGAACTCACAATGAGGGGGAAGTACATGACATCGATTATGAATATGATGGAGAGAAATCACCCATACAAGACCTAAATTGATCCTCGAGATGAAACCCAAGACTTTCTTTACCAAGAGACAGAGAGAATTTGATAGTGTTTCTAAGTAGTTTAAGATTAGAATAATAGGATAAATAATGGAGAAAGGACATTCCCCCCCCTTGAACTTGTCCTCCCAACTCACTTTAGCAGTTAAACTTAACTTTTGTTTATTTACCCCTTTAACATCTTTAAAGTGTATTTGTTTCACCCCTAAAAACTGAATACCACTCTCACAACAGAGAGTGGGTTACACACGCGCCATGTCAGTGCCAAATCAGTGCCAGGTCATTGGGACGTAAGAAATTAGGATTTAAAAAAAAATAATCCCACACACATACTATTTTTATGTATTTTGGTTTTAAAAAGCAAAAAATATATATTTACTATTTATATATATATAATATATATTAAATAAAAAATGCTCCCACCCCCATCAAATTTTTATTTAAATAATATATATTTTATATAATTCTTTTTATGTATTTTTATTTTAAAAATAAAAAATATACATGTACTATTTTTATATTTCTAATATATATATATATATATATATTATATAAATAATATATATTTTATATGTATATATTAAATAAAAAATTCAACCCCCCTTCCCCATCTCTTTCTCCTTTCCAGCCCCCCCTTCACCACCCCCACCCCCTCCGCTCTTTCTTCCCTTCCAGCTCTCCCACCCCACCCCTACGTTCTTTCTCCCCTTATGGACCCTCTCCCCCACCCTCTATTCTTTCTCTCCTTCCAGCCCCAACCCTACCCCCACCCCCCTCTATTTCTCCATTTCCAGCCCCCTAACCCCCATTCTTTCTCCCTTCCAACCCCTAACCCCTACCCCTCACCCTTTTCTTTCTTATTCAAATACAAAACTACTTTCATCAAGTTAAAATTAATTTTTTCAAATTGTCTTATTAACAAAAAAAATTCAAAGGTAAAAATCAAAAGAAAGCTCATTGATAATTAGTGATTCAAAGACAAAATCATCATTTTAATTTAATTTTTATCTAAATTATGAGGGAGTTGGATTCAAGGTTGAGATGGTGTTCAATGAAGAAACTTTTTTAATAGTGTTTTCAAGTTTGTTCTTGGGTGGTGTTAATGGTGGAAAGTGAAAAAAATTAAAGAAAAGTGTTGTTCTTGGGTGTTGTTGTTAATGGAGGAAAGTGAAAAAAATTTGAGATTGTTAATGAAGGAAGTGTTGTTGATGATGATTTGAAGAAGAAAGAAGAAAAAAGTGTCCATTTTTTATTTTTAATTGTTTTTATTTTTATTATACTTTAAATATAATATTACTGAAATTATTTTTTTTAAAAATAAACGTGCCCCTTTTTGAAAAAAAATGTCACGTTAGCATTAGAGGTGAAATAAATACACTTTAAATATGTTAAGGGGGTAAATAAACGGAAGTTAAGTTTAAGTGATAAAGTGAGTTGGGAGGACAAGTTCAGGGGGAAAATATGTTTTTTCTCTAAATAATGCCCAAAAGAGTTATAAGTCATGAGGCCTTAAGAGGTTAAGTGAGTAAATGTCCAAATTATCCCCAACTTAAACTACTTAAAATTTTCATCAAATGGTACGACAACCCCATACATGTCATACCCTTCAATACAAGTGGTACCCACCAGTCGTACCCTAGGCCTCCCCCTTAAACCCATCACTGTCCACCATATGACTTACCCAAACCAAGTCATAGCCAAACCAAATGATCAATACCCCTAAACCGTATATCTTGCAAACCCAAACCATACGACCCATCACAAACCATACGACTCATACCCACCAAGTCGTACCTATTCCAGAAACCAATCCAACCCACCAACCAATACTGGTCAGCATACGAGGAATAGCATACCAATCGTACCTCATCATACGACCGGTTACCATAAGTCGTATGATGTCTAGAATCTAGAAATCTAGGAAATTTCTGAAAATTTTCTAAGGTTCCATAACCTAAGGTGTTTCGGTCTTCCCCCACTAGAATCGTTTGTCCCCAAATGATGGACAAGGTATTGCAAGCACAATTTACACCCCATAGATGTCTCTATTCTTACCTTTAACAAAGATGCAAAGAAACCAATCATTCAGCCAAAACCAGGAAATAACAATGTCATAAAGAAAACATACCTTCTGCATGAATATCTAGAGTAGAAAACAAATGCGGATACTTGGAATTCATGTCCGATTCTATTTCCCAAGTAGCCTCTTCCACCTTGTGGTTCTTCCATAGAACCTTAAGTAAGGCCACATCCTTGGTTCGCAATCAACGAACCTGATGATCCAAGATCTCAACCAGGATCTCTTCATAAGATAGAGAATCTGTGATACCTAAACCTTACAAAGGAACAAACGATGAAGGGTCACCTATAGATTTTCTAAACATAGAGACATGAAATACCGGATGGAGGGAGATCAAACTAGAAGCAACTCCAATTCATACGCCGCATTACCAACCCTCCTCAAAACTATAAAAGGACCAATATACTGGGGAACTAAGCTTCCCTTTTTCCCCAAACCGCATTACTTCCTTCATAGATACTCTTAGGAACACCCTATCCCTAACCTCAAAATCTAAGTCCCTATGCCTTACATCCCCATAGGACTTTTTGAAACTTTGGGCAGCCTTAACCCTATCCTGAATAACCTTCACCTTTTCCATAGCCTAATAATCCAAATTCGGACCAAACATATCCACCTCACCAACCTCAAACCACCCAATAGAAATCTACAACTCCTACTATACAACGCCTTAAAAGGGGCCATTCCAATGCTAGATGATAGCTACCCCATGAATCCAATCAATATGATTCAATATACGGATGTAAGGCATAGGGAACACCCTATCCCATGTCTCGGAATCAATATGATTCAATTTAGGTCATCGTGGATAGGATGACAAAGTCGACTCACTTCTTTCCGGTGAGGACTAGCTTTTCGATGAAGGATTATGAGAGGTTGTATATTCATGAGATTGTGAAGCTACATGAGGTACCTATTTTTATTATGTCTAATCATGGTACGTAGTTTTTGTCTCATTTTTGGCGGCTATTTTGGAAGGGGTTGGCGACTAAGGTGAGTTTGAGTACTACTTTTCATTCGCATACAGATGGGCAAGATAAAAGAACTATTCGGACATTGGAAGATATGCTTCAGGCATGTGTTATTGATAATGGTGGTAATTGGGTTAAGCATCTATTGGAGTCATAGGGTAGCTATCATCGAGAAACTTTCCATGAACCGCCTATAGTACCAAGCCAAACCCAAGAAGCTCTGAATGTCGATTGGAGTCATGGGTCTAGGCCATTTTTTAATCACAACCACCTTTTGTGGATCCATTATGATTCCCTCACTAGAAATAATATGATCAAGAAAAGTTACAACATTCAACCAAAACTCACGCTTGGAGAATTTGGCATAAAAGTGCTACTCCTTCAAGGTCTGTAACTGCACACGGAGGTGATTAGCATGATCCACCCCACTTCTATAATACACCAGGAAGTCATTAATGAACACAATAACAAACAGTTCTAGAAACTACCTAAAAACCCTATTCATTAAATCCATAAATGCTGCTATGGCATCAGTCAATCCGAATGACATAACAAAAAGCTCAAAGTGCCCATACCGAGTTCAGAAAACGAACTTAGGATATCCACCTCCCTAATCTCAAGATGATGATACCCCAATCAAAGATCAATCTTGGAAAATAATTTGGCACCTTGCAACTGATCAAATAAATCATCTATCTTTGGGAGAGGATACTTGTTCTTAACTATTACCTTATTCAATTGTCGATAGTCAATGCACAGCTGGAGAGAACCATCCTTCATACATACGAATAACACTAGTGCACCCCACGGGGATACACTAGAATGGATGAAGCCCTTATCTAAAAGATCCTTAAGTTGCTCCTTGAGTTCCCCCAACTCAGCCGAAGCCATTCTATATGAAGGAACAAATATTGGATGTGCGTCTGGAACCAAATCAATTGGAAACTCAATCTCCATATCAAGAGGAACACCAAGAAGATCATCCAAAAAGACCTCAGGAAACTCATTCACCACCAGAACCAAATGTAAAGAAGGACCTTCTGAGTTAAAATCTTTAACTCTGACTAGACAATAGAGACACCCTTTTGAGATTAACCTCTGAGCCCTAAGATATGAAATAAACTTCCCCTTAGGAGATAGGGAACCACCCTCTCACTCAATAACTGTTTCACCATGAACCCTAAAGATAACCTTATGGGTTTGACAATCTAAGGACACATAACAAGAGTGTAACCAATCCATCCCTAGAATAACATTAAAATCCACCATATCAAGTTTACACAAATCCACCAAAGTCTTCGTACAACCAACAGACACCACACATCCCCTATAAACCCTTTTAACAATCACAAAGTCACCTACCGGGGTAGAAATAAAATAACAATCCGAAATAACATTGGGATCAAAACTATATACACAACCATAAATGGGGTCACATAAGAAAGAGTACACCATGTATAAAGAAAGCAATACACATCATGAGAAAAGAGTTGTAACATACTCATAACAACATCAGGTGATACCTGAACTTCTTATTGAGTAGAAAGAGCATATAACCTATTCTGATCTGTGTCGATACAAAAAGCAAAAACAAATATAGAAATAGAACCCTTTGGTAAAAGAGAAGAAGATGAAGCAATTGGAGCCTTACTCGCTCCCGAAACACCCTTTCCAATCAGATAATTTCTAATCATATGTCCTGGATAACCATATTTGAAACATCTATCCCTTTCTTCATCATAGAAACCCCTATGCAACCTACCACAAAATTTACAAGAATGGAATGATGAGGCCGACTGAGCCCCACTCGCCTGAGATTAGGCACCCTATGCCAAAAAATTCTCAACACCCTATTGGCGCCTATCACCTGACTATTTTGGGTACGGAGCACTAACTGTGGAGAAGGAAATAAAACTTCCCCACTTCTTTCTTGGCCACTTACCACCTACCAACCACCTTTCTATTAAGCACCACTATGACGCCTCGAGTCTGCACCCCAGATGCTACACGGTGCTTGTGATCCCGAAGGACCATGAGCTAACCCATGAATGATATGTACTGTGAGCATTGAACAATAATTCTGAAATAAATGCAGAATAATGGGCTAAAATGCCATAAGGTTCAAAACATCTAAAATACTGATAAAATATAACATTTGTAAAATTGAATACTATCTGAAAATCTAGTCTGGAAAAGCCTTTAACTGAATCTATCTGAAAATGGAGTTGATGGGACAATCCCCCAACTAACGCCATCTACTAAAATACTACTAAGCTAAAGTACTGAATTAAAAGTATATCCTTTATAGATAAAGACTCACCGCTAAATCTGCTATTGCTAGCTGAATCTGGATAAGCGCAGTCAGGAACATAAGCATCTGAACCTATGATATAAAATATCATAGCGTAAGAAATGGGTGTGCGGTCAGTACATGGGTATGTACTGGTATGCTAAATGAGGTAAGGTTGAATGTATGGGTTCATATGAACGAACAATAAGTAACTTAATGATATGTAAGAGTTGGATTAACATACATGGAGGATCTATAACTACTGAACATACTGTGTGTACTGTGACTGAGTATATTGGAACTAAATCTGATAACTGATAACTGAATATACTGATAATCTGAGTTACTGATAACTGAGTGAATGTATCTGACAGTCTTGATTATGTAGAACTAAACTGAGTTCTATTCTAAAGACTGAGACTGAAACTAAAACTGTGGAAGGTAATCATCTAACCGACATGCCCCAAAACTAAACTGATAAGATAACTGAGCTGGGGTCCAATCTGTAACCCCAATTGGAAGGGTTCTAGTACCATGCCACGGGTAAAGACAAGCTAAAGAGTAACCCTCTACTGGTAGGTTCCCTAAATGAGAATGGTGGTACCCTTTACAGGAAGGTAGATCACCTTATTATCCCTCAACTGGCAGGTGTGATGTCTCCACCTACTCTAGATACGTAGTTCTAGAATGCAAGGATTACTTCTAAGGATCACACCCTCTGCTAGTAGGTGATCCCCCATCCATGGGTTCACTCAGTCCTAAATCCTACTCTCAACTGAAGGACACTGAACTGTTATACTGGACTGAACTGGACTAAATTCACTAAGATTGCTGAGTTTTCCTAAGTTTTGTAACTAACTGAATATCTACTGAGTTTTGCAAATGGAATGAGAGTACTACTGATCATGACATGAATTATAATATTCTATGACTGACACTGGCTCTAAGTAAATAACTAAATTATCGGGTATTGAATACCCCCATGACTCAATAGCATGAGAAGTAAAGAAAAATATAATCTTGAATAACATAACGATTTTAACTTGGTCATAATTCCTTTATAGGGACATTCCATCAAACACTTGTAATGCATTAACTTGTACATGAATGGGATCACGTAATAACATGCCATGTCTTCACTAGTCAATTCACATAAGCATTTTATGAAACACATGAGATGTATACTTGGTTCATTAAATCATAAACACCTAGGGTTAACATGGTTACAATGATCAACTTACAAATTGAAGGGTTTATCATGAATATCATGTAATTCAATGCATACTAGAATCAATTCTTCGAACTTGTAATCTAAATCATGGATTAAACCTCAAACAACATCATGAACATGAATTCAACCTAACTCAAACATGGAAATCATAAATCATAAATCTTGTGTTTTGAGAAAGAATTCTTAGGCTCCATGGAAGGTAAGGATCTATGGATGAACATCTAACATACCTTAATTCATGAGTTCTTGGAGGAAATTCTTGGGATTGACCTTGATTCTTGAGAGTTAAGGTTTGCTTTTTTGAGAGAGAACTACCTTTTGATTTTCGAGAAAAGTGAATAATGAAGGGTTTTACACATTTTTTGGGCTTAAATCCCATATTTGGGCGGAATAAAATCATGGGAAAAGACTATTTTAACCCTGAGCGGAACTTTAATTTTTTGTGAAATTTTCTCGATTTGGACCCCTGGCGCGACGCGCCACTATCGCGCCAAGCCACTGGTAAAAGACGAATGGGAAATTGCATGGTGGTGCGAGGCGGTGGTATCATATTGCCACTTTGTTTGCAAACTGGAAGTGCACTGCGACGCTGTGGAATCGCATTGACACACTGGGAATTGACAATTGTAAACTGGGCCTATGGCGTGACATGCCAATATTGCGGAGAAACACTGGGAATTGACAAATACTATTTTCACACACTCTACGATGCGCTACTGGCCTGAATGATGATGTTTAACAACTGAAACTTTAAATCACCATAACATCTTACCAAATTGTTGGATTTAGGCAACTTTTATATCATTGGAAAGCTAATCGAATTTCCTACACAATAGCAGGCTCAAATCTAAAAATTACTGAGTATTTCAAAATTTTTGTTTAGGATACCCCACGTTCTTAGGGTTAATCTTAGCTAGGGAAATATGGGGTATTACAACCACCCTATTCAGATAACCTGAACTTCTTACACTGTCTTTCTCCAAACTCAACTTATTTACTCTTTTCTCCATCCACCTATTGCATATGAACAACCAACCCAGAAATATCCATGTCCTTGATCAACAATTTAGTCTTGTTTTCAAGGATCAAATCCCGAGATAACATTGAAATGAACTTTCTCATCCTGTCCCTCATATCAGACACCAATTCTGGATCATACCTAGACAACTAGTAGAATTTCAAGGAATACTTCTTAACAGACATCTTCCCTTGTTCAAATTAACAAACTCTTCCACTTTCGCTTCCCTCAAACCCTGAGGAAAGAAGCAGTCTAGAAAAGCATTGAAGAAAGTATCCCACAAGGATTACTCCTCAACATCACCTCTCACCCTTTCTTACTCCTTGTGCCATTGGTACGCTACATTCTTAAGCTGGTAAGAAGCATAATTCACCCCTTCCACATTTATGGCCTATATCACTTGAATATTTTCTCCATTTCATCCAAGAAACCCCAAGGATCCTCCTCCATCTTCATACCATTAAATGTAGGAGGATTCATTTTTATAAACTAGCCAACCCTTGTGGCGTCAGTAGATGAAACACCAGATGCACCCTGCTCAGCTTGAGCAGAAACTAACTAAGCAATAATATGAATTGATTGATGAATTTTTGCATTAGTCACCTCACCCTGGGGTGGAATAGTAGTAGTATCAATCGGTGGAACTCCATAAATATCAAGGATTGGACCCTTAGACTGGGTATGGATCCCTTGAGTAGTATGTGTCCCTTCAATATTATCTCCAGTTGGGACAGAAGAGTTTCCTTGCATCTCAGATCATCAATGCATGATATGAAAAGAAAACAAACAACAATTAGAAAGGACCTTAGACCTTGCAGCTTGAAACAGAACACAAGAAAGAGAAAAATTCCTAAATGCCTTATAACCTTTCTCTTATAAGTGCGGCACGCTATACACCCCTAAAAGAGACTCTACTCGACACCGTTTTATAGACATCTAATTGACCATGAACCTAAAGCTCTAATATCAACTTGACACAACCTGACCCATGGACTTATCGTAATGGGCATCTCAAGTCCAACCAGTACCAAAGACCATCCACTGATACCTAACCCAACAAACCAATATATACCCTGAGTTGGATAAATTCCAAACATATAATAAGATAGTATAGATGTACCAATCTAGACTTTGGGATAGTTCTACAACCATGACCAATCCAAGAAAGTCTAACCATCCAATACCCAACCATTAACTAATTACCAAGCCAAACCATAAATGAAAACTGAAGCAATAACCAAACCAAGTTTCTGTCCATAACTAACATAATAGGATGGAATAATCATAAATTTAGTTAAACAGTATTAGCCTCAATACCAATGCCAATACTAAGGCTGACACCACTACCGACCCCACCCATTCCATCCCATGGTAGTTCCACAAAGCCTCTAATCAAAAGAAACACATTATTTGATTTGGACTTACTCCCAACCATAGCCAAAACCAATATTCATAAGCGAACCAAAGTATGTAAATACATCCTATATATGAAATAAAACCTTCTAAAATATGGAAGCTCACCACTTTAATCCAATAGTTGGTCGTAAATATGACCACTCAGTAGGAGGAGTAGAACGATCAGTTCCTGCATCGTGTGGGATACAACCGCTAAAAGATGAGTTAGTGGGTGAATGCTAGCATGAACTCAGGATAAAGATAAAATAATTCCATACAGTAAAACCAAGTAAACCAACCATGCAAACATATCCATATATATAAAAATAATTTTGGGAGAGGGAATTGGGTTTAACATGCATTTAAAACCACTAATCTAGCTTAATCCCTTGAACATACCTCGATACGTGTAGCCGCATAAACCAGAGATGCCATAAGAGTAGGGGATTCTCGAGTAACCTTTGTTCTCCATGATACATATGTATATTATACATAGAGGATTCCCATATACCTCATAGTATCATATATAGTCTCTATGACCAGCCCTCATGTCGGCAAACATAAGTTTCCAGTATCCATCCATTAGACTCGCACCTTCACGGTTAGCTATCACACCCCGCCATTATTGCCCAATTAAAAACATTACCATTAAACCAAACCATTATTATTAAACAAGGCTATGAGTAGTGGTATCGTCATACTGACTATAGCTTGCAAGAAATATCCTTAGCCAACCTATTTATGTAAAGGGATTTCTATGTACCCATAGATTACATTATCAAGTTAACTTGGGGGAATCACGTGTACCCCACAAGTGTTCCATTATTAAGTTTCTTGGGGGAATCCCATGTACCCACAAGAAAGTTTAATTAACCATAACCACGACCACCATACCTTACCATTTAGCCATTTCAGACCATTTAAACCATTTATACCATTTAGGGTTCTATTACCAAACCATACCATGCAATAGTTCCATTAAAAGTCCAATAATATAGTAAGAATATTATCATAGGCATTTTATCAAACATTTTGGGGCATAGTGTTTCCAAAACCAAATCCAATTACCAATTTACCATTTCCATGCAACATATTGTCCAAACCGCCATTAAAACATGTAAATACATAATCAAAACATGGGAAAACACTAACCAAGAATTTATAACCAAAACCCCAACATATATTTCAAAACCCAGAACCATACAATAACCATGCCATGAAAACATTATATAAAAACATTCCATTAGTTGGAACTAACAATGAGGGAGGAGTACATGTCTTAGATTATGAAAATAATAGAGAGAAATCACCCGTAAAAGCCCCAAATTGATCCTCTAGATAAAAACCTAGACTTTCTTTTCCTAAGAGACTTAGAGAGAATTAGAGAGTGTTTTAAGATTAGAATATTAGGGTAAATAATATCCCAATAGAGTTATAAGTCATGGGGTCTTAAGAGGATAAGTGGGGAAATGTCCAGATTACCCCCAACTTAAGCTACTTAAAATCTCGTTAGATGGTACGACTACCCCAAACTAGTTGTACCCTTTAATACGACTGGTACCCATCACTCATACCCTAGGACTCCCTTTTGTACATAATACTGTCCACCATACGACTTACCCAAACCATACGATCAGTACCCCTAAACCGTATCCCCAATAAAATAGAATCAAAAGAAGTTTGAACACTGTCTACCATACAAGTCAATGGTACGACTCATACCCTAACTTAAGACTTATGGTGAGCCACTCATACTTAGATCCTAGCTAAGTTACTAAGTCTCAGATTAAGTGAAGGAAAAACCCAAACCATATGACTTATACCCACCAAGTCGTACCTATTCCAAAAACCAATCCAACCCACCATACAATACCGGTCACCATACGACCAAGAATATACCAATCATACCCCATCATACAAATGGTTTCCATAAGTTATATGACGTCTAAAATCCAGAAATCCAGGATATATTTTAAGGTTCCAAAACCTAGGTTGTTTCACTAACACTTTTCTTTTCCCTTCCAAGAAGCTTCTTCAAGGTGCCAAGCTATCAAAAACACAATCTACAAATCATTACAAGAATTTGATACCTATATTACACAATTTTTCTTTGGGTTCAAAAATAACACCAAAAACCCCAAGGGTGTCCCATATATGGAAAATACATTTTTGAGATCAACCCAATATTCATACTCTACTAGGAAATCATAACCCTCAAGAATTGAGTGAAAACAAAGATTATTTGTGCTAAAATCATGCCCTTGAGAAATTTTGGGTTTTGGTCAAATAATCAAGAAATCAAATCTTAAAAATGAAGGATTCATACCTTAGATTCATTGTTAATCACTAATATATATGTTAATCAAGATTCTAACTCACCCTCAAGAATTAATTTGAAGCTACAAAGTCTTTATAGGGCTGATAGGGTTCAAATAGAAGTGGAAAATATCCAATATTCGACCAAAGGGCCTTTTTATATGCATTTAAATGTGGTTCATAAGGTAAAAACTTGTTTTTGACTTTCTAGACTCATTTGGACTCCGTTTTTTCAAATGAACTATGTAAACCCACTAATTTTGATGTTCCAAACTCACTGGTGAAATTGAATTAACCATCTGATATCATTTAGGCCACTTGGGGGTCCCACACCTATATCTTTTGATTTTTGACTTTTTCAACCAATAGGTCAAAATGAACTCGAGTGTATTGAGACCTGAAACAAGGGTCTACCTTGATAAAAATGGATATTATGAAGCTGCTGAAATAGTCAGAGTTTGCATCCAAAATAATTTTACTAAAGTTTTTTCTTGGTGGGTATTTGGAATCAACGAAGACTTTTAAATGGGAAATTGGCTCTAAAAAACAAACAATTTTCCTAGTAATCAAACTATCAGTTACATCCAATCATAAATGACTTAGGGAAGCTATGAAAAAGCTCTAATAGTGAAAATAAGTGGGAATACAGAAAATAACATGAAGGGTTATTACAATATGTCTCCTTGGGGAGCTTCTGTGTTATTTGTAAAGAGTAAAGATGGTTCCATATGTATGTGTATTTATTATAGGTATATTAACAAGATAATAACAAAGAAATATTATCTTATGCCTCACATTGATAATTTATTTTACCAGCTTCAGGGAATAGTGGTGTTCTCAAAGATTGACTTGAGGTTCACTTAACATTAGTTAAGGATTCGGGCTGAGGATATCCTGAAGATAGTCTTTATTACTTATTACATTCATCATGAGTTCCTAGTGATGTCTTTTGGATTAAATAATAGGCCAACCTTGATTATGGATTTTATGGACTGTGTGTTCATGCCTTATTTGGATTCTTTTAAGATTGTTTTCACTAATGACATTCTTTTGTACTCTAAGATTATAGAGGATAATATAATACAATTAAGTATTATGCTCCAGACTTTGACAAATCATGTGTTTTTTGCAAAATTCTCTAAGTGCGAGTTTTGGATTGAGCTGGTGACATTCCTTAGGACTGTGGTGTCTAAGGATAGGATTATTGTGGACCTAACAATGATTGAGGCCATTAATGAATGGGACATACCTACATCTCTAACTAAGGCTCATAGTTTTGTTGGTTTGGCCGATTGATGTAGAGAGTTCATAGACTGTTTTTCTACTGTTGTAGCTTCAATGTCCAGAGTAACTCGCAAAGAAGTTTCTTTCTAATAGTTTGAGAAGTGTGAGTTGAGCTTTAAAAATCTCAAGGTATTTTTCACTTCAGCTCTTAGTTTAGCTCTTCCTATTGAGAGTGAGGGATTCATCATGTATTAGGATGTTTTTAGTGTTGGTTTGGGTTATTTAATGATGTATCAAGGTCATGTTATTGCTTTTTCATTGAGGCAGCTAAAGGTGAACGAGATCAACTAACCCACTCATTATTTTGATTTGGCGGTGGTAGTTCTTACGCTTAAGATTTAGAGACATCATCTTTATGGTGTATATTGTAAGATCTTCACATATCATTATAGTCTTTAGCATATTATTACCCAGAAAGAGTTTAATGATAGGCAGTGTAGATGGGTGGAGTTGCTTAAGGATTATGATATCTCTATCTTGTATCATCTAGGCAAGGCAAATATGGTGGTGGATACCTTAATCAGAAAGGAAGTGAGTATGGGTAGCTTTGATTGTATTTCAGTTTCTTCGAGGTTTCTTGCATGGTATATTCAGACCTTATCCAACTTGATGGTATGACTTGATATTTAAGACCCTAGGAGTATTTTTGCTACTGTTGAAGTGAGTCCTCACTATTTGAGTAGGATTAAGATTGCCAGTTTGAGTATAAAATACTTTGCATCATTTGTGGTCAGGTCTTGAGTTGTGAGTCCCAAAGGGCTACCATATATCCTAAGGGCATTTTGATATTTGATAGTTGTATTTGTGTTTCGAGTGTTGATGACTTAAATTAGTCTATTTTGCATGATGCTTACAGATCCAGGTATTCTACTCACCCAAGTACAGCTGAGATGTATAGATATTTGAGACAACAGTATTGGTGGAGTGGTATGAAGAGAGATATAGTAGACTTTGTATCTCATTGCCTATGTTGCCAGCATATGAAGGTCGAGCATTAGAGGCTTGGTGGCTTGACATAGAGATTATCCATTCCCAAGTAAAAATGGGTGTGGATTTCTATGGACTTAGTTAGTGGATTGCCTTGTACTTCCTATGGTTCCGATGATATTTGGGTCATTGTAGATTGATTTACCAAGTTGGCACATTTTATTCATATTCAAATGTCTTTCAGCACTAATAGGTTAGATCGTATCTATATTAGTGAGATAGTCCATTTGCATGGTATGCTTATATCTATCATTTTAGATCAGGGTGTAGTATTCACGTCTAGATTTTAGAGAGCTTTTTAGTAGGGGTTGTGTACTCAGGTGGATCTTAGTGCAAACTTCCTTCCTTATACCAAGAAGCAATCATAGTAGACTATTTAGGTTCTTGAGGATATGCACCAAGCCTGTGTTATGGATTTTGAAGGTCAGTGGGAGCAACACTTATCTTTGGCAGAGTTCGCGTATAATAATAGTTACCATATAAGTATTAATAAAGAGCCTTTTAAGGCTTTATATGGTAGTAGATATCGTTCTCTGATTGGATTGTTTGAGACTTCAGAATTGATGGATGGGTCAGGGTGATTCAGGATAGTTTGAGGGCAACTTACAGTACGCAAAAGGCTTATGCAGACCATTCACTTTGTTCCTTGAGATTTTGAGTTGACAACCAATTATTCCTCTGTATATCACCCATGAAGGGTATGAAGAGGTTTATGAGAAAAGGTAATCTCAGCTCTAGATATATTAGACCCTTTGAGATTCTTTGTATAGTTTGTGAGGTGGTCTATGAGTTGGCCTTACCTCCAAATTTTGTTGTTGTCCATCTAATTTTCCATGTTTCTATGTGTGGAGATATATTACTCACTTGCCTTATATACTTAGATGGGATTCGCTCTAGTTAGATGAGCGATTGACCATTGTGGAGGAGCCTGTACTTATTTTGGCTAGTGATGTCAAGCGATTGTGCACTAGAGATATACCAGTAGTGAAGGCTTAGTGGATTCAAAGCCTAGTAGAGGAGTCTACTTGGGAGATTAAGATCTATATGAAAACCCACTATCCTAACATATTTGAGGCTTCAGGTACATCCAAATCCTTTACTTTCACAGATGAAAGTTCGTTTAGTAGTGGATATTGTAATGACCCTTCAGGTCATTTTCTATATTTCTACTTATTTTCTCCATTTGGAGCTTTCCTATAGCTTCCCTAAGTCATTTATGACTTCCTAGAACTGACAGTTTGGTTATCAGGCAGTTTGTTTGGTTTCTAGAGCCAATTTCCTATTTTGAAGCCTTCACCAATTCAAATTGGCTACCAAGAGAAAACTCCACTTAAACGACCTTGTATGTCAATTCTAACTGCTCCAACAGCTCTGGAACATTGATTCTGATATAGTTGGACCCTTGGTTTAGGTCTCGAGTCTCCTGGGATTATTTTGGCTACTGGCCGAACGTTAAGAAAAATGGCAAGTGGGTATAGGACCCACTTTTCATTAAAACAACCTCAGGTGGAAATTTGACCGTGGCATTACTGGAACATTGAATTTGATAGGATAGCATAGTTCATTTATGCATATGGGATTTTGAATGAATCCCACGGGGTTGGCAGAGATTCAAAAAAATTCAAAACTTCCAGCTCGTGTATGTTATCTAGTGTGACCACTAAAGCAACCCTTTGGGCACTTTAGTGGAGGGATCTTTACCGGTCTTAGCTTAGCCAACAGTTATAGCTTTAGTGGTACTTGTGTACTTTAGTGGCTAGCGCTAAAGAGGCCCAAGGTCCACGTGAGCGGCCTGGCTCATGGGGACAGGTACCGCTTTAGTGACTCCTAGGCACTATAGCTTTGACTGCTAAAGCAGCTCAAGGCCCACTTTAGCGTCACCTGGTGCATGTAAATGTCCCTTTTGCCTAATTTGTTCCCATTTTTCAACCATTCTCAAGAGAGAGATACACCAAAAATAGTGTAAAAACTTGGGAGAAACATTTGCGGCTGATTTTGGAGCTTGGGTAACATCTATTTATGTGTTTCTTCTTTGAATTTGTTGTAAGATTCCATTAATTTTATGATCCAATTCTCCATTCTTATCTAAAATCCCTAAAATATTGGTGGCTTGATTATAGCATCATTATAGCTCGGAATTCACCCATTTTGAGGGTAAAAGATCCTTGAGCATAGAGGGATATTGGGTTGGGTTCGAAAGTGAGATTCTGCAAGTAGGCCCCACATGGATTCTTATGTAATTTTACACCCAAAGAATAATAGTGCAATATTGGTATCATTGTCTTTTTATTGATGAGTAGATTGTGACTTTGATATCATGGCACCTTACGGGAGCTAGTTGAATAAGAAATTAGGTGGTTTAGCAAATTCATTGGGCTTTTCTTTGGCGTATAGGTAAACTAGGTTTACCATCTTCATAGATTAATCTATCCCATAGTATGATTATGATATTATGCTATATATGGGGTGGGATTTAGGTGTTAGAAGTATGAATGAGAATATTTTGATTAGTTGAACCATTTAGGCTATCTTAAAATCATAAATTAGGAGTAATTAAGTTAGTTAATCATGTCTTAGGTGAATTTTTCTTCATGGCTCATGTTTAGAATAGAAATGTTTAGTTACTCAAAGTAGGTGAAATTGCCTTTGTCATTCATGTTTTGGGTGAAATTGGCCTTAGTTTCTTTAGGGAAATTGCCTTACTTGCTCTTATTTTAGATGGGATTGACTTAGTTGTTCATGTTTGGGAAGAATTACTATCATAGGGCTATTTATGGCTTATTCAACATCTAGAAATGAACAGATACCTTAGCCTAGTCTGGGTTTGAAGTTGCCTAAAATAGATTTTGGAGATTAGAAGTGGGTCTCTCCAACCCATCTTAGGCCAAAAAGTATGTTAACCTTGTAGACTATTTATGCTTGTAATACCCTTTGTAGTGTTTGGTTTGGAACTTGAGGAGGTTTAATATATTTAATGAGTACCTTAGTTCGATATTGAAAGATTGATGCTAAGTATAAGCATTACTAATAACATGGCTTATATATATACAATTATTGATATGGCTTAAGGATGTGATTAATGATATGGCCTATTGACATGCTTAATGATATGGATATCGATGTGATTAATGATTAATGGCATATAGATATGACTAATGGCTTATTGATATGACCAATGACTTATAGATATGATTAATGGGTTGTTTGAAATTGAGGAGGTTGAATATATTTAATGAGTATGTTAGTTGGATATTGGAAGATTGATGTTAATTTTAGGTATTACTAATGATATGGCTTATACATATAATTATTTATAAGGCTTCAGGTTGTGATTAATGATATGGACTATTGACATGCTCAACGATATGGGTATCCATGTGAATAATGATTAATGGCCTATAGATATGACCAATGTCTTATAGATATGAATATTTTTTTATGGATATGATTAATGGCTTATAGATATGATTAATGGCCTATAGATATAAATAATGACTTATTGATATGATAATGGACCAAAGATATGATTAATGATATGTCCTATAGATATGATTAATGATATGGCTTATAGATATGATTAATGTATTATAGATATGATTTATATGACTTATGGATATGATTATCGACATGTAATATATACATGGTTTTTGGCATGACTTAATAGGTACTGGGTTGGTATGATTTACGAATGTGAATTTTGATATGACTTGCGACTATGATTCTGACTCCGGTGATAGGTATGAGTAAATATATGTTCATAGTTATAGTGAATTAGTATATTCTATTGAGTTAGTTTATCCATATGGTTTGTTGATATGGTTCGTTAATACGGTTCATAAACATGAGTTGTTTTTCAAGTCCAGAAATAATCATAATGATGATGGTAATATTAAGTTTTGGTCAAAGTTTGACATTGGTGGTTATATGTGATATGATATAGTTTAGATCGATTCTTGGTTATGGTTTGATAATTTGGTAAATTATGGTTATTTAGTTGCTTAGCTTTCTTGATTGTATCCTCCAAGCTTATGGGGCCCTGCGCTGGATTATTTACTTTTCCGCACTTATTGGCTAATGGAGACCAATCTTTTAGCTATAGTTGTTTGATTTTTACGTTACCATTTCATATGTGTTTATCTATTTATGTACATCAATGTTGGATCTTAATTCCAAGTTTTCCCCTTTATACCTTGGCTTAGCTTATTTTATCTCGCATGTTATTATATTTTTATTACGATTTAGCTCCATTAGCGATGATGCCTACTGTGTACCCATGGTTTTGGTACTCATACTATACTTCTGTACCTTTTTGGTGCAGATACCAATACTAGTTATCATCGCTGATTCGATGCTCATACAGGGTTGATTTCAGGGATAAGATGAGCTCTTACAGTTGAAGTTTCCCCTTTTTCCTTCTACGTATATATGTCTAGTCTTTTATCTTTGAAATGGATTGTATTTGACTATTTAGTACTCATAGTTCATTTATAGCAGCTCTTGTGCCAACATTACCGAGTCTTCAGATGGTTGTTTATTTTCTATCTATCTATTTGACTTTCATGATGATATGATTGTTCTTTAACTCTTTAATTGTCAATTTCTGGCTTTTAGGCCATTTTCCATCAAGTTAGACCCTGATTTCTAGTTTTGGGCTATGGTTTGGCTTGCCTACTGGCAAGATAAAGTAGGTGCCATCACGACTTATAAATTGGGCCATAATATATATTTTGTTCAATATTTTACATTGTATTCTTATTGTATTAGAAGCTCTTGTACTAACTTCACCATTAAATAGGGTTCCTTTATATATTATCCCTTTATATTATATTATTTCCTTTATTTTTATTTACTTCATTCGATAGTCTATTACTAGCAATTTTGGACTATGGGTTGGCTTACCTATTGGAGGGTTATATTAGGTCCATTATGACCTAAGAAATTGGGTTGTGACAAATTCGTGTTAGAGCATAGTTTTACTGATGTGTTGGTACAAGAGCTTGGTGTCTAGTAGAGTCCTTCAGATCGATACAGAGACATCTATATTCTATCTTTGGAAAGCTATAAAGCATTCTTAGGAAATTCTTTTCTTGTGTCTTTGACGTGTGTCTGCATTTCTATAAACCTCTAGTATATTATTTCATTTTATTATGTTCTAGATGGGTAATACAAGTTTATTAAAAGATGCAAATGAAACTTTTTACATGTGTTTCTAGAGCTTTGTCTCAGCATTGGTCTAGGGAGTCAAAGATTAATATCGAGGATCTTTAGAATCAACTAGAGTGTTTAGGGCCAGCCCAGGATCTGATAAAGTTTGTGATCGCTTCAGCCTTTCAAGTTCAACATTTGGGATTTTAAGCCCTTTTATAGATACCTCACAGCCAGAGATAAAATCTGGTTTATCGATCAATTCTAAGAGTTAGGTTGGTTGGTTTCAATAAGGTTCTTTGTTGGTTTTAAGTATGAGACTGGGTTGTTTGAGTTGTCCAAAAATACTTCTATGCTATATCCTTCAGAGCATGATATGGTAAGTGGATTTATTAGAGGATTCATTTTGCCACTCTATTTTTTGTCAAGGCATTTGATAGCATCTAGTCTTCTTTTTCTAAGGTTGTTGATCACACGAGAGCCACAGACAGAGAATGTATTGGGGCATATAGAGGTGATGGTAAGAGGTCCTATCATCAGTACAATGTTATTGGTACTACATCCATAAGTAGGAATACTCTTGGTAGGGATCAACATTATTTATCACCTATCAACTTAACATAGGTAGCTTCTCAGACTATAAGTGGCTCTCAGATTAGTCATAGTGGTAACAATGATAAGAGTTCTCATACCTTGAAAGGTATTTGATATGGATTTTAGGCCATAGAAGCCATTATAGATTAGTGGGTATGGTACCTCAAAGTACTCTAGGAGCTTGTTTTGGTTGCATGAAAATTAGTCACTTATCTGCAGAGTGACCCAGATGTGAGTTGGATGTTCAGTTAGGGTTAGCATATGTTTCTCACAAACCTACATCTTTTGAGGTATGTTATGATTGTGTGGAGGATGGTTATTTTAGTAATGAGTGTCCCCAACATCAATTGGTCAACCATTTGGGGTTAGCTTATATTTCTAACTAGGTTAGAGCTTCAGGGGTTTGTTATAACTACAGAGAGATTGGTCATTAGTCAAGAAAGTATCCCCGATATGGAATTATTATTCATTCATCTTAAAACTAAATCATTAATCATTCAGCATAACTAAATCAATTCGTAGAGATGTGTCACCTTCAGTTATAGGTAGTTCATTTAGTGTCTCATTTGGTAATTTAGACGCTCAGGTCGAGTTTCATCCCGCTTAGATTCATACTCTCTCGAGCACATCAGGCTTGTGACTTTGGATTTCCACAATGATAGGTATGCCTTTTATTACTACCTTTACATTCTATTTGATTTGAATTAGGATTTTCATACCCATGGTGATTATATTCCTTGGTATTTTATATTAGTTGATGCGTGCCTTGGTGTAGAGTTCATAATTATGTGACTACCCTCGTAGATGATTTTTTTAGCAGTGGATCAGTATTGATATTTCCTTAGGGGTCTAGTACTTGGGTTTATGTCCTATTTACCATGGCATATTGGCCTTCTTATGGCCCTAAAATAGTACTTGGCATTTATTTTCATTTCTTATACCCCTACACCTTATACTAGTGTTTATATTATTGTTGTTATTATTATGAATATTTTGTTGTTGATTGATACTTGTTTGATAGATGACTAGAATAGAATTATCTAGTTAGAATTCCCTTCTTCACAATTCTTATTCGTTGGCCTAGGCGGCTAGACCAGTTTGATGATTTTCTTTCTTTTAGCAAGATAAAGTTGGTCTTTTTCCTCTTCAATTAGTGAGGTTAGAATAGTTTTGGAGCGTTCTACGAAAGTGAAGGTAGTTTGATCTTCCATGGTTTTGTTATGGCTCTAGAGTTGGAAATTTTATTTTATTGTTCGTTTTTGAGTTTGAGATTCTAGGACTTACCTTCTAGTTACTGGGATTCTAGTTTTGGTTATATTCTTCTATTGCCTATTTCTGAGGTTGACCTATTTAAGGTCCATTCTTTTGGTTTGATTAATTCATCACCCAGTAGTGGTCTTCATGATGATATTTAAATGTCTTAGGTTACCTTTCTAGTTTGTTGGGTTCATCTCCTGGTCATAGTTTTGATCTTGGTATTGGTGTGGAGTTGGATACGTCGCTTTTTCCATAGTCTGGTTCATGGTCTAATTGAATAAAGGATGGTGGACATAAGTGATCTTTTCTGTGATGGCTTCTTAAGTTGTCCTATTTGGAATTCATTATCTTGATATGCCTGTTTATTTTCTAGTAGTGGTCTTGACCTTGGCATTGATGTTGAGATTTGTACTCTATTCTTTGTCGATGCCATTCATGGATTAATTGGGTTAAGGTTGTTTTTCATGATTGGATTCAGAAATTTCTCTTTTTAGCATTTTTAGCCTAATAAGACTTTGTGGAGTGATTCTTGTTGATGATATTTGCATATGGGTATTCGTCGCATCAGATGGAGCACTGGATTGATCAATTTTAGGCGAAGGTTGCATTTTTTGGAGCTATTTGAGTTTTGGGATACTGTTAGTATAATTCACAGCCTTGGTGAGTTCTTGGGTATGCTTTGATGATTCATTCCCTCCAACAGATATGGAGTTGATTTCTTATGATTTCTTGTGCTTTCAACTAAATTTTGATTTTGACTCTGGCACGAACCAGTCGGGATATGCCTTAGATTTTTATAGAGAGGGTGATTTGGGTGTTTGCCTTTGGTTTAGACTTGTTGGGTCAAGTTTGGAATCTTGAATCTTTTGAATGAAAATTTAGGAGTTGTGCTAGAAATTGAAGCATAATGTTTTCTCATCCACAGGATTGTTTGGGACCATTGAGTTCGAGTGCTCCATCCTTGCTATTAAGATTGCAATTTTGCATGTAGAGCTTAGGTGCAACTTCCATTTCAAGATTTGTGTCAATTGGGAATACATCTATAGGCTAGGTAATCCTGCTCTTGGACTACCAGTTTGGTCTGCTTCAGTTTAGATAGATTGTGGTTGATTGATGTTCGAATGATAGCCCGTTGGCACTAAATGACGATTTTTTCTTCTCTAGACCTTGATTTAAATTTTTTTATTGGAATTTTATTTTGTTTTCTTAGAAGAAGAAGTGTACTCTAGTTGGATTCAATATGGTTTCATCCTTAATGGTGTGGACCCCTAGAGAAAATCATTCAGTTTTGAGTATTCATGCTTTGGACTCTTGACCATCATTTTGAGAGTCATCCAAATCAGTTAGTAGCTTTTGAATTGAATACAAACATTAGTCTTCTCTATTTGGTGTTCGGGTAGAACCCTGTGAGGTTATTTGTATGCTTTCCAGTATGGATTATCAACGAATCAACTCTAGTTCTTTGAGGTTAGTGTGATGATGTTTTTGTATAGGAATGAGGTGATATTTTTTGTGGTTCAGAGTAGATGGTATGTTTAGAACTACAAAAGAAGGTTATATTAGGATATTAGAATTAGACACATGATTCGTGCCTTGGATTACTTTTAATTTGGATGGGTTTTGCTAAGGTGTGTTAGTATCGGTGTGGCATCAGTGTGTTGTGGTTTAGATTTATGTGCTTCATCCATTCTCAGTCCAGTTTTAAGCCATTTTGGTTGTTGAAGTTTAGTTCTGGCTATTTGGAAAGTGAAGGAAGTTTGTTGAAAAAAGGATACCTATAGCAATACCCTTAGCAAGAGTTGTTCTTTTTATAGGATATCTGAGAAAGTCAAGTATGCGCCAGTAGGCCCATTACATCATTCCTTCGAGCTTTCAATATCTTTTTATTTATTGACTTTTATGGATGAAAGTCCTTTTAGTAGTGGATATTATAATGACCCTTCAGGTTATTTCCTTGATTATGTGCATTTCTGGTGTTTCGAGCCTTCCTATATCAGCTACAGGTCATTTATGACTAGTTAAAACTATCGGTTCAGTTATTAGGCAGTTCATTTGGGTTTTAGTCTTATTTCCCTATATTGGAGCTTTCATGATTAAAAAATTGGTCTCGGACCAAAACTCCTAGTAAATGTCCTTGGATGAGAACTCCAAGAACGTCATCAGCTCTGAAATGTTGATTTTAGGAAAGGGGATCCCTTGGATCAGTTCCAAGGTTTTCGAGCTTGTTTTGGGAAACTGGGTGAAATTTATGAAAAATAAAACTATAGGTGTGGACCCCACATTTAGTCAAAATAATCTCAGATAAAAGTATCGATGGTACCATTGAGTCTGAATCTCAAATTTGGTAGGGTAGCATAGTTTGTTTGCAGGTGGGGTTTCGAGCAAATCCCGAGCATCCTATCGGTGTCTATTTGGACTTAGCCAAAATTTGATGCTTATCACTGAGGAATTTCAGAAATATTATCCTCACTCTCCTGACTACAACTTACCTTACAAGTCATAAGGAGTCATGAAAAGTCATTGGACCCAAATCATAGCTTGACCATTATGTAGGGCTAAGTCTTCTTCTCTAATTATGAGTGGCTCATTATATGTTGTGAGGACTCTTTATGAGTTTTTGTGTGCAAATTGTAAGATGTCCAATGTATACCCAAATGGTTTTTGTGTTAAGTGTGACTGGACCCTACGAGTCGTAGTGTCCCATTATGAGCCATGGCATACGAGACATAAGGTCAATAGTGTATGTGTCTGGTGACACTTTCTTGACAACAACTTGTGGAGATGAGTCGTAATAAATCGTGATGAATCATTATGGGACCCACGACGACTGATGGTTTATTTTCCATCCATTGTAATGGGTGTATTTTAGACATTTCCTTTTATCCCAATAATAGCCCACAACCAACAAACATACTTGGGGCCCTATTTTCATCAATAACACAATCCAAACATTCTTTCTTCTCTCTCAAGTCTCTCAAGAATCCATACTTAGGGTTTCCAAGAAGAATGTCAAGGAGAGCTTCAAGGGTTTAATTTTCTCTTAGGTATTCAAGGCATGTTACTCTTCCCCCATTACTATTTTGTTAAAGCATGGGTTTTAAATTACATTTCATGTGGTTTGATATTGGTTTTGGAACATGGGTTGAGGGGTTTTGAATGCTTGTGTCTAAAAATTGTTTCCTATGGTTTACATATGTTTTTTCATGCTTTATTAAGGGTTTTGAACTTGTGGGGAGCACGGGTATGGTGAATAAACCAGGGGTTTGTGATTTCCCTCAATTTTGTGAATATTGACTTTTGAAGTGGTAATGACCTCAATCTTATATTGTGAAATTGGTTTTGAATACGAGAAATATGCATATTAAACTACTCTTGATCTATTGCATAATGTAAAAAGCTAAAGAAACATAATGATTCTGAATTAAACCTTATGGGGTTGTGTAATTCCTCAAGCTAATGTATAATTAAACCCCAGGGGTCGTGAATTCCCCCCAGCAGTGATAACTGGTTTGGCATGTTGATGTTACCTTGCAAGTGTTGTAGGTACCTACTGGGTATTCCTAAATATGTATTATGGTTCAATTAATAAGAATGTGTGAAAATGTTTTAATTAGGCTTTAATGAAAGTTTTGTAGCTAATTCATGAAAGTGGAGGTCTCGACCAACACTAGAAACCACAATTGCCGACGTGGGGGTATAAATGTCCTGGTTGTTCGATTCCCCCGTACTATATCATTTGGAGGTTCGAGCTCCCCATATTATATTACATGATTGGGTGCTTCACTCACATTAGTATGATGGGAGGTTCGAGTCCCCCATGGTGAATATATATATTCTCTGGTTCGTGCGGCTACACGCACTGGGGCCCTTTTTATCTAGGGAAAAGCAGGATCCATATAGCCCATGGGTGCCTTCTTATGACGGTTGAGCTACATAAACCAAGGCTAAAGTTTTAAAGTGCATGTCAAGCCTTGTTCCCTATACCTGCATATGATATATATGTATATGCATTTGAATATATGCATTGGATTCGAATGATTTTGAACTATTGACCATGACATTATGTTATCCTTATTCCTGGGATAAATACTAGCGCTCAACCCGCTAACCGTCTACGTACGTTGTAATCCCATACGATGAAAGAACTGGCCTTGCCTCAACTTCTCCTGCGCAGTGACTTTTTGCTTATGGATAGTTCGTGAGTTTACTTGAAGTGGTGAGCTTCCATAATTCGAAAGGACTCATTTAATCTTATGTTTCTTTTGATTCATATACTATTGATACTATATTTAGCTATTTTCGGGGCCATGTCCTAACACTTGTATTGATTTTGGTTTTGTTAGAAGTCTTTGTGGATTAATGTGGACTTAGGTTATGTTGGTTGGTATTTTTGGTTGGTTATCGGCTATAGATGTGTCTTGAATCCATTGAGATTATCCTGTGCTATCTTGTTATATGTTCGGAATTCATCCGATGTTGGGGGAATTGTATTTTGTTTGGTTAGTTGCAGGGGTGATCTCCGATGCTCATTGGACTTGAGATACCCATCATGGACGATGTGTGAGCAAAATCTAACACATTTAATGTTTTTTAGCTCAAAATAATTGTGAATTCTGAAGCAACTTTTATTGTTTTGATGTGTTTGCTCATGATATTGCAGTAAAAGGCTGAAGGAATGGAAATAAACGACACTGGAGCAAAATAGTTGAAAATCTGAGCAAAAGAGAAGAAAACATGGTTGACGACATTCGTTATAAGTCGTCAGTCTTGTGATAGCCTATCAGAAGCAGAGACAGCCTTAACCAGGGAATTGGAGATGAGAAGCAGTTCTGACGACGTCTGTGATGTGGCGTCAAGTGGGTGATAAGGCATCAAGAATGGCGTCAACCTTAAGCAGAAAATCAGCGATAGGAGAAGACATCTGACGACGTTGGTGATACACCGTCATATCCTTAACACGGTATCAGAGTCATCGTCAACCTAAGGCAGAGAATTGAAGAAACTGGAGCAAGTCTGACACCATCCATGATAGGGCGTCAGACTCTTGACACGACGTCAGCTTGGGCGTCACCTAATCCAAGAATTAATTGAATTTGCAATTTTATTCCCTTAATTAGGCTTTAGAATAAATAGTATCTTTTAGGGTTTATTCGAGGAGTTCTTTTTTTTTAGTTTTGGAGAGTTTTATTTTCTGCAACACTTATCAACTATTTGTGGATTCCTATTTTCGGGATTAAATTGAAGAAACTACTTGTTGTTTTTCATCCGTTCGTAAGTTTATCCTTATTATCATGAATTCAACTTTGTATTTCGTTCATCAAATCATGAGCGGACAATTCCATAAGCCGGAGTTATAGGATACATGGTCTAGGGTTTGATAGGTTACTAGGTATTTAATGGATTCAAATAGTAGTAGGAGATCTTGAAATTCTGTTGTTTTAACAGAAATCTACTGGTTGCAAACATTAGGTTATGCCTTGGGTTTTATTTGCTTCTAATGGAGAAATAGACTAGAGGTCGTGAATTATCAACAGGGACTCGGAAGCTTCCAACCTTCTATTTAATGATCAATGTCGTAACTGGATTGATCTACCTGAGATAAAATCCTATTGGAAATAGATAAGTTATCTAAGTTCAAGAGAATTAGATAATAAATTATCTAGTAAGGTCGAGAGATAAGTCAGATAGTATCGTCGTTAGGGATATTCTGTTGTTTCTACTTACTTCAAGAATCCCAAGCATTACCTAGTATCTATTAATTCCCAAAACCCATGGTGAACATAACTCTGGTTTCCCATTTAGACTAATTTCAAACACTGAAATTAAAGTGACCAAAATAAAATTATTTGCAAATCTCCAAAACCCCCATTTTATATTTTTATATCGATTGTTTGAATTGAACTTGTAGCTTTAGTTTCAAACTAGTTTAATCGCCACTCACATTGTTCCTTGCGGGATTCGATCCCAACATAGTGTAATACCCCGGGAAATTTTTCGTTGAAATTTTGTGCGTAAACGTGTTGGGTTCTATCTTCTAGAATGAACTATAAATTTTCCGTGCGGAATGTCTTAGATTATGACCCACCATTTTGTAGAGTATCGAATAAGATTTCCAAAGATATGTGGATCATCCAAAACGGACACCCGAGGGACAAGTTATGAACATTCCGATTGAACCGTGAATAGTAGTGAATAGTAAAACGTGCAGGAAAAAGTACTGAGGCCTGGCATATTTTTGCTCCAACTTTAAACGATCATAACTCCTTGTACATAATGATCTGGGTGATCTACTATATATCAACGGAAATCACTGAGTTCTCTTTCCGATGAAATTGGTTTCATCCAATTTTTCTATCGGAGAAAAAAGTTATGGTCGATATACTTCAGCCTACCAAAGGTGAATTTTTGGGTCAAATTACAACGATCATAACTCCTCGTACAAAATGATCTGGGTGAGATACTATATATCAACGGAAAGATATGAGAGTCCTATTTCTAATGAAATTGGTTTCATCCAATTTGGATATCGGAATAAAATATTATGGTTGATCTACTTCAGACTATCAAATAGTCCACCAATGGATAGATTCGAGAATTATTTGATTTTTAGGGGAGTTTTTGTCATTCTCCCTCACCCAAAGTCCGTCCAAACCCTATATTAAAGCCTATTAGAAGTATTATATGTTATATTTCATCAAATTCCCTCAAAAAGAAAACCCTAAGCTCCTACATCCAACTTCAAGAACCTCCAAAGTTCACCATTAATTCTGCAAATTTATTCAAGATTCCAAGTTCCTAGTTCAAGAAATCCAAGAACCATCATTCAAAGGCACGATTAACATCTCAAAAACAAGTATCGATCTAAAGTTCATCATTCAAGGTTGTGGGGTTTTTCAACAAGAACTCTCTTTCGTTCTTGTGTCCAAAAGTAATTTTCTTTACAAAGGCATGATTTTTATTTGATTTTTTTATGAATTTGAAGCATGAACCCATATCTTATGATGATAATTATGAAGTCTTGATGTTTATGATTTTGAAAGATTAATTTACATGTGTGGTGATATAAAGCATGAATCTTGAACGATATTTATCATAATTTTGATATTTGGGTCGTGAATCCCCATTGGAAATTGTGTTTTTTGAGAAAGTGTGTGTTATAAGCACGTTGATATTGAATATTTGAGATATTTTGAATGATTTGACCTTTTGGTCTTAATGGAGTTGTTTTGAACTCAAGTGTGAAAGAAATACACAACATGGTTGATTTTGATAGATGGGAAGCATGATGGCTCCCGATGTATATTTATATATTACTGAAATTGTTTTGTTGTGGATTGTCTTTGAAATGATCTGAGCTAAGTCCGGAAGAAATCTTTAGCACCGAGTGGGAGGTATAAAGTGACCTTACTTCCCTAGAACTACGTGCCCCCGTAGGAGTAAGCCTGAGGATGATTTATATAGTGATCACTAGTGTTTTTGGATTGATATTGGAAGTCCTACTCCGATGGCAAGGATAGGATAGCTCTCCCTAACGTGGGTTGGACCTTGGAATCCATATGGCTCACATGGTTTATGTCGGTTATAGGATCTCCCAGTGTGTGTGTTTTTTCTTGTGTCTATGGTGAATGGTGAAGTGATTTGAAAGTGGAATTGTGAAAGTTATTCTTTCGAAAGATTTAAATGATATTTACATTATGGGAATTGATATTCTTGATGAACTGAAAGTGATTAACAAATTATATGATGACTCACATGTGTTATTATACTTATTTCATCCTCTCGTGATTATGATGATTTTCTTCGGGCTATGTGAGTCTTTCATACATCCTGCATATTTCTTATAAATATTTATGATGATGATGTTTATAAAACTGCATACACCCCCTTATACTCGGTTCCTTTCCATGGTACTGACCCTCATCTTCGAATATGGGCTACATTTTCTCGGAATGTAGGTTCAGGTGCTCACTTCCAGGATCGATAGTGATTCTTTGGGCACGCTGTTCTACATCCTCTGTTGTGGTGAGTCCTTATGTTCCGAGGACGTGATGTCTGATGTTGGTTTCATGGAATTGTTTACATTTGATAACTGAGTATGCATCAGTTGGGGCATGTCTCAATGGCTCGCTGGTTTTATTTATTTTCTTAGAGGCTTGTCAGACTAGTATAGATGTTGGGAGTTGAGTAATAAGTCGTATTTTGTTATCTTTCTAAAATTCTTTTATTCTTGGATGATGATTACTCTGTTGATATTTGAGGGTTATTTATAGAAACCCCATTGATTTGTGTTGAACTGAATGAAAATGGCTCAAAGGGTTAGCTTGGGGCTACTCGTAGCCTCAAGCACTGTGTCACTCTCCGGGACCCATTTTCAGGGCGTTACAAACTTGGTATTAGAGCCTAAGGTTTTAAGGTGTCCTAGGTAGTCTGACAAGCCGTGTTAAGTAGAGTCTTGATCATCGGTGTGTAGCGCGCCATATCTATGAGCAAGAGGATACAAGATGTTTTAAGAAAAAGTATGATTCTTTCTTTCGGAAGTCTATCGTGCTTAAAGTATCTCTCTCTTCTATTGATTCATGCTCTTCTCTTTCAGAAATATGCCTCCACGTTGAGCGAGAAGAAATAATGATGGTCAGAAACCTCTACTCGCTGACCCATTGAATGAAAATGTGTCTCATGCTGAATTTCAGCCAGCCTTTTAGGCGCTGGCCCAAGCTGTTACTGCAAATGTTTAGGCCAACCCGAACCCGGCTCCACAGCAGCAGGGAGGTGATTCAGCTGCTGCCAAGATCCGTGACTTCATGCGGATGAATCCGCCGGAATTCTATGGGTCCAAGTCTGATGAGGATCCACAGTTGTTTTTAGAGGAGGTGAGGAAGATTACTCAGGTGATGCATGTATCTGAGGAACATAGTGTGGAGTTGGCTACGTATAGGTTGAAAGACCTTGCTTATGACTGGGTTGTTGCTTGGAGGAAAGGTAGAGGTGAGGGAGCTGTCCCTACGACTTGGCAAGAGTTCCAGGATGCATTCCTGGATATGTTTTTCCCTTTGGAGATGAGGTAGGCGAAGGTGGAAGAGTTTATGAACCTGCGACAGGGATCTATGACTGTTAGGGAGTACTGTCTAAAGTTCAATCAGTTGGCCTAGTATGCTCCTAATTTAGTGGATGATAATCGGGCTAGTATGAGTAAGTTTGTGACTGGAGTGTCTAGTTATGTGGTTAAGGAGTGTAGGTCTGCTATTCTGAATAGTGAGATGAATCTTTCTAGGCTGATGACTCATGCCCAATAGATTGAGGCAGATAAGATTAAGGAGAGAGATAGAATAAGAGGGAATAAGAGAGCTAGGTCCGAGCAGCACGGACAGGGTCAGACTAGATTACATGGAGAGAGTCGCCCTCAGTATCAGGATCATTCGTCTATGCCAGCACCATTATCTGCTAGTGCTCCCATGCCTAGAGGTAGGCAGGAGCAAGGTAGCAGGTCATATGTATCCAGGTTCCAGTACAGTGCTGGCAGTAAGACAAATCGTCCCTTGTGTCCTAAGTGTGGTAGGGCTCATTCGGGTGAGTGTTGGGGTGAGAAGAAGGGTTATTTCTTGTGTGGTGACATGGGTTACAGAGTTACAGATTGTCCACAGGATGGACAAGGGCGTCGTCACTATCGCCCTAAGACCCAGACTTAGACTGTTATTGCTTTAGTTCCAGCGACTCGCCCAGCCCCAGCTCAGGGGGCCTCTTCTAGCAATGCTGGCGGGCAGCGCCAAAATAGATTCTATGCTTTACAGTCCCTCCAGGAACAGGAGGACTCTCCCGATGTTGTTACTGGTATGCTTCGTATATTTCAGTTTGATGTGTATGCTTTTTTAGATACTGGATCGAGTTTCTCATATGTTACACCTTTGATTGCTGTGAATTTTGAAATGAGTCCTGAGATTATTCCTGAGCCTATCCTAGTTTCTACCCCAGTGGGTGATTCGATTGTTGCCCAGAAAATGTATAAAAAGTGTCCTGTTACCGTTCTTCATAGAGTCTTGTTGGCTGATCTGATTGAGTTAGACATGGTAGATTTTGATGTGATTCTGGGTATGGAATGGTTGTATTCTTCTTATGCCTCTATTGATTTTCATATCCGAATGGTCAAGTTTCAGTTTCCGGGTGCATCCGTGTTTGAGTGGTCTGGGAATTCTGTGTCACCCAAGAGTCATTTTATCTCTTACCTCAAAGATAGAAAGCTTATTTACAAGGGGTGTATTTACCATTTCGTTAGAGTCAAAGACACTAAGTCTGAGACTCCAACTCTCCAGTCTTTTAACGTCGTCAATGAGTTTTCTGATGTCTTTCCGGATGATCTCCCAAGGATACCTCCTGATAGAGAGATAGAGTTTGGGATTGATCTTCTTCCCGATACTTAGCCCATTTCTATTCCTCCTTACCGTATGGCCCCTACAGAACTTAAGGAGTTGAAAGAGAAACTCAAAGATATACCAGATAAGGGTTTCATAAGGCCCAGTGTTTCTCCTTGGGGTGATCCTGTGTTGTTTGTGAGAAAGAAAGATGGCTCTTTGCGTATGTACATTGATTACCTCCAATTGAATAAAGTCACCGTAAAAAATAAGTACCTCCTTCTGAGAATAGATGATTTGTTTAACCAATTGCAAGGTGCAAGTTATTTCTCAAAGATAGACCTTCGTTCTGGCTATCATTAACTCAAAGTTAGGGAGCGTGACATCCCAAAAAAAGCTTTCCGAACTCGTTATGGCCATTTTGAGTTTCTTGTTATGTCTTTTAGGTTAACTAATGCCCCAAAAGCTTTCATGGACCTCATGAATCGAGTGTTCAGACCATATCTGGATATATTTGTCATAATGTTCATCGATGATATACTGGTGTACTCCCGTAGTGAGGATGAACATTCTGATCATCTCCGAATTGTCTTGCAAACCCTTAGAGATCACAAGTTGTTTGCCAAGTTCAGTAAGTGTGAGTTTTGGCTAAGGTCAGTTGCTTTTCTGGGTCATATCATTTCTTCCGAGGGTATTAGAGTTGATCCCCAAAAGACCAAAGATGTTAGAAATTGGCCTAGACCTATTTCTCTGACTGATATCCGAAGTTTCTTGGGTTTAGCTGGCTATTACCGCCGTTATGTTGAGGGTTTCTCCTCTATAGCGTCTCCTATGACTCGGTTGACCCAAAAGAAAGTGAAGTTCTTGTGGTCCGAATCTTGTGAGAAGAGTTTTCAGGAGTTGAAGACTCGACTCACTTCATCCCCTGTTTTGACTTTACCTGATGGTGTTGATGGTTTTGTGGTGTACTGTGATGCTTTGAGAGTTGGGTTGGGTTGCGTATTGATGCAGAAGGGTAAGGTGATAGCTTATGCTTCTAGATAGTTGAAACCCCATGAGAAAAATTACCTCGCCCATGACCTTGAGTTGGTTGCTGTTGTGTTTGCATTGAAAATATGGAGACACTATTTGTATGGTGTCCATGTTGATGTTTTCACTGATCATAAGAGTCTGCAGTTTGTGTTTACCAAGAGAGAATTGAATCTTAGGTAGAGACGATGGTTAGAATTGTTAAAGGACTATGATATGAGTGTGATGTACCATCCGAGCAAGGCCAATGTTGTGGAGGATGCCCTAAGTAGAGTGTCCATGGGTAGTGTTTCGTATGTGGTAGAAGGTAAGAAAGAGTTGGCTCATAATGTACATTGTTTGGCTGGATTGGGGGTTAGGTTGTTTGACTCTGCTGAAGGTAGTATAGGGGTTCAGAGTAGTTCCGAATCCTCCTTGGTTTCGGAAGTGAAGGAAAGGCAATACTTAGATGCTAGTTTGGTCAGACTGAAGGAGTCAGTCAAGGACCAAAAAGTAGAGGTTTTCTCCCAAGGGGGAGATGGTGTGTTGAGATTGCAGGGTAGATTGTGTGTCCCGAATGTTGATGATCTGAGACAGAGGATTATGGCTAAAGCGCACGGGGCTCGATATTCTATTCATCCTGGTGCCACCAAGATGTACCGAGACTTACGGGAAATCTATTGGTGGAGTGGCATGAAGAAAGATATAGCAGTGTTTGTAGCTAAGTGTGCAACATACCAACAGGTTAAGGTTAAACACCAAAGACCTGGTGGTATGATGCAAGAGTTTAGTATTCCCACCTGGAAGTGGGAAGAGATAATTATGGACTTCGTGATTGGTTTACCTCCTTCCCGACGCCATCATGATTCCATTTGGGTTGTGGTTGATAGATTGACTAAGTCTGCTCATTTCTTGCCTGTTCATACTTCATATACTGTTGAGGATTACGCTAGATTGTATATCCGAGAGCTAGTCAGACTGCATGGAGTTCCCTTGTCTATCATTTCGGATAGGGGTACTCAGTTCACTTCACAATTTTGGAAAGCTTTTCAGAAGGGTCTTGGTACCCAAGTGCTTTTGAGTTCTTCTTTTCATCTTCAGACCGATGTTCAGGCTGAGTGGACCATCCAGACCTTAGAGGATATATTGAGAGCTTGTGCACTTGACTTTAAGGAAAGTTGGGATGATCACTTACCGTTGATAGAGTTTGCTTACAATAACAGTTTCCACTCTAGAATTGGCATGGCTCCGTTTGAAGCCTTATATGGGAGGAAGTGTAGATCACCTATAGGTTGGTTCGAGGTGGGTGAAGCGGTTGTGAGTGGTCCTGATTCGGTATTTGAGGCTATGGAAAAAGTTAAGTTGATTAGGGAAAGGTTGAAAACTGCACAGAGTTGTCAGAAGTCATATGCGGATGTTAGAAGGAGAGACCTTGAGTTTGAAGTTGGTGACCTAGTGTATATGAAAATTTCACCCATGAGGGGGTGAAAAGATTCGGAAAGAAGGGGAAGCTTAGTCCCCGTTATGTTGGTCCTTACAAAATTCTTAGCCGTGTTGGTAAGGTAGCTTATGAGATCGAGTTGCCTTCCGAGTTGTCCTCTGTTCATCCAATATTCCATGTCTCCATGCTTAGAAAGCATATTAGCGATGTTGTGGTAGTGGATTCCTCTGTGAGTGCTGACATTCAAGAAAATCTTTCTTTTGATGAAATTCCTGTTGAGATTCTTGCTTTCAGTGTCCGAAGACTAAGGAACAAAGAAGTTCCCTTGGTCAAGGTATTGTGGCGAAACCAATCTGTTGAGGGTGCAACTTGGGAAGCTGAGGCGGATATGCGATCCAAGTACCCGCACCTATTTTCTGCAAACTCCGATCAAGACGAAGGTACCGTTCTTTCCTAAATCATGCACTTTTGATAAAAGTTGCAGCAGTTCAGCTGTCATTTATTATGTGTTCAACTGTAGTTTCTTGAATTTATGCATTCTATGTTGCATTCGGAGTGAGAAACGATGTGGTGATGAGTCTAACGAATGGTTTCAGATGTATGCTCTATTCCCTATCTAATCTTGGCATGTCTAGCGTCATTCGAGGATGAATGTTTCCAAGGGGCGGATGATGTAATACCCCAGGAAATTTTTCATTGAAATTTTGTGCGTAAATATGTTGGGTTCTATCTTCTAGAATGAACTATAAATTTTCCATGCGGAATGTCTTATATTATGATCCACCTTTGCGTAGAGTATCGAATAAGCTTTCCAACAGTATGTGGATCATCCAAAACGGACACCCGAGCGACGAGTTATGAACATTCCGATCGAACCGTGAATAGCAGTGAACAGTAAAATGTGCAGGAAAAAGTACTGAGGCCTAGCGTATTTTTGTTCCAACTTTAAATGATCATACCTCCTTGTACATAATGAACTGGGTGATCTACTATATATCAAAGGAAATATCTACGAGTCCTCTTTCCGATGAAATTAGTTTCATCAAATTTGTCTATCGGAGCAAAAAGTTATAGTCGATCTACTTTAGCCTATCAAAAGTGAATATTTGGATCAATTTCAAACAATCATAACTCCTCGTACACAATGATCTGGGTGAGATACTATATATCAAAGGAAAGATATGAGAGTCTTATTTCTAATGAAATTGTTTTCATCCAATTTGGATATCGGAGTAAAACGTTATGGTTGATCTACTTCAGACTATCAAAACAGTCCACCAAAGGACAGATTTGAGAATTATTTGATTTTTAGGGGCGTTTTGGTCATTCTCCCTCACCCAAAGTCTGTCCAAACCCTATATTAAAGCCTATTAGAAGCATTATATGTTATATTCCATCAAATTCCCTCAAAAAGAAAACCCTAAGCTCCTACATCCAACTTCAAGAACCTCTAAAGTTCACCATTAATTCTGTAAATTTATTCAAGATTCCAAGTTCCTAGTTCAAGAACTCCAAGAACCATCATTCAAAGGCATGATTAACATCTCAAAAACGAGTATCGATCTAAAGTTCATCATTCAAGGTATGTGGGTTTTTTCAACAAGAACTCTCTTTCGTTCTTGTGCCCAAAAGTAATTTTCTTTACAAAGGCATGATTTTTATTTGATTTTTTTATGAATTTGAAGCATGAGCCCATATCTTATGATGATTATTATGAAATCTTGATGTTTATGATTTTGAAAGATGAATTTACATGTGTGGTGATATAAAGCATGAATCTTGAACGATATTTATCATGATTTTGATATTTGGGTCGTGAATCCCCATTGGAAATTGTGTTTTTTTTTAGAAAGTGTGTGTTATAAGCACGTTGATGTTGAGTTTTTGAGATATTTTGAATGATTTGACCTTTTGGTCTTAATGGAGTTGTTTTGAACTCGAGTGTGAAATAAATCCACAATGTGGTTGCTTTTGATAGATGGGAAGCATGATGGCTCCCGATGTATATTTATATATTACTGAAATTGTTTTGTTGTGGATTGTCTTTGAAATGATCTGAGCTAAGTCTGGGAGAAATCTTTAGCACCGAGTGAGAGGTATAAAGTGAACTTACTTCCCTAGAACTACGTGCCCCCATAGGAGTGAGCCTGAGGCTGATTTATATAGTGATCACTAGTGTTTTTGGATTGATATTGGAAGTCCTACTCTGATGGCAAGGATGGGATGGCTCTCCCCAACGTGGGTTGGACGTTAGACTCCATGTGGCTCACATGGTTTATGTCGGTTATAGGATCTCCCAGTGTGTGTGTGTTTCCTTGTGTCTATGGTGAATGGTGAAGTGATTTGAAAGTGGAATTGTGAAAGTTATTCTTTCGAAAGATTTAAATGATATTTACATTATGAGAATTGATATTCTTGATAAACTGAAAGTGATTGACAAATTATATGATGACTCACATGTGTTATTATACTTATTTCATCCTCTCATGATTATGATGATTTTCTTCGGGCTATGTGAGTCTTTCATACATCCAGTATATTTCTTATAAATATTTATGATGGTGATGTTTATACAACTGCATACACCCCCATATACTCGGTTCCTTTCCATGGTACTGACCCACATCTTCGGATGTGGGCTGTATTATCTTAGAATGTAGGTTTAGGTGCTCAGTTCTAGGATCGACAGTGATTCTTTGGGCACGCTGTTCTACATCCTCTGTTGTGGTGAGTCCTCATGTTCCGAGGACGTGATGTCTGATGTTGGTTTCACAGAATTGTTTACATTTGATAACTGAGTATGCGTCAGTTGGGGCATGTCTCAATGGCTCGCTGGTTTTATTGATTTTCTTTGAGGCTTGTCAGACTAGTATAGATGTTGGGAGTTGACTAATAAGTCGTATTTTGTTATCTTTCTGAAATTCTTTTATTCTTGGATGATGATTACTCTGTTGATATTTGAGGGTTATTTATGGAAACCCCGTTAATTTGTGTTGAACTGAATGAAAATGGCTCAAAGGGTTAGCTTGGGGCTACTCGTAGCCTCAAGCACCGTGTGACGCTCTGGGACCCGTTTTCGTGGCGTTAAACCTAGTTTGGTTTTATATGGACAACGATCGCTTACACCCATTCAAGAGTGTAATTTGAGTGTTATCAATGGCCAGGCCCTGGTTTGGGTCATGGAAAAGTTGGTATCAGAGCCTAGGTTTTGTGTCATTGGGTGTCCACAAAGCCATGATAAGTAGAGTCTCTTTTATGGGTGTGTAGTGTGCCACACTTATACGGGAGAGTCTACGAAACATTTAGGAATATTTCCATTCCTTGTTGTTCTATTTCGTCCTATAGAGTCTAAGATTTTGAAATCTCTTCTAATTCCCACATTTTTTCTTCTCAGATAATGCCTCCCAGAAGATCTGATGTTCATGGAAACTCTTCCATCCCGTCTAAGGATAATGTGGACGAAGCTCGTGCTACTCAAGTATTTCAGACCTGGTTTAGGGTCACTTCTTCTAATTGCCTTAGTGGAATTTCATCGGTTCCCCCTAGCCCTTCTCGATCACCTCAAGTTGGCATGTCTAATACTGAGTTTCTCTCGTCGATCCATCTGCTTACCCAGTTAGTGGCCTCTCAGATTGAGCGTATCACTTCTCTTGCTCCATTCTCTAAGGTCACTAGAGTTGGCCAATTTATGAGGTTGAGTCCTCCTACTTTCATGAAATGACCCGAAATCGGGCCATATCATATGGGCGCCTCAAGCTCAACAAGGACCGAATATTTCCCCATTGACCCAACCTAACCACCACATCAATCCACAAGTACCGGATTAACTTCTGATTTATAAAATAAGATAGCGGAAATGAGCCTACAATGATAGCTTAAGAAGCATCTAATCAATTCATTAATATTGACAACTAACCAACATACCCAAGTCCACAGTCATCCACAAAACCTCTACCGAACCGATGTCTATAATATGTTGGGACAAGCACCCGAAAATAGCCGAATACCAAATATAAAAAGCTCTATGACATAGATAAAGAGACTATGAAATGCAAGCCTTCCGAAAGATGGAAGCTCACCACTCCAATGTCAACACACAAACTTCTCAAACACCTGTCACTACGCAGGAAGAGAAGATGAAGCTCCAAACCCTATGTCGTATGGGGACATTGCCGCAATTCGTTCATACTTGTTAAACCTATAACATAATTTAATACTCCATTAACAAATGACTAATTATTTTTCTTAGAAATCTTCTCAAATACCTTAAGGGAATATATTCATTAAGACCAAAACCCAAGTAGAAATCATCAAATCTTAGGTTACTCATGACCCATTTTTTAAACCACAATTCAACAAGCACCCACATGTGCACACCATCACCAAAACATGTATAAACTCAAGATTTAGTAAGAGTAAATAGTACCCAACACAAGGAATCAAAACCCTCAACATTTGATTTCAAAACAACCATCTACAAACCTAAATCATTTTTTAAAACATCCCTGAAGAAACTTGACCCCTTTAGCCTTTAGAATAGCACCTCTTCTAACCCAAGCCTCCAATCTTCAAGAGTGAGCTTGAGAGTATTTTTGGAATGTTTTATCCACGAAAATAAGTGCTAAGCGAGGCTAAAACACATTATATAGTGAGGGGCTTACTGTTTTAGGGTAGGAAAAGTCCATAAAGCCCTCAGCTTAAAAGCTGAAAACTTACTTCCCTGGTGGGTACGACTCACTAAACAAGTCATACCCTAGGGTACAAGTGGTACCCTAACTCGTACCCTAGTCCTTCCCAAGGATCCCTACACTACTCATGGTGAATACACATGCTTGACTCGTATCTTAAGGTATGAATGGTACCCTAAATCGTACCTAACACATACCCTAAACAGTTTGATCAAGACAACACCTAAGACACCATACGACTTGGCATGATACCACCCATGCCCAAATTTACTACCATGGGGAGGCTAACTCGTATCTTGGATAGTGTGTAACCCCCACCACACTACCTAGGATATGAGGGGTCACTAAGTCCTATACAAGGGTATGACTAGTACCCTGAGTTATATTATGGACAGTAGGTCCAAAACCCAAGAATTTTTGCAAGGCTAAGGTTTAGGGTATTTCATTCTCCCCCACTTAGGATCATTCGTCCTCAAATTATGGGTAAGGTAAGCATAATCATAAGTTAACACACCATTAATCATCTAGACATTAAACCATGTTGGCAAAACAAGAACATGCAATAAGGACAAGACACATGCCAAGATCATTATCGACCAACCATTCATTCCATTGACATTGGGACTCAAACCCATTGTGCATCAAAGTCACTCGTTCATTTCAAAGTTTCGGGACTTGAACCCCTTGCCTATCAAGGACATAAATCAAATTAATAACACCAGCACACACATCTCAAACACGTGTTCCTGGAACGAAGGGCAAATACGGATACCAGACTTCATGTCCTCTTTCGCCTTCCAAGTATCTTTCTCAGACTTTTGGTTCCTCAATAGACCTTCACAAAAGCCACCTCTTTCGCTCACAACCAGCGAACTTTCCAACCCAAGACCCTTATCGGGACCTCCTCTTAGATCAAAGAGTCCAAAATACCAACATACTCTAAGAGAAACAACCCACAAAGGATCACTTGAATGCTTTCTCAACATAGAAACATGGAAAAATCAAAACAATGGGACTCATGCTAGAGGGCAAGTCCAATTCAACCTATACTTTTCCATTGGCACCTCACTATGAAGAACTAAATCTAGCCATACACTACTCCCACGTTCAAGCCTATTTAAAGCAAGTTGGAGTTAACTTAAGCCACGAGGCTTTATTTCTTACATCTATCCATTAACACTACTCAACAAAGTATCTCATATAGAATAGACATTGCATGGTCCACCACACAAGGAGGACACCCAAATTTCTTATTTACCCGCTGACAACTTATCCCTTCCCTAGGATAACCATCCCCCTTATGCATGCAAGAACAAAAACACTTCACCAAAACCACTCTAGAAGAATGAACAGAAATTGGACAGGCTTCCAAACAAGACTAATCCCAAACTCAACCTCCCCTTAGACACTAAGGAACCACATTTCCTTACAATGACCGGCTCATTAGGGAATTTAAACATGACCTTACGAGTTTGACAATCTAAGGAAACATAGCACCAATGCAACCAATCCATCCCCATAATATTATTAAAATTAACCATATCCAACTTTATCAGATCATAATGGGTCTCTTTACTACCAGCAGCTACCACACACCCCTTGTAGACTCCTCACAACCACATAGTCTCCTATTAGGGTAGAAATAGAAAAAGATTTCTGAGATAACTTTGAAATCAAACCGAAATACACAATCACATATGGGTTTATATAAGAGAGAGGGGACCTTGGACTAAGTAAAGCGTACACATCATATAAAATAAATTTTCAACATACCCGTAGCAATATTCAGAGATGCCTCAAACTCCTGGTAGCTAGTAAGGGCATATAACTGATTTTGGCTAGTACTGGTACCAGAAATAGAAGTAGAATAAAAATAGCATCCTTCGGCGTGGGAGTAGACAAAGTAGCAATAGGGGTCCTATCGCCCCAAACACCCACTTGAGAAGGGCACTCTCGCTATATGTTGCCAATCTTACCATATCTAAAACACCTGTTCCTCCCCTTCTCACACTCACTATGATGATACTGACCACAGAATCTACAAGGAAGGTAGTTCAATACTGAATGGGCCCTACTGTCCTAAGAATCACTACTCACTCAATTCTTTCTTTTGGACAACTTACCACTTGACTGCTATCCTCTACTTAGCTCAGAAGACTGAGACCCCTTACCTTACCTTTTATAAATCTCAACCTATTTCCTTTTCTCTTCCTCTACTTATTGAATATACACAACTAACTTAGAGATGTCCATATTGTTGATCAACAAAGACGCCTTACTCTTAAGGACCAATTCGAGAGACAATTCTAAAGAAAACTTACGCATCCTATCTCTCATGCTAGAAACCATATCAAGGGTATACCTATACAACTGATGAAATTTCAAGACATAGTCCGTGACAAACATCCTACCTTGCCTCAAATTCACAAACTCTTTCGCTTTTGCTCAACAAAACTCTTGAGAAAAGAAGAAGTCTAAGAAGGCATTAGAGAAATTCTCCCATATGGAGGCACTAGCATCTACACCTCTAGACCTATCCCACACTTTGTACCATAGGTACGCCTGTATTTCAATTGATAGGAAGTAAACTCAACACCTTAAACTTTTGACTCATGCATAATTTAGAAAATATTCTCTATTTCATCAATGAATATTTTAGGATCTTCTTCAACCTTTACACCCGTAAACATAGGAGGGTGAAACCTCATAAATTGTCCAACCCTTGTCACCTCAGAGGATGGAGTAAAAGGAATACCATGCCTAAACTGAGAACCTACCAACTAAGTAAACAGAGTAATGGAGCGATGAAACTCAGCATTAGTAACATCCCCTTGAAGTGATAGCGGAGGACTAGAGGGAACCAGTGGAACTTCTAAATAATCAGGTACTGGGACCCTAGACTGAGTATGGACTCCATAAGTAGAGTGTGTCCTATAAATATCATCCCCAGTTGGGACAAAAGATATTTTGTGTGCTTTAGATCATTGAGGAGGCGTGATCTGAAGAGCGAGCAAATAAAAATCAGAGAAATCCAAGACCTTTGTCTCTATAGCTCAAAGTAAGACAACAAGAAATTAAAACATTCCCAAATGACTCATAGCTTCTCTCTTATAAGTGTGGCATGCTATACACCCATAAAAGATACTCTACTTGACAAGTTTTGTGGACTCCCAAATTGACCATGAACTTAGGATCTGATACCAACTTGACATGACCCAAAATTGGGCCATGTTGTATGTGTGCCTCAAGCCTAACAAGAATCAAAGATCACCTCATTGACCCAGCCTAACTACCACATCAATCCATAAGTACCAGAATAACTTTCGATTTATAAAATAAGATAGTGAAAATAAAACTTCAATCATAGCTTAAGAATCGTCTAATAAATTCATTAATATAGACAACTAACTAACATACCCAAGTCCACAGTCATCCACAAAGCCTCTACCAAACTGATGTCTATAATAGGTCGGGACAAGGCCTCGACAATAACTGAATACTAAATCTAAACAAGTCTATCACACAGATAAGGAGATTATGAAATACAAGACTTCTAAAAGATAGAAGCTCACCACTACAATGTGAACACAAGAACCGCTTGAACACCTGTCACTATGTAAGAATAGAAGAACAAGCCCTGGCCCCTATGTCACTTATGGACATAGCATATGGAGAGGGTTAGTAGTTGGAGCACTATCATATATCTCAAGGATAAGGATAAAATAGTGCAGATGTTCAAACCAAGACAAACTATTATATGCAACCACATTTACATTGATACAAGCCATATATGAAGATACATATACATATAGTTGCACAACATGCTAAATCATGGATCAAGTAATAACATACATTCTTAAAACATTCATTCATTAGACATGGAGCGAAGGACTTGCAACCTTCCCCCTATTAATTTAGAATATTAATATTTTTTATTACAATGGATAAGAGAACCCAAACCTCAAGCCATCACAGTTTATATAATGAGTGGACCCGAACCACAAATTGACTTATCTTATATGGTAAGTAGGCCCAAACCATATATCTTCGAATCTTATTTAATAAGTGGACTCAAACCAAAAACCTTCACATTGTATACGATAAGTGTACCCAAACCACTAACCTTCACATCTTATATGGTAAGTGAACCTGAACTACAAGCCTTTACATCTTATATGGTAAGTACACCCGAACCACAAACCTTCGTATTTTATATAGTAAGTGGACTCGAATCACAAACCTTTGCATCTTCTATGATAAGTGGACCCAAACCAAAAAACTTCTCATCTTATATAGTAAGTAAACTCGAACCATAAATCTTTACATCTTAAATGGTAAGTGGACCCGAACCACAAACCTTCACATCTTATATGGTGGACTCGAACCATAAACCAACGTATCTTATAATATAAGTGGACCCAAACCACAATCTGTCACATTTTATATGGTAAGTGTACCTGAACCAATAACCTTTACATCTTATATGGTAAGTGGACTCGAAGTCCGAACCCCAAAACTTCACAATTTATATGGTAAGTAGACCCAAACCACAAACCGTCCCAATTATTACTAGATGAATATTTAGACTTGAAACCCCTTTTTATCCAAGCATTAGCAACCATTCAGCTCAGCGCATAAGAACTCAAACCTACTTAGACAATTCAAGCCACTAAGCCTATGATTCAATATTACATATGTAACCACATGATCTTTATTAAACCATTCAACAACCAATCATTTAATTAGACCAATACCTTAGTTCATACAATAATGCAAAATCCATTTATGGTCATCAAGACCCTTACCAACATAGTTCACATAGTCATTTCCAATAATTCATATTCATTAGGCCAAAGCCACAATTCTTTCATATTTGTTAAACTAATAACATAGTTCAATACTCCATTAACAAGTGACTAGTTATTTCTCTTAGACATTTTCACAAACACCTTGAGGGCATACATTTATTAAGACCAAAACCCAAGTGGAAATCATCAAATATAGAGTTACTCATGACCCCTTTTTTAATCCATAATTCAACAAGCACCAACATATGCACAACATCACCAAAACACATACAAACACAAGATTTAGTAAGAGTAAACAATACCCAACACAATCCATCAAAACCCTCTATATTTAATTTCAAAACCATCATCTACAAACCAAAATCATTGTTTAAAACACATGATATTTTGAACTATAAATGAGGTAATAGATACATTCTTTACACAAGATGATTCACGAAAGAACTTGACCCCTTTATCCTTTAAAAGAGCACCTCTTCAGACCCTAGCATCCAATCTTCAAGAGTGAGTTAGAGAGTGTTTTTTTGAATGTTTATACACAAAAATGAGTGTTAAGATAGGGTACAACACATTATATAGTGAGGTTAATTAAGGGTTTTAGGGTGGGAAATGTCCATAAAGCCCTCAGCTTAAAAGCTGAAAAGTGACTTCCCAAGTGGGTACGACTCACTTAACAAGTTGTACCCTAGGGTAAAAGTGGTACCCTAACTTATACCCTAAGCCTTACCAAGGACCCCTACACTTCTCAAGGTACAACTATACATGCATGACTCATATCATAAGGTATGAATGGTACCCTAAACCATACCCTAACCTATACCCAAAATAGTTTCATCAAGACAACACCTAACACACCATATAACTTTACATGATATGACTCATACCCAAAGTTAAGACCATGGGGAGTCTAACTAGTATATTAGACAGCGTGTAACCCTCACCACACTTACTAGGATACGGATGAGGGGTAAGTAAGTTGTATACAAGGGTATGGCTAGTACCCTAAGTCTTATCATAAATAGTAGGTCCAAAACCCATGAATTTTTACAAGGCCAAGGTTTATGGTATTTCATTTCACTGGTTCTAAAGTTGAGAAAGATCCTCAAAATTTTATTAATGAGATGGAAAATATTTTTCGTGTGATGCATGCTACAAATGTGAGGGGTGTGGAATTTGGTGGTTATCAGTTAAAGGATATAGTGTATAAGTGGTATGAGGAATGTGACCTATCTAGGGGTGATGATGCTGAGTCTACTTTTTAGGATGAATTCTCTGATTCTTTTCTTGATTATTTCTTTCCTCGATAGTTAAGAGAGATGAAGGCTAAGGAATTGATGAATTTAAAGAAAGGATGGATGATAGTGAAGGAGTATGCCATAAAGTTCCATCAGTTATCGCGATATGATCCAGAGTTAGTATCCAACATGAGGTCTAGAATGAAGAAGTTTTCTTTTGGGTTGTCTCGTGATTTGATCTTAGAGAGAAAGGCTTCCTTATTGAACAAGGATAGAAATATCTCTAGGCTTATAGTGTATATGAAACAAGTGGAAGAGGAAAAGAAGTAGCAAGCAGAGATGATCGAAATGAAAAATAAGAATTTTTGATACTCGTATTAGGGTGGAGGTTAGTAGCAAAGTGGTAGAGATGGTGGAACATGTCTAAGAAAATACTCACAATTTTTGTTTCTACTCTATGGCTAGTTCTTCTTAGGCAAAGACATTGGGTGATCATTATTTTCAAAATATAATGGGTCCAAAGGTATAGGGTGACCAGCATCAAGCTAGTTGGGGATCATACATCTCTATCATATCCCATTATTGATTTTATGGATAGGTGGACCATGGTGTTTGTGAAGAAGGGAAGAACAAGTGCTTTAAATATGGTCAAATTGGTCATGTGTAGAGGTATTGACCTTTTAGGGTTTCTTCTAGTGAAAATAAGATCCCTGTTGCTGCTTCTCAGCTCCTACACCAAAGAGTGATACTTCTGCTTCTAGCTCCGGCACTTATTAGAACCATTTATATGCTCTTTCTACCCGTTAGGATTATGAGGCATCCCCCAATGTTGTTACTAGTACTCTCAAAATTTTTGCTTATGATGTATATTGTCTACTAGATCTCGAGTCTACCCTCTCTTATGTGACCCTTGATGTGGCTATTTATTTTGGTTTTAATCCTGAGTGTATTTCACATCCCTTCTTTGTGTCCACCATGGTAAGTATCTCTGCTACGGATAAAAGGGTCTATAATGGTTGTCTAATGTTGGTTTATGGTGGGGAGGCCCTACTGGATCTGATAAGATTGGACATGTTAGATTTTGATATGATTTTGGGGATGAATTAGTTGCTTTCTTGCTATGCATCTCTTGATTGTTGAACCTGGAGGGTTAGTTTCCACTTCCCTAATCAGTTGGTTATTTAATGGGAAGGTAGTTCCCTAGTTAGCGAAGGTTTATTTTGTATCTTAGAGCCCGAGAATTTATTACCAATGGTTGCCTCTATCATTTAGTGCATATTAAGGATTCTAGGTTTGAAGGACCTTCATTGCAGTCTGTCCCTGTGGTCTGTGAATTTCTTATGATGTTCTATGATGATCTTCCTAGTATTCCTCCCAATAGGGAAATTGATTTTAAGATTGATATTCCTTTAGACACTCATCCTATTACTATCCCTCCTTAAAGAATGGCTCTAGCTGAGTTAAAAAAAGTCAAGAGCAGTTGAAATACCTTCTATATAAGGGTTTTATTTTCCCTATTGTGTCTCCGTGGGGTGATCCCATGCTTTTTGTACATAAGAAAGATGGGTCCCTTGGAATATGCATAGATTACCATCAATTGAATAAGGTGATCGTGAAGAATAAGTATCCTCTTCTGAGGATTGAAGATCTCTTTGATCAGCTTTAGGGTACTAAGTGCTTATCTAAGATTGATATCTGATTAGTCTACCATCAGTTGAAGATTAGGGAGGCAGATATCCCTAAGACTGCATTTCAAACTTGGTATGGTCATTTTGAGTTTTTGGTGATGTCCTTTGGTTTTACTAATGCCTCGGCAACATTATGGATCTTATGAATTGGGTATTCCATCAGTTCATGGATTTGTTCATAAGTATATTTATTAATGATATTTTGGTGTATTCTTAGAGTAAGGTAGATCATTCCAATCACCTCTGCCTTGTGTTACAAATCTTTAAATATTAGCGATTGTATGCAAAGTTCTCAAAGTGTAAGTTCTGGATGAATGTTGTGACCTATCAAGGTTATGTTGTTTCTAGTAAAGGTATCATAGTCTATCCATAAAAAGTCATGGTGGTTAAGAAGTGGCTTAGGCCCATGACTCCAACTGACGTTTGGAGCTTCTTGGATTTAGCTAGTTATTATAGAAGGTTTATAGAAATTTTCTCCTCTATTTCTTCCTTATTGGCTAAGCTGACTTAGAAGAAGGTAAAGTTTTCATGGTCTGATGCTTGTGAGGGTAGTTTTGAAAAGTTGAAGGATAAGTTGACTTCGCCTCTGGTTTTAACTCTACCTAAGGGTACTGATGGTTTTATTGTCTATTATGATGCATCCCGGATGGGACTGGGTTGTGTGTTGATGCAGCATGGCAAGGTGGTTATGTATGCTTCTAGACAGTTAAAGGTTTATGAGAAGTATTATCTAACTCATGATTTTGAATTATTATCTATGATGTTTGCATTGAAGATCTGGCAACATTATCTATATAGGGTTCGTATGAATATTTATTTTGATCATAAGAGCCTGCAGTACATGTTTACTTAAAATAAGCTAAATCTCAGGCAAAAGAGGTGGCTTGAGTTACTAAAGAACTACGACATGAGTCTCCATTATCATCTAGGTAAAGCTAATGTGGTTGCTGATGCTCTTAGAAGTTTTTCCATAGGGAGCTTAACTCATATGGATGAGGAAAAGCAGGATTTGGTGAAGGATATTCACCATTTGGTTAATCTTGGAGTTTATCTCTTGAATTTCAAGGATAGTGGTGTGATTTTTCAAGAGGTGGTGAAGTCATCTCTTGGTGTTGAGGTAAAGGAGAAGCAAGGGTTAAACCCTATCTTGATACAGATCAAGGAGTATATAGGTAGGAATAAAGTGATAGCTTTCGAGATTGGTGGTGATGGTGTCTTAAGGTACCAAGGTAGATTATGTGTTCTTGATATTGATGGATTGCAAGGACGAATTTTGGTCAAAGCTCATGAGTCGCGTTATACTGTTCATCCTGATTAGACAATGATGCAGCACGACTTAACAAAAATTTATTAGTGGAATAACTTGAAGAGAGATGTACCTAATTTTATGGCTAAGTGCATGGTGTCTTAGGAAGTAAAGGTGGAGCACTTGAGGCCCGGTGTATTGTTCAAAGAAATTGAGCTTCTTGTGTGGAAATAAGAAATAATTAATATAGATTTCACTACTGGTCTTCCATAGTCTCGCCATCAGTATGATTTTATTTGGGTCATTGTGGATAGGATGACTAAGTCCACTCAATTCTTGCTAGTATGTACTAACTATTCAGTGGAAGATTATGCTAAGACCTTCAACGAGGAGTTTGTGAAGTTGCATGGTGCTCTAGTTTCCATCATATCTGATTGAGGTACCCAGTTCTCATCTCACTTTTGGGATTTCTTCCATAGAGGTTTGGGAACTAAGGTGAACTTAGTACCACTTTCCACCCATAGGCAGATCGGCAAGCAGAGAGAACTATTCAAACAGTGGAGGATATGCTTGGATCTTGTGTGTTTGACTTTGGTACTAGTTGGGTTAACCACTTGCCTCTCATACAATTTGCCTAGAATAATAGTTATCACTTTAGCATTGGTATGGCTCCATTTGAGGTCTTGTATGGTAGAAGGTGTTGGTCTCTAATTAGGTGGTTTGAGGTTGGTAAAAATAGGTTATTTGGTCTTAATTTGGTTTACCAAGCCATGAAGAAGGTGAAGGTAATTTGAGATCATCTTAGGACTGCCCAAAGTCGCTAAAAGTTCTACACAGATATGAGATGAAGAGAGTTGTAGTTTAATTTTGGTGACTGGGTGTTCTTAAAGATGTCTTCCATGAAGGGTGTGATGCATTTTGTTAAGAAGGAAAAGCTCAGTCCCTGTTATGTTGGTTCGTATTTGGTTTTGAGGAGGGTTGGAAATGTTGTATATGAATTAGAATTGCCTTCTACTTGAGCTCCATTCATTCGGTATTCCTAGTTTTGATGTTGAAGAAGTACGTAGGTGATTCTTCCTTGTTCATTTCTTTGGAAAGTGTGGGTGTCTCAAATTCCTAATCATGTGAGAAAGTCCCAACTGAGATTTTGGATTAGCAAGTTTGTCGATTGAGAACTAAGGAGGTAGCTTTTGTAAAGGTTCTATGAAGGAACCAAAAGTGTGAAGAAGCTACTTGGGAAGCCGAAGAGGACATGAAGTCCAAGTACCCATTCTTGTTTCCTTCTTTGAAAAATCATGCGAGAGGTATATGAATTCCTTGACATCATCTTTTTCTGTGTTTGTTAGAGGTAAGTGTGGGTGCAATTCTGTATTAAATCATGCTAAGGGATGCCTAGACCCATCATTCGAGGATGAATGATCCTAAGGAGGGAGAATGAAATACCCCAGGTGTTGATCTCTGAGGAATTTCTAAAATTTTATCCTCAATGTCTTGACTATGACTTACCCTACCAGTCGTAGAGAGTCATAACGAGTCATTTGATCCAAATCGTAACCTGATCAGTGTATGGATAAGTCTTTTTCTGAGTATGAATAGTTCACTATGAGTCGTGAGGACTCATTATGGGTCATTGTGTGCAAATCATATGATGTCCAGTGTATACCCAAATGGTTTTTGTGTTGATAACGACTGGACCCTATGATTCTTAGTGTCCCATTACGAGCCATGGTATATGACTTGTAAGGTCAACAATGTACATGTCTGGTGACACTATCTTGACAATGACTCATGGAGACGAGTCTTAATGTGTCGTGACAAGTCGTTATGACACCCGTAACAATTAACGATTATTTTCTAGCCTTTTAATGAAGGTATTTTAGATATTTTCCTCTTATCCCAATAAAATCCCACGACCTATAAACATACTTAGGGCCCTATTTTCATTGATAACACACTCCAAAAATTCTTTCTTCTCTCTCAAGTCTCTCAAGAATCCATACGTAGGGTCTCAAGAAAACTATCCAGGAGAGATTCAAGGGTTGAATTATCTCCATAATCCTGGGTATTTCAGGCATTTTACGCTTCCCCTATTACTATTTTGTTAAATCATGGGTTTTAAATTACAATTCATATGGCTTGATATTGGTTTTGTAACATAGGTTGAGGGTTTTTGAATGTTTGTGTCTAAACAATGTTTCTCATGGTTTACATATGATTGTTCATGCTTTATTAAGGGTTTGAACTTGTGGGTTCATGGGTATGGTGAATAAACTAGGGGATTGTGATTTCCCCCAATTTTGTGAATATTGACAATTGAAGTGGTAATGACCTCAACCATATATTGTGAAATTGGTTTTGAATATGAAAAGTATGCACATTGAACTACTCTTGAACTGTTGCATAATGTGAAAAGCTAATAAAACATAATAATTTTGAATTGAGCCTTAAGGGGTTGTGTAATTTCTCAAGCTAATGTAGAGTTAAACTAAGTGGGTTGTGAATTCCCCCAAGTGATGATGATGAGTTTGCCATGTTGATGCTACCTTGCAAGTGTAGTCAGTATAACAATACCAATAGAGTATGCCAAAATGTGCATTATGGTTCAATGATTGAGAATGTGTGATAAATATTTTAACTATGCTTTAATCAGGGTTGTGTAGCTTATTCTTGAAAGTGGAGTTCCTGAGGGACCAGAACTTGAAACTTCAGTTGCCAACGTGGGGGTTTAAATGACTGAGTGGTTTGAGTCCCCCTTACTATATGACTAAGAGGTTTGAGTCCCCCATATTATATTACATGATTGGGTGATTCAGTCACCTTAGTATGCCTAGAGGTTCAAGTCCCACTTGGTGCATATGTATATCATCTAGTTCTACGGCTACACGTTCTGGGCCCTTCTAGCTAGGGAAGAGCTAGACCCATATATCCCATGGGTTCCTTCTTATGACGGTTGAGCTATACAAACCCAGTCTAAAGTTTTAAAGTGCATGTTAACCCTTGTTTCCTATCCCAACATATGATATATATGTAAATGAATTTGAATATGTGCCTTGGATTCAAATGATTCTGAACTACTGATCATGGAATTATGTTATCCTTATTTATGAGTTACATGCTAGCGCTCAACCTTCTAACCGTCTACATCCGTTGTATCCCTACCGGATGTAGGAACTGGCTATACCTCTACTTCTCCTGCTCAGTGACTAGTTGCTCTTGGATAGTTTATGAGTTGACTTGAAGTGGTGAGCTTCCATACATCCAAAGGCCTCATTTCATGTTATGTTTCCTTTTGAGTCATAGACTATTGATACTATTTTTTGGCTATTGTCGGGGGAATATCTCAAAACTTTATTGATTTTAGTTTTGTTAGAAGGCTTGTTATGTTTCCTTTTGAGTCATAGACTATTGATACTGTTTTTGGCTATTGTCAGGGGCATGTCTCAAAACATTATTGATTTTGATTTTGTTAGAAAGCTTTATGGATTACTGTGAACTTTGGTGATATTGGTTGGTCGTTTTTGGTCGGTTATCGGCTATATACATGTTTTAAATTCTTTGAGCTAATCCTATGTTATCTTGTTATAGGTTCAGAATTCATCTGACGTTAGGGGTATTGTGTTTAATTTGGTTAGGTCAAAGGGGTGGTCTCTGGTGCTCATTGGACTTGAGATACCATCATGGACAGGCCTTTGGTTTGGGTTGGGACATAAATGATTGTCTTTTAACCAACCATGAGCCGCTTTAGCAATCTTGGCTATATTATTGACGTTCTCTTTACTAGTCAAGTTCAGCTTAAGTGGACATCTCCTTAGCGGCTAAAAACTGCTTTTGTGATGCCCACATCCCTGTGCGCGACCGCTTAGGCGGACTTATGCCGCTTAAGTATTAGCCACTTAAGAACACAAATTACCGTTTTAGTGGGACATGGGGATTGTTAAATCCCCCTTCTTCACCAGATATCCCCTCATTTTCTCAACCATTTTTCACTATTTTGAGGGCTTAAAGAGAGAAAAAGTGTGGGAAATCTACATTGAAGCTAAAGTAAGTTAGCCTAAGACTCCTAGGTCATTTCCCATTATTTTCCCCGACAAATTCCATCCTTTTTCATTGGAATCTCTTAGAAATTAGATCTTAAAATTCATAGACCTTAGGGGCTGATTTGGGCCCTGATTTATGCACCATTTGATCTCAACATTTTAGCATACAATCCTTGTCCTTCAAGAGACCTCGTGATTGATTTAATTTTGGATTCCATTTGTGGTCCCCACGGGCACGTTCTTGACCTAAATTCTAATCCAACCTTATATATAACAATATGGGTCTTGTTTTACTTTTACGGACAGATAGAATATTATTTTAATTGCATGGAGGCATTTTAGGATTATAAAAAAAAAGAGCAATTTATGGATGATTCAAGACTTACAGTTCGATATCGAGGTAGGCTTTTGTCTGTTTTTCTTCGTAAGATGATTTATAGTGTGTATTTCATGATAGGTGGGTATGATAGGATATGTTTATAATTATAATATCATGACTTAGCCTTATTTAGGAGTTTGGGGATAGGAGGGTGAACCGACCTTTAAGATGAAATACTTGTTATAGCTATCCTATCCCCCTAGGTTATAATCGTGTTGACCATAGTACGGCTTTAAGGATCCTTTAATATAAGGTTTACTATTTGACTTGGTGGATTGGATCATAGTTTCTCCAAATTATATTATTATCCTTATGCTAGTTATATATTGTTGAGCATAAGGTGTGGTTACGGTACCAGTTGGATCCAGGTGAGAATTCTACCCTTAGAAAAGTCATGATCTAGTTATGGATTCTTAGGTGATTATGGATGTATTGTTTAGATACTGGTGATGGAATGCATACTTCTACATATGTTCATGCTCTCTTAGTGGTACGATTCAAACAAGAACCATAACTTTTCTAAAAAGGAATTTATTCCCACTTTTCACTTTTAAGCGGATACTTTTATAACTAGAATCGTACCACCTTATTTAATGGTTTATGAGCTTCTAGAACTAAAGATAATGTTTTGAAAACCAGACCGAGATTGATTTTTGTTTGTGACTTAATCACTCTTTTGACACTACTATTTCCTTAGATCGAGAGAGAATCTGACCTTTTCTACTCTATGATACTGATTCGGTCCCAAATTTGATCTCATGTAATGGATTTACAGAATTACATTATTAAATCCACAGTTCGAGTCGACTAATTTATTATATATACATCTCTCTGATTTTGGATGGAGTATATTAATGATGATTATTAACATTCCTGGATTGGGACCAGGTAAGTGTATATGGATATTCTTAAATCTCCTAGGGGCCCCTTCGTCTCTTAGCCTCAATTCTTGAGAAGGAAGGTCATTGTATGTCCTGCCTTTGCAAAATTTTGAGTTGGACAAGGTTTATACACTTGGTACGTCATGGAACTTTGATCAGTTATAGTACGATAGATTATGTTTCATTTATTCATCCATATGAATTTCCTATCACTAGTATATTTTTTGGTTCTTATGTCTATCAACCTTATGGGAGGTTACATAGTTATAGGCTATCATTGTTGTTTGCCAAGTGTTGATTGAATCTTTTGGGTTTATAGGGACCCAGCTAGGTATTGTTTGTCTAGACTATCCGTCTATTTAATTTTTATTATTATGGTTAGTTCGTGTCAAACTTATTATGGATACTGAGGTTAGAGGTATGATTCTGATCCCTTTCCCTTTTACAGTAAACTATATTATGGATAGTTATATCATGGATAGACATTATGATTAGGGACCCTCATTATGCCAGCACTAGTTTCCTACCTATTTATGATGCCTTTAGATGCTAGGTCGGTTATCTTATATATATATATATATATGCATATATACATACATATACACACATTCACATATATATATACACACATATTATATTACCTTATATCCCTCCCTTCCTTGTATATTCATGTCGTATATGTATTTTAGTCCTGGTATACTATTATATGAACTTATGTCACTCTTTCTTGTATTTAGTCTAGTGATATACAATATTGCACTTTAGCCTCTAGTTAATAATAGGACAAGATAGGTTTATCCTTACTTCTCCCCTTGCATTATCATGTTTAGTTCCTTGATGGCTTCCTGTAGTTATGTTCCTACTTTACATGATATTTATGCTTCCATTATCTTTGGAGCTCAATCAGTCGATGCCTGCTGAGTACCATGTGTTTGGTACTCAAACTACACTTTTGGAGCCTACAAATCATAGTAAGAGTTCTCATCGTTGATGTATGCATCGTGCAAAGCAGCTCGGAGATTTTGGATGAGCTTCTAACATTCAAAGCATTACTACTCTCTCTCTCTTGTTGATTAGACTAATATCTACGTTATATTCATAGATGGGTTATACAAGCATATTTATTCAGTATTTTACTTTGTGATCTTATTTTATTAGAAGTTCTTGTACTAAATTCATTGGGCCTTAGGGTTGCTTAATATATTAGCCCCTTATTATATTTTTTTTTGGTTGTTTTCCTTCATTTTCTTTAGTAGTTCGTTACTAGAGGATTCAGACTGTGGGTTGTCTTACCTACTGGTGGTTTATAGTAAGTGCCATCATGACCTAACAAATTGGGTTATGACTGTTCAAATGCTCAGCATCCAACTCACAGTTAGCATAATCTTGTATCATTTCAGCAATAGAATTTGGTGAGTCCTAATCTTCCGAGGACATAACTTATGTTACTTTCTTTATTTTAGTAATCCAGTTTTCAAACAATTAGTGTTAGCTAGGGGATTTTCCTAGCAACTTGTCTTAGTAGAGGCTTTCAAATAGACAAACTAGTTTCAGCTTTAGTGTTTATTAGATGATTTCCATTTTGACTTCAGTGTTGAAATTCATTTTAAATATTATTAAATTATTCATATTTTAGCTTCTACTAAGTGAATATCATTTTTATAGTATCTTAGTGTCATGACAGACCATGGATTAGTTTAAGGGTCACTTGTGACTCTAAGAAACGTGTCACGACTATGGGGTAGTCTTGGGTTGTGACATAAATCCAATTACAATAACAGATAGGTATTAAATGCAGAAAATAATTACCTATTACAATATCTCAAAGACCCAAAGGTCACCGCACAAGAACATTCTAACCAAAGTTGAAGTCAAAGATAAATATCCAAAAACAATTAAAACAAGAGTATCATTGTTTGAAAGAATGGACATGATCTAATAAGATGATCCAATTGCTACCTGAAGGTAGATGATCACCCTTTGATCAAAAGATACTGGTAACACACTATATCTGAGGTCTCATCTCAATATTTAGAACACTATCTACACTCAACAAAAGAAGAGCACGGGTAGTAGCAGTACAAACACTATATATTGGTAGGCATCAACGACCGACTTAACTCAGACGCACACTTAATCAGAAATTGAATATGAGAAAATTTGCAATTAATACATAACAAGTAATTTCAATTGATGCTTACAAATCAACAAATAATCACTTAGTCAACCAAAAACCTCAACAAGATCAACCTTCACGGACATAAGTACCAAATAATGGGAGGAGTCTATGACTTCTTTAAATTCCATAAGTGTAAACATGTCAAACCATTTACCCCCTAACCATCTCACAAGAGTAGACGTACGCCACATCAATTTCAATGCAACATATTATGAAATACAAATGAGCAATCAAATGACTATGAGTATGTAACTGTCCATCATAACCTCATCTCAATCTAGACATATATACTAAGAGGACTTATATACCTAATAGTCATTACCTATAGAAGACCAACTTCATCCATGTACTACACCAGCGTAGTACCTGACCACCGAACCCCTAAATATAACAATATAGGAATATCAAAATCAAATACCATTCAAGATATAACGCAATGCACCAAATATACAAGTACAACATTATCTAGACACTTAATCAAATTGAGGTTCATTATTTCAGGTTTATAACCAATATCCACAAAATCATGAATCACAAGTATGTGTCACGACCTGAGACTACCCCTAGTCGTAACACGGTGCTTGAAACCACAAGTGCTCCCAAGCTAACCCATGAACTGGCATACTATTAAGAAACTAAATTATAATATATTAAATAACTTATTTTACTGTGCGGAAATATAATCATAAGGAAATCTGAATAAGCATGTAACTGATAAAAATTTACAATCTGATAAAACTGAAGCGAGAGCTCAATTTACATGACTGACTCTGACTGACATCTATGAAGCCTCTACTATACTGACTATTGATAGTTGTGACATGCCTCCAGCCACCACTAATAAATACATATGAGTAATAAAGTAAAGCACATGAACAACATCTGACTAAAGTCCCTGAAATAGGAGAACTGATCACCTGCTGGCTGGAAACTACAACTGTATAACTATGATGAATAGGCTATAATAGATACCTACATTATGACACAATGTAGCACAAAGACATATATGTAGGTCAGTACTTCTGCAATGTACTGAGTAAGCGGGGATGAATGCAATACATAAAACTGATTTCTAATTTAATCTTAAAACATGCATGCTAAGTGTAAGTAGACTCACCAAGAGACTGAAATAAACTAAAATTTGAAGTAGCTTGAATCATGAGTAACAAACATAATCTGATAAGCTGGTGAATCACTACACATAGTTTCTTAAAACTTTACTTTTATAATATAAGAAGAACTGAAGATGGAAAATAGTAAAACATAAATACTGTATGAATACTGGATTTAAAACTACGAGATGGAAACTGACATAATTCGAGTATCTGAATATACAATTATGCTGAGCATGAATGCATTAAACATACAAAACCAAACATAGCATATACTAAGCTAATATAATTAACTGAATGACTGATTGTTGAATACTAAATAACTGGTCTCTGGATACTGATTAACTGATAATTGGACTTAAACTGTGGAGTACTATGCATATGAGGTACGAACTAGCTGAACAATATGAGATAACTGAGCATAAATACGTGAACACTGTAATCTCTAAGAATGCAAGACTAAGTGTATATTTGTTATATCATTGAGACAATTTGTAATTCTAAAAGACTGAAATCAGTATAACTAAATATCTGAAAGTTTGTACTCTTAGTTAAGAAAACCTGAACTGAAAATACACAGAATATTGACAGAAACTTTGGAAGGTATCATCTAACCGACATGCCCCATTCTAAGATGATTGGGGTCCAACTTGTGACCCCAGTTGGAAGGGTGTTGTACCATGCCACGGGTACTAATAATGTCTATGTGGATCTACTAAGCTACTGAAGAACCAGGTTATCTATCAGAAACTAGTGGGTGATCCCTGGGCGGAGTTAAGCGTAAACTAATGGGTGACCCCTGGGAGGTTTTCAAGCCTAAACTGATGGGTGACTCCTCATAACCCATTCTGGCTACGTGGTTATACAATACAGGGAATGCTACTAGGAACTTTGCCAAACTAATGGGGAAGTCATCGTCCTGCATTTTCTCGGTTCTAAATCCTACTCCCAACTAAAAGACATTGATTACTTAACTAAACTGAGCTTAACTAAGTAAACAACTGAACATGATACTAACTGAATAACAAAACTTATGGTTTATCTGAAACCATTCTAAAGATACTGAAAATTATGTAAACATCTAAGTTTTGGGTATTCATAACCCCCAACACTGAATAGAAGTATCAATAAGGACATATATAGCTTTACAAATCATAATAGGGATCATTGTTCAAAATTCATCACTTAGGCATTTCATCTAACACATAAAGGTCATGAGTTAAAGCATAGGAAAACAATAGGATAACGCGGCTAAATTCATAAATTGGGATTCATCCTGAAATCAATTGAACATGATATAGAAATTTCAATACTCAAACCATGATATGACTCATTCTACTTGAAAATACTTGTAACCATAACTTGAGAATATAACATGAAATACTCTTGACATAACATAGGAGATTGAAACTTGAAGCATGGGCTAACCTAATATTTCATAGAATCATTCTTAAACTTGACTTTAGTAAAATTACTAAGGAAACACATGAATTAAATCCATCTTGAACATACAAAACTCCATAATAAAAATAAAAATCCATTCTTTGGTTGAAAATAGGGTTTTTGGGCTCTATAGGTGAAAGGGGACCCATGGATGAACTCCCACATACCTTAATTTGATGATTTCTTGGAGATTTCTTGAGGGTCTCTTAAAATTAAGAGCTTAAGTACTTGACTTTCTTGAGAATGAATCTTGAATTGTTCTTAGGAAGAATGAGGGTTTCTTAAGAGAAAATTTTGAAGAAGATGGGAAAATAATGCCCTTTTGGATTCTATAAATAGTCCCTTGGACATTTGAGGTTGAGGGGAAAGGACCAAACTGCCACTTGACCCTTAAGAAATTGAAAACATGAAGGAATGAACCAGATGATATGATATTCAGTCCGAGTTAATAGAACTCGCGACGTACGCTCTAGTCCGGCGCTGTAAACCCCGCGGCGCGGGCTTATCGCATGCCCTCACTACTCTCACAAAATAGCAATAACTTTTAGCTAGAGTATCGGATTAAGGCAAAATTGGTATTGTTGGAAAGATGATTAAATTGTCCACAATTTGGTGGGACTTGAGCTGAAGAATTCCAGGTGTATTAAAAGTTATACGTATTCAAAGTAGACCCTTGTAGAATCAAATAATAAACTTTGGAAGAATCAAAGGCTCTTAGCTCAACTTTGTTCTAAGTAATTCCTATGAACATTTTTCACTTTGAAAGCAATTCACACACTAGTATAATGATCATGATACATGTATTAACATACAAATCATGGGATTAAGTTTGAAACACTGAGGAACAACGCTTCAAAGTCTAGTCCAAAAATACGGGGTGTTCCATTATCTCCACCTTGGAATCATTTGTCCTCGAATGAGACTAGTTAGACTGAGAGTACTAAGGCAACTGAGATCATATTCTGAACATGAATGACTTGGAATATGACAGCATAACTGAGTCTAAGCATGATACATAAACTTATGTGTAACCATTACATCAAGTTGGATCTGAATTCATTAAGAAAAGATGAGAGTTTTAGGAAATTAATACTCAGGGTATTACAATACATCTCCCCCTTGGGATATTTCATCCCCCGAATGATACTGACTTGGCTGAAATACTAAAGAAAGACTGAGATGATTCAGGAGAGACATACAGACTGAATCAGGACCGAATATCTAGAATTTGAAACTGATGCATGATGCATGAACTGAGCTAAATTCGTAAATTACCTGGATGCAAACAAATTATATCTTGGAATAGCCATATTCATGAGACTCCGAATAGTATAACTAGATAGAAAGATGGAAAATCATAGGAACTTGTCTGTCTGACTGCTAGACTGGATTGCTGGCTATATGGAATGAATCATACTGAAATATTATAGTCAACTATACATTCCCCTTTAAAACTACACTTCACTTGAGGCTACTTAAAATATTCGCATGGGTACTGATAACTCTATCTACTGAAGTCTACGTTGAACTGAATTCTCTCACTATGATCAAGGCTAATCGTATCTACAAAGTGCACACATAACACTATAATACTAGTTTGAACTATGAATTCAATACCACATACGTTTTCACCACTTCTCATCTCAAGAATAATTTTTTTTACCACTTCAACAACAAAATTCAACCCCTTAATAAGAATTCACTGACGCACAATGCATTCATCCACATATACACTAACATGACATTCAAGCCTATATTTATAACGACATATGGACTTCTAGGCAAACACCCATGAAACTTCTTTCTCACATTCTCTAAACCTCTATAAATAACAACTTTCTTGCATAATTCATAACAAAACACACATGAAATTCTCAACTAACCCTGACGTATACAAAAAGCTTAACCTTAGTCTTCCTTCAACCTTATAGCCTTATATAAAACAAGCATACTATAATCTTTTCTTTAACAAGAAACATTTACTCTTTCCCATATAAAAAATTACTCATCACCACTATGATTACATAAGGAGAGGTCATAGAATGGTTAGAACATGAAAGAATACTATGCTTAACATGTATACTTAACTGAGTCCTGAGGAATAATGTATCAAAAGCATGAATTAATCAAAGAGAGCTAAACTGAGGGCATACATGAAATAATCTGAGTTTTACTAGTCATTAAGAGTGCACCATGAGTACCTAGAACTGAACATTCTGTAAAGCATGAGTACATGCGCCATGAGCTACATGACTTGAGTTTGGAGTTCATGACTTCATGGAATATTATTTGTACTGCTGAGTGAACTAGAACTCCTCACAATAGAAACTGAAAGCACACATGATTCTCTATGATATGTATGAATATGAACTATGATCATGGATCTGACATGTAAGGCATGAGTAAATGTCGTGATGACTTAAATACAATACTTTGCACTAAGATAAGAATGGGTTAGGTATCTTCCTCCCTTACTGTTATTCTACAACACACTAGCATCACTATTAGAATCTGAGAAGCTGACTTGATTACATGTTCTATCATCTCCCCGTTATCTTTAAGCCGTCATTCTAAGTCTACGGGACCCATTTTAAATAATTCTAAACTGAACTGACACCACTTTACTCTTGAGTTTGGGGTAATACACATAAATAACAAACTTTCCCTAAAAGATTACTCCTGAGAGTGTAAGTCCCGCTGCTAGTACTTACTTTTGGGATATAACTATTAACTTTCTATAGTCCCAATAGTCATCATATAATAACTTAAATACTTACTAGCTTAGAATCTTCAATAGTATAATTATACTAACATACCCTACGTTATCAACCTATATCCCACAACTTAGCGGGTAAGAATATCATATACAACATAGCCTCATTCACTCTTAACAAGTCAAAGGTACTATCTATCACACCCCTTATTTTACCAAAAAGAATTATTTTAAGGTTTTAAAGGGTTTTTATTATTAAGTGACAAAAGATGAAAAAAAAATTGAAAAGGATTTTTACAATTAAACTCAGAGTCTTCACTTGGCATAAATCTAGTGTGCTAAGTCACCTTTGGAAATCCTGTTCAAAAATGATTTTGAATCTTTTAAACTGGTCCATAAATAGAGATTTTGGTTAAGAAATTTTGTTGATTGAGGGTAAGGTGCTAGGCATCCCTCAGTTCCGTGGTTCAACCATGGTCGCTTTGTGGAGTATATCGGCTAATTTAACACTATGAAGTGAATAAACCACAAAACACATAAAACAAGCGAACAAACAAATCAAACAAAATTCCAAAAAAATAAAGTAATGTCCGGTCCGAATAATATATTCCTAGAAATAGAAAAATTATGGAAATGTAAATCCTATTCTAAGCTAATCCTACACTATGCTCTGCCAGATGCCTCGAGCCTTGATTACAAACATTCTTTGCATATAAAATACTTCGGGGCATACCCTGGTGAATAAGTACAAATGTCTTTGCGGCATTCCCCGGCTAAATTAATATATTTCTTTCAATGCAATAAACAAAACCAATAAAACCATTCAAGTATTCATTTATCCACAATCCTTAAATTTTCCTCCTCCCTATTGTTTGCCTATCCATTTGGTGACCTAGTCATGATACTATCAAATTCGATGAAATCAGGATTCAACTCAAATCAAACCAAAGTCAATGAATCAAATTAACTGGTATTCACTTTTAATGGACTTCCAATCCTCACCTTAATTTTATTCCAAAATTACTAATTTCAATTTTTAAAGCGAGGTACCATTTCATCACACGACATATAGTCAAAGAAAACAACAGTGAATTAATACCAAACAACTCTTTATCATCAACAAGGATCAACCAACACACAAAACATTCAATCCATAACACTGATGATCATAAATAGTGAAATAAAAGAAGGGGAATAGAATTGGACCTCAATTGTCGATTTTGATATATCAAATATAGAACTGCATCCAAAATACCTATATTTGAATCTCAATATCAAACAACACCAATCTTGATATACCTTTTTTCTCTATTTTCCAACAACCCAGACCTACAACTCGGCCAATCTATCCAAACCCAAATCATAAAATCACAAAAAAACCACACTGATAAGTGAAGTTGGGTTGGGTTTTGGTGTTTTTTCCAATAGTTTTTGTTGGACACAAAAGATGGAAAGTTAGAGAGGGGGTTTGGCCATTATATTTTGGGGTTTCTGATAGATTTACGCTGCCAGAATAGTAACAATAATGGTGATGGGATATTTGGTCAGGTTTTCGCACATTTTCTGGTGAAATGGAGAGATGAGGTCGTTGGGACTGGAATTGCTCAATTTTTGGTGAGATTTCATCGGAATAGATTGAATTTGCTCTTCTTTGTTCACTTTTTTTCTCACCTTTTCTCTATGGTTTTCTCCTTTTCACTGTTTAAATGTCCTCTCTATCTCTCTTTTGTGTAGTGTGTATGTGTTTAGCCGTGAAGTGTGTTCCAATTTTCCAGTGAGAGTATGTGAGGTAGTGTGTGTTGAGTGTGTGATTTTTCTCGATGGCTGGGTGTGTGTGTATTGTTGTGAGGTATTATGAGAGTGATGTGAGTGAATTTGTTAGTGAAGATGTTTTTGTGGTTTTGTATATGTGTTTTCAGTGAGTATAGTGTGGGTGTTTATATCTTTCTAGTGAGGATTTTTGTGTGTTCTCCTCTCTTTGTTATTGTGTACTCTGTGTATATATGTTCACTAGGTGTATGGAAAACGTGAGTGGGGGAGGGGTCCTAGGGGGCAGGTGAGTATGGGGGTAGGGGTAGGTGGTTAGGATAAGGTAGAGGGTTTTGAAATTTAAATGGTTGAGTGGTTAATTTATTGAGAATTTAGTTATTTTTTTGTCCTTTTGTGAAGATATTATCACACAGGTGAAGGTACGTGGTAAGATGGGTAGTAAAGTGGTAAAAATGATTTTGGAAGGGATAAAATTACGTGTCTACATCATGCCCATCTTTGGGTTTAAGAACAATATGTTTTCAGACAAAGAAGTGGACAACGAGAAAGAATTTTGACCGAAACATTATTTGAATAGGAGAAACAGAGGGACAGAGTACAATTAAGCCTTGATTTTGGACATCCTACCTGTCCTAGGTTATTTAGGGATTGAGTCATGGGTATTTTCAAGGGTTGGAAGGATAGGGACCATACCAAGTACGAGAGTCGAGTGAGGCTCTGTCGAGGTTTGGCCCGCGGCTTTGTCATTACATCAAAAATGAAAATTATAAGTTAAAAACATAAATAAATTACAAAATTCCTATCTATGGAGCTTCCCTTGACTCTTGACTTGCTATTTCATCCTATTCTTCAGGCGGGCTCCTGACTTGCAATTTCTTTGATTTGTTGCATGACTTTCAATTTCCTCACCCTGTTCTCAAGGCAGGCTCCTGACTTGCTATTTTTTTCAGCCTATTGTTTTTCAATTTCTTCACCTTATTGCTTGACTTTCAACTTCTTCACCTTGTTTCTTTACTCTCCATTTATTCGCCCTGTTCTTCAGGTGGGCTCCTGAAATCACATCAAAACTAGAAAGAAAATTATTACAAACAAATGTTACGATAGAAACCTTACTTTTCAAAAAAATAAAATCTATTTTTTTAAAAAAAGGGTACTAAATGATGCTTTCAATAAAATGAATTAAATTTTTGCCCCAGTTTACCATCCGAGGACTTTTGTGAAAGTCACATCATAACTACTTGAAAAAACCCAAACAAGGAAAATGTATATTTTATGGGTTAATTGGAATGATTTGACTAGAAAGTGTATTTTCTAGGAGTCAAAGGGAATGACTCGACTAGAAAGTACATCTTCTATGACTCAACTATAAAGTGTATTTTCCCGGAGTCAAGGAGAATGACTCGACTAGAAAGTACATTTTCTAGGAGTCAAGGGGAATGACTCGACTAGAAGGTACATTTCTAGGAATCAAGGGGAATGACTCGACTAGGAAGTACATCTTCTAAGAGTCAAGGGGAATAACTCAACTAGAAGGTACATCTTCTTAGGATTCAAGAGGAATAACTCGAATATAAAGTATATCTTTTAGGAGTCAAGGGGAATGACTCGACTAGAAAGTACCTCTTCTAGGAGTCAAGTGGAATGACTCGACTGGAAAGTACATCTTATAGGAGTCAAGACTTACATTAGGTAGTGCATCACCTAACAAGTAAAATTTGAATTGCCCAATCAAGGAAGTGCGTCTTCTTACCAATGCCGCTTAAATTACTAAAATAAGGAAGTGTGTCTCCTTATAAATGCCGTTTGAATTCCCCAAACAAGGAAATACGCCTCTTTACAAATACCACTTGAATTACCCAAATAAGGAAGTGCGTATCTTTACAAATTCCACATGAATTATCAAAACAAGGAAATGAGTCTCCTTATAAATGTCGCTTGAGCTACCCAAACAAAGAAGTGCAACTCCTTGTAAATGCCGCTTAAATTACCCATACAAGGAAATATGTCTCCTTACAAGTGTCGCTTCAATTACCCAAACAAGGAAGTGTATCTCCTTACAAATGTCGCTTGAATTACATAGATAAGGAGATGCATCTCCTTACAAATGCCACTTGAATTACCTAGACAAGGAAATACGTCTACTTACAAATATTGCTTAAATTATCCAAACAAGGAAATGCATCTCTTTACAAATGCCACTTGAATCACCCAAGGAAATGTGTCTCCTAGGGGTTAAATACTCAACTAGAAAGTACATTTTCTAGGAGTAAAGGCTTAAGTTAGGAAGTGAGCCACCTAACAAGCTAAACTTGAATATCCACCAAAGAAGTGTGTCTCCTAAGGATCAAGAGGAATGACTCAACTAGAAAATGTGACTTCTAGGAACGAAGGTTCAATTTAGGAAGTGAATCACCTAATAAATAAAACCTGAATTACTCAGATAATGAGGTGTATCTACTAGATGTTGCATGGAAGGACTTGACCAGAAATTACATCTTCTAGGAGTAAAGGTTTAAGTTAGGAAGTATGTCACCCATCAAGCCAAAACTTAAACTACCCTCACAAGGAAATGTCTCTCCTAAGGGTTAAGTGGAAGGACTCAACTAGAAAGTGTGACTTCTAGGAGTGAAGGTTCAATTTAGGAAGTGCATCACCATATAAATGAACCAAAACTACCCAAACAAGAAAGTGTGTCTCCTAGAGATATTGGATTATGAGTTTTACCATGGTTTTGATCACCAAACCTGTGAAGGAACATTGCCTCTTGCATTTGTAGAAGTGAGAAATTATGGCCTTTGATTTTAAGGCTTTAAAATACTTGATTTGAAGGTAACATATGTTCCTATTTCATACAAAGAAAACTTATGAGTTTACAACTATGGTGGCTGGTTTGTGGCATTAGCTTTTGCGACAATCACTCTTGCCCTCATCACATTTAACCTTGCTTCCAACCATTAGCATATGTCATTGACTTACTGCATCATCGGCCCAAATTAAGATTATTAAGAGTGACTCTAAAACAAACACTGTATCTCTATTTTTCCATGCTTCTCAAATAAACCCTTTAAACCTTAGTATTCCTATGTGTTCCAAGACTTGTCTGTTGACAAAACTTTCTATATGCCTTATTTCAGCTCACAATCATATCTCTTTTATGTGCTGACGTTTTTGTCTTGCTTTGTGCAATTGAAGAAATTGGTAGCCAGTTTTGAAATCTTTTCTCACTTGTTTTGATATGGACTTGACTCAAAGACATGAGAAAAATGATTTTTTTTTATTTGGATAATTGACTCAAGAAAACAAAATAGAACTATAGAGAAGAAAGAAAAGACAATGAATATCCCCACTGAAAAAGAGAAAAGAAAAATTTATTCGAAAATAACAGTCAACTCTAATGATTATGACATGCATTTTGGATTAAGCTTCCTGATCTTTCCATCCAAACTTTCACCAATTGTTGTTCAGTTAATGGTCCTGAAACCAAGTTTCTTCTTTGGGTTGATTGCATTCAGAGACCTCATTCAACTAGTGACGCCTTGAAGAGTTTTTTCCAACAAACCTCACTCATTTTCTTTTTGTCAGCTCACCATTCCATTATGGTGTCCGTGAGGGTTTTTCACCAATGAGACTCACTTACTTTCATTTATCTCAACTCATAGTTTTCTTACGATGCCCATGAGGGTTTTTACTGATAAGACTCTCATTTTTATCTCTCTCAACTTACCATTGTCTTACGATGCCCATGAGGGTTTTCACCAATAAGACTCTTATTTTTATTTCTCTCCTGATTCCTTATGTTAAGGAAAATAAGTAGTACCCAAATTCCTCATCATATCTATTGCATGCTTAGCCTTAACATTCTCAAAGATTCATCTGAAGGTCTTTCATTGGTTGTAACTTAGATTTTGGATAAGGTTAGAAACGAAGGATGACATGAGGCCTAAACGATACTTGAAGTGGGGTGGGACTTACAACTTGGGAAATTGACTCAAACTAAGGAAACTAACCCATGCCCCAGTTTTTTTAACAGGGTAATTCTAAATTGTTCATTTCATTGGACTAAACCCCGAGTAGGGCTACTCACAACACTCAAAATCGATTCAAACAATGGAATTAACCTTGCCTCAGTTTCTTTAACTAGGTGATTCAAAATTGTTTATATGGTCTGACCGAACCTAGAGTAGGGATGCCTACGTATCTCACCCCCCCTCCCTCCCTAAAAAAAAAGAGGAGAATCAGGTCAGACGTAGTTTCAGCAACTTGTTCTTTTGCTTGATTCTGATTTTTTCTCTCTTTTTTATATTATTGACTCTTTTTCTCTTTGAGACTTTATTTGACTCTATTTTTCTTGATACTCTGCTCTTTTTTTTTTGACACTTTTTTTTTGAATTTTTTCTGACTCTATTTTTTCACTCTACACTTTTTTTAACTTTGCTGACTCTATTTTTATTCTAAAAGAGAGGTATGAAAGAAAATAGAACTAAGGATCAAATGGGATAAACAAAGTATGACATAATGTTTGGATAGTAGAATAAAATACCATCATCATATCAATCCTTAAAAAGTCAAGTACATATCATTCAATATGAAATAAAAAATGAAGATCATTTGTGACACTTTAACAACTCTAACTTGAACTGAGTATGTGTGTCACTACTTATTTTGCACTTGTCCAACATACAAACTCCACCTTTGTTATACATGTCTTTCATTGAATTACTCAAGCTTTCGTGAAGATGATTATCTTTCCATTTCTCTGGATATAGGGATCACACATCCACTATTTGACCTTGAGCTATGCTTTTTAATTCATGACCAAGTTATTCTTGTGATCCTCAAAATAAATTCCTTAATTTTGAAATAAGACTTTAACATGGTCACCAAATGTCTTAACACGCTACCTATTTCTCAGATGTTTTTTCTAACTTTAGACCTTAAATTCAAAGTTCATTCTAAATTGGATTTTAAGATCTATCTAAAAATTCCGTAAGCATGTCATATCATTATAACCAACATAAAATGTATTGTGTGAAGAAAATAAACAAACAACACATACTGAAAACACAAGGGGAAAAGGGACACTCCATTTAGTTGAAATAAAAGATAGAAAGGTTTGAACATAAATGACAAAGGGACAAAATAATATAGATCCCGAACTACAATCTTGAAATAATTTAGATAACAGAAAAGAATAGAAAATAAGCTACTAAAACCTTTCTTAGTAAGGAGAGAATTGACTTCTCAATTGTTGAACCTCACATCTTAGCCACTGGTTTACACATCAGCATGACTAGAGCTTTCACCACTATTAATGTTCTACACCATAATCGATTTATCTTAAATCATCTTTTCTATTTCTCTTTTCAAAGTACAACAATTTTCAATACTGTGACCCTGAACATCAGAATGATATGCACATCATAAATTAGGATCAAAGTTTCTTGAATGCAGGTTAAGAGTATACCCAAGGAGAGGAGAGATCATGCCTCACTGTACAAATCTCTGGAATAAATTATAATACGATTCTCCAATTGGGTAAATCTGTCCCTCGACTTTTTCCTTATTTCATTGTTTGGCTTGGATCAAATTAGTCCTAGAAGGTCTTTGGTATGTCTGTGGAGTTAGAGGATGACTCTGAGGTGTTGATGTGTGCCATTGTGGGTAATATGGGGGATGAACATATGGTTTTGTGTTATATACTTTACATAGTGGTGGGGGAATAGAGTATAATAGATTTTTGGAGTGATTATGTGGAGCTTGGGCATGAACTTGGTCTTGAGGCTAAGAGTAACGACTATGTGGTATTCTTGACCGTCCACGCCGTCAAACTACAGTAACAGATGCATCTTTCTCATTCTTATTCCCTCCAACACTTCTTAAACCCTTTTGAATTGCTTGAGTAGTTTCTTGTAATGTTAGAAAACTAGCAATAAGACCAGTCTTAATTCCATACTCTACTATCTCCCCCATTTTGAGTTCCTCAATAAATGGCTTTCCTAATGCAGGTAACAAGTGTTGATGATATGTTTTATCCTATGCTTGAATAAACACCTCCACTATCTTACTTTTTTTCATTGGCGGTTTCACCCTAGCAACTTATTCACGCCATCTAATCGCATATTCCCTGAAACTTTCAGTACTCTTCTTCTTCATATTAGTTAGGGATTTCTCTTCAGGAACAACTCTATATTGTATTGGAATTATTGCACAAATTCATTATCTAGGTCATCCCAACTATTCCATTTGTCAATATATTGATCAACAAACCATTCTGAATCTAGACTTGAAAAACTCTCACCGAAATATGCCATGAGTAATTCTTCCTTCCCTCCAGCGCCCCTTAGTTGGTTACAATAACGCCTCAAATGTTCCACTGGGTCCCCATGTCCATCATATTTCTCAAACTTGGGCTTTTTAAAACCAAGGGGGAGATTAACACCTGGAAACATGCACAAATCCTTATACGAGATAATTTTATAACCCTCAAGGTCTTGGAAGTTCTTCATAGACAGTTTTAAACTTCTTAATTTCTAGTCATTCCTTCTTGTTCTTGTTTCATAACAGGCTTCTCAGTGTTAAGAGGAAATTCAGGTGGTTGAGTGTAGCCATATGGACCAGTCAACTTAAATGTGGGCTCGGGGTCATAATGTTGATCACAAAAAATATTCAATACATTCTCTCCCGTAGAGTAGGGAGGCATAAACGGTGCATGGATATCAAAAGTAGGAGCTTCATGTGGGGGTGGGGGTGCAAAAATATGAACAGTAGGTGGAGCCGAGTATGTGGTCGTTTTGTGTTGAGGAGTAAGGAAATGAATATTAAAAGTGTTTGGATAGTGTTGCCCCAGAGTAGATCATGTTGCATGTTATGTTGTGTCAATAAAAATGGAAAATTATGCATGTGATAGAGGGGAAAAAGCTAGACAGATATTCCAGATTATCAGCGGGAAATGGAGGAGGTGGCAACCCATTAGCCCAAGCTCAATGCATTTCTATCATTTGTTTCCTTAATTTCTGAATCTCTTCATTAGCTCCTAAATTCTCATCCCCCAAACTCCCTATCTGATTAGTGACAACAACCTCAGTATTCTTGTTAGCCATAAATTTCTCTTTGACTTGGTGCAATATGGAGGACCAGCCAAAATGTCAAAAACCAACCACCTTAAACTAACTGAACAGGAGATAACAAATGTGTTAGAGTCCAATAATTTTTCAAAACCTCTTTTTTTATTATTTTTATTTTTCAAAAGATCACCAAAAACAAGAAGGGCGCCTACGTATCTCACTCCCGAAAGAGAAAAATCAGGTATGCGTAGTTCGTGAAGTCTTGCCAAAATGGCCAATCAAACTCTCTTTTTCTTTTCTCTTTTTCGAAACTCTAAGAAGAAATGAAAATAAAAAATAATAAAAGGAATTGAAGAAAATATTTTTGAATTTTTCAGCTTAACAATCCCTATACAAAATGAAAGCTATGATTACCAAAGAAAAATCTCTTAATGGATTTTCGATTTTGAATTTCATATGAAAATGAAACTTGAACCTATTAAAGAAAAATATTTTTTGTTGTTTATTTTGAAGATGTATATGAAACACCTACTCTAAATAAAGAGTGAAAAAAATATTTTTTGGATTTTTGAAATAAGATCACTGAACCCTAAAAGGGATACCTACGTGACACCAACAACTACAAAAGGAAAATCTTTTTGATATTTTTGTTATATGAAATGTACAAAACTTCTACCATCTTTTTAAAATTTCTTTATAGAAAACTCCTATTAAAAAAATCTTTTTTTTGAAGTTTTAGAATTATGGATGCTTGCTAAAGAGAACAAAAGAATTTTTTTTTTGATGTTTTTGTTTTGACAAAATGAGTGCAAAAGGTAAAAAAAAATTATATTTTTTTATTGTGAAAAATAAACCATAAAGAACTCTAAAAAACTACGAAACTCTTTAGTGACTCACTTTTTTTTCCTTTTTTCTCAAACACACCTGCCTTTAATCCTAGCATATGCTTTCCCCAAATTAGTCCATTAAATAACCTTATGACCCTCAGATATGACAACAAATAGAACGTAGGGATGCTTTAAGAGTGAGTATCCTATAAATGACCTAGTGGGTCCCGCTAGGTCTCAGTATGATGCAGATAAGCATGAAAAAAGGTTGGCCTATGCTGGGGTCCACTAACAAGGCTGTTCGGGGGAGCATATGGTCGATGTAGCTGCGATAGCTTTCCACCAACACCATACGTCCTACGGCTCCCCCCTAAAATAAAGGTGACTCAACTAGAGTTTGTGTACATGATATGTTCTCCAGGACTTGTTGCGAAAGAAATAACTCGGGTTATGCAAATGATGACAAATATAAAGCGGTAACACATAAAATAAAAGTTGTAAACATGTGGCACGTATGCATCCAACAATGACAAAACAATAACACAAAACAACACAAACAAAATATCTATATGCCTATAGTATCAAACTAAGTTGATACAACTAAAAAAAATAAACTCAAATTATGAAAAATCCCCAGCGGAGTCGCCAGAGTTGTCACCCCCCCCTTTTTTACCAAAAAGATTCATTTAAGGTTTGAAAGGGTTTTTGTTATTAAGTGACAAAAGATGAAATTTTTTTTCGAAAAGGATTTTTACAATTAAACCCAGAGTCGCCACTTGGCATAAATCTAGGGTACCAAGTCACCTTTGGAAATCCTTTTCAAAAATGATTTTGACTCTTTTGAACTGATCCACGAATAAAGGTTACAGTTAAGGAATTCTATTGACCGAGGGAAAGGTGTTTGGCATCCCTTGGCCCATGGTTCAACCATGGTCTCTTCATGGAGTATATCGGCTAATTTAACACTATGAAGTGAATAAACCACAAAACACATAAAACAAGCAAACAAACAAATCAAACAAAATTCAAAAAATCCAATGTAATGTCCAGTCTGAATTATACAATCCCAAAAATAGAAAAATTGCGAGAACGTAAATCCTATTCTAAACTATTCCTAGACTATGCTAGACCCGATGCCTTGGGCCTTTATCACAAACATGCTTTGTGTAAAAAATACTTCAGGGCATACCCCGGTGAATACTTACAAATAGCTTCGGGGCATTCTCCGACTAAATGAATACATTTATTTCAATGCAATAAGCAAAACCATTCAAACCTTTTAAGAATTCATCAATCCATAATCCCTGAATTTACCTACCCTTTATCATTTACCTATCTGTTTGGCAACCTAGTCATGATACTATTAAATTTGATGAAATCAAAATTCAACTCAACTCAAACCAAATTCAATGAATCATATTAACCGCTATTCACTTTTAATTGACTTCCAATCCTCACCCTAATTTTATTCCCCAAATTATTGATTTCAATATTTCAAGGGAGGTACCATTGCATCACGTGCCATAGAGTCAAAGGAAACAACATTTAAGCGACACCAAATAACTCTTTATCGTCAACAAGGTTCAAACAACACACAAAACATTCAATCTATAACACCGAAGATCATAAATAGTGAAATAAAAGAAAGGAAATAGAATTGGACCTCAGTTGTCTATTTTGATATATCGAAGATAGAACCGCGTCTGATATACCTCTATTTAAACCTCAATAACGAATAACACCAATCTTGATTTATCTTTTTCCTCTGTTTTTCAACAACTCAGACCTGTAACTCGACCGATCTATCCAAACCCAAATCACAAAATCACAAAAAACTCATGTTGATCAGTAAAGGTGGGATAGGTTTTGGCAATTTTTCTGATGGTTTTCGCCAAACGCAAAATCTGGATAGTTAGAGAGGGGGTTTGGCCATCGAGTTTTGGGTTTTTCGGTGAATTTACACTGCCAGAATAGTAGCAATAGTAGTGATGGGATATTTGGTCAAGGTTTCATGCATTTTCCAGCAAAAGAGAGATATAAGGTCATTTGGGACCGGAATTTCTCAATTTCTGGTGAGGGTTCACCGAAATTGATTGAATTTTCTCTCCTTTGTTCACTTATTTTCTTACCCTTTCTCTATGGTTTTCTCCTTTTCACTATTTATCTCTCTTCTCCCTCTCGATCTCTCTTTTGTGTAATGTGTGTTTTAGCAATAAGGTATGTTGTAATTTTCCAATAACAGTATATGACGTAGTGTGTATTGAGTGTGTGAGTTTTCTCAGTGGCTGGGTGTGTGTGTATTATTATGAGGTATTGTGAGAGTGATATGAGTGAATTAATTAGTGAGCGGGTGTGTGTGGTTTTGTATATGTGTTTTTAGTGAGTGTATTATGAGTGTATATATTTTTTTAGTGAGGTTTTTTGTCTGTTCTCATTTTTTTCTTGTTGTGTGCTGTATGTATATATGTTCACTGGGTATGTGGACAACGTGACTGAGGGGCCTAGGGGGTATGTAGGTATGGGGGTAGGGATAGGTGATGTGGATAAGGTAGAGGCTGTTGAAATTTAATTGGTTGAGTGGTTAATTTGTTGAGAATTTAGTTATTTTTTTGTCTTTTTATGAAGATATTATCACACGGGTGAAGTTACGTGGTAAGATTGGGGGTAAAGTGGTAAAAAATGATTTAAGGAGGGACAAATTTATGTGTCTACACTATCTAAGAAAACACATTGTTAAAAATTAGAAATAATACAGTCCCATATCACCTTAGGTACACGCCTAGATCATACACACATCATCATCCTAAATTTTAAATCAATCACTTAAATTTTATCATACACTGTTTCAAGCCTACTAATTCACCTTTCATACAACTAGCCCCATGGATATAAAATCTATTGAATCTAGATAAACATTATACCCACTTTACTGCTGCTAAACTTTTGGGTTCATGCTTTTAACTCTAGATCATATGCTATCAAAGGATTCTGAGAAAGAATCTAAAAGCACATCTGACTTTGGCTTGGTGCATGATTTTTATGAACATGAATGAAGTCTTTCAAACTTCAGAACTTAAAAGCACTGCTGGGATACTTTCTATCCTACATGAAATCTCATAACTGTCTGTGGGACTATTTGAGAAAGCTCGATCGGTAGGAATTTGAGCTTCACTATTTCTGTTACCTTAAAATAAGGTAGAGTTGACATGAATGAAGCAAGATGAGTAACTGGATAAATTTCTAAGAGAACACTTCTACTACACGATATGAGACATTAAAGAAGGGAAACATTTTGTAAATTCCTTGTAGCCTCATGAAGATAAGTATAGAAATCTTTGTACCATTCTGCAAGACTATACTAGACACGGCTTCATAGACACCCTAGGACACTTGAACTCTGGGATCTGATACTATGTTTTTCACGACCCTACACTACCCCTAGTCGTAACACGGTGCTTGGAACCATAAGTTCTCCAAATCTAACCTATGAACTGGCATACTGTTAAGTAACTAAATTATAATATATTAAATAACAAGTTCTCCTGTGCGGAAATATAATCAAAATAAAATCTGAATAAGTATGTAACTGATAAAAATTTACAATCTGATAAAACTGAAGAGAGAACTGAATTTACATGACTGACTCTGACTGACATCTATGAAACCTCTACTGTACTGACTATAGATAGCTGGGACATGCCTGTAACCACCACTAAGAATACATATGAGTACTAAAGTAAAACACATGAACAACATCTGACTGAAGTCCCCAAAATAGGAGAACTCATCATCTGTTGGCTGAAACCTGCATTTGTCTGACTATGATGTGTAGGATATAATCGGTACCTATATTATGAGATAATGTAGAACATAGACATATATGGGGGTCAGTACTTTTTCAAAGTACTGAGTAAGCGGGGCTGAACGCAATACATAAAACTGATTTCAAATGTAATCTTAAAACATGCATGCTAAGTGTAAGTAGACTCACCAAGAGACTAAAATAAACAGAAATATAAAGTAGCTTGAATCCAGAGTAACAAACATAATCTGATAAGCTAGTGAATCACTACACTTAGTTTCTTAAAACTTTACTTTTATAATATAAGTAGAATTGAAGTTGGAAAATAGTGAAAAGTGGATATTGTATGAATACTGGATCTGAAACTACATGATAAAAACTGACATAACTCAAGTATCTGAATATACAATTATACAGAGCACAAATGCATAAACATACAAAACCAAAAATAGCATATACTAAGTTGATCTAATTAACTGATTGACTGACAGTTGAATACTAAATAACTGGCATTTGGATACTGATTAACTGATAATTGTATACTGATTAACTAATAATTATACTAAAACTGTGTAGTCTATTCATATGAGGTAAGCAATAACTGAACAATATAAGATAACTGATCATGAAAGCATGAAAACTATAATATCTAAGAATGGAAGACTAAATATGTATTTGTTATGTCATTGAGATAATTTGTAATTCAGAAAGACTGAAATCTGTATAACTGAATATCTAAAAGTATGTACATTTAGTCAAGAAAACCTAAACTAAAAATACACTAAATACTGAATAAAAATATGAGGGGTATCATCTAACCGACATACCCTATTCTTAGATGATCGGTGTCCAACCTGTAACACTAGTTGGAAGGGTGTTAGTATTCTGCCATGGGTACTAACAATGGTTGTGTGGATCCACTAAGATACTGAATAACCAGGTTATCAATCCTAAACTGATGGGTTATCCCTGGGTGGAGTCAAGCCTAAACTGATGGGTGACCCATGGGAGGTAGTCAAGTCTAAACTGATGGGTGACTTTTAATAACCCACACTGGCTACGTGGTTCTGGAATACAAGGATTGCTACTAACAAATTTTCTTAATTGATAGGGAAGCCTCCGTCCTGTATTCGCTCAGTGCTAAATCCAACTTCCAACTGAAAGACACTGATTATTGAACTAAACTGAGCTTAATTAAGCCAACAACTGAACATGATACTAGATGAATGACAAGGCTCATGGTTTATCTGAAATGATTCTGAAGATATTGAAAACTATGTAAATAGCTAAGTTTTGGGTATTCATAACCCCCAACACTGAATAGAAATATCAATAAGGTCATATATATCTTTACAAACCATAATAAGGATCATTGTTCAAAATTCATCTCTTAGGCATTTCATAAAACACATAAGGGTCATGAGCTAAAGAATGGAAAAACAATAGGACAACATGGCTAAATTCATAAATTGGGATTCATCTTGAAATCAATTGAACATGATATGGGAATTCCAATACTCAAACCATGATATGACTCATTCTACTTGAAAACACTTGTACCCATAACTTGAGAATATAATATGAAATTCTCTTGACATAACATGGGAGATTGAAACTTAAAGCATGGGCTAACCTAACTTTTCATAGAATCATTCTTGAACATGAATTGAGTCTAACTACTAAGGAAACACATGACTTAGATCCATCTTGAACACACAAAATTCCATAATAAAAATAAAAATCTATTCTTTAGTTAAAAAAAAGGGTTTTTGGGATCCATGGAGATTTCTTGAGGGTTTCTTGAAATTAAGAGCTTGAATCCTTGACTTTCTTGAGAATGAATATTGAATTTTTCTTAGGGAAGAATGAGGGTTTCTTGAGAGAAAATTTTTAAGAAGATTGGCAAATAATGCCCTTTTAGGTGTTATAAATTGTTCCTTGGACGTTTAGGGTTGAGGGGAAAGGAACAAAGTTTCCCTTGACCCTTAAGAAATTGAAAATATGAAGGAATGGACTAGGTGACATGATCTTCAGTCCGGGGTGATAGACCCCGCGATGCACGCTCTAGTCTGGTGCTGTAAGCCCCGCGGTGCGGACTTATCGCGCGCCCTCACCGCCTCTCACAAAAATGGCTATAACTTTTCGTTTGGGTACTAGATTAAGGAGAAATTGGTATCTATAATGCCCTGAGAGTACACCCTGGATGCCATACGATTCTTGGAACCACAAGTGATCCTAAGCTAACCTATGAACTGGTATACTATTAAGCAACTAAATTATAATAAAATAAATAAAAAGTTTTGTTGTATGGAAACATAATCGTGGCATAATCTGAATAAATACATTACTGATAAAGTTTACAATCTGATAAAACTGAAGGAATAAATTGAAATTTACATGACTGACTTTGACTGACATCTATGAAGCCTCTACTATACTGACTATAGATAGCTGGGACATGCCTCCAACTACCACTAATCAATAAATATGAAAATAAATGGATTGTACATGAACTAAAACTGTCTGGAGTTCCCAAAGTAGGAGAACTCATCACCTGCTGGCTGGAATATGTAATTTTTTTATCATAATGTGCGGGCTACAAATGGTACCTACATTATGAAACAATGTAGCCACATAGACGTATATGTGGATCAGCACTTCTGAAATGTACTAAGTATGCAGGGTGAATGCAATAAGTAAAACTGATTTTATACGTAATCTTAGAACATGCATGCTAAGTGTAAGTAGACTCACCAATAGGCTGGAATAAACTGAAAGCTGAAAACATCTTAAAGCATGAGTGACAAACATACTATGATAAGATGGTGAATATATACACTTAGTAGCCGTTTGGCCTTAAAAAGTAAAAACTTCCAGAGTTGGAGTTGAAGTTGGAGTTGAAATTGGAGTTGGAGTTGTGTTTGGCCATTTTGGAGTTGAAGTTGGAGTTGAAATTGGAGTTGGAGTTTTGTTTGGCCATGTCTTTTTTGAATTATTTTTTTTTGACTTTTGAAAAAAAAAATATAAATATGATTTTATGCCCCAACTTTTACAAACTATCAAAATCACCCAACTAAAATTTACCTACTAATGGAAAAAGAACACAACTAGCCACTTTTATAAAAATAATTACATATACATGGCCATATTTAATGAATTTCAATTATGACATATATAATATTTACATTAATAGCCATTTTCTCATATTTGAAAATTTTAAATATGAATGTTATATTAACAAATCAATGCTTCCTATTTTTAGGTAACAAATATTATATTTCAAACAAATTTATTTTTTTAGGAATTTATTTCCTTTATTTTTCGTTCCTAAAAATAGGAAATGATGATTTGTTATTAAATTTTAGGGTATCGCTAATATATTTCTTTAATTTTCTTATACATGAAAGATTTTACTGTGTGTGAATAAATTATTTCTATGTAAACATATTTTGCATATTTATGATATATTATATCATATACCATAAATATATAAACATGCTTAGTATGTTTATTTATACTTTGTATATTTATATATGCGTGTATATGGTATATACATGGTATAAACTTTATATATAACATACTTTGTATATTTATGTTATAAATATAATACTTTATATATTTATGGGTATAAATATAATACTTTGTGTATAAAGATACCAAGTATTATGGTATATAAAGGTAGCAGTTGCAGTTTAAGGTATAAATTTGTTAAATTGGACATATTTTTTTATGAAAAATATGTATCACCGATTTATATTTTTAGCATATATATGGTATAAACTATTTATATTTGAATAGTATAATAAAGATGTGCACAATATAATAAATATAATCAAATTAAAAATGAGAATAATTTTTGGTAGTGGTAAACTAATCTGCTACAACTTTATTAATTCCATAAATATAGAAAACGATTATCCATTATTAATTACACGACTATAACTCCTTAAACGTCCATATAACAATAGAAAAATTATTATTATTATTATTATATTATAGTAATTAGGATCATTAGTAGTAAAATAATGTCTTAAATAAGAGAGAAAATTAAATAAGGGAGAAAAATAATGATGTGAGAAAAAAAAGAGATATATATTAATTAGGGTAGCATTAAGTTTGAAATTATAATTATCTTATTCTTTAAAATTGCTATATACGTAATATTGAAAAAGTAATGTTATAAGGAGTATTTTATGTAAAAATTTAAAAGATTGGAGTTATATATAACAATAATAAAAGTTGGAATTGGAGTTGGAAAATTAGGAAAACATCAAAAACTTGTTTTCCCTTTTCAGAAAAAATTTCCGAAATTATTTTCCAAATTTTTATGTCCAAACTCCACAATTTCTAACTCCAAAAAAAATTTCGAAAAAAGGAAAAAAATTTCATGGTCAAACGGGCTCTTAGTTTCTGTAAAACTTTACTTTAATGATATAAGTAGAACTGAATCTGGGATACGGTAAAATATGAATATTGTATGAATACTGAGTCTAAAACTACGTGATGAAAACTAACATTAAATCGGGGATCTGAATGTATAATTATACTGAGCACGAATACCTAGACATACAGAACCAAGCATAACATATACTAAGCTTATCTGATTAACTGAATGACTGATAGCTGAATACTGCTCATGTAAGACTGAATAGTACTTAGTTTGAATAATTGGACTAAAACTGTGGAGTACTATGCATATGAGATAACGACTAACTAAACAGCATGAGACGACCGAACATGAATGCATGAAACTGTATTATCAGAGAATGCAAGACCAAGCCTATAACATGATTCTGAAATAGTCTGTAAAATGAAAAACTGAAATACAGATAACTAAAAAACTGATAATTGTATACAATGGTCAAGCAAACTTAAAACTGAGATGAGTTCTGAACTGAATACTGAAGCTGAAAATGTGAAAGCTACCATCGAACTGACATACCCCGATTATAGACTGATTTGAGGTCAAACTTGTAACCCCGGTTGGAAGGGTGTTAGCACCGTGCCATAGGTTATTAACAGTAGCTGGGTCAACTCTAATCTGGAAGGAAGACTCATGTGATGTATATGATTACGTCAACCTTAGTCTGGCAGGAAGACGATTTACCCTACGTTGTCTACATATTCTGTAACTCAGGGACTACTACTAAGGGTCAAATCCTCTACTGACAGGAATGCCCCCATCCCTGGGTTCTCTCGGTACTGAATCCTACTCCTAACTGAATCGACACTAAACTGATCACTAGACTGTACTAGGATTGACTGAACTCACATTGATTCTGTTGATGACCGAATACTACTATTCGGGATACTACGGAATCATTCTATTTCAATAGCATAAATAATAAGGGCACATGAGAGCATTTGAGACCATAATAAGTAAGCATTATTTAAAGAAATTCATCACTTTAAAATTTCATCAAGCACATGGAGATTAATACTTTAACATGGGACAATTCACCAAACACATGGGGATGATGAACTTGGACAGGGGAATATTTTAAACATGGGAGCATAGCATGATTATATAACTAAAATCATGAATTTAGGAATTCACATGAAATTCACTTAAAATAGGACATGGGCGTTTAATCATACATGTAAAGATTATAGCTTGAACCTAAGAATGCCTTAAACATGGGTGAACAATAGAGTTACATGGAAAAATTCATAACTTAGGGATTCATCTTGAAATTTATTGAACATGATATGGTAAATTCATCAAATCTGTGGAAAGCATGAATTTAAGACATGAGAATATTGCTAAAAATCATTAATTTAGGATCTATCATGGAATTCACTAGAATAAAGCATGGAAAACTCAAATTCATAGCATGAGGAATTCAAAATATTGCATCGAATCACACATGGGCTAAAATTAATTAAAATCACCATGAGAACATCCAATTCAATCTTTCTTGAGCATTTAAAATAACATAATGATCGAAAAATTCATTCTTTAATTGAAATAAAAGGGTTTTGGGCTCCATGGGTTAAAGAGGGGCCATGGATGAACTCCCACATACCTTAATTAGATGGATTCTTGAAGAAATCATGAATTTGATGTAGAAAGCTTGACTTTGAAAGTGAAACCTTGACTTGGAAGCCTTGGGAATGTTATTGAAAGTTTTTTCTTGAACTTTTTGGATTAGGAACCTTAATTTCTTGATTGTATTAAAGAAACGTTGATGAAGTACTTGGTGTTCTTGAAGGGGCTAGGTTTTATTGGAGAGAAAAATATGAGAAATCATGTATCTAATGCTTTTGGGGGTTGAAATTAAGTGTTATGGGAGGATTTGGGTGAGTGGAATTGACCAAAGTTCCCCTAGACCCTTTAGGAACTGAAATAGCGTGTGAAATAGTTCATTGATACGGTTTCCATCGCTTCGTGTCGCTAATCGAGTCGATGACCGACGCATCGCATCCCAATTGCTTCGGCTTACTATCTCTCACAAAAAATGCCATAACCTTTCGTTCGGGTATCGGATTAATGAAAAATTTGTATAGTTGGAAATCTAATTCAATTATCTATAATTTGGTGGGTCTTGAGCTGAAAAATTTCACGAATATAAGAAGTTATATGCGTTCAAAGTATACCCTTGTAAAATCAAATACCAAACTTTAGACTAATCAAAGGCTCTAAGCTCAACTTTGTTCTAAGTGATTCTTATAAATATTTTTTACCTCGAAAGCACATCAAACACAAGGATAAAAATCATGAAACTTATATTCATATGGAAATCATTTGGATTATCGTTTTTACTCGTAGGAACGACGGTTCAAAGACTAGCCCAAAAATATAGGGTATTACATTATCTCCCCCTTGGGAACATTCATACTCGAATGAGACTGGTTTGACTGAGAATACTGTACGAAGGTAACTGAGATCATATTCTGAACATAAATGACTTGGAATGTGATTGCATAACTGATTCTGAAACATTATACATGAATTGAATATCATGAACTTAACTGATTTCATGAATACATGTAATGACATGATCATGATTATAAGCCTGAGATAGAAATGAGAGAGTCAACTGATGAGTAACCATTACCTCAAGCTGGATCCTATTTCATGAATAAAAATGAAAGGTTTAGGACATGAATACTTTGGGTATCATAATACATCTCCCCCTTGGGATACTTCATCCCCCTAATGATACTGACTTGGTTGAAATACTAAGGAAAGACTGAGATGATGCACGAAAAACTTATGGATTGAATTGTGACTGAATATCTGGGATCTGAAACTGATGCATGATGCATGAACTGAGCTGAATTCACAAATTACATGGATGCGAATGAATTATCTCCCGGAATAGCCATATTCATGAGAATTTTGAATAGTATGACTAGATGGAAAGCCCTAGGAACTTGTCTGTCTGACAACTAGGCTGGATTGCGGGCTATATGGACTGAATTATACTAAAATCTTATACTCAACTATACATTCCACTTGTACACCCACATGACATTCAATCCTATATTTATAACCACACATGAACTTGTAGGCAAACAACCACAAAAATATCTCTCTCATATACTTTAAACCTCTATCAATAACAACTTTCATACACTAGGCCAAGAAAACACACATAGAATTTCAACTAATCATGACATGAGGAAAGGTCATTGAAAGTTAGAACATGAGGACCTAAAACATGAAAGGATAACTTTGACACTTAACTGAGGCCTGAGGAATAGAGTATAAAAAGCATGAATTCATCAAAGAGAGCTAAATTGAGGACATACATGACATAATCTGAATTTCACTGATCATTAGGAGTGTAGCATGAGCACTGGAACTGAACATAGTGTAAGACATGAGTACCTGAGTCATGAGCTGCATGACCTGAGTTTGGAGTTCATGATTTCATGGAACACGATTTTTACTGCTGAATGAACTGGAACTCCTCATACTAGGAACTGGAAGCGTACATGATTTTTCTATAAAGCATATAAATATGAGTTGTGATCATAGGGATAACATGTAAGGCATGAGTAGATGTCGAGACGACTGAAAAACTTTGCACTGAGATAAGAATAGGTTTGGAATCATATCCCCTTACTGCTTTTCTACACATACTAGCACTACAACTAGAATATGAGAGCCTGACTTGGTTACTTATTCTATCATCTCTCCCTTAGCCTTAAGCCATTATTTTAAGTCTGTGAACCACTTAATAAACTCTAACTGAACTGCAACCACTTTACTCTAGAGCCTGAGGTATAATGATACACATAAATACTAAACTCCCATAGAATATACTACCCTTAACTATCTTTAACTTCTGCCATCATCATCACATACTTACACTCTTCTCAACTTATACTTTAAAATATATAAATAATGCAATCCCATCAACTCGGGTACACTTCTAAATCATAAACACATCATCATACTTAATTTTAAATCAATAAACTTAAATTGTTGCATATACTGTTCAAGTCAACTAATTCACCTTTCGTACAACTAGCCCCATGAATACATAATCTTCTCAATATGGATAACGCTATCCTAACTCTACTACTGCTAAATTTTGGGTTCATGCTTTTAACTATAGATCACATACTGTCATAGGATTTGGGAGAGAAAATCTAAAAGCACATCTGACTTTGGCTTAGTGCACAATTTTTCCTAAATATGAATGAATTCCTTTAAACTTCGGAACTTAAAAGAACTGAGGGGATACATTCAAGTCTACGTACAATCCCACAACTGTCTGTAGGGACTGTCTGAGAAAACTCTGTCTGTAGGAATTTGAGCTTGCTTGTTTCTGTTACCTTGAAAATAAGGCAGAGATGGCATGAATAGAGCAAAATGAGAATCCGCATAAGTTTCTTAGAGAACCTTTCTATAGCACGATCTGAGATATGAAAGAAAGGAAACATTTCCTAAATGCCCTGTAGCCTCTTGAAGAAAAATACAGACCTCTCTATACCTTCCATAATACTTACTCGACACGGCTTCATAGACACCCTAGGACACTTCAACTCTGTACTTTGATACCAAGTTTGTAATGCCCCAAAGGTATACCCTAGACGCCATACGGTGCTTGGAACTACAAGTGATCCCATGCAAACCCATGAACTGGCATACTATTAAGAAACTAAATTAAAATAAAATAAATAACAAGTTCTACTGTGCGAAAACATAATCATGGCATAATCTATATAAATACATTACTAATAAAGTTTACAATATGATAAAACTGAAGGAAGAAACTAAAATTTATATGACTGACTCTGACTGACATATATGAAGCCTCTACTATACTGACTATAGATAACTGGGACATGACTCCAACTACAACTAATCAATACATATGAAAATAAATGAACTGTACATAAACTAAAACTATCTGGAGTTCCCAAAGTAGGAGAACTCATCACCTGCTGGCTGGAATCTACAACTCTCTGATCATGATGTGCGGGCTATAAGTGGTACCTACATTATGAAACAATATAGCCACACAGACGCATATGTGGATCAGTACTTCTAGAATGTATTGAGTATGTAGGAGTGAATGCAATAAGTAAAATTGATTTCATACGTAATCTTAGTACATGCATGCTAAGTGTAAGTAGACTCAGCAATAGGCTGGAATAAACTGAAAGATGAAAACATCTTAAACCATGAGTGACAAACATACTATGATAAGATGGTGAATCTCTACACTTAGTTTTTGAAAAACTTTGTTTTAATGATATAAGTAGAACTGAAGCTGGGATATGGTAAAATAAGAATACTGTATGAATAGTGAATCTGAAACTACGTAAAAAACTGACATCACATCGTGGATCTGAATGTACGATTATACTGAGAACAAATACCTCAACATACAAAACCAAACGTAACATATACTAAGCTTATCTGATTAACTGAATGACTAATAGTTGAATACTGATCATGTAAAGCTGGACTGTACTTAGTCTGAATAACTGGACTGAAACTATGGGGTACTATGCATATAAGATAAGGACTAATTGAACAACATGAGATAACCGAACATGAATGCATGAAAATGTATTATCTGAGAATGCAATACCATGCGTATAACATGATTCTGAAATAGTCTGTAAACTAAAATATTGATAACTGAATAACTGATAACTGTATGTTATGGTTAAGTAAAACTGAAACTGAGCTGAGTTCTAAACTGAATACTGAAACTAAAACTGTGGGATTTATCATCTAACCGACATACCTCGATTATAGACTAATTTGGGGTCCAACATGTAACCCCAGTTGGAAAGGTGTTAGCACTGTGCCACAGGTTACTAATAGTAGATGGGTCAACTTTAATCTTCCAGGAAGACTCATGATATGTATATGATTATGTCAACCCTAGTCTGGCAGGAAGATGATTTACCCTTCTCTAGCTACGTAGTTCTGTAACTCACGGAATTCTACTAAGCGTCAAACCCTCTGCTGGCAGGAATTCCCCTATCCCTAGGTTCTCTCAATACTGAATCCTACTCCCAACCGAATCGATACTGAACGGATCACTAGACTGTACTAGGCTTGATTGAACTCACGCTGATTTTATTGACTGACCGAATGCTACTATATGGGATACTATAGAATCATTCTATTTCGACTGGAGACTATATAAATAGCTAAATTTTAGGTATTCAATATCCTCAGGACTCGATAAAATAGATAATAAGGACACATGAGAGCATTTGAGACCATATTAAGTAAGCATTATTTAAATAAACCCATCACTTGAGCATTTAATCAAGCATATGGAGATTAATACTTTAACATGGGGTAATTCACCAAACACATGGGGAACATGAACTTGGACATGGGAATATCTTAAACATGGGAGCATATCATGATTACATAACTAAAATCATGAATTTAGGAATTCACATAAAATTCGCTTGAAATAGGACATGGGCTTTTAATTATACATGTAAAGATCATAGCTTGAACCTAAGAATGCTTTAAACATGGGTCAACAATAGATTTACATGGAAAAATTCATAACTTGGGGATTCATCTTGAAATTGATTGAACATGATATGAAAATTTCATCAAACATATGGAAAGCATGAATTTAAGACATGGGAATGTTGCTAAATATTATGAATTTAGGATCTATCATGGAATTCACTTGAATAAAGCATGGAAAAATCAAATTCATAGCATGAAGAATTCAAAATCATGCATGGAATCATATATGGGCTGAAATTAATTAAAATTACGATGAAAACATGCAAATCAATATTACTTGAGCATTTAAAATAACATAATGATCGAAAAATTTATTCGTTAATTGAAATAAAAGGGTTTTGGGCTCCATGGGTGGAAGAGGACCCATGGATGAACTCCCGCATACCTTAATTAGATGGATTCTTGAAGAAATCATGAATTTGATGTAGAAATCTTGACTTTAAAATTGAAAGCTTGACTTGAAAGCCTTGAGAATGTTATTGAAAGCTTTTTCTTGAAATTCTTAGATTAGGAACCTTAATTTCTTGATTGTATTGAAGAAACTTTGATGAAGTTCTTGGTTTTCTTGAGGGGGCTAGGATTTTTTTGGAGAGAAAAAGATGAGAAATCATGTATCTAATGCTTTTATGGGCTGAAATTAAGTATTATGGGCGGATTTGGGAGAGGGGAAGTGACCGAAGTACCCCTATACCCTTTAGGAACTAAAATAGCATGTGAAATAATTCAGTGATGCGGTTTCCATCTCGTCACATCGCTAATCGCGTCGATGACCGATGTGTCACGTCCCAATTTTGTCGGTTTACCGACTCTCACAAAAAATGTCATAACTTTTTGCTCGGGTACCAAATTAATGCAAAATTTATATCGTTGGAAAGCTAATTCAATTATATAAAATTCAGTGGGTCTTGAGCTGAAAAATTCCATGAATATAAAAAGTTATACGTATTCAAAGTAGACCCTTGTAGAATCGAATACCAAACTTTGGACGAATCAAAGGCTCTAAGCTCAACTTTGTTCTAATTGATTCTTATGAAAATTTTTCACCTCAAAAGCACATAAAACAGGAGGATAAAGATCATGAAAATTATATTCACATGAAAATCATTTGTATTATAGCTTTTACATGTAGGAACAACGGTTCAAATACTAGCCCAAAAATGTGGGGTATTACAATATCACTGAAAAGCTGATTAAATTATCTAAAATTTGATGGGTCTTGAGTTGAAAATTTCACGTTAATCAAAATTATACACGTTCAAAGTAGAGCCTTGTAGAATCGAATATTAAACTTCGGATGAATTAAAGGCTCTTAGCTCAACTTTATTCTAAGTAATTCCTATGAACATTTTTCACTTTGAAAGCACTTCACACACTAGGATAATGATCATGACACGTGTATTAACATACAAATCATTGGATTAAAGTCCACACACGTAGGAACAACACATCAAAGTATAGCTCTAAAATATGGGGTGTTACAATATATCTGAAGGATAATTCACAAACATTAAACTTATGAATAGGCATGCAATCCAAATCAAGTCGATAACTATAATTTAAATCATAACCTAGATCAAACACAATCTTGAATGCATTTGTCATCCATGCCTTGCATTTTCTTGTAACTTCAAGTCAATCTCGATCAAAAAATAGCAAACAACGAGAAATTAACAACATACTCACCATTTCTAGGCATTGGAACTAAAACCCATTGATTTTATCTTGGTTCATAGCCTAAAAAACTGATTTGGGGGGTTTCACCCTTTAATTCACAAAAAATCCCCATAATTTACGATAACGGGGAAAGATTCTACATCAAAAAGTAATGTTTAACAACCTAGGACCATTTACAATTTATTATTAAGACTACCCATAGGCAATTCTCATTAGTTTATCATTATTAGGACATAACCCATGAATTTTCTCCTAACACTTAATTCTACTGATTCTATTGATTAAATGGATTAATCTATGTTAGAATGATGGAATAAACTTACTAGAAGAGTAGAAATCTCCAAAACCAAAATACAATTGCCTCGCTGTTTCACCCAAGAACACAAGCAAGTATACCTGGTCAACCCAAGTAGTAAAATGGCCTTAAGAAATCCAAGTATCTATCCCACAGGGACTTGTGTTAACAACTATCTAATCTCGTTTTACTTATTAAGATTAAACAAGTGCATACATAACCAGAAGTATTTGAGAAAACTAAAAGTAAATTTTATAATATTGTAATGTAATGGTCTTGGAAATTAATGGAGAGAAACCCAGAGCTAAGGAAATACGAACAATCATACTTAGCTTTGGAATTTCATTGATTTAGTTACTTATCTTGGTTGTTGGTTCACAGGGTTGAATATATGATTATGGTCTTCCAAACCTCTTATCAACTATCTAACTTAGCCTTACAACTAGATTGTTGAGTGGGGTTGAAAGTACTAAGCTAAACATATTTGAATTTCTTCCCGTGAACCAAATAGGGCAATTCTATTCCACATATCCCACATTCTATCCTATCGTTCTTTCTTCTAGGCTCACGATAGAATTAAGCATTTATCCTAAGGGTCGCGAATCCTTAGGATAAAAAATAAAAAGGATACATTAATAACCAATAGTGATAAAAACTATAACAAACTTAATTACATAGCATGAGCAATCATGTTCTTGGCCTTAACCCCAGAAAAGGGTGTTAAGCCACTCATAGACGTAACAAGAGTCATAAGAGTATAATTCATGTAATAATATAACAATAAACTAAAGTAAAATATTAAAAACCCTAATTTAAACCTTTTACAAAGTATGTTAATCCCTATAAGTCGTCAAAGGTGAATACAAAACAAGGGAAGTGTCCTATATATACTAGGCCAACATTGGCCAATTTGGACTAGCCTCTGTGCCACGCCTCATCGCGCTGCCTACGCAGCATGGGATGCCAAAAACATGGAGGGATACTGGTAACAACATTATTTTTTGCACCTATGTAAGACTACGAGTTTGTACCCCAGACGCTACATGGTGCTTACAACCCCAAAGGACCACAAGCTAACCCATGACTGATATTTGCTGTAAGCACTAAATAATACCCTGAAATAAATGCGGAATAATAGGCTGAAATGCCATAAGGTTCAAATATCTAAAATACTACTGAAATATCAAATGGTAATAAAAATCTATAAGAACTGAATACTGTATGAAAACTAGTCTGAAAAGCCTCTAAAATGAACTGTCTGAATGTGGATTTGATGGGACAATCCCCCAACTAAATCCGTCTACTAAATACTGAGTCTACTAAAATAATGAAATAAAAAATTATCCTCAAATTATGAGGATTCACTGCTAATCTACTGCTGCTTATTGAATCTGAATCTATCTATGCGCAGTTGGGAACTTGAGCGTCCAAACCTATGATATAAGACATTATAGTGCAAAGAAAGAGTATGCATAAGTACGTGAAATGTACTTGTATGCTAGATTAGGTAAGGCTGAATGCAAAGGTTCATATGTATGAACAATAACTGACTGCATGATATAGAGTAACTGAACATAAGAGTACATGGATAACTGATACTACTATAAATAATAAGTGTGCACTAATGTGCATATAGATAAATACTGTGACTAATCTTGTCTGAAGCTAAGTCCTAAATTTTGATACTGAGTAACTGATATCTACAGTTACTGATAACTAATTTACTAATACTGTTTGACTATATCTGACAGTCCTGATTCTGTAGAACTAAACTAAATTCTATTCTGATAATTAAAACTGAGACTGTGGGAGATAATCATCTAAACGACATGGCCCAAATAAGATAAGATAACTGAGTTAGGGTCCAACCAGTGACCAGTGTTGGAAGGGAGTCAGTACCGTTCCACAGGTAAAGACACTGAAGAGTTACCCTGATTAGGTAGGTACTCTAATAAGAATGGTAAAACCCTCATCTATAAGGCTAAAACACCTCATCAACCCTCAATCTGGCAAGTTTGATGTCTCAACCTACGCTAGCTATGTAGTTCTGAAATGCAAGGATTGCTTTTAAGGATCACACCCTCTACTGGTGGGTGAGTCCCCATCCTTGGGCTCACTCGATGCTGAATCCTACTCCCAACTAAAAGACACTAAACTGATTATACTGAACTGATACTGAGTTTACTGAATTTTTCTGAGTTCTGTAACTGACTGAGTTCTACGGAGTTCTGTAACTGACTGAGAGTACTATTGATCGTGACATAACTGATACTATTCTATAACTTAGACTGGCTCTAGGAACATAGCTAAATTGTTGGGTATTAAATACCCCCAGGACTCAATAGCATGAAAAATAAAGCATAATATACTCTTAAAAATAATAATCATTCATAGAGACATTTCTTTAAACACTTGTAGGGCATAAGCTTATAAATATACTAAAATACCATGATTTCATGTATTCATTCACATGGACAGTCTATCAAACACCTAGAGAGCACAACATAATGCACATAATCATGGTTAACACATAAGCATGACAATTACAATTCCCTAACTTGCAAATTCATGAATCATGACATAGAAATTACACAATTCAATGTACATGCTATTCAAACTTCATGGAATATATAATTAATCATGAATTGGAACTCATTTAATATCAAGGACACTAATACAATCAAATTTCAAGCATATAAATCATGAATCGTAGATCTTGAAGTTTTAAAAGTGGATTCATGGACTCTATGGGTGAAAGGGACCCATAGATGAACACCTAACATACCTTGGGTTATTAGTTCTTGAAGGTTATTGAAGAAATTCTTGAGTTTTGACCTTGATTCTTGAAGATAGGGTTTTGTATTTTTAGAGATAAAGCTTTAATTTCTTGAGAAGAGTAAGTAAAAAATGTCATAATAGGGTATTAAGGCTTTAATACCGTGTTTAGGCTGATTGGAATAAGGGAATATGTAACGCCCCAAGGATCCATCCCGAGACGTCACACGGTACTTAAAGCCACACGTGGCCTCAAGCTAACCCTGTAAGCCTGTTATCCCTTTTTTAACTTACTTTGACGGTAGTCATGGAAAAATAAGAAAGGATATCATATCATGGACATACTTGAGAGCAAAGATATACTGGCTTGCACAATCAAAATACTTACATTCTATACATACTGATACTCTAGTCTGACAAAGCCTCTACTATATAAGACTGAGGATCCATTGGGACAGATACCCAACTGACTCGTACTGAACTGAAAAGAAACTACCATCTATTAATAAGACAAAATCAGGGACATAGGTCCTCGAACCATGAGGACTCACAAACTGCAGAAGTGTAGATGAAGGTACTCAAAGATAACTGTCACTTCTGAGACTGAGCACCTAAACCTACATCACGAGAAAATGTAGAACACAGAAGAGTATGGGAATCAGTACTTGGGAATATACTGAGTATGTGGGGATGTATGCAATATTATAAATAATATCATAAATGTGTAAGAAAATCATGCAAGCTGACAATAATGACTCTCTTCGCTTGAATTACCTGAAACATAATTTCCATAAATCATTAATAATAACACATGCTTCATAAATCTCATAAATCATTGGACTCAACTCAAACTCTTTGACTTGTGACTTAGAGTGACTCGGTGACTCATGAAACCTGGACTATTATGGACTTGGGAGTATCTTATAACCGACATAAATCATGTGAGCTATATGGAGTCCAAAGTTTTTCCCTCCTAAGGAAGTAACCCCACATTGGCGGGAGCGTTATACTCTTGCCAGGGAGTATAACCTCAAACTCATCTCTGTGATCACAAACTCAGCTTTTCGGCCCTCAAATCTCAATCCTATAGTGGCACGTAGTTCTGGGAAAGTAGGATGCGCTGAACCCACACTTCTCGCTCGGTGCTAAATACTCCTCCCATACTTAGCTCAAAACGCGTTAGGAAATCCACCTCAATCAACTCAAGGGTCTATCATGAACACCAAAACATAAATATTTGTCTATCATGAACACCAAAACATAAATATTTCTCATCTATAAATCATAATCAACTTGTGGATTCCTAACTCGACTCAAACTCAAAAAAATCTTTCTTGACATCAAGTACACTTGCTTATTAAATCATATCAAGTATCAAGGCTTCAAGAAAACATCATAGAACTCATTCTTGACTCTTAAGCTCAATATCAATATATATTCAATAATCAAACTTCTCATGGAAAAGCATAAATCATAACACTTATCTTAAATCACTTAGAAATCATCATCTCATGATAACAATATACAACTCATGGTATAAATTATCAATTTAAGAAATAAAACAATGAAATAGTCATATATATCAATCTTGAATTGCTCAATTATCATAAATCATTGATAAAGTAATTTGGGTGTAAACCCACTTTGCAAAATCATGAAATTCAATAGTAGAAATTAAATCTTTGGGCACAAGAACGAAAGAAGTGTCCTTGTTCAAACCCACATACCTTGGATTATGATTTTGAGATGAACAAGCTTGGTTGAAACACTTCCTTACACTTTTGAGCTAATTTTCTTGATGCCTTTAACTTAGATATCTTGAATCTTGAACAACTTGGTGGAATCTGTGGAAAAATTCTTGAATTTCTTGGAGAAGATTTGATTTGGATTTGGGAGAGAGAAACCCTAGTTCTAGATATTTCTTGGAAGAGAAATAGAGAAGAATGGATTTCTCTTCTCTACTTGAATCTATATATAGAGGGCCAAACTAGGTGAAAAGACCAAAATGCCCTTGAGCAAATTCTAAAACTGGAGCCCAATTTTTTGCCCTGGAGCGATGCACCATGATCGCGGTCCTTTAATGGATTTGGACAATTGGGAAACTGCTCAGTGGCGCTACGCGGTGAAATCGCGTGGCCACCTTGGTTGTGACCTGGAGGGGCACCTCGACGCGGTGGAATCGCGTTGGTGCACTGGAATTTGACAATCTTGATGTTGAGCCTTGGCATGATGTGTCAGTATTGCGGAGGCTTATTAGAAAATGACAATTGGGATATTACTCATCTTCGTGACGCGCTGAGGGTCTAAACAATGATGTTTTACAACTGGGACTTCAGATAGTCATAACTTTTTGCTCCGACTTCCGATTTTGACGAGATTGGTATCAACGGAAAGCTTATTCAATTCTCCACGTGAAAGAAAGTCAAAATTGGGAAAATACAGTACAAAATAAACATCAATCACTTTGGAAGTCATCCATATTCACTCAAAAAATGGATTTAGGCTTAAGGAATGATTGGGGTATTACAGAAAAAAGACCTAAAAGCCCTTAGAAATTAAATCTCAGAATTAACTGAAAATTCCCAATTTTTAACCTTGGCGCGATGTGGCGCTATCACGCCGTGATAATGGAATTCGATAATTAGGAACTAGGCTGGTGGCGTGACACGGTGGTATCATATTGCCACCTTAGATGAGACCGGGAAGCTTGGCGCGACATGGTACAATAGCATTGGCTCACTGGAAATTGACAAACGTGAAAATGAGCCCTGGTGTGATGCGCCAATATCTCAGAGCAACACTAGAAACTGACAATTTTTATTTAGACTGGCTCCGCAATGCACTAATGATCAAAATGACGGTGTTTAACGACTGGAACTTAAAATCTCCATAACTTCTTATCTGGTTGTCGGATTTAGGTGAATTTTATATCATTGGAAAGATAATTGAATTTCTATCCAATGGCAAGCTCTAAATTTAAAAATACTTAGCATTTCAAAAATTTTATATTGGATAACTCATGAACTGAGAGTTAAGTTAAGCTTGAGAAATATGGGGTATTACAATATCTCCCCCTTGGGAACATTCATCCACGAATGAGACTGATTAATTTGAGACACTAATAGACGGGGTTTACACATTGAACATGCTTATCTGATGCATCACTACATGACTGAACTACTGAAAAACTAAGCCCTTACACTGAACATGCATATCTGATGCATGGAATTTATGACTTAAGCTACTGACAAGCTGGGTTTTCATACTGAACATGTATATCTGATGCATGAGTACATAACTGAACTAATTCATGAATGCATGACTGAATATTCAACGGTAATGGATATCAAGTTATAATTATAGTTGAACATGGAACTGAGTAAGGCTAAGGAAGACTATTACCTTAAGCTGGATCTGAGCTTGCGGAGAAGAGGTGAGGATACTTGATCCGCATATCTGCTTTTGCTTCCTAAGTAGCTCCCTCTACGGAATGATTCTACCAATGAACTTTGACTAAAGGAACTTTTTTGATCCTCAGTCTATAAATCTGATGAGCGAGGATCTGGACTAGAACCTCTTTGAAAGAGAGATCATTATGAATATTTATATCCTCTAAAAAAAACTATGACTGCTGGGTCACCAATTTATTTCTTTACCAAGGAGATATGGAATACTGGATGCACTGAGTCTAGATCTGTAGGAAACTCAAGCTCATAAGCTACGTTTCCAAAATGGCTGAGAATTTTATAAGGACAAACATATCGAGGACTGATCTTTCCCTTCTTGCAGAACCTCTTTACTCTTTTCATAGGAGAGATTTTCAAGAATACAGAATCACCGATCTCAACTCGAGATCATTTAATGAACACACATGAATGGGAACGTGAGAACGGTACTAAGACTAAAACGTGATACATGAACTGGATATCATGAACTGAACTGACCCCTGAATACATGGTTTACGGTTGAGATTGGGACTTGAGGGTCAACTTGGGAATACCCACTACTCCAAACTGGATTCATTATTTGAAAATAATATGGAAGGTTTAGCTTATGAAAACTCGGGGGTTTATATTTCATCTCCCCCTTGGGACTTTATGTCCCCCCAGAGAATGCTGACTTGAATGGGATTCTGAAGAAAAACTGAGACGATGCATGGGGCACCTACGAACTGATTCGTGATTGAATATCTGGGATCTAAAGCTAAGGAATGACACATAAACTGGGCTAAATACGCAACTACCTGGTTGCTCTATCTTGGAATGGTTACATTCATGAGACTTTGGATAGTACGACTAGATGGAAAGATGGGAAAACATATGAACTTTTCCGCCTGACTACTAAATTGAATTGCTAGTTGTACGGACTATCCCATGCTAAAAATTTATACTCAACATCGTATTTCACTTGGGCTACTAAAAATATTCTCATGGGCACTGAGCACGAATAGGTAAACATACTAACTTATTTGGTTAACTAGATGTCTGATAGTTGGATGCTGGTCATGTAAGATTGAACTATACTTAACCATAATAACTAGACTAAAACTATAGAGTACTATGCATCTGAGGGACTGACTGAGGAACATGAGGTAACTGAGCATGAATTCGTGGAACGGTATTATCTAGGAATACAAGACTAAGCGTATGACATGACTCTGAAATACTGAGATACTGACAACTGCATAACTGATATCTATACCCGTTGATCAAGCACACCTGAAACTAGACTGAGTCTAGGTATGAATATTGAACTAAGAACACTATAAAGCATGAGTACATGAGTCATGAGCTGCATGACCTGAGTTTGAAGATTTTTTTTTCATGGAATATGATTCAAAATACAATGTGAATTAGAACTCCTTATACTAGGAACTATAAGTGTACATGATATTCGTTGATGTGCACGAATATGGGCTTGGATTGTAGAGTTAACATGTACTACGTGAGTAGATCATGATAGCTGAAGTGCAAAACTTTGCACTGAGGTAAGGACGGGTTGGGCATCAACCTCTCCCACTAGTTTTCTACACATACTGGCATTACTACTAAAATCTGAAAACCTCACTTGGTTACCTGTTCTACCATCTCCCCCTTAGCTTAAAGCCGTTATTCTAAGACTATAAGTCACTTAATAAACTCTAAATCGAACTGAAACCACTTTACTCTAGAGTCTAAGTTATGACAATACTCATAAACTCTAAACTCATTCTGAGGGACTACTCCTTATGATGTAAGGACCACTACTAGTACTTCCTCCTGATACATGATTCTTAGCTTTCTATTGCCTCAAAAATCATCTTATAGCAACCTCAACACTGATTAATTTAGAATTCTCAACTTCTCTTTCTACTAGTTCAATCTAGGGATTTAAACTTAGATCAACTAAAACTGAGGTACTACCCCTTTATTCAATGATTACTCCATTAGGAAACTGAAATAGAACAACTCTATTACTGAGAGGAGATTTTTTGAATTACTGTAACTGAGCAATTTTGTATACTCGTCTGGATGGAATGGATTTATCTACTGAGGTTAGTACTAAGAAAGGTCCTATTAAGATTTTCTAGTCTGACTTAAAGTTGACTGCCATGCAAGGAGTTACAAAAGATAGAGAAGATCCTGGATCTAATAAGGCATGAATATATAAATGGAAGATCTGTAACGTACCAGTGACCATATCAGGAGAATTTTCCTGATCTTGTCTGGACTGAAGTGTATAAAGCCTGTTTGGGCATTGCCTACTGGTGGCACTGAAAGCGTCACCCTGCTGATTCGAGTGACCTGACTGAGCTGAAAGACGATTATACTGACCTTGAGAACCTGACTGAGGACAATCTCTGACTACGTGGCCAGGCTTACCATACCCAAAACAAACATCATTGTCAGCTTTGCAGCAATCCTTATGGTTTTTGCCACATTGCTGACGTAGAGGATTTATTGGAGCACTACTGACACTACCCTGAGATTTAGAGCCTAGTGCCCTATCGTTGTTACCATCTCTGAACTTAGTAACTGGAGCACTAGATGAGGACGGAGCCGGAATTAAAGATTTTGGACAAAACTAGGAATGGTTACCGACCTCTGACTTAGGCTGATTTAAACTGAAGTTATCTGTTCTAGCTCTTTTATTCTGTATCTCTCTCTAATCTTATCCTCTTATATCTGCTGAGCAAGGACCATGAGCCTATATATGTCCATCTCCTTAATCAACATCGTTGTTATGCACTCATTAACCACACTATCTGACACCCCAGATACGAATTTGCTCATTCTGGACCTACTGTCTACTACTACATGGGAAGCATACCTGGATAATTGAGTAAACTTGAGAGAATAATCTTTCACGCCCATACTCCCTTGCCTAAGGTTGATGAACTCTAACACCTTGGATTCTCTCAGCTCTAAGGAAAAGAATCTCTTTAGGAAAGTAGTAGCAAACTCTTCCCACTCTATGGGATTTGTATCTGTATCCCTGTCTATCTTTCACTACTTAAACCACGTATGAGCTACATCTTGTAGATGATAGGAAGCTAACTCAGCACTCTCACTGGAATTCACTCCCATGATGTCCGTGACTTTCTGAACCTGATCGAGGAACTCTTGTGGATCCTCTTCTGACTTAGATCCCGAGAATAGGGGAGTATTCATTCGGGTGAAGGCCCAATTCCTGTATGAAATAGTATTGGACACTGGGTTGGCCGGAACAACAGTTGTTCATTCATTCTGGCCTGCTACGGATTTGGATAGAGTAGTGAATGGATCTCTGAAAGAAGGGATATTGTTTCCTAAAACATCTTATAGCCTCTTGTCCATAAGTGTGGCACGCTACACACCCATGCACAAGAATCTACTTGATGTGGCTTTAAGACTTCCTAGGACACTATAGAACCTTAGGTTCTGATACCAAGTTTGTAATGCCTTGAGTCTATACCTCGGTTGCTACATGGTGTTGACGACCCCGAAGGACCACAAGCTAACCCATGACTGATATCTGCTGTGAGCACTGAATAATATACTGAAATAAAAGTGGAATAATAGGCTGAAATGCCATAAGGTTCAAATATCTAAAATACTGCTTAAATATCAAACTGCAATAAAAATCTATAAAAACTGAATACTTCCTAAAAACTAGTCCAAAAATTCTCTAAACTAAACTGTCTAAATGTGGAGTTGATGGGACAATCCCCCAACTAACTCTATATACTAAAATACCTATTCTACTAAAATAATAAAATCAAAGAATATCCTTGAATTATGAGAACTCACTTCTAATCTACTGTTGTTGGCTGAATCTGAATTTATCTATGCGCGATCGGGAACCTGAGCGTCTGAACCTACGATAAAACACATCATGGCGTAATAAAGAGTATGCATCAGTATGTGGAATGTACTGGTATGCTAGATGGGGTAAGGATGAATACAAGGGTTCATATGAATGAACAATAACTGACTGCATGATATAGAGTAACTAAACATGGGAGTACATGGATAACTGATACTACTGTAAATACTGAATGTGCACTAATATGCAGATAGATAAATACTGTGACTAAGATTATCTGAAGCTAAGTCCTGAATTTTGATAATGAGTAACTGATATCTGAAGTTACTGATAACTGATTTACTGATACTAGTTTACTGTATCTGCCAATCCTGATTCTGTAGAATTAAACTAAGTTCTATTCTGAAAACTAAAAATGAGACTGTGGGAGGTAATCATCTAACTGACATGCCCCAAATAAGATAAGATAACTGAGTTGGGGTCCAACCTGTGACCCCAGTTGGAAGGGTATCATTACCGTCCATGGGTAAAGAAACTGAAGAGTTACCCTGATCTAGTTAGTACTCTAATAAGAACGATGGAACCCTCATCTGTCAGGTTAAAACACCTCATCAACCCTCAATCTAGCCGATTTGATGTCTCAACCTACGTTGGCTACATAGTTTTGGAATGCAAGGATTACTTCTAAGGATCACACCTTCTACTGGCAGGTGAATCCCTATCCTTAGGCTCAGTCGGTGCTGAATCCTACTCCCAACTGAAAGAAACTGAACTGATGCTTAGTTTACTGAATTTTCCTGAGTTCTATAACTGACTGAGTTCTACTGAGTTCTGTAACTGACTGAGAGTACTACTTATCATAACATGACTGATACTATTCTGTAACTGATACTGGATCTAGGCACAGAGCTAAATTGCCGGGTATTAAATACCCCTAGGACTCGATCGCATAAAAAATAAAAGCATAATATACTCTTCAAAATCATAATCATTCATAGAGACATTTCCTCAAACTCTTAAAGGGAATAAGCTTATACATATACTAACATGGCTAGATTTCATTAATTCATTCACATGGACAGTCTATCAAACACCTAGAGAGCACAACTTAATGCATATAATCATGGCTAACACTTAGCATGGCAATTACAATGCCCTAACTTGTAAATTCATGGATTATGACATGGGAATTACACAATTCAATGTACATGCTATTCAAACTTCATGGAATCTTCAATTAATCATGAATTGGAACTCATTTAATATCTAGAACACTAATACAATCAAATTTCAAGCATGTAAATCATGAATCATAGATCTTGAAGTTTTAAAAGTAGATTCGTGGATTCTATGGGTGAAAGGGATCCATAGATAAACACCTAATATAGCTTGGGTTATTTTCTCTTGAAGGTTCTTGAAAAATTCATGAGTTTTGACCTTGGTTCTTGAAGCTAGGGTTTTGTATTTTTAGAGAGAAAGCTTTAATTTCTTGAGAAGAGTAAGTAAATAATGTTATAATAGGGTATCTAGGGCTTTAATCTCGTGTTTAGGTTGACTGGAATGAGGAAAAAAAGACATAAAAGCCCTTGAAAATTAAATCTCGGAATTAACTAAAAATTCTCGATTTTCACCCTTGGCGCGACGCGGCGCTATCGCACCGTGTCACTGAAATTCAAGAATTGGGAACAGGGTTGGTGGCGCGATGCTGTGGTATCGCTTTTTCACCTTGGATGAGACCTGGAAGCTTGGCGCGACGCGGTACAATCGTGTTGGCTTACTGGAAATTGACAAACGTAAAAATAAGCACTGGCGCGATGCACCAATATCGCAGAGCAACACTGGAAACTAAAAATTGTCATTTAGACTGTCTCTGCGATGCGCTAGTGATCAAAATGACGGTGTTTAACGACTGAAATTTAAAATTGCCATAACTTCTTACCCGGTTAACGGATTTGGGAGAATTTTATATTTTTGGAAAGCTAATTGAATTTCCTATGCAATGGCAAACTCTAAAATGAAAATTACTAAGCGTTTTAAAAATTTTATATTGGATAACTCATGAACTAAGAGTTAAGTTAATCTTGAGAAATACAAGGTATTACAACCTAATGGCATGTCATACCCTTATCGCGGTTCCTAGGGGGTGTGGTACACCCTTAGTCCTATAAAATCCATATTTTGTTGTACTATACTCCTTGTGTTTGGTCCTTTGTTCCTTGCTTCTTGGTTGTGTTTCCTATTTAATTCCAGATCTTATAACATCAATACATCACCTTAATCATCACACCAAGCTTCCTATAACATAGACACCACGAATTAGAACCTTAAATAAGATAGAATCACATAAGATAAACTACAATAGTGCATAACTCAAGCTAAGAGTACTAGTTATCTTGTTTAAACATTAAATGTACATTTGGCTTCCAACTTTGGTTTCAACACATATTAAACATCAATATTACATAACTTAATACTTAGGTTCTCATTTAAACAAAGATTAACTCACTAAGAACACATGAATTCCTCAAAACTAAGCTAAATAAGCATTGATAACCACACTTAGGTGCTTATATCCATCTAAGATCATTCACTCAAGTCTTAGGTGGAAAGTAGGGGTGTGCATCGGTCGGTTCAGTTTATCGGTTTTTGATTTTTTAAATATGTTAAACCAATAAGCAAACCAATAAGATATTTTTTATCATTTTTTGGTTTATCGGTTTTTAGTCCTTAACAGTTCGGTTTTTGGTTTAACTGATAAATTACTCATAAAATAGAAATAGTAGTAACGAACATGAAAAAAAATCGAGCCTTAGTTTCAACAAAAAATCCTACATGATGTGTTTTAATCTACAAAAACCTTCAATTTTGAACTAAACGTTGTTAGGAGATATTAAGAGTTTGTATAATTGAAATAATAGGTTTGTTAATTTGTAGAAATTAAAGAGAAATTAAGAGAAATATATAATAAATCATATATATTCTTATTGGGTTATCGGTTTACCCAATAACAAAATTAGAAAATGGAAAAAAGACATGGGCTGACCATTTTTAAAAAAAATTGCCACAATTTGAAAAGATGGACAACTGTAGCCAGTCGGCTATTTTTAATTCCCTTTTTTAGCCATTTGGCCCAATTGGGCACATGCAGTCTCTATACTCAATTGATACACTTTTATACCAAATTGATACACTTTTATACTATATTGATACACTTTTTAAAAAAAGAGAAAGGAAATTCTACGCAAGCACATGCAGTCCTTATACCCAATTGATACTCTTTTATACCACATTAATACACTTTTATACTACGTTGATACACTTGTTGTATCCATATACTCAATTGATACTCTCTTATACTAGACTGATACATTTTTAGAATGTATGTAGAAACTAGAAACTATATAGAGTCGTATATAATATGTATCTAAATAATAATTGTAGTTAAAATTCTATAGAATGTGTATAAAAATGATACAATTATTATATAGAATATGTATATGTATAGAAACTGTATCATTATTATATATAAATATATATCTTTAACAATTGTATTATATTAAAAGTATATGATATTGTATTTTATTGTATAAATAAGTAAAACTAAACAAAATAATTAGTATGTTATTTTAATAATGTTGGTGAATGCTAAATAATATGGAAAAAATTTAAATAGTAATTGACTTGTCTTGTTGTTAAGTTTGTGGTGTAACGATTTTTTTATCAAATAGTATGAGTATCTATTACAATTAGCATTACTAATGATGCCCACTCCCCAGATGCCACTCTTCACATACGCCAAATGGCTATTCGGTTGGAATTATTTTCCGAGTGGCTATTTATCAGGGTTTAGAATTTAGGTGTTAGTTTTATAGAATTATTTTAGTTTTAGGTGTTATTTTTGTCCTTTCCCCTTAAAAAAAATTGAACCGAACCAATAACCCAATAATTTTTTTTAAAAAACCGCTAACCCAATAACCCAATAACAATAGACTAATAACATTTTTATTGGTTCGGTTTATCGGTCGGTTCGGTTTTTGCACACCCCTAGTAGAAAGTTTGCATATCTAGAATGTATTAAAAGTGTGAAGACCCTTAGAAAAGTGATTTGAACTTTTTGTCCTTCATTAAAGGTCCCTACTTTAGACAAAATCGCCTTTTCAGTTTTTTTCCTCAAATTATTATTTAATTATATTTATGATATTGAATCCTAAAATATATGGGATTAAAACTTTAGCAAATATAATAAGACAATTTTTAAAATTAGGAATCCTAAAATATAGGATAAGTATTACATTAAATTTTTTCAAATTAAAAAAAAAAACAAGTTTTACAATATTTTTGCAAACTTTATGGAAAATAATGTTTATATAATTAAGTGTTGTATTATATCACTATTATTACAATATTTTTGTGTTACGTGAGTATTGAGTATCATTAGTGTACTAATGCCAGATTTGAGATCTTTATTTATTTAAGTATTATATTAGATTATTATTGTTAGGATATTTTTGTAGTACGTGAGTTATATAGTAAGAAACAAAACACTAGCATAAATAGAATAAATAGTTTGATACCATAATTAATTTTTAAATAATTTGCATAAAAATAAAAAAAATCACACCAATATAAATAATTTAATACTATACTATTTAACACTTCTGAATGAATTAGAATTTTACCTTATATGATTTTTTTTTTTTACAATTTATTTAAGTAATATTTTGGAACAAACACTAAAATAAACATGTTTCTTTTACTTCTATGATTCTTTTCTGCTTATTTTTTCTTGATTCAAGTGTGTTTTTGCATTCATAATAATCATTCTTTGTCTTTTTTTATTTCTTTTAGTTAGTAATTTTTAAGATTTTATATGAATTATACATATTCAATAATTTTACAATGGATTCTCTCTTCTGATAATTTTTCATTTTTTACTTTCGGTTGAGAAACGTTTTATTGAAAAATTGAACAAAAAAACATGTGGTCATCGAATAAAGTAGCCAGAAGAATAAAAAATTGTATCTCCTTCCCTTTTTAATTCACTTCCTATTAAGTCTTGAATGTTTCTTGCAAGTAGGACATGAAATTTTTAACCTCATCTGTTTTTAGTTTCTTTTAGATTTAGGAATTTTATATATATATATATATGTGTGTGTGTGTGTGTGTGTGTGTACGTATATGTATATATGTATGTATATGTATATATGTATGTATATAATATAATCATATTTTAGTAAATTACATGTAGATTTAATTTATATCTAAATATATACATAAATTTATATCATCAATACAAAATTTTCACATGAAAAACAGAATAACAATTTTAGAAAAAAAAAAAAAATATTCAAAAAGAGATAAGATCAAAAGAGTCAAATTAAAATTTTAAATGAATTAATACATATATAAAAAAAATTATGTACATTAATCTTTTAAATTGTCAAAAATTTTAAATATGTATAAGTGGTGAAAGGAATAGTAGATAAAGTAAAATTGATTATAGTATATATAAATGTCAAAACAGTAGATATAAATTTAACATAACAAGGATGAAAGAGTAGAAAATAAAAAATATACTAAATAAGTTGTCTCATTGTTAAATAAACATGAATTATCTACAAAAAAAATTAAATACTAAATAGTAGTAATGAATTATGATTTTTGTTTGCTACAAATAATGTAACACAAATTGATTGTTAAGTCTAGAAATCAAATTTTTAATGCGGGAGTTAGATTTAGTTTTTTAATAATGTTTGTCATGCCAACATTAACCTGTTATAGAAAGAATTTTTGTTAAAGTTGTATGTTTGATCTATATTCTAGGATTTCTTCTTAATTACATACCCACTTGATATTGGATCAAATTTAGAAAAAAAAAATTACAAATTTATGATTTTCTTTTCTTGTGATTTAATATAATATAAGTTTTCTAAAATTCTTCTATGTTATTGAAGTTTACAATAATAAATTATGATGTATTCTTGATAGATAATTGTTAATTGAGAAACTTTTTGTGAAATATTGATAGTATCTATGATTGAAGAGAAGATGAAGAAGACATTAATTAATAACACAAACATCAAGAAGCTTGAGTACTTGCAATTGGTGAAGAAGAACGATAGTCATGGGTGAGCATAACGATAATCATCTAGCTGGGAGTGAGCATGATATAACAACGAGGAAGAAATGTTATAACATTTATTTTAACACTTTTTTTTATTTTAAATATTTTTATTCTTTTTATATAAAATTTTATTAATTAATATGAGATACACGTGCAAATCACGTATACTAAACTAGTTTAGAAGAAAATATTGTAAAAACTTGGAACCAGGTATGGTGATTTTTCGGTCATCCAGCCTCTACAACGGCTCTGATATGCTGACCCTAGGCCCGCTATTGTGGACCTTAAGCAATAACATGGGGATGTTCTTTGAACTCTCAAATTTACAACACACACTTGGTTTTTTTGATAATACAAATTTATCTTATCACGGAAAATGCTTTAACCAGAGTTCTACTAACCCAATCATCATTCCAAATTTTTTTATAGACCACTAAATCTCCACTCTATCATAAAATCATCTCAAAAGAACCAGTCACTACACCTTGAGACACATATGATCTCTACATCACGTGAAACTTAATTTTCATCAAAACCTAGCCTAAATTTTTCATAACTCTCATCCTAGGAATAATTCACCCGAGCTCTTACACCACAACCAATGCTACAACAATGGCATATGTCGTTACAAATATTTATATGTATAAACAACAAGGGTCTAGTAGTAAAAACAATATTCTTATAGTTAAAAAGTACTTCTTGTTTGCTTACCCATTTCATATGTATCATAGATATGATCGCTGGTACAATCTAATTTTGGTAGCCAATTATTACTTAATTTCATGAGAGTTTGTCAATTAATTACATATTTGCACATCCTAATTTCTTATGATGTGTCCAGGTATTTTCAACAATAGAGATTAAGCATATATGGTATTGTGAACTTCTTACAAAGTCTAGAACATACACATTTTGATTCTGCTTTCTAGTAGAATAGTTGTTTTTTTTAATTTGTCTTCTATGATGCATTTGGTTTTTTTGAATTTTACTTCAAATTTTTAATTGCAGAATTGACCAATACTCAACAAGTTGTAGTTCAGTCCTTTCACAAGATAAACAATAGTGATATCACAAGAATTGTTAAATGAAATTGTTCTGATTTTGATAACCATTTCTTTTGAGTTATCACTGAATTGAACTGCTCCACTATCAAAATCAGCAATAGATTTAAATAAATTTTTACTGTCTATTTTATAATAATATGCACTATCTAGATATCATTTTTATTTTGATTCATCTTGTGGTGTTCCTATCAAACAGATAAATTACGTCTGTTCAGGAACCCAAGCAGTCATGGGAACTAAGGTTAGACTTAGATTTGTTAGTCCTTTTTTTTTTTTTTTGGATTTTCACGCCCAACTAGGATTATGTGAAAAGCAAAATTTGTAGTTAAAATATTGCGATTGTCTTTACCACAAAATTAACATGCTTGAGAAAAATGTTCTTTACTGAACTCAACTATTTCACGATTTGCATAATTTTAATTGAATTATCAGAGTGAGTCGATTGATAATGTCATGCTTCAAATCACAGATCATGCATACACCTATATAACTCTACCCTAGATTGGAGAACCCTTGCCATCAGCCATTCAATTCTTACGGAAGATATTTAAAATAGCCTCTGATATAAATAATTAAATAAACCTTAAGCATTAGTAAATAATAAACATTCTATTTAAAACAAAACTTTGTTACAAAAATACATTGCAAAATTCTACTTAACAACTTTCCAAAACCTAGTTTAAACAAGTACAAGAGCACTAAGCAAATGAGGGATGACCCATGACACAACATCCATGCAAGAGAAGAATGATAGGAGCTACTAAAGAATGAATATTATTGTACCTATAAAAACTCCAACTGACTTGCAACATGGTTATATCCCTAAAATGGAGATATAATAAGTGTAGTATTAATAGAATCACACGTACTGGTAGGTATCATCATCTAACTAGGATCAGAAACATATAATAACATATAGAAAACAAGAATAAATCACGACAAACATGTAGGTTTAATAACTGAACAAACATAACTTACTTTAACGTCCAAACTTACCGCTTTTTCACTATTATAACATTATTAATTTACCTTAATGGTGGGACGAACAGACATAATTCCATGGATAACCAACCCACTTCTCTTATGCACTGACCTTGTTATAATAACTCTACACTTCTCTCTTTCTCTCTCAGTAATCTTCTTTCATGACAACTCTTGCTCCCTATTATACTACTATTAACCATTAGAATTGCAATAATCAAGAAAATTAATAACATCAAAAACCTTGCAAGAAGGAACTTTACAATATACATCACATATATAACTATATACATGAGAGAATAATTATTTATGCCTAATCTAGGATGTACTTATATTCACACTTTGTTAAAACTCAATCATACATCAACATAACCGATCCATTCTAGGATTCATAGAATCTCAATAAAGAAATAAATAAATATATATATATATATATACACACACATTAAAATTAATATTATGACTGCATGCAAGTAAGATGTTCATATCATCTCAACATCTTCTTAATATCATCTCAATATCATTGTAATGACCCTTAAGGTCATTTTCCGTATTTATGCTTATATTCACAAATTGAGCTTATCCATAGCTGTTTCAAGTCATTTATGAATTTTTGGGACCGATGGTATGGTTACCGGACAGTTCGTTTGTTTTTTAGAGTCAATTTCTTGTTTAGAAGTCTTTGTTGGTTTCAAATGACCGTCGGGTAAAAACATCACTGAAACGATCTTAGATGAAAATTTTGACTGTGCCAACAGATCCAAAATATTAATTTTAGTCTAGGTAGGCCTATAGTTCGGGTTCTAATGCACCCAAGCTCATTTTGACCTATTGGTAGGAACGTTGAAAATTTAAAAAAAATGGGTGTGGAACCCACATGTGGTCAAAATGACCTCGGATGGAATGTATGTCTTCTCCATTGCATCCAGAACATCGAATTTAGTCTATGAAGTTCCTTGGTTCAGGTCCCAAGGCTCCCGGACCCATTTCGACCTATTGGGCAGATTTTATGAAAAGTGACGAAACTATAGGTGTGGGCCTCATTTTTTCCTAAAAGATCTCCTATCATAGTTTTGATGATGGAAATAGATTTTAAATTTTGTTTGTACTCAAAATTCACTATTGGATTATGTTACTTGGATTTTGTATGAGTTTCGAGGGTCAAAAACTTATTTTCAATTTCCTGTCATCTGGTGCAACCGCGATCGCGCCCGTAGGACCGTGATTACAACACCTGAGTACATGTAGGGGCTATATAAAGGCCCCAAGACACATTTGGGGCATTTTCTCTTTACTATTTAGAACTAGGTACCCCAAAAATGAGTGTAATAACTCAATATTGGTCATAGGGGGTGACTTGGGAGCTTGACCATCATCTTGTATCGCGATTATCTTCAAATTTAAGTAAGAATTTCTTGAATTCATGCTTGAATTTCCTAGTTTGGACCCAAAATCCTAATTTATCTTAGGGCTTAATTTTAGCACAAAGTATGTTTAATTTTCACCTATTTCTTGAGGGTTATAATTCCTTGTTCATGTGTGAATATTGGGTTGGCCTCAGAAACTCATTTTTCATATGTGGGACCCACTAGGAGTTTTGGTATCTTTTTTGGACCCAAAACATAATAGTACAATATGGGTATCATTAGACTCGTACTGATGAGTAGATTATGGTTTTGATAGTGTGATCGCATTTTGAGGATTGTAAAGTGAAGACAATCATGTGGTGCATGAAGTGAGGTTTTGCGGTTTGGACTTAAGGTAGGATTCTGTCTACTTTTTTCATAGATGATGTATGATATACATTGCGTGTGAATATAGATGCTAGGCTTGATTATGAGTAGGATAACTTGGCCTTGATTGTTGATACTTGGGATTAAATAAGGATTTTAGCCCTTAAAATGGCATGTTTATACCCCTTTTGAATCCTATTGCCTTTCCTCTCTAGTTTAGATTAGTTATAATATGGATATGATATAATGCTATGTTTTGAATATGGTTTTATCTTTTGAAGCATGATTTATATATTTAACCTTATTGGGCTAGTGTGGTAATCTTGAAATCGTAAGTTGGGTAGAGTTGACTTGAGTACCCTTATTATTTCTAGTTGAAGTTGTGATCTTAGGCTTGAATATGGCTTACTTTACATATAGAAGATGAACTAGATACCTTAGCCTAGTCTAGGGAATAATATGCCTAATTATGGAAATTGTGGATTAGAAGTGTGATCATTCATACCACTTACACCTAAGCTTGTGTTAAGTCTTGTGGACCTAGTTGTGGATGTTAGCCATAGATAAGGCTAGTAAACCTTAGAATAAGGTTACTTCATAACATGGTAACTTGTATTGATGTTCCTAGATTGTGGCTTTTAGTTATGGTTATGATGCTCCTTATGAAAGTGATATTGGGCATTTAGAGATGATATTCCTCCTAGATATATCATGTGGCCTATAGAGATGCTATTTCCTCTTAGACTTGATGATTGGCTTATAGAGTTACTATCCTTTAGTCATGATTGTTGGACCTATAGAGACGATATTCCTCTCAGATATGTAAATTATCTTAGAGAAGTGATATTCCTCGATGTCATGATATATGACCTAATGATATACGATATACGATATACTATAGACAATTACATATCTATCTATATTATGCCTCCTTGATGTGAGATGCCTATTGTGTGACATATGATTACATACTTATTGATATTATGCCTCCTATATATGAGATGCCTCCTATATGTTAGATGATTATAGATATGATACATCTTATGAATATTATTACTGATATGAGTCATGGATATATGTATAGGCCTAAGGTTGTGATTATGATGTTGTGATTATTCTAGAAAAAATTCTGGGCCAAGGGCTATGTTATGATATAGACTCAATAGCCGAGAAGTGTTTATCATTGTAAGTGATGTGACTACAATTTATGAATATGAATATGTATATGGTTGTATACATATCTCTCCAATATGGGCCAAAGGAAGATGCAGTATGAAGCTTAATATTTCACTGATTGAATATTGGTAATAGCATGGATAGATTTGGTAAATTCATGATTATTATATCGATAATTGATGTGATTCTAGTTAAAATACGATCTTATGACTGATCTTCCTAATTGAGGGTTAAACAAAGTGGTAGCTATATGTCTTTTAGGTGGCTATAGTACTTGATGGCTAGAAATCTAATGTACAAGTTAATGAACCTTGCTTAGTTGAAATATTATAGCTAACGATTAGAGTCGATAGGTGGCCATGAAAATGGGTTTAACTATGATAATGATTAGTTGCTATTGATAACAAAGTGGTGATGCCAATTAGTTGTTAAGTAAGGATAATGTTGCTTAATATTTCTAGATGATAAAGAAAGTTAGTGATAATGATGCCTAGTTGATAACGATGCCTAGATGAAGATAATACCGAGTTAATAATGTTGACTAGCTAATAATAAGGATTAGTTGAATAACGAGGATTAGTTCGTAAATGATAGTTAGTTATCGATTGGTGTTAGTTAATAAAAGATGGTTAGATGATAATTTGTAATTTTTTGGCTAATGTTGATTATCAGATATATGATAATTAGTTGATAATAATGAATAGTGGATAAATGGTGATTATGGTCCTGTGATGAATAGAGAATTAGCGGTTTGATAATCATAAGCGTTGGATAGATAATAACGAGTAGTTGGGATGTATTTACAAGATAGATATCTTTATGGTTATGAGTATATCGTCTTGTGTCTATGCACCTATTATATGCCTATATTTTCGTTTTGATAGTTATGATGATATATTAATACCCGAAAAGACCGGAGGATATTGTGATAACATATTGATACCCGGAAAAGATGAAGAATATTATGATAATATTGATACTCGGTTCGAGTCCGGATGATACTATTGAGATAATATTGATATCTGACAAGGATGGAGGATATTGTGATGATATTGACACTCGGTTTGAGTTCAGAGGATACTATTTAGATGATACTGATACCCGATGAGGCCGGAGGTTGATTACAATAATGATGGTCCTGATGAGGACAATTATGATAAGTTGTAATATTGATGGTATACTTTGCATTCATTCCTGCATGTGCATCGCCTATCACCAGTATGCACCTATATTTATCAGCTGATATGGGACGGTTGCATAGATATGGGTGAAAGATATGTCTTGTGTTGTTGTATGTTGATTAAACCATCTGAGCTTGGGGCGGTGGGGTTACGCATAGGCTTGGCTAGGTATTTGGTTTGGTTATCCAGAGTAGCCGGTTATTCACGTAGTTATTGATATTGTTGTTATCATTGTTATGTTCATTATTATGGCTAGCTTATGACAGATTTGTCATTGATCCAGTATCGGGATTTGAGGTATGTCTTCGGCCTTTCCTATCTTATGATTGCATTATAATGCATGATTATTTCATGTCTAGCCATGTGGATGAGAATCCCCGAGTATGATAGTATTTAAATCATGATATTATTATAATGAGGACTCAGAATGAGAATTTAATGATATAGGTTATGTGTTGAGATGACCTCGTGTTCATATGTACTTATACCTATATATATATATATATATATATATATTAAGATATGGTACTACCGTATATCCCTTCCTTGTTGTTCATTTTGTATAGTCGTTACTTCGCCTTGTATATTACTATCTATCTTTTTTTTACTCTTTATTCGTATATTGACCCGCGATATATGGTATAGCATTGATGTATATTGAATGTAGCTGGAATAGGATAGTTCACCATGATACTTCCTTAGTCTTACTATGTTAGACACTTGGACATAAATAGGATAGTTGTGGTATATTATTCTCATTGACTTGTATATGATTTCAGGACTCTTGGGTGTAGTTTCCATTCTATTTATATGTTGTGTATATCTGCTTTATCTTTGGTGCTCAGTTGGCAGTAGCCTACTGAGTACCATTTGTTTGGTACTCATACTATACTTTTTCAACCTGCAGATCATAGTATGGGTTTTTGCCATTGATGTGTGCATAGTGCATAACAACCTTGGTTCAGAGACTTAGAGTGAGCTCCTGATGTTTGGAGTATTACTTATCTCTCTCTTATGTACTCAATTAGTCTCTAAGTTGTATTCAGAGATAAGTTGTATCAATGTATTTCTCTTTATGTTTCACCTTTGTACTCTTTTTATATTAGAAGCTCTTGTACTAATACCACCAGGTTTTGGGATTCTTCTATGTATTAATCTTTATTTCATATATGCCACATTCTTTTCCTTGTATTATTGAGTAGTCCATTACTAGTCATTTCGGACCACGGGTTGTCTTGCCTACTGGTAGGTTATGGTAGACGCCATCATGACCTGAGGAAATTGGGTTACGACAATAATCTTATTATCAATAATATTCTTATTAAATAATCAGTTTACACAAGAAACCATAATATATGATCAACATATCTCGATCCACTCAAGGAACCATAATATCTCATCAAATAATCACACCACACGAGGAACCATCAATAACATATCAATATTTTCTCACTATCATCTGAACATTATTTACCAACCTCTCTAGCATAAACATTATGATATCAATGAAATGATCTATGCATGATGACAATCACCAAATCAAAAGAATGCCCTAAGGCTTGTCACGACCCAATTTATGGGTCATGATGTCACCTACTTTATCCTGTGAGTAAGTAAGCCAAACAATATCTTTTAGTTATAAGCAATGGGCTAACTTAGTGGAAAATATCCAAAAGCTAGAAATTAATAACTAAAGACTTAAATAACAATAATACAATCATAATAGTCTAATAGATAGATAGAAAGTCAACAACCATCCCAAGACTTAGCAATGTCAGCACAAGAGCTACTACAATGAACTATTAATACTAAATAGTTGAATACAATCCATCTCAAAGATAAACGACTTGACATAGATAAGTAGAATGAAAAGGGGGAACTTCGACTCCGAGAGCTCACCTAATCTCTGAATTCAACCCTTGACAAGCATTGGATAAGTGACAGTAAGTAGTACTAGGATCTATACAAAAAAAAGTACAGAACTGTAGTATTAGTACCGAAACCACGTATACTCAGTAAGAATGATTGGCCAATTGAGCTAAATCATGATATAAATATGATAAGATACAAGATAAAATAAGCTAAGTCAAAGTAATAGAGCAAACCTGGAAATAAGCTTTTACAACGCTATACATTAGTAAGTGAATGCATATGAAATAGTAACATAAGGATCACACAACTATAACTACAAGATTGGCCCCTATAATCCAATAAGTGCGGAAAAGTAAATAACCCAACGTAGGCCTCCGTAAGTCTGAAGGGGACAATAAAGGGAACTGACTAACTGAATAACTATAAGTTACCTATTATCATACCATAATAAAGAATCCATTATAAGTGTATCATCTTATACAAAATTTCCAATGTTGAACTGAACCAAAACCCAATAGTTTCATCATCATTTGCCATTAAGCTAGAACTCATATTATCGATATTATTATAAACTGTCGGACTCAAACCAAAGCTCATATTTATAAACTGTAACTATGAACCATATCAACCAGACTTATGAATAACTAACTCAATGGACTATACCAATAAACTTAACTATTGACTATCCATTTTACTCATACATATACGCCGAACTAAGAATCATAACCATAAGTCATATCAATACCCACACATATAAACCATAACAATATTGTATCTATTCAGTCATGCTAATAACTGTGACTATAGACCATATCAATAGTTATATCCATATCTTATATCTATAATCATATATACAGGCCATTAATAATATCTACAAGCCATTAATCATATCTTAAGCTATTAATCATATCTACAAGCCATTAATCCTATCTTAAGTCGTTAATCATATCTACAAGCCATTAATTATTAGTCACTTCTATAACTATATTATTAAGCATGTCGATAGGCTATATCAATAATCATATCTAGAATCCATATCAATAGTTATATATATACATATAAGCCATATCATTGGTCACATCTATATGTTATATCATTAATCATATCAGGAAGCCATATTAACAATTATATATACATAAAATCCATATCAATTGTCACATATATGCATTACATCATTAATCATATCTGAAAGGCATGTCCTTAATTATATATATATGTCATATTGGGTTATACCCGACATTAGCACCAATCTTCCAATATCCACTAATATACTAATTAAATATATTCAACCTTCTCAAATCTTTAACCAAACATTAATAAGGGTATATCATGCGTAAATAAGTCTACAAGGCTAACACAAATCTTGGCCTAAGGTGGGCCGGAGGGGCCCACTCTAATCCCCAAAAATCCATTTTAGGCAACATCTACCCTGGACTAGACTGAGGTATCTATGTTTATTTCTAGATATTGAGTGATCCATAAATAGTCCTAATATATTAACTCTTCCCAACCACAAACAACTACGCCAATCCCACCTAATATAATATCAAGGCAATTTCCCTTATCTTAAGAAATTATGGCCATTTCCAATCTAAACATAAATGACTAAGGCAATTTCACCTAGCTTGAGTAACTAAGACATTTCCATTCTAACTTTGTCCACGAAGCCAAATTCACTTAATACATAGGTATCTAAGCTAATTCCATCCCAAGCTACGGTTTTAAGATAGCCTAGATGGTCCAACTAGTCTAAATATCCTCATTCATACTTCCAACACCTACATCCCATCCCATATCTAGAATATTATCATAATCACACAATGATATAGCTCAATATGTGAAGAAGGTAAGCCTAGCCTACCTAGATGCCAAAGAAAAGCCTGGGAAATCTGCTAAATCACTGATTTTCCATTACGAGAAACTTCCACATGGTGCCATTTTATCAAAATTATAATATAATCTTCAATACATAAACAATGACACCCATATTGCACTATTATGATTTGGGTCTAAAATTACATAGCGATTTACAGAATTGGACTTCCGAAATAAACACAACATCTCTCTATGCTCAATGAACATTTATCTTAAAAAATAGGTGAATTTTGAGCTTTAATGGTGCTATAATCAAGTCACCAAGATTCTAGGGATTTTAGGAAAACTTAAAGGATTTAATCCTAAAATAGATGGAAACTTACCATGAATTTGAAGGAGAAATGCATAAATAAACTATGTCAAAGCACCAAAATACCCACAAAATGTTTTTCCCAAGTTTCCACACTATTTAGGGTTTTACTCTCTTGAGAATGGGTGAAAAATGATGAAATCGGGCTGAGTGGGGTGTTTATACTCTTCCCAGATATATGGATACCACTAAATTAGACACTAGGCTGCTTTTACAATTGGCACTAAAGCCCCCAACTAATCGCTAAAGTGGTTCCCCACTAACTAGGTCGGCTACTTAAATGGACCTTTGGCCGATTTAATGCTAGTCGCTAATGCACCAAGGTGCCACTAAAGTGGTACTTGTTTGCTGAGTTAGGGCTGCTAAAGCACCCAGAGGGCTACTTTACCTGTTGGAGAGTTGGAATTTTTTGTCTCCGCCAACCCTTTGGATTCACCGAGAATCTCATGAATACAAAAAAACTATGCTACTCTATCAAATTCGACATTGTAAACTAAATTTCACAGTCAAAATTTCCATCTGAGCTCGTTTAAATGAAAAATAGGTCCCACACCTACTTGCCATTTTTCTTAACTTCCAGCCAATAGCACGAAATGAGTTTGAGAGCCTCGAGACCCAAACCAAGGGTCCATTGATAACGCCCAAACTACAGCTCTCGTAAGAGTGTAAGCGGTCACTGTCAAATATAGAACCCAACTGGGTTGGGTGTCGAATCCCACAGGGAATACTTGGTCACTAAGTGTTGCAACTATTAGTAGACTGTTGGTCGAAAATTCCACGGAAAGGGGGGATTTTGGGTTTGGCGTGAATTTCTAATATCAAAGTAAAAAAACGGAATGCTTTGTTTAGTAAGATTTTAATCAATGAGAATTGTAAGTTAGGGTTATGTCCACCTTATGAGTTCTACGTATCTATTAACTACGAGTTATGCAGAATTCAGACATGCATGCACTTATAGAGATTCGTATTCTATGGTAAATCCTAGTGTCTCTCGACCATTAAGGATTATCTCACTTTAACTCTCTCAAGCTTAAAGCGTATGACTAATGGTACGAATTCTCCAAAAGGTTAATCCAGTTACGACACTAACTTTTAAACAGGGGTTGGTAGCCCTATTTCCTTGTCACTCTCTCTTTTCCAGACATGTAACTTTTCTTTCAAACAAGTTAATGCTATACTGGCGTATTCTATATGTTTGCAACCACAAGAATTCAATTAAGATGAAGAGAGTAATGATATAAGCAGCATACGTATCAAGAATTCACAAACTCATAGCAATAGATAGTATCTCATAAGGCTTCCATAACCCTAACAGAGAGGTTTAGCTACTCATGAGTGCAACGGAAATCACAATAGACATTATCATCATACCAAAAATAATAACAATCTCACGAGAAGTATGTATTGGTGTCACTTGTGGCGTGATTTCCTTGCTAGTAGCGTTTCTCTTGTCGTGAAAATTAAAAGTCGAATAGATGAAGAATAATGTCAACAACGTATTAACGAATGGACTAGAAGGAATCTTAAGGAATAAGAAAGAATGGGGAGGAAAGAATGAATGCTGAAAAGTTCAGCAAAATAGGGTTTTTATAACACCCATATCCCATTCCTACTAAGCTACTGCATACTTTTCCTAATCCTACTAGGTTACTGCATCCTTGTCCTAATCCTACTAAGTTACTGCTGATCCCCAAGTCTTTGGAAATACTGTTTTTGCTCGGGACAAATTTTCCATGCATCACTTTCAGTCCATAGGCTTCCAAAAGCTGCCTTCCTTCTTACGTGAAGTTTCCTTTGGCGTCAAACAACCCATAAAGTGCTGAAATCTTCATCATTTATACCTGAAAACTTGCTAATCACGTTGGTTAGCTCACTTACAGGAAAAAGGACTAAAAGTGCAGGAATTATATATTTTGTCCTTAAAACTTAGCTAAAATATGGGTACATTAAGGTGCTTTAGGCGTGTAAACAAGCCTAACATCAACACCCCACACTTAAAGCTTTGTTCGTCCTCGAACAAAAATATCATGTCCATATAAACATCTACTTAGGGTTTCACAGTAACAGCACAAAATATTCATCAAGACAGGCACGACAATTATTAACAAAGAGTAGTTTTTTGATCACTACTAGAAACAGTTCAACCTCCAACCTAGACTCGTGATGATGGTTAATTCGTATCCAAAAGTTAAGGCACAAAGAATCATACAAGACTACCCAAAACTCATCAACCATGTGTGTCTCACAATATATCACCCATAATCACTCACAAGTATTTCATTTTTCAAAACATGGGTATACTATTTTCCTTGCTCTCACTCTCACAAAGAATTCATATGTTGCAACTGATGACCATAGGCTTTCCCTTAGTGTAATGCTCTACTAATATCAGAATGCTAAGCTTAGGATAAAATAGGTCTTTACAGGTTGTAATGTAGGCTAATGGACGGGTAGGACTATTTTGGCCAGAAATAGTGACTAAGTTCCCTAAGCGCTTTAATACATCACATTATGCGATTTACACATTCTTTCAAACAACCTTTCTACTTTCTTTTAATCTACCACCCATTCTCACCTCTTTTGTTATTCGATTTTAAACAGAACTAACTTTTTAGTTCTCTTTTCGTAAGAGTGTAAGCGGTCGCTGTCAAATATAGAACCCAACTGGGTTGGGTGTCGAATCCCACAGGGAATACTCGGTCACTAAGTATGCAACTATTATTAGACTGCTGGTCGAAAATTCTACGGAAAGGGGGGAATTGGATTGTGACGTTAAGTAATAAAATCAAAGTAAAAACAAAATGTTTAGTAAGATTTTAATCAATGAGAATTGTAAGTTAGGGTTATGTCCACCTTATGAGTTCTACGTATCTATTGGCTATGAGTTTTGCAGAATTCAGACATGCATGCGCTTATAGAGTTTCGTATTCTATGGTAAATCCTAGTGTCTTTCGACCATCAAGGATTATCTCACTTTAACTCTTTCGAGCTTAAAGCGTATAACTAATGGTACGAATTCTCCAAGAGGTTAATCCAATTACGACACTAACTTTTAAACAGGGGTTGGTAGCCCTATTTCCTTGTCACTCTCTCTTTTCCAGACATGTAACTTTTCTTTCAAACAAGTTAATGCTATACTGGCGTATTCTATATGTTTGCAACCACAAGAATTCAATTAAGATGAAGAGAGTAATGATATAAGAAGCATACGTATCAAGAATTCACAAACTCATAGCAATAGATAGTATCTCATAAGGCTTCCATAACCCTAACAGAGAGGTTTATCTACTCATGAGTGCAACGGAAATCACAATAGACACTATCATCATACCAAAAATAATAACAATCTCACGAGAAGTATGTATTGGTGTCACTTGTGGCGTGATTTCCTTGCTAGTAGCGTTTCTCTTGTCGTGAAAATTAAAAGTCGAATAGATGAAGAATAATGTCAACAACGTATTAACGAATGGACTAGAAGGAATCGTAAGGAATAAGAAAGAATGGGGAGGAAAGAATGAATGCTGAAAAGTTCAACAAAATAGGGTTTTTATAACACACCTCTATGATAGCCACTCTTTTTCACAACAAATTCTAGCACCAATACATTCTAAGACATCACTCTCACCCAATTTCCTCTTATTTTGTCATATGACTTTACAATTTAAAGCGTTTAGGAATTTGGATCAAATTATGGTCTTGAAAAAATAGATTAGGCTACATATAAGTCTGTCAAAGAAAATGGCTAAAGGCTCAAAGGGGTTGACTAGGATAATGTCCACGGGTAGGTAAAACGAAGGTAAACAAGTATAGGTTGCCAAAGAAATGCCTAAATCATCTCCTAAACTCACACTCTTTATTTCTCTTTACACACACACCAGGAAAGTTCTAGCATCAGCCACAAACACAGAATATACTATCACCTCACACACACACAAGGCACATGGTCGACTTTATTGGGAGCAGTACAGACTCTTGACCCAACAGATGAAGGAATTAATCCACACACTTATCACATAATGAGTCACATTTAGAGCCTAAATGTCTCAATAGTAATGATTTCGTCACAGACTCTTGTCATAATACCATGCTGCCTATCAGAACAATTTCATGCAAAATTTAAAAAAATAATAATTAAAATTTAACTACTAACAAACAAAATAAACAAACATTTTAACTATTAACAAACATAACAAACAAACATAAATAAATGTAAATGCAGATAAAGAAGTATAGCATACAAATACCAGCACCCCACACTTAGACGGGACACACTGCCCTCAGTGGAAAATAAATAAGAAGAACCTGGTTAGTCGGACTCCTCCTCTATGTCTGGGGTCATACCCCCTGCATCGGAATCATCATCAGAGTCGTCGTCATCAGAGTTCTCCTCCACGTCTGAGTCTGGCATTCGGTGATCATCATCGGTTGGCACATCATCATCGAGAGGTTCCTCAAAATATACACCTACTCCACACATAGCCCTCGCATGCTTATTCATTGGGTAGTCATAATCCAACTGTTGGAGCTCTGCAGCAGTTGGAACACGACCCCCACTCATCATGGTAAACCTCGTCATGCCATATAAATGGCAGAAGAAGCTTTCGTCGCGAGCATGTCTTTCTACAGTGGTAAGGTTGACGCCATGCATAGATTCAACATCTTTAACCTTTGTGAGGTCAACCTTCTTCGGGTTGTGTGGAAGCTTATGATCTGTAGGTTCCTCTTCGATGTCCTCCTTCCTCAATATTGCAGTCAACAGATTGCCAAAGCTGAAGTGGGACCTCTTGTGCAGCCTAGCCTTACGCATTGAAGATCGAATAATCACCCCAATGTTGATGGGGACGTTCGTCATCAATGCGTATTCCAAGCACACTCTATCTCATGTTATCTTTGTGTACTGTGTACCTGGAATTAGGCAAGAGTTGACTATTCGCAACCATATCCGAGCTTCTCTATTCAAGGAAGCATACGGGAAGGTGTTGTGCCGACCGGTATCCTTGTGACGACTCCAACGTGCCATTGATCTTGTTCCGCACAGTGTGTGTCTGATCGCCCTGTACGGAGGTCTGTTATAAAGCTCCTTGAGTGGTGATGGATCTACAGATGGCAAACCTAGAAAAGAGTTGAAGAACTCCGCATTTAGCTGCAATACTTGGCCCCGAATTTTTACTTCACTCCCTGTGGTCTTCGGGGACCAGTTGGCATAGAATTCTCGCGTTAGATTGAGATTGCACTCTCCCATATCTCGGAAGATGAAATCAAGATGTAACGCCATTATCTTAGCCAAAATGCGGGGTTCTTTCTTTGCTAGGCTCTCCTTTTGTATCAACTCCACATGAACATATTTTTTTAATTTATTGTTCTTGTACCACTCCTTTCCTTCCTCCTCTAGGACCCATTTTATCCCGTACATGCGTCGAGGTATTTGCAGCGAGGAGGATTCAGCTTGCTCTTTTCTTCCCCTTTTCTGTCCTTTCTGTGAGGTAGATGCTTTTTTTTTTTCGGGTTGACTTTTTGGTGCCATTGTACCTGAGATTAAAATAATAGTCATGTTAGCTTCATATCGGTAGATACAATCGACAAACCAACAGTAGTGGCACTACCCCACACTTAATTTGTTGGCACAAACTTAATTAAGTGAAAGATGTCGATTACTCAGACTTCATCGCCCTACATTTAGGTGTTATGTTCCAACAATATATTCAGCGCAGTCATACTTTTCTTGTCATTTTCACTATCCTTTTCAATTCTTTTTCGTGTATTCTTAACTATGTTTTCATGTTTGGACTAATGCATCTCTTTGAACAAAACTAATACATAGATATCGTATCAATTTATGGCTTAGAAATAATCACAACATCTCATGTTTGTAGTTAACCATGATTTTCATCTCGATGGACAAGTCATTCAAACATACAAGATTTCGAGTTACAAGATTATGCAATTATCTTAACCATGTCGATTCCGCAAAAGTATGACAGTGTATCAAAATCAAATTCAGGTTGGAACCAAGTCTAGAACACCCATACGTATTCTTTCACTCACTTAGTTGTATCACAACAAATCAAACACATTCAAATCACCAACACTACTTCAATATTTAACAACTTATTATAGGCGTAGTATTGTAATACTTACAGAATATAAAAGAAGAGCAAAGAAGTACTTACTTGGTTGATGGCCTTGGAAGATGTTCTTGCAAAGTTAAAAGAGCAAAAAGAAATTTTTTGATAGATTTTGGAGAGGTAGGCGGCGCTTAGGTTGAGTTTACAATGAAATTTTGTTCTAAGACTAAGGTTCTATTTATAAGACAAGCTTGGGTCGGGTTTTGACCCATTTGGAATCGGATTAGGAGACCAATAAGTGAGCATAGGCGGCGCCTAATGCTTTACCTATGCTTGGCATAGGAGACGCCTTTTGGAAAGCCTAGTTGAGCATAGGCGGCGCCTATGCTATGGCATTGTTAGGTATAGGCGGCGCCTATACTATGGCATTCTAGATTCAGAGACAAAAGGCTTTGGCATAGGCGCCTCCTATGCTATGGCATTTTTAGGCATAGGCGGCGCCTATACTATGGCATTCTAGATTCATAGACAAAAGGCTTTGGCATAGGCGGCACCAATGATATGGAATTGTAGATTCAGAGAGCTTAGGCCATAGCATAGGCCTTGCCTTGTTCGTTGCCTAGATTTACATAGGCCTTGCCTTGTTCGTTGCCTAGATTTTCATTAGCAATGCCTAACCCATAGCCTTTGCTTCTTCATTCCTAACTTACCACCTTCAATCATGAAACACTTCCAAATCAAAGTTTGAAACCAATCTCCTCCTTTACACATCTTACACCTACACTTACTCAAAAACAACAAAAACGATGGGTTGCCTCCCACCAAGCGCCTTAGTTTTGGTCGTGGCTCGACTCTTTTTTTTTTTACTTAACAAAAACAAATTCCTAGTAAAACAAAATGATTAAAAGCGATGGGTTGCCTCCCATCTAGCGCTTGATTTATTGCCGCGGCACGACATAGCTACCTCGATTACTTAGACTTCATCGAGATAGATGGTATCCATGCATTTTATCGAATCAAGAGGACCGATATATAGCTTCACTCGTTGGCCATTCACTTTAAAGACACCACCATTATTGTCTTTTAACTCTACTACTCCAGACGAGTAGACTTGGCTAATTTTGAACGGACCAGACCATTTAGATTTCAACTTACCTGGAAATAGCTTCAGTCTGGAGTTGAAAAGAAGTACCATATCACCCATTTGAAAGTTTTGTTGGATAATCCGCTGATTATGATACTTTTTCATTCGTTCCTTGTAGAGGTCTGATCTTTCATACGCGTGTAGACGGAATTCATCCATCTCGTTCAGCTGCTCCAATCTCAGATTCATAGCATCATCCCAATTCAAATTAAGCCGCTTCAACGCCCACAATGCTTTATGTTCGAGCTCAATGGGCAAGTGACAAGCCTTCCCATAAACTAGTTGGTACGGGGACATGCCAATTGGTGTCTTGAATGTAGTTCTGTAAGCCCATAAGGCATCGTCCAGCTTCTGAGACCAATCTTTCCTACTAGAATTTACGGTCTTAGCAAGGATTAGCTTGATATCCCGATTAGAAACCTCTACCTGCCCACTAGTTTATGGGTGGTAAGGTGTAGCTACCTTGTGTTACTTGACACCATATTTCACCAACACGGCTCTAAACAGCTTGTTGCAAAAGTGTGATCCTCCATCACTTATGATGGTACGTGGTACCCCAAAACGAGAGAAGATGTTTCTCTTTAAGAATGCAACAACACGTTTACCTTCATTATCAGCCAGTGCTACCGCTTCGATCCACTTGGAAACATATTCTACAGCAACTAGGATATATTTCATTCCAAACGAACTCACGAATGGACCCATAAAATCAATACCCCATACATCAAAGAGCTCTACTTCAAGAATTTTCGACTTGGGCATCTCATGGTGCTTCGAAATCGCGCCTTGTCTCTGACATTTATCACATATTCTCACAAAGTCGTAGGCATCCCTAAATATCGAAGGCCAATAATAGCTGTTTTGCAATACCTTCCTTGTTGTCTGATCACCTGCATGATGACCCCCAACTTGGGAAGCGTGACATGCTTCCAATATACTAGGCACCTCCATATGAGATATGCATCGCCCAATAACACCATCCGCACATCGTCAAAACAGATATGGTTCATCCCAGAAGTAGTGTCTTACATCATGCATGAACTTCCTCTTTTGATGAAAAGATAGATTCGCAGGCATCACATTACTTACCACGAAGTTTGCAAAGTCTGCATACCATGGTAACTCTTCCATCATCGTGGCTAGGATCTCTACATCGGGGAATGCATCATCAATCTCAAGATCAGGCTGCGCTATATGCTCATTCTCAAGTCTAGATAGATGATCAGCTGCTTGGTTTTCGCAACCTTTTCTATCTTTCACCTCTAAATCAAATTCTTGCAGCAATAATACCCATCAAATTAGCCTTGGTTTTACATCCTTCTTTGCCATTAAATATCTCAGAGCTGCGTGGTCTGTATGAACTACCACCTTGGTTCCTAACAAGTAAGCACACAACTTTTCAAAAGCATAAACAACCGCTAGAAGCTCTTGTTCCGTGACAGTATAGTTCTTCTGGGCTCCGTTTAAGGCCTTGCTCGCATATTAGATTGGATGAAATAACCTTTCTCTTCTCTGACCAAGTACAGCACCCAAAGCTACCCCGCTTGCATCACACATAACTTCAAACGGTAGAGACCAATCGGGCGCTACAATGATAGGAGCTTCAATTAGCTTTCCTTTGAGGCATTCGAATGCCTTCAAGCAATCTTCACCGAAGTTGAACTTTGCATCCTTCTCCAAAAGCTTGCATAACGGACTAGCAATCTTGGAAAAGTCTTTAATGAACCTTCGATAAAAACCTGCATGCCCGAGGAAACTACAAACTCCCTTTACAAAGATTGGAGGTGGTAGTTTCTTGATGACTTCAATTTTAGCTCGATCCACCTCAATTCCTCTTTCGGAAATTTATGCCCAAGAACAATACCTTCTTTAACCATAAAGTGGCACTTCTCCCAGTTTAGCACCAAGTTGAATTCAACACATCTCTGTAACGCCATACTTAGATTCGCCAAGCACGATTCAAACGACTCACCCACAACTGAAAAATCATCCATGAATACCTCCAAGGTGTCTTCAACCATATCAGAAAAAATGGACATCATACAACGCTGAAAAGTGGCGGGTGCGTTACATAGCCCAAATGGCATACGTTTGAAGGCAAACGTACCATATGGGCATGTAAACGTTGTCTTCTCTTGGTCTTCGGGAGCAATACAGATTTGATTATAGCCGGAATAACCATCTAAGAAGCAAAACCATCCTTTTCCTGCCAATCGATCAAGCATTTGGTCCATGAATGGCATTGGGAAGTGATCCTTAAGCATCCATGAATTCAGCTTCCGGTAGTCCATGCATACTCTCCACCCTGTGACAGGTCTGAGTGGAATTAGCTCATTCCTTTTGTTTGCAACTACCGGCATGCCCCCTTTCTTAGGCAGACACTGTACCGGACTCACCCATTTACTGTCAGAGATTGGATACACTACCTCTGCATCTAACCACTTAATAATTTCTTTCTTCACCACCTCTTGCATAGGTGGATTCAAACGTCTTTGATGCTCAATAGTGGGTATGCAATTTTCTTCAAGCTGAATCTTGTGCATACATATCCCAGGCGGAATACCAATAATATCAGCGATGGTCCAACCGATGGCTCTAATGTATTTCCTTAGAACAGCGATGAGAGATGCAACTTGCTGCTCACCTAAGTCAGCCGCCATAATAACCGGGAGGGTGTTTCCACTTCCCAAGAATGCGTAGTTTAGATGACTGGGCAGCTCCTTCAATTCTAACATCGGTGGCTTTTTAATGGATGGTTTAGCTGGTGGTATAGGCCGATTTTTGAGATCGAGGTCCATCTTCTTGGGAGCATAAGGATACGACCCTATTCCTGTTAGAGCACAAATAGTTTCATCATAATCTTCAGCATCCTCCCGCTCAACATTCATAAGTACAGCTGCCAATGGATCAACAAAAAGTTGTGTATCTATAGATACTTCTTTCTCATCATCAAAATAAACATCAGCTACAGAGAACACATTCATATCTTTGGGATGCTTCATTGATTTGCACACATCAAAGCGGACCACTTCGTTATTCATCCGGAATAAAAGCTCATTAGCTCTTAAATCAATAAGCACACTTCCTGTTGCAAGGAAGGGATGCCCCAAGATTATGGGAACTTCAGAGTCTACCTCACAGTCTAGAATAAAAAAATCTGCAGGAAAGATGAAGGAGGAAACCATCACCAATACATCATATAGGATACCAACAGGTCGTTTTACCGACCTATCTGCCATTACGAGCTTCATATTGGTTGGTGTAGGATCGCCTAACCCTAACTTTCTGTAAATAGATAGTGGCATCAAATTGATGCTAGCTCCCAAATCGCATAATGCCTTGGTAAAATTCAAAGATCCAACGGCGCAAGGAATCGTGAAAGCACCGGGGTCAGCCTTCTTCTGAACTAGTGATCTGGTAGAGATTGCACTGCAAAACTCATAACTTGCTGCCCGCTTCTTTTTCAAAAGATCCTTCATAAATTTTGCGTACCCAGGCATTGGTTCCAGTGCCTCGACCAAAGGAACATTAATAGTTAGTTGCTTCAACATAGTCATAAACTTATTGAACCTGGTATCATCAGCTTTCTTCTTCAATCTCTGAGGAAAAGGTGGTGGTGGAAGGGGAATAGTTTTCTCCACCACTTCCTTTTCATCTTGCTTCAGTTCGGCAATCTTTTCAGGCTGTGGACGTTGAGAGATGACGTCACGAACAACCTCATCAGCTGCTTCGGCATCTTTTGGTTCTACAATGATCTCATTATCTTCTATATCATCAACCACCTGCTTGCCTTTGGATGGATTTTCCAACACTTTACCACTTCGGGTGGTGATAGCCATACACGATCCATCATTTCTTGGATTTTGCACTGTGTCGCTAGGTAGTGTTCCAGCTTTTCTTTGATTTAATGCCGCTGAAAGTTGACTCAATTACTGCTCTAGTTGCTTTATTGCAGTAGAATGCGAGTCAACCAATTGATTTATTGAAGACAAATCATTCTTCACCTCATTCACTCCCGTATTAGTTGCCTCTACTCCCTTCAATAGCTTCGCCATCATTTCTTCCATCGACATCTTCCCCGAACCGGATGTCGCGGTTTCCCGATTTCCAGGAGGAATATACAAACCACTCCTGTCGGTCTTATTCTTCCAACTTCCTTGATCACGGTCCTTGTTTCCAGATTTATCATAATAGTCCCGACCTTGGTTTCCTTGGGCATTGCCTCGGAAACCCCCCTGATTATTCAAGTAGTTGGCTTCTTCCTCTGAATCGGATTCGTCTCTTTCTTTTGATGCAACCGCTTTGACTTTTTCAGTCTTCCCTGATAATAAATACTTGGTAAGAAGATCCATCTGTGTTTTCATGTGCGTCATATCTTGATCACGTTCCTCTTCTCTTCGCCTTTGTTCAGCAGTCATGCCAATAGATATAGTAGAACTTGCTACCTCAGAATCCCTGGTATGCCAAGCTCTACTCTGCTTTGTCATACGATCTAGCATATCACTTGCCTGAACAAAAGTGAGGTCCATGAATGATCCTCCTTCCGCATTATCAACCACTGGCTTAGTCACTGAATTCAAGGATCTGTATAATATCTCCATCAAGTGGACGTTGGTCATATGATGGTTTGGGCACCTCATAAGCTTCTTCTTGAACCTCTCCCATGTTTCGTGGAGAGCTTCAGTTGGAAGCTGTCGAAAATTGCTGATTTCATCTCTCAACTGTGCTCTCTTGGATGGCGGAAAGAATCTTTCTAGGAAAGCGTCTTTCAATTGCCTCCAATTAGTAATAGAATTAGGAGTCAGCCCATTTAACCATAGAGTTGCCTCCCCAGATAGAGACAATGGAAATAAGCACAGCCGAATTGCATTCTGTCCAACGCCTGGATTGTCGAATGACTTGCATGTTGAGATAAAGTTGATCAGATGCATATTCGGATCATTGCCTGCTAGTCCACCAAATAATCCCTTGAGCTGCAATAGTTGAATCATGGTGCTAGTGATATTGAACTTTGCTCCAGGTGCCAAGGGTGGAGGAATAATAGCTCCTGTGGCACCAGCTCCGTCCAGATAGTCATCATCATCATCGAAAGGAATCTGCATAGCTCGGCATTCAGGCCTAAATCTGGCTTAACGATCTCTTCTGTTCGCAGGTGTCGCCACCTCATTAGCATGCCTCGGGTTTAGTAACTCATCATCACCCAGGTCCTCATCATCAGGATTTGTTGCTCGCCTGGATTATCAATATTCTGTTGATGCACTTGAGAAGCGGCCAACGCAGCTAATCTAGCCTGCTCCTATTGGGCAGCCCTTCTTTCAATGTCACGTTGCGCATCCATCCGGCCAGTAAGTTGCGGTTCAGGGTTTATGGGTAATAATGGTTGTCCTGAACTTCGAGTATTTGGCATGCACTGAACAAAACCTGAATAAAAAAAAAACAACAACTAAAAGTAAAATACGAGAATCTTTGACCAAAGGGTCTAGTAACTATCACAAACTTAGTTGACAACCCCTTTCCCCGGCAATGGCGCCAAAATTTGATAACGCCCAAACTACAGCTCTCGTAAGAGTGTAAGCGGTCGCTGTCAAATATAGAACCCAACTGGGTTGGGTGTCGAATCCCACAGGGAATACTTGGTCACTAAGTGTTGCAACTATTAGTAGACTGTTGGTCGAAAATTCCACGGAAAGGGGGGATTTTGGGTTTGGCGTGAATTTCTAATATCAAAGTAAAAAAAAGGAATGCTTTGTTTAGTAAGATTTTAATCAATGAGAATTGTAAGTTAGGGTTATGTCCACCTTATGAGTTCTACGTATCTATTAACTACGAGTTATGCGGAATTCAGACATGCATGCACTTATAGAGATTCGTATTCTATGGTAAATCCTAGTGTCTCTCGACCATCAAGGATTATCTCACTTTAACTCTCTCGAGCTTAAAGCGTATGACTAATGGTACGAATTCTCCAAGAGGCTAATCCAGTTACGGCACTAACTTTTAAACAGGGGTTGGTATCCCTATTTCCTTGTCACTCTCTCTTTTCCAGACATGTAACTTTTCTTTCAAACAAGTTAATGCTATACTGGTGTATTCTATATGTTTGCAACCACAAGAATTCAATTAAGATGAAGAGAGTAATGATATAAGCAGCATACGTATCAAGAATTCACAAACTCATAGAAATAGATAGTATCTCATAAGGCTTCCATAACCCTAACAGAGAGGTTTAGCTACTCATGAGTGCAATGGAAATCACAATAGACATTATCATCATACCAAATATAATAACAATCTCACGAGAAGTATGTATTGGTGTCACTTGTGGCGTGATTTCCTTGCTAGTAGCGTTTCTATTGTCGTGAAAATTAAAAGTCGAATAGATGAAGAATAATGTCAACAACGTATTAACGAATGGACTAGAAGGAATCGTAAGGAATAAGAAAGAATGGGGAGGAAAGAATGAATGCTGAAAAGTTCAGCAAAATAGGGTTTTTATAACACCCATATCCCATTCCTACTAAGCTACTGCATACTTGTCCTAGTCCTACTAGGTTACTGCATCCTTGTCCTAATCCTACTAAGTTACTGCTGATCCCCAAGTATTTGGAAATATTGTTTTTGCCCGGGACAAATTTTCCATGCATCACTTTCAGTCCATAGGCTTCCAAAAGCTGCCTTCCTTCTTACGTGAAGTTTCCTTTGGCGTCAAACAGCCCATAAAGTGCTGAAATCTTCATCATTTATACCTGAAAACATGCTAATCACGTTGGTTAGCTCACTTACAGGAAAAAGGACTAAAAGTGCAGGAATTATATATTTTGTCCTTAAAACTTAGCTAAAATATGGGTACATTAAGGTGATTTAGGCGTGTAAATACGCCTAACATCATCCATCTAACCTAAAATTGATGTACTAGAGTTGTTGGAACTATAAGAATTGTCATATGAGGTTGATTAACTAAAGTTTTTGCCCGATAGACAATCTGAACCAGCGAAAACTTTCAAATAGAGAATTGGCTCTAAAAAACAAATAAACTGCCTGGTAACCAAGCTGTTAGATCCAACAAGTCATAAATGACTTGAGGAAGCTATAAAAAACCTCTAAATGTCAAAAATATGCAGAAACACAAAAAATGACTCGGAGGGTCATTAAAAGGCTAGTCACAAACATCCAACTCAAATATAAGCACAACGCGAATCAAGTATATAACTAACTTAGCCCATTAGTATAAAAAAATATGAGTTAAATGAATTAAAGATGTGATCAATACATAACTCATAATCAATTGACAATTAAAAGTGCATTCATAATATTTCAACACACAAAACCCGCAACAATCCTCTTCATATCAATCTATTTCAAGTAATTTAGATACATCACATATACTTAGACAAATTAAGTTAATAATAATCAAATACAACCATATTCAATAGTTAAACTCAATCATCAATCACAACATGTCCAGAGACCAATCAATCAAGTATCCATTTTAGGAGTGCATATTTCACCAAAATCGATATCTACCCTCTAATTTAACATACCTATTTCATTCACCAATACCATCTTTTTATTTCTGTCAAAGTCATAAAATTTATTTACTAACTAGTAACCCTTACACTAAAGTCATCACAATGTTCAATACACCATACCTTTAGTCAATCATTCAACTACTCGACTCTATTCAATTTATAATTTTAGTTAAATCCATACACTTTTACACATCCTACTTCCTAGCACTTAGCCCATCTTAACTTTAGGATTTTAGGTTATAATATCACATTTTCGTATCACAGTTAATCTTTCTAACTATATTTTAGAAAGAATGTCTTATAGTCCAAACATATACAATATTCGATTCACCCTTTTCAAGGTATTACAGCCTAGTTCTACGGATTAAAAGTTCTCTTACTCCTTATGTTATTACCTACATTCACATAATAAACTTTACAAATTATCAAGTAAGTCATACAAATACAAACACTTATCAAAGAATCCACACAAAACACAAAATACATAATTATATCATTATTATATTAATTTCATGTTTTATCTATCCAAACTCCGTACCTATAGGATCAGACATGAAATCTCCCATCAACTATAGTTATTACATGCAACTAATCCAAGTTTACTACACATTAAACCATAACCTAACTCGATCGAAGATCTTGGAAAAAGTAAGTTGCACCAAGGTAGCTATTTTGTTTTCTTAATGCATCCAATATCCAAATCATCTAGGGATCAAATAATTATAGGAGTAATTAAGTAACTAATTTTTGAAAAACTACTTTGAAAATTTAACCCACTAATTCTATCCTTATTTATGGTCTAAAACACTACCCAAGGATCCATTAAACATTAACTTATTCTATCATACTCAACCTACCTCCATTACTAGAGTTTCAAAGTTAAGGATTACCTTTTTAAGAATTCAAGGTCTCCAGCCACCAATTTCCAATTTTAGAATCAGTAATTCATATTAAGAGATGTTAGTTAATAATCTTAAAGTAATTCTAGGTGATATTATCCCACCCATAGTTTTTTTCCAAAATCTCAAGAATTTAGGATTATAATTCAGCCTCAAGAATTTGACCATCAAAGACCATTCTAATAGTTCTAAGATATTATTGGGTTAAAAGACGAAGAAGATGATGAAATAACTTACCTAAACGAAGAGTTTTCAACCAATGACTTGGAAAATCTTCCCCACCCCTAGGTACTTTAGATGAATTCTAAAACACCCTAGTTTTGAACCTTAGAATATTTCTTAAGTTAAGATTTTGGAATATTATATGACTAGAGGGTACTTATTGTATGATGTGGGTATAGCATAGGGTCCTCAACTTATATGATGATTAGTGTGGTTTGTTTGATTTTTGTCCAAGGTATGAATGGACATCATATCAATCGTATGTTAGGGTACGAGATGTATGATGCAAAAACATATGATGTCCTATATCTAGCCTAGATTATTCTATTCTGCCTGGGGTACGGTTCTAGGGTACCACTTATATGATTGGCTACGAGTTGGACCTTGTGGTCATATATTTGATAGTGTTGGGGTCCAAGTTGCTGCCTAGAGTATGAGTGGTGGGTACCACTCATATTTTGGGGTGCAGTTTGGGTAGTGTGGTCATACCTTCCTACACACTATATTTTCAACTTTTAAGCTGAGGGTATTTCGGACATTATACACCCCAAAACCCTTAAGTCCCCATATATTAAAACACATGATGGCATCTCATAACACACTTTGAAATAGAAAACACTCCTTAAACTATCTCTAAACTCTCTCTTGGTGATTGGGCTAGGGTTTCTACAAGGTGTTCATCTAGAGGCTCAAGAGTCAAATTTATTTCATGAATCTTCATGAATAAGGTATATGAATCTTCCCTCATTGTTATTTCTCGAATATCATGTTTTAAACATTGATTATGATTCATTAATGGTGGTTTTAAAAATCAATCTTGAGGGTTTTATTGCATATTGTTGAGTATTGTTTACTCTTGGTTTAAATTATGTTTATACATATTTTTTATGATGGTTTGCACATATGGGTTCTTGGTAAATATGTTTTAACAATACGGAAATGGTTTACCCTATACTTGATAGTTTTTACTTTGATTTTGTAAGATCCCATAAAATCCTAAGCCTAAATCAGTCCTTTAAAGCTTGTTAAGGGGTCCAAAACTTAGAAAATTCTAGCTAAGTATTCAGACTTGGTGTTATTTTAGCCTTCATAAGTTGGAAACTCTATTTCAGGACCTTTACAATCATTAAATGGCGATCTTTAAGTTGATTCATGATAAGAAATGTCAGTAGGTGTTCTCGGACGAGTTATGGTTTTTTCAAACATCCTTTGAAGCACGTTTGGGAGTCTAGTCCAGTTTATCAATGTGATCTCGACATGACGCATTGCCCATCGCATCAATGAATATTTTTCTCTAGCTCCCAGTGCAAATTCTAGTGAACTGATGCAGACTTGATATGGCACGTTGGCCATCGCGTCGATGCCAAGGACGCGACACTTTAGTTTATCGTCACTAGGTCAGTTTTCAGTCATTAAAAAGTTTCATCCTCAGGGATAATTAGGTCTTTTCCCATATCTATCAGCCCTAAAAGACGAAATTAAATCCTTCTAAGAGCAAAAACCATTCATTCTTCACAAGTTTCTCTCAAGAACAAACCCTAGGAGATTTCAAATTAAATTCAAGGCTCAAGAACTTACCATTAATCTTTCAGAATTTAATTATTAAGGTATGTTAAGTGTTCATTCAAGGGTCCCTTCTGCCCTTGGAGTTCAAGAATCTATTTTAAAACCTCAAGTGTATTGATTACATGAATTTCATGTTAGGTTTGATTATATTCATGATTATAATGATTAATTGGGTTTCTAACCCATGTTTTGTTACTTGTTTCATGTGGATTTATTTGATATATGTATAGAATCATGTAAATCCATGATAAACTCTTGAAATTATAAATAGGTATTTGAATTATGGTGCCCATATATGGTTAGTGTCATATGCATGGATTATGTCCTCCAAGTGTTTGATAAATTGCTAATGTAAACAAAGAAAAGGGAAAACAATCATGTCATGTTAGCTTATGTGCAAGTTATATCCTGCAAGTGTTTAATGGAATGTCTCTATGAATGAGTTATGATCTAGTGCATATGGTTATGCCTTTCAAATTTGTGCTATGATTTATTTTTCATGCTATCGAGTCCTGGGGGTATCCAATGCCCAAAACCTTAGCTGTTAACCTAGAGATGTGGTAGTTACAGAACAGTCTCAGTAGTGTCATGAACAGTACCTTAGTAATCATTCATAGTTACAATTAAGGATTCAGTTCAGATCTCAATAAATCTAGCTAGTCAACAAAACTTTGTAGTATTCTATTAGTTAACAAAATTCAGTAGTACTCCGTCAGTTAATGGAAGTCAATGAAATTAGTTTAATTCAATTAGACAGTACAATCAGTAACATTTCAGTACAGCCTAGTACAGTTTAGAAATCAGTCCAGTGTCTATTCAGTTGGGAATAGGATTCAGCACCGAGCGAACCTAGGGATGGGGCATTCCTTCTAGTAGAGGGTTTGATCCTTAGTAGCAGTCCTTGAATTACAGAACTATGTAGACAACATAGGTTGAGATATCTTCCTGCTAGACTAGGGTTGATATATCTCATACGAGTTTTCCTGCCAGCGAGTGTTGATGAAAGAGCTTTCTGTCAGAGAGTCTTAACTTATATTTTGTCTTTACCCGTGGCACGGTATTGATACCCTTCCAATTGGGGTTATAGGTTGAACCCTAATCTATTCATAAGGAGGCATATTGGTTAGATGATTACCTCCCACCATCTTAGTTTCAATCATTAGAATAGAACTCAGTTCAGTTCTATAGAAATTAGAACTGTCAGACAAAGTCACTTAGTTCATTATGGAACTCAGTATAGTTCTACAGAATTAGGACTGTCAGATATAGTTGCTTATTTAATAGTAATACTATATCAGTAAACTCAGATATCAGTAAATCAGTGATTCAGGACTCAGTATCCAGTGTTATCATGACCTTAGTTACAGTTAATGTATTTCATACATATACTCTTATTTAGTTATATTCATGTTATTTAGTCAGTATTCTTCATGCATATGAACCCATGTATCTCATCCTACCTCACTTAGCATACTAATACATTTAAAGTACTGACGCCTACCTTTCTTTTACGCTATGATGTCTTATATCATAGGTTCAGACGCACGGGCTCCCGATCATACTTGGCATCCCAATCAACTAGAAGCAGATTAATGGTGAGTCCTTATTGTTTGAGGATAGATTTATTATTCTAGTATTTCAATACTTAGTATATTTCAGTAGTCGAAGTTAATTGGGGACTTGTCCCATCAACTCCATGTTCATACAGTAGAGGTTTTTCAGATTAGAGTATTTATAGACAAATGTTTGGTTTTGGCATGGATGTACCGTACTCAGTATTTACTTACAGTTTTGAACCATATTTCAATTTTTTCCCTAATTTCCACATAATTATAGTATTACTATTCAGTTATTGCAGTAGGTACCAATCATGGGTTAGCTTATGGTCTTTCGGGATTATGAGCACCGTGTAGCATCCAGGGTATAGGTTCAGGGCATTACAAACTTGGTATCAGAGCCTAACATTCAAAAGAGTCCTAGGAGGTCTAAAATATGCATATAGTAGAGTCTTGTGCATGGGTGTGTAGCGCGCCACACTTATGGATAAGAAGCTATGAGCCGTCTTAGGAAAAGTTTCCTTTCCTTTAGTATTCATATCGTGCAGGTGAGCATGAGATCAAGTTAAACTCTCAGTATAATTTATCTCTTCCTTATACTTCTAGAACATGATTTCCAGAGAATCTAACGAGAGAAGTAATGAAAATCAGACAACCCCTCTGCCCATTTAGGCAAATCCCCTAAATGAGCATGTCTTTCACTCTGAATTTATTATTGTTTTCACTGCCTTAGCTTATTCAGTAGTTGCTCAGAATAATTAGCTGGATATCATCCTATCAAGGCTTATGGATTATGCTCCTAAGAGTGAGGATAAGAGGCATAGAAAAGACGAAAGAAAAAATAAGAGGGCCAGAATATCTAGGGTAAAAAGTGTTCGAACAAATCCTCTTTGCCAGAAGTGTGGCAGAAACCACCAGAGTATCTACAAAGCTGGCGGAGATGTATGTTTCAGATATGACAAGCCAGAACATAGAGTCAGAGATTATCCTTAAGTGGGTTCGCTGAGTCAGAATAATCGTCCCCCATCTTAGTTCTGTCGCCCGAATCAGCAGGGTGCCTCTTCCAGTGCCACTAGTGGGCAATGCCCAAATAGGATTTATGCACTTCTGTCTTGACAGGATCAGGAAAGTTCTCCCGATGTGGTCATTGGTACGTTATAAGTTTACCATTTACATATTAATGCTTTGCTAGATACAGAAGCTTCTTTGTCCTTTGTAACTCCATGTATAACTTTTGATTTCAGAGTTAGTCCCAAAATCCTAGCAGATCCTTTCTCAGTCTCTACCCCATTTGGTAAATCTACCATAGCCTGATGCGTATACAGTAACTTTTCGGTTATGGTATCTCAGAAAGTCACTTCAGCAGACTTATTCAAATTAGAGATGACCGATTTTGATGTCATTATCGATATGGATTGGCTTTATTCCTGTTATGCCTTAGTCATCTGCAAAAATAGAATTGTCCAGTTTCAGTTTTTGAATGAACCCATGCTAGAGTGGAGGGGTAGTACTTCAGCACTTAGGGGTCAACTTATTTCCTACCTAAGGGAGAGAAAAATAATATCTAAGGGGTGTACTTACTATCTCGTTCGAGTCCAAGACTTTAATTCAGAAACCCCTAATCTTGAATCAGTGTCAGTAGAATGTGAATTCCCAGATGTGTGTTCCAAAGACCTTCCTGGAGTTCCTCCCAAAAGGGAAATCGACTTCAGAATAGACCTTCTTCCAGACACTCAACCCATATCTATTTTGCCATACAGAATGGCACCTGCAGAAATCAGAGAATTAAAAAAATAGTTGAAGGATCTCCTAGATAAGGGATTCATTAAATTCAGTGTATCCCCGTGGGGAGCACCAGTTCTATTCGTGCATAAGAAAAATGGTTCTCTCAGGATGTACATTGACAACTGTCAGCTAAATAAAGACACGGTTAAGAACAAGTATGCACTTCCCAAAATTGATGACTTGTTTGACCAAATTCAGGGTGCCAGTTATTTTTCTAAGGTAAACCTCAAATCAGGCTATCATCAGCTCAGAGTCAAAGATGGTGACATTTTAAAGATAGTTTTCAGAACTCGGTATGGTCACTTTAAATTCTTAGTCATGTCATTTGGTATTACCTATGCCCCAGCACTTTCATGGACTTGATGAACCGCGTGTTCAATCAGTACTTGGACATGTTCATCATGTCATTCATCAATGACATTCTTGCCTATTCCCGTAGAGAGAATGATCACGCAAATCATCTCTGAATCGTATTCCAGATTCTCAAAACCTATTAGTTATCATGATATCTTTTTATATCTTATATGTCAGCTCGATGATCATAGCTCATACTCATGCACGTTAGCAATCATGTACGCTTACAATTCCTAGTATAAGGAGTTCAAGTTCACTCAGTATTATGAATCATGTTTCATGAATACAAAAACTCCAGACTTAGGTCATGCAGATCATGACTCATGTACTCATGTTATGCTTTACAGTATGTTTAGTTCCCATGACTCATTCTATACCCCTAACGATCAGCTAAATTCAAATTATGTCACGCAATTCCTTAGTTTATGTCTCTTGGTGAATCTATGATGTTGATATTCTCTTCCTCAGGCCTCAGTTAGGTGTCAAATTTTGTATAACGTTCATTCATGCTTCAGGTTCTCATGTTTTAATCCTTTAGTCAACTCTCCTTATGAAATAATGTAGTGATGAGCGATTGCTTAGACGGAAGAGAATAAATATTTCATATTAAGGAAGGATTTTTGCATACTTGTGATACACAAGGCTGTAGTCATGAAGATAGGCTTGAATGTCAGGTTAGTGTGTAGGTAAATGACTAGTAATAAGTTGTATTTAGTTGTTAAAGTAAGGGGGGAATAAGGATTTTTCATGAGATAAGAAGTTGAGAAAATGTAGAGTGTGAGTGTCTATTCAGACCCTCAATTTATATCAGTCTCCATCGCATAGTTATTAGAATCCAACATTCAGTTTTAGTATGTGTGTCAGTTACAGTCTCAGTTACATCCTCAATTACCATTTTAGTTACAGTCTCAGTCACAGACCTAGTCCAGTAATCAGATCATTAACTTAGTTCAGTTTTAGATTTACTTGACCATAGCGTACAATTATCAGTTATCAGTATTTTAGTACCTCAGTTTACAGACTATTTTGGAATCACGTTATATCCTTAGTCTTGCATTCTCAAATAATACAGTTTTCATGTATTCATGCTCAGTACCTCATGTTTCTCAGTCATCCCTTACCTCATACATAAAATATTCTATAGTTTCAGTCCAGACTAAGCACAGTTCAATCTTACATAACCAGTATTCAGCTATCAACCATTCAGTTCATCAGATAATTTAGTATGTTTATGCATTCATACTCAACGCCCATGTGAATATTTACAGCAATCTCGGGTGAAGTATCGCAATGAGGTAGATAGTTGAGATAGTATTTAAAGAATATGTTTAATCTTAAAAATTTATAGTTGCAGTGAATAAGGCCTAGTCACTCTATCTTAGATGATGATTTGTAGGCCTCGCCTGATATTACAAAATTTTAGCCAGGAAGTGATTTCTTATTCAGATGTTTTATTCATCCCATGACAAGATTCCTTGCTCCCCAAAGTCACTAGAACTCTATAGAAAGAGTATCAAGGAAATGCTTCAGTCGAGTATTTGTTTTTAGCATGAGTTAGTCCATAATCCAATAATTCAGTTTAGCAGCCAGGCAGACAAGTTTGTATGGTTTGGTTTCTCATCTTTCCATCTAGTCGCACTATCTGAAACCTCATGAATGTAACTATTCCAAGATAGAGAAACCAGGTAGTTACATGTTTATCTCGGTTCATATATTATGTCCCAATTTTAGATCCCAAATATATAGTCACGACTCAGTTCATAGGTGCCCTATGCATCATCCCAGCTTTTCCTCAGTATCTCAGCCAAGTCAGCATTTTTCAAGGGACATAGTGTCCCAAAGGGGAGATGCACCATAAACCCCGACTTTCATGTCCTAAACCTCCTAGTTTATCTCCATATAACAAATCCAGTTTGGAACAATGGGTACTCATGAGTGGACCCTCAAGTTCCAATTTCAGCTGTAAGCCATATATTCAAGGGGCTCAGTTCATTTCACGATATTCAATTCACGTATCAAGTTTCTGGATCAGTTATGTTCTCATGTTCCCGTTCATACGTGTTCAATAACTGATCGCGAGTTGAGATCTGTGATTTTTTGTTCATAAAAATCTCTCCAACAAAAGGAGTGAATAGGTTCAGCAAGAAGGGAAAAGTTCAGTCCTCGATATGTCGGTCCTTATCAAATTCTTAGTCATTTTGAAAAAGTAGCTTACGAGCTTGAGTTGCCTTAAAATATAGATTTAGTCCATCCAGTGTTTTATGCTTCCTTGCTAAAGAAGTGCATAGGTGACCCAACAGTTGTAGTCCCTATAGAGGGCATAGATATTCAGAATAGTCTGTCTTGCAAAGAGGTCCTAGTTGAAATCCTTGACTAATTAGATTCGCAGGCTGAGGAACAAAGAAGTCCCTCTAGTGAAAGTTCTTTGGTGGAACCATTCAGTTAAGAGAGCTACTTGAGAAGAAAAAGAAGATATGCGGATCAAGTACCCTCACCTCATCTCCGTAGACTCAGACTCAGTTCAAGGTAATAGTTTTTCCTTGAACTTACTCAATTCCATGCTCATATTTTCCTTATAGACTTGGTACCAGTTACTATTGCATTTTCAATTAGGTATTCATGCATCATATATGCATGTTCAGCATGAGAAATTCAGCTTATCGGTAATTCCAGTCATGCATTAATGAATTATGTTCCGTCATGTACTCATGTATCAGATATGCATGTTCAGTATCAAATTTCAGCATATCAGTAGTGTCAGTCATGAAATCATGTTACAATAGTGCATGTCCTGTATCTAAATCTAGTCTATTAATATTTTTATCTCAGTCATCCTCATTCGAGGATGAATGTTCCCAAGGGGCAGATATTGTAACATCCCGCAAAATCCTAAACTTAACTCAGTCTTTTAAAGCTTGTTAAGGGGTCTTAGACTTAGAAAATTCTAGCTAAGTATTCAGACTTAGTATTATTTTATCCTTTGTAAGTTAGCGACTCTATTTTGTGACCTTTACGACCATTAAATGTCGATCTTAAGTTGATTCATGATCAGGAATGTCAGTAGGTGTTCTCGGACAAGTTTTAGATTTTTCAAACATCATTTGAAGCATAGTTGGGAGTCTAGTCCAGTGTATCGATGCGACCTCGATGCGCCACGTCGCCCATCATATCAGTGAATATATTTCTCCAGCTCCCAGTGCAAATTCCAGTGAACCGATGCGGACTCAATGCGGCGCGTTGACCATCACTTCGATGTCAAGGACGCGGCAGGTCGGTCTGCGCGTCACTAGGTCAATTTTTAGTCATTAAAAAGTCGCATCCTTAGGGGTAATTGGGTCTTTTTACCACATCTCTCAGCCCCAAAATAGGAAATTAAACCCTTCTAAGAGCAAAAACTATTCATTCTTCACAAGTTGCTCTCAAGAACAAACCCTAGGAGATTTTAAATTCAATTCAAGGCTCAAGAACTTACCATCAATCTTTCAGAATTTAATTGTTAAGGTATGTCATGTGTTCATTCAAGGGTCCCTTCCGCCCTTGGAGTTCAAGAATCTATTTTTAAAATCTCAAGTGTATTGATTACATGAATTTCATGTTGGGTTTGATTATATTTATGATTATAATGATTAATTGGGTTTCTAACCCATGTTTTGTTACAAGTTTCATGTGGAGTTATTTGATATATGTATAGAATTATGTAAATCCATGCTAAACTCTTTAAATTATAAATGGGGATTTGAATTATGGTGCCCAAATGTGGTTAGTGTCATGTGCATCGATTATTTCCTCCAACTGTTTGATAAATTGCTCATGTAAACAACAAAAAAGGGAAAACAATCATGTCATGTTATCTTATGTGAAAGTTATATCATGCAAGTGTTTGATGGAATGTTTCTATGAATGAGTGATGATCAAGTGCATATGGTTATGCCTTTCAAGTGTATGCTATGATTTACTTTTCATGTTGTCTAGGGGGTATCTAATACCCAAAACCTTAGTTGTTTTCCTAGAGTTGTGGTAGTTACAGAATAGTCTCAGTAGTTTCACGAATAGTAGCCTCAGTAATCAGTCACAATTACAGTTCAGTATTCAGTTCAAACCTCAGTAAATCTAGCTAGTCAACAGAACTCTGTAGTATTCCATCAGTTATCAGAATTCAATAGTACTCCATCAGTTAACAAAATTCAGTAAACTCAATTTAGTTCAGTTAGATAGTACGATCAGTAATAGTTCAGTCTATCCTAGTTCAATTTAGAAATCAGTCCAGTGTCTATTTAGTTGGGAGTACGATTCAGCACCGAGAAAACCCAGGGATGGGGGCATTCCTGCCAGCTGAGGATTTGACCCTTAGTAGAAGTCCCTGTGTTGTAGAACGAAATATCTAGCATAGGTTGAGATATCTTCCTGCCAGACTAGGGTTGATATATCTCATATGAGGTTTTCTGCCTGCGAGGGTTGACGTAAGAGCTTTCTGTTAGAGAGGGTTAACTCATAGTTTGTCTTTACTTGTGGTACGGTATTGACTCTCTTCTAATTGGGGTTGCAGGTTGGACCCCAATCTATTCAAAAATAGGCATGTTGATTAGATGATTACCTCCCACCATCTTAGTTTCAATAGTCAGAATAGAACTCAGTTTAGTTCTATAAAAATTAGGACTGTCAGACACAGTCACTCAGTTCAGTACAAAAATCAGTATAGTTCCATAGAATTAGGACTATTATATATAGTCGCTCAGTTAATAGTAATACAGTATCAATAAACTCAGATATCAGTAAATTAGTGATTCAAAACTCAGTATCTAGTGTCATCATGACCTCAGCTACAGTTTACGTATTTCATGTATGCACTCTCATTCAGTTATACTCTTGTTATTCAGTCAGTATTGTTTATGCATATGAACCCATGCATCTCAGCCAACCTCACTTAGCATACCAATATATTCATAGTACTGACGCATACCTTTCTTTTGCGCTATGATGTCTTATATCATAGGTTCAAAAGCACAGGCTCCTGATCATACTTAGCATCCTGATCCATCTACAACAGATTAGTGGTGAGTCTTCATTATTCGAGGACATATTTATTATTCCAGTAATCAGTTTATTTCAGTAGTCAGAGTTAGTTGGGAACTTGTCCTATCAAATCCATGTTCAAACGGTAAAGGTTTTTTAGACTAGAGTATTTATAGAAAAAATTTCAGTTTTGGTATAAATGTACCATACTCAGTATTTACTTACATTTTTGAACCTTATCTCAAGTTTCTACCTAATTTCTGCATAATTACAATATTACTATTTAGTTATTTCACTATGTACCAGTCATGGGTTAGCTTGTGGTCCTTTGGGATTATGAGTACTGTGTATTATCTGGAGTACAGACTCGAGGTATTACAGATTTTTGTCTTGGTAATGGTATGCCCTCAAAGTATTTGTGAAAAGGCATTAGAGAATAAACTAATCACATGTTAAATGGTGTTTTTAACTAAGGCATTGGCCTAATGAATATGAATGATTGGTAAGTGGTTTTATGAAGGCCTTGTTGGACATGTAATGATTTAAATGGTAACCTTTGTGGTTCAATTGGCTAAATGGGTTTGAGTTTCTAAACATTAAATTGATTTAGGTCTTAGTAGATAATGGGTTTGAGTCCCTAAATGTTTAATTAAATTGATGGCTTTGTATATACAATGGGTTCAAGTCCCAAAGTCGAATGATAATGGTTATGGCATGTTGTATGCTTACAAATAGGGTTGGTATGACGATACATACGGGATGCCTTTGGTAAGTAATTGGAATAATAGTTTTATACATGTATAAAGAATATTTTAAATTGGTCTTTAAAGCAAGATATGGAGTTGGTTCTTGAAAGTGGAGTTCGAAGGACTAACACTGGAAACTGCACTAGCCGGCGTCGATGTCTTTGTGATCAGGTGGTTTGAATCAATCGAATAATATATGAATAGAAGGTTTGATTCCCCCATAACATATGTATTGGTGCTTAATTCACCTTAAATATGATGGGGGTTTGAGTCACCCATATGGAATATATGGATATGGATATTCTCTGGTTCGTGTGGCTACACGCACTGGTGCCCTTCCATCTAGGGGAAATCTAGGCCGATATTGCCCATGGGTGACTTGTATCATGCCAATTATGCTACATAGGCTAGGTTAATAATTTCAAAGTCATGGAAATCTTGTTCCCCATCCCGGCATGGTATGTGTGTATGTATATATTTATATGTATATATGTATTTCATTTGTTATATGCATTAGTTGATTGGTTTTGAATTGCTAGCATTATTTTATCCTTATTCTTGAGTTATATACTAGTGCTCCAATCGCTAACTGTCTTTGATGTTGTATCTCAATGCGATGCAGGTGTTGGTCATACTATTACACCTCCTTCTCAGTGACTTGAATTTTGGGATAGCTTGTGTTGATTTCAAGTGGTGAGCTTCCATACTCTAAAAGGCTCCATTTCTTGCTTTGAGTTTTCTTTTATCTTTATTGGTTCAGACTTGGATTTGGTTTTGTCTATGGTCGAGAGCATGTCCTGGCCAGATATTTAGTATTATTTTTAGTGGCTTTGTATGGAAAAACTGTGTATGTGGATATGTTATGGAATTATTTTGGATTTAGTTATTGTTTTGTGGTTTATTGATCTCTTGGGTTGGGTATTAGGGGAAATCTCTAGTTTTTATTAGACTTAGAATGTCCATTACGACAAGGCTCAAGTTTGGGTCATGTCAAGTTAGTATCAGAGCTAGGTTCATGGTCAGTTGGGTGTCCACAGAGTCATGTCAAGTAGAGTCTCTTTTATGGGTATGTAGCATGCCAAATTTATAAGAGAGAGGCTATGAGAATTGAGGAATGCTTCCCTTTATTGTTGTCTTATTTCAAACTATAGAGTCTAAGGTCTTTGATTTTTTTGATTTCTGTTTTCTCATCTTTCAGATCATGCCTCCAAGAAGATTCGATGTTAATGCAAACTCTTTTATCCCAACTGGAGACAATGTTGATGGGACACGCTCTACTTCTAGAGTCCAGATCGGTCAAGGGTCATTGTATGTGACTGTCCTCGTGGGTTTTCCCCTGTTCCCGCTGATCTTACTCCTAATGGCAATACTCATACTTAGTCACCTCAAGGAGAGGATACTAATGCTGGGTTCCGTGGCTCTATTAATATGGTGACTCAGTTAGTAGATTCTCAGTCTAATCATGGTAATCTTGTTACTTCATCTTCTGAGTACACAAGGCAATTCATGATCGGTACAAAGGTTGAGGAGGATCCTCAAAGTTTCATTGATGAAATAGAGAAGATCTTCCAAATTATGAATGCTTTGGAAGTTGAAGGTGTTGAGTTTGTTGCCTATCAATTGAAAGATATAGTGTATCAGTGGTAAGAGGAGTGGGAGTAGTTGAGGGGCGAGGATGTTAGTTCTACCTTGTGGAAAGATTTATCTAGTGCATTTCTAGATCATTCTTTCCTCAGGGTTTGAGGAAAGTGAAAGTGGAAGATTTTATGAATCTAAGACAAGGTAGGATATCTATTAACGAGTATGCCTTGAAATTTCATTAGCATTCCAGGTATGCTTTTGAATTGGTCTCAAACATGAGGGCTAGAATGCGTAAGTATGCTTCAGGATTATCCCATGAGTTGATCCTTGAGAGTAAGGTTTCCTTGTTGATTAAGGACATGGACATCTCTATATTAGTTGTGTATATGTAGTACATGAAGGAAGAGAAGAGAAAGGAGGCTAAGTTTAGTAAGAGGCAGGGGAAAAAATTTAGTCCTTTTGAGTAAAGTGGTAGAGATAGTGGTAAGTGGCTAAAGAACAAGTGGGGGAGTTTTGGTTATTTCTCCAGGGCTAGTTCTCCTTACTCGAAGCCATTGGGTGATCGTCGGTCTTATCGTGATGGTGGGTTCCAGACACAAGGTGCCAAATCTTAGGCTAGTGGGGCTCAGTCAGATCTATCCCACCCTTCTTGTAGATTTTGTGGGAGGTCGTATCGTGGGTTCTGTAAGAAAGGGAAGAATAGATGTTCTTATTGTTGTCATATTAGTCATATGCAGATTAATTGTCGTTCTAGAATGGCTTTTGGGGCTAATAAGGTTCTTGTTGGCTCTTTATCTGCCCCTTCACCAAAGGGTGCTGCTTCTACATCTATTTTTGATTATGGTACTGGCACTAGCAAGAATCTCTTATATGCTCTTGCATTTCAACAGGATTTTGAGGCATCCCCTGATGTTGTTATTGGTATACTGAAGATATTCTCCCGTTATGTGCATTGTTTACTTGATCAAGTGTCCACTCTTTTTTATGTGACCCCATTTATGGTTGTGCATTTTGGTTTTTGTCCCAAGTTTATTTTTTTTATCCTTTTTCTATATCTATCCTGGTTAGTGACTCTATGATTACTAAAAGATTCTATAGGGGTCTGTGGTATCTGTTAGTGGTAAAGAAACTCGTGTGGTTTGATAGAGTTGGATATAGTTGACTTTGATATCATATTAGGGATGGATTGGTTTTACTCATTCAATGTTTCCTTAGATTATTGTACCCATATGGTCATATTTAAATTCCCTAAAAAGTTTGTCATTGTATGGGAAAGGGGTTCTTTAGTATCTAAGGAAAGGTTCTTCTCATATCTTAGAGCCCAAAAGATGTTATCAAAAGGGTGCTTGTATGTCTAGGTTAAAGATTCTAACTTGGAAGGTCCTTCATTAGAATCCATTCCCGTGGTTAATAAGTTTCCATATGTGTTCCCTGATGATCTTCCTAGTGCCCCCCCCCCGATAGGGAAATTGAAATTGGGATTGACCTTATTTCAAAAACTCGTCCTATCTCTATCCCTCCTTATATAATGGCTCCAGCTGAGTTGAGGAATATTAAGGATAAATTGAATGATCTTTTAGATAAAGATTTTATCCATCCTAGTTTGTTTCATTAGGGCGCTCCTATGTTGTTCGTGCATAAGAAAGATGGTTCCCTTCGAATGTGTATTGATTATCTTCAGCTAAATAAGGTGACCATAAAGAATAAGTTTTCTCTTTCTAGGATCGATGATTTGTTTGATCAGCACCAAGGTGCAAAGCATTTCTATAAGATTGATCTTAGGTCGGGATATCATTAGCTTAAGTAGGGAGGTGGATATCCCTAAGACTTTCTTCAGGACCCGTGGTCATTAGGAGTTCCTAGTTATATCTTTTGGGTTGACCAATACCCCGGCAGCATTTATGGATTTGATGAATAGGGTCTTTCGTTAGTTTTTGAATTTATTTTTCATTGCCTTCATTGAAGACCTCTTGGTCCACACGAAGAGTGAGGCAAATCATGTCGATCACCTCCGCGTTATGTTACATACCTTGAAGGATCAGTGTTTGTATGCTAAGTTCTCTAAGTGTGAGTTTGGGTTAAGGGCTATGACTTTTCTTGGCCATGTTATCTCTAGTGAAGGGATCAGGGTGGATTTACAAAAGGTTGCAGTGGTAAAGAAGTGTCCTAGACTCGTGACTCCAATTGATATTCAGAGTTTCTTGGGTTAAGCCAGTTACTATAGGAGATTCATGGAATGTTTTTTTTTTACTATAGCTTCTCCATTGACTAATTTTACTTAAAAAGGTAAGGTTCTTATAGTCTGATGCATGTGAGGGTAATTTTGAAAAGCTGAAGGATAAGTTGACTTCAACTTTGATTTTGACCTTGCCCAAGGGTAATGATGACTTCATAGTGTATTGTGATGCTTCATGTGTTGGGCTTGGTTGTTTCTTGATGTATCATGGTATCGTGGTGGCCTATGTTTCTAGGCAGTTGAAAGGTCATGAGAAGAATTAGACTACTAGTGACTTGGAGTTGTTTGTGGTGGTATTTCCATTGAAGATTTAGCGTCACTACCTCTATGGGGTTCATGTTGACATCCTTTTTGAGCATAAGAGCCTACAGATTATGTTCACTCAAAAATAGTTAAATTTCAGCTGCAGCAATATGAGTATCCACTAATTGTCTTGTGAGAGTCTTGACTTCATCATTCAGTCTTTATACTTCACCAGTTAATTCTGCAATCATTTCTTTGAGCTTTGCATTCTCTACAGTAAGTTCTTCTGTGGCACCAAGTCCCTCTGAGGATATCTTTTGATTTTGCAATTTTAGATGAACTATTTTAGTGTCTTTTGTAGCTAGTTACATCCTAAAATCTTCCATTTGTTTGTTCAAATTTTCTTGAGCAGCTAAGAGTTCTAATACTTGGGACACAATTCCAACCTTTCCTTCAATATATTTATTTTCCACCAATGTTGTCAAACTAATCTTCTATTTGACTATTTCGGGGTTCCGTTTGTCCCAATAAATCCATAGTGATCAAACACTTTGTTTAGGAAGTATCCAAAAGTCATTCCATGCTTCCCTTCTTTCTCATGGATTACTTTCTTCATGTGATCTATCATAAGAACAGGTAAGCTTATCAACTCAAACTTACTCAAACATTCTTTCAGGAATATGTCCACACTAGAGGCGATGGTTCTTTTCTCTGATCATGGTAGCAAAACTTTTTTGATAAAGTCAAATACTATCTGAAACTCACAATCATAAATTCAGTGGTAGGTTGCTCCTTCACTATAGATTTTACTCCCTTGACAGATACATCTAAAATCCTTCCTAGTGCTTATGCATCTAGATAGATAGACTTTTCTTGCACCTGGGCAGTTAAGCTTAAGCCATTCTCTGAGAAGTCCATGGTATAGTAAAACTCTTTAACTTCATTTTCAAACACCATGGGGTATGATTCTTGAAGTAAGTCAATCCAACCCCGATGCCTCACATACTCTACTAGTTCTACCATCCTTAGTTTTTCAAGATTTTAAGATCAAACACTCTTCCAGTCATCACTTTCTGAGTTTCCAAGACAACATTACTTACTTCTCTAGGCACAACCTTCTTTTCTTCCTCTTTTCTTCTTCTCTTTGATTCACTATTTATCTCTTTCTCTTTATGGGACCAGGTCCCTTAGACACTTTCTTCCTTTTCACAGTTATGTGCTTTTTCCTACTTCCACCATAACTCCCAGACTTTGGATCAGAGGACCTCATCCTCTTATCATCATGAACTTCTAGTATTTTTCTTTTATATATAATGGAAATATTAGTGTCAATGTCCTCCTCTTCTTCAGCATCCACTACTTCTACATTTGCCTCCTCTGCCCTGGCAACTTTCTTAATTCTTCTTCTTCTATTAGTAGAAGACTTACTTTCCTTCATGGTATCTGCAAGTAATTTTTGTTTAGATTCCCTAGTGGAATAGGATATAGTACCTTGTACACCAATTTCAAACATTTTTCCTTTTCATTTGATGTCTTTTAGTTTTCTCATATTCCAAATCAGAGGTTGTTTATCCTCATCCTCTTCATCTTCCTCATTTGGAGGTAATAGGAATTCTCTTATCTTTTTCCAAGTTATCCTCTTCCCTTCCTAATTGATCTTCTACACATGTAAAACTTTCCATAGGCTCATAAGCAACCAAGAGTAGACTCTCAACCACCCAATTTATGCTACTAAGAGAATCATATTTCTTCATAGGAATTTATACATCATCTAGAGTGGCAATTATGGAGTTTGACTTAGAAAGAGTAGGAGAACCAAGTTTTTAATTTTTTTTTGAAATTTTAATGTCTTTCACTTTCTCAAATGAAACCTAAATTTGAAGAGTATAGGAGGACTCAATTGTTTGCAAAGAAAGTGATCCTTTAATTTGAGGAATCTCTTATCCAATTAGCGATCCAAACCTATATTTAGGTCATCTACTGGGATAGAGCACTCACTTAGGTTTAGAGTTTCAACTGAGCCTATTTCAATTAGGGTTTATGGGGTCTCATGAGAGATACTAACATATAGTGTTGATTTCTGTTCTTGAGAGTGATCTGATGATGAATTCTTTATGAGATTTGAAGAAAAGAGGATCCCAGATATTTGAAAAAGCCTATTTGAGAAGCAAATAAGAAGGACCAGTTTTGATTAGGATATAATAATGTCTTAAGTTGATTGAGGAAGGATAATTTGAATTTATAAATAAAAAGATGATCGTTTGGCATTTAAAAGACACCTTTTTTTAGTAAACATCTGATGGAAACAATTCAGTATTTTCATGTTTGAATTAAATTTTAGACAACTTTTTTCCTAAGGGGTTGGATAACTGGCCTTTTCAAACAAAAATTTTATAAAAAATTCAAGGCACATTATTTTAGTACTTACCTGAGAGACAGGACCAGGTCCCCCTTTTCCCCTTTTCTATGATTACTTCAATTGTTTCCTTCCACAACTATCCCCTTGGGTGTATACCTGCAATAGTATGATACTAAGTTATATTAATCATGTACCTACTTTATCATGGATATTTGTGTCCTAGCCATAATCAAATTTGAAAGAAGACATTGATTCATATGATAGGTCAAGTTGTCTTGATCAAATCATGCTTCAACCTCATCACACTCCTTTTGAGAATATTTTTTACTCCAATACTCTTTCTGAACCAAGTAACCATGATCACTTGTTGGACTTGGTGACCTAGTTGAGTTTGAGTTCCCAATAAGAAGATAAGGGAGAAATCAGATTCCTTTTAGCCCGTCCAGGTAGAGATTTTTTTTGGTATTTCTCAAGAGCTTGAAGCCTTTAGGATGTGAATTCTCTTCCTGAATACAATGGATACCATTCATATTTAATTTAATCCAACTTTGACATTCTACCTTTGTGTGCTCTTCCCTTCCATAATAAGTGCATGAAGCTTTGTGAGCCTTATTGCTATCATCATGAGAAATTTCTCTTCTATAACCCAGAGGTTGCAGATTCTCTTGATAATTAAGTCCCATGCTATTATTTGATCTTTGAATGGTTAAATTAGAAAGGTTCTGTGGAGATGTAGACCATTTGGGAGATTTGTTAAGCTCTTCTCTTAGACAGATCAGGTTCCTTTCTAACTCTTTATTTTTGTGTTGTGCAAACTAAGATATCTTTGTAAATCCATTAATTTATTTTCAAGTTCAATCTGAAGCTTTGAAGCTTCATTATACTCTTTTTCATATTTACCATGTTTTCTGGAAGAAACTTCCCATATTGTCGAAACTTACTTTATCACAAACTTAGCCACGGTTTTCCTTTTCGACTTTTCATAGACCTTATCATCCCTTCATAGATGGTAGTTTCTCATGAAGGGCTCAAAATTCTTACCATTTTTATTGCCTTGCTGAACACTCCCTTTTTTTATAGATCTTAAAAAATTTTGGTGCAAGGAGTGCAACATCTATGTTTTCTTCTTCTGGATCAGATTCTAGAGCCTTTAGGGTCAACAATTTGTTCCCTCTTGCTTCTTTTTACCCCTAGTTAAGTCATAGAAGCCATGATAACTAGAACACTCCAGGTATGAACCTTTTAAAGTGAACCTGCTCTTATATTAATTACTGAATCCTTGGGGTTAAGCCACACAGTAAGGGACCAGGTCCCTCGGTATCAATTTCAAGATAACGATTATTGAAGCAAATTGGAGGTGTAGGAAATTTAAAAAAAAATGCAAGAAAGTAAGAACACGAGTTTAACGTGGAAACACAACATGGGAAAAACCACAACTTTCTCTCTCAAGCACTAAAACAATCCACTATAACCAACCTCTTGATTACAGACTCGACTGTAAACCTTACTCTTGGTTCCTCCTACTTGCAATACCTCTACTACAGGAACACCTTCACACTTATGCCAAGCTTTCTTATAAAATTTGCTTAACTCTAACAAACAACGAGCTTAGGCAACTCTACCTAAGCACATTCTCCATTTAAGAAAACACTACTCTTATAGCATAAGTTGTTCGGTTACAATTTAGCACTCAATCAAGAAAAAAATCAATTTAATCTCACATAAATCAGGGAACTTGAGGAGTAATGAAATGGGGTTTTGCTGCCTCACTTTTCTCTCTTTAGAACTTGCAAAAACCAATTGTTGAAAAGACATCTCTTTTCTTTTATAGATAGGTGATGATTAGGGATGGAATATCATTGGACCAGCTATCCGAGTCAGTACAAAATAGCACCTGTAAGTTATTTATACAAAAGGACAAAACTGTGCAGATATCGTGCCAACTATACAATACTTTTGCACATCCAGGGACCTGCTCCCTTGCAGTTTAGTTGCTCGTCATAAAAAATGCATATAGAAGAATACATGTTAAAATCCATAAACAAACCAATGTAGTGAAATAAAAATCCTATTTAAAGTGTTCTCCATCCATCCAAAAAGTTTTAATGTCATCGAAGATGTGTAGCGTAATGTTTAAGGGTCCTATTTATAGGAGGACATAAGCTGCCGATTTTGACATAGCAGTGTGCCATGCCCATATTTCGGTGACTAGGGTATATGGAATACCCTTATTGTGGTCATATACTGTAATAAGTCATTTGTAATTCCCCCAATGTCATGGCACCTCCCTAACATGGTGGCTAAGGTTCGTGGCACGCCAATGACTCCAAAACGTCCATTTTTTGTTAATTCTTGTCCCGTGCTTTTTTCTATCCATTCCAAGCTTTGTGGTGATATTTTTACTTGACTTAAATATTATACCATAAAACACTATGGATTAGAGCTCATAACAACACACATTCCAAGACGATGAACAAGTAACTTAAGCTAAGAGTACTAGCTTTTGTCTTTTGATCTTAAAATTATTGTTTTGTCTCTTAAAACACTATAAAAACGTCATTCCACATATAATTACGCAATCATACCCTCAGTAACTCAATACACACACTATAATCCATCGAGATCAACTAGACCAACACATAACTCAAGTTAGTGACACTAGTTTTCTAGTCTAAAGTCTAAGTGACCAAATTGATTCTAAACTTGTTTGAAACACACCTTAAACATTGTACTCAAGTATTTTAACACTTATATGCTCTTTTTATCATTAAAAACTCATAATCACACAAGAAGTCCTCAAAACAAGGTTAAATAAGTCCACATAACAACACTGAGGTGCATAAATCCACCTCAGATCATCACCCTACACTTAAAGCCTTGTTCATCCTTGAACAACTTTTCACTCTAAGCATCATAATAAGAGGAGTCTCCACACTTTTACACTAAATCTAGTACTATAATGACAACATAGAATGCAAGTCCTTACACTGAGCATGTTATACACAATTGAAAGATCAAGAACACTACTCCAAAACATCCTAGACTCAAGAACTAACTCACCAAGTTGGAAAACTCATACATGTTTCTCAGTAAAAGACATAATACAAATAACCCAACTATCATTAAACATGTTCCATCACCACAAGAAAGTTACCATGATCACTCACATAGATGTAGTTTATCACAAAATGGGTACAAAAATCAAATTATGCTCACTCTCACAAAGAATTGACAAGTTACAAAAGATGAACCACAGTTTTACCCTTAATGTAGTACTCTAATAATATCAGAATGTTAATTCTTAAGATAAAATAGGTCTCTATGGGTTGTCATGTAAACTAAGGGATGGGTAGGAACAATTCTGGCAGTAATAGTGACTATATTCCCTAAGATCTTTAATACATCATACTATTCATTCAATTGGACTTTAACAACCATATGTCCACCTTATCTACCTCATATTTATCTTTTTTTCCACCTTATATTATTAATCTAATTCACCAGCAATGGGGTGGGTGTGTTATCTATGCACACATTATTCAATTTGAACAGTCTTTATTTTTTTCATACATAACTCCCAACCATAACACATATCGATTTTCAATACTAATAGATATTTCTTATGGGCTTCACTTCCACCTTTTCCCTACTTGAATTTCCAACTCCTTAACTTAATTTATTTTTAACTAAAGCACTTAGGAGCTTTGGATAAAATTGTGTTCAATTAAATAAAGTGATTAGGCTACACATGAGGCTGATAAAGAATAAGCTAAAGGCTTGATGGGGTTAACTAGGATTATGCATAAGGGTAGGTAAGAAAGAGGGTATGAACATGGCTATCAAGGAAATATCCATATCATCTCCTAAACCCATACTATTTATTTTGCTTTGCATATGCACCAGGCAAGTTCTAGACATAAAATGCAATAAGGAATAGACAACAACATTACACACATATAGCGCATGCTTGGCTTAAGTAGTATCATCATAGACTCGCAACCAAATAATAGCATGAATTCAAAATTAAGCCAACAACGTTCAAGAGTCATAAACTAGAGCCTAGAAGTATTAAAAGTAATAATTTAAGCAATCAACATGCTTTCATATACAAAACCACTTGCATCATGCAATCACACATAGAAACTAGAAAGAACATCCCACTTATTTCTAACACAAAATTTTAAAATTACTCCTAAAAAGAAAAAAGATAATGGGTTCAATGGTTGCCCTATGGAAAAGAATTGAAAAGAACAACCACGGGGTGGGTAAATTGTGCACCTACCTAACTGACCCAAACAACTAAATACTAAAAAGAGAAAATCATTTTGCAAATTTTTCAAATTTACCCATAAACTAGAAAAACAACTAAGACTCAAGACCCTCAACATCACTTCACCCGAAACAATGGGAATTTCCCCACCCACACTTAATAATCGACTTTGTCCCCAAAGTAAAATTAAAAGTAGGGATAGAAATACTCCTTGAGGCCTATAGGCATAAATAATAGAATTTTTATACATCAAGAGGGTCAGGGGACCCATCACTTAGTCTTCGCCATGCTCCTTAGCTCAGGTTTATGGTACTCTAACATCTCATCAACCTGTAACTCAATAAAAACAAAAACTAAGTAAAGTAAAACTAAAAATACAAAAAGTAAACACCTACCTTCTTAGGTTGCCTCTCTTGAAGCATCTTATTTAGTGTCGCAGCACAACCCAATATCACTACTCATTCATTTTTCTTCATCTTCTTTCTCCTGCTTGGAGGGCATTTTCTCACTTATTTCTGACCTCTTGAGTGGTTAGTATCAAGGTTAATAGTTTTTTAAACAATAGACTTTTTGTGCTCATAAATCATCATTACTTCAAGCTTAGGTATTAATGGCTTGGTCAGCTCAATGAAAAAGTCCGAAGAGTTCCTTGGTGGATTGAGCTCCACCATCCCACACTCATCCACTTCCATCATTTTAATCATGCCCAAATCTTTGTAATTGGATAGTGTGTTAAGTGTTTTGTAAACATTAAAGACCACCTCTTCATCATCCAACCTCATTATGAGTATTCCCTCTCTCACATCTATTAATATTCCCCTCATCGCTAAGAATGGGTGTCCCAAGAAAATTGATAGCCTATCATTTTCCTTGTAATCCAAAAAAATAAAATCAATATAGGTATTAAACTTACCAACCTTGATAAGAACGTCCTCGGTGATTCCTTCAGGATGGACTATGGTTTGGTCTGACATTTAGAGTAGCATAGAGTACGGTCTTGGATTTCCTAAACCAAAAGTGTTGAACATTGATAGGGGAATCAAATTGATACTTAACCCCTAATCACTCAGTGATTGAGCCACCTTATTTTTACTAATATAAATAAGGAGAGTGAACCTTCCTAGGTCTTTAAGCTTTTTAGGCATCTTCTGCAACACCACAGAGTTACACTCCTCAATGAGTGCTACTGTTTAAACATCCTAGAGATTAATTTTACTAGTTACCATGTCCTTAAAGTCCTTAGTATACTTGGGTATTCCCTGCAAAACATCTAAAAGAGGAAAGTTAATGTGAATCTCTCTGAACGCGTCAAAAAACTTCTTGAAGCATGTAGCCTTTGTGGAAATGGTGATGGTGGTCTCTCCTTCTCGGCAACATTTGTTTTTGGGTACTCAAACTTCCTCGAATAATCAACAACTTTGTTTGGAATCGGTTGAGAAATCAACTCTGCATATCTCTCTTTATTTGTCTTTGGAGGTATGTCAATCAAATCTTTACCATCCCTTAATGTGATTTCCATTACTTCTTTAGGAGGTTCATTATGACTTGGTAAATGAAACACTAGGCTTTGGAACCATAGAAAATTTCCCTTATTTGAGGTATATGGGTAGAGTATGACCCATAGGTACTAGACGTACCCTGGGATACGACCTAAGACCTCCTCTTTCATATGTTATAAAAACTAAATTAATAGCACACTGATAAAGATATGAATTATTCTACCCATGGTCATACATTAGGGTACGAGTCATACACTACCTAGTCATATGGAGTATTTGAGTTGAGCTAGTTAAAACTATTTTGGGTATAATTTGGGATACGATTTAGGGTACCAATTGTACCCTTGGATATAAGTCAATATGTGTGTAGTTACTCCTTGGGTAGTGTAGTCCTTGGTGAAGCCTATGGTATGAGTTAGGGTACCACTCATACCCTAGGGTAGAATTGGTCAAGTGGGTTGTACTCCTCTAGGAAGTCAAATTCCAGCTTTTAAGCCAAACATTTTATGGACGTTTCTCACCCCAAAATTCTTTATGTCCCATCACTATATAATGTATTATGTCCTCCTAAACACTCATTTGCAAGACTAAAACACTCCAAATACTCTTCAAAACACACCATTGAAGATTCAGAGGCTAGGGTTCCAAGGGGTGTTCATCTAAAAGCAAAGAGAAGTCAAGTTCTTCCTTGAATTGTCTGGTATAAGTCATGTGAATCTTACCCTATTATTATTTCTCAAATATATTGGTATTTAAACATTGTTTATGAATTTTTTTAATGTATATTTTGAAACAAATTATGATGGTTTTAATGTAAAGTGTGGGAAATGTTCACCCTTGTCTAAACTTATGATTTTACATGTTTTTTGTGATGGTTTTCACATGTGGGTGATTGTTGATGATGTTTTAACAAATGGGTCATGAGTAACCCTAACATTGATGGTTTTCACTTGGATTTTGGTCATGGTAAAGTTATGCCCTCAAGGTGTTTATGAAAATGTCTAGGAGAAATAACTACTTACGCGTTATTAGTCTTTTGAGATAAGGCAATGGCTTAATGAGTAATAATGCATTGTAATGATTTTTGCAAAGGTCTTATTATTTATGTAATGATTAAATGATGCCATTGGCGGTTTGATTGGTTAAAAATGGGTTAGAGTTTCTAGTATGAAATTGAATTTAGTTAGAACTAAAGCTTGGTGCAAGAGTGATAATGAATAATTTGATAAAGGTCTTGATGACCACATTTGGCTTGAATAATATCTGAAAATAATGCATTGGATTGTTAAAGTGATTGATTTATACATGGTTCATGAAGACCTTGTGTTCATGTATAATGTTGAATTGTGGCCTTGATTACTTGACAAGGCTAGATGGGTTAGTGTCCCTAAGTGTGAATGGTGTGATATGAATGTATGGTTAAATCGGTTAAAGTCCCTAAATATGAATAGTGTGATGTGAATTCTTGGACAATAGGTTAGGGTCCCAATGTCGACTAGTGATGCCTTGTGGTTTTAGTCTACATGCAAAATTGAATGATTGGTGGTTAGAGTCCATTTGTGTAAAGAAAGGGCCCGTGGTTAAAGTCCACATTTGCAATGAAATAGGTTGTCGTTAGAGTCCAGTTGTCTAATTAATTATCTTCTGGTTAGAGTCCACTTGACTAATACCATGTGCTTGTGGTTATAGCCCAATTTTTTACTAAGATGGCTTGAGGTTAGAGTCCTCTTGTTCGATATAACCTAAGTGGTGAAAGGTTAAAGTCCTACACTTCATGGTTTGTGTTTGAATTCTTGAAATATGTACTATGGTCTTGTTATCTTTTGACACTTGATGTATTCATATGTATGTATATGCCTATGTTTATAAATATGGTGGCTTATGATGATTGGACTTGCTATTGAATATTGATATTATTTTATCCTTTCCCTTGAGTTACATGCTAGTGATCCAACCACACGTTGTATCCCCACACAAAATAAGGTCCAAGTATCTTCTTATTTTCCAGCAGAGTGATCAGGTGTTCGGGTGGTTCGAGTGTTGACATTAAAGTGGTGAGCTTCCATACTTCAAAAGGCACACATTTCATAGTCTTCTTAGTTTATGTCATAGACTTATTTTGAGTTTGATTTGTCTATTGTTAGGGGGCTTGTCCCAACATATTATTGACTTTTGAATTTATAGAGACTTGTGGATGACTGTGGACTTGGGTAGTTTGGATATTAAATGTTGATATTGATGAATGTCTAGACTTTCTTAAGATATGATAGTTGGTTATAATTATTCTATATTATTATATGTTTGGAGTTCATCTATCACTTGTGGATCTTTGTAATGGTTAGTTTGGGATAATGGGATGATCTTTGATCCTTTATGGGATTGAGATATCCATACAACAAGGCTCGATTTTGGGTCGTGTCAAGTTGATATCAGATCCTAGGTTCATGGTCAGTTGGGTGTCCACAAGCCATGTCAAGTAGAGTCTTTTTTATGGGTGTGTAGCATGCCACACTTATAAGAGAAAGTCTATGAGGAATTTAGGAGAGTTTTACTTTCTTGTTGTCCTATTTCGAGCTATAGAGCCTAAGGTCATGAATTCCTCTAATTTTCGTTTGCTTGTTTTTTTTATCATGCCTCCTCAACAATCTGAAGCACACAGAGTCTTTTTTATCCCAACTGGGGATGATGTTGATGGCACTCTCTCTACTTAAGAAATCCATACTCGATATAAGGGTTCAATACCAGATGATCCAAGAGTTCCACCAGTTCCCTCTAGTCCCCTTTTGGTTCCTCAAACTGACGTGTCGAATGTCGAGTTTCATTCGTCGATTTGTATTATTGCTCAACTGGTAGCTTCTCAAGATGAGAATGGTGCATATTCTACTCCATATTTTGAGGCCACAAGGGTTGGCCAATTTATGATGTTGAGTTCTTCAAACTTTACCAATGTTAAGGTGGAGGAGGATCCCTAAGTCTTTCTGGATGAGATGGAAAAGATCTTTAGAGTCATGCATGCCATGAAGGTGGAAGGGGTGGAGTTTGTATCTTATCAGTTGAAGGACGTGGGGTACCAATTGTACGAGGAGTCGGAATGGACAAAGGGTGATGTTGATGAATCATCTCTATGGTAGGACTTCACTAATGCTTTTCTGGACCGTTTCTTTCCTCTAGAGATGACGGAAGCTATGGAGGAGGAGTTTGTTAATCTTAAGCAAGGAAAGATGTCAGTGTAATACCCCGAGTTTTCATGTCATAAACTTCCCATTCTTTTTCCCACGAAATTAGATCCAGCCTAAAGTAATGGTTACTCATAAGTTGACTCTCTCGCTTCTATCTCAGCAATATAGTTATTTTCATGAGAATTCATGCACTAGCAGATCAGTTTAGTAGCTTATTATGATTAAGATTAAGTTATACAATTTATTTTAGTCATGCATGATAGCTTATAGCCTCAGATTCCTCAATAATTTCAGCCTAAGTAGCCATATTCAAAGACGAATGTTCCTAAGGGGGAGATATTGTAATACCCCATACTTTTCCTAGCTTAAATTCATTTCTAAAGTGTTAAGGGATAGTTTCCAAAATGAGTAATATTTATTCCATGTGGAATTTTCAAGATTTTGACTGTCCATTGTGTGGGAAACTGAATAAACTTTCTATAGATACCAAATTCACCCAATTTCTACACTCGGTGAAGAAGTTAGAGCATTTTTAGTAAAACAATGTACCACCTGGACTCTCAGCGCATCGCGGTGTAGGCACAATTCATAATTGTCAATTCCAGTAGACCTTCACGATATTGACGCATCTCGGAGAGGTCCGAATTCTCATTTGTCAAAATCCAATAGACAAACATGATGTTGGCGTGTCGCGCCAGTGGCCAAAATGACATTCCAAAGGGGAACCACGATGGTGGCGCATCCGGAGTCTGCCCAATTCCCAATGGTCCAATTTCTAGTGAGGCACTGCAATAGTGGCGCATCGTGGTGGCCACCCATTTTGAAAAAATGTTACGTTTTCTAGTTTCGTTTAGAAGTTTAAAGAGGGTATTTTGGTCAATTCCCAAGGACCCAATCCATCTTAAACATAAGATTAATCATATTTCCAAGAAATTTTTCTCATTATTCATCATTCTCTTCAAAAGCAAAACCCTAGAAACTAAAAGCCCCTTCTCCAAGAAATCAAATTCCACCATATATTCTCCAAGAAAGATTTTGATTGATGATTCTCAAGACAAAATAGTCAAGACCTCATCTTCAAGAACTCAATTAGGAATCAATAACTCAATATTCTTCATCTAACCATCTACCAAGTTATGTGGGGTTATGAACAAGGACAATCCTTTAATCCTCGTGCCCAAAACTTATTTTAAATTCAAATTTACTGAATTTTATATGATTTCCCATGAAATTCAAGTCAGGGTTTATACCCTTTATTGTTATTTACAAGCTTATGATATTTTCAATGATTTAGAAGTTGAATTCCATGCTTTTATGTTCATATTTTCATGCATATTGCTGAAATTTCCAGATTTTGAGTTGTTTTATCAATATTTACAGTATCAAGCCTGATTATTATGATGATTTACCATGAAATTGATGCATGGGTTACTACCCTAAGATTGAATATTATTATTTCAAGGAAGATGATGCTTTAAGCATCTTATGAACAAATTATTTTTAATTTTTCAGAAAAGCTTTGATCTTTTAATCATTGGATTAGCTTTGGAATCCACTTTACAAATTAGTACAGTGACAACTTAGAATTAGCTTTATTTATAGATTTACTCATATAAATGCATGATTGGTTTTCCATATGAACCCTTATGTTAATTTTAAAAGTGGATTTCCAATGGTTTGAGCATACAGATTTAAAAGGGAGTAGTATTTAGCACCAAGCGGGAAGTGTGGGATTAGTGTGACCTATCATTCACAGAACTACATAGCCAATGTAGGTATAGATTATCAGATTTTCCCATTTCTATATGAATGACTGTTTTAGCTTGTGATCAATCACCTGGATTAGGTTATACTCCCTGGAAAGAGTATGACACGTCTCCCCAACGTGAGGTTTCTTTCATAAAAGGTCAAGATGTTGGACTCCATATAGCTCACATGGTTTATGTGGGTTAAGAGAACCTCCCTAATAGTAAAAGCTTTTAGAATAGTTTTAAAATATCTCCCTAATAGTAAAGACTTTCAGAAAAAGATTTATAGAACAAGCTTTTAGAAAAACTAAGTGTGAAGGCTCCCAAGTTTTACTCAGATTATTTTTAACGCCCCGAAATCTTATCCCGGATCGCCACACGGTGCTTAAGGCTACAAGTAGTGCCAAGCTAACCCTTTGATCCTGTTACTAATTCTGTCTCTCACTTTGGGATATCAAGTTAAGCAATAAGACTATATTATAGCATCTCAAAATCGAAATAACTAGAAACATAATCTGAAATGTCAATACTGAAATTCTAAAACACAACAACTAATATAGTCTGACAAAGCCTCTACTACTCAAATTGGAGAACCATTGGGACAGACCCCCAACTGACTCAAACTAATATGAACATAATAACAACTAAAAATCTAAGAAAATAGGTCCTCGAACCATGAGGACTCACCAACTGTGGAATGTAGAAAAGGCACTCGGGAATCACGGTCACTGCTAAGACAGAGTACCTGGATCTACATTATAAGATAATGTAGAACACAGACGTATATGTGGATCATCACTTTGGGAATGTACCGAGTATATGGGGGTGTAGGCATTTACATAGAACAATATCAATACTCTTTAATAAAGTCATGCATGGAAATAGGAATGAATCACATAGCTTGAATAAGTCTAAAATGTAAAACTCATGAATCATGAATAGTGAAGCAATAACAAAAATATAATGAGTCATTATACTTAACTTTAAAATCTATACTCTCCTCTTATTCTCAGTACTTGAAGGCTAAAAGAAGTTTTACACAAATACTTTCAAACTCATGCTTTTATCTCATGGAGAGTAAAACTTCTTTAAAACTTAAGGACTTAGAACTTTTAGTAACTTTTAACACTTGGGAACTATGGAACTCTTTTAGACTTGGGACACTTGAAACTTGGGAGTTTCTTCTAACCGACATAAATCATATGAGCTACATAGAGTCCAACATCTTGCCCACGTTGGGGAGAGCTGTTCTCTCCTTGACATCGGAGTAGAACCTCATCTTTAGTGATCACTATCTCGGCCTTGGGCCCATGAATCTCAAACCTATGGTGGCACGTAGTTCTGGGGTATAAAACCTTTGAATCATACCCAACTCGGTGCTAAATACTATTCCCATACTCATCTTAGAACTCTTAGGAAATCCACCTCAAAATAACTCAAGGGTTTATAAAGAAGACCAAAACATATTTCTATTTGCGTTAAATCATACTCAATGTGGATTTCAACTCTATTATGACCAAAAGTTCAAATCATTATCAATAATATCAAAGTACTCAATTCATGGGTGCTTATAGGATAAATTTATAAAATTGTACATCTCAAGTTGGGCTTAATAACCCATAATCAAAAATTAAGTTAAGACACATCAAAATACATACTAGGTGTCATAAAGATTCATAAATCATATAGAAAATCTGGAAATTTCAACATTTTACCTTAAAATCTCAACATACTTAGGTATTTCAATTTCTAGAACATTGGAGCTATTAAATTCTCAAGGAATAACAACATAGGGTATAAACCCACACTTCAATTTCATAAGAAAACATAGAAAATCATATATTCTCGTAATTAAAACAACTTTTGGGCACAAGGACGAAAGAAGTGTCCTTGTTCAAACCCCATATACCTTAGATTGTGAAGTTGGATGAACAAACTTGTTAAAGACTCTTCTTCTTACTCTTGAGAGAGGGTTCTTAAAGCTTTGACTTGGGAACCTTGAATCTTAACTCAATTTGAAAAATCTATAGTAAGTTCTTGAATTTCTTGGAGAAGGATTTGAATTTTCTCTAGAGGGTCAATCTTGAGAGAAAACCCTAGTTTATAATGTTTGGATTAATAATAAATCCATCTTCATCGTTTTGGATATATCTGACTGTTAAAAGGGTGGAAAAAAACCAAAAAACCCTTTTTAAAATGACTTAAAATTACTGAACGAAATATGCGATGGTGGGATGCGACGGTCCATCAAGGGCCCAACAATCTGTCGGTCTTGACCGTCGCACCAGGGCTAGAACTGAGTTCTCTGTCTCTTTTGTAATGATTTGGGTGATGGGCTATCGCTAACCCGACGGTCTGTTAGCCTTCTATGTCGCACTTGGACAATGATTCGGTCTTCTACCTTATCGCGATGGTCCGTCGCTAGCCCGACGTCCATCGGCCCCTTTCCGTCACACCTGGGCGGTTCAGACTGCCTTCTGTAATTTAGCTATATCATTCTACTCCGACATTGGATTTTGATGAATTTGGTATCGACGTAAATTTATTCAGTTTCCCACATGACAAAAAGTCGATATTAGGGTAATTCAACATGGTTTAAAGACTACTCACTTTGGAAATCATGTCTGCTTTTCCCTCCCAAGTAGCGACCTCAACTGACTGGTTCCTCCATAAAACATTGACCAAGGGAACCTCTTTGTTCCTCAGTCAACGGATCTGGAAATCTAGAATCTCAATAGGAATCTCATCAAATGAAAGACTATTCTGAGCATCTAAGCTCTCTGAAGGATTGACTACAACAAAATCACCAATATCCTTTTTATGCATGGAGACATGAAAAATAGGATGAATAGCTGAAAATTTTGCGGGCAACTCAACTTCATAGGCTACTCTCCCAACACGACTCAAAACTCTATAAAGGCCAACATAACGGGGACTAAGTTTCCCCTTTTTACCAAACCTCTTCACCCCTTTCATGGGTGAAATCTTCAAGTACACCAAGTCACCCACCTCAAACTCAAGATCCCTTCTCCTCACATTGGCGTATGACCTTTGATGACTCTGAGCTGTCTTCAACCTTTGTCTAATGAACTTCACCTTCTCCATGGCTTTAAATACTGCATCAGGTCCAATCAAAGTAGTTCCACCCACTTCAAACCAACATATGGGTGATCTAAATCTTCTACCATACAAAGCCTCAAATGGTGCCATTTTAATTCTAGCATGATAACTGTTGTTATATGCAAACTCGATCAGTGGAAAATTCTCATTCCAACTACCTTTGATATCAAGTGCACATGCCCTCAATATATATTCTAGAGTATGAATGGTCATCTTAGCCTGACCATCTATCTGCGGATGAAAAACGGTACTCAAATGAACTCGGGCACCAAGACCCTTCTGAAATGCTCTCCAAAACTGAGAAGTGAACTGAGTAACCCTATCCAAGATGATGGACAAGGGAACTCCATGCAACCTGACTAACTCCCAGATATACAACCTAGCATAATCCAAAGTTGTATAAGATGTATGCATGGGCAAGAAATGTGCAGACTTAGTCAACCTGTCCACAACCACCCAAATAGAATCATGATAATGATACAAAAGAGGTAACCCAGTCACGAAATCCATATTCATATGTTCCCACTTCCAAGTGGGTATACCAAACTATTGCATCACACCACCAAATCTTTAGTGATCTACCTTAACCTGTTGGCACATTGCACACTTCGCTACAAACTCATCTATATCCTTCTTCATACCACTCCACCAATAGATTTCCCATAAGTCATGGTACATCTTGGTAGTGCCGGGATGAATAGAATACCATGTTCCATGCACTTCATCCATAATCCTCTTCCTCAGATCATCAACACATGGAACACATAATTTATCCTGCAATCACAACACACCATCTCCCTCTTGGGAGAAAACCTCTACCCTTTGGTCCTTAACTGACTCCTTCAGTCTGACTAAACTAGGATCCATGTCTTGCTTCTCCTTTACTTCCAAAACTAAAGAGGATTTGGAACTACTCTGCACCAAAATATTCCCCTCAGCTAAATCAAGAAACCTAACACCCAGTCTAACCAGATGATGCACATCACGAGCTAACTCTTTCTTACCTTCCTCTACATGAGTAACACTACCCATAGACAACCTGCTAAAGGCATCTTCCACTACGTTGGCCTTTCCCGGGTAATACAACACACTCATATCATAGTTCTTTAACAACTCTAACCACCTTCTCAGCGTAAGATTCAACTCCCTCTGAGTAAATATATATTGCAGACTTTTATGATCAGTAAACACATCAAAATAAACACCATAAAGATAGTGTCTCCATATTTTCAAAGCAAAGACCACAACAGCTAACTCAAAATCACAGGTTGGGTAGTTTGTTTCATACGGCTTCAACTTTCTAGAGGCATAGGCTATAACCTTACCTCTTTGCATCAACACACAACCCAAACCAACTCTAGAGGCATCACAATACACCACAAAACCATCTGTACCATTAGGTAAAGTCAACACATGGGCTGTAGTAAGTTGAGTCTTCAACTCCTGAAAACTCTTCTCACAAGAATCTGACCACTGGAACTTAACTTTCTTTTGGGTCAACCGGGTTATGGGAGACTCAATAGAAGAGAAAGCTTCAAAAAATAGTGATAATATCCAGCTAGACCTAAGAAACTCCTAATGTCAGAAAGGGAAATAGGTCTAGGCCAATTTCTTACAGCTTCTGTCTTTTGGGGATCAACTCTAATGCCTTTGGTTGAAATGATATGACCCAGAAAGGCTACTGATCTTAGCCAAAATTCACACTTGTTAAATTTGGCATACAGTTGATGATCTCTAAGAGTTTGCAAGACAATTCTAAGAATGCCTGCATGGTTATTCTCAGTACGAGAGTAAACAAGAATATCATCTATTTAAACAATGACAAACATATCAAGATACTGCTTGAACACTTGATTCATGAGGTCCATAAAGGCTGCTGAAGCATTGGTTAGCCCAAAAGACATGACTAGAAACTCAAAGTGACCATAACGGCTTCGTAAGTTTGTCTTTGGAATATCACATTCCCTCACTTTAAGTTGATGATAGCCGGATCTAAGGTCTATCTTGGAGAAATATCTTGCACCTTGCAACTGATCAAACAGGTCATCAATTCTCAGAAGAGGATACTTATTTTTTATTGTGACCTTATTAATATGACGATAGTCAATGCACATACGCAAAGAACCATCTTTCTTTTGCACAAATAGGATAGGTGCGCCGCAAGAGAAGATACTAGGCCTTATGAAGTCTTTATCTAAAAGATCTTTGAGTTGCTTTTTTAACTCTTTAAGCTCTATAGGTGCCATACGGTATAGCAAAATAGAAATAGGCTGTGTCAGTAAGAAGGTCAATCCAAAATTCTATCTCTCGATCGGTAGGTACCCCTAGGAGATTTTCCAGAAAAACATCAGGAAACTCATTAACAATGTTGACCGACTGAATAGTTGGAGCCTCAGACTTAGTTTCTTTAACTTTAACTAGGTGATAGATGCAACCTTTGGATATTAGCTTTTTGGATTTGAGATAGGACATAAAATGACTCTTGGGAGATACTGAATTTCCAGACCACTCAAAAACTGGTTCATCAGGAAACTAAAACTTGACCACACGAGTACGAAAGTCTATAGATGCATAATAAGAATGAAGCCAATCCATACCCAGAATAAGGTCAAAATCCACCATGTCCAACTCTATAAAATCATCAAGTATGACTCTATGAAGAACAGTAATAGGACAATTTCTATACTCTTACTTAGCAACAACTGACTCGCCTACTGGAGTAGAAACTAGTAAAGTCTTAGGAATCTGTTCGGGACTCATTTAAAAATTCACTGCTACAAGTGGGGTCATATAAGAGAAACTTGACCCAGGGTCCAACAACACAAAAACATCAAAGAAAAAGACGTGAAGCATACCAGTAAAAACATTGGGAGAATCCTCCAGCTCCTGATGGGATGGTAAGGCATAGAATCTATTCTGGAGCTGACCGCCAGAAGTACTGGGTGAAGCGCCCTGAGCAGAGGCGAGACGGGCTACAAGAGTTGGTGCACTAGTAGTCTGTGTCTGAGGTGGGGCATCTCTGTGCCATTGGCTAGTATGCTGACACTCTCTAAGTCTGTGGTCCAGCTTACCACAACTGAAACAACCTCTCTAGTCCACTAAGAACTCACCGGGATAGTCCCTACCACACTTAGCACAAGGAGGATAGCAGGGTATGTTACACTATTCTGCGACCTAGACATAGAAGGCCTATTCCCTTGATCTTACCTATAGCTAGGCATGGGAAGGCACTGGCATAAATGAAAAACTCTGGAACTATGGGAAGTTCCCTCCATGGGACCTAGCCTGACTATACTCATTCTCTTCGGATCTAGCACAGTTCCTTTCATGGGACCTAGCCTGACTATACTTATTCTGCTCAGATCTAGCCCTCTTGTTACCCCTCACTTCTCTCTCTCTTATCTTATCTTCCTCTATCTGTTATGTATGTATCATCAACCTAGATAGATCCATATCCATATTCAGCATCGTAGCACTACACTCTTTTAGTACCATACTAGAAACACCTATCACAAACTTGCTCATACTAGATCTGGTGTCAGCAATCAAATAAGGAGCATACTTGGCTAACTGGTTGAACTTCAAGCAGTACTCCTTAACAATAATGGAGCCCTACCTTAAGTTTATAAAGTCCTCAATCTTTTCTTATCTCATCTCAAGCGGGAGAAAATTGTCCAAGAATGTATCTTGGAACACCTTCCAAGTCATAGGAGAAGCATCCTCACCTCTACCCTTCCTCCATGATACAACCCAGTCATAAGCAATGTCTTTCAACCTGTAAGATGCCAGCTAAATACTTTCTTCCTAAGAAACATGCATCATCTGTGTGATCTTCCTCACCTCCTCAAGGTATAATTATGGGTCCTCACCTTCCTTAGACCCATAAAACTCTGGCAGATTCATCAGCATGAAATCATAAATACTAGCAGCAGCTAAATCACCTCCCTGCTGATTTGGAACTACGGCCTGGTTATTGGCCTGAATATTGGCAGTGAATACTTGAGCTAATGCCTAAAAGGCCGCCTAAAACTCAGCATGAGACACAGTCTCATTTAAGGGATAAACAGGCTAGGGTTGCTCATTATCATTTCTACGGGCGTTCGCTCTTTGGGGAGGCATTTTCTAAAATAGGAGAGCACGGATTATTTGATAAGAGAGACAACTATAGGCATGATAGAATCTGAATGAAAGAAACAACTTTTTCCTAAAATGTCTTGTAGCCTCTCGCTCATAGATGTGGCGTGCTACACACCGATGATCAAGACTCAACATAACGCGGCTTTTCAGACTCCCTAGGACTCCTTAAACCTTAGGCTCTGACACTAAGTTTGTAATTCCCCAAATCATATCCCAAAGCATCACACGATGCTTAAGGCTACAAGTAACCCCAACCTAACCCTTCAAGCCTGTTACTAATTTGGTCTTTCACTTTGGGATATTAAGTTAAGCAATAAAACTATATTATAGCATCTCAAAATTGAAATAACTGGAAACATAATCTGAAATGTCAATACTAAAAGTCTAAAACATAACTGCTAGTCTAGTCTGATAAAGCCTCTACTACTCAAACTGGAGAGCCATTGGGATAGACCCCCAACTAACACGAACTAATATGAAAGTAATAACAACTAAAAATCTGAGAAAATAGGTCCTCAAACCATGAGGAGTCACCAACTGTGGAATATAAGAAAGTCACTCGGGAATCACGTTCACTGCTAAGACTGAGCACCTAGACCTAGATTATAAGACAATGTAGAACATAGACATATATGTGGATCAGCATTTTGGGAATGTACTGAGTATATAGGGGTGTATGCATTTACATAAAAAAATATCTATACTCTTTAATAAAGTCATGCATGCAAATAGCAATCACTCACATAGCTTGAATAAGTCTAAAATGTAAAACTCATGAATCATGAATAGTGAAGCATGTAACACAAATCTCGTGAGTCATTATACTTAACTTTAGAATCTATACTCTCCTCTTATTCTCAGTACTTGAAGGCTAAAGGAAGCATTAAACAAATACTTTGAAACTCATGTTTTTATCTCATGGAGAGTAAAACTTCTTTAAAACCTAAGGACTTAGAAATTTTAGGAACTTTTAACACTTGGGAACTATGGAAATCTTTTAGACTCGGGACTCTTTAAACTACGGAGTTTCTTCTAACCGACATAAACCATGTGAGCTAAATGGAGTCCAATGTCTTGCCCACATTGGGGAGAGTTGTTCTCTCATTTCCATCGGAGTAGAACCCGATCTTTAGTGATCACTATCTCGGCCTTGGGCCCATGAATCTAGAACCAACGGTGGCACGTAGTTCTGGGGTATGAAACCTTGGAATCATACCCAACTTGGTGCTAAATACTACTCCCATACTCAGCTCAGAACTCTTAGGAACTCCACGTCAAAATAACTCAAGGGTTTATAAAGAAGATCAAGACATATTTATATTTGCTATAAATCATACTCAATGTAGATTTCAACTCTATTATGACCAAAAGGCAAACTCTTTCTCACTAATATCAAAGTACTCAATTCATGGGTGCTTATAGGACAAAATTTAATAAAATTGCACATCTCAAGTAAGGCTTAATGACCCATAATCAAATCTCAAGTTAAGATACATCAAAATGCATACTAGGTGTCATAAAGATTCATAAATCATATAGGGTATAAACTAATACTTCAATTTCATAAGAAAACATAGAAAATCATATATTCTCATAATTAAAATAACTTTTGGGCATAATAACCAAATAAGTGTCCATGTTCTAACCCCACATACCTTAGATTGTGAAGTTGGATGAACAAACTTGTTAGAGACTCTTTTTCTTACTCTTGAGAGAGGGTTCTTGAAGCCTTTGACTTGGGAACCTTGAATCTTAACTCAATTTGTAAAATCTATGGTAAGTTATAGAATTTCTTGGAGAAGGATTTGAATTTTCTCTAGAATTTTCTCTAGAGGGTCAATCTTGATAGAAAACCCTAGTTTATAATGTTTGGATGAATAATGAAGCCATCTACTTCATTTTGGATATATCTGGCTGTTAAAAGGGTGGGCAAAGACCAAAAAGCCTTTTTTAAAAATGACTTATAATTACTGAATGGAATATGCGATGGTGGGATGCAACGGTCTATCGGTCCTGACCATCGTACCAGGGCCAGAACTGAATTCTCTATCTTGTCTTCGATGGTTTTAGCGATGGTCCATTGCTAACTCAATGGTCCGTTGGCCCTCTCCATCATACTTATCCAGTGAGTCGGTCTTCTACCTCATCATGATGGTATGGGTGACTGTCCGTCGCTATCCCGACGTTCCTTAAGCCCCTTTCCATCACACCTGGGTGATTCAGAGTACCTTCTGTAATTTATCCATATCTTTCTACTCCGACATCGGATTTTGATGAATTTGGTATCAAAGGAAAGCTCATTTAATTTTCCATATGACAAAAAGTCAATATTAGGGAAATTCTATATGGTTTGAACACTACTCACTTAGAAGTCATTCTTTATTATTTTATAGATGGAATTACACTTTGCTCGACACGCTCTAAAGGCTCAGAATATGAGGGAACCTTGCGGGGTCTTACATTATGCCTTACAGAAAAATATTAGCTATAGATTTCATCTTTCAGAGTTCATATTTAAAGAGTGAGTCCTTTCCACACTTAGACAATATGATTTAAAGGGAGAATACAAGTACAACTAATAGAACTAAATGTTATGGCTCACAAGATTTATAAAGTGCGTTTTGTTTCTCATTTCTACATATTTTAGTATTTCAGATATTCCAGCTTATGTGAGTCATTTACATTTAGCATGCATTGCTTTACAAATTATGATGATGAGATAATGTTTTACATATGAATTTCACCCCCATATACTCAGTACATCCTCAATACTGATACACATATATGTCTATGTGCTACACTGTCTCATAATGTAGGTATCTGCTCAGTTGTAGCACCCATACTATATTCAGATAGTTTGCAGATTCCAGCTAGCAGATGATGAGTCCTCCTACTTTGGGAACTTTAGTTAGATGTTATTGATGTACTTTATTTTCTTATTCATATGTATTGATTAGTGATAGTTAGAGTCGCGTCCCATCTATCTAGAGTCAGTATAGTAGAGGCTTCACAAATGTCAGTTAGAGTCAGTTATATACTTTTATTTCCATTTTGCAGACTTTATCAAAATGTGAAATGGTATCAGTATTGTATTTTTCACAGATTCCATTATTTTTATGTTTCCGGACAGCAAGCTCAGCCATTTTATATATATATTATCAGTTTCTTAAGAGTATGCTAGTTCATAGGTTAGCTTGGGATCATTTGTGGTCCTAAGCACCATGTGACGTCATGGGATAGATTTTTAGGGCATTACAGTCAGTCAAGGAGTATGCCATGAATTTTCACCAATTATCTAGGTATGATCTAGAGATAATGTCGGATATGAGAGCTCAGATAAGGAAATTCACCTCTGGATTGTCTCGGGAGTTGTTCCTTGAGAGCAAGACAACTTTATTGATCAAAGATATAGATATATCTATATTGGTTGTCTATATACAACAAGTTGAAGAACAGAAAAAAAACAATTTGAGTTTAGTGAAAGGCAAGGAAAGAGATTTAGGCCTTCTAAGCAATGTGGTAGATATGGTGGTAAGTGGCCAAGAAATAAGTAAGGGAGTTTGTGTTCTTTCTTCTCGGCTAGTGCTCCTTACCTGAGGCCCATGAGTAATCATCGGTCTCAATTTGGTGGTGGGTTTTGAGCACAGGGCGCCCAATCTCAAATGACTGGCGCTCAGTCAATTCCATCCTACCCTCTTTATAGGTTTTGTGGTCAGCATCATTGTGGCCAGTGTGAGAAGGGAAGGATCATGTGTTTTAGATATGGTCATATTGGGAACATGAAGCAAGAGTACCCCTTCCTAGTGGCTTCTTCGTCCAATAAGGCCTATATTGCTTCTTCACCTGCTCATACACTGAAAGGTGCTGCCTCTATTTTTGTTTCTAGTACCGACACTGGTCGGAATCATTTTTATGCACATTATACTCGCCACGATTTTGAGGCATCTCCAACTATTGTTATGGGTATCTTAAGACTTCTCTCCTGTAATGTGTATTGTTTGATTGATCCAGGGTCCACTCTTTTTTATGTGACTCCATTTGTGGCTGTGCATTTTGGTTTAGATCTGAGTTTTTGTCAGTTCCTTTTTCTATTTGTACCCCAATAGGAAACTCTATGGTTTTTGAAAGAGTCTATAGAAAGGGTGTGGTAACTGCTGGTAGTAAAGAAACCCTTGTAGACTTAATAGAATTAGACATGGTCGATTTTGATATTATTCTGGGGATGGATTGGTTGCATTTGTGCTATGTTTCGTTAGATTGTCGAACCCGTAGGGTCACATTTAAATTCCTTAATAAGTCATTTATTGTGTGTGAAAGGGGTTTTTTAATGCCAAAAGGGAGGTTTATCTCATATTAAAGATCTCGGAAGTTGATTTCCAAGGGGTGTTTGCATCATGTGGTCTGAGTTAAAGATTCTAACTTGGAAGGTCCTACTCTAGAATTGTTTTTTATGGTTGGTGAGTTTCTCAAGGTCTTTCCTGATGACCTTCTAGGTATTCCTCCCAATAATTAAATTGATTTTGGGATTGACCTTGTTTTGGACACTCATCTAATTTCTATCCCACCTTATAGAATGGCTTCGGTTGAGTTAAAAGATCTTAAGGATCAATCGAGAGATCTCTTAGATAAAGGTTTTATTCATCCTAGTGTGTCTCCTTGGTGTTCTCCCGTGTTGTTTGTACGTAAGAAGAATGGTTCCTTTTGAATTTCCATTGATTATGTCAATTGACTAAGGTGACCATAAAGAATAAGTATCCTCTTCCTAGGATCGATGATTTGTTTCATCAACTTCAAGGTGCAAAGTGTTTCTATAAGATTGATCTTAGGTTGAGTTATTATCATCTTAAGATTAGGGAGGTAGATATCCCTAAGACTACCTTCAGGACCCGATATGGACATTATGAGTTCCTTGTTATGTCTTTTAGGTTGACCAATGCCCCAACGGCATTCATGGATGTGATGAATAGGTTCTTTCATCCATTTCCAAATTTTTTCATCATTGTCTTCATTAATGACATCTTGGTTTATTCTAAGAGTGAGGCGGATCATGTCGATCACCTTCATGTAGTGTAGAAAACCTTTAAAGATCATCGTTTGTATGTCAAGTTCTCTAAGTGTGAGTTTTGGTTGAAGGCTATGACTTTCCTTGGGTATGTTATCTCTAGTGAAGAGATCATAGTGGATCCGCAAAAGGTTACGGTAGTTAAAAAGTGGCCTAGACCTACGAATCCAACTAACATTTGGAGCTTCTTGGGTTTAGTCAGATTCTATAGGAGATTTGTAGAGAGTTTGTCGATAATAGTTGCCCCATTGACTAAGTTTACCAAGAAGAAGATCAAGTTCTTGTGGTCGGATGCGTATGAAGGTAGTTTTGAGAAGTTGAGAGATAAATTGAGTTTGGCTCTAGTTTTGACCTTTCCCGAGGATAATTATGGTTTTGTAGTATATTGTGATACTTCTTGTATTGGGCTTGGTTGTGTGCTGATGCAGTGTGATAGGGTAGTGGCCTATGCTTCTAGGCAATTGAAGGCTCATGAGGAGAACTACCCTTCTCATAGCTTGGAGTTATTAGCGGTGGTATTTGCATAAAATATTTGGCATAACTATCTCTATAGGGTTCATGTGGACATATTTTCCAATCATAAAAGCCTTCATTATGTGTTTACTCAAAAGACGTTAAATTTAAGGCAAAGGAGATGGCTTAAATTATTGAAGGACTACGATATGAGTCTCTACTACCATCCAGGTAAAGCTAACATTGTTGCTGATGCTCTTCACAGGTTATCTATGGTAAGTCTACATGTCGATGAGGATAAGTAGGAATTGGTAAAGGATATTCACCGATTGGCTAGTCTTGGAGTTCGTCTCTCAGACTCGAAGAATGGTGAAGTAATCGTGCATCTAGTATCACAGTCGTCTCTTGTTGTGGAGATAAAGAAAAAACAAATGTTGGATCCTGACTTGATGAGGATAAAGAGTAATGTGGGTCAACAAAAGGTAGTTGACTTCATGATTGGTGATGATGGTATCTTGAGGTACCAAAGTAGGCTATGTGCTCCCGATGTTGATGCATTCAGGGAAAGAATTTGGCCAAAGCTCATGGATCTCGTTATGCTATTCATCCTGGCTCTACGAAATTGTATCATGACCTTAGGGAGTTTTATTAGTGGAATAAGATGAAATGAGATATGGCTAGCTATGTGAATAAGTGTATGGTATGCCAACAAGTGAAAGTTGAGAACTTGAGACCCGGTGGTTTGTATCAAGAGATAGAGTTTCTTGAATGGAAGTGCGAAGTGATTAATATGGATTTCATTACCAGTCTTCCCCGATCTCGAAATAAATGTGATATGATTTGGGTCATTATGGATAGAATGACCAAGTCCGCTCATTTCTTGCTGGTGCAGACTAGTTATTCGGCGAAGGATTATGCCAAGTTTTATCTTGCGGAGATTGTGAAATTTCATGGTACTCCGATTTCTATTATTTTGGATCGGGGAAATCCATTCTCATCGCACTTTTGGAATTTATTTCAGAAAGGTTTGGGGACTAAGTTGTGTCTTACTACCTTTTTCCACCCACAAACGAATGGACAAGGGAAAGAACTATCCAAACATTGGAAGCTATGTTTCATGCATGTGTGACTGATTATGGTGGTAGTTGGTATGACCATTTTCCCTTGATTGAGTTTGCTTATTATAATAGTTACCACTCTAGCATTGGTATGGCTCCTTTTGAAACGTTGTATGGTAGGAGATGTCGATCTCCTATAGGGTGGTATGAAATTGGTGAGGGTAAGTTGTTTGGCCCCGATTTGACTCACCAAGCCTTAGCAAAAGTGAAGGTGATCATGATTGGTTGAAAGCCTTTCAAAGTCTCCAAAAGTCTTATACGGAAGTGAGGTATAAGGATTTGGAGCTTAATATTGGTGATTGAGTATTCTTGAAGGTATCTCCCATGAAGGGATTTTTTATTTGGTCTTAATTTGAAGTTTTATTAATAATTCAAATCAATCCACCAAGAATGGACCAACCCATCCAAACAAAAAATACAATCATGATCCAATATATCAAATGGATCAGCCCAAAAAAATTAACCCGGTCCATACAGGAAACAAATATATAACTGTTGGGTTGCTAATTTGAGATAAGTTCATCTATACTTCCATTTCTTTTCCACCGCCTCCAACATATTTTCCTTCGAGAATCTTTACTTCAAGCTATTTTTGATGTGGGTGATTAACACCGTACCTTGGTTGGGATAGCACAAGTCCATTTCCAGCTTGCAAAAGTAAGTTCCCTTTTTTATTCTCCATTTTTGAGCTAACAGTAGATCTTTCTTCTTTACTTGATGGTTTTCTAACTTCTCTTCTAGCTGAGCTCTTCAGATTAAGGGTGTACGAAGTATTTTTGGTGCTAAAAAGATGGGTACCATCTACTAAGAGTTGTTATTGCATCCAGGTAACATACCCCTCTTTTTGTGCTTAAAATCGGAGCCTGATTTCAGCAGTAACTGTGTCCTTTGGCTTTGTAGTTATGGAAGAGGTGGAGATTGTGAGATGCTCGAACCCACAGATAATTGGGTGATACCAATTTCTTTAATCGCATGCATTGAAGATCTGACCTTGTGACCCCCAAATCTACTGAGAATCCATTTTTTATGGATGTTATAGATAGGCTAAGTATCATTTTCTCCTTTTTGTGTAGCTTTTCTGGTTGTAAATATGTAGTATGTGGGCTACCTTTCATTAGCCTTACCAGTCTTATGTAATCCCCAAAAAATGCAAATCAATATTGGCACTATATTTCAAGCTTATGCATAGTACATCATGGTTCTTTGGTAGTTTCATGATCAATTTTGATGTCAATTAAGGTATCAAATACGTCCTAGCTATTGGGCGAATCAAAACATTCCTTACCGATTGAATTCTTGGGAAGGTTATTGGTATAGTCAACTTCAAACAAGCATATCTCTGTTATTCTATGAATTTTTTAGGTCATGACCCACCAACAGATAGATAATTGAATTAGCTTTCCAACGATGCCAATTTTTCCCAAATCCGATATCGGAGCAAAACGTTATACCCATTTTACTCCAGCATGTTGGCCTGGCAACTAAATGACGACATGAGCTGATGGCATATCACATATCTGATGACTTATCAGCTAATGCCGTCATCCTTAGGTATAAAGTCATAAATTCTAGCATCAAGTGATGACATAAGCTAACGGCTTATCACATATGTGACGACATCAGCCCAATGTCATCAGCCATAGAATTCAGCATTTTCCAAATGGTTTTGGTGGGGTATTTTGGTATTTTCCCTTCACCCCAAAGCTCCATAAACACTGAAATCAGCCTCTGTTTCACCAAAATACATTCTTTTCTCTCAAATTCTCTCTAGAACAAGAAGAGGAGTTTCCAATTCAAGATCCAAATCTCAAGGATTCTTCCATCAATCTTCCCAAATCAAGTATCAAGGTATGTCATGTGTTGATTCAAGGGCCTCTTTCACCCATGAAGCTCAAGAATCTCTTTTTGAAATCCAAGATTTGTGTATTGATGAATGTTCATGATTTAAATTGAATTGAAATTCATGTTCATGTTGTTGTGGGGTTTTGATTCATATTTTAAATTACATATTCCAATGATTGACTCTAGTATATGAAGATATGCATAATAATCATGATAAACCCCCTTCAATTTACAAGTTGAGTGATGTATCCATGATTATTAGATATGTTGATGATTGTATGACCAAAGCATGCTCCCCATGTGTTTGACTAAATGCCTATGTGAAGGAAAAGTGCCATACTAGCATAATAATATGAAATCTCCATTCATGTACAAGTTTATGCACGTCAAGTGTTTTATGAAATGTCTTAGTCAATGAATTATGGATATATGTGCAGCCATTATGGTGCTTTAGAACTTGTACTTCATGAAATCTCCAACTTATTGTATTATGGATTGTGAAGTTGGACATGTATTCAAGAAAGTCATGCTTAGTCAGTTTCTTCCCATCGAGTCCTGGGGGTACTTGTACCCGAAAAAATATAGTTGTGTTCCTATAGTTAGTGTCATGTTTTCACGATATCCTCAGTCAAGCCATGATCCGTAGAACTCAGTCAGTCATGTGACTCAGGAAAGCTCAGAAATACAGTAATCTCAATACTATTCCGTCAGTCAATGGAAACTCAGTTAATTAAGTCTAGTTCAGTTCAGTAATCCATGTTCAGTGTCAATTCAGATGGGAATAGGAATTTGCACTGAGTAAACCCAAGGATGGGAACACACACTGTCAGATGAGGGTGTGATTCTTAGAAGTCATCCTTTCATTCTAGAACTATGTAGCCAACATAGGTTGACACATCAATACTGTCAGATGAGGGTAGATGAGATGGATAAACACTGTTAGATGAGGGTCCCACCATTCTCTTTTGGGGACACTGTCAGATGAGGGTCACCTACAACTTATCTTTACCAGTGGCGCGGTATTGACACCCTTCCAATTGGGGTTACAGATTGGACCCCAACTCAGCTATATTGTATTATTTGGGATATGTCGGTTAGATGACTACTTCCCACAGTTTTAGTTATAGATCAGGATTGTCAGATACAACTATTCAGTTTTAGTAATAGAACTTAGATAGTTCTACAGAATTCAGGACTGTCAAATGCATTCACCTCAGAACAAAATGGAACTCAGCTAATTCCATCAGAAACTAGACTGTCAGATACAGTCACTCAATATTAGTTATTTCAATTATACAATTATCAGTATCTCATGTTATCAGTACTCAAATTCAGTAATCATGTTATCACAAACTCAGTTATTATGTATTCACGCATGTATTCTCACATTTATGTTGTTCAGTCAGTTAGTATAGTTCATGCATGTGAACCCTTTGCATTTAGCCTAGCTCACATGCATACCAGTACATTCAATCGTACTGACGCATTAGTGCTATGGTGTTTTATACCATAGGTTTAGAAGCATGAGCTCCAGAGAATCAGTAGCATTCCAGTACTCAGCAATCAGAGTCAGTAGTGAGTCCTCATCCTTTGAGGACATGAGAATTATCTTATCATTTTAGTACTTATTTTATTTTAGTAGTTGGAGTTAGTTGGGGATATGTCCCATTAACTCCTTATTTAGAAAATTAGAGGCTTTCAGACTATTATGTTCACTCGGTTTATTTCAGTTAGTTTTGGGTATTTCATACCCTACACAGATGTTATATTTTATTAGATATTGTGTCTCAGTTTTGAACCTTATGGCCTTACAGCCTTTATTTCTGCATTTATACAGTATATTATGCAGTGTTCAGGTACAGATATTAGTCATGGGTTAGCTTGTAGTCCTTCGGGGTCATAAGCACCGTGTAGAATTTCGGGTACCAAATTTGGGGCATTATATCTTACTACCTCTTTGCTAATTCTACCCTCAGATATGAACATTATTGTTTATCACTATTCAAAATCTTCCTTCCTGCACTTGGTAACTGAATGGAAGATGTGTATGTGAATTTCTGTTCCAATGCAATGTTGTCTAGATAATCTGCTAATTGATTTCCTTCTCTATATATGTGTTGTATCTACACCTGCTTTATTGATAATAGTTGACATATGCGACTGATGTTGTCTTCTATTTTCCACTGTATCTTTTATTCCCTTCTCAGCAATTTTTGCTTAATTAACAAGTCTGTCTGAATGATCACTTTCTCCTACCTTGATTTGTTGCAATGTATTATTTCCTATAGGATAGCCATAGCCACAGCCTCCATGCAATTAGTGTCCTCTATAGCTACTCCTTCTGCACGTATTAGGTCTCCATATGTATCCCTTAAGCAAAAAGCCCATGAGATGCTCCCTGAATTTCCTTTTGATACCCCATCAGTATTATACTTAACCCAACCTCTCTCTGGTAATTCCCATAGAATTGGTGTAACTTTTATTCTAGGCTTCATCTGATTAAGCTGCTTCAAGATTTCTGGCCATTCAAATGGAAATTCCACTTCTGGATTTTGAACTTTTAGAAGCATTCCTAGTTGCCTAGTTACATTAAAAATCAGTCTTTGCATTGTTACTCCTTTTCTTTTGTGTTTCAGATCATTTCTTCTTCTCCACAGCTCCCACATTTTTATCCCTAGAATTGCTTTGAAATATACATTCTTCATTGTCTTCACTTGTGCTTCCCACCATGCATAGATAGTATTCCTTAAGCTCATCCCTTGGATGTTTATACCTACAAAAGAAGAAAAGTAGGACCAAGTCCTGTTAGCAGTATAAGAACTCAGCAACACATGAGACATAGTCTCTTGGGTTGGGTTTTAACAGCACCAATATTTGGAAGGTCCCTCTATTGCCCATCTTCTGATAGTATCATCTGCTATAATTTTGCCTTTCCACATTCTCCACATGAAAAACACTATCTTGAATGGTAAACTTATATCCATAGCTTCTTATAAAATACATTAGGATTTTCTCTGTACCTCACATACTGCCGAGTTGTTCTGATACTAAATTTACCTTTTAAATTTACACTCCATATTGTTGTTTCACTTTGAATTGACTGCTGAGGTGGTGTCACCTTCTGCTTTATGTGTTCCACTATATCTTCTGTAAAAAAATCTATTAACAGATATGCATTCCATTGTCCATTTAGAACCAAGTCCTTGACCTACTTGTAGCCATCTTCCCATTCTTTACCTTCATGCATGACAGTGTAGAGAACTCCTATACCACTCCAATTGTCATACCAAATATGAGCATCCCTTCTTTTGAGCCTCCATGTTATAAGATGATCTGTGAGATCTCTAACTTGCAACATCTTTTTCCATACTTAGGAACCCCCTCTTGTCTTTCACATAACCTCCTTAGGATGATATTTTTTGCAGTATTTATTCATCATGTACTCACTCCATATAGATTTCTTGGTCCTAAAGTTATACCATAACTTACAAAAAAAGGTTATGGATACATCTAGAAAAATCCTAAAACTCGGTCCCCCTTTCTCTTCTGGTAGGCACAATTTGGACCAAGCTACCCAATGCCTTCCCCTTCCTACTATAGTACTACTCCAGAAAAACTTAGGAAAACTTTTCTAAATTATAGAAAAGACCTTCTTTGGAGGATTCATCACTGATATACAATGAATGGGTATATTTTGTATTACATGTTTAATTAAAACAACTCTTCCCCCAAAAGATAAGAGTTTACCTTTCCAAGGTTGCAACTTATTACTGATTCAGTTCATGAGCTGTTGGTAGTACACCTTCTTCTTCCTCATGTAGAATATAGGACATCCTAAATAATTGAATGGGAAATCATAGCTCAATATGCCTGTAACAACTTTATCCATAACTAGTATACCATTATAAGTACTTCCATGCATATACAAAGCACTCTTCTCCTTGTTAATCTTCTGAATAGATACCTCCTCATATTTCTCCAGTGTATTTTTCACTAATTGCAAAGTGACTAGCTCAGCTTTACATGTAATGATCATATCATTTGCAAAAGTAAGATGATTGATTTTTGGACTTCCTCTAGGAATGCCAAATACCTTGAACTCTTTTCTCTTCATTAACTATTTCTAGCTCCTAGATAATACTTCAGCAGCAATGATGAACAATGTAGGCGACAGTGGATCTCCTTGCTTAAGACCCCTTGAGTATTTAAAGAAACCCTTAGGTTGTCCATTCATCAGTACAGAATACCGATTATTAGACAGTAATCTGAATATCATGTCATTGATTTCTTCAAAAAAATCTATCTTCCTTAGCACTTTAGTAAAAAAAAAAAAAGCAACTCAACTCTATCATATGCCTTCATCATATCCAACTTCATCACCAAGTTTGGGGGCTTTCCCTTTTTTCTAATTTCAATTACTATTCCTCGGACAACAAATATATTCTCAGCTAAACTTCTCCCTTGAACAAAGCATGCCTGCTCTTTAGAAACAATGTCTGGTAGGATACTCTTAATCCTCTCATGAATGATTCTGGAGAATATTTTTTTCACAAAATTGTTGAGTGAAATAGTTCTCAAATCTGAGAATATATTTACCAACAACTTCTTTGGTAAAAGCACCAAATCAGTATGTATGATAAACCTGGGAAGCTCATACCCACAAAAGAATGTTATTATCATCTAATATAGATCTTTTGATAATATATTCCAAGCATCCTGAAAGAAAGCACATGTCATACCATCAGGATCAGCTATACTATCTCTATTCAAGCTCGTGACTACCTTTTTCACTTCTTCAGCAGTTGGGATTCTCTTTAATTCTATATTCTGAGCATCTTTTACTATACTTAGAAGAATTTCCAACATGGAAAAATTCTTAGTATACTCTTGTATTTTAAACTACTATTGATAAAACATGGTTGCAGCCTCTGCAATTTCATCCTGGTTGTCTATCCATTCACTCTCATAATTCTAAATTTTCTAAACCTTGAGTCTTGATCTTCTTCCTTTTACTACTGCATGGAAGAATTTTGTGTTTCATTCTACATCCTTGAACCATTCAAATCTTGCCTTTTGTCTCCAAAAATCCTTTTCTCCTTTCAGTTGCATAGCTAGTTCAACTTATGCTTTGAATAAATTAGACTTGTTCAGTCCTGTTGGCTTCTCTTCAAACGGTTGTTCCCTTACCTGATAACCTCTTCAAGAGTAGCTATCTCTTGAAAAATATTTCCAAAAGTTTGCTTACTCCATTGAGTTAATAAAGCTTTAGTATTCTTCAACTTTTGATGGAAAATTATAAAGGGGCTCCATTCTATATCAACACTCCAGTTCTATCTAATTACTTCCAAACAAGATTCTTCTTTCAGCCAGAAGTTAAGAAATCTAAATAGTTTAATTAGATGTTTTGTTATGTACTATAGTGCAATAACATTGGTGCATGGTCAGAGCCACTTCTTACCAAATTCTCCTCCTCAATAATAGGATAGATTCCCTATAACCTGTAATTCACAAAGACTATGTCAAGTCTTTTGAATATGTATTTACCATTTATTCTTCCATTCCACCATGTGTATTTGCTACCCTTGAATGCTGCCTCTTCTAAATTAAAGATATTAATGCATTGATTGAAATTATCTGTCTCTTCTAATGTGACTGGCAAACCTCCAATTTCTCTTCTTCGTTCCATATAACATTGAAGTCTCCTCCCACCAACCAAGGATCTAGATTTATGAATGCTATTTTTTCATGACTTTCCCATAATCTTAACCTCTCATTCGGGCTGCACATTGTATACACTAGAGTCACCATTACTATTACTCCATCTTTCTAATTCTCCAACTTGAGAGTAAGTTGTTGTTATTCATCTGAACAACACTACAAGTCATACTGGAATCCATAAAAGGCTAATTTTTTTCTGAGATATTTGCAATTGCATGCTGCATCCTAAGTTTTTTTATACTCTTCAGTATTTTGACCCTAAAATGTCTCCATGAGACCTATGAATCCAAATTAATATCTCTTGTGCATTGTTATCAATCTTGTAAAAGCTTTTTATGTATTGACAGATCTGATATTCCATATTAAAGCATTTATTTGGACACGGATCTAGAAATATTACTCCTTGTCCTTATTAAACTTGCTACTGTAGTATCAACTGTAGTCCTTCCTTTTTGTTATGCTTTCCTTGCTTTGGCTTTATGGAATTGATCTGCTTTGGGGACAAGTTCCCCTCAATTGTTGCTTTATCAATATTATCCCCCATGTCTTCATCATCCATATCCTCCTACTTGTTGTTGACTTTATCTATCATATTCCCTACTTTAATTGCTAGAGGTACAATATCCTCCAAAACTACTTTGTTTCTTATTCTCTTTCTCTTCTTCTATCACCATTAGGTCCTTTGTCTCATTATGTTGTACTGTTGTATCTTGTTTAACTTATTGTACCTTTTCTTTCTGTTATGCTTTGTTATGTTCTGATGCTTTATATTCATGTATTTCCCTTTCTTTCCTAACAATGTCCATCTAGTTTTGATCCTCAGTACACTTTTTGTTGAGTTATTTCTCTGATGCTGGCTCTACTGCTGACTTTCCAAAACTCTTATTCACCTAGTCTTTTGTGCTATCCTGCATTTGTGCTTTGCTGATTGTGTGTTGACCTTCTAATTCTTCTAAAACATCAAACACATTTAATGTCTTAACTTTATCTTCCTTGTCCACCTCCCCTACTATGTGTCCTAATTTGTCCTTTTTGTACTTATTCCATCTTTCCATCTATTGGTGTTTATTGTTATCCATTCCTGCATTCATTTTTCATCCCCCTTATCATTGTCTTTGTCTTTTCTTTGGCTTTGTTCCTACTTAAATAATTCTGAATGAACATTCCAGCACGCATCCTCATCATGTCCTTATAGTCAACACTCTTTACAATATTTTAGCATATGGTAATACTATATATGTATCTATTTTAACTTTATTTCTCCAGTAATATTATCTTCCTCATTAATTTTTACCCTGTGTGGTAATTTCACTACCAGGTCCACCTCAATCTTTAGTCTAGCAAAACTTAGCCACGTATGATTCTTTGTGGCCACATCCACTATTAAGGGTTTACCTACTACTGAAATAATAGAGAAAATAGCCTTCTTTCCAAAAACATTTGGTGGTAAGTCTGGTAATGAGATCCATGCAACTTTAATGGTGGTTTCAATATCAGGTTCAAACCACGGATCCACTTGAGTTTTCTCATCTACCAGAACCTGTCCTTGGCCTTGATGTAATATGCAATGGTTGATAACAGCTTAACATAATTTTCTATCTGATTTAAACGTATCAATATGTGCCTTGCATCAAGAACTTCTATCGTGCATTCACCTTTAATTCTAATTGATTTGGAATTGATTTTCTTAGTTTAGTAACATCCGGCTTACCATATGAAAACTTACCCACTATTTCATATGGCATATTCTCCTGTATTATCATGTGTTGTACTTTCGAAGCTTTCTATGTAATACTTGGTTCACCTTGCATCATTATCAGCGGCTTAAGAGTAACCCTAACATTCTCATGCACGTAAGCTTTAGATTTCAATAAGTCAGTGTATTTTGGACCGGTAACATTATGTTTACCTTCCCCTTCTGTAATCTTCTTCATAGATTCATCCGGTGGGTTATTCCCACCAGAAGTAGTTTCCATAGTGATCAGAAAAGTCTTTAAAATTTAGAGTTTTTTTGCATGTGCCGCCTTTAGGGTTTTTAATTCTTTTTCCTTATGATTCGATTTTCTCCCATGAAGGGAGTAATGCAGTTTGGTAAGAAAGGAAAGTTGAAACCTCGATATGTTGGTCCCTATTTGATTTTGAAAAGGGTTGGTAATGTTGTCAATGAAGGATCACCCATACACTTTCGCAACATGGACACATAGAAAACTAGGCTTTGGACCAATAGAAAATTTCCTTTTTTGAGGTTTTAGGGAAGGGTACAACCCATGGGTACTAGTCATACCCCATGATACGACCTAAGAACTCCCCTCTCATATGTTGGATAGACTAGGTTGATAGAACAATGACCAAGATACAACTTAGCCTCCCAATGGTCGTACATTAGGATACGAGTTGTACACTACCTACTCGTATGGAGTATTTAGTCTACCTAGTTAAAATTATTTTGGATATGGTTTGGGATATGATTAGGGCATCAATCATACCCTTGGGTACAATTCAATGTGTGTGTAGTCATACCTTGGGAAGTGTAGAGGTCCTTGGTGAATACTAGGGTATGATTTATGGTACCACTCGTACCCTAGGGTACGATTGGTCAAGTGAGTCATACCCTCCCGGGAAGTCAAATTCCAGCTTTTAAGCCAAGGGTTTTATGGACATTTCCTACCCAAAAACCGTTAAGTCCCCTAACTATATAATGTATTGTATCCTCCTAAAAACTTATTTGTAAGACCAAAATATTCAAAATACTCTCTCAAAACACACCATTGAAGATTTGTCGGCTAGGGTTCCAAGGGGTGTTCATCTAGAGGCAAAGAGAAGTCAAGGTCTTCCTTGAATTATCTTGTATAAGGCATGTGAATCCTCCCCTATTATTATTTCTCAAACATCGTGGTATTTAAAAATTGCTTATGAATCTTTAAATGTGGATTTTGAAATAAATGATGAGGGTTTTAATGTAAAGTGATGGGTAATGTTCACCCTTGTCTAAAATTGAATGTTACATATTTTTGGTGATGGTTTGCACATGTGGGTGCTTGTTGATGATGGTTTAACAAATGGGTCATGAGTAACCCTAACATTGATAGTTATTCCCTCAATGTGTTTGTGAAAATGTCTAGAATAATGACTAGTTACATGCTTTTAGTGTTTTTATCTAAGGCAATGGCCTAATGAGTAAGAATTCTTGGTAATGATTTTTGTAAATGTCTTATCATTCATGTAATGAGTTAAATGATTCCCTTGGTGGTTTGATTAGTTAAAAAGGGGTTAGAGTTCCTAGCATGAAATTAAATTGTGTTTGAACAAAAGCTTGGTGCAAGAGTGCTAATGAATAATTTGATAAAGGTCTTGATGACCATAATTTTTCTTGAATGATATTTTTAACTAATGCATTGGCTTGTTAAAGTGATTGATTTATATATGGTTCATGAAGACCTTGTGGTTATGTATAATGTTGAATTGTGGCCTTGATGGCTTGACATGGTTAGATGGGTTAGAGTCCCCAAGTGTGAATGGTGTGACATGAATGTATGGTTAAATGGGTTAGAGTCCCCAAATATGAATGGTGTGATGTGAATTATTGGACAACGGGTTAGAGTTCCAATGTCAACTAGTGATGTCTTGTGGTTTTAGTCCACGTTCAAAATGAAATGATTGGTGGTTAGTGTACACCTACGTAATCAAAGGGTCCATGGTTAAAGTCCACATACGCAATGAAATGGCTTGTGGTTAGAGTCCACTTGTCTAATTAATTGTCTTGTGGTTAGAGTCCACTTGACTAATACAATGGGCTTGTGGTTAGAGTCCATTTTCTTACTAAGATGGCTTGAGGTTAGAGTCCTCTTATTCAATATAACCTAAGCGCTGAAAGTTTAAGGTCATCTACTTTGTGGTTCCTGTTTGAATTCTTAAAATGCATACTATGGTCTTGTTATATTTCGACACTTGATGTATTCATATGTATGTACTTGCCTATGTGTATAAATGTGGTGGATTATGATGATTGGACTTGGTATTGAATGTTGATATTATTTTATCCATACCCTTGAGTTACATGCTAGCGCTCCAACTACTAACTATCTTCAGACATTGTGTCCCCATATGAAACAGGGGCCAAAGCATCTTCTTATTTACCTACGCATTAATCAGGTGTTCGGGCGGTTCGAGTGTTGACATTGTAGTGGTGAACTTCCATACTTTAGAAGGCACATATTTCATAGTCTTCTTAGCTTATGTCATAGACTTATTTTGAGTTTGGTTTTGGCTATTTTCGGAGGCTTGTCCTAACATATTATTGACTTTGAATTTGTAAAGCCTTGTAGATGGATGTTGACTTGGGTAGATTGGATGTTAAATGTTGATATTAATGAATGGCTAGACTTTCTTAAGCTATGATTGTTGGTTATGTTTCTTCTATCTTATTATATGTTTGGAGTTCATCCGACACTTTTGGGTTTTTGTGATGGTTAGTTTGGGGTAATGGGATGATCTCCAGTCCTAGGTGGGCTTGAGATGTACGTACGACAAGGCCCATTTTTGGGTCGTGTCAGCAAACCACCTTAAGGCCTGGTAGTTTGTGCATTTTACAATTGCCCCAAATAATGATCCAACTACTTCTAAAGTACTTGCTGATTTTTGAATTCAACAGATGTTTGCTCTTGGTTGGTCATGATCTTCTTTAGCATTTCCTCTATGTTACTGGCCTGTGTTTTGCTGATATTGATATTGATGATTATTATTCCATGAATAATTTGGTGCCTGAGTTTGCCACTTTTGGTTGTAGTTATTACCATAATTTGGACTTTGAGCATCCCACAAAACTGACTAATTTAGGATTTGCACCACACATATCTATAGAGTTCCTACTATTCCCACATACCTCACACCATGTCGGAGTCTTTTGCACTACATTAACCAAAGCTTGAGACTACGGCACACCCAACATGCTGAATTATGTCATTATTTGGATCTGCAGAAATGGTAGTTGGGAGGCTAAGGCTATAATACAGTCAACTTCAATCATCCCTGTAGACCTCTTCATTGAGATTTTTGAGGCATCACCATGCCAATATGGATTTCCTTATGCAATCTGGTTCAAGAAATTGTATATGGAATCCTTTCCAGCTTACTAGCCTATAAACATGTTTCCTACAAAGTCAGAAACAAGACCGAGTGAAAATATCAAAGAAATCTAAAAACTAAAATTAAAACAAAGCAGTTGCCAAATTAAAAGTTCCCGGCTATGGCGCTTAAAAATTGTTGCGCCCAAGCTCACATGCAAATATACATGGTCCCACCAAGTAGTAAAATGGTCTTTTACAAGCCAAATATCTATCCCATAGAGACTTGTGTTAACAACTATTCAATTCAAGTTTAATTGTAGTAATTTTGTTGGTGTGAAGGTAACCAAGAGAGTTAGAAGTTGAGAATAAAGTAAACTTAACAGCACCGTAAATTAAGGGTCTTGGAAAATCAACGGGGAGTAATCCAGGGTTAAGGCTATGAGAACAATCATACTATGCTATTGAACTTCATTGGTTATGTTACTTATCTTGGTTGGTTATTCACGGAGTTGATATTATGATTATGGTCTTTCCACTCTCTAATCACCTATCTAACTTAGACACACAACTATATCGTTGAGCGGGTATCTGAGAACTAAGTTAAATGCATTCACATTTCATATTGTAAGTGAACCAAATAGGGCACATAGGTATATTTCTATCCTAATTTCAAATTATAACTTCATTCTATAGAAGATTACAATCCTATTCTATTTACCCCACTTCTATCGTCTTGTTCCTCCTTTCGAGCTCACAAGATGAAAATTTATGTATTATAAGGGTCGTAAATCCTTAAAATAGTTATAAAAAAGATAAATAAACAAAAAAATATTATAAATTATCAAAACTAGGTCAATTCATAACAAGAGTAATCATGTTCTTGGCCTTAACCCCCGAAAAATGGTGTTTAGCCACTTATGGACATAACCGTAATCATGATGGTATAAAACATGTTAAAATCCATAAGAAAACCATATTAATTGTATAAAAATCCTAATTTAAGTGTTCTCAAGCCTCCCTCAAAGTTTCAAGGTCTTCCAAGGTATGTACCATAATGTGTAAGGGTCCTATTTATAGGACACATGGTGCCGATTTTGACATAGCGGCGTGCCACGCCCATATCGTGGTACCTAGTGTCTTTTGGAGGCCATTATCACAGTGAGATACTGTAATTATTCATTTATTATGACACCAAGTGAATGTCATGTACCTAACGCGGTGGCTAAGGTCGTCCGTGGCACACCAATGACTCCAAAACGTCCATTTTTTGTCAAATCTTGTCCTGTGATTTTGTCCATCCATTCCAACCTTTGTGTTATGTTTTAAAATCACTTAAAGATTTTTTATCATAAATATAAAATAATTATAAAATAACCAATCATCCTTTATCATCAAACACTACAGATTAGAGCTCAAAACAACACACATTCCAAGACGATGAACTAGTAACTTAAGCTAAGAGTACTAGTTTTTGTATTTTGATATTAAAATTAGTTTTTTGTCTATTATATTGTTTCAATTGAACCTTAAATACTACAAAAAAGTTATTCTACACATAATTACACAAATTCCAAGACGATGAACTAGTAACTTAAGCTAAGAGTACTAGTTTTTATCTTTTGATATTAAACTTAGTGTTTTGTCTATTAGATTGTTTCAATTGAACCTTAAATACTACAAAAAAATTATTATACACATAATTACACAAACATACCCTTATAAACTCATTACACACACTAGAATCCATCGATATCAACTAGAACAACACATAGCTCAAACTAGTAACACTAGTTTTCTCGTCTAAACTCTAAGTGACCAAATTGATTATAAAATTATTTGAAACACACCTTAAACATTATAATAAAATATTTTAACACTTATATTCTTATTTATATCATTAAAAACTCATCAATGACGCAAGAAGTCCTCAAAACAAGACTAAATAAGTCAGGATAACAACACTGAGGTGCATAAATCCACCTCAAATCATTTACCCCTTTCATATATCCATTCTAGATTTAATATTTATTCAAGGAAGAATTATACAAAGTGGGTAAATATTGTAGAGCGTTCAAAATATTTCTCATGATCATAGTAGTTTTCCATGACTATTGTCTAGTTAAATTAAGTCTAGTGGCCCTTTGATCGATTAAAAACTATTTGAACACTTTTCACTACTATGAATTGAGTTTTAATATGTGAGAGTATCTTGTGTGCTGACCTTGAGCGATTTTGCATTGTGAACCTCATTGTATCTTAAACTAGAGATGCGCTATACAGGCAGGACCTCTGTGAGGGAGGAGCATCTAGCCTAGCCCATCTCATGCAAAAAAATTACCTTATTTATTTAATTAGGGAATTTGGTCCTTTTACCATTCTATAACCTCCTATACCGACTTAAATCCCATAAAAGCATCAAAGACTTAGCACTATTTCATTAATCTTCTCATTTACTTTCTCTCAAACCTCAAGAAAACAAAGAGTTCCTCAAGAAGTCAAGTATAGTATTTCAAGCTAGGTTCTTTCTAATTATCCTTCAAGTGTTAGTCTTCGTCTCAAACGTTTCATCCTCTTTCCATAATTTTAAAAGTTGTGATACTTGAATTTAAAGTTAGGGTTTCAAAACACCAAATCCCTACATTTCAGTTCTTTAGGTCTTGTACTAGTCTATGAAAGATTTTCCAAGGAGAGTTTAGTAATTTATAAAAAATAGTTTTTAGAAGTTTAAAGTTAGGATTTGTAAATCCATTTCCATAATTTCTTTTCTTTTATAATTTGGGATGATTTATTGATACTTCAACTTGAAAAGATATAGTTATATATAAAAGTTGAAATATTATTCACCTATTGATATTCTATTATATGTTAGAAAGAGCTTGTGAATTTTGAAGGTTCACATTATGATCCTTAAAATGTATTTTTCAAGAAATTATCTTTAATCTTATTCTACATTGTGTTTTAAGAAAAGACTTAGTTATCATGAAGTTCAAAGAATGGTTATAAACTCATACAAGAGTTGATCTTGAATATAGTTCTTGAAAGATAATTTTGAGTAAATATTTATACTTTACTTTTAGATATATAGAAATTTATATGTTTAAGAGCATATAATTACACAATTGATTTTAAGAAGATTCTTTAGCACAAAGAGGATACTAGTTTAGCTAATCAAAATCTCAAAACTACGTACCACCGTAGAATTTATAATTATACCACAATTCAGTTGATCTCTCATAGCCCAAAATATTAATTTAAAGGATACACACATTGATTGATCAGTCTTATACCATGAAAAAGTATAGGGCAAACCTCCCTATTGTGATAGACATTAGACATCATAGTTTACTCGATGTATATCAGTAGAAACTTTAACTTAAATAACATTATACTATGTCATTTATGCTTTATAACTCAACTTCTCTTTTCTTATTTTCAAGAAAGATTATTTTGGTTTAAAGCCTTTAGTTTTAAGACAAGTATTGCATACAATTTTTAACTCCAACCCCCCTTTAAGATTCAACATATGATTTTAGATTGTATGATTTAGTCATTCAGTATTTCAATCATTCAAACTTAGTTTTAGTTATAGACTTATGGTTACTCAGTCTTAATTTTGACTTTACCATTAAGTTACTTTTTATACTTTGACTTACCTAATCGCTCAGTTTCTTTCTAAAATTATGTTACTATCATGTTTAGTTATTAACTTGTGTACTAATATTTTCAATTATATTGACACTATTTTTATGCTACTTTATTTTATAATGTAGCTTACATATATGCATATATGTAATTAGACTCTTCAGAGGCAGCATTCATCAGCTTTGAGTGAGTTATCATTATTCTAGAGGACCTGTCAGTAGTCTAGTCACTAGTTTATTCTTTTACCTAAATTTAAGTTTATTTAGTTTATAGATTCTTCATAGAAAGATAGTCAAGTTGAGTCAGATGTAATTATTTTCCAAATATTCATTGTTTCACTTGAGTAAAATTTATATCAATTTATTTTATGTTTATTGAAAAAATTTGACCATGATTTTAGTTTCTACATTAGTATAATTCATATCATTCTATAGTTATTCCATACCATATTACAGTTGCATCCCAAATATAGACTCGCAGCGTGATATGACATTATATAGATTTCCATTATGATCTTCCAGTGGGATTTTAGGCTAAAACATAAAAGTCTTGTCTAGGAGGTTCCCTCTTGAAATAAAGCTCTATATGTGACTTAATTTGACATGATATTTTCTCACTTACTCTTAGTCAATGAACTTTTGAGACCTTACTTTGATAACAATTAAAAGTGCAAGAGGGGGAAACAGGATGAATTGAGATCCTTTTAGTTTTCTCTTAAGTATGTAATTAAGTCAACTGCTTGACAACTAAAATAGTTGAAAGAAGATTAAGTGCTGAAAGTAAATGACACTAGATATTGTATACTAGTTTGAATTTAATTTGGATCTTAGTCCATCTCCTTTAGATTACAAGGGTGTTCTTTGAAGGTCCTTTTGAGTGTTGTCATGTATATTCAACCTCAAGGTGTAGTTCTTAAGGTAATGCTAGTTGTGATGGTAGAGGTGGTTGGTAGTAGGGATTGAGCGTACTAGTGATAGTGGCTTATAATGATAGAAGTTGTAGTTGGAGTATTAGTGACTATAGATATAATTATAATGATGGAGATGGTAAATATAATAGCGATGATTAACAATACTAGTTGGAAGTGGTGGTAAATGCCAATGGTGATTGTGATAGTAGAGGTGGATGATGATAGAGGGTTGTGATCGCAACGGTGGTGATGGTGATGACAAAGGTAATTAGTAGTGGTGGCCAACATTTATGGATAGAGTAGTGGTGACAATATCCATACAAAGTTACTTCTTAATGATATTATGATATCGTTCAAGACATTCAAACCAAAAAAATGGTTTAAATAGTAATCTAAATAAATGTACTTAATAGCCTAAGGTCTGAATTATTTGGATTCAAATCTCTACTAAGTACAAAAAAATGAGGCACTAAGTCAAGTCCTAATCCATAATCCAGTTTGATTAAGGGTGTGTTTGGTATGAAGGAATACATTTTTCAAATATATTATTATTTTTTCAAGTTTGGTTGGACAAAATTTAAAAATATTTTATTTGGGAATATAAGTTCCTTAAAATGAGAAAAATGACCTTAATGAAAGCTGGGTAACAAGTTTTATAATTGACATTCTATGTTTATTCATTCCTCCCACCCACCCAATGCACCCAACCCCTACTCCAAGGGTGGCTCAAAGGAATGTGTGTCCTAAAGTCAAATCTTAACACAAGACCTTAAATATATTTTGTCCATTTTACTTTATGAGTCTTACTTGGATTCAATATGAAGTTACAAAAATGTGAAGATTATTGAAGTTAGTGGTATTAAAATAAAGGTGTATATAACATACCAATTTATTTTGAATAATATTATTTCATTAAGCTTAAAACGGAAAGTAAGATTGGAAAATTATTAAATACAGAAAGATGCATTTTTTTAAATATATTTAAAAAGAAAGTGAGACACACGTGTATAGTATGATAGTCAGAGTATTTATGGTAAAACTAATATATATCGAAATATAATTGAAACACTAGAAAATCATAGGAAAGAATCAAAAAGAATATGCGATATGAGGTGGATTTATGCACCTCAGTGTTGTTTTCGAGCTTAATTAGTCTTGTTTTGAGGACTTATTGTGTGATTAATGAGTTTTTAAAGATATAATTTAGTATCTAAGTGTCAAACTAATTGATTATAATGTTTAATTTGTGTTTCAAACAAGTTTGGAATCAATTTGGTCACTTAGAGTTTTGATGAGAAAAACAATGTTAATAGATTGAGCTGTGTTATTCTAGTTGATCTCGATGGATTGTAGTGTGCGTAATGGGTTACTAAAGGTATAATTTATTAATTATGTATGGATACTTGTTTATAGTGTTTAAGCTTCAATTTAAACAATCCAAGAGACAAAACACTAAGTTAAATATCAAAAGAACAAAGCCTGTACTCTTAGCTTAAGTTACTAGTTCATCATCTTGGATTGTATGTTGTATTGAGCTCTAATATGTGGTTTTTGATGCTATAGGATGATTTATGAGTTGATAATGATGACATATAGTTGATTTAAAAAGATGTAAATCAAGTTTAAACAACACCATAGGGCTTGGAAAGGATGGGCAAACACATGGGACAAGACTTGACTAAAAATGAGTGTTCTGGAGTCATTGCAGTTCCACAGACCTTAGGCACTGCATTAGGGATGTGGAACGCCCTTGGTAGCAACCTAAATGATCAATTCCAGTATCTAACCTCAATTAGGGCATGCCATGGACCCTATTCCATGTGATAAGGGCATGGCACACCCCTATATCAAAATCAGTAGCTTGTGTCCAAGTATAAATAGGACACTTAGTTGTTATTTTTCACACCTTGGACGACCTTGGGACTTGAAGGGAATCTTATATAAGTTTAATTATGGGTTTTATTCCATTAATTTGGTTTTTTTATGTATTTTATCATGTATTTATTCATTGTAATTACATTTATGTACATGATCGGCTAAACCCCCTTTTTCAGGATTAAGGCTAAGAACATAAGTATTATTATTATAAATTGATTTGGTTGTTGTTATTTATCATTTTTGGTTGTTTTTTTAGACTTTTATCACTATTTTAAGGATTCACGACCCTTGGAATTCATGTTTAACTCTATTGTGAAACCGTAAGGATAAATGATAGGGTAGAACGTGGGATGACTAGAATAGGATCATGAACTTACTCGAATGAAGTTATGATTTTCACTTAGAAATGAATATACTTAAGTGACCTATTTGGTTCAATTACATGATATATTATAAGTGCATTTGACTTAGTTCTCGTATCCTCGCTCAACGATGTAATTGTTGTGGCTAAGTTAGATAATCAATTGGAGGTCTGAAAGGCCATTGTCATATCATTGATCCCATGAACCAACAACCAATATAACTAATGTAACCAATAAAATTATTAAATGTAGTAGATTTTACATAGTTCCTTGACTCTGGGTTTCTCCCCTTTGATTGTTCAAACCCTTACATTCCCGTATTGTTTTATTTATATTACGTCATAACTGTCAAACTTGTTTGGTTACATTTGCACTGATTGAATCTTAATAGTTGAACTGAAATTAGATAGTTGATTAACACTAGTCCCTATAAGATCAATACTTGGCTTTCTTAAGGCCACTTGATTACTTGGGTGGGCCATGTACACTTGTGTGTAAGCTTGGGCACGATATGTTTTTGGCGCCATTGCAGGGAACTTGTAATTTGGCAATTGCTTTAGTCTTACTTTTAATTTTTTATTTCCTTGGAGCTATTCACTTGATTTTGCCTTCTAAATTTGCAGGTCAAGCAATGCTACCATATCTCAAGGTTGAGAAATGCCACCATATCCCGACCTCGAGCAATGTTATTGTATCTTGAGCTCGAGCAATGCCTTCACCAACAAAAAAAGTAGTCCTTCTCTACTGTATCACGCAAATTCATGACAAACATGATATTCCTGCTTCTATGGTTTAGGATCCACCTATAATACCCGTTAAAATTTTAATTATTCTATTTTTGACCCTCTCACGTGCGTAATAACAATTTTTAACTTAAATTATGTTAGAGACATTAAAAAGGTGCTTTGGGAAAGTTTTGGATTTCTCAAAAAATGGTTTGGGCTCATTTTTGGACCCCAAGATAGTAAGCCTCTGCGATAAAATCGTGTCATCGAGGTTCACCTCAGCGATATTGGTGTGGCACGGAGGCTAACCTCCACAATATTGGCATGCCACATCATTGTTTGAAATTTGTCCAAGTTTTGTTTTTTCACTTGAGGTGAGGGGCTTTTGGTTTTTTTACCCCTTGCACAACCTTTAAACATAAAATACACCATTTTTCCTTTTAGTTTTAGGGATTAAAGATCATTTTATTCCTCTTTAACACTTAAACCAAGAAACTCCAAGGGTTTCATAAGGGATTCATCATTCAAGCTCTGAACTTCTAATTATTTGCAATTCCTTGTGAATTTCAGGCATCTTTCTCTTCCCCTAACTTGAATTTTACATTGTGGCATTAATTGAATAGATTTTCATGGGATTTAATTATGGGTTTTGAAATTGGGTTGAGGATTTTTATTTGTTACTGATTGAATTACTTGTCCCATGTTCTAAATTGATTATTCATGCTTTAAATTGATGTTTCTGGGAATGAATTGGTGCATGGTATCAATGGTTTTTATGGGGGTCATGGGTTTCCCCAAGTTGATTGAATTTTGGCTTGATAATTGCATTAACCTCTACCCACTCTGTAAACCTCATTTTAAATATGAAAAGGTTCATGGTTTAACTTTTTTTTAACCCAATTCAATGTATTAAAGGATAAAAGAATGAAATGGTTTTGGTTGGCCGGGGTGGCCTTGATTTTTTATTTTAAATGGAACTTAGGAGTCCAATTTAGTTATGTCAATTTGGTTTGGCGTAATTAATTTAACTTACATGTATATTGGTAAGACAATACCAAGTGGTAAATGACTCATGGGTTAATGGATTGGTTTATGTGCAATTTTTTTTAATTTGGGATTAAAGCAAACTGTGTAGCTCACCGTGAAGGTGTAAATTCTGAGGGGACGAACACTGAAAACCATATTTGTCTATGTTGTGGGTCAGTATGACCGTGTTCTTGGTGCACACTTGATATATATATACATATTAGGATGGCTATTGCCTTGGTGGCTTTAGTTATCCCTTAATTTTTCTTATGTTCATGTGGCTAACATGCACTGGGGCCCTTCCATCAGGGGCAGCTGGACTCATATCCCGTGGATACCTTTAGGATGGATTGAGCTACAAGTTTAGGTTAAATCTTTAAACTCCTATGTTCATGACCCTCTTTAGTATCGCTACATTCTATATATATATATATATATATATGTATGTATGTATATGTATATGAATGTGGTGCATATAGTTTATGACTAAATTTTGCTAGTTCCATTATTTTATCCTTATTTCCTAAGTTACATCCCTATTTTTATCCTAAGAACTATCACTGGATGCTACATCATTTCATGATGTAGGGGATGCATGGTTTTCTGTTGCTCATGTGGAGCGTAAGGTGGTTAAGCTCGTATGTTAAGTTGATATGAAGTAGTGAGCCTCCATCCTTCAGAAGGCCTTATCGTTTCACTAATCTTTCTTTATTGTCATAGTACTTTTGGATTCTTTTTAGTCATAGTCGGGGGCATGTCCTGACTCAGATGTTACTCTAGTTTTAGAGGCTTTTATGGGCAAGTGAGGGTGGATTGAATTCTTTGAACCATTATTTGATTCATCTATTCCTATTACTATTATCATTGGATTGATTGGCTTTCACTTATTTTTATGATTATTGTACTCTTGAGATTAGTCTAAGAGGGTGGTCTCTGATCTATGGTGGGCTTAAGATACCCATCACGACTTGGCTTTGGTTTGGGTCATGATAATTTTGGTATTAGAGCACAGTTTAGGGTTATTAGGTGTCCACAAAGTCGTGTCGAGTAGAGTCCTACACTTATATGGGGGAGGCTACAAGGCATTTAGGAATGTTTCCTTTTTTGTGTTCTACTTTGGGATATAGAGTCTAGTGTTATAAAACTTCTCTAACTTCTTACTTCCTTACATTTCAGATCTGCCCCCCAAAGAATTAATGCTCGTAGAAACTCCATTCGAACCTCTGTTCCACTAGAGGAGAATGTGAAGGAGACTCACCTTGTTTATGGAGTGCAGACCCGGTCTAGGGTCCCTGCTTCTGACTGTGCTTCCCATGTGGAGTCTGGTCCCTACTAGTTCTCCTCAAGCTTCCTGAGCCGGTGATGCTTATGCTTAGTCTCCTTAGAAAGATATCTCTAATATGGAGTTTTATCAATCTATTCATATGCTTACTCAATTGGTGGCATCGAAGTCTTGTCATTCTGATCATGTTGGTTTTAGTTGCCCATTCATCTCAAGTCACCCGGGTTGGCCAATGTATAAGGTTAAATCTCCCAACCTTTACAGGTTCTAAGGTGGAGGATAATCTATAGGGGTTCATTAATGAGATAGAGTAAATATTTAGGGAAATGTATGCTACTTATTTGGAGGGTGTGAAGTTTATGGCCTATCCATTAAAAGATGTCTCTTTCCAGTGGAATAAAGAATGGGAAGAGATAAGGGGGATGATGCTGAATAGGGAGTGAGGGATGACTTTTCATGTGCTTTTCTTAATCACTTATTTCCTCAAGACTTGAGGAAAGCTAAAGCTGAGGAGTTTGTTAATCGGAAGTAGGGTAAGATGAGTGTCCAAAAGTATGCTCTGAAGTTTCAGCAGTTGGCTCAATATGCTCCAGCATTGGTGTCTAATATGAGTTCCTAAATTATAAAGTTTGTTTCTGGTTTGTCCCATGATTTGGTGTTGGAATGTAGGCTACTATGTTGAATAATGATATAGATATCTCTGGCTGGTGATTTATATGCAGCAAGTTAAGTATGAGAAAAAAAGGTAGGCAGAGATAGGAGAGAGGCAGAATAAAAAGTTTAGATATAGGGTGTAGGTTAGTATAAAAGTAGAAGAGATGGTAGGTATTATACTAATAAGTAGAATTGGGTAAATTCATGTTCGACTGCCAGTGCTCCTTATCTTAAGCCTTCTGGCAATCGTCATTTTCAAGCTAGCAGTAGTCCTAAGGCATAGGGTGCCCAATCTTATACTAATGGAGCTTAATCATCCCCACCTTACCTTTTCTTCTATTTTTATGGGAAACTTCATAATAGATATTATAAGGAGGGGTGAAATCGGTGCTATAATTATTGTTATCTTAGTCATATACAGTGAGATTTTCCTTCGACTAAGGTTGCCACTGGAGGTAATACGGTTCTGGTAGACACTTCTTCAACTCCTTCACCTATGAGCGCTACTTTGGGTACCTACACAAGATGAAATCATCTCTATGCTCTTTCTACTAGTAAAGAATTTGAGGCATTCCTAGATGTTGTTACTAGTATGTTAAAGCTTTTCTCTCAAAATTTTTACTGTTTGCTTGATCCGGGTTCTACCCTATCTTATGTGACTCCTTATGTTACTGTTACTTATGATTTGGTCCTGAAAGTATTTCTAACCCCCTTTCTGTGTCTACTCCGGTGTATGATTCTATTTTTCCTAAAAAATCTATAGGGGTTTGTGTGGTATTCATTATTTATAGAAAGACGTTGGTGGATTTGATAGAACTTGATATGGTGGATTTTGATGTTTTCTTAGGGATGGATTGGCTTCATTTGTCCTATGCTTCTTTGTGTTGTAGGACTTGGATTTTCAGTTTTCACTTTTCTAATAAGATGGTATTAAAATGGGAAGAGAGTTCCTTAGTACCCAAAGAAAGGTTTATTTCCTATCTTAAAGCTCAGAAATTGAATTCAAAAGGGTTTTTGTACCATGTAGTTTGGGTTAAGGATTCTAACTTTGAAAGTCCTTTTTTGCAATTTGTCACTGTGATTAATGAATTTCATGAAGTGTTCTTATGTGATTTATCTTCTATCAGATACCCATCCCATTTCCATTACTCCATATAGAATGGCTCTAGTTGAACTAAAGGAGCTAAAAGAGCAATTAAAGGATTTTCTTGATAAGGGTTTTATCCATCCTAGTATTTCCCTGTGGGGTGCTCCTGTACATTTTATGAGAAAGAAAGATAGGTACTTTCGAATGTGCATAGACTATCGTTAGCTGAATAAGGTCACAGTGAAAAATAAGTATCCTCTTCATAAGATTGATGATCTTTTCGACCATATTTAGGGTGCTAGCTTTTTCCATAAGATTAGTCTCCATTTGGGCTATCATCAATTGAAAATTAGGGAGGCTGATATTATCAAGACTGATTTTCAAACTCGGTATAGTCACTATGAGTTTTTGGTTATGTTATTTGAGTTGATTAATGCTCTGACTATGTTCATGGATCTTATTAGTTGAGTTTTCAGGCAGTTTCTAGATTTATTTGTTATTGTTTTCATTGATGACATCTTGGTGTTGTCTAAGAGTGAGGAGGATTATGCCAAACACCTCTGAATTGTGTTAAAGACTCCTAACAACCAGAAATTGTATGCAAAATTTTCTAAGTGTGAATTTTGGTTAAGTGATATGACCTTTATGGGGCATATTGTTTCTAGAGAGGGGATCAAGGTGGATCCACAAAAAGTTGAGGCAGTTAAGAAATGCCTAGACCCACGACTTCAACTAACATTAGGAGCTTCTTGGACATGGCTGGGTATTACAGGAAATTTATGGAGAGTTTCTTGTCCATTGCTGCTCCGTTGATGAAGTTAACTAGAAAAAGGTTGAGTTTTTGCAGTCTGATTCTTGTAAGGGTAGTTTTGAGAAGTTGAAGGATAAGTTGACTTCTGCACCAGTTTTGACCTTGCCTAAGGGTGCTAATTATTTTATTGTGTTTTCTGATGCATCCCATGTGGGACTGGGTTGTGTTTTGAAGCAGTATATTAAGGCCGTGGCGTATGCTCTAGGCAGCTTAAGGTTCATAAGATGAATGACCTAACTCATGATTTAAAGTTGGCGGTTATGGTCTATGCCTTGAACATCTAACGCCCTTATCTGTATGCAGTGCATGTAGACATCTATTCAAATCATAAGAGTTTGCAGTATGTGTTTATGCAGAAGGAATTAAATCTCAGGAAGGGGTGGTGTTTCGAGCTACTTAAGGATTATGACATGAGCCTTCACTACCATGAAGGTAAATTTGATGTTGTTGTTGATTCTCTTAGCAGGTTATCTATGGGGAGCTTATCCCATTTTCATGAGAAGAAGAGAGAATTGGTGAAGGACATTCACGTATTAGCTAACTTAGGAGTTTGTCACTTGGACTCTGAGGATAGGGGAGTGATTGTTCTGGAAGTGGTCAAATCATCTCTTGGTTCTGAGGTGAAGGAGAAGCAGGCTTTAGATCCCATACTTATGCAAAATTAAGGATGATGTGGGCCAGCAAAAGGTTATGGCTTTCAAGATTAGGGAAGATGGCCTATTTAGGTATCAAGGTAGGTTGCGTATTCCTAATGTTGATAAGTTTCAAGAAAGGATTTTGATTGAGTCTCATGAGTCCAAATATAGTGTTCATCCAAGTTTAACTAAGATGTATCATGACTTGAAGGAAATCTATTAGTGGAACAATATGAAGAGAGATGTGGTAGATTTTGTTGCCAAATGTATGGTTTGTCAGCAAGTTAAGGTTGAGCATTTGAGGCCTTGTGGCATGTATCAAAAGATAGATTTGCCCATTTGTAAGTGGGAGATGATCAATATGGATTTCATTATGGGTATTCCGCGGTCTCGCAATTAGTATGATTCTATTTAGGTCATTGTGGATAGGATGATTAAGTCTGCCCACTTCTTGCCTGTAAGGACTACCTGCTCCGGAGAGGATTATGCTAAGTGGTCATTCAGGAGATTGTGATGTTGCATGGTGTGTCAGTATCCATTATTTTGTACTGAGGTATGCCATTTTCTTCTCTCTTTTGGAGTTCATTTCAGAAAAGTTAGGGTACACAGGTGAACCTTAGCACTGTTTTCCATAATCAAATGGATGGGCATGCGGGGCATACTATTCAGACGTCAGAGGATATGCTACGAGTCTGTGTGACTGATTTTAAAGGGAGTTGGGTTGATAATTTTTCCTCTTATTAAGTTCGCTTACAGCAACAGTTATCATTCTATCCTTCAAATGGCTCCTTTTTAGGCTCTTTATGGTAGGAGGTACAGATCTCCTATTGGGTGATTTAAGGTAGGTGAGACTAGTTTGTTTGGTTCTGACTTGTTTTATCAAGCCATGGAGAAGGTAAAAGTTATTAGATAAAGACTTAAGACTTCTCAAAATCACCAAAAGTATTATGCGGATGTGAGACAGAGGGATTTAGAGTTTGAAGTAAATGATTGGGTATTCTTGAAGGTGTCTTTTATGAAATAAGTCATGAGTTTTGGGAAGAAGGGGAAGCTCAATCCCTATTATGTTGGTCTAAATCATATATTAGGAGGATTGAGAATGTCACGTATGAGTTAGATTTTCCTGTAATTTTAGCTTCAATTCATCTTGTTTTTTCATGTGTCCATGCTGAAAAAGTGTATGGGTGATCCTTCATTGAAAGTTCCTATTGAGGATGTTGGTGCTACGAATTCCTTGTCTTATGAGGAATTCCTGATTGAAATATTATATAAGTAAGTTTGTAGGTTGAGGACCAAGGATGTAGCCTTAGTGAAGGTTCTTTGGTGAAAGCAAAAGGTAGAAGAGGCTACATGGGAAGCAGTGGAAGATATGAAGGCCAAGTATCCATTTTTATTCCCCATGTTGGATGCAAGTGCATAAGGTATGAGTCTCATTTCCCTCTTGACATAATTCAATTTTTTCATTTGATTCTGATATATTCTTGTTATTCTTGTTCTAAAAAATGTCCTAACTTATCATTCAGGGATGAATGATCCTAAAAGAGGATAATGTAAGACCCCTTAAAATTTTGATCATTTTATTTTTGACCCTCTCGGATACATAATGTCAATTTTTTAGTTGAATCACATGAAGTGATGTTAAAAGGGTATTTTAGGGAAGTTTTGGATTTTTTGAAAGGGGTTCAAGGTCATTTGGGACCCCGAGGCATAAGCCTCTAAGATAAGGTTGTGTCAAAGAAGTTAGCCTCCATGATATTGGTGTGGAATGGAGGTTAACCTTTGCGATAGTGGCATGCCACATCGCTATTTTATGTTCATCCAATTTTTATTTTTTTCACTTGGGGTGAGGGGCTTTTGGTCTTTTTACATCTTATACTACATTTAAACATAAAATACACCCTTTTCCATCATTTTTAAGGATCAAAGGACATCCTCTTCCTTTTTAACACTTAAACCAAGAAACTGCAAGGGATTCACTATTCAAGCTCTGAACTCTTAAAGGTTTTCAATTTATTTTGTATTTCAGGCATGTTTCTCTTCCCCTTAATTTAATTTTGCATTATGGAATTAAGTGAATGGATTTTCATGTGATTTAATTGTGGGTTTTGAAATTGGGTTGAGGAGTTTTGGTTGTTACTGATTAAATTCCTTGGCCCATGTTCTAATTTGATTATTCATGCTTTAAATTGATATTTTTGGGAATGAAATGGTGCATGGTATTAATGGTTGGAATGAGGGATATGGGTTTCCCCAAGTTTATGGAATTTTGTCTTGATAATTGCATTAACCTCAACCCACTTTGTAAACTTGATTTTAAATATGGAAAGTTGCATAGTTTAACTCATTTTTTAACCCAAAGCATTTCATGAAAGGATAAAATAATGAAAATGGTTTTGGATGGACTTGGTGTTGTTGTTTTTGGATGTTAAATGGAACTTTGGAGTCCAATTTGGTTATGTCTATTTGGTTTGGCATAATTAATTAAGCTTGCAAATATATTGGTATGACGATACAAAGTGGTAAATGCCTTAATGAATGACTCCTGGGTTAATAGATTGGTTTATGTGCAAATTATTTTAATTTGGGCATAAAGGAACATGTGTAGCTCACCGTGAAGGTGTAAGCCCCTACGGACGAACACTAGAAACCACGCTTGTCAGCGTTAAGGGTCTATATGACCATGTGCTTGGTGCATGCTTGATATATATATATATATATATATATATACACACACACACACATATATATATAGTGGGATAACTATTTCCTTGGTGTCTTTAGTTTTCCCTCTTTTTTTCCTCTATTTGTGTGTTGACACAACCAAAAGCAGGGCCTCGTCATGTTGGGTACCTCAAGCCCCACCTAGGACCGGAGATCTCCCCCAAGACCCAACCATAACCTCCATATACCCCCAAGTCTGATGAATTTTGAATATATATATATATATATAACATAACAAAATGGAACAATCATAAATCAAATACAGTCCAACGGGATCATCCCCAATAACAATACCAATGCCAGGGCTGACACCCATGCCAAAACAGCCCATACAAATCAATAGTAGTCACACAAAGCCTCTAACCAAAAGTAAACCAATATCTAATAAGGACATGCCCCCGACCATAGCCAAGATCAAAGTTCATGAAATGATAAAAGTAGGTAGAAAAATCCTTGACATGAAATGGAGTGTTCCTGAGTATGGAAGCTCACCACTTTAATCCAGCACAAGCTGTACCCGAGTTCGATCACTGGGAAGAAGAAGTATGACCGGTTCCTGCATCACAAGGGGATAAAATGCCCGATGACGGTTAGCAGGTGAATGCTATCATGTACTCAGAGTAAGGATAAAATAATGCCAACATTTAAAACTAAGTGAATAACTAAATGCAATCACATTTGTACGTATATATATATATATATATTCCATACCAGGAAAGGAAACAGGATTTAGCATGCATTTAAAATCTTTAACCTAGGATTGTGTAGCTTGGCCGTCCTAAAACTACCCATGGGCTATATGGGTTCATCTCCCCTTACTGAAAGGGCCCCGGTGCATGTTAGACGCATGAACCACCGAAAAGAACCTTAGATGACTAGTACATCTCCCAAATTATAAGTGTGTCATAATGCACGCGGTCACCAAGACCACCTCATATCGGCAAACATGAGTTTCCATCTTTGGTACCCCCAGGACTGCCACCTTCCACGGCTTTGCTAACACTTTTCTCTTTAAGCCCATATTAAAACCTTTCACACACGACCAACCAATTTACCAAGGAGTCTTATTGATTAGGCATTAATCATCGATATTTTCATACCAAGACTAGAGCTTACAAGTCTATCCATTTATTCCATACCAAAACCATTAAAATAATTTGACCCCAAAGTTTCCAATTAAACCATTATAATGACCACCAAGGCCTTTCCAATCCATTTAAAACCATTTAAACTAATTTAGGTTTCATTACCTTTTATGCAATGCAAGGGTTTCAATAATAGTCAATCTATGTGATAAAAGCATTCTCAACGGCATTTTAACAAACATGTTGAGGGTATATACTTTCCAAAACCAAAACTAATTATCAATCAACCATTCCCAAGCAACCACATGTTAAAACCATAATTATAACATGAAAACCATAAGATAACATGGGAAAACATTATCCAACCACAAACAACCAAAACCCCCAACACATATTTCAAAACCCAAGTAATACAACAATAAAACCATGAAAACATAATTTTAGTTTGAACTAACAATGAGGAAGGAGTAACATGCCTTAGTTAATGCAGAAGACGGAGAGAAGACACCTCTTAGAGCCTTAATTGACCACCTTTAGGAAAACCCTAACCTTTGCTTAACCCAAGATCTTGAGAGAAATTTGAGAGTGCTTCTAGTGTTTTAAATCTATAATAATAGGGTAAATGATGTCCTAGAAGTGTTTTACATTATGGGGTCATAAGGGGTTAAGAGGGGAAATGTCCAGAATACTCCCAACTTAAACTATAAAAATTCCCGCAGAAGGGTACGACTATACCCCCCCCCATCAAAGTCGTACCCCAGCAAGAAGCTTGGTCTCCACACTGACCAACGTACGACCACAAATGTCAACTCATACCCAACCATATAAAAAGTATCCTAGAACCGTATCCAAGATAGAATCCAAAGAAATCAACACTTAGCAACATACGAATCCTTAGTACGACTCGTACCCTATCCTTACGGATCTTAGTAAGCCACTCGTACTCAGATCCAAGTCAAGTTACTAAGTTTTAGATTAAGCAACGGACCAACCCAACCCAACGACAGGTCACCAATCATACGACCCACACCAACCAAGTTATACCCACACCATAAACTCAGCCACCCAATACTAGACAACATACGATCGTGTCACGTAACCCGTACCATACGACTAGTATGGTGAGTTGTATGATGCCCAAAAAGTTCAAAACCCAGGAAATTTCTAAGGACCAGAACCTTGGGTTTTTTAATTCTCCCCCACTTGGATCATACATCCGTGAGTGATGGAACAAGTTAGAATAAGCACGATTTACACCCCTAGATGTGTCTACTCTTACCTTTAAGATAGAAAACAAACACCAAGGGAATCAATCTTTTTGTTAACTGAATCAGAAAACAAAGATGTTATGAAGAACACATATACCTTCTGCATGAATTTACGGAGCAGAAAATAGAAAGGGATACTTGGACTTTGTGTCCTCTTCTGTTTTCCATGTAGCCTCTTCCACCTTATGGTTCCTCCATAGAACTTTTACCGTGGCCACATCCTTGGTCTTTAACCAACGAACCTGATGATCCAAGATCTCAACCCAGATCTCCTTATAAGACTGAGAATCTGAGATACCGATATCCTTGATATGCACAACTTATGATGGATCACCAATACACTTCCTCAATATAGAAATGTGGAATACCGTGTGAATGGAGCTCAAACTAGAAGGCAATTAGAACTCATATGCAACATTACCAACCCTCCTCAAAATCACATTTGGGCCAACATATCGTAACAGGGATTGAGATTCCCTTTCTTCCCAAACCGTACCACTCCCTTTATGGGAGATACCTTTAGGAACACCCTATATCCTACCTCAAACTCCAAGCTCTTCACCTCATCTACGCATAGGAATTTTGGATACTTTGAGTAGCCTTGAGCCTATCCCAAATTACCTTCACCTTCTCCATTGCTTTGTCAACCAAATCTGGGCCAAACATTTCTGACTCGCTGACCTCAAACCATCCATTAGAGACCTACACCTCCTACCATACAATGCTTTAAAAGAAGTCATCCAAATGCTAGAGTGATAGCTATTATTATAACCAAACTCCAAAAGAGGTAAGTGCTCAACCCAACTGCCACCATAGTCAATAATGCAAGCACGATGCATATCCTCGAATGTCTGGATAGTCCTCTCTTCTTGCCCATCCATCTACAGGTGAAAAGAAGTACTCAGACTAACCTTAGTCCCCAAACCTCTCTAAAATGACCGCCAAAAGAGAGATACAAATGCATTTAATAGTCAGAGATGATAGAAATAGGTACCCCATGCAACTTTACAATCTTTTGGAGGTACAACCTCACATACTTATCAGCCAAAAAATTAGTCCTCACTAGCAAAAAGTGAGCTGACTTTGTCATTCTATCCATGATAAACCAAATTGAATTAAATTTATTTCGAGGCCGAGGAGGACCGGTTATGAAATCCATGTTGATTACTTCTCACTTCCATTCAGGAAACTCAATCTCTTGATACAAACCTTCGGGCATCATGTGCTCAACTTTCACTTATTGGCACACCATATACTATGCTACAAAGTTAGCTATATCCCTCTTCATATTGCTCCACCAATATATCTCCTTGAGGTCATGATATATTTTTGTCGAACAATGATAAACCACATAGCGCGACTCATACGCCTCAACAAAGATTCTCTCACGCAAGCCATCTACATTAGGGACACATAATCTTCCTTAGTACCGGAAGGTACCATTACCACTAAGTTTGAAAGCCATCACCTTTTGCCCACTTACCTCACCCTTGATCCTCATTAAGACAGGATCTAATATCTACTTTTCCTTAATATCAGCACCAAGAGATGACCGCATCACTTCCTGCACAAACACACCACCATTCTCAAAGTACAGAAGATGAACTCCAAGGTTAGTCAAATGGTGAATATCTCTCACTAACTATCACTTCTTATTTTCCACATGATCTAGACTCTCTATGGATAACCAGCTAAGAGAATCAGCAACCATATTATCTTTAACTGGGTGGTAGTGAAGACCTTGAAAAGATCAAGAAATCTCAATTTGCATAGGTTAAGCTTTTTCTGAGTAAACACAAACTGCAGACTCTTAAGATCAGAGAAGATGTCCACATGCACCCCATACAAATAATGACACCAGATTTTTAACTTAAACACCATAACTAGGGATTCAAATCATGATTCGAATAATTCCTCTCAAGAACCTTCAACTATCAGGAAGCATAAGCTTTCACCTTTCCATGCTGCATCAAAGAAAACCAAGACCTACACGGGATACATCATAGTAGACCAAAAACCCATCCGTTCCTTCAGGCAAGGTGAAAACCAGATCCAAAGTTAGCTTATCCTTGATCTTCTCAAAACTCCCTTTATAAGAATCAGACCATAAAAAATTACCTTCTTCTGAGTCAACTTAATCAAAGGGAAGATATATTCGAAAACTTTCCACAAATCTCTTGTAGTAACCAACTAAACCCAAGAAGCTCGGAATATCCGTGTCATGGGTATAGGCCACTTCTTCACCACTGCAACTTTCTGAGGATCCACTATGATCCCTTTATTAGAAATAATATGATCCATAAAAGTGACAACGTTCAACCAAAACTCACACTTTGAGAACTTGGCATACAACTGTTCTCCTTCAAGGTCTGCAATATAATGTAGAGGTGATCGGCATGATCCTCCTCTCTCTTAGAACACCAAGATATCATCAATGAAGACAATGACAAATAATCCAAAAACTGATGAAAATACATATTCATCAAATCCATGAATTCCACAGGGACATTGGTCAACCCGAAAGATATAACCAAAAACTCAAAGTGCCCATACTGGGTATGGAATGCAGTCTTAGGGATATCCATCTCCCTAATCTTAAATTGATGATACCCGAATTGAAGATTAATTTTGGAGAAAGACACCTTGCAATTGATTAAACAAATCATCTATTCTTGGAAGAGGATACTTCTTCTTAACTGTCACCTTATTTAGCTGTCGGTAATCAATGTAGATCTAAAAGGAACTATCTTTCTTATGCACGAACAACACCAGTTCACCCCAAGGGGACATACTAGGATGGATGAAACCCTTATCTAAGAGATCCATGAGTTGCTCCTTAAGCTCCTTCAACTCAGCTGGAGCCATTATATATAGGGGAATAGAAATTGTACGAGTGTCCGGAATAATATCAATCCCAAAGTCAATCTCCCTATCAGGTAGAACACCAGAGAGGTCATCAGGTAAGACCTCAGGAAATTCATTTACCACCAGGACAAAATGCTAAAAAGGACCCTCTAAGTTATAATCTGTAACCCAGACTAGATGATAGAGACACCCCTTAGAGATTAACCTCTGATCTCTAATAAAAGATATGAAATTCCCCTTAGGAGCTAGGGAACCACCCTATCACTCAATAACCAGATGATTGGGGAATTTGAAGATAACTTTATGGGTCCAATAATCTAGAGATGCGTAACACGAGTGTAACCAATCCATCACCAGTATAATTTCGAAATCCACTATATCTAATTCAAACAGCTCCACCACCATCTCTTTACTACCAACAGACACCACACACCCCCTATAGACTTTTCTAATAATAATAGAGTCACCTACTAGGATAGAAATAGAAAAAAGTCTGAACTAACCTCAGGACCAAAACTAAAATGTGCAACTATAAATGGGGTCACAAAAGAGAGAGTGGACCTAGGATCAAGTAACTAGTACACATCATAAGAAAATAGTTATAACATACTAATCACGACATCTGGTGATGCCTCGAACTCCTGTCGAGCAGTGAGAGCATATAAATGGTTCAGACCAATGACAAAATTAGATAGTGCACCCTTTGGTGCTAGATCGATGATGAAGCAACTGGAACCTTATTGGCCACCAAAGAAACCTTATCCACTGGATAGTTCTTAATATGTACCCTGGCTGACCATACTTGAAACACCTATCCCTTTCTTCCTCACAATAACCCCAATACAATCTACCATAGAACCTGCAAGAGATATATAATAAGCTGACTGAGCCCCACTAGCCGGAGATTGGGCACCTTGTGCCCTGAAGTTATTGACACCTTAGAAATGCCTATCAACCAAGGGTAGAGAGCACTAGCCATCGATTCAGACCTAGAATTTCCTCACTTGTTCTTGGTCCACTTTCCATCTTCCTGTCCACTCTGCTATTGGCTACCACCCTACTCAGAGAACTTAAACTTTTTGCCCTGCCTCTCCCCTATTTTAGCCTGTTTCTTCTTCTTTTCCTCTACTTGCTACATGTACACAACCAACTGGGAGATATCCATGTCTTTTATCAATAAGGTAGCCTTACTCCCTAATATCAGATCTCTAGATAACCCAAAATCAAACTTCTTTATCCTAACCCGTATAATAGAAACCTCTCTGTAGCATACCAAGATAACTGGTGAAACTTTAAGGCATACTTCTTTATAGACATCTTACCTTGCTTCAGATTAACAAACTCTTCTCGCTTAGCTTCCCTCAACTCCTAAGGAAATAAGTGGTTTAGGAAGGCATTAGAGAAATCTTTCCATACAGATGACTCATCATTGTCACCCCTTGCCTAAGCCCATTCTTCATACCATTGGTACATCATATCCTTTAGCTGGTAGGTTTCAAACTCCACGCCCTCCATATTAGTGGAATGCATAATAGGGAAACACCATGCTCAGACTGATAGCTACCAACTAAGCCAACATGTGAATGGACTGACGAAACTCAGTGTTTGTTACTTCAGCCTGAGGATTCTAAGATGGACTGGAGGGGATTGATAGAACTCTAGAACAATCAGAACTGGACCCCTAAATCGAGTATGAATCCCATGAGTAGAGCGTGTCCCATTAACATTATCCCCAGTTAGGAAAAGGAGTTTTCATGATCTTCAAATCATCGAGGAATGATCTGAAAAGCAAACAAACAGGATTTAGAGGAGAATTCAGGGCCTTAAACTCTACATCTTGAAAATAGAATAAAAAAAGTGAAACATTCCAAAATGTCTTGTATCCCCTCCCTTATGAGTGTGGCGCGATACACATCTTTAACCAAAAGTAAAACAATATCTGGTAGGGACATGCCCCCGACCATAGAAAAAACCAATGTTTATGAAATGACAAAAGTAGGGAGAAAAATCCATAACATGAAATGGAGTCTTCCATGGAAGCTCGCTACTTTAATCCAACATAAGTTATCCCTAAGTTTGAACACTAAGAAGGAGGAGTGTGGTTGGTTCCTGTACCATGTGGTGATACAGCACCCGAACACGGGTTAAAAAGTAAACGCTAATATATACTCAGAGTAATTATAAAATAATGTCAATATTTAAAACTAAGTGAATAACTAAATGCAATCATATTTATATAGACATATATATATATATTCCATGTCGAGAAAGGGACCCAAGTTTAGCTTGCATTTCAAACCTTTAACCTAGGACTGTGTATCTTGGTCGTCCTAAAACCACCCATGGGCTATATGGGTTCTGCTCCCCCTGCTGAAAAGGCCCCGGTGAATGTTAGCCATATGAAATGAAGAAAAAAATCTAAGATGACTAGTACATATCCTAAATTATAAGTGTATCACAATGGAAACGGTCACCAAGACCACCTCATGTATTGGCAATCATGAGTTTTCATCTCTGGTCCCTTCGGGACCGCCACCTTCCACAACTTTGCTAACACTTCCCTCTTTAAGCCCATATTAAAACTATTCACACATAACCAACCAATTTACTAAGGAATCTTATTGATTAGGCATTAATTATCGTTATCATCATACCTATACTAGATCTTGCAAGTCTATCCATTTATGCCATACCAAAACCATTAAAATAATTTGACTCCAAAGTTTCCAATTAAAGCATTATAATGGCCACCAAGGCCTTTCCAATACATTTTAAACCATTTAAATAAATTTAGGTTCCATTACCTTTTATGCAATGCAAGGGTTTCAATAATAGTCAAACTATGTGATAAAAGCATTCTTATTGGCATTTTAACAAAAATATTAAGGGCATATAATTTCCAAAACCAAGTGCCAATCAACCATTTCCATGCAACTAAATGGTCAAAACCATAATTACAACTAGAAAACCATAAGAAAAGCATGGGAAAATATTGTCCAACCACAAACAACAAAAAAACCCCAACACATATTTCAAAATCCAAGTGATACAATAATAAAACCATGAAAACTATCTATGAAAATATGATTTTAGTTTGAACTAACAATGAGGGAAGAGTAACATGCCTTAGATAATGAAAAAAATAAAGAGAAACCACCCCTTAGATCCTTAATTAACAACCTTGAAGGAAACCCTAGCCTTTGTTTAACCCAAGAGCTTGAGAGAAATTTGAGAGTGTTTTTAGTATTTTTTATTTAGACTAATAGGATAAATAATTTCCCATAAGTGTTTTAATCGTGGGGTCATAAGGGTTTAAGAGGTAAAGTTTTCAGAATATCCCCAACTTAATATGTAAAAATTCCTGCAGGAGAGTATGACTACCCTTCCCAAACCGTACCCTAAGGTATGAGTGATACCCAACACTCGTACCCTAGGTAGAAATTTGGTCTCCATACTAACAAACATACGACCACAAAATATAACTTGTAACTAAGGATACGATAAGTACCCTAGAACTGTATCCAAGACAGAATCCAAAGGAATCAACACTGAGCAACATATGACGCCTTGGTACGACTCATATCCTATCCTTACGGCTCTTAGTGATCCACTCATACATAGAGACAAGTCAAGTTACTAAGTTTCATATTAAGTGAAGGACCAACCCAATCCACAGACTCGTCACCAACCATATGACCCGTACCCACCAAGTAATACCCATACTAGAAACTCAACCACCCAACACTGGACAACATACGATTGGGCCACCTAACCCATACCCACACCAATTATGGTGAGTCGTATGAGGTACATAAAGTTCAAAACCCAAGAAATTTCTAAGGACCAGAACCTTGGGTATTTCATGCGGTTAATATGCATTGAGGACCTTCCAGTAGGGGGATTTAGACCCATATAGCCCATGGCTGCCTTTTGGATAGATCGAGCTACATGGTTTAGGTTAAATCTTTAAAATCTCATGTTCATGACCCTCATCCCTATCCCATCATCCTATATATATGTATATGAATGTTTTACATATCATTTATGACTGGATTTTGCTAATTGCAATATTTTATCCTTATTCCCTGAGTAATATGACAGTGCCTATCCCACTAATCATCCCTAGATTCTATATCATCTCATGATGTATGGTTCGAAGGATTTTCTATTGCCCATATACAGTGTTAGGTGGTTGAGCTCATATATTATGTTGTTGTAAAGTGGTGAGCCTCCATCCTCTGGAAGGTCTTGTCTTTTTACTATTATTTCTTTATTGTCATTGTTCTTTTGAATTCTTTTTTATCATAGTTGGGGTCATGTCCCGACTTAGATGTTACTCTAGTTTTAGAGGCTCTCATGGACAAGTGTGGGTGGATTGTTATTTGAATTCTATAAATCATCATTTGATTAATCTATTCATATTACTATAATCATTGGTTTGATTAGATTTTACTTAATTTTATGATTATTGTTCTCTTAAGGTTAGTCTAAGGGGTGATCTTTGTTCCATAGTGGTCTTGATATACCTATTATAACTAGGCCTTAGTTTAGGTCATGACCTAATAGCCCAGAGGACAGTTCATGAAGTGGCATCCCACTTGTGAATAATGTGACCTCTGCTATTTGTAGCCCAGTTATTGGAGGTAGATTTGAACTGAAGTAGGATATGGTGCAGCTTCTACACAATAGTGAACATTTTATCAGGCTATCACATGAAGATTCACTAGTCTACTTGCAAAACTCTCTGGAGATCTATGACACATTCATCTCGATGGGTGTGTCAATTAATTATATGAGGCTGACACTCTTCTTCTTCTCACTTTTGAGGGAATCAAAGAAGTGTTTGAATGCAGAGTTGGCGGGTTCAATCACAATATGGGATCACTTAGCTCGGAAGTTCCTTATCTATTTTTTCTATTTGCAAGACTTCAAGACTACGCAGTGGGATTTTGAGCTTCAAGCAAATGCTGGTGAGAATCTTTATCATGCTTAGGCAAGATTCAAGTCTCTTATTTGGGACTGTCCATATCATCAACAATCCAATAAGGTATTAGCTCACACCTTTGTTAAAACTCTTGGACAAAACACAAAAATTTTGCTAAATTCAACTGCAGGTGGTCATGCTTTGGAAAAGACATTTGATGAGTTGTATAGTTTGTTAAACCGCATTGATCATGGGAATCTTTATTGTCATAAAGACATGTCCAGGAGCTTAGTGAAAAAGGTTACGGGCGTGATTGAAGTTGATAGCATCATATCTTAGCTGTCCAATTATCATCCAGGAAAAGTTAGATGATTAACCAATTCAGCAAATTGGGTATGAATCAAAATCTAGCACAGGTGAATATTGTACAACATACCCCAGATTGGTGTGAGATTATTGAAATAGTGGACACTCTGGAGACATAAGTGGTGCAAATCCTAAATCTATAAATTTTGTAAACAACTCACATAAGCCAACTTATGTGAATGCTTACAACCAAAGGTGGCAGACTCGGGGGCCAAATTATTCTTGGGGAAATAATTAGCAATTTCAGCAATAGCAATGCACTACACAGGCCAGTAATATTAAGGAATCCTTAAAGAAGATCCTAGAAAAGTAAGAAGAAATGGCTACTAAAATAATAAAATTACCAAGTGACTTAGCAAAAGTTAGAGCAACAGTTAGGGAGTTATCCCAGGTACAAAATACCAAGCCTCAAGGTAGTTTACCAAGTGATAATGAACTTCTAAAGCAAGTTATGGCACTCACTTTTAGGACTAGTGAAACTCCCAGATTTTTTACCCTTAGAAATTTCCTGAGTTTTGAACTCTCTAGGAACCATACGACTTAAGCATACTAATTATATGTTGTGCTAACGACTTAGGATCCCAAGTCATATGATAAATAGTATGTTCTAGGTTATTTCGATCCAAGGTACGGTGAGACTCTATACGAGTCATATAGAGATGGTATGAGAGAGTAGGGCCAATCGTAAGTTAAATAATATGCATTCTTGATTATATACTGCTTAGGGTATGACTATAGGGTACTAATTATATGATTTTGATACGAGTTAGGCCATGAAGTCACATGTTGTATAAAATTGTAGTCCAACTTTCTGCCTAAGGTACGAGTTAGGGGCACTACTCGTATGATTGGATAAGGGGGAGGGGTCCAAACCATACCCACCTGCGTTATTTTTATATCTTCTAAGCTGAGGGTATTTTGGATATTTCCTACCCTAAACCCTTAAGACCCTAGTCCTATAACACCTTTTGGACTCTTATTACTCACTTTAGAATAGCAAAACACCCTAAAATCTCTCTTAAACTCCTTGTTCTAAAGAGGATAGAGTTTTCTCAAGATGGTCAATTAAGGCTCTCAAGGGTGGTTTCTCTCTGTCTTCTTTGGTATCTAAGGCATTTTACTCCTCCCTCATTGTTAGTTCAACTAAAAATCATGATCTAATGAATGGTTTTCATGGCGTAACTATGATATTATTTTAGGTTTTGAAATATGTGTTGGGGGTTTTGGTTGTACTTGGTTGGATAATGTCTTTCCATGTTTTCCTTATGGTTTTCATGTTATAATTTTGGTTTGAACATGTGTTTACTTGGGAATGGACAGTTGGTACTTGGTTTTTGGTTTTAAAAATCTTATGTCCTCAACATGTTTCTTAAAATGCCTAAGAGAATGCTTATCACAAAGTTTGACTATTATTGAAATCTTTGCATTGCATAAAAGGTAATGGAACCTAAATTAGTTTAAATGGTTTTAAATAACTTGAAAAGTCCATGGTAGCCATGGCTTTGGTATAATTAGAAATATTGTGGGGTGCATGGGAATCCCCAAAGTGTTGGTTAATGACATTGCTTGTAAGTTATAGTCGGTATGCCGATACAACTTTATAGTGCCTTGACACTTGACTTTTGGAACTGGTAGTTTGGATTGTGTGCTAAAGGTTTTAATTAGGCAATAATGATGGGTTTTGATAACAAATCGTGAAGGTATGAGTTCGATGAATGGATACTGAAAACTCATGTTTGCCAATATGAGGGTTGGTCATGGTGACCATATACTTGTGGGGTACATGACAATCCCCTAAGTTTATACTTGTATATATGTATCATGGAGGGAGAAGTGTACATAAGAATCCTCGGCCCCTATGATATCTCTGGTTTGTGCGGCTACATGCACTGGGGCTCGTTCAGGGGGTAACACTTGACCCATATAGCCCGTGGGTGGATTATGATGGTTAAGCTACAAAAACCCAATTTAAAGGTTTTTAAATACATTCTAAGCCTGATTCCCTTTCTCGACATGATATATATACATTTGAATGTTCTTGCATTTGGTTATTTATTTTGTTTTAAATATTGACATTATTTTACCCCTACTCCTAAGTACATAATGGCGTTCATACGCTAACCCATCTTCAAGCGTTGTATCCCTATGCAATATAGGAACCGGCAATACTACTCTTCCTGGTCATTGACTTAGATTCGAGGATAGCTTGATGTCAAATTAAAGTGGTGAGCTTCCATAATAGAGTGGTAAGAATAGGGGAAAGTGGTCCAAGAAAAAGTGGGGCAACTCCGGTTCTTACTCAACGGCTAGTGCTCCCTACCCAAAGTTGTCGGGTGACAGGCATTTCCAAGATGGCAACAACTTTAGGGAATAGGGTTCCCCACATGATACCGGAATCGGCCATACTACTCCTCCTGCTCATTGACTTAGATTCAGGGGATTTTGGTGCCAGATTGAAGTGGTGAGCTTCCATACTTTGGAAGACTCCATTTCATGTTATGGAGTTCTCAACATACTTTGGTTATTTCTTAGACTTTGGTTTTTAGCTATGGTTAGAGGCATGTCCCGACTGGATGTTATTTTTTTTAATTATGGATAGAGTCTTTGTGTGACTACTTTGGGCATTGGCGGTGTCGGTATTACTATCAGCCTTGTCATTGGTATTGGTATTTGGGCTGACATCGGTTGGATATTTGGTTGTATGTTTGGATGGTTTTAGTTATGGACTTTATTAAATGTTTTTTAGTTATAATTATTCTATCTTGTTATATATCCAACATGGGGTACAGGGCGGTTATGGTTAGGTAATAGGGGCAGTCTGTGATTTGGATCGGACTTTAGATGCCCAACACGATTAGTGTAATACCCCATAAGATTTGAAGCTTAGTTCAGTCTTTTTTGCATGGTTAAGGGCGATCCAAGGCTTGAAATTTTCACTAAGTGTTGAGGACTTAGCCATTTGAAGACCCCCAAGGATTTATAGATTTTTATTTTAACATTTTCGACCCTGAGATATTGGTTTTTGTGTTGATTTATGTTTAGGGTTGTTAAAGGTATGTCTCAGGAGAGTTTCAAGATTTTTAAACGATGTTCGGAGCGTGTTAGGATAGATAAAATAGAGAGCCCTCACGATAGCCCACGGTGAGAGGGTCATTCCCACTGTGTTGTGGTTCGTGGTGTGGGGCTTTCTCCACCGGACAAGGGGTTGCAGTGCATTGTCCACTCTACTAGAGTAGGGGTCACGGCACATTAGTATTATGCGTCCAGCTACTTGGTCATTGAGATCAAGGGGCAACTGGGTCTTTTTCCCTCAACCCAAGTCATCCATAACATGATTGAGGGAATTTATAGGGGTATTATTTGCCTTCTTATCTCAAAACTATTCATTAGAAACCCTCCTCTTTCCTAAAATCAAAATCCAAGCTCCTTTCCTAAAGAATCCAAGAGTTCAAGCTTTCAAGTTCACACAATCTTTAATAATCTAGCTAGTGAGGTATGAGGGATTATGAACAAGGACATTCTTCCATCATTGTGACCAAAACTTATTTAAAAGTTTAATGTAATATGATTTGAAGTTAGGGTTCATACCCAAGTTATCTCATTTTTAGTTTATGAAGTTACTATGCGATTTAAGTATTAAAGTGTATACTTGTTCTCATTTATTTATGTCTTGGCTTGAAGAATTCTCTATTATGACTTGAATACCATGAGTTTGATTTGAAACATTGATAAAGATTTTCAATTGAGTTTTAAGCATGATATTGTGTTACAAGTTATATGAAAGAAAGTATGAGATTTAAAGCTTAAGTTTAAGCACTAAGTTTACAAGAAAATTTTGATCTTTTTATTAAATAATAAGTCTTGAAATCCATAATCATTTACCATCCTTATGATTTAAAGCAAACAAAAGTATAATTGATTCTAATATACCAATCGTTACTCTATCTCAGTTGGCTCTTTAGTTAGAAGTAGAGGCTTGTCCGACTGTTTTCTATTTTAGATTCAAAAGTGTTTATTTTTAAGATTTCCAAGTTAAATACTTTCATCTAAAATATTAATTCAGTTATGTTCAGATTGTATATGTTAGTTTACTTTTATCATAAGTTCCAAGTTAAGTAGGCTTAAAGGGTAAGCTTGGGATAATTCATAGTCTTGAGCACCGTGATGTCTAGGGTGTACTTTTGGGGCGTTACAATTAGGCCCTATTTTAGGTCGTGTCAACTGGTAAAGATCTTAATGACAAACCTCCAAAGAAAAATAAGGTGGCAAATGCGGAGTTTGCTCCACAATAAGTTACAGCAAAAGATGTTGATAATTTGGGGAAGTCTGAGTAGCCGAAAACTAAGGCTGCTAAGCAAGTTGCCGAAAGAACATACCATTCCCTCAATGATTCAAAAATGCCAAAGAGGATTCTTGTTTCAATAAGTTCTTTGACATGTTTAGAGAACTTTACATTTATTTACCTCTTTTAGATGTGTTACAGGGAATTCCTGAGTATGCTAAGTACTTGAAGGATATGGTAACTAACAAGGTAAAGCTGTAAAATATTAAAACAGTGGAATTGACAGAGGAGTGCAGCTCTGTGGTAATGAAAAAGATGCCCAAGAATCTTAAAGACCCAAGGAGTTTTAACCTCCCCATACAGATTGGTGCTGGTGAAGTGGTCCATGTCTTAATTAATTTCGAGGCGAGTATAATTTTGATGTCTTTCTCTATATTCAACACTCTTGGGTTGGGTGTGCCAAGACCATGTTTTATGATGTTGTAAATGACGGACAAGACCATAGTAAAGCTAGAAGGAATAATTGGGGGTGTCCTTATAAAGGTTGGTAAGTTTGTAATACTTGTTGATTTTATTATTTTAGATTATATTGCAGATAACAGGGTATTAATTATTTGGGACGTCCAATCTTAGCCGCAGGAGAAGCATTGATAGACGTGAGAGAGGTAACTCTCACAATGAGATTGGATTTTGAATAGGTGGTTTTCATAGTTTATAAGTCATTTAATCTACCTTTTCACTATAAATATTTATGTATGTTTACAGTCACGAAAGTGGATAAATATGGGGTGGTAGAAATTGCATCACCAAAGACCTCTTCAAATAGTCTCATTGAGTTGCCTAAGCCACTACCTAAGACTAAAATAATGATGATTGATGAGCCTGAAAAGGATATTATTGAGAAAGCTATTGACCTTGAGAGTACATATTCAAGAGGTCAGAAATAAAGAAGAAGATGGCCTCCAAGTAGCAGAAAGAGGATGAAGGAATTCGATTGAATAATGATATTGGGTCGTGTTGTGACACTAAATCAGGCGTTGCTTGGGAGGAAACCCAAGTTAAGGTAGGTATTTTATTTTAGTATTTTAGTTTTTACTTTGTGTAGTGTTTGTTTTTGTTGATTCATAGGTTGATCGGAAGTTTGAGTACCAGAAACTTGAGCTAAGGAGTATGGCAGAGACTAAGTGTGGGGTCCTCGAACCCTTTTGATGTTTAAGGATGCTGCTAGCTAGGCCAGAGGCCTCAGAGAGTATTTTGATCCCTATTTTTAAGTTTACTTTGGGGACAAAGTATGTTCTAAGTGTGGGGTGCAGAAATTCCTATATTTTTAAGTGATGTTGTAGGGTCTTATTTTTAATTGTTTTCTTAGTTTGTTTTGGGTTAAATTTTTTTTTTCTTTTTAGGAGTAAATTTTAATCTTTTGTGATTAGGATAACTAAAATGTCCTTGTTGGAGTTATGTGTAATTACATAATGCAAGTGGTTTTTGTGTGTACAAGCGTGTTTATTGTGTGAATGACTACTTTTGAGACTCCTAGGATCTAGTTTATAACTCATGTGTGTTGTTGGCTTATTGTTGAATTCATATGATTGCATGGTTAAGAGTATATGAAGATACTACTTGAGTTTAGCATGTGCCATGGGTGGTGTAAGCTTTTGTGAGTTTCTTGTTGCATTTGATGTATAGAACTTATCTGGTATGTGTGCAAAGTGAAATAAAGAGTGTGAGTTTAGGAGATGATATAGGCATTTCTTTGATATTCATGTGTCATATCCTTTGTGGCCTACCCTTGTGCATAATCCTAGTTAGCCTCATTAAGTATTTAGCCTACTCTTTGGTAGCCTTATATGTAGCCTATTTTCCTTATTTATTTGACCCAAAATTGATCCAAACCTCCTAAGTTCTTTTGTAAAACCTTAATGAGTTGAGGAGTGTGAAAAACAAGAAGAAAAGAGGTGAAAATGAGACCCCAATAAGTAGCTATTGGTATAGTAAATTGATTTGTTGTGATTGGGAGTTGTGTGATGAAAAGAAGGAAAAATGTTCAAAATTGAATAAAATATGAATGGAAAATACTCCCATTGATTTGTATATGAACTAGCTTATGAGATGGGGTAAAACAAAAGATGTGTGTGAAGGTAGATGAGGTGGAATGTTGGTTATTAGAGATGAATTAAATGAAAAGTGTGATGTATTAAAGCGCTTAAGGAAGATAGTCACTATTACTAGCCAGAATAGTTCCTACACACCCCTTAGACTACATTACAATCCATAAAGACCAATTTGATTTGGAGCCTTAACATTCTGATATTAGTGGAGTACTACACTAAGGGAAAGTCTATGGTTAATCTTGTGTAACTTATGAATTCTTTGTGATAATAAGCATAACTTGATTGTTGTACCCATTTTGTGATAAATTGTATCTGCATGAGTGATCAGTAACTCTTTTGTTGTGATGGCACATGCTTAATGATAGTTGGGTGATTTGTATAATCTCTTCAATTAAGTAATATGCATAAGTTTTTCAACTTAGTGAGTCAATTCTTGAGGTTAGAATATTTAAAAGTAGTGTTATTGAGCTTTCACTTGTGTATAACATGCTTAATGTAAAAACTTGCTATCTGTGTAGTCATTGTAGTACTAGCTTGAATGTCTTTATTGTAATAGAAGTGTGGAGTCTTCTCTAATTATGATGCTTATAGTAAAGATTAGTTCAAGGACGAACAAGATTTTAAGTGTGGGATGAATTCGGCCACTTAGAGTTTAGACGAGAACTAAGTTGCTATGGTAAGCCTCATATATTTCAAAATATAATTGACACTCTGAGAAAAAGCATAGGAAAAAATTAAAAAGAATGTGCATTTAAATTATTTATAGCTCGCTAGGTAATATTTAGCTTGGAAAAGGATTATTTCACATTGAAAAAGAGTATATGGATGTTAAAATTGTGTTTAGACATGAATTTTATTTTAAGAATAAGGGGGGAATTTTTTACTTGAAGCAAAGTTACGATTTATAAATGACTTTTACCCTATCATATAGTATAATGTTAGTAATTTTGGGGCCTAAAGCCGGTGTGTTACTTGTTTTACCATCCACATCCCTTCTACCCTCGAAGCTCCACACCCCACCCGCATCACCCCTTTATAGTTTTTTTGCTACGTTACATATTAATTCTTTCGACATATATTTTTTTTTGCTTACTTATCAAATACTCGAAAGTAATTAAGAAATCAACTTGTTTTTCTGTCGTACCAAACACACCCTAAGTTGAAATATGATATGTGAGCTTCATTTTGCACCATTTAGGTGGAAATCTCACAAGATTCTTCTTTCCCTGATTTCCACTAAATTTTCATTATTCATACTCTCTTGTAGGGTTGCTCACGGGTCAATTTGGATCGGTTATTCGTCAAAATCAAAACTAAACCACTATTTGAATCATTAATCAAATCAAACATAACATATATTTATCAGTTTAGTTGTTACTGATTTGGGTTCGATTGTTCGATTATTAACTATACACGAAAATAAAAAAAATGATTCATTCAATAGAAAAAAATAAGACAACAATTCATTCAAAAAGAAAAAATAAATTCTGAGATTACCACATAAAACAAGAACATGGCATACATTTAATACAAGATATTTAAATTTATAAAGAAATTTTGATGAAAACATATAAGATATTTCATTATCCATTAGAATATATATATATATATATATATATTTGTGTGTGTGCGCGCGCGTGTAAAAATAGTTTGCAATAAATATATCCATGTTATACATTAAAAAATAGCACAAAAGTGTACTAGGGACAAAGAAAATTTCAAAAAAAATGGTCGCATGTACATGTAATGTATATATAATGTATCGATATATATGTGTGTGTGCGCGCGCACATGTAAAATTAGTTTGCAATAAATATATCCATGTTATACATTAAAAAATAGCACAAAAGTGTACTAGGGACAAAGAAAATTTCAATAAAAATGGTCGCGTGTACATGTAATGTATATATAATGTATCGATATATATATGTGTGTGTGTGCGCGTGCGTGTATTAAATTAGTTTGCAATAAATATATCCATGTTATACATTAAAAAATAGCACATAAGTGTACTAGGGACAAAGAAAATTTCAATAAAAATGGTCGCATGTATATGTAATGTATATATAATGTATCGATATTGTATAAATAGTTATATAATATATATGTGATCTATACATATTGTATAATGATGCATAAACGTGTACACATAATATATAACTATATATAAAAAAAAACGTACAACCAAAAATGGTCACAATGTATATGGATGTGACCATTTAGTGATACCAATTGTATGCTTTGATGAGGATAACTGGTGAGTTTTCTAATAACTTGTAAAATAGATCTATATTGTATGGATCTATTTTTCTTTGTGTGTGGATATTTCTTAACTTCTCTATATATCATTTTATCCTGTAGTAATTGTAAAGTTACAGATTTCTGTATAATAATTTATCCTAATTGTACTGTAATGTATATCTAATTCTAGATTTTCAATGTTATTTATTATCTTGTGTTGTTCTTCTCGTAGTGAGTTTTTTAAATTATATAAACTATCACATGTACTTTTTCCTAAATTTTCTAAGGTTTCTTCTATCCATATTAATTTTTCTTTTAGATTCTCCATTATTTTTCTAATTCGGTTTCTATAATTAATTTCTTCATTTAGATTATCTTGATTTTCTCTAGTTTTTCTAATATATTCTAACATCTCTTAATCTGAATAATATCCATCTGGATAATTATCCAGGTATAACTGTGCTATCCAATTTATAGTTTCAATTTCATAGTCTAATACTTTTTCTAATATTATTCTCTTAATATCTATAATTTCTATATCTCTAAGTATATATAAGATTAAGACTTTAAGATTATCTATCATTTAAAATTGACTAAATATTTTGTTATAATATTTTGTAGTTGTTTGTTTTAATCTTATTAACTCTTTTATATTTTTACTAAGAAATTGTACATATTTTATATCTATTTTCCAAAATTCTAAATATATATAGTTTATCATAGTTAATGTGTATATAGGTATTTATAAGAGTAATTAGGTAAGTGTGGTATGTAATTTATTCTAGCTATATAATCTTTACCGAATATTTTTTCTAATATAATTTTCCTTATATCTATTATTCCTATATCCTTAATCACATACAAAATAAGTATTTTAAATTTATCTACCATTACATCAGATAAATAATTATTCATTTTCATAAAATTGTTCTTTTCAAAATATTCCCTTCAATCATGTACATAACAAAATATGGTCATCTTAGATTACTATATACTAGATTATTCTTAAATAACATGTTCTTCGGTCACAATTAGCATGGTAATCTGGATATTTTTCCCTTAAACAGCGCCTCTACTCTAGTTACTCCCCACCACGGCTTCTTGCCTTATTGGTTTCACCTTTAGGATGGCATAGTTCTTAGGGATTTTTCTCTTTTTCCACTTTGCTAATAAACTTCTTAACATATTATTCTTCGAATAATTCTACTATAAAGTAACTAACATGAATTTATTTTATCATACCATGATTGTTGAGAATTATGAATTTAGCTATTCATAATCATAAATAAATATATCTGTTCGGATAGGTTTGATATTTCTAAGGTTTGTTCCTCCATAGCTTTTTCCATTGAAATATACCTGTTTTTTAATAATTAAGCAAAATATTTGTTGTGGACAAAGAGAGAGTTTTTGCTTCAACACATGAAGGCTTGCTTTGCAATGCCTTCGGTTCATCTTATTTATAGACTGAAACTTTACAAGAGTATTTACGTTTCTAAAATATTTACAAGAGTATTCACGTTTCTAAAATTATCTACCTAGTCTACTTTACAAAAAGTCTCCTAATAAGACAAAAATTATTAATGCCTAGACTAATAATAGTCAAAAGCCTATACAAAAGGTTTCAATATTTTACGTAAAGCAAATTGTGAAAGTTTACATGTCGCTTTCACAATTTAATAACTTGTCTTCTATTATTACTCCGTTGATATCTTCTTGTTGTCGTATCTGCTGCTTTTCCATATCTTCTTATCTTGTATCTTCCAGCTAGCGTTCTTATCTACTTGGTTGATTTTTCTTCTATTCTAACTGAACTTCTGGGATATCATTATCTCCTCCATTATATTTTGAACATTTATGATCTGGATATTTATGTCCAATTGTCTTGCAATATCTGGTTAATAATTCTTCTGAAATATATTTTTCTCTGATAGCTCTGGCGATAGGTTCCGTCTCTGATTTGAGTAACGTCAGAATCCATTACCTAATAGTTTCCATATCTGTTTCTGGTAATTCCTTTGAATTTGAATATATTAGTACATGATTTCTTGAATAATAACTCCATATGGGATTTTGGTTGCGGTATGTGTTTGCTAGCTTTTGCAAAATTGTAAATAGTCCAATAATCCTCTTATTCGCATAAAATTTTGGTATCTCAATTTTAGGTATTTTTGGTTGTGGAATAATATCTTGTGGTATAATCATATCTCGTGTCATTCCTATCTTTACAACTTGTATGGGTTTTTTAACTTCATCATATAATATCTCTGTTAGTGCCGTGTAAATTTTTATAAAACATAGGGTACCTTTGGTTATTCTTTTAAAAATGCTAAATGCTTCATATATTTTCGGTATAGTGGATATCTCATTTCCGTCAGAGGTATATACAGTACTGAGTAGCCCATATTCATAGCAAGTTTTAACTAGACTTGGTTTGGTTTTAGGTAAAGCAATTAACTTATTATATCCGGTCAATCTTTGGGTTATATAGTTTGTATCTAGTTCTTGGATATTTATAGATCTGGGGTTAGTATTTAAAAAGTTTTGTACATTGTAGATATTTTCTATATATGTCCGGGCTGTGTAGTTGTAAGTCTTTTTGTCTTGGTTTAAACTATCTCGGTATGTGGTAATTTGTGAGGGTATAAACATGGGATCTTTTGATGTATTTGGTATATATGGTTTATCAAATAACTTGTTTAGGTTCATATTTGTGTTTTTCCTAACTTCTTTGCTTGTACCTGCAGAAGTAGATTGATAAATGTTATGGGTTTTATGGAGTGTCCCATCGTCTCCTTCTAGCTCTGGAACTTTAATGTCTTCCGATCGACATAGCTCTGCACACTGCTGAGTTAGCTGATTTGTAGCTATAGACTTCAGTTTAACTTCATTAGTCTTTAGCTTTTCTGTTTCATTACCCATACTGTCCACTTTCATTGAAAGCGTAGTTAGGGTGTTGAATATCTTTTCTAGAGTATCCTCTTCTATTATATCAGTCTGTGTAGCTTTGTCTTGATATGTAATCTGCAATAACATTTTTGTTAGTACTAATTACTTCAATTATAAATGTGAAATTTAATATATTCAAGACTAGTCTCCGAATCTCTTTTGTTGTAACTGAATTTTGTATTTTCTTTGTTAACCACCAACGTACCTGTGTATTATCTGTTCGTACAATAAACTTGTTATACAATATATGGCTCAAATGCTAACAAACATTTATATAATGAACATAATTCTTTCCTATTTATTTCCCATTTTATTTCTGTTCCATTGAACGTACCTGAGTAGTATCTACAATGGTGTTCTAATTTTTCTGCTTCATATCTGTATTTAAGTACTCCTCCATAACTATATTCACTAGCATCTGCTTCTACTATATATATAAATTTTCTATTTTCATCTGGAAATTATAATTTTGGTAATTCTTTACAAAGTATTTTTATTTTCTGAACTTGTTTTTTATCTTCTTCGTTATAATTATATTCTACATCCTTTTTTAATTTTTTCTGTAAGGGCTTTAGATTTTCTGCTAATTTTGGTATATATTCTCTTACTTGGTTTACTAATCCTAAAAATGATTGTAATTTCTTTTTTGTATCTAATTCTTCTTTTGAATTTATTTTTTTGTACTATATGTTGTTGCATTTTTACTCCGCTTTTATCTATTTGTATTCCTAAAAATTCTATCGGGTTTTTCATAATTTCAGCTTTTTTTTCACTTAAACTTATTCCAGATTTTTCTATTATATCTGTAAATTGTTCTAATAGTTTTAAATGTTCCTCTTTAGTTTTTGTATAAAATAGTATATCATCTATGTATACTATACAATTAGGTAGTTGTTTAAATAACTATCTATAAAGTGTTGGTATCTACCTGGTGCATTTTTATATCCAAATGGTAACACGTTTCATTCGTAAAATCCTTGTGGTACTGTAAATGCAGTTAATTTTTTAGATTCTTCTTCTAACTTTAAATGGTAAAATCCTGATTTACAATCAAATTTACTAAAGTAATTATATCCTTTTATTTGTCTTATTTTTAATATTTTATTTGGCATTGGATAATTATATGTCATAGTTTTTGCATTTAGGTTTCTATAATCAATAACCATTCTACTTTTTTCTCTTTTTTGTTCACTATGTTTATTTACTATAAATGCTGGACTATTGTGTTTACTATTACTTTTTTGTATATATTATTTTTCTAATAATTTATCTATATGTATTTTAAATTCTTTTAAATCATCAAAGTTATATGTTAGTGGTTTTTGGGTTATTATGCTATTTTTATCTATTAGCTCAATTGTTACAGTAGTTTTATGTTTTTCCCATCCTTTTAATGGATCTTCACTATATAATTGTCTTAATTTTTTCTTTATTATTTCTACCTTATCTATTGAAAATATAGTGATTTCTTCTTTATTTATTGAAAATATAACTCGTTTTATTGTGTCTTCAATATTTTTTATATTTTCTAATTTTTGTGTGATTTTTCACTTCTTTTTTGTCCAATCAATTTTCTTTCTTATTTTATTAATAACTCTTTTTGCTCTTACCTTTTGTTTACATGGTGTTGTAAACCATCAGTGTGTTTTAGTTATTATATGTGTGTATAATTTATCTAAAAATGGCATTCATAAAAGCATATCTTTTGATGTTAGTTCATAATTATAGATTTCTTCTATTGTTAATATCTTATCCCATACTTGTATTTTTACATTTCTAGCTTTATAAGTAATTAAGCTTCCTTAGTTATTAAATCCTCTAACTACTATTGGTGCTTTTAATTTATTCAATTTACTATTTGGTAAACAATTATCTACATAAATTAGCTTCTGCTCCTGTATCTATCATAGGTGTATAATATCTGTTGTAATATCCTTCTACTGTTATCTTTTTTGTATCTAATTCTTCTTTTGAATTTATTATTTTTTGTACTATATGTTGTTGCATTTTTACTCCACTTTTATCTATTTGTATTCCTAAAAATTCTATCTGATTTTTCATAATTTCAGCTTTCTTTTCACTTAAACTTATTTCTGATTTTTCTATTATATTCGTAAATTGTTCTAATAATTTTAAATGTTCTTCTTTGGTCTTTGTATATAATAGTATATCATCTATGTATACTATACAATTAGGTAGTTGTTTAAAATAACTATCCATAAAATGTTGATATCTACCTGGTGCATTTTTATATCCAAATGGTAGTACATTCCATTCATAAAATCCTTGTGGTACCGTAAATGCGGTTAATTCTTTAGATTCTTCTTCTAACTTTAAATGGTAAAATCCTGATTTACAATCGAATTTACTAAAATAATTATATCCTTGTATTTGTCTTATTTTTAATATCTTATTTGGTATTGGGTAATTATAAGTCATTGTTTTTGCATTTAAATTTCTATAATCAATAACCATCCTACTTTTTTCTCTTTTTTGTTCACTATGTTTATTTACTATAAATGCTGGACTATTATGTTTACTATTACTTTTTTGTATGTATTGTTTTTCTAATAATTCATCTATATGCATTTTAAATTCTTTTAAATCGTCAAAATTATATGTTAATGGTTTCTGGGTTATTATGCTATTTTTATCTATTAATTCAATTTTTATAGTAGTTTTATGTTTTTTCCATCCTTTTAATGGATCTTCACTATATAATTGTTCTAATTTTTTCTTAATTATTTCTATCTTATTTATTGAAAATATAGTTATTTCTGTTTTATTTATCGAAAATACGACTAGTTCTATTGTATCTTCAATATTTTTATATTTTCTAACTTTTGTGTAATTTTTTCACTTTCTTTTATCCAATCAGTTTTCTTTCTTATTTTATTATTAACTCTTTTTGCTCTTACTTTCTGTTTACATGGTGTTGTAAACCACCAATCTATTCTAGTTATTATATGTGGGTATAATTTATCTAAAAACGGCATTCTTAAAAGTATATCTTTTGATGTTAGTTCATAATTATAAATTTCTTCTATTGTTAGTATCTTATCCCATACTTATATTTTTACATTCCTAGCTTTATAAGTAATTAATCTTCCTTCATTATTAAATCCTTTAACTATTATTGGTGTTTTTAATTTATCCCATTTGCTTTCTGGTAAGCAATTGTATCTACATAAATTAGCTTCTGCTCCTGTATCTATCATAGGCGTATAATATCTACTGTAATATCTTTCTACTACTATCTTCATTAATACATATATTTTCATTTTATGTTAAGGCTCTTTTTAAGAATAATTTCTCTCTGTTATATGTTAAGGTTAATTGTGTATGTTCAATATTATATGGTTTTACTTGTTCTAGCCATTTTATTCCTAATATTATGTCTGCTTTTTGCATTTCTTCCTTTACTTCAAATTCTATTTTTATTTTTCTAATTCCTATTATTATTATTTTTTCTGCTATATTTTTAATATTTATTAAACTTCTTGGTAGATCTGGGCATGTATCATTATCAGTTTTTATTTCTTCATTTTTTTACTAGATATTTTGCTATATAATTTTCTTCTTGTCCTGTATTTAAGATTATTAAATATTCTTTTTCATTTACCTTTCCTGTTATGTAATATTGGTTTAAATTATTTGTTGAATTTGTTTCATAACTTGTACTTTTTGATGAGCTTGATGATTCTGGTTTTTCATCAGCTATTCTTTTCGTTGTACTTATTCTATCATTTATTATTTCTAAATTTTCTTCTATATCTTTGTCTCTATAGCTATAATCATTATTATCTATTGTTTTTACAATTTGTTCGAATGGACTTTCTATTCGTATTTTGTTAATCTTATTTTTTCCTGTTATTTTATGTTTTGTTGTTAATACGTATAAATTTTTGCATCATGCTGTAAATATTTTACTTCCTGGGGTTAATTCTATTCCTGATATTTTCCAATATAATACTAATGATTTATCTATATTTTTATCTGTTACCGCTACTGAATAATTTGCACTTATTATAAATTTAAATTTTTGGTATATCAAATTTCCTTTAATCGCTGTTATTATGCTTTTTTCTATAGGTCTTATAATCCTATCATCTGCTAAATATAATTCTATTGGTGTATCTATTCCTTCTCTAAAACATGCTTTTATTAAGATTTCTGTACCTCCAAGGTGTACATATTTTATTGGGTCTCCTCTACTTTTTATATCATTTATTTCTTTATTAATTAACCTTTTTGTTACTAGTGGTATACTAGCTTTTCCTTTTGCATATCTGCAGTCTATTACATGTTCCTTTTGGCTTACTACGTAATATTCCTCTTTTTTCCTAGTAAATATATTTTTTATTGTTGGTATTTTAAATATTTTTTCTACACTTAAGTCTAGCTCTTTTCCTTTTATTTCATCAAATACATTGTTATCAAATATTATTTTTTGATCTGTTCCTTCGTCATTTAAATATTATTCTTTTGTTATTATTTTTATATCTTCTTCAGTCAGTTGGTTTATTTGTATATCTTCTTCAGACATTTAATTCGTCTAATTCACTATCTATTTCATCATCTTCTATTTCATTATCTGTTTCATTCTCTGAAATTTCATATATACTGTCCTCAATTTCTAATTCATAATCTATATAATCTATCTGCATATATTCTGTATTTTCTATTTTTATTTCTGATATTTGTTTATTTTTTGGATTTTTAGGTAATTTACAATCTCTAGCTAAATGTCCTAATTTTTCACAATTATAACAAGTACATTCTTTTATAGATTTCTTTTTCCTATATGGTCTTTTATGTTTATAATTTCTTACATAATATCTTTTTCTTGGTTTCTTATACTTATATTTTGATTTTTTGTATTTCTTATATTTCTTATGCCTTTTTCTTTTCTTATAATATCTTTCTTCGCATCCAAATTGAGGTGCTATTTTATCTTTGCAACATGCTAAATTTCTTATTAATGTTTTTTCCATTTTTAATTCGTCTCTATATTTTTCACATAAGTTTCTATACCATTATTGTAAAAAATTTATTCTTGCTCCTAGAGTATCTACTATTTTTGCTTCTTCCCAACTCTTTATTATTTTTGAACTAAATGGTTCGGGTAATTTATTAAAATATAATTTTCTTATTTCTTTAATTTTTTCTATATTATATGCTCCTTTGTAATAATATTCTTTAAATGCGCAAGTATATTCATCTATATAACATATATTACATACTGCTAATTTTAACATTAAATTCCTATTTGTATCTTTTTCTCCATTTTGTTCTTCTTCTATTGTTGTCATACTACCAAATTCATCTTTTATAGCTGTTTCATATTTTTTTAATAATTCTATAGGTGTTAGTTTAGTTGTTGTTGATGATGTTCCTTTTGTAGGTTTATTAGTTCTTAATACCTTCTTGCTATTTTCAGTTAAATTTGAAAACCATAATTTCACTGTTCCGATTAGTGTTCTTTCTATATATTCTGGTGCATCTGTTATGTTTATATTATTATCTAATAATTGTTTTGTCATATATCTTATCCATAATTGTATTGTTTTTTCTGTATCTATTACACAGTCTATGTCTAAAAAGTTATAATTTTTATTAATTATTTGTTTTGGTGTCCATTTGTCATATTCATTCTTTAGATTATATTTTTTAAACTTATTCTTATAATATGTAGGTTTTCTTATTTCTGATGTTCTAGGTATTATATTTTCATCTTCTTTTTTATCAAGAGTATTTATTTCTGTGTTGGTATTTTCTAAGTTTTCTTCATTAATTACTTCTTGTTTTTCATTGATTTCTAAATTTTTTGTTTTTGTTAATATTTCTGTATATGTTTCACTATCTTCTGAATCATAATTATCTGTCTCTTCAACATCTATATTATTTATTTCTAATTCCTTGTTTTTTATTTCTTTATTGTTTATTTCTAATTTTTCTTTAAATTGATTTATCTTGTCTAGTAATTTTTGTTCTTTATCTTTTTCTTCCTTTTCTTTTTGTCTTTCTTCATACAAATCTTTTAACATTTGTAGTTCTTTTTCTAATTCAGCAATCCTACTATTTTTAGTTTCTTCTATTTTTCGTATTTCTTCTGTAGTTTGTTGTTTTATTTTTTCTATTTCCTTTTTCCTATCTATTTCTTTATTTTCTCTTTCTATTCTTACCATAGCTGTCAATTTATCTTCTAATTTTAATTCTTTTTTTTCTAACATTAAATATAAATGTTCACCTACTTTCTTATATCTTCTTCCTAGATTAGAAAATACTATTTTTATTTTAATCCTTCGTGATTTTCATATATTTTTTCATCTATTATAAATTGTTCTTTGTTCATTTTATTGTAAATAGTTCATGTTGATATATATATATTCTAAACTATCTATTTGTGATTCTAATTTTGATATTTCATCTTTTTGTGCATTTATTGAGTTTTCACTAACTCCGGCAAATATATTATAATGTAGTCTTTCTATTCTTATTTTTAATTCTTTACGTTTTTCAGAAATAATTTATTTTAGTTCTTTGCATTTTTGTACTTTATTCATTTAAACCATATTTATAATATTTTGGTGGATATCTAAATCTGATTTTATCATAATTAGGTGGTATGTGTCTCATTCTTCTAGATTTTAAATGGATTATTAATTTTGCTTCAATACTAGATATTAAGGTAATTAGGTAGGCTAATCTTTGTGGGTTTTCTTTTGTTTTATTTAGACTTATATATTCTGAATAATTACTAATTAAAGATTCTTTAATTTTTCTAAAAGCTTCTCTGTTTTTAAATGGTCTTCTCATAATTAATCCAATCCAATCTAAATTCAAACATATATGCTACTGTTGTATTTTTGAAATAATTGGGCTCTGATACCAATTGTATGCTCTGATACCAATTGTACTATTACATTGCAACAATTGATTTAGGCAAAAATAAAAGGAATGATTAGGTCCAATTTAGTGATAGTTTAGTTTCAGCGAAGTTGTTCCAAAAATTAAATAAGTGATAGTTCAGTTTCACGTTGCACAACTCAGGTGATAAATTAATTCATATAATATGAAATTAATTTTCCCCTGAGAAATAAGACCAGCATGAGAATATATTAGAAAATGCAAGTATATTTGAGGCTAAGCACAAAAATATGCATTGCATTGAACACTGTAGGAAAGTGGAACGTAAAATCCGAATGTTGGGCGCGACACTATCTAGAACAACAGTTATACATGAGGGTATACACGACATCGGCCTCTTTGCATGATGAATAGCTGATTCCAACCAATGTTATTTTATATGGCAAGATATTTGCCGATTTAAGCTGGAGCTGCTAATGAAATAGAGAAAAAATTAGTTAGGTAGTGGAGCACCATTTTGTGTCTAGTGATTATAGGTTTCTCATTGCATATCAGTAGTATTAGCACCATTTTTTGTAGTTCTCGGCCTCTCAATTTCTGGCACGACATATTGTTTATTATGCTTTGGCTATCATAGGTTCTTTCTGTTTGCTTTAAAATGTATTTCCTATTATTTGAAATGTTTTCAACCTTTCCTTATTTTATTTTCTCCTTTTAAATCTGCTTTTATATTTGTTACCTGAGTCGAGGTTTTTGAAAACAACCTCTACCCCACGAGATTGGGAGGGTAGAATACTTCACATATGACATAATGATGATGATGATGATAATGATATTATTATTATTGTTATTATTGTTGTTGTTGTTACACATACAACCTCAGATAGAAAAGGTCCTAATAGTAGTAGCTTACTAGTTTGATAAGCTGTAACATGAGGTCCATTCTTTGTTTACACTAGGGGTCGTTTGGTAGAATGCATAAAAATAATGTCGGATAGACTGTATTAATAATATAATATTTGTATTAGTAGTGTTTGTATTAGTAATGCTAGTAAAATTATGCTGACATCATTTCTTGTACACCATTTGATTTAATGTATTAAAAATAACATGTTTTACATAACTTTTTTAAAAAATAATATATGTGTACAAAAAATACCTCCACACTCTTTAACTGCAACAATGTTTTTTTATCTTTTTTCAAAAGAAAAAATGCAGCATTATTTTAATTATATTTTGCAATCTGAAAGCTAAAGTCAAATACAAAAACTTCAACTAACATGTTTGTAATAAACCTTAATTACTATAAACAAAGGACAACAAAACAACTCAACAGAGAATCCCTTCAACATTCCCATCAAGTCAATATAGATTGACTTTCACCACCAACATCAGTAATAACTTATTAAATTTCACTTTATTGAATAAATATTGGGATCAATTTTACCTTTTTATTATAAATATTATTTTAGATATATAATTTGTTTTACAAAAAAAAAATTGATAAATAAAATATAGAAGATAGATATGAGAAGTATTGGAGGGGTAATCATGTCATTAATCAAGTTAATGCATGTGTTGAGACCCTTTGTATTACTAATACATGAAAAAGGGTGGTATTAATACTATACACTATGGGGTCGTTTGGTAGAGCGTATAAGATAATACTAAATAGGCCGTATTAGTAATGCTGGGATTAGTAGTGCAGGGATTAGTAATACTGAGATTAGTAATACTGGGAGTAGTTTTTATGCAGTGTTTGGTTTGATGTATTGAAAACAATATGTATTGTTATATTTTAAAAAGAATATTTATTTGTTTACAAAAATACCCTCAACATATTATAACTTTGTGTATTTTCTTTGCAAAACTTTATTATTCTTTTTTTAAAAATAAAAAAAATGAACAATATAACTAATTATTTACTTTGAAATAATTTTAAGATTTAATCATTCACTTGCAATTTTTTTGGGGGTTATCTTTCTTTATTTGTTTATCATTTGCTTGTTGTTTCCATTTTGTGGTGTTTTTAAGTTGGAGGGGGGCACGTGTAACTTTTGAATGAGACAATAGAATCATTATTAACATAAAGTTGTACTCAGTAGAGTGTTAAAACTAAGTAGAAAAATTATTTTTATTTATGAATATCCTATTTACAAAATTAAAGCTTGTATGCAATCATGCAATTTATTTTTGAATTTTGATCAATAAGTATTTTTTTAAGTTAATGGAGTAATTTTTTTATGACTAAAATTATTTGGAGGGATATTATTATCTTGATGAATTGAAAAGAAGTAACTCGCATTGAATAAATTGAAAAAGATTTAGAAAAAAATTAATGAAATTTGAGGCATTTTTGTAAATAATAATAAAATTTGTAAACTAATTTATTTAAATAAATTTATCAGTACAAATATAAAAAACAAAATTAAGAAAATAAAAAAATATTTAAAAGAATTTGAGGGATATTTTTATCTTTACACATATTAGTCCATGGTATTAAAACTCATGTATTGCTAATACCACCATATGGGATGTATTAGTAATACACCCTATAATACCATAAAGGATGCATAACAAATACATAGTATCAGTAATACAGAGGTCCAAAATTCTACCAAACATCGTATTAAGTAATACCATACTTAATACATGGACTATTTTTTTTAATACATCCTACCAAACGACCCCTATAGAGTGTATAACTAATGCATTAGTTATACATAGGTCAAAAAATATAGCAAACAAGATATTTGTAATACACAAAACTAATGCATGCATTATTTTTCTTAATACACTCTACCAAACGGCCCCTAAAAGTTGCATTTAGTTCTATTCTCAATAGTTGGCGGTAAATAATATGGCCGAAAACCAAAGGGCCAAATTTTGTAATTAGAAGTGTCGAATAATCATTTTATGTAATTAGTAGCTTATTTTTTTTTTCAAGTGGACTATTTTTTGTGGAAGAAATTTAATTAAAAGAATATTGTTTAATTTTTTTATTTAATTAGTTTGATTCGATTCTTTTACTTGAGTTGATTTTTATTCAACAAAAAATGGTCCAAAATATTCCTAAACTATATGAAATAGAGCAAAAATATCCCTTGTTAGATTTCTGACTCAAAAATATCCCTCCGTTAAATATTTGGCTTAAAATTGCCCCTTCCTCTGACAGACTTTCACCATTCATGCCACCTGGTTAGAAAAGTCTACTTAGCCATACCACATCATCACCATGCATCAAAATCCTCTTTTAATTCCATCAATACATTTAATTTCATTTAATTTCATCAGCCAAATTTACCACTCGACCCAACCAAAAAGGGAAAATATCTGATCTATGTTTAATTGGTTAACTATGTGCATTGCCAAACTAGTTGAATTTCGTTGTATGATCCTCTATATCTGAATGGAAAGAAGATTCATGTAGTTGTTCGCTTATTGCAATTCTCTTCATTTTTTCAGATTTGTGACCAGTAATGTGTAACTCATATAGGCAGAATTGCTAAGTGTCACGACCTAATTTACGAGTCATGATGGAACCTATCAATTTCCATCAGTAGGTAAGTCAAGACCATAACCCAAAGCTAATGCAATGGGTTAATCTAGTAAAGTAGGCTCAACATAGGCAAAAATTTTAAGAATATCAATTATAAACATAAGGGTTCTAGATTCAATAAATCGACAAACAAGATTCCAATCCCAAAACCTAGTAGAGTTAGTACAAGAGCAACTAATAGTATAATACAAATCCAAGTCTAGAATTGTCAATACATATGTCTCAAATACTAAAGGTTGATACAAGAGATAGAAGGAAATTAGGTGTAATACCCCAAAGTTTCCTAACTAATTTCGTCCCAAGAATGTCAAGTATTAGCTTCTAAATTGAATGATTTTTATTCCATGAGGAATTTTTAAGATTTTCACTTTTTTTCATGCGGAAAATTCAATAAGCTTTCCATCGATATAAGATTCGCCTAAATTTGATAACCGGGTAAAAAGTTATGACTATTTCAAGTTTCAGTCGTAAAACACCGTCATCTCAGTTAGTGGCGCGTCGCTCCATAAGCCAAAATGACATTCATCAATTTCCAGTAAGACTCCACGATTTCACCGCATCGCGGAGGGCTCCCAAATCCCAATTGTCAAATTCCAGTGAAGCTCCGTGATGTCACCGCGTCGCGCCGTCATCCAATTTCCCAATTGTTAAATTCCAGTGACATGGCACGATAGCGCCGCATCGCGCCAGTGGTTCAGGTCAGGAAATTTTTACAAATTTTAAAGGACGCGTCCAGGGTTAAATGGGTCTTTTCCCATGATTTTAATTCATCCTTAAACACTAAATTTAACCCTACATGACCTAAGGACATCATTATTCACTCTCTTTTTCCCAATTTCTTCAGACTCTCTCAAAGCCAAGAAACCCTAACCTTAAACAATCAAGGGCAAGGATCAAGAATCTCTCCAAGGATCTTTACGGAGTTACATTCTAAGGTATGCATAGTGTTCATTCATGGACTCCTTTCATCCATGAAGCCCAAGAATATCTTTTTAAAGTTCAAGTATATGGATTTTTATGAATTCCATGTTGGGTTTGCTTTTGTTCATGTTGATAATGACTAATTGAATTCTAATCCATGTTTGGTGATTAATTTTAAGTGGAATTAATTATTATAGGTTTAGATTCATATGAACCCATGATTAAACCCTTGAATGGTGAAATTAGAACTGAATCATGATTTTTACTTGTTGCGTAATGTTGCCTATATATACTATGCTCACTATGTGTTTGATTAAATGCCTATGTGAAGGAAAAAGTGTCATACTAGGATGATAATATGAAATCCCCATTCATATAAAAGTTCATGCATGTCAAGTGTTTGATGAAATGTCTTAGTCAATGGATTATGGATATATGTGTAGCCTTTGTTGTGCTTTAGAATTTATGCCATGAATTTCATTTACGATATTGAGTCTTAGGGGTATTTAATACCCAAAAATTTAGTTGTGTGCCTAAAGCTAGTGTCAGTTTCATGATAATCTTGGTCACGCCATGATCAGTAGAATTCAGTCAGTTACATGACTCAGGAAAACTCAATAACTTCATGAACTCAGTCAGTTAACAGAATTTAGTAGTATTCCGTCAGTCCGCGAAACTCAGTGAACTCAGTCAGTTAACAGAATCCAATAGTATTTCGTCAATCCACGGAACTCAATGAACTCAGTTCAGTTTAGTTAATCACATTTAGTGTCTATTCAGATGGGAGTAGGATTAAGCACCGAGTGAACCCAAGGATGAGGACACACACTGACAGTTGAGGGTGTGATCCTTAGAAGTAATACTTGCATTCCAGAACAATGTAACCAACATAGGTTGAGATATCAACACTGACAGATGAGGGTTGATGAGGTGGATAAACACTGTCAGATGAGGGTCCCACCATTCTCTTTTGGGGACACTGTCAGATGAGGGTCACTCATAGCTTGTCCTTACCAGTGGCGCGGTATTGACACCCTTTCAATTGGGGTTACAGATTGAAACCCAACACAGCTATAATAGCTTATTAGAGGAATGTCGGTTAGATGACTACTTCCTACAGTTTCGGTTACAGAATTAGGACTGTCAGATACAGTCATTTAGTCTCAGTAATAGAACTCAGATAGTTCTACAGAATTCAGGACTGTCAGATACAGTCAACTCAGAACAGTATGAAACTCAACTAGTTCCATCAGAACCTAGACTGTCAGATACAGTCGCTCAGTATCAGTTATTTCAGTTATACAGTTATCAATATCTCATGTTATCAGTACTCAGACTCAGTAATCATGTTATCATGAACTCAGTTACAGTTGTTATGTATTCATGCATGTATTCTCACGTTCATGTTATTCAGTCAGTTAGTGTAGTTCATGTATGTGAACCCTTTTGCATTCAGCCTACCTCACATGCATACCAGTATATTCAATCGTACTGACGCATTTGCTCTATGGTGTTTTATACCATAGGTTTAGAAGCACGAGCTCCAAAGCATCAGTAGCAGCCAGATTTAGAAGTGAGTCCTCATCATTCAAGGATGATATTATGAGTTATTTCATTAATTCAATTTAGCTTTCAGTAGATGGAGTTAGTTGGGGACATGTCCCATCAACTCCTTTTTCAGACAGTTCATTCAGTTAGAGGATTTTCAGACTATCATGTTCAGACAGTTTATTTAAGTTATTTTGGGTATTTCAAACCCCACCCAGATGTTATATTTTATCATATTTTATGTCTTAGTTTTGAACCTTATGGTCTTTCATCCCTTTATTTCTGCATTTATACAGTATATTATGTCGTGTTCAGGTACAGATATCAGTCATAGGTTAGCTTGTGGTCCTTCGGGGTTATAGGCACCGTGTAGCATTGCAAGTACCAGATTCGGAGCATTATATTGGGTGACTCAAACTCCAAAAGCTTACCCTATCTCCGAAAATCAATCTCCATACGAACCATGATCAACAGAGATAGCTAATACTCGGATCTGCACCAAAAAGGTATAGAAGTGTAATATGAGTACCAAAACAACGAATACTCAGTAGGCATCATTGATCGAATGAAAAAAATAATGATATAAGAATGATAAAGTGCAAGATAATCATAACTAAGTCAAGGTACAGAATCGAACCTGAATTATCTCCATCATCATTATTTATAATAAGTAAACAAAATGGAATAATAGTGTAACATATGGCATCAACACATGTCAATATCATTGTACATGATAAGCATTAAATTTTGAAATAACAATATAACATAAGGCATCAAAACATGCCTACACCGTCGTGCATAAGAAATAAATGATTTGAAATCATAAAGTAACACAAGTACAATCACAAGTAAACATAAGTACAGAGTTAACGCCCATACACCAACTAGTGCATAAACTAAATAACTCATCATTGCATCCTATACCACCGGAGAGCACACCCAAGAGAAAAATAAAGGAATCAAATCCACAATATGTCCAAACTTACTCATTATCCATAGTTTTCCTCAATTTTCCACAAACGGCCATTTGCCAATATGCGTAATCATCATCGATAATCATGATGGAATAACATATACCAATGTACTCATAACCGTAACCATATCATTCTATAGGCATCTACCTTGTCAGTACACCCTATTCACACATTATTAGCTAGCCAATGCTTAATACCCAACTATTTACTCACTAGTCATCATATAATTACTAGATATTATCTATTCACTATTCATTACATAATCACTATTCATGGTTCAACATCTAACCATTATTCACTAACTAGCCAGTATCTAGCATCTAGTCAAGATTCACCACTAGACCATATCCACCAATTAACTTATATTTATTTCTATCCATCATAATTCCACTAGCCACCATGTAACAAAAGTCCATCAATCACCATTTATTCATTATCCATCTATCAACCAACATCTTTTATTAACTAGCATCATCAATCCATAAATATCCATTTAATCAACATCATAAACTTAGTCATCAATAGCAACTAATCATCACCACTGCTAAACCTATTATTACAAACCTCCATACTAAGTTAATCATCATTATTAATAGTCATCAATGCCACTAGTCCTCTTTATCACTAATTTTCGCTAATATATTAGTCATTATTAGTCTCTTAAGCAACATCCACCACTAAGCATCTTTCATCCTTAAATCAACAACTATACCACTTTATACCTTAATTCATTAGAAGACTATAACCGACATCTATAATATCAAGAATACACCAACTACACAGGAGCATAAATAAATATAATTTCCATACATAGGGCTAGTCGGATTTAAACTGGTAGATGTACACATAAATACATAAATAATCATCCTTCGACCTTACTGGGCATCATTATAACATCATAGTATCATCTGTCCTTGTTGAATATTAATATATCATTACAACATTATTCGGTCTTGTCAGATATTAATATATTATCACAACATCATCCGGCCGCACCGGGTATCAGCATATCATCACAATATCATCCGATCGCACCGGGTATCATCATATCATCATAATATCAGCCGGCCACATTGGGTATCATCATATCATCACAACATCATTCTTCTGCAATAGGTATTATCATATTATCACAATATTATCCGACCGCATCGGATATTATCGTATCATTAGAATATCATTTGATTTCACCAGGTATCATCATATCATCATAGTATTCTCCGAACTTAATGGGTATCAACACATTATCACAATATCCTCCAGCCTTGTTGGGTATCATCATATTATCACAATATCATCCGACCTGATCGGGTATCTGCATGTCATTACAGTATGCAAATTTATAATATTAATAAAGAACAAGCCCCATGAGAGATAAAGTAAATAACAAGTCCTACGAGGGCTAAAGTAAATAAAAATCTCCATGAGGGCTAAAGTAAATGACAAGCCCCATGAGGGCTAAAGTAAATAGATACAAAGGAGAAGTGAAGAAGAGCATACCTCCATAATCAAACTTTCAGCATCAATGTCACTTTATCAATAGATATATGTATATGTATATGTAACATGAATGATATAAACTATCATCGGGTTTTTCCCCAAAACTTATATCTTCAACACCAACATTTTCCTCAGTTCCATAATGGAGAAATGGGTATATAGATATGTATAATAAGTGGTAAAAGCATTAACCTAATTAGTCATATAATTAGATATCATGAGTCCAAGCATAGTTTATAGAATATCCTTACATATAGTCAATAAGTGTGCCTTCTAGCACCATTAACATCATTGTTTCCAATATTGACAATAAGAAGATTTGTAATATGATTATTCGCGCAATTGTTAAGCATAATCATCTCTTGGGCAATATCATAGTTAACCATCCAAACACTAGCCTAATCAACGGCTTAATCAAAAGTATAATCAAGGACTAATCATTACATAATCCATAATCCAGTAATTTAGACCATGGGCATGACCATAAGCAATCTCATGAATAATGGCCCATTAGTAGCATATTCATTAGCCTACTATTGGCCTAAAGATAATTTATCATGAGTATGATCAATAGCTAAAGCATGACATAATCTATAGCTTGTTCATAGCATGGTCATTAGAATCATTTATGGCTTAGGACATATTAGTCAAGGGCTTATTTATTAGCACATTCATTAGCCCAAACAATGGTTAATCACAATAACATAATTAATAGCTTGACATAAGCTTTAGCCAATAAAGCATACAAAGGCATAATGACTTGGGAATCACTCTCAATGTTATTCCACATAACCAACAAATACCAAGAATCATCAATATTTCCTCAAAAGGGCACTCTCTAGTCAATTACCAAGTGTAAGGGTTCAAGAGGACTAATCATAAGTTTTGCATTAAGGTGGTTCAACAAGTCCATATCTAAATCCCTGAATGCATTCTAAGTCAATTTCTACTTGGGACTAAGCTAAGGTCTCTAAATCTACTCTTAGATTTATAGCAAGCCACCATACTCCTTAAGGTAGATATTCCACTCAAGCACTTTTACTAAGTCCAATACAAATAAGGCAACCTCTACTAGTGTAAGCAACCAAGGCCAATTTAACTCTAAGTATAAGCAACTAGAGTATTTTAACTAAGGTTAGGTATCCTAAGCCATTCTCATGCTAAAAATGAGTGATGAAGTTTATTCCATCTAAAATAATGGGAAACAAGTCAATATTTTTAACTCTAAGATTCACATAGCTTAAATAGTCCAACTAACCCAAGTCTTTTATTTCATCAATCTAATACTTAAAACACATCCCAATCTAAAAGGATATCACAATTATATTATGACATAGCTTAATCTAACAAGGAATAAACCTAGCCTACCTCAAATCCAAAAAATACTCAACAATACGCTAAACCTTTACTTCCCTTCTGAAAAGCTTCTTCAAGGTGCCAAGCTATCAAAAACACAATCTGCACATCATTACAAGAATATTGATACCGATATTACACCATTGTGCTTTGAATCCAGAAAGTGGCATCAAAAATCTCAAGTGGGTCCCATGTATGGAAAACACATTTCCGAAACCAACTCAAATATTCATACACCATTAGGGAATTATAACCCTCAAGAAATAGGTAAAAAAAAAATAAGCTTATTTGGGCTAAAATCAAGCCCTTCAGCTATTTAGGGTTTTGGTAAAGAATTCAAGAAATTGAAGAATAAAATGGAAGGATACTTACCTCAAATTTGATTTAATCAAAAAATATTAGTTAATCAAGCTTTCAAGTCACCCATAATGATCAATTTTGAGTTACCACACTCCTTTTGGGATTTTTAGGTCTCAAAGATGAAGGGAAAATGCCCTAAATGCATCTTGGGGCATATATGTAGCCCCTACATATAAGGAGATATCTCTATCGTGATCATAGGAGTCACTATCAAGCCAGGTAGATCACCATAAACCTCATTACGATTGCCATGCAACAGCACCAGCAAAGTTAAAACATGTTTTTGACCCTCAAAACTCATTTGGACTCTGATTTTTGCAAAAAGACTATGTAAACCCATTAAATTTGATGTTCCAGATGCATGGGTGAAGTTTTATTTTTCATTGGAGGTCGTTTAGACCAAATATGGGCCTTACACCCATACTTACTATTTTTTCTACTTTTCGACCAATAAGTTGAAATGAGTTCGGGCGTATTGGAACCCGAACCAAAGGTCTACCTAGCCTAAAATCAATCTTTTAAATCTATTGGTACAGTCATAATTTGAATCTGAGATTATTTTACTGATTCTTTTTTCCGATGGCAATTTGGAGCCCGCGAAGACTTCTAAACATGGTATTGGCTCTAAAAACCAAATGAACTACCCGTTACCAAACTATCAGTTCCAAAAAGTCATGAATTACTTGGAGAAGATATGGATAATATCTAGCACAAAAAAAATGGAATTACGAAAAATGACCTGGAGGATCATTACACTAAAAAAAGTCAAGTGTTTAATACTCATTAAACTTAAATAATTGTTAACTGGATGAGCTATTTGATTTACTGATTGAGGTTAAAAAGATGTTCTTTTTTTGTTTTTTTGGGTGGTTGGGGTGGGTGCGAAGGTTGTAGAAGTTTTTTATGGTGTGTAATCAAGTAGTTGAGTAAGCAGTTGGATCAGATTTTTTTCTTTTTGGGTCGGGTCAGGTGGTAAATTAGGCTAATGAAATTTAAATGGATATTCACACATGGAGGATTATGTGGCATAGTCAAGTGCCCATTTTTATCCAGGTGCTTAGTCGAAGTCTGTTAGAGGAAAGGGCATTTTTAGCCAAATATTTAATAGAGAAATATTTTTGAGCCAAAAAACTAATAAGGGATATTTTACTCTATTTTAGATAGTTTAGGGATATTTTTAGCCCTTTTTCATTATTCAAAAATGTGAACACCCAAGTCTCATGGGAGAAAAATGGTTTTATAAAAAAGAAAACAATTAATATCAAGAATAACGAAAGATAGTGAATTTAGAAATCGGCAAATAAAATTGGAGAATAAATTAAAGGTGACTAAAAATTCTTAAAATTAGGTATAGGTGACTCAAGTGCTAATTAATAACTATGGTGACAATTATTAAATGATGGATTAAGAAATTTTGACCCATATATGAGAATTGCACTCAAGCTTTTTATTTTACACTTTGGCCCAATAAAAAACTCTAATTTATACTATATTAAAAGTGTGAAGGGCCTTAGAAATATTATTTGAACTTTTTTCCATCATTAAAAATCTCTATGTAAGACAAAATCATCTTTTCACTATTTTTCTAATATTTAAAAGCTAAAAATTAATTAAATATTTATAGTAAAATATTATCTTATTAGAAGTCATTAGAACTAATGACAACTAATACCTTTTTTATTAGTTCATGAATTCCAAATTGACTAAAGTTGATTTTAAGAAGATTTAAAAAAATTAAAAATAAATATGAAAGTGTTAGAATAATAAAATGTTAGAAGTACTAAACTTTTAAAAGTCTTAAGTAATCAAAGAGTTTCTAAATATTTTACTTTAAAATAAGAATAGGTTTTAAATAAAGAAGAAATTAAAAAAATAATCATACTACAAATATGGTTCAAATCGATTCGTCTCTCTTAGCCTCTAGTAGCAAGGAAAAAAGAGGTACTGCATGACAAAAACAAAAGTGACTATCCATTATATATGTATATATATATATGTATGTATGTATATATATATGTATGTATGTATGTATGTGTATATATATGTATGTATGTATGTATTTATGTGTATATATATGTACATACATATATATATACATAAATATATATGTATATATATGCTTACAATAAAATATATGTTATGTTTACATTATTATATTAAAGTGTGAAGAATCTTTGAGAAGTGATTTGAATTTTTTGTACGTTATTAAAAATCTTCGCACATGTGTGAGGCACATACGGTTAAACTAGTAACTAACTAAAAATGGAGGGGGGAAATGTGGGCAAGACTGTTGTTATTGTTTTCTCTATCTTTGCTTGGATTGTTGTTGTTTATTGTTGTTGCTGCTTTCTTCTTCTTTTCCTTCTTCTTATTCTTCATTAGCATCTCTTCTTGCTTATTATCATCTTCTTATTCTTCTCCATTTGTCATACCATTGTTGTTGTTGTTGTTGTTGCTGCTACTGGACCAAATTGTTAGATCAAATTTTATTCGTATATCACTGGGCATTACTTCATAGGTGAATTTGATAAGTAAAATTATGATTTTTATTCCTATTTCTCATTTGGATATATCTGTTACTGTTGTTTTTTCAATAATACTACTTAGCCATTAGTATTCTAATAGGTAAGTCATTTGTAGTTTCTATTACTATTTAAGTAGTTGCAACAAGTAAGTCATTCATTGCAACAGATGACCTACCTATTGGAGTATGTTACTGGTTATGTAACATAAATCCAATAGATGAGTCATTTGTTGTGAAAGGTGACTCATCTGTTAGATTCAACCCTGAATAGAACCCAAAGTTGAATCCAATAGATGAGTTATCTGTAGCAACATATGAGCCATATGTTACAATAGATGACTCACCCATTGCACTAGATGACTCATCTATTGGATTCATGTTACAGCACTAGGACAACAACTGAAGTTGATTCAACAAATGTCTCATTTGTTGGATTTCATGTTACAACACTAGGACAAAACTTGAAGATGATTCCAACAGATGAGATATCTTTCAATAAGATGTGTCATTTGTTGGAATTCATGTAACAACACTAGGATAGAACCTGAAGCTTATTATAATAGATGAGTCATCTGTTGCAATAGATGTCTCATCTGTTGGAATTTATATTACAGCACTGGGACAGAACTTACAGCTGAATCTAATAGATGAGATTTCTATTACTATAGATGACTCATATGTTGGGACATTGATAATGATAGAGCATATAATTTTTTATTGTATACAATATACTATCATTATTAGTTTTACTATTATATCGTTATTAACTTTTTTAACAAATTCCTTTAGGTACCATTAATGGAGGAATTAATAACAATAGGTGTTGATTGTCATGGTAAATGGATTGATAAGATCAATCAATTTATTTGAAATTGGAAGGATGGTGAAATGTTAGAGATGATAGTGATGACAGTCCAAAGAGATGTCTTGTATGGTTATTTTATGAACTTAACCATTATCTATTATGGACTAAATTGTCAACTAAAAGATATTTTCATCAATTACATGTACAAATATTTTGAAAATTATAGGGTCCTACCTTTTAGATAAGAAATTAGGTTCGTTTGTGTGCTTATCTGAGTGATGCATCTATGCTCATTTTAAGGGTGTACGTGGTTGAAAAACTGATAATGAATCACAATGTAGGATGAGAACAAGAAGACAAGATATGTTTAATGATAAATTGGATAATCTGGATATGAATATTCTAGATGATGATGAGAGTAGAGATAAAGTGAAGGAGGATCAAACACCTATGCAGATTTTTGTGACCAATACTGTGTGCAGTTCGTAATAAACATAGTCGAGCAATCTTCAAGATGATGAAATGTGTTTAACAAGGGACTGACATTCAAGAACAAGGAAGAACTAGTCACTCCATTGCATATTGCTTGCTTGAAGAAAAAAATTCAAACTCAAGAAGGTGATTAATTCGTGTAGTGTGTAATGTTTTAGATGTGCATATTTTGAGTGCAAGTGGTGGTAGAGGGCTGTGAAATTCATATGTTTTGACAGATTCTACATTAGAACTTATGAAAAGTATTAGACATATGGTTCAGAGAATATTACTATCCATAATCTGTATGCCACGACAAAGGTCATCAGTAAATACTTCAAAAATAGATTTCCCAATGGAAATGACCCTTCTACAAGAGATATGGCCAATCAACTCCATATAAAAATGTGTTCTAACATGAGTTATTAGAAGATTTATAAGGGCATGTAGATTGAAAAGTATTTGGTTAGAGGAACACATGAACACACGTTATATGCTTGAGTCCACAAATCTAGGAAGTAACACGGCATTGAAGGTTGATGAAAATGAAAGGTTCAAGTACCTTTATAGTCTGTTTCAGTCTATCATACATGCAAGTTCACGTGATCATACAAGTAGTATAGTAACTCAAAATAATCAGATGCCAAACCCACAAGGACTACTTGATTAGCAATTTACTTAATTTTAGTTTCAACAATATTATCTTCAAGTGTTTCAGAGTATCAAAATGCTTGTAACTATTTGTAATAACCCAAACTTTTTCTAGCTTAAATTCGTTCATAGAATATTAAGGGATGCCTTCCAAAATGATTAATATTTGTTTCGCATAGAATTTTCTAGATTTCAACTTTTCATTGGGTGGGAAATTAAATAAGCTTTCCATCGATACCAAATTCGCCCAAATCTGACACTCGGTGAAGAAGTTAGAGAATTTTTAAGTTGACAGCATGCCAACTAGGCAGTCACCGCATCGCGGTGAAGGACAATTTCATAATGTTTACTTTTCAGTGGACTACTGCAATGTTGTCGCATTGCAGGAAGGTCCGAATTCCCATTTTTTAATTTTTAGTAGACCTCCGCGATATTGGCGCATCGCGGAAGGTCCATTTTCCCAATTGTCGAATTTCAGTAGCCCAACACGATAGTGGTGTGTCACGCCGAAGGACAAAATGGCACTTCTATAGGGCAACGCTATGGTGGTGTGTCGCATTGAAGTTCCAGGTCCCAATTGTCAAAATTTAGTGGGACAACGCAATAGCTCCGTGTCGCGGAGGACCCCAATTTCCCATTCGTCAGTTTCTAGTAAGCCACCGCGATAGTGGCGCGTCGCGGTGGCCCATTAAATCGGGACCCCAGTTCATTTTTTCAGTTTCATTTAGAAGTTAAAGGAGGGTATTTTGGACTTTTCACAGCCCCCAATTCCATCTGAACACAAGATTTAGGGCTATTACAAGCATCTTATGATATATTTCTCAAGATTTCTCTCAACCAAAAACCCTAAGCTTCAACAATCAACCTCAAGAATCCCAAGATTCAACCATCTTTTTTCTAAATTAATTCAAGATTGATGATCCCCAACACAAGAATTCCAAGAACCATCATTCAAGAGTGCAAATAGAGTCTCAAAAGCAAGGTTGTTCATCTAGTTCATCATCTAAGGTATGTGGGGTTTTGAACAAGGATAATCTTTCACCTTGTGCCCAAAAACTTACTTTAAATTACAAATTGATGTGTTTTGTATGATTTCCCATGAAATTTAAGTTAGGATTTATACCCAATGTTGCTAATTGCATGATTTTGAGATTTAAAGTGATTTGGACATTGAATTACATGTCTATTTTTAAAAAATTAATGCATATGATCATATTTTCCAGATTTTAAGTTAAATTATGAATATTTGTATTATCAAGCATGAACCTTATGGTGTTTGACATGAAATTGAAGCATGGGTCATTAAGCCCTAGTTTGTATGTTGACATTTCAAGAATGTCTATGTTTTAAGCGTCCCATGATAAGCTATTTTCAGATTTTGATAAAGAAAATTGATCTATTTATCCAAGCAAAGATAGGAATCCATACTATTCATACAGTTTATGATTTAAAGCAAAGAAAGGTATAATTGGTTTTCATTATAAACCCTTGTGCTATTTTAAGGTGGATTTCCTAAAAGTTCTGAGCAATAAGTATAGGGGTAGTATTTAGAACTGAGTTGGGTATGATTCCAAGGTCTCATGCCCCAGAACTACATGCCACCGTAGGTTTCTGATTTTCCCATAGTGGGCTAAGATAATGATCACTAAAGTTAAGGTCCTATTCCGATGGAAAGGGTAGAAGAAACTCCATGAGTCCCAAAGTCCCTAAGTCCCAAAGTTCCAAGATTTTATAAGCTCCCAAAGCTTCTAAGTTTCAAAATAAAAGAATGATAGAAAAGCTTTTATAAGACTAAGTGTTATGACTCACTAGATTTACAAGTATGATTTGTTATACATGATTTTATATTTTGATATTTTGGATAATCAAGCTTATGTAAGTCATATACATCCACATGCATTTACTTTCTAATTATGATGATGTTTACTTATGCGTTACACCCCCATATACTCAGTACATCCTCAAAGTGTTGATCCACATATGTGTCTATGTACTATATTGTCTTATAATGTAGGTTCAAGTGCTCAGTATCAACAGCGTGAGTAGTTCGAGCATCTCTATCTACGCTCCCACAGTTGGTGAGTCCTCATGATTTGAGGGACTAATTCTTCAGATTTCCATCTTTCATAGTAATTGAGTTATCATTTTCAGTTTAGCCCGAGTCAGCTGGGAGTCTGTCCTAATAGCTCTCTAGTTCTTTGGTAGTAGAGGCTTGTCGGACTACGAGTTTAAACATACTTTCAGTATTTGTTATTCAAACAGTATCTACAATTTATTTAGTTCAATTTTTGGTATAATACAACATTATTTCTTGATTAGATTATCTTAAAGTAAGGTTCAGATCTAGTAGAAGACTCAAAGGGTTAGCTTGGGCCTATTCGTAGCCTTGAGCACAGTGTGACGTTTCGGGATTAGATTTTGGGGTGTTACATAATTTGGTAACTATTTAACTGCTAAGAAGATAATAATATGAGACAATAGCAACATAATAAAAAATGTAAACAATATGAGAGAGAATTTCAGGGTTAAGGCACTCCTAACAATCATGTAAATCTCTATTCTTATCGTGGTTGTGTTGTTTATCATGTTGTTGATTCGCAGGGTTAAGATTATTGTTATGGTTTTCTGAGCCTCTAATATTCTACCTAAAAGGACATAACAACCACATAGTTGAGCAGTAATACGATCATCCATTTTAGATGCTTTAAGTTATCTTCTTACAATTGAACCAAACAAGCGTTCTAGGCATACTCTTATCCTAGCTGTTAATTCAAATCCTTTTTTTTGTAAAGGAATAAGAACTTGCTTCTTAAACTCTTTGATATATCCTAATAATTCTCCTTCTGAGTTTACAGGAGGATTAAACCTGTATTTCAATGGTTGTCACTCATTAAAATAGTAAAAGCAAGAGAATAAGAACAACCTATGCGATAAACCAATGTTTAACCACTCTAAGATTGTCGAAATACAATCACGTGTTTGGCCTCAATGCCAGAATAAGGGCGTTTAGCCACTCATGTTTAAAATCAATATCCAAGAAATATAAATGATCATACCAAATTAAAAGTAGAATGTTGAATAATAAAATAACCCTAACAAAGCTCTCGTAAATGTTTTTCCCTTGTTATTCTGTATGCCAAAGATGTCCTCAATTATCATAAGTGTCCCTTTTATAGTAGGGCTATTTTTAACATTTATAACACCTCACGTCCCATGCCCTTATCGTGAAGGATAAGTGGCATGGCACACTAGTATCGTGGAAGAATACTGGAATGTGACCATGAAATTTTATGCAACCTCCATGTAATGGACCCTATCACAGAGACTAAGGTCCGTGGCATGCCAATATTACACCTTTCACTGGAATTTGCCAGTTGATTTTATTCTTCAACATGCCACATCCTTATAGCTATAGCTAAGGTTCGTGGCATGTTGGCGTGTTAATTTCTCCATTTCCAGCTTCTTGTATATTCTCTTGATTCTGGACTTTGTCCCATGTTTTTCAAACCTTGTTCCATTATCTTCATGATAAGCATGTTACTCCAAGTGCTTCCATTATCCATAAGCTTTAAGTTTATGCTTTGTTACAATCATTTTAATCACATTCGAACCCTACAACACTAATCATATCCATTAGCTCGAGAATACAAACTTAACTCAAAATACAAGACATTTTGCCATCTTTAGCTCATAGAACAAGTATATATATGGGTAATAATTGGCACTTGGGTGTATAAATACGCCCAAGATCACCACCCCACACTTAGAATCTTGTTCGCCCTCGAACAAGCCCGTGCATCTATTCTCACATACCCAGGCATCATATCACTATCTTAGTGAGACACTTGTGTTGGGCACATACTAGCTACACATGACTTGTCAAATTTTCATCTCAGCATTTTATATAACAATTTGAAAACACAGGATCTTTATTTTTGGACTTTCTAAACTCCAAAACTGACTCTAATATGTTGGCAAATTTATGAACATTATTCAACCAAGCAATCATACAAGTCACCTAACCATTCTATACATGCACCCTCACAACAAGACCTTTACCCGTATTCACTCATAATTATGCAATATATCATAAGAATGGGTACACAAGATAAAGAACAACTTTCACTCACTCTCCTAAAGAATTCACACATGTTATACGATGAACCATAGGCTTTCCCTTAGTGTAATACTCCACTAATATCAGACTATTAAAACTTAGGATCAAATAGGTCTTTAAAGGTTGTAATGTAGGATAAGGGACGGGAAGGAACAATTTGGTTAAAAATATTGACTAACTTCCCTAAGCACTTTAAAACATCACATGAACATTATGATCACTCGTTTAATACTAACTTTCACCTCTTTCATATACACACATCTTTTATTTTTTCCCTATCTCATTAAGCTAATTTGTATACACTGTGTAAGGGAATTCTATTCATCATATTCAAATTTCTTGAATAATCTTTAATCTTTTGATTACATCACTCCGGACCTCAGTACAACTCATTATTGATACCAATAGCTCTATTCCTCAGGGGCTTCACTTTCACCTTTTTTTACTTGTCTTTTCACTCCTTAACTCAATTAATTTTTATTAAAGTGCTTAGGAACTTTGGATCAAATTTATGTCAAACCATGAAAGGGTACAGGCTACACATGAGGTTGGCAAAGAAACTAGGCAAAATGCTCAATAGGTCTAACTAGGAGTATGTACAAGGGTAGGTAAAAGAGGTATAAAAAATGGCTAATAAAGAAATGCCTATGTCATCTCCTAAGTTCAACATTCTTTATTTCGCTTTGTAAACACACTGGCAAGTTCTAGACATCACTATGCATGCGGAATAAATAAAGAACCTTACTTACGCCTGGTGCATGCTATATTCAAGTAGGATCCCGATAGAATCTTGACCTAGTAATTGCACAAATTCAAAATTAAGCCAACAAACAAAGAGTCGCATAATTGAGCTTAGGCGTCTCAAAACTAACACCCCTCTTTTTACTTTGACATGCTTCTTTTTAAAACAATTATTTCTCATGTCATGTAGTTGTATGGCCTAACACAAAGTACCTCACACTCGAGTAGTGATCTAGTTCTCTCACTTATTCACTCCCTAAGACTAATTCCCCTTAAGACGATCATCGTTCATCCATCATTGAGTAAGGAACCTAACTATGACGAGTTATTGAACATACCCTAAAAAGAAAAAAAATTACTCCTAAAATTGAATTAAAATTAACTAAGCAACTAAAATTACGAACTAAGAATAGTGAAATAAGGAAAGTGAGATGTGGAAACTACTAATTACCAATTTAGAAAGTAGAATAATTAATAACTATTATAGACCGAATAGTTACAATGTCTATCTAAGCCCAACACAACACTAACAATAATATCCATAATAACAAAAATAGAAGTGCGAAGAATTAGAACCACCACCCCACACTTATGTTACAACATTGTCCCTAGTTATTGCATATAGAACAAAGTTATGAGGTGGTGTAAACTCTCCTTGGTCAAGCCTCGTCCATGTCATCACCAACATATGCACCATAGGCCTCCTTACCCAAGTCTGGGTCCATATCATCCTCCTCCTCTGACTTAATATTTGAATCCTGCAGCTGCCTCTTTTCATAAGTAGAAAGATCATTATCTACAAGCTCCACAAAGTCTGGACCTATCCTCAAAAGGGTCTTGTCATGGAAACCAAGTTGGTAGTCCAACGCCACAGCACGTATCTCCTCTCTCGTAGTTGCACTACCACCCACTCTCAGCTGAAGCATCAGCAACTCATACATATGGCCAGTAATTTCATTATCCTGATCATAACGCTCGGGCAGTGTCAGCACTGACCTATGTGCAATATCATGACCCCACGTCTGGGTCAGATCCACTAGCCGCATGACCATTATACAAATATAAACTAAGGCCTCCTTCTCAACCTTATGACCCCTTAGAAAATAAGTCAACAGACCACTAAACCCGTGCCTATGCCCCCAATAGAATCGCACTTTCTTCATTGCTGAAATAATTACAGCACCAATATTTATTTCAAAACCCTCCTGTATCAGAGCATAAATCAAGAAAACTCTGTCCCTAGTAAAATCTTTCATATGCTTCCCCAGAATAAGGTAGTGACAGATAATCTTCAACCGCATTCTCTCTTCTCTATTCATCTGTGCATAAGGGAATGTCGTATGAAGGTCGCTCTCTTGGTGGAAAACACACCTAGTCATAGATCTGTTGCTGTACAAAAGATATCTAATCTCGGTATTTTGTGGAGTGATATTCAAATACCTCGGCTGAAGTGTCTTCCTTAAGAGTGCCTAAAATGGTATTCAAGTCATGCGTATAGAAGGTTACTACCTGACCGTGAATCTTCACTTCGAAATCAGGATCCCTGGGTCCCAGTTAGTATAAAATTCCCTGATGAAGTGTAGGTTGCACTCATTGGGATGCTAAAAAATAAAGTTCATGTGCAGCTCCTCCAATCTCTGAGCCATGTTGGGGTACTCCTTCTATAAGCTCTCCCGATTAATGAACTCGTCTAGGATGTACTTACCTTTTGTATTCTTGGTGTACTACTTTTTCCAAGCTTCTTCCACCCATCTAGTCCCATACCTACGTGGAATAGAAGGACCTCTAGGTACTCGGCCTGTTGGTCTATTTCTCTTTTTTATGGATCAGACGGACCAACAACTTATTTTCCTTTACTTTCCATGGTACCTATCATCCATAACACATAAAAATCATGTCAAAAGGGTTTCTCTTTAAGTTAGCAACCTCTAAGGGTAGGAGGATTTAGGGGACACCCCACACTTAGATGCTAACATAGGTGCGTGACATTTGAAACTAAGGTACTCAGACTTCTCTTTTTTAATTCATACCCACATATTTACAGAACCTAGGCAAACAGTTAATCAGTGTGGGAGTATAGTTATTAGACACAAAAAGTGAGGTTATGCTTCTTTACTCATACTTTAAGCATGCACCTTATCTCCATCACTAATCACACAACCAAAGCATACCCAAATATTGTTCTCTTTATGGCTATATTAAGAGGGTACACATCAATAAGTAATACTCTCAAGCCACAATAATTGATAATAAGATTAGATTTTATACACAAACATCACTCACTCCTATTCATGGAGTCAAAGCAAAAAACCTATACTGTCACAGTTCCACCCAAAAGAAGCATGAAGTATTATGATATAGTAAAAATATAATAGTATGGGTAAAGTTCACAAGCTTAGATTAGTGCACACATGTTCACTTACTTTTTTTCACACATGCACAGGTACGCCCACAGGAGAAACATAATCAAAGTATCAACATATAATCACCACAACATACTCATAACATAGTGCAGGGCAAACTACAAGCATACCACCCTCACTGAAACCATAAATTTCACTTAGTGATTCGAACATGTAAACTCAAACTCAACTCACAAGAACTTCACTTAAACATATCTCAGAAATTTTGGAGTATGAATATAATATGGTGAGTTCTCAATCTACAATATTCATGCAAGAAAAAGAAATAAGAGGTTGAGAATACCTCGCTTGAAGTTGTGGAGGAGCAAAGTTGAAAACTTCGGGATGAATTCATAATATGCCATGCCTTTGGGGATTAGAGAAATTGGGGAGGGTATTGAAAGAAAGGGAAATGATTTGGGGATTTTGGGGTGTTTAAAACAAGGGAATTTGAGTTACAAGAATTAAGTCGGGTCAAACTCGACTTTCTATTTAGATTTTTCCCAAAATTAACATCCTCCATGCCACGGCCTTATCGCGGTGACTAAGGTCCGTGGCAAGTCAAAATTATGGAGGCTTACTGAAAATAGCCTTCACAAAATTTCCACTTAGCGTACGATGGACCCTATCGCAGTGATAGAGGTCCATGGCAAGGTAAAATCATGAAAGGCTAATATTTTTCCAATTTGGGGGAATTTTTGTACCACCTGTGCTTGCCTTTATTTCTCATCAACTTAATAAGTATTTTACATACTTGATAGCCTCCCAAATGAACAACTTACTCACTTTTGATTCCTTCATCATGCCACGAGGTATCTCATTCCTGCAATCTCATCAAAAATAATAAAACACATAAGAAAAGTATGGGTTACCTCCCACCTAGCGCCTTGAATTTTTTTAACACCCCAATTTTTTGAATCGGAATGCTACACGGTGCTCATGAGGTTGAAGGACCACAATCTAACCCATGACTGATATCTATACATGTACACTGCATAATATAACATGAAAATGCAAAAACATGTACTGAATGGCCATAAGGTTCAAATCTAAATAAATATTTGATAAAACAATGTCTAAAAATGGTATAACAATACCAAAACAAATCTAAAATAACTGTCTAACATGCTATAGTCTGAAAAGCCTCTAAACTATCTGAATAAGGAGTTGATGGTACATGTCCCCAACTAAATCCATCTAGAAACTAAACTAAAATAGTAAAGGAAGCAATAATCATATCGTCCTCGAATGAGAAGGACTCACAGCAAACTCTGAACACCGGAATTCTAATGCTGATCTGGAGCTCGTGCCTCTGAACCTATGGTGTAACATAAGAGAAAGCACCATAGTTCAAATGCGTTAGTACATCTGAATGTACTAAGTATATGAGTGAGGTAGGCTAAATGCAAAGGGTTAGATGCATGAACAATATTGACTGATATGAATGTGAGAATACATACATACATATGTAATTGTAACTGAACTTATGAAGATACTGACTACTGAGTCTGAATACTGACAACATGAGTGTACTGATACTGAGATACTGAATAGATGAACTACTATTTCTAACAGTTTGAATTATGAAGAACTGGTCTGATTGACTGTGTCTAACAGTCCTGAAACTGGATACTAAGTATATAAATCACTAATAAGTGAGGAACTAATGTTGTATTAATAAATACTGAGGGACTAGTACTATGTTACTGATACATGAATAATCGTATATGATAGTTCTGTTTATAAAGAATTGGTCTGGATGACTGTGTCTGACAGTCTTGAAGCTAAATACTGATATCATGAATTTTGATAACTGATGTGACTGATAACATGAGTTTTGAGAACTGATATAACTGATAGCATAAGTGACTGTATCTGATAGTCCATAAATCTGAAGGAACTATCTAAGTTCCATTCTATTTCTGAGCTGACTGTATCTTATAGTCCTAAAATTTGAAGAACTATCTGAGTTTTTTTACTGAGACTGGGACTGAAACTGAGACTGTGGGAAATAGTTTTCTAACGAACATGACCCAATAACGCATATAGCTAAGTTGGGGTCCAGTCTCTTCCCCAACTGGAGGGGTTTGAATACCGCGCCACTGGTAAGGACAGTTGTGAGTGACCATTATCTGGAAGGTACTTAAATGAGAATGGTGGAAACCCTAAACTGATAGGTTAAGCCACCTCATCAACCCTAATTTGATAGGTTATGATGTATCAACCTACGCTGGCTACGTAGTTCTAGAACACAAGGATGACTACTAAGAATCACACCCTGAACTGGCAGATTAGTTCCCATCCTTGGGTTCACTCGGTGCTAACTTCTACTCCCATCTGAAGGACACTGAACTGAATAACTGAGCTGAACTTAATAACTGAATTGAACTTCTTAGCTGAACTGATACTTATTAACTGGACTAATACTAGTGGTATTTTTTAGCGGAGATAAACTAAGTTTACAAGATTCCGATGACTAAAGGAATGTACTGAGTTTTAAGGACTGGTTGCGAGTACTGAAGTTATTGAGATTAACTGTGAATACTGAGGTTGCTGAGGTTACTAAGCACTGAGATTACTGAGATTACTAGACTACTGAGATTACAGAAATTACTGAGATTACTGAGTTTTCCTGAGTCACATGACTGACGGAATTCTATAGATCATGGATTGACTGAGAGTATCATGATAACATGATATGGCTCTAGGCACACAACTATATTTTTTGGGTACAAGTACCCCCAGGACTCGATGGAAGGAAACTGACACAACTTAACTTTCTTGAGTACATGACCATCAATAACAATCCATAATATATGAATGAGGGATTTCATGAAGTACATGGTCATTATAATATCTAACATGAATAGGAATACTTATAATCAAGTCATGAATCTCATATTCTAATATCATGGGCATTCCGACAACATATACTGTTCATAACGATAGCATGGAAACCATTTAAGCATAAGGGAATGGCAAACATGTAACATTTAGTTCATATTGTAATAATTTTGGGATAACTCATGTGATACTTCAAAATCATGATCTTGTTTATAGCATGGAAGGCATATAGACACACTATGAATCCATTCCCCAATCATCATGTACATTCCATTAACACATACATTGCACAACAAAGACAAGTGAGCTCTTTGAACATAATAGACTAGCATGAATTTATCATATAGTTCACCCCTAAGTTATAATACATGATTTTTATCATTCTAGGTATTTTATCAAACACCTTACAGGCACAATATTGAGCATAGGTGTATTAACAAATTTAGAAATCTTGAACTACCCAAATTCATGGGTTTCCAACTAACATGCCCATACACTTCTTGGAAACACATTTAGATACCATCTTGAAACACAATTAACAACCATCAATATGAACATAATCACACAACAACATAAATATCATAATTTATTATTTAAAACATGGTTTTTTGAGCTCCACGGATGAAAAGGATTCGTGGACGAACACTACGCATACCTTATTTCTTAATTACATGAAGATTGATGGAGAGAATTTCTTGAACTTGAATCTTTTATGAAAACCCTATCTTGTGTTCTTGAGAGGATTTTGAGAGAAAGAATGTGTTTTGGTGAAATAAGGGCTTAATTCCGTGTTTAGGCATTATATAGGGGTGGGAAAAGGACCATTTTGCCCCAAAAATGAACTATTTAAGTCACCTGGACTACAACATGTGCGGCGCACACTTTATCGGACACATTAGGGTGTGCGTCGCACACCTTATCGCACACATTAGGTTGTGCATCGCACACCTTATGGCATACTTTAGGTTGTGCGTCGCACACCTTACGTTAGGCGACGTACTCTACTTTGCAAAGTCATAACTTCGTGCTCGGGTGTCAGATTTGGGCGAAATTGGTATCGTTGGAAAGATAATTCAAAGAGATTTCATTTGATATATAGTAGGCCCTCTAATTAGATATATACAAGGAATTATAACTGATTGAAGTTGACCTAGGTTTTGACGCTCACTAGAACTTGAACGATAGGAAATCTTTCAACTTGTACTTGAGTTAGGGAACCTCTATGATCTAAATTTATGCTCAAATAAATTCCCACACTACATAATTGATTAATACACTAAATTTACATAGGATTTGAGTATTTTGAAACGTCTACACATAGGAATGATGGATTTTCATTCTAGTTCAAAATATGGGGTATTACAATATCTCCCTCTTGGTAACATTCATCCTCAAATGAGACTGGATAAGATGAGAGAAAAGACAACTGACATGACTATATTGCATGAACGACTGATCATGATTTCATGGCTGACATGATTGATAAGCTGAACATATCATACTGAACATGCATATCTGATGCATGCGTAACTGATTCATAAGTACATGAGGGAGAGTACTGATAAGTTGATCATGCATATCTGATGCGCGAATATATGATTGAACTGGCTCATGATCATGCAAATGAATATACAATGGTAAATATACCAAGTTTGAACTAGGAACTTAGCATGGAGCTGAATACCAAGTTTGTACTGAAATTTGAACATGAGAATGAGTAAGCTCAAAGAAGACTGCTACCATGAACTGAAAATACCGATGAGTCTGAGATTGATTACTCAATATGCATGAGCGGAAACATAAGAACATAACTGAGTCTGGAACATGATACATGAACTGAACTGAGTCTGTAATGCGTGACATGGACAGAGTATCATATTGTGGCTACACTGAGCCATTGAGTACATGGATTACTACTGAATTTTGAAGCTAGAGGTTTGTCTCATAAGTAACACTTCCTCCAAGATAGATTCATCAAAGAAAATAACATATTTAAATCACGGAAGTTTGGGGGCTATAGTGTATGTCCCCCTTGGGACACTATGTCCCTTGAAGGATGCTGGACTGACCTTGCTGAGATATTAAGAAAGTTGAGGCGATGCACAAGGAACCTAGGTACAAAATTGTGACTGATTATCTGATATCTAAAATTGAAGCGTGATGCACGAATGCATAGACATACTGACTTATCTGATTAACTGAGTAACTGGTAACTGAATGTTGGGTATGCAAGACTAAATTGTACTTAATCTGAGTAGCTGGGCTGAGGCCATAATGTATTATGCATATCAGAAGGGACTGACTGAGTAACATGAGGTAACTGATCATGGATTTCATGAAATCTATATTGTATGAAAATGCAGGACCAAGCATATTACTTGATTTGGAAACATTCCATAGACTGAGGTATTAGAATACCTATAACTGAGTAGATGATAACTGTATGCTATGTTCAAGCAAGTCTAAGACTGAACTGAATTTTTGAGCTAAATACAGATTTGAAGTTGACACTATAACTTAAGACTGTAACTGGGATCCATACTGGAACTAAATGTTGGGTCCTGATAACTGAATACTGAAACTGAGGTTTTGACTGATACTGAAGTGCTTAATTCTGAGACTGAGCACTAATTACTGAGTGTTGAGTACTGAAACTGTAACTGAGATGGAAACTGAGTTATGATAGTCGCATAATGAAGGCTGACATAAGTCAAGGATCTGAATATACATTCACACTCTAAATTTTTTTCCAATTTCTAAGTACTACCTCTTGCTATCCCTTTGCTTGCATACTAACAGGATATTCAAGCCTATCTTCGTATCTACACCCCCGTATAAAACATGCATGTAATAATATTCTCTTAACATAAAATATTAACTCTCTCCCATCTATGTAATAACACTACACTATTCTCATAAAGAGAGCTCATGAAGGGTTAATCAGGAGAACCTGAAACATAAATGGATACTGACTGAACTTGAGACATGACTGAAACCTAAGGAATAGAATATCAACAACATGGATTTACCAAAAAGGTCTGAACTGAGTATATACATGATATAGTCTGAATTTATTTGATCAGTGGTGGCGTAGCATGAGTCATGGAAAGTGAGTATACTGGGAAGCATGATACGTGTACATGAATCATGAGTTGTATGACCTGAGTCTGGAATTTCTAAGTTCATGGAATATGATTTGTAACACTGAGTGATCTAGAACTGACTTCCTATACTGGGAACTGAAAGCACACACAATTCTATGGAATACGTGTGAACATAAGCTATATCCATGGAATCTGAGACATGAAGCTTGCATAGGCACTATGCTGACTGAAGTATGAAGCTTTAAGATGAGATAAGGATGGGTCAGGAATTTCCTTCCCTAATTGCTTTTCTGTACATACTGGCACTACTACTGAAATCTGAGAGCCTGACTTGGTTACTTGATCTATCATATCTCCCTTAGCTTCAAGCTATCATCATAAGTCTGTGAACACTAAACTAATCTCTGAACTGCACTAAAATCATCAACACATACTTACACTCTGATCAACACATGCTCACCTTACTAAACACATCATCTACCTCTGTTTCCTCACATACTACTAATATCACATTCACACCTTCATGCTTAATTTTAAGTCAATAAACTTAAATTTCTAACTCACACTGTTCAAGCCTACTGATTTATTATAGCATAACTATCCCCATGAATATATTATCTATTCAATATGGATATCATATCCCAACTTGTCTACTGCTAAACTCCTGGGTTCATACTTCTAACTCTGGGTCATATGCTATCATAGAATTTTGAGAAGGGATCTGATGGCATATCTAAATCTGGGTTCGAGAACAAGTTCTCTTGATCATGAATGAGATCCGTACAACTTTGGAACATAACTTAACTGATAGTATACTGTCTGAGAAAGCCATATCTTCAGGACTTGAGCTTCACTATTTCTTTTACCTTGAAAGTAAGGTAGAATTAACATGAGTGAAGCATGATGAGAATCTACATAAGTTTCTTAGAGAACCTTGTTATATCACGATCTGAGACATGAAAGAAGGGAAACCGTTCCTAAAACATCTCTTAGCCTCCGGCACATAAGTGTGGTGCACAACACACACATGTACAAGACTCTACTAGATGCGGCTTTCAGGCTTCCTAGGACTCTATTGAACCTTAGGCTCTGATACCAAGTTTGTAACACCCTGATTTTCTGAATTGGAATGCTACACGGTGCTCATGACCCCGAAGGACCACAAGCTAATCCATGACTGATATCTATACCTGTAAACGGCATAATACAACATGAAAATATGAAAACATGTACTGAATGGCCATAAGGTTCAAATCTGAATAAACATCTGATAAGATAATGTTTGAAAATGGTATAACAATACTAAAACAAATCTGAAATAACTGTCTAACATGCTATAGTTTGGAAAGCCTCTAAACTGTCTGAATAAGGGGTTGATGGGACATGTCCCCAACTAACTCCATGTAGAAACTAAACTAAAATAGTAAATGAAGCAATAATCATATCGTCCTCAAATGACAAGGACTCACTGCAAACTCTGAACACTGGAATGCTACTGCTGATCTGGAGATCGTGCCTCTAAACCTATGGTGTAACATAAGAAAAAGCACCATAGCGCAAATACGTTAGTACGTTTGAATATACTGAGTATACGAGTGAGGTAGGCTAAATACAGAGGGTTATATGCATGAACAATACTGACTGATATGAACGGGAGAATACATACATGTATACGTAACTATAACTAAACTTGTAGAGATACTGACTACTAAGTCTGAATACTAACAATATGAGTGTACTAATACTGAGATACTGAATAGATGAATGACTATTTTTGAAAGTCGAATTATGAAGAACTGGTCTGATTGACTGTGTCTAACAGTCCTGAAACTGAATACTGAGTATACAAATCACTAATAAGTAAGGAACTAATACTATATTACTAAATACTGAGGAACTAGTACAATGTTACTAATAAATGAATAACTGTATATGACAGTTCTGATTATAAAGAACTGGTCTGGTTGACTGTGTCTGACAACCCTAAAGCTGAATACTGATATCATGAATTCTGATAACTGATGTGACTGATAACATGAGTTTTGAGAACTGATATAACTGATAGCATAAGTGATTGTAGCTAACAATCCATAAATCTGAAGGAACTATCTGAGTTCTTTTTTATTTCTGAGTTGACTGTATCTGACAGTCCTAAAATTTGAAGAACTATCTGAGTTCTTTTATTGAGACTGGGACTGAAACTGAGACTATGGGAAGTAGTTGTCTAACCGACATGCCCCAATAACGCATATAGCTAAGTTGGGGTCCAGTCTCTTCCCCAACTAGAGGGGTGTGAATACCGCGCCACTAGTAAGGACAGCTGTAAGTGACCCTTATCTGGCAGGTACTCAAATGAGAACGGTGGGAACCCTAAACTGACAGGTTAAGCCACCTCATCAACCCTAATTTGATAGTTTAAGATGTCTCAACCTACGCTGGCTACGTAGTTCTGGAACACAAGGATGACTGCTAAGAATCACACCCTGAACTGGCAGATGAGTTCCCATCCTTGGGTTTACTCGGTGCTAACTTCTACTCCCATCTGAAGGACACTCAACTGAATAACTGAGATGAACTAAATAACTGAACTGAACTTATTAGTTGAACTGATACTGATTAACTGGACTGATACTAGTGGTATTTTTTGGCGGAGCTAAATCAAGGTTACTAGATTTCGATGACTGACAGAATGTACTGAGTTCTGAGGACTGGTTGAAAGTACTGAAGTTAATGAGATTAACTGTGAATACTGATCTTGCTGAGGTTACTGAGCACAGAGATTGTAGAAATTACTGGACTACTGAGATTACTGAGATTATTGAGTTTTCTTGAGTCACATGACTGACTGAATTCTATAGATCATGGCTTGAATGAGAGTATAATGATAACATGCCATGGGTCTAGGCACACAACTACATTTTTTGGGTACAAGTACCCCCAGGACTCGATGGAAGAAAACTGACACAACTTGACTTTCTTGAGTACATGACCATTAATAACAATCCATAATACATGAGTGAGGGATTTCATGAAGTACATGGTCATCATAATATCTAACATGAATAGGAATGCTTATAATCAAGTCATGAATCTCATATTCTAATATCATGGGCATTCCGACAATATATACTGTTCATAACGATAGTATGGAAACCATTTAAGCATTAGGGAATGGCAAACATGTAACATTTAGTTCATATTGAAATAATTTCAGGATAACTCATGCGATACTTCAAAATCATGATCTTGTTCATAGAATGGAAGGCATATAGACACACTATGAATCCATTCCCCAATCATCATGTACATTCCATTAACACATATATTGCACAAAAATGACAAGTGAGCTCTTTGAACATAATAGACTAGCATGAATTTATCATATAGTTCACTCCTAAGTTATAATACATGAATTTTATCATACTAGGCATTTTATCAAACACCTTACATGCACAATATTAAGCATAGGTGTACTTACCAAATTTAAAAATCTTGAACCACCCAAATTCATGGGTTTCCAACTAACATGCCCATACACTTCTTGGAAACACATTTAGATATCATCTTGAAACACAATTAACAACCATCAACATGAACATAATCATACAACAACATAAAGATCATAATTTATTAATTAAAACATGGTTCTTGAGCTCCACGGATGAAAGGGATCCGTAGACGAACACTACGCATACCTTATTTCTTAATTACATGAAGATTGAAGGAGAGAATTGCTTGAACTTGAATCTTCTATGAAAACCCTAGCTTGTGTTCTTGATAGGATTTTGAGAGAAAGAATATGTTTTGGTGAAATAAGGGCTTAATTCCATGTTTAGGCATTATATAGGGGTGGAAAAGGACCATTTTGCCCCAAAAACGAACTGTTTAAGTCTCCTGGACTACAACATGTATGGCGCACACTTTATCACACACATTAGGGTGTGCGTCGTACACCTTATCGCACACATTAGGTTGTGCGTCGTATACCTTATGTTAGGCAATGTACTCTAATTTGCAAAGTCATAACTTCTTGCTCAGGTGTCGGATTTGGGAGAAATTGGTATCGTTTGAAAGCTAATTCAAATATATTTCATTTGATATATAGTAGGTCCTCTAATTCAATATATACAAGGAGTTATGACTGATTGAAGTTGACCCAAGTTTTGACGCTCACTAAAACTTGAACGATAGGAAAGCTTTCAACTCTTATTTGAGTTAGGGAACCTCTATGATCTAAATTCATGCTCAAATATATTACCACACTACATAATTTATTAACATACTAAATTTAAATAGGATTCGAGGCTTTTGAAACATCGACGCATAGGAATGATGAATTTTCATTCTAGTCCAAAATGTGGAGTATTACAGTTTTGGTGGTGGATCGACACATTTTTTTGTATTTTTTATTTCTTTTCTCTCTTTTTTTAAATAAAAAGAAATAAAACTAGGATATTAAGTCACATTCGTGGGTTGCCTCCCATGCAGTACCTTATTTAATGTTGTGGTATGACCAAGCTCAACTTTAGTCTTTTTCAAATCCAATGGACGTCTTATGCCTATCTACATAATTTGTCCACTAATACTTAACTCTCTATACATTTACTAAAAATGTGGCACTTTTATCTTCTCGCTAAAGCCCAACAGCCCCGTGAGGGGTCATTTTTACCCTTTCAAAGATCCCTGACCAGTGGGACCTCAACTTGCCTAGAAATAGCTTCAACCTAGAATTGAATACAAACATTTGCTAGCCAGGCTCAAAGACTCGTGTCATAATCTTCTTATCATGAAATCTTTTGGTGTTTTTCGTATACAACTTCACATTTTGATAAGAATGTAAGTAAAACTCATCAAGTTCGTGCAATTGTAACATCCTCTTATTTCCTGAAGCCTCCGAATCAAGATTCAATTTCTTCACTACCTAATAAGCTCGATGCTCAAGCTCTAAAGGCAAATGATATTCTTTACTATACACCAAATAATGAGGAGAGGTCTTAATAGTCATTTTATAATCTTTCCTATACCCCCATAGTTCATCATCTTGCTTAACCAATAAATCCTTATGCTGACTAGTGACTATTTTTGGCAGAACCTATTTGATATCCCGATTAGATACCTCAACTTGGCCACTCGTCTTTGGGTGTTGTAGCCACCTTATTTCTGACCCCATATTTTAGCAGTAGGTTCTTACACCAATGATTCACGAAATGAGTTCCTTCATCACTAGTGATTGCTCTAGGTGTGCCTAAATAAAAGAATATATTCTTCTTGACAAATTTCATCACTACTTTAGCATCATTAGTGGGAAGCGCTACATCTTCTACCCACTTAGACACATAATTTACAACCACCAAAATGAATAAATTACCATTCAATGGTGGAAATAAGCCCATAAATTCTATTCCTCACAAATAAAAAATCTCCACTTCAAGGATATTATTTAGGGGCATTTCATGGCACCTTGAGAGAGTACGTATTCTCTAGCATTGGTCACATTCTATCACATAAGAAACAACATCTCTGAATAGCATAGGCCAAAAGAAACCAAATTGCAATACCTTTAGTGTTGTCTGTTCACGTCCATGATGACCTATATAAGGTGATGAACGGGAACTTTCAAGCACTTATTTGGATTCAACTTCTAAATTACATATTCTAACTATTCTATCCGTACCTTGTTTTAAAAGGTAAGGCTTATCCCACATATATACACGAGAATCACAAAACAATTTCTTTTAATGACTTACGGCATCTAGAGGATATATTCCACTGACCAGCAAGTTCACTATGTCAGCATACCATGGGATAGCTATTGTATCCATAGCTATCAACTGTTCATCTAGAAATTCCTCCCAAATACATATAGTATCATCAGTAACATAAGCACAACTTTCTAGCCTCGATAAGTGGTCAACCACTTGATTTTCAGCCCTTTCCTATCACGTACCACCAAATAAAATTATTGTAGGAAAAGAATCCATCTGATAAATCTCTGCTTCATATCTTTCTTGTTGAATAAATATCGTATGGAAGCATGATCCATGTGAACAATCACCTTTTTGCCCACCATATAAGCTCTGAATTTGTCAAATGCATAGACAAGGTACAATATCTCTTTCTTTGTTACAGTATAATTAATTTGGGCAGTGTCCAAGGTATTACTAGCATAATAGATAAAATGAAATACCTTGTCTTTGCACTGCCCAAATACTTCTCTGAAAGCCACATCGCTTGCTTAACACATTATTATCTCAAACAGTAATCCCTAATCAGGAGCTATCAATATAGGTACCTCTGTTAGTCTTCTCTTCAAGTCCTCAGAAACTCTTTGGAAGTCAGTACCTAATTTAAATTTTACCTCTTTCTCCAACAGCTTACACATGGGGCTTGCTATCTTTGAGAAGTCTTTGATAAACCTCTTGTAAAACCTACATGTCTAAGGAAACTTCTCACAACTTTTACTGAAATAAGATATGGAAACTTCTCAATCACCTCCACTTTTTTTTGTCTACCTATAATACTTTTTGTGACACCTTATGACCAAGGATAATACCTTGTTTAACTAAAAAGTGGCATTTTTTTTGGTTCAATACCAAGTTGGTTTCCTCACACTGAGACAAGAACCTGTCTAAATTCTACAAACAAACATCAAATGAGTTACCATACATAGAAAAATTTCCATAAATACCTTGACAAAATCCTCTACTATGTCATAGAAGATGGCCATCTTACACCTTTGGAAGGTTGCAGATACATTACACAATCCAAAGGGCATGCATCTGAAAGCATAAGTTCCATATAGACAGGTGAAGGTTGTCTTTTCCTAGTCTTTTAGTGCTATGGCTATTTGATTGTAGCTAGAATATCCATTAAGGAAGCAACAATATTCTTGCCTAGCTAGTCTGTCCAATATTTGGTCAATAAATGGGATGGGATAATGATCCTTTCGAGTGGCCTCATTGAGCTTCCTATAATCATAAAAATCCTCCACCCAATAATAGTACGAGTAGGGATAAACTCATTATTATTATTTGTTAAAACTATCATCCCTTCCTTTTTTGGGACACATTGCACAGGACTAACTATTTGTTATTTAAAATGGGATAAACTATACCTACATCGATCCATTTAATCACTTCCTTTCTAACCACCTCTTTCATCACTGGATTCAATCTTTATTGATATTTCACACCCGTCTTGTGATCATATTCAATAAATATTTTGTGCATATAGAAAGCAGGATTAATTCCTTAGTTGTCTAATATTTGACATCTGATCACCCTCTTTCTTATTTTAAGTAGTGATAGTTCCCCCTTCACCTGTACATCATATAGACCTACAGAGAGAACTATATTTAAAGTATCATCATCACTAAGAAAAGTGTATTTAAGATAATATGGTAGATCCTTAAGCTCTAACTTCGGTGCCTCTTTAATAGATTCCCTAGGAGAAGGACCAAGGGGTCTATTTAATGACTCAAATTCACACTTCCAGGTGATAACACTCACCACATCAAGGACCTGACCAGTTTCAAATACTACAACATCAGCAAAAATATTGTATCCTATCAAGGCTCGCTTCAATGGATCCTTGGATGTAATAAGATAGAACTCAGACTCAAGCTATATGACTGTAACGACAGATAATTCTTCATATACTGTTAGCATCTTCATTTCCTTATACACATCAAACACCTAAACCTTATTATAAGCTTGTATAATTAATTGTCATGTAGCTATATCAATTAATAAATGCCTGATTACTAGAAAGGGACATCCCAAAATAAATGGGACTTCTGGATCAGCATCAAAATCAAGAATAATTTACACCGAGAAGATGAGTGACCCCACTTTCACTAATACATCTTCAACTATTCCATTGGGTCTGGCAAGTAAATGTTTAGCCAAATGCAAAATAATTGTGGTGGGCCTCTGGCTGCCTAACCCATATTTTTGAACAAGGATGTGGGCATAATAATTATACTCACCCCAAGGTCACATAATCCTTGAGAACTTATAGATTTCCCAATTTTGATCTAAATAATGAAACTTCCTGAATCCTTCATCTTTGTAGGCAACCTATTCTGAATCCTGGATGTGCACTCTTCAGTAAGTGAAATGGTAGCATACTCAATCAAGAAGTTCTTTTTTTCCACAATATCCTTAATGTACTTGGCATATTTTGGGACACTCTGCAAAACATCAACAATAGGTAGGTTAATGTGAACCTATTTCAAAACATCAATAAACCTTTGGTAACATACTTTCTCTTTATGCTTTTGTAGCCTCTGAGGGAAAGGGGGAGTGGCCTAACATTTTCCTTTTTATCTTCAGTGCTTTCAACTATTTCTTTCTTTTTCTTTTCTTTATCTTTATAAATAGCTCTATGAGTCACCTTTTTAGTTCTAACTCCTCCAGTTATAGCCCATTTTGAGTAGAAACTTCATTCACTTATTTTGGGTTAGGTTAAGTATCACTAGGTAAACTTCTCTGAGGTTTACTATTTTGTGCCCCGGCAGTCTAACCCATATAAATCTCTAAGTTCTTTATAACCATCTGTTGATTCTTCATATCTTCTACTAACTGTGCTTGAGTATCCATAATCAGTTTCAGAATCTATTCAATATTACTTGACTAAGTAGTGGTTTTATTTCCTAGAGCATACTGCTGTTGATTCTAATTTACTAGCCCATGATATTGATTTGCATTTTGTCCATGATTCCAACCCCATGAGATGTTGGGATGATTTTGTCAGTTAGGATTGTAAGTATTTCAAAGTTCTAATTCCCTTGGTGATTTACATTACCCACATAATTAACAGACTTTGGATTTTCTACGTAAGTTGATGTTGGGTGTATTTATGCATTCTAGTGTTACTATTCTAGCTTATTTAGCCTTGTTTTGAGGGAAATTCATGTGCTTTATGTGTGATAATGATATAAATAAGCATCTAAGTGATCAAGTGTTTAATTACAATGTTTAAAGGTGTTTTCAAACAAGTTTGGGTTTAAATAGATCATTTAGAGTTCAATCAAGGAAACTAGTGTTACTAGCTTGAGATAGGTGCTTTTCTAGTCTATATTGATGGATTCTAACCTTTTTAATTAGATCCAAATGGTTTAATAGTGTATTTATATGTGTAACAACTTTTTTATAATGTGCAAGGGTCAATTGGATCAAGCCAAGAGTCCAAACAATAAGTTAAAGATCAAAGTGAATGAAGCCTAGTCTTAGCTCTAGTTTCTAGTTCACCGTCTTGAATGTTGTGTTGTTTTGAATTCTAAATTATTGTGTTTTATTCTATAGGATGATTGGTTAATGTATTATAATGATATATGAAGGATATACAAGCTTCAAATCAAGTGGAAACAACTCAAAAAACATTTGGAATGGATCAATAGAAGCACAATACACAACTTGGACTCAATTTGGACACCTTGAATGTCCAGGGAGAGTGAAGGCACATGTAAAGTACCCTTGGCATTTTATAAACACCAAAACACTTAGAAGTCACCCAAAATATTGTGTACCCATAATTTGCCCACGACGTGAGCTCTATTCTGGCGCAATGGAGCCTGCGGCGCCTCCTTCAGAGCGGTCCAATGGATCCCGTAGTTCCCCCTCTACTCTCGGGCTCAATTTCAACTTTAAATCCAACTCCTATATGTCTAAGGCTTGGATAACTATATATGCACATGTTGTTTCATATTTTTTCATACTTTTGGATGTCCTTGGACAATTAGGGGCTGCTCTACATATTTTTTAGCGTTTTATTATCTTAACTTTAGTTTCTTTCATGGTTTGTATCATCAATCCAAGAAATTGGATGATGAATATTTCCATTTAAGGCTAACTCCCTTTCTGGTTTAAGTCCAAGATCATAAATACTTTTATTTTGAGTTAAGTTTATTTAATTTTTCTTATCATTATTAGTTGTGTGTTAATCTTTGATTTTACTATTTGATGGATTTATCACTCGGAAAATATATCAATTGCTGACCTTGTGAACTTGTGAACTCAGGAGAGGGGATAGGGAGATAGAAAATGGGGATGAACAAAGTCTGGTTCTTATTTTTTTATGAAATAAGGAATTTGAATTAGCAACTAGGACAGGGATGTACTTAGAAGCCTTACTTGATTCACACATAGGATGATATCTTAATACACTTAATTGGATTATTGTATCCCCGCTCAATGATGTAGTTGTAATTTCCAAGTTAGGTAAATGGTTAGAGGTCGGGAGACCATGATCATGTGATTAAACCCACGAATCAACAACCAAGATAAGCAATCTAAAGTATAAAGTTCAATAATGTAGTATGATTTTTCATAAGCCTTAACCCTGGGTTTCTACCCATTGATTGTCCTAAGTCATTACTTTTCCCCATGAGTTTAGTTTCTTTTTAGTTTACAATTCTAAAACTTTCTTATTTACTTTTGCTTAATCGTTAAACTAGAATTGGATAGTTGTTTAACACAAGTACCTGTGGGATCGATAATCGACTTTCTTGAAGGACACTTTACTACTTGGTAAACCACATACACTTGCATGTGCGCTTGGACGCTATCAAGTTTTTGGCGTCGTTGCCGGGGACTTGTAAATTGGCAATTATCTTATTTTTTGTTTGGCTATATTGAGTTGAACATTCTTTAGTAATTTTTCTTATTTAGTTTCTTTATTCTTTGTTTTTATTTCTCACACTTCGTGAGATGTCAGCCTGGGATAGATGGTTTTTGAGTGATGACAATTCTTATTGGTGTATGGTTTATGGCAATAGTGGTCATTCTGCAGATATATTTGTTGTCAACATCAATTCAGTAATGTTTATGGGATATGATCAAAGGAAATACTATGTGAACGCCTACAATCAGCAGCAGCAGTTTCAAGAGTCGCAGGTTCATAATAACCAGGCCCCGATTCAAATGAGCAATTTCGAAGAGTTTCTGAAAAAACTTCGAACTGATCAAGCATAGTTGATAGATGATATGAAGATTAATAGGGCCATTCTAAGGAGTTAGTAGATTTCCATAAAGAACAAGGATATACAGATAGGACAAGTGCAGCAGGTACATAATACCAGACCTTAAGGTGATTTGCCAAGTGATAATGAACAAGTTATTACAATCACTTTAGGAATGGTGCAGAGCTCAATGAAGAACCTCCAAAGACAACTGAGGAGGTAGTTGCAGAGTTGACTTCCCAACCTTTTGTAGACAAAGTTGCTGACAATTCGAGAAAGTCTGAGTACTCAAAAGATATAGTTGTTGAACAGGTTAAGGGGATACAATCACTACCACAAGAATCGCAGCCATTCAGTTGTCATATTTTTCTTGAGACTGAAATTGAGGAGGTGAATAAGAGTGAGTGTGTTACTGATAGTGTAAATTTAGAAGTGGGATGGTTGGGTCTCACTCAAAGTACTTTTCTTCATTATATTTAGATGATGTCTTATCTGTGGAATCATCTGAAATAGTGGAAGAGTGTGAAGATAAGGAACAAGAATCCTATATTTTTTATTTTACACCGGATACGGAATATAAAAACGTACCTCACCTCAAGGCTGAGTGGTTTACCATGCATATTCCAATACTCGATTCCTTAGTCTTTGTACCACCAGCCTATGAGCGAGGCAAAAAGATGGATGCAAAGTGGGGGTGAAATTCATATCTTCAAGGTGGAGGAAAAAGTTGATTGGGTCGTGCCGCAACACAAAATCAGGTGCTTCTTGGGAGGCAACCCAAGTTAAGGTATGTTTTATTTCTAGTGTTTAGTGTTTTTTATTCTACATAGTTTTTGTTTTTGTTGAGTCACAAGTTTATGGGAAGTTGAGTATCGAAAACCTAAGCTAAGGAGTATGGAAAAGACTGAGTGTGGGGTCCCATATAACTTCTTTATGTAAAAAGATGCTACTAGCTGTCCTAGAGGCCTTATGGAGTATTTCTATTTCCTACTCTTAAATTCACTTTGGGGATAAAGTAGATTTTTAAGTGTGACATGGGGAAATTTCTAATTTTTGGGTCAATTCAAAAAAAAATTAGGTTAGGAATAAGTGAGATATTCTTGTTGGTGATATTTTTAATTGCATGGTGCAAGTGTTTTGGTTGTAAAAGAATGTTGATTGATGAAATTACTATTTTTGACTCTTAGGCTCATGTTTGTGACTCTTATACTTGTTGGCTTAAACATTGAATTCATGTTATTATTGGGTTGAGTGTCTATGATGATCCTTTGTGAATTGAGCATGCGCCATGTGTGTGTGAGGTATTTATGTATTCCTTGTTACATGTGATTGCATGTGATGTCTATAACTTGCCTTGTGTATGCATAAAGTAAAATAAAGAATGTGAGTTTAGGAGATGACGTAGGCGTTTCTTTGATAGCCTTGTTTTATACTTTTAATTTTACCTACCTTTGTGAGTAATCCTAGTAAGCCCCATTAAGCCTTTAGATTTTTCTTTGTTTGCCCCATATGTAGCCTAATCCTATCTTTTATAGACCATAATTTGATCCTAAAATCTCCTAAGCGCTTTAATGTAAAATTGAGTAAGTAAGGAGTTAGAAAAATAAAAGGAAAAAGGTGAAATTGATGCCCCAAAGTCGAGTAAATTTGTATGTGTAATTGTTGTGGTTAGGAGTAGAAAATATTGTTTGAAAAAAGTTCCAAATTTTAGCCCAAATGTGTTACAATAAACCTGTTTTCACCCTGGTGCTTCATGGACATTGTGCACCTCAACTAAACCAAATCACTTAAGTTGAGAGTGGATATCATAGGGTGCGTAGCATGGGTGCGAAAAAAGGAAAAATTGAAAGAATGTTATACTTCTGCCATATGTTTGTAAATGCTTAAAAGAGATGGGGCAAAACCAAAGATATGGGTGGATGAAAAAGTGTAATTTAGTTGTTGATATTGGTTTTAAATGTATAATATAGTGAATTAAAATGCTTAGAGAGGTTAGTCACTATTCCTAAATAGTTCCTACCCGCCTCTTAACCTACATTACAACCCAAAAAAGACCTAATTGATACTATGCTTGACATTCTGATATTAGTGAAGCATTACACAAAGGGAAAGCCTATGGTTCATTGTTTGTAACATGTGAATTCCTTGTGAGAGTGAGCGTATTTTGATTTTTATACCCATCATGTATAAATTGCATTATTGTGAGTGATTATGGGTAACTCTGTTGTTGTGAGGGCATATGTTTGATGAATGTTGGTGATTTGTATGATGTCCTTGATTTAATGATAAGCACGAGTTTTCCAACTAGGTGAGTCAATTCTTGAGGCTAGGATGTTTTTAAAGTAGGATTCATAAGCTTTCAATTGTGTAAATAACATGTTGTGTGTAGAAACTTGCATTCTGTGTAGTCATTGTAGTACTATCTTGAGTGTCTTGCATGTTGTAGAAGTGTGGAGTCTCCTCATCTTATGATGCTTAGAGTTAAAAGTTTTTCGAGGACAACCAAGGCTTTAAGTGTAGGGTGGTGATGTTGGGTGTATTTATGCATTCTAGCATTACTATTCTAGCTTATTAAGCCTTGTTTTGAGAGTAATTCCTATGATTCATGTCTAATAACGATATAAAAAATCATATAAGTGATCAAGTGTGTAATTACAATGTTTAAAGATGTTTTCAAACAAGTTTGGGTTTAAATGGATCATTTAGCGTTCAATTGAGGAAACTAGTGTTACTAGCTTAAGCTAGGTGCTTGTCTAGTCTATCTCGGTAGATTCTAATGTGTTAAATGAGTTCCAAATGTTTTAATAGTGTATTTATATGTGTAACAACTTGTTTATAATGTTCAAGGGTAAATTGGATCAAGCCAAGAGTCATAACAATAAGTTAAAGATCAAAGTGAATGAAGCCTAGTCTTAGCTCAAGTTTCTAGTTCACCGTCTTGAATGTTGTGTCGTTTCGAATTATAAATTGTTGTATTTTATGTTATAGGATGCTTGGTGAATGAATTATGATGATATATGAAGGATATAAAATCTTCAAATCAAGTGTAAAACAACTCAAAAATGTTTGGAATGGATCAATAGAAGCACAATACACAACTTGGACTCAATTTGGACACTAGCCTAAAAGATGGATAAAACAAAAAACGGACACTCAAAGGAAAAAAATCAACAAGAACACAAAAGGAAAAACAACACACTTAGAAGAAAAGAGATGAAGAAGAGATGCATAAAGTAAAGATAGAAGAGAGACCCTCACTTCCACCAATGAATAGCACTAGAAGGTGTATCATACCTTCAAACACACATCACCAATGTAAGATCAAACCTCACTCTTAGGTGAACCAAAGGAATTCACACTCCCTCAATTACAACTTTCTTGCCAAATAACCCAATACAAGTGAAAAAATAATTTTAATTGCATTCTTTAGTGTTCAATTTTGGTTTTTAGCTTTGCTTCCCTTATCATTTGCGTGCGTTGAAAGGCCCCTTGGCGTGTGCTACACCCCAAAAGACTCAGAAGACACCCAAAATAGTGTGTCCCCGTGATTTTCCCACAACACAGGCTCTATTCGAGCGAATGGAACCTGCGGTGCCCTTCCAGAGCCCGCGGCGCCCCCTCTACTCCTAGGCACAATTTCAACCTCAAATCTAACTCCTACTTGGATAAGGATGGGATAACTATATATACACATGTTGTGTCACGTTCTTACATATTTTTGGACATCCTTGGACAATTGGAGGCTGCTCTACACGTTCTTTAGGGTTTTATTATCTTAACTTTAGTTTCTTTCATGGTTTGTATCATCAATCCAAGAAATTGGATGATGAACATTTTCGTTGAAGGCTAAACTCCCTTATTACCTGGAGATTTTCATAAGGATAATGTGGTAAAATCCCCAAGTAATTTGATTACCTGCGGATTTTCTTACCAATTAGAATCCAAAGGAAATACCTTCATAGGTAATTATTACCTACGGATTTATAAAATCCCTAGGTAATTTAGTTGCGGAAATAAATCTGCAGGTAAATTATTTATGAATTTATTTGTGATTAACGATCAAAAATTTTTATGAATTATTTGGTAAAATTTCATAAAAAAAGATTTTACCTACGGATTTCCACGAAAAAATTCATAAATTATTCCCCACGAAGATTCCCAAGTAAAATTGAAGAAAGTTTAAAGGTGAAAATTCCTATCTAACAAAAGAAAATTTCTTGCGGATATTTATGAAACTATTTCGCAAGAAAATTCATATGAAATGCCCCAAGTAAATCTGCAAGAACAAATTTTCTCAATTTTTATGTACATCCCCATGAAAATTCCTAATTAATAATTCACACATAAATTACTAAAAATATTTGACAATTAGTCAAAAATTTATTCAAAACCTCCAATCATCCTCAAAAACATCATTCAATACAAGTCTAATGTAAACCATTACTGCTAACAAAAAAAACATAATTCGTAACATCCATATCAATAATGTGTGATTCTTAAATGGTCCAAAATAAAATATTTCAAACTTGAATCCTCAATAAAACTATCAACCATCAGGATTATCTATCACTTTCATTCATGTTGTTAGAGTCATCATCACTTTCATCTTCATAAGCTTGGTTGTCTTCTTGAATGGGAGTTCATCATTTGAATATTTCTTGTATATATGCTTCATCAACAAGTCCAATTCCTTTCTCATCCTCCTTCCACAATTGATGCACTTTGAGTGGCTAATATTTCTTGCTTCTTTCTTTCAAACTCATTCTGCATAAGAATACGTTAATTCGGGCCATAAAAAGTGCTAAAAATACATTATTACAATAAATTATATGACATTATAGTATCAAATAAAATCATAACAATCAACCAATATAAACATATATATATATATATATATATATATATTAGCTTATAAATCGTCATAAACTCAAAGTTGATTTTTCAGATTATTGTGACTATTGTTATCACTTGTTCTACTAAGATAACAGAAGATGAAATTAGAAGAATAAGAGAACAAGAGGAAGGGTTCAAGTGGTTCCATGTATTTAACACTTAATGTGAAGAAAACTCTTATCTTATTTGTCAAAGCTTTGTACCCGGTCAAATGGATTATACAAGGTATACTACAATAGATTATACATTGTCAAGTACACTGCAATGGATTATACAAGAAGATTTACTCAATGGGAAATTCTCAAAGAAGAGATCTTTTCATATAACCAAACATATTTATTTTGTAACTATACTTTATTACTTTCAAGTTATTAGTACACATTTCAAGTTAGTTAACCATTTTCAAGTCACAAGTTCACAATTTCAAGTAACTACACTTAATCATTTTCAAGTCACTACACTTAATAATTTTCAAATAACTTATTCACATATTAAGTCACTACACAGTTCAAGTCACTACACTCAAACCATTTTCAAATAGCTAATTAACATTTTAAGTCAGTATACTTAACCATTTTCAAGTAACTATATTTAACCATTTTCAATTCATCAATACATATTTCAAGTCACTACACTTGACCATTTTCAAGTAACTAATTTACATTTCAAGTCGCTACACTTAACTATTTTCAAGTCACTATAGTACACATTTCAAATCACTACACTTAACCATTTTCAAATAATAATTCACATTTTAAGTCACTATACTTGATCATTTTCAAGTAACTACTTCACATTTCAAATAATTATACTTAACCATTTTTAAGTAACTACTTCACATTTCAAATAACTATACTGAATGATTTTCAAGTCACTACACTTAATCATTCATTTCAAGTCACTATACTTAACCACTTTCAAGTAACTAATGCACATTTCAAGTAACAACGCTTAACCATTTTCAAGTCACTAATACACATTTCAAGTCACTATACTTAGCCATTTTCAAGTAACTACGCTTAACTATTTTCAGGTCACTAGTACACATTTCAAGTGACTACACTTAATCATTTTAAAGTCACTAGTACACATTTTAAGACACTACATTTAATTATTTTCAAGACATAAGTTCATAATTTCAAGTAACTTAGTTCACATTTCAAGTGACTACACTTAACTATTTTCTAGTCACAAGTACACATTTCAAGTCACTACAATTAACCATTTTAACGTCACAAGTATACATTTCAAGTAACTACAATTATTTATTTTTAAGTCACAAGTTCACAATTTCAAATGACTACACTTAACCATTTTAAAGTCACTAGTATACTTTTCAAGTCACTACACTAAACCATTTTAAAGTCACAAGTATACATTTCAAGTAACTACAATTAATCATTTTCAAGTTACAAGTTCACAATTTCAAATGACTACACTTAGCCATTTTCAAGTAACTAATTCACATTTCAAGTAACTACACTTAACCATTTTCAAGTTATTACACTTAACTATTTTCAAATAACTAATTCACATTGCAAGTCACTGCACTAATAACATTTTCAAGTCACTAATACACATTTTAAATCACTACACTTAACTATTTTCAATTAACTAATTCACATTTCAAGTCACTATACTTAATCATTTTCAAGTAACTATATATCTATTCTACATTCCATCAAAACACACTTAAACATAATTTTCAAGTACCTAAAATTCAAAACACAAGTCACTGATTCATAATTCAAGTAACTACACTTAAACATAATTTCAAGTCACTAATTCACTCTACAAGTTACTAATTTACCTTTCAAGTACCTACACTTATACATTATCAAGTCACTAATTCACTCCTCAAGTGACCACACTTTAGTAAATTCAAAACACAAGATCATCTTTCAAGTACCTACACTTACACATTTTCAAGTCGCTAATTCACTTATCAAGTGACCACACTTTACAAAATTCAAAACAAAAGTTCATATTTCAAGTACCTAAATTAAAAACACAAGTAACTAATTCATAATTCACGTAACTACACCTAAACATTTCAAGTCACTAATTCACTTCACAAGATACCAAACTTAACTAAATTCAAAACAAAAGTTCTCCTTTCAAGTAACTACACCTAAACATTTTCAAGTCACTAATTCACTTGTCAAGTAACCATATACTTTACTAAATTCAAAATAAAAGTTCACATTTCAAGTACCTACACCTAAATATTTCAAGTCACTAATTCACTTCACAAGATACCAAACTTAACTAAATTCAAAACAAAAGTTCTCCTTTCAAGTAACTACACCTAAACATTTTCAAGTCACTAATTCACTTGTCAAGTGACCATGTACTTTACTAAAGTCAAAACAAAAGTTCACATTTCAAGTACCTAAACCTAAATATTTCAAGTCACTAATTCACTTCACAAGTTACTAATTCACCTTTCAAGTACCTACACTTACACATTTGTAAGTCACTAATTCACTCATCAAGTGACCACACTTTAGTAAATTCAAAACATAAGATCACCTTTCAAGTACCTACACTTATACATTTTCAAGTCGCTAATTCACTTATCAAGTGACCACACTTTACTAAATTCAAAACAAAAGTTAACATTTCAAGTATCTAAATTCAAAACACAAGTAACTATTTCATAATTCAAGTAACTACACCTAAACATTTCAAGTCACTAATTCACTTCACAAGTTACCAAACTTCATGAAATTCAAAACAAAAGTTCACCTTTCAAGTACCTACACTTAAACATTTTCAAGTCACTAATTCACTTATCAAGTGACCACACTTAACTAAATTCAAAACACAAGATCACCTTTCAAGTACCTACACTTACACATTTTCAAGCCGCTAATTTACTTATCAAGTGACCACACTTTACTAAATTCAAAATAGAAGTTCACATTTCAAGTACCTATACTTACATAATTTCAAGTCACTAATTAACTATCAAGTGACCACACTTTACGAAATTCAAAATAAAAGTTCACATTTCAAGTACCCACACTTACACATTTTGAAGTCACTAATTCACTTATCTAGTGAGCACACTTTAGTAAATTCAAAACAAACATTTTCAAGTCAATAATTCACTTATCAAGTAACCACACTTTACTAAATTCAAAACACAAGTTCACATTTCAAGTACCTAAATTCAAAACACAAGTAACTATTTCATATTTCAAGTAACTACACCTAAACATTTCAATTAATTAAGCAGGTCAAACCATTAAGAATACCACATCTAAGCAATTTAAAATACTCATTATGCAGGATTTCAAACCACATCTAAGCATACCATAATTACAAAAAAAGGAAGCATCATTCTTGCAGCAATTAAAGGAAAGGCATTTATAACGTAACAAGAGTAGATATTTCATGGTATTCACAACCAATGAATTTATAAAATCAGGAATACTTTCATTTTAAATTAAGTTTATTTAATTTTAATTATCATTATTGTTTGTATATTCATCTTTGATTTAACTATTTGATGGATTGATCATAGATGAATGGTGAGTTTACCACTCATTCGCACTTATTGTTCGGTCATATTTCCTTATTTTGAATGAATAAATGAGACAAAATCCATGAATAAATGCACTAATATCCACTCTTTGTAGGCATATAGTTGAGAAGACCAAACAATATGGATTAGAGTTGAAAATGATGAAAAGGGAGCAAAGAAAAGTGCAACTGAAGACCTGGACTACGTCAGCCTCGATTACCGCAATTGCGGTCCTCTCTCTGTGGTCGCAGTCAATCAAGCTAGTCATAGCAACGTAGTTATGGCACTAAACCATGGTTTCATAGTCACGGTCACAGACAGCCGTGCGCGACCATAGTCAAGCGAGAATATGCCCAGGGATAGATTTGTAAAAGCACTTAGATGCCTCCCAAACCATATTTAAGCAATAACCCCTTCCTCTTTATGATAGCTCAGCTCATAATATATCTAGGGATTAAAGACTTGAAACCCTAATTTTGGGGGAAAGTGGTAATTAACTTTGGAGACTCAAATTTCTTAGTTGCTTTGTAAAGAATGAATGCTTTTGATAATCCGCATGGTATATTTCTCTTTACTTTCTTTATGAGTAGATAAATAATTTAATCTTGGGATTATGTTGAATTATAGTGTGATTGTGTGTGGGTATTGTGGTGTTTGCATAGATTTTAGTTGTTGAGTATGGATTTCACCATTGCTTGAGCTTCTGTGTTGGAATTTGATGGGTGAAAGCTCCAAATCTCCAAATGGGTTTGATGAGCGAAAGCTCTAAGATCTATAAACCCTTTTTCATCCTTGAAAGAGGGATTTAGGTGAATATTAGGTAACCTATAACATTCTTGAAAGAAGGTTATCGGGGGACAAAGCAATGGTGAATAACTAAGCCTATGGTTTACTACCCTTTGGAATCTTAGAAATAAGTGTTTAGGGAGTGGAAATCATGTAAAGAGAATCATCCTTGAAATAGGTATGCTTGGTTGAGGTTTTGGGTGGTCATATAAACTCCACACTTTTTAGGTGTTGAAAGAGCCAACGGATGAAATCGTTGGGGTTTTCTTGAAAAATTGACCTCAATGATCTTTGACCGATCCTATCCATTAATGAATAACTAAAGTCCATAATAAACCTACATTACCCCGTATCCTTTACCTCTAAGGATATGTAATCCCAAGATCTCTCCAAACCTTAAGTTCAAACCTAAGATAGCTTTTGCCGCCTACTTGTTGAAGTTTGTGTGAATTTTTTTTTAACATTTCTCCCCACTTAGTTGTACATGTTGTTTTCATTAGAATTCCATGTAACCTTATAGTAACTTGAGAACCTATTGATTTGAAGTCTATAATATTCACCCCTTGAGATTTTTCCCCAATTTACATTGGGTTACTTGACAATGACCGTCTCACCCCTCTATCATGGGAGTAAGTTGAGCGTTATCAAAATGGCACCGTTGTCGAAGAATGAAATATAGATTTCACTTGTGTGGTGTTATTTTTACTTGGCAGTATCCAAAGTGTCGGACTTTACTTTCTTTGTTATTTTTGGATCTTTTGTAGGTAATATTAGCATAATTGAAACTATGAGTGAAGACACCAATTATGTGGAGTCCCTTGATGAAACCACTCATGGAGAAAGTCACTTGAATGGTGGGAGTCATACAAGTGTAAACCATATCCGACCTCACCATGGGAGCGAGACATTTCATGTGACTAGTGTCACGGTTCATGTGTTACAACTAAAGGGGCTATACGGAGGACAAGCCCATAGGGATCCATATGTTCACTTGAAAATTTTCTTGGAAGTTTGTACTCCATTCAACATCTATCGTATTACTCAAGAGTCCTTTAGGCTTCATCTCTTCCCATTCTCACTAATGGGTGAAGCATTGTTATGGTTATGCATACTCCCTACAGCTTTGCTCACTTCATAGAAGGAGCTCACAAAGGATTTTTTAGATCAATACTTCTCTCCATCCAAGTTGTGTCACCCAAGAGATGAAATCGTGAACTTTAAACAAAGGGATGGGGAGCCACTTCACGAAGCATAGGAGAGATTTCATAGGAAGCTATCCAAATGCCCAAACCATGAGATTTTATGGAAGACACTTCTCTAAATATTCTATCAGGCGCTAGATCCTTTGAGCCAAATGGTGGTAAACGACACGGTGGAAGGTTCTCTCTTAAACTTGAACTTCCATGCGGCTACAAAATTGTTGAGAGAGGTAACTAAATACAATCAGGAATGTCATACCCGAGACCACAACATTTCAACTATCCCTCCAACCAAGACCGTGATTAGTAGAGAACAAAGAAAGTGGGATGAGGATCAAGATCAAACCATGGAAAAGATCTTAACCCAACTCAAGCTCCTAACCAAGTATGGCATGGGTGCACCTGTGAAAATGGCAAACATCATGACACCAAGAGACTATTATGAAGAAGACGAAGCTAGAAGAATGAAGGATAAAATTTGGTGCCTAGCTAACTACTTGGGGGGTTCTCATTCATCCTATCGTAGGCACGGTGGGAATAAAGTGGGATAAGTAGTGGTGTTGGTCGAGTTTGGAGAGATCGGGAACATGATTATTGTCATTTCTTACCTTAACATGATCAGGATTCTAACAAAGAGTCAAGCTCCATTGACGCTGATAGAGGTATAACAAAGGATCTCCTACACAAATTTTGAACAAAGTTGAAGAAACAGACAAAATAGTTCATGAACTAAAAGGGGATTTAGTTTCACTCTCTGAAACTGTGGTCTATCATTTGATCTCTATTAAAGAATTAGAAAATCAAATGGGACTAGTATTCACCCATCTAGATGCTAAACCCAAGAGGGCTCGACTATTGGAACAATTGCCACCCTACAAAATAAGGATCAAATCTTGGGGATGCATGTGGTGAGCAAAAATACAAAGAAAGAGCATATAACGGATGACTTGGGAGGTATGAGGTCCAATGCCCAATCAAAAGAGAGGTTATCCCAAACTTTAATCAACAAAGATAAGGAAGAGGTGGAAATCATTGTTGGAAGGTTAATTGGTGAAGGGGAGTTTGATAGGTGGGGTCCTGTGGACCTCCTTTGAAAGATTGAGGCATACCAACGCCATGCCATGACGATAACTAAGATGTTATGTGGAAGGAAAACCACAAATTCCACTAGGATGGATCGAATCTTTTTTATCATATTTTTCTAGTATGAATGTTATATTTTGCATATAAATAACTCATGCACGTGTGACACTATGAAGTGTTTGGCATAATTTTGGAAAGGGAGAACTGTACAAAGATTTGAGTTGAAGATTTTTTATTGGGCAAATAGGCACCAAATGAGCAGAAAAGCTAGATGAAGGAAAAATAGGGAAGCAGATATGCCCTCAGTTATCGCAATCGTAGTCCCCATTTGCGATATCGATTACCCATCTAGACGCGATCGTGTTTTAAATGGCTACAATTTCGGATACCGAAGCTAGATGATTATGTGTCTACAACCCTATGCTCTTCACACCCCCGCTCAAGTTCTTGCATACAGGACCGGTCCAATCTCAAGATAAATGGTGGTGCAGAGTCTGAAGACGATAGCAATCCTTGATGGAGTCTCAGGGAGCACCCTTATCTCTTTGTTATCCTTGGTTATTCATGTAGTGGGGGCACTGCTACATTTTAGTTGGGGTGTTTTCTTACACATTTCATTTGTATGCATACATTAAATACTGTTGTACATCTCTCGACTCAGTGAGATCATTCTTATCTTGTTTCTTATTTGGGTTGTAATATTTGGCCACCCCGATGGTGCTCACACTAGCATGGATTTGTTATTTCATTCTTAGTTTACTAGTTTAGTTTTATTTTTATTAAGTAAGCCTTACCATCATTGTTGGGTTTCAATCTATAGATGCAGGGAAAGTCTGAGTACCCGTAGCATCGAGGCTATAAAATGCAAGGGAAGTTTGAGTACCTATAGCATTGATGCTTTGGGAGCACATTCATATCCATTGGTGAAGTCTGAGTAACCATATGGGTAGTTCATCCTTACTATAATTAATATTGTGAGACCATGACTTGGGTTGTTAACATGATTAGCAAACTATGTGTGGTGTGGATACAAAGGAAAATAACCCCCTCCGTCCAAAAATTTTTACAAAATTTGAAGTCATGGGCGTGAGAAACTTTGTACTGATATTTTTTTTCTTTTTATGACTCTGGGAGTTGACTTCGGAAAAATAATGAATCCTCTATCTTTATCTTGAGCGGGTAGAACAATTGAACCCTCTTGATGATATTTGCATGCCATGTGTGTAAGGTTGATTGTATTCTTCTCTTGTGTACTTGTACTATCTAGAACTTACCCCTTTAGTCTTTCAAAGTTAATTTAGGTTGTATTTGGTTGGATAAATGATCTTAGGCTATCTTTGTGATGATGGTACCTACTTTAAGCCTAAATATCCTACCTTGGATAATTGTAATCCCTAGAACCCACTTCGAGCCTTTGGACCTTTCTTTGGCAAACACATTATAAGTCGTGAACCATTCTTTTTATCCCTCTTTTGAACCATACCCTTCTTGAACTTGAAAACGTAACTTGAGGCAAAAATCCTAAGCTGGGGTAGTAAAAATTGATGGAAGGAAGTTTGGTTCCACAAAGATTTAGTGAGTGCCTAATGTGCCTAAGTTTTGAAAATAAATGAATATAAGAGGAAAGGACCCAACAAAGGAGTGATAGATTTAAAGTTGCAAGACAAAAAAAAGTTGGGTGAACAAAGAAAGCAAAAAGTAGGTATGATAAAATAAAGAAAGCAAGGAGAGTGGCCCATAGTTATAAAGTAAAAGAAAGAATTTTGAAAAGTGTGATGTAGATGTTCAAGAAAGGTTGTAGCCATGTTGTTTCCAAAATTATATCCTACCCTAGCCTGACCCTAGATTACAAGCTTAGAAATTTCTTTGAGATTTCCAACCGCTTACTTTCTTTGTAGTGGCGATTGAAAATTGGGGCAAGCCTATGGTATGGTACTTGTTAACATGGAAAATTTCTTGAGAGAATAAGGGCTTACACTTAAAATTTCTTGTTACATGATTAGTAACTAAGTGTGTAAAATTTTTCTTTCTCGTGAGGAGGCATATGAACTAGTTGAGGTAGGTGGTTTTTCCATCCCCGGCACAATGAGGTAAATAGGGGTATAGCATGCAAGTCATTTTTAGAGTATTATTAGTTGTTACATGGTTTCTCCCCAAAGTCTATTGCATCCTTAGCTATTTTATTTCACGATGAGGGGAGTGGTTAAAAACTTATATGCCCATGTGTGAAAAGATTTTGGTGGTCACAATCAAGTTTGAGTCTTCATAATCATTAAGTGATGGAAATAGGGCATACATATAAAATTGTCTCATCATAAGTGGTAATGTTGCTTGAGGACAAGCAAGGTCTTAAGTTGGGGTGTTGATAAGTGGTGAGTTTACCACTCATTCACACTCATTGTTCATGCACATTTCCTTGTTTTGAATGAATAAATGAGACAAAATCCATGAAAAAATGCACTAATATCCACTCTTTGTAGAAATAAATTTAAAGAGACCAAACAATGTGGACTGGAGCTAAAAATGATGAAAGAGGAGCAAAGAAGGGTGCGGTTGAAGACCTGGACTATGTCAGCCTCAGTTACCACGACCGCAGTCGTCTCTCCGCGATCGCGGTCAGTCAAGATAGTCAGAGCAATGCGGTTGCAGCACTTAATTACGGTCGCGGACAGCCGTGTGCGACTGCAGTCAAGCTTGACTATGCCTATGGAGAGATTTGTAAAAGCACTTAGACGCCTCCCAAGCCATACTTAAGCAAAAAAAAACCTTCCTCTTTATGATAGCTCAGCTCATAAAATATCTAGGGATTAAAAACTTGAAACCCTAATTTTGGGGGAAAGTGGGAATTAACTTTGGAGACTAAAATAACTTAGTTGCTTTGTAAAGAATGAACGCTTTTGATAATCACCATGGTATATTTCTCTTTACTTTCTTTATGAGTGGTTAAATTATTTAATCTTAGGATTATGTTGAATTAGAGTGTGATTATGTGTGGGTATTGTTGTGTTTCAATGGATTTTATTTGTTGAGTATGGATTTCACCATTGCTTGAGCTTCTGTGTTGGAATTTGATGGGTGAAAGCTCCAAATCTCAAAATGGGTTTGATGAGCGAAATCTCTAAGCTCTAGAAACCCTTTTTCATCCTCGAAAGAGGGATTAGGTGAATATTAGGTAACCTATAACATTCTTGAAAGAGGGTTATCGGGGGACAAAGCAATGGTGAATAACTAAGCCTATGGTTTACTACCCTTTACAATCTTAGAAATAAGTGTTTAGGGAGTGGAAATAATGTCTAGAGCATTATCCTTGAAATAGGTATGCTTGGTTGAGGTTTTGGGTGGTTATATAAACTCCACACTTTTTAGGTGCTAAAAGAGCCAACGGATGAAATCGTTGGGGTTTTCTTGAAAAATTAACCTCAATGATCTTTGACCGAGCCTATCCATTAATTAATAACTAAAGTCCATAATAAACCTACATTACCCCGTATGCTTTACCTCTAAGGATATGTAATCCCAAGATCTCTCCAAACCTTGAGTTTAAACCTAAGATAGCATTTGCCGCCTACTTGTTGAAGTTTGTGTGAAATGTTTTTTCAATATTTCTCCCTACTTAGTTGTACATGTTGTTTTCATTAGCATTCTGGGTAACCTTATAGTAACTTGAGCACCCATTGATTTGAAGTCTATAACATTCACTCCTTGAGATTCAGCCTCAATTTACATTGGGTTACTTGACAACGACCACCTTATCCCTCTATCATGAGAGTGAGTTGAGCGTTATTAATCACCCAGAAAATATATTAATTTTCGACCTTATGAACTAGGGAGAGGGAATAGGGATGAACAAAGTATGGTTCTTATTCTTTTATGAAATATGAAATTTGAATTAGCGTCTAAACATGGATATACTTAGAATCCTTACTTGATTCATATGAAGGATGATAGCTTAATACACTTAATTGGATTATTGCATACCCTCTCAACGATGTAGTTGTAATGTCTAAGTTAGGTAAATGGTTATAGGTCGGGATACCATGATCATGCGATTAACCCTATGAATTAACAACCAAGATAATCAATCTAATGAATGAAGTTCAATAACGTAGTATGATTATTCGTAAGCCTTAACCCTAGGCTTCTACCCATTGATTGTCCTAAGTCATTACTTTTCCACATTACCGCATACGTTACACTAAGTCTGTGCCTGATGTACTATATTTATTGTTACTAATATGATTTCCAAATTTACATTACTGAACTACGTAGTTATCTGATTCTGTAATGCACTAATATGCATTGAAATAGCAGTAAACTGGTCAACCTCTAGCACCGCTGCAACCTTTTTTAGAGCACTCCTTGTTGTATCTGTATTCCATTCAGGATTCCACTATGAAAACTGATTTAATAGTATGTGGACAGGCATTAGAGAATCTTTATGTTTGGCTCGAGACCCTTAATAATAGTGTGCACTAACACATCATTAGTCTGATAATGATGAGGGAAATTACGGATCATAGACGTAAATTTTTCCTAAGCTTGGTATGGATTCTCTCTATCTTTCTATATGAAACTCCAAATTTCACTTCTCAATCGTGATGTCTTCCTAGATGAAAAGAACTGAATAAGGAATTTTTAAGCCAAAACATCCTAGAAAGTGATGGAGTTTGGTGGTTTAGCATTAACCACCTCTTCGCTTCCCCCAATAGATAAAAAGGGAATAGAGTCAGTTGAATATAATCAATAGGTACTCTAGTTGCAATGTCAGTATCACCAATTTTGAGCAAGTTTTGTATATGTTGTTGTGGGTCCTCATGAGATAAACATGTGAACTGCCCACTCGTGTGCAAGAGTTGCACTATATTTTGTTTTAATTCAAACCGACCACCTACAGCTTCCTTGCAGATGCTATTAGTAGAATTATTCATAAGTAGGATTGCCACTTCACGAATGGATCTAGCTTCTACTTTATTTGCAGGAAAAGAATTTGCCGAATCTCTAATTTAATGTTGCCGAATTGGATATTGGAGTGCTTTTGCCCTCCGCTTTTGATGAAATATTCATTCAGGTTCCAAACTGGCTCAACCAATTCTTCTTTTTTTGCCAGTCCGATACATCAACTTACTTGCAAAAGTCAGCTGCTAAGATCGAGTTGTTAACACTAAAATTAATTATGAAAATTAAAAAATTTAAAAAATTACTAATTATTTGAGTCCCCTGCAGTGGTGCCCAAAATTTATTGTAGTCTATCGCACATTCAAGTGAACGTGATCGTACAAGTAATATAATGACTCAAAAGAATCAGATGTCGAACACACAGGGAATAATTGATTTGCAATTTACTAAAATGCCCTAGGTTTTATCTTTTGGACATCATACAACTTGGGTACTTCTCGTATGATAGGGTACGACAAGGTTGATCTTGGTCATTTAGTAACATGTGTGGGTGACTGGGTTTCTGAAATGGGTATGACTTGGGTGGGTATGAGTCATACGATTGGTGACATATCATAGGGTTGGGTTTTCTTTCACTTAATCTAAAACTTAGTAACTTAACTTGGATCTGAGTATGAACGGCTCACCATGAGTCGTAAGGTAGGGCACGGGTTTTACCATTAACTCATATGTTGGACAGTGTCTAAATTATCTTGCGATTCTATTCTATTGTGGATACGGGTCAAGGGTACAATTCATATATTTGGGTAAGAATGGACCTTGGTAGTCATAGGTTTGATCGTGTTAGGGGTCCAAGGGATGCCTAGGGTATAAGTGGTGGGTACAACTCGTATTGTAAGGTACGAGTGGTATGGTGGAGTCCTACCATCCTGTGGGAATTTTAGACAGTTTAAGTTGGGGGTAATTTGAATATTTTCCCTTTTAATTTCTTAAGGCCCCACGACTTATATCACTCTTGGGACATCATTTACCTTAATATTCTAATTTTAAATACTTAGAAACTCTCTCAAATTCTCTCGAAGTCTCTTGGGCCAAGGAAGGCTAGGGTTTCATTAATAGGATCAAATTGGGACATATAAGGGTAGCTTCTCTCTATCTTCTTCTCAATCTAAGGCAAGATACACCTCTCTCATTGTTAGTTCTAACTAAAGGCATGTTTTATGAATTGTTTTTATGGCATAACTGTTGTATGGCTTTGGATTTTTAAATATATGTTGGGGGTTTTGGTTATATTGGTTGGTTAAGGTTTTTCCATTTCTTTTACTTATGGTTTGCATATTATAATGATGGTTTGAACACTTGTTTTTATGGGAATGGTTAATTGGTACATGGTTTTGGCTTTGAAAACACTATGCCCTCAAGATGTTTGATAAAATGCCTATGAGAACGCTTTTACTATATTATTGGACTTTTAATGGAATTATTGCATGGTATAACTTGGTAATGGAACCATAAATGGTATAAATGGTCATGGTTCAGTGTAATTGAATGCCTTTTAGGATACAAGGGAATCACCAAAGTAAACTAAGTACTCCCTCCGTCTCATATTATGTGTCGCCATTTGACCGGGCACGAAGTTTAAGAAATAAATGATGACTTTATAAAGTTTACAAAATTGCACCTCTTAAAGTTTACTTTTTAATTGTCTTTTCTTATAAAAGTGGGACCCACTAAGGATAAAATAGGGATGATACTATTAAATAGTTACCAAATAAGGAAAGATAACATTCTTTTTGGGACGTACCAAAAAGGAAATGATGACACATCAAATGGGACGGAGGGAGTAATAAACATACTTGTGGGGTACATGGGACTCCCCCAAGCTAACTTAATAATGTAATGTATGGGTACATGAGAATCCCTTTCTTCTCTAAAAGGTTGTTTGAGGATATTGCTTGCAAGCTATAGTCGGTATGACGATACCACTACTTATATCCTTGGTTAATAATAAATGGTATGGTGGTCTTGTCTATGTGATAATGGTTTTAATTAGGCAATAATGGAGGGGTGTGATAGCTAATCGTGAAGGTGTGAGTCCAATGAAAGGACACTAGAAACTCATAATTACCGACATGAGGATTGGTCATGATGACCATATGAGGTACATGAGAATCTACAAAGTTAAACTTGTATCTATGTATCATGGAGAGTGAAGGGTACTTTGGAATCCCCTACTCCTATGGTATCTATGGTTCGTGCAGCTACACACATCGAGGCCCGTTCAGGTGGTTACACTGGACCCATATAGCCCATGGGTAGTTCTAGGATGGTTAAGCTACACATACCCAAGTTAATGGTTTTAAATGCATGCTAAACCCAGTTCCCTTTCCCAGCATGGATTATATATATATATATATATATATATATATATATGGATATGTGTGCATATGGTTGTTTGCTTGGTTTAACAGTTGGCATTACTTTATCCTTATCCTGATTACTTACTAGCATTAACCTGCTAACCTATTTTTGGGTGGCTGTATCCCCTCGCGATGTAGGAATTGGCCATTCTACTCCTTCTACTTAGTAATGAGATTCAAGATCAGCTATTGGATTGAAGTGGTGAAATTTCATAATTCGAAAGACTCTATTTCACATCATGGACGTCATTATTTTATAGATATTGGTTATGGCTATGGTTAGGGGCATTTCCCAACTAAATATTGTTTTTTTTTGTTAGAGACTTTATGGATCTACTATGGGTTAGAATGGGCGGAGTCGGCAGTGGTGTTAGCCCTAGTATTGTCATTGGTACTGGGGCTGATACCATTTGATTTAATTTATGATTGTTCCATCCTCTTATGCTATGTTATAGAGAGGAACTTGGTTTTTATATTGGTTTGGTTATGGTTATTGGTTGGTACTGGATGGTTAGACTTGCTTGGGATGGTCTCGGTCATAGACCTATCCCAAAGTCTGGAATTAGATAAAATATTATCATGTTATATATTTGGAATTCATTCGACCCGGGGTATATGTTGGTTGGTTGGGTTGGGTAACAGGGGTGGTCTCTGGTCCTGGTTAGACTTGAGATGCCTATCACAAAAGGGCCCTAGTTCGGGTCATGACAAGTTGGTATCAGAGCTTTAGATTCATGGTTAAATTGGGAGTCCACAAAGTCGTTTCGAGTGAAGTCTCTTTTAAGTGTGTGTAGCACGCCACACTCATAAAGAAGAGGTTATAAGGCATTTAGGAATGTTTCTCGTTCTTGTGTTTTATTTCAAGCGCAAGGTCTAAGGTCCTAAAATCCTTTCTAATTCCTGTTTGTTCACTTTTCAAATCTTGCCTCGATGATCTGAAGCTCACAAAAACTCCTCAATCCCAACTAGGAACAACATTGATGAGACACGATCTACTCAGGGGATCCATACCTGTTCTAGGGGTCTACTCCCAGATTTTTCTGGAGTTACACCAGTTTTTTCTAGTCCTCCTCAAGCCAACATGATGAATACAGAGTTTCATTAATAGATTCATATGATTTTTCAATTGGTGTCTTCTCAGTCTGAGCATGGTATATCTGGTACTTCATCCTCTAAGGCCAAAAGGGTTGGCCAATTTATGAAGATGAGTCCTCTAAAATTTACTGATGTTAAGGTGGAGGAGGATCTATATGGTTTCTAGATGAGATGGAAAAGATTTTTAGGATTATGCATGCCATGAATGTGGAAGTGGTAGAGTTTGTAGCTTATCAACTTAAGGATGTGGTGTGCCAATAGTACGAGGAATGGTATAGGGAAAGAGGTGATGTTGAGGAGTTATCTTTGTGGGAGACTTTCTCCAATGCATTTTTGGACTGCTTTTTTTCTCAGGAGTTAGGGAAGCAAAAGCAAAAGAGTTTGTTAATTTGAAACAGGGGAAGATAATGGTCAAAGAGTATTCCTTGAAGTTTCACCAGCTATCTAGGTATGCTTCAAAAATAGTGTCTGATATGAGGACCAGGATGAGGAAGTTCTCCTTAGGAATGTCTCATGAGTTGATCTTGAAAGTAAGATTGCATTGCTAATTAAGGACATGGATATCTCTAGGTTGATTGTTCATATATAATAGGTGGAGGAGGAAAAGAAAAAGCAGGTTGAGACAGGAGAACGGCAGGGTAAGAAGTTTTGGTTCTTTAATCAAGGTGGTTGTCAATAGAAAAGTTGTAGGTATGGTGTTAAGTGTCCTAAGAAGAAGTGGGGGGGTTATGATTCTTTCTCTACAGCTACTTCTTCTTACTCGAAGTCGTTGGGTGATAGGCGTTAATAGGGTGACGATCACTTCAGGGCATAGGGTGCCCAATCTCAGACTAGTGGGGCATTGTCAGCTTTATCGTGTCCTCCTTGTAGGTTTTTTAGTCAGTTGCAATGGGGTTTTTGTGATGAAGGGAGGGATAGGTGTTTCAAATGTGTTCATCCAGGCCGTACGCTCATAAACTACTCGATTGGTAAGGTTTCTTCAGGAGCGAATAAGGTTTGAATTGCTTCTTCATCTACTCCTGCACCAAAGGTGATGCTTCTGTATTTATTTCTGCTTCTAGTATCAGCACTGTCTGAAATCAGTTATATGCACTCACTTCCCGATAGGAGTTCGAGGCATCTCCTGATATCGTGACGGGTACGTTGCAACTCTTTTCCATGATGTATATTATTTTCTTGATCAAGGGTCCACTCTCTTTTATGTGACCCTATATATGGTTATGTATTCTGGTTTTGATTCCAAGGTTACTTTGGATTTTTTTTCTATTTCTACCCTGATAGGTGACTTAGTGATTGCTAAAAGAGTCTATAGGGGGTGTGGTATCTATTGGTAGTAAGGAGACTTTGGTGGATTTATATGAATTAGATATGGTGGATTTTGATATTATTTTAGGTATGGATTGGTTATATTCGTACTACGCATCCTTAGATTGACGCACCCGTAGGGTCGTATTTAAGTTCCCTAGTGAACCAATTATAGAATGAGGGGGTGGTTCCTTAGAACCTAAGGTGAAGTTTATGTCATATCTTAGAGCATGGAGATTAATCTCCAAGGGGTGTCTGGTTAAAGATTCTGACTCGAAAGGTCCTTCCTTGAATTTGGTCTTAGTGGTGAATGAATTTCTTGAGGTCATTCTTAATGACCTCCCTAGTATTTCTTTTAATAGGGAGATTGAGTTTGGTATTTATTTGGTTTCGAACACTCGTACAATATCTATTCCTCTTTATAGAATGCCTCCGGCTGAGTTGAAGAAACTCACGGAGTAACTTAAGGATCCTTTGGATAAAGGTTTCATCCATCCTAGTGTGTCCCCATAGGTTGCACCGTGTTATGTGCGTAAGAAGGATAGTTCCCTTTGGATGCATTGACTATAGGAAATTGAATACGATGAAGGTTAAGAACAAGTATCCTCTTCCAAGGATAGATGACTTGTTTTATCAGTTGCTAGGAGCCAAATTCTTTTTAAGATAGATCTTTTATCCGGGTATCATCGATTTAGTATTAGCGAGGTGGATATCCCTACGACAACTTTCTATACTCAGTATGAGGACTTTGAATTCTTGGTGATGTCATTCGGGTTGACCAACGCCCTGGAAGTATTTAAGGACTTGATAAATAGGGTTTTTCATCAATTTTTGGAACTGTTGTCATTGTGATCATAGATGACATCCTGGTGTATTCTTAGAGTGAGGTGGATCTTGCGATTCACCTTCATATTTTGTTGTAAATCCTTAGAGAACAACAGTTATATGTTAAGTTCTCAAAATGTGAGTTTTGGTTGAACGCTATCACTTTTTAAGGTCATATTATTTCTAGAGAGGGGATCATAGTGGATCCATAAAAGGTTGCGGTGGTTAAGAAGTGGCTTAGACCTATGACTCCAATTAATATTCAGAGCTTCTTGGGTTTGGTTGGGTATTATAGGACGTTTGTGCAAAGCTTTTCTTCTATAGCTTCCCCTTTGACTAGGTTGACTCAGAAGAAATTCAAATTTCTGTAGTCTGATGATTGTGAGGGAAATTTTGAGAAGTTGAAGGATAAGCAACCTTAGGCTCCAATATTAGCCTTGCCTTAAGGCAATAAAGGATTTGTGGTTTATTATGATATTTCTGGGGTGGGACTTGGTTGCGTTTTGATATAGCATGGGAAGGTGATTGCCTATACTTCCAGGCAGTTGAAAGTGCATGAGAGAAACTATCCTACTCATGATTTGGAACTATTAACCATGGTGTTTGCATTAAAGATTTGGAAACACTATTTGTATGGGGTACATGTGGATATCTTCTCGGATCATAGGAGTCTGCAGTATATGTTTACACAGAAGGAGCTTAACCTTAGGCAGAGGAGATGGCTCGAGCTTATCAGGGACTATGATATGAGTCATCACTGCCACCCAGGTAAAGCTAACGTGGTTGCAGATGCTCTTAGCAGGTTATCCATGGGGAGTTTGGTTCATGTGGATAAGGAAAAGCGGGAATCGATGAAGGATATTCACCACTTGGCTAACCTTGGGGTTTGTATTCTAGACTCCGAGGATGGTGGTGTATTGGTACAGGAAGTGAAGCGTTCATCTCTTGGTGCAGAGATTAAGGAGAAACAAATTTTAGATCCTATCTTAATAAAAATGAAGGGTGATGTAGGTAGGAAAATGTGATGGCATTTGAGATTAGTGGTGATGGTACCTCGATGTACCAAAGGAGGTTATGTGTTCCTGACGTTGATGGGTTATGTGAAGGATATTGGTTAAGGCGCATGAATCACGCTATGTTGTTCATCCTAATTCAACGAAAATATATCATGACCTTAAGGAGATGTACTGGTGGAACAGTATAAAGAGGGAAGTGGCTAAATTTATAGCTAAGTGTATGACGTGCCAATAAGTAAAACTTGAGCACATGAGGCCCAAAGAGTTGTATCAATAAATTGAATTATCAGAATGGAATTGGGAAGTGGTCAACATAGATTTCACTACCGATCTTCCTTGGTCTCAAAATTCATTTAATTTGATTTAGGTTATCGTGGATAGGATGACAAAGTCGGATCAATTTTTCAGTGAGGACTAACTTTTTGGTAGAGAATTATGCAAGGTTACATCTTCATGAGATTGTGAAGCTGCATGGGGTACCTGTTTCTATCATCTCTAATCGTGGTAAGCAGTTTTCATCATACATATGGTGGTTATTTCAGAAGGGGTTGGGGACTAAGGTTAGTCTGAGTACTGATTTCCGCCCGCAGATAGATGGGCATGCTGAGAGGACTATTCAGATGTTAGAGGATATGCTTCGTACGTGTGCTATCTACTATGGTGGTAATTGGGTTGAGCATCTACCTCTTATAGAGGTTAATTATAATAATAGCCATCATTCTAGCATTGGAATAGCTCCTTTTAAAGCGTTGTATGGTAGGAGATATAGATCTCCTAGTGGGTGGTTCAAGGTTGGTGGTGAGGATATGTTCAGTCTGGACTTAGTATACCAGGCTATAGAAAAGGTGAAGGTGATTCAGGATAGGCTTAAGGTTATTCAGGGTCACTAAAAGTCCTATGTGGATGTAAGATATAGAGATTTGGAGTTTGAGGTTGGGGATAAGGTATTCCTAAATATATCTCCCATGAAGAGAGTAATGCGGTTTGGGAAGAAGGGGAAGCTCAGTCCTCAGAATGTTAATCCTTATGTGATTTTGTAGAGGGTTGGTAATGTTGCTTATGAATTGGAGTTGCCTTCTAGTTTGATCTCCATTCACCCATTGTTTCATGTCTCAATTTTGAGAAAGTGTGTAGGTGATCCTTTATCGTTTATTTTGTTGGAAAGCTTGGGTATCTCGGATTCTCTATCTTATGAAGAGATACCGGTTAAGATCTTAGATCGTCAGGTTCATCGATTGTGGACCAAGGATCTAGAATCGGTTAAGGTTCTATGGAAGTGGATGAGGACATGAAGTCTAAGTATTCACACTTTTTTTTCATTCTAGATATTCGTAGTCAAGGTATGTGTTCTTTATAACATTTTTATTTATTGGTTTTGGTTAAATGGAAGATTGATTTCGTTGCATCTTTGTTAAAGGTAAGGGTAGAGGCATCTAAGAGGGTGTAAATCGTGATTGTACTAACTTCTTCGTCATTCGAAGATGAATGATCCTAGTGGGGGAGAGTTGAAACACCCTGGGTTTCGGCACTTAGAAAATTTCTTGGGTTTTTGGCTTCTGGACATCATATGACTTGGGTACTTCTCCTATGATAAGGCATAACTAGATTGGTCTTGGTCGTGTGGTAACCAGTGTGGGTGATTGGGTTTTTGAAATAGGTATGACTTGGGTGGGTACGAGTTGTATGGTTGGTAACGGGTCATAGGGTTGGGTTTTTCTTCACTTAATCTGAAACTAACTTAACTTGGATCTAAGTACGAGTGGCTGACCATGTGTCGTAAGGTAGGTATGAGTCATACCATTGAATCGTATGTTGGACAGTGTCTAAATCCCCTTATGATTCTATTTTATTGTGGGTAAGGGTCAAGGGTATAGATCATATATTTTGGTGCGAATGGACCTTGGTGGTTGTATATTGGACAGTGTTAGGGGTCGAAGGGATGCATATGGTATGAGTGATGGGTACTACTCGTATGGTAGGGTACGAGTGGTATGGCAGAGTCGTACCCTCCTGCGGGAATTTTAGACAGTTTAAGTTGGGGGTAATCTGGACATTTCCCCTGATAACTTCTTAAGGCCCCACGACCTATATCACTCTCAGGACATTATTTACCCTAATATTCTATTCTTAAACACTTAGAAACTCTTTCAAATACTCTTAAAGGCTCTTGGCTCAGGGATGGCTAGGGTTTCATTATTAGGACTTGTAAGGGTGGTTTCTCTCCATCTTCTTCCCAATCTAAGGCAAGATACTCCTTCTTGATTGTTAGTTCTAACTAAAGGCATGTTTTAAAAATTGTTTTCATGGTATAATTGTTGTATGGCTTTGGATTTTCAAATATATGTTGGGGGTTTTGGTCATATTGGTTGGTTAAGGTTTTTCCATGTCTTTTACTTATGGTTTGCATATTATAATGATGGTTTGAACACTTGGTTGCATGAGAATGGTTAATTTGTACTTGGTTTTGGCTTTGGAAACACTATGCCACCAACATGTTTGATAAAATGCCTATGAGAATACTTTTACTATATTGTTGGACTTTTAATAGAACTATTGTATGGTATAACTTGGTAATGGAACCATAAATGGTATAAATGGTTTGAAATGGTTAAATGGTAAGGTATTGGTGGTCATTGTTTGGTGTAATTGAAAGCCTTGTGGGGTACAAGGGAATCCCCCAAGCAAACTAAGTGATAAACACACTTGTTGGGTACATGGGAATCCCCCAATAATTTAATAATATGGGTAAATGGATATCCCTTTCTTGTCTAAAATGTTGGCTAATGACATTGCTTATAAGCTATAGTCGGTATGATGATACCACTACTTATAGACTTGGTTAATAATAAATGGAATGGAGGTCTTAGCTATGTGATAATGGTTTTAATTAGGAAATAATGGTGGGGTGTGATACCTAACCGTGAAGGTATGAGTCCAATGGACGGACACTGGAAACTCATATTTGCCGACATGAGGATTTGTCATGATACCCATATGGTGTACATGGGAATCCACTAAGTTACACTTGTATATATGCATCATGGAAAGCGAAGGGTACTTGGGAATCCCCTACTCCTATGGTATCTCCGGTTCATGAGGATACACGCATCGGGGCCCGTTCAAGTGGTTACACTGGACCCATATAGCCTGTGGGTGGTTCTAGGACGGTTAAGCTACACATACCCAGGTTAATGGTTTTAAATGCATGCTAAACCTGGTTCCCTTTCTTGGTATGGATTATATATATATATATATATGTATGGATATGTGTGTGTATGGTTATTTGCTTGGTTTTATAGGTTGGCATTACTTTATCCTTATCCTTATTACTTGCTAGAGTTCACCCACTAACCCATCTTCGGGAAACTGCATCACCACGCGATGCAGGAACTGGCTATTCTACTCCTCGTGCTTAGTGATTGGATTCAGGATCATCTATTGGATTGAAGTGGTGAGTTTCCATACTTCTGAAGGATATATTTCACATCATGAACGTCTTTTCATACTTTGTTTATTTTATGCATATTTGTTTTGGCTATAGTTTGGGGTATGTCCCAACCAGATACTATTTTTCTCTCGGTTAGAGGATTTGTGGAACTACTATGGATTGGAATAGACTGTGTCAGTAGTGGTATCAGCCTTAGTATTGGTATTGGTATTGGGTTTGACACCATTTGATTGGATTTATTATTGTTCCATCCTCTTATGTTATGGATGGGAACTTGGATTTTTTATTGGTTTCGTTATAGTTATCAGTTGGTACAGGATATTTAGACTTGCTTGGGATGGTCTCGATCATGGACCTATCCCAAAGTCTAGAATTAGATAAAATGTTATCTTATTAAATGTTCATAATTCATCCGACTCAAGGTATATATTGGTTGGTTGGGTTGGGGGACCAGGGTGGTCTCTGGTCCTAGTTAGACTTGAGATGCCCATTACGACAGGGCCCTGGTTCGGGCCGAGTCATGTACGTAATTTTTGTTCCAAAAATATTATATTCAAGTATTTCAGAGTATCAAAATATTTGTAACAATTTAGTAACTATTTAACTACTTAAGCATATAATAAAATAAGACAGTAGCAACATAAACAAGAATGTAAACAATACGAGCGAGAATTCCAGGGTTGGGGTACTCTTAACAATCATGTAAATCTCTATCCTTATTGTGGTTTTGTTATTTCTTGGGTTGTTGATTCACAGGGTTAAGATTAAAATTATGGTCTTTCGAGCCTCTAATCTTCTACCTAAAAAGACATCATAACTAAATCGTTGAGAAGGGATGAGATCATCCAATTTAGATGCTTTAAGTTATCTTCCTGCAATCGAACCAAACAAAGCATTCTAGGTATATTCCTATCCTAGCCGCTAATTCAAATCCTTTGTTTGTAAAGGAATAAGAACTTTCTCCTTAAACTCTTTGATCTATTCTAATGATTCTCCTTTTGGGTTCACAAGAGGATTAAACATGTATTTTAATGGTGGCCACTCATTAAAATAGTAAGACAAAGAGAATAAGAACCACCCATGCGATAAACCAACATTTCACCACTCTAAGAATATCAAAATACAATCATTTGTTTGGACTAAACCCTAGAACAAGTGTTTAGCATCTTTAAAATCCATATCCAAGAAATATAAATGATCATACCAAATTCAAAGTAGAAAGTTGAATAATAAAAGAACCCTAACAAAGCTCTCATAAGTGTTTTTCCCTTGTTATTTTGTATGTCAAAGATGTCCTCAATTATCATAAGTGTCCCTTTTAAGTAGGGCTATTTTGCACATTTGTAATAGCTCATCATTCCACGCCCTTCTCGCGGAGGGTAAGTACATGGCACGCTATTATCGTAAAAGCATACTGGAATGTGCCCATGTGATTTATGCAACCTCTGTGCCATAGAATTTATCACAGAGACTAAGGTCCTTGGAACACCAATATCATGCCTCTTCACTGGAGTTTTCCATCTACTTTTATCTCATCAATATGCCATGGCCTTATTGTTATAGCTAAGGTCTGTGGCACGCTGGTATGTTAATTTTTCCATTTCCAGCTTCTTGTATGTTCCTCGCTTCTGGACTTTATCCCATTCTTTACAAACCTTGTTCCATTATCTTCATGCTCACCATGTTACTCCAAGTGCTTCCATGATCCATAATCTCTAAGTTTATGCTTCGTTACAATCATTCTCATCATATTCAAGACCTACAGCACTAATCATATCCATTAGCTCGAGAATAAAAATTTAACTCAAAATACAAGACATTTTTCCATCTTTAGCTCATAGAACAAGTATATATATGGGTAATAATTGGCACTTATATGTATAAATATTCCCAAGTATGCGGCTTGAATTCTTGGTTATCAACAAATAAGAAAAGTCATAGCCATCGATGAAACATTCTTGAAGAGCAAGTATGAAGGAGTTTGGTTATCGACGGTGGCATAGGATGTAGAGAATTATATTTTTTGATGGCTTTTTATGTAGTGGAAGAGGAATGTGATGCCTCATATCAATAATTTTTTGAACAAATGAGAATAAATGTAGATGATACTAATGAGTTGTGTATAATTTTTGATAGGCATCCAATTATCCAAAAGATGGTTTCAATTGTCTACCCTTCAACTCACTATGGTTGTTGCATAAGGCACCTTGGGAAAAATATTCAAAACAACTATCACAATTCAAAGGTTGTGTCTCATTTTTATAAATCAGCTAAAGTGTATGATAGAGTTGAGTTCTTTGACCATTTCAATCAAATAAGGGATATGGTACCCAAGACAGTGGAACATCTCGAATGTGTCGGTTTCGACAGATGGAGACAGGCATTTTTTCTGAGAAATAGGTACATCACTACAAATTTAATGTCCTGTTTGAGTTTATTGTAATATTATGTCTTACTAAGTGATTTTTTTATAGGTATAATATTATAACGTCAAACATAGCTGAATTGGTGAATGCAATGTTTGACACTGAAAGAGAATTTCTCATTGTCTCTCTATTTGATGAAATAAGTATGAGGTTCGTAAAATTGTTTCATGAGAGGCATATATAGTTGGTCAACTCACCAAACAGACTTGTTCCTTCAATGGAAAAATAAATATCAACCTACATTAATTTGGGGAATAAGTTATTGGCCCATAAAATAGGCAATTACAAGTTCAGTATCAACGGATCATAGTGATGTTGCCACGGTCGATCTTCAAAGAAGAATTTGTATATGTAGAGTTTTTGACTAGGTCAAAATACCTTATAGATATGTTATGGCAGCGCTTCGAGCCCATATAATGTACAATCTTGAAATCAAATTTAAGAGTACTCATATCTATAATATTCGATGGAAAAATACATAATGACATATTGTAAGGATATATCAGGTGCCTCTTGAAGATTCTTGGATTCTTCCTATGGAGATTATGGAGAGAGAAATACCTTCTCTATATGTTGACCTAAGCAAACCGGGAAGAAAGCGAGTGAATAAGAGGTGTGGAATCGGAGAATCATTTCTAACAAAAAAATAAGTGCTCCATATGTAAGACGGTTGGCCATAAAATAACTACATGTTCAGATCGAAATGCACCATAATTGTTGTAATAGTAAATAGTGTTTTGAAGGTTTAGTTAAGAACTTGATAATTTTAACTCATTATTGGCAATGTATGTTATTTATTATATAAAATATGTTTATATTTATGGTCCAGTGTGCATCAATAAAAAAATAGTTGTAAGAAATTAAATAAATATAATATAGTACAAAAATATTTCCAACAAGTGACTCATCTGTTAAAAGAAATCAAAAAAGTTCTCACTATTGGATTGACTTCGTCCAACAAATGACCCATTTGTTGCAATAAATGGGTCATTTGTTGGAAGAAATCAAACCTCTTGAAGACCTATTTAGATGTCTTCCAACAAATGACTCATCTATTGCAACAGATGGGTCATTTGTTGGAAAAAATCAAACATCTTGAAAAACTATTTTGATATTTTCTAATAGATGACACGTCTGTTGCAATAGATAGGTAATTTTTTGGAATAAATCAAATCTCTCTCTTCCAACAGGTTAGTCATCTATTACAACAGATGACCTATCTGTTGGAAGAAATCAAATAACTAGCCAGACCTATTTTGATTTCTTCCAATGAGTTAGTCATCTGTTGCAACATATGGATCATCTATTGGAATAAATCAAACTACCAACAAGATCTATTTTATTTCTTCCAACAAATTAATCATATGTCATAATCTGTCTATATCTGTTTGATTATTTCCAACAAATGAGTTAGCTTTTGCAACAGGTTAATTATCTGTTGTAAAATATATCTAAATTTTTTAAACTAATTTGATGTAAAATATTTCATATTAAACCATTATTGGTAATAAATAAATTGATTTAACTAAAATTAGCTTACAATTAATAAGTTTAATTGCAATTTTAATGAATTGCATAGTAATTACATGATCAACTAAGTGTATTCCTCCTGAATAGAATGATCAATTGACTAATTTGATGTGAAAAATGATTCATATTACACTATTGTTAGTAATAAATAAATTAATTAAACTAAAATTAGTTTTCAATTGATAAGTTCATTTGCAATTTTAATGAATTACATGATCAACTAAGTGTATAATCTATTGCAACACATATAACCTTTTGTAACAGATGTCTATATCTGTGTGATAATTTTCAATAGATGAGACATTTGTTGTAATAGATAATGCATCTGTTGTAATAGATAATGCATCTATTTGGTTATTTCTAATAGATGGGTCATCTGTTACAACAGGTTAGTTATCTACTGCAATAGATGTCTAAATTTCTTTGATTTTTTCCAATAGATAAAACATATGTTGTAATTGATAATGCATCGATTGAAATAGATAAGTTATCTGTTTGACTATTTCCAACATAAGAGTCATCTGTTGCAATGGATGACTCATCTATTGTAATGTATGTCTTTATCTATTTGATCTCTTCCAACAGATGAGTCATCTATTGCAACAGGTTAGTCATCTGATGTATTATGTATATGTCTATATCTATTTGATTATTTTTAATAGATGATACATCTGTTGTAACCGATAATGCATCTATGGAAACAGATGACACATGTGTTTGAATATTTTCAAAAAATGAGTCATCTGTTGCAACATATGACTCATTTGTTGCATCTATATCTATGTGATATCTTCCAACAGATGAGTCGTCTGTTGCAATAGGTTAGTCATTCGTTGCATTATGCATATGCATCTATTTGTTTGATTATTTCCAACAAATGAGACACTTGTTCAATTGATAATGCGTATGTTGAGATAATGACTTATCTATTTGATTATTTTCAATAGATGACTTATCTATTGCAACAGATAACTCATCTATTGCAATATTTAAACTTAGTAATCTATTTTTAGTAATAATTAATAAGTTTCCAAATTGAAGGATAAAATAGAATTTATGACTATAAATGGACTTCAATTGAAATTACTAAACTATTGTCATCACTAATTAAATAATATAATTAACTAAAGTACTAAATATAAAATATTGTCATTATTGTATTCTTACACATCCATATAAATAAATTACAACCAAAATAAGGGCTCCAAACTTTTACTGGTTACCCCAGTAACCCAAACCTCTTACATCGTTTCCATTGTGTTTTCATTCATAAGGTCCTTGGAGTTGTCATAACACTACCGGTTAGCAAACATTCAATAAATGCAAGCATGTATGACCCATACACGACACCAATCTCAATTTGAAAAGGTTCTATTTTCAACCTTCAAATGACCATCTTTCGTTTAGTAACTTCTCTGGAAAGTGATTCATTAAGCCAATTTGCTTCAAAAATTTTGGAAACAACTCCAACAGTAACTCCATGAAAATTAAAAATTCTCACTCCTCAAAGACTAGTAAGTTATAGTCAATAACATTCATGACTCCCTCATTCATGAGGATCTAAATAGTTACACAATATTTATTCTTTAAGTTCGTCACTAAAAAAATCATCTTTTCCCCAATCCAATCTATGGAACCAGGAAATAACCTCCTCCTTGTAAAATAGTCAATGAAATTATCATCCTATACAAACTCAGCACCTAACTCCTTAATTTTTTGTTACCGAGAGTTGTCACTTCTTCACTGGGTCTGTTGTACCGACTTGAGAAGTTATTGTAGAAGTTGAGGTCCATGATCCTATCCCCAATATCATAGTTCTCTGTGAAATCAAGGTGCCTCTCCCTCATGAGGTAAAGAATTTCATCAACATACTATGATACAAGAATATAATCCTAATAGAAAATTAAAAGATATAACAGATCGACCATTTGTTTCAACAAATGGCTCATCTGTTGCAACAGATTAGTCATTTAATAGATGGTCCATTTGTTGCATAGGTTATCTAAATATGTTAACAGATTACCCATCAACTATAACTTATGCAATAAATGGTCCATCTATTACATAGGTTCTCTAAACCTGTTAACATATTACCAATGTACTATAATTTATGCAACAGATGGGTAATTTATTATAATAGTTAGACAATATGTTGCAATAGATGAGTCATATGTTGCAATAAATGGTCCATCTATTACATGTTCTCTGAACCTGTGTTAACAGATTACCTAATCTATTGCAACTTATGCAATAGATGGATAATATGTTGCAACAGATGACTTATCTATTTTAATGAATCTCTCATCTTCTTAATATATTACCCAATCTACTGCAAACAAATGTTGTAGATAGGTAATATGTTGCAATAGATGACTTAGAATGTTAGAAATAAAATATATAGAAGGTTAGAAAAAGTAAATTTACCCAGTCCTCATACCACACCTTCATATCTGTCATATTCTTGAAGTTTTTTGTCTCAAATTCATGCATGGAGTATAAATCTAAGGCCTTTTTGGATTTGATCACTGTGTTCAGCTTAGACTTCTTGGTGGCTTTCACTAACTTGTAGATGTTCACCTTCTTTAGTTGTCCCTGCTTGAACTTTCTAACATCGGAAGGAAGAGGACTTATAATTTTTCTTTATTTAATACCTGATAGTACCTTTGAAATTTCTAATTTCCTCCTCTTAACCTCCAACTGAGTGAATGGCTCTGTCAACTTCCTTGATGGTATGACACCCTTCTAAGATGTCAATTCCTTGATAGAAATATTCAGATCTTCAATGCTTTTCATCAAATTTTCCTATTTTTCCTTTCACTCTTGACATTTATAAGAAGAACATAAGCATGAAGAGGCACCAAAAGAGGTGGCATGCCCATTGAAAAGGGTGAGATCCACCATATCGACCATAGAAACTATCAGTATGACCATCATCATGGTCAACTTTTTTTTCAAATAAATTTTCATGAGCATCATCAACATGCTTATCACCATGCTGGACACCAGCATCACCAACTTCATTACCATTACTAACACCAACACCACCACAACCAATGCCTAAATCTATTACAACATTACAAAAACCTCAATATGAGGCTTAGCAGGAACAAACTGACCTTTCCTAGCTTCTACTCTTTTGATGGTTGTTGCTCTGGTCAATTCTTTATTTATTAAGTCCACCTTTGGGTTGAATTTTATATTAACAATACCTATAGTAAAACAAAAGACATCTCTAACTGTAGCTCAGTAGGTACAAACAGGTATGCGCAACCTATAAATAAGAATATATATTAAAATCAAATAATAATTTGTAAGACAAATGCAATAGATAACTCATCTATTGAAGACTATACATTTGTTGCATTAGTCTATGGTAGATTAGGCAATCTGTTAATAGGTTTAGAGAAACTAGGCATTAGATGTACCATATATTGAAATAGATGCCTCATCTATTGCATTAGTTTGTAGTAGATTATGTACTATTAACAATTATAGAAAACCTATGCAATAGATGGGTAATCTGTTGCAATAGATGACTTATTTGTGGTAACATATTACCCATCTATTGCATTAGTTTGTAGTATATTGTCTAATTTATTAACAAGTTCAGAGAATACAATGACCCTTCAAGTTATTTTTTATATTTCTGCTTATTATCACTGTTAGAGACTTTTCATAGTTGTCCCAGTCATTTATGACTTGCTGGAACTAATATCTCGATTACTATGCAGTTAGTTTGGTTTTTAGAGATAATTCCCTATTAAAAGTCTTTGCTGGTTTAAAATAGCCACCAGGTTAAAACTTCAGCAAAATATCTCAAATGCAAATCTTGACTATGCCAGCAACTCTGCAATATTGATTTTAGGCTAGGTAGACATTTGGTTTGGGTCCCAATACATCCAAGCTCATTTTGACCAATTGGTCGGAAAGTTGAAAAATTAAAAGTTTAGGTGGGGGACCCACATTTGGTCAAAACTACCTCAGATGGAAAATCTAACTTTTCTAACATGTCCAAAACATTACATTTAGTATGGTTACATATTTTATTTGCATATGTCAAATTTTGAATAAATCCTAAGGCATTATTGGAAACTTGGAAAATTTCCAAGTTTTGTTGGTACCGTGCACTGCGATTGCACAAGGACCATCATAATCGCACTATGGATATTACAATAGATCTATGGAGATGTCATAATGATGATTAAAGTCCAAGAAGTGTGATAGCAATATATATTTACCAGATGTGGGCATTTAAGGACCCCTTATGCTGTATATTGGGAATTTCCCACTCATCCTTGTGATCGAGAAACCATAAGATAGTGTGTTAACCTTAAATTGAGTCTAGGGTGTGACTTGATAGTTTGATTAATACATATTTTCATAATTAACATCGGATTAATGGTTAGAATCCTTCAATTTCATGCTTGAAATTCTTGATTATTTGACCAAAGCCCCAAATCACTTGGGGATTGATTCTAGACAAAAGTTTGCTTAGTTTTCACCCATTTTGAGGGTTTCCATAAGCTTTATACCAAGTTAGCTGGCCTCGAAAACATGTTTTTCATAAGTGGGACCCACTTGGGGTTTTTGGTGTCGTTTTTGGACCTGGAGCATAATAGTGCAATATGGGTATCGATATTCTTGTATAATATGTAGAAGGTGTTTTTGATAGCTTGGTACCTTTAATAAGCTTCTATAAAGGGAAAAAGCAAAGGTTTAGCAGTTTGTAGACTTTCTTAGATTTGAGGTAAGTTAGGATCATTCCTTATTACTATGTTATAGTATAATTGTGATATCTTATTAGATTGGGAGGAGTTTTAGGTGTTGGATAGATAAATAGTAAGCTTGGGATTAGTTACATCGTCTAGGTCACTTGAACTCATAGGTTGGAATGCTTGGATTGTAGGCTTGAACCTTGGTGAATTTGACTTTATGTCTCATGGTTAGCATGAGAATGCTTTAGTTACTCGAGTTAGATAAGTGTGACCTTGTCACTCATGTTGTGTGTAAGATGACCCTAGTTTCTTACATTAATGGAAGTGCCTTAGTTACTAGGTTGAATTGAGTGTAGTGCTTGGGAAAGACCTTTAACTTAGGAAGATGGTGGCTTGTTATATATCCATGACTTGATTTAGATACTTTAGCCTACTCCTGGATTGAAGTTGGACATGAAATATGTTTTTGGAGAATTAGAAGTGGGTTCTTGACCCACCTTAATCATGGATTTATATAGTTCCCTTAAAGACCTTAAACGTTTATTAAATATCGAGAAAATGATCCCTTTGAAGCATGTTGGATAACCTTGGTAGTAAATTATGATGATTCCATTAGAACTAATGTTCATGGTCTAATTGACTACAATTATTGATGATGCCATAATAAGCTATTATTTATGCTATTAAAGGAGCCCATGACCTTGTTATCAATTAAGCCATGGATTTGCTATTTCTCAAGTTTGTGATAAACTTTCTTTATGCGAATGGTGGGACAATGAATAGGTTACTTGTGGACCATTACTCATGATAATGCTTATAGTTATGCTCATGGTCTAATGGACTAGATTATTGGCTTATAACTTATAATATTCATGTTATATATACACATATTAATAATGTGACATTGATGATGAATGAGGAAATATGGAGGTATGCTTTTCTTGCTTCTCCTTTTATGTTTCTTTACTCTAGCCCTCTTAGGACTAGTTCATTACTTAGACCTCATGGGGCTTGTTCTTTACGTTAGCCCTTGTGGGGCTTGCTCTTTATTACTAACATTGAATTAGATATGATGATGTAACCCAATAAGGTCAGAAGATGTTATGATAACATATTTATACCCGACATGGTTTGAAGAGATTGTAATAATGGTATTGATACCCCACTAAGTCCAGAGAATGTCATGATGATGATAGTGATACACGTCAAGGTTGGATTATATTGTGTTGATGATGATACCAAAAAAGACGGAGGATGACTATAATGATATACCCAGTAAGAACGGAGGATGATTATTTGATATATCTATGTGTACGTCTACCAGTTTGAGTTCAGCTAGACTAGACTATGTATGGAAAATCTTACGCTTATATATATATATATATAGATATAGATATATATATATATAGATATATATATATTTCTTCATGTGAGTAATGTGGATGTAATGTGAAATTAGAATTTCATGTGTAGCCCACTAGTATTAAATGCATATAAAGTGGTGTAGTTAATGATAAATGATAAGATTCGTGATTGATATTGTTTAAATGATTAATCAAGACTAGTTGGTAAGTGGGAACTAGTTGTAAAATTAGGATTCACTTAGTGAATAAGGCTAGAGATAAATAATGGTTAGTTAAGGAATGTTGGCTATTAAAATGGCTATGTGGTGAATATTTGTCTAATAAATGACTATAATTATATGATGGGTAGGAATATAATGGACTAGTTAATGATCCTTGTTTAGCTATTAAATTGTGGTTAATCATCTTTGATGATAAGTGGCTGATAATGACAAATGTGGAATACGGTTTAATAATGATGAGATTTGGATATGTTGTTGGTTAAATGCCTTATTATTACTTTTCTTGGGTGAACTTTCCACTTGTATGGGTTGTTGCAATGAGTTCTTTATATTATGCAACAGTTGGCATGTGGGAGCTACCTTTGTACTTGATTTTGCATAAGGTTATACTTTATGATGCATTATGGTTTTGAATTATTTATTACTTGTGCATGATGGAATTGGCATGTGTTGATGCCTTATGTTATACTATTGTTCTAATTTAATTACTTATTATGTACAGTAATGATGGAGATGATTCGGGTTCAATTCTGTACCTTGACTTTGTTATGATGATCTTGCATTATATCATCTTTATATCATGACTTATCTCAATTGGTCGATGATGCTTACTGAGTACCCATTATTTTGGTACTCATATTACAATTTTATACCTTTTTGGTGCAGATCCCAGTATTAGTTGTCATTGTTGACTCGAGTTCATATGGTGTTGATATTCCAAAGATAGGGTGAGCTCTTGCATTCTGATTCGCCCATTTCCTTTTATCTTATTGTTATTTAGTTTTTTTGAGAAAAATATAGTGTCTACTTTTAGACCATTGGGTTGTATTATTGATACTAGATGCTCTTGTACTGGCCATACCAGGTTGTTGAATTAGTATTTGTGTTTGTCTGTTTATCTATATTAGAACACTGTTTATTATAACTTATATTCATTGAATTTGGCCCATGTTGGAATTTCTTGCTGAATTAATCCATTTTGTTAGCTCTAGGTTATGGTATTGACTTACCTACTTCCGGGATTTAGTAGGTGTCATTATGACCTGTAAATCAGGTCGTGACAAATTGGTATAAAAGCCTAGGTTTCACTGATATAGTCGGTACAAGAGCAAGTGTCTAGTAGAGTCTCGTGGATCAGAACATTGACGTCTATTTCCTCTCTTTGAGAGGCTATAGGACATTCTTAGGAGTTCATCACTTCTTTCACTCATATTGTGTTAAGAGTCTGAGTTGGTTTGTAGAATATTCCCTTAACTTTACTCTTTTGCAGATGTCCAGGACACGTGCTACTGCTACACGAGATGAGGGTCCCGACACCGAGCCCAGGGATCCTACTCTTTTTTTTGGATGACTTAGAGGTCGAGAATAGCCTTGTGGTGTGTCCCCTACAAGGGACCAGGATAGGACACTATAATACCTCATATCTTTTCTAGTTTCTGGATGACATACGACTCAGCCTCATGAGTCGTAAGCTGGAATATGAGTCGTAAGTTGGACACATACCCAAATTAGTGTGGCATGGTGAACATTTTTTTACATGTATGACTTGACCCCTATGAGTCATTAAGAGAGGTATAAGTCATATAAATCCAGTCATAAGGACACTAGTGTAGACCCCTAGAAGATCTGTTCAGGATACAAGAGGATGGATGTGATTCATATTCTATGGTACGAGTAGTAAGTTCCACTCGTATGATGACCAGTGTATACTATTTTGATTCTGTCCAACTAACGAATCAAGGGACTAGTCGTACCCTAACATACGAGTAGTAATGTCGACTCGTACCAACTGGGAATGTATTTTTCTGAATGTTTTTCCAGGGGTGTTTATGTGTAACGGCACGCAATCTAATCTCGATATTTCACACAGTGCTCAAGGCTACGAGTAGCCCCAAGCTAACTATTTGAGCCTACTACTAGATATGAACCTTATTTTAAGATAATCTAATTAAGAAATAATGTTGTATTATACCAAAAATTAAACTGTAGATACTGTCTGAATAACAATTACTAAAAGTCTGTAATTAAACTCGTAGTCCGACAAGCCTCTACTACTAAAGAACTAGAGTTCTATTGGGACAGACCCCAAACTGACTCGGGCTAAACTGAAAACAATAACTCAATTACTATGAAAGCTGGATATCTAAAGAAGTAGGACCTTGAATCATGAGGACTCACCAACTGTGAGAGCGTAGATAGAGATGCTTGAACTACTCATGCTATTGATAATGATCACCTGAACCTACATTATAAGACAATATAGCACATAGACATATTTATGGATCAGCACTTTGAGGATGTACTGAGTATATGGGGGTGTAATGCATAAGTAAACATCATCAAATTAGAAAGTAAATGCATGTGGATGTATATGACTCACATAAGCTTGATTATCCAAAATATCAAAATATAAAATCATGTATAACAAATCATACTTGTAAATCTAGTGAGTCATAACACTTAGTGTTATAAAAGCTTTTCTATCATTCTTTTCTTTTGAAACTTAGAAGCTTTGGGAGCTTTGGAAATCTTTTGAACTCCTTAAGTTAGGCAAGGTCCATACGATATGGAGAAATGGAAATAGGCTAAGTATCAGGAAGAAGATCAATTCCGAATTCTATTTCCCTATCGGGAGGTAACCCTGGCAAATCTTCAAGAAACTCATTAACTATACTAACTGACTGAACTGTTGGAGTCTCAGACTTAATGTCTTTGACTCGAACTAGATGATAGATGCACCCTTTAGAGATCATCTTTCTGGATTTAAGATAGGATATGAAATGACTCTTGGGAGACACTGAATTACCTGACCACTCAAGGGCCGGCTCATCGGGAAACTGAAACTTCACTACTCGGGTGCGACAATCTATGGATGCATAACAAGAATGGAGCCAATCCATACCAAGAATAAGGTCAAATTCAACCATGTCTAATTCTATCAAATATTCTAATATGATCTTATGAAGGACAGTAATGGGACACTTTCTATAAATCCTTTTGGCGACAACGGATTCCCCTTCTAGTGTAGAAACCAAGAAAGGCTTAGGGATCTTTTCAGAACTTATCTCAAAATTCACAGCAACTAACGGGGTCACATAAGAGAAACTCAACCCAGGGTCTAACTACACATAAACATCAAAATGGAAGACATGAAGCATACCAGTAATAATTTCTGGGGAGATATTCTACTCCTGGCGGGATGGTAAAGCATAGAACTAATTCTGGCGCTGATCGCCACTGGTACTGGATGATCCACCCTAAGGAGGGGCTGGGATAACTGCACGAGCTGGTGCATTAGTAGCCCCTGTCTGAGGACGAACATCTCTGTTTCCCTGCTTAGTATACGGGCACTCTCTAATTCTATGACCTAACTTGCCATAACCAAAACAAATCTTTTGTCCAGCCAAACACTCACCAGGATGAGTTCTACCACACATAGCAAATGGAGGATAATTGGGCTTATCGCTCATACTATTTTGAGATCGGGACATAGAAGACTTACCCCACTGCTCCTATCTACCTCTGGGAGCGGGAGAACTAGCTCAAGATGGTGCTGGAAATAGCGGACGACTCTGAAACTGCAAGCAATTTCCCCCTGCAGACCTTAACTGACCATACTCAAATTGTCTTGTTCTAGCCTTCTTATTTGCTCTCTTTCTTTCCTTTCTCTTTTGTCTCAATCTGTAAAGCGTGCATCATCAATCTAGGAAGATCCATGTCTCTAATAAGCATTGAAGTCCTACACTCCTTAACTACCAACCTGAACACACCGGTCACAAACTTACTCATGCTTGACCTAGGGTCAGCCATCTGTTCAGGGGCATACTTAGACAAATACTCCTTCACTGTCATTAAGCCCTGCCTTAGGTTCATAAACTCTTCTATCTTAGCTTTCCTCATCTCGCATGGGGAAAACTTGTCTAAAAACGCATCCTGAAACATCTGACAAGTTATGGGAGCTGTATTCTCTCCTCTAATTTTCTTCCATATCACCACCCACTCATATGCAATATCTTTCAGCCTATAGAATGCCAATTCTACACTCTCCTCTTTAGAAATATATATAATTTGGGTGATCTTTCTCACCTCATCTAGATAAAGTTGTGGGTCCTTATCTGCTTTCTACCTAAAGAATTCCAATGGGTTCATCCTCATAAAATCTCAGATTCTGGCTGTGGCTAAGTCCCCATCCTACTGAGGTGGGACTGCAGCCTGACGATTTCCCTGAACATTAGTTGTCATAGCTTGGGCTAGAGACTGAAAGGCAGCTCGAAACTCTGCATGTGACACGTTCTCGTTCAAAGGATCTGCGGGCTGAGGTGGTTAGTTATCATTCCTTTTGATCATTTGCTCTGCGAGGAGGCATATTCTGTTATGACAGAGCATGAGTTAATAGAAGATATAGATAGCTGTAAGCATAATGGATTATGAAAGAAAGAGAGCATTTTTCTAAAATGCTCCATAGCCTCTTGCTCATAGATGTGGTGCGCAACACACTGATGATCAAGACTCTATGTAACGCAGCTTATCTGACTCCCTAGGACTCTTTAAATCTTAGGCTCTGATACCAAGTTGGTAATGCCCTAAAATCTAATCCCGATATGTCATAGGGTGCTCAAGGCTACGAGTAGCCCCAAGCTAACCTTTTGAGCCTGGTACTAGATCTGAACCTTATTTTAAGATAATCTAATCAAGAAATAATGTTGTATTATACCAAAAACTGAACTGAATAAACTGCAGATACTATATAAATAATAAATACTGAAAGTTTGTAATTAAACTAGTAGTTTGGCAAGCGTCTACTACTAAAGAAATAGACAGTCATTGGGACAGACCCCCAATTGACTCAGGCTAAACTCAAAATGATAACTCAATTACTATGAAAGCTGGAAATCTGAAGAAATAGGCCCTCGAATCATGAGGACTCACCAACTGTGGGAGCGTAGATAGAAATGCTTGAACTACTCACGTTGTTGATACTGAGCACCTGAACCTACATTATAAGTCAATGTAGCACAAAGACATATATGTGGATTAGCACTTTGAGGATGTACTTAGTATATGGGGGTGTAATGCATAAGTAAACATCATCATAATTAGAAAGTAAATGCATGTGGTTGTATATGACTCACATAAGCTTGATTATCCAAAATATCAAAATATAAAATCATGTATAACAAATCATACTTGTAAATCTAGTGAGTTAATAACACTTAGTCTTATAAAAGCTTTTCTATCATTCTTTTCTATTGAAACTTAGAAGCTTTGGGAGCTTTGGAAATCTTGAAACTTTGGGACTTAGAGACTTTGGGACTCAAGGAGTTTTTTATAACCAACAGAAAACATATGAGCTTACATGGAGTCATTGCTCACGTTGGGGAGAGCTGTTCTACCCTTGCCATCGAAATAAAACCTTAACTTTAGTGATCACTATCTTAGCCTACTATGGGCAAATCAGAAACCTATGGTGGCAAGTAGTTCTGGGGCATGAGACCTTGGAATCATACCCAACTCAGTGCTAAATACTACTCCCATACTTATTGCTCAAAACTTTTAAAAAATCCACCTTAAAATAGCACAAGGGTTTATAATGAAAACCAATTATACTTCTCTTTTCTTTAAATCATAAACTCTATGAATAATGTGGATTCCTATCTTTGCTTGGATCAATATATCAACTTTATTTATCAAAATCTGAAATAGCTAATCATGGGATGCTTAAAACATAGTCACTCTTGAAATGTCAACATACTAACTAGGTCTTAATGACCCATGCTTCAATTTCATGTCAAACACCATAAGGTTCATGCTTGATAATACAAATATTCATAATTCAACTTAAAATCTGGAAAATATGATCATACGCATTAATTTTTTGAAAGTAGACATGTAATTCAATATCCAAATCACTTAAAATCTCAAAATCATGCAATTAGCAACATTGGGTATAAACCCTAACTTAAATTTTATGGGAAATCTTACAAAACTCAGCAATTTGTAATTTAAAGTAAGTTTTTGGGCACAAGGATGAAAGATTTGTCCTTGTTCAAAACTCCACATACCTTGGATGATGAACTAGATGAACAACCTTGCTTTTGAGACTCTATTTGTGCTCTTGAATGATGGTTCTTGGAATTCATGTGTTGGGAATCTTGAATCTTCAATTAATTTAGAAAAAGAATGGTGGAATCTTGGGATTCTTGAGGTTGATTGTTGATGTTTTGGGTTTTTGGCTGAGAGAAATCTTGAGAAATATATCATAAGATGCTTGTAATAGCTCTAAATATTGTGTTTGGACGAAATTGGGTGCTGAGAAAAGTCCAAAATACCCCTTTTTAACTTCTAAACGAAAGAGAAAAAAATAAACTGGGGTCCCGATTTAATGGGCCACCGCTACGCGCCACTATCGCTATGGCTCATTGAAAACTGACGAATGGGAAATTTGGAACTCGCTATGATTTACCAATATCACGGTGGTCCACTGAAAAGTGACAATTATGAAATTGTCCTTCACCACGACGTGGTGACTGCCCAGTTGGCACGCTAACAACTTAAAAATGCTCTAACTTCTTCACAAAGTGTCGGATTTGGGCGAATTTGGTATCGATGGAAAGCTTATTTAATTTCCCACCCAATGAAAAGTTGAAATCTAGAAAATTCTATGTGAAATAAATATTAATTATTTTGGAAGGCATTCTTTAACATTCTATGAACGAATTTAAGCTAGAAAAAGTTTGGGTTATTACATTATGTCTTTCCCCAATCCCGTAAAAGCTAAACCCATGTTGTTTTGGATTCACAAGGGGTCATATAAAAGGTCCCAAATCCTCAATTCACAATATCAAACATCAATTCATCAGAAATAAATCAAAAGGGGCGGTTTCTTCCTCTTTCCTAAGTAATTAGGGTTTTCTAAAGAACAAGAACAACTTCAAGAAATTACCCCAAGGCTTCAAATTCAGGTATGTGGGGTATTCATCAGTGGGTCCCTTTCACTCGTTGAGCCCAAAAATCCTATTTTAACTTAAAAGTATAAATCTTAACTTACTTTATGAAATCATTCATGAATCTTATGAAATTAATCCATGAATTTCTTGCTAAATCAATTACAAGCCATGTATACAAGTGTTACCAAGTGAATTAAGCTATTTCATGTTTTGAGTTGTAAAGTTTCATATCATATTTTATTGATTCATGTTAAATCCCCAAATTATGAATTTAGCCATGTAATCATGTTTAACACCTTCCCATGTTCAAGTTCATGATTCTCACTTATTTGGTGAAATATTTATGTTTTGGATCCTTGAACCATAATTCCATACTACAGTTTTAAGCTTTCATATCGTATTTTATGATCATTCAGTACTAGCAGGTTATGAACACCCGATACCTATGTGTTTTACATGATTTCAGATTTTCAAGTAATAAGTCAGTTAAGCCATGAATCTTATCCTTATACTCAGATATTTATGATCATGATGAGCACTATCAGAAATAATGTTCAGTTAACTTAGTTCAGTTCAGTACCCGTGTAAGTTCATATGGGAGTAGGATTTAGCACCGAGCGAACCCAAGGATGGGGGCTCACCTACCAGTAGAGGGTGTGACCTTTAGTAATAGTCCCTGAGTTTTAGAACTTCCTATCAAGCATAGGTTTGAGATATCTTCTTGCCAATTGAGGGTTGACACATATCTCATAAGAGCACCTGCCGGTAGAGGGTAAGTCCCTAGTCTCTCGGGATACCAATTTAGTGGATCCACACAACCATGTGTTAGTACCCATGGCAAGGTACTGACACCCTTCTAACTAGGGTTAAAAGTTGGACCCCAATTAGCTTAGATTGGGGCATGTCAATTATATGATAGCTCCCACAGTATCAGTCAGTATTCAGTATGTCTCAGCTCAGGTTTTCTTGACCAAAGCATACAAATTTTGAGTTATTCAATTATACAGAATCTTGTCATTCATATTATAGATTATCTCAGAAACATGTTTATGCTTGGTCTTGCATTATCAGACTTTACATGTTCATCCATTCATGTTTAGCTATTTTATGCATTTCAGTTAGTCCTTATCTCATGTACCAGTACATTTAAAGTACTGATTGTATATTTTTCTTTGCGCTATGTTGTATTATAACATAGGTTTGGAGGCTCAATTTTTCGATCATTCTTAGACAGCTTAGCGTTACCTAGAAGCAGTAGTGGTGAGTACTCATCTATTGAGGACATAATATGGTTTCTCAGTTATTTTTATATTTCTTGATGTTCAGTCAGTCAAATTTAGTTGGGGGTTTGTCCCATCAACTCCTCATGATGTTTAAAGGATTTTAGATGGACAGTCAGTCAGACATTAGACATTTATTTAGTTTTTAATATTATCAGTTGTTTCAGTCAAAAAGTTTAGTTTTCAATATTATTATCATATATTTCAGATATGTCATTGCTACGTATTTTAGTATTCAGATTTATAGTATCTTATTAGCTCATCTTTCTATATGTGTTGTATTACTATTTTACTCAGTGCTCATAGTAGATACCATCTCATGGGTTAGCTTGTGGTCACTTATGGCCATAATCACCATTATCTCAACTAAAAGGTAGCCTAAGGTCATGACAGCCACCTTCCCAGACCCTATTCTTGTACCTGAACCTGAGATATTTCTACCATAGCCTGCAGTAGGATAGGGACTAGCCCAACCTCTACTAAGTTTTATTCCCTCTTTATTGCTCAGAGATGCGTTGATTCAACTTTTGAGGATTATTGATGGTATGCCATCTGATGATGCACAGTCTACTAACCAGAGAGCTGCTGAGGTAGAGGCACAACCTGTAGCTGTGGCTCTTAGAGTTGAGTTTCCCCCTGTGCCGGTAGTTGTTCAGCTGGTAGTTGTTTATCTAGTTATGACCAGCTGGTTTTCTTGTGCTTCAGGCAAGGATGCGTATGAGTTTCTTTTTGCTTGTGAGGATAGGCATTATTTTTTAGGCCTTATTGAGACTCGTGGTATGGATTACACCATATTTTAAATGGATTTATCTATTCGTCATCAGTGGAGAGCTTATATGGATTCTAAACTAGCTGGATCTTTTCCCATAGCATGGACTCAGTTCTCTGAGATGTTCTTGAAGAAGTATATGTTGCACAGCCTTAAAAATTGATTGAGGTATCAATTCTCTAGAATAAAGTAAGGATCCATAACAGTTGTTGAGTATGAGGCCCGTTTTCATGAGTTGGAAAGGCATGGGACTTCTATTTTAGACACTGAGTATGAGAGAGTTCATTTTTTTACTACAAGGTTGAGACTCCCCATTTATATAGCTACTCAGAGTTTAGTTTCTGCGGGTAGGACTTCTGCTGAGGAGTCGAATCATGCTATGGTGATGGGGGATATGCACCGTGAGAGTCATGAGGGCCATGATAAGAGGACTAGGTACCATGGTATATTTAGTAGGAGTCGTAGTGGTTCCCAATTCAGAGGTCATAGTTCTTATGTCGGGGATTCTCTACGTGCATCTTTTCAGCCTCAGAGTTAGCCTAGTCGACTAGTTTTGGCAGCTCTTTAGATTACTGACAGAGGTCAGTCTGGTGCTAGTGGTCACCTTAGTAAGGGTGGTGATCAGTCCTCGATAGGTTCTTCTTTGGGTCATTCTAGATGTGATGGTTATTTTGGGTTAGCCAGATCTATTGGTTTTAGTTCAACTCATGTTTCCTATTCACAGGATTGCCCTAGTCGTAGGGTGATAGTTTTTTATCCTAGGGTGTTTCCCCTATTAGTATAGTTTATCCCTCGGGTAGAGGTAGTTCTTATGGTTGTAGGGGTGGTTACTAGGGTTCTCGAGAAGGTTCTCAGTCAAGCAGGATAGAAGGTCGATCAAGTGCCTAGCCAGGTAGCGAGTGTGGTCAATTACATGTAGTATCTGTTAAATCCAAGGCTGAGACTTTGAATTCTATAGTTACAGGTAAGATTTTGGTGTGCCGTAAGTCAGCTTTTACTTTATTTGATCTGGGAACCACTTATTCTTATATATTTGCTTATTATGCACTACGGTTGGAGTTGACTAGTGATTTATTATCTGTGTCTTTGCACATATCTACTCCCGTGGGTGATTCTTTAGTAGTGGATTGAGTATTCAGATCGTGTGTTGTGACAGTTAGTATTGTTGATACTTGTGTTGATCTTATTATTCTGGATATGCTAGATTTTGATATAATTATGGGCATGGACTGGAAATCCCACTATCATGCGTTCATGGATTGCTTTGTTAAGACCGTTACCTTAGTTATGTCCAGCGTACCACCAGTTATGTAGCAGAGAGCGGTTAGCCGCGAGCCGATGGGATTATCTCTTATGTTCGTGATAGGAGGCTTATTCCAAGGGGTTGCTAGTCTTATCTCGCTTTTATTTATGATACTCGTGTGGAAAGAATATCGCTTGACTCTATTCCTATTGTTTTTTAGTTTCCTGATGTGTTCCCTATGACCTACCTGGTATTCCTTCTGTCTGTGATATTGAGTTTTCTAATGACCTCGAGACTGGCACCTAACCTATTTCTATGGCACTTTACTGTATCTCTTCTGCTGAGATTATGGAGCTAAATTCTCAACTTTAGGATCTTTTTGGTAAGGGTTTTATTATACCAAGTGTGTCCCCATGGGGAGCTCTTCTATTGATTATAAAGAAAAAAAAATGGTTTTATGCGTATGTGCATTGATTATAGGCAACATAATAAGGTGACTGTGAAGAACCATTATCTTATACCTCGCATTGATGATTTATTTGACCAGCTTCAGGGAACAGTGGTGTTCTCTAAGATTCGTTTGAGATTTGGTTACCATCAGTAAGGGATTTTGGCTAAAGATATCTCAAAGATAGCATTTAGGACCTGTTATGGTCAATATGAGTTCTTAGTGATCTCTTTCGGGTTGACTAATACCCCAGCCATGTTCATGGATTTGATGAACCGTATGTTTAGGACTTATTTGGACTCTTTCATGATTGTGTTTGTCGACAACATTCTTGTGTATTCATAGAGTAGTGTTTAGCATGTGCAGTATTTGAGGATCATGCTCCATACTTTGAGAGATCATTTTCTTTTTTCCAAGTTCTCCAAGTGTGAGTTTTGTCTTGAGTTAATGATATTCCTTTACCATATGGTGTCTAAGGATGGCATTATGGTAGACCCAATCAAGATTTAGGCGATTCGTGATTGGGCTAGACCTATATCTTCGATTGAGGTTCGTAGCTTTATTGCTTTGGCATTGAGGGCTTTGCTTCTATTTCATCCCCTATGATAAGATTGACTCGAAAAGAGGTTCCTTTTTAATGGTCTGAGGAGTGTGATTCGAGCTTTGAAAAGTCAAGGATTCCTTACTTTAGCCCCCGTGTTAACTCTTTCTGTTGAAGGTGAGGGATTCACCATGTTTTGTAAAGCTTCTAGTGTTTGTCTTGGTTGTATTTTGATACAGCGGGGTCGTGTTATTACTTATGCTTCTAGATAGATTAAGGTGAATGAGTGCAACTACCCCACTCATGATTTGGAGTTGGCTGCGGTAGTTTTTGCACTCAAGATTTGAAGGCATTATCTTTGTGGTGTGCATTATGAGATTTTCATCGACATTGCAGTCTTCAGCATATTATGACCAACAAGATCTTAATGCTCGACAGCATAGATGGATGGAGTTTCTAAAGAACTACGATAGTTCCATCTTGTATCATTCAGGTAAGGCGAATGTGGTTATTGATGCGTTGAGTCACAAGGCAGTTGCATATCAGTTTCTTAGAGGCCTTTGGAACGGGACATTTAGTCCTTAGAAAATTTGATAGTTCGCCTTGATATTTTAGATCCTAGGAGGATTTTTGCTAGTGTGGAGGTGAGGTTCTCACTATTTGAGCAGGTTCATAATCGTTAGTATGAGGATAGCAAGCTTTGCTTCCTTCATGATCAGTTATTAAGTGGTGAGTCCGAGAGGCACACTATTGATTCTGAGGGTATTTTGAGTTTTAATGACCATATTTGTATTCCTCATATTGGTGACTTAATTTAGTCGATTCTACATGAGGCTCATAGCTCTAGATCCATTCATCCCGGTACAACAAAGATGTATAAAAATTTGAGGCAGCATTATTGGTGGGTTGGCATAAAGACAAATATAGAAGACTTTGTAGCTCATTGCCTATGTTATCAGCAGGTAAAGGCCGAGCATCAGCGTCCTGGTGTTTTGACTCAGAGGTTAGCCATTCTCGAGTAAAAATAGGGACAGATTACTATGGACTTCATTAGTGGTTTGCCTCATACTTCCCATGGTTACAATGGAATTTGGGTTATTGTGGATCGTTTGACCAAGTCAGTACATTTTATTCCTATTTAGATGACCTTCAGTGCTGAGAGATTAGACCATATCTATGTTTGGGAGATAGTCCATTTTCATGGGATGCCTATTTCTATCATTTTCGATCGTGGCTCTGTGTTCACTTGGAGGTTTTAGAGAGAATTCCAGGAGAAGTTGGTTACTAAAGTGAATTTGGGTATAGCCTTTCATCCATAGATCAATGGTCAGTCTGAGCAGACTATGCAGGTGCTAGAGGATATGCTCTGAGCCTGTGTTATAGATTTTGCGGGCCGGTGGGATCAGTACTTAGCCTTGGTAGAGTTTGCATATAACAATAGTTACCATTCAAGTATTGAGATGGCTCCTTTTGAGGCTTTGTATGGTAGGAGATATCGTTCTCCAGTAGAATAGTTTGAGACTTTTAAGGTGAGGACCCGTGATACGAATTTGCTTCAGGACTCATTGGATAGAGTCAGGGTAATTCAGGATAAGCTGAGAGCAGTCCAGAGTAGGCAGAAGGCCTATGCAGATTGTAGGCTTTGTGCCTTGATATTTGGAGTTGTGGTCGTGTATTCCTCCGTGTATCATCCATGAAGGGTATGATAAGGTTCAACAGGAAGGGCAAGCTCAGCCCTCAATATATTGGTCCTTTTGAAATTCTCTGCGCAGTTGTTAAGTTATCCTATGAGTTAGTTTTACCTCTGAATTTTATTGTTGTTCGTCTAGTTTTCCATGTCACTATGTTGCGGTTGTATATTCCTAATCCGTCTTATGTGCTTAGATGGGACTCAGTCTTGTTAGATGAGCATTTGACCTTTGTGGATGAGCTTATGCTTATTTTGGCTAGTGATGTGAGACAGTTGTGTACTAGGGAGATTTTTGTATTTAAGGTTCAGTGGAGGCACCGCCAAGTGGAGGAGGCCATTTGGGAGATTGAGAGCGTGATACGGGCCTAGTGTCCTCACTTGTTCGATACTTTAGGTATTTCCTCATCATTAACATTTAGGGACGAATGTTCCTTTAGTAGTGGATATTGTACTGACCCTTCAAGTCATTTTTCATATTTTTGCTAATTTTCGTTGTTAGAGATTTTCTATAGCTGCCCCAAGTCATTTATGACTTACTGAAACTGATAGCTTGGTTACTAGGCAGTTCATTTGATTTTTAGAGTCAATTTCTTGTTTAAAAGTCTTCGCTGGTTCCAAATGGCCACCAGCCAAAATCATCGATAAAACAATCTCAGATTCAAATTTCGACTGCACAAGTAGCTCCAGAACATCAATTTTAGGCTAGGTAGACCTAAGGTTTGGGTCCCAATCCACCCGAGCTCATTTCGACCTATTGGTCGGAAAGTTCAAAAATTGAAAGTCAGGGAGTGGAACCCATATTTGGTCAAAATAACCTCGGATGGAAAATCTGACTTTGTCAGCGTGTCCAGATCATCGAATGTAGTGTGGTTACATAGTTCATTTGCATATGTCGGATTTCGAATGAATCCCGAGGCATCATTGGAAACTTGGAAAATCTCTAAGTTTTGTTGGTGCTAGTGCATTGCGATCGCACAAGGACCATCATGATCGTACTATGGCGATCACAATAGGGCTACGGCGATTGTACAATGGCAATTGCAATCCAAGGAGTGCAATAGCAACATCTCTTTACTTGATGTGGGTATTTAAGGACCCTTCGGCCACATTTTGGACATTTGATCTGAGCTAATTTTATACACTTTTGTATTATTATTCTAGCTTAATTCGTCTTATTTTGAGAGCAATTCGTGTGCTTAACGTGTCTATATTGATATAAATAAGCATTTATGTGCCCAAGTGTATATTTGCAATGTCCAAAGTATTTTTCAAACAAGTTTGTGTTTAATTGAGTAATTTAGAGTTTAACCCGGAAAACTAGTTTTACTAGCTTGAGCTAGGTGTGTGTCTAGTTGATTTTGGTGGATTCTAATGTGTTTAATTTATTCCAAATATTTTAATGGTGTAATTATGAGTGAACTAATTTTTTTGTAATGTGCAAAGTTTAATTTAATTAAGTCAAGAGTTGAAAAATAAGTGGAAGATCATTGCGAATTTGCCTTATCTTAGCTTTTGTTTTGATTTGTTGTTGAGAATATTGTGTTGTTTTAATCTTTAATTTGTGTTGTATGACATTTTAGGAGGCTTGGTGAACTAAGTACGGTGATATGTTGATGATAAAAAGGCTTAAAATTCATTGGAAATACACTACAAAAGATATGGACAAAGGATAAGACGTTCTACACTTAACGATTTTTTCACATAAATTTCAGTAAGACGACGCAAAGTCAATGCAGCATGTCGATGCAACCAGCGCGTTGATCAACGCGTCACGTTGATAATTCCTGCACAGCAAAATGAATAGGCGCCGACACAGTGCCACTTGTACAAGTTTAAGTCAAATAGGGAGGAAGCACGTGGGGTCACAGTTGGACACTTACTGGGGTTTGCAATTCCATTTCAAAAATGAGTTTGTATTATTATTTTATTATAATACAAACATGGTACAGCTGGTACCATTATTTGATATAGCTGGTCACATTGTGGGTCAAATACTTGGACCAAATTAAATTCAAGGGACACGTAGAGTTTTTGACACGCTTGGACTGTTTTGGACAAAAAGCGGAGGAATTACTACAAGGTTTATTATGTTTTAATTTTATTTTTAATCTTTAATTTTTCATGTAATATATTCAATTATTTAGATTGTGATTATAAATATTAGTGACTAAGAATCCTCCTTTTAGGGTTAAAGCTAAGAACATGATTACTATTATTTTGGATTAATTTTAATTAATCTTTTCTTATCATAATTGGTTGTTTGTTTATTCTTGTTTTAATTATTTTAAGGATTTGCGACCCTTAGAATACATATATTGTGAACTTTTTTATCTCGAGAGAGGGAATAGGGAGATAGAACACGGGAATATACAAAGTTTGGGTTTTTATTCTTTTATAAAATAAAGAATTAAACTTAGCGTCTAAGACAGGGATGTACTTAGATGTCTTACTTGATTCATACGTAGGATGATAGCTTTAATTAAATTAATTGGATTATTACATCTCCGCTCAACGATATAGTTGTAATGTCCAAATTAGGTAAAAGATTATAAGTTGGGAAACCATGATTATGCAATTAACCCTGCGAATCAACAATCAAGATAAGCAAATTAACGGATGAGATTCAATAACATAGTATGATTGTTCGGAGTGCTTTAACCTTGGACTTTTCTCCATTGATTGTCATAAGATTTTTATTTTCCTGTATTATTTATTTTATTTTTAATTTACAAAATTATAAATTCTCTTTTTGTTTATTTTTTCTTAATTAGTTAGATCAGAATTAGTTAGGCGGCGAACGCAAGTCCCTGAGATATTGATACTTGGGCTTCTTTGAAGCCACTATATTACTTGGTAGACCACGTACATTGCGTGTGCGCTTGGGCGCTGTCAAGTTTTTGGCGCCGTTGCCAGGGACTTGTTATTAGGCAACTATCTTATTTTTAATTTTTCTATATTGAGTTGTAAATAGTTTTTGTTTAGTTTCTTTTACTTTTTCTTTATTTCTATTTTTCTCACACTCTTCTCGAGATGTCAGTTTGGGATAGATGATTTTCGAGTGATGGCAATTCTTGTTGTTTTTGTGGAGGACACCACCTTGTGGCTTATTGTCCAGATTTTTATGAAAGTGTGTGGACGAAACCTTCACAATATGATGCGGATAATTCGAGGAAGTCTGAGTACTCAAAAACTGATATTGTGGAAATTATTAAGGAGACACAACTGTCATCATGTCTACAGTGGCTAAGCAAAGAAATATATGAAAAAGGCATTAGATAATTTGTGGAGCAAACACAAGAATCTCAGCTACTCGATTGTCATCTTTATCTTGAAACTGAAAGTGTGAAGGTGAATAAAAGTGAAGGTGTTGTGAATTGTGTAAATTTTGAAGTAGGATTAGTTGGGCTGCATTCGAAGCACTTTTCTACATTATGTTTAGATGATGTCTTGTCTATGGAATCATTTAAAATAGTGAAAGAGTGTGAAGATGAGAAACAAGAATCCTATATTCTTGATTTTGCATCGGTTAAGCAACATAAAAATACACCTCACTTGAAGGCCGAGTGGTTTACCATGCACATTTCATTACTCGATTCCTTAATTTTTGTACCACTTCCTTATGATCGAGGAAAGAAGAAGGATGCGATATTAGGGGTGAAATTTATATCCTCAAGGTGGAGGAAAAAGTTGATTGGGTCGTGCCGCGACAGTAAATTAGGCGCTTCTTAGGAGGCAACCCAAGCTAATGTATGTTTTCTTTTTAGTTTTTCGTAGTTTTTATTTCATGTAGTTTTTATTTTTGGTTGAGTCACAGGTTAATGGGAAATCTGCGTACCATAAACTTGAGCTTGAAGCATGGAAAAGAATGAGTGTGGGGTCCCATGGATCTCCTTTATGTGAAGATGCTACTAGCTAGGCCTAGAGTCCTCAGGGAGTATTTCTATCTCTTACCTTTAAAATTTACTTTGGGGATAAAGTAGATTTTTAAGTGTGAGATGGAAAAATTCTCAATTTTTGGCTCAATTTTAAAAAAAAAAATAGTTAGGAATAATTGAGATATTCTTGTTGGTGCTATTTTGATTACATGGTGCAAGTGTTTTGTTTGGTAAAAGCATGTTGAATGAGTGAATTGCTACTTTTGATACTCTTAGGCTCATGTTTGTGACTCTTGTACTTTTTGGCTTAAATTTGAATTCATGATATAGTTTTGGTTGAGAGTCTATGATGATCCTATTGACTTGAACATGTGTCATGTGAGTGTGAGATTTTTTCATATTCCTTGTTGCATATGATGTCTAGAACTTGCCCGGTGTGTGTGCAAAGCAAAATAAAGAATGTGGGTTTAGGAGATGATTTAGGCATTTCTTTGATAGAATTATTTTTTACCTTATATTTGTCCTACCCCTTGTGCATAATCCTAGTTAAACCTCATTGAGTCTTTTCTTTGGTAACCTCATAAGTAGCCTAATCACTTCTTTGATAGACCATAATTTGATCCAAAAAGCTCCTAAGTGCATTTATGAAAAAAAAAATGAATTAGTGAGGAGTTTGAGAAATTGAAGAAGAAAAAGGTGAAATTGATGCCCCAACGTAATAGTTATTGGTGTATAATTAATGTGTGGTGGATAGTTGTGATATAATTTATGCTAAAAATATTGCCATGATTCTGAGAAAAAAAAGAAAAAAAATTGATTCTTGTGGTAGTAAACTATGTGTCCACCAAGTGTTTGTGAAAATGCATAAAAGAGATGGGGCAAAAATAAATGAATGGGATAGACAAAAATGGTGTATTGGTTGTTGAAGATTGGTTTTAAAAGTACAAAAAGTGATGTATTAAAGCACTTAGAGAGGTTAGTCACTATTCCCAAATAGTTCCCACCGTCCCTTAGCCTACATTACAACCCGAAAAAGTCCTATTTGATCCTAAGTTTTACATTCGACTATTAGTAAAACATTACACTAAGGGCAAGCCTATGGTTCATTGTTTGTAACTTGTGAATTTTTTGTGAGAGTGAGCGTAATTTTATTCTTGTGCCCATTATGTTATAAATTGCATTATTGTGAGTGATTAAGGGTAACTCTCTTGTTGTGAGGGGCACATGTTTGATGAATGTAGGTGATTTGTATGATGTCATGTATTCAGCAATATGCATGAGTTTGCCAACTAGGTGAGTCAATTCTTGAGGTTAGGATGTTTTGGAGTAGTGTTCTTGAGCTTTCAATTGTGTAAATAGTGTGCTTTGTGTAGAAACTTGCATTTTGTGTAGTCATTGTAGTACTAGCTTGAGTGTCTTGCATTTAGTAGGAGTGTAGCATCACCTTAGATTTATATGCTTAGAGTAAAGAATTATTCGAGGACGAACAAGAGTTTAAGTGTGGGGTGGTGATCTGAACTGATTTAATACATTTTTGTATCATTATTCTAGCTTATTTTGTCTTGTTTTGAGAGCAATTCGTGTGCTTAACGTGTCTATAATGATATAAATAAGCATTTATGTGTCCAAGTGTGTATTTAGAATGTCCAAAGTATTTTCCAAACAAGTTAGTGTTTAATTGAGTAATTTAGAGTTCTTGAGCTAGGTGTGTGTCTCGTTGGTTTCGGTGGATTCTAATGTGTTTAATTTGTTCTAAATATTTTAATGGTGTAATTATGAGTGGAATAACTTATTTGTAATGTGCAAAGTCTAATTTGATTAAGTCAAGAGTTGGAAAAAAAATGAAAGATCATTGTGAATTTGCCTTATCTTAGCTTTTTGTTTTGATTTGTTGTTGAGAATATTGTGTTGTTTTAATCTTTTTGTGGTGTATGACATTTTAGGAGGCTTGGGGAACTAAATACGGTGATATGTTGATGATAAAAATGCTCAAAATTCATTGAAAATACACTACAAAAGACATAGGCAAAGAATAGGACGTCCTACACTTGACCAGATTTTTTAACATAAATTTCAGTAAGACGACGCGAAGTCAACGCATCGCGTCGATGCAACCAACGCGTTGATCAACGCGTCGCGTTGATAATTCCTGCACAGTAAAATGAATAGGCGCTGACACAGTGAAACTCGTACAAGTTTAAGTCAAATAGAGAGGAAGTACGTGGGGTCACAGTTGGACACTTACTGGGGTTTGCAATTCCATTTCAAAAATGAGTTTGTATTATTATTTAATTATAATACAAACATGGTACAGCTGGTACCATTATTTTATATAGCTGGTCACATTGTGGGTCAAATACTTGGACCAAATTAAATTCAAGGGACACGTAGAGTTTTTGACACGCTTGGACTGATTTGGACGAAAAGCGGAGGAGTTGCTACACGGTTTATTATGTTTTAATTTTATTTTTAATCTTTAATTTTTCATATAATATATTCAATTATTTGGATCGTGATTATGAATATTAGTGGCTAAAAACCCTTCTTTCGGGGTTAAAGCCAAGAACATGATTACTATTATTTGGATTAATTTTGATTAATTTTTTCTTATCATAATTGGTTGTTTGTGTATTCTTGTTTTAATTATTTTAAGGATTCGTGACCCTTAGAATACATATATTGTCAACCTTTTGATTCCGAGAGAGGGAATAGGGAAATAGAACACGGGAATAAACAAAGTTTGGGTTTTTATTCTTTTATAACATAAAGAATTAAACTTAGCATCTAGGATAGGGATGTACCTAGATGCCTTACTTGATTCATACGTAGGATGATAGCTTTAATTAACTTAATTGAATTATTACATCACCGCTCAACGATGTAGTTGTAATGTCCAAATTAGGTAAAAGATTATAGGTTGGGAAACCATGATCATGCAATTAACCCTACGAATCAATAACCAAGATAAGCAAATTAACGGATGAGATTCAATTAACCCTGGGCTTTTCTCCATTGATTGTCCCAAGATTTTTATTTTCCTGCATTATTTATTTTATTTTTAATTTACAAAATTATGAACTCTTTTTTTGTTTATTTTTTCACAATTAGTTAGACTAGAATTAGATAGGTGGCGAACGCAAGTCCTTGAGAGATCATACTTGGGCTTCTTTGAAGCCACTATATAACTTGGTAGACCACGTACACTTGCGTATGCGCTTGGGCGCTGTCAGCATTTCTTACTCATCCTTGAGAACTAAAAACCCGAAGATAGTGTGCTAACCGTAAATTGAGTCTTGGGTGACTTAAGAGATTGATTAACATCGGATTTAAAGTAAGAATCCTTCAATTTCATTCTTGAAATTCTTGATTAGTTTACCAGAGCCTTAAATCATCTAGGGCTTAATTCTAGTCCAAAGATTGCTTGATTTCACCTATTTTTTTGGGTTTTGATTCTATAAGCTTGACATCATGTTGGGTTGGTCCCGAAAACATATTTTTTGTAAGTGGGATTCACTTGAAGTTTTTGATGTCGTTTTTGGACCCGAAGCACAATGGTGCAATATGGGTATCGATATTCTCATAATAATGTGCAGAATGTGTTTTTGATAGCTTGACACCTTGAAGAAGCTTCTTGAAAGGGGGAAAAGCAAAGGTTTAGTAGTTCGTGGGCTTTCTTTGGATTTGAGGTAGATTAGGCTTATTCCTTGTTACTATGTTATAGTATAATTATGATATCTTGTTAGATTGGGAGGTGTTTTAGGTGTTGGATTGATAAATGGTATGGCTTGGGATTAGCTACATTGTTTAGGTCACTTGAAATCATAGGTTGGAATGCTTGGATTGTAGGTTTGAACCTTGGTGAATTTGACTTCATGTCTCATGGATAGCATGAGGATGCTTTAGTTACTCGAGTTAGATGAGAGTGACCTTGTCACTCATGTTGTGGGTAAGATGATCCTAGTTGCTTACACTAATAGAAGTTCCTTAGTTACTATGGTTGAGTTAAGTGTACTACTTGGGAAAGACATTTACCTTAGGACTATGGTGGCTTGCTATATATCTAAAAGTTGAGTTAGATACACTAGCCTATTCCCGGGTAGAAGTTGGACTTAGAATGTTTCTGGGGGATATTAGAAGTAGGTTTTTGACCCGCCTTAAGATTGGATTGATATAGTTCCCTTGAAGACCTTAGACGCTTATTAAATGCCTAAAAAATTCTCCCTTGGAATCATGTTGGCTAACCTTGGTAGTAAATTAATGTGATGCCATTAAAACTAATGTTCATGGTCTAATTAACTACAATTATTGATGATGCCATGACGAGCTATTGTTTATACTATTAAAAGAGCCCATGATCATGTTATTAATTAAGCCATGGATTTGCTATTACTCAAGTTAGTAATGAACTTTTTTTATGCTAATGGCGGGCCAATGAATAAGTTACTTGTGGGCCATTACTCATGATAATGCTTATGGTCTAATGGATTAGATTATTGACTTATAAATTATAATATTCATGTGTTATATATACATATATATATATATATATACATATATTCACTAATTGATAATGTGACATTGATGATGAACGAGGAAATATGGAGGTAAGCTCTTCTTGCTCTCCTTTTATGCTTCTTTACTTTAGCCCTCGTGGGACTTTTTCTTTACTTAACCCTCGTGGGGCTTGTTCTTTACTTTAGCCCTTGTGGGATTGATCTTTATTATCGATATATAGTTGGATATAATAATGATTCCTAGCAAGGGCGGAGAATATTATAATGATATATTTATACCCGGCATGGTCGAAGGATATTGTGATGATGATATCAGTACCCGACAAGGCCTGAGGATATTGTGATGATGATATTGATACCCAGCAAGGCCGGAGGATATTTTGATGATGATGATGATACTCGGCAAGGTCGGAGGATGACTATGATGATAAACCCAGCAAGGTCGGAGGATGATTATTTGATGTGCCTTCGTGTACGTCTACCGGTTTGAGTTCGGCTAAACTACGTATGGCAAATTTTACGCTTATATATTTATACATATATATCTCCATGTGAGTAATGTGGATGTAATGTGGCATTAGAATGCAGGATGTAGCCCACTAGTATTAAATGCATAAAAGTGGTATAGTTAATGATTAATGATAACTAAGGTTTCATGATGAATATTGTTTAAGTGATTAATCAAGACTGGTTGGTAAGCAGGAAACTAGTCATAAAATGAGGATTCACTTAGTGAGTAAGGTTAGTGATAAATAATGGTTAGTTAAGGAATGTTTGCTATTAAAATGTCTATATGGTGAATAGTTGTCTAATAAATGACTATAATTATATAATAGCTAGGAATCAAATGGACTATTTAATTATCCTTGTTTAGCTAATAAATAGTGGCTAATGGGTTTTGATGATAAATGTGGTGTACGGTTGAATAATAATAAGATTTGGATATGTTGTTGGTTAAATGCCTTATTATTATTTCTCTTGGATATACTCACCGGTAGTATGGGATGTTGTGATGAGTTCTTTATTTTATGCACCAATTGACATATGGGAGCCAACTTTGTACTTGTGTTTGCTTATGGTTATACTTTATGATGCGTTATGGTTTGAAATTATCTATTACTTTTGCACGATGGTATTAGCATGTGTTGATGCCTTATGTTATACTATTATTTTGACTTAATTACTTATTATGTATAGAGATGATGGAGATGATTCAGGTTCGATCTTATACCTTGACTTAGTTATGATGATCTTGCATTATATCATCTTTATATCATGACTTAGCTCAGTCGGCCGATGATGCCAAATGAGTACCCATTGTTTTGGTACTCATACTATACTCATGTACCTTTTTGGTTCAGATCCGAGTACTAATTGCCGTCGTTGACTCGAGTTTGTACGGTATTGACATTCCAGAGATAGGGTGAGCTCTTGGAGTTCGAGTCATTCATTTCCTTCTATTGTATTATTATTCAGTCTTTTATTTTGAGATAGATGTATTGACTACTTTTAGACTATTGGGTTGTATTATTGATACTAGATGTCCTTGTACTGGTCATACCAGGTTATGGAATTGGTATTCGTATTTTTCTATTTATCTATATTAGAACTCTATTTATTTATAACTTGTGTTCATTGAATTTGGCCCATGTTGGCATTTCTTACTGAATTAACCCATTGTGTTAGCTCCGGGTTATGGTATTGGATTACCTACATGCAGGATTTAGTAGGTGCCGCCATGACTTGTAAATCGGATCGTGACAAAACCTATGCAACAAATGGACCATCTATTGCAACAGAGATAAGTTGTAACAGATGAACCATCTGTTGCAATGTGTTAACTTGAGTAAAATTATTATATTTAAAAGAAACTTACTGCATTAGTAGGAGGGTTGAAGAGGTCAAAAGGATTCATATTTGAGTTATTCTTGGCAGACAACCACCTAAGTATTCTTGGATGAGAAACCTCATCAGAGTAGTCCTTAACCTACTAGCGTAGGTGACGAATGGCTTTAAATGTCCAAGCCTAAAAATGTACATATGATGCAAAATAAAAGTCAGAATAATTATTCAATAACATAAATAAATGAAAGACAATAGAAATAGTGATAAATTTTACCATAACAGCCCAAGAAAAGTCATATAATTTGATCGTCTTTGAAGATAACATTGTCAATAAATATTTGATAGTCAAGAAACGGCTTTCATATCCCCATGGATAATTATTAAATGCCTCCAAATTCTAAGCAAGCACCGACAATTCAGGTTCTATGACTTTGTTGATGTCTCTAGCCCATAAAATAGAATGCACAAATCAAATTAAGCACAATAACTCCTTGTGCTTCTTCAGAAACTATTTATTCTGGAGATAAATTATCAGCTGTCTGACTTTGTAGCAAGGTCCAACAATGGCCAACAACTCATTTATTTTTTCTTTGTCTTTGTTGGTTTTTGTGGGTGGCTTGGTTAGTGTCTTGCTTTTCTTTGATGCTAATTTTAGTGTCCTGCTTGCCTTTGACATTTTAAAGAGTGATAATGTAGGAAGTGGTTCAAATGGAGGATGGCATCTCAGGCCAGTCACTATGACAAACTCGTTCATGCCAAAACAAATCTGCATGCCATAGTAGTTTATCCAGATTTTATCCATCTTCTTGTCCTCATTCTTCAATTCTTCATCATCACCCTTATACTTGATCCTGCGCTTGAGAAGATCATATACCATGGTCATTTAAAAGCGTGTGTTATTGTCCTCCGTCAGATAAAAAAAATATCCAAAGCAGCTGGACTTAAAATAATCCTCCAGTTTTTCATCCCTCAAAATCATCCTTAAAATATTAAATTTTTTCCCATGAGAGATTTAGCTACAAAATCACTTGTCAAATCTATAGGGTTATCTATAGGCATCTCAACTTGAAACTTGTCAGTACTAAAATTTTTGACAAGATCATGTTGGTTTTTCGATCTACATTCACGTTTAATTGATGATGTAACAAGATCATCATCATCATCATCATCATCTCTTTTCTCTTCATCCACTTTTTTATTTTCTTTTTTTAGATCCATCTTTTTCCTCACTTTCTTTTTTCTCTTCATCCTCATCGCCTTTATAACTTTCTTCATCATCTCTATCCTCACTATCTCCATCTACTTCCTCATTTTTATTTTCATTTTCTCCCACTACAACCTCTTTTCCATCTCTCTCAACTTTCTTTTCTACATTATTTCCTTCAGTAGATTGTGAAATATTTCTATGTCTTTGTACATCTTCATTCTCTATATATGGTAATACTTTATTCATTTATGAAAAAGCTCACTCAGCAAGCTCTTTTAATGGTGCTTGTAATTTAGCTTTTTTGGTTGCTTTGTCAAAGGTTGGTTCACTTTTTTTCTTTTGAAAGTCATTTCTTTACTTACAAATAAGCAAAAAATAAAAACGATTACAATTGATTTATGCATCATTAAAAAAAAATTAACTAAAAATTTAATAGATACAACACATTACAAAAATATTTTCAATAGATGACTCATCTGATACAACAGATAACCCATCTGTTGTAACAAATTACTCATTTGTTGCAATAGATTACCCATTTATTGCAACATATGGATAATCTGTTGTAACAAATTATTCATCTGTTGCAATAGGTGGGTCATCTGTTGGATTACCTATTTTGATTTCTTCTAACAAATGACCTTCTGTTGTAATAAATGGGTAATTTATTGGAAGAAATCAAACTATAACAAAACTGTTTTGATTTCTTCCAACAAATGACCTATCTATTTGAAAGATCTGACTTGATTTCTTCAATAGATGATCAAATTATTGCGACAAATAGGTCATTTATAGGAAGAAATCAAAACAATAATAGGATTGTTGACACTTAATTTTTGTCCTTCACAACTAAGTTTAATTTTGAGTTTCTTCGATTTTAAACAAAATTATAATATTTATTTTATTTGAATAAAAATATTTTATTTTATCTAAATAAAAACTTTTTAAAATATTTATCTACGTGATTTTATTACTATAAGTAACGATTATACATTTTTGTATCCATACATACGAGAATGTATAATTTTGTTACTTAAATAATTATTTTATGAAAAATCATATTTTAATCAAGGATCGTCTTGAAAATTAATTCAAATGAGTAAAGTCTTGATTAAAATGTATTTTTTCTCAAAATTAATTTATTAAAAAAAATACATGTTTGATTTTATCAAATCAAGAAATTTGAAATTAAATGGGTATTAATTCATGTCGAATTACAATTTAATTTAGCTAATTTTTTAAATTTGATCATAATTAAAATCAAACTGGCCACAATTTTTACTCAATATGATCAACATATAAATGAGATGGCTAAATCCTAATTTGGTTGAGGTTATTTAAAAAATAATTCCAAAACCCACCAGGCCCATCAGCCAAACCCACCAGCCCAACTCTTCAGCTGACTCGGCCCACATCCATTTCCTTTTTGCCTTTCCCTTTTATCCGATGTATTTCAGCCAACACAGTAAAAGAAAAACCCGATAACAACTTATTACCGACAGCTTCAACGACAAAATCTGACAACCAACCCGCACTAGAACCCGACTCGGCCAAAATGACAACTCACCCGTTAACGTTCAATTCGTACAAATTAGTACGAATCTAGCTCATTTAACCTTATCTATTCTTGAATTCGAAATTTTTCTTTCAAAATTTTGAAATTATCCTCAAAAAAACCCCTCTCCCACATTGAAAATTGTTGAATAAATTGGAGATTTTGGGTTCTATATAAATCTTCCACACTCCACTGTTAAATGGGGTTTTTTCTGAAACAGAAAAAAGGCTAAAAATTCTCTACTCGGTTAGAATTTGGACTTCTGTTCCCAACCTAGAGTTTTGAAAATTTTGGCTCTTAAGTTTTTTTTCTTATTGCTCTTGAATCGAAGAAATTGGTGAAGTCGTTGTCGTCGTTCTGGTTTGCCGTCCCGAAAAAGGTGAACACGTCATTCTCTTTTAAATTCCCTCACTGTTTTTTCTTCTTCGTGCAAGTAGCGTAATGATGGGATTATGTGTTGTAAAAACTTAGGATTTTTAAACTATTTTGACGAGTTGGTGGTTATGCACTTGATTTCTCATGACTAATATTATTTCGTGGTTAGTTGAAAGTTACTCTGCTTATTCCGTGGTTAGTTGATTTCTTAAAAGACTTTTGATTATCGTTGATTCAACTCTTTAAAACTAATATGAACAAGTCCTGAATTTGAATGACCGTAAGTTGTATCAAGATATTTTCATAGTAACATGATTGTATTTTTTTGTGTTCACTCAACAAAATGTTTAAATTAGTAAAGTTTTATGCTTTGTTAGAACAAGTCTACGTGATATACGTGGAATTCGGTGAATGCAACATTTAGTGGATTACGAGTAACATACTCTTTCAATAACTCTTTTTCTCTGGAAAATCAGAACTGGAATTGAAGCATATGCTTACATGCTTTCAACTCTGAAAGTTCTTAGTTGAGATCATAAAACGAACATTTTGATTCTTCGCTATCTTATTTTGTTTGGCGTGAAGGTTCTTAGTAAATTATCATGATTTCTATACTTAAAATTAATGTTAAAAATGATCTTTATCACTTTAACAATTGTCGTTTTGTTTATTGCTCTTCATAATGGCTTAAACACATACTTGATTGTGTTCATTATGTCCTACTCTGCGTCCATGTTATTTTTTGCTTTGTTTTGGTTGTGTTGTTAACTTGTCTGTACTTTGACACATTTTCAACTTTGATGTTTTAAGTGATGTTTTAGTTAGTTTTACTTTGTAGATTTGGGATTTGCTCTTTTTTTCAGTTACAGTTGCTATAGGAAAATTCTAATGTTTCGATTCATGGAAGATGAAATTATAGAATGAGTATTTTGATCTAATTTACTTTCTATACATGAATGCGTAACTAATTTTTGTCTCTTTCGATTGCATGTGCACCAATTTGAGTTCATAGGACTCTATCTCTCCTTTGCATTTTAGATGAGCCTTGAGCCCCGATGTCATCGAGTCCAAGCTTCAACCAAAGTCCAAAATGGATTAAACATATGAAGAAACAAGGTTATATACAAAGATATACAATAAATATACGTTTCATACAGATGATATACGAGAAAAAAAGTGCTAATATTCAGCTGGAGGAATCAAAGGATGTGTATATGATTGGTTTCCAGTCATGTATATACAAAGTATACACAAAAATGCAGAAATTTAAGTTGTTGATACACAACTGGTATACAAACAGGAAAGAGGACCCGAAGTCCATGAATAAAGCCCAAACCTGGGCATATTCGAAATGGGCTAGAACTTTTATTCTTTTATTTTCTTGTAATTTACTTGATGATTTATTCGTAATTGAATTTAATTAATCTAGATGAATCCTTGGGGAGCAAATTTAAGTTAAATTATTTATATTATTTTAATTATTTAATACTTTTTTTTAAATTCCTCTAATTATGCAAACATAAACTCTTAGAATAGTTTAAGAATTTTTTTATATCCTTTTATTGTTATTAATGGCTCAAGATCCATGTTTAAGAAGTTGGGTTAATTATTTAGCCTAAAGTCTTAATTTGGATAAAATTGTTGAAGTTAGAATTATTTTAAAACTTTGATGTTTTAGTTTACTTTATTACAGAGAAATTTTTTGAATAAATTCAAGATTCTTAAAACAAGGTTTTTCAAGCAACTTAAGAATTTTTTTAAAATTAGCCAAATAAGTTTAATCCGTTGGAAATCACACTTTCTGAATGTTCGAAAGTGTCTAACACCTTCTTTCGAATTTACTTGAACCTTTACCTAGACTATGGTTATTTTAAAAAGGTTTTCTTTCAAAATTACCTTTTTAAATGGTTTCTTAATTTTCCTAAAATTAAGTGGCGACTCTAAATTACTTTTTCAAATAAAATCAAATAGACCTTCTTTCTTTTTATTTTTGCCTAAAATTAAGTTATGAAATATTTTTGACTTTTTCGAAAAAGGATCGTAACAAGGACCTGTTTTGATTTCTTTCAATACATGACACATTTATTGCAACTGATGACTCATTTGTTGGGAGAAATGAAGTTAGTTAACCAACAGATATGTAGTTGTTTCAAACATATTACACATCTGTTGGGCAACATTATATATCAACAAGAACACCAACAACAATACCAAGTTGTTATATTACCATACACACATATGAACAATATCAATATTTTTGTTTTTTTCAATACACCATCAACACCAATACCAACAACAATAATAACATCAACAAAACAAATATACCTAGAACACAAACAACACCAACATAACAAATAAACAACACCAACATTCTGACACAACCCGAACAGGGCTTTGTCGTAATGGGCATCTCAAGTCCAACCAGGACCGTAGATCGACCCGATACCCAACCCAACTAACCATGCATGTATCCTGAGTCAGATGAATTTCGACCATATAACAAAATAGCGTATTTACATAAATCCAGACTTTGGGATAGATCTATGACCGTGACCGACCCAAATGAGTCCAACCGTCTAAACCCAATCAATAACCATAACCAAAACCGAAATAATAACCTAGTTCTTGTCCATAACATAACATAAGAGAATGGAACAATCATAAATTCAATCCAACGGTATCTGCTCCAATACCAATGCCAATACTAACGCTGACACCACTACCGACACCGTCGATTTCAACCTATGGTAGTTCCATAAAGCCTCTAACCAAAAGAAAAATAATATCCAGTTGGGACATGCCCCCAACCATAGATAAAATCAATGTCCATAAAATAACCAAATTATGTAAAGATATCCATGATATGAAATGGATCCTTCCGAAATATGGAAGCTCATCACTTCAATCCAATAGATGATCCCAAATTTGATTACTAAGTAGGTGACGAGTCAATGAAATATATATATATTTTTTACTCACACTCTGTCAAATAATAGTATAGAAAGATGTCGAACCCACAGAGATTGGTTTTATCTATTCTACGGATATTTCTTGTTTTAATTACTATTGGAGAAAATCAGAAATAGTTGAATGGTGAATTAACTAATTGTTAGTACATAAACAAATGGTAGAAAATAAATAAATAAATAAATAAATATATATATATATATATATATATTCAAATATGTTAAAGGTGTTGGGATTTTGACTTCACTCAATATTTCTATATAAAGTAAACTCTTTATTCCTCAATTTCTTTTTCTCAAAAATGTATAAATACCTTTCACGATTATATTTATGTTTTATTACTAAACTTGGACAATTAAATGCACTCCTCTCGATTATATAATTTAATCATCAAAATAGTAATATTAAAGATCCAGAAATATATACTTGAACTAAAGCATGCTCTTTTTATAGTAAGTCCCTTTCGGTTACCTTACTTGTTATAACTAATTAATACTCTATTCGCCTCTTTCGATTACAAATGAGTGAAATTAATTATAACATAAATTAGATAGATGCCACTAAATAAATATTAACAATCTATCAATACTTCAATTAACGGTATTATTTCTTTCGTCTCTCTCGATTACAGAATTAATAACATGTTAATTTGAAATACAAAATAGATAGATTTAATAAATAAAGTAACATCTAACAGTAAAGCTAATAAATTAAATAGAAAACTTCAGCTCAAGTATGTAAAATTTTGAAATAATACTTACTGTTATATAGAAATATCAAGATTCATTATTTTTCCAACACAAAAGAAAATTACTCCATACTAGAATAGGTACTACTACCGAAATATTCTTATTCATTAAATAAGAAAATAGAAGAAATATTCAAGAACAATAATTCTGCTATTTAGTTAAAAGCAGGATCTAGAATAATTTTCAACATTAAATAACTAACAAGGAGTAAAAGAAAACTTTAAAGAGAATTTTTAAGTAGTTGCTTCAACTTTTTCTTTTCTCCGATGTCCTTTTTTTCCTTGTTGAATTCCTATTTATAGGAAATATAATGTAGATTTCATGGCTTTGTGGAGACATCAAATGTTGTTGCCACTTTAGAGATCATCATTGTTGCGATACTAATTTTTGTTTATGTTTCATTTCATTACATTTTCATGTTTCCACAATATGACTTTCTTTTTGTTCTCTTATTCTTTCATTATTCCTTTCCTGCAAGATTGTTAGTAAATATGAATAATAGATATATATTATTCATGAGTTTATTTAAAATCTTTATTTATTTACATATGAAAATACATGAATAATTTATACTTATCAGCAGGAGAAGTAGAATGGATGGTTCCTACATCGTGTGGAGATACAACCGTCCGAATACGGGTTAGCGGATGAACGCTAGCATGAACTCAGGAAGGATAAAATAATTCCATCTAGTAAAATCAAGTAAACCAACCATATGCACGCAACCATACATGTATATATATATGCAACCATGTCGGGAAAAGGAGTCAGGTTTAGCATGCCTTTAAAACCATTAACCTGGGTATGTGTAGCTTAACCGTTCTAGAACCACCCACGAGTTATATGGGTACAGTTTAACCCCTTAAATGGGCCTCGATACGTGTATCCATAGGAATCGGAGATACCATAAAAGTAAGGGATTCTCGAGTACCCTTCACTCTCAATGATACATATGTGCAGTGTACTTAGAAGATTTCCATGTACCTCTTAGTATCATATATGATCGCTATGACCAACCCTTATATCGGTAAATATTAGTTTTCAGTGTCCGTCCATTAGACTCGCACCTTCATGGTTAGCTATCACACCCCACCATTATTGCTCAATTAAAACCATTACCATCCAACCAAACCATTATGCCATTATTATTAACCAAGGCTATGAGTAGTGGTATCGTCATACCGACTATAGTTTGCAAATAATGTCCTAAGCCAATCTTTTTATGTAAAGGGATTCCCATGTACCCATAGATTACATTATTATGTTAACTTGGGGGAATTCCGTGTACCCCACAAGTGTTCCATTATTAAGTTTCTTAGGGGAATCCTATGTACCCCACAAGTTGTTCATCAACATGATTACTTGGAGGGTTCCCTTGTACCCCACGGGGAAGTTTAATTAACCATAACCAAACCATGACTACCAAATCTTACCATTTAGCCATTCCAGACAATTTAAACCACTTATACCATCTAGGGATCCATTACCAAATCATACCATGCAATAGTTCCATTAAAAATTCAAATAATATAGTAAAAACATTATTATAGGCATTTTATCAAACATGTTGGGGGCATAGTGTTTACAAAACCAAATCCAATTACCAATTTATCATTTTCATGCAATCAATTGTCCAAACCACCATTAAAGCATGTAAAACATAATTAAAACATGAAAAAATCATAACCAAGCATTTATAACCAAAACCCCAACATATATTTGAAAATCCTAAAACCATACAATAACCATGCCATGAAAACATTGTATAAAAATATGCCTTTAGTTGGAACTAACAATGAGGGAGGAGTACATCCCTTAGATTACAAAAATGATAGAGAGAATTCACCCGTACAAGCCCCAAATTGATCTTCAAAATAAAACCCTAGCCTTCCTTTACCCAAGAGCCTTAGAGAGAATTAGAGAGTGTTTTTAAGTGTTTTATATTTGAATAATAGGATAAATCATGTCCCAAAAGAGTTATAACTAGTGGGGCCTTAAGAGGTTAAATAGAGAAATGTCCAGATTACCCCCAACTTAAATTGCTTAAAATTTCCATCAGATGGTACGACTACCCTATTTCGGTCGTACCATTCAATACGAGTGGTACCCACCACTCGTACCTTATGCATCCCCCTTGGACCTAATATTGTCCACCATACGACTTACCCAAATTAAGTCGTACCCAAACCATACGATCTGATATAAGATAGCCTACAAAGGACACAAAACAGTCTACAAACGTCACAAAATAGTCCATAAAGAACAAGACACAAAACAGCAACAAGAAGAGAAACACAAAACACAAATAATTTCTAATAAATTAAAGGATAGATATAATGACAAATGGATGTATAAACCCTAAGATATATTAAATCTAAGGACCCTTAACACCTACACACACAATCACCACTCTCTTACGGAGACACAAGAGGGATTGCACCGCTCAAGCACCAACATTTCTAGTAAAGTTTGCAACACTAGTGATTCCACACTAGTATCACCCTCATTTCAGTTTTGACTATTTCAAGCCCTACAACTAAGGTGTTACACTCTCCAAGAGAGAAAAGAGGATGTTTCAAGTTTGTCTTTCTACAACATTCAACAACTAAGAAAATAAAGACCTAATACTAGTCTTTTTATAGGATTATTACAAAATAAAGTGAAAGGTCCAAAAAGCCTTAATGAAGGGATCAAAAGAGGTGCCCTTGAAGTATATGTAGGGGCGGCTTTGGTGTGTCCAAAGCCCTCTTCATACTTCAACTTGTACACTCCCTCGGCTTGATTCCATGCATGCTCACGTACGTCCATCTTCATGATCGTGCTCGTATCACGATCAGTACCTCTAAATCGTGTCCCTGGCAGAATAGAATCAAAGGAAGTTTAAACATTGTCCACCATACGGGTCAATGGTATGACTCGTACCCTAACTTATGGCTCATAGTGAGCCACTCATACTCAGATCAAAGTTATGTTACTAAGTCTCAGAGTGAAGGAAAAACCCAAACCATACAACCCATCACTATTGACACCTAATTTTTGCCCTCCACATTCCAAATTAGTTTTTGAATTTATCAATTTTAAATAGTTTTAAAATATTTATTTTTAGTTATTTTGAGATAAATTTCAACCCTACCTTTTGAATTTAGGTGAACTTAATATATTTATTGTTTAATTATACATGATTATATAATTATCAGTTAAAGAAAATGCTTTAAATTCATTAAGAGTGAAAAGTTTGATTAAATTGCAAGCATTCTACTTTTCTCAAGATCGATTAAAAATAAGAAATTGATGACATAATTAGTTTCTTGATTTTTATTTATTATTATTGAAAAAAAAAGAAATAAATAAAATTGTGTTTTATTTAACAGTTATTTTAAAATTATTGAATTTGAGAAATCCGTTAAATTAATTAAAAGATAATTTTGTCTCGACTTTATCCGAATTTATTCAATTATGACTATTTCATTAATATAAAATAAACATTCCTATTCTTTTTTGGGCTAGCCATTCAGCTAGCCCTTCTATTTTCCACCAACCCGCCTGGCCCAATTCCATTTCCCTTATACCCGGCCCAACACTTGATCATTTTTTCTTTACCCATCAACAGCAGCAAATAGCGTACAACAGACACAACTAACAGCACCACCGTACAATGACCAAACAGCAAACAATTCAACAATGGCAAAAACCAACAACGACGATAAATAGTAGCTCCGACCCGACAACCCAGCGTCGGCAAACCCGCGAACCCGACCCGTCCATCCAGAAAACCGACCCCAACAAAACAATGTTATCAATAACAGCTTCAGACGACAGTCAGCAATTTCAATGCAATAACAGTAAAGCATCAACGTAAACAACAATAACTCATCCCAATGAATTAATTTGGATTTTCCTCAAAACCTTTGTTCTCGTATGAATGCGACGCTCATAATCAATTTATGTTTGAATTTCAAATGTTTCATGCTTAATTTTTTATTCTTTTCCCCACCAAAACATTATTCTGAAAATCCTATATAAATACCCATTGAGAGATAAAAAGGGGAAGGAGGATTTTTTGGGAGGAAATTTGGAGGTTTTGGAGGCGCCTGCTTCAACATCCCGTAACTAAAAATCCGGAAAGAAAAGCTTTTGAAAATCAGTGCCGACGAAAGTTAAATTCCGATTGGGTTGAAATTTTAGTGGTGGCGAAAGTCCTTCGTCAATTTTTGTCGTCCCGTTTGCTGCTCCAAAAAAGGTAATTCCCATTTTTTTTTCTTAACTTACTACTTTCGTCGATTGTGTTTCGTTATTGTGGGAATGGTGTTTAATGTTTCTGTTAATGGTGGTGTTGCTGTAGTTGGATATTCCTTATTCTATTCGTTGTTGTAGTTGGATATTCCCGATTCTAGTTGATTCTGTCGATTAATTTTTCGGTGAATTCTATTTGGTGGTTGTGTTTAAGTGCTGGCTTTGTCAGTGGTTGTGTCGCTGTAGATTAAGGTGTATTTCACGTTCAATTGTGGGAGTAGTTCTGTGTTGTAGTGATCAAGGCCTTTCTCACCATGGTATAGTTCAAATTGTTGTAGTTGAATATCATCGTTAGTGTGAGTATGGATTTGGTACTGTTTTCTTTGATATTGGTTAATATAGATGGAATGGGACTCAAAATTTCCTTTGGTACGATCGTTTACTCAAGTTTCTTGATCTAATTTCTACCACCAGACCACAAAGTCCTGTGGCCTTTACTGTGTTACTTTTAGTGTTGTTTTTGTCTGCCGATACATCTTGTAAATCTGTATTTGCACCTCAGGTTAAGAATTTCCTTAATGTTTCACTAACTTTTGTTGGTTCTCACTTCCTGGTTGATTCTTTTATATGGGCATTAAGACTCTACTAGTAGACTTTGAGAAAGAATATTTGTTAAGTCCATATAGGAAATTATTAGAAAAATTAATCTTTGCCATGTCCTACGTCTATTTGCATCAGATAGCAGGTAACTAATTTCCATCTAATAGTTTCCTCGTTTTGTTTGATAAACCAAGGATGAGATAAAATCTTGTGCTTCTCTTTTATTATCTTAACCTCTTGGTTGGCATTGTTTCCCTCTTATTTTGTTGGTTGTGGACAAAATAAGTAGCTAAAATTCTCTTATCATGTTTATTTTTATTTGGTAACCTCGTCTATTAGTTTCATGCTCCTTTAAGTTAACGCGGCATATGGCCAAAAATATATAATAGTGCACCTTTACATTCATCTTGATATTGAAAACAAGTTAGTATGCATTTGTATGTGTCTACTCTCCTGTTATAATTTTATCTTATCCTGTTATGAGAAAAGTTGAAGGTAAAGTTGAAGGTGTTACTTATTTATACTTCATTAGAGTTAATATGGTAAAGTTTCCTGTTGTCATATTAATGTCCAATAACACTAAATTCGGACTTCTGAACCCCAGTGGAGAATTTGGAATTGGTAACTATAGAGGTCAATGAACGTGTATTGTTTTTTGTCGCAACCTGTTTGTATTAGAGAATAGTAAATGGTTACGTTTTGTTTTGGAGTCATGGCATGAATTCATATGTGATAAATTTGATAGCTAGATATAATTAACTCGCTTTAAATTGATATCTAATTCTTATATTCTCTTTGATGCATGTGACATGAATCCGAGTATATTGGGTTCCATTTTCCTCGCATATCCTGATAGGCCAAGGAGGCCTACGCTGTTTCGAGTCAAAATCCCATGCCGAAGTGCCAAAACTGGACTGATCTGTGGTGATATACAGTGCATATACACTGAAAACTGTAGTTGCACACTATACTACGGTGTATAGTAAAAAATGGGAAGGAAATATGCTGATTTCCACACTGATATACAGTGTATACATGGAGATATACATCAAAACGCAGAAAAAACATGGCTGGTATACATGTGATATACACTGCAGAAAAATGGATCAAAGTCCATAAAGAATGGGTCCAAAGTTAACTAGATTTGGAAAGGGTCCAAATTTTAATTCTTCTTACTCATTTCTTTATAAATACTATTTGATTACGTGTTTGTATTAAATTATTAATTTGGTTAGCCTTTATAAATCCCCTTTGAATCGTTACTTATGTTTGTCTCTTTGCGTATTTTATCTTATAGCGTGATATTCAAAGGTATTAAAATATATCTTTCTTTATGTTTTTCCTTAGAATGAACTTTTAAAAAAATCAAAATGGCTTTCTATTTCCACAATATGATAAGGTAGTTCATTTAAGTTAAAAAAAAAAATCTCATCGACCTAAAATCATTTTCCTTTGTGAAAGATAAAAGTATTTTCACTAATTAGTCAAGGCTCATAATTTGTTTAAATTGATATTTTTCTTTAAAGACTTTTTTTTTTTTTATCAAAAATGATATTCAAAAAATTCCTTTCTTTCTCCCTTTTATTTGGATGAATAGTTTATGAAGAAAATGGGTTTAGCTCAACCTTCTTTACACGAAATTTTCTCAAGTTAAAATAGGATCAATTTTCGCTTGGTTGAACAAATGTCATTTTAAGTCTACAACAAATAGTTACAGGCAATATTCTCTATAAAATCAAATCTCTGGAAAAATTAGCCACTTTAACTAGTCAAGTTAGTTCTTTTTGGTACACCATTTTAAACAGACGCCCTAAGTGTCTTAAAAACCTTCTTAGGGCGTTAATCGAACTCTTACTCATTATCTCTAGTTTTAAAGATTTATTTTTATTTTTGAACCTTTGAAACTCTTTTAAGTTTTCTTGATTTTTCTATAAAAATCAAGTGGCGACTCTGTGAATTTTCTTTAAATTATTTTGAAACGTTCTTGAATTTTTTGAAATAGTTTTTAAAAGGTCAAAATCATTTTCTCGCCAAAAGAAATCTAAAAGGGATAAAACAGAAATAACGACTCTGTTAGGGAATATCTAGGTTCTAACCTAAAGATATTTTCTAACTTGTTGTGGCTAATTATTACGTGTTTATTTGTTTAAATTTATATAAACTGTCATTCCGTTCATATTTCTTTCATTCAGAAAAATTGACACAGTCACACGTACACGTGAGGTGTGTTTCGCGCACCCGCAAATTTCTTTCAAATTCTAAATTTCAGGAGATTTGGCGTATGCGCGGTGTGTCCGGATTTTTTTTCGTGTGACCGCATAGCCTTCTCACTCGAGTTGTCCACTCGAGAACTTTGTGTCTAGCAAGCCAAATCTTAGAAGAACTTAAGATAAAGTTTCCCCCGAATATAGGACATGCATGCATAAGCCTTAGGTGGTTTGACCCAAGGTGTCATCCCATGAATTTAGGAAATACCCTTATGTCAAATGGGTTCACGACCCAATGACGATCCTCACATTATGTGCATAGATAATGATAAATTGATTCAAGTCAAAATTTGACCAAATTGAGTTTGGAAATCTAAACTCGAGTAATGTCATTAATTAAAACTTGAATCAATTTATCAAAATCTCAATTGATATTTAACGCTAGGCTTACCTTTGGCTTGAAAGGTTCCACGTATGTTAGGACGCGTAATAATTGTTTATGTGCTAAAGTGTTTTATTGTTTTGCTTTGTCTATGTTTGCTTATATGTGTGTTTAAAGAACATACGTTTGGCTTGAAACAAGACTAATCCATTATTCCTATTTTGGAGTCCTAGAGAGTTAATAGGAATATAAGACTCAAAATTTGAACCTTCCAAAATACCCTTAGGAGTTCGTTGATAAAATTCCTTTCAATTTACCTAATTTTGTTCAAAATTTCATTAGGTTACTATCCAATTTACATTGATCACGTTGCCCTCACAAGTCATTTTTTCTCGCTTTTGATTACAGTCAGAACTATCCAAACTTTCTGTTAATGAAAGACTATGTTGTCTTCAAAGTTTTTTCAGATAAACCTTTGTAGGATGTTTATCCGTTAATATTCAATTTTTTTCAAATCACTTAGTTCATCCTGTTCGAAGTTCTATTTTTCCAACAAATTCAAGATCCATCAAATGATCAAAGTTCTGACCATTTGGCCACTTTTTCAAGTGTCCTATCCTTCAAATTCTGGACTTGGTCTGTTTCAAACCAAGTATATGTCATTTTTTTCGTATATTACTTTGGTCAATCATTGCAATCATGAACTAACTTTTTATTTTTTGAGTGTTTTTCTTTCCTTTTAGAGAGAAACTGATTTGTGTTGGTAGTCAAACTTGCTCGCTTCTCAAAGGCAAAAGTAATTGCTGGCAGAACATCAGTATTTCACACGGTCTAAGGTCAAGAAAGAAACTATAGATTCATCAGTTCTTACTTGGGCTAACAGAAGGACTCGTTCAACTATGGATCCTAGTTTGATTAACACAAATACTTCATCTGAGTCAGTTCCCACCTTTTCTGTGGCAATGGACCTGAGTACCTCGATAGGAAGGGAAATAATCCAGAGCTCGTTGCTGATTTGGAGAAACAAATTGCCGAGCTAAGGCTCATGGTGATGCAAAACAAAACACCTTCTCAGACTCCTCCAAATGTGATTTTGCCTCCTGATCCTCAGCAAAAGGGACCTATGCTTCCAACGTCAGAAGAAGTTGATCAGAAAGGTTATTTTGCTCATGTTTCTCAGAATTCCCCTTCTAGCTACACATTTGTTCATCCAAAGGTTCAGAACATATCATTTCCACACCATGACCCTCCAGTGTATACCTACATTGCCGCCCCACCAGTAACACAAACTCAAGGGTTATACCGCTTAGATGTTAATAATTATGTTGAAACAGAGAATGATCCTAGAGTGTGCACTAATGAGACGGTGAGTAGAAAGCTCAAGGTCTTGGAAGATGCAATGAGAAGCCTTCGGGGGCTTGGGAATAATCAAAGTGTGAAGTATAAAGAGTTGTGTGCATTTTTCAAGATCGAGTTGCCTCCTAGTCAAAAGATCCCAAAGTTTGAAAAGTTTGACGGGTCCGGAAATCCCTTCTTTTACTTGAAAACTTATTATGAAAAATTGATTGGTGTGGGAAAGAATGAAGGAATACGGGTTAAGTTATTTAGTCAAAGTTTGAGTGAAATGGCTTTAGAATGGTATGCCAAGCAAGATGTGACTAAGTGGCGCACTTGGGATGACCTGGCAAATGCTTTTGTGGATCACTACAAGTTTCATGTCGATATTATTACTGACAGGATCTCTTTCACAAAGCTAAGGCAAAAATCAAATGACAATTTTCGCGAATATGCCATACGCTGGAGAGAAGAAGCGACCCGGGTACATTCCCCTATGGAAGAAGCTGAAATGATCAGTTACTTCATCCATGCACTAAATACAGAATATTTTGAACGCATGATAACAATGGCTGGAAAAATATTTATTGAAATTGTCAAAACTGGAGAAATAATTGAGGATGGCCTCAAGATAGGAAGAATAATAAACTTGACAAAATTGCAATCCACTCATAAGGGCTTCCAGACAGGCTCTTTCGAAAATGGAAAGAAAAAAGAGAAGGAAGTAATGGGAGTGATGACTCAAGAAGATTCTTCCAAGTATAAGTAAACTCTTAGATACCAACCAAATGCTCGGCATACTCCCTATCCAGTCTTTAATACGCAAGCAACATATCATGCTCAACCTCTGCCATAAAACTATCAGAATAATACTCCTCGTGCCAATTATGAAAGTAATCCTCCCAGAATTTTCACGCCATTGGCAGAATCTCTTACTCAACTTTTTGAAATGTTAAAAGACACAAAACTACTTCATTCAGTGAAAACAAAGCCTGTGAACACTTCTTCTAATTGGTATGATCCAAGCAAGCGATGTGCTTACCACTCTGGAGTAGCTGGACATGATACAGATAAATGTATCACTCTCAAGCACAAAATTCAGGATCTGATTGACAACAAGGTGATAATGCTTGAAGAAGCTCCGGCTAATGTTAACAACAATCCTTTGCCCAATCACAAAAAGTATCTATTGGCACCATCAATCAGAAAAACATGAGTTTTCCTCAAAAGACACACTTTTGGCGTCCTTTTATCCTGCATTTAGAAGTTTTTGTTTTCTTTTCTTGTAATCATACTTTCTTGTTTTATTTTCGTGTAATTGCATTATGTCGCTTTGTTTCCTTGTATCGCACTTTATGGTTTGATTTCTTTATAATTGCACCCTTTAGTTGTAAGGAACTACGTTTGACCTGATTTCACTTGTGGAATACGTAGACGGCCTGTATTGGCTTCGGTCACGTTATCAAAAAATATCAAATATCTCTTTTATTTTGTATGAACTACGTTTGACCTGAATTCCCAAGAATGAGATATGCAGGCAACCTATGTCGGCTTCGGTCAATCTCTTAGAAGAATTATCTTTTCATTTTATGTTGGAACTACCTTTCCTACCTCAATAGAATGTGTAGGTGCCACACTAGCTCGGCCATATTTCCCATAATATTTTCATAGAAACTACGGCAAAAATTTTTAGAAGATCTTAAAAATTCATCAAAGGATCCTTTCCCAAGTTGAATGAAGATGACATTGAAGCATGTAACTGGGGCAGAAATTTTTTAGAAGGTGTAAAAAATTTCACAAAATTTGACGTTGGCTACAAAGCTGAAAATCTGACGTTGTTGAGATCGGGGCATAACTTTTGAAGTTATCTATGCTTAAAAGTACTTTATGTCAGATACAACTCAAGTACTTTTCCTTTTATACTGGGGTAGAATTTTTGAGAAGATCTCAAAAATTTCGTACTCATAAATGTCGCAAGTTATAAGAAAGTTTGGGAGTTATATGTTCTAGACCGGGGCAGAATTTTTGAGGAAGATACTCAAAAATTCTGCAAAAGCCATACTTCAAGATCAGAAAAGTTTGCAAATCAATGATCAAAAAGGTACATCCGGAGAGCAAGACAATACCAACACAGTCAGTCTCTCAAAACTAAGAATTTTTCTTTGGATGCAGGAACAATGAAGTCATAAAGTTGACAATGTTAAGCATGACACAAGGCATTATCAGATCCATTGTGGTCTTTCCATAATAATCTAGACACCTTCTTTCCTCCATTTTTATCTTGATTTATATTTCTATTACTTTGTTACGATCTCTAACACTTTCCCTGATTTTATAGGGAAATGATCGGACATAACGATGAAAATGTGGAGATATTATCCAAACTACCATCTCCAAGTCATCATGGTCAAATAACTTCATCTTTATTTTTAAACTCTATCTTCTGTTACACTCTTGACTTAGTTATAACAAATTATTGTTTTATTAATGAGTGTTGTTAAGTTATACAAGCGACGTTATACAAGATCGCCTCTAAGAAATAATGCAAAAGTATCCTCTCAAAGTTTGAGGATCCAATCCAGAATCTCAAGATATGTACAAGTCCTTTGAAGGACTCCTTATTCAAAAGATGAAGTTCAATTTATTTGGGTCGTCCATCCTTTTAAAAGGACACATCTTATTTCAACCACCCTTTCTAAAGGACATATCTTATTATATTTGGGTCGTCACCCCATTCAAAGTGACATGTTACATTCAAACAGGTCATTCGCCTTTCAATGAGACACGTTGGGCTGTCACCCCCATTCAAAGCGACATATTATATTCAATAATTAGTCATTCGCCATTCAATAAGACATGTTGGACCGTCACCCCGTTCAAAGTGACATGTTATATTCAAACAGGTCGTTCACCTTTCAAAGAGACACATTGGGTCATCACTCAATTCAAAGTAATATGTTACATTCAAACACGTCATCCGCCTTTCAATGAGACACGTTGGGCCGTCACCCCATTCAAAGTGACATGTTATATTTAAATAGGTTGCCCGCCTTTCAACGAGACACGTTGGATCATCACCCCGTTCAAAGTGACATGTTATATTTAATAATTGGTCGTCCGCCTTTCAATGAGACATGTTGGACCGTCACCCCGTTCAAAGTGACATGTTACATCCAAGATAAGTTGTCCGACTTTCAATGAGAAATATTGGGTCGTCACCCCGTTCAAGTGACATGTTACATTCAGGATGGAACGTTCTCATTTCAATGAGATACGTTAGACTGTCACTTCATTCAAAATGGCATGTTATATTCCAAATGGGTCATCCGCCCTTCAATGAGACATGTTGGACCGTCATTCCGTTCAAAGTGGTATGTTACATTTTAAATAGGTCGTTCGCCCTTCAACGAGACACGTGATATCATCACTCCGTTCTAAGTGACATGTTACATTCAAGATAAATCATTCATTTTTTACTAGTGCATGTTGGGTTATCACCCCATTCAAAATGACATAATATTTTCAGAACAGGTTCGACTATCTCAGCATGACGTGTTCAAACAGGTTTACACCAATTTATGTTTGGGTAATGATACATTTGCAATTGATCACTTGTTTGAGTTGTTGTCGAGAGCATCCTAAAGGATGAAATTCTCAAATCAAAACCACAGATGCGGACGACTCCAAAAAGGACGCAACACAACGTGGAACTTTTTCTTAGTAGCAAACTAGGACATAGTCCGAAGAGCAATTTCAAACTCTTTGGACGCGAGATAAATGACAGCTTTCACCACCATCAAACCACACCCCTATTAGAAGACATGTGGGGTATTCTCGTTTCAGTTTCACTTTTCAGGATACTTCTAAACTCATACTGAAAGTAACTTTCCCTTTCCTTCAAATTCGAGTGATAATGCACTTAGAGTTTTGGAAATTATGTCCAGGTAAATTCTTGCCTATGGATGTGAAGGATACCACATTCATGGTTAAGAGGTTACAAGCCTCTTTTTCTTAACTTAATTAACTTATCACTATTCCAAACCAAAGATCGTCTAACATAAAAGACTATCTTTTCAACCGATTGAGTCAAACTACAAGCAGTCTGATTTCCTGAATCATTGGGCTATGTAGGCTGGGCTCTATGCAGACAACTTGATTGCTTTCCAACCTTCCCCCAATCCTCTTATTCCACAGTTTTTTGGTTTCACCAAAATTCAAAACTCGTAATAGCTTGTGAATTCTTTGAAGATCGTGCTTTATAACCAAGCTTTATGAACTACAAGTGGCCTGAACTCTTATGTAACCTGAGATATGTAGGAATCTCGATACTGGGGTTCATCCATAACTCCGCAAAAATAATCGTGGGAGAACCAATCTTTCTCGAGAGACGAATTTGTGGTCGGAAAAATTAGGGACGTCAAACTCCCTTTGACAAGGGTTACTTGCATCCACCCTAACCAAAGGGAGGGGGCAGTTGTTGACACCAAATTTTTTCCCTCCACATTCCAAATTAGTTTTTGAATTTCTCAATTTTAAATAGTTTAAAAATATTTATTTTTAGTTATTTTGAAATAAATTTCAACCCTACCTTTTGAATTTAGGTGAAATTAATATATTAGTATTTAATTATTCATGATTATATAATTATCAGTAAAATAAAAATGTTTTAAAATTCATTCAGAGTATAAAGTTTGATTAAATTGCAAATATTCTACTTTTCTCAAGATCGATTAAAAATAAGAAATAGATGACATAATTCATTTCTTAATTTTTATTTGTTATTATTGAAAAAAAAAATAAGATTGTGTTTTATTTAATAGTTATTTTAAAATTATTGAATTTGAGAAATCCATTAAATTAATTAAAAGATCATTTCGTCTCGACTTTATTCGAATTTATTCAATTATGACTATTTTATTAGTAAAAAATAAACTTTTCTATTTTTTTTTGGGTCAGCCATTCAGCCAGCCCATTTCCCCTTCTATTTTCCACCAACCCGCCTGGCCCAATTTCCTTTCCCTTATACCCGACCCAACAGTTGATCTTTTTTCTTTACCCATCCACAACAACAAATAGCGTATAATAGAAACAACTAACAGCACCACCGTACAATGACCAACCGTACAATGACCAAACAATAAATAATTCAACAACGACAAAAACCAACAACGATGATAAATAGTAGCTCCGAACAAACAACCCAACTTCGGCAAACTCGCAAACTCGACCCGTCCATCCAGCAAAACCGAACCCAACAAAACAACGTTATCAATAACAGCTTCAGACGACAGTCAACAATTTTAATGCAACAACAGTAAAGCATCAACGTCAACAACAATAACTGGAACGCCCTAAGACTACACCCTAGGCGTCACACGGTGCTTACGACCCCAAAGGACCACAAACTAATCCATGACCGGTACCTGCTGTGACCACTGAATATAATACTGGAATATATATGCAGAAGAAATCTAAAAATTCCATAAGGTTCTTAAAATACTGAAATAATAACTGAGTATAACTGATAATAACATCTGAAAACTGAATAACTAACTATACTAGTATGACTCTAACTGTCTGAATATAGAGTTGATGGAAAAGACCCCCAACTAACTCCGACTGACATAACTACTGAAATACTAAAATAGATAAACTCTGTCCTCAAAATATGAGGATTCATCACTATAACTACTGTTGATAGCCTGAGATGCTAAGTATGGTCAGGAACCTGACCGTCCGAACCTATGATATGAGACATTATAGCGCTAAAGAGAGTATGCAATCAGTACGTGGAATGTACTGGTATTCTAAGTGAGGTAAGGATGATATACATGGGTTCATATGCATGAGATGATAACTGACTGAATGAACATCATGAAGTAACTAGATAAGAGTACATGCAAAACTGTGACTACTGAACATACTGAACATCTAATATTGCTCATATAGGTATACATCGTGTATCTGAGATTATACTGAAACTGAATACTGAATTCTGATGGCTGAGTAACTGATAACCGATAGCCATGGTTTTATAGAACTGACTGAGTTCTTTGCTGAATACTGAGACTGAAACTGTAACTGTAGGAGTGTTCATCTAACCGACATACCACGATATAGACTGATTTGGGGTCCAACCTGTGAACCCAGTTGGAAAGGTGTTAGCACCTTGCCACGGGATACTAACAATGCTGTGTCAACTCTATTCTGGCAGTATGACTCATGAAATAAATATATGATTGTGTCAACCTTAGTTTGGCAGGAGGATAACTTACCCTATGCTGGCTACATAGTTCTATAACTCAGGGATTGCTACTAATGTCAAACCCTAACTGGCAGGAATGCCCTTATCCCTAGGTTCGCTCGGTGCTGAATCCTACTCCCAACTGAAAGACACTGATCACTATATTGTTCTAATCTTGACTGAACTGACCCTGATCGTATGGACTAACTGAACTGGACTAAGTTCACTGAGTTCTGTTCACTGACTGAGTACTACTATTCTCGACCTTTACTGGGACTATTCTATAACTATTGCAACTATGTAAACAATAAGATTTTGGGTAATAAATACCCACATGACTCGATAGCATAATGGATAAACTCATACCATAACTTTAACAACAAAACAATAGGTTACCATGCATAATTTACTCATATAAACATTTTATCAAACACTTGGGGAACATGATTTCTATACATGAGAACTAACCACATAGGGCATCATAACTACAACATGCAACTTGCAAATTCAAGGGTTTTGACATGAGAGATTTATAATTCAACGCACATGCTAATTTAATTTCATGGAACTCATGAAAGATCTTAACTTGAAACCCATACAACAACACAAACATGAGCATAATTTAATTTATAACATGGGAATCATAATTCAAGTTTTGAAAAGGGTTCTTGAACTCAAAGGGTAGGAGATGACCCAAGGATGAACACCTAACATATCTGAGTGATAGAATTCGTGAAGATTGTTGGGGGTTTCTTGGAACTTGATCTTGAGCTTGATGAATTAGGGTTTATTTCTTGAGAGGATTTTGTGAATGAGTGAATGTATTTTGCCTATTGAGGGGCTAAATTTCATGTTATGGGGGTTTAATATGAGAGGAAAATGACTTAATTATCCCCACAAACCTGTAACTTAATACACGATATGTGCCCAATGACGTGATGACTGACATATCGCATTAATGGTGTCGACACGATTGTCGATGCACCACATCGATGCTGTCAATGCGATAGCTAATGCGACGCATCATGATCGCATTGGCTTGCTATTTTGGTTATCCAAATATGACTCAAATGATGTCTGAAAATTTTGAAACTCACTAGAGATGACCTATAGATAACTCTGATCATGAATTAATTTAAAAATTGACAATCTAAGGCAGGAAAGATCATAGATAAGATCATCCAATTAAGAAGGCTAAAAATGATTCTAAGTTTTGACACTTAGCTGAATTTTCCTAAGTCTGGGACCTCTTTTGGCATGCTATAAAGGACTGAAATGGGCTAGGACTTTATGGGATCTTACAATATCTCCTCATTGAGAACATTCGTCCTCGAATGAAATTAGTTGAACTGAGAGGAACTGTATTTACACTAACATGCATAACTGAAGCATGACTGAATTCTGGAGACATGACATATGATTGAACTATTTCATGAATGTATGAATGATATGAGAATGTTATGCAACTATAACTGAGCATGGAATAGAGTAAATCTAAGAAAGACTGTTACCTTAGGCGGAGTCTGAGTTTACGGAGAAGAGGTGAGGATACTTGGTTTGCATGTCTGTCCCTTCTTCCCAAGTAGCTCCCTTAACGGACTAATTCTGCCAAAGAACTTTAACCAAAGGAACTTCTTTGTTTCGTATCCTGCGAATCTGACGATCAAGGATTTCGACTGGGACTTCCTCATAAGAGAGACTGTTCTGAACATCTACACTCTCTATGGGGACTACAACTGTTGGGTCACTATGTACTTCTTTAGTAAGGAGACGTGAAACATTGGGTGCATTGATGCTAAGTATGCAGGCAACTCAAGCTCATAAGCTTCCTTACCTAAATAACTCAAAATCCTATAAGGACCGACATATCGGGGACCAAGCTTCCCCTTCTTACCAAACCTCTTCACCCCCTTCATGGGAGAGATTTTCAAATAGGCATAATCATTAATATCAAATTCAAGATCTTTCCTTCTCACATCTGCATAAGATTTTTGTCGTATCTGGGCTGCCTTAAGTCTCTCTCTGATTAATTGCACTTTCTCTAAAGCATCAAACCCCAAGTCAGGCCCCACTACCGCGGCCTCACCAACTTCAAACCAACCAATGAGAGATCTACATCTTCTCCCATAAAAAGCCTCAAACGGATCCATCTGAATACTGAAATGATAGCTGTTATTATACGCGAACGCAATCAAAGGTAAGTGGTCATCCCAACTGCCCTTAAAGTCAAGGACACATACTCTCAACATATCTTCTAGATCTGAATGGTCCTTTCTGCCTGATCATCCGTCTGAGGGTGAAAGATTGTACTGAGATGGACTTGGATACCAAGACCCTTTTGGAACGCTTTCCAAAAGTGAGGTAAACTAAGTACCCCTATATGAGATGATAAGCAACAGAACTACGTGCAATCTGACCAACTTTCTAACATAGAGCTTGGCATAATCCTCGACTAAGTAAGAGGTATGGACTAGCAAGAAATGGGCAGACTTAGTCATCCTGTCTATCAGATCGAATCGTGCTGACGACGAGTACGAGGCAAACCCATCACAAATTCTATGTTCACTTCTTCCCATTTCCATGTGGGAATACTGAACTCCTGCATGGAACCACTACGATTTTGGTGCTCAATCTTCACCTGCTGACAAGTGGAGCACTTAGCTACAAACTCTGTAATGTCTCTCTTTATCCCACTCCACCAATAGACTTCCCACAAATTGCGGTACATCTTAGTCCTAAATGAATGGAGTAACGCACACCATGCGCTTTTGCAAGAATTTTTTGCCTCAAGCCATCTACACCTGGCACACAAAGTCGACCTTGGCAGTGTAACACACCATCTCCCTCTTAGGAGAAAACCTCAACTTTTTGATCTCTGACTTACTCTTTTAGCTTAACTAAACTGGGATCCCTGTCCTGCTTTTCTTTTACCTCAGAAACTAATGAAGATTCCAAACTATTTTGTACCCAAACACTACCTTCTGCCGAATCAACCAAATGGACACCTAGTCTGGCAAGCTGATGAACTTCCCGAACTAACTGCTTCTTACCATCCTCAACGTGAGCAACACTACCCATAGACAATCTACTAAAGGTATCGACCACTACATTGGACTTGCTCGAATGATACAAAACACTCATGTCATAATCTTTCAATAACTCTAACCATCTTCTCTGACGCAAGTTCAAGTCTTTCTGCAAAAATACATACTGCAAGTTTTTGTGGTCTGTGAACACATCAACATGTACCCCATACCAATAGTACCTCTAAGTCTTTAAGGCAAACACAACAGCTGCTAATTCAAGATCATGGGTGAGATAATTCTTTTCATGGGGCTTAAGCTATCTAGAGGCATAGGCTATGACCTTACCCTTCTGCATTAGGACACAACCCAAACCAACTCTGAAAGCATCATAATACACAACAAACCCATTTGAACTATATGGTAAAATCAAAACTAGGTATGTAGTGAGTCGAGTCTTCAACTCCTGAAAACTCTTCTCACAAGAATCTGACTACTGGAACTTGACTTTCTTCTGAGTCAATCTGGACATAAGGGATGCAATAGATGAAAATCCTTCAACAAATCATCGGTAATAGCCAGCCAAACCCAAGAAACTCCTGATATCTGATGGAGAGATGGTTTTGGGCCAGTTTCTCACTATTTTGGTATTTTGAGGATCAACTCTAATGCCATCACCGAAACTATATGACCAAGGAATACAACTGACCTTAGCCAAAACTCGCACTTATTGAATTTAGTGAAAAACTAATGGGCTCTGAGAGTATGTAACACTATTTTGAGATGGTCTGCGTGATCATGTTTATTACGAGAAGAGACAAGAATGTCATCTATGAAGACTATGACAAACACATCCAAGTACTGCTTGAACACGTGGTTCATCAAGTCCATGAAAGTTGTTGGGGCATTAGTAAGATCAAATGACATGACTAGGAATTTGAAGTGACTATACCGAGTTTTGTAAGCTATTTTTGGAATGTCATATTCTCTGACTCTGAGCTGGTGATAGCCTGATCTGAGGTCATTCTTAGAAAAATAACTGGCACCCTGAAGTTGGTTGAATAAGTCATCGATTCTAGGAAGTGGTTACTTATTCTTGACTGTGACTTTGTTCAACTGATGGTAGTCTATACACATTCTAAGAGAACCGTCTTTCTTTCGCACGAATAGAACTGGTGCACCCCAAGGAGATACGCTGGGCTTGATAAATCCTTTGTCTAAGAGGTCTTTCAATTGCTCTTTTAGCTCTTTGAGTTCAGCTGGAGCCATTCTCTATGGGGGAATAGAGATGGGCTAAGTGTCAGGAAGAAGGTTTATTTTGAAGTCAATTTTTCTTTCGAGAGGAACTCCGGGGAGATCTTTGGGAAACACATCTGGGAATTCACTTGTGACTAGAACTGACTTAAGGTTAGGAGCCTCAGAACTAGAGTCTTTGACTCACACCAAATGATAGACACACCCCTTGGATAACATTTTTCTAGCTCTAAGGTATGAAACAAGTTGGCTCTTAAGCATTGTGGTACCACCCCTCCATTCTAGGACAGGTTTATTTGGAAACTGGAAGGAGACATTTCTGTTTCTACAATCAACTGAGGCATATCATGAATGAAGCCAATCCATGTCAAGAATAACGTCAAAATCCGTCATCTCTAACTCTACTAAGTCTGCTGAAGTAACTTTCTGAGATACCACAACCGGACAGTTCCTGTATACCCGCTGGGCTATGATAGATTTACCCAGTGGGGTAGAGACTGAGAAGGGTTCTTCTAAGATTTCGAGACGGACTCTGAAGTTGACAACTATATAAGGAGTTATAAGGGACAAAGAAGCTCCTGGATCTAGCAAAGCATAAATATGTAAATGGTAAACTTATAACGTACCAGTGACTATATCAGGAGAACGTTCCTGATTCTGTCGGGACTGGAGTGCATAGATCCTGTTTGGGCATTTCCCACTGGTGGCACTGGAAGCAGCACCCTACTGAGATGGGCGATCAGACTGAGCTGGGGGACGATTATGTTGAATCTGTGAACCCACCTGAGGATACTCTCTGATTCTATGACCTGGTTTGCCCTACCCGAAATATATATCACTGCCAGCCCTGGAGATACCCTGATGATTTCTGCTATATTTTTGGCAAAGAGGATTTGTTCGAGCACTGCTAACACTACCCTAAAATTTAGAGCCTGGCGCCCTATCCTTATTACCATTTCTGAATTTAGGCACCGGAGCACTAGATGGGGAAGAAGCTGGGACTGAAGATTTTGGGAGGAACTGAGGACGATTACCACCCTCTAACTTAGGCTGAGCAAAACTAAAGCTACATGCTAGCCCTCTTGTTCTCTCTCTCTTTCTCCTTAGTCTTCTGTTCCTCAATCTGTTGAGCATGGACCATCAACCTATCCAAGTCCATCTCCTTAATCAGCATTACAGTCCTACACTCCTTGACCACACTGTCAAATACACCAGACATGAACTTGCTTATCTTAGACCTGCTATCAGCTACCACATAGGAGCATACCTGGCCAACTGAGTAAACTTGAGGAAATACTCTTTCACACTCATGTTTTCCTACTTCAAATTAATAAACTCTAACACCTTAGCCTCCCTTGACTACAGCGGAAAGAACCTATCTAAAAAGGCAGTAGCAAACTCCTCTCATTCTATAGGACCTGCATCTGCTCCCCTATCTACCTTCTACTATTTGAACCATGTATGAGCCACATCCTGCAACTGATAGGCAGCTAACTCAGTACTCTCACTAGAGGTTACCCCCATAATGTCTGTGACCTTCTGTACCATGTAAAGAAATTTTTTTGGGTCCTCTTCAGATTTAGACCTTGAAAATGAAGGAGGGTTCATTCGGGTGAAGTCCTGAATTCTAGCTGCAGTAGTATTGGCCACTGGGTTGGCCTGAATAATAGCTAGGCGTTCATTCTGGGCTGCTACAAAGTGAGCTATAGTGGTGAAGGTTTCTCTGAATTCTGCGTGAGAAACGTGCTCATTCAGGGGATCTTCCTGAACGGACGGAGGTGCTGGCTGGTTCCCAGTCCTTCTTCCGTTGGTCTTTCTGGGACACATGTTCTGTAATGGAAGAAAAATTTGGATTAGAGATTTTAACTTGAGTTCATACTCACTTGCACGGTATGAACACTGAAAGAAGGGAACCTTTTCCTAAAAATACCTCATAGCCTCTTGTCCATAAGTGTGGCGCGCTACACACCCATGCACAAGACTCTACTTGATGCAGCTTTCAGACTCCCTAGGATACTTTAGAACCTTAGTCTCTGATACCAAGTTTGTAACACCCGAGACTATACCCTGGGCGTCACATGGTACTTACGACCCCAAAGGATCATAAGCTAACCCATGATCGATACCTGTTGTGAGCACTAAATATAATACAAGAGTATATATGCGGAAGAAATCTGAAAATTCCATAAGGTTCTCAAAATACTAAAATAATAACTGAGTATAATTGATAATAACATCTTAAAATTGAATAACTGACTATGCTAGTCTGAAAACCTCTAACTATCTGAATATAGAGTTGATGGGAAAGACCCCCAACTAACTCCGACTAGCATAACTACTGAATTACTGAAATACTAAAATAGATAAACTCTGTCCTTGAAATATGAGGATTCACCACTATAACTGTTGTTGATAGCCTGAGCTGCTAAGTACGGTCAGGAACCTGACCGTCCGAACCTATGATATGAGAATCATAGCGCAAAAGAGAGTATGCGATCAGTACGTGGAATGTACTGGTATACTAAGTGAGGTAAGACTGATATACATGGGTTCATATGCATGAGATGATAACTGACTGAATGAACATCATGAAGTAACTAGATAAGAGTACATGCAAAACTATGACTATTGAATATACTGAACATGCAATACTGTGTGTATAGGTATACATCGTGTATCTGTGATTATACTGAAACTGTGTCAACCCTAATCTGGCAGAAAGACTCATGAAATATATATATGATTGCGTCAACCCTAGTTTGGCAGGAGGATGACTTACCCTATGCTGGCTACGTAGTTCTATAACTCAAGGATTGCTACTAAGGGTCAAACCCTAACTGACAGGAATGCCCCCATCCCTAGGTTTGCTCGGTGCTAAATCCTACTCCCAATTGAAAGACACTAATCACTAGATTGTACTAAGCTTGATTCAACTGACCCTGATCGTGTGGACTGACTGAACTGGACTGAGTTCACTGAGTTTTGTTAACTGACTGAGCACTACTATTCTCGACCTTTACTGGGACTATTCTATAACTACCGCAACTAAGTAAACAGCTAAATTTCATGTAATAAATACCGACTCGATAGCATAATGGATAAACTCATGTCACAACTTTAACAATGCAACAATAGATTACCATACATAATTTACTCATATGGATATTTTATCAAACACTTGGAGAGCATGATTGCTATAAATGAGAACTAACCACATAGGGCATCATAACTACAATATCCAACTTGCAAATTCAAGGGTTTTGCCATGAGAGATTCATAATTCAACGCACATGATAACTTAATTTCATGGAACTCATAAAAGATCTTAACTTAAAATCCATACAACAACACAAACATGGGCATAATTCAATTCATAACGTGGAAATCATAATTCAAGTTTTGAAAAGGGTTCTTGAATTATAAGGGTGGAAGTAAACCCAAGGATGAACACCTAATATACCCGAGTGATAGAATTCATGAAAATTATTGAGGATTTCTTAGAACTTGATCTTGAGCTTGATGAATTAGGGTTTATTTCTTGAGAGAATTTTGTGAATAGGTGAATGTATTTTGCCTATTGAGGGGCTGAATTTCGTGTTATGGGGGTTTAATGTGGAAGGAAAATGACTTAATTACCCCCACAAACTCGTAGCTTAATACACGATCTGTGCCCAGTGATGCAATGACTGACGCGTCACACGATGGTGTCGATGCGATTGTCGACGTACCGCATCAATGTTGTCGATGCGATAGCCAACGCGACGCGTCATGATCGCGTTGTCTTGCCGTTTTGGTCTTCCAAACGTGACTCAAATGATGTAAGAAAATTTTGAAACTCACCCGAGATAACCTATAGATAACCCTGATCATGAATTCAATTTAAAAATCGATAATCTAAGGCCGAAAAGATCATAGATAAGATCATCCAATTACGAAGGCTAAAAATGATTCTAAGTCTTGACACTAAGCTGAATTTTCTTAAGTCTGGGACCTCTTTTGGCATGCTATAAAAGACTGAAATGGGCTAGGACTTTACGGGGTCTTACAATAACTCATCCCAACGAATTAATTTGAATTTTTCTCAAAACCGTTTGATCTCGTATGAACGCGGACGGTCACGATCAATTTATGCTTGAATTTCAAATGTTTCATCCTCAATTTCTTATTCTTTTCCCCCCAAAACACTATTCCAAAAATCCTATATAAATACCCATTGAGAGATAAAAAGGGGGAAGGAGGATTTTTTGGGGAAAATTTGAAGGTTTTGGAGGCGCGTGCTTCTAACCTCACGTAACCAAAAATTCAAAAAGAAAAGCTTTTGAAAATCAGTGCCGACGAAAAATGAATTCCAATTGGCTTGAAATTTTGGTGGTGGCGGAAGTCCGTCGTCAAGTTTTGTTTTCCCTTTTGCTGCTTCAAAAATGGTAATTCCCATTTTTTTCTTAACTTACTACTTTCGTCGATTGTGTTTCGTTATTGTGGGAATGGTGTTTAATGTTTCTGTTAATGATGTTGTTGCTGTAGTTGGATATTCCTTATTCTGTTCATTATTGTAGATGGATATTCCCAATTCTAGTTGATTAATTTTTCAGTGAATTCTATTTGGTTGTTGTGTTTAAGTGCTGGCTCTGTCGGTGGTTTTGTCGTTGTAGATTAAAGGGTATTTCACATTCAATTGTGGGAGTAGTTCTGTCATTGTAGTGATCAAGGCCTTTTTCACCATGGTATATTTCAAATTATTGTAGTTGAATCTCATCGTTAGTGTGAGTATGGATTTGGTACTGTTTTCTTTGATATTAGTTAATATAGATGGAATGGGACTCACAATTTCCTTTGGTACGATCGTTTACTCAAGTTTCTTGATCTGATTTCTACCACCAGACCACAAAGCCCTGTGGCCTTTACTGTGTTACTTTTAGTGTTGTTTTTGTCCGCCGATACATCTTGTAAATCTGTATTTGCAGCTCAGGTTAAGAATTTCCTTAATGTTTCACTAACTTTGGTTGGTTCTCACTTCCTGGTTGATTCTTTTATATGGGCATTAAGACTCTACTGACTTTGAGAAAGAATATTTGTTAAGTCCATATAGGAAATTATTATAAAAATTAATCTTTGCCATGTCCTACGTTTATTTGCATCAGATAGCAGGTAATCAATTTCCATCTAATAGTTTCCTCGTTTTGTTTGATGAACCAAGGATGAGATAAAATCTTGTGCTTCTCTTTTATTATCTTAACCTCTTGGTTGGCATTGTTTCCCTCTTATTTTGTTGGTTGCGGACAAAATAAGTAGCTAAAATTATCTTATCATGTTTATTTTTATTTGGTAACCTCATCTATTAGTTTCATGCTCCTTTAAGTTAACACGGCATATGGCCAAAAATATATAATAGTGCACCTTTACATTCATCTTGATATTGAAAACAAGTTAGTATGCATTTGTATGGTCTACTCTGCTGTTATAATTTTATCTTATCCTGTTATGAGAAAAGTTGAAGGAAAAATTGAAGGTCTTACTCATTTATACTTCATTAGAGTTAATGTGGAAGTTTCTTGTTGTCATATTAATGTCCAATAACGCTAAATTCGGACTTCTGAACCCCAGTAGAGAATCTGGAATTGGTAACTAGAGGTCAATGGACGTGTATTGATTTTTGTCGCAACCTGTATGTATTAGAGAATAGTAAATGGTTACGTTTTGTTTTGGAGTCATGGCATGAATTCATATGTGATAAATTTGATAGCTAGATATAATTAACTCGCTTTAAATTGATATCTAATTCTTATATTCTCTTTGATGCATGTGACATGAATCCGAGTATATTGGGTTCCATTTTCCTCGCATATCCTGATAGGCCAAGGAGGCCTACGCTGTTTCGAGTCAAAATCCCATGCCGAAGTGCCAAAACTGGACTGATCTGTGGTGATATACAGTGCATATACACTGAAAACTGTAGTTGCACACTATACTACTGTGTATAATAAAAAATGGGAAAGAAATATGCTGATTTCCACACTGATATACAGTGTATACATGGAGAGATACATCAAAACGCAGAAAAAACATGACTGGTATACATGTGATATACACTGTAGAAAAATGGATCAAAGTCCATAAAGAATGGGTCCAAAGTTAACTAGAATTGGAAAGGGCCCAAATTTTAATTCTTCTTACTCATTTCTTTATAAATCCTATTTGATTACGTGTTTGTATTAAATTATTAATTTGGTTAGCCTTTATAAAGGGAAAATTAACTATATAAACTTATTAGATTAGTTATTACAACTTATAGCAAAACTTTTAAGTTTTCAAGTTATAGAAACTTTCATCTTAAAAAAATATATAAAAAGATTTTTTTTTCTTTTGTTGAAAATATAGAAAAACAATTACTGAAAAAGGAAAATTAATATTTAATACAATTAATATACAATTTACCTTCCTTAAAAGTAGTTAACTTTAATTACTGATATTTATCCACCCCAAATCCCTCAAACCGTTATTTATCTTCGTATTTTAATGTTTGCATTAAGAGTTTCCATCTTCATACACTACTTGCCACTTTTTACACGATTTCTCTCTACCATCAAACAAAAAACTCATTCTATGTTGATTAGAATTTGATAGAAAAGCAAAAAATAAGTATTTCTTTAGATAAAAAATATGAATTCTGTTAATTTGCATTCAATCATAATCCGTCATGGAGGGAGATGGAATTCTTCAAGTTTGTTAATTTTTTTACGCCTTCTAAACGAATTTAAATATTTATTGGCATACCACCAATCGGATGCATGCCATCACAAAGAACACTGAGAGGAGGAGAAGAAAGGGAACATGTTGATTATTTGAACCAAGCAGCACAATTGTTCAACAACAAGTTGGCAGATGACTTAACTTCTCTAGAAAACAAAGTAACTAATTCAAGATTGGTGTATGTAGATATATATAATCTTCCACTTGATGTCATCAACGGCCCTAAAAAATATGGTACAAATATGGCTGCCTTTTTCCTGAATATCGACAAGATCTCCGTTTCTTTCTTTATATGACCATGCAGGATTCAAAGTTGCAGAAAACAGATGATGTGGGACAGGGAAAATAGAAGCTGTAGAGTTATGCACATCGGTGTGTTTCGATGATTCCGATTATGTTTTTTGCGATAGCTTTCATCTTACAGAAAAAACATACAGAATTTTAGTTCATCAAATTCTTGTACACCATTTAAGTAGCTTCTTCTGATAAATTCACATATCAACATGCATATCAATGAATTCTTAGTACTTGTTGCCAAATGATTGATCATTTATATGTTATTTTCTCACTTAGTGATCATGTCTATCATCCCCAATTTTTATTTCTTTTTATTTTTTCTAGTAAGCATGTACATGATGTGGTAGTAACAAAGTTGTATTCATGGACTATAGCAGTACATACAAACTTGCAAATATTTGATTTTTTTTTCTGTATTAAATTGGTATAAAATTGATATTGAATCATTTTTTCTATTCACTGTTTGTTTTTCTAATATAGTTAATAATTTGAATTAACTTTTTGGTGCTCGATTATTACTGTTTGTTTTGATAAGATTGTGGGTATGAAAAAGTTTATTTTTTGTATTTATGTAGTATTTATATAATGTTATGCTACTCTAACGTTTGTTTCGTATTTTACATCGTTGAATGAAATTGATATGAACTAAGTCGCATCAGATGGTTTTAAATTTGATATCAACTACATCAAATTATACATTTTTCGATTCTGCAATTAGTAACATTTGACATGAATATTGAATCTTGATTTTTATTGGTGCTCGTTACTCTTTGTATAAGATTGTTGGTATGAATAAAGTTTAGTTTTGATATTTAACATAGTATTTATATAATGTTCTTCATCTTGCCAGAAAGCAAACAAAAATATCAATCTTGATTATTTTTTTATTACAACTAAAAATTATTTGACATCAAACAACTATCAATTAATTTATTTTCAACATTTACGTTGATAGTTTTTCATATAATATCCATCCATACACTAAAAAAGTTATGTAACATAAAACATAATTTTTTTCATCGATTGTCACATTCATAAAACTCATTCAATACAAATGTGCTATATGCAAAACTTCATCGATATCAATTTAATACATTGAGAACTCAAAATAAAAATGTTACTCAAGTATGAAATGAGCATATAAATTGATTTCAACGTATTAAAAGTGAAATTATCCTAGGAAAATGTGTTCATCAAAACTTAGTTAACATCATTACACTAATTGGCAATTAACATCATTACACTAATTGGAACCATCCCTCGATCGATAAACTGATGGTACAACAATCTTGCAGATTAATCAATACATCTACTAAAGGTCTCACACGAAAAAAAACTCAATAAAAGGCATCCTTGTTTGGCTAATGTATCTTAAAAATGAATGTCTTCTTCTTCATTTATCTTCCTCGAGTATATGGACATTACAGGTAAAACAATGAAATGTGCTCTGGCTAACTATCTTTCAGATGTTAGCAACGAGCCAAACACGAGTTTGAAGTTCTGGATGAGTGTAAGAACAAGTTTTTTTTTTCAAGGTATACATGTGAAATCAAAATTGTGTTGGTGTGTATTTTGATTTCAGTTTTACATATATACTACAATAGCAATGATATTAAAATTTAATTATGGTATGCATTATATGGACGTGGGAAAACGATGACTAATTAAAATCCAAAATAGAACTATATATATGTTATCATCACTTAACGATTTGACAAAATTGAATTGGCAAGACTATCTTTTGACTGTAAAAAGGATTTTTTTTTTTGAAAGTAGTTAACTTTTTTAGAATGAAATAACTATTAATAATTAAGCACTACCTAAGCATAAAAACAAACTAAAAGCAAAAATAATTCAAATGTTAACATTTATTATTTGTTCTTAATTTAATATAAAATTGATCTAAACAATTGTCCAATTTAGAAGAATCACTATTTAGAAGAGTCACTATTCAATGATCGAGAAGATTATTAGTAATTAAAAAAGGTAATGAATAGAAGAGTCACTATTTAGAAGAAATTTAATGAATGAAAATTAAAGAGATAAAGACTCCTATTGGTAATTAAAATAGGTAAAGAGATAAGACTTCTATTGATAATTAAAGATTAAAAAATATGAAAAAGAGTATAATCAAGTTAATTATTCAAGTTAATAAAAAGGTATAAAATCAGATCTTAAGTTTAAAAAATATATTTACCATATATATCTCCTTAAATTATGGATAAACTTTGATATTTAATTATTATAAAAAAAATTTGATATCTTAACTTGCCATAATTATCCAAAATCTTTAATTAATAGTGATAGATGTTAAATGTTAAATATAAGGAAATAATACAAATAATAAATATTAAAAAAATAATTTTCGAAAATTTAAGTAAAATATATTTTTCTCAAAAGTTGCTATAACTTGTAATTATTTCTTAAGTCTAGTAATTAATAAAAAGTTATGCTGTAACTTTTAATTAATAATCTAAAAAGTATATTTGGGATATTTTCACCTTTATAAATCCCCTTTGAATCATTACATTTGTTTGCCTCTTTGCTTATTTTATTTTATATCATGATATTCGAAGGTAATAAAAATATATCTTTCTTTATGTTTTTTCTTAGAATTGAACTTTTAAAAAAATCAAAATGGCTTTCTATTTCCTCAATATGACCAGGTAGTTCATTTAAGTTAAAAAAAAAAAATTCTCATCAACCTAAAATTAATTTTCTTTGCGAAAGATAAAAATATTTTCACTAATTAGTCAAGGCTCATAATTTATTTAAATTGATATTTTTCTTCAAAGAAAAATATTTTTTTTAACAAAAACGATATTCAAAAAATTCCTTTCTTCCTCCCTTTTATTTGAAAGAATAATTTATGAAGAAAACAGGTTTAGCTCAACCTTCTTCACACGAAATTTTCTCAAGTTAAAATAGGATCAATTTTTGGTTGATTGAAGAAATGTCATTTTAAGCCTACAACAAATTGTTAAAGGCAATATTTTCTATAAAATCAAGTCTATGCAAAATTTAGCCACTTTAACTAGTCAAGTTAGTTCTTTTTGGTACACTATTTTGAACGGACGCTCCTAAGTGCCTTAAAAACGGCGTTAATTGAATACTTACCCATTATCTCTAGTTTTAAAGGTTTATTTTTATTTTTGAACCTTTGAAACTCTTTCAAGTTTTCTTGATTTTTTTATAAAAATCAAGTGGCGACTCTGTGAATTTCTTAAAATTATTTTGAAATATTCTTGAATTTTTTAAAATAGTTTTAAAAAGGTCAAAATCATTTTCTCGCCAAAAGAAATCCGAAAGAGATAAAACAATCACCAAATATACGACTTGTACCCACCAAGTCGTACCCTTTTCAGAAACCAATCCAATCAACCAACCAACACTAGTCGGCATACGACCAAGAGCATACTAACTGCACCCCATCATACGTCTGGTACCAAAATGTCGTATGATGTCCAGAATTCAGAAATCCAAGAAATTCTCTAAGGTTCCAAAATCTAGGGTGTTTCATATTCACCAACAACACCAACCAAATATCAAGTGAAGTGATTCAATACAACAACACAAACAACAAGACAAAATTGTCATAACAAATATCTCCGAAAAAGGTCAAAATCTAAGTTTGTGCTATTTTTACAGTAATATTCGAGAACAATAACAGCCAAAAAGACACATTTCACTCCGAAAAAATACCCCATTTATATCAACTATCATATTAAGAGAACAACTACCACAAATTAAAATTTTCTCGGATTGTCTTTATTTTTTTTAGCATCAAAACTCAAAATTATTAACTCATGCTTAAAGATAATACAACTAAAGTTCTTTTTTTTTCTTCATTAACTAAAAAATTCTAATTTTTCAAAAAACAATAAATATAAAAGACCTTACCTACAAGAGAGAGAAAGTGACGGGCTACAAAAAAGAAGTGAATGTGAATTCTCAAACAACTGATAGTGATTGAAAATGACAACAAAATTAATCTGTTGTGTCTTGTTTGAGGCAATTTGTTGGATTCGAGTTGAATTGTTAAGAGAAAGAGAAGAGACGAGGAAACATCATTTGATTTTTGAAAATTGATGTTATCTGAAAAATAATTGGTCCATTTAATTTAATTGTGTAATAAAAATAGAATTTAAGATTGATTTGTATTTTGAAAAAGATTATAAAATTTAAAAATATTAATTTAATTCCAATTATTTTAATTAATTTTTTAGAAGAAATATTGACCCTTTCCTTTCATCAAAGTACCAAAACGACTTCAATTTTCTCAAGTAAAACCCTTTTCCTCAAAAATCAAAATCCTATCCCCTCAAAAATGGAGTCCCTTCTTCTTACCTCTTCACCTGATATCGCAAAGATGGACAGCTCCTCTTTTCCTCCTCCTCAATGTTATCCTTCCATTTCAGCAAATGGGCGCTCTTCTTTCGTCCTATATTTTTCCAACAAGAAAAACCTTAGAAGCGCTGTTGTTGCTTCAGCATCAAAGAAGAAGAAGAACAAATCTGACTCCCATAGCTTTGTTCCTAAACCTGATGAAGCCACTGGTCCTTTTCCTGAAGCTGTGCTCCTTAGAGAGGTTATTCAAGCAGAATTTATATATCTCACTAATTTTCATTTACGCCCATATGTAATCTGGTTTGTTTATCCGGAATTCTAATGAATAATCTTTGAGCCGAAGCCATATTTTAAAGTAGGATTGCCTAATCTTAAGAGCATGGCGTAAGTCCAATTTTCTTTTGCTTTTGTGTGTGAGTTCTAATTTGATTTTGCAGAGAAAGGTCCAAGAAGACGGGAGATTTCTACCTGAGTTTGCAGATGCTGAAGAGGGTAAGCCATTATTTGGTTGCGAATGACATGTTGCTCATTGCTCTCTTGTTCTTTAGAGGTTGAGGTCTCTAAACTTTGAGTCTAATTTGCAGAGGAACTGTTTGAGGCGCTAAATCTGCAGTTGGAAAGTGATCTGAATGTGGAACAGAGTAAGTATGAATCATTCTATGAGCTCAATATCTAAAATAAAAAAGCGCTTAAACTTATAGATAGCAGCTGGGATATGTTGTCTTCTTCACTGTCTGCATATATTTTCTTTTTCTGGAACGGATGGTGGAGCCCTTGTGGTGGGGCCCTTCCCCGGACACCGCACATAGCGGTAGCTTTAGTGCACCGGGCTGCCCTTTTTTTTTTTTGGAACGGATGGTGGAATCAACAGATCCGCATGGGAGATATCAAATAAGTAGTTGTTAAGTTGTAATGACTACACTTAATTAGGTTTAAGTAGAGATAAGTGTGTTATTTGGGGAGCCTTCTACTTTTAAAGGTCACATTATCTATATGAAATGGGTCCAAACATAGAAGATTCATATCACTAACCCGGAGTAGATGATTGGTTGATTTATATAGGACGGATGTTGGAATCTCATAGATTACCCAGTGGATAAAAAATGTGCCGTGAAATAGTATTTTGGATTCTTTGTAACATGTCATCTGCACAATAAATGTCTGTGTTGCTTATCAGTGCAAGTAAAGGAGATGCTTTACATATGTTGGAGATGCTTTATGTTTTGTTCAACTGAGGAAAACTTTGCTGTATCTGTGAGCTAAAGTGCTGAGCTGCCAATGGCTAGAATCTATTATTGGCTCAACATTTTCAATGATTTGTTTCTTTCAACTATCTGTGGAAATGAGCTTTGGAAATCTGTCATCTGCTTTTCTTGAAGACTTTACTTTAAGATTGGAGGCCACCCTTATAATGGAGAAGTTGATACTTGATTTTTTGTGGTTGGATACTTAATATAAGATTGTTTCTGATTAAAGTAGCATGCCTTGTGTCATGAATTCTTGCTAATATTGCTTGTACGGCCGATTAACTCTTGAATGGAATTGAAGGAGTGCAGGAAAATTGGCTAGTGATTTATTGTTAAGGATCTATTGCTTTTCTTTCAATTAATAGTTTAGATTATTTATTGACTTCCCTGCTGTGTACAGTGCGACACTATGAAGTGGTGTATCTGATTCATGAGGATCGTGAAGACGAGGTTGAGAGTGTGAATGCAAAAGTTCAAGGTTAGCTGTTCCTTTCATACATCAAACATCTATTTGTTCTACTAAGGTCAGGTATTTGCTGTGTGCTGTCAAATGTGTTTTCCAAGTCCTTTTTTAAGCTTATACCTCATGCGCTTTTGGAAAGAGCTGAGAAAGGTGGAATCATGCCAAAGGCTAGTATCTCAGAAGTGGTTCTGATCTACCAGATGTAACAACCATAGCTACCTTGTTCCCCAATCCTCTAAATGACATCACTTTTTCCCTGTGATTTAACATTTCTGTTTTTCACATCGTGACTAAAATAAACCTAAAGCTTGTGATTTTTCTCCATAAACATGCAGAATTTTTGAAAGAGAAGAAAGGGAAGTTGTGGAGATTCAGCGACTGGGGTATGCGTAGACTGGCATACAAGATTCAGAAAGCATCACGAGCTCATTTCATTTTGATGAATTTCGAGCTGGGAGCGAAATGGATTAATGATTTCAAGAGTATGCTTGACAAAGATGAGAGAGTCATTCGACATCTGGTGATTAAGCGGGACAAGGCAGAAACAGAGGATTGTCCTCCTCCTCCAGAGTTCCATACTGTGTGTGCTGGTACAGATGATGAAAATGAAGAGGATATGGATGATTATGTTGACTATGATGAAGACGATTTGGAGGTTGAGTATGACAGAGATATGGAAATGAATGATGATGATGATACTGATGGTGTTATTCTTGTGGACGCGGACGACGACGTAGATGATAGGAACAGTAGAAACAGTCTGACAAATTAATACACAAAAGATAGGAAAAAGGAAAGTAAGTGTGTGAAAACTAGTTGTATTTATTTTGCTCACTGTCCTGGAATTCTGATTACTTACAATTTTAGATTAGATAATAGTTTCCCTGATGTTGGTTCTTGGTTTGTACGAAACACCCACTCCCCTCACTCTTTTTGTTAACCTGTTCAGCTAAAGGAAACTCTGATGATCAAACCGATATACCATGTTCATATGGTGGCTCAATGTTCTATGCGAATCCATGGTTCAAACATATCATGCCAAATCGTACAATTTAAGCCTCAGTATAGTTCTATTATATTTATTCCATGTACGATTAAGACTTCAGTATAATTATCATAAGTTTCTCCATATGGTTTTGTTCTATCTATTGTATAGGAGGTTTCGTTTAATTTTACTCGCAGCAGAGATGAGCCTCCAAAAAAAAAAGAAGGATTGCAGACACTTTTGTAATAACTCGCCACGCAACAGGCAATCCACTGTGAATAGATTATTGTCGACTGCAAAGTAGGAGATTATCTCCGTTTGCAGGGTAAATTATACTTTTTCTTGTTTAAATGGTGATAACTGGATTCAAAAACAGCATAAAGGTAGTATTGGGAGTTTCTGTACACAAAGGTAGTATTGGGAGTTTCTGTACAAGTGAGCAAAAAGGCCCAAAAATATAGCCCACTTCTAATCTCAGAGGGAAATCAATGAAATCTAGTAAAAGGTTCTGCTTCATTTGCATATTCCTTTATACACCAAAAATGAAGTAACTGAGATACAATCTAATTTAATCCCCCAAATTGAGTTCCGCTTCTCTTCAAAACATTTAATCACCATCCCAATTATTTCATGCTTTGTACAGCCCTCTGTACGTACTAACAGGGCAAATGATCCTGTGTAAAAACCTCTGTACGTATTTACAGGGCAAAAGATAATGTGTTCCTAGGCACAGACCATTTGATACCAGCAAAGTTGAAAATAGCTGCCATAGCTGGTCAGTATTCGGACAATGACACATATCCCGTGATAGAATAGGAAAATGGGTCAAAAGAAAAGCCAATGCCAATGATGAAGTTGTATGTGAGATTTTCAATTACTGACTTGTTTTGTTCTCCAAGCAAGACCCAGCTTAAATTATCGTTTACAGTAAATCACCCCTTCTCATTCTATGCATAATGCCTCTTGCAAAGATTCATGCCAAAAAGACCAGTGGAGTTCTACAAAAATTATGGCTGCCATTTTCAAGTCTGGTTCCTGGTTCTGCCCTGTCACTTCTTGGGACACCCCAAAGAGATACCCTTGGTAGGGATTTCTCATGAAACTTCTTCCAAACTATGCAGACTGGATATAAACAATTTTACAATCAGTGTCAAAATAATAGAATTCAATAGTAGGAATGCAGGATTTACCATTTACCAGGCTCCATCTAATAATCTTACGAATAAAAACAGTGGGGATCATTGAATGGTTGTGGTTCAACTTGATAAAAGACTGATACCAACAAGCAAGTTAGAAAACAAAATAACTATAACAATAGAAACACAACCTTTTCAGTAAAGGGTTAGGAACCAAAAGGATCTTATTACTAAAAGGTACCCACAGAGCAGAATGCATGACCTTATAAATCATTACTGCTGCTACTAGAGCTATCTAATTTTCCAGAGTAGACAGAAATTTAAAGGAGCTATTCCGCCTTTTGGTTGTACTTACAAGCTTAAGCCTGTAATATCCTAGTAAATATTAGCAATTGAATACCTGCAAGATCTTTTGGTGGGTCTCCGAATTCCTCAAATCAACAGCAAATGAAATTAGGATTCACCTGCAAAATCTATTCAATAGAAAATCAAATCAGCTGATAAGCTGGGGATCAACAAGGTGAGAACAAAACCAGTAAACAAACATACACATGATCAGATGATGTTAAACTTCTTTTGAGGGATTCTTACTAGCCATATCTCCTAAACAAGTTGTTAATGCCACTTCGTCAATGCAGGTCTGGAGAAGGACCCTCCATCGTAAAATTGCTTTAACTGCAACTACTGCTTTCATATCCACAGAAAAGTTTTTTTGTGTATTCATCATTCCAATCGGCTGAAGCAAGTTCAGACCTTCAGTCAGTTGCCAATATACTCTCTAGATATTGTAGTGCACTTCTATAGCCAATCTTGCACAATAAATGACAGACTACAACATTCCATGTCGATATCTTGGGTGGAACACCATCAGTTATCATCCTCTGAAGGCAACAGATAGCGGCTGCCAAACTAATCCAATTGCACAGTCCACCTATCAGACAGGTATAGGATATGAAACATGGACGCAAGCCGAGTTGATTCATAGCATTCAGAAGTTGTTTTGCAGATTCAACTTTACCACCCTTACAGTATGCGTCCATAAGTATGTTGAAGGTGAGAACATCAGGTGTAATTCCCCTAACCAACATTTTTGCCACAAGTTTAACAGCTTCCTCAAGCATCCCCATATGACAGAGACCAGATGCTATAGTGTTGTACGTAACTAAATTAAATTCAATATTTTTTTCCTCCATCTCCCTAACAAGCTGAAGTGCTACCGTAAGGTTGCTACATTTGAATAAACCATCCAACAACTCATTATATGTGGTAGTATTACCAGAGCAACCAAATCTTTCCATTTGAGTATATAGCATCACTGCCCATTCAATTCTACCACTACAACACAAACCTTTGATGAATGTGTTAAAAGTAATGGTGTTTGGTGGGCAATTTTCTATTACCATGTTATCTAGAAGACAGTAAGCTTGTTCAAACATGTAATTCCTGCAGAGTACATCAACCATACATGTATATACCACAACATTTGGACGGCAACCAAGATTTGTCATCCTATTCCATATCTCAGATGCTTTACTCACATCTCCAGATTTAGCAAAGCCATCAATGAGGGTGCTGTAGGTTGTTGAATTTGGATGACAGTCACTCCTTTCCATTGCACTACAAACAGACAGAGCCATATTCATATTACCAGCCAAACACAGACCATGGAGAAGTGTATTATATGCTAGAACATTGGGCAAGATTCCCTCTTTGATCATACCATCCCATACATCAAGAGCTTCATACCATCGTCCCATCAATGAATTTCCCTTAATCAAACAAGTAAACGTATGAATATTTGGAGAACAGCCTCTAGCAAACATCTTGCTCAGCATAGCAAAAGAAAGACCAAGATTTCCTTGGTCAGCAAATGCATTTAAAATCGTAGTGTATGTGATGACATTAGGAATAACTCCCTTGTAAGCCATCTCATCCAACAAATCAACTGCCTCCTTACTATTATATACCTTACAAAGACCATTTATCAGAGCATTATAAATAGGAATGGCAGGAGTGAATCTCATGGCTAGTTCTCTGGCTTATTTTACTTTACCAAACTTACACAAGGAAGACACAATCGTTGTATAGCTCACTTCATCAGGAGAACAGCCCTTGTTTGACATTTCCACAAGTAACTTCTGAGCTCCATCAACTCTATTGTTCTTGCACAATGCTTTAAGAAGAATGTTATACGTATACACATTGGGAACAATCCCATCTTTCTTCATGTTACTATAAATAGGATTAATCATGTGAAACCTATTTTTACTAAGCAAAGCATCCAAGAGATGATTATATATCCTAACTGTGGGCTTGCACCCAAAATCCTGTATCCTGTAGAATGTCTTCAATGCTCGCTCTGCCGCCTTACCTCTCCTATACGCATCAATCACACCGATAAATGTATCTTCGGAACAACTAATACCCTCCAATTTCATCTGCTGTAAGAGGTATTGAACACTGTCCATCTCCTGCTGCTTTCTGAGTTTTTCCATCATTATTTTATATGCTAAAGGGGTGTGCTTGAAAGAGCTTGAATTGGCAACCCATTTGAAATACTCTAAATCAGTTGAAATATTTTCTTCATATTTCAGTCTCTTCAATACATCAGATTCCTTTAGGTCAACGGGGTTTTTACCATTTTGACCATTAAGTTGATCAACATTGGAAGATGGGTTTACATTGAGGATTAAAGGAAGAGACTTTTTCTGGACTTTCAACAGCAAAGAACATCCTTTTTTTAAGTACATAGTACAATCAAAGACACAATGTTTATCAAGTTAAACGAAAGAAGAACCCAAAAGAGAAAATTAAGCTGGGTATTGAAAAAGAATCCGAGCGACTCAAATCAGGTTTTCAAAAACCACAACATGAAAAAATAATAAAGGAAGAAAGAAATTGACAAGAGTTATCTGGTAGACAAATCATACCTATATTTATGGTGCACTGGATAAACAAGTTGAAATAAAATGCTGGTTTTCTCACCGTGCCGATAGTTTTCCGGCAGGTAAGGGAATGCCGGGAACGTTAACGCGTTAGGAGTCCGAACAAGGTGTGGACCAGGCGGAATTGGGCCAAAGTACACAAATAGCCGATACAATTAAGAGCCGTTTGGAGAGAATTAAAATACGATCAAATTAGCTTTTAATCTTTTTTATAATTTTTTTTTTAGATATTTAGTAAAATTAAAAGTAATTAAAAAGCTAAAAATTAATTAAAAAAAAAGAAGTGAAAAGTTGGGTATTAGATTAATTTTTTTTCGATTTGATCGAAATATTTACTATTTTATCCTTTATTTTCTTCTCCAATTCCAATAATACCCTAAATTTATAGTTCTTAAATATATGATTTTTTTCTTTTTCTCTTGCCAGTTCTCTTCATCTTTCTCCTTTGTCTTCGGTGAATTCATCATTATATTGGAGTTTAGCTCAAAAAATTTATTTTAGAATTAAAAATTATAAATATTCATCTTCTTTATGGTGTTAACAACTTTGAGGACATTTAAGTTATTTTAACAAAAAAAAAGTGTAACATCACTTTTCTACCAAACACATCAATAGCTTTTTTCAGTTTTAACACTTCTATCCAAACACTTATCTGCTTAATTTATAAACACTTATTTAAAAATTTTAATCACTTAAGAAAAATAATATTTTTTTTAATCCTATCCAAACGGGCTCTAAATAATCGAAAAAGACATAAATAACACTTGGATGAAACTACTACACAAAAATTGACCATTGAATTTTAATTTCATTTTCTAATCATTTGCTGAAAGTTTTATATAATACTAAAATAAATTTGATACATATATAAAATATATAATTAAAATACAATAGCTAAATACATCAGTGATGTAAATTCTATGCACATCATATTAAAAAATGTATATTTCATATAAGTTATAATGCATAAACATGTCCTTTAACTTAAGTACTTAACCTCAAATCACATCTATGACCTCCAACTTTGGATGTACACAAGTAAACACTTAAACTTGTATATAATTGAACAAGTAGACACACACATCCTATGTAGTATAATACACGTAAAATGTCATGTAGGACAAGAATTGACCACGTAGGATGCCACATAAGACATACGTATCTACTTGTTCAACTTTATACAAGTTTAAGTGTCTACTTGTGCACCCGAAGTTGGAGGTCATCGATATGATCTGAGGCCAAGTTAAAGGGCAGATTTATGTATTGTGCCTTCATACAACAATGATATAATTTTTACCCATAAACTTGCTGCTCTAACTTTTTCATACGTATTATATTAGTATGATATATAAATTGTATCAATATTATATATGAATTGTATCTGAACTACTTGAGGCAAAATGATCCAAATTATAAAATCACCAAAATATAGAATTTGTGTAACATCCCGTGTTTTGCTTGTACTTGTTCTAATTATATGGAACCTGATATAGCCTTGTGGTATAGGTAACAAATGAGATTTGTTATGCAAGTATTAATGGTGTAGATGGAATTATAGATGTTGCCCGTACAGTTTAATGTGATGCGACCAAGTTAACGTCGATACGACTATTTAAACTTGGGATCGTAAGCTAGTATTTGAATCTAAAGTTTAAAGTGACCAAGTGTGTATAAGTTGAAGGTTAGATTAAAGGGATTAGGAGCTGAAAATAGAATAAAATATTGAGGTGCTTGCTCAACTTAATTAAGCTAGTAGGTGAGTCACCTACTTAAGCTATTTGGACCAAATTAATGGACCCATGGCTATGGACCAGATTTGAGCCTATACTAATGTACTCATTTGGGCCCAAATTGAATAAAAGAGGAAGAAAATGGATAAATGGACCAACACACAAATCTACTAAAGGCCCAAGTTAATTAAGCCCAAAATAAGAATTTAAGTAGGTGCATCACCTACTTTGAAAATTTGAGCAGCTTGAACCCTTAAGTAGGTGCATCACCTACTTGGACCAATCTGATCAATTTTAAGGTCCAAAATGCAGCTAAGGAGGTGGACAAAATAGGGCCTTTATAAGGCCAAGTTGCTGGTCATTTTACTTCATTTCTAAGTCACAAAAAAGAGTATATTTCATAAAATCTCTCTACTCTCTCTAAAATAACAAGGAGCAACCCAAAAATTCCTTCTAGGGTTCTTGAAGAAACCCTCACCTTTGCAGCCCAAGGTAAGTGAAAACACATGGTTTAGCTTAATTATCTCATGAAAGATTAGGAAAACATGCTATAGGTGCCTAATTATAAATACATGGCAGAATATAGAACAAGCTACTTGCTCACTTTTCTTTGTTATTAAGAGATCTCTTTTCTTCTTTGGTTTAAAGTGTGAAGGAAAGTGAAAGTTGAAGTTTTGAGCAGTTCAAATTGAAAGAATAAGTTGTAGAATTGAGGTAAGGTGACTTCTCCATTTTTTTCTCCTTGTATGTGAATTTGAAAGAGAATTATGGATGTGTTGTTATTGAGAACTCAAGAGATGATGAGTTCAATAATTGATTGCTACAATAAAAGGAATTTGAGACTGTTTTATGGACTGTTTTGTATGTATATGTTATGGGCTGCTAGGTTGATGTTGGAGAAAAGTATGATTAGTTTGTAATGAAATATAGAAGAAAGGTGTGGCGGTACACCACCAAACCAATTATTGCATTTGTTTACCGCCCAATCTATTTTGAGTATTATTTGGAATGTGTAATGAAGCCGAGGTGGTTTCGGTAAATCTTATAAGAACCTGTATGGTATGTGGGTGTAATTGGAGGAGAAAAGGGTTAAAATAACACCCTTGACTGATAGATTAATGGCTTACTGCCCGATTACTGTTTTGGGTGAAGTTAAGTAGCCTAAATGTGTTAGTTGGTTGCTAATACTAGTTTATCATATATTCTATTGTAGATAAGTAATTAAAAAGGCGGGAAGTCAAGTCGAGTTAGTTTCGGAGTTATATAACCAGGTATGTAAGGCATACTCTATTTTGCACTCTTTGGCATGAAATCAAACATTTGTTCCATCAAGTAAATTTTCAAGGTTATCCTGTAACAAGTGACACATAATAGCATCGTATTATATCCCATGAGGCCAATGACCTTGTTCCCACTCTCTAACATGTTAAAACACCTCAATACATGCTTATTATTAAACCTGTACGTCGATCTTCACTAGAAAATTTCAGGAGTTCTCCGCTTGTTCAAATAAGACCCATGTGTTATTTTTAGCTCCGAAACAATTCATTTGTGTGCCAACAACTCCCTACCTCATTGTTGTTGCATTAAGTATCCATTTATATGTCTCTTATTAGTAGATTATTGGTTCAAGGTACCATAATGTTATGACCGCCAAAGTAACAATCTCAAAGGCTAAATAAACTAAGTAACGCAAATCTGTAAAATGAGTGGTAGCTCAGGGGCATAAGCCTAGCATGAGACATTCTCGATATCTTTAGATGTGGGTTGCAGCTCAGGGGAATAATCCTAGCATGGGCCGATCCCAATCTTTATATATAGGTGGCAGCTCAGGGGTGTAAGCCAAGCATGGGTCGATCCTAATTTATCTATTTACCACCGATCAGCTGGTCATTTGCATTATACATGGCTTACAAAGATAATGAAGTAAGAAAGGTAAAAAAAAAGAAAGAAACGTAATGTATGTAGTCCCACAAGTATATATAAACATGCTCTACTAGTACTACTTATACACTTGTATCTGATTTCTATTGAGCTTTGGTATCATGTGTTGTTACCTTCAACCTTACATATTCAGTACATATTTTCCTACTGACGTCCCTCACGGGGGACCTGTATTTCATGATGCAGGCACAGGTACTTCAGCTAATACACCTCACTAGTAGGAGCGCAGGCTATTCAGTGACTATTGGTGAGCTCCTGGTTGATTCGAGGCTTTCCGAGTCTGTTCCATATATTTTGGTATTGTGTAGTAAGTCAAGAGTAGGGCGGGGGTTTGTCCCGACCCTAAATAAGTCTATGTATCTTTTAGAGGCTTTGTAGACTAATGTAAAGTTATGGTAGTGTTTTGCCTTTAGACGTGGTGGCCCCAACGGCCAAGTGTTGTATATATATAAGTTTGTGCTTGTCTATGTAATTATTATCATCGATACATAATATCATATTTGTTATAACCTTTAGCTGTCATAGTTACATGCATGAGAAGTACAAGGTTATGAATTGGTTCTCTCGGGCCTTTACGGCTACGGGTGCCTGTCCTCCCCAATAGGATTTGAGGCGTGACAAAAGTGGTATCAGAGTAGGTCGTCCTAGGGTGTCTACAAAGCCGTGTCTATATAGATTCTTGTTTATGGGCGTGTTGTGGACCACATCTATAAACAGGAGGCTATGGGACATTTAGGGGTTGTCTCTTTTTCTTCATATCTTAGATCGTGCAATAGAGCCTATGTTGTAGGTGAAGTCATATTTAACCATTGAACCTATTTTTTCCTCTTATTATAGTAAAGATGCTGGTTATAAAAAGGAGTAAGAATACAGGTAAGCGAATAGATGTGGGTGCCGGAGAAGGGACCAACAAGTCACCACCTAGACAAGCTAATCAAAGCGAGGCTCAAGCTGAGTTTGTATCCCCAACTTCTTCTACTCCTCTATCTCCAGAAAAGTTAAGAAGGAGAAAAACTGCATCCTCAGAACCACCTATTAATGCTACTGACCAAGATCTAAGGAATCCGGTACAATTATTACTCGTATAGTTGTTGGACAAACTCAAGGATAAGCTATTTCAACCACAGGTTCTAGTGGTGTAGATAGGATATCTAGCCTACGAATGTAGGATTTTCTTAAATTGGATCCTACCACATTCACTGGATCAGATCTTAATGAAGACCCATATAACTTTATTGATCAAATCCAAAGGGCTCTATATGTCATGCATGTGTCAGGTTAAGAGACAGTTGAGCTAACATCATATAGATTCAAAAGAGAGGCTATATTTTGGTATGAAGACTTGAAACGATCTAGGGGTATTGATGCACCTTCATCTACTTGGAAAGAGTTCAAAGAGGCATTTCTTGATCATTACCTTCCATTTGAGATTTGAGAAGCCCGTGCGGATCAGTTCCTGAATCATCGCCAAGGAAATATGAGCGTGAGGGAGTGCAACCTCTGATTTAACTCCTTGTCTAGGTATGCTCCTAATATAGTAGCTAAAATGGATGATAGAGTTCATAGATATGTGGATATATTGGATCCATATCTAGTTAAAGATTATACTATTGCTGCTTTGAACAAAGACATAGTCATAGAAAAGATACAAGCATTTGCACAAAAAATGAAGGATCAGAGGCAAAGAAGAAGAACACAAGAATTGAAAAGAGGGTATTCCAAGAGGTATAGATATACAAGGTAGTTTATAGCATCCCAAAGAGAGTTTAGGCCTCGATTTTCTAATAGACCGCCTAGGACATTATCTTCTTATTCTGCAGTTAGTGCTCCACCACAGTTTCAAGGGTCTAAAGGCAACTAGTTTGGGCAAAGAAGTGAGAGTCAGAGTTCACGAACAACGGGGTATCAAGAGCAAGGGAGTATGAGCCAATTAAGGCCTCCTCGGTAGCCATGTAAATAATGTGGAAAGCTTCATTTCGGTGCATATTGGTTTGGGACAAATACTTGCTTTTGGTATGGTACGTTAGGACATATAATGAGAGAATACCCTCAAAGAGGCATAAATGGTATGACACAACCTACTGGATCAGCTATTGCATCATCACCATCAGTGCCTTATTCAGGTAGAGGTGTACAGCCTATGGGTCGTGGTGGAGGTTCTAAAGGAGAAGCTAGCTCTAGTGGAGTTTAAAATCATACATATGCTTTAGCGGATCGACAAAATTCAGAGGCTTCTCTAGATGTGGTTACAGGTACATTGTCCATCTTTTCACATGATGTATATGCATTAGTTGATTTGGGTTCCACATTATCATATGTCACTCCATTGGTTGCTGGAAAGTTCAAAAAAACACCAGAATTGCTAGTTAAGCCACTTGAAGTATCTACGCTGATTGGTGAATCTATTAAAGCTAGGAGAGTGTATCGAAATTGTATAATAACTATTTGTGGTCGTGATACAATGGATAGCCTGGTTGAGTTAGAAATGGTAGTTTTTGATGCTATAATTGGTATGGATTGGTTGGCTTCTTGTTATGCCACAGTAGATTGCCAAACTAATAAGGTGTATTTCCATTTTCCAGAAGAGGCAATACTTGAATGGAGGGGTAATATTGGTGCACCAAGAGGTAAATTTATTTCTTATTTTAAGGCAAAAAAGAAGATTTCCAAGGGTTACATATGTAATCTAGTTAGGGTGAAGAATATAGATGCGGAGCCACCAACTCTTCAAACTATTCCAGTAGTAAATGAATTTCCTAATGTATTTCCTAAAGATCTTCTAGGTTTGCCTCCAGAACGAGAAGTAGAGTTTAGTATTGATGTGATTTTAGGTACTCAACCAATTTCAATTCCTCCGTATAGAATGGCCCCGACAGAATTACGGGAGTTGAAAGAGCAATTGAAAGACTTTCTAGAAAAAAGATTCATAAGGCCTAGTGTGTCCCCTTGGGGCGTACCAGTGTTATTTGTGCGTAAAAAGGATGGCTCATTGAGAATGTGTATTGACTATCGATAACTGAACAAGGTGACTATTAAGAATAAATATCCCCTTCCGAGAGTTGATGACTTATTTGATCAGTTGCAAGGCGCCAAGTGGTTTTCAAAGATTGATTTGAGGTCTGGTTACCACGAAATGAGGGTCAAGGAGAAGGACATATCCAAGACAGCTTTTCGAACACGGTACAATCATTATGAGTTTTTGGTCATATCCTTTGGGCTAACTAATGCACCTGCAGCTTTTATGGATTTGATGAATAGGGTGTTCAATCCATTCTTGGATGTGTTTGTGATAGTTTTTATAGATGATATTCTGGTTTATTCGAGATCAAATAAGGACCATGCCAGTCACTTACGACAGGTGTTGCAGATTCTTCGTGATCATAAGCTATATTCAAAGTTCTCCAAATGTGAGTTTTGGTTAAAATCTGTGGCATCCTTAGGTCATATTGTATCTGATAAAGGAATAAAGGTTGATACTGAAAAGATAGAAGCTGTGAAGAACTGGCCAAGACCTATAACGCCTACGAAGGTTCATAGTTTCCTTGGGTTAGCAAGTTTTTATTAAAGGTTTGTTGAAGGATTTTCTTCAATTTCTGCACCTTTAACAAAGCAAACACATAAAACGTCTAAGTTCCAATAGAATGATGCATGTGAAAGAAATTTCCAAGATTTGAAGAATAAGTTGACTTCTACACCCGTATTGATACTTCCAGAAGGCACAGAAGGGTATGTAGTGTATTGTGATGCTTCAAGAATTGGCTTAGGATGTGTATTGATTCAGCATGATAAAGTCATAGCATATGCCTCAAGACAATTGCGGACACATGAGAAAAATTATCCAAAGCATGATATGGATCTAGCAGTGGTTATATTTGCCTTAAAGATATGGCGTCACTACTTGTATAGGATTCATGTTGACATATATACTGACCATAAGAGTTTGAAATATATCTTTAATCAGAAGGACCTAAATTTGAGGCAGCGAAGATGGCTTAAGTTATTAAAAGGCTATGATGTTGATAACTTGTATCATCTGGGAAAAAAAAATGTGGTAGCTGATACATTAAGTCGTAAGTCTATGGTGGTCACTTATGGGCAGTCTATAGAACGACAAGGTATGACTAAGGATCTACACCAACTAGCCAATTTAGGGGTTCATCTTCTTGAAACTCCAGATGAGGGGCTTATTGTGCATAATGCTGCAAAATCTTCACTAGTAGCTGAAGTAAAAGAGAAGAAATATGCAGATCCCATTTTATTACAACTTTAGGAGAATCTGCAATGTGGTATGACAAAGTATTTGAGCTTACGCAAGAGGGAGAACTTCGGTGCCAAAATAGATTATGTGTGCCTAATGTAGATGGGCTAAGAAAGAGGATTATGATATAAGCACACCATTCAATGTATTCCATCCATCCAGGGTCAACAAAAATGTACCATGAGTTGAAAGAGGTGTATTAGTGGGGTGACATGAAGAAAAACATTGCAAAGTTTGTAGACGAATGTTAAAATTTTCAAAGAATTAAAGTAGTGCACCAAAATCCCGGGGGTTATATGCAATGTATAGATCTTCTGTAAGACCCTGAAAAGATTTCTCGTAGTCTGAGCCTTAAAGCGTGTTAAGTGAGGTATAATTTTGGCCCTAAAAGATTAAGTAGTGACTTCCCAAGTGATTGGTGTTTAAAACCTATAGAATTTTCTTAAATTTGAATTTTTTTCATATAGAGAATTGAATTAGCTTTCAAACGATAACAATTTTGTCCAAATCCGGTGTCGGGGTGAGAAGTTATGGCCATTTTACCGAGAGTTGTCAGAACCGCCCAGGGGCGACGGACAGGTTGACGGACCATCGAGTGTGTGACGGACCGTCGCCCGGACTATCGACGCCAAGGCTGTAACTCCCTTTTCTAGCCCAAGTGCGATGGCCAAGATGACGGACTGTCGAGTATGCGACGGACCGTCCTTGTGATAGTCACGCTGAGGCAGTGTCGCCTCATCATGACCATCGTACGATGAATGATACGATGGACCATCGGACTTGCGACGGACCATTGCTCCAACCGTCGCATCGAGGCAGTGTGTCCCTTTTCTGGCCATCGTGCGATGGACGACCCGACGGACCATCGAACTTTTGACGGACCATCGCTCCTACCGTCGCAGACCCCGTTCAATAATTTTTAACTTGTTTTAAAAAGGGGATTTTCTGTCTTTCCACTCTTTTATCAACCAGATATATATTCCAAACGAAGCAAATGGCTTCATTACTCATCTCTAATATAAGAAAGCTAGGGTTTCCCTCTCAAGATCAAATCTAAAACCCTTCCCCAAGAAATTCAAGAGCTCACCATAGATTCTACAAATTTAGTTGAGAATCAATTTCCCCAAGTCAAGTGTTGACAAAACCCTCTCTCTCAAAGATAAGAAGAAAAGTTTAGAGTAAGCTTATTCACCCAATTTCATAATCTAAGGTATGTGGAGTTTTGAACAAGGGTAAACCTTTCACCCTTGTGCACAAAGGCTTATTTAAACTATGATTTTCTATAATTTATGAGATTTTACATGAATTTGAATTGGGGGTTTTCACCCATTATTATTGATTACAATATTTTGATGTTTCCCATGAATTGAGAATCTAATGGCATGGTTTTCACATGTTTTCTTGAGAAATTGCAGCTGGGTCTATACCCTATAATTTTAATCCTTGAAAACATAGTAGTTGAAGTGTTTAAGATATTGAAGTATATGAGTATGGTGAGATTTTGAGACGAATTGCTGTAATTTCTAGATTTCTACATGAGTTATGAATCTATATGCTATCTATTATACTTTTGATGAGTTTTAACTTGAGATTGAATTATGGGTTATTAAGACCTACTTGAGACTTGAGATTTTATGAACTATTGTGCTATAAGAACCCATGATTTGAGTACTATGAGATTATTGAGAAATGTTTTGACCTAATGGTTATTGAGTTTTGGAATCCACTTACTACATGAGATTACAAATTTGATTATTGGGTTCGTATTGAACCATGAGATTATTCTAAAGTGGATTGTCATAAGTGAGCTAAACAATCTAAAGTGAGTAGTATTTAGCACCGAGTTGGGTAAGTTACTACGGTTTCTTACCCCAGAACTACGTGCCACCGTAGGTTGGGCCTGAGGCCGACATAATTATTGGGCCTAAGGACAAGATATTGGACCCGAGGCCGAGATAAGTGATCACTGAATTGAGGTTATACTCCCTGGCAAAGAGTGTGACACTCCTCCTCAACGTGGGGTCTCTTCGTTAGGAGGACAAAATGTTGGACTCCATGTATCTCGCATGGTTTATGTCGGTCACATGAACCTCCCTTAAAACTAAAGCTTTGAGATAAATTATTTCCTTAAGACTAAAGTATCTTCCCTTGATATAAGTATTTTCCCTAAAGCTTGAGATGAAATATTTTTCCTAAGGCTTTGAGATAAATTATTTCCTTAAGACTAAAGTATCTTCCCTTGATATAAGTATTTTCCCTAAAGCTTGAGATGAGATATTTTTCCTAAAGTGAATGAAATGCCTTCAAGTATGTTTCAAAGTTATGTGATTTCGAATTCTAAGTATTTGAGTTCAAAAGAGTTATGAGTTCTTGAGCATTAAAGAAGTTTTACTCTCTATGAGACATATGCATGAGTTGAAAATATTGCTTAAAGATACCTTTAGCCTTGAGTAATGAGAATTAGAGAAGAGTACAGATTTCAAAGCTAAAGTATAATGACTCACGAGATTTGTGTTACATGTTCCATTTTACATGATTCATGAGCTTTATATTTTTATGCTTATTCAAGCCATGTGAGTCTTCAATTGTTGCATGCATGATTTGATTAAAGAGTAATGGTGTTATTTTATATAAATGCATGCACCCCCACATACTCAGTACATTCTCAAGTGCTGATCCACATATACGTCTATGTGCTGTATTATCTTATAATGTAGGTTCAGGTGCTCAGTCCCAGCCTTGTCAGTGATTTTTGAGTACCTCTATCTATATTCCTACAGTGGACCTATTTCAGACATTTCAGTATTTGAGAGACTATGTTGCTACTTTCAGTTCATTTCGAGTCAGTTGGGGACCTGTCCCAATGGCTCTCTAGTTCATAAATTAGTAGAGGCTTTGTCAGACTAGTTATCAGATTGTGGTTCTGTTGAGGTTTCCAGTATTGTGGTCATTTGGACTGAGTATTTTCTTTGTATTTTCTTTCATGTGATATGACTATGCTAGTGTTTGACTCATTTCATCTTGAAATGAGTGTTATTAGTAGAAACTGGCTCAAAGGGTTAGCTTGGGGCTACTTGTAGCCTTAAGCACCGTGTGACATCCCGGGAGGCAATTTTGGATCATTGCAAACTTGGTATCAGAGCCTAAGGTTTCTACAGAGTCCTAGGGAGTCTGACAAGCTACGTTGAGTAGAGTCTTGATCATCAGTGTGTAGCGCGCCATATCTATGAGCAAGCGGCTACAAAACGTTCTAGGAAAAGTTATTTATTTCTTTCATATTCTATCGTGCCTATGGTTGTCCCTCTCATCTAATAATTCATGCTCTTCTATTTTCAGAAATTACCTCTCCGAAGAGTGAATGCCTATAGAAACGATGATGAGCAACCCCTACCTATTGATCCTTTAAATGAGATGGTATCTCATGCTTAGTTTTGGCGGCCTTTCAGGCGTTAGCCCAAGTAGTCACCGTTAATGTTTGGGCCAATAACCAGGCCACAGTTACTAATCAACAGAGAGGTAATGTAGCCGCGACTAGGATTCATGATTTTATGCGGATGAATCCGCTTGAGTTCTATGGGTCTAAGGCAAATGAGGACCCCCAGTTATACTTGGAGGAGTGAGAAAGATCACAAAAGTGATGCACATTTCTCAGGAAGAAAGTGTTGAATTGATGTCCTACAGACTGAAGGACATTGCTTATAATTGGGTTGTATCGTGGAGGAAAGGTAGAGGTGAGAATATTGCTCCTATGACTTAGTAAGTGTTCCAAGATGCATTCTTGGACAAGTTCTTTCTGGTTGAGATAAGAAAGGCAAAGATTGAGGAGTTTATGACCTTGAGGCAGGGCTCCATGACTGTTAAGGAGTATTGCTTGAAGTTTAATCAGTTGGCCAAGTACGCTCCTGATTTGATTTCTGACACCCGGGCTGGTAAGAGTAAGTTCGTGATCTGTGTTTCTAGGTTAGTACTGAAGGAGTGTAGGATGATGATGTTGCATAGGGATATGGATCTGGCTAGGTTGATGATGCATACCTAGCAGATAGAAGCGGATAAGATTAGAGAGAGATAGAATGAGGGGTAACAAGAGGGCTAGATCTGAGCAGCATGAGTTTAGCCAGTCTAGGTTTCATAGAGGGAACCACCCTCAATTTAAGAGACGTTCGTCTATGCCAGTGCCTTTATCAGTTAGTGCACCCACCCCTAGAAGCATGCAGAAGCAAGAGGGCAGGTCTTTTATGTCTAGGTCGCATTATAGTATTGGTAACAGGCCCCTCTATCCTCCTTATGCTAAGTATGGTAGAGATCATCCCGGTGAATACTTTGTAGATATGAGGGATTTTTTTGGTTGTGGCAAGCGGGGCCAAATACTTAGAGATTGTCCTCATGCTAAACAGGAGAACAAAGATGCCTGACCTCAGGCACAGGCTACTAGTGCACCAGCTTCTGTACCCCGTCCCGCCCCTACTCAGGGCACTTCTTCTAGCACTGCTAGCGGCCAGCGCCAGAACAGATTCTATGCCTTACCATCCCATCAGGAGCAGGAGGACTCTCCCGATGTTGTTACCGATATGCTCCGTTTCTTTTTCTTTGATGTTTATGTGTTGTTGGACCCCGAGTCAAATCTCTCTTATGTGACCCCACTTGTGGCTGTGAATTTCAAAATGAGTTCTGAAAAGATTTTTGAGCCTTTCCTAGTTTCTACACCAGTGGGGGAGTCTGTTGTTGCTAAAAAAGTGTATAGAGATTGTCCTGTTACTGTTCTTCATAGAGTCATATTTGTGGATTTGATAGAGTTAGACATGATGGATTTTGACCTCATTCTGAGTATGGATTGGCTTCATTCTTGTTATGCATCTATAAACTGTCGTACCCGTGTGGTCAAGTTTCAGTTCCCTGATTAACCAGTGTTTGAGTGGTCCGGGAGTTCGGTATCTCCTAAGAGTCATTTTGTCTTCTATCTCAAAGCCAGAAAGCTAATATCCAAAGGTTGCATCTATCATCTAGTTAGAGTCAAAGACACTAAGTCCGAGGCTCCAATTATTCAGTCAGTCGATATTGTTAATGAGTTCCCAGATGTTTTTCTGGAAGATCTCCCAGGGGTACCTCCCAATAGAGAGATAGAATTCGGAATTGACCTTCTTCCCAACACTCGACCTATTTTTATTCCTCCATACCGTATGGTACATGTAGAGCTTACGGAGTTGAAACAACAACTCAAAGATCTTTTATACAAAGGTTTCATTTGGCCCAGTATTTCTTCTTGGGGCGCACCTATTTTATTCGTGCGAAAGCAAGATGGTTCTTTCCATATGTGCATTGACTATCATCAACTTAACAAGGTCACAGTAAAAAATAAGTACTCTTTTTCAAGAATTGATGACTTGTTTGATCAGTTGCATGGTGCAAGTTATTTCTCTAAGATAGACCTTAGATCCGTCTATCATCAACTTAAAGTGAAGGAGTGTGATATTCCAAAGACAGCCTTCCGAACCCGCTATGGTCACTTTGAGTTTCTAGTCATGTCTTTCGGGCTAACCAATGCCCCGACAGTCTTTATGGACCTCATGAACTGAGAGTTTAAGCAATATCTTGATATGTTTGTTATAGTGTTCATAGATGATATCCTTGTGTACTCCCTGATGAGAATGACCATGCGAATCACCTTAGAATTGTTTTGAAAACTCTTAGAGATCACTAGTTGTTCGCCAAATTCAGTAAGTGTGAATTTTTACTAAGGTCTATAGCCTTTCTGGGTACATTGTTTCAGCTGAAGGTATTAGAGTTGATCCCTAAAACACAGAAGCTGTGAGAAATTAGCCTAGACCTATCTCCCCGTCTGACATTAGAAGTTTCTTGGGTCTAGCTGGCTACTACCACCATTTTTTTGAAGGTTTCTCTTCTATTGCGTCTTCCATGACCCGATTGACCCAAAATAAAGTTAAGTTCCAGTGGTCAGATTCTTGTGAGAAGAGTTTTCAGGAGTTGAAGACTCGACTTACTTCCGCCCATATGTTGACTTTGCCTGATGGTACCGATGGTTTTATGATGTATTGATATTCCTGTAGAGTTGGTTTGGGTTGTGTGTTGATGCAAAAAGATAAGGTTATAGCCTATACCTCTAGACAATTGATGCCGCATGAAAAGAACTACCCAACCTATGATCTTGAGTTAGCTGCTATGGTCTTTGCTTTGAAAATCTGGAGACACTATCTTTATGGTGTTCATGTTGATGTGTTTACTGATCATAAGAGCCTGTAGTATGTGTTTACTCAGAGGGAGCTAAATCTCAGGCAGAGGAGGTAGTTGAAGTTGTTGAAATACTATGATATGAGTGTGTTGTATCACCCGGGCAAGGCCAATGTAGTGGCGGATGCCCTTAGCAGATTGTCTATGGGTAGTGTTGCTCATGTAGAGAGGGGTAAGAAAGAGTCATCTCGCGATGTGCATTGTCTGGATAGATTGGGTGTCAGGTTGCTTGATTCAGCCAAGGGGAGTACGTTGGTGCAGAGTAGTTTCGAGTCCTCTTTAGTTTTAGAAGTGAAGGAGAAACAAGATAGGGATCCTAGTTTGGTCAGACTGAAGGAGTCAGTTAAGGACCAAAAGGTAGAGGTTTTCTCCCAAGGGGGAGATGTCGTGTTGAGATTGCAAGGTAGATTGTGTGTTCCGTGTGTTAATGATCTGATGAAGAGGATTATGGTTGAAGCGAATGGCACGCGGTACTCTATTCATACCGGCACTACCAAGATGTACCATGACTTGCGGGAAATCTATTGGTGGAATGGTATGAAGAAGGATATAGCTGAGTTCGTAGCAAAGTGTGCAACGTGCCAAAAGGTCAAGGTAGAGCACCAAAGACCTGGCGGTGTGATGCAAGAGTTTGGTATACCCACTTGGAAGTGGGAGGTGGTGAATATGGACTTCGTGACCGGGTTGCCTCTTTTGCGTCGTCATCATGATTCTATTTGGGTTGTTGTGGATAGGCTGACTAAGTTCGTGTATCTCTTGCCCGTACATACATCTTATACAGCTGAGGATTATGCTAGCTTGTATATCCGGGAGTTAGTCAGGCTGCACGGAGTTCCCTCGTCTATTATTTCGGGTAGGGGCACTCAATTTACTTCTCAGTTTTGGTGGGCATTTCAGCAGGGTCTTAGTACCCAAGTCCTTTTGAGTTCCACTTTCTATTCGCAGATAGATGGTCAGGCTGAGAGGATCATTCAGACTCTAGAGGATATGTTTCTTTGTTTCTCAATTTTCTAACTTGGCGATCCAAAATTTCTACAGGCTCTTCTTCATAGGATAAGTAGTCGGTCACTTTGATTTCATCGAGAGGCAGCGCTAACGAATGGTCTCCAATACACTTCTTCAACATAGATGGACAGAACCCAAACTGGAAGGTAATTCTAGCTCATACGCAACACCACCTACCTTCTCACAATCTGAGAGGGTCCTATGTAGCAAGGACTCAATTTACCTTTCTTTCCAAATAGCATGACTTCCTTCATAGGACAAACTTTTAGAAACACCCAATCACCAACCTCAAACTCTAAATATCTTCTCCTGATGTCGGCATAAGATTTCTAACGACTCTGAGCCGTCTTAAGTCATTCTATGATAAGTTTCACATCTTTCATTGCTCGGTGAACAAGATCAAGCCCAAATATCTGTATCTCACCTACTTCATACTATCCTATCGGAGACCTACATCTTCTCCCATATAATGCCTCAAATGGTGCCATCTTAATACTAGAATGGAAACTATTATTATACGCGAACTCTATCAATGGCAAGTGCTCTACTCAACTACCTTTAAAATCAATCACACAGGACCTCAACATATCCTCAAGGGTCTGAATGGTGCACTCAGCCTGCCCATCAGTCTGAGGGTGGAAAACAGTACTTAGGTCACTTGGGTACCTAAGACTCTCTGAAAGGATCTCCAAAATCGAGAAGAGAACTGTGTACCTCAGTCAGATATGATGGACACAGGTGCACCATGCAAATGAACTATTTCTGCAATGAATTGCTTGGTGTAATCCTCTCCCGAATAGTTAGTCCAGACAGGAAGAAAGTGGGCTGACTTGGTCAGCTTATCTACAATGACCCAAATAGAATCATACTAGATTCGGGACCTCAGAAGTCCTGTAATGAAGTCCATATTAATCATCTCCCACTTCAACAAGGGTAAGGCTATCTCTTGGGAATAATCACCTGGCCTCAAATGCTCTACTTTAACTTGTTGGCAATTCAAACACTTGGAAACGAAGTTAGCCACATAACGCTTCATATTATTCCACCAATACATAGATTTTAGATCATGGTACATGTTAGTAAAGCCTGGGTGAACAACATACCTCGAAGTGTGGCCTTTGTCAAGGATTCTCTCCCGCAAACCATCAATATTTGGTACACATAATCTACCCTGATACCTCAAAATACCATCACCAACAATTTTGAAGGACAACACCTTTTGTTGACCTACATCTTTCTTGATTTGTATCAAGATGGGATCTTCAACCTGTTTCACTTTAACTTCTGTACAAAGGGAAGACTTAACTATCTCATGAACAACCATTCCCCCATCTTAAGAATTCAAGAGTCGTACTCCTATATTTGCATGCCGGTGAATATCTGTCACCATTTCTATCTTTCATTCCTCAACATGAGAAAGACTGCCCATAGACAATATGCTGAGGGCATCGACTACCACGTTCGCCTTGCCCGAATGATAGTGCAGCCTCATGTCATAGTCTTTCAAAAGTTTTATCCAACACCTCTGCCTGAGGTTTAGTTTTTTCTGTGAGAAAACATACTGCAAACTCTTATGGTCAGTGAAAAAATCAACATCACCCCATAAAGATAACGCCTCCAAATTCTAAGCTCAAACACCACAGCTTATAGTTCCAAGTCAAGGGTGGGGTAGTTCCGCTCATGGACCTTTAACTGCCTAGATGCATAAGCCACCACTTTATCGTGCTGCATAAGTACACATCCAAGCCCCACACGGGATGCATCACAGTACACAACAAAACCCTCTGTGCCTTCCGAAAGAGTCAAAACAAGAGCAGTAGTCAACTTGTCTTTCAACTTTTCAAAACTATTCTCACAAGCGTCAGACCACATAAACTTTACCTTTTTCTGAGTCAACTTAGTAAGTGGTGCATCTATGGAAGAGAAACTCTCTATGAACCTTCTGTAATAACCCTCCAAACCCAAAAAGCTCTGAATGTCGGTTGGAGTCGTGAGTCTGGACCATTTCCTCACTGCTTCAATCTTTTGGGGATTAACCCAAATCCCTTCACTAGACACAATATGCCCTAAGAAAACAATAGCATTCAACGATAATTCACACTTGGAGAATTTCGCATACAACTTATGATCCTTGATAGTCTGAAGAATAATTCGGATGTGATTGGCATGGTCCTCCTTACTTTTAGTGTAAATCAAGATATCATCAATAAAAACTATGACAAACAGGTCTAGGAAGTGACGGAAGACTCTATTCATTAGGTCCATGAAAGCTGCAGGAGCATTAGTCAACCTGAAGGACAAGACTAAGAATTCATAATGACCATATCTGGTTCGGAAAGCTATCTTGGGAATGTCGGATTCCCTAACTTTCAACTGATGATGTCCCGAACGAAGGTCTATCTTAGAAAAACACTTAGCACCTTGAATTTGGTCAAAGAGGTCATCAATCCTGGGAAGAGGATATTTATTTTTAATGGTGACCTTATTCAGCTGACGGTAATCTATGCACATACGCAGGGAACCATCTTTCTTTCGCACGAAGAGTACAGGTGCACCCCAGGGAGACACACTGGGTTGGATAAAACCCCTTTCTAGTAGATCTGCTAGCTGTTCTTTCAACTCTTTTAGCTCTACAGGAGCCATCCTATATGGTAGAATAGAAATAGGATGGGTATCTGACAATAAATCAATACCAAAATCTATCTCCCTATCAAGTGGTATTCCTGGGAGATCATCTGGAATTTTTTTTGGGAATTCATTTACTACTGGGACAGACTGAAGAGGAAGACTTTTGGCGTTAGAATCCCTAACCCGAATAAGATGGTACAAGCAACCCTTGGAAATGAGTTTACGGGCTCTAAGATAAGATATGAAGTGCCCTCTACGTGCTAAATAGTGCCCCTCCCACTCTAATGCTGGCTTATTCGAAAAGGAAAAGTTAACCTTTCGGGTTCTATAGTCTAGTGCAGCATAACACTGATAGAGCCAGTCCACCCCTAGGATAGCATCAAAAAAAACCATATCAAGTTCTATGAGGTCTGCCCCAGTATCCCTACCAAGAATAGACATAACACAATTTTTGTATACCCTCCTAGCTTCAACAGAATCTCCCATCAGAGTGGAAATAGAGAAAGGTTTAGCAATCACATCGGGCTTAAATCCAATGCCAACAGCCACATACGGGGTCATATAAGGTAAGGTAGATTCGAGATCAAGCAACACAAATATATCACGGGAAAAGAGTTGTAACGTACCGATGACTACGTCTGGCGAGGCTTCCGCCTCCAGTCGGTTGGTCCAAGCATATAACCGGTTGCGACCGATCTCGACAGCTGATGTGGTGCCTTTCTGAGGTGGTGGTGGTGCAGAAGAGTTTGCCTAGGACTTGGCACCTCCAACACTCTTTTTAGCTGAAGGGCAATCCCTCTGAAAGTGACCCATTTGACCATGAGAATAACACACAAATGCACCTAGCTGACACCTTCCCGGATGATGCCTACCATAAGTCTCGCACCTTGGAAAAGTACGATGCTGCTATGCCACACTACCCTGCGACTGAGTATCCTGAGCTCTGGGTCCATGATTTGTCTGAAAACTCTAGGATCGTCTATCGACTGGGGGTCTGGACGCTGGGGCGCTAGCTGCAGACTGCGCCTTGCCCCAAAACTTCTTATTTTGCCATTTGTTACCCCAATTACTATCCTACTGCTGATTGGGGTTCTGATCCGCTGATCTTTCTCTCTTCGCCTGCCTGTCCTTCTCTCTGGACTTTGATATTTTCTCCTTCTTCTCCTCTACCTACTGCATATGGACTATCATCCTAGCAAAGTCCAATTACCTATTTAGCATCACCCCTTGACATTCAATCACCAGAATATCTAAAAGTCTAGAAGCAAACATCCTCATTCGGTCCCTCATACTACTCGTCAACTTAGGAGCATAACAGGCCAACTAATTAAACTTTAAAGTATACTCTTGAACACTCATCTTACACTACTTAAGGTTCATAAACTCCTCCGCTTTGGCTTTTCTCAACTCTAGAGGAAAGAACCGGTCAAGAAAAGCTTCCCCAAATTCATCCCACACTGTGGGCTCAACACTGTCACTCTTTGCCTCTTCCCACTCATTATACCATTGGATCGCTACATCCTTTAGCTGGTAAGCCGCTAGCTCAACACCTTCCACTTGATCAACAAGAATCACTCTAAAAATCTTCTCCATTTCATCTATGAACTCTTGCGGATCCTCTTCTACGTAGTGCCAGTGAACTTGGGCAGGTTTATTCTCATGAACTGACCCACCCTAGTAGCTTCAGATATAACAGGTGCAAACCCAATATCTTCTGATCGTTGGGCCTGATTATCCTCAAACTGTGTTAGCATATAAATATATTATCTGAATTCTGTATTCGAAATATCCCTCTGAGTAGTCGGAGGATGGTTAACATTGGTCCGTGGAGCCCTAGGAGGACTGGTCGGGACTGGAGGAACTCCCGGAGTGGGGCCAGGTTCTAGAGTGTAAGCTCTGTTACGTGTCCTCATCCTATGAGTAGGACGAACTTCATCATCCCGATTTTCCTGGTTGTTGGAACGACGAAGAGGCATGACTGTTTTCTGAAATACAATAGATCACTGATTAGGGGACAATTTCTGATTCAGACTCTAAGGAACAAACTGAAGCACAGAGAGGGGAAACATTTCCTAAACGCCTAGTGGTTTCTTGGTTATAAGTGTGGCGTGCTACACACCCATAAACATGACTCTACCAGACGCAATTTTCCAGACACCCTGGGACCATGAACCATGCTCTGATACCAAGTTTTTTCCGACCCGAACTAGGGCCTGGCCGTGATGGACATCCCGATCCATCAAGGGATGGAACATCCTTATCTATCTGGTAATCATGCATAATATTCATATAACTGAAAAAGATGCGGAATCATAATCTGCAACGGAAACATGGTCGATTCAAAATTCAACATAAGTATGGCAACTGTAAATCAACTACATCTAAATATTTTCTGACTTAGTCTGTGTAATCTCTACTATATGAAAATCTGATAACTGTCTGAAACTGGGACAAGGACCCCAGTAGACCAAAACAATATGAAGTGACACAATCTAAAAAGATGGGCCTTCTGGAATAGAGAAGGCTCTCCAACTGAACACTACAACTCTGTCTGATAAATCTACTACCTTTCTGGACCCCTAGATTGAGCCTCAAAACCTGAAGGGAGAAGGGGGGGGGCCAATACAGATGTACTGGTATGCAAAGCAATCCAAAATAAAGCTTTTATGTAAACAAAATATCGAGAGAGCAATTTGTCAAAATATCATGTATGAAATAGTTCCAAAACACATGTGCACATTTTTTGAAAAATCATAAATCATTCTGGGCAATGTAGTTCTAATTTTTGTATTAATGCTGAGTTAGATGGTGTTTCCCTACACTTCTGATATTCCACGGGCGATATGGAATCCTCCATTGACTTGGCGGGGAAGCCCCCAACCCGAGTGTGCCGCAAGGGTTGGAGTTTCTGATTCTGATACACCACACGATACTAGGCTAGCGTAATATAATATACTTGAATCGGCAAATCATGGTTTTAGGCAACGGATTGTCTGAACCCATGCCTTCTTCCCGGAACCATCTAAGCTCTCTTTGTGCCCATTTTCATCCTGTTCTGCATCATGAATTTTTCTAGTTTCAACATCTGAAAAGTCTGATTTCAAACATGTATTCTATTTTGTTCTGAATTATCATGGCATAATTTAAATTGGTGTCATCACCAAGACTTGCAAGTCCTATTTCTGAGCCATAATGCATCATGCATAATTCGTTCATTAAAACATAGTTCAGACCATCCGAACATGCAAATAGTATAAGAGATTTCATATTCCAAAAGCATAAGTCAAAACTATGCAAAAACTCTTCAAACATAAGACGGTTATGTGCTTTTGAAAAAAACCATGCACTCTTTCATTATATGTATTTTCAACATTTATCAATACAAACAACCCTCTCTTTTGAATTGAAGATTCATAACCAAATCATTCATAAATCAAGACACTTCGTAACATACTTTTCAAGATGCATTTCAAAAACAATTCATATCATGTGAAACATGGGAACAATCGCACCAAGAGAGGAATTTCATGTGAGTCATGCTCTAAATTAGAATATTAACTTAAATCACACACACACACATATATATATATATATATATATATATATACAATTTCAAATCAATGTGGGGAAGGTTAAAAGACCAAAACAATATCGTCAAGATTTCTAAAACCTGAATGTATTCATAAATATGAAAACCACTTTCTTAAAATCATAATTTCTATGCCCATGAGATTTTAGGAAAACCCCGCGTACCTTAATTCTAGAAGATAATAGGTAATTCTTGAAGCTTACGGACCGAAGATTTCTAATCTTCAATCACTTTTGAAAACCCACGATTCAATCTTGAGCTATGAGGGTTTTTAGTTTGAAACCCTAATGGAGTTTCTTGAGAGTTTTTTATGAAAATAATCTTACTTTGGTGTTCTTTGGATTAAATCCCGTGTTAGAGATGAAAAGGGATTGGAAAAGTACTATTTTATCCTTAATTAGAAAGAGTAAAAATATAACTGGTGCCCGATTTTATGGGCCACCGAAACGCGCCAAAATCATGGTGGCTTACTAGAAATTGAAAATTGGGAAATTGTCTCACTCCGCGACGCGCCACGATCGCGGAGTCTTACAGGAAATTAACGAATGCAAAATTGGGATTCTCCGCAATGCGCCACTATCATAAGGTCCTACTGGAATTTGACAATTGCTAATTAAACCCTCTCCACGATGCGCTAAACACTTGAACGATGATGTTTTGCGACTAGCACATAAAATAGCCATAACTTCCTCACCGGGTGTCCGTTTTGGACGAATCTTATATCGACGGAAAGCTTATTCAGTCACCTACGTAATGAAGAGTTAAAATTTAAATAATTCCGCAGGTATTTGAGTATAATTCACTCTAGAATCCCATGTGTGATACTTTTAGGGACAAATTCTAGCATGGAACTTTCGGGGCGTTACAATCCCTTTTCTGGCCATCGTACGACGGACGACCCGATGGACCGTCAAACTTGTGACAGACCATTTCTCCTACCTTTGCAGACCCCGTTCAATAATTTTTAACTCATTTTTAAAAGGGTTTTTTCTGTCTTTCCACTCTTTTATCAACCAGATATACATTCCAAACGAAGAAAATGGCTTCATTACTCATCTCTAACATAAGAAAGCTAGGGTTTCCCTCTCAAGATCAAATCTAAAACCTTTCCCCAAGATATTCAAGAGCTCACCGTAGATCAAATTTAGTTGAGAATCAAGTTCCCCAAGTCAAGTGGTTCTAGAATCCTCTCTCTCAAAGATAAGAAGAAGTGTTTAGAGCAAGCTTATTCATCCAATTTCATAATCTAAGGTATGTGGGGTTTTGAACAAGGGTAACCCTTTCACCCTTATGCCCAAAGGCTTCTTTAAACTATGATTTTCTGCAATCTATGAGATTTTACATGAATTTGAATTGGGGGTTTTCACCCGTTATTATTGATTACAATTTTTTGATGTTTCCCATGAATTAAGAGTCTAATGGAATGATTTTCACATGTTTTCTTGAGAAATTGCAGCTGGGTCTATACCCCATGATTTTAATCCTTGAAAATATAGTAGTTGAAATGTTTGAGCTATTGAAGTATATGAGTATGTTGAGATTTTGAGATGAATTGCTGAAATTTCCAGATTTCTACATGAGTTATGAATCTATATGCTATCTATTATGCTTTTGATGAGTTTTAGATTGAATTATGGGTTATTAAGCCCTACTTGAGACTTGAGATTTTATGAGCTATTGTGCTATAAGCACCAATTATTTGAGTATTCTGAGATTATTGAGAAATGTTCTGACCTAATGTTTATTGAGTTTTGGAATCCACTTCACTACATGAGATTACAGATTTGATTATTGGGTTCGTATTGAACCATGAGATTATTCTAAAGTGGATTTTCATGTGAGTAGCGAAACAATCTAAAGGGAGTAGTATTTAGCACCGAGTTGGGTATGTTACTACGGTTTCATACCCCAAAACTATGTTCCACCGTAGGTTGGACCTGAGGCTGAGATAATTATTGGGCCTAAGGCCGAGATATTGGGCCCGAGGATGAGATAAGTAATCAATGAATTGAAATTATACTCCTTGGCAAAGAGTATGACGCTCCTCCCCAACGTGGGGTTTCTTCCTTAGGAGGACAAAACGTTGGACTCCATGTAGCTCGCGTGGTTTATGTCGGTTAAGAGAACCTCCCTTAAAACTATAGATTTGAGATTAATTATTTCCTTAAGATTAAAGTATCTTCCCTTAAGCTTCAAGTATGTTCTAAAGTTATGTGATTCCGAATTCCAAGTATTTGAGTTCAAAAGAGTTATGAGTTATTGAGCATTAAAGAAGTTTTACTCTCCATGAGACATATGCATGAGTTGAATGTATTGCTTAAAGATACCTTTAGCCTTGAGTAATGAGAATAAGAGAAAAGTATAGATTTCTAAGCTAAAGTATAATGACTCACGAGATTTGTGTTACATGTTCCATTCTAAATGATTCATGAGCTTTACATTTTTATGCTTATTCAAGCCATGTGAGTCATCAATTTTTGCATGCATGATTTGATTAAAGAGTAATGGTGTTGTTTTATATAAATGCATGCAACCCCACATACTCAGTACATTCTAAAGTGCTGATCCACATATACGTCTATGTGCTATATTATCTTATAATGTAGGTTCAGGTGCTCAGTCCCAGCCTCGTCAGTAATTTTCGAGTACCTCTATCTACATTCCTACAGTGGTGAGTCCTCATGGTTCGAGGACCTATATTCAGACATTTCAGTATTTAAGAGACTATGTTGCTACTTTCAGTTCATTTTGAGTCAGTTGGGGACCTGTCCCAACGACTCTCTAGTTCATAAATTAGTGGAGGATTTGTCAGACTAGTTATCAGATTGTGGTTGTGTTGAGGTTTCCAGCATTGTGGTCATTTGGACCGAGTATTTTCTTTGTATTTTCTTTCATGTGATATGACTATGCTAGTGTTTGACTCATTTCATCTTGAAATGAGTGTTATTAGTAGAAACTGGCTCAAAGGGTTAGCTTGGGGCTACTTGTAGCCTTAAGCACTGTGTGACATCCTAGGAGGTGATTTTGGGTCGTTACATCTTCAAATTTGGAAGTGGGATATGATTAACATGGATTTCGTCAGTGGTTTGCCTCGTACATCTCAAAGGTTTGATTCCATATGGGTGATAGTTGATAGGCTTACGCAATTAACACACTTTGTACCGGGTAGGACCACTTGCACAGTTGAAGATTATGCCAAATTATATATTAAAGAGACAGTTCAGTTGCATGGAGTTCCAATCTCTATTATATCAGATCGAGGAGGTCAATTCACTTCAATTTTTTGAAAGTCTTTCCAAAGAAATTTTGGAGCACAAGTTAATCTAAGTACAACTTTTCACCCTCAAACAGATGGACAAGCAGAATATACCATTCAAACACTTGAACATATGCTATGAGCTTGTGTAATGGGCTTTAAAGGTAGTTGGGATGATCTGCTACCTCTCATCGAGTTCGCCTACAACAATATCTATCATTCAAGTATCAAAATAGCACCATATAAAGCTTTGTATGGAAGAAAGTGTAGATCACCAATTGGATAGTTTGAAGCGGGTGAAACTGCCTTATTCGGACCAGATCTTGTTCATCAAGCTATGGAAATTATTGGGTATTATTGAAGGTGTCACCAGTAAAGGGGGTTATGAAATTTGGTAAGAAAGGAAAACTAAGTCTACGTTATATAGGTCCATACAAGATTACTCAGAGGTTTGGCTAAGTCGCTTATGAGTTAGAGATACGCCAAGAGCTCTCAATAGTCATCCAGTATTTCATGTCTCAATGCTGCGAAAGTGCATGGGAGATCCATCTCATATCACTCCTAATGAAGATGTACGGGTTATGGAAGATCTTAACTATGAAGAAATACCTATTGCTATCCTATATCGACAAGTAAAGAAGTTAAGGAAAAAAGAAATAGCTTCTGTAAAAGTTCTATGGAGGAACCAATAAGTAGAAGAGATAACACGGGAAACTGAAGAAGCAATCTAATCTAAGTACCCCCATTTGTTCAAATACAAAGAGAAAGTCAAAGATGCTGAATTAGAGAAATAGCAAGTAAGTGTAATATATAAGTACTATGTGATAATAGGGATATTAAACTTAGGATTGAACTTGTTTGATTTGGACAGTTATGCTAACATTCGAGGACGATTTTCCTAAGGGGGGAAGGATGTAATATCCCGTATTTTGCTTGCACTTGTTCTAATTATATGGAACCTGGTATAGGCTTGTGGTATAGGTAATAAATGAGATTTTTTATGCAAGTATTAATGGTGTAGATGGAATTATAGATGCTGCCCGTATAGTTTAGTGTGATGCGACCAAGTTAACGTCAATACGACTATTTAAACTTGGGATCGTAAGCTAGTATTTGAATCTAAAGTTTAAAGTGACCAAGTGTGTATAAGTTGAAGGTTAGATTAAAGAGATTAAGTGATAGAAATGGAATAAAATATTTAGGTGCTTGCTTGACTTAATTAAGCTAGTAGGTGAGTCACCTACTTAAGCTATTTGTACCAAATTAATGGACCCATGGCTATGGACTAGATTTGGGCCTACCTAATGTACTCATTTGGGCCTAAATTGAATAAAAGAGGAAGAAAATAGATAAATAGCCCAACGAACAATCTGCCAAAGGCCCAAGTTAATTGAACCCAAAATAAAAATTTAAGAAAGTAGGTGCATCACCTACTTTGAAAATTTGAGCAGCTTGAACCCTTAAGTAGGTGCATCACCTACTTGGACTAATTTGACCAATTTTATGGTCTAAAATGCAGCTACGGAGGTGGAAAAATTAGGGCCTTTATAAGGCCAAGTTGCTGGTCATTTCACTTCATTTCTAAGTCACAAAAAAGAGTACATTTCACAAAATCTCTCTACTCTCTCTAAAACAACAAGGAGCAGCCCTAAAATTCCTTCTAGTGTTCTTGAAGAAACCGTCACCTTTGCAAGCCAATGTAAGTGAAAACACTTATGGTTTAGGTTAATTATCTCATGGAAGATTAGGAAAACCTGCTATAGGTGCCTAATTATAAATACATGGCAGAATATAGAACAAGCTACTTGCTCACTTTTTCTTTGTTATTAAGAGTTCTCTTTTCTTCTTTGGTTTAAAGTGTGAAGGAAAATGAAAGTTAAAGTTTTGAGTAGTTCAAATTAAAAAAATAAGTTGCAGAATTGAGGTGAGGTGACTGCTCCATTTTGTTCTCGTTGTATGTGAATTTGAAAGAGAATTATGGATGTGTTGTTATTTAGAACTCAAGAGATGATGAGTTCAATAATTGATTGCTACAATAAAAGGGATTTCAGGCTGTTTTATAGACTATTTTGTATGTATATGTTATGGGCTGCTAGGTTGATGTTGGAGAAAGGTATGATTAGTTTGTAATGAAAAATAGAAGAAAGGTGTGGAGGTACACCACCAAACCAATTATTGCACTTACTTACTGCCCAATCTGTTTTGAGTATTGTTTGGAATGTGTAATGAAGACGAGGTGGTTTCGGAAAATCTTATAAGAACCTGTATGGTTGTAGGTATAATTGGAGGATAAAAGGGTTAAAATAACACCCATGACTGATAGATTAATGGCTTACTGCCTGATTACTATTTTGGGTGAAGTTAAATAGCCTAAATGTGTTAGTTGGTTACCAATACTAGTTTACCATATATTCTATTATAGATAAGTAATTTAAAAGGCGGGAAGTCAAGTCTGGTTAGTTTTGGAGTTATATAACCAGGTATGTAAGGCATACACTATTTTGCACTTTTGACATGAAATCAGACATTTGTTCCATCAAGTAAATTTCCAAGGTTATCCTATAACAAGTGACACATAATAGCAGCGTATTATATCCCATGAAGCCAATAACCTTGTTTCCACTCTCTATTATGTAAAAACACCTCAATACATTCTTGTTATTAAACCTGCACGTTTATCTTCACTAAAAAATTTCATGATTTCTCCGCTTGTTCAACTAAGACCCATGTGTTATTTTCAGCTCCTAAACACTTTATTTGTGTACCAGCAGCTCCCTACCACATTGTTATTGCATTAAGCGTCCATTTATATATCTCCTGTTAGCAAATTATTGGTTCAAGGTACCATAATGTTATGACCACTAAAGTAAATTTCTCAAAGGCTAAATAAACTAGGTAACACAAATCTGTAAAATGAGTGGTAGCTCAGGGGCATAAGCATAGCACGGGACGATCTTAATACCTTAATATGTGGCTGGCAGTACAGGGGTATAAGCCTAGCATGGGCTGATCCCAATATTTATATGTAGGTGGTAGCTCAGGGGCGTAAGCCTAGCATGGGCCGATCCTAATTTATCTATTTACCACTGATCAGTTGGTCATTTGCATTATACATGGCTTACAAAGATAATGAAGTAAGAAAGGTAAAAAAGAAGTAAGAAACGTAATGTATGTAGTCCCACAAGTATATATAAAGGTGGTCTACTAGTACTACTTATACACTTGTATCTGATTTCTATTGAGGTTTGGTATCATGTGTTGTTACCTTCAACCTTACATATTCAGTACATATTTTTGTAATAACGTCCCTCACGGGCGACCTGTATTTCATGCTTCAGGCACAGATACTTTAGCTCATACACCTCACTAGTAGGAGCGTAGGCTATATAGTGACTATTAGTGAGCTCCAGGTTGATTCGGGGCTTTTCGAGTCTGTTCCATATATTTTGGTATTGTGAAGTAAGTCAAGAGTAGGGCGGGGGTTTGTCCCGACCCTAACTAAGTCTATGTATCTTTTAGAGGCTTTGTAGACTAATGTAATGTTATGGTAGTGTCTTGCCTTTAGACGTGGTGGCCCCAACGTCTAAGTGTTATATATATAAGTTTGTGCTTACCTATGGAATTATTCTCATCGATACATAATATCATATTTGTCAGAATCTTTGGTTGTCATAGTTACATGCATGAGAAGTACAAGGTTACGAATTGGTTCTCTCGGGCCTTTACGGCTAAGGGTGCCTGCCCGCCCCAATAGGATTTGAGGCATGACAATTAGTTTGGGCCGAATGGCCATGAATGTCCAATGGTCTAAACATGATCCAATTATTTTGACAAGGAGTATCCCATATACTTTTCCCATTACATAAAGCATAAAGTATTAAAAAAGGGTGAAGCTAAAAAATAGACCCAAATCAAGGTGGCTTTAAAATTTTAGCCCCAAATAATTTTTTTTCTTAAAATAGTCTTTACCTATTAACTCGTATTTTTTGGATGAAAATGCCTCTCCAATATATTCACTTTAATCTCTTTCTTCTGAAAAAAATAATCAACTTTCTTCTAGAACAAAACGATCAATCTCTTTTTTCTTCCAAAATAAAACAATTGATTTTTAAACAAATTCCCAGGCGTAAGGTTTCTTCTAGGTAAGACCTTCATCATCAAAATTCTCTAATTCTTTAGGGGTGGTTGAGTGGATTTTAGCTCTGTGTAAACAAAAATTAGATTTAATTTGCAACAAACTTATGCATTGTTGAAACACACATCTAATTTGCAGTAAATTTTAGCTTATTGATGCATTACGGTAAAATTTTAGCTCGTTATATAATTAGAATATTGATTTGATTTTTGGGGAGGTGAACATAAGCTAAAGTTGGGATATGATGTTGTTGTAGTAACATGTTTTCCATTGAGGAATTGTGTCTAGGCTGTGGGGAGTTAATTATTGCAGTTATATTTGTGTTTGAGTAGTTGTGGGGGGTTGGTTTTGGAGGAAAACTCCATTAATATGGGAGTTAACGTTGATCACAATATTTTTTGTGAAGGCCAAACTTATAAGGTCAAAGTGGTACAAAAAATTAGTTCCAAGTATTTAAAACTAATGGTATAACTAGTATTAGAAGATGATGAGGAATTTTGTCAAACAGGTTGTGGCGAGTTTTTTATTGTGGTTATAATTGTGTTTGAGTAGTTGCAAGGTTTTGGTTTTGGAGGAAAATTCCATTAATATGGGAGTTAACATTGATCGCAATATTTTTTGACAAGGCCAAATGTATAAGGTCAAGGTGGTACAAAAAATTAGTTTCAAGTATTTCATACTAGTGGTATAATTAGCATTGGAAGGTTATGAGGAATTGTGTCGAATAGGTTGTGGGGAGTTTGTTATTGTGGTTATAATTGTGTTTGAGTAGTTGTGGGAGGTTGGTCTTGGAGGAAAAGGCCGTTAATATGGGAGTTAACGTTGATCGTAATATTTTTTGGAAAGGCCAAACGTATAAGGTCAAGGTGGTACAAAAACTTAGTTTTGAGTATTTCAAACTAGTGGTATAATTAATATTAGAAGATGATCTTCAACTCTTGCCCGACAGGCAAAATTTAATCCACCAAACGAATAAGTTATGCCCCATGGGCAGCCGTTGACACTAGCTTAGTGTGAAATGTTTGGTAGATGATCTATAACTCTTTCCCAAGAGGAAAGACTTTTAGATCACAAAAGAACTTATGTCCCATGGGCAAGAGTTGACACTGTATGTCTATAAAGATTTGGCAGATGATCTATAACTCTTGACCTAGAGGCAAGACTTAGACATCAAATAAATAAGTTATGCCCCATGGGCAAGAGTTGACATTGTCTTAGTATTTAATGATTTGGCAGATGACCTATAACTCTTGCCCTAGAGGCAAAACTTTGATAGTTATCCCCCATGGGCAATAGTTGAATATGCCTTACTCTTTAAGGATTTTACTTGTTGAAGATATATATTCTAAATTAAATAGTTACCAATATTTTGTTGTTTCATTTTTCACATGGTTTTTTTCCAGAATGAATGAAAAAGAAATGAGTATTGAGCAATACAATATGGGATAATCAATTGAAAGTATCGATAAAAATAATGAGCTAATGGTTACTAAACCACAGTTGGAGACTGAAATAACTAAAGTAATGGGACAACCATCCGAGAGTAAGAGGGCACGACAAAAAAAGAAGAGGATAATTGATATCGAGACTACTCTCTTGAGACACAATGCCTCTTTGAATGAGGTAAATGTCAAGTCAATCTTCCTTGACAAACAAAATAGGGTGACGTGCATGTCAAACATTGCAATTACACACAACATTCAATTTGAGGTTATCAAATCAAGCACAACACGATATTCATTGAGATATTTGGACGACAACTGCATGTGGTGGTTTCATGCCTCAAACATTGCCGATTCTTTGCTCTTTCAGTTTACTACATATGAAAAGGCTCACAATTGCTTGTTTGATTTCATAACGTCCGACCACAGGAATGCGACATCAAAGGTCATATATGACTACGTACTATATCTTGGCGTGACTCTAGTAATGTTATCACATCAAACTTTGTGGTAGATGAAATGAGAAAGAAACACAAAATAATCATATCCTACAACAAAAGATGGAGAGCAATACAACATGCCTATACAGTATTAAAAGGGATGATGAGAATAGGTACAAATGCTATACTATTGAAATTTAAAACTTTTGCCCAAGATGCAAAAAGTTATTCTTTAAGTGCACTGCTTATATTATTAACATATATACAACTCTTGCCTCATGAGAAAGACTTTGTTTAGACCAGGTACAACTGCTATACTGTTAAAATTGAAAACTTTTGCCCAAGAGGAAAAAGTTTATTATTTAATTGCACTTCTTAAATTATTAACATATATGCAACTCTTGCCTCATGGGCAAGACTCAGTTTAGAACAAGTACAAATGTTACACTGTTGAAATTGAAAACTTTTGCCCGAGAGGCAAAAGATTATTCTTTAATTGCACTGCTTAGATTATTAACATATATACAACTCTTGCCTCATTGGCAAGACTTAGTTTAGAACAGATACATACTGTTGAAATTGAAAACTATTACACAAGAGGCAAAAGGTTATTCTTTAAATGCACTGCTTAGATTATTAACATATATGCAGCTCTTGCCTCACGGGCAAGACTTAGTTTAGAAAATTGTTGTACTGTGATTATAAACTTTAAATACAAATTGTACTTATATTCTTTTTCTCAACATAGGTTTCAGTATGCATTTTTTGCTTATGGCATTCAATTATTGGATTGACCAACTGTAGATCGATAATAATGGTAGATGCAACATTTTTGAAGTCAAAATATCATGGTGTCCTCATGAAAGCAGTTTCAAAGGACGGAAACAACAATATATTTATTTTGGCTTTTTGATTTGCAGACTCAGAAAATAATGAGTCTTATAATCAGTTCTTCAATCAGTTAAGAAATACAATTGGGGTACGTGAACAATTGTCTATTCTATCAGATTGTCATCCAGCTATTGCAAATGCAGTTGCAAATGACTATCCAGAGTGTCAGCACGAGATATGTATCTATCACATGGAAAGGAATTTTAAAAAAAAATACTTCTAAGATGTGGCTCTATCACTCTTTTACAACACAGCAACAACATACAAACACACTGAATTTGATACATTCATGGATGAGATAGAAAAAGTCGACAAAATTATTGCAGAGTACTTAAAAGAAGGAGAACCTGAAAGTTGGGCTCGTTCATTTTATACCAACAGAAGGTACTATATGCTTATGACTAATAACGTGGAGTCTATGAATGCAGTACTGAGAAAAGCAAGGCAACTGCCAATACTGGAATTGATTGATTATGTTCAAAACAAGTTACAAATATGATTTTATGAAAGAAAAATAGAAGCACAAGTCAACTTTCATGACATCACACGTTGGACGAAAGTGGAGGTGACCGACAAGATTCAAGCCGCCTTAAAATTGAAAGTAAGTAATTGAAATTGCATTTTGATAATAGGGAAATATACAAAAAATTAGTAGATAATTGAGAAGAATAAACTCCACGTGCTATTAAAAATATGATCTTTACAGAAGTATAACCTCCATAACTGATTTGATTGTGCTCATTGGTTAGATGCATGATGCGTAGGTATAGTGTGTTATTATTAAAGCATTTTATAGTAACAAGGAGATCTTTCTTTCTTCGGGAGCATATTAGCAATTCTTCCGATACAAGTTAATCTGTATATATTTGAGTTATTTTGTATTGCCTCAATATTCGTGCATAAATCTATAGAGTATTGACTGTCGATTCTAGATAGCTGGTTTTCTGCTCATATGTTAGAATCATGCTCATATTTGTGATTTAGTGTCTGTTTTTTGATTACAGATTATATATAGCTGATTTTCTACTCATATTTGTAATTTAGTGGTTGTTTTTTGATTACAGATTACATATAGCTGGTTTATTATTATTTATGATTTATTGCTAGTTTTTTGATTTTCTTGAGATTCGTGTGTAAAATATGTGTTGTGTTGCTGCTATTTCATTGCTTCTGCTCATAGTTGTGTGATCATTTGTGATTTGATGTTGTATGCTTGATTGTAGCTGTTTTTTGTATAACTCAAGATTCATCCCCTATGTATGGTTGATTGCTCTGTATGGATGATTCTGCTCATATACTAGATGTTTCACTATCATAGTTGATTCTACTCATAGGTTAGATGTAATATCTGTTTTATCTTGATTTATTTATAGCTGATTCTCCTGCTTATATATTGGAAGCATCACTATTAAATCAACTGTTGTTCTTGAGTAAGGTTCTATTTTTTCATATAATACAAGAAATTTGACTCTGAAAGCTCATTCCTTGGATTATAGATCCCTGTCCTGCATTTTCCCTAACCAAGCCAAGCATCAAAACTCTTTCTAACTATTTCCTATATTGGCCCTTCTCTTCCATGTTGAAATAGAACCTTAATTGTGACTCCTTATTATTGGTCACTTATTATTAGACTTTAGATTAGTTAAATATTAGATTATACTAGACGAGATTTTACAACTAAAAAAAATATCTTTTTCGATTACAAAGATTGCTTATGTAACACAGTAGCATGAAAAAATAATGAGAGAATATGCTATAAATAGCCTGCACATATTGACAGTTTGTTATCAGGATATTAAATATCAAAATTGTCATATGAGCACCTAAGAACACAAAAAATGTTCAAATTAACAGGATAAAGATTCAGTTGCATTGTCCTTAATGTTTTTCTCTGACAACTCCCTGGTCTCTAGCATCTCATGCATATAAGGTCACTCCAAACCTCATGTGCATTGTCCACGTATATAGAAACTATAAATATGTGCATTGGATGTTAGTTGTTTTTATAGCGGATACCTGCTCATAGGTTAGATGTGTGATCATTTATGATTTGATGTTAGATGTTTGATCATGGATTTTATATAGTTTACTATCTGCTCATATGGTAGAAACATGTTTATTTGTGATTTAGTGTTGGTTGTATATCTGAGGTTTTCTATAGTTGAGATTCTGCTCACAGGTTGGATGTCCTCAATGTTGATTCTTCTCATAGGTTAGATGTGTAATTGTTTATGATTTTATGCTCTATTTGTTTAATTTCTGAAGCTCTGTATGATTGGTTCTGCTCTTGTAAATAGATGACTAAATCACTCTTCTCTTCTCTTCTCTTAATCACATTCTATAGCTTTTAAGATTACAATAAATATAAGTTGTCATTTATTTATTATTTTATTTACAGGTAAACCCAATTGATGCAACATGATTTGTTGTAAGAGAAGAAGGAGTTGAATATATTGTAAACCTGAAGAATAGGACTTGTCAATGCTTGGTATTTCAAACAGACGAGATACCATATACCCATGCAATTGTAGTAATAAATAGTACAAATATGAACAATTCTAGCTATTGTTCTCAAGACAATCTTGGCTACAAACATACCAGGGTGAAATCCTACCAGTTGGAAGTACAACTTCATGGATTATTCCAGATAACATAAAGGATCTGATCACAAAATCCCTAGATATGAAGGTTCTGCTTGGGAAAAGACAAATAACCAGATATCCTTTCAGAATAGAATCTTCAAGAAATAATTATAGATGTTCGAGATGCAAAAAAAATGGGCACAACAGATCAAATTGTCACTACACTCCTTTCATTCATCCATATGCTAGAAGATACAAAAATAAAAATAAAAAAAAACATGATTAGTTTTACTTTTTATCTGAGAAGTTGGATCAAAATAGCATTTATAATAGGATTCTTTGCTCCCCTCTTTTAGTTAGGAACAAGTACTTTTGACTTTCAATCACGAATGTCTTCTTATTTATTTGAAGTTTTAACTTGTGGTGAAGTATTTAAATCAATACCTTCTTATTGATTATTTATAAAAGTTACTTAACATATTAATTTTTTTTATATTGATGTGTAAAAATATATCATATTAACAGGATTCAGGTAAGGACCACACCCCCAAGAGATGTGATGTAAATAATTCCACGGGATACACTTTAAAGTTTGCCTTGAAGACAAGACGCAGAAAAAGTTATACCCTATGGGCAAGAGTTGACACTAGCTTATTCTGCCATGATTTGGCAGATGATCTACAACACTTTCCCTTGAGGCAAAACTTAAGCCCTAAAGAAACAAGTTATGCCCTATGGGCAAGAGTTGACACTTTTTTTTAGTATACTAACATACATTGATGTAAAATACATATAAATGATAAAGTGAATTTAGTAGAAACTTACATCAACAATGATGTCAATTAAGTTTGAAGGCAAAAGTCCTGAAGAATTAGAAGTAACATCCACTGAGAGACGCCTATTTCTTCATCAGAAGCAACATCCAATTTTTTTGTTTCTTGAGTTTGAAGATTTGAGAGAAGTCCGATGATGAAAAAGAGGTGCAAAAGAAAGAGTATTTGAGAAAATGAGGAAAAAAGATGAACAACAAGAAAGAGTATTTGAGTTCGTGACTTGCGGTACTCTATTCATCCCGGCACTACCAAGATGTACCGTTATTTGCAGGAAATCTATTGGTGGAATGGTATGAAGAAGGATATAGCTGAGTTCATAGCAAAGTGTGCAACGTGCCAACAAGTCAAGGTAGAGCACCAATGACCTAGAGGTGTGATGCAAGCATTTGGTATACCCACTTGGAAGTGGAAGGTGGTGAATATGGACTTCGTGACTGGGTTGCCTCTTTTGCGTTGTCATCATGATTCTATTTGGGTTGTTGTGGATAGGCTGACTAAGTTCGTGTATATCTTGCCCGTACATACATCTTATATAATTGAGGATTATGCTAGATTGTATATCCGGGAGTTAGTCAGGCTGCATGGAGTTCCCTCGTCTATTATTTTGGGTAGGGGCACTCAATTTACTTCTCAGTTTTGGAGGGTATTTCAGCAGGGTCTTAGTACCTAAGTCCTTTTGAGTTTCGCTTTTCATCTGCAGATAGATGGTCAGGCTGAGAGGACCATTCAGACTCTAGAGGATATATTGAGGGCATGTGCTCTTGATTTCAAGGGTAGTTGGGATGAGCATTTTCCATTGATAGAATTTGCCTATTACAATAGTTACCATGCTAGCATCGGGATGGCACCATTTGAGGCCTTGCATGGTAGGAGGTATATATCACCCATAGGTTGGTTTGAAGTGGGTGAAGCTGCCGTAGTTGGACCTGATACAGTGTTTGAGGCTATAGAGAAAGTCAAGTTGATTAGAGAGAGGTTGAAGACCGCTAATAGTCGTCAAAAGTCTTATGCCGATATGAGGAGAAGAAATCTTGAGTTTGAGGTGGGTGATTTGGTATACTTGAAGATTTTACCCTTGAAAGGGGTGAAAAGATTTGGTAAAAAGGGAAAGCTGAGTCCCCGTTATGTTGGCCCGTATAGAGTCTTGAGCCGTGTTGGTAAGGTATCCTATGAGATTGAGTTGCCCACAGAGTTGTCAGCTGTTCATTCTGTTTTTCATGTCTCCATGCTTAAAAAACATATTGGTGATTCCGTTGTAGTAGATCCTTCAGAGAATGCCGATGTTCATAATAGTATTTCCTTTGATGAGATTCCTTTTGAGATCCTAGATTTTCAGATCCGTAGACTAAGGAACAAAGAAGTTCCCTTGGTCAAAGTTTTGTGGCGGAACCAGTCTGTTGAGGGTGCTACTTGGGAGGCGAAACAGACATGCGAGCCAAGTACCCTCACCTCTTTTCCACGAGTTCAGATCAATCTGAAGGTATTCTTCTTCTTTAATGTAGACCTTCTAATCTAAAGTTCATCTATGTATCTATCCTTGCATGGGTTCTTGCAATTTCCGAGTATTCAAGATGTTATAAAGAACTTGAGCTGTTTAGCAATTGCTTTAGCTATGTGTACTCTATTTTTCCTGTATTCCTAGCCTAACTAGCGACATTCGAGGATGAATGTTCCCAAGGGGTAGATATTGTAAGACCCCAAAAAGTTTCCTCGTAGTCTGAGCCTTAGAGCGTGTTAAGTGAGGTGTAATTCCGGCTCTAAAAGATTGAGTAGTGACTTCCTAAGTTATTGGTGTTTAAACCTTATAGAATTTTCTTAAATTTCACTTTTTTTTTCATGTATATAATTGAATTAGATTTCCAACGATACCAATTTCGTCCAAATCCGGTGTCGGGATGAGAAGTTATGGCCGTTTTACCGAGAGATCGAAACCGTCCAGGGGCGATAGATAGGTTGACGGACCGTTAAGTGTGCGGCAGACCGTCAACGCCAAGGCAATAACTCCCTTTTATGGCCCAAGTGCGAAGGCCAAGACGACGGACCATCAGGTATGCGACGGACCGTCGCTGAGGCAGTGTGGTCTCATTATGACCATGATGCGATGGACGATCCGACGGACCGTCGGACATGTGATGGACCATCGCATTGAGGCAGTGTGTCCCTGTCACGACCTGAACTAGAGCCTGACAGTGATGGACATCCCGATCCATCAAGGGCCGAAACGTCCTTCTCGATTTGGTAATCATGAACAACATTCATATAAATGAAGAAGATGCGGAATCATAATCTTCTACGAAAACATGGTCGATTCAGAATTCAACATAAGTATGTAAACTGTAAATCAACTACATATAAATATTTTCTGACTCAATCTGCGAAATATCTACTACATGAAAATCTGATAACTGTCTAAAACTGGGACAAGGCCCCCAGTAAACCAAAATAATACTAAGTGACACAATCTGAAAAGACGGGCCTTCTGGAATAGAGAAGGCTCACCAACTGAACGCTGCAAATCTGTCTGATAAATCAACTGCCTTTCTGGACCCCTAGACTGAGCCTCAGATCCTGGAGGGAGGAGGGGGGGTCAATACAAATCTACTGGTACGCAAAGCAATCCAAAATAAAGATTTTATGTAAACAAAATATCGAGAAAGCAATTTGTCAAAATATCATGTATGAAATAGTTCCAAAACACATGGGCACATTTTCTGAAAAATCATAAATCATTCTGGGCAATGCAGGTCTGATCTTCATATTAATCCTGAGTTAGGTAGAACTCCCCTACAATTCTTATATTCCACGGGCGATATGGAATCCACCATTGACTCGGCGGGGAAGACCCCAACCCGAGTGTGCCACAAGGGTTGGAGTTTCTGATTTTGATATGCAACACGGCACTAGGACAGCGTAATATAATATACCCGGATCGACAAATCATGGTTTTGTGAAACGGTTTGTCTGAACCCATGCCTTCTTCGGGGAACCACCTAAGCTCTTTTTGTGCCCATTTTCATCCTCTTCTGAATCATGCATTTTTCTAGTTTAAACATCTGAAAAGTCTGATTTCAAACATGCATTCTATTCTGTTCTGAATTATCATGGCATAATTTAAATTGGTATCGTCACACCAAGACTTGCAAGTCCTATTTCTGAGCCATAATGCATCATGCATAATTCTTTCATTAAAACGTAGTTCAGACCACCCAAACATGCAAATAGTATAAGAGATTTCATAGTCCGAAAGCATAAGTCAAAACTACGCAAGAACTCTTCAAACATAAGGTGGTCATGTGCTTTTGGCAAAATTCATGCACTCTTTCATTATATGTATTTTCAACATTTTTCAATACAAACAACCCTCTATTTTGAATTCAAGAATCATAACCAAATCATTCATAAATCAAGACACTTCATAACATGCTTTTCAAGATGCATTTCAAAAATAATCCATATCATGTGAAACATGGGAACAATCACATCAAGAGAGGGATTTCATGTGAGTTATGCTCTCAATTCGAATATTAACATAAATCACATAAATATATATATATATATACAATTTCAAATCAATGTGGGGAAGGTCAAAAGACCAAAACAATACCGTCAAGATTTCTAAAACCGAATGTATTCATAAATCTGAAAACCCCTTTCTTAAAAATCATGATTTCTATGCCCATGAGATTTTAGGAAAACCCCACGTACCTTAATTCTGGAAGATAATAGGTAATCCTTGAAGCTTACGGATTGGAGATTCCAAATCTTCAATTGCTTCTGAAAACCCACGGTTCAATCTTGAGCTATGAGGGTTTTTAGTTTGAAACCCTAATGGAGTTTCTTGAGAGATTTTTATGAAAATAATCTTACTTTGGTGTTCTTGGGATTAAATCCCGTGTTAGAGATGACAAGGGGTTGGAAAGTACCATTTTACCCTTAATGAGACGGACTAAAAATATAACTGTTGCCCAATTTTATGGGCCACCGCGACGCGCCTCAATCGCGTGGCTCATTGGAAATTGACAATTGGGAATGTGTCTCACTTCGCGACGCGCCACGATCTCGGAGTCTTATTGGAAATTGACGAATGCAAAATTGGGATACTCTGCGATGCTCCACTATCGTGAGGTCCTACTGGAATTTGATAATTGCTAATTAAACCCTCTCCGTGACGCGCTAAACACCTGAACGATGATGTTTTATGACTAACACATAAAATAGCCATAACTCCTTCATCGGGTGTCTATTTTTGACGAATCTTATATCGACGGAAAGCTTATTCAGTCACCTACGTAATGACGAGTTAAAATTTAACGAATTCCGTAGGGAGTTGAGTATAATTCACTCTATTATACCATACGTGATACTTTTAGGGACAAATTTTAAGCTTGGAACATTCGGGGCGTTACAATCTCCCCCCCTTGGGAACATTCGTCCCCGAATGTTGATGCGGAACACAGACAAGCCTGACTTCAAGCATACTAAGATATAGAAAGAATAAGGCAAGGATTGTACCTTCCATTTCGTCTTCCACTGGGTCAAAAAGGTTTGGGTACCTAGCTCTCATGTCAACTTCGGATTCCCAAGTTGTTTCATCAATTTTCTGGTTTCTCCACAACACTTTAACTGAGGCAATTTCTTTGTTTCTCAATTTTCTAACTTGGCGATCCAAAATTTCTACAGGCTCTTATTCATAGGATAAGGATTCGATCACTTTGATTTCATCGAGAGGCAGCGCTAACGAATGGTCTCCAATACATTTCTTCAACATAGATGGACAGAACCCAAACTGGCAGGTAATTCTAGCTCATACGCAACACCACCTACCTTCTCACAATCTGATAGGGTCCTATGTAGCAAGGACTCAATTTACCTTTCTTTACGAATAGCATGACTTCCTTCATAGGACAAACTTTTAGAAACACCCAATCACCAACCTCAAACACTAAATCTCTTCTCCTGACGTCGGCATAAGATTTCTGACGACTCTGAGCCATCTTAAGTCATTCTATGATAAGTTTCACATCTTTCATTGCCCGGTGAACAAGATCAAGCCCAAATATATGTATCTTACCTACTTCATACTATCCTATTGGAGACGTACATCTTCTCCCATATAATGCCTCAAATGGTGACATCTTAATACTAGAATGGAAACTATTATTATACGCGAACTCTATCAATGGCAAGTTCTCTACCCAACTACCTTTAAAATGAATCACGCAGGCCCTCAACATATCCTCAAGGGTATGAATGGTGAACTCAGCCTTCCCATCAGTCTGAGGGTGGAAAACAGTACTTAGGTTCACTTGGGTACCTAAGACTCTCTGAAAGGATCTCCAAAACCGAGAAGATAACTGTGTACCTCAGTCGGATATGACGGACACAGGTGCACCATGCAAATGAACTATTTTTGCAATGAACATCTTGGCATAATCCTCTCCCGAATAGTTAGTCCTGACAGGCAGAAAGTGGGCTGACTTGGTCAGCCTATCTACAATGACCCAAATAGAATCATACTAGTTTCGGGACCTCAAAAGTCCTATAATAAAGTCCATATTAATCATCTCCCACTTCCACAAGGGTAAGGATATCTCTTGGGAAGAAACACCTGGCCTCAAATGTTCTACTTTAACTTGTTGGCTATTCAAATACTTGGAAATGAAGTTAGCCACATAACGCTTCATATTATTCCACAATTACATAGATTTTAGATCATGGTACATCTTAGTAGAGCCTGGGTGAACAACATACCTCGAAGTGTGGCCTTTGTCAAGGATTCTCTCCCACAACATTAATATTCGGTACACATAATTACCCTGATACCTCAAAATACCATCACCACCAATTTTGAAGGACATCACCTTCTGTTGACCCACATCTTTCTTCATTTGTATCAAGATGGGATCTTCAACGTGTTTCTCTTTAACTTCTGTACAAAGGGAAGACTTAACTATCTCATTAACAACCATTCCCCCATCTTCAGAATCCAAGAGTCGTACTCCTATATTTGCAAGCCGGTGAATATCTTTCACCATTTATATCTTCCATTCCTCAACATGAGAAAGACTGCCCATAGACAATCTGCTGAGGGCATCGACTACCACGTTCGCCTTGCCCGAATGATAGTGCAGGATCATGTCATAGTCTTTCAAAAGCTTCATCCAATACCTTTACCTGAGGTTTAGTTCTTTCTGTGAGAAAACATACTGCAAGTTTTTATGGTCAGTGAAAATATCAACATGCACCCCATAAAGATAACGCCTCCAAATTCTAAGCGCAAACACCACAGCTTCTAGTTCCAAGTCATGGGTGGGGTAGTTCCGCTCATGCACCTTTAACTTCCTAGATGCATAATCCACCACTTTACCGTGCTGCATAAGTACACACCCAAGCCCCACACGGGATTCATCACAGTACACAAGAAAACCCTCTGTGCCTTCCGGAAGAGTCAAAATAGGAGAAGTAGTCAACTTGTCTTTCAACTTTTCAAAACTATTCTCACAAGCGTCAGACCACATAAACTTTACCTTTTTCTGAGTCAACTTAGTAAGTGGTGCATCTATGGAAGAGAAACTCTCTATGAACCTTCTGTAATAACCTTCCAAACCCAAAAAGCTCTGAATGTCGGTTGGAGTCGTGGGTGTGGACCATTTTCTCACTGCCTCAACCATTTTGGGATCAACCCAAATCCCTTCACTAGACACAATATTCCCCAAGAAAGCAATAACATTCAACCATAATTCACACTTGGAGAATTTTGCATACAACTTATGATCCTTGAGAGTCTGAAGAATAATTCGGAGGTGATTGGCATAGTCCTCCTTACTTTTAGAGTAAATCAAGATATCATCATTAAAAACTATGACAAACAGGTCTAGGAACTGATGAAAGACCCTATTCATTAGGTCCATAAAATCCGAGGAGCATTAGTCAACCCGAAGGACATGACTAAGAATTCATAATGACCATATCTGGTTCGGAAAACTGTCTTGGGAATGTCGGATTCCCTAACTTTCAACTGATGATGTCCCGAATGAAGGTCTATCTTAGAAAAACACTTAGCACCTTGAAGTTGGTTAAAGAGGTCATCAATCCTGGGAAGAGGGTATTTATTTTTAATGGTGACCTTATTCAACTGACGGTAATCTATGCACATACGCAGGGAACCATCTTTATTTCACACGAAGAGTACAGGTGTACCCCAGGGAGACACACTAGGGTGGATAAAACCCTTTTCTAGTAGATCTGCTAGCTGTTCTTTCAACTTTTTTAGCTCTGCAGGAGCCATCCTATATGGCAGAATAGAAATTGGACGGGTATCTAGCAATAAATCAATACCAAAATCTATCTCCCTATTAAGTGGTATTCCTGGGAGATCATCTGGAAAAACTTTTGGGAATTCATTTACTACTGGGACAGACTGAAGAGGAAGACTTTTGGCGTTAGAATCCCTAACCCAAATAAGATGGTACAAGCAACCTCTGGAAATGAGTTTATGGGCTCTAAGATAAGATATGAAGTGCCTTTTAGGTGCTAAAGAGTGCCCCCCCCACTCTAATGCTGGCTTATTCGAAAAGGAAAAGTTAACCTTTCGGGTTCTACAGTCTAGTGTGGCATAACACTGATGGAGCCAGTCCATCCCTAGGATAGCATCAAAAGCAACCATATCAAGTTCTATGAGGTCTGCCCCAGTAACCCTACCAAGAATAGACATAACACAATTTTTGTATACCCTCCTAGCTACAACAGAATCCCCCATCAAAGTGGAAACAGAGAAAGGTTTAGCAATTACATCGGGCTCAAATCCAATGCCAACATCCGCATACAGGGTCACATAAGATAAGGTAGATCCGAGATCAAGCAACACATATATATCACGGGAAAAGAGTTGTAACGTACCGATGACAACGTCTGGCGAGGTTTTCGCCTCCAGTCGGTTGGTCAAAGCATATAACCGGTTGCAATCTCTCTCGACAGCTGATGTGGCGCCTTTTTGAGGTGGTGGTGGTGCAGAAAAGTTTGCCTAGGACTTGGCACCCCCAACACTCTTTTTATCCGAAGGGCAATCCCTCTGAAAGTGACCCGTTTGACCACAAGAATAACACACAAATACACCTAGATGACACCTTCCCGGACGATGCCTACCACAAGTTTCGCACCATAGAAAAGTACGATGCTGCTAAGCCACACTACCCTGCGACTGAGTATCCTGAGCTCTGGGTCCATGATTTGTCTGAAAACTCTAGGATCGTCTATCGACTGGGGGTCTGGGCACTGGGGTGATAGATGCAGACTGCGTCTTGCCCCAAAACTTCTTCTTTTGTCATTTGTTACCCCAATTACCACCCTGCTGCTGATTGGGATTCTGATCCACTGATCTTGCTCTCTTCGCCTGCCTGTCCTTCTCTCTGGACTCGGATATCTTCTCTCTCTTCTCCTCAACCTACTGTATGTGGACTGTCAGCCTAACAAATTCCAATTCCCCATTTTGCATCACCCCTTAACATTCAATCACTAGATCATCTGAAAGGCCGTAAGCAAACTTCCTCATTCGGGCCCTCATACTACTCGTCATCTCAGGAGCATAACTGTCCAACTGATTAAACTTTAAAGTATACTCTTGATCACTCATCTTACGCTACTTAAGGTTCATGAACTTCTCCTCTTTGGATTCCCTCAACTCTAGAGGAAAGAACCGGTCAAGAAAAGCTTCCACAAATTCATCCCACACTGTGGGCTCAGCACTGTCACTCTTCGCCTCTTCCCACTCACTATACCATTGGTTCTCTACATCCTTTAGCTGGTAAGCCGCTAGCTCAACACCTTCCACTTGATCCACATGCATCACTCTAAAAATCTTCTCCATTTCATCTATGAACTCTTGCGGATCCTCCTTTACTTAGTGCCAGTAAACTTGGGCAGGTTTATTCTCATGAACTGACCCACCCTAGTAGCTTCAGATGTAACAGGTGCAGACCCAATATCTTCTGATCGTTAGGCCTGATTATCCACAAACTGTGTTAGCATATGAATAGATAATCTGAATTCTGCATTTGAAATATCCCTCTGAGTAGTCGGGGGATGGTTAACATTGGTCCGTGGAGCCCTAGGTGGACTGGTCAAGACTGGAGGGACTCCCGGAGTGGGGCCAGGTTATAAAGTGTGAGCTCTGTTATGTGTCCTCATCCTATGAGTAGGAAGAACTTCATCATCATAATTTTCCTGGTTGTTGGAACGACGAGAAGGCATGACTTTTTTCTGAAATACAATAGATCACTGATTAGGGGACAATTTCAGATTCAGACTCTAAGGAACAAACTAAAGCATATAGAGGGGAAACATTTCCTAAACTCCTAGTAGTTTCCTACTTATAAGTGTGGCGTGCTACACACCCATAAACATGACTCTACCCGACGTAATTTCCCAGACACCCTGGGACCATGAACCGTGCTCTGATACCATATTTGTCACGACCCGAACTAGGGCCTGGCCTTGATGGACATCCCGATCCATCAAAGGATGGAACATCCTTCTCTATCTGGTAATTATGCATAATATTCATATAACTGAAAAAGATGCGGAATCATAATCTGCTACGGAAACATGGTCGATTCAGAATTCAACATAAGTATGGCAACTGTAAATCAACTACATCTAAATATTTTCTGACTCAGTCTGTGAAATCTCTACTACATGAAAATCTGATAACTGTATGAAACTGGGACAAGGCCCCCAGTAGACCAAAACAATATGAAGTGACACAATCTGAAAAGATGGGCCTTCTGGAATAGAGAAGGCTTACCAACTGAACACTGCAACTCTGTCTAATAAATCTACTACCTTTCTGGACCCCTAGATTGAGCCTCAAAACCTGGAGGGAGAAGGGGGGGTCAATACAGATGTACTGGTACACAAAGCAATCCAAAATAAATCTTTTATGTAAACAAAATATCGAGTGAGCAATTTGTCAAAATATCATGTATGAAATAGTTCCAAAACACATGTGCACATTTTTTGAAAAATCATAAATCATTCTGGGCAATGCAGTTCTAATTTTCGTATTAATCCTGAGTTAGGTGGCACTCCCCTACACTTCTGATATTCCACGGGCTATATGAAATCCTCAATTGACTCGGCGGGGAAGCTCCCAACCCGAGTGTGCCGCAAGGGTTGGAGTTTCTGATTCTGATATGCCACATGATACTAGGCCAGCGTAATATAATATACCTGAATCGGCAAATCATGATTTTGGGCAACGGGTTGTCTGAAACCATGCCTTCTTCGGGGAACCACCTAAGCTCTCTTTGTGCCCATTTTCATCCTGTTCTGAATCATGTATTTTTCTAGTTTCAGCATCTGAAAAGTCTGATTTCAAACATGCATTCTATTCTGTTCTGAATTATCATGGCATAATTTAAATTGGTGTCATCACCAAGACTTGCAAGTCCTATTTCTGATCCATAATGCATCATGCATAATTCTTTCATTAAAACATAGTTCAGACCATCCAAACATGCAAATAGTATAAGAGATTTCATATTCCAAAAGCATAAGTCAAAACTATGCAAAAACTCTTCAAACATAAGGCGGTCATGTGCTTTTGAAAAAATCCATGCACTCTTTCATTATATGTATTTTCAACATTTTTCAATACAAACAACCCTCTATTTTGAATTGAAGATTCTTAACCAAATCATTCATAAATCAAGACACTTCGTAACATGCTTTTCAAGATGCATTTAAAAAACAATCCATATCATGTGAAACATGGGAACAATCAAATCAAGAGAGGGATTTCATGAGAGTCATTCTCTAAATTAGAATATTAACTTAAATCACATACATATATATATATATATACACAATTTCAAATCAATGTGGGGAAGGTTAAAAGATCAAAACAATATCATCAAGATTTCTAAAACCTGAATGTATTCATAAATCTGAAAACCACTTTCTTAAAATCATGATTTCTATGACCATGAGATTTTAGGAAAACCCCGCGTACCTTAATTCTCGAACATAATAGGTAATTCTTGAAGCTTACGGATCAAAGATTTCAAATCTTCAATCACTTTTGAAAACCCATGGTTCAATCTTGAGCTATGAGGGTTTTTAGTTTGAAACCCTAATGGAGTTTCTTGAGAGGTTTTTATGAAAATAATCTTACTTTGGTGTTCTTTGGATTAAATCCCGTGTTAGAGATAAAAAGGGATTGGAAAAGTACCATTTTACCCTTAATTAGATGGAGTAAAAATATAACTGGTGCTCGATTTTATGGGCCACCGCGATGCGCCAAAATCATGGTGGCTCACTGGAAATTGACAATTGGGAAATTGTCTCACTCCGCGACGCGCCATGATCGCGGAGTCTTACAGGAAATTAATGAATGCGAAATTGGGATCCTCCGCGATGCGCCACTATCGTGAGGTCGTACTGGAATTTGACAATTGCTAATTAAAACCTCTCCACGATGCGCTAAACACCTGAACAATGATGTTTTGCGACTAGAACATAAAATAGCCATAACTTCCTCACCGGGTGTCCATTTTGGACGAATCTTATATCGACGGAAAGCTTATTCAGTCACCTACGTAATGAAGAGTTAAAATTTAAATAATTCCATAGGATTTGAGTATAATTCACTCTAGAATCCCATGTGTGATACTTTTAAAGACAAATTCTAGCATGGAACTTTTGGGGCGTTACAGTCCCTTTTCTTTCCATCGTACAACGGACAACCCGACGGACCATCAAACTTGTGACAAAACATTTCTCCTACCTTTGCATACCCCGTTCAGCAATTTTTAACATATTTTAAAAAGGGGATTTTCTGTCTTTCCACTCTTTTATCAACCAGATATACATTCCAAACAAAGAAAATGGCTTCATTACTCATCTCTAACATAAGAAAGCTAGGGTTTTCCTCTCAAGATCAAATCTAAAACCCTTCCCCAAGATATTCAAGAGCTCACCGTAGATTCTACAAATTTAGTTGAGAATCAAGTTCCCCAAGTCAAGTGTTGCTAGAACCCTCTCTCTCAAAGATAAGAAGAAGTGTTTAGAGCAAGCTTATTCATCCAATTTCATAATCTAAGGTATGTGGGGTTTTGAACAAGGGTAACCCTTTCACCCTTGTGCCCAAAGGCTTCTTTAAACTATAATTTTCTGCAATCTATGAGATTTTACATGAATTTGAATTGGGGGTTTTCACCCGTTATTATTGATTACAATATTTTGATGTTTCCCATGAATTAAGAGTCTAATGGAATGATTTTCACATGTCTTCTTGAGTAATTGCAGCTGGGTCTATACCCCATGATTTTAATCCTTGAAAATATAGTAGTTGAAATGTTTGAGCTATTGAAGTATATGAGTATGTTAAGATTTTGAGTTGAATTGCTGAAATTTCTAGATTTCTACATGAGTTATGAATCTATATGCTATCTATTATGCTTTTGATGAGTTTTAGATTGAATTATGGGTTATTAAGCCCTAATTGAGACTTGAGATTTTATGAACTATTATGCTATAAGCACCAATTATTTGAGTATTCTGAGATTATTGAGAAATGTTTTGACCTAATGGTTATTGAGTTTTGGAATCCACTTCACTACATGAGATTACAGATTTGATTATTGGGTTCGTATTGAACCATGAGATTATTCTAAAGTGGATTTTCATGAGATTAGAGAAACAATCTAAAGGGAGTAGTATTTAGCACCGAGTTGGGTAAGTTACTACGGTTTCTTACCCCAAAACTATGTTCCACCGTAGGTTGGACCTGAGGCCGAGATAATTATTGGGCCTAAGGCTGAGATATTGGGCCCGAGGACGAGATAAGTAATCACTAAATTGAGGTTATACTCCTTGGAAAAGATTATGACGCTCCTCCCCAACGTGGGGTTTCTTCCTTAGGAGGACAAAACGTTGGACTCCATGTAGCTCGCGTGGTTTATGTCGGTTAAGAGAACCTCCCTTAAAACTAAAGCTTTGAGATAAATTATTTCCTTAAGATTAAAGTATCTTCCCTTGATATAAGTATTTTCCCTAAAGCTTTAGATGAGATATTTTTCCTAAAGTGAATGAAATGCCTTCAAGTATGTTTTAAAGTTATGTGATTCCAAATTCCAAGTAATTGAGTTCAAAAGAGTTATGAGTTATTGAGCATTAAAGAAGTTTTACTCTCCATGAGACATATGCATGAGTTGAAAGTGTTGCTTAAAGATACCTTTAGCCTTGAGTAATGAGAATAAGAGAAAAGTACAGATTTCTAAGCTAAAGTATAATGACTCACGAGATTTTTGTTATATGTTCCATTCTACATGATTCATGAGCTTTACATTTTTATGCTTATTCAAGCCATGTGAGTCATCAATTATTGCATGCATGATTTGATTAAAGAGTAATGGTGTTGTTTTATATAAATGCATGCAACCCCACATACTCAGTACATTCTAAAGTGCTGATCCACATATACGTCTATGTGCTATATTATCTTATAATGTAGGTTCAGGTGCTCAGTCCCAGCCTCGTCAGTAATTTTTGAGTACCTCTATCTACATTCCTACAGTGGTGAGTCCTCATGGTTCGAGGACCTATATTCAGACATTTCAGTATTTAAGAGACTACGTTGCTACTTTCCGTTTATTTTGAGTCAGTTGGGGACCTGTCCCAACGACTCTCTAGTTCATAAATTAGTAGAGGCTTTGTCAGACTAGTTATCAAATTGTGGTTGTGTTGAGGTTTCCAGTATTGTGTTCATTTGGACCGAGTATTTTCTTCGTATTTTATTTCATGTGATTTGACTATGCTAGTGTTTGACTCATTTCATCTTGAAATGAGTGTTATTAGTAGAAACCGGCTCAAAGGGTTAGCTTGGGGCTACTTGTAGCCTTAAGCACCGTGTGACATCCCAGGAGGCATTTTCGGGTCATTACATCTTCTAATTTGGAAGTGGGATATGATTATCATGGATTTCGTCAGTGGTTTGCCTCGTACATCTCAAAGGTTTGATTCCATATGGGTGATAGTTGATAGGTTTACCCAATCAACACACTTTGTACCGGTTAGGACCACTTACACAGTTGAAGAATATGCCAAATTATATATTAAAGAGATAGTTCAGTTGCATGGAGTTCCAATCTCTATTATATCAGATCGAGGAGGTCAATTTACTTCAACTTTTTGAAAGTCTTTCCAGACAAATTTGGGAACACAAGTGAATCTAAGTACAACTTTTCACCCTCAAACAGATGGACAAGTAGAATATACCATTCAAACACTTGAAGATATGCTATGAGCTTATGTAGTGGGCTTTAAAGGTAGTTGGGATATCAGATACCTCTCAGTGAGTTCGCCTACAACAATATCTATCATTCAAGTATCAAAATAGCACCATATAAAGATTTGTATGGAAGAAAGTGTAGATCACCAATTGGATGGTTTGAAGTGGGTGAAACTGCCTTATTCGGACCAGATCTTGTTCATTAAGCTATGGAAAAGTTTAAAGTGATACAACAACAGCTAGAAACAACCCAAAGTCAACACAAGTCATATCCAGATATTAGAAGGAGGGGCCTAGAGTTTGCTATATGTGATTGGGTATTCTTGAAGGTGTCACCAATAAAGGGGGTTATGAAATTTGGTAAGAAAGGAAAACTAATTCCACGTTATATAGGTCCATACAAGATTACTCAGAGGTTTGGCTAAGTCACTTATGAATTAGAGCTACCCCAAGAGCTCTCAATAGTTCATCCAGTATTTCACGTCTCAATGCTTCAAAAGTGCATGGGAGATCCATCTCATATCACTCCTACTGAAGATGTACAGGTTATAGAAGATCTTACCTATGAAGAAATACCTATTGATATCCTATATCGACAAGTTAAAGAAAAAATAAATAGCTTCTGCAAAAGTGCTATGAAGGAACCAATAAGTAGAAGAGATAACACGGGAAACTGAAGAAGCGATCTAATCTAAGTACCCCCATTTGTTCAAATACAAAGAGAAAGTCCAAGATGCTGAATTAGATAAATAGAAAGTAAGTGTAATATATAAGTACTATGTGATAATATGGATATTAAACTTAGGATTGAACTTGTTTGATTTGGACAGTTATGCTAACATTCGAGGACGAATTTCCTAAGGGGGGAAGGATGTAATATCCCGTATTTTGCTTGCACTTGTTCTAATTATATGGAACCTGGTATATCCTTGTGCTATAGGTAATAGATGATATTTTTTATGCAAGTATTAATGGTGTAGATGGAATTATAGATGCTGCCCGTACAGTTTAATGTGATGCGACCAAGTTAATGTCGATACGACTATTTAAACTTGAGATTGTGAGCTAGTAGTTGAATCTAAAGTTTAAAGTGACCAAGTGTGTATAAGTTGAAGGTTAGATTAAGGAGATTAGGAGCTAGAAATGGAATAAATTATTGAGGTGCTTGCTTGACTTAATTAAACTAGTAGGTGAGTCACCTACTTAAGCTATTTGTACCAAATTAATGGACCCATGGCTATGGATTAGATTTGGGCCTAACTAATGTAATCATTTGGGCCCAAATTGAATAAAAGAGGAAGAAAATAGATAAATAGCCCAACGAACAATCTGCCAAAGGCCCAAGTTAATTGAACCCAAAATAAAAATTTAAGAAAGTAGGTGCATCACCTACTTTGAAAATTTGAGCAGCTTGAACCCTTAAGTAGGTGCATCACCTACTTGGACTAATTTGACCAATTTTATGGTCTAAAATGCAGCTACAGAGGTGGAAAAATCGGGCCTTTATAAGGCCAAGTTACTGGTCATTTCACTTCATTTCTAAGTCACAAAAAAGAGTATATTTCACAAAATCTCTCTACTCTCTCTAAAACAACAAGGAGCAGCCCTAAAATTCCTTCTAGGGTTCTTGAAGAAACCCTCACCTTTGCAAGCCAATGTAAGGGAAAACACTTATGGTTTAGGTTAATTATCTCATGGAAGATTAGAAAAACATTCTATAGGTTCCTAATTATAAATACATGGCAGAATACAGAACAAGCTACTTGCTTACTTTTTCTTTGTTATTAAGAGTTCTCTTTTCTTCTTTGGTTTAAAGTGTGAAGGAAAATGAAAGTTGAAGTTTTGAGCAGTTCAAATTAAAAGAATAAGTTGCAGAATTGAGGTAAGGTGACTACTCCATTTTGTTCTCCTTGTATGTGAATTTGAAAGAGAATTATGGATGTGTTGTTATTGAGAACTCAAGAGATGATGAGTTCAATAATTGATTGCTACAATAAAAAGGATTTAAGGCTGTTTTATAGACTGTTTTGTATGTATATGTTATGGACTGCTAGGTTGATATTGGATAAAGGTATGATTAGTTTGTAATGAAATATAAAAGAAAGGTGTGGAGGTACACCACCAAACCAATTATTGCATTTATTTACTGCCCAATCTGTTTTGAGTATTGTTTGGAATGTGTAATGAAGACGAGGTGGATTTGGAAAATCTTATAAGAACCTGTATGGTATGTAGGTATAATTGGAGGATAAAAGGGTTAAAATAACACCCTTGAATGATAGATTAATGGCTTACTGCCTGATTACTATTTTGGGTGAAGTTAAATAGCCTAAATGTGTTAGTTGGTTACCAATACTAGTTTACCATATATTCTATTATATATAAGTAATTTAAAAGGCGGGAAGTCAAGTATGGTTAGTTTCGGAGTTATATAACCAGGTATGTAAGGCATACACTATTTTGCACTCTTTGACTTGAAATCAGACATTTGTTCCATCAAGTAAATTTCCAAGGTTATACTGTAACAAGTGACACATAATAGCTACGTATTATATCCCAAGAAGCCAATGACCTTGTTCCTACTCTCTAACATGTAAAAACACCTCAATATATGCTTGTTATTAAACCTGCACATCTATCTTCACTAAAAAATTTCAGGAGTTCTCCGCTTGTTCAAATAAGACCAATGTGTTATTTTCAGCTCCTAAACACTTTATTTGTGTGCCAGCAGCTCCCTACCTCATTGTTATTGCATTAAGTGTCCATTTATATATCTCTTGTTAGAAGATTATTGGTTCAAGGTACCATAATGTTATGACCACCAAAGTAACAATCTCAAAGGCTAAATAAACTAACACAAATCTGTAAAATGAGTGGTAGCTCAGGGGCATAAGCATAGCATGGGCCAATCTTGATACCTTTATATGTGGGTGGCATTTCAGGGGTATAAGCCTAGCATGGGCTGATCCCAATATTTATATGTAGGTGGTAGCTCAGGGGCGTAAGCCTAGCATGGGCCGATCCTAATTTATCTATTTACCACTGATCAGTTGGTCATTTGCATTATACATGGATTACAAAGATAATGAAGTAAGAAAGGTAAAAAAGAAGAAAGAAACGTAATGTATGTAGTCCCACAAGTATATATAAAGGTGGTCTACTAGTACTAGTTATACACTTGTATCTGATTTCTATTGAGCTTTGGTATCATGTGTTGTTACCTTCAACCTTACATATTCAATACATATTTTTGTACTGACGTCCCTCACGGGGGACCTGTATTTTATGCTGCAGGCATAAGTACTTCAGCTCATACACCTCACTAGTAGGAGCGTAGGCTATTTAGTGACTATTAGTGAGCTCCAGGTTGATTCGGGGCTTTTAGAATCTGTTCCATATATTTTTTGTTCCATATATTTTGGTATTGTGTAGTAAGTCAAGAGTAGGGCGGGGGTTTTTACCGACCCTAACTAAGTCTATGTATCTTTTAGAGGCTTTGTAGACTAATGTAAAGTTATGGTAGTGTCTTGCCTTTAGACGTGGTGGCCCCAACGTCTAAGTGTTGTATATATAAGTTTGTGCTTACCTATGTAATTATTCTCATCGATACATAATATCATATTTGTCAGAATCTTTGGTTGTCATAGTTACATGCATGAGATGTACAAGGTTACGAATTGGTTCTCTCGGGCCTTTACGGCTACGGGTGCCTGCCCGCCCTAATAGGATTTGAGGCGTGACAATTTGTTTGGGATGAATGGCCATGAATGTCCAATGGTCTAAACATGATCCAATTATTTTGACAAGGAGTAGCCCATATCCTTTTCCCATTACATAAAGCATAAAGTATTAAAAAAGGGTGAAGCTAAAAAATAGACCCAAATCAAGGTGGCTTTAAAATTTTAGCCCCAAATAATTTTTTTTTCTTAAAATAGCCTTTACCTATTAACTCGTATTTTTTGGATGAAATTGCCTCTCCAATATATTCACTTTAATCTCTTTCTTCTGAAAAAAAATAATCGACTTTCTTCCAGAACAAAATGATCGATCTTTTTTTCTTCCAAATTACAACCATAGATTGTCAAACAAATTCCCAGGCGTAAGGTTTCTTCTAGGTAAGAACTTCATCATCAAAATTCTCTAATTCTTTAGGGGTGGTTGAGTGGATTTTATCTCTGTGTAAACAAAAATTAGATTTAATTTGCAACAAACTTATGCATTGTTGAAGCACACATCTAATTTGTAGTAAATTTTAGCTTATTGATGCATTACGGTAAAATTTTAGCTCGTTATATAATTAGCATATTGATTTTATTTTTGGGGAGGTAAACATAAGCTAGTTGGGATATGCTGTTGTTGTAGTAACATGTTTTCCATTGAGGAATTGTGTCTAGGATGTGGGGAGTTTATTATTGCAGTTATATTTGTGTTTGAGTAGTTGTGGGGTGTTGGTTTTGGAGGAAAAGTCTAAAAATATGGGAGTTAACGTTGATCGCAATATTTTTTGGGAAGGACAAACGTATAAGGTCAAAGTGGTACAAGAAATTAGTTCCAAGTATTTCAAACTAGTGGTATAACTAGTATTAGAAGATGATGAGGAATTGTGTCAAACAGGTTGTGAGGAGTTTTTTAGTGCGGTTATAATTGTGTTTGAGTAGTTGCAAGGGTTTGGTTTTGGAGGAAAATTCCATTAATATGGGAGTTAACATTTATCGCAATATTTTTTGACAAGTCCAAATGTATAAGGTCAAGGTGGTACAAAAAATTAGTTTTAAGTATTTCATACTAGTGGTATAATTAGCATTAGAAGATGATGAAGAATTGTGTCGAACAGGTTGTGTGGAGTTTGTTATTGTGGTTATAATTGTGTTTGAGTAGTTGTGGGAGGTTGGTCTTGGAGGAAAAGGCCGTTAATATGGGAGTTAACGTTGATCGTAATATTTTTTGGAAAGGCCAAACGTATAAGGTCAAGGTGGTACAAAAACTTAGTTTCGAGTATTTCAAACTAGTAGTATAATTAACATTAGAAGATGATATTCAACTCTTGCCCGACAGGCTAAATTTAATCCACCAAACGAATAAGTTATGCCCCATGGGCAGGCATTGACACTAGCTTAGTGTGAAATGTTTGGTAGATGATCTATAACTCTTTTCCAAGATGCAAGGCTTTTAGACCACAAAAGAACTTATGTCCCATGGGCAAGAGTTGACACTGTATGTCTATAAAGATTTGGCAGATGATCTATAACTCTTGCCCTAAAGGCAAGACTTACACATCAAATAAACAATTTATGTCCCATGGGCAAGAGTTGACACTGTCTTAGTCTTTAGTGATTTGGCAGATGACCTATAACTCTTGCCCTAGAGGCAAAACTTAGATAGTTATCCCCCATGGGCAATAGTTGACTATGCCTTACTCTTTAATGATTTTACTTGTTGAAGATATATATTCTAAATTAAATAGTTACTAATATTTTGTTGTTTTACTTTTCACAAGGGTTGTGTTCGGAATGGATGAAAAAGAAATGAGTATTGAGAAATACAATATGGGATAATCAATTGAAAGTATCGATAGAAATAATGATCTAATAGTTACTGAACCACTGTTGGAGACTGAAATAACTAAAGAAATGGGACAACCATCCGAGAGTAAGAGGGTACGACAAAAAAAGAAGAGGATAATTGATATCGAGACTACTCTCTTGAGACATAATGCCTCTTTGAATGAGGTAAATATCAAGTCAATATTCCTTGACAAACAAAATATGGTGACGTGCTTGTCAAACATTGCAATTACACACAACATTCAATTTTAGGTTATCAAATCAAGCACAACACGATATTGATTGAGATGTTTGGACGACAACTGCGTGTGGAGGTTTCATGCCTCGAAGATTGCCGATTTTTGCTCTTTCAGATTACTACATATGAAAAGGCTCACAATTGCTTGTTTGATTTCATAACGTCCAATCACAGGAATGCGACATCAAAGGTCATATGTGACTACATACTAGATCTTGGCGTGACTCTAGTAATGTAATCACACCAAACTTTGTGGTAGATGAAATGAGAAAGAAACACAAAGTAATCATATCCTACAACAAAGGATGGCGAGAAATACAACATGCCTATACGGTAATAAAAGAAACTGCTGAAGAGAACTACAACAGGTTACCATCGTATCTTCACATGATGAAAGAAAACAACTCGAGCACGTACACAAACATAAAAAGGGACGATGAGAATAGGTACAAATGCTATACTATTGAAATTTAAAACTTTTGCCCAAGAGGTAAAAGGTTATTCTCTTAGTGCACTGTTTAGATTATTAACATATATACAACTCTTACCTCATGAGAAAGACATAGATTAGACCAGGTACAACTGCTATACTATTAAAATTGAAAACTTTTGCCCAAGAGGAAAAAGTTTATTATTTAATTGCACTTCTTAAATTATTAACATATATGCAACTCTTGCCTCATGGGCAAGACTCAGTTTAGAACAAGTACAAATGTTACACTGTTGAAATTGAAAACTTTTTCCCAAGAGGCAAGAGATTATTCTTTAATTGCACTGCTTAGATTATTAACATATATGCAACTCTTGCCTCATTGGCAAGACTTAGTTTAGAACAGATACATACTGTTGAAATTGAAAACTTTTCCCCAATAGGCAAAAGGTTATTCTTTAATTGCACTACTTAGATTATTAACATATATGCAACTCTTGCCTCACGGGCAAGACTTAGTTTAGAAAATTGTTGTACTGTGATTTTAAACTTTAAATACAAATTGTTACTTATATTCTTTTGCTCAACATAGGTTTCAGTATGCATTTTTTGCTTATGACATTCAATTATTGGATTGACCAACTGTAGATCGATAATAATGGTAGATACAACATTTTTGAAGTCAAAATATCATGCTGTCCTCATGATAGCAGTTTCAAAGGACGGAAACAACAATATATTTCCTTTGGCTTTTTGAATTGCAGACTCAGAAAATAATGAGTCTTATAATAGGTTCTTCAATCAGTTAAGAAATGCAATTGGGGTATGTGAACAATTATCTATTCTATCAGATTGTCATCTAGCTATTGTAAATGCAGTTGCAAATGACTATCCAGAGTGTCAGCACGGGATATGTATCTATCACATGGAGAGAAATTTTAAAAAAAGATATTTCTCAGATGTGGCTCTATCTCTCTTTTACAACGCAACAACATACAAACAGACTGAATTTGATACTTTCGTGGATGAGATAGAAAAAGTCGACAAAATTATTGCAGAGTACTTAAAAGAAGGAGAACCAGAAAGATGGGCTCGTTCATTTTATACCAACAGAAGGTACAATATGCTTATGATTAATAACGTGGAGTCTGAATGCAGTACTGAGAAAAGCAAGGCAACTGCCAATACTGGGATTGATTGATTATATTCAAAACAAGTTACAAATATGATTTTATAAAAGAAAAATAGAAGCACAAGTCAACTTTCATGACATCACACATTGAACGAAAGTGGAGGTGACCGACAAGATTCAAGCTGCCTTGAAATTGAAAGTAAGTAATTGAAATTGCATTTTGATAATAGGGAAATATACAATAAAATTAGTAGATAATTGAGAAGAATAACCTCCACGTGCTATTAAAAATATGATCTTTACAGAAGTATAACCTCCATAACTGGTTTGATTGTGCTCATTGGTTAGATGCATGATGCGTAGGTGTAGTGTGTTATTATTAAAGCATTTTATAGTAACAAGGAGATCTTTCTTTCTTTGGGAGCATATTAGCAATTCTTTCGATACAAGTTAATCTGTATATATTTGAGTTATTTTTTATTACCTCAATATTCGTGCACAAATCTATAGAGTATTGACTATCGATTCTATATAGCTGGTTTTCTGCTCATATGTTAGAATCATGCTCATATTTGTGATTTAGTGTCTGTTTTTTTATTACAGATTATATATAGCTGATTTTCTACTCATATTTGTAATTTAGTGGTTGTTTTTTTATTACAGATTACATGTAGCTGGTTTATTGTTATTTATGATTTATTGCTAGTTTTTTTATTTTCTTGAGATTTGTGTGTAAAATATGTGTTGTGTTGCTGCTGTTTCATTGCTTCTGCTCGTAGCTGTGTGATCATTTGTTATTTGATGTTGTATGCTTAATTGTAGCTGTTTTTTTAGTTAACTCAAGATTCATCCCCTTTGTATGGTTGATTGCTCTGTATGGATGATTCTGCTCATATACTAGCTATTTCACTATCATAGTTGATTCTACTCATAGGTTAGATGTAATATCTATTTTATCTTGATTTATTTATAGCTGATTCTCCTGATTATATATTGGAAGCATCACTATTGAATCAACTGTTGTTCTTGACCAAGGTTCTGTTTTTTCATATAATACAAGAAATTTGACTCTAAAAGCTCATTCCTTGGATGATAAATCCCTGTTCTGTACTTTCCCTAACCAATCCAAGCATCAAAACTCTTTCTAACTATTTCCTATATTGGCCCTTCTCTTCCATGTTGAAATAGAACCTTAGTTGTGACTCCTTATTATTGGTCACTTATTATTAGATTTTAGATTAGTTAAATATTAGATTATACTAAACGAGATTTTACAACTAAAAAAATATCTTTTTCGATTACAAAGATTGCTTATGTAACACAGTAGCATGAACAAACAATGAGAAATATGCTATAAATAGCCTGCACATATTGACAGTTTGCTATCAGGATATTAAATATCAAAATTGTCATATGAGAACCTAAGAACACAAAAAATGTTCAAATTAACAGGATAAAGATTCAGTTGCATGGTCCTTAATGTTTTTATTTGACAACTCCCTAGTCTCTAGCATCTCATGCATATAAGGGCACTCCAAACCTCATGTGCATTGTCCACGTATATAGAAACTATAAATATGTGCATTGGATGTTAGTTGTTTTTATAGCGGATACCTGCTCATAGGTTAGATATGTGATTGTTTATGATTTGATGTTAGATGTTTGATCATGGATTTTATGTAGTTGACTATCTGCTCATATGGTAGAAACATGTTTATTTGTGATTTAGTGTTGGTTGTATATCTGAGGTTTTCTATAGTTGAGATTCTGCTCACATGTTGGATGTCCTCAATGTTGATTCTGCTCATAGGTTAGATGTGTAATTGTTTATGATTTTATGCTCTATTTATTTAATTGCTGTAGCTCTGCATGATTGGTTCTGCTCCTGTAAATAGATGACTAAATCACTCTTCTCTTCTCTTCTCTTAATCACATTCTATAGCTTTCAAGATTACAATAAATATAAGTTGTCATTTATTTATTATTTTATTTACAGGTAAACCCAATTGATGCAGCAAGATTTGTTGTAAGAGAAGAAGGAGTTGAATATATTGTAAACCTGAAGAATAGGACTTGTCAATGCTTGATATTTCAAACAGACGAGATACTATATACCCATGCAATTGCAGTAATAAATAGTATAAATATGAACAAGTCTAGCTATTGTTCTCAAGACAATCTTAGCTACAAACATACCAGGGAGAAATCCTACCAGTTTGAAGTACAACATCATGGATTATTCCAGATAACATAAATGATCTGATCACAAAATCCCTAGATATGAAGGTTCTGCTTGGGAGAAGACAAACAACCAGATATCCTTTCAGAATAGAATCTTCAAGAAACAATTATAGATGTTCGAGATGCAAAAAAAAATGGGCACAACAGATCAAATTGTCACTACACTCCTTTCATTCATCCATATGCAAGAAGATACAGAAAGAAAAATAAAAAAACATGATTAGTTTTACTTTTTATCTGAGAAGTTGGATCAAAATAAAATTTATAATAGGATTCTTTGATCCCCTAGGAACAAGTACTTTTGACTTTCAATCACAAATTTCTTCTTATTTATTTGAAGTTTTAACTTGTGGTGAAGTATTTAACTCAATACCTTCTTGTTGATTATTTATAAAAGTTACTTAACATGTTAATTTTTTTTTATATTGATGTGTAAAAATATATCATATTAACAGGATTCAGGTAAGGACCACACCCCCAAGAGATGTGATGTAAATAATTCCACGGGATACACTTTAAAGTTTGCCTTGAAGACAAGACGCAGAAAAAGTTATACCCTATTGGCAAGAGTTGACACTAGCTTATTCTGCCATGATTTGGCAGATGATCTACAACACTTTCCCTTGAGGCAAAACTTAAGCCCTAAAGAAACAAGTTATGCCCTATGGGCAAGAGTTGACACTAGTTTTTAGTATACTAACATACATTGATGTAAAATACATGTAAATGATAAAGTGAATTTAGTAGAAACTTACATCAACAATGATGTCAATTAAGTTTGAAGGCAAAAGTCCTGAAGAATTGGAAGCAACATCCACTGAAAGACGCTCTATTTCTTCATCAGAAGCAACATCTATTTTTTTTCTGTTTCTCGAGTTTGAAGATTTGAGAGAAGTCTGATGAAGAAAAAGAGGTGCAAAAGAAAGAGTATTTGAGAAAATGAGGAAAAAAGATGAACAACGAGAAAGAGTATTTGAGAAAAATCTGGGAAAAAAATAAATAAAAACCCGAAATAAAGGTTAAAGACAAATAAATTTTAAAAAAACAAAAAAAATGAAGAAATAGATAATGGTTGAGAAAAAATAAAGGTTGATACAAATAAATTAAAACATGAAAATAAAATTAAAGAAAAAAATAAAAAGTGAAAATAATAAAAAATAGAATAATAAATTTAAAGGAAAAATAAAAAGGTGAAAAACAGTAGAATAACAAAAGTAAAATAAAAAAATAAAAAAGCAAAAATAATAAAAAATATAATTTGAGAGACAAATGAATATGGAAAGTTTAAAAATATATTTGAGGTGTAGCGGGGCAAAATGGTACTTTTACTATATTAAAAAGTAAGGAAGGTTATTCTTCAAAAACTTTTCTTATTGGGATCAAATATTTAAAGTCACCCATATTTGGGTCTATGACATGTAATTTCCTAATTATAGGCTCACCTACACCGTCTTATTTTAGGTTTCACGACTAAATTCATAAAAGTATAAAAAAACAAAAAACCTATCACTTTTAATTTGAGAAACGCATATAAAATATCACTTTTAGTTTGAGAAATACACCTAATTTGTCACTTATTAATTTGAGAAGTACACCTAAAAGCTGATTAGACCAAATATTTGCTTACAAACTCTTTAGCTATGTGTAGCCACTAAAAAATAGTCCAGTGACATATTTTTATTCGTTTTTGTTAAAATATTTTTTTATTTTCAAAATGTTTTTAATTGTTCTTTTGTTCATTTTGAGATATTTGTTCTCATACTAATGGGTGACAATTTAATTATGTTTCTCACACCCTCAATAGCTTATCTATGAAACTCAAAAAAACAAAAAGGAGAGTTTAGGTGTTTTTCTGTCACTTCATTCTTACATAAATTTCAAACATCCATATCATATTTCTTTAGTGTGTTTGAAAAGCCATTTGGTAATTGAAATTGATGTAATTACTGGGGGAGTAATTACCAGCCTAGTAATTACACAATCTAATAATTATGATGATATGTTTATTTGTCACAATGTAATTATGAGTGTACCATTTGATTACATAAGTGTAATTACATGGTTATATTAAAATTTTAAAATAAGAATTAATTATCAAAACTTAAAAATTTATATTAAACAAATAATGGCTATATATATGTGTGTGTGTATTAGAGGCGAAGTCAGAATTTGAGGTCTGCGGGTTCAACTTTTTGAGACAAAATAATGATCTCAGTATATATATGTATGTATAAGAGGCGAAGTCAGAATTTGAGGTCTGCGAGTTCAACTTTTTGAGACAAAACAATGATCTCAAACTAGTGTGTAACAATAACAATTTTAAATAACAAATAACGTTATTTCATATATTTAAATAAAGCGATAAACTACATAAATACTATAAATATAAACATTACCCTTACAATTACATTCGATGAGTTGTCATGTTTTGTAAATGATCAATATTCGAATCATTATGTACATTTTCAAATGCTTCATTCTCTATATAACAAACTAAACAATCATTCCGAAAGTCATCTCCAATTCTATTTTGCAAATCATTTTTAACAAACTTCATTAAGGAAAAAACTCTTTCCACCATTGCAGTAGCCACAGGTAATATCAATCTTAACTTCAAAAATAAATTATCAAGTCCACATGTCTTGTGCATATTTGTTTCAACCAATTTCACTAAAAGGTCTCTAAGTCCTTTCAAATTTGAGAAAGCATTATCCAATTCTCTCACATAGTAAATGTAATTGTCAAGATTAAAACTATGATCTTCAAGTTTGGAGGCACTAAACTCATTTGGATAATATGTAGCAAGCCTCATGATCTTGTCTTTATCATAATTTACTAAAGAATTATCGAGACTCAAACTAGCCATGTCAAGAAGCAGATCGGTATTCACTTAATTAAAACTATTGCTAACCTATGAAAGTTGCAAATCTATAACAACATTAAAAACTTCTACACGTAAATGATGAGAATATGTAACACTTGAGATCTTATGCATCAACTTTTCAAGGACATATTTCTTATTTATTTCAGGAATCACAACACCATTCTTTTCACAAAATAAGGAGATGTCCTCCAACAAGGAATTTTATTTAGATTCCCTCATTGATTGTAATCGACTCTTTGTGAAATCAACAATCTTCATAGAATTAATAATATCTCGATATTTTCTTTATAAAGCCATATTCAAATCATATGTAATTATCAAGATTTTCAACATCTAATGCAACATATAAATAAACTCATGAGATGTAATGTCTTCCACTAAACTTTTTGCCAATGCTTTCTCATGATAGTTTGCACCCTAATTTCAAGAACATCAAGTACATAAATAATTGATGAGAATAAGGAAATGAAGTTATTCACTACCTTGAAATGAGACCCCAACCGAGTATCGCTGGGTGTTTGAAGTCCAAGCTTTTGATTTAATCAACTATTCGTATGAACTTCACCAAATATTGGTAATTCCTCCAATTTTTTAATTTGATCATATCGAAGCATCACCTTGAACTTAAAAGAACCTCCAACAATATTTAAAACATTAGCAAGAATGTTTACAAAATTATTTAAATCCTGATATTTTCTCGTAAAAGCTACAAGGGTCAATTGCAATTGATAAGAAAAGCAACGTATGTAATATGTTGAAGAATTATCTTTCAAAATTAAATTTAAGTCCATTAATAGCTCTTTTCATGTTACCAGCTCCATCACAACCCTGCCCCTGTATTTGAATTCACTCAAAGAATGATCTAAAAGCAAAGAATAGATCATTTCTCTCAATGACTTCGCAGATGTGTCTTTAACATGAACAAGATTAAGAAATTGCTCTACAAGTTTATCCTCCTTATTGACATAACACAAAACAAGTGTTTGTTCTTTATGGAAAATATTTTTAGACTTATTAACCAATATCTCAAAGTAATTCTCATTCAAGTCTTCAATAGTCGCTTTCACTATTTCTTTTGCACAAGTTTTTGTAATATCTTTTTGAATATCAGGAAAGTCATGGTGTTATTTTTTGAAGGTTTTTTTAATAAATTTTTTTTTGTCCGCATATCATTTTAAGAGATCTAGAAAATGACCTCTTCTTGTAGAAGTTACACACTCATTGTGACCCCACTATTTACTTCATCCACATATTTTTAAACCTTTCTAAACCCTCAACTCCAAAAATCTTTTGTTGTGAAAGAATTACTCACTTCTTTTTCATATCCTCCGAGATCATCTTTAAATAAGTAACAACACAAGTAAAATGTTGCATTTTTTTTATACTACATTCTAGCCATTGAGTTTAAACCATTCAGAATTAAATTGAGGCGGTGTTCCTCCAAAATATCTTATTGAAAATTTAAAGTTTTGGATTGACAATGTTTTTTTTAATGTAATATCTCATTACCTTATCACATTCATTTGGAGGAAATTCTGAAATTTGTTTTCTTTCACTAGGATTTGATTTAAGATCCAACTCTGTCAATACTTTGTTCTTATCCGATGCTTTGTAAAGATTGATAGGTGATGAAAAACTTGATAAAAAAGAGCTATAAACAGTATCTGAAGGAGTTTGAGGCTTGAAAAATCTTGTAATCATATTGACTCCTGCTTAAAGATCCTGCAGATCACAAAGCACAAATTATAATTGAATTTCATAAAAGTATCACTTGCAATAAATTGAAAAGAATTAGTATTATGACCACTTGAACAGAAAAATTTACCATGTTATTATGACTAAGGAGAAGTAGTATTACAGTTGGTAAGCTAAAAAAATATTTAACTAAAAAAATTTTGTATAATAAAAAAAAACCAATTAATCATGTTATTAAGTAATATTATAATTCAGCAATGGTCAATAGTAATACCATTCACATTCAATTAACCAAATTATAAAAGAGGAGAAATAAAAAAATTGAACCAAAAATTGAAAAAGAACACAATACTTACCACTAGAAGAGAAATTAATTCGCCGAAAACAACAGGTGAAGCGCCGAGCAGTATCGACGACACCGTGACAAGTCGACGATAGTGGTGAATGGCGATCACTAATCAACAACCTTAATTCAGTTTATCTCTTTCGCTGAATTCTGAAGATACCAACAGTCGGTGTACATTGATTTTTTTTCTTTTAAGAAGAGACCAACATGTTTTTGCAATCTCTTTAATTATTAGGTTTATGTTTTTTTTTTAAATTATACCAATTTAAGAATTGAAAAAATAAAAAAAATTAATTTTACAGTAAGTGATAAAGAGTAAAAAGCAAAAATAAATAGTGTTGCTAGCGAGGATTCAAACCCACATCTCAGGGGCGGAAAGGATTTTACCCTTGCGTGTCCTCCCCTGTACCAACTACCTATGTTTGTAAGTGGGTTCGCAGCTATAAATTTATATATTATTCATAAAATTTTTAGTACAAATACAGGGTCTATGCAAAATCTATTGGGTCGGGCAACCCTCGTAATGTTATGCAGCTCCGCCTTTAATATATATATATATATATATATATATATATACATATATATATATAATTAATATATTTCAAAATATATTAGTTAATAAACATACGTTCTTATAAAAGTAATTGATTTGTATTTTTCAAACTAGTGTATTTTTGTTAAAGTAATCATAAAAAATTAAAGTAAATTATTTTTAAAAACATTATGAAATGTATGTTTGACAAAAAAGAATTAATATTATAAATAAATTATCATAAAATTATTAAAACATTTGACAAAAAAATAATTTATCAATTCTAACTAAAAAATGATTGGTTTTCCATGTGAAATATCAAATCAATACTAGTAAAACAAACAAATTAAAGCTGAAAATGTAGCATAAGTTCAAAATTCAAAATAAAATAAAATACTGTTATGTCAAATTTCAATGTAGAGTACATTAATATGATTCATAACAAAAAGAAAACTTAAATCTACAACCATATCCACTAGTGAATTCTACTTAATTTGAAAATAAGAATACTAACTAAATTATGCTAAATGAAAAAATAAGCACAAAATAAATTAAAAAAATAGATAATGCGACAAATTACATGAAATCACAAGAAGTAAAAGTTGAAAAATCAGAAGGAAATAAAATATAAATAATATAAAATAAAAAATATTTTAAAATATAAGAATGATAAAAATAAAAAACTTAAAATAATATAAATAAAAAAAATAGAAATAAAAATAAAAGGAAGAAATTAAAAAGTAATCATCTTGTAATTACACGCTTAATTACCAACAATTCACAGCTTCCCTTGTGAATTAGAGAGTGTAAATACTCTCTGTCAATTACACCCAATTACTAGATGACCAAGTAATTACTTGGCCAACAAAACATGTCTGAGAGTGTAATTACACCTAATTACACCAAATCTAACTACCAAGGTGACTTTTCATATAAGCCCTCTATCTTCACTTTAAATTAATTATATAATATCCCGTAATGACCTCAAATATATGTGAATTTATGTTATAACCCCTCAGATATATGCGGATATATGTGACTAACCTCGGATACATACGATGTATATGAGATTGAATCATGTATTTAAATACCTTAATAATGTATTTGAACGCCTTAACATATAGCCACATGCATCTGGAAGGAGGGATGGACCCACCTTATAGCATGGTGTATCGTCCGACAATACTTCATCAAAAATATTAATCAATACATACATATAATATTAATCAATACATACATATAATCTAGAAATAAGAAAATGAATTTACATTTATATAATACACGATGACAAGGCTTTTACACAAAGTGTACTCTGTGGGTTAGGAGCCTCTCCAATGAGGTGCCCTCTTGGAGATCAAACCTCCTTGGCAACAATTTTTTTTTATAAGTATTAATTTCTAAAAAATAGTATGCCATTAATAGGATTTGAACTCCAAAAAACTCACTCCTACAGGTAAATCTAAAATTGTAAAATTAAGAAAATTAATCATTCTTTGCTCTAGTTTGTTCATCTGATCCCTACTATTCATCTAATCCCTATGTTAAATGTCGATACCTCTTATAAAAAGTTCTGCATAACATCATTGCCTTGAGGGTAACTTGTCTATACTGTATCTGCAACTAATTTTGTATCACGACTACATAATATATCCATGTCATTTTTAATTATTTATGTAATAATGAAAACTTATGGGAGAAAGAGTAATTATTTCCTATAGTGGTGATATTTATGTTAGTACCTATTGAGATTCTATTTAAGGCATAGTCCAAGTTTGTAATTTATTTTGGTCAATTAGGTTTTTTCTTGTATCAACTTTAGACATAAACGACTGAAATTATAAGATCTTTGTTTGAGTTTACAAGGATTGTTTGAACTTCATACTCGCCAAAATCAAACAACAAGTCTAAAATTTTTATGCTTGAACTTCAAATATTTACTCTCGATATTCATGTGGTATTATCTGACTCATTTCATTTAAAATACAAGTTGCAGATTTTGTTCTATAATGGTGCATCAACAGAAATATTCACAATATTATTTTTGAACTTGACTAAAAAATGATGACTGACATAATCATAAGGCCTATAAAGCTTCATTGAAAGTTATTTCACTGGTCAAAAGCATTCAAAACTATTTGAATATCCTCAATACCAAAACCATTTACGGTTATCATAAAGAGAACATGATAGCTGACTCATTTGATAAATCTTGTGCTCTAAAAGATTCCTTAAATTTTTTTTGCAATTCTGCCGAACTCGCTCAAATTGTGAGAGGAGTCTATAACTAAGATCAAGCCGACCTTGTCAGCTTTAGAATAAGGACTCTGATGTTTCATAATATTATGGCACTTTTGTTGCTTAAATCAAGAAAATTATGCAAGTACTTAGGTATTTTTGTTAGATGTGATGTGTTTTTATGTTGGTTTGCAGGAAAAGAAGAGTTCGGAGTAGAGAAGGATAAAAAAGTGATGAAAAGTAGCAGGAAGGCTACCTACAAAACATACCTACAGGCCCGTAAGTTAGGTCCATAGGTTGCAGTCCCAAGATTATGAAAGATAAAACTTCTTCTGATTCCTATGAAGACCAACCTACGAGGTATAGGTGGTACCTACGACCCCTAGGTACACCTCATAGGTAGGTCTCTGAATACCTTAATACTTCTTTGATTCCTACAAACCTACCTACAGCTCGTAGGTACTATTTACGACTCATAAGTTGGGTCATAGGTTGGTGTCGACTCTGATTTCCTACTTTATTTGGGATAGATTTTCTGATGTATCTATAAATACTCATTAGATATTTCATTATAAGTTTACACACTCTATACACATATTACATTATTTTGAGTTTTGAGATAAACTTTTGATCTTTGAATTCTTATTTTTGGTTTTAAGGGTTTGATATAAAGTTGAGATTCTGATTTTCATTCTTAATTATTCTTGAGATCATACATATGTTTTCAATTATGAATTCTATGTGTTTTCTTACAATCATGAGCAGCTAAACCCCATAACTAGAGTTTTGGGAACCTTTCTTGATTGTTGTTCTTACATGTATTGTGGTTTTTTTTGCTTTGATTGCTTTCTTAATGGTTGCAAATATTATGAACTTGCCTGTATTCGATACTAACTCAAGAGAGAGATTGAGATTTGGAAAAAAAGAGCACAAAATTAATTTAAAGTTACCAACCTTCATCTAATTAACTTTAGACCGAGAGGACATAGTTGAGTTGGGATCCAAAATAAGGGTTAGTAATACGACACTCTAAAATCGAGAGGAGATGGGTGAAATTATCCCAAACCAATGTTGAGAGATGATTAGGTGACACATAACTTGTTAGATTATGCATGCAAGACACCGAGATAGTTTGACAAACAAGATAAGTTTACGGAGTTAAGAAGTCAGGGGGAACACAATCCTAGTGATCATCTCATATTAATAACATCCCTATTTTCCAGCATTGTTACTATTACTAGTGTTCTTACAAAACCCTTCATTTACATCTATACTTTTCAACTACATCAACAATCTTCTGACTGATTTTTGTCCTATTACTTGTGGGATCAACCCCAACCTTGTTGGATTCTATATTTGACAAGCAATCGCGTTATACTTTTTATAAGGTCTAATTTTAGAAATATCAAATTTTAGCATCGGTGTTAGGGAATACGATTACGAGTTGATTGATTGAGGTTGTTGGTTTTCTATTTTCTGCTATTTTGGGGGGTATATGCCAATGTATGCCAAGTACTTGGAGTCAAGGCAATCCTTTGATTCCATTTAATCCTGAGCTTGAATGGACCTTATGACAGAATCATAAGATGGAGATACAACAAGAGTATGGGCATGAAACCCAACATGAAGGGATTTATGGTAACCCAAATGCATTAAATCAATAATCTCTGCATGGTATTCATGAAATTGCTGAGAAAACTACTAATTGGTTGATAGCCGAAGATAATGCAATGTTAGCACTAGACTGATGTACTAAGGAAAGGTCTAAACAGGGGGAAATAAATTATCAAGTAGAACCCGACAAGGACAGTGTAACGTCTGTACCCCAAATAATACACGGTGCGTACGATCCCGAAGGACTATAAGCTAACCCATGACCGATATCTGCTGTGAGCAATGGATAACAATATTAAAATAAATGTAGAAAATGGACTGAAATAACATAAGGTTCAAAATACTATAATCAAAATTGAACAAAATACTGAAATACTGAACAATTGTCTGAAATACTCAAGTCTGAAAAACCTCTAACTGTCTGAATATGGAGTTGATGGGACAAGTCCCTAGCTAACTCCGACTACTGAAATAATGAACTACTGAATATACTAAAGTAATCTAACATCTTGGAGTATAAGGACTCACTACTATAACTGCTGCTGATAACTGGAACTGGCTATGTGCGGTCAGGAACCTGAGCATCGGAACCTATGATATGAGACATCATAGTGTAAAAAATAAGTATGCGATCAGTAGTGTGAATGTACTGGTATGCTAAATGATGTAAGGCTGAATGCATGGGTTTATATGCATGAACAGTAACTTACAAAATGATATGCAAGAGCTGGATTAGCATAGATAGAGGATCTATAACTATTGAACATACTGTGCATATTGTAACTGAATATACTGGAACTAAATATGATAACTGATAACTGAATATACTGATAATCTGAGTTATTGATGATTGAGTGACTATATCTGACAGTCCTAATTCTATAGAATTGAACTGAGCTCTATTCTGAAGACTGAGACTGAAATTGAAACTGTAGGAGTTCTCACTTAACCGACATGCCCCTAAGTAAACTGAGTGGGGTCCAACCTGTAACCCTAGTTGGAAGGGTGCTAGTACCGTGCCACGGGTAAAGACACTGCTGTGGTCAAGCCTATCCGTTGGGTAACCCTGAAGAGAAAGTCATATCTAATCTGACGGGTAACCCTTGAGAGGTAGCCAAACCTTAATCTGACGGGTGACTCCTTACATCCTACGCTGGCTACATAGTTCTGCAGTGTGAGACTGCTACTAATGACTTTTCCTACTTGAAAGTATATGTCATCACCTCTACACTCGCTCGGTGCTAGTTTCTACTCCAAACTGAATAATACTGACTGATTAGAATGGACTGAGTTAGCTGAGTTCGGTAACTGACTGAGTTCTACTATTTGTGATACTATGGAGTTTATTCTATAATTAATAAGGCTCTAGATAAACAGCTAGATTGTCGAGTATTGAGTACCCTAGGACTCGATAACATTAAAAGTAAATCATAGCACAAGTTTTCAAAACATGACTATGGCTACATGTTCCTAAATCACTCATTAAGATGTTTAAACAAACACTTTGGGATGCATTGACTAGTACATGAATGGGGAGTACATGCTATCATGGTATAATCACACTATTTCATTCACTTAGGCATTTAGACAAACACTTGGGGAGCATGCTTAGGTCACATAATAGTAAACACACATGGTGATCATGGATACATCTATCAACTTGTGCATCGAAGGGTTTATCATGAAGATCATGCAATTTAACATATATAATGATTAATTCCATGAAAACTTTTAATTGAATCATGGACGAAAACCTAACAATAACATGAAACATGAATTCAATTCCATTCAAACATAGAAAGCATGGAATCCAAAGTCTTATATTTTAAGAAGGGGATTCTTGGGCTCCATGGAAGGTAAAGATCCATGAATGAACATCTAACATACCTGGGAATATTAATCCTTGAAGTTCTTAAAGACTCTCGGAGGGATTCTTGAGATTTGTCTTGAAACTTGGAGGCTAGGGTTTTCTATCTTTGAGGGAGAATATCTTAAATTAGGGAAAAGTGAGTTAATAATGACCTAAATGCATTTTTAAGGATTAAATCCCGCATCTAGGTGGACTAAATACATGGGAAAAGAGTAATTTAAACTTTGATGAAACATTATTTTTTCGTCGAAATTTCCGATTTGGGCCCCTGGTGCGACGTGGTGCATCACACCGTTTCACTGGAAACTGGCAGCTGGGAACTAGGCTGACGACATGATGCGGCATAATTGCAGACCCTTACTGGATTTAGAAAATTGAGAATTGGAGGCCCTCCACGACGCGATGAAATTGCGGAGTCACATTGGAAATTGACAATTGTCATTTTGGACCTATGGCGCGATGCGCTACTGACTGAAATGATGGTGTTTTAAGGCTGGAACTTAAAATAGCCATAACTTCTTATCCGGTTATTGGATCTGGACAAATTTTATATCATTGGAAAAATGACTGTATTTTCTATAAGATGGTAGGTCTAAATCTGGGAATTTCGCCTAGAACAAAAAATTCTACTTAGGGATTCTCACGTACTAAAGTCTAAACTAAGATGGGAAATCATGGGATATTACAATATCTCCCCCTTGGGATCATTCATCCTCGAATATGGCTAGTTAAGTTGAGAGAATACTGACAGACTGAGTTTACGTACTGAGCTAGACATGCACAACTGAAGCATGATTACATGACTGGTGTGATAGACTAAACTTACATACTGAACATTTATATCTGATGCATGATTACATGGCTAAAACTGATTCATGAAATACATGACTGATATGAGATGGTAACTAATAACAAGTTTATAACGGTACTAAATATGGGACTGAGTAGGTTTAAGGAAGACTGTGATGATGTACGAGACACCATCTAAATGAAGCATGACTGAATGACTTTGACACACTACTGAGGCCTGAGGAACACATGACATAAACTGAACTTTACGGACCATTAAGAGTGTAACATGAGTCATGGGAACTCAGCATACTAGGAAACATAAATACATGCATCATGAACTAATGACCTAAGTTTGGAATTTCTGAACTTATGAAACCTGATTCATACTACAGAGTGAACTGGAACTCCTTATACTAGGAAATGTAAGCATGCATGGTTTTCTACCATGTACTAAACTACTATCCCCTTTAGATTAAAGTCATCATTCTAAGTGCATGGGTCACTAAATCAATAACCCTACTACTTTTTCTGGGTTTAACCTTAGAATGGACTGCTACGCAAGAAATTACAAAAGATAGAGAAACTCATGGATCTATTAAGGCATAAACATATAAGTGGGCTATTTGTAACTTACGAGTGACCATATCAAGAGGAATTTACTGATCCTATCAGGACTGAAGTACCTAAAATTTATTTAGACGCTGACCATGGGTGGAACTAGAAGGGGAGCCCTGTTAATTCAGGTGACTGGACTGAACTGGTGACTGATGAAACTGACCCTGATGGCACATATACCTACCTCTTTAAGCAGCTACTCGACACTCCCTAAGCCTACGGTCCGGTTTCCCACATCCATAATAAATATTACTGCTAGCCCTGCTCTCTTCCTGAAGCTTTTTACCACACTCACTGTAAAATAAATTAATACGACCATTTCTTACGCTATCCTGGGTCATCGGTACACTAGCTGAGGACAGAGCTGGGATTGAGAACTTTGGGAGAAACTGGGAACGGTTACCACCATCTGACTTGAGCTGATTAAAATTAAAACTACCTATTCTAGATTTCTTATTTTCCTTTTTTTTTCTTTAGCCTTCTGCTCTTCAATCTTTTGAGCATGGACAATTAGTCTAGATATGTCTATCTCCTTAATTAATATTTCGGCTTTGCACTCATTAACCATACTCTTTGACACCCCAGACACAAACTTACTCATCCTGGACCTATTATCCGCTACCACATAAGGAGCATATCTGGCTAATTGAGTAAACTTAAGGGAATACTCTTTCACCCTCATGTTTCCCTGCCTAAGATTTATAAATTCTAGAACTTTGGCCTCTCTCAACTCTAAGGGAAAGAATCTATCTTGAAAAGCAGTAGCAAACTCTTCCCACTCTACGGGCCTTGCATCTGTGCCCCTATCTATCTTTCACTGTTTGAACCACGTATGAGACACATCTTGTAGATGATAAGAGGCTAACTCATTCCTCTCACTAGAGGTCACTCCCATGATATTTATGACTTTTTAAACCTAATCGGGGAACTCTTATAGGTCTTCTTCTAACTTAGATCCCATAAAGTAAGGAGAATTCATTCGGGTGAAGTCCCAAATTCTGGTTGCAGTAGTATTGTCCATTGGGTTGGTTGAAACAACACCTGGCCATTCATTCTGTGCTGCGACTGAATTGGATAGAGTAGTGAATGCAACTCTGAATTCTACATGAGAGACGAGCTTATCCAAGGGATCTGCCTGAATGGGATGAGGTGCAGACTAATTTTTCTTTCTTCTTTTGTTAGTCTTTTTGGAAGGCATGTTCTGTAAACAAAAGGAAGAAGTGGATTAGACCGAGAGCTTTTAGCTGGAGCTCATGCTCACTCGCACGACATGAATACTGAAAGAAAGAAAACTATTCCTAAAATATCTCATAGCCTCCTATCCATAAGTGTGGTGCACCTCACACCCATGCACAAAACTCTACTTGATGCGGTTTTTAGACTCCTTAGGACTTTGTTGAACCTTATTCTCTGATACAAAGTTTGTAACGCCCCAAGTCTGTACTCCAGACGCTACACGGTGCTTAGGATCCTGAAGGACCATAAGCTAACCCATGACTGATATCTACTGTGAGCACTGGATAATAATACTAAAATAAATGAGGAAAATGGACTGAAATGCCATAAGGTTCAAAGTACTATAATCAAAACTGCATAAAATACTGAAATACTGAACAACTATCTGAAATACTCTAGTCTGAAAAGCCTCTAACTATCTGAATATGGAGTTGATGGGACAAGTCCCCAACTAACTTTGACTACTGAAATAATGAACTACTGAATATACTAAAGTAATCTAACATCCTTTGAGTATGAGGACTCACTACTATAACTGTTGCTGATAAATGGAACTGGCTATGTGCGTCCAAGAACCTGAGCGTCTGAATCTATGATATGAGACATCATAGTGCAAGAAACGAGTATGCGATCGGTATGTGGTAATGTAATGGTATGCTAAATGAGGTAAGGATAAATAAATGGATTTATATGCATGAACAATAAATAACTAAATGATATGGAAGAGCTGGATTAACATAGATCTTCGATTTGTAACTATTGAACATACTGTGCATACTGTAACTGAGTATACTGAAACTAAATCTGATAACTTGTAACACCCCAATTTTCTGAATCAGAATGTTACACGGTGCTCATGACCCCGAAGGACCATAATCTAACCCATGACTGATATCTATATCTGTATACTGCATAATATATCAAAAAATACGAAAACATGAACATGAAAGGCCAAAGGTTCGAACTGAATAAACGTCTGAAAACAAAATGTCTGAAAAAGGTATAACAATACCAAAACAAGTGATAAATACTGAAAATAATGAGATCTGAATATCTAATCTAACATCTAGTCTGAAAGCCTCTAACTGAACTGAATAAGGATTTGAAGGAACATGTCTCCAACTAACTTCATCTAGCAACTAAATAGTAAATGTAGCAATAATTATACCATCCTCAAATGTGAAGGACTCACTATTAACTCTGAACACTGGAATACTACTGATGATCTGGAGCTCGTGCCTCTAAACCTATGGTGTAACATAAGAGAAAGCATCATAGCGCAAATGCATCAGTACATTTGAATGTATTGAGTATACGACTGAGGTAGGCTAAATGCAAAGGGTTATATGCATAAACAATGCTAACTAATATAAACGTGAGAATACATATATGCATACATAACTATAACTGAACTCGTGGAGATACTGACTACTGAGTCTGAATATTGACAACATGAGTGTACTGATACTGAGGTACTAAATAGATAAAGGACTATTTTTGACAGTTCGAATTATGAAGAACTGGTCTAGTTAACTGTGTCTGACAGTCCTGAAGCTGAATACTGATATCATAAATTCTGATAACTGATATGACTGATACATGAGTTCAGAAAACTGATATAACTGATATAACTGTGATGATCGACCTAACTGATGTAACTGCTACTGAGAGACTGTATCTGACAGTCTAAGTTCTGATGGAACTATCTGAGTTCTATATTATATGGAGTAACTGAATTTGAGATCAGTCCTATCTAGTGGGTGATCTTTAAATTTGATGATTCTGATACTGTTTAACTATAGTTGAGATCAGTCCTGTCTAATGGGTGATCTTGAGTCTATTTATAATGATAAGGATTGATTGTCTCTAACAGTACTAAATTTGTACTACTGAACTGAGTTGATTGTATCTGACAACCCTGAATTTGTAACTGAAACTGAGGGATGTATTCATCTAACCGACATGCCCTAAGCTAACCTGACTGGGGTCCAATCTCTACCCTGAATGGAATAGTGTCGATACCGCACCACCAGTAAAGACATCTATTGTGGAGTCAGTCCTAATCTAGCGGGTGACTCCTGGGATCAGTCCTATACATATAAATGTACTAACGGGTGACCCCTGAGTATGTTAGTCCTATCTAATGGGTGACATCTTGTACCTATACTGGCAACGTAGTTCTGGAACTTAGGGATTTCTTATAGGGATCTTAGTCCTATTCTAGCGAATGAGCCCCTATCCCTAGGTTCGCTCGGTGCTGAATCCTACTCCCATCTGAAAGACACTGGACTGAATAACTGGACTGAACTAAATAATTTCACTGAACAGATTTGCTGAACTGATACTGATTAACTAAACTAAAAATAGTGGTATTGTTTAGCGGAGCTAAAACTGAGTTTACTGAATTCTGATGACGGATGGAATATAATGAGTTCTGAGGACTGATTAAGAGTACTGAAGTTACTGAGATTTACTATGATTACTGAGGTTACTGAGCACTGAGATTACTGAGAATACTGAACTACTGAGATTACTGAGTTTTCCTGAGTCACATGACCGGATGATTTCTATAGATCATGGATTGACTGAGAGTATCGTGAAAACATGACATGGATCTAGGCACACAACTATATTTTTTGGGTACAAGTACCCCCAAGACTCGATGGAAGAAAACTGACACACATGACTGACTTGATTATAAGAGTAGAGTCCATAATCCACAATATCATAAATAAGGGATTTCATATGAAGCATGGTTCTCAACAGTTTATTTCATGGAAGGGAATTTCATACAACATGTATATACTTGCATAGTTTTCAATATCATGCTCATTACATATTACGACCAGAATCCATAATAGCATAACTTGGGGAATTTGATGAAGTACATGGGTATTCTACATCTTGTACATAAGTGGGTTTTGCAAGTAAGCATAGCATAATTCCATAAGACTAGTTCATGAGTAATCCAACAGTGTTCACAAGACACATTATCAACATAGACGACATTGAATCATAGAGGCCTATCATGAATCCTTCACTGAGTAATCCAACAATGTTCATAAGACAAATTATCAACATAGACGACATTGAATCATAGAGGCCTATCATGAATCCTTCACTTAGTCACAATTTAGCTATAATGCATGATTTCTAGTCTCTTAGGTATTTTATCAAACACCTTACATGCATAACTTAGGCATAGGTGTAAATCATACGATTACTCATCATAAATAATCAAACTTACATGTTTTCAACTCATATGATGTCATAGATTCATAATAATACATAAAGATTCTATCTTGGCATCATTCAACACATGAACATGATCAACAATCCATTCACAACATGAAAACCGTAATATATAGTTTTAGAAAAAAAAAAGGGTTCTTGAACTTCATGGACGAAAGGAGTCCATGAATGAACACACGCATACCTTAGAAAGGAAACGTTGATGATTTACTGGAGAGTTCTTGGATTGGGAAACTTAATTCTTGATTATCTTGAAAAAAGGCTTGAATCTTGCTTTTGAGAGATGAGTTTGATGGAAACCCTAATCTTGTTGTTGAGAGTGTAAGAGTGGGATATTAAGATGCTTAACTGAAGAAAAATAGGAAAAATTACGCCTCTTTAGGGTTATAAGTTGTGGAAGGTGAAGGAAAATACCAAAATACCCTTACAAAAATGCCCTTGAATTGCTGAAAAAATATACTTGACGCCAACTGTGATAGGCCGTCAGTTTTGTCATAGGCTGTCATGAATGGTCGTCACAAAAGGGGTCCAAATTCTTGATTTTCTACCTAGGGATGATGACGTCATCAGAAATGTTGTCAGAATATGACACTGTCATAAAAAAAGGTCGTCAGAAACGTGATAGCCCGTCAGAAACGTCGTCACCATTTTCCAGCTTGTCATGCTGGAATAAATTGGGGATAACTCTTTGCTTCGATATCGGATTTAGGTGAAATTGGTATTGTTGGAAATATAATTCAATTATATATCTGTTGATAGGTCATGAGCTCAAAAATTCCAAGTATAATGAGAGATATGCTCATTTAAAGTTAACTATACCAATATCCTTCTCAAGAATTCAATCGATAAGGAATGTTTTGATTCCTCTGATAGATGGGAGTTATTTGAAGCCTTAATATATATCTAACTTACTCATAAAACTATAAAATAACCATGATGTGCTATGCATGAGCTTGGTACATGGCGCTAATATTGGTTTGGATTTTTTGGGGTATTACAATATCTCCTCCTTGGAAACATTCATCCTTGAGTGATGACTGCTTGACAGGGGAGAAAGGGTAAAATGATGTATATATAGCATGAATGAATGATCATGATTTCATGGCTGGCATGACTGAAAATTGAGCATATCATACTGTACATGCATATCTGATACATGGGTAGCTGATTTATGAATGTAGGACTGAGTGTTTTGATAAACTGAGTTTCTCAAACTGAGAATGCATATCTGATGCTTAACTGATAAGTTGAATCCATGCATATCTGATGCATGATTATATGATTGACATGATATGTGAATGCATGACTGAAAGTACTGATAAGCTGACCATGCATATCTGATGCGTGAATACATGACTGAACTGACTCACGAACATGCGACTGAACATGCAATGGTAAAGGCACTAAGATTGAACTAAAATATGAGAACATAACTTATTCTGCTACATGACGTATAGACTGAACATCATGAACTTAACTAAACCTCCGAATACTTGACTTACAGCTGAGGTCTAACTTGAAGGTCAACTTATGAGTACCCTCTATTCTAGACTGAATTCGTTATGCAAGGAGAAATTGAAGGATCTAAGGCATAAGAGAATTAAGAGAATGTGGGGTATCTCCCCCTTGGGACGCTATGACCCTTTAAGAATGCTTACCTTACGGAGATACTGGGTGATGCACAGGGTATCTACGAACTAGATTATAACTAAACTTTGGGAGTCTGAAACTAATGCATGATGCTTGAGATGAACTGAACTTGCAACTACTAGGAGGTTCTACCTTGAAATAGTTACATTCTTTGAGATTTTGGATAGCATGAATAGATGCAAGGATGAGAAAACAAGCTATAAAAATCTGACTGCTCGATTGCTAAACTAACTTGCTGGCTTTACTAGCTAACTCATACTGAAACATATGCTCGAATGAGAGAAAGATATCTAATAATGCATACTATAAACATGAAAGACTGGTAACATACCTTAATCTAAGTTAGGGAAACTTTTTAGATTAGGACGGGTCTGTAGTGCATAAAGTCTATTCTGACGCTGACCACTGTTGGTACCTTACTGACGTAACTCCTTACCCCTCTGTGCTAGAACTCTGCACTCTCATATCCTGTGACCTGGCTTTCCACACCCAAATAATACATCACTACCTACCGTAGATGCACCTAGATGATTCTTACCACACTCTTCGCAAAATGGATAAGTAAGACCTCTATTTTCACTACCTTGGGCCTCAGAGCCTGGTGCTCCATCATGACGGTCATTTCTGGACTTAGGTTCTGGTACACTAGTTGAGAATGGAGCTGGGACTGAAAATTTCTGACTATGCTGAGAACGGTTATCACCCTGTGACTTAGGCTGAGCAAAGCTGAAACTACCTATCCTTGCTCTCTTACTCTATCTCTCTCTCATCCTAATCTTCTGCTCCTCTATCTGCTGAGTATGTTTCATAAGTCTGGCTAAAGTCATATCACTATTCAACATGGCAGATCTGCACTTGTTTACCATACTATCATTTACCCTGAAATGAACTTACTCATCTTAGCTCTACCGTCTGCAACCACATGAGGGGCATATCCGGCTAATTGAGTAAACTTGAGAGAATACTCCTTTACTGTCATACTTCCCTACCTGAGGTTGATGAACTCTAGTACCTTAACTTCTCTAAGTTTTAGAGGAAAGAATCTATCAAGAAAAGTAGAGGCAAACTCCTCCCACTCTATAGGGCCTGCATCATCTAACCTTTCTAGCATCCACTGCTTGTTCCAAGTATGAGAGATATCCTGTAATTGGTATGCGGCTAACTCAACACTCTGAATAGTAGTAACCCCCATAACATCTGTCACTTTATGAACCTAATCTAGGAATTTCTGCGGGTCCTTATCTGACTTAGACCCTGTAAAGGAAGGAGGATTCATTCGTGTGAAGTCCTGAATTCTAGCTACAACTGAATTGGCCACTAGGTTGGACAAAACGATAGCTGGTATTTCATTTTGGGCAATAACTGACTGATCAAGAGTGGTAAATGTGGCCCTGAACTCCGCATGAGAAACATGATCGCCCAAAGGGTCTTCGGGCTGAGGGGCTGACTGATTCCCGTTTCTTCTTTTAGGAGGCATGTCTATAGAAGAAAGGGAGAAATGGATTAGACTGTGATTATGCTCACTGGAACGATATGAATACTGAAAGAAGGGAAACTATTCCTAAAATATCTCATAGTCTCCAGCACATAAGTGTGGTGCACAACACACGCATGTACAAGACTCTACTAGATGCGGCTTTCAGACTTCCTAGGACTCTATTGAAACTTAGGCTCTGATACCAAGTTTGTAACACCTCGATTTTCTGAACTGGAATGCTACACGATGCTCATGACCCCGAAGGACCACAAGCTAACCCATGACTGATATCTGTACCTGTATACTACATAATATATCATAAAATGCAGAAACACGAACATGAAAGGCCATAAGGTTCGAATAGAAAAAACGTCTGATAACAAAATGTCTGAAAAAGGTATAACAATACCAAAACAAGTCATAAATACTGAATATAATAAGATCTGAATATCTAATCTGACATCTAGTCTGAAAGCCTCTAACTGAACTGAATAAGGAGTTGAAGGAACATGTCTCCAACTAACTCTATCTAGCAACTAAATAGTAAATTTAGCAATAATCATATCATCCTCGAATGAGAAGGACTCACCAAAAATTTTGAACACTGGAATGCTGCTGCTGATCTGGAGCTCGTGCCTCTGAACCTATGGTGTAACATAAGAGAAAGCACCATAGCGCAAACGCGTCAGTACGTCTGAATGTACTAAGTATACGAGTGAGGTACGCTAAATTCAAAGGGTTATATGCATGAACAATGCTGACTAATATGAACGTGAGAATACATAAATGCATACATAACTGTAACTAAATTCATGGAGATACTGACTACTGAGTCTGAATACTGACAACATGAGTGTACTGATACTGAGATACTGAGATACTGAATAGATGAAAGACTTTTTTTGACAGATTAAATTATGAAGAACTGGTCTGGTTGACTGTGTTTGACAGTCCTGAAGCTGAATACTGATATCATGAATTTTGATAACTATTATGACTGATACATGAGTTCAGAAAATTGATATAACTGATATAACTGTGATGATCGGCCTAATCGATGTAACTGATACTGAGCGATTGTATCTGACAGTCTAAGTTCTGATGGAACTATCTGAGTTCTATTTTATATGAAGTAACTGAATTTGAGGTCAGTCCTATCTAGTGGGTGATCTTTAAATCTGATGATTCTAATACAATTTAACTATAGTTGAGATCATTTCTGTCTAATGGGTGATCTTGAGTCTATTTATAATGATAAGGATTGATTGTCTCTAACAGTACTGAATCTGTACTACTGAACAGAGTTGACTGTATCTGACAGTCCTGAATCTGTAACTAAAACTGTGGGATGTATTCATCTAACCGACATGCCCCAAGCTAAGCTGACTGGGGTCCAATCTCTTCCCTGACTGGAAGGGTTTCAATACCGCGCCACCAGTAAAGACATCTGCTGTGGAGTCAGTCCTAATCTAGCGGGTGACTCCTGGGATCAGTCCTATAAATATAAATGTGCTAACGGGTGACCCCTGAGTATGTCAGTCCTATCTAACGGGTGACATCTCGTACCTATGCTGGCAACGTAGTTTTGGAACTTAGGGATTTCTTCTAGGGATCTCAGTCCTATTCTAGTGGGTGAGCCTCCATCCCTAGGTTCACTCGGTGCCGAATTCTACTCCCACCTGAAAGACACTGGACTGAATAACTGGGCTGAACTAAATAACTTCACTGAACTGATTTGCTGATCTGATACTGATTAACTGAACTGAAAATAGTGGTATTTTTTAGCGGAGATAAAATTGAGTTTATTGGATTCTGATGATGGATGGAATATAATGAGTTCTGAGGACTGATTAAGAGTACTGAAGTTACTGAGATTTACCGTGATTACTGAGGTTACTGAGCACTGAGATTACTGAGAATACTGAACTACTAAGATTACTGAGTTTTCTTGAGTCACATGACTGACTAATTTCTATAGATTATGGCTTGACTGAGAGTATCGTGAAAACGTGACATGGCTCTAGGCACACAACTATATTTTTCGGGTACAAGTACCCCCAGGACTCGATGGAAGGAAACTGACACACATGACTGACTTGATCATAAGAGTAGAGTCCATAATCCACAATATCATAAATAAGGGATTTCATACTAAGCATGGTTCTCAACAATCTATTTAATGGAAGGGAATTTCATACAACATGTATATACTTGCATAGCTTTTAATATCATGCTCATTACATATTACAACCACAATCCATAATATCATAACTTGGGGAATTTGATGAAGTACATGGGTAGTCTACATCTTGTACATGAGTGGGTTTTGCAAGTAAGCATAGCATAATTCCATAAGACTAGTTTATGAGTAATCCAACAGTGTTCACAAGACACATTATCAACATGGATGACATTGAATCATAGAGGCCTATCATGAATCCTTCACTTAGTCACAATTTAGCTATAATGCATGATTTCTAGTCTCTTAGGTATTTTATCAAACACCTTACATGCACAGCTTAGGCATAGGTGTAAATCATACAATTACTCATCATAAATAATCATACCTACATGTTTTCAACTCATATGATGTCATAGATTCATAATAACACATACAGATTCTATCTTGGCATCATTCAACACATAAACATGATCAACAATCCATTCATAACATAAAAACCATAATATATAGTTTTAGAAAAAAAAAAGGGTTCTTGAACTTCATGGACGAAAGGAGTCCATGAATGAACACACATATACCTTAGAAAGAAAACCTTGATGATTTGCTGGAGAGTTCTTGGATTGGGAAACTTAATTCTTGATTATCTTGAAAAAAGGCTTGAATCTTGCTTTTCAGAGATGAGTTTGATGGAAACCCTAATTTTGTGGTTGAGAGTGTAAGAGAGGGTTTTTAAGATGCTTAACTGAAGAAAAATGAGAAAAATTACGCCTATTTAGGGTTATAAGTCGTGAAAGGTGAAGGAAAAGACCAAAATACCCTTACAAAAACTCCCTTGAATTGCTGGAAAAATATACTTGATGCCATCCGTGACAGGCCATCAGGTCCGTGATAGGCCATCACGAATGGTCGTCACAAAAGGGGTCCAAATTCTTGATTTTCTACCCAGGGCTAACGACGTCATCAGAAATGTTGTCAGAATGTGACGACTTCATCAAAACGGGTTAGAAATGTAATAGCCCGTCAGAAATGTCGTCACCGTTTTCCATCTTGACATGCTGGAATAAAATGGGGATAACTCTTTTCTCCGATATTGGATTTAGGCAAAATTGGTATCATTGGAAATATAATTCAATTATATATCTATTGATAGGTTATGATCTCAAAAATTCCAAGTATAATGAGAGATATTCTCTTTTGAAGTAGACTATACCAATATCCTTCTCAAGTATTCAATCGATAAGGAATGTTTAGATTCCTCTGATAGCTAGGAGTTATTTGAAGCCTTAATATACATCTAAATTACTCATAAAACTATAAAAGAACCATGATGTACTATGCATGAGCTTGGTACATGGCTATAATATTTGTTTGGATTTTTTTGGGTATTACATATTTGATAACTGAATATACTAATAATCTTAATTACTGATGACTGAGTGACTATATCTAATAGTGCTAATTCTGTAGAATTGAACTGGTCTCTATTCTGAAGACTTAGACTGAAACCAAAATTGTGGGAGTTCTCACTTAACTGACATGTCCCTGAGTAAACTGAGTGGGGTCCAACCTGTAACCCCAGTTGGAAGGGTGCCCATATTATGCCACGGGTAAAGACACTACTGTGGTCACGCCTATCTGACGGGTGACCTTGAATAGAAAGTCAAGCCTAATCTGATGGGTGACCCTTGGGAGGTAGCCAAGCCTTATTCTGACGGGTGAATCCTCACATCCTAAGATGGCTACATAGTTTGTAGTGTGAGACTGCTACTAACGACTCTGCCTGCCTAACGGGAGAAATCGTCACCTCTACACTCACTCGGTGCTAGTTCCTACCCCCAACTGAATGATACTGACTGATTAGACTGGACTAAGTTCACTGAGTTCGGTAACTGACTGAGTTCTGCTATTCATGATACTACAGAGTTTATTCTGTAATTACTAAGGCTCTAGATAAACAACTAGATTATCGGGTATTGAGTACCCCCAGGACTTGATAACATTAAAAGTAAATCATAGCACAAGTTTTGGAAACATGACTATGGCTACATGTTCAAAAATCACTCATTAAGTTGTTTAAACAAACACTTGGGATGCATTGACTAGTACATGAATAGGGAGTACATGCTATCATGGTATAATGACACTATTTCATTCACTTCGGTATTTAGACAAACACTTGGGGAGCATGCTTAGGTTACATAATAGTAAACACACATGGAGATCATGGCTACATCAATCAACTTGTACATCGTAGGGTTTATCATGAAGATCATGCAATTCAACATATATAATGATTAATTCCATGAAAATTTGTAATTAAATCATGGACAAAAACCTAACAATAACATAAAACATGAATTCAATTCAATTCAAACATAGAAAGCATTAAATCCAAAGTCTTATATTTTAGAAAGGGAATTGTTGGGCTCCATGGAAGGTAAGGATCCATGAATTAACATCTAACATACCTGGGAATTTTAATTCTTGAAGACTCTTGGAGGGATTCTTGAGATTGCTCTTGAAACTTGGAGGCTAGGGCTTTCTATCTTTGAGGGAGAATGTCTTAAATTGGGGAAAAGTGAGTTAATAATGACCTAAATACGTTTTTATGGATTAAATCCCGCATCTAGATGGACTAAATACATGGAAAAAGACTAATTTAACCTTGGAAAAAAATTTAATTTTTCATCAAAATTTCAAATTTGGGGCCTTGGCGTGACGCGGCGCTATCGCGCCATGTCACTGGAAACTGACAGATGGGAACTGGGCTAATGGCGCGACGCGGCGTAATCATGGACCCTTACTGGATTTGGACAATTGGGAATTAGAGGCCCTCCGTGACGCGGTGAGATCGCAGAGTCACATTAAAATTTGACAGTTGTCATTTGGACCTATGGCGCGACGCGCTACTGACTGAAATGACAGTGTTTTACGACTGAAACTTAAAATAGCCATAACTTTACCCGGTTATCGGATCTGGGAAAATCTTATACTGTTGGAAAGATGACTGAATTTCCTACAATATGTTAGGTATAAATCTGGGAAATTCCTCCTATAACAAAAATTCTACTTAGGGATTCTCATGTACTGAAGACTAAACTAAGCTAGGAAATTACGCGGTATTACAGACAGACTTCAAAGGGATAGATTTCAACAATACACTTATCATTACTTTCTTGTTTATGATGATTTGGAAAAAGATTTAGGGTATGTTGAATCGATTGAGATAGAAGCAATCATTCATCCAAAGTCGCCCTAAGGAACAAAATTTGACATTACGAGTACAATGATTCAATTGCTTAAATCTTAAGGGTGTGTTTGCTGGCCTGCCTTGTAATGATGCAAACATGCACATTATGAACTTCATTGAGATTTGCACTTTGTATAATCCATCAAAGGTGAGTCATCTAGCCTTACGACTTAGGTTGTTCTTATTATCTCTTATAAGCAAGCGACGTTATGGTTAGGGGAACTACCTCGTGGGTTGACTAACACTTGGAATGAGTTCTAGACATAATTCTTGGATAGATTTTTCCCACCTTCTAGATGCTGCAGTTAAAGGATGAGATTTATTATTCCAGACAATTGCATTAAGGGGAAATTTATGATACTTGGTTGAGGTTCAAGATAAAACTAATTAATGTGACCAATCATTGAATTTCAACAAAGAAATTTCTTGAGATATTTTATAGAGACCTAAATGAAAACACCAAGGTTGTGGATGACAATATAACTGGTGGGGCTTTCATGAATCTTTGTTGGGAGCAGGCTGTAGAAATCTATGATCGAATACTAAAACCAATAGAGAATAGCACACTTAGGAGGTAGATAACGGAGCTAGTACTTATGCTATTGGTGCTTCCAGTGAGCAGAGAGCCCCAGAGGGACAATGTCTCAAGAGGTAGCACAACTGAGAATGGAGATTAGGTTGCTTAATTTGCAATAATGGGAGCAGAAAAGGTGAATATAGTGAAACATAAGGTAAATCTGCTAGCATGACGAGTCTAACTCTTAGGAGAAAGAAAAGTACTTACACAAAAAGATGGCGGGTTTTTAAGACAAGGGTCAAGGGTCCAATCCAGATACTTAGAACTTGAGGCAAGGGAATAGATATAGGAACTATTATGGGGACATGTATATGAAAAAAAGCAAAGAGTGAGATGGTGGATGGAGAAAAAAGGATGAGTATAAGGAAAAACGTGGTCTGTATGTTTGTAACGCCTCGAAATCTAATTTCCTAGGATGCCACATAGTGCCCTGAACTACAAGAAGTCCTGATCTAACCCTGGATGCCTTCTACTAAATCTAAATTCTCAAAATAAGGGAATATGAATGTAAAATCATAATAAATGCAGAAAACTATCTAAATTATCTGAGTATATCCAAAAATACTAATCTCATCAGTCTGATAAAGCAAATACTGAAAATCTGAATACTGTAATTAAAATCTAAAACTGAATCTAGTAATTCGACAAGCCACTACTGACTGAAAATAGAGATCACTGGGACAGGCCCCCAGCTAACTCTAACTGTCTGAAATGAATACTGAACTGGAAATCTGAATAGCTAAGTCCCCAAACTATGAGGTTTCACCAACTGCAGAGATATAGATGAGATGCTCAAAACTGACTTACACTGCTAAGACTGAGCACCTGAACCTACATTATGAGACAATGTAGCACATAAACATATATGTAGGTCAGTACTTTAGGAATGTACTAAGCATAGGGGGTGAATTCAATAAGTAAACAATATCATCACAATTTATAAAATCATACATGCTAAATGTAAAAGACTCACATAGGCTTGAGTAATCTGAAAACTAAAGATCATAAATCATGAACAACAAAGCATATAATATAAATCTTGTGAGCTATTACATTCAGTTCCAAAATCTGTTCTTTCTGAAACTACTATGTTATCTTGTCAACTGTAAGGGAAATACTTTATCTCAAGACTTTAAGAATCTTAAAAACCATAGCTTCCAAAACATATGCTTTTATCTTAAGGCTTTAAACTAATAGAATGTTTTAAGAGTAGGGGACTTCTTTTGGGAGGTTCTTCTAACCGACATAAACCATGTGAGCATTCATAGAGTCCAACGTCTTTCCCACGTTGGGGAGAGCTGTTCTACCCTTTCCATCAGAATAGAACTTCTTATCTTAAGTGATCATAATCTTAGTCATCCACGCAGAAGTAGGAATAATCTTAATCCTACAGGGGCGCGTAGTTCTGGGTTATGAAACCTTGGTAACATACCCATCTCGGTGCTAAATACTTCACCCATTCTTATGCTAAGTACCTTAGGAAATCCACTTCAAAATAGCACAAAGGCTTACAAAAGACCAATTATGCTCTTTCTTTTCTTTAAATCTCAAGTCATATGAACAATGTGGATTATTTATTGTAGCTCAGGACCAAAAGGTCAAATCTTTATAAAAAATCTGAGAATAATCTTATCATAGGGTGATCATAACACAAATAATCTTGGAATAAAAATCTTTAATTAGGGATCAATGACCCATGCATCAAACACACGTTAAAACATAATAATATTCATGCTTGGTAATGTAAACACTTATAAATCAACTTAAAATATGGAATTTTCAGGTATATGCATGAAAATATGAACATAAACATGCAACTCAACTTCCAAATCACTTGAAATCTCGTAATCTAATAAATAGAAATATTGGGTATAAACTCTAACTTCAATTTCATAGAAAATATCATAAAATTCAGTACGTTTGTAATTAAAATAAGTTTTGGGTACAAGGATGAAAGAGTTATCCTTGTTGTAAAACTCCACATACCTTAATTGATGAACTAGATGCTAAGACTTGAATCTTGAAACTCCATTGATGCTTAGGAGATGAATTATTAGAGTTATTGAATTGGAAATCATTAATCTTGAATTCCTTGGAGAGTTAATGAAGAAATTGGGTTTTATTGGAGAGAGTTTGAGATTTAGGATTTTATTTTGAGAGAGAATTAATGAAACAAGTATAAAATGCTTTGAAATATGCTTAATGATGTGTTTTTCACGAACTGGGGCCTTGAGGATTGACCAAAATGCCCCTATTAAACTTTAAATCAAAACTTAAAAAATGACCAAAAAATCAAAATTTTCTAGGCCACCGCGACACGCCACTATCATGGTGGCTCACTGGAAAAGGATGAATGGGAACTGGGAGTTTACCACAATGCGCCACAATTGCGGTGCCCCTTTTGGATAACCATTTTGGCCACTGGCGCTATGCACCAATATCGCGTAGGCTCACTGGAAATTTCCAAATGTGAAATGGGACTCCTCCGCGATGCGCCATAATCATGGAGTCTTACTGGAATTTGACAATTGTGATTTTACACTTCTCCGCGACACTCTACGGGCCCAAATCATGGTATTTTATGATTGAAACTTAAAGTAGCCATAACTTCTCACTCGGTTATCGAATTAAGGCGAATATTATATTATTGGAAAACTAATTCAATTTCCTACGTACTGGAGGGTCAAACATGAGAAAATTTCACAATACGGAAAGTCATTCTTTCTTGAAGCTAACTCTTGACATTCTAGACGTCAAATTGAGTTAAGAAAAAATGGGGTATTACAATATTCCACTAGGGAATCGTGATGCCGACTCTAGAATGGAAGCATTGCTAACTAAGCTGGTAAAGGGTTTAAGATCCAAAACAGTTGTCTTAAGGAGATTAAGGAAGACATATCGAGATTGAGTCAAAAAGTAGAATCGTATGCTACCACTATTAAGTAGCTTAAGCAACAGTTTGGTCAGATGTCAACCATATTGAATAAACCTCAATTGGGCACTTTACTAAGAAATACTATTTAGAATTCAAAGAATGATAGTCACTGCCTAGCCATCACCACTTGGAGTGATATGGATACTATTGATCCATCGATGGCTATAGTTGATAAGGTAAAGGTTGATATTGTTGATGTTAAAGATGCACCCAAAGTTGAAACTGAGAAGTTGATAACTAATGTTGAGACATCATAGAAATCAATGGGAGTTGAAAAATTAGTTGATAATGATAAAGAAAAGTGTAAGGAGGTCAAAACAGTCTTGAATCCCATTCCACAAGCTCCCCAACCTTTTCCTCAAAGGTTAAAAAAGAAAATAAAAAAAGTGAAATATCAAAAATTCATATTGATGGTGAAAGAATTATCTATGAATATCCCTCTAATGAAAGCTTTGGGGAAGATGCCTGGTTATACAAAGTTCATAAAGAATTTAGTGACTAATAAGTAGATGGTAAGTTTTAATCCCACTGATAATATGCCCCACTACAATGCTATTACTTTTAAATCTTTAATTGAGAAGAAAGAGAATCCCAGAGGTTTCACTATTTCTTGCACGATTGGGTCCTTAAATTTTGCATAAGTATTTTACTACCTACGAGCTAGTATTAGTCTGATACTGCTAGTTGTATACTAGTATTTGGGGGTGGGGGTCACCTAAGATGACCTCTATTAGACTATTTATGGTCGATCGAACTATGAAAAAACCGGTTGGTATATTATGTGAAGTATTGGTAAAATAGCTTCTTTCATATTCCTAGATGACTTTGTGATTCTCAATTGTGAGGTATATTTTAACGCCCCTATTATCTTGTGAAGGCCCTTCTTAGCCACGGATAGGGATTGGTTGACATGGAGATAGGACAAATGAAATTCAAGCTAAATTATGAATAGGTTACTTTTAATACGTTTCAGTTGATACGACAACTGAAAGATATATAGGTGGTGTCTTTGATAGACACTGTAGATGAAGATACATTATTTGCCCCATCAAGGAGAGACTTGGTGTAGAGAAATTAGTGGCGGTAATTATGAATTATGATAGCGACAACATCAATGAGTAAGATGATATGGTAAGAACTCTTTTGTGTAGAGTTTCTTGTTCTTTTGTTCCAAAGAAGTTGGATCTTGATTTGAAGAATAGAGCAACCCTACTAGCTCAACCATCTATTAAGAAGCTACCGGTCTTTAAATTGAAGGACCTCCCATCTCATTTGTACTATGCATTATTGGGGGCCAATAATACCTTGACGATTATTATTGCTACAAATTTATTCAATATGCAGGTTGAGGTCTTGATATCAGTATTATAGAGGTTTAAATAGACCACTGGTTCGACTATTACGTCTATTATTGAGATCCACCTAAAATTTACACATAAAATTTTTCTGAAACCAAAATGTGTGCCTATAATTGAGAATCAATGTCTTTTGAATCCACCTATACAAGAGGTGTTGAGTAAGGTGATCATAAAGTGGTTAGATGCAACTATGGTTTACCCTATTGAAAACAAAAAGTAGGCGAGCCCAGTTTAGTGTGTGCCAAAAAAGGTAGGATCACTATGGTTCCTAATGAAAAGATCATTTTAGACCCATGAGATCAGTCATGAGATGGAAAGTTTGTATGGATTATTGAAAGCTAAATACTTGGAGGTAGAAGGATCATATCGTTATGCTATTCATGGACCAGATATTAGACCATCTTGTAGGTCGAGGATGATATTGTTATCTTGATGGTTATTTGGGGTATAATTATATTGCTATTACTCTTGAGGACCAAGATAAAACCACTTTCACATGTCCATACAGTACGTTCTAGTTCACGAGGATGCCTTTCAATCTTTGTAATGCTCCCTCTACCTTTAAACTTTGTATGATGTCTATTTTTTTGATATGGTGGAGGATACTACAAAGGTCTTTATGAATGAATTTTTATGGTGGGTAACTCATTTGGTGACTATTTAACCTACTTGGCTAATATATTTTAGAGATGTGAGGAGTGTAACCTAGTTTTGAATTGGGACAAATGTCACTTCATGGTTAAAGAGGGGATAGTTCATGGGAACAAGATTTCGAATAGGTTGACAGGGCTAAAATTAAAGTGATTGAAAATTGCCCCGATCGATTTCTATAAGAGGTATTTAGAGTTCCTTAAGACATGCAGGCTTTTATAGGTGGTTCATCAAGGACTTCACTGAGACTAAAAATTCATTATGCAAGTTATTAGAGAAGAAGGTGAAGTTTATGTTTAATGATGCTTGTATCAAGGCCTTTGAGTGGCTAAAATAGGGGTTGATTTTTGCTCTTATCATTGTGTTTTTGAACAAGAAACTTCCATTATACTTTATTCTATTTGTTATGCCTGTGAAGCACTTAACCCTGCACAAAAAAATGACAAGATTTTTTAACAAGAGTTGCTTGTGGTGGTGTTAACTTTTGAGAAATTTTGGTCCCATTTAATTTGAACCAAATTTATTGTGCATATGACCATGCAACTCATAAAATTCAGTAAGTTTGTAATTAAAATAAGTTTTGGGCACAAGGATGAAAGAGTTATCCTTGTTGAAAACCCCCATATACCTCAATTGATGAACTAGATACTAAGACTTGAATCTTGGATCCCTGTTAATACTTTGGAGATGAATTCATAGAGTTCCTGAATTGGGAATCCTTAATCTTAAATTTCCTTGGAGAATTAATGGAGAAATTGGGTTTTCTTGGAGAGAAAGTTTGATCTTTAGGGTTTTCTTTTGAGAGATAATTGATGAAATAGCATAAAGTGCTTTGAAATATGCTTAATAATGTATTTTTCATAAACTGGGGCCTTGGGGATTGACAAAATGCCCCTATTAAACTTTAAATTGGAACTAAAAAAATGACCAAAAATCCTAATTTTCTAGGCCACCGCGACGCGCCACTATCGTGGTGGCTCACTGGAAAAGGACGAGTGGGAACTGGGCGTTCACTGTGATGCACCACAATCGCAGTGCCCCCTTTGGATTTCCACTTTGGCCACTGGCGCGACGCACTAATATCGCGTAGGCTCACTGGAAATTGCAAAATGTGAAATGGGACTCCTTCGCAATGTGCCATGATCGCGGAGTCTCACTGGAATTTGACAATTGTGATTTTATACTTCTACGGAATGCGCTACGGGCCCAAATCATGTTGTTTTACGACTGAAACTTAAAATAGCCATAACTTCTCACTCGGTTATTGGATTAAGGCAAATCTTATATCATTGGAAAGCTAATTCAATTTCCTACGCACTGGAGGGTCTAAAACAGAAAAATTGCACACATATGGAAAGTCATTCTTTCTTGAAGCTAATGCTTGAAATTCTAGACATCAAATTGAGTTAAGAAAAGTATGGGGTATTACAATATCTCCCCTTGGAAACATTCATCCTCGAATGTTGCTAGTTAGACTAAGAATACTGAGGAATCTGAGGATATATAAAAACATACACAACTAAAATAAATTGTGAACCTGAATCTAAATCATTCTGAGCTTCTAAGTAATTTTGTGATTACATGAGCTTATATGAGGACAACTATATAGCTGAATCTGTGATTAGAAAAGAACTGAATTAAGGTAAAGCATTACCTTCGGCTAGATCTAAGTTTGCAGCGAAGAGGTGAGGGTACTTGGCTCGCATATCTTCTTCTGTTTCCCAAGTAGCGCCCTTAACAGAATGATTTCGCCAAAGAACTTTGACCAAGGAAACTTCTTTGTTCCTCAGTCTGTGGATCTGATGATCTAAAATTTTGACTGGAATGTCTTTGTAAGAAAGGATATTTTGAATATCTGAGCTTTCTAAAGGAATTACAATAGTGGATTCACCGATGCACTTCTTAATCATATAGACATGGAATATAAGATGAATGGTTGACAAGTCTGCGGGCAACTCAAGCTCATAAGCCACTTTCCCAACACGACTCAGAATTCTATAAGGACCAACATACCGGGGACTAAGCTTCCCCTTTTTGCCAAATCTCTTCACCCCTTTCATGGGTGAAATTTTCAAATATACTAAATCACCAACCTCAAACTCGAGGTCCCTTATTATTACATCTTCATATGATTTTTGATGACTTTGGGTTGTTTTCAATATTTCTCTAACCAACTTAACTTTCTCTATAGCTTCAAAAAATACGTCAGGCCCAATCAAAGTGGCCTCACCCACTTCAAAACAACCTATGGGTGATCTATATCACCTTTCATAAAGAGCCTAAAATGGGGCCATCTATATGCTAGAATGGTAACTGTTATTATAAACGAACTCAATCAATGACAATTGCTCATCCCAAATTCCTTTGAAATCAAGAGCACATGCCCTCAACATATCTTCTAGAGTTTGGATGGTCCTCTCTGCTTGACTATCTGTTTGAGGGTGGAAAGCTGAACTAAGATGGACTTGGGTACCAAGACCCTTCTGAAAGGCCCTCCATAACTGGAAAGTGAAATGAGTATCCCTATCTGGAATGATAGACAAGGGAACTCCATGTAGTCTGATAACTCTCTGATGTACAACTTAGCATAATCCTCAGCTGTATAGGACGTATGAATTGGCAAAAATTACACTGACTTAGTCAATCTGTCTACAATAACCCAAATCAAATTATGCTGGCGACGCGAATGAGGTAAACCAGTCACAAAATCCATATTCACCTCTTCCCACTTTGAAGTTGGGATAACAAACTCTTGCAACATACCACCAGGTTTTTGGTGTTCTACCTTAACCTGTTGACAGGTTGCACACTTAGCTACGAACTCCACTATATCTCTCTTCATACCACTCCATTAATAGATTTACCGTAAGTGGTGGTACATCTTGGTAGCACTTTGATGAATAGAATAACACTCACCATGCTCTTCCTCCATAATCCGCTTCCTCAATTCATCAACCCATGGGACACACAATCCACTTTGGTACTTCAACACGCCATCTCCCCCTTGGGAGAAAATCTCTACCTTTTGGTCTTTAATTGACTCATTTAGTTGGACCAAACTAGCATCGTTATCTTACTTTTCCTTCACTTCCAAAACTAGGGAAGATTTGGAACTACTCTAAACCCAAACATTCCCTTCAGCCGAATCGACCAATCTAACACCCAATCTCTCCAAACAGTGAACTTCTTGAGATAATTTTTTCATATCATTCTCCGCATGAGCAGAACTGCCCATTGACAACCTACTAAGTGCGTCTGCCACTACACTAGCCTTGCCCGGATGATACAACACACTTATATCATAATCCTTCAACAAATTTAACCACCTTCTCTGCCGGAGATTCAACTCTCCTTGAGTAAAAACATATTGGAAGATTTTATGGTCCGTGAACACATCAACATGCACACCATACAAATAGTGCCTCTAGATTTTCAAGGCAAATACTACCATAGATAGCTTAAGATCATGGGTAGGGTAGTTTTTTTCGTGAGGATTCAATTGTCTAGAGGCATAGGCTATGACCTTACCTCTCTGCATCAACACATAACCAAAACCAACTCTAGAGGCATCATAATAAATAACTAATCCATCCATACCATCTGGTAGCACTAAGACTAGGGCTGTAGTGAGTCGAGTCTTTAACTCCTGAAAACTCTTCTCACAGGAATATGACCACCGGACCTTAACTTTATTTTGGATCAATGTAGACATAGGATGCACTATGTATGAGAAACCCTCAATAAAACATTGATAATAACCAGATAGACCCAAAAAACTCCTAATGTCTGACGGAGAAATAGGTCTAGGCCAATTCCTTATGGCTTCTGTCTTATGGGGATCAACTCTAATACCATCGGCAGAAATAATATGACTGAGAAAGGCTACTGATCTTAGCCAAAATTCACACTTGCTGAATTTGACAAACAATTGATGATATCTAAGAGTTTGCAAGACAATTCTAAGATGATCTACATGGTCATTTTGGCAAACAATTGATGATGTCTAAGAGTTTGCAAGACAATTCTAACTACAGAAGTACACAAGGATATCATCTATTAATACTATGACAAACATGTCTAGATACTATTTGAATGCTCGGTTCATTAGGTCCATGAAAGCTGCTGGGGCATTGGTTAGCTTGAAAAACATGACTAGAAAATCAAAATGACCATAACGGGTCCTGAAAGCTATCTTTGGAATATCACATTCTCTTACTTTAAGCTGATGATAGCCAGATCTAAGGTCTATCTTTGAGAAATAACTTGTACCTTGGAGTTGATCAAACAAGTCATCGATTCTAAGAAGAGGGTATTTGTTCTTGACTGTGACCTTATTTAGCTGACGATAGTCAATGCACATTCGTAATGAACCATCTTTCTTTTGTATGAATAGGATGAGAGTGCCCTATGGAGAAACACTGGGCCTTATGAAATCTTTATCTGAAAGATCTTTGAGTTGCTCTTTCAACTCCTTGATCTCTGTTGGAGCCATACAAAATGGAGGGATAGAAATAGGCTGAGTATCTGGGAGAAGGTCAATACAGAATTCTTTTTCGCTATCGGGAGGTACCCCTGGCAAATCTTTGAGAAAGATGTCAGGAAACTCACTAACTATAATGACTGACTAAATTGTTGGAGTCTCTGACTTAGTGTCTTTGACTCGAACAAGATGATAGATACATCCTTGGAAATTAACCTTCTGGCTTTTATATAAGATATGAAATGACTTTTGGGAGACACTAAATTATCTGACCACTCAAAGATTGGCTCATCTGGAAACTGAAACTTCACCATTCGGGTGCGACAATATATAGAGGCATAATAAGAATGGAGCCAATCCATACCAAGAATCAGATCAAAGTCCACCATATCTAACTTTATTAGGTCTACTAACATAAATTTATGAAAGATAGTGATAGGATACTTTTTATAGATCTATTTATGCTCCTGGCGGGATGGTAAAGCATATAACCTATTCTGGTGCTGACCACCACCGGTACTTGATGATGTGCCCTGAGGAGGACTGGGTGACCTAAAGAAACTAGTGCACTAGCAGTCTGAGTTTGGGGATGGACATCTCTGTTTCCCTATCTAACATGTGGGCACTCTTTGATTCCATAACCCGGCTAGACCCAACCATAACAACCTTTCCAACCCCATAAACACTTACCCAGATGGATATTACCATAGTTAGCACACAGAGGATAACTGGGCCTACTACTCACACTATTCTAAGATCTGGATATAAAAAACTTACCCCACTATTCCTGCCTATTTTTGGGTGCAGGAACACTGACTGAAGAAGGTGCGGGCATAGATGAACGATTCTGAAACTGCAAATAATTTTCTCCTTGAGATCTAGCCTGGACATACTCAAACTGCCATGTTCTAGCCTTCTTATTTATTCTCTCTCTTTCCTTTAACTTCTCTGCCTTAATATACTGAGAATGCATTATCTACCTAACAAGATCTATGTCTCCAATGAGCATATCAATCCTACACTCCTTAACTACCAACCCAGACACATCAGTCATAAACTTACTCATGCTTGACCTAGGGTCAACCATCTGATCAGGGGCATACTTGGACAACTAGTTAAATTTAAGGCAATACTCCTTCACTGTCATTAAGACCTTCCCCAGGTTCATGAACTCTTCTATCTTGGATTCCCTTATCTAACTTGGGGAGAACTTATCTAATAACGCATCCTAAAATATCTACTAAGTCATGGGAGCTACATTCTCCCCCTTACTTTTCTTCCACATTACTACCTAATCATATGAAACATCCTTCAGCCTATAGGATGCCAATTCTATACTCTCCTCTTTAGAAACATATATAATTTAGGTGATCTTCTTTTCCTCATCTAGATAAAACTATGGGTCCTCACCTGCTTTCGACCCAAAGAATTTTGGCGGGTATATTCTCATAAAATCTCAAATTCTGGCTACGGCTAAGTCCCCATATTATTGAAGTGGGAATGCATCCTGATGGTTGCCCTGAACATTAGATGTCACAGCTTGGGATAGCACCTGAAAGGTAGCCCAAAACTTTGCATATGACACATTCTTATTCAAAGGATCTGTAGGCTGAGGTGCCTGGTTATCATTTTAGCATGCGTTATCTCGACAAGGAGGCCTTTTTTGTCATGTGAAAGTACGAGTTAGAAGAATATAGAGACACTGAATACACGATATATCATGAAAGAAGAAATGATTTCCTAAAACACTCTATAGCCTCTTGCTTATAGATGTGGCATGCTTCACACTGATGATCAAGACTCTACGTAACGCGGCTTGTCTGACTCCCTAGGACTTCCTAAACCTTAGGCTCTGATACCAAGTTTGTAATGCCTCAAAATTTGATTTCTCGGGATGCCACATGATGCTTCAAATTACAAGTAGTCCTGAGCTAACCCTAGCTGACTTCTACTAAATCTAAATTCTCAAAATTGGGGAATATGAATGTAAAATCATAATAAATGTGGAAAAATGTCTGAATTATCTGAGTATATCCAAAAATACTAATCTCATCAGTCTGATAAAGAAAATACTGAAAATCTGAATACTGCAATTAAAATCTAAAACTGAATCTAGTAGTCCGACAAACCTCTATTGACTGAAAATAGAGAGTCAACAGGACATGCCCCCAACTGACTCAAACTATCTGAAATGAATACTGAACTATTTAATAATGAACTGGAAATCTAAATAGCTAAGTCTCCAAACTATGAGGACTCACCAATAGCAGAAACATAGATGAGATGCTCGGAAATCACTCACACTACTGAGACTGAGCACCTGAACCTACATTATGAGACAATGTAGCACATAGACATATATGTGGGTCAGTACTTTGGGAATGTACTAAGCATATGGGGGTGAATGCAATAAGTAAACAATATCATCACAATTTATAAAATCATGCATGCTAAATGTAAATGACTCACACAGGCTTGAGTAATCTGAAAACTTAATATGATAAATCATGAACAACAAAGCATATAATATAAATCTTTTGAGCCATTACATTCAGTTCCAAAATCTATTCTTTCTGAAACTACTACGTTATCTTGTCAACTGTAAGGGAAATACTTTATCTCAAGACTTTAAGAATCTTAAAAAGAATAGCTTCCAAAACATATGCTTTTATCTTATGGCTTTAAACCAATAGACTATTTTAAGAGTAGGGATTTTCTTTTGGGAGGTTCATCTAATCGACATAAACCATATGAGCATTCATAGAGTCCAACGTCTTGCCCACGTTGGGGAGAGATGTTCTACCTTTGCCATCGGAATAGATCTTCCTAACTGAAGTCATCACAATCTTATTCATCCATGTAGAAGAAGGAATAATCTTAATCTATAGAGGCACATAGTTTTGGGGCATGAAACCTTGGTAACATACCATCTTGGTGCTAAATAGTACTCCCATTCTTATGCTCAGGATCTTAGGAAATCCACTTCAAAATACCACAAAGGCTTATAAAAGACAAATTATGCTCTTTCTTTTCTTTAAATCTCAAGTCATATAAACAATGTGGATTCTTTATGTTAGCTCAGGACCAAAAGGTCAAATCTTTATCAAAAATCTGAGAATAATCTTATCATAGGGTGCTCATAGCACAAACAATATTGAAATATCAATCTTTAATTAGGGCTCAATGACCCATGCATCAAACTCACGTTAAAATATCAATACCTTCATGCTTGGTAATGAAAACATTTATAAATCAACTTAAAATCTAGAAATTTCTGCTATATGCATGAAAATATGAACATAAACATGCAACTTAACTTCTAAATCACTTGAAATCTCATAATATTACAAATAGAAATATTGTGTATAATTCTTAACTTCAATTTCATGGGAAATCTCATAAAATTCAGTAAGTTTGTAATTAAAATAAGATTTGGACACAAGGATGAAAGAGTTATCCTTGTTGAAAAACCCCACATACCTCAATTGATGAACTAGATGCTAAGACTTAAATCTTAGATCCCTATTGATGCTTTGGAGATGAATTCTTAGAGTTCCTTAATAGGGAATCCTTAATCTTGAATTTCCTTGGAGAATTAATAGAGAAATTAGGTTTTCTTGGGGAGAAAGTTTGAGCTTTAGGGCTTTATTTTGAGAGAGAATTGATGAAACAAGCATAAAGTGCTTTGGAATATGCTTAATGATGTGTTTTTCACAAACTGGGGCCTTGGGGATTGACTAAAATGCCCCTATTAAACTTTAAATCAGAACTGGCAAAAAACCCAAAAATCCTGATTCGCTAGGCCACCGCGACACGCCACTATCGTGGTGGCTCACTGGAAAAGAACGAGTGGGAATTGGGTGTTCACCTCAACACGCCACAATCGCGGTGCCCCCTTTGGATTGCCACTTTGGCTATTGGCGCGATGCGCTAATATTGTGTAGGCTCACTGGAAATTACCAAATGTGAAATGGGACTCCTCCGTGATACATAATGATTGCAAAGTCTCACTAGAATTTGACAATAGTGATTTTACACTTCTCTGCGACGCACTACGGGCCCAAATCACGGTGTTTTATGACTAAAATTTAAAATAGCCATAACTTCTCACTCGGTTATTGGATTAAGGCTAATCTTATATTATTGGAAAGATAATTTAATTTCCTACACAACGAAGGGACTAAAAATAGGAAAATTGAACACATATGGAAAGTCATTATTTCTTGAAGTTAATATTTGATATTTTAGATGTCAAATTGAGTTAAGAAAAGTACGGGGTATTACAATTTTCCATCGGGGAATCGTGATGCTTAATCTAGAATAGAAGTATTACTATCTAAGCTGGTGAAGGATTTAGGATCCAAAATAGTTGTCTTAAGGAGATTAAGGTGGACATACCGATATTGAGTCGGAAATTAGAATCGCATGCTACCACGATTAATTAGCTTTAGCAACAATTTGGTCAGATGTCAACCATATTGAAATAGCGTCAATTGGGCACTTTACCAAGTAATACTATTAAGAATTCAAAGAATAACAGTCACTGCCTAGCCATTACCACTTGGAGTGGTATGGCTACTATTGATCCATCTATGAATATAGTTGATAAGGTAATGGATGATATTGTTGATGTTAATGATGCATCCAAAGCCAAAATTGAGAAGTTGATGACTAGTGTTGAGACATCACAGAAATTAATAGGTGTTGAAAAGGGTAAAGAGGTCAAAATAGTCTTGAATCCCATTCCACAACCTCCCCTACCTTTTCCTCAAAGGTTGAAGAAGAAAAGAAAAAAAGTGAAATATCAAAAATTCATATTGATGGTGAAAGAATTATCTGTAAATATCCGTCTTATGAAAGCTTTGGGCAAGATGCCTGGTTATACAAAGTTTATAAATGATTTAGTGACTAAGAAGTGGACGGTAAGTTTTAATCCCACTGATAATATGCACAACTACAATGCTATTGCTTTCAGATCTTTCACTGAGAAGAAGACGGATCCCAGAGCTTTCACTATTTCTTGCACTATTGGGTCCTTAAATTCTGTACAAGTATTTTATGACCTACGAGCTAGTATTAGTCTGATGCTACTAGTTTTTTACAAGTAGTTGGGGTGGGGGTCACCTAAGATGACCTCTATGAGACTATTTATGGTTGATCGAACTATGAAAAAATTGGTTGGTATATTATGTGATGTATTGGTAAAGTAGCTTCTTTCATATTCCTAGATGACTTTGTAATTCTCGATTGTGAGGTAGATTTTGATGCCCCTATCATCTTGGGAAGGCCCTTTCTAGCCAGGGGTAGGGATTCATTGACATGGAGATAGGACAGATAAAATTCAAGCTAAATGATGAATAGGTTACTTTCACTATGTGTCGGTTGATGCAACAACCAAAAGATATGTGGGTGGTTTCAGTGATAGACACTATAGATGAAGATGCATTATTTGCACCCATCAAGGAGAGACTTGGTGTAGAGAAATTAGTGGCGGTAATCATGAAGTTTGATAGAGACAACATCAATGAGTATGATGAGATGGTGAGAACTCTTATTTTTAGAGGTTCTTATTCTTATTTGCCAAAGAAGTTGGATCTTGATTTGAAGATTAGAGCAACCCCACTAGCTCAACTATCTATTGAAAATCTAACGATCTTTGAGTTGAAGGCCCTCCCATCTTATTTGTATTATGCATTCTTGGGGGCCAATAATACCTTGACGATTATTATTGCTACAGATTTATTCAATATACAGGTTGAGGTCTTGATATCAGTATTGTAGAGGTTTAAATAGACCATCGGTTGGACTATTACAGCTATTATCAAGATCCACCTAAAATTTACACTCATAAGATTTAGATAAAACCGAAATGTGTGCCTAGTATTGAGCATCAATGTCTTTTGAATCCATCTATGCAAGATGTATTGAAGAAGGTGATCATTAAGTGGTTAGATTTAAATATGATTTACCCTATTACCAATAGAAAGTAGGTGAGCCCAGTTTAGTGTGTGCCAAAAAAGGTGGGATCACTATGTTTCCTAATGAGAAGATCGTTTTAGACCCATGAGATTAGTCACGAGTTGGGAAGTTTGTATGGATTATCAAAAGCTAAATACTTGGAGGCATAAAAATCATTTTGTTATGCTATTCATGGACTAGATGTTAGACCATCTTGCAGGTCGAGGATGATATTGTTTTCTTGATGGTTATTTGGGGTATAATCATATTGCTCTTACTCTTGAGGACCAAGAGAACACCACTTTCACATGTCCATATGCCTTTCAATCTTTGTAATGCTCCCGCTACCTTTAAATATTGTTTGATGTCTATTTTCTTGATATGGTGGAGGATACTATAAAGGTCTTTATGGATGATTTTTTATTGTGGGTAACTCTTTTAGTGACTATTTGACCTACTTGGCTAATATATTTCAGAGATGTGAGGAGTGTAACCTAGTTTTGAATTGGGAGAAATGTCACTTCATGGTTAAAGAGGGGATAGTTCATGGGAGTAAGATTTTGAATAGGCTGACAGGGCTAAAATTGAGGTGATTGAAAAATTGCCCCCACTGATTTCTATAAGAGGTATTTAGAGTTTCTTAGGACATGCAGGCTTTTATAGGTTGTTCATCAAGGACTTCTCTGAGACTGAAAATACATTCTGTAAGTTATTAGAGAAGAAGGTGAAGTTTATGTTTAATTATGCTTTTCTCAAGGCCTTTGAGTGCCTAAAATAGAGGTTGATTTTTGATCCTATCATTATGTCTCTGGACAAGATAATTCAATTATACTTTATTCTACTTGTTATGCCTGTGAAGCACTTAACCCTGCACAGAAAAATGACAAGATTTTTGAACAAGAGTTTCTTGTGGTGGTGTTAGCTTTTGAGAAATTTCGGTCCCATTTAATTGGTACCAAATTCATTGTGCATATTGACCATGCAACTCTAAGGTACCAAATTCATTGTGCATATTAAACATGCAACTCTTAGGTACTATTGCTGCAAGAGTTTGACTTTGAGGTTAAAGACCGGAATGACACAAAGAATTAGGTTTCAGACCATCTATCCCGCCTAGAAGAGGAGTTGATTCTTAAACTAGGGGATGAGCTTGACATCGATGACACTTTTCCAGATGAGCGGGTCTTGGCAGCATCAAAAGACTTAATCCCTTAGTTTGCCGACTTTGCCAATCATTTGGCAAGTGACCTTGTCTCAGAAGACATGTCATTTTAGTAGCAAAAATGCTCTATGCATTTGGTATGAAAGTTCTTCTATGATAAGCCTGACTTATTTTAAGTGTATGCGGATGGTGTGATTTTGAGGTGTATTCCCAACATTGAGATGATATTCTCGAAGCCTGTAATTTATCTCCAATTGGGGTTTACCATAGAGGTACTTGTACAGACCACAAGATTCTGTAGTGTGGTTATTATTGGCCAATAATTTATAAAGATGTACATGACTATGCTCGAGCCTGTGACCAATGCCAGCGGCAGGGAAATATCACACGGAAGCATGAGCTCCCCATGACACCTATTCTCGAGCTTGAGCTATTTTATATGTAGGGTATTGATTTCATGGGTCCATTTGTGAGTTTGTATGGCATAAAGTATATTTTAGTGACACTCATCTATGTATCTAAGTGGGTGAAAACAATTATGCTTCCTAATAATAAGGGTCAAAGTGTCACAATATCTTTGAAAAAGAACATTTCTCTTAATTTGGTACTCCATGAAGTATCATTGGTGATGGTGGGTCCCATTTTTTGAATCGTCTATTCAAGGAACTACTTGAGAAAAATGCTGTGAAATATAAGATGGCCACACTTCATCATCCGCAGACAAGTGGGCATGTTGAGGTATCCAATCGTGAGGTCAAGTACATATTAGCGAAGACTATGAATGCCAACCAAACTAATTGATCAAGAAAGTTATATGATACACTATGAGCCTACCGTATAGCTTATAAAACTCCCACAGCTGCCTCACCTTATTTGCTTGTGTACGACAAGACATGCTACTTGCTGATTGAACTTGAGCATAAGGCACTATGTGTATTAAAGAAGCTAAATCTTGAGTAAGGTGATGTTCCACACTTGAGGCTGGATAATATGAATGATTTAGATGAATTCCACCATCGTGTGTGTGAGAATTCAGCCTTGTATAAGAAAAAGATAAAGTTGTACTAAGACAGGAATATTGAGAGAAAACTATTCCAACCCGATGATGTGATCTTGTTGTATAATTTGAGACTTTGTTTTTTTCCTGGAAAGCTGAAGTATAGTTGGTGGACCATTCACTGTGGTTACAGTATTTCCATATGGTGTAATTGAGCTACGTGAGATGGGGATGCTCCATTCAAGGTTAACGGGTATCGGGTGGGAAGTATGGATAAGTTGAAGGTTTGTTTAAATGTTAGCCTTGGTGAATTTAACTATCCAAGGCAACTAAGTCATACCTCAATGTTAAATCATGAACTTCAGGGAACCCATGAGCTTGTTGGTGAATTCTGAGTACCCAACATAGCCATGTCAGGCTGCAACGTTAAATTAAGCACCTCTTGGGAGTCAACCCAAGGTTTTAGTATTCATTTTGTTTTTGTTTGGTAGGTTAAAAGAATGGAGGCACACCTAGAGAATGGTAAAAATTTCAAATTCCATACAAGTTCAAGTAATTGGACCTACAACCCTACATATAAGGTTGTAGGTCATACCTATAATATTTAAGTTGGGTCGTGGGAATCAGAAGCAAATTTTGAGTCTCAGAACTTCAACCTACAAAACCTACCTATGAACCCGTAGGTACAACCTACGACCCCATGTTAGGGTTATAGGAATCAAAGACCAACCTATAACCCCTACCTATGGGGGCGCATTACTACCGATGACCTATAATTTAGGTAATAGGTAGGGTCAGTACTGGGCCCAATTTTTTTCTAATTCTTACGGGTTTGGCCCTTTAGACCCAACTTGATCTGGTATGCCCTACCTATAAAACCCTTGATCTAAACCTTTTTATCCCTCCAACTCTTCATTTACACTCACCCTCTTAAATTCAAACTCTTCACCTTCCTTTCAAAAGTTTAAAAAGTGAAAACTACTTCATATCGCCCCACTTGCACACATTACACTGAGAAGTTAATTCTAAGGAATATTTCTTTTTCGTCTTCTACATTCTTCACTTCAAGGTAAGATTATGGAGGTTCTGATTCAATTGTAAAACATTGTTCTTGAACATTAAACATGGGATTGTACTTGTAATAAACTTGAAATTGCTAAATTCTTATAGTTCATGAAATATTTGGAGCCTGAAAATGGTGAATTAAATTGTTGCATGAATTTTGGTTTAGGAAACCTGTGATCACATTAAAAGTAGAAGTTGAAGTTGATTAAGTCAAAAAATTCTTGAAATACATATGGAAATTGAAGCGATGCATGTTTCAATGATCAAATTTGGCACAAAATTTGGAAATTTATCTCTGTTGGAAGGAAATTTTGGGAAAAACTTTACATACCCTCAGCCTAAACCCATGAACCCTACTAACGAGTACGTAAGTTGCTCCTACAGGCTCATAGGTCATCGTATAAGTGTTAGAATTAAAGCCCTGAAGGTTCAAGTCTTTGTTTTCTACCTATGATGGCTACCTACAACCCCATAGGAACTACCTACGACCCGTAGGTAGAGGTCGTATGTAGCCTCCAAGATGGAATTCTAGTTTTCTTCTCAGTTCTTGTTTCTATATTGTGTTTCAATCACTAACAACTATTTTTCTATGTACTATGGTACCCAAAGATAAATCGAAGAAGGGAGTATAGTCCAATTTGAGAGATGAGTCTCTTGAGAGGGGTGGATCCATTGAAGAGTACCTTATGAGTGAGGACAGTGCATCCTTTGCCCTTTCCAAACTAGGGTCAATGTATAGAGGCAGGCTATATCCAGGGTGGCTATTCAACTATGATTTTAGCCTACATCAACTTCTATTGAGTCAAGCTCTTAGTCTGTACCACCACAGGCACCACAGTTCAGGCCCCAGACTTCACAAACTTATTTTATCAGGACGGGGCCCCGAATGAAGTCATCCATAACTTCACCACTACACTATCCTATTTCTCCCAGTCTAATAATAAAGAGGATGAGTTAGGTTCTAGTTTTGGAGAGAAGGAGAATTCAATTGGCCCCTAGACTGAGAAGGGGTTAGAGTTTGCATCCATTTTAAGTGATAATGAGTCTACATCTAGTTCAGATACACCCTAGTATGATAAAGGTATTGATCTAGTTTAGGGTACTTAGGAGATTTCTTCTTTATCTTAGGGTAATCAGGCTGTTTTTACTTCAGATTTTGTTGCTCAGGAGTTAGAGTCCATATATATCTCTGCAATCCCACTTGCTTAGGTTATTCTGAGATGGTGTGTGGAGGGAATGTAGATTGTTTATGTAAAGTATTTATGATTGAGAATTGTATACCATAACATGGTATCATGGAGGAGACCCAAATTAAATTGGCCTCTTTGGCAGGTGCTCCAAACCTACACACTACATTTGAGAGGTATAGACTTGGGTAGATAATCCAACCTTCAGAATATTATTGACCAAATATTGTTTGGGAGCTCTATTCTTTGTATGCAATGTCAGTTTATTTGGTTACCTTAGCTAAGGGGTAGATGAGTGGACCAGCCCCTACTGTCTCATATGCTAGTCAGAGGGGTTAGGGTTGATGTATTGGTGAAGACTATTAATATTTCTTTTCTGGGATGGAGTGTATGGGGATGGACACCACCAATGAGTTTGATTATCAATTGAGGCTTGTGAGGAGTAGGTGTACCATGAGAGACACCGTGCAGAGGGCGTAAAGGATAGTCTTGGCTAGAAAAGTAGCTGAGCAGATTACAGAGTTGGGTACTGATGTCCCTTGGTTGAGGGGAAGAGAGAGATTACGAAGGTATCACTGCACTTTGTAGAAAAGTTTTTGTAGATTATAGTGAGGTACCGGTTGATCCCAACATCTATAGACAATGTGCTCGCTTGGGATAGAGTTGTATTGATTGCCTGCATGATAACTAGCTATTATATTAATTTTGTTAGGTGGATTTAGGCTGAGTTCCATGAAAGATCATTTCACGAATCAACCAACCTTCCTTTTCCTTGTTTGGTACATAGGTTATGTGATGCATAAGGGGTACCAGGTATTCTAGAGATTAATTAGAGGGCGAGGCTACCTGCATGTCAGATATTGGTTTGATTAAGGAAATGACCAACCCGATTATGCTATATATAACATCCAACATAATATCATGCTTAAATATCAATTGAAAATCTTTAAATCAAAGCATAAATATATAAGAACAAGCATGTTGTAATGCCCCGATTCCTAAGAACCGGAACGCCACACGGTGCTAATGATCCCGAAGGACCACAAGCTAACCCTTTTTCTGATATCTGTACCTGTTCACTGCATAATATAATAAAATACATGCGGAAACTGGCTAACACTTGCCATAAGGTTCAAACATCTAGAAATATACAATACCTTAAACCACACACTAATACATCTGTCTGAAAAGCCTCTACACTGCCTGAACTATGGAGTTTAAGGGACAATTCCCCAACTAACTCCGTTTACTAAAATCAAATACTGTAATAACAACATCCTCGGATGATGAGGACTCACTGGTTCACCTACTGCTGCTATACAAGTGACTTCTAAGATACTCCAAGTTTCACTCCTCCGAACCTATGGTGCCCCAAAATAAAAGAACACCATAGCGCGAATGCGTTAGTACTAAGATGTACTGAGTATGCAAGCAGGGAAGGCTAAATGCAAGGGCTTATGCATGAACATTTAATCACTAGAATAATCATGAGAATAATAAACGAACACATATATGAATGCACAGTTCACAACCACTATAACAATTATAACGACTCCAGATACCACAACTCGGATACCACTTTACTGTCCTCGGAACTCACTACTGTACTGGGGTACTGCATTACTGAATCACAGAATACCAACATTGATCAATCGAATACACTCACACCCCTGACTCCTAAAGATTTATACTGACAGAAACCGTGGGAAGTAGTTACATAACTCACCATGACTCCTCATAAGTAACTGAATATGTGGGGGTGCACGCAATAATTTGAATAATATCTTTGATTTTGTAAAACATGCGTACAGAAAATGAAGACTCACATGGCTTGAATTTCATTATCCATACTTCTCATAATATTATAGAGAGGAAAACATAAGTAAAATCCCATAAATCATCATAAAATCATCAATATTCATCATAAATTCTCAGGACTCATCATAGACAACCAAACTCATCAACTCAAGACTCAGAGCGACTCGATAGTTCAAGAAACATACTCTTATGGAGAGGGGAGTTTCCTATAACCGACAACCCCACGTGAGCCGCATGGAATACCAATGTTTGCCTTCCTAGGGAGAGCACTCCCATTGGTGGGAGTGTTGTACTCTTGCCAGGGAGTACAACCTTAAAGCTTTCAAAATCACAATTCGGCTGGCTCTCTGGTCAACAATATCATCATCAACAACCCTACAGTGGCACATAGGTTTGGGGAATACCAAGTTTCCCTCTCGGTGCTAAGTAATACTCCCCGACTAGCTCAGAACGCGTTAGGAAATCCACCACAACATCACAAGGGTCTATCAAAAAGACCAAATCAAATCTCTTTCTCATTTATCAAATCATATCAATTTGTGGATTCCTAACTTAACACATTTTTGTTCAAAACATTTTAATTTTCCTTAACATCAACATGGTATCAATAACAAAGCATTTCATCTCTGCAAGCTTAAAATCAATATAAATCATCCCGACTCTACGGATGCAAATCAATATTCTCAAATGATCATTCTTTCGTTTCAATATTCAAATCATGACAATAGCTTTTGAAAAGCATTTAAGATCTTCAAATCATAGTAAGATTTTGTATGTCGTAATGTAACTCAAATCATGGTTCTTATATCAAGAATCCTAAAAAAATAATTTCATAGTAGTGGTATGCAATTTATGGCGTAAAATCTCAATTCAAGAAAACAAGATAATAAGGTTATTATGTATACCAATATTGGACGATTCAAAGTTCCATAAATCATATCTTGAAAACACTTGAAATATCAACTCATGGTAGAAATATGAAATTCACCATATCAAATCATAACTTGGGAATAATAAAGTAATCATGTACATCAAAGCTTAAACAATTTATATTTTTCATAACCTCATAAGTCGTCATTAAAACATCTTGGGTATTTACCCACTTTACAAAATCATGAAATTCCAATGATAAAATCAATTCTTTGGGCACAAGAATGAAAAGATATTCTTGTTCAAAACCCCACATACTAAGCTCTCACGGAATTCATTTTAAGTTCTTAAATTATCGGAAATTCATCGATCGTAGCACGACTAAGATTATCGCGGAACTGACTCAGCTCTAGACCAGCAGACTATTTCGGGCATACGTACCCCCAACAATCAATAACATAAGTAATACGTAGTATACAACAATGCATACTCACATGCCCACAGGCTATCATGCACCATGCATTCATTAACACCTCACACCAATCATTTGAAGATCATATTCATATACAAGTATTGGGATCTCATGCCATTACATCGTAGATCATTCAACAAGGATGCATATGGTTAAGGAAGAATACAACATAACATAGTTCATCCAATCGGGATACACACAAATAACATAGATTCAACACATCATGATTCACTTCTCAAGGTTCTTTCCTTTAAGATCTTGATATATGCAATTCGACCCATAATTAGACATTTCACACTTAGCGTGGCCTAATGCCCTTATCATTTCCCTTAAGCATCATAGTAAACACGTAGCATGCAAGTATGGTATGAACTCATCACTACGATCACAAGGGGTCATACGATCCATTCTTCTTCAACTAGGCATTTCCACAATTACCTTGCATGCTCCATTTAGGGCATAGGTCAGTATGAACAATTACATATGCTACAACACCATCATTCATCTTAATTCCACCAACTAAATCCCTCGTCCGCACTTACAACCATATCATAAGCCTTCCACACAACATCCCTAATTTTAGATAATAACATGGAGTTCATATTGAACGTATAAATAGAAAGTAGTCTAGTCATTTAGAACTTATTATATCCTAAGAACGTAAATTTATAGCCTCTTAGACAATTCCACAAATACCTTACATGCACTTTTAGGCATTGGTGAATTCGTTAAATTCTCATGTTTTCCGCCACCCCATATATCTCATCCAACACACATAATCATCACATGCATGTATCAACTAACATACACCATCTCCACACACACACACACACATATATATATATATATATATATATCAACCAACATGCATAATCATTATATATATATATATATATCAAGTAGCATACATAATCCTCATATATATGAAAACCATCAAATATCAATCAACATATATATATATATATATATATATACATCATCAAAGTCTAGAATATATATATATATATATATATATACATAACTTGAACTTTCAAAAGGGAATTCGTGGACTCTATGGATGAAAAGAGTCCATAGATAAACACTTGCATACCTAAGATTTCGTAGCAGAAGAGATTGATGGAAGCAATTCGCGAAGCGAAGCCTTGAATCTATTTCCCCCAATTGGAACCCTAACCCTAACTCCTCTTCTTATATATATATATGCATATATTTTGAGAGAGAGATATAAGAGAAATGAGAGAAAATGAATGACAATTCTCATCTCAAAGGGGGTATATATAGAGGGTTACAATAATGGGAAATGACCAAAATACCATTAAAAATCAATTAATGTCAAATCTTCCCTTCAGTGATCTATCCGATTGGCTGAAGTAAATTGGCCATAACTTTTTACTCCGATGTCCAAATTGGATGAAACCAATTTCATTGGAAAGAAGACTCTCAGGGATTTCCGTTGATATATAGAAGCTCACACAGTTCATTATGTACAAGTAGTTATGATCGTTTAAAGTTGGAGAAAAAATACGCCTGGCCTCAGTACTTTTTCCTACATGTTTTACTGTTCATCACTATTCACCGTTCGATCGAAATGTTCATAACTCATCGCTCGGGTGTCCGTTTTGGATGATCCACATATTGTTGGAAAGCTTATTCAATGATCTTCATAACGGTGGGTCTAACTCTAGGAAATTCCATATGAAAAATTATAAACGTTCTAGAAGATAGGACCCAATACGTTTACGCACAAAATTTTGATCAAAAAACTTTTTCCGGGGTATTACACTTGTACTTTAACACTTAAATACACAAAGTCAAAACAAGATAGGTTGGGTATGAACCATAATTGTAATTTATGTAATTTTAACTTTAAAACTAGTTTCGGGCACAAGGATGAAAGAGTATCCTTGTTCATAACCGCACATACCTTATTATGCTTGATTTGATGTAATAGCTTGACTTTGAACCCTTTGGAGAAGATCTTGAAAACATTCTTGAAGTTATTGGATTAGGAACCCTAAATTCTTGATTTTTTACTTGAAGAGGAAAGATGGAGTTGATGATTCTGGAGGGGATTGATTAGGGTTTGTTCTTGAGAGAAAAATTGGAGAATGAGGGCAAACAATGCCCCAATTGAAGCCTTATATCATATTTTTACGACTTTGGTTGAAGTGGGAAAATACCCCATTTCCCCTCACTCATTTAAACCAAAAATTCATAATCCGGATTGTAGTTTGAAGGCTCACCACGACGTGGTGTAATCGCGGTGGCTTACTGCCTCACACGAAAAATGCCATAACGTTTCATTCGGGTATCAGTTTAAGGCAAAATTAGTATCGTTGGAAATCTAACTCAATTATATATAATTTGGAGGGTATTTAGCTGAAAAATTCTATATACATCAAAAGTTATACACTTTCAAAGTTGACTCTTGTAGATTCGAACGCCAAACTTTAGGCGAATCAAAGGATCATAGCTCAACTTGGCTCTAAGTGATTTCTATGAACACTCTTCACGTAATAAGTACTTCACACACTAGGATAAAGGTAACGACACATGCATTTCAATTATAGATCAAGAACATGGTAAATACACCTTCACCGCGACACGATGTGTGTCTCACCGCTATATCCACCGCGACGCACTACAATCGCGGTGATTTGCTGTTTTGGAAAACTAAACGTGGTCCAAACCTCATCTGAAAAATCCAAAACTTACCTGAGACATGCTACTTACACCCCTGAACATGAATCAACTCAATAACTATCATGTCAAAGTCTGGAAGGTCAACTTAAAATTACTCGAAGTTAGAATGTCTTAAAAATGGCTAGGTCCTCAACACATAGCTAAATTTTCAAGCTTTTAGCCTCTTATGAAAGCTCTAGGAGCTAAACTGAACTGAGAAAAGTATGGGGTATTACATATATAATCAATATCATACACAATTGACAAACTTGAACTGGTGATCATATCATCAATTTCATAATCAATTACCGTACATGAACCAATGCTCATATCAATATAATTAAATTATTGGGTTTATAATAACTAGCATCAACTCCCAAAGTCAAACCATCATGACCACTAAGGATATAATTTCCTTAAATCCCATAGTAAGTATTTCGAACAGTAAAACAAACACATAAGGGTCTACTAAACCTAGCTTAAGTCTTGACATTTGGCAGACTGGAGGGCCCCACTTCTAGTCCGTAAAGTCCATTAAGGAAACTTTTACCCAGTCTAGGATAAGTTATCTAAATCCATTTTTAGATGTTAATCAAGATTTAATTAGTCGTAAGATAGAAATTCTACCTAAAGCATGAGTAACTAAGTCAACTATGCCTAAATTATGATTTCAAGATAGCCAAAACAATACAACTAACCCCTAATATTAATGATAATACCACCAACACCTAAATACCATCCCAAAGATATTATAGTATCATAAGAATACTATGAAATAGCCAAATATCTGAAGAAGGTAAACCTAGCCTACCTGGACGCCAAAGAAAGGCTCGAAGAATCTACTAAACCACCAATTTTCCCTTACGAGAAGCTTCCTCAAGGTGCCATGCTATCAAAATCACAATCTACTCGTCAAGACTAGAACAATGATACCCATATTGCACTATTGTACTTCAGGTCCAAAAATCACATAAGATCCCATGTGGGGCCTATTTACAAAATTGCACAATCAAATATAATAAAACTTTCCCCCATGATCAAGGAAATTTACCCTAAAATAGGTGAATTTTGAGCTCTAATGGTGCTAAAATTGAGTCACCAAGATTTCAAGGATTTAGTAAAAGTATGGTAAAATCAACCATGAAAATAATGGAATGTTACTGTAATGCCTGAATCTGATACCCGGAATGCTACACGGTGCTCATGACCCCGAAAGACCACAAGCTAACCCATGACTGATATTTGTACCTGTCTACATCTGATAAAAATATAACATCTGGGTGGGGTTTGAAATACCCAAAATAAAATTGAAATAAACTATCTGAACATACTGTAGTCTAGAAAGCCTCTAAAAAAACATGACTTTTTGAATAAGGGGTTGATGGGACATGTCCCCATCTAACTCCAACTAATAAAATAATTAATGAAATAATAAAGTAATGATCAGGTCCTCGAAAGATGAGGACTCACTTCTAACTCTGACTGCTGAGACTGGAATGCTACTGATGCTCTGGAGCTCGTGTATCTGAACCTATGGTATGAAACACCATAGCGTGAATATGTCAGTACGCTTGAATATATTGGTATGCATGTGAGGTAGGCTAAATACATGGGGTTTATATGCATGAACAATAGTAATAATAGACTGACTATCATGAGCGTGAGAATATATGCATGGGACATAATAACAGACACTGATACCAAGATAACATGATTACTGAATCTGAATACTGATAACATGAGTAACTGTATCTGACAGACCTAGATCTGATGGAACTAGCTAAGTTTTGTACTGTATCTGAGTTGACTGTATCTGACAGTCCTGCTATCTAAGGAACTATCTTAGTTCTTTTACTGATAATGATACTGAAACTGGGGGAAGTAGTCATCTAACCGACATGCTCTAAATGATGCATCATAGCTGAATTGGGGTTAAATCTGTGCCCTGATTGGAAGGGTTTCAATACCGCGCCACTGGTAAAGACAACATGTAAGTGACCCTCAACTAGCTGGTTACTCCAATGAGAAAGGTGGGAACCCTCTACTAGCAAGTTAAGCCACCTCATCTACCCTCGACTAGCAGGTATGATGTCTTAACCTACGCTGGCTACGTAGTTCTGGAATGCAAGGATTAATTCTAATAATCACACCCTCTACTGGCAGGTGAGTTCCCATCCCTGGGTTCACTCAGTGCTAATTTCTACTCTCATTTGAATAGACACTGAACATGGATTACTGAACTAAACTCGACTGAATTAACTGAGATCCGTTGACTTATAGAATAGTATTGAGATTTCTGTATTTTTAAGTTTTCTGAGATTACTGGGATTTTTGAGTTTTACTAAGTTTTCCTGAGTCATATGACTAACTGATTTCTACTGAACATGGCTTGACTGAGGATATCATGAAAACCTGACACTGTCTCTAGGAACACAACTAAATTTTTAGGTACAAGTACCCCCAGGACTCGATGGAAACAAACTGACAAAGCATGACTTACTTGAACACATGACCAATAGCACAATCTATAGCTCATCTATTAAAGCATTTCATCAAACAAGTGATATGTATAACTTGTACATAAATAGGGGTTTCATAATATAATACTAGTTGGACACTTTTCCTTCACATAGGCATTTAATCAAACACATGGTAGGCATATTATATGTAGACAACATTATACAACAAATAAACATCATGATTCAACTCTATTTCCACCATTCAAGGGTTTAATCATGGATTCAGATGAAGCTACACCTATAATAATAACTTCCACTTAAGATTTATCACTAAAACATGGAATAGAATTCAATTGGTCATTATCAACATGAACAAAAGCAAACCCAACATGAAATTCATATAGATTCATATACTTGAACTTTGAAAAAGAGATTCTTAGGCTTCATGGATGAAAGGAGTCCATGAATGAACACTATGCATACCTGGTAGTGAGTTTTTTGAAGTTCTTGAACTTGAAAGATTTGAATCTCTTAGTTTTTTTAAGAAGATTTAGATTTTTGTTCTAAGGATTAACCTTAGAGAGAAAACCCTAATTTTAATATTGTATAAGAATAATGAATTTAAGAGACTTGGTCGGATATTACTGGGTATATAAACGGGTGGTAAAAGACCAAAAAACCCCTTTAAAAATATCTTTAAAATAAATGAACAAAATATGCGATGGTGGGTGCAACGGTCTATCGCTGGGTCGATGGTCTATCGGACTGACCGTCGCACTAGGACTAGAAGTGGAACTTACTACCTTGGTGCGACGGTGGGGTACGATGGTCCATCACTAGCTTGATAGTCTATCAGACCTCTCCATCATACTCAGCCAGAGAGTGGACTTACTGCCTTGATGCGACGGTGGGGTGCGACGGTCCGTCAGTCGGCTCCATCGCACCAGGTCGATTCAGACTGCTCTCTGTAAAATAGCCATAACTTCCTTATTCGATGTCGAATTTTGACAAAATTGTTATCGTTGGAAGGCTAATTCAATTTCACACTTGAATAAAAAGTGAAAATTTTAAAAATAACACGTGTACAAAAGTGGATTCATATTTCAAAGAAAGCTTCTAACATTCTTGAGATGATTTCAAGCTAGGAAAAAGTATGGGGTATTACAATATCTCCCTCTAGAGAACATTAATCCTCGAATGAGGCTGAGAGTGAAGGAAAGAACATAAACTTACGTACATACTGAACATAAAGAACTAGAATATGATCTCATGGCTGACATGACTGATAACTGAACATATCATACTGAACATGCATGTCTGATGCATGTGTAACAAATTCATGAATGCATGACAGAGTGTTCTGAGGAACCAAGTTTCTCATAATAAGGATACATGTCTGATGCATAATTATATAACTGAACTGATACATGAATGCATGACTAAAAATGCAATGGTATTTAATACCAAGTTTATAACGGGATTCTGAACATGAGATGGATACTCAGCTTGTAACTGAAATCTGATCGTGAAACTGAAAAGCTTAAGGAGAACTGTTACCTTGAGCTTGATTTGAGTTGGCGGAGAAGAGGTGAGGATACTTGGTATGCATGTCTATTTTTTCTTCCCATTAATCTACTTCAATGGACTAATTTCACCAAAGAACTTTGACTAGAGCGACTTTTTTGTTCCTCAGTCTACGAGTCTGATAGGCTAGGATTTCGACTGGGATCTCTTCATAAGAGAGGCTATTATAAACATCTATGCTCTGAATAGGGACTACAACTGCTGGGTCACTTATACACTTCTTGAGCAAAGAGACATGGAAGACTGGATGAACTGAGGCTAGATCTGAAGGTAATTCGAGGTCATAGGATACCATGCCAAAATGGCTGAGGATCTTGAAGGGACCAACATATCGAGGACTAAGCTTTTCTTTCTTTCCAAACCACTTCACTCCCTTCATGGGATAGATCTTTAGATATACATAGTCATCAATCTCAAACTTGAGATCCTTTCTACGTACATCTATATAAGACTTTTATCGGCTCTGACCAGCCCAGAGTGTTTCTCTAAGGCGTTGAATACCAAGTCAAGCCCTATGACTGAGGCCTTACCAACTATGAACCAACCGATTGGAGATCTACATCTCCTACCATAGAGATCTTTGAATGGATCCATCCGAATACTGGAATGATAGTTGTTGTATGCAATCTCAATCAAAGGAAAGTGGTTATCCCAACTACCTTTGAAATCAATTGCACACGCCCTTAGTATATCTTCTAGAGTTTGAATGCTCCTTTTTGCTTGACCATTTGTCTGAGGATGGAAGGCCATACTGAGATGAACTTGGGTACCAAGACCCTTTTGGAATGCTTTCCAGAAATGAGAGGTGAACAGGGTACCTCTGTTTGAGATAATAGATAGCAGAACACCGTGCAATCTGACCAAATTTCTGATGTAGAGTTTGGCCTAATCCTCGGCTGAATAAGAGGTATGAACTAGAAGGAAATGTGCTGATTTGGTCATCCTGTCTACAATGACCCAAACTTAATCATGCTGATGACGAGTACGAGGCAAACCCATCACAAAGTCCATGTTCACTTCTTTCCACTTCTAAGTAGGAATAATGAACTCCTGCATAGGACCACTAGGCTTCTGATGCTCTATCTTAACCTGCTGATATGTAGAGCACTTAGCCACAAACTCTGCAACATCACTCTTCATCCCACTCTACCAATAAATCTCACGCAAGTCACGGTACATCTTTATGGCCCCTGGATAAATAGAGTAGCATGTACCATGCGCTTCTGCAAGAATTCACTACCTCAAGTCATCTACACCTGGAACACAGAAATGACCCTGAGAATGTAAAAGACTATCTTCTTCTTGGGAGGAAACCTCTACTTTTTTATCCTTGACTGACTCTTTCAACTTGACAAGGCTAGGATCCCTATCTTGTTTTTCTTTCACCTCAAAAACTAGAGATAATTTTTAACTACTCTAAACCCATATGTTACCATCCTCTGAATCGACTAAGTGAACGCCTAGTCTGGAAATCTAATGGACTTCCTGAGCTAGATTTTTCTTACTTTCCTCCACATGAGCAACGTTACCCATAGACAGTCTGCCAAGAGCATCGGCCACTATGTTGTCCTTGTCCGGATGTTAAAGGACACTTATTTCATAATCTTTCAAGAGATCTAACCACCTTCTCTGACGAAGATTGAGATCTTTCTGAGAAAAGACACACTTAAGGCTCTTATGATCTGTGAAGACATCCACATGAACTTTGTAGAGATAGTGCCTCCAAATCTTTAAGGCAAATACTATGAATGCTAACTCAATATCATGAGTAGGATAATTCTTCTCAGGGGGTTTAAGATGTCTAGAGGCGTAGGCTATGACCTTCCCATGCTGCATGAGGACATAACCTAAACCCACTCTGGATGCATCACAATACACTACAAACCCATGTGAACCATCTGGAAGAGCTAAGACTGGAGCTGAGGTAAGTCTAGTCTTCAACTCCTGAGAAAATTTCTCACAAGGATCTGACCACAGAAACTTGACTTTATTATGAGTCAATCTGGACATAGGGGATGCAATAGCAGAAAATCCTTCAATAAACCGTTTGTAATAGACAACCAAACCCAAGAATCACTTGATATCTGATGGAGAGACAGGTCTGGTCTAGTTTCTTACTACCTTGGTCTTTTGAAGATCTACTCAAATGCCATGTCTGGAAATGATATGACTAAGGAATGCTACTGACCATAGCCAAAATTTGCACTTACTAAATTTGGTGAATAGCTGATGATCTCTGAGAGTTTGAAGTACTATTTTGAGATGGTCTACATGATCTCGTTCACGAAAGGAATAGACCAGAATATCATCTATGAAGACTATGAAGAACATGTCCAAGTACTGCTTGAACACGCGGTTCATCAAGTCCATGAAAGCTGTTGGGGCATTGCTAAGACCAAAGGACATAACTAAGAATTTTAAGTGACCATACCGAATATGAAAAGCTATTTTTGGAATGTCACATTCTCTTACTGTGAGCTAATAATAATAGCCGAACCTGAGATATATCTTAGAGAAGTAGCTGGCACCCTGAAGTTGGTCGAACAAATCATCGATTCTAGGAAGAGGATACTTATTCTTGATTGTGACTTTATTGAGTTGATGGTAGTCTATACACATTCTGAGAGAATCGTTTTTCTTTCGCACGAATAAGACTGGTGTGCCCCATGGGGACACACTGGGCCTAATGAATCCCTTATCTAGTAGATCCTTCAACTTCTCTTTCAATTCTCTGAGTTCTTCTGGTGTCATTTTTTATGGAGGAATAGATATAGGTTGAGTATCTGGTAGAAGATCAACGCTGAAGTCTATTTCCCTTTCGGGAGGAATTCCTGGAAGATTTTTGGGAAAGACATCTAAATATTCATTCACAACTGGAACTGATTCCAGACTGAGAGTTTCGGAGCTAGAGTCCTTAACATGAACAAGATGATAGACACATCCCTTAGATATCATTTTCTATGCCTGAAGGTAGGAAATAAGCTGACCTCTGAAAGTGGATACACTGCCCTTCCACTCAAGGACAGGTTCATTCACGAACTGAAACTGGACTATTCTATTTCTGTAGTCGACTGTGTCATAGAAGGAATAAAGCCAATCCATATCGAGGATGACATCAAAATCGGTCATCTTTAATTCAACTAAGTCTACTCAAGTGACTTTCTAAAATACTCCCTCCGTCCCATTTTATGTGTTGTCATTTGACCGGGCTCGGAGTTTAAGAAATAAGGGAAAACTTGGTAAAGTTTACCAAATTATCCTTTATCAAAAAATGTGCCAATATCTTTTTTTTAATTAAGTGGGACCAATAAGGGTAAAAGGGTAATTGTGCCTTTAAAAAGTTGCCAAATAAGGAAAGACGACACTTATTTTGGGATGGATTAAAAAGGAAGTAATGACACATAATTTGGGAAGGAGGGAGTATCAAAATTGAGCAGTTCCTGCATACCCACCGGGCTATGATGGTTTTACCCACTGGGGTAGAGACTAAAAATGGCTCTGCTAGAATTTCAGGAATGACTCTGAAATCGCCTGCTATATAGGGAGTAACAAAAGACAAGGAAGCACCTGGATCTAGCAAAGCGTAAACATGCACATGAAAGATCTATAACGTACCGGTAACTACATCAAGAGAATTTTCCTGATCTTGCCAGGACTGGAGAGCATAGAGTCTATTTAGGCGTTTCCCACTAGTATCACTGGAAGTGGTACCCTGCTCATTTGGGCGATCGGACTAAGGTGAGGAGCGGTTCTACTGATCCTGAGGACCTGACTGCAGACAATATCTAACTCTGTTTCCTGGATTGCCACACCTGAAACAAGTATCACTACCAGCTCTACAAGTACCTTGGTGGTTTTTACCATAAGTCTAGAAAAGAGGATAGGTGTATCCACTGATAATACTGCCCTGATACTTAGAGCTTGGTGCTCTGTCCCTAAACTTAGGCACAGGAGCACTATCTGAAGAAGGAGCTGGAACTGATGACTTAGGACGATACTGAGAATGGTTTCCTCCTTCTGACTTGGGTTGAGCAAAGTTGAAACTACCTATCCTTGCTCTCTTATTCTACTTCTCCCTCACCTTAATCTTTTGCTTCTCTATCTGCTGAGCATGATTCATAAGCCTGGATAAAGTCATATCACTATTTAGCATGGTGGATCTGTACTCATTAACCACGCTATCATTTAACCCTGAAACAAACTTACTCATCTTGGCCCTGCTATCTGCTACCACATGAGGGGCATATCTGGCTAATTGAGTAAACTTAAGAGAATACTCTTTCACCGTCATATTTCCCTACCTGAGGTTGATGAATTCTAACACCTTAGATTCTCTCAGCTCTAGGGGAAAGAATCTATCTAAAAATGCGGTGACAAACTCCTCCCACTCAATAGGCCCTGCATCATCTAGCCTTTTCGACTTCCACTATTTGAACCAAGTGTGAACAACACCTGCAGCTGATACACAAAGTCTTTCTTTCTAAACCACTTCACTCTCTTCATGGGATAGATCTTTAGATAGACATAGTCATCAATCTCGAACTTGAGATCTTTTCTACGTACATCTATATAAGACTTTTATCGGCTCTGACCAGCCCAGAGTCTTTCTCTAAGGCGTTGAATACCAAGTCAAGCCCTATGACTGAGGCCTTACCAACTTTTAACCAACCGATTGGAGATCTACATCTCCTACCATAGAGAGCTTTGAATGGATCCATCCGAATACTGGAATGATAGTTGTTGTTGTATGCAAACTCAATCAAATCAAAGTGGTTATCCCAACTACCTTTGAAATCAATTGCACACGCCCTTAGTATATCTTCTAGAGTCTGAATGCTCCTTTTTGCTTGACCATTTGTCTGAGGATGGAAGGCCATACTGAGATGAACTTGGGTACTAAGACCCATTTGGAATGCTTTCCAGAAATGAGAGGTGAACTGGGTACCTCTGTTTGAGATAATAGATAGCAGAACACCGTGCAATCTGACCAAATTTCTGATGTAGAGTTTGGCCTAATCCTCGGCTGAATAAGAGGTATGAACTAGAAGGAAATGTGCTGATTTGGTCATCCTGTCTACAATGACCCAAACTTAATCATGCTGATGACGAGTACGAGGCAAACCCATCACAAAGTCCATGTTCACTTCTTTCCACTTCTAAGTAGGAATAATGAACTCCTACATAGGACCACTAGGATTCTGATGCTCTATCTTAACCTGCTGATATGTAGAGCACTTAGCCACAAACTCTGCAACATCACTCTTTATCCCACTCTACCAATAAATCTCACGCAAGTCACGGTACATCTTTATGGCCCCTGGATGAATAGAGTAGCACGTACCATGTGCTTCTGCAAGAATTCACTTCCTCAAGTCATCTACACCTGGAACACAGAGATGACCCTGAAAATGTAAAAGACTATCTTCTTCTTGGGAGGAAACCTCTACTTTTTTATCCTTGACTGACTCTTTCAACTTGACAAGGCTAGGATCCCTATCTTGTGTTTCTTTCACCTAAAAAACTAGAGATAATTTTGAACTACTCTAAACCCATATGTTACCATCCTCTGAATCGACTACGTGAACGCCTAGTCTGGAAATCTAATGGACTTCCTGAGCTAGATTTTTCTTACTTTCCTCCACATGAGCAACGTTACCCATAGACAGTCTGCCAAGAGCATCAGCCACTATGTTGTCCTTGTCCGGATGTTAAAGGACACTCATGTCATAATCTTTCAAGAGATCTAACCACCTTCTCTGACGAAGATTGAGATCTTTCTGAGAAAAGACACACTTAAGGCTCTTATGATCTGTGAAGACATCCACATGAACTCCGTAGAGATAGTGCCTCCAAATCTTTAAGGCAAATACTAAGAATGCTAACTTAATATCATGAGTAGGATAATTCTTCTCATGGGGTTTAAGATGTCTAGAGGCGTAGGCTATGACCTTCCCATGCTGCATGAGGACACAACCTAAACCCACTCTGGATGCATCACAATACACTACAAACCCATGTGAACCATCTGGAAGAGCTAAGACTGAAGCTGAGGTAAGTCTAGTCTTCAACTCCTGAGAAAATTTCTCACAAGGATCTGACCACTGAAACTTGACTTTATTATGAGTCAATCTGGACATAGGGGATGCAATAGAAGAAAATCCTTCAATAAACCGTCTGTAATAGCCAACCAAACCCAAGAATCTCTTGATATCTGATGGAGAGACAGGTCTGGTCTAGTTTCTTACTGCCTTGGTCTTTTGAAGATCTACTCTAATGCCATGTCTGGAAATGATATGACTAAGGAATGCTACTGACCATAGCCAAAATTCGCACTTACTAAATTTGGTGAATAGCTAATGATCTCTGAGAGTTTGAAGTACTATTTTGAGATGGTCTACATGATCTCGTTCACGGAAGGAATAGACCAGAATATCATCTATGAAGACTATGAAGAACATGTACAAGTATTGCTTGAACACACGGTTCATCAAGTCCATGAAAGCTGCTGGGGCATTGCTAAGACCAAAGGACATAACTAAGAATTTTAAGTGACCATACCGAATATGAAAAGCTATTTTTGGAATGTCACATTCTCTTACTGTGGGCTAATAACAATAGCCGAACCTGAGATATATCTTAGAGAAGTAGCTGGCACCCTGAAGTTGGTCGAACAAGTCATCGATTCTAGGAAGAGGATACTTATTCTTGATTGTGACTTTATTGAGTTGATGGTAGTCTATACACATTCTGAGAGAACCATTTTTCTTTCGCACGAATAAGACTGGTGTGCCCCATGGGGACACACTGGGCCTAATGAATCCCTTATCTAGGAGATACTTCAACTTCTCTTTCAATTCTCTGAGTTCTGCTGGTGTCATTTTGTATGGAGGAATAGATATAGGCTGAGTATCTGGTAGAAGATCAACGCTGAAGTCTATTTCCCTTTCGGGAGGAATTCCTGGAAGATTTTCGGGAAAGACATCTGAATATTCATTCACAACTGGAACTGATTCAAGACTGAGAGTTGCGGAGCTAGAGTCCTTAACATGAACAAGATGATAGACACATCCCTTAGATATCATTTTCTATGCCTGAAGGTAGGAAACAAGCTGACCTCTGAAAGTGGATACACTGCCCTTCCACTCAAGGACAGGTTCATTCATAAACTGAAACTGGACTATTCTATTTTTGTAGTCGACTGTGTCATAGAAGGAATAAAGCCAATCCATACCGAGGATGACATCAAAATCGGTCATCTTTAATTCAACTAAGTCTGCTCAAGTGACTTTCTAAAATACTCCCTCCGTCCCATTTTATGTGTTGTCATTTGACCGGGCTCGGAGTTTAAGAAATAAGGGAAGACTTGGTAAAGTTTACCTAATTATCCTTTATCAAAAAATGTGCCAATATCTTTTTTTTAATTAAGTGGGACCAATAAGGGTAAAAGGGTAATTGTGCCTTTAAAAAGTTGCCAAATAAGGAAAGACGACACTTATTTTGGGACAGATTAAAAAGGAAATAATGACACATAATTTGGGAAGGAGGGAGTATCAAAATTGAGCAGTTCCTGCATACCCACCGGGCTATGATGGTTTTACCCACTGGGGTAGAGACTGAAAATGGCTCTGCTAGAATTTCAGGACTGACTCTGAAATCGCCTGCTATATAGGGAGTAACAAAAGACAAGGAAGCACCTGGATCTAGCAAAGCGTAAACATGCACATGAAAGATCTATAACGTACCGGTAACTACATCAAGAGAATTTTCCTGATCTTGCCAGGACTGGAGAGCATAGAGTCTATTTAGGCGTTTCCCACTAGTATCACTGGAAGTGGTACCCTGCTCATTTGGGCGGTCGGACTGAGGTGAGGAGCGGTTCTACTGATCCTGAGGACCTGACTGCAGACAATATCTAACTCTGTTTCCTGGATTGCCACACCTGAAACAAGTATCACTACCAGCTCTACAAGTACCTTGGTGGTTTTTACCATAAGTCTAGAAAAGAGGATAGGTATATCCACTGATAATACTGCCCTGATACTTAGAGCTTGGTGCTCTGTCCCTGAACTTAGGCACAGGAGCACTATCTGAAGAAGGAGCTGGAACTGATGACTTAGGACGATACTGAGAATGGTTTCCTCCTTCTGACTTGGGTTGAGCAAAGTTGAAACTACCTATCCTTGCTCTCTTATTCTGCTTCTCCCTCACCTTAATCTTTTGCTTCTCTATCTGCTGAGCATGATTCATAAGCCTGGATAAAGTCATATCACTATTTAGCATGGTGGATCTGTACTCATTAACCACGCTATCATTTAACCCTGAAACAAACTTACTCATCTTGGCCCTGCTATCTGCTACCACATGAGGGGCATATCTGGCTAATTTAGTAAACTTAAGAGAATACTCTTTCACCGTCATATTTCCCTACCTAAGGTTGATGAATTCTAACACCTTAGATTCTCTCAGCTCTAGGGGAAAGAATCTATCTAAAAATACGGTGACAAACTCTTCCCACTCAATAGGACCTGCATCATCTAGCCTTTTTGACTTCCACTATTTGAACCAAGTGTGAACAACACCTGCAGCTGATACACATCTAGCTCAGCACTCTCACTAGAAGTAACCCCCACTTTGTTAGTAACCTTCTGCACCTGATCTAGGAATTCCTGAGGGTCCTCATCTGCCTTAGACCCGAGAAAAGATTAAGGATTTATTCGGATGAAGTCTCAAATCCTGGCTGTAGCAGAATTGACCATTGGGTTGGACGGAATGACAACTGATCATTCATTCTGAGCAGCAACTGACTGAGCAAGAGTAGTGAATACATCTTTGAACTCTGCATAAGAAACATGTTCTCCCAAAGATTCTTCGGGATGAGGGGCTGATTGATTCCCATTTCTTTTTTTAGGAGGCATATTCTATAGAAGAAAGGGAGAAACAAATTATACTAAGATATTGACTTGAGATTATGCTCACTGGCATGGCATGAATACTGAAAGAAGGGAAACTATTCCTAAAATATCTTATAGCCTCTTGCTCATAAATGTGGCGCGCAACACACCCATGTACAAGACTCTACTACATGCGGATTTCAGACTTCCTAGGATACTATTGAACCTTTGGATTTGATACCAAGTTTGTAATGCCCCAGATCTGATACCCAAAATGCTACAAGGTGCTCATGACCCCGGAGGACCACAAGCTAACCCATGACTGATATCTATACCTATATACTGCATACTATACTGTATAATGTGGAAACATGAATTGAAAGGCTATAAGGTTCAAAACTGTGACATAACATCTGATAAAAATATAACATCTGGGTAGGTTATGAAATACCCAAAACAAAATTGAAATAAACTATCTGAACATACTGTAGTCTAGAAAGCCTCTAAAAAACATGACTATCTGAATAAGGAGTTGATAGGACATGTCCCCAACTAACTCCAACTAATAAATTAATTAATGAAATAATAAAGTAATGATCATGTCCTCAAAAGATGAGGAATCACTTCTAACTATGACTGCTGAGACTAGAATGCTACTGATGCTCTCTTGTCTCTGAACTTATGGTATAAAACACCATAACGCGAATGTGTCAGTATGATTGAATATACTGGTATACATGTGAGGTAGGCTAAATGTATGGGGTTCATATGCATGAACAATAATAATAATAGACTGACTATCATGAGTGTGAGAATACATGCATGGGACATAATAACTGACACTGATACTGTGATAACGTGATTTCTGAATCTGAATGCTGATAACATAAGTGACTGTATCTGACAGTCCTATATCTGATGGAACTAGCTAAGTTCCGTACTGTATCTGAGTTGACTATATCTGACAGTCTTGAAATTTGAAAAACTATTTGAGTTCTTTTATTCATACTGATACTGAAACTATGGGAAGTAGTCATCTAACCGACATGCCCCAAATAATGTATCCTAGCTAAATTGGGGTTCAATCTATGCCCTGATTGGAAGGGTGTCAATACCGCGCCACTGGTAAGGACAGCATGTGAGTGACCCTCAACTAGCAGGTTACTCTAATGAGAACGGTGGGAAGCCTCGACTAGCAGGTTAAGCCACCTCATCTATGCTCGACTAGTAGTTATGATGTCTCAACCTACGTTGTTTACGTAGTTTTGGAATGCATGGATTAATTCTAAGAATCACACCCTCTACTGGTAGGTGAGTTCCCATCCTTGGGTTCACTCGGTGCTAATTTCTACTCCCATCTGAATAGACACTGAACATGGATTACTGATCTAAACTGGATTGAATTAACTAAGTTTCGTTGACTAACAGAATAGTACTAAGATTTCTGTATTTTTGAGCTTTCTAAGATTACTGGGATTTCTGAGTTTTACTGAGTTTTCCTGAGTCACATGACTAACTGAATTTTACTGAACATGGCTTGACTGAGGATATCGTGAAAACATGACACTGGCTCTAGGCACACAGCTAAATTGTTGGGTACAAGTACCCCTAGGACTCGATGGAAAGAAACTGACAAAGCATGACTTACTTGAACACATGACCAATAGCACAATCCATAGTTTATTTATTAAAGCATTTCATCAAATAGGTGATATGCATAACTTGTACATAAATGGGGTTTCATAATATCATACTACTTGGGCACTTTTCCTTCACATAGGAATTTTATCAAATACATGGTAGGCAGTATATGTAGACAACATTATACAACAAATAAACATCATGATTCAACTCTAATTTCACCATTCAAGGATTTAATCATGGATTCACATGAAGCTACACCTATAATAATAAATTCCACTTAAGATTTATCACTAAAACATGGAATAGAATTCAATTGGTCATTATCAACATGAAGAAAAGCAAACCAAACATGAAATTCATATAGATTCATATACTTGAACTTTGAAAAAGAGATTCTTGTGCTTCATAGATGAAATGAGTCCATGAATAAATACTATGCATACCTGGTAGTGAGTTTCTTGATGTTCTTGAACTTGAAGGATTTGAATCTCTTAGTTTCTTGAAGAAGATTTGGATTTTTGTTCTAAGGATTAACCTTAGATAGAAACCCTAATTTTAATGTTGTAGAAGAATAATGAATTTAGGAGCCTTGGTCGGATATTACTAGGTATATAAATAGGTGGTAAAAGACCAAAAAGCCCATTTAAAAACATCTTAAAAATAACTAAATGGAACATGCGATGGTGGGCGCGATGGTCCATCGCTGGGTCGACGGTCTGTCGGACTGACCATCACACTGGGACCAGAACTGGAACTTACTGCCTTGGTGCGATGGTGGGGTGAGATGGTCCGTAGCTAGCTTCATGGTCCATCGGTCCTCTCCATCGTAATAATCCAGAGAGTGGACTCACTACCTCGATGCAACGGTGGGGTACGACGGTTCGTCGCTAGCTCGACGGTCCGTCGGCCTGCTCTATCGCACTTTGGCGATTCAAACTGCTCTCTATAAAATAGCCATAACTTTCTCGTCTGATGTTGGATTTTGACAAAATTTGTATCGTTGGAAAGCTAGTTCAATTTTCCATATGAAAAAAAAGTGAAAATATTAAAAATACCATGTGTACAAAAGTGTATTCATCTTTCAAAGAAAGATTCTAACATTCTTGAGAAGATTTCAAGCTAGGAAAAAGTACGAGGTATTACAGTTACCCCCAACTCGGTGGAAAATAATGTAAATAAACTTTATCCAATCTCCAAGATCACCCATAAATAATTTTCCCTAAGCTTTCTCACTTTTTAGGGTTTCCATATCTTGGGAATGGATAATGAATTTAAAAAGTGGCTAAGTGTGGTATTTATACCCTTCCCAGTTGCATGAGTATCACTTAAGTGAAATTTGATTTGTTTAAAACATACTTGTGGTCTGGTACGCCTGATGTTGGGTGTATTTATGCATTCTAGTGTCACTATTCTAGTCGTTTTAGCCTTGTTTTGAGGATGATTCTTTGCTATATGGGTTGATAATGATATAAATGTGTATCAAAGTGTTAAATCAAGTTTTCACAATGGTTAAAAGTGAATTCCAAGCAAGTTGGTACTTCAAAGAGTCAATTAGAGTTCAATAGAGAAAACTAGTTTTTCTAGCTGGAGCTAGTTGCTTGTCTAGTCATCTTGATGGATTCTATTGTGTTGTATGTGTTCTTTATGGTTTATATGGAAAAATATTTTAGAAGTGTACAAATTTCAAGTAAGTCAAGGAAAGAGATGAAACTTCAAGTGAAAGATCATAGAAATCAACCTAGTCTAAGCTCTTGTTTTTTATTCATCATGATGGTTATTGTGTGTTTGTACCTCTAATTCGTGTGGTGTTTTCTTTTAGGATCATTTGTGATATTAATATGATGATATATGTATAATATAAAGTCTGTAAAATCATTGTAAATACACCACAAGACAAGGGACGGAAGGAGGAAGGTCAATACTTAACAAAAATTCGGGATGCAAATTCCAGTGAAGACGTGCGATAAGCATGCGTCGTATGATCTATTCCTATGGAATAGAGGGTGCATCGGATTATCCATTCAATAGGAATACAGGGTTCGATGCATGATCCATTCCACCTCTAAGAGTTTCATTCTAATTCAATTCCAACACGGATATGGCTTACCCTTTTGCGATAAATACATGTTGTGTCACATTTTTACATACTTTTAGAAATCTTAGACTAGTTGTGGGGCTGATAAAAACTTCTTTGAGGTTTTATATCTCTTTACTTTATTTTATTTCATGGTTTTTATCATCAATCCAAATGATTGGATGATGAATAATTCCATTAAAGGCTAAAACTCCATATCTGAGGTTAAGGCCAAGATCATGACTACTTTCATTTTGAATTAATTTTGTTTAAGTTTCTTATCATTATTAGTTGTTTGGTTATACTTGTTTTAACTATTTTAAGGATTAGCTACCTTAGAATACATCAATTGTCAACCTTGTCATCTCGGGAGAGAGAATAGGGCGGTAGAACAAGGGAATAAGCAAGGTACGGTTCGTAGTATTTTATGAAACAAGGATTTCAAACTAGCATCTAGGATAGGGATATACCTAGAAGCCTTACTTAAATCACACGTAGGATGATATATTAAAGTACTTAATTGGACTATTACATCCCCGCTTAACAGTGTGTTGTAATGTCCAAATTAGATAAATGGTTAGATGTAGGGAGACCATGATCACGCAATTAACCCTATTAATCAAAAACCAAGATAAGTGATTTAACGAATGAATTTCAATAGCATAGTGCGATTGTTCATAAGGCTTAACCTTGGGTTTCTATCGATTGATTTTCCCAAGTCATTACTTTACCACATTAGTTTAATTTACTATTCTAAAACTTTATTTGTTACTCTTTTCAATTTGTTAAACTAGACTTGGATAGTCGGTGAACGTAAGTCTTTGAGAGATCGATACTTGAGATTTCTTGAAGCCACTTTACTACTCGATAAAACCATGTATACTTGTATGTGCGCTTGGGAGCTGTCAAGATTTTTGGCGTCGTTGCCGGGGACTTGTAATTAGTAAATTATCTTGTTTTTAGTTTAGCTACATTGAGTTATAAATAGTTTAGTTTTTTTAGTTTCTTTTATTTCTCTTTTTATTACACTTCTTTACATGGCAGCTTGGGATAGATGGTTTTCAAGTGATGCCGATTCTTGTTGTTTTTATGGGGGACCACATCATGCAGATTATTATCCAAATTTTTATGGAAGTTCATGGATGGGACCTTCACAATATGATGCGGATATTGTTCTATCTGTGGAGCAGACTATAATTTGGTGATTGGTTTATGGTCAAAGTGGTCATACTACAGCTATGTGTGTTGTCAATCCAAATTCAAAATTGTTTGTGGGATATGCTGAAAGGTAAAATTATATAAATAGCTACAATCAAATAGGGTAGAATTAGCCATAAATTCAGGCACGGAACAACCAGCAACAACAGTTTCAACAACAAGAACTAAACATGTAGGCCACAACTCAAACGAGCAATTTGGAAGAGATGCTAAACAACTTTTAGCGTCTCAAGTATAGTTGTTGGCATACATGAAGAACCATCAGTAGTCTACAAAGAAACTGTACAATCAGCTGGAGGAAGATGCAGAGTTCACTCCCCAACCGGTTGCAGACAAAGTTGTTGATAATTTGAGGAAGTTTAAGTACTCAAAAACTAAAGTTGTTGAACAGGTTAAAGAGATACCACTACCACCATGTCCATAGACGCTAATAAAACAAATATATGAAGAGGATACTAGTTAATCTGTGGAACAAACAAAAGAATCGCAGTCACTCAACTTTCATCTTTCTTTTGAGACTGAAATTGAGAAGGTGAATAAGAGTGAGGGTGTTGAGGATAGTGTAAATTTTAAAGTGGGATTGGTTGGTCTTCATTCAAAGTACTTTTCTACATTATGTTTAGATGATGTCTTCTCTGTGGAATCATCTAAAATAGTAGAAGAGTGTGAAGATGAGGAATAAGAATCCTATATTTTTTTGATTTTACACTAGATAAGCAACATAAAAATACACCCCACTTTAAGGCCGAGTGATTTACCATGAACATTCTATTACTCGGTTTCTTAATCTTTGTACCACCACCCTATGAGCGAGGAAAAAAGATGGATGCGAAATTGGGGGTGAAATTCATATCCTCTAGGTGGAGGAAAAAGTTGATATAGGTCGTGCTGTGACACTAAATCATGCGCTTCTTAGGAGGAAACCCAAGCTAAGGTATATTTACTTTAGTTTTTAGTTCTTACTTTATGTAGTTTTTTATTTTTGATTGAGTCGCAGGTTGATGGGAAGTCTGAGTACTGAAAACCTGAGCTAAGGAGCATGACAAAGACTGAGTTTGGGGTCCTTGAATCCTCTTGATATTTAAGGATGCTACTATCTAAGCCTAGAGGCCTCAAGAAGTATTTCCATCTCTTACTTTAAAGTTCACTTTGGGAACAAAGTAGATTTTTAAGTGTGGGGTGGGGAAATTCCTAATTTTTGGCCCAATTTAAACTTTTTTAGGTTAGGAATAAGTGAGATATTCTTGTTGGTGCTATTTTGATTGCATGGTTCAAGTTTTTTTTATTGTGTAAGCATGTTAAATTGTGTGAATTGCTACTTTTGAGACTCCTAGGCTCTTGATTCTGACTCTTGTATATGTTGGCTTAATTTTGAATTCATGTTATTGTTTGGTTGGGAGTCTATGATGATCCTATGTGAGTTAAGCATTTTTCATGTGTGATGTGAGGTATTTTGTATATTTCTTGTTGCATATGATGTCTAGAACTTTCCCGGTGTGTGCGTGAAGCGAAATAGACAATATGGGTTTAGGAGATGATATAGGCATTTTCTTGATAGCCTTGTTTTATACCTTCTTTTTTCCTACCCTTGTGCATTATCCTAGTTAACCCCCATTTAGCCTTTAGCTTTTTCTTTGGCAACCACTTAAGTAGCCTAAACCCTTTTTGATAGACCATAATTTGATCCAAAAAGCTCCTAGGTGCTTTAATGAAAATTAATTGAGTAAGGAATTTGAGAAATAAGAGGGAAAAAGGTGAATTTAATACCCCAAGGTAATAGTTATTGGCGTTAATAATTGATGCGTGGAGGATGGGTGTGATATAAATTATTCTAAAAATATTGCTAGGATTGTGAAAAATAGAGAAAAATTGATTTATGTAGTAGTAAACTATGCGTCCACCAAGTGTTTGTGGAAATGCTTAAAAGAGATGGGGAAAAAACAAAAGATATAGGTGGATGAAAAAAGTGTAACTCGGTTGTTAGAGATTGGTTTTTAAATAAATAATGTAGTGTATTAAAGCACTTAGAGAGGTTAGTCACTATTCTTGGCCAAAATAGTTCCTACCCATCCCTTAGCCTACCTTACAACCCAAAAAAGACCTAATTCATCCTAAGTCCATCATTTTGATATTAGTGGAGCACTACACTAAGGGAAATCTTATGTTTCATTGTGTGTAACTTGTGAATTCTTTTTGAGAGTGAGCGTAATCTGATTCTTATACCTATCATGTTATAAATTACTTAATTACGAGTGATTATGGGTAACTCTCTTTTTATGAGGGCACATTTTTTATGAATATGGGTGAGTTGTATGATTTCTTTTATTGAATGATAAGCATATGTTTTCCAATGAGGTGAGTAAATTCTTGAGGCAAGGATGTTTTGGAGTAGTGTTCATGAGTTATAAATTGTGTAAATAACGTGCTTTGTGTAAAAACTTGCAGTCTATGTAATCATTGTAGTACTAGCTTGAGTGTCTTGCATTTAGTAGAAGTGTATAGTCTCCTTAGTTGATGATAATTATAGTTGAGAGTTGTTCGAGGAAGAACAAGGCTTTAAGTGTGTGGTGGTGATGTTGGGTGTATTTATGCATTCTAGTGTCACTATTCTAGTCGTTTTAGCCTTCTTTTGAGGATTATTCTATTCTATATGGGTTAATAATGATATAAATGTGTATAGAAGTGTTAAATTATGTGTTTATAATGGTTAAAAGTGAATTCCAAGTAAGTTGATACTTCAAAGAGTCAATTAGAGTTCAATAGAGAAAACTAGTCTTTATAGGTTGAGCTTGTTGCTTGTTGCTTGTCTAGTCTATCTTAATGGATTATATTGTGTTGTATGTGTTCCTTATGGTTTATATTTAAAATTTTTTTAGGAGTGTACAAATTTCAAGTGATTCAAGGAAAGAGTTGAAACTTCAAGTGAAAGATCATGGAAATCTACCTAGTATAAGCTCTTGTTTTTGATTCATCGTGATGAATATTGTGTGTTTGTACCTCTAGTTCGTGTGGTGTTTTCTTGAAGGATACTTTGTGATATTAATATGATGATATATGGATGATATAAATGCTTGAAAATCATTGGAAAGACACCACAAGACAAGGGATGAAAGGAGGAAGGACCAATACTTAACCAAAATTTGGGATGCAAATTCCAGCGAAGGTGTCCGATAAGCGTGCGTCGCATGCTCTATTCCTATGTAATAGAGGGTGCGTCGCATGATCCATTCCATAGGAATATAGTTTTTTATGAATGGTCCACTCCACCCCTGGGCATTTCATTCTAATTCAATTCCAACACGGACATAGCTTACCATTTTTCTATAAATACATGTTGTATCACGTTTTTACATACTTTTGGACATCTTAGACTAGTTGTGGGGCAGCTAAACACTTATTTTAGAGTTTATATATCTTTAATTTAGTTTATTTCATGGTTTGTATCATTAATCCAAGGGATTGGATGATGAATAACTCCATTAAAGTCTAAAACTCCCTATCTGAGGTTAAGGCCACGATCATGACTACTTTCATTTTGAATTGATTTCGTTGAAGTTGCTTATCATTATTAGTTGTTTGTTTATTCTTGTTTTAACTATTTTAAGTATTACCCTTATAATACATCAATTTTCAAGCTTGTGATCTCGGGAGAGGGAATAGGGCAATAGAACAAGGGAATAAGCAAGGTAAGGTTCGTAGTCTTTTATGAAATAAGGATTTCGAATTAGCATCTACGACAGGGATATACCTAGAAGCCTTACTTGAATCACACGTAGGATGATAGCTTAAAGAAATTAATTGGACTATTACATCCCCGCTCAATGATGTAGTTGTAATGTCCAAATTAGGTAAATGGTTACAGGTCGGGAGACCATGATCATGCAATTAACCCTACGAATCAACAACCAAGATAAGTGATTTAACAAATGAAGTTTAATAGCGTAGTATGATTGTTCGTAAGCCTTAACCCTGGGCTTCTATCCATTGATTGTCCTAAGTCATTACTTTACCGCATTAGCTTAATTTACTTTAGTTTACAATTCTAAAACTTTATTTGTTACTCTTCTCACTTTGTTAAACTAGACTTGGATAGTCAGAGAACGCAAGTCCCTGAGAGATCGATACTTGGGCTTTCTTGAAGCCACTTATTGACATAAGCCGCCTAGAAGGAACATAAGAAATAAACCCCGTCGGCTTGTGGATAACCACTCCCTACCACACAACTGAGGGTATGTTAAGCATGGCTAAGGTAAATATCTTGGTGAAATAGTCCATGACCGCAAGATAGTGGGATAACCAGTCCATGCCCAGAACCATATCAAAATCTACCATGTCCAATATAATAAGATTAGCATGAGTATCAAAATCTCTCATAGTCACAACACATGATCTAAAAACCTGATCCACTACTAAAAAATCACCTATGAGAGTAGATACACATAGTGGCATAGATAATGAATCCCAAGATAACTCTAATCATGGGGCACAATAAGCAGACACATAAGAATAAGTGGATTCCGGATTAAACAAAACAAAATCCGACTGATGAGACACAAAAATCATACCTATAAGAATAGCATCTTAAGACTCATCCTTGAGTGTAGCAGGTACTGCATACAACTAACCATACCCACCACCTTCCTAGGACCCTAACTGATCTCCTATCTTACCTACCTAAGAGCCTCTAAGAGAACCCAAGAGACCACCCCAACGACCATGCATCCCACCTCTAGCTAAGAAATAAATTGCACTAATAGGTGGAACACCCTAAGTGGAAGGAAAAATCACTCCACGACTGAGGCATTCTTTTACAACATGACCCAAAAATCCACAAACATAACATGCTCCATTAAATGTACTAGAACTAAAAGATCTGGTTGACCCAAAATAACCACCACATCTAAATTAACCAGAAGGCGAACCCCTCAAAGACTGACCACTACCCTAGCTAGGAAAATCACTGAAACTAGAATGGACCCCATTGATAATCTGAAGTGCTTCCTAAATAGGCCTACTAAAATACCCATAATGCTAATACGACTGATGTGTAGGGTACCTATATTGAGAACCACTGCCTCTGAACCGTGAGCTACTACGACTTTAACTGAAACTACTATGATACTATGGCCTCTTATCACTACCCCCTTGGTCCTTGCGATGCATGTCCTCCATAACCTGAGAATAATTATAAACCTTAGCAAAAGACCTAGCCACAACAACAAACCCCCTCATACTTATTAGTCAGAATAAAAGTAGCATGCTTAGACAAATCATAAAATTGAGCCTCAAACTCTACAACAGTCATAGAGCTGGCTCCAGCCAAAAATAACTGATCCCTCAGATAATCCCTAAGACTGCAAGGCATATATATCTCCAAAAAGACCTCAAAGAACTGAGTCCATGTCAAATAAGGTGATCCAGCTGGCCTGGAATAAAGATGACCTCTCCACCAATGTTGAGTTTCTAAGTCTAACTAAAAGGTAGTGTAGTCCAGACCACAAATCTCAACTAGGCCCAAATTATGAAGCCTATCCACACAAGTAGTTAAAAACTCGTAAGCATCCTTGCCATGTGCACCAAAAACCTAGGAAAAGCCAATATATGAATTTACCTAAAATCTTCTGCTCCTTAATAGACATAGCTAGTTGGGCAACCATTGGCTGAGAAAATACCCATTGAGTAACTACCAGCGTAATAGGAACCTTAACTTTGGGAGCCACAACTATAGACTGTACCCCCGCCTCAGTACCACTCTGATCTATAAACTACATATCATTAGAAGGTGCATCACTAACCAAGCCTAAAAGTTGAACCAATGCATCCTTGAGCAGTAAAGAAGAAATAAATCTTAATAGAGCCTAGGATGGTCCCTTCCCACCGCTAGACATAGCAAATGCATCTCTAGATCTGGTGCAGGAACAGGGCCTGGGGAAGGCCCCCTATTATGGACCCTAGATGGGGACATATCTAAAGTTTATCCATGATATCTAGGTCATGCACGAATAGTTATAAGATCCCTAGTCTTGGTCTCAAGACCCTCATCTCATGTAGCGGTAGCACACGTCCTAGCCATCTACAAATATTGAAATCAAACGAATTTATTAGAAACAAACTCAAACTCTTAGAATGAGATTAGTAAAAGAGAGAAGAACTCCTACTAATGTCCTATAACCTCTCGAAGATAAGAAATGGATGTCATCATTCTGTTCTGTGAGACTCTACTAGAAACTTGCTCTTGCATCAACAATACTAATGAACCTAGTCTCTGATACCAATTTGTCACAATTCGGTTTACGAGTCATGATGGCACCCACTATATCCTGCCAATAGGTATGCTAACCCATAGCATGGAGCTATAAATAATAGGATATTTGGTGAAAAATGGCCTAAAAGGCCGAAAATCAACAAATTTAGACTTATAGTTAAAAAAGACAATAAATGTAATCCAAAAGATATCTAAAGAATAGATAACCATCCTGCCAAGAGCTACTAGAAATACACCGCAAGTTCTAAAATAGTCAAATAGAATTTGTCTCAGGAATAAAAGACTAAAAATAGATAGAAGGAAAAAGGGGTAACTCAAACTTTCAGAGCTAACTGTATCTCCAAAATCTAACACAACATGATCGTCAAATCAAGGACAACAACTAATACTCAAATCTATACCAAAAAGGTACAGAAGTGTAGTATGGATACCAAAATCATGGGTGCTCAGTAGGCATCATCAACTGGCAGAGCTAAATCATGATACAAATATGCTAAAATACGACATAAAGTAAGCTAAGTCAAAGTAAAAGAGCAAACCTGGAAATAAACTCCACCACAATTGGAAATAAACTCCACCACCATTGTGCATAAATAAATCAATAAATCCAAAATAGTAATATAAAGATTGCAGAATTGTATGTACTAAATTAGCCCCTATGAGCCAATAAGTGCAGAAAAGTAAATAATCCAATGCAGGCCCCCATAAGCCTAGAGAGTACAATCAAGGAAAGTAAATAACCGAATAACCATAATTACCAATTTTCCTACCATGACCAAAAATGAATTACTATATCACATCTTAAACAGCTCTCAATTGACAGGCATGAATCGGTGCTCATATCATAATCAACTATCAGACTTGAACCGATGCTCATAATATCAATGGCATAATCAAATGTCAGATTTGAATCGGTACTAATATAAATATAATTAAATTATCGGGTTTACCATAACTAGCATCAACTCCCAAAGTCAAACCATCATAACTGCCAAGTATCTATTTTCCTCAAATCCCATAGTAAGCATTTCAAATAGTAAAACAAGGTCATAAGGGTCTACCAAAACTAGCTCAAGTCTTGGACTTAGGTAGATCGGAGGGGCCAACTTCTAGTCCCCAAAGTCCATTAATGAAACTTCTACCCCAAAGTAAGATAAGGTGTCTAAATTTACTTTTAGATGTTAATCAAGCCTTAATTAGTTCTAATATAAAATTCTACCTAAAGTATGAGCAACTAAGTCAATAAGCCTAAATTAAGGTTTCAAAATAGCCTAAACAATACAACTAACCCCAAATATTGACGATAATGCCTCAAACATCTAAATCCCATCCCAAATCTAGCATAGTAACATAAGCATACTACAAAATATCTCAATCTCTAAAGAGGGTAAACCTACCCGACCTAGATGCCAAAGAAAAGTTAAAAGAATCCATTAAACCACTGATTTTTGTTTTTGAAAAGCTTCCATAAGGAGCGACACTATCAAAATCACAATCTACTCATCAAGATGGGAGAAATAATATCCATATTCCACTATTGTTCTTTGAATCCAAAAATCATGTAAAATTCTATGTGTGACCCATTTATAGAATTGCACAGTCGAATTCAAGCTCAAGGAACATTTGTCCTAAAAAATGGGTGAATTCTGAGCTCTAATTAAGCCACAAAGCTTTTAAGGATTTAGCAAAAGTATAGGGAAATCAACCATGAAAATACTAGAATATTTCCTCCAATTCGATGGAAATCATATAAATAAACTTTATCCATGCTCCAAGATCACCTACAAACATTTCTCCCCAACCTTTCTCACTTTTTAGGGTTCCAATATCTTGGGAATGGATAAAAAATGGGCTAATTTGGGTATTTATACCCTTCCCAGGTGCATAGGTATCGCTTAAGAAAACTATGGATTTCTTAAGTGATACTTGTGCTCTGGCATGCCTATTACTTACGCGATATATTGTTGCCTGCACAAGTGTTGCGTATATGATAATAGTATCGCATATGTGAAACTTTTCCTACTGTCAAGCCATTCTCTTTAGTGACACACTTTGTCTCTTAAGAAATTCTTGTTGGGGTTTGCTAGATTGCTTAAGCGATCAGATGATTTGCTTAAGCGATCAAATGATTTTCTTAAGCGATGCACCAGCACCAATTAAGACTTGGAGAAATTTCAAGTCTCCGCCAACCCCTCGGGATTCATCCAAAATCCTGTATGTACAAACAGACTATGCTACCTTATCAAATTTGAGATTTTGAATTCAATGGCATAGTTAAAATTTCCATCCGAGGTCGTTTCAATGAAAAGTGGGACCCACACCCACTTGCCATTTTTCTTAACCTTTGACCAACAGGCTGAAATAAGTCTGGTAGCCCTCAAACCCAAACCAAATGTCCTCTTAGCCTAAAATCAACATTCCAGAGCTGTTAGAATAGGTAGAATTGGCATACAAGGTTGTTTGACTAAATTTTTTGCCAGTAGTCAATTTGAACTAGCGAGGGCTTCAAAATAGGGAATTGGCTCTAAGAACCAAACAAATTGCCCGGTAACTGAACTATCAGTTTTAGCAAGTCATAAATGACTTTTGAAAGCTATAGAAAAGCTCTAAATGGAAAAGAATATAAAAATATAGAAAATGACCTAAAGGATCATTACAACTCTTATGAGAGATAATTTGCATAGGATGGCCCTTTTTTGGGGTATTATCTTATTTATCTAGAAATTTTGGTATTCACCCTCTTTATTATGTAATAGTATGACTTGATGGTAATGTATTTAGTAGGGGTTATGGAAAAATCCTTCATCTCCATGGAAGGTGAAAGTCTAGGTTAATGGATTAAATAAAAAGGATCAAGAGCAACTGGACAAGTTGTGTGCCTAATATTCTTACAATTGGATTGAAATTTTAGGCACATTTTAGGCTCCTTATTCATTATTAATTTGTCTATTAATTGGGTTAAATCCACCATATTTAGGAATTGAACTTGAATAACACAATAATTATAGCACTTAGCCTGTTTTTCTCTTTTTTACCCTTGAGTATCTTTCAAAATTGAAAGCTTCTCTAATTGTGATTTTGTCCTTGGGTCCTCATACTTGTGAGTCCAATTATCTAGTATTTTAAGTTTGTGATGATCCAAAATTTGGGATAGTGATGTCACCTACCCTAATTCCTCCCAGTAACCCTCTTACGTGAATGAAAACTTAGATATACGTGAAAAGTAAGTAAATTTATGATGCAATTATACCCAAATTTCTAATTTCACAAATATAAAACTAGTGCATGACACATAAATATCCCACATCTTAGTGTCACACGTACAAGAATATTCTAATATAAAAGAGATTCAAAATCAATGCACAAAGTTATCTGATAAGTAATAAGATAGAAAGGAAAGATAGAAGAAAGTGTTTCAAGTGTTTGAATGCAAGGAGATCACCATAGCTTTGAATTAAACACTATTTCACAAGAGAAAACTCAATTTAAAGATCAAAACATGGATCTGCATCAGAAAAGATATAGGATGAGTATGTTGAATACAATCACTAGTACTCAGTAGGTATCATACATTGATCGAGATTAAATAGTTACAATATCAAAATAACTTTGCATGTGGAAAAGTCCTCGATGCAATGGTCAATGATCTTCTCAATATACACCCAATACAAAATGATATGTTGTGAGGTGCTGCATCTAAACACACACACAAGTGTTCATGGTCGTTTTAGTAATATGGGTCTTTTAAATTTGAACAATCATAAATAAACTCCATAAATCAACAATAAGATAAATGAACTAGTCGATGAAGTCTACATATGATTGCCAGTGAATTCATAATTCTAGATCGATTTCATCATACTGATTATTAGAAATTTATTCTTTATTTGGTTAATTGTTCATTATTTATTTTATTTTATTTTTAGTTTAGCTAATTCAAAATTATATCTTTAGGATCTACTGTTTGAATATATCATCAACATTAGTCTAATTTAGTAAAATAATTAATTGACAAGTCCATGTGGATGCAATGGCCAGCCTCTAATCATCTATTCAAATTTACCACACAGCTACATTATCGAGAGAGGATGTGATAACCAAATGTGAATGCATTTATATGATAAGAGGATCAAATTAATTTTCTCCTGTCTCCACGACGACTCCTAACTCTTTCAAGGTCAAAAATTGTCTAAAAAGATCATTCAAGAATTTTATTTATAATGTGAAGAAAATCTCATAATCCTACTTGGACTTGGCCTAAAAATTACTTAAGAATGAAACTGTCCAACGCGTCATTCAAGCTATGTGGCATGCAATTGGGTGCGTCAGTTCTACTCTGTATCAAACTATTGGACGCGCCAATTCTACTATGTGGTACGCTATTAGGTGCCTCAATTTTTCTCCGTGGCACACTGCTGAGCACATATGAAGCCTCTGTAACATGATATGGGTGCACTGGGCTATAATTTTGTGGGGCCCTCAATAATTCATCTCAGATCATTGCCCCGTGATATGATATGTATTGTATTAAAATGTCTCCATAGCATGAATCCATCTTCTTATGCCATTTTTCACGCATCTAACATCCATTGATTCCGCCTTGTATGTTCTTCATCATTTTTTGCTCATTCCAGCCACATTTTAACCTAAAAATTATCTAATTATGTCTATTATTTCACCAACATCAATTATGCACAAAATACATAGATATATGTAAATTTATTCTTAGAACCTAATCTAAAATATGGGTAAAATATGGAATTTGGGGGGTATAAATATGCCCAATTTCAACACCCATAATTAAATCTTTTTTCGTCCTCAAATAGACATTAAAGTTCCTCTTAATAAATCAAGCTAGGAATACCATCACTTTGGTTGATAAAAATGAATTACAAATCAAGTATACTTCTTGATAGTAATGTAAGAATTATAAATTAATAATGAACCTCTAACCTCCTAACCTCAAAAGTGAATTATAACTCATCCAATTTAAGTTTGCCCACCTACTTTTGCCCACAAAAAGTTACTTTTGTGTTATGTTGGTTTTTTATTATGATAAGTTGACCATTAGGGATCTTTGTATGATATTGTGAATATGAATGAGATAATTGTCACTTAATTTAGGGCATTAGTTTGATAGAAAGTAGTCAATAATGAAATCCTATGTTGTGTGTGTGAGGATAATTACCTAGTTTTTTTTGTGTGTGTAATCCAGAACTTGCCTAGTTAGTCTTGTCTAGATTATAGGATTGTTAACTACTAAAGGATCATTGTTAGCTAGGAAAGGATCATAGGTCGTTATTGAATTAGTTCACTGTTAACCTAAACATCAAATGAAATGAAATGTATGTCCCTTTATCCCTAATTTGAGCCTAAATTGAACCATTTCCTTCATTAACCAATTCACCTTCCCATTTTTGTTGTAATGAGCCTGTGTTGGCCCTAGTTCCTGATGTTCTATAGAAATATAGTACTTTTGACGCTTAACACTACAAAAAAATGAAAGATTCTTTGGGTGTTTTGTTAGATAAGATGCATTTTGGGTATGTTTTGCAGGACACTAGGTTTTGGATGCTAAGTTCATGAAAAGGGTTAAAATATGGTATTTTTGAATACTTATGTGATAAATCTTGGGTATTTAAAAAACTATCCGAATTGTACATGACTAATCAATGTGATGAAAGTTGAAGATTTAAAGCTTGGTTGCAAGTGTTAAAAGTCCTGGCGCTTACCTATGTCTACATGTGGACCACATGTAGCTCTTGTGGTCCGTATGTGACTAAGGTAAGTGCCAAAGTTGAAGATCCGAAGAGTTGATAGTGCTTCAGTAATTTGGCTATAACTTTTCACCCCAATATCGAATTAAGGCAAAATTGGTATCATTGGAAAGCTAATTCTATTATCTATCTGATGGTGGAAACTTTTGCACTTACATAGTCTATATGCAGATCGCATATAGGCAAAGCATGTGTTAGAAGTCCAAAATCCCGAGAGATAAAGTGCAAAATTTTTGGTTTGAGCACATGCGGTCACCACATGTGCCCAACCTCAGGCCGCATGTACCACATGCACCCAAGTCTAGGGAGCATGTAGAGACCACATGTAGACACTGACCATTTTTTCTCTTATTCTTTTTGGGATTTATTTTTAGGGTTTCCTCATGTACGATAAATACCCCTAATGTGTTTTTTTTTTTGTAAAAGTTACTCCCTCTTGATACTTACAAACATATTTTGATTCTGAGATTTGATTATAGTCTTGGAATTCTCTTGTATTGACTTTGGTTGATTAATCAGTTAAGATTTTGGGTTTTTACTTCTTATTATTGTGATTTCATTTTATGTTTTCAATCATGAATGTTGTTGATTACTTCATAAGCATGAGAGGCTAAAAACCCTTAGCTAGGGTTGTGGAAACCCTGTCAGATTAACAAAATAGGGGAAGTACTATTGTTGTTCTGAACCGATACCCATGTGTGCATTGTATTATCTTTACTTTAATAGTTATCTTACTTGTTGAAAATTTTAGGATCCTTCCTAGATTATTGCTACTTACTCCAAAAGAGGAGTAGTGACTAGAAAAAGATAATGGCAACAATAATTTTAGGTTTACCATCGATCCATTCTCCTAGGTATTATCTAAGTAGGATAGTTATTTGTCATCTAATAACTAGATACTCAGAAGGTAATAGTTAACTGGGATCAAGATAAGGGTTTGTAAGGCGACATCCTGAGAATCAAAAGGTAAATGTTGAAATCTGTCTGCTCGTCCAAAAGGTTGTAGATGGTACCTAACTTATTAGATTTTGTATGTAAGGTATTAGGTTGGTTCAACAATTCATGATAAGACTACAGAGTTAAGAATCCAGGAGGGACACAATCCTAGTGTTCACCTATGACTGATTACAAGTGAAGTTGATATTATCTACTTGATCGATATTGCTACTCAAAATCCCTTAATTTACTTTTCCAGTTCTTCCCATTGATTACAATAGCTAAGAGACACAATTCCATGTATTCCCTTAGTATTAGACCCCAAAATGTGTTGGGTTACTATATTTGATAGCAACCACAATCATCTTCGAAGAAAAGGTGTAGCTTGGGCATTATCTGTCCCTCCTTGAATATTTTGCACCTCAATTCAGGCTAATCGCCTAAGTTAAGTGTGGCTACCACAGAGATGCATAGAACTAAGTGGGTATGAAAAATAAAGTTGATAGAAAGAAGATAAATAGAGAATGAAAAGAAAAAATATGCTTGAACCAATTCTGAAATAAGAAAAATAAAAATAAAGAGAAGAAGAGTTGCATTTGAGATCCAAATAAAAACAATGAAAATAAGGGAGAAAGAAACAAAAGAGGTTGAAAATTGGAGCCAAAGTAGTATAGTGTCAAGGAAGGTCAAGTCACTAAGTCTATATCTACGACACCCATACCCAATCCTACATTACAAGCCGAGGAAATTCCTATAGTGATCCAAGTCTAATTGTTTGAATATCTGATATTCTGGCTATTGACGGACCATTTTATATCTTTTACAAGGGATAATTGAGTGTATTTAATCAACTATTAGTGTATTTGATACTAGGTTTTAATGATTTTAGGTAAGAACTTAACTGGAGAAATAACCTAGAAAATAGAAGAAATAGGAACAAAAAGGAGAATGGCGACTAAATTGATGGGCCATTAACCATGTGATGGACTGTTAGAGTGTCTGTCAAAGATAAAAACAATATTAAGAAGAGATAACCCAAGTGATGGTCCAAGTGAAGAACCGTTTGACCTCTGACGGGTTGTCAACCTAGCCACTAGGCAAGGACATAAAGTGGTTCCTCGAGTGATCAAGCGATATTTTGAGTGATGGGATGTCAGACCAGTGATGGGACAATCAACATGACCATCACTCTTTAAATATAATGAAGCATCTTGGGACCTTCAGCGACGGTCAAAGTGATGGACCGTCAGGTCACTGACGGGCTGTCAACTTGGCTGTCAATCGTGAAGTGGCAATACTGAGTTCTAATTTTAAATTACCAGTACCTGGTAACATATAAATACCCATTCTAGGGTTAGATTAGGAATCATTCATTCATCTTTGACTATTTTTACAACTTTTAGGAAACTTGTATCTGATTATTCTTTGAGAAAGAGCTGAAATTATGGATCTGAATACTTTATTCACTATTCTTCTTTGGAGATCAAGAACAATTCTTTTGACATTTGTGTAAATGATTTTATAAATTATTTATGAGAAATATAATGAAATCTTATTCTCTGTCTATGAGGTGTGGCAAAAGCTCCCATAACTAGGGTTATGGGAGCCTTGATGTGATTGGTTGTTTAGGGTTGTGAGATTGCCTGAATTCTGTAACTAATTACAATTGTATAAACTCCTCTTCATAATTATGACCTTTCTTGGTTGTAAACTTGAAGGGTGAGCCCAAGAAATGTGTGTGTTGGGAAAAGAGAAGATTTACAAGGATCTCAAAGGCTTTAACATTTAGGTTAAGGATTGATGCCTTATCAGGATTAACCCACTTGAGAAATCAATTGAACATATCAATATATTAATTAAGTTCAAGATTATTAAGGGTAATCATCTATTAAGGTTGAGAAATGCATAGATGAATTTTAGAGTTCAATAATTCTTGCAATTGGACTTTGTTACGTATGAATTCGGGGTAACTCACAACCTTAACTGCTGCAAAATCTTGGTGAACATAATCCTAATTTCTTTATTCTCATTGAATCAAACCTTACAAGAATATTCATTAGTTCAAACACCATTTAATACAAGCATAATTCATTGTTAACTACTAACCCTGTTAACTCCTCAACCTTCGATCAACCGTCCATTAATAATCATAATACTTAATTAGTAGATTATTCCCTATGGGATTCGACCCCAACCTAGTTGGGTTCTATATTTGACGACGACCTCTTACACTTTTTAACAAGAGTTATAATTTGGGCGTATCAAATTTTTACGCCGTTGCAAGGGAATACGATTGTCAATTATGTTTATGAGAGTTAATTGACATTTGGTCAAGTTCCTAATTTTACTTTTCTTTGTTGTTATTTTCATTACAAGAGATTTATTTTGTATTCCAAGTACGAGGAGGTCATGAGACCCACTATTACCATTTTATTCAAAACCTCAACTAATTGGCAGAATGGAAGAACAACAAGAAGCTGAGAGACTATCTACTCTGGCTAGAGCTCAATTGAATCAACAAAATAATGGTCAACCAGCCCATGATCTCAACCAAGATGAGGAGGATTTGGGAGATGGTGATTTGATTAATCCAATAAACAGGAGGCGTGCTGAGAATGTAGCTACTCCAGTAAACAAGAATAGAGCAGCTAGAGGAAGAGCAAACCGCTAACCTATTGTACAATTTGAAGCTAATGAGGAAGATGACACAAATTTGGATGAGGCTGGTGCGACATGAGTAATTATTCCACCACCATTAGAACTAGGAGTGAAGTTCAACTTCACAAGCACCATAATACAGATGCTTAACCTCATAGGGTTATTTGGTGGACTTCTAGGGGATGACCCAAATATGTATTTGGCAAACTTCATCAATATCTGCAAATATTTTGACAACCCTGGAGTTGGACAGAATGTAATTCATCTGTGGTTATTCCCGTTGTCCTTGTATTAGGAGAATACAATATGGCTGAATAAGATGGCTCCTGATTCTATAACAAACTGTTGGTAATTGAAAGAAGCTTTCCTAGAAAGGTTTTTTCTTCCTTCCAAGATGTTATAGTTAAGGGACGAGATTAGCAACTTTAGGCAGTTACCAAATGAGGCACTTCATGAGACTTGGATGACATTCAAAAAGAAGTTGACACAGTGACCTAACCACAAAATGACTGATGAGCATTTGATGGAGACATTCTATAGAGCTTTAAACTTCATCACTAAACCAACCATGGACAATGTTGCGAGGGGAGGGGAGAATTCATTGATATTACTTTTACTAAAGCTGCAGATATGTTGGAGCAATTGATTAAGACAAGTAGAGCTTGGCATATCAGGGATTCTGTGGTAGCAAGCCCTACTATGGCTAGTGGTAAGACAGTTGAACAACGTAGGAAAAAAGAAAAACAAGATCAAGACATGGCCCATATGAAGACCGAGATGGATCTTCTTACTAAGCATTTCCTATCAGGAAAGAAAGAAAAAGTGAAGGTCGTGGGGTCACAATGTAGGGGATCCGAGTCAATTCTAAGGAGGAGGCCAACTATTTGAACAACCAAGGGGGTTTTGAGGCAATAGTCAAGGGAATCAAGGTTGGAACTACTATGACAAAGTTGGTTATAGAGATCGTGACCAATGGAGTTGGAAAAATAAGAATGATAGGAGTGGATTGTATGTGCCTCCCGGAAACCATGATAATAATACTACTAATTTGAGTAAGATGCCCATGGAAGACATGATGGAGAAGTTATTGAAAGGGGTGGAGTCGACTAATGCCATTGTGACATTGATGAAGAGTGACTTATCATCTATAAGTCAGTTGGTCGATTCTCATTCAACTTCAATAAAATAGCTGGAGCAACAGATGAACCAACTTTCAGCAGCACTTAATCAGAGAAAGAGTAGTACTTTTCCAAGTTACATGGTGAAAAACCTTCAAAATAATGGGTCTTGTATGGAGATTACCACCCACATTGGTAAAATATTATCGAGCCCTTCTGTAGGCAAGCCTGTGATTGATGATGTGGTAAAAGTAGATATAGAAGTAGAAGAAAATTGTCCAGTAGAGTCTGAGAAGATGGACAGTGATTAGAGTCCATCTAACTATCAATAGGTTGATGAGTTAGAGAAAGATAAGGGAAAAGAAGGAGAAGTGATAGTTTCTACTATTCTAAAACCACCTCCTCCATTCCCTTATAGATTGAAGAAAAAACCAGATGACATAAAGTTTAGCAGGTTCATAGAAATGTCAAAACAGTTGATGGTCAATGTTCCTTTGGTGGGGGCTCTAGAGCAGATGCCTGGCTATGCTAAATTCATAAAGGATCTTGTAAAAAAGAAGAGAACAGTGAGCTACAAACCTATGAACAATCTTCATCATTGTAGTGATATTTCTACAAGATCATTGGTGCAGAAGAAAGTTGATCTGGGTGCATTCACCATCCCTTGTACTATCGGATCGCCTGATTTTGCAAAGTCCATATGTGATCTTAGGGCAAGTATTAATATGATGCCATTGGCAGTCTATAAGAAGTTGGGTTTGGGTGATCCCACACCTACCAATATATGACTTGTAATGGAAGACAGATCGTTGAAGCGTCCAGTTGGGATATTATATGATGTGCTAGTGAAAGTGGCCAACTTTATCTTCCCTGCTAATTTCATAATCCTAGATTACGAGGTCGACTTTGAGGTACCCATAATCTTGGGTAAACCTTTTCTTTCAACTGAGAGTGTATTGATTGACTTGAGGGCATATGGCTATAGTTTAGGCTCAATGATGAGGTTGTTCGGTCTGATGTCTTCCAGTCCATAAAGTAGCATAAAGATATTAGTGTATTCTATATTTTTGATATATTTTTAGGATGAGTAAGGGGTGTCATCGAAGAAAATTTTACTGCAGAGATATTGGCTACGGTGTTGATGAACTTCGATAGTGAGGGTATCAAAGAATATAAAGAGGCAGTATGTACACTGACAAGAATGGGATCATACTCTTATACTCCCAAGAAGCTGGATTTGGATCTAAAAAATCATCCAACACCTCCGAGTAAGCCATCTATTAAAGAACCACCAGTGTTGGAGCTAAAAAAGTTGTTGGGCCATCTACGATATATATTTATAGGAAGTGGAAACATGTTACCTATGATTATCATAGCATACTTGGGCGAGCAATAGGTTGAAGCCCTCATCTCTATCCTGAAGAGATACAAAAGGGCTATAGGTTGGACGATCACTGAGATTATTAGTATTCCACCAGGTATCTGTACCCACAAGATTCATCTTGAGAAAAAGTGCATCCCTACTATTGAGCACCAACATAGATTAAACCCACTGATGCAAGAAGTTATTAAGAAGAAGATTATTAAATGGCTTGATGTAGGGGTAGTTTACCTAATCTCTGATAGCAAATGGGTAAGTCTTGTACAATGTGTGCCCAAAAAAGAGGGCATGACTGTGATTGCTAACAAGAAGAATGAGTTAATTCCACTTCGGCCAGTTAATGGGTAGAGAGTTCATATGGACTATCAGAAGTTAAAGTCTTGGACTCTGAAGGATCATATCCCAATGCCCTTCATAGATCAAATTCTTAATCGATTGGCAGAAAGGGGTTGATACTACTTTCTAGATGGGTATTCGGGGTATAATCAGATCTCAATTTCCCAAAAATATCAAGAGAAGACAATATTCATATGCCCGTATGGTACATTTACATTCAAGCGGATGACATTTGGTTTGTGTAATGCACCCACCACCTTCTAACGGTGTATGATGTTAATCTTCTCTGACATAGTGGAGGACACCTTGGAGGTGTTCATGGATGATTTATCGATGGTACATGATTCGTTTGAGCTATGTTTGGTAAACTATAGTAGAGCGCTTCAGAGATGTAAAGAGTTTAACCTTGTGGTAAATTGGGAAAAGTGCCACTCCATGGTGAGGGAAGGCATTGTGCTTGGTCATTGAATTTTCAGCCAAAGGGATTGAAGTTGATAGGCCAAAGGTAGTGGTTATCGAGAATCTACCTCCTCCTATTACTATGAAGGGAGTTCGTAGTTTCCTTCGTCAAGCTGGATTCTACCGCCAATTTATTAAAAACTTCTCAAAAATTGCAAATCCACTTTGCAAGCTGTTGGAGAAAGAGGCTAAGATTATATTTGATGATAATTGCAGGAAGGCATTTGAATACCTTAAAGAGAAACTAGTTTCTGCCCAAGTTATTGTAGCTCCCGAATGGTCTAAACAATTTAAAATTATGTGTGACGCAAGTAGAGTGGCATTTGGGGCCGTTCTTGGGTAGAAGAAAGAAAAGTTATTTTGCCTCATTTACTCTGTGAGCAAGGCACTAAATGGGGTGCAAAAGAATTACACTGTTACTAAGAAGGAACTTTTGGCGATTGTCTATACTTTTGAGAATTCTTTGCTTATTTGTTGGGAACCAAGGTGGTGGTTCATACACACTATGTTGCCTTGAGATATTTGATGGAAAAGAAGGATGCTAAATCAAGGTTAATCAGATGGGTGTTGCTTCTACAAGAGTTTGACTTTGAGGTCAAAGACAGGAAAGGATGTGAAAATTAAGTCGCAGACTATCTATCCAGGATTGAGGAATATCAAGAAATCACTAATAAATATGAAACTAATGATGCATTCCTTGATGAGAAAATCCTTGCTACTGTGCTTGTAAGAGTGCCTTGGTATGCAGACTTTGCCAACTATGTGGTAAGTGATCTTATGCCTGAAGATCTTTCCTTTCATCAGAAAAGGAAATTCCTCCATGATTCCAAAAGTTACTTCTGGGATGAGCCATACCTATTTAGACATTGTGCTGATAATATTATCAAAAAATGCATCCCAAAAGTTGATATGCTGAATATTTTGGAAGCCTTCCATGTTTCCCAGTTGGGGGTTACCATGGAGGTGATCATACTTCAAGAAAAGTGTTGCAGAGTAATTATTATTACCCAACCTTGTTAAAGGATGCATACAAATTTGTGAAGAGATGTGACAAGTGTCATAGGCAAGGCTCAATTTTGAAGCACCATGAGATGCCCATGACAAAAATGCTAGAGGTTGAATCATTTGATGTTTGGGTTATTGATTTCATGGGCCCCTTCGTAAGTTCCTATGGGTTGAAATAGATCTTGGTTTCTATAGATTATGTGTCCTAATGGGTAGAATCGATTGCTCTGGCTAAAAATGAAGGTAAGAGAGTGGTTGCTTTTCTAAAAAAGAACATTTTCTTTAGATTTGGAGTACCACGTACTATTATAAGCGATGGAGGATATCATTTTTGCAACAAAGTGTTTAAGGTAACCTTGGCAAAATATGGGGTGAAACAGCATAAAGTAGAAACTCCATAACACCCAAAGACCAGTGGGCAAGTGGAGATTTTGAATAGGTAGATTACGGCTATCCTAGCCAAAATGGTGAATGCAAGTAGGCAAGATTGGTCTCGAAATCTCAATGATGCCTTGTGGGATTATTGGACTGCTTTCATGACACCCATTAGGATGTCTCCGTATCTGCTGGTCTATGGAAAAACATTTCATTTGCTGATAAAGATGGAGCACAAGTCTTTGTAGGCACTCAAGAGGTTAAATCTAAATTGGAAGGAGGCAGAAAAGCTAAGAATAGGGCAGCTGAACAAGATGGATGAATTCTGTGTTGGGGCTTATGAAAGATCAAACATGTACAAGGAAAGAATAAAGAAATATCATAATCATAGGACTGAAAAGCGGGATTTTCAGAAAGGCGATTGGGTATTACTCTTCAACTCTAGACTAAAGCTCTTTCCAGGAAAACTTAGGTCCAAGTGGTCTAGCCCATTTAAAGTTGCACACTTCTACTCATCTGGAGTAGTCGAACTTAAAAACGTAGATGGAAGAATATTCAAAGTCAATAGGCGAGTCAAGATATATATCAGTCTAATAGGCTCAGTTAAATTCTTGATTATAGTTTATCTCGATGAAGTTTAAGTAATCGAGACAACTGAGTCATGCCGCGATAATAAACCAGGCGCTAGTGAGAGGCAACCCACAATGTGTTGTTGTTAGTGTAGTTAGAGTTATTTGTTTCTCTTGGTGCAATTTGATATGTTTGTTGAAGTGTGAAGGGATATAAATGAAGTAAAATAAGATTTGATCAAGTTGACAGAGGTTGACAAGAATATTGATGGACTGTCATTGGCTTGACGAACCGTCGCTAAAATCTTCAAAGTCATTGCAAAAAATTAAACATTCTGGATAAGGCTTAACGATGAAACTGACGGACCATCACATCCCTGATGTACCATCAGATTCACCATCAATATGAAGCTAAATAATCAGGTTAATGGATAAGAGCTGACGGATACCACGATGGATCATCAATCTTGTGACGGATACCACGATGGACCATCAATCGAACCACAGATTTTAAATGAATGGGTCGGGTCCCCAAAGGGATATTTAGTTATTTTGATCCAATCCAAATGTTATTTAATGGATAATGAGAGTCAGTTACTCACACGTTTCCACCTTTTTAATTCCCACAACCGGTAAAATTCCTACACATTCATTGTAGAATTCAAATTCATCCCATCTTAAGACTCTTCATCTCTTCTCTTCTCCTATTTAAACCATACCTCTCTTTTGTTATTCTCATCAAAAACAAAATTAAGGCAATCACTAAGAAATTAATTAGTCTAGTCTAGTCTAAGTTTTGCAAGTCAAAGCGTTGAAGAGTATTTCATAGACAATGTATGATCAAAACTCTACTTTTCTTTTTGAAATGAAGAACATAAATGTAAGTGTTATAATGGATGAAAGAATTCCATCTTTTCTTGCCGTTGATATTGTGCCTCTAATCAAACTCTGTTAAATATTATTCTGGATGAAGTCTGAGAAACCCATAGCCAAAAATGGTGTAATTGATAGTTAAAGGTTGAATTAATTTGCTGATTGTTATGCTTAATGATAAAATGCATTCCAGATGTTCATAAAATTGTTAGAGAGAAAGAGGAACTCAAAAATTCCAGTTGATGGCCACAACGACGGACCGTCAGTCACCTGATGGACCGTTAGATTGTCCATCAACTGGTTGTTGAACAAATGTCTCCCTGGTTAAGCCACGACAGACTTCTTGATGGATCGTCAAACTGTCCGTTAAAAGGTTCCTGAACAAAACCTTCACTGGTTAAGCTGTGAAGGACACCTTGATAGACTGTCAAACCCCTGACGAACCATCAGACTGTTCGTCAACTCAACTTTGGAACTGATTTGTTTCTGATTCTGACACAATATTGATGGTTTATTATCTGTTCAATAAAAATGGCAAGGAAACTACCAACACACGGAGGCAGGGGTAGATCTCAACAAGCAAGAGGTAGAGGTGAACCAACCCACAATAAAGAAGCACCTACTTTCAACACTCATCATTGAGATAGGGTAACTCCAGTACTCTTCCAGTCTGAGAAGGAGAGTAACAACACCAACAACACTAGTTCCATCCCTGAGGAGGAAAGGATTGACACTTCTAACCCCGACTCAGTTGAGGCATTAGAACTGGAAGATGTAAATATAATTAAAAGCAAGGATCTGCAAATACGAGAGGCAATTAGGTGGAAGATTGATGGAACATAGAAGAAATACCTTGATGTCCTTGAACCAATAACAAATAGGAAAATAAAGAGGCCCATCTCAAAGGAGCACCAAATTGTCACTTCTGAGCTGCATGAGTACCCAGAGCTCGAGTAAAGATTTAATGAGTATGAATTGAGGTGGATGAGCAGACCTCCAGGGACTTACTACCTAAATATCATACGAGAGTTTTTCACCAATTATTTGGCACTGGTAAAGAAGGACTGTCCCAAGGATACAAAAATTTTAGATTTGCCTAATTGGGAATAAATTCTGGTAAACGGGGTTACCATTGATATCTCTGCTTGTACGCTAAATAATATATTATTTAGAACTAATTATGAGCCACCACATTCCATACCAGAACTTGAGCATCGTCTAACTACAGTCTCCATCCAAAGTCCTTAGTTATCTAGGCTTCTCACTGATGATGGTAACCCATCATGGGCACTTAATCCCAAAGAATGTATTGCTAAATCATCCTTCAGTTTTCGAGCTAAGTTTTGTTGGGCTATTGTCAGACTGCGATTGATGCCAACAGGGGGAGATGCTAACTTGGACAGTTATAGGGTAGTGTTATTTTCTAGTCTAGTTATCGGGCTGAAGATTGACTTTGGCCGTATTATTGCTGATGAGTTAATCATTCGGGCACAAAAAGTGGCGAGTGCTCTACAATTCCTGTATTTAATCATGGACCTATGCAGATAAGAAAATGTGCCTTTAATTAGAGGGGTTGACAATAAGGTTCGAGCATGTCACAGGCAAGATATTGAGAGAATGAAGGATGATTCAATATTTGATATGCGAGTCAACAAGCCACCTGCCTATCAGTCACATCATCTCTAGCCTTAGGGACATCTGAGATCCCCGTAGGTATGCCATTACCTATAACTATTTATGTGTCACCTGATTATGTGCCTCCCGATGCTTCTACAGGGTCAGCTTCTATGCCTTCGATGGGAGAGACTACAGATATTGCATCTGTACCACCTCAATATTTTAAGTATCGGCTGATGCAAAAAAACTTGTAAAATTCGAGAGGGCCTAAAAAGAAATTCAAAAAATAGTTAAATGCATGGGTAAAGCAGTTCAAGCCATTTGTTGACCACATTGTTGATGAAGCTTTAAGGTCATATCAAAATATTCAGGCCATAATGGATGATATGGAAGAACATATAAACAAACGGATAGACGTGCTATTAGTGCCAGACTTTGCAAAGTTTGTGGCAGAATTTAGGTAGGCACAAACGGACATTGCTAAACTAAAAAGGCAGTCATTATAGCCTATTTTTGATCCCGCATTAATAATCAACAATAAAGATGAGGGCCTTGTTGATCTTATGGGAAATCTGCTAAAAGATAAAGGTAAGCAAGTTGATGACAGTACTGATAGAAAAGATTAAAGAAGAAGGTGGCAAGAGGATATGACACCGAAGGAAAGAGAAACTAGAGGCATGAAGAAAGCTATAAAGAGGACAAGAAAGGATGAAGAAAAAAGGAAAAAAAAGATTGCAGATAAAGCAGTAAGAGTATCCACTAGTTCAGCCCCACTGATGGGGCCCACACCTGACCCGGTCTTATTTGAGATACCTCCGATTCAAAAAGAAGCTATTTTGAGCACCCCTACCACTATTGGGGTCACCAATGTTGAAAGTATTTCACTCCCTTGTACTTTACTGTTAATGCATTTGAGGACAAAGCATTTTGTTTAGTGGGGGTGGGGTGCTTGTGGTGTTGTTGGTCACCACGGGGGTTTTTGTTGTCGGTGTTTTTTTCTGTCATGTGCAATCTAGTAAAACCGACATATTTAGGTTGTCATTTATTTATCTTGTGCATAATGATATAAATATCGTGCAGTAATTATATATGTTTTATGTTCTTCTCTTTTAGCACCTTTTGTATGCATGCATAAATAATGATGTGGCAGAATATTGTGAATAGCTTGTATCTGAGTATTCTCTCTTGTCACTTGATGTATATTGTGCAACCATTTTTAATTTGTAATTGGCATTAGGATGCAAATATTAAGTAAGCATGATCATATGATGTAAACCCAAGAGTTTGTAGGATAAGTTTTAGCTTGTTGCCTGTGTGCTTGTGAGTATTTTGATACAGTTCTTGCATGGTGTATATAACTAGAACTTGCCTAGTTCATTTGTGTTATGTTGTGGCTGATTCAATAGGATAAAATAGTAGGCCTCCTTCAGTTGTAGGTCACTTAGCCATAAAACCCCACCAAAAATATGTAATTTCTTTCCTTTGCACCCATTTTGAGCTTTTGTTATTGTTTATTCTGTCCCAAAAATAATTCTGATTCACTCTCAGTAGGATTTTAGCATGTAGTTTTGGCCCTGGTCTAGTGTTGGATATTGTGCACCTTAACTTAGGCAAAATGCCTAAGTTGAGGGTGGCTACTATTGGGAAGTCAGTTATGATGTTAGTGGGTTGGAGTATTGAAAGAAAATGTCTCATCTGGACCTGATCTAATTAGATAATGTGCACCTTAACTGAAAGCATCAACATAAGTTGAGGGTGGCTTATGTAGACCAAAAAAACAAAAAAAACTAGGGTTATTGTGAAAATATGAATTGTAAGTGAAGCAGAATAGTGGCATGGTAGGTAGCTAGCATAAGGAAAGAGAGTGAAATCTTAACTTTTAGTCACTTTCCCAAAATTAGTCCTCACCTAGAATCAAAACCTCATTACAAGCCATAGAAAGTCCTGTTTGATCCTTGCAAATCAGTTGTAAAAGAGCATTAGATGAGAAGGGAAATCTTATGGGTGTATATGCCGTGCTTGCAATTTCTTTTGTGAGAGTGAGAGTCTTAATTATTTGTCCACAAATTGATAAAGTGTGGTGGACTTCTTTAACTGTGAGGGAAACTTGAGCTATGCTTGTGTTATGGATCTCTATAGGATATTGCATCTATGATCGTGTATGTGCTGAATTGTAAATAGTGCAGTTGTGGATTCCGATGTGTTGAATCTACATGAGTTAGGTGGAAATTGAGTGGTTGAATCACACATAGCTGAATAGTTAAATGCCCATCATTGCTTTTGTTCATGCCTATAATACGGTGTTGAGTTGCTTGAGGACAAAGAATTGTCTTAAGTTGAGGGTGTTGATATTCCGGCTCTTAACATACCATTTTACATCTTTTACAAAGTATAATTGAGTGTCTTTAAGAAACTATTAGTGTATTTGATGCTAGATTTTATTTTTTTCAGGTTAAGAACTTAACTGGAGAAATAACCTGGAAAAATGGAAGAAATAGGAACAAAAAGGAGAATGATGACTAAACTGATGGGCCATCAACCATGTGATGGACCGTCAGACTTCTGACAGGCCATCAACCTGACCGTTAGGCTGGGACAAAAAGTGGTTCCTCGAGTGATCAAGTTATGGTCCAAGTGACAGACCGTCAGACCAGTGATGTACCATCAATATGACCATCACTCCTTAAATAAAATGAAGCAGCTTGGGACCTTCAGCGATGGTCCAAGTAATGGATAGTCAGGCCACTGACGGGCCATCACCTTGGCCATCAATCGTGACATGGCAATACTGAGTTCAAATTTTAAATCCACATGTTCCCAGTCTAGGTTTAGATTAGGAATCATTCATTCATCTTTGACTGTTTTTACAACTTTTGGGAAACTTGTATCTAATTATTCTCTGAGAAAGAGCTGAAATTGTGGATCTAAATACTTTATTCACTATTCTTCTTTAGAGATCAAGAACAATTCATTGGATATTTGTGTAAGTGATTTTCTAAATTATTTATGAGAAATATAATGAAATCTTCTTCTCTGTCTATGAGGTATGGCTAAAGCTCCCATAACTAGGGTAATGGGAGCCTTGATGTGATTGGTTATTTAGGGTTGTGAGATTTCCTGAATTCTGTAACTAATTATAATTGTATAAACTCCTCTTCATTATTATGACCTTTATTGGTTGCAAACTTGAAGAGTGAGCCCAAGAAAACCACTAGTTTGAGTAGAAATATGTGTGTTAGAAAAAGAGGAGACTTACAAGGATCTCAAAGGCTTTAACCTTTAGGTTAAGAGTTGATTCCTTAACAGGATTAACCCACTTGAGAAATCAATTAAACATATCAATATATTCTTTATGTTCGAGAGAATCAAGGGGTAATCATCTATTAAGGTTGAAATGCGTAGATGAACTTTAGAGTTTAATAATTCTTGCAATTGGAATTTGTTAGGTATGAATTCGAGGTAACTCACAATCTTAATGTAACACCCCGCATTTTGGGCTAGAATAAAAGTCATCATTTCTAAAAATAAATGATCCAAAAGCCATAAATCTTATGAAAATTTAGAATGTTAATCAATTATGTAGTGTGTGAACCTATTTAAGCATTAATTGAGATCATAGAGGTCCCCTAACTCAAGGACGAGTTGAAAGCTTTCCTATCATTCGAGTTTGAGTGAGCATCAAAATTTGGGTCAACTTCAATCGCCCATTACTCTATGTATATAATGAATTAGAGGACCTACTATATATCAAATGAAATCTCTTCGAATTAGCTTTCCAACGATACCAATTTCGTCTAAATAAGATACCCGAGCAAATGGTTATGGCCATTTTAGTGACAGAGACGGTAGCATCATACGATAAGCGTACGACGCACGCCCTATCGTCGCACCAAAATTTTAGGTTTTGTTTCCGCATTTTTAAGGGCAAAATGGATATGTTCCATCCCTTATCCAGCTATAACATGGGATTAAACTCCCAAAACACCAAAATATGATTCTTTTCTCTCAAATTCATCAAGAACTCACCCAAGGGTTTCAAACTAAAAACCCAAATATCTCAAGATTTAATGGTGGGTTTTCCTTAATTCTTTAAGATTTGGAATCCCCATTGCGAGGGCTACAAGAAGCATCCATCAATCGTACGTATAGCATCTCAAAAGCTAGAGTTCATTCAAAATCTTCTAATTTAAGGTACGCGGGGTTTTCCTAAAATCTCATGGGTATGGAAATCTTGATTTTAAGAAAGAGTTTTTCAGATTTATGAATATATTCATGCTTTAGAAGCATTGATGATATTGTTTTGGCCTTTAGGATTTCCCCAAATTGATTTAAAATTATATACATTGTAAGCATGTGTTTTTAGGTTGATGATTGAATTGAGAGAATGATTCATGAAAAATCCCTCTCTTGTAATGATTTTCATTTACTTATGATATACTATGAAATTGTTTGAATGCATCTTGAAAAGCATATAATAAAATGTCTTGAATAATGTTATATTTGGATTATGATTTTTATTTCAAAAGAGAGATGGATGTTTATGTTGATGAATGTTGAACATAATTATATAATCAAAAGGGTTGCATGGTTTGTTAAAGATTACATGACCACCACTTGTTTATTGAAAGGATGGAAATTTTGCATAGTTTTGACTTATGTTTTCGGAACATGAATTCCCTTTGTTAAATTGCATGTTTGGATGGTTTGAACTATGTTTTAATGAAATAATCATGCATGATACATTATGTCTCAGAAATAGGACTTGGAAGTCTTGGTGTGACGACACCAATCTAGAAAATGCCATGGTAATTCAGAACAGAATAGAATGCATATTTGAAGTCAGATTTTTCAGATGTTGAAACTAAAATAATGCATGATTCAGAACAGGATAAAATTGGGCATAAAGAGAGCTTAGATGGTTCCCCGGAGAAGGCATGAGTTTAGACAACTCATTGCCCAAAACCGTGATTTGCCGATCTAGGTATATTATTATACGCTGACCTAGTGCCCTATGGCGTATCAGACTTAGACACTCCAACCCTTGTGGAACACTTGGGTTGGGGGATTCCCCACCAAGTGAATGGCGGATTCCATATAGCCCATGTAATATCATACTTGTAGGGGAGTGCCACCTAACTCAGAAGTAATACAAAGATCAGAAACTACTTTTGATAGAAAGTTTTTTTATATTTTTTTCAAGAATGCCCATGTGTTTTGAAAATTATATCTTTCATGATGTTTATGACTAGCTCTCAACTATTTTATTTATATAAAAGTTTTATTTTGGATTGCTCTGCGTACCAGTACATCTGTATTGACCCCCCTCCCACTAGGTTCTGAGGCACTATCTAAGGGTCCTGATAAGCAGTAGATTTCATCAAACAGGAGTAAAGTATACCAGTTGGTGAGCCTTTTATATTTCAGAAGGCCTAGTTTCTTTCAGATAGTTATTATTTATTATAGTTTTGGTCTACTGGGGGCCTTATCCTAGTTTTCAGTCAGTTGTTATTTGATCATATAGTAGAGATTTTGTAGATGATTTTCAGACGGTGTTTAGTTGATATTGGATTTTATTCCTCATTGTTAAACTAAATTTAGATTATGACCATGTTTCCATAGAAGATTTTATTTTTGCATTTCCTATTTATATATGAATGGTGTATATGATTACAAGTTAGAAGGGCTCTCGGGCCTTCATGGTTTGGGATGTTCATCATGGCTAGGGCCCTGGTTTGGGTCGTGAAAAACTTGGTATCAGTGCTAGGTTCATGGTCCAGGGTGTCTGCAAAATTGCGTCGGGTAGAGTCTTGTTTATGCGTGTGTAGCGCGCCACACTTATAAGCAGGAGGCTACTAGGCATTTAGAAATGTTTCCCTTTCTTCATGTTCTAGTTCATGCTATTAATCCAGAATGTTCCTCTTCTATACTCTAATTCATGCTATGGTGTCGTCCATATGAAAGTAAAGTTATCTCAATTCTTTCCTTACTTTGATGTGCCGAGATATGCCTCATTATTGGGGTGATTCAAGTGCAGAAGTTTAGAGTCTAAATGGTATGGTCCTTTCTGATTGAGCCATATAAGAGTTTAAAATTTTTGCAAGGACTTGAGAAGAGTTCGTTAGCGCTTTAGAGTGTATTGATTTTTGTGTGAACTTTGATTCTGATGAAATCGTGCTTTTCAGCCTGCGGTATTAAGAGTATTCCATCTATTTTCAAAAATTTATGTTACAGATGTCATGCTTTAGTGGGAATGATGTGTAGAAGAATGTTGGAACTGTATTTACACCCGATTAGTAGTATAAGTCAATGTGTCGGTGTCATGACCTATTAGTAGTGAGATTAGACCAAGAGGTTGGTGATATGAAGTCACAAAGTTAGAAGTCAGTGAGGGTGACTTTTGTGTAAATAAATATTTTAGTTGAATAACTGATATTTGAGGATGATTTACCACTCTATAGTGATAGACTAATGTGGTAGCTAGTAGAATGTGTGGATTGTATGGTAGTCTGTGGGGGAAGTGTTTGACTCAGATTTTTATTTATAAAGAGTACGCTGTGTATCCTTAGATCATTGAATATTGTGTGTCAATTTTCTATCTCTTGTAATATGTAATCTTGTTATCATAGTGTTTTTGAAAAAAAAATCAAAGTCTAGTGAAGCCGTGTTGGGCTCTTTAGATTCACTAGCATAGTTGCTTTGTTATTCATTTCATTTTCTTGTTCAAAACACAAAAATCAAAGTCTAGTGAAGCTGTGTTAGGCCTATTTTGATTCACTAGCAACTTGTTGATCAACTTGTTGTTCGTGTGTTGGTTGAATATATGTATAGTCGAATCTTTTCGCATGAGATTGAGTTGGTAATGAAGTGATATGTCCTTGTGTGTTAGTTTAGTAGAAGGTAGAGAAGGAGTTATTAGTTAAGGTGAATTATTGTCTGTTGAAGTATGAAAAGGGCTAGATGAGCCAGTAAGTTATAATTATAGACTCATGGTTGTTTGTGGAATTTGAAGGTAGTCTAAATGTACGCTTGGGTAAGTAAGTGTGATATGAGAAAGCCGTATAAGTAGATAAGATTGTATGGGGTTATAATATAAGATTAAGGTTGACCATGTCTATTATGTGACTTTACCCCCCTTGACCTTCTTTTCATTGGTAGTTGTAAACTAGTACTACTTGTGAGAAGGTATGTAGTAGATTTTTTAGGTATTTGGATAGAATGTCCCAATTTGATGGACTAGTATATTATGTTGCCTTCTTCATTGGTGGTAGATGATTGATGCTAGACTATTGGCTTGAATTTAATGTAGGATCTGGATGTAAGAATAATGGCTTAAGATTAATGATGAATGTTTTGTGAGAATTGTGTGTCAGGTTGGGTTGTAAATCATTCTTAGCACTAGACATGAAGTTTGAACAGTTGATGCCCATAAAGGTGGATGTGATGATTTCTTGGTTAATGATACTAGTTATATGGAAGTGATCTAATAGGCTTGAATGATGTATGCAATAGATTAAGTTTATTTGATTAGTAACAAAGTATGATGTTGTATGTATGAAGTAGAAGCATGCCCAAGGTGATATGGAGTTGCGGCATTTTCTAAGAAAATTACATGTTGCGTGTGGCTAGTGGACATAGTAGTACCGTTGAGTTACTAGGTGTATAAAGACTAGTAGTATGATTCATCAAAGTCTTGGTGATATCCATGATTAAGTGTTATAATCTAAGTTTGAATTTTTGAAGGTTGAACCGACAGAAATAAGAGTTAAAGCGCTATAGGGTGTGTACTCCGACTGTGGGAATACTCACGAGGATTCGAAGTCAGTAAGTGTTCAAGCATTATGTGATTGACTATTGGGGCTATAGAAACATAGAGTGTGTCTCAGAAGGTAGGATTAGCAGTGGGTTTTCCCCTTCCAGGTGTAGTCATTCGGGTTAAGTTTTATTAATTACGTGTATTGTCGTATTCCAGACCCCAGAGTGCAGTGAGTGTAGTTCAGTTTAAAGTCTAGTAACAATATCTCTGTAACGACACGAGATCCCATCCCAGGACATCACACGGTGCTTATGACCCCAAAGAACCATAATCTAACCCTTTACTGATATCTGTACCTGTACACTACATAAAATTTGAAATAAATGCGGAAACTAGCCATAAGGTTCAACACATCTATACATACTCAAAACTGAAAACTAACTTCCAATACATCCATTTGAAAAGCCTCTAACTGTCTGAACTGTGGAGTTGATAGGATAGGTCCCCAACTAACTCTGTCAACTGAAATAAATATAAACAGAATCCGATGCCATAATAATCAACTGAGATTTCATCCTCGAAAGAAGAGGACTCACTGCTACTATTGCTGACTGGGTTGAACTGCTAAGGATACTCTGGATCCTGTGCCTCTGAACCTATGGTGCTAATAAAAACACTATAGTGCAAATACGTTAGTACAAGAATGTACTGAGTATGTATACGAGGTAAGGCTAAATGCAAAGGCTCATGCGTGCATAATATCTCAACTGAATAATCATGAAAATGTCGCACGAGAACACATACATGAATGCACAGACCATAAACACAATTATCACAACTAGGTACTGAAACTAGGATACCACTTTACTACAGACTGAACTCACTACTGACACTGAGATACTGAATCACTGACTCATCTGATACTAATAACTGAGAATCTAGATGCACTTACATCAAGGACTGAATTCTGAGCTTACTGCTTTCGACTGACAGGATTAGAGATCAACCTTTCTAACGGATGATATTCAGAAACTATTATCAATGATAAGAAATATGATTATATCAGAATATGACAACAAGGATACCCAATAGAATCTGAGACTGTGAATCAAGCCTATCTGACAGCTTATCTCTGAATATGATATCAAACAACTATATATGTTACCAAGCCTATCTGTCGGGATGGTGCCTGAATCATTGGAACTATCTGAGTTCCTCATAATGATAAATGACTGTATCTGACAGTCCTGGTTTCTGAAGATTGATACTAAAACTAAAACTATGGGAAGTAGTTACTTAACCGACATGCCCCGACCTACCACATATGGGGTCCAACCTATGACCCCAGCTGGAAGGGCGTCAATACCGTGCCACGGGTAAAGACTTACTCACTGGTCAAGCCTCTCTAAAGGTATGACCATCGCAGGAAGCTAACCTGAGGCAATATAATAGTCAACCTATCTGACGGTGATAGCCTCTACTGATGGGGACTCCTGTATCCTACACTGGCTACGCAGTTCTGGAGTTCAGGGATTGCTACTAACGACTTTGGCCTCTCTCTCTGATGGGAGGAATCGCCATCCCTTCCCTCGCTCGGTTTTAGTTTCTACTCCCAACTGAAGGACTCTGAGCTGAACTTTCAGCTGAACACAAACTGAGCTGAATCTGACACTGATCATATTTCTCAAATGATTCGACTGAGTTAAGATGAGTTCACATGGTTCTGTATCTGACGAAATACTACTGAATCACAGTATCTGACTGATGATACAAAATTTGAATAGATTACTAGGTCATTACCGAGGCCAGAACTGAACACTGGAATACTACAAGATCTGAGTTAAGTACAACAATAAGGCTAGATTACTAGCTATACAGAGAATATCGAGATAACAGAGATTTCTGAGATTTTTCAAGTTCTGTAACTGTCTGAGGATATAGAGTTTCTGGAGTTCACTGAGTTCTGAGAATCAGGGCTCGACTGGAATTATCGTGAAACTGACACGAGATCTAGACAACAACTCTATTTTGGGGTATAAATACCCCCAGGACTCGATAACATTAAAGTAAAACATAATCATTAATTCATCATTTCAAGCATTCATTCATCATTACAACAATTCATGTATCATCACAATCACCAAAAGGTCACTTCAAACATTCAAGGATCATCAACATTGGTTTAGCATCATGTACTAGCTTAGGGTAGACATGCTATTATATAATACCTCATTCAACAAGGACTTATATCAAGTACTTCATACCTATATCAATCTTGTTGTATATTCGGATATCACGTAATTTGGGGAAACTTCACACTATCATGTCCTAACTTACTTGCTAACCACTTGGCATATATGGGAAGCTTGTCATATATCAAAGAGTACTTACTTGGGGAAATTTACCACTATCTTGTCTCAACTTACTCACTGCGGTCTTTCAACAACCACAATACATGTACGGTTTTACACCTACTTTGGGATTTCTTACTATTGTGGAGTAATTCGTTCACTTGGTCATTTCAGATACACATAGTTCTCAAAGTCTTATCCATAAAAGGGAGTGTATATAACAATATGCCATCCATCCATCTAGTCTCACTATTTAACTACAATACTTGATTTCTAGTCTCTTAGACATTTCATCGGACACCTTACATTCACAACTTAGGCATAGGTGTATTCATCGATATACTCACCCTAATCAACCAATTTTACATGTTTCCAACTCACATAATCTCATAGATTCATTCAAACCATGTAAATATTCAATCTTGGAAATCATTCAACATCAAAAACAAGAACACAATCTATTTACCACATAAATACCACATACTAGGGACAAATCTTGATAATCTAGTAAAAAAACATGAATCACAACTCAACCATAGCAAAACATCAATTTCAACTCACAAGAATCATTAAAATTCATAAACATAAATTCTTTAAGATTTAAAAAAAAGGGTACTTGAGCTTCTTGGATGAAAAGGACCCAAGAATCAACATCTACATACCTTGTGGAAACTCTTTTCTTTAAAGCCTTTGAAAGACTTCTTGGTTTCTCTTGATTCTCTCTTGATCTCTCTTAATTTGTGGAAGAAGGAGAGAGGATTTTGGAATCTGGAAACCCTAGTTTTTGGGTGGAGGAAGAGAATGAGGGTTGAAAGCCCTTAACCAGGTATATCTAGAGGGTGGGGATAAGGTGAAAAGATGAAAAAGTCCTTGGAGATTTTAAGCTGAAAAATCCTGATTTTTGTCCCTGGCGCGACGCGCCGGGATCGCGGTCCTTCACTGGATTTGGACATTTGGGAAATTTCTCAGTGGCGCGACGTGGTGGGGATTACTTTGGAAACTTGTTACAAACTGGAACTTCACCGCGACGCAAAGAAATCACTTAGGTCCACTGGAATTTGACGACTACCATTTTTGCTAGCTCCGCGACGCACCAGAATGCCAGGTGACACACTGTCTTACTAAAATAGGTCTAACTCTTCACCCGAGTGTCCGATTTGGGTGAATTTGGTATCCATGGAAAGATTATTCAACGCTCTACATGAAAAAAGTATAACTTAGGGAAATTCCACTCGATTCAAAGTACTTGGGAAGATATTCCTGAAATATTTGACTCGGATTTTTGCTTTACCAAATACGCTCTAAGGCTTAGACTGGAAGAGGATTTTGTGGGGTATTACATTATCTCCCCTTTATGAAAATTCATCCTCAAATGTAGTTTGATATACTAAGAAGACGGATCAACATAACTTACTCAAGAAACAGAAATATTTCAAGACATACTTACGCAATTGGAATGACTAACATACTGAGTGCTCACACTGGACTTGCATATCTGACACATGAAATACTCAACTGAAGATACTCATAACTGAATTCTCATAATCACACATGTATATCTGATGCATGGACTCATAACTGGAATGATCTCATGAATGCATAGCTGAACACACCGACAAGTTGAACTCTTTCTATAGAACATGCTTATCTAATGCATGAATGTCTAACAGAACTGACTGAACTGACTTTCAAAGGAATGACTGAAAATGCAATGACAACTGATGTTAACTTCATAAAGAAAATCTGAACATACATCTGGACAAATCCAATGACATGCAACATCATAATACTGTGGGGAATCTCCCCCTTGGGACTCTATGTCCCTCCAAATACACTTCACTGAAATACTGGGGCGGCTCATGGGGCACCTACGGACTGGGTCATAATTGACCGGTCAAAATCTGAAACTCATGCATAACTCATGCTACCATATAAAGCTCAAAATGGGAGAAAAGGCTCTAACAATGCATGTCACAAGGATGAAAGGCTCATAACATACCCGGGTCTAGTTCGGGGAATCTTCCTGATCAAGGAGAGCCTGACGCACACAGAGTCTACCCTTCTGATTCAGCACTCTACAGTTTTGAATTCTATGTACGCGATCACCACACCCAAAGGACACATCACTACCGGCTCTACACACATCTTTGTGGATCTTGCCACACTCTCTACAAAGCGGATGGGTACGAACACCACTAGCACTACTCTGGGCTTTGGAGCTTGGTGCTCCATTAGAATTGACACCCCCGAACACAAGTTCCAGCACACTAGATGAACATGGAGCAGGAACTATAAATATCCGATCATGCCGAGAACGACTACCACTCCGGTACCCTGCCTGAGAGAAACCACAACTACCTGTCTTGGCTCTCTTGCTCACACACACTCTCTCTTTTTCATCTTATCAACCTCAATATGCTACGCATGTATCATTATCCTAGAAAGGTCCATATCTTTATTGAGCATAGAAGCTCTACACTCTTTCAATACATAACTCGACACCCCAGACAAAAACTTACTCATACTCGCTCTAGGGTCAGCTACCAAGTTAAGAGCATACTTAGCTAATTGGTTGAACTTAAGACAATACTCTTTCATGGTCATGGAACCTTGCCTTAGGTTCATGAACTCTTCTACCTTAGCCTCTCTCATCTCTAGCAGGAAAAACCTATCCAAAAAGGCACTTTGAAACTCTGACCAAGTCACAGGAGCTGCATCCTCCCCTCTACTCTTCTCCCATATCACTACCCAATCATGAGCAAGATCCTTCATCCTATATGATGCTAACTCCACTCTCTTATCCTCAGAAACATGCATAATCTGGGTGATCTTCTTCACCTCTTCTAAATAGGACTGTGGATCCTCACCTACTACTGACCCAAAGAATTCTGGCGGGTTCATTTTCATGAAACTTCTAACCCTGGATACGGCAGGATTCCCATCTTGCTAAGGTGGGACTGCATCCTGACGATTTCTCTGAACATTAGTCACAGCTTGGGCTAGCGCCTGAAAAGCTACCCGGAACTCTGCGTGTGACACACTCTCATTCTCAAAATCTACCGGCTGTGGGGGCTGGTCATCAACCATATGGACAAAATCTTTGCGAGGAGGCATACTCTGTAATTGGAAGAAAGAAATAGATTAGACTGAGGACCAACTTGAGATCATGTTCATTTGCACGGCATGATCACTGAAAGAAGGAAAACTGCTCCTAAGAACACCCCGTAGCCTCTTGTACATAAATGTGGCGCGCTACACACCCATGCACAAGGCTCTACTAGATGCGGCTTTTCAGACTTCCAAGGACACTCTTGAACCTTAGGTTCTTATACCAAGTTTGTAACAACCCGAGATCCTATCCCAGGACATCACATGGTGCTTATGACCCCGAAGGACCACAAGCTAACACTTTACTGATATCTTTACCTGTACACCACATAAAATTTGAAATAAATATGGAAACTAGACATAAGGTTCAACACATCTATACATACTCAAAACTGAAAACTAAATTCCAATACATCCATTTGAAAAGCCTCTAACTGTCTGAACTGTGAAGTTGATGGGATAAGTCCCCAACTAACTCCATCAACTGAAATAAATATAAACAGAATCCGATGCAATAATAATCAACTGAGATCTCATCCTCGAAAGAAGAGGACTCACTGCTACTGCTGCTGACTGGGTTGAACTGCTAAGGATACTCTGGATCCTATTCCTATGAACCTATGGTGCCAAATAAAACACCATAGCGCAAATGCATCAGTACAAAAATGTACTGAGTATGTAGACGAGGTAAGGCTAAATGCAAAGGCTCATACGTGCACAATATCTCAACTGAATAGTTTTTGGGTGGAGGAAGAGAAAATGAGGGATGAAAGCCCTTAACCGGGTATATATAGAGGGTGGGGATAAGGTGAAAAGACCAAAAATCCCTTGGATATTTTAAACTAAAAAATTATGATTTTTGGCCATGGCACGACGCGCTGGGATCGTGGTCCTTCACTAGATTTGGACCATTGGGAAATTGCTCAGTGGCGCGATGCGGTGGGGATCATTTTGGAAAATTTTTGCGAACTGGAACTTCAGTGCAACGTGGAGAAATTGCTGAGGTCCACTGGAATTTAATGAATGCCATTTTGTCTAGCTCTGAGATGCACCAGAATGCCAGGTGACACACTGTCTTACTAAAATGGGTCTAACTCTTCACCCGAGTGTCCGATTTGGGTGAATTTGGTATCCATGAAAAGTTTATTCAATGATGTACATGACAATAAGTATAAATTAGGGAAATTCCACACGATACAAAGTATTTCATACTTGGGAAGATATTCCTGAAACATTTGACTCAGATTTTCAATTTACCAAATACGCTCTAAGGCTCAGACTGGAAGAGGCTTTGCGGGGTATTACACTCTCGAACTTAAGATGATGACTTAAATCTAAGGAGGTATGATAGAAAAAGTAACCAAGTCAGGCTCTCAGATTCTATTAGTGATTTCAGTATGATATAGAACATCAGAAAGTGAGGGTAAGACTCAACCCATTCTTATCTCAGTATTTTTTAGTGATCCCAATACCTACTCATTCCTTAAATTTTAGTTCCATTATCATAGTTCATGTTCATGTATATGATAGAGAATTACATGGTTTTCCAGTTCTAAAATAAGGAATTCCAGTTCATTCAGTAGTCGGAATCACATTCCATATGTTATGAACTTCAAATTAAGATCATGCAGCTTATGACTCATGTACTCACGCTTTATAGTGTGCTTAGTTCCCATAATTAATGTTATACTCTTTATGATTGAAGAGATTCATCTTATAGTCATGTATGCCCCAATTCATATCGCTTTGATGAATCTCTGATGTTGATTTGCTATTCCTTCAGCCTCAGTTAAGTGTCAAGTCTCGTATAATATCCTCCTATGCTTCAAGGTCTTATGTTCTAACCTTTTTGTGACTCCTCCTTATGTGATGATAGTGGTGATGAGTAAATGTTTCTTGTTAATGAAAGATCATAGTATGCTTGTTTTAGATAAGGCCATAAGTGTGAAGTAAGATCTGGGGCCAAGTCTTTGATATATGTGATAGTTAGTGGAAATTTATATGTGTATGTTCTTGGGGTAGCACGTGGGAGTTATATTGATAGTGGATTGGATAATATGTGAAGTATGTCCTTATGGGTGTTTGCCTTGGAGTTCATATGTGGTTATAAAGATAGGATTGAATGACATGTTGAGATTTAAGTGAAGGAACGCAATATGAGCTAGTGAATCCAGAGTAAGAGATCAAAATTAATCATTGAAGTGGTAAGGCACGATATTCTTAGGGTGTGATCTCTAAAATAAAATATATAGAAGATTGAATCATATGGTTTAGACTAGTATCGTGGGGCGGTATGTTGTATTTTGTGATTTGAAGTTAGGCTTGATCATGGTGAGAGGACTTATGTTACTTTAGGCATTAGTAGAAAGATTTATCAATGCCCATATAAGAATTCTAAGTTGAATCAAATGAGTATGGTATTTAAAGGGAATAATATAGTTAAGGGAGTATTTGAGAAGTGCGCTAAGCTTGAAAGTAAGAAGTTGCATTGCCTAAGTCCTGGTAATTCTATCTTTGTTTATGAGTTATATGTCTATATTCCATGCTATAGAGTAGTGTCACTGTTGTGATTCCTTAGTTAGGTGTCTTGTGTAACTCATGCCCAAGATTTTTTTCTCCCGAATGCTAGCAGAACTTCTTTAGAAAGAGTGTTGAAGATATACTCTAGTTAAGTATAAGTTTCTAGTATAATTCAGCCAGTATAACCAACAGTTCAATTTAACAGTCAGGAAGACAAGTTACTATGGTTTTCCACCTTTACACCCAGTCTTGCTATCCGAAGTCCTATGTGTATGACCATCCCAAGAGATAATCTATTCCATCCGTATAAATTGCGAATTCAGTTCAGTCCGAAAATCATGTTCCAGATTCATCTATTTAGTCATGACTCAGTTCATAAGAGTTCAACACATAGTCTCAAATCTCTCTAGACATTTTAGCTCAGACAGTGTAATACCTTTGTACGATCCAAATCTTATTGTCTCAAGATTTGTACTTACATAAGTTATCACTTCTCAATTTGATACATATGATTATATCATGAAAACCTCAAGGGAATCCTAAATTCTCAGCATGAATCAGCTCCTTAAAGCAAGTAAGGGTAATTTAGCTCAGAATTCAGTTTCATGATGGAAATTTAAATGTTTCAGATCAGTATATTCTTTCTTATATGACATATCATGTCCACATTATTCCATACCTTTAAGAATTCAACATTCCTACCCATCATTCGGGGACGAATGATCCCAAGAGGGAGATAATGTAACACCCCACATTTCAGGCTAGAATAAAAACGGTCGTTTCTATGCATAGATGATCCAAAAGCCATAAATCCTATGCAAATTTTTCATGTTAATCAATTATGTAGTGTGTGAACCTATTTAAGCATGAATTGAGATCATAGAGGTACCCTAACTCAAGGACGAGTTGAAAGTTTTCCTATCATTCGAGTTTGAGTGAGCGTCGAAACTTGGGTCAACTTCAAATGACCATAACTCTTTGTATATAATTAATTAGAGGGCCTACTATATATCAAATGAAAGCTCTTAGAATTATATTTCTAACGATACCAAATTTTCCTAAATAGGATACCCTAGGAAAAAGTTATGGCCATTTTAGTGACTGAGACAGTAGCATCATGCGATAAGCGTGTGACGCACGCCCTATCGCACGCACCAAAATTTCAGGTTCTGTTTCCACATTTTTAAGGGGAAAATGGGTATCTTCCATCCCTTATATAGCTATAACATAGGATTAAACTCCCAAAACACCAAAATATGATTCTTTTCTCTAAAATTCATCAAGAACTCACCCTAGGGTTTCAAACTAAAAACCCAAATATCTCAAGATTTAACTGTGGGTTTTTCTTAATTCTTCAAGATTTGGAATCCCCATTGAAAGGGATACTAGAGGCACCCATCAATCGTACGTATAGCATCCCAAAATCTAGAGTTCATTCAAAAGCTTCTAATTTAAGGTACGCAGGGTTTTCCTAAAATCTCATGGGTATGGAAATCTTGATTTTAAGAAAGAGTTTTTCAGATTTATGAATATATTCATTCTTCAAAAGCATTGACGATATTTCTTGGGCCTTTAGGCTTCCCCCCAAATTGATTTGAAATTATATATATATTGTAAGCATGTGTTTTAAGGTTGATGATTGAATTGAGAGCATGATTCATGAAAAATCCCTCTCTTTTGATGATTTTCATTTACTTATGATATACTATGAAATTTTTTGAATGCATCTTGAAAAGCATGTTATGAAATATCTTGAATAATGTTATATTTGGATTATGATTTTGATTTCAAAAGAGCTAGGGTTGTTTATGTTGATGAATGTTGAAAATAATTATATAATGAGAAGGGTTGCATGGTTTGTTAAAGATTACATGACCACCACTAGTTTATTGAAAGGATGGAAATTTTACATAGTTTTGACTTATGTTTTCGGAACATGAATTCCCTTTGTTAAATTGCATGTTTGGGTGGTCTGAACGATGTTTTAATGAAAGAATCATGCATGATGCATTATGTCTCAGAAATAGGACTTTCAAGTCTTGGTGTGATGACACCAATCAAGATAATGCCATGGTAATTCAGAACAGAATAGAATGCATGTTTAAGTCAGATTTTTCAGATGTTGAAACTAGAATAATGCATGATTTAGAACAAGCTAAAATTGGGAATAAAAAGAGATTAGGTGGTTCCCTGAAGAAGGTATGAGTTCAGACAACTCATTGCCCAAAATCGTGATTTAACGATCCGGGTATATTATTATACGCTGGCCTAGTGCCCTGTGGCGTATCAGAGTCAGACACTCCAACCCTTGCGGCACACTTGGGTTGGGGGCTTCCCCGCCGAGTCAATGGTGGATTCCATATAGCCCATGGAATATCAGACTTGTAGGGGAGTGCCACCTAACTCAGAAGTAATACAAGGATCAGAAACTGCTTTTAACAGAAAGATTTTTTATGTTTTTTTCAAGAATGTCCATGTGTTTTGAAAATTATATCTTCCATGATGTTTATGACTAGCTCTCAACAATTTTATTTATATAAAAGCTTTATTTTGGATTTCTCTGCGTACCAGTACATCTGTATTAACCCCCCTCCCTCCAAGTTCTGAGGCACCGTCTAGGGTTCCTGATAAGCAGTAGATTTCATCAGACAGGAGTGAAGACTACCAGTTGGTGAGCCTTCTATATTTTAGAAGGCCTAGTTTATTTCATACAATTATTATTTATTATAGTTTTGGTCTACTGGGGGAATTGTCCCAGTTTTCAGACACTTAACTACTACAACATCTTGGTGAACATAATCCTAGTTTCTTCATTCTTATTGAATCAAACCTTACAAGCATATTCATTAGTTGGAATACCATTTAATACAAGCATAATTCATTGTTAACAAACAACCCCTCTTTACTCCGAAACCTTCGATCAACCGTTTATTAATAATCATAATACTTAATTAGCACAATATTCCCTGTGGGATTCGACCCCAGCCTAGTTGGGTTCTATATTTGACGACGACCGCTTACACTTTCTAACGAGAGTTGTAATTTGGGCATATCAAATATCATGACCCAATTTTTGAGTCATGATGACACCTACTTTATCCTACCAGTAGGTAAGCTGAGCCGTTGCCTAGAGCTATAAGAAATGGGATATTTTGGTGAAAAAATTCATAAATGCCAGAAATATGTAAATAAAATCTTACAATAATATATCATAAAATAATAATATGAAAGATAAATAAGATAATAATACCATCCCACGACATAGTAGTATCATTACAAGAGCCAATAAAAAAACTAATATGAGTATTGTAGTAGTCAAACATACATTTTTCTCAAAATGAAAAGACTAAGCAAAAATAAAAGAAGGAGAAAAGGTACAGTCCCGAGAACTCTCCATGTCTCTGAACTCTAGTTAGCATGATCGTATTGTCAACGGAGGCAACTAGTATTTAGAACTACACCAAAAAGTTACAAAAGTCTAATATGAGTACCAAAGCCATAAGTATTCAGTAGGTATCATCGATCGGCTAAACTAAATCATAATATAAATATAATAAAATATGAGATAAATAAGCTAAGTCAAGGTAAAAGGAAAAAACTGGAATAATGCTCCAAATGTTGTAAGCAAATAAATAATATAAAATAATAACATAAAATAATGCATTACTATCACTACAAAATTGGCCCCCATAAGCCAGTAAGTATGGAAAAGTAATAACCCAACACGGGCTTCCATAATTTCGGAGAGTCAAATCAAAGAGAAAAAGTAAACGAAACTATACTAATTAACAATATCTCAAGCCATAACCGTGAATTCATCCATATCATTAACACCCGACTCAAACCAAAACTCATATAATCAATTGTTGCAATTCAATCAAAACTCATATAACCAATTGTCAGTCAATCTCATAAATTGCCGAACTCAAACTAGAACTAGTATCAACTCCCAAGCACCAATCTAGTATAAACATCATGTATTTAACCTATCCAAACTCAAATATATATATATATATATACATATATATATGTAAAATATTTAAGAGATATAATCACGTCTATAAAGTCTATAAGGAATTAATCCCTTCTAATCCCTGAAATTTGTTCAAAGGAAAATTCTACCCAAACTAAGCAAAGGTATCTAATCTCGTTACTAGATATCAAATAAACTACATTTTGACATAAGATAGAGATTCCACCTAAAGTATGAGTATCTAAGTCAATTATACCTAAATTACGGTTCCTTAATAAGATAAATGATCTAAATTATATTAATTATACCTTCAAGACCTAATTTCCCACCCATATCTATAACATTACCATAAATATACTACAATTAATCCCAATATAGAAGAAATCTAAACCTAGCTACCTGAACGCTGAAGAAAGCTTGGTGAAATCTGCAAAATTGATGAATTTCCCTTTCGAGAAGATTCTACATGATGCGACACTATCAAAATCATAATATACTCATAAATATAAGAACAACGGTACCCATATTATATTTTTGTTCTCAGTTTCAAAATTATGTAAAAATATCATATGGGGCCTGCTTACGGAATCTCACTTTCAAAACTATCAATGCATCCCTCTATGTTTGCAAAACATTTATCCTCAAGAATGGGTAAATTTCAATGTTAAAAGGAGATAAAATCTTCCAAATAATAATCTAGGGATTTTGGGAAATAATTGTGAAATTAACCATGAATTTAATGAAAACTTACCAAGAATTTGAGGAAGCAACGAGTAATCCTAGCCCAAACACCCTAAAATCACCTATTAACGTTTCTCCCAAATTTCCAAATTTTCTAGGGGTTTTCACTCTAGAACTTGTGTGAAAAATGGGAGAAAATTGGAAAAGGGGGCATTTTATGAGAGCCAGGTGCCACTTTGGCGGACAGTGGGCCGCTTAAGAAATCACTATTTTTGTGGCTAAGAGCTGCTTTCATGGTACCTACCCCACCCACGCATGTCGTATAAGTGTCCCTCTAGGCACTTAAGCATCAATAACTTAAGCGAAGAAGGCCTCACTTATGCAACCCTCAGCTAGCAGCCTGGTCGCTTAAGAGACTGTCTGACCGTGATCACAGGCTCAACTTATGCGAACCAAGTGATGTTTACGTGGGTGCACCAACTGGGCACGTAGAAAATTCTAGGTCTCCACCGCTCCCTTAGGATTCATTTGGAATCACATGAATGAAAATAAACTATTCTTTCATATAAAAATCAATATTTCAGATTCAATGACTTGGTCAAAATTTCTATCCGAGGTAGTTTTGATGAATACTGGGTCCCAAACCCAAGAGCTATTTTATAAATTTTCGGCCAATAGCTCGAAGTGAGTCTGGAAACCTTGGGAACCAAACCAAGGCCCCCAGCCTAAAATTGACGTTCTGGAGCTGATGAAACTATCAGAGTTGGAATATGAGGTCGTTTCACTGAGGGTTTTGCTCGGAAGCCAATTCTTACTAGTGAAGACTTCAAAATAGGAAATTGGCTCTAAAAATCAAATAAATATCCCAATAGTAAAACTGTTAGCTCTAGCAAGTCATAAATACTTGAGGAAACTATAGGAAAGCTCTAAATGATGGAAATATTTGGCTATGCAAAAAATTGATATGGAAGGTCATTACAATATCCACTATTAAAAGAACTTTTGTTAACAAAGTTAAGGGTTAGGATGTACCTAAAGACTCAAATAGGTGAGGATACTGGAACCATATCTCTCTCTTGATCTCCCAAGTATCATTCTCTATTGGGTAGAGCCTTCATTGAACCTTAACTACTGGAATCTCTCTAGAGCGCAATGCCTGACCTCCCTGGCTAATTGAACATCGTCTACTCCACGAACGTCAATCTCTCATCCAACTGAATTAAGTCCAATTGAAGAATATTAGACTTATCGAGAATATACTACCCTAACATAGAAACATGGAAAATTAGATGAAGAACAACAAAATCTTGGTCCTAGTATAACTCATATGCCACCTCTCCAACTGTACAAAGAATCTCAAAAAGTCTAATATATCTAGGGATGAGCTTGCTTTTCTTTTCAAACCTCAGCCTTTATAGGATATACATAAAGCAATACCCGATCACCAAGTCCAAAATCAAGGCACGAAGTCTGCGATATGCATAAGACTTCTGTCTACTCTGAGTTGCCCTCAGCCTATCCTGAATTACCCTAACTCTATGCAACGACTCCTGAATCAAGGCAGTACCATAGGGACTAATCTCAAAGGCCTTAAACCATCTACTCAGAGAATGATAACACTTACCATATAATGCCTCAAATGGTTCCATCTCAATACTCAAATAGTGGCTATTATTATATGCGAACTTAGCCAAAGCTTAGTGCTGCTCCTATTGACCTCTAAAATCTATTACACAAGCTTTTAGCATATCTTTAAGAACCTAAATGGTCTATTCTAACTGCTCATCGATCTGAGGGTGAAAAGATATTTCAAGATACACTTGAGTTCCCAACTCCTCCTGAAAATCTACTTAGAAGCTAGAAGTAAACACTGAGCCATGATATGAAATGATAGATATAGGCATACCAATCAAGCAAACTACCTCTCGAACATAGATCGATCTAATATCTAGTCATTAAAGGACATTTGAATAGGAAAGAAATATGCCAATTTTGTCAGCTGATCCATAATAACCTAAATACAATTGGAACCACAGGAGGTGCAAGGAAAACCAATAACAAAATCCATGGTGATCCGCTTATACTTCTACTCGGGAATGGGCCATATTTGAATCAAGACACCAGGTCTCTAATGCTCATCCTTCACCTGCTGACAATAACCTGCTAACAACATAGGCAATGATTTACAAAGACTGCCACAACTCTCTTTATTCTACTCCACCAATATTCTACCTCAAATCCCTATACAAATTAGTTGTACCAGAGTGAATACAGTATCTGGAGCTATTAGCCTCAAGTAATATTGACTGAATCAACTCACCAACTCTCAGAACACAAATGCAGCCAAATATGAAAACAACCTTGGAATCTATGCTTGCCCTCCTATACTCACAACTCAACACATGATCACAAAAGATGTCAAATCTAATATACTAAAACTGATGACTCTGAATATGCTTAAATAAGGTAGACCTATCCTAAATACTAGCAAGAATCCTCCAGGGTTCAGAAATATCAAGTTGCACCATAAAGTTGGTTAACAATGGTATGTCCCAAGCTAATGACCTCTCAAAAACTAAGATAAAAGACAAGCTACCCATACTTAATTCCTTCTAGCACAAGGCATCTATTACTAGATTCACCTTGCCCATATGGTATAAGATAGAGATATCATAATCCTTAAGCAACTCCATCCATCTATGCTACATGAAATTAAGCTATCTATGGATTATAAGATATTAAAGACTATGATGATTAATGTAGAACTCCCAATTCACGCTATAAATATAATGCCTCTAAATCTCAAGCACAAAAAGTATGGCCACCAACTCCAAATTATGAGTAAGGAAGAACTAAGATTTATAACATTTTATGATGCTTTGGATGCTATGTTGATGTAGGAGGGAAAGGTGATTGCTTATGTGTCTCATAAGTCGAAGACTCATGAGAAGAATTACTCTACCCATGATTTGGAGTTGTGTGCGATTGTGTTTTCTTTAAAGTTGTGGATGCACTACTTATATGGAGTCCATTGTGAGATCTTATCAGATCATCATAGCCTTCAGTACTTCTTCACCCAGGGAGATCTTAATATGAGTCAGCGTCGTTGGCTTGAATTGCTTAAGTATTATGACTTGCCCATTCTCTATTATCCAAGCAAGACTAATGTAGTTATGGATGCTTTGAGCAAGAAGTTGACTAGCATGGGTAACTTGGCGCATCTTTTGACCCAAGAGAGGCCTTTAGACTTAGAGGTTTAGTATTTAGCTAACCAAATAGAGAGGCTTGATATCTTAACACCTAGATGTGTTTTGGAATTTATAGAGGCTAGATCTTCTTTAATGGAGCAGATTTGAGCTCATCAATTTGATAATGCGAGATTCATATCAATTCGAGAAAAGGTGTTGAGTGGTGAGGCTAAGGGAGCTTCACTTTCTTCGAATGGAATTCTAAGGATTAGGTGTTGAGTTTGTATGCCAAGAGTGGGAGACTAGAATAGGTTGATCTTGGAGGAGGCCCATTGTTCCAGATATTCCATCCATCCAGGTGCGACTAAGATATATCTTGACTTGAGATAATATTTTTTGTGGGGTGATATAAAGCAAGATGTAGTAGATGTTGCGGCTCATTGCCTATGTTTTCAATAGTTAGATGCCAAGCATTTGAGGCCTGGTTGATTGCTTCAGCGATTACCCATTTTTGAGTGGAAGTAGAAACAAATCACTATGGATTTCATGATTGGTTTGACTGATAAATATCTTGGTTTTGATATTGTTTGGATAATCGTGGATAGATTGACCAAGTTAGCTCATTGTATTTCGGTTCAGGTCTGCTCATTGCTGAGAGGTTGGCCCGTATCTATATTAGTGAGATTGGGAAACTACATGGTGTTCCAATGTTTATCATTTTGGATCAAGGTTCGATGTTCACATCTCACTTTTGGAAAACTTTTCAGTATAAGTTGGGTACTCAGTTTGATCTTTGCATAGGGTTTCAGCCCCAAAATGATGGTCAGTCTGAGTGGAATATTCAAGTTTTAGAGGATAGCTCCATGCTTTTATGATGGATTTTGGTGGCCAGTGAGAGCAACATTTTGCCTTAGTGGAGTTTGCATATAATAATAGCTACCATTCAAGTATCAATATGGCTCTTTTTGAGGCTTTGTATGGTAGGCGTTGTTTATCTCCAATTGGTTGGTTTGATATTTCTGAGGTTAGACCTCAAGGTACAGACTTTCTCTATGAGTCCTTAGATAGAGTTTGGACCATTCAGGATAGGATTCATGCAGCTTAGAGTAGGAAAATGTGCCATGTAGATCACAGTCTTCATGCCTTGATATTTTGTGTTGGTGATCCTATTTTCCTTTGAGTTTCACCCATGAAGGGTATGATGAGGTCTAGGAAGAAGGGAAAGTTTAACCCTAAGTATATTGGTCTATTTGAGATTCTTCAGGCTATTTGTGATGTGGCTTATGGGTTAGCCTTGCCTTAAGATTTATCAGTTGTTCATCCATTTTTTCATACTTCCATGCTTCATGCTAAATCGTGTTTTGAAGATGATCAACTAAAAACAAGGGACTATGTCTCTGGGTCTTCATGGAAACATACAACTTTCATATGGCCTGCATAGTTTTGTCTTCTAGTGTAACAAACTGCGCAGGTGAGAGTATACCAGTCAGGACACATGGACCAAATGAATTTATACCCTAATCATTATTCCGCTATAAATAATAAAGAATGTTTCTTAATTTATGAGTATTTTCAAATCAATAGTAGTGTGGGAAATAGGCGAAAACTCAATTTTCTGATATTGCTCAATTTCTTAATTTTTGTATGTACTGAAAGATTGAGTGTTCTTATGTCAAGTCGTAGTCTGTAATTGAATTACTCGTATTATAAGAGTAATGCTTTTCTTGTGTTCTTGTGTATGCTTAGGTAGAGTTACTTGAGCTGATATTGATTAAAGTTAATCAATATATGAGGTGATCATGGCAAAGTTGTTAAGGAAGGTTTGTACTAAAGTTGTTACAAACTAGTGGAGCTTAGAGTTAGGTTCCTATGGAGTCTGTAATCATAAGTTTGATTATAGTGGATTGTTGAGTATTTGTGAGGGTAAGCCATGGTTTCTCCTCCCTTGAGAAAAGAGGTTTCCACATTAAACCATCACGTTTTTTACCTTCCTACAATGTTTTAGTTTCTCATTGCTTAACTATTTTATTGCCCGTGTCAGACTCTAAGAGACCTGGTCCCTGATAGTGTGGTGCAACCCCCCACGTTTCAACAATTGGTATTAGAGACACAACATTCTAAAAGGGTCACACCTTTGGTTATCATGGTTTCTCCACCTAAACTGGAAGAAGGGCAATCTACCACTAGACCACCCCACTTTAATGGGAAGTTCTATGAGTGGTGGAAAACAAGGATGTATGACTTCATTATGGCTGAAGACGGTGAACTAATGGATGTAATACTTGATGTTCCTCATGTGCCAGTTAGAGAGGTCAAATAAGGAGACATAACTAGAATGGTTGTTAAAAGCAGGAGAGAGTATAACGATGAAGATAGAAAGAAAGCTGAGAAGAATTACAAGGCCAAGAAACTGCTAGTTCGTGGCATAGGACCTGATAAATACAACAGGATTTCTGCCTATGAAAATTCTAAGGAAATCTTGGATTACTTAAAGATTGCTCATGCAGGAACCACTGATATGAAGGACTCAAACGTTGACATCATGACTACACAGCTTGAAACCTTCACCATGAAATAAGGAGAAACCATCCAAGAGATGCATATCAAAAAGAGATGCATATCAGATTTACTTCAATCGCCAATAAGTTGCATTGCCTATGAGAAGTAATTCCTTTATGCAAACAGGTGATAAAAATTCTATGGTTCTACCTAAATTCTGGGAAAGCAAAGTGGATGCTATCATGGAGGCAAGAAACCTAAAAATTCTCACTATGGATGAACTTATTAGTAATCTGAAGACAGATGAACTCAAGAAACAACAAGGGCAAGAGAATAAGGAAATAAAAAGGTAAAAATCTCTGGCATTGAAGGCTTCTAAGTTATATTCAAGTGAAAAACACTGAAGTTGCCTATTTGGCAAAAAGAATTGTTAGAGCAATGAAGAAAAGTGGTTAGTTTAAAAAAAAAGGAAGTAGCAGCAAAAAGAGAGGCACTGTTGAAGTTTGTCACAAATGTGAAAGTCCTAAGAATTTCATTAAGGACTGTTAATACACAAAATGCATTGTCAATAATATCTCAAAACTGGAGGTGAAAAAGAAAAGAACAGGGACCTGGTCCTTTTAAAATCAAGAAGAAAGTTTGCAATTGATTATGCAGTGCTAGAATGGAGAGATTCCTCCAGTGAATCTGATGAAGCTGAAAAGACTGAAGATGTGTCTATGCTAGCTATGGAAGATATTGAAGTTATCTATAATTACTTATTTTCTATTATGATAAACATAGAAGATGAAGAACAAAACAAGGTAACTCTCTCTGATACTAAGGAAAACTTAGATAACTATTCTGCTAGGAAGATAAAGAAACTTGCAAATGTGTTGATTGTTTCTCTGTGTGAACTAACTTTTGAGAAAAATATTCTAGAATAAAAAGTAGAAAATAAAGAGTTTGAATTAATTGTTTTAATTGTTTTAATTGTTTTAACTCTCCAGATCTCTAAAATAGAAGAACTGTTCATAAAATTAAAATATGAAAATCTGAGCCTAGTGAGTCAACTGGAGAAAGTAAATAATTGTGATGGTAAAGGGTAGAAAGAAGCATCAAGGCTTTAAGTAGAGCTTGAATAAATATAAAATGATTCTCAAAATCATTGTATGATTTCACTCCATAAGAATGAAGAACCAGAAAGGGACCTAGTCCGTATAATAAAAGAACTCAACAAATCTCTACAATGAACCAGATCCTTTCTAATTTACCTGGTTAAGGTGTCAATAATAGTAAAGGTCTTGGATATCAGTAAATAACTCAATCATTTGTGTCTCAAGGTAAGGTTGTTCATGATGTTAGAAACAAGATCCACAAACCTCTATGAACTCATTATGGAAGAGATGGCCATATGAAGAAAAACTATCAAAGTTGGATTAGACCTAGAATGGATAGTGTTAGATATATTTCGTAGGGGAATACCTATCCTAAGGGTTCCAAACCTTTGAAAAATATGAAGAATCTCTCATTACCTAGATGGGACAAGAATGAAGTGATCACACCCTTATCTTTTTACTGGGAACTCAAACTCAAATAGGTTCCCAAATCTAACAAATGCCTTTATTTGTAGGTGGGAGAAAGAGATTGCAGTCAAAATTGGTTTATTTATAGTGGATGTTCAAAGCATTTGAAATGAAGGTTTGATTTTATTCTTTCTCTCAAGACACTTCAAAGTGGAGGTGTCTCATTTGGAAATGGTAAAAAGAGTTATAACCATGGTGTTGGAAAGTTTGGAAAATCTCCTGATCAAGCAATAGAAGATGTCTACTTTGTGAATAGGCTCAAGTATAGTCTTATAAGTGTTTCTCAAATGTGTGATAAAGGTAATGGGGTTAAATTCTCATCTGATGGAAGTATTGTGTCAAGCTTAAAGTCTGTATAGTATTTCTCAAAGCCAAGAGAAACAACAATATGTATGTGATTGATTTAGAGTCTATGAATGATAGGGAAATTAACTTTCTTAAGTATTCAAAGTAAAGATGCTTATTTATAGGACATGTAAGTTCCTTTTTGCTGAACAAGTTGATTTCAAAGGACCTGGTTTATGGGATACCAAAGCTGAAATTTCCAGTCAACAAGGCTTACAATACTTTTGTTAAGGGTAAAACAAACCAGGTCTTCCTTTAAGCTGAAGAAGAAGGTGAGTACTTCTAGACCTCCTGAGATACTTCACATGGATATATATGGACTTGTTGAAGTCAAAAGTCGAGGAGGAAAGAAATATAAGTTTGTTATTGTGGATGAAAACTCCAGTATCACCTGGACAACGTTCGTGAGAACTAAGGATGAAACCTATGAGATTATGGAAACTTTTGCTAAGCAAGTTCAAATGAAGCTAAATTTTAAGATTGTTGAATCCAGATCTAATCATGGAACTAAATCTGAGAACTCTATGTGTTGAAGAGAATGTGGAAGTGGTCCTTGATAAGTGAGGAAATATGGTGAATCCAGGTGATGATGAACATTCAAAATTTGAAGAACTCATTCTTGTTCAAAGGGATGATATAGATGATAATGATGAAGGTGATGATGATCCAAGATCTTAGTTGCAGACCCCAGCTCTAGTAAAAGAACTACAAGAAGGGTCCATTCAAAATATTCAGGGACCTGGTCTAGTGGAACTCATCTTAGAAGGTCAAACTGGAGGCATAAATCTTCTCAACCCCCTTTGGCAATCTAACTTCACCTTTGGAGACTGGAGTCCAAACAAGTGCTCCAATAAAAAATTTCATGACATTCTCAGCTTTTTAGTCTCAAATTGAGCCCAAAAATGTAAAAAATCTCAGAAAATACTGACTGGATTAAAGCAATGAAGGAGGAGCTTCAGTAATTTGAAAGAGATTAAGTCTGGGACCTAGTCCTCAGACCTATTGGTAGAACAATTTTTGGAATAACGTAGTGTACTGAGACAAACAAGTTGAGTCTAGGATTGATCAAATTAATCTGGCCTAGTAAATGGATTAGTTTTTTTCCTAAGAATGGCTATGATAAGGAGAGAGGTATCCTTGATAAATCATGTACTTGTTGGTTTAACTCAGTATCATACCTTTGTAGGTATACACGCATGGGAATAACTTTAGAAGAGGATATATATGACTTGCAAAAATTTGAGAATTCACTCAAGAAAGAGATAGACCTGGTCCCATATCTCAAGTTAGTATCATATCATAAAATTTTGTCTAAGAAGACATGTGTTTTTTCCTAGTTTGAGCAAAAGTTTTCAATTCTCTAGTGAGATGAACAGTCGCACCAATTATCACTAGACATATCATTTTATTTGAAAGACGTCTAAGTGACAATGGTCACTTTCTTTAAATACAAAAATTAAATCTCACTTAGTTTATGTCTTCCAGATTAGTTCATCTTCTTTATCAATTCACTTATCCTCTCATAATCAAGTCTCTCCTATTCACTCTTTCATATAAAGGCTTCCAATGGCCAAAATTTCTATTCACTCAAGCCTCACTGAAGAATAAAAAATTCATCAAGCATCGCTTTCTCAATCTAAAACTCCCAAAAGTGAACCTGTTGGTTCTTCTGTGTCCAAGGTAGTAGAAGAGTCTTCTTCTAATCTTCCTAAAAAATTAGAGAGCGTTTTACCCACCATGCCTTCCCTTGAAAGTCTAAACACCCCAAATGAACCCATTTTATAAAACCCCAAATCGAACACTTTGAAATTTAACACCCAAAAACATAGAAGACATCACCTTAAGTCCCCAACAAGAAACTATGTCAACTCTACCCACTAAATCCACTTTAGAAATTCAAGAACCCCTAAATGGGTCTGTCTCTATCGAAACATCCTCAACCATCAAAATATCTATTGAGTCAACCATGGCAGAGGATTTGAATCTAGCTTTTGGTTCACCAACTCAATAAGAAATCTCTCAATCCAAAATTCCTCCTTCCTGAAAAAAACTAAAATTACCTGAAGACTCTCAAATCCCTATTTCTTTTGAAGAACCAGAAAAAACAAAACTCTTAAAATACCTACAATTACCTGGTTCTCCTACCCCCTCAGAGTCAAACCCTATTTTTTCCCAACTGTGTGACAAAGAAATACTTGTGAAGATGTCTGATCTTTCCAGTAGTGTAAATTAGGTAGCTAAAAGTCTTACTTCTGCTTATATATGATCCTAAGGAAAGCTTTGTTAGTGCAGAAAAGCAAATAGTAGGTGAAAAGGATGATGTGACAAAGGATGAAGAAATAGTACTGCCTCCAAATAATGAATATGAGTATGAACCACCTCTGAGGTGGTCTATAAAGAAACAAAGGGGAAGTAAATACAAAGAAAAAGTGGTTTATTTTGGTGTCAAGGTTGCTAGATCTTATTCTACTAGGGGGTTGAAACACCTTAGTTTCTAGACCTTATAAAATTTCTTAGAATTTTGATGTCTGGACCCAATATGACTCATAGGTATGAGCCGTATGTTAGGGATACAGATGGTATGGTCCAGTCATATACTGATCAATGTTGGTTGGTGGGATAGATTTTTGTTACTACTATAGGTACGACTTAGGGGTACGAGTCGTATTGGTGGTTAAGATTCATTTGGTTTCTTAACTAAATCTTAGACTTTGTTACTTAGTTTGGATGTGAGAATGAGTGTCTCACTATGGGCCATAAGTCAGGGTATGATTCATACCCAGGACTCGTATGGTGGAGAGTGTCTAAGTATTCCTTAGGTTTAAATCTGCCAGGGGTACAGATAAAGGGTATGGATCGTATGTTGTAAATATAACTTGGTTAGATGAGTCATATGCTAGTTAGTGTTGGATCCAAGGGTTGAGGCCAGGATATGAGTAGATGATACTAATCATATCGGAGGGTATGACTCGTGTGGCTCATTCGTATCCCAGGGATTGGATTTTGGTGCAACTTAAGTGGGGGTATTCTGGACATTTCCCTACTTATCCTTATAAGGCCTCAACACTTATAACATACTTGGAAGTTTATTTAACCTATTATTCCATTCATTAACACTTAAAAACTCTTCTAAAAACTCTAAAATTCTCTCAAGAGATTTTGGGCAAGGGAAGCTAGGTTTTCAACTAAAAAATTGATTTGAAGCTTGTCTTGGTGATTTCTTTCCATCATCATTTTGGTTTAAGGAATGTTCTTTTCCCTCATTATAACTTTTATCTAAAGTTATGGTTTTTATGATTGTTTACATGATTTCATTGATTATATGATTTTGGTTTTCAAATATGAATTGGGGGTTTTGATGTTAAATGGTTTGTTATGGTTTTCCATGGTTTTAATTAAGCTTTTATATGCATTAATGGTGGTTTTGGATAATTGGATTCCATGGGAATGCTTTAATGGTAATTGGAATTGGTTTTGGTCATATTATGCCCCCAATGTGTTTGACAAAATGCTTAGAAAGATATGTTTATTTCATTGGCTATTTTAATGGACTCTTGCATGTTTTAAAATTTGGTAAAGGAATTGTGCTTGGTTTAAATAGCTTCGAATGGTAAATGGATAAATGGTTACGATTATAGGGAGCATATAAGTTCTCCAAGTGGTTTGAGATGGTAAATAGAAGGGCACTTGAAAGTCCCCTTAAACCTATAAATGTTTGTCTATGGATGATACTTGCAAGTAAAGGTTGGTATGATGATACCAATATCAATGACCTTGGTTAGTAAATGGATAATGGTTTGGTTATTTAGAAATTAGTTTTAATTAGGAAATAATAGTAGGATGTGTAGAAAAGTTGTGAAAGGTGGAGGTCCTGGAGGGACAAAACTGGCAACTCATATTTGCCAACATGGGGTTGGTCTTGGTGACCATGTGTATGATGTCACACTATATTTGGGGGATATACTAGTCATCCCAAGGGTATCTTCCCTGGTTGTGCGGCTAAATGCACCAGGTCCCTTTTAGCAAGTGAAGCGAAACCCATATAGCCCATGGGTGGTTTAGGATGACATAGCAACACAAGCCAGGTAAAGGTTTTAAATGAATGCTAAACCCGGTTTCTTTTTCTGACATAGTTATATATATGTATAGTTATGTGCATATGGAGGGTTTTACTTGGTTTTAAAAATGGCATTATTTTATCCTTACCCTGAGATCATGCTAGTGGTCACTTGCTAACCCCGTCTACTGGCAGTTGTATACCCATGCTATATAGGAACCAACCATTTTACTTCTCCTACATAGTGATTAACTCGGGTAAAGCATTTGAACTGAAGTGGTGAGCTTCCATTCTTTTGGAAGGATTCATTTTATGTTAAGGACAATTTTAGACATTTTGGATTTATTCTGGATATTGGTTTTAGCTATGGTTGGGGGCATGACCCAACCGAATTTTATTACTCTTTTGGTTAGAGGCTTTGTGGTGCTTCTATGGGTTGGAATAGGCGAGATCGATATTGGTGTTGGCCTTTGCATTGGAATATGCTGATGAGATGACATCATTGGACAAGATTGTTGGTTGTTCTATCATATTTCATTTTGGGATTAATTATATTATGTATTAGAATATCCTTGGTTATGTCCTGGTTTATGGCCCTTGTTTTGGAATGGTTTAGAGTGGTTGGATTATTGGTATAGGATAGTTGGACTCGGTTGGGACGCTCACGATCATGATCTTATCCCAGAGTCTTTATGTGAGCTATTACACTATCTTGTTACATGCTCAAAATTCAGTCAACTCAGGGCAGGTGACTGGAGGTTGGGTTGGGTAACGAGGGGTAGTCTTCGATCTTGGTCTGACTTGGGATGCCGATTATGACAAGGACCCAGGGCAGGTTATGTCAAGTTGGTATCAAAGCCTAGGTTTATGGTCAATTGGGATTCCACAAAGTCGTGTTCAGTAAAGTCTCTTTTAGGGGTTGTAGCATGACACCCTCATAAGAGATAGGCTACAAGATATTTAGAAATGTTTCACTTTTTTGGAATTCTATTTTCAAGCTTGGAGTCTCAGTCCAGGAATCTTCTCTTATCCATGTTTATTCATCTTTCAAATCATGCCTCGTAGATCTGAACATAAGGAAATTCTTTTATCCCATCTGGGGGTAATGCTGAAGAGGTGTATCCTACTTTTGGGGTCCATCTTTGATCCCATGGTCCTATCCTTGATAGTTCTAGAGTTCCACGAGTTATACTAGTCCTCCTGAATATAAGGTGACTAATATGGAATTTCGTCAGTCTATTCATGCTATTGTAAACTAGTTATTGCTCAGGTTGAGCGTGATATATCTGGTGTTTTATTTGCTGAGGCCCCAAAGGTTGGCCAATTTATGAAAATGGGTCTTCTCACTTTTTTGGAGTAAAGATAGAAGAGAATCCATAAGGCTTCTTGGATGACTAATATGGAATTTCTTCAGTCTATTCATGCTATTGTAAACTAGTTGTTGCTCAGGTTGAGCATGATATATCTGGTGTTTTATCTGCTGAGAACCAAAAGGTTAGCCAACTTATGAAGATGGTTCCTCCTACTTTTTTAGAGTAAAGATAGAGGAAATCCATAAGGCTTCTTGGATGAAATAAAAAAGATATTTTGGGTGATACAGGCTACCAATGTGAAAGGGGTAAACTTTGCAGCTTATCAACTCAAAGAGGTTGTATATTAGTGGTATGAAGAGTGGGATGGGGATAGAGGAGATATGGAAGAGTTATCCTTATGGGATGTCTTCTCTTGTGCTTGTTTGGATCATTTATTTTCCCAACAGTTGAGAGAAAAAAAGATGGAGGAGTTTATGAACCTCAAATAAGGGAGGATATCTGTCAAGGAATATGCCTTGAAGTTTCTTCAGTTGTCAAGGTATTATCCTGATTTAGTGGCAGACATGTGGGCTAGAATGAGAAAGTCCGCTTTTGGGTTGAATCAGGATTTGATTTTGGAGAGCAAACAACCTTTCTAATCAAGGATATGGATATCTCTAGGTCGACTATTCATATACAGCAAGTGGAGAATGAGAAGAGAAAATAGGTAGAGTTTAGGGATAGGCAAGGAAAGAAGAGTAGGTTTTCTGACCAAGGAGATGCTCAGTCTTAGGGTGGTCGAGATGGTGACAAAATGCAAAAAAAGAAGTGGGGGACTTCTGGTCCCTACTATTCTGCTAGTGCTCTTTACCAGTTGGGTGATAGGCGTCATCATGGTGGTGATAATTTTTGGGCACAGGGTGCCCAATCTCAGGTAAGAGGAGGTCAGTCAATTTCTTTATACCCTCCTTTTAGGTTTTGTGGTCATCCTTATCGAGGTTACTACAATGAAAGAAGGGAAAAATGCTTCAACTGTGGCTAGAAAGGCCATCGACTCAAGGATTGTCTGGTTAATAAGGTTGCTAGGGGCGAATAAGATTCTTATGGCTTCATCATCTTCTCTTACACTTGGTGGTGTTGCATCTGCTTCTGTTACTACTCCAAGTTCTAGTGTTAGTCAGAATAGGTTGTATACTTTGGCATCCTGACAGGAATCCAAGGCATTACCTAATGTCGTTACAGGTACATTACAACTTTTCTCTCATGATATTTATTATTTTCTTGATTTGGGGTCCACTCTCTCCTGTGGGACTCCTTATGCGGCTGTATTTTTTGGTTTTAATCTAAAAGTTATTATGGATCCTTTTTCTATTTCTACCCCAATAGGTGACTCGGTTATTGCTAAGAGAGTTTATAGGGGGTGTAGTATCTGTTGGTGGCAAGCAGACCTTGGTGGATCTGTTTGAGTTAGATATGGTGGATTTCGATGTCACTCTAGGCATGGATTGGTTGCACTCTTGTTACGCGTCTTTAGATTTTCGGACCGTAAGGTTATCTTTAGGTTCCCTGGTGAACCAATTATAGAGTGGGAGGGTGTTTCTGTAGCTCCTAGCGGGAGATTTATTTCTTATCTTAGAGCTTGGAAGTTAATCTCTAAAGGTTGTCTTTATCACTTGGTCTGATTTAAAAATTCTAACTCGGAAGGTCCTTCTTTCCAATTAGTTCCAGTGGTTAATAAGTTTCAAAAGGTTATTCTAGATGATCTTCTTAGTGTTCCTCTAGATAGGGAAATAGAGTTTGGTATTAATCTAGTTCAGACACTCGTCCAATTTCTATTCCTCTGTATAGAATGGCTCCGAATGAGTTAAGAAAACTCAAGGAACAACTTAAGGATCTTCTAGATAAGGGGTTTATTTGTCCTAGTGTATCTTCTTGGGGTGTACCAGTGTTGTTTGTGTGCAAGAAGGATATTTCCCTTTGGATGTGCATTGACTTTAGGTAGTTAAACAGGGTGATGGTCAAGAATAAGTATCCTCTTCCAAGTATAGATAATCTATTTGACCTTTTTCAAGGTGTCAAGTTCTTTTCTAAGATATATATTTGGTCTGGGTACCATCAGCTACAGATTAAGGAGGTGGATATCCCTAAGATGGCTTTTCATACTCAGTATAGACACTTTGAATTTTTGGTGATGTCATTTGGACTGACTAATTCTCTGATGATATTTACGGATCTGATGAATAGGGTTTTTCATCAATATTTGGATCTCTTCATTATTGTGTTTATTAATGACATTTTTGTCTATTCGAATAGTAAGGTGGATCGTGCTAATCACCTCCATGTGGTGTTGCAAACCTTAAAGGAACAACAGTTGTATGCTAAGTTCTCCAAGTGTGAGTTTTGGTTTAATGCTATAACTTTATTGGGTTATATTATTTCTAGTTAGGGGATCATGGTGGATCCACAAAAGGTTGATGTGGTGAAAAGGTCGCCTAGACCTATGACTCCATCTGACATTCGGATCTTTTTGGATTTAGCCAGGTATTATAGGTGGTTTATGGAAAGCATTTTGTCTATATCTGCTCGTTTGACTAAGTTAACTCAAAAAAGGTTAAATTTTCTTAGACAGATGCTTGTGATGAGAATATCGAGAAGTTGAAGAATAAGTTAACTTCGGCTCTAATTCTGACTTTGCCGGAAGGCAATGAGGGGTTTGTGGTTTATTGTGATGCATCTCAGGTAGGGCTTTGTTGTGTGTTGACATAGTATGGGAAGGTGATTACCTATGCTTCCAGGTAGTTGAAGGTACATGAGAGGAATTATCCTACTCATGATTGGAACTGTTGGCAGTTCTATTTGGTTTAAAAATATGGCAATGTTATTTGTATGATGTGCGCGTGGATATCTTTTCTGATCATAAGAGTCTACAGTATGTGTTCACCCAGATTGAGCTTAATCTCGACAGAGGAGATAGCTTGAGCTTCTCAAGGATTATGATATGAGTCTTCACTATCACCCAGATAAGGCTAATATGATTGCTAATGCTCTTAGCAGGTTATCCATAGGAAGTTTGGCTCATGAGGATAAAGAAAAATGGGAATTGGTGAGGGATATTCATCACTTGGCTAATCGTAGAGTTCTTCTCTTAGACTCTAAGGATGGTGGTATGGTGGTGTAAAAATTGGTTCAATCATCTCTTGGTGCAGAGATTAAGGATAAGCAAGTGCTATATCCTACCTTGATTAAAATCAAGAGTGACATTGGTGGGTAAAAGGTAGTGGTGTTTGAGATCATTGGTGATGGTACTTTACTTTACCAAGGGAGGTTGTGTGCTCTTGATGTCGACGGTTTGTGATAAAAGATTTTGGCAGAGGCGTATGAGTCGTACTATATTTTTCATCCCGTCTCAACTAAGATATATCATGATCTCAAGGAGATCTATTGGTGGAATGGTATGAAGAGGGATGTGGTTGATTTCGTGGCCAAGTGCATGGTGTGTCAACAGGTTAAGGTTGAGCACATGAGGCTAGGAGGGTTGTATCAAGAAATTGATTTTCCCAAATAGAAGTAGGAAGTGATCAATATAGACTTTGTTACCAGTCTTCCTCGGTCTAAAAATTAATATGATTTCATTTGGTTCATCGTGGATAGGATGATTAAGTCTGCACGTTTTTTACCAGTGCAGAATACCTTCTCGACGGAGGATTAAGCGAAGATGTATCTTTAGGAGATTGTTAAGCTTCATGGGGTGTCTGTTTCGATTAATTATGGTCATGGTACGCAATTTACATCTCACTTCCAGCGGTTTTTTCAGAAAGTATTAGGGACTAATGTGAGTCTGAGTACTACTTTCCATCTGCAGATGAATGGGCAAGCAAAGAGAACTATTCAGACACTCGAGGATATACTTTAGGCCTGTGTGATTTATTATAATGGCAATTGGGTTGAGCATCTACCTTTGGTGGGGTTTTCTTACAGCAATAGCTATCATTCTAGTATTGGTATGGCTCTTTTTGAGGGATTGTATGGTAGAAGGTGTAGATCTCCTATTAGTTAGTTTAAGCTTCGTGATGCAGACATATTTTGTGTTGATTTAGTTTACCAAGATATAGAGAAGGTAAAGGTGATTTGAGAGAGGCTTAAGGCTGCCCAAAGTCGCCAAAAATCCTATGCGGATGTTAGACGTAGAGACTTGTAGTTTGAGGTTGGGGATAAGGTTTTCCTCAAGGTAACTCCCATGAAGGGAGTAGTGCGGTTAGGCAAGAAGGGGAAGCTCAGTCCCCGGTGTGTTGGTTCTCATGAGATTTTGAAGAGAATTGGTAATATTGTGTATGAGCTGGAGTTTCCTTCTAGCTTGAGCTTGGTTTATCCATTCTTTCATGTTTCCATGTTGAGGAAGTGCATTGGTGATCTTTCTTCGATTGTTACTTTGAAAGGGTTGGGTATCACTAATTTTTTATCTTACGAAGAAGTCTCGGTTGAGATATTGGATAGGTAGGTTCGTCGGTTGTGGACCAAGGATGTGTCTTTGGTTAAGGTTCTTTGGTAGACCCATATGGTGGAAGAAGCTACATGGGAAGCGGAATAAGACATGAAGTCCAAATATCCGCATTTGTTTTTTGCTCCTAGGATTCATGTGGAAGGTATGTGTCTTTAAAGATTAATATCTTTGCCTCTTTGTTTTCAAGTTTTGTTAAAGGTTAGGAATATATTTAATAATGCAAATGACTCTTGCGTGTGGTTACCCTTACCTTATCCATCATTCAGGGATGAATGTTCCTAGTGGGGGGAGACTGAAACACCTTAGTTTTTGGACCTTAGAAAATTTCCTAGAATTTTGATCTCTAGACCCAATACGACTCATGGGTGTGATCCATATGTTGGGGAATAGGTGGTATAGTCCAGCCGTATACTAATCGGTGTTGGTTCGTGGGATGGATTTTGGTTACTAGAATGGGTACGACTTAGGGGTATGAGTCGTATTGGTGGTTACAGATCATTTGGTTCCTTAACTTAATCTTAGACTTGGTTAATTAGGTTATATATGAGTCTGGGTGGCTCCCCATGAGCCATAATCCAGGGTACGAGTCTTACCCAGGAGTCGTATGGTGAACAATGTCTAAATCTTTCTTGGGTTTAAATCTGCCAGGGGTACGGATGAAGGGTATGGATTGTAATACAACTTAGTTGGATGAGTCGTATGCTAGACAGTATTAGATCTAAGGGTTGAGGCTAGGATACGAGTGGAGTATACCAATCGTATCGGAGGGAATGACTTATGTGGCTCAGTCGTATCCTTATGATGGGATATTGGTGCATCTTAGTGGGGGTATTTTGGATATTTCCCTACTTATCCTAATAAGTCCCCATGAATTCTAACTTACTCGGAAGGTTACTTACCCTATAATTCAATTCATTAACACAAAGAAACTCTTCTAAATACTCTAAAATTCTCTCAAGAGCTTTTGGTCAAGGTAAGCCAGGGTTTCAACTAGAGAATTGATTTGGGGCTTGTCTTAATGATTTCTTTCCGTCATCATCTTGGTTTAAAGCATGTTCTCTTCCCTCATTGTAAATTTTATCTAAAGTTATGGTTTTTATCAATGTTTACATGATTTCATTGATTATATGATTTTGGTTTTCAAATATGAATTGGGGGTTTTGATTTCATTGGATTTGGTTTTGGTCATATTATGCTCCCAAGTATTTGACAAAATGCTTATAAAGATATGTTCATTGCATTGGCTATTTTAATGGAACTCTTGCATGTTTTAAAACTTGGTAAAGGAATTGTGCATGCTTTAAATGCCTTGGAATGGTAAATGGCTAAATGGTTATGCTAGTGGGGAATATAGAAGTCCTCCAAGTGGTTTCAGATGGTAAATGGAAGAGCACTTAAAAGTCCTCTTAAACCTATAAATGGTTGGCTATGGATTATACCTGCAAGGAAGGGTTGGTATGACAATAACAATATCAATGGCCTTGGTTAATAAATGGATAATGGTTTGTTTATTTTTAAATTGCATTTAATTGGAAAATAATAGTAGGATATGCAGCAAAGTCGTGGAAGGTAGAGGACCCGGGGGGAACCAAAACTGGAAACTCATATTTGTTGATATGAGGTTGGTCTTGGTGACCATGTGTGTGATGTAACACTATATTTTGGGGATGTACTAGTCATTTCAAGGGTATCTTCCATGGTCGTGCGGCTAAACGCACCGAGTCCCTTTCAGCTGGGGGAGCTGAACCCATATAGCCTGTAGGTAGTTTATAACGGCAAAGCTACACAACCCATGTAAAGGTTTTAAAGGCATGCTAAACCCGATCCCCTTTCCCTTCATGGTTATATATATGTATGTTTATGTGTATATGGGTGGTTTTACTTAGTTTTATAAATGACATTATTTTATCCCTGAGATCATGCTAGCGGTCACTCGCTAACATCGTCTGTTGGCGGCTGTATATCCACACTATGCAGGAACCGACTGTTCTACTCTTCCTACTTAGTGATTGACTCGGGAACAGTATTTGGACTAAAGTGGTGAGCTTCCATCTTATTGGAAGGCTCCATTTTATGTTATGGACACTTTTAGATATTTTTTTATTCTGGATATTGATTTTGGCTAGAGATGGGGGCATATCCCAATAGAATTTTATTACTCCTGTTGTTAGAGGTTTTGTGGTACTTCTATGGGTTGGAATGGGTGGCATAAGTATTGGTGTCAGCCTTGGCATTGGAATAAGCTGAAAGGCTGACATCATTGGACGAGATTATTGGTTATTCCATCATATTTCATTTATGGATTAATTATATTATGTTTTGGAACATCCTTGGTTATGTCCTGGTTTATGGCCCTTGTTTTGGTATGGTTTGGAATGGTTGGATTTTTTGTATGGGATGGTTAGACTCAGTTGGTCCGGTCACGGTCGTGATCTTATCTCAGAGTCTTTATGTGAGCTATTATATTATCTTGTAACATGCTCGGAATTCAGCCAACTCAGGGTAGGGAGCTTTAGGTTTGGGTAATGAGGGTTGTCTCCGGTCCTATTCAGACTTGGGATGCTCATTATGATAAGGCCCCAAGTCGGGTCGGGTCAGGGTTCTAAAAATAAGTTGTCAGCAGATACTAGGAAGGCTAGTAAGTCTTCGACCACTAAAAGAAGAAAACTCAAGAAAGTTGGTGTAGTAGAGAAGGAGAATATTAAAGTTGTAGAGGTTGGATAGGGTGAGGATATTGATCCCGATGTTGCTTCTACAACTGAGAAAAAAAGAAAAGAAATTCACGTTGTAGGAAGGACCAGGTCCTCCAGTTCAAAGTCTGGCAGCCCTGCAAGAATAAAAAAGAAACACAATGTTGTTAAGAAGAAGAAAGTCTCTGTGGGACCTGGTCCCAAGAAGAGAAATCCTTTTAAAAAGAATCAAGTAGTGAGTCTGATAAAATAAAAAAAAAAAGAAAAAAGGATGGGTCTAGAGAGAAAAGGAATGAAATTTTGAAAAATCAGAAAGTATTGTCTGGTAGAGTGTTTGATCCTAGTATTTATGAGAAAGATGGCCTGGTAGAGTTGGTGGAATATGTCAAACACCATGGATGGTTAAACCTCCTATAGGAACTAGCTCCTATGGTTTTTGAAGAGAAAGTAAGAGAATTTAATTATACAATGGAATTCTCAGATGATAGGTTAATCTTGACTGCCCTAGTGCAAGGAAAGGAAATAAAGATGAATGAAGATGCTCTAGCAAAGATTCTAGATATACCTATTATAGGTGTGACGATTGTTCTCAAACAACAAGCCTTAACTGAGTTCATGATTGATGCCTCAAAGGTGGGAGAGACATTAATAGCTGGTGTGAGAAAGAAATTTCCCAAAAGTGAGTTTTAATTAGTGTTTGAATTTGTGAGCAAGGTCCTTTTGCCCAAGATAGAGAAAAGAACCATTGCTTCTGCTGTTGATTTATTTTTGATTAAGTGTTTTAGAAAATTTAAGTTGATAAGTTTGCCTTCTCTAATATTAAAGCACATGCATAAGGTCATCCATGAGAAGGAAGGCAAACATAGGATGTATTATGGGTACTTCTTAAACAAGGGTTTTAACTTTGGAGTGATTGGTACTCCTGGACAGTCAAACAAAAGTTTAGTCTGACAACATTGGTGAAAAATAAATGCATGGAAGGACAGGTAGAAACTATGTCCCAAGTGTTAGAACTATTGGCTGCTCAGGAGAATTTAAGTAAGGAAATGGAGGAGATAAGATATAAGTTAGCTCCTAAAGATGCTGAGATAGTGAACTTAAAGATGAAAAATCAGAAGTTATCCTCAGAGAGACCTGGTGCTACTAAGGAACTTGCAGCAAAAAATGCAAAGCTTCAAACCAAGGTTGTAGAACTCAGTAAAGAGGTTCAAGGGCTAAATGCTGAAGTTAAAGACCTCACTAAGAAATTTTTGAATGCTCATGCTGTAGAGAGTTCTAGAATGGAGTTGTTGCTTAAATCTTTCTCCCCTAAGCCCTCATCTACCTAAGTCCTGTCATCCCTGTGTCAGTTTCAAGTTCTTATTTCTACCGTGGCTTTTGAAGCTAGTAGTTTTATGGTTATTTTGGTATGACTTTACTAGTACTAATCTTACTTAACAATCAATGAATCTTTATTTGTGTGTATCATCTGTCTCTTCTTTACTTTAAAGTTGTTTTTTATGTTAGTGTAGCCCCAGTGGCCATGAGTTAACTAACTTATGCTTATTTTAATCTTGGTTTATTATTATCACTTCTCAATGATGCCAAAGAAGGACACTAAATTCATGTAGTAGGGACCAGGTGAGGTGTGTATTGCATGATGAGTAAGGGACTAGGGACCAGGTGCATTTGTGGTAAAGTATGATAATATATTAACAGAGGGGAGAAATAATGGTGCATAATGATAGGGGAAAGTATGGTGCATGTGATAGGTGGAACAATAAACAATAAACTAAATGAACATTGAAGAGTTCAACTATATTGACAGGGGGATATTGAAATATAGTGAATGAATTTTGATGTCGTTTGGCAACAAGGGACCAGGTCCCTAAGTTGAATGATATATTGACATGGGAAGCAAGGTACATAGTGATAGGGGAAATAACTCTAACTGAATAAGGTGAATGAATTTGATGCTCAAAGTTGTGTGGTCATGTTCTATAGTTTGTCATCATCAAAAAGGGGGAAAATTGATAAATAGTTATTTGATGATGATTAGCTGACAACAAGGGACTAGATCCCTTGGTTTTCATGGAAATATATAGCTGTCACATGGCCTGCACAGTTTTGTCTTCTAGTGTACCAAACTATGCAAGTGAGATGTGTACCAGTGAGGACACCTGACCCAATTAGATTTCTACCCTAATCATTATTCCACTATAATAGAAAAGAATTCTTATTAATTTGTGAGTTTTGCCAAATCAGGAAATTGTGTGGGAAATAGGCAAAAGTTCAATTTTGCAATATTGCCCAAGTTCTTAATTTCTGTATGTACAGAAAAAGAAAGTGTTCTTAAGTCAAGTCTTGGTCTGTAATTAAATTACTCATATTATAAGAGTAATGTTTTTCTTGTGTTCTTGAGTATACCTACGTAGAGTTACCTGAGTTGAGATTGATTACAGTTAATTAATATTGTGAGGTGATATTGGTAGAGTTGTCAAGGGAGGTTTGTAATAGAGTTGTTATAAACTAGTGGAGCTTAGAGTTAGGTTTTCATAGAGTCTGTAATTATGAGTTTGATTACAGTGGATTGTTGAGTGCTTATGAGGGCAACTCGTGGTTTTTCCTTCCTTGAGCAAGGAGGTTTCCACGTTAAACCATTGTGTTCTTTACTTTCATGCAAGGTTTTAGTTTCTCAATGTTTTACTATTTTATTTCTTATGTCAAACTCTAAGGGACCTGGTCCCTCATAGTGTGATGCAAAATCCCACATTTCAAGACTTCGCCATTAATTTCCTAAGGAGTCTCATTTTATTCATTGGGAGTCAATTCCGTTATATGAGAGGTTATCTTTCATTGAGGATTCGATCTCTATTTTGGCTAGGAATGTTAGACGGTTACGCTCTAGAGTTATCTATGTGGTTAAGGTTGAATGGACACATCGAACTATAGATGAGGCTTCTTGGGAGGTCGAGTATGATATGCATGTTCTTATCCCTAGATCTTCAATGATTCAAGTATTTCTTTACCTCAGTTTGAAGATGAACTAGATTTTTAGTGGTGGATAATGTAATGACCTAAAATTTTGATGAAATATATGGAATATGTGCTTTTGTGTGATTTAACTATTTTACCCCTCCTTGTAGTTGTATTATGGTATTTCTGGGGTGTAGGGTTGATTAGAATGATTCCTAATGCATTTTGGTGCCATTTGTGTGATATTGTAGTTTTTGGTGGCTTCAAGAGCCTTATTTTGAACTTCTATGGTTATCTTTTGATCTGTGTGATGAATGGCTAAATGGACTATGTCAGTAGATTCGGAACATTGAATTTAGGATGGTAACATGGTTGGTGTGGTTTTATGGCCTTAACTCTTATTTTGATTCTTGAGTTGGAATATAGTGATTTTGGATTTCGATGATTGACTTTGTGAAATGACATTTTTTTTAAATTCTGATATCGCCATTGAGTCCGGAGAATTAATTTAGTGTGGTTGCATAGTTCATTTGCGTATATCATATTTTGAATGAATTTCGAGCACCCGGTCGAAGTTTTTGTTAGACTTTAGAAAACTAGTGTACCAGGATGTTGGTGCAACCTGGATCACAAAGGGTAAAACTCATTTGAGGCATGTGTTTTATGCCTTATGAACCCGGTAACCTGGTATGAGTATAAATAGCCCTCTTTTACCCGATTTTGCTCATTTATCAACTTGCCTCTTGAGAGCTAAACCCTAAAATAGTTATTTTGTATATACTTGTTAACATCAAATTTCTTGATTAATTTTTCAAAATCCCCCCAAAATCTTAGTATTTGATTTAACCTTAAATTCTAAACCTTTTCACTTGAATAATATTCTTAATCCTATAATTACTAGTTTTTCCCTAGTTTCATCCTTAGAACAACTTTGATTCTTGATTTTAAAATGAATTTCAAAGGTTTTACCTGGTAAAGCTCAAAAATAATTTTTCTTCAATTTGAACCTTTTTTTAGACTCAATTTAACTTAGATTTTCAACTGTAGATTCCTAAAGGTATGGGGAACACATTTTTAAAGTAAAGTTATGATTTTGCTCTTTCTTTTTGAAAACCCGTTTCGAGGGTACGTTTTGACCCCAAACCAAAAGTAATAAATATGGGTATCGTTAGCCCTTTTTTTATGCATAGATTCTATAGTTCTTGGTTTTAGTTGATTTTCGGATGCTTCTAAGAAGTAGGGCTTTGTGGTTGAAGTGATGCAGACCATTTTTGCCTTCAAGGTAGGTTATGTCTTAACTCTTTTAAACTAGGTTGGGTAGTAAATATTGGTACAAAATGCTTGTTAAGGGTGGAAATTAATCATGATAAATGGTTATCTATGTTTTGTGCCTGTGTAGGGTCCTATATGTGATATAATTGCGGAATTTGAGATATTATGTGATATATATGTGACCATGTGGGGTCTTATGTGATGTTGATAATCTTTGTTACATGTTAATAATCTTTGTTACATGTTAATAATTGTATTGTGTTGTTGAAAATGCCTAATGTGGTACTATTAGAGTATTTTGATATATTCATACTTGTTGGCATATGATACATGTGAAAATTTATGGATGGTTGGAACTAATGAGTGGATAATTGGCTCATGTGATTGGTACATTGGATAGTGATTAAAATGGTCTTTGTGGTTGGTCGTGGAAATACTCTTTGCGTTTGATTTTGAATATTGCACCATCATCCTCATCGCATTATATGCATGATTTTACTATTTTTTGTATGTTTTGTATATACTTATTGTTGTTGTTTGCCATACATGATTTGTGTGTTATGTGCTTTCGAAACACTAAGAACATCAAATTGTATAGACTTTCTTGAAGAGATGTGCCGAAGAGGAGTCATGGATAGTAGTATTGGATATTGGATCTTATAGACCTCTCCGAAGGTTATGCCAGAGAAGAGTCATAGATATTAGTTGTATATGGGTTGAAAAAAACCCCAACGGATCCCACGTTAAAAGGCTTGCCTCCGTGGGTGTATACGGAGGTTGTACGACAACCTTATGCTTCACCCTCATTATCATTATCATCATCATCACTATCATCATCGTCATATACATTGCACTTACTTTATTGTGTTTATGCCATGCTTGTATTGCCATATTGACGGGTCATCTATCTACTTGTTCTATCTCTTAATTTACCATTTATCTTATTGTTATATCTTCCATTAATTGTACTTGACGATCTTGTATATATATATGTTCTTCTTTTGAACTTTTTGTATGTGGTATATTGTATACTTGTGGTCTTTTTCTAGTGTTTATTGCAATATATGTGATATATTAGAACTGTTAGTGCAAGTGGCGTGGGCTATTATTGTGGGATATTTTCTGATTATAGGTGATGTGCCCTTAGTGTATATTTTGTATGCTTTATTTTGTACTTTGCTTGGTCAGTCTATGATACGTACGAAGTACAAGTGGACCGTACTCACGCCTACTGCATCCTTTCGGCGCAGGTCCTAGTTTGAGTATGCCCTAGCTTTGTTGATTCGAGGATATTTGGTGCTTTCAATGTAGTGGTTGACTTTTAGGCATCCGGATGCATTCTACTACCTTTCTTATAAATGATGTCTTTATTTTCATATTGGAGACAAAGTTTCTCTTATATTTTGGATGTCTTATGATTTTCATTTAGTTTTTAGTTATATTAGATAAGTTCTTATACAATTGACATCAGGTTTTGGGGAATTGTGGTTGCATTGTGGTTTATGTTTCTTTCTATGTTTATTATACTTATATGGTTTGTCTCTGTTCTAGAAGCCATACTTTAGGGGTATTTCTATCTTTTTTCCTTTTGTGTATCAGGTTAGGTGATAGTCTTACTTGTCAAGGTACGCCGCAATAAGTGTTATCATGACCCTTGGATTTCGGGTCGTGACAACATTAGCTTATAATCTTAGCAGATTTGAAGACTTTAACTTGAACACTTGATGAATTTAACTTGCACACTTTATATATTTTACAAATTTAACTTAAAGACTTGACGAATTTAACTTGTAGACTTGATAAATTTGATGACTTCAACTTGAAGGCTTGGTAGATTTGAGATTTCACTTAAACATGTAGTGAATTTAAGACTTCAGCCTTATAGACTTTTTAGATTTTTGACTTCAATCTATAGGCTTGGTAAATTTGAATCTTATATACACAAGCATGGAAGACTTGCAACTTCAACTTGTAGACTTGGGAAACTTGAGGATTTCAAATCCTGTTGTAAAGGCTTATTTATTTCCATGAAGGTCTGCCCTTATCAAGCCATGAATATTCTATGTAAGTTCAAATTTTTATGAAAGAGTACTTCGATACTGAACTTTTAGGTAACAGATCAAGTGGGAACTTGTATTTTTTGTCACTCATGCGACTGAACTTAGGGTAGAATTCTAAGCACCTGTGTACCTCGGTGAAGTGGATCAATTCATAACATAGTTCAAAGCATTTAACTCAAATTTAAAGAGCTTTATAACTTGAAGATTTAGCTCATTTTGAATAGTTTTATGACATATAGTTTAGGCTCATGGTTCAAGAAGTATTTCAACTTCAAGATTTTACTTGAATTTGAAATGCTTCATGATTTAAAAATTTAGCTCGAAACCTAATGAGCTTTATGACATGAAGATTTAGCTCAAGTTTGAAGAGCTTTGTGATCTCGAGATCTAGTTTATATTTGAAGATTTAACTCTAGTTTTAAAAGCTTTCCAACTTGGAGATTTAGCTCAAATTTGAAGATCTTTATGACATATAGGTTAGGCTCATACGTCCAGGAGCATTTCAACTTACAATTTAAGCTCATGTAATAAGGAGAATTATAACTTTCAATTTAGGCTCATGTGTTGAGGTACTATAAAACATATATAAGCTCTTCAAATTCATCTTCGGATGCAAGCTTTCCCGTACTATGAACTTCTTCTATATATTTGTCTTTGCAAGGCTGACAAATAGGCAATCCTTGATCTACTCTTATAGACAGCTTAATTTCATCTCATACACACGGGTTGCCAACTCTTCAAACTATTGGGATTTAATCCTTTCAAGATATAGTAAATACCCTAATTCATACCTTGAATGCATATTCAATGCTAGAAGTTTCACTAAGGTGATTTTTGTAGTTGAGGCTCAAACTATTCCCGGGATTGATAAAGTCAACAACTAGCTCATCTTCATGTTGGAAAGCCTTCGTAAGTTCAATCATACTAACGACACGTGTTATTCTATAGAAATAATCAAGGAACTCTTGTTCTAACAAATCCTAACTATCTATTAAACCAGTTTTGAGATTTAAGTACTAATCAAAGGACTTTTCTTTGAGAGAAACAAATTGTTCGATAAGATAATCACCATATGTCCCAGCATCATTGCAAGTCTCTATACAGTGTACTATATGTTGTTTGAGATACCCTTTGCCATGAAACTATTGGATTTTAGAAGGTTGATAGCCATTAAACATCTTTAAGTTATCAATCCTTGGTGTATAATACTTTGGATATATGAGAGAAAATTTGGATATAAATTCTATGATGAAAGTCCTTCGATTGGTCAATAAGAATCAAACCTTTAGTTGAGACATGATATGTTTGATCATTGTTGTTTACTTTATAAAAGACTCTCCTTTCTTTTGAATTTCAGGAATTTTTATATGTACTCGACTTGAGTATCTCTCAGTCAAACTCTCCATCTTATTTTTCATCTTGGAAACTTTAGCATCTTTTTATTGCACATGATTTGTCAAGCCTTCTACTGCTATAGTAAAACTTGTAATTTTTTATTTTATTATGGAAGTGTCAATCATCATTGCTTGTAAGATTATCGGGAATGTTGGGGAGTAGCACAAATTTTCACGTAAGTTGATCTTTGAAGGACTCACATCGCACAATGTAAGTAGAGAAAATCCATTAGTTGAATCATCATCTTTATTTGTGGCAGAGTTCTTGGAATCAGAGAGCTCAAGTAGAGTAGAGTCTTCTTGATCTTTTCAGCGACATTATTTTTTCTTTCTTAAGCATTTGTAGAGGAACTTGCTCCTTTTGGGTTTGAAAATCCAAAAACAAGAATTGATTGGACAATACTTGAAGTGTTTGTTATCCAACATGTTGGCCTTTCTCCTTTTAATAGCTCTAAGACTTCCAAAGTTAACACCGAGGATTCTTTCCACCTCAGGATAAACCTTGCAGTCATCAACCTAGGGAAAGTTGACGGAAGTTAGTCTTCTTGGAGAATATTTTGATATTATTAAATTTAGATATTGAAAGATTAAGATAAGAGATAGATATTGTCACTTTGGGTGTGCTAGAATTTAGAGATAATAAATTTACATCAATCAAATAATGATCAAGATTAAAAAAATATCACAACAATCATAGTATTTAATTTTACATGATGAGTTTATAATTTGTATAGATTATCTAATTCTTCTATTAACGTATAAATCCAAGGGCTTTGAGCTTGATCTTGAGTGTGGTAAATTTAATAGATGTGATTTCGACTTGTACTTGAATTCAAAGACCTTTGATCTTGGTCTTGAATCTAGGGTATTTGATTTTGCTTAGTGATTTGCTGAATTGAATCTGGTGTGTTTGATCTTTCTTGGTGATTTACTGAATTTGATCTTGACTTGTACTTAAATTCAAGGGCTTGTGAGCTTGATTTGGATTCTGGTGGTCTTGATCTTGAGTAATGAATTTGATGAATTTGATCTTGACTTGTACTTGAATTCAATTACTTTTGAGTTTGATCTTGAATTTGGTGGTGTTTATCTTGAGTTGTATTTGAATTTAAATTTTTGAATTCTTAAACTTATAGCTTGCAGAGAAATCTGTGGCATTTGATCTACAATCTTTATCTTGTTTCTTGTTATAATTTTTGTTTCTTTTTTGAATTATGGTAGACCTTTACTTATAGTTATAAGATGGAGAAGTTGTGATGAGGACATACTTATTTTGGCTAATCGGATTTAAGTGATAAGGCGATATGTAATTGGCTTGAACATGTCACTTGCACACATGGCTCACATCCAATGGCCTTTGATTTTTCTAGATATTTTGTCCTAATTTTATGTGTAGCATGGTCCTATTATCTCCTTCGCTTGACTTAGTGATGTGCCGGCATTTTGATAGCATATTTGAGGATTTTGGTATTGAGTAATTGCGAGTTCTTAGAAACTCTTATTATGTGCAGAAAAAGATGACAAGATAACAATTAAGAGAAATTTAGATAAAATGAAGGAGTAATGGCTAGGTTGAAGAGACTTCAAACTTATGATGATATGTCATCTCGTCGGGCCTAAATAAGTTAGCATGAATAGAATCCAAGTTGATGGACAAAGTGATGATGTGTCAACCAGTTGATGAACCATTAACTATAGCATCAGGTCTAAACAAAACCCAACTTCAATTGAAGGAAAGTGATGGCCTAGGTGACTAGACGTCAACCTCTTGACAAGCCATCGACTTTACCATTAGATGCAAGGTGGGAAACTCTGAGTTTTATTTAAATTTTGAATTTGCCTATACTATAAATAACTATTATTAGGGCTTATTGGTGTATCTCACATTACAAAGATAAAAATACTCTTTGTTCTTGTACTCTTTTTGGGTATTTAGCACATTGTTCGATTTTGAAAAATGATTTGATTATTGAATTCATCTATTGCAAGGGTAATCTTCATTTATGATTTCTATTATTGTGTTTACTTCCCAAGCTATGACTGCCTAAAATGTCACAACTAAGGTTGTGGGATCCATGGCGAATAAATATCTTTAAGGTTTTTTAACAGTATAAATTCGAGTAGAGTTTAAGTGTGTATTATCAAATCTTTTGTTTAAATGATTTATAATGGTTGAAAACATTTTAACATGCCTTAGGGTTAACTTTTTTCAAATTTCTAGCATTTTATTTTTGACTCTCCCATATTCAAAATGTCAATTTTTGACTTAGATTGTGTTTAGGCATGTGAATGAGGTATCCGAGGAGAGTTTTAAAACTTTTGGATAAGGTTTGAGGTGATTTTGGACCACAGAGGTAGTGAGCCTCCGTGATATCACCGTATTGCAAGGCTACACTCCGCGATAGCCATTTTTCCACGGAGAATAATGTGATAGCCATCATTCACTGAGGATAATATATGTGTTTAGCAGCATGACGTGAAGGTTAGCCTCCACGATAAGGTCTGTGTCTGTCATGCTGCTTTGTAAAATTCATGCAGTTTTTGCTTAGTTTACTTGGGGTGAGGGGTATTGGGGTCTTTTCACCTATGTATAGCCCTTAAGCATAATATTTCCTATTCTTTCAGTTTTAAGAGATTAAAAATCCCCAATTTCACTCTCAAACTCAAAACCAAAGAGATCCTAAGGATTTCATCGTACGTTTATCTTTTACGTTTAAGGCTTTGAATTTATTTCAAATTATCTTGTATTTTCTTAATGGCATGAAAATTGTCTTATTATTCATGGTTTTGATATTGAGTTTTGAACTATGGGTTGAGGGTTTTCGATATAAATTGTTTGAATGTTTTCGCATGATTACTATTGAAATACTATCCTTTATATTGTTGATTTATACACTCATTGGGGTGAATGGGAATGGTTAATGGAATGGGGGTACAATGGATTCACCTAATAATTGGTTTTGGTATGGAAATGGATAATAACCTCAACCAACTTGCATAATTGATTTTGGAAAGCAAATATCATTTGGTTTGGCTTATTCTCTTTGAAACAAATGCATGGCATAAATGAATAATTGTATAATAATAATAACGATCTTGAAAACCTTGTGGGGTACGAAGAAATCCCTCAAGTGATTTTAATAGTGGATTCAGTGGGGTACGACAAACTCCCCAAAGGGTTGGTTAATGGCATTGTTTGCAATCTATAGTTGGTATGACGATACAACTTAATAATGCCTTAATAATTGACTCCTAGAATTAGTGAATGGGTTGTGTGTGATAAGTATTTTAACTTGGACTTAATGGGGGTTGAGTTAGCTAGCTGTGAAGGTGAGAGTCCGAAGGACTGATAATATAAAATCATGTTTTCCGACATGAGGTATGGTCTTGATGATCGTGTGTATGGATCATACATGATATATACATTTTGGTACGGTTAGTTTCCTTGATGTCTTTGGCTTTTCCTGTATTTCTTTCTCTGGTTCGTATGGCTAACACACACTAGGATCTTTCAGCAAAGTTAGTTGAACCCATATATCTTGTGGGTGCGGTTTGAGGATTGTTAAGCTACATAATCCAGGTTAAGGTTTTAAAGTTCATGTTAAGCCCTGTTCCCTTTTCAGGCATGTGATGTGTATATATGTATATTTATGTAGTCCATATGACGTTGTGCACTTATTTTAATGGTTTTTTATTATAGATCATGCCATTATTTTATCATTTATCCCTTATCTATATGCTAGTGCTCCAACCACTAACCATCTTCAAATGTTGTATCCCCATGCGATACTGGAACTAGCTATACTCCTACTCCTCCTACGCAGTGACTAGGTGATCGAGGGATAACTCATGAGTTAGACTAAAGTGGTGAGCTTCCATTCTTCAAAAAACCCTATTTCTTGCTTTGGGTTTCCTTATGTTTTGACTCTTTCATTTGGGGTTGTTTTTTGCTATGGTCGGGGGCATGTCTTGACTAGACTATATTTAGTTTTATTAGATTCTTTGGTGGACATTACTATGGACATAGGATTGGTTGTTGAATTCTTAGAATTCTTTTAAGTCATATTTACCTATCCTATTTTACATTTGGAATTCTGTTGTTTTATTATATTGTGTTCTGGTTGACTAGGATAAGGGGGTGGTATCCAATCCTCGGTAGACTTGAGATACCCATCATGGTCAGGCCCTGGTTCGGGTCATGACAAAGTTGGTATCAGAGCCTAGGTTTAGGGTCAATTAGGTGTCCAAAAAGCCATGTCAAGTAGAGTCTCTTTTATAGGTGTGCATCACGCCACACTTATAAGGGAGAGGCTACAAGACATTTACAAATATTTCCCTTCCTTGTTGCCTTATTTTTGGCCTATAGAGTATAAGGTCTTGGATTCCTCTACTCCCATTTATTCACTTTTCAGATCATGCCTTTCAAAAGATTTGAAGCTCATAGAAACTCATCAGTCTCGCCTGATAATTATGTGGGCGGATCTCATCCAACTTATGGGTACAGACCCGATCAAGGGTCTCTATTTTTTATTATCCCCATGGAGTTCCACCTATCTCCACTGATCCGTCTCCAGCTGCTGACATTAATACTCACTCACCTTAAGGAGATATTACTAATGCTGAGTTTCACCAATCCATTTATCAATCGTCCTAGTTGGTCACATCTTAGTCATGTTATATGGGTTCTGCTGGTATTGTTGGGAGTCAATATGAGGCTACTAGAGTTGTCCAGTTTATAAGGTTGAGCCCTCCAACTTTCACAGGTACTAAGGTTGAGAAGTATCCTCAAGGTTTTATAGATAAAATAGAGAAATTATTTGGGGTTATGCATGCTACTAATGTAGAGGGTATGGAATTCGCTGCTTATCAATTGAAGGATGTAGCATACCAATGGTATGAAGAGTGGGAGTAGCTTAGGGGTCATGATGCTGAGTCCGCTTTGTAGGATGACTTCTCTAGTGCTTTTCTTGACCTCTTCTTTTCTCAATAGTTGAGGAAGGAAAAAGCTGAGGAGTTTGTGAACTTGAAGCAAGGCAAGATGATGGTGAAAGAATATGCCTTGAAGTTTCACTAGTTATCGCAATATGCTCTTAAGCTAGTATCTAGCATGAGGGATAGAATGAGGAAATTTTCTTCTAGGTTGTCCCGTGAGTTAATTTTGGAGAGTAAGGCTTCCTTGTTAAACAAGGATATGGACATCTATACACTTGTGGTGTATATGCAACAAGTGGAAGAAGAAAAGAAGAAGCACATAGAGATGGAGAGAGGCAGAGTAAAAAGTTTTGATCTTTGGATTAGGGTTGAGGTCAGCAACAGAGTGGTAGGTATGGAGGAAAATGGTCTAAGAAGAGGTGGGGAAACTCTGGCTCTTATTCAATGGCTAGTACACCTTATCCAAATTCATCCAGAGATTGTCATTTTTAGGGTGGTGATGATTCAAGGGCATAGGGTGCCCAATCTCAAGCCAATAGGGCTCAGTCAACTCTATTATATCCTTGTTACAGACTTTACGGTCGATTGCATCATGGTTTCTATGATGAAGGAAGGATTGGTGTTTTAATTATGTCCAGTTAGGAAATATACGAAGGTATTTTCCCATGGGTAAGGTTTCTTTAGGGGAAAATAAAGTTTTAGTTGCCACATTATCAACTTCTACACTAAAGTTGCCACTTCTAGTATCGGCACTAGCCGGAATCACCTATATGCTCTCACTACCCGTCACGAGTCTGAGGCATCTCTGGATATTATCACTGATATGTTAAAACTCTTCTCTCGTGATGTGTACTATTTACTTAATCTGGGGTCTAACTTTTCTTATTTGACCTTATTTATAGTTGTGCATTTTGGTTTTAGTCCCGAGTGTGTTTTGGACCCCTTCTCTGTTTCCACCCAGTGGATGAATCTGTGGTTGCTGGAAGAGTCTATAGGGGTTGTGTGGTATCTGTTGGTGGTAGGGAAACTTTGGGTGATTTGATTGAATTAGACTTGGTTTATTTTGATCTTATCTTAGGGATGGATTGGTTGCATTCATGCTATACCTCTTTAGATTGTCAAACCCGTAAGGTCATTTTTAGTTTTCCTACGTAAATGATTATAGAATGTGAAGGGATTTCCCTAGTGCCCAAGGGGAGGTTTATATCATATCTTAGAGCCCAGAAATTAATTTCCAAGGGTGTCTATATCATTTTGTCCGAGTTAAAGACTCTAACTCAGAGGGTCCTTCTTTATAATTCGTTCTTATGGTTAATGAATTTCCTAAATTCTTCCCTGATTATCTTCCTGGTGTCCCTCACGATAGGGAAATTGAGTCTGGGATCAATTTTCTCCGATAATCATCATATATCTATCCCTCCTTATAGAATGGCTCTAGTTGAATTTAAGGAGCTTAAGAAGCAATTGAAAGATCTTCTTGACATGGGTTTTATCCACCCTAGTATGTCTTCGTAGGGTGCTCCCATTCTTTTTATGCGCAAGAAGGATGGTTCCCTTTGGATGTGTATAGATTATCGTAAGTTGAATAAATAATAGTGAAGAATAAGTACCTCTTTCTAGGATCGATAACCTGTTTGACCAACTTCAGAGTACTAAGTATTTCTCTAAGATTGATCTCCATTCGAGCTATCTTCGGTTGAAAATTAGGGAGAAATATATCCCTAAGATTCCCTATCATACTCGATATGGTCATTTTGAGTTCTTGGTCATGTCTTTTGGGTTGACCAATGTCACCACGGCATTTATGAACTTGATGAATTGGGTATTTCATTAGTTTTTGGATTTTTTTCGTTGTTGTGTTTATAGATAATATTCTGGTATACTCGGAAAGTGAGGCAGATCATTTCAATCACCTTTGTGTTATGTTGCAGACCCTTAAAGATCACCGTTTTTATGCTTAGTTTTCAAAGTGTGAATTTTGGTTGAATGCTATTACTTTTTTGGGTCATGTTATTTCTAGTGAAGGGATTATGGTAGTTTCACAGAAGGTTTCAGTGGTTAAGAAGTATCCTAAACCCATGACCCCAACCAGTATTCAGAGCTTCTTGGGTTTAGCCGATTATTATAGGAGGTTTGTGGAGAGCTTCTCATCGATTTTTACACCTTTGACTAAGTTGACTCAAAATAAGGTGAGGTTTATGTGGTCTGGTGCTTGTGAGGGGAGTTCTGAGAAGCTAAATGATAAATTGACTCTTACTCCGATTTTGACCCTGCCCGAGGGCACTGATGGCTTCGTGGTTTATTGTGATGCATCCCGTGTGGGTCTGTGTTCTGTATTGATGTAGCATGGAAAGGTGGTAGCATATTCTTCTAGGCAGGTTAAAGTTCATGAGAGGAGTTATCTGACTCATGATTTGGATTTGCTATTTGTGGTAATTGCATTGAAAATTTGGTAACACTATCTATATGGGGTCCATGTTGATATTTATTCAGATCATATGAGCCTGCAATATGTATTCACCCAAAAATAGTTGAATCTCAATAAAACAAGATGGCTTGAGTTGCTCAAAGACTACGACATAACTCTCCACTATCACTCAGGTAAATCTAATGTGGTTATTGTTGCTCTTAGCAGGTTATCCAAGGGGAGATTATCTCACATTGATGAAGATAATAGGTTTTGGTGAATGATATTCACCGTTTGGCTTATCTTGGAGTTTTTCTCATAGATTTTGAGGATGATGGTGTGTTTGTGCAAGAGGTGGTGAAGTCATCTCTTGGTGCTGAGGAAAAGGAGAAGTAGGTGTTGGATCCTATCTTTATGTGAATCAAGGATGATATGGGTAGGACTAAGGTAATGGCTTTTGAGACTGGTGTTTATGGTATCTTGAGTTATCGATGGAGGTTGTGTGTTCCCGATGTAGATGGCGCGAGGTAGAATTTTGGCCAAAGCTCATGAATTGCATTATTCAATTCATCCTGGTTTAACAAAGATGTATCATGACCTTAAGAAGATTTATTGGTGGAATAACATGACGAGGTATGTGGCTAATTTTGTGGCTAAGTGCATGGTGTGTCAAGAAGTGAAGGTGGAGCACTTATGGCCCGGTGGGTCATCTTAAGAATTGAGTTACCTGTGTGGAAAATGGAAGTTATTAATATGGATTTCATTACGGGTCTTTCACAGGGTTAGAACCATATTGATTCTATTTGGGTCATCTTGGAAAGGATGACTAAGTCAGCTCACTTCTTGCCAGTGAGGACTAATTATTCAAGCGAGGACTATGCAAAGTTGTTTATTCAAGAGATCGTGAAGTTACATGGAGCTCCAATTTCCATTATTTCTGATTGTGGTACTCAGTTCTCATCTCATTTTTGGTGGTCGTTCCAGTGAGGTTTGGGAACTAAGGTGAACCTTAGCACTACTTTTCACCCATAGACAGATGGACAAGCGGAAAGGACCATCCAGATATTGGAAGATATGCTTCGAGCTTGTGTAATTGACTTTGGTGGTAGTTGAGTTGACCATTTTCCTCTTATAGAGTTTACGTATAATAATAACTATCACTCTAGCATTAGTATGGATCCATTTAAGGAACTGTCTCATATGAGGTGTAGGTATCCTATTGGGTGGTTCAAAATTGGTAAGAAAAGGTTATTCGGTCCTGAATTATTTCATCAAGCTATGTAGAATATAAAGGTGATTCAAGATAGTCATAAGACTATCAACAGTTTCCAAAAGTAATATACGGACGTGAGGCAAAGAGAGTTGGAGTTCAATATAGGTGATTGGGTGTTCTTAAAGGTGTCTCCTATGAAGGGGTGATGCGATTTAGAAAGAAGGGAAATCTCAATCCCAATTATGTTGGCTCCTATTTTATATTAAAGAGAGTGGGGAATGTTGCCTATGATCTAGAATTGCCTGCAAGCTTGGTTTCTATTCACCCTGTGTTTCATGTGTCTATGTTGAAGAAATGCTTGGGTGATCCTTCCTTGGTAGTTCCTAATGAGAGTATTTGTATTTTGGATTCCTTGTCATAAGAGGAGGTCTCAGTGAAGATCTTGGATAGACGAGTTCGTAGATTGATTACTAAAGATATTGCATTAGTAAAAGGCCTTTGGAGGAACCAACATGTGGAAGAAGCCACTAAAGAAGCTAAAGAAGATATGAAGGATAACTACTCATTCTTGTTCTATGCGTTAGACAAAGATGCTTAAGGTATGAATTTTGTTTTCCCCTCATTACTATCTGGGTTTATCATTTGATTCTGGTGTAATATTGTTATTCTCGTATGAAAAGTATCCGAGATCATCATTTGAGGTGAACGATCCTAAGGGGGGATAATATAACACCCTCTAAATTTTGAGCATTTTATTTTTGGCCCTCAAATGTTCAAAATCTTGATTTTTGACTTAAATTATGTTTAGTCATGTGAATGGGGTGACCCGGGAGAGATTTGGAATTTTTGGATGGGGTTCAGGTGATTTTGAACCACGGAGGTAGTGAGCCTCTGTGATATCATCGTGTGACAGAGGCTACACTCCACCATAGCCAGCGTGTCACGGAGGATAATCTTTGTGTTTAGCAGCATGGCACAGAGGTTAGCCTCCACGATAAGGTCCGTGCCACGTCGTTATGTAAAATTCGTGCAACTTTTTACATAGTTTACTTGGGATTAGGGGTATTGGGGTCTTTTCACCTATGTATGACCCTTAAGCATAATATATCCTATTCCTTTAAGTTTTAAGAGATTAAAAATTCCCAATTCAACTCTCAAACTCAAAACCCCAAGAGAGCCTATGGATTTCATCGTATGTTCATCTTTTGGGTTTTAAGCTCTGAATTTCTTTCAAATTCTCGTGTGTCTAAGTCATCTACCTCTGTACCTATACTTGTATTTTCTTAATGGGGTGAAAATTGGTTTATTATTCATGGTTTTTATGTTGGGTTTTGAACTATGGGTTGAGGGTTTTGGATCTAAATTGTTTGAATGCTTTCTCATGATTACTATTGAACTACTATGCTTTACATTGTTGATTTATATACTCATTGGGGTGCATGGGAATGGTGAATGGAATAGGGGTACAATGGATTCCACAAATAATTGGTCTTGGTGTGGAAATTGATAATAACCTCAACTTACTTACATAATTGATTTTGGAATGAAAATTATCATTTGGTTTGGCTTATTCTCTTTGAAACTAATGAATGGCATAAATGGCTAATTGGATAATAATAATAACGATCTTAAAAACCTAGTGGGGGTACGAAGGAATCCCCCTAAGTGATTTTAATAATGAAGTCTGTGTGGTACGAAGGAATCCCCAAAGGGTTGGCTAATGACATTTCTTGAAAGCTATAGTCGGTATGACGATACCACTTAATGATACCTTAATATTTGACTCCTGAAATTGGTGGATGGGTTGTGTGATATAAATGTTTTAACTTGGGATTAATAGGGGTTGTGTTAGCTGGATGTGAAGGTGTGAGTCGAAGGACTGATAATGAAAACTCATATTTGCTGACGTGAGGTATGGTCTTGATGACCGTGTGCATGTGTCACACTTGATATATACATTTTGGGATAGCTAGATTCCTTGAAGGATTTGTCTTTCCCTCAGTTTCTTTCTCTGATTCATGCGGCTAACGCACACTGAGGCCCTTTCAGCAGGGGAAGTTGAATCCATATAGCCTATGGGTGTAGTTTTAGGATGGTCAAGCTACACAATATAGGTTAAGGTTTTAAAGTTCATGCTAAGCCTTGTTCCCTTTTTCGGCATGTGATATATATATACATATAAATATGTGGTTGTATGTGTATGTATTGCATATGATGTTAAGCACTTATTTTAATGATTTCTGTATTATGGATCATGACATTTGTAAGACCCTACAAAGTACCCTCGTAGTCTGAGCCTTAGAGAGAGTCAAGTAAAGTGTAATTCCAACCCTAAAAGATTGAGAAGTGACTTCCCAAGTGATTGGTGTTTAAACCATAAAGATATTTCTTAAATTTGACTTTCTGTCATGTAGAGAATTGAATTAGCTTTCCAACGATACCAATTTTTTCCAAATCCAATATTGGGGTGAGAAGTTATGGTCGTTTTACCGAGAGTTGTCAGAACCACCGAGGTGCGACGACAGGTTGACGGATCGTCGCCTGAACCGTCGCAACCAAGGCAGTAACTTCCTTTTCTGGCCCAAGTATGACGGACGATCCGATAGACCGTCGAGTTTGCGATGGACCATCGATGAGACCGGCGTATCAAGGCAGTGTGTCCTCATCCTGGCCAACGTGCGACAGACGATCCGACGGACCATCAGGCTAGTGACGGACCATTGCTTTGACCGTCGTAGCCCACGTTCAGTAATTTTAAGACGTTTTTTAAACGGGGCTTATGGGTGTTTTCCCTTTTAACCCTCAGATATATTCCAAATGAACCTGATAGACTAATTATCTCCTAAAACATCCAAAGGCTAGGTTTCTCCCTCAAAAGAAAATCTAAAACTCTTCTCCAAGAAATCCAAGAACTCACCATAGATCCTACAAATTGAGTTGAGATTTAAGTTCCCCTAGTTCAAAGGTTGCAAGAACCCTCCCTCAAGAGTAAGAAGAAGAGTTTAGAGCAAGCTTGTTCATCCAATTTCATAATCTAAGGTATGTGGGATTTTGAACAAGGGTAATCCTTTCACCCTTGTGCCCAAAGGCTTATTTAAACTATAATTTTCTGCACTTTATGAGATTTTATATCAAATTGAATTAGGGTTTTTCACCCATTGTTATTGGTTGCAAGATTTTGATGTTTCCCATGAATTGAAAGTCAACTACTATGATTTTTGCATGTTTTCTTGAGAAATTGAAGCTGGGTTTATACCCCATGTTGTTACTCCTTGAGAATTTATGAGTTTAAATGATTCTAGAAATTAAAGTATATGAGTATGTTGAGATTTTTAGATAAAGTGCTGTAAATCCAAGATTTCTATATGATTTATGAATGTATATGTTATCTAATATGCATTTTAATGAGTTTTAACTTGAGATTGAATTAGGGGCCATTAAGACCTGCTTGAGACTTGCAATTTTATGAACTCTTATGCTATAAGAACCCATGATTTCAGTATTCTGAGATTATTGAGAAATGTTTTGACCTAATGGTCATAGATCTTTGAAATCCACTTCACTACATGAGATTACAGATTAGATTGTTTGGTTCATATTGAACCATGAGATTATTTTCAAAGTGGATTTCCATAAGATGAGAGAGATAAACTAAACAGAGTAGTATTTAGCACCGAGTTGGGTAAGTTACTGCGGTTTCTTACCCCAGAACTACGTGCCACCATAGGTTTGAGATTTTGGGCCTGAGGCCAAGATGATTGGGCCCGAGGCCGAGATAAGTGATCACTGAATTGAAGTTATACTCCTTGGCAAGAGTATGACGCCTCTCCCCAACATGAGGTTTCTTTCTTAGGAGGACAAGACGTTGGACTCTATGTAGCTCCCATGGTTTATGTCGGTTAAGAGAACCTCCCTAAAACTAAAGTATTATCCATTGAGATAGAATATTTTCCCTAAAGCTTTGAGATGAGATATTTTCTAAAATGAATGAATTGCTTTTGAGTATTCTCCAAAGAAGGAAGTAGTTTTCTCTACTAATACGAGTTGATCACCTGTTTTTAAACCAAAGTCATATGATCCCGAGTTCCATGTGTTTGAGTTCAAAAGGGTTATAAGTTATAGTAAATTAAAGAATTTTTACTCTCCATGAGATATATACATGAGTTGAAAGTATTTCCTAGAGTTTCCTTCAGCCTTTGAGTAACAAAAAGAAGAGAAGATTTCAGATCTTAAAGCTAAAGTATAATGACTCACGAGATTTCTATTACATGCTTCATTCTACAGGATTTATGATCTTTACATTTGACTTATTCTAGCCATGTGAGTCATTCCTAATTGCATGTATGATTTGATCAAAGAGTATTGATATTGTTTTATGTAAATGCATGCACCCCCATATACTCAGTACATTCCCAAGTGTTGATCTACATATACGTCTCTATGCTATATTGTCTTATAATGTAGGTTCAGGTGCTCAGTCCCAGCCTCGTCAGTGATTTTCGAGTACCTTTATCTATATTTCTCCAGTGGAGAGTCCTCATGGTTTGGGTACCTATCTTCGAAATTTCAGTATTTGAGTGTTTAGGTTATTACATTCAGTTTGATTTAAGTTAGTTGGAGACCTGTCCCAATGGATCTCTAGTTTAGGGAGTAGTAGAGGCTTTGTCGGACTAGTTATCATATTGTTGTTGTTGTGTTGAGATTTCCCATATTTTGGTCATTTGGACCGAGTATTTTCTTCGTATTTCCAATCATTTAATATGTCAACAGCCGTATTTGGTTTACTTTATCTTGAAATGAGTTATTATAAGTAATGACAGGATAAAAGGGTTAACTTGGGGGTACTTGTAGCCTTAAGCATTATGCGACATCCCGAGGGGTGATTTCGGGTCGTTACAAACTTGGTATCAGAGCCTAAGGATTTAAGGAGCCCTAGGGAGTCTAACAAGTCGCGTTTAGTAGAGTCTTGATCATTGGTGTGTAGCGTTCCACATCTATAAGCAAGAGACTATAAGACGTTCTAGGAAAATTTGTTTCTTTCTTTCAGATTCTATCGTGCCTGCAGTTGTCCCTCTTCTCTAATAATTTGTGCTTTTCTATTTAATAAAATGCCTCTCCGAAGAGTGAATGCCCGGTAAAATGATAATAAGCAACCCCAACCTGTAGATTCTCTGAATGAGACAGTGTCTCATGCTGAGTTTTGGTCGTCCTTTCAGGCATTAGCCCAAGCAATGACCGCTAATGTTCGGTACAATAACCAGACTGCATTTGTAAATTAGCAGTAAGGTGAGGTAGCCGCGGCTAAGATTTGTGATTTCATGCGGATAAATCTGCCAGAGTTTTATGGGTCAAAGGTTGGCGAGGACCCATAGTTGTACCTTGAGGAAGTAAGAAAGATCACACAGGTGATGCATATTTCTGAGGAAGAAAGTGTTGAGCTGGCATCTTATAGGTTGAAAGACATTTCTTATTACTTGGTTGTATCATGACGAAAGGGTAAAGGCGAGGATGTTGCTCCTATGACATGGAAGGTGTTCCAAGATGCATTCTTGGAAAAGTTCTTTCTGCTTGAGATGAGGGAAGGAAAGATTGAGGAGTTCATAAACTTGAGGCAGGTCTCCATGGTTGTTAAGGAGTACTGCTTGAAGATCAACTAGTTGGCCAAGTATGCTCCAGAATTGATTTCTGACACCCGAGCGAGTATGAGCAAGTTCGTGATAGGTGTTTTTAGTTTGGTGCTGAAAGAGTGTAGGACTGCAATGCTGCATAGGGATATGGACCTATCTAGGTTGATAATATATACCCAGCAGATAGAGGTGGATAAGATTAGAGAGAGAGAGTAAGGGTTAACAAGAGGGCTAGATCTGAGCAACATGAGAATAGTTATCCTAGGTTCCATGGAGGGAACTGCCCTCAGTTTTAGAGATGTCCATCTATTCCATTGCCTTCATTAGCTAGTGCTCCCATGCCTAGAGGCAGGCAGGAGCAAGGGAGCAGGTCTTTTATGTGTAGGTTGCAGAACAGTGTTAGTAACAGGCCTCGTTATCCTTCTTATGCTAGATGTTGTAGGGATCATCCCAGTGCGTGTTTCGCAGATTTGAGAAGTTGTTTTGGTTGTGGTAAGTTGGGCCACAGACTTAGAGTTTGCCCACATGCTAGACAGAAGACCAGAGATGCCCAACCTCAGGCACAGACTACTAGTGCACAAGCTTCTGTACCCCATCCCGCCCCTGCTCAGGGCGCTTCATCTAGTTCTGCTGGTGGTCAGCGCCAGAACAAATTCTATTCCTTACCATCCTATCAGGAGCATAAGGATTCTCCTGATGTTGTTACTGGTATGATCTGTGTCTTTTGCCTTGATGTTTATGTGTTGTTGGACCCCGGGCCGAGTCTCTCTTATGTGACCCCACTTGTAGCTGTGAACTTCAAAATGAGTCCCAAAAAGATTCCTGAGCCCTTCCTAGTTTCTACACCAGTAGGGGAGTCAGTTGTTGCTAAACAAGTGTATAGAGATTTTCCTGTTACTGTTCTTCATAGAGTCATACTTGTTGATTTGAAAGAGTTAGACATGGTGGATTTTGACCTTATTATGGGTATGGATTGGCTTCATTCTTATTATGTATCTATAGACTGTCGTACCCGTGTGGTCAAGTTTCAGTTCCCTGGTGAACCAGTTTTTGAGTGGTCTGGGATTTTGGTATCTCCCAAGAGTCATTTTACTCCTATCTCAAAGCCAAAATGCTAATATCAAAAGGTTGCATCTATCACCTAGTTAGAATCACCTTAGAACTGTCTTGCAAACTCTTAGAGATCACCAGATATTCCTCAAATTCAACAGGTGTGAATTTTTGCTAAGGTCTGTAGCCTTTCTGGGTCATATTGCTTCAGCCGAAGGTATTAGAGTTGATCCCTAAAAGATAGAAGCTATAAGAAATTGGCCAAGACCTAACTCTCTATCTGACATTAGAAGTTTCTTGGGTCTAGCGGGCTATTATCACCATTTTTTGAGGTTTTCTCTTCTATTGTGTCTCCCATGACCCGATTGGACAAAAAGAAAGTTAAGTTCAGTGGTCATATTCTTATGAGAAGAGTTTTCAGTAGTCGAACACTAAACTTACTTCAGCCCCTGTGTTGACCTTGTCGGATGGTACAGATGGTTTTGTGGTGTATTGTGATGCCTCTAGAGTTGGTTTGGGTTGTGCGCTGATGCAAAAAGGTAAGGTTATAGCTTATGCCTCTTGACAGTTGAATCCGCATGAAAAGAATTACCCAACCCATGATCTTGAGTTAGCTGTTGTGGTCTTTTCTTTTAAAATCTTGAGACACTATCTTTATGGTGTTCATGTTGATGTGTTTACCGATCATATGAGCCTGCAGTATGTGTTTACTCAGAGAATGTTGAATCTTACGTAGAGGATGTGGTTAGAGTTGTTAAAATACTATGATATAAGTGTGTTGTATCACCCGGGCAAGGCCAATGTATGGCAGATGCCCTTAGCATATTATCTATAGGTAGTGTTGCTCATGTAGAGGAAGGTAAGAAAGATTTAGCTCGTGATGTGCATCGGCTGGCTAGATTGGGTGTTACGTTGCTTGATTCAACTGAAAAAAGTACTGTGGTGCAGAGTAGTTCCAAATCCTTATTAGTTTCGAAAGTGAAGGAGAAGCAAGACAGAGATCCTAGTTTGGTCAGACTGAAGGAGTCAGTTAAGGACCAAAAGTAAAGGTTTTCTCCTAAGGAGGAGATAACGTGTTGAGATTGCAGGATAGATTGTGTGTTACATATGTTGATAATCTGACGCCAAGAATTATGGCTGAAGCGCATGGCGCAAGGTATTCTATTCATCCCGGCACTACCAAGATGTACCGCGACTTGCGGGAAACCTATTGGTGGAATGGAATGAAGAAGGATATAGCTAGGTTTGTAGCAAAGTATACACCATGCCAACAGGTTAAGGTAGAGCACCAAAGACCTAGTGGTTTGATGCAGGAGTTTGGTGTACCCACTTAGAAATAGCAGGTGGTGAATATGGACTTCGTGACTAGGTTACCTCTTTTGTGTCATCATGATGATTCTATTTGGGTTGTTGTGGATAGGTTGACTAAGTCCGCGTATTTCTTGTCCATGCATACATCTTATACAGCTTAGGACTATGCTAGATTATATATCCAGGAGTTAGTCAGGTTGCACGGAGTTCCCTTGTCTATTATTTCGGATAGGGGTACTCAATTCACTTCTCAGTTTTGGAGGGCGTTTCAGTAGGGTCTTGGTACCCAAGTTATTTTAAGTTCCGTTTTTCATCCACAGACAGATGGTCAAGCTGAGAGGACCATTCAAACTCTAGAAGATATGTTGAGGACGTGCGCGCTTGATTTCAAAGGTAGTTGGGATGAGCATTTGCCATTGATAGAGTTTGCCTATAACAATAGTTACCATGTTAGCGTGATTGGTCCTGATGCAGTGTTTGAAGCTATGGAGAAAGTTAAGTTGATTAGAGAAAGGATGTAGACAGCTCAGAGTCGTCAAAAGTCATATGCTGATGTGAGAAGAAGAGATCTTGAGTTTGAGGAGGGTGATTTGGTGTACTTGAAGGTTTCACCCATGAAAAGGGTGAAGAGGTTTGGTAAAAAGGAAAAGCTTAGTCCCCGTTATGTTAGGCCTTATAGAGCTTGAGTCATGTTGGTAAAGTAGCCTATGAGATTGAGTTGCCGGCGGAGTTGTCAGTCGTTCATCCTATTTTCATGTACCATGCTTAAGAAGCATATTGGTTATTTCATTGTGGTAGATCCTTCAGAGAGTTCTGATATTCAGAACAGTCTTCCTTTGATGAGATTCCTATTGAGATTTTAGATTTTCAGATCCGTAGACTGAGGAACAAAGAGGTTCCCTGGGTCAAAGTTTTTTGGCGGAACCAGTCAGTTGAGGGCGCTACTTGGGAGACAGAAGCAGACATGCGAGCCAACTACCCGCACCTCTTTTCCGCAAGTTCAGATCAATCTGAAGGTATTATTCTTCCTAAATTCATCCCTCCTAATCTAAAGTTCAGCTATGTATCTATTCTTGCATGAGTTCTGGCAATTTTTGAAGTATTCGAGAGTTTAGAAAAGATTTTGAGCCGTTTAAGAAATTGCTTCGGCTTTGTGTACTCTATTTTTCCTGTGTTCCTAGTCTAACTAGTGACATTCAAGGACGAATCTTTCCAAGGGATAGATATTGTAAGACCCTGCAAAGTTTTCTCGTAGTCTGAGCCTTAGAGCATGTCAAGTGAAGTGTAATTTCATCCCTAAAAGATTGAGAAGTGACTTACCAAGTGACTTTCTTTCATGTAAAGAATTGAATTAGCTTTCCAACAATACCAATTTTTTCCAAATACGGAATCGGGGTGAGAAGTTATGGCCGTTTTACCGAGAGTTTTCTGAATCACCCAAGTGCGACGGACAGGTTGACAGACCGTTGAGTGTGCGACGGACCATCGAGTGTGCAACGGACCATTGCCCGAACCATCGTACCTAAGGTAGTAACTCCCTTTTCTAGCCCAAGTGCGATGGACGATCAGATGGACCATCGAGATTGTGACGGACCGTCGATGAGATCATTGCATCGAGGTAGTGTGTCCTCATCCTGGACAACGTACGATGAAAGATATGACGGACCGTCAGGCTAGCGATGGACCGTCGCTTCGACCGTCGCAGCCCCTGTTCAGTAATTTTAAGTCATTTTTTAAAAGGGGCTTTTGGGTCTTTTCCCTTTTAACCGTCAGATATTTTCCAAACGAACCTGATAGCCTCATTATCTCCCAAAACATCCAAAGGCTAGGGTTCCACCCTCAAGAGCAAATCTAAAACTCTTATCCAAGAAATCCAAGAACTCACCTTAGATTCTACAAATTGAGTTGATATTTGAGTTCCCCAAGTTCAAAGGTTGCAAGAACCCTCCCTCAAGAGAAAAAAGAAGAGTTTAGAGCAAGATTGTTCATCCAATTTCATAATCGAAGGTATGTGGAGTTTTGAAAAAGGGTAATCCTTTCACCCATGTGCCCAAAGGCTTATTTAAACAGTAATTTTTTGCACTTTATGAGATTTTATATGAAATTGAATTAGGGTTTTTTACCCATTGTTATTGGTTGCAAGCTTTTGATGTTTCCCATGAATAGAAAGTCAACTAGCATGATTTTTGCATGTTTTCTAGAGAAATTGAAGCTGGTTTTATACCCCATGTTGTTACTCATTGAGAATTTATGAGTTTCATTGATTTTAGAAATTAAAGTATATGAGTATGTTGAGATTTTGAGTTAAAAGTTCTGTAAATTCAAGATTTCTATATGATTTATGAATGCATATGTTATCTAATATACATTTTGATGAGTTTTAACTTGAGATTGAATTATAGGTCATTAAGCCCTACTTGAGACTTGCAATTTTATGAACTCTTGTGCTATAAGCACCTATGATTTGAGTATTCTGAGATTATTGAGAAATATTTTGACCTAATGGTCATAGAGCTTTGAAATCCACTTTACTACATGAGATTACAGATTTGATTATTGGGTTCTTATTGAACCATGAGATTATTTTCAAAGTGGATTTCCATGAGATGAGCGAGATAAACTAAAGAGAGTAGTATTTAGCACCGAGTTGGGCAAGTTACTATGGTTTCTTACCCCAGAACTACGTACCTCCGTAGGTTTGATATTTTGGGCCTAAGGTCAAGATGATTGGTCCCGAGGCTGAGATAAGTAATCACTAAATTTAGGTTACACTCCTTGGAAAGAGTATGACGCCTTTCCCCAACGTGAAGTTTCTTCCTTAGGAGGACAAGACGTTAGACTCCATGTTGCTCTCATGGTTTATGTCAGTTAAGAGAACCTCTCTAAAACTAAAGTATTTTCCATTGAGATAGAATATTTTCCCTAAAGCTTTGAGATGAGATATTTTCTAAAATGAATGAATTGCTTTTGAGTATTCTCCAAAGAAGGAAGTAGTTTTCTCTACTAATACGAGTTGATCACCGATTTTTAAACCAAAGTTATATGATCCCGAGTTCCATGTGTTTGAGTTCAAAAGTGTTATAAGTTATTGAGCATTAAAGAAGTTTTACTCTCCATGAGATATATGCATGAATTGAAAGTATTGCCTAGAGTTTCCTTCAGCCTTTGAGTAACGAAAAGAACAGAAGAGTTCAAATTTTAAAGAAAAAGTATAATGACTCACGAGATTTGTGTTACATGCTTCATTCTACGTGATTTATGAGCTTTACATTTTGACTTATTCAAGCCATGTGATTCATTCCTAATTGCATGCATGATTTGGTTAAAGAGTATTGATATTTTTTTATGTAAATGCATGCACCCCCATATACTCAGTACATTCCCAAGTGTTGATCCGCATATAGGTCTATGTTCTAATTGTCTTATAATGTATGTTTAGGTGCTCAGTCCTAGCCTCATCAGTGATTTCAGAGTACCTTTGTCTATATTTCTCCTGTGGTGAGTCCTCATAGTTTGGGGACCTACCTTCAGATATTTTAGTATTTGAGTGGTTATGTTATTTCTTTCAGTTTGGTTTAAGTCAGTTGGGGACCTGTCCCAACGGCTCTCTAGTGTATGGAGTAGTAGAGGCTTTGTCAGACTAGTTATTATATTGTTGTTGTTGTGTTGAGATTTACCGTATTGTCGTCATTTGGATCGAGTATTTTCTTCGTATTTTCTATCATCTGATATGTCAACACCCGTATTTGGTTTATTTTTTCTTGAAATGAGTTATTATAAGTAATGACAGGCTAAAAGGGTTAGCTTGGGGGTACTTGTTGCCTTAAGCACCGTGTGCCATCCCGAAGGGTGATTTCATGTCGTTACAAACTTGGTATCAGAGCCTAAGGTTTTAAGGAGTCCTAAGGAGTATGACAAGCCGCGTTGAGTAGAGTCTTCATCATCGGTGTGTAGCGCGCCATATCTATGAGCAAGAGGCTACAAGACATTCTAGGAAAAGTTATTTCTTTCTTTCAGATACTATCGTGCCTGCAGTTGTCCCTCTCATCTAATAATTTGTGCTTTTCTATTTCAGAAAATGCCTCTTCGAAGAGCGAATACCCGTGGAAACGATAATAAGAAACCCGAACCTGTTGATCCTTTGAATGAGATGGTGTCTCATGCTGATTTTTAGGCGGCCTTTTAGGAGTTAGCCCAATCAAGGACCGCTAATATTCGGGCCAATAACCAGGCCGCAATTGCAAATCAATAAGGAGGTAAGGTAGCCGCGTCTAGGACTCGTTAATTCATACGGATGAATCTGCCAGAGTTTTACGGGTCTAATGCTGGCGAGGACCCATAGTTGTACCTTGAGGAGGTGAGAAAGATCACACAGGTAATGCATATTTCTGAGGAAGAAAGTGTTGAGCTGGCATCTTACAGGTTGAAAGACATTTCTTATGACTGGGCTGTATCATGGAGAAAGGGTAGAAGCGAGGATGTTGCTTTTATGATTTGGCAGGTATTCCAAGATGAATTGTTGGACAAGTTCTTTCCTCTTGAGATGAGGGAAGAAAAGATTGAGGAGTTCATGAACTTGAGGCAGGGCCCCATGACTATTAAGGAGTACTGCTTGTAGTTCAACCAGGTTGCCAAGTATGCTCTATAATTGATTTCTGACCACCGAGTGAGTATGAACAAGTTCATGACAGGTGTTTCTGGCTTGATGCTGAAAGAGTGTAGGACTGCAATGCTGCATAGAGATATGGACCTGTCTAGGTTGATGACGTATGCCCAGAAGATAAAGGTGGATAAGATTAGAGAGAGAGAGAGAGTAAGGGGTAACAAGAGGGCTAGATCCGAGTAGCATGAGTATAGTCAGCCTAGGTTCCATGGAGGGAACCTCCCTCAGTTTTAGAGATGTTCATCTATTCCAGCGCATTCATCAGCTAGTGCTCTCGTGCCTAGAGGCAGGCAGGAGCAAGGGAGCAGGTTTTTTATGTCTAGGTTGCAGAATAGTATTAGTAACAAGCCTCGTTATCCTCCTTGTTCTAGGTTTGGTAGGGATCATCCCAGTGAGAGTTTCGGAGATTTGAGCGGTTGTTTTGGTTGTTGCAAGTTGGGCCACAAACTTAGAGATTGCCCGCATCCTAGACAGGGGAACAGAGATGCCCGATCTCAGGCACAGACTACTAGTGTACCATCTCCTATACCCCATCCTACCCTGCTCAGGGCACTTCATTTAGTACTGCTGGCGGTCAGCACCAGAATAGATTCTATGCCTTACCATCCCGTCAAGAGCAGGAGGATTCTCCTAATGTTGTTACTGGTATGCTCCGTGTCTTTTGCCTTGATGTTTATGTGATGTTATACCCCGGGTCAAGCCTCTCTTATGTGACCCCACTTGTAGTTGTGAACTTCAAAATGAGTCCCAAAAAGATTCCTGATCCCTTCCTAGTTTCTACACCAGTAGGGGGGTCAGTTGTTGCTAAACAAGTGTAATGATATTGTCTTGTTACAGTTCTTCATAGTGTCATACTTGTTGATTTGAAAGAGTTATACATGGTAGATTTTGACCTTATTCTGGGTATGGATTGTCTTCATTCTTGTTATGCATCTATAGACTATCGTACTGGTGTGTTCAAGTTTTAGTTCCCTGGTGAACCAGTTTTTGAGTGGTCTGGGTTATCGGTATCTCCCAAGAGTCATTTTATCTCCTATCTCAAAGCCAAAAGGCTAATATCCAAAGGTTGGATCTATCATCTAGTTAGAGTCAAAGACACTAAGTCCGAGGCTCCAACTATTCAGTTAGTCAATATTGTTAATGAGTTTCCTGATATTTTTCTGAAAGTCTCCCAGGGATACCTCCCGATAGAGAGATAGAATTCGGGATTGATCTTCTTCCCGGCACTCAGCCCATTTCTATTCTGCCATACTGTATGGCACCTGCAAAGCTTAAGGAGTTGAAAGATCAACTCAAGGATCTTTTAGACAAAGGTTTAATAAGGCCCAATATTTTTCCTTGGGGCGCACCTGCTCTATTCATGCGAAAGAAAGATGGTTCCTTGCGTATGTGCATTGACTATCATAAGCTTAATATGCTCACAGTCAAAGATAAGTATCCTCTTCCGTGAATTGATGACTTATTTGATCAGTTGCAAGGTGCAAGTTATTTCTCTAATATAGACCTTAGATTCATCTATCATCAACTTAAAGTGAGGGATTGTGATATTCCAAAGATAGCCTTTCGAACCCTCTATGATCACTTTAAGTTTATAGTCATGTCTTTCAGGCTAACCAATGCCCCAGTAGCCTTCATGGACCTCATGAATCGAGTGTTCAAGTAATATCTTGATATGTTTGTCATTGTTTTCATAGATGATATCCTTGTGTACTCCCGTAATAAGAATGACCATGCAAATCACCTTAGAACTATCTTGCAAACTCTTAGAGATCACCAGTTGTTCGCCAAATTAAACAAGTATGAACTTTGGCTAAGGTCTGTAGCCTTTCTAGGTCATATTGTTTCAGTTGAAGATATTAGAGTTGATCCCCAAAAGACAGAAGTTATAAGAAATTGGCCTAGACCTATATCTCCATCTGACATTAAAAGTTTCTTGGGTCTATCGGGATATCATCACCATTTTGTTGAGGGTTTCTATTCTATTGTGTCTCCCATGACCCAATTGGCCCAAAAGAAAGTTAAGTTCCAGTGGTCAGATTTCTGTGAGAAGAGTTTTCAGGAGTTGAAGACTCTACTTACTTCAGCCACTGTGTTGACATTGCCTGATGGTAGAGATGGTTTTGTGGTGTATTGTGATACCTATAGAGTTGGTTTGGGCTGTGTGTTGATGAAAAAAGGTAAGGTTATAGCTTATACCTCTAGACAGTTAAAACCGCATGAAAATAATTACCCAACCCATGATCTTGAGTTAGTTACTGTGTCTTTTCTTTGAAAATCTTGAGACACTATCATTATGGTGTTTATGCTGATGTGTTTACTGATCATAAGAGCCTGCAGTATGTATTTACTCAGAGGGAGTTGAATCTTAGGCAAAAGAGGTTGTTAGAGTTGTTAAAAGACTATGATATAAGTGTGTTGTATCACCTAGGCAAGGCCAATGTAGTGGCAGATGCCCTTAGCAGATTGTCTATGGGTAGTGTTGCTCATGTAGAGGAAGGTAAGAAAGATTTAGCTCATGATGTACATCGGTTGTCTAGATTGAGAGTTAGGTTGCTTGATTCATCTGAGGGAAGTACTTTGGTCAGGCTGGAGGAGTCTATTAAGGACCAAAAGGTTGAGGTTTTCTCCTAAGGGGGAAATGACATGTTGAGATTGCAGGGTAAATTGTGAGCTCCTTGTGTTGATGATCTAAGGTAGAGGATTATGGCTGAAGGGCATGGCGCGCGGTATTTTATTCATCCCGGTACTACCAAGATGTACCGCAACTTGCGGGAAACCTATTGGTGGAATGGCATGAAGAAGGATATAGCTGGGTTTGTAGCAAAGTATGCACCATGCCAACAGGTTAAGGTAGAGCACCAAAGACCTAGTGGTGTGATGCAGGAGTTTGGTATACCCACTTGGAAGTGGTAGGTGGTGAATATGGACTTCGTGACTGGGTTATCTCTTTCGTGTCGTCATCATGATTCTATTTGGGTTGTTGCTGACAGGCTGACTAAGTCCGCGCATTTCTTACCCGTGTATACATCTTATACAGGTGAGGACTATGCTAGATTGTATATCCAAGAGTAAGTCAGGCTGCACGGAGTTCCCTTGTCTATCATTTTGGATAGGGGTACTCAATTCACTTTTCAATTTTAGAGGGCATTTCAGCAAGGTCTTGGTACCCAAGTTCTTTTAAGTTCCGTTTTTCATCTGCAGACAGATGGTCAGGCAGAGAGGACCATTCAAACTCTAGAAGATACGTTGAGGGTGTGTACTATTGATTTCAAATGTAGTTGGGTTGAGCATTTTCCATTGATAGAGTTTTCCTATAACAATAGTTGCCATGCTAGCATCGAGATGGCACCATTTGAGGCCTTGTATGGTAGGAGGTGTAGATCACCCATAGGTTGGTTTGAAGTAGGTGAAGCTATCGTGATTGGGTCTGATGCAGTGTTTAAAGCTATGGAGTAAGTTAAGTTGATTATAGAAAGGTTGAAGATAGCTCAGGATCGTCAAAAGTTATATGCCGATGTGAGGAGAAGAGATCTTGAGTTTGAGGTGGGTGATTTGGTGTACTTGAAGATTTTACCCATGAAAGGGGTGAAGAGGTTTGGTAAAAATGGAAAGCTTAGTCCCCGTTATGTTGCGTCGTTTAGAGTCTTGAGTCGTGTTGGTAAAGTAGCCTATGAGGTTGAGTTGCCGGCGGAGTTGTCAGCCATTCATCCTATTTTTCATGTCTACATGCTTAAGAAGCATATTGGTGATTCCATTGTGGTAGATCCTTCAGAGAGTGCTGATATTCAGAACAGTCTTGCGTTGATGAGATTTTTGTTGAGATTCTAGATTTTCAGATCCGTGGACTGAGGAACAAAGAGGTTCCCTTGGTCAAAGTTTTATGGCAGAACCACTTAGTTGAGGGTGCTAATTGGGAGGCAGAAGCAGACATGCGAGCCAACTACCCTCACCTATTTTTCGCGAGTTCAGATCAATCCAAAAGTATTATTCTTCCTAAATTCATCCCTCCTAATCTAAAGTTCAGCTATGTATCTATTCTTGCATGAGTTCTGGCAATTTTTGAAGTATTTGAGAGTTTAGAAAAGATTTTGAGACGTTTAGCAAATTGCTTCAGCTATGTGTACTCTATTTTTCCTGTGTTCCTAGTCTAATTAGCCACATTCAAGGACGAATCTTTCCAAGGGAGAGATATTGTAAGACCCCGCAAAGTTCTCTCGTAGTCTGAGCCTTAGAGCGTGTCAAGTGAAGTGTAATTCCAGCCCTAAAAGATTGAGAAGTGACTTCCCAAGTAATTGGTGTTTAAACAATATAGAATTTTCTTAAATTTGACTTTCTTTCAGGTAGAGAATTGAATTATCTTTCCAACGATACCAATTTAGTCCAAACACGATATCGGGGTGAGAAGTTATGGCTGTTTTACTGAGAGTTGTCGAAACCGCCCAGGTGCGACAGACAGGTTGACAAACCGTCGAGTATGCGATGGAACGTTGCCCGGACCATCACAACCAACGCAGTAACTCCCTTTTCTAGCCCAAGTGTGACGGATGATCTGACAGACCATCGAGTTTGACACGGACCGTCGATGAGACCGTCACATCGAGGCAGTGTGTCCTCATCCTACCCAACGTGCGACGAACGATCCGACAGACCGTTAGGCTAGCGACGGACCGTCGCTTCGACCGTCGCATCTCCCATTCCGTAATTTTTAATCATTTTTTAAAAAGGGGTTTTTGGGTCTTTTCCCTTTTAACCCTCAGATATATTCGAAACGAACCTGATAGCCTCATTATCTCCCAAAACATCCAAAGTCTAGGGTTTCTCCCTCAAGAGAAAAACTAAACCTCTTCTCCAAGAAATCCAAAAACTCACCATAGACTCTACAAATTGAGTTGAGATTTGAGTTCCCAAGTTTAAAGGTTGCAAGAACCCTCCCTCAAGAGTAAGAAGAAGAGTTTAGAGCAAGCTTGTTCATCCAATTTAATAATCTAAGGAATGTGGGATTTTGAACAAGGGTAATCCTTTCACCCATGTGCCCAAAGGCTTATTTAAACTATAATTTTCTGCACTTTATGAGATTTTATATGAAATTGAATTAGGGTTTTTCACCCCTTGTTATTGGTTGCAAGCTTTTGATGTTTCCCATGAATTGAAAGTCAATTAGTATGATTTTTGCATGTTTTCTTGAGAAATTGAAGCTGGGTTTATACCCCATGTTTTTACTCCTTGAGAATTTATGAGTTTCAATGATTGTAGAAATTAAAGTATATAAGTATGTTGAGATTTTGAGATAAAGAGCTGTAAATTCAAGATTCCTATATGATTTATGAATGTATATGTTATCTAATGTGCATTTTGATGAGTTTTAACTTGATATTGAATTATGGGACATTAAGCCCTACTTGAGACTTGCAATTTTATGAACTCTTGTGCTATAAGCACCCATGATTTGAGTATTTTGAGATTATTGAGAAATGTTTTGACCTAATGGTCATAGAGCTTTGAAATCCACTTCACTACATGAGATTACAGATTTGATTGTTGGGTTCTTATGGAACCATGAGATTATTTTCAAAGTGAATTTCCATGAGATGAGCGAGATAAACTAAAGAGAGTAGTATTTAGCACCGAGTTGGGTAAGTTACTACGGTTTCTTACCCTAGAACTACGTGCCACCATAGGTTTGAGATTTTGGGCCTGAGACCGAGATGATTGGGCCCGACGCCGAGATGAGTGATCACTGAATTGAGGTTATACTCTTTGGCAAGAGTATGACGCCTCTCCCCAACGTGAGATTTCTTCCTTATGAGGACAAGACATTGGACTCCATGTTGCTCGCCTGGTTTATGTCGGTTAAGAGAACCTCCCTAAAACTAAAGTATTTTCCATTGAGATAGAATATTTTCCCTAAAGCTTTGAGATGAGATATTTTCTAAAATGAATGAATTTCTTATGAGTATTCTCCAAAGAAAGAAGTAGTTTTCTCTACTAAGACGAGTTGATCACCAATTTTTAAACCAAAGTTATATGATCCCGAGTTCCATGTGTTTGAGTTCAAAAAGATTATAAGTTATTGAGCATTAAAGAAGTTTTACTCTCCATGAGATATATGTATGAGTTGAAAGTATTGCCTAGAGTTTCCTTCAGCCTTTGAGTAACGAAAAGAAGAGAAGAGTTCAGATTTTAAAGCTAAAGTATAATGACTCACGATATTTGTGTTACGTGCTTCATTCTACATGATTTATGAGCTTTACATTTTGACTTATTCAAGCCATATGAGTCATTCCTAATTGCATGCATGATTTGATTAAAGAGTATTGATACTGTTTATGTAAATGCATGCACCCCCATATAATCAGTATATTCCTAAGTGCTAATCCACATATACGTCTATGTGCTACATTGTCTTATAATGTAGGTTCAGGTGCTCATTCCCAGCGTAGTCAGTGATTTTTGAGTACCTTTGTCTACATTTCTCAAGTGGTGAGTCCTCATGGTTTGAGGACCTATCTTCAGACATTTCAATATTTGAGTGGTTATGTTATTACTTTCAGTTCAGTTTAAGTCAGTTGGGGACCTGTCCCAATGGCTCTCTAGTTTATAGAGTAGTAGAGGCTTTGTCAGACTAGTTATTAGATTTTTGTTTTTGTGTTGAGATTTTCCGTATTGTGGTCATTTGGACCGAGTATTTTCTTCGTATTTCCTATCATCTGATATGTCAATACCCATGTTTGGTTTATTTCATCTTGAAATGAGTTATTATAAGTAATGACAAGCTAAAAAGGTTAGCTTGAGGCTACTTATAGCCATAAGCACCGTGTGACATCCCAGGGGGTGATTTAGGATCGTTATAAAATTATTTTATCCTTTATCGTTGAGTTACATACTAGTGCTCCAATCGATAACCGTATTCAAATGATGTATCACCACGTGATGTAGGAATTGTCCATACTCCTACTCCTCCTGCGCAATGACTAGATGATTGGGGGACATCTCATGACTCATACTGAAATGGTAAACTTCTATCCTTCAGAAGACCCCATTTCTTGCTTTGGGTTTCCTTATGTTTTGACTCTTCTTTTGGGTGTTTTTGACTAGTCGGGGGCATGTTCCGACCAGATTGTCTTTCGTTCTATTAAAGTATTTTTTGTACATTACTGTGGACATGGGATTGGCTGTTGAATTCTTAGACTTCTTTGAGTGATATTTACCTATCCTGTTTTACGTTTGGAATTCCGTTGCTATATTATGTTGTGTTCTGGTTGACTAGGTGAAAGGGTGGTCTTCGATTTTCGATGGACTTGAGATACCCATTACGAACAGGCCCTAGTTCAGATCGTGATATGCGGGCACCGACCCAACTCTATTTTAGATAGGAGAACCCTTACTATCCAACCATTTGATTAAGTGTGGAAGTTAAGAAGGAACGATCTTCAAAAGCAATAATTCCATAATCAAAAATAAAAAAAATTATAATAAATTTATTAACTGCTTGTAATGCAAAAATAAATTAACAGTGATTCCTCAAAACTTTATCTAACTGGTACAAGAGCTCTATGCAAAAATAAAAGAACGATTCAGGCACAACATCCATGTAAGAGTGAAATGCCATGAGCTACCCGAACAGGTATATTTATTTATGATTATGAATAGCTAAATTCATAATTTCCAACAATCATGGTATGATAAAATAAATTCATGTTAGTTACTTTATAGTAGAATTATTCGAAGAATAATATGTTAAGAAGTTTATTAGCAAAGTGGAAACGGGGATATCCACCAAAATACTATAAATATTGTTTAAATGAATAAAATACAAAAATACAAAGAACTAAAACAGACTATATCTGAAAAACGTAAAGAATTAAAAATAAGAACAGAAAGATTAAATTATAATATATTTGCCGGAGTTAGTAAAAACCAATATTAATTATGAGAAGACCATTTAAAAATAGAGAAGTTTTTAGAAAAATTAAAGAATCTTTAATTAGTAATTATTCAGAATATATAAGTCTAAATAAAACAAAAGAAAACCCACAAAGATTAGCTTACCTAATTACCTTAATATCTAGTATTGAAGCAAAATTAATAATCCATTTAAAATCTAGAAGAAAGAGACATATACCACCTAATTATGATAAAATTAGATTTAGATATCCACCAAAATACTATAAATATTGTTTAAATGAATAAAATACAAAAATACAAAGAACTAAAACAGACTATATCTGAAAAACGTAAAGAATTAAAAATAAGAACAGAAAGATTAAATTATAATATATTTGCCGGAGTTAGTAAAAACTCAATAAATGCACAAAAAGATGAAATATCAAATTTAGAATCACATAGTCCAATAAGTCGTTTATTTGCGTAAAAATCAGGTATTTCATTTCTGGATATCTCTGGCTGCTGCACAATATCTTCTGGTATAATCATATCTCTGGTTAATCCTATTTTTAGTGTACCTATAGAAACTCTAATTGACATGCAGCAGGGCTATATGCCCAAGTAGAGATATAGTAAGTATAGTATCAATACAAACACGGGTACTGGTAGGTATCATTGGCCGACCAACATCAGTAAAAAATAACAACTATAGAATATATGGAGGAAATCATGAGAACAATTAAATTTTGGATAACTAAATCTCCTAATTCCCCATCACTTCAGGTGTTCGACATGTTCCCTTTATCATGTCTGTGACTTACTTGTCATTTAATATTATTTTGTATCTTTGTCCTTTGATAAATTAGCCTCTCCCTCTTCACTAACAACCCTATGACTCCACCTCTAGTGTATACTGACAAGACTATAAGCCTGACTATCTAAAACACTTTAAGAACTAAACTATATATAATACCAAATGCGAACCAAGTACAGTCATACCCCTTTACCCCAACAGATATGTACGTGTTTTGTGCATGAAAAAATGTTATAATGACCACATTACATAGAGAAAGTTGATCAAAATATGGGTGAGATAACCTTTATCATCTTCATTGAGCCATTGACTACATAGCCCAGGATACATGTTCGTCCCCAATATATTGATCCTTTTAATGCACCTCAAAATCCATGGAAATGATAAAATTACATAGATAAAGTTGATCAAAATATGTGTGAAATAACCTTGAGGTCATGGATGGAGTTGACTACATAGTGATGATTAAAACCATGCATTGATTCAGTAATATTTGTTTGAGATTAATCATGCAATAGCAGATGAGGTTGGCAAGGATCATTCGAAAGGTATATTCTTCTAATAAGATGATTTGGAGGATGATCCAACATTGGGGTTCTTTCACACGAATCAAACTTTAAAGAACTCACATCAAATTTGTGAGAAGAATGTAATGATATTTTAGAATAGTTGACATTTCCTTCTTGATTATATTGACTATGATTAAGGATAAACTTGATATCAGGACTTCGATAAAATACTTCTTCACCAAATGATGAGACTAAATTAGAAAGTGAACTTGGTAAGAACATAGGAGAATTATACGAGTGAGGAATCAAATAATTTACACGCACTATAGGATAATCAAACAAGTGACTAAATCTTATAATGTTCTTTTCTATTTTTTTCTTTAATTTTTTTTAGATTAACACTTAATTTCTTAATCATGTTAAGCTTCCTATATCAATTTACAAATACAATAGAAAGAAAATTGGATTTCTGTTTTTCCCCAATTTTAGATTAAGAAAAAAAAGATAGTAAGGAATCAAGTTGAAACTTTCATATGAAAAACTAAAAATCTATGAAGATGGGTGATTGTTCAAGTTCAATCAGCCAAATAAAAGAGCTTCTAAACATATAAACAATAAATACCAAAACCAAAGTACATGAAATTCTGGAAAAACAAATTTGAAAATAGAAAATGAACCAAGAACTTATCGAGGAAGCCATGAACGGAGAACGAAGAGATAGATCAAAACAATATCAATGACCAGCAGCAACATTTTGGAACTAAAAGTAACGAGAGGGGAGGCTGAGATAGAAAAAAGAGAAAAATGAAAAGACGTGTTCTAAGGGTTTTTCTAATTGTTTGACTTTTCTAATAAGGAATTTGAATTATTAAAAAATTAAACAAAATGGAGAATTTGGACGTATATTTATTTAGTAAAAAATATAAAAAAGTTAAAATTAAAATATTTAAAAAATTATTAGCCGAGTCAAACCTACAAACATGGACAAATAGAGAAAAATTTTGAACTCCCTTTACTATTGTGATATAGTTTGGCTTGTGTAAGGGAGTTCATTAAATATATACACTTTGAGTCAAAAAATTTATCTTATATATAGTGTAATTTTCCAATAAAGTGGGTTCAGATGAATCCTCTAGGATTCATGTAGATCTTTCTCTGTTTATGAACCGTAATGCTACCCATATGATACAAAAAAAAGTATCATTCTAGAAAGAAATGATGGACGGACGGACCATCGATTTGGTAAAGGACCATCATATTAACCATCATTTGAGGCCACAAAAACAATATTTTGAAAAACAATGATGATCTAACTAACATATTATGACTCCTATAATGAATCATCATAATAAATGTCATAAATCAATGCATTCATATAGACCCAATAGATTGAATGATGAACCATTGAGTAAGTGACGCTCGGTGAGATTTAAATATTGGGATCCCTAGTTAAGTTCTCTAATTCACTATCACGATTCAATTTCTCATATCATGATGACACCTACTATAACACACCAGTAGGTAAGCCAATTCCATAATTCAGACCAGCTAGGAATGGACTATCAGGAGAAGTGAAAGAAAATAGAAGAAGCCGATTTAAATAAAAGACAAACATAGAACGCAACCCCAAGATCTGATAAAGTTATTACAAGAGCTTTTAATACAAAAAAGTAAAAAGTAGAAATATAGAATAAATACATATACAAAGATGTCTCTAAATTCAAAATAGAGATCAATCTAATAAATATAAGGGAGAGCCAGAATACTCCAAAACCAGGACCGCGCCCTAAATCTCCAATTCATAGTTACTCCGCACGATGTACACTTCAAAGTCGCTAACACGTACTATGATCTGTAGGCTACAGAAGTATAGTATGAGTACCAAACACATGGTACTCAGTAGGCATTGGCCAACTGAGCTCCAAAGATAATGTAAACATAAATAAAATGTAAGGTAGGAATGTAACTACAAACAACTATCCAAGAAACTAAGCATGATAAATCTAGGGGTGCACTAAGGATAAAGTATCCTATTTTAATAGTAATCAGGATTTAAATAAGTGAAATATCGTATCACTAGTCAATACACAAAGAAACAGTGAAAGAAAGTTATATAATAGTATACAAGGCCAATAATACATATATGACATCAATAGACAAGGAAGAGAGAAATATACGGTGATAGCATATATATATATGTGTGTGTATACATACATATATATATATATAAGAAAAAAAAATCTATATCTATATCGAAGTCCCTCAGAAAAGTGATTCAAATTTTTGACCCTTCATTAAAAATTTCTGCATTAGATAAAATCATCCTTTTTTCTCAAATTATTATAATATTAAACCTATTAAATATTGATTGACAAAGATTGGGAAAGGTTTTGTATTTACAACTAAATTCCTAATTTTATGGGTATAATTTTTTGGTTGGGTACGCAGTTTTTCCAAAAGAAAAAAAATGGTTGTTCACCCTAATATTTAGGACAAAATCTAATTCTACTTGGGATTCACTTTTAATTGGCATATACCAATAAAATGGTATTTTTCGCAAACAGGGTAAATGTGTAGAATAATTTGACAACAATTAATCAGTATGATAGCCATCATCATATTCATAGGGCCAATAATTATTATTATCAAAATATGGACAATAGTCATCTTCATCTGAATCTATATGAGAATAATTATGGATAGACCATTGTTCTTGAACAAGCGGTTCTATAATCTTGTCAAGGATTTTCTCCTGTAGATCTTTGTTTAGGTTTATCACTTTTAAAATAGTGATTAAAGTTTTTTCATCTAGAAAACAAGTATAGTAACTCATTATGCTGTATAGAGAGTCATTTGTTTTAATTTATTTTTATACTTTTGTAATCTAGATATCTGTATTAATTTTATATTATGAGATTCATTTAGAGAGGCATTTATGAGTACTCTAACCTTGTTGATTTCAGAATTATTTAAATAATTTTTTAAACTATAGAACCTATTAAAATAGTTTTTAGACTTTTTATATTATGATTGTAAAACCTGATTTTTATTTTGGTTTCCCAAAACCAATTTCGATATTATTTTAATACTGGTTGTACAACCTTCATATTAAAAAGTATACACTATTCATGATTTTAAAATTCCCTATAGATACTACGTAATACAATATGTATGAATGTATAAGGTAGATATGAAAACTATTTTTTCCTATGCTAATTAGTTCATGAGACTATAGAGTATATTCATGTACCTTTCGTCTTTCCTTTACGTTGGTCGTATCAACACCGCAGTGTTTCTCCTTCCGACTATGAACAACCCCTTTAGCCTTTTTTGTCCTACAGTTTTGGCTACTGTTCTAGTCCTCCTCCGTTTAGGCCGATGATCGCAACCATCATTTTTACCAGCATAAAAGATTGACAAGGTATATAAAACAAACTTTTATTCCATGAACTTATTACAACATAAGAAAAATCTTTAATCAGATCTTTCTTTATACTTACATACACATTATTATTACTTTTCCCTGGCGGGAGAAAGTGCTCACTCACTCATTGAAGAAGATACCTAACAATTTTCTAAGAAAGAACATATTTTAGAAAAAATGTAGTCTGTCTTCTAAGTTTTTCTATCTCTCCTTTTATAGAAGTAGGGAGGGGTAGATTACAATATTTATTTCTCGTAGGTTCGTCCCTATATAATTTAATATTTCTCTTTCAATCCCAATCGAGATAAGATTAAAAGATAAGATAAGATTTTTTTATCTTATGATTGGATGATTTTGGATTGTGGGGTCCAACTTGTCCAATCTTCTTTATTTTATTTTTGGTCGTCTGATGCCAACAATGTTGACTTAAATGCTTTTGCTTTACATCCTTTTTTGATTTTGCTGAATAGACTTTACAACTGCAGATTATATCTCTTCAGACATTGAAGAGTCACCTTCTTCTTCATTTTTTTTGAGATGTGGATGTTCTAAGAACTTACAGGCCATAGCCCATATGTTTGGAGTGGCTAGAAATTGATGAGTTTCAATTTCAATTATTTTGTCTCTTAAGACAGCTGATTTTGATTTTTCTTTGGTCATAAGAACCCAATTTGTAGTTTTATTTAGGGCTTTATAATTTGCTGTGAACTTGTTTTTAAGGATGTGATAAACAGCCTTCATCCCTAATGCTCGTCTGGTTTGAATCCATTTCTTGTTAAAATCTGGAATTTTCTTATTAACACCTGTAGCGCTAATACTAAAATCTCTTAGTTCTTCCAATTCAACATAATTGACCATGGGAAAATATACTTGATCATCTTGAGATTCCATAGTTATGCTGTAGAATCTGCAATAAACGGCTTCATTTCCGGAAAAACTCTTAATTAAACTTGTCAGATGCATAGGTAGTCCTTCTATCTCAGATAAATCAAGTTTAGAATAAACTCTATCAAGATAGCCGAACTCAAATAATTTGGCTGTGAAATCAGCCTCTCCTCCTGGGAATATGGAGATTCTTGGATATGTGCTTTTGTTCTCAAGAACTCCAAATGTTGTTCCACATGATTCAGGGAGGTCATAAATCATTCTGCTGAATGTCAAATATTCTTCTTCTTTTGGATGAATCTTGCCAACCAGAAAAGTAGAAATATTTTTCCAGATAAAAAGTTAGTCCTTTTTTCTGATTTCTCAGTTTTTTTTTCAGTGGTTACTGATTATATAATTTCAGAGAAAGTCCTCTGAGTTGGTTCTCGGTGTTTGGCTTCTTCCGAGGATTCAACCATAGGCATATCTGAGTTTACCTTTGAGATGTTTTTGGCACTAGGTGCTAGTGGGAAATCTCCTACCACTTTGTTAGGGATTTTTTTCCTTGCATGGCGTTTAGCTTCGTCTAAAGACTCTGCTATCGGCATATCCTGCTTTACCGTCGAGATGCTTTTGGCACTATGTGCTAGTGGGACATCTCCTGCCACTTTGTTACCCTTAGGTTTTATTTCTAAATGTTCACATAGAAGTTGAAATTCGGCCATGTTGTCAGCTTGTTCTGTGTTAAGCTAACTTAATTCGAACTGTAACTTTTTTGCCTTTTCAGACACTGTTACTAATTCATCTCTTAGTTGGAATAGCATATTGCTCTTCTCATTTATGGCTTCATCGATGACATTCATCTTTTACCAAATCCTGTTGGTCAATGCTTTAGTTCTATCATCCATATTGAACGTTTCTTGAAAGGAAGTCTGCAAAAACATTATCAGATCCTTTAATATCTTCGATCTTAAAAGTATAAAATGATAATATTACCTTCCACCGATGTAACCTTATATACTGTGGTTCTAAAGGTAATTTGTTGAATATTAATCCTGATATTTGGGTATTATCTGTCCTTACAATAAATGACTTGGGTAATAAAAATGCAGAAAACTTTTGTATTTCTTTTACTACCGCTATTAATTCTTTCTCGTTGGTGGAGTAATTAATTTTAGCCTCATTAAATGTTCCACTTGTATATCTACAGATTTCATTTAGATCTGTTTGTAGTATTGCTCCCCAATGATAATCTGAAGCATCTGTTTGTAGAACTAAATTATCATCTGGTTCTGGTAGCCTGAGCGTTGGTAGCTTAGCACATTCTTCTTTTAATTTTTGGACACAAAGAGTATGTTAGTTGGTCCATCCTAGTCGATTTGATTTTCTAATGAGTTTTTGCAAAGGATTTCTCTTCTTTACAAGGTCAGGAATAAATTCTCCTGCATAGTTGAGATAACCAAGAAACCTTTGTATTTCTTGTTTTGTTGTAAGCTTGTCAGGAAATTCAATTATTTTCTTTGAAATATGAGTTTATAGCTCTATTCCATTTTTTGAAATTATCATTCCTAAGAATTCTATTTCTTTTTTACTTATTTCAGCCTTTTTTGGGCTCAAAATAATCCCATTTTTAACACAGAGTTTTGAAAATTCTTTCAAATGTATTAAGTGTTCCTGGTAGTTTTCTGAACATACCAAAATATCGTCTATGTAGACTATTAAAAAAAATCAGAAAAATTTTTATCCATCTTTCTTTGAAAAATCTGTGGTGCATTTTTTAATCCAAAGGGCATTACCATCCATTCATAATGTCCGTTAGAAGTGCTAAATGCTGTTAGGGGAATTGATTCTTCTGAAAGCTTAATTTTCCAAAAACCGCTTTTACAGTCAGATTTTGAAAAGTAGTTTTTTCCTTTAGCAAGGTTAGTTAAATTATTTTTATTTGGAATAAAATATCCATCAAAAACACAATTTTGATTTAAATCTTCGTAGTTAATTACCATTCTAGGTTTTCCTCTTTTGAGTTTCGCATGATTCCTTACCATAAAGGCGGGACTGTTGTGTGGACTCTTACTTCCTCTTATTAATTTAAGATTAAGTAATTCTTGTATTTGAATTTTAACTTCAGTTTTATCTTCTTCATTGTACAGCATTGGTTTAACTCTTATTATGATGCTAGGATCTTTTAAAGTTAAAACTACTTTTCATGACTATTATTCCATTTTTCTAATGGATTTTCTCCGTAAGATACTTGTATATCTTGTTTTATCTTTTCCAAATTAAAGCATTTACAAGAGTAATTTTTTGGATTTTCCAAAAATCTTTGTTTAAAAATTCCTTGTTCTTTGATTAAAACATAAGGATTATGTTTCCTTGGGATTTTTATAAAACAATTACATGGTGTTTTAAAACTAACCATGTATATAGTTTGATAATAGTCCTGAAACTGTTGAATAAAATCATTTCCTAATAATAAGTTTGTTTCAAGCTTGTCATAAGAATAAACATGTTTTATAGGAACTATCTTAGATCCTAAAATTATTTCTACATTTTTCTTTTCATGTGTGAATTTTTCTTTATCACCTGTTATACCTACAAGATAGGTGTCTGAATTAGATATATCCTAATCTTTTATTAAAAAAGATTTGGTTAAACTAGTTTTTGAACCATTATCTATTAGACAATATGAAGTTATTTTTGTTTCATAGTAGATCCTAAAATTATTTCTACATTTTTCTTTTCATGTGTGAATTTTTCTTTATCACCTGTTATACCTACAAGATAGGTGTTTGAATTAGATATATCCCAATCTTTTATCAAAAAATATTTGGCTAGACTAGTTTCTGAACCATTATCTATTTGACAACATGAAGTTATTTTTGTTTTGTAGGTTGTAAATTCTACGAATACTACTACTCTGAATGAAGTTTCTTTAGGCATTAATTTTAGGTATAAAACATGTTTTATCGCCTAAGGTTATTTGAATTCCTTCCTTTTGGATACTATATTGATCTAAACTATAGAGGAATAATCCTCCCAAGATTATATTATAATCATTTTCATGTTCGCTGATATATCAAGGAATTCTTGTTCTTATTGTTCCTAATTGAATTGATAATTCTACCATTTTTGAACATTCATAACTATTTCCTTCAAATGTTTTATAAATATAAGGTTTACCTTTATAGCTAATTAATCCGTCTAAGATACTCTTCTTGATGTGATTTGCTGATGATCCTGATTGTATCAGAATTGTTTGTTCCAGTCACTTCCATTAAAGAATCTTTCTGAAACTTCAGTAATACTGTTAGTATTATTAATTGTAAATCTTGTAGAGTTACCTTTTCTTATTGAGTTTTTCCCATATTCTATTGAGAGTCTTGGATTCGAAGTAGAGGAACTTCCTATTTCTATTATTTTTCCTACCTGGAATTCATATTCAGTAGGAATGTTTGGTTGTTGAATTTCTGCTTCAACTATCCTTGTTATTCCTGCACATTCTTGATCAATTTCGACAAGACTTTTGTTTTTATAAACATTTCCATAGTTTGAGTTAGTAATCGTATATAGAGTCTGATTATAGATGCTCATGATATGATTACCTGATTTAAAAAGATCATTTCTTTTTACTTGAAAATGCAAACTTAATGCTTCATTAAAGTTTGCATCTTTTAAGGATATGCAATACCTGGGGTAATAGGTGAATAACAATTTGGTGTATGCCAAATTTCCTTCAACTATGCCTAGATTTCCTTCCCTTGTATTTAAAAATCTTTCGTCTGAGAGATTTATTACTATGGGACAATCTATACCTTCTTTAAAGGTAGATTTAACCATGATCTGGATTCCTCCAAGATAAACATAGTTCATCTTTTTTCTATTTCTTTCTGGAATTTTTAAGATTTGGTCTATCATAGGCTTAGTTAAAAGGTTAAGATTATGTCTCCCAGTCGTTTGAGTGACCTCTATCACCTTTTCAACCTCCTGATATTTGTGATAAGAGATTTTATTTCTTAAAAAGGTTCTTTGGAGTCTACTAAATATACTATCTTCTGTTCAAAGATTAAATTTTAATCCTTGGATTTTTCTTAACAATTCTCCATCAAATGTGGCTTTTAATGCGTATCCTCGCTGATCTTCTTTAGATTCTATAACCTGAGTTGTTTCTTCTAAATTTTCAATTTCTTGATTCATTCTTCTGAATCAGTACTTGATTCTGAGAATTCTTCATAAAGTTTTGTATAAAAGTCTTCACTTTTAATAGACGAGATTGACTCTAGGTTTGATTCTATTTCTTCTCTATCTATTTTAGAGATTTTTACTCTCTTCTTATTACGTTCATAACTTTTGTGGCCTTAAACTCCACAATTATAGCATTTACATCTATCTGTAGAATTCCTTTTAAAATTTCTACGCTTTTTGTAATACCTTTTCCTTGGTATGAAATTCTTTTTAGAAATTTTTTTTCTTTTAATTAATCCTTTAGTTTTCCTGTGTTTTCTTTTTTTTAACGGATTTTTCTCATGACATCCCCATTGAGATGTTGCTTCTGTGTCTTCACAGTAAACCTGAGTACCAATCCTATTGGCTTTTCTCTACATATTATGCAACATACATAGTTGACTAAGTCTTTGATTAAGAAAAGTAATCCTTTTTCCTAAAGAATCATCAGTTTGATCTTCTTTAGCATATTCTGTTCTAAAATAACTAGCCCAATATCCTGGCAATTTTTGAAAATATTTATCCATAAATGGAGTTAAATTTTTACTACTATCGAATAGCCGGTAGTAGTAGTTTCAAATTCACAAGTATATTCTTGAATATACTTCATTTTACAAATTTGAAGTTTTTCTAGCCATTCTACTGCTAGTAATCCTTGTTTTTCTTTTCCTTTGGAAATGTCTGACTGACTTCCTAAGAATTCAGCTCCTATATATTTTACTAGATGGTTTATACCTTCTCTAGTTGATTTTTCAAAATCTGCGATAACTGCTAATCTAAATACGGCTTTAGTTTCTTTAGATACTCTTCTAAACCAATTATCTACCTTTCCTGTAAAGGTATTTGTGGCGATTAAATATTTTTCTTCACTAGTGTAATTACTTCCTTTTCCCAGAATAAAAAATAATTCTAGGTTTTTTTTCTCATAAATCTAGAAATTCTCTAGGCTCTCTTTTACAGTCCAAATCAAGGAACTGAGTTGCTCCAGCATCTCCCACTGGTAGCCTATTAGGCATAAATTTAGCCTTGGAATTTATATGGTAATGACTATTATAGTTTTTCCATTTCTTAGATTTTGATAAGAAACTGCTTCTTGGAATATGTTCTTCGTTAAATGATCTTTCTTCTTCCTTAGGGGCCTTAAAGGTTCCCTAGGGTCCTCCTGTGTCCCCTTTATTCATGTTTACTCGATAATTTTGATCATTTAGATCAAGTTCTTCTAAAGCATAGACTAGTTCGTCTAGTTCATTCATTTCCTTCCTTTTCAACTAGGTTTACTACTTTTGTTTTGGAAGTAGATGCTTCTTCTTCATCATTATTATTAGAAATTTTTTCTAATTTTTCTAAATCTTCTTTTTGTTTTATTTCTAAGAATCTAGATATATTTTTTTCATCAAAACTACCTTGTTGATAGTTTCCTTTATTTGAGATTCTAGGTGTAAGAATATCATTTCTTATTCTTTTCCCCAATTCTTTATTGAAAATATCTGTTCTTTCAATAATTTTACCCATATTAGCTAGCGAATTAATCTTAAGGGTTTTTATCTCTTCTTCTATTAAATTTACCTTAAGAGTTAGATTTTTTTGCATAGCTAAAAGGTCATCTAAATTATTTAAGACTTTTTCTATAAATTCTTTGTTATTCATTTTTAAACAGATTATTAGCTAATTTGAATTCTAGATGTCAAATTTCTTGTTCTAAAAGGAAAATAGTTTTCTTTTGATGAAATAATGATTGTTTGCAAACTCCTGCAAATTGATTATATGTGTATCTCTCTTTTCGGATGTTAAGTTCTTGTTTTAATTCTGGTAATATTTTTAAAGCTTGTTCTTTATTCATAATGGTTAGCTGAATGTTAGAAATCAATACTTCCAATGGTCAGGCGGATGTTAAAACCTGATCTTATCATAATTAGGTGGTATATTCCTTATTCTTCTCGATTTTTGATGAATTATTAATTTTTGCCTCTAAACTAGAGATCAAAGTAGTTAAATAATCTAATCTTTGAGGATCTTCTTTTGTTTCATTCAATTGTTTGTATTCTAAATATTTACTATTTAGAGTATTATTGACCTTTTTAAAGATCTTTCTATTATTAAAAGGTCTTCTCATTAAAATTACTTAACAACTGGGCTCTGATACCAATAAAATAATGTTGTTCGCAAACAGGGTAAATGTGCAGAATAATTTGACAACAATTAATCAGTATGATAGCCATCATCATATTCATAGGGCCAATAATCATTATCATCAGAATATGGCCAATAGTCATCTTCATCTTCATCTGAATCTATATGAGAATAATTATGGATAGACCATTGTTCTTGAACAAGCGGTTCTATAATCTTATCAAGGACTTTCTCCTGTAGATCTTTGTTTAAGTTTATCACTTTTAAAATAGTGATTAAAGTTTTTTCATCTAGAAAACAAGTATTGTAACTCATTATGTTGTATAGAGAGTCATTTGTTTTAATTTATTTTTATACTTTTGTAATCTAGATATCTGTATTAATTTTAGATTATGATTTTCATTTAGAGGGGCATTAATGAGTACTCTAACCTTGTTGATTTCAGAATTATTTAAATAATTTTTTAATTTCTATAACCTATATATATATATATATATATATATATATATATATATATATATATATTATTGGATTTTATTCCAAAAATACAAAGCAAACAATTATTATAAATAGAACCACAAATTCAACGAAAAAAATAAATAAAAGAAAAACCATGTACGCCCTCAAAATTAGTAGTTCATATATTTTCTTCCACTTTATTGTCCTCATTCTTTTCTGATCTTAGTTATGAGTTTTTGGGCTTATTTGTCGTAGAAATTTTATATTTTGATTACATTATGTGTCATTTTTCTATCTTTTTCCAGTCTTGTCTAATGTGTATTTTAATTTTTTTTTAGATCATTATATAATGTCAATTGAAAGGGAACAAGGTAATTTGTGTGCTCATAAACTATTTATCCTCTGCCACGCTAGAGAGCGTCTAGAATAGAAAAGCAACAGAGATGAGACAGAGAAGGAAACGAAAGTTGTTGAAGTTGATAGGAAAAGAAAGGAGGAATAATCGGCTCGTGAAAGAGCAGCCCGTGAAGATGTTATACAAGTAATAATCTGTAACACCCCGAATCTGGTACCCGGAATGCTACATGGTGCTCATGACCCCGAAGGACCACAAGATAACCCATGACTGATATATGTAACTGAGCACTGAATAATATACTGTAAATATGCAGAATATAAGCTGTAAGGCCATAAGTTCAAAATTAAACTAATACTGAATATAAAACAATGTCTGTAATGGGGAATAATAATACCAAAAACTGAAATAAACTGTCTGAAACATGTTGTAGTCTAAAAGCCTCTAAACTGTCTTACAACTGTGGAGTTGATGGGACATATCCTCAATTAACTTTGAACTACTGAAATAATAAAATAATAAAATAATCATGCTATCCTCGAATGATGAGGACTCACTGTTAGTCTGGCTGGTGAACGTCTGATCCACTAAGGATGCTCAGGAGCTCGTACTTCTAAACCTATGGTATAAAACACTATAGCTCAAATGCATCAGGACAATTAAATGTACTGGTATGCAAGTGAGGTAGGCTAAAGGAAAGGGTTTATATGCATGAACAATAATAACTGAATGATGATTTGAATATGAGTGGGTGAGAAATACATGCATGAATACATAAACTGGGACTGGGGTCATGACAATACTGAATACTGATGTCCTTACATCTGAGTTTACTAATACTAGATACTGAATAACTGAGTCTATTGATGATATGAATTACGAAGTTTATAGGTAACTGGTATCTGAGGTTACTGGTACTATATTGCTGATAACTAATAACTAAGTATACTGATAGTGAAAAACTGTCTGAGTTCTTTACTGGACTGGGTGATTATATCTGGCAGTCCTAGTTCTAATAGAACTAGTTGAGTTCCGTACTGAGATGAGCGACTATATTTGACGATCCTGAAATCTGTAGAACTGAAGTGAGTTTTATTACTGAGACTGAATTTGAAACTGACACTTTGCGAAGTAATCATCTAACCGACATGCCCCAAAATTAAACTGGTGGGGTCCAACCTGTAACCCCAGTTGGAAGGGTTTCATTACCGTGCCATGGATAAAGACAAGCTGTGAGTAAACCCTCTCTGATAGGGAGCTCTTCCGTCAACCCCTCCTATAAGGAAAACTCAAAGGAGATGTATAGTCCCTAGACTCATAGGGGTACATCTCAGCCTATGCTGGCTACATAGTTCTGGAATACAGGGATTTCTACTAAGGATCACACCCTCAACTGGCTAACAGGTGAGCCCTCATCTTTGGGTTCACTTGGTGCTGAATCCTAATCCCAACTAAAGAGACACTGAACTAATTTAAATTGAACTGAACTATTACCTATCATATTGTATAACTGATTTGGACTGATTTAACTAAATTTTATTTTCTGACAGAATACTACTGAGATCTGATAACTGACTAGGATTACTGAGATTTCAAAGATTACTGAGATATCGAGATTACTGAGATCACTGAGTCTACTGAGATTACTAAGTAGGACTAGACTGATACTAAATTTATTGAGTTTTCCTGAGTCATAAGACTGACTAAATTCTAATGATCATGGCTTGACTGAGAGTATCAAGAAAATTAACACTGGCTCTAGACACACAGCTAAATTGTCGGGTACAAATATTCCTAGGACTCGATAGAAGGAAACTGACAAGGTATGACACTTCTTGAACACATGACCAATATCAACAATCCATAATACAATAAGTTGGGGATTTCATGAATCACATGGTTATCATAATGTTGTACATGGATTGAATTGCATATAAACATATCATACTTTCATCAGCCTAATCTCATGAACATTCCATCAAATATTCATAAGGCAGACAATATCATGGAAGTAATTCTTGGTCATAAGGGTAAAGCATGCATTTATCACTTGGGTCACAAATGATTCATAATACACAATTTATATTCTCTTAGGCATTTTATCAAACACCTTACATGCATAACTTAGGGCATAGGTGAAATTATCAAATTACACATCATAAATAACTCAATTCATGGATTTCAACTTGCATGTTAACGTAGTTTAATGAAAAACACATAAAGATTCCAACTTGGGAATCATACGACAAGATAAACATGGTTAAAAACAACCCACAACATAAATATCATGTTTTAAAATTTAAAAGAGGTTTCTTGGTCTTCATGGATGAAAGGAATCCATAAATCAATACTTGACATACCTTAGTTGGTGAATTCTTGAAGGTTGATGGTGGAATCCCTTGGAAATTGAGTCTTGAATTGATAGACGTAGGGTTTTGTTCTTATGGATTTTGTGAATAATGAATAGGACTAGCCAAAAGAGGGCTAAATTTTGAGTTATGAGGGCTGAAGGGCATGGGGAAAAGATTGAATTAACCCTGAGGATGTGGTTTTTAAATGACTGAGAACTGGGCACCGACGCTATTAGCGACACGGTGCATCATGGCATCGATACGATAGTCAATATATCATGCTATCATCACGTCGAGCCTCAGTACTTTGACGCTGGCAACTTGCAATAATATCAACCAAGATCGCGTTAGGCCACTATTTTGGGATTCCGAACGTGGTCTAAATAAATTTCAAAAAATTTAAAACTTGTTCGGGAACACCTATTAACCTTCCTGGTCATGAATTAGCTTGAATACGGACCATTAAATGACATTAAAGTAACGAAATGAGATTGCAAATCTTTGAAGTCTAAAATAAACTAAGTCTGAAAACTTAGCTAGAACCTTCTAAGTATGGGGCCCCCTTAACAAGCAAAAATGGACTGAATTAAGCTCAAGATTTTATGGGGTCTTATAATATCTCCCCCTTGGGAACATTCGTCCTCGAATGAGACTGACTGAGATGGGGGAAATGATAAGCTGAAGTACATACTGAACATGAACAACCGAGACATGACTTCATGACTAGCATGACCGCTAAGCTGAATGTATCATACTGAAAATGCATAACTAATGCATGGTTAACTGGTTCATGAATGCATAACTGAGATTTCTGATAAGCTAAGTTTCTCACAATGAGAATGCATATTTAATGCATGATTATATGACTAAACTAATACATGAATGCATAACTAAAGATGCAATGGTATTTGATACCAAGTTTATGATGGGAATCTAAACATGGAACTAAATACCGAGTTTATAACTAAAATCTTAACATGAGACTGAATGAGCTCAAGGAAGATTGTTACCTCAAACTGAAAATGTTGGTGAGATTGAGATTAATCACTAATTATGCATGAGCGGAAACTTGAGAACGTAACTGATTTTGGAACATGATACATGAGCTGGATTACCATGATCTGAACTGAGTACCTTAAATACGTGGCTTACGGCTGAGGTCGGAGATTGAGGGTCAACTTATGAGTATCCATTATCCGAAACTGGACTCATTACGAGAAGAGAGAGTGGCATTTTTAAGTCATGAAAGTTCTGGGGATTATAGTGTATCGCCCCCTTGGGACACTATGTCCCTTGAAGAATGCTGGCCTGACTTTGTTGAGATATTGAGGAAGATTGAGGCGATGCACAAAGCACCTATGGATTGAATCGTGACTGAATACCTGGAATTTGAAATGAAGGCATAATAAACGAATCAAGTTGAATATTCAACTACCTCGTTGGTCCATCTTAGAATGATCACATTCATGAGATTCCGGATAGGGAAAATAAATGGAAAGATGGGGAAACCACACCATCCGAACTTGTCCGCCTGACTACTAAATTGAACTACTGTCTTTACGAACCAAATCATGATGAAAACTTGTACTCGACTAGAGCATTTCTACGACACTCTTTCTATAGAGTTCTAGTGATGGTAGGGAGAAAGCAAATATTAGTCTGGCCTAAGCAGGACATCTAAATAGTAGATTGCTACATGGCTGGGATTTTTTTGTATAAGAGGTAAAGCCTATGAAACACCATCTAAGATAGAGTTACTAGACCTTATGAACTACAACTGAGACTACTGAAATGATTTATGTAGGTGTTGAGCACAAATGCATAACTTATCTACTTTACTGAATGATTGCTAGCTAAATACTGGACATGTAAAACTGAACTATACTTGGTTTGAATAGCTGGACTGAAATTATAGAGTATTATACGTAGAAGGTAATGACTTACTGGGTAATATGATGTAACTAAGCATGAGTGAGGGGAAACTATATTACCTTAGGAAAGCATGACCAGGCGTCTAACATGATTCGGGAGCATTCGGTAAACTGAGGTACTGTAATACTAATAACTGAGTAACTGCTGGCCATATGCTATGGTCGGGAAATCTTGAAACTGGACTGAGTTTTTGATCTGACTAGACTAGGACTGGGGCTGATATTGTAGTTAAGACGGTAATTAAGACTGAATGATGGCTTTCTATAACTGAGGTTTAGACTGGTACTGAAGTACTGAAGTCTAATGGCTAAGTAACTGATAGCTGAAAGCCATGGTTCTATAGGACTATCTGAGTCCTTTACTAAATATTTATTACTAAATTGATGCTGTAACTGAGGCCTACAAGATGAAATATTAACACTATGGGTTCACCAAGGGGTCTAAATTGAGGGTATACGTGACATAATCTGAGCTTAGATGAAGACTAAGAGTGAATTCATGAATCGTGTGGGCTGAGCATACTATGAAGTATGACATGAGTGCATGAGTCATGAGCTGCATGAACTGGGTTTAGAATTTCTGAATTCATGGAACATGATTCACAACACTGGATGAACTTGGACTCCCCACAAGAGGAACTTGAAACATACACTATTCTATGAAAAATGCATGGATTTGAAGTACAAAACTTTGCACTGAGGTAGGAATGGGTCGGGAATCATCTTTTCTTATTGATTTTCTACACACACTGGCATTACTACCAAAACCTAAAATCTTGACTTTCTGAGATAGTATAACCGGATAGTTCCTGTATACCTTTCGGGCTGTGTTAGACTGACTCGCTGGGGTAGAGACTGGAAAAAGGTCCTGTTAACATTTAGTCTGACCTTAAAGTTGATTGTTATGTAAAGAGTTATAAAAGAAAAGAAGCTCCTAAATCTGAAAAATAAGAACATGTAAATGAAAGATCTGTAACATACCAGTGGCTACATTAGGAGGACTTTTCTAATCCTGTTAGGACTAAAGTGCATAGAGTCTGTTTGGGAGTTGCCCATTGATAGCACTGGAATTGGCACCCTGCTGATTTTGGCGACTGGACTGAGCTGATGGATGACCGTGCTTACTTCTAGGGCCAAGCCTAGGACAATCTCAGACTTTGTGACCTGTCTCGCCACATCCAAAACACATATCACTGCCAGCTCTACATATACCCTTATGATGCTTACTACACTCTTCGCAAAGCGGATGAGTAAAAATCCTGCTCTCACTACCCTGGGCCTTGGATCTTGGTGCCCCATCTCTACAGTTATTTCTGAACTTTGGTACTGATGCACTAGATAAATATGGAACTGGGGATGAAAACTCATGTCTATACTGAGAACGGTTACTACCCTGCGACCCTGACTTAGAAAAACTATAACTACCAGTTCTGGCCCTCTTATTTTCCCTCTCTTTGTTCTTAAGTTTATTCTCCTCAATCTATTGAGCATGGACCATAAGCCTAGATATGTACATCTCCTTAACCAACATCACAGTCCTACACTCCTTAACCACTCTACCTAATACCCCTAATACAAACTTACTCATTCCGGATCTACTGTCAGCTACTACCTGGGGAGCGTACCTGGTTAACTGAGTAAACTTAAGGGAGTATTATTTTACACTCATGCTACCTTGTCTTATAGTGATGAACTCTAACACTTTGGCTTCTTTTTGATCTAGAGAAAAGAATCTATCTAAGAAGGCTGTAGTAAATTCTTCCCACTCTACAGGCTTTGCATCTGTACCCCTGTCTACCTTCCACTGCTTAAACCATGTATGGGCTACATCTTGTAGATGATAGGCGTCTAACTCTACACTCTCACTGGAAGTCACTCCCATGATATTTGTGATATTCTGAACCTGGTCGAGGAACTCTTGTGGATACTCTTATGACTAAGAACCGGAGAATAAGAGAGGATTCATTCGAGTGCAATCCCGAATCCTAGCTACAGCAAAATTGGCCATAGGGTTGGCCGGAAAAGTAGTTGGTCATTCATTTTGAGCTGTGACTGAATGAGATAGAGTAGTGAATACACTCCTGAATTCTGTATGAGAGACGTGCTCATCTAGAGGATCTGGCTGGATGGGTTGAGGTGTTAACTGATTTCCATTTCTCCCTTCATTAGTCCTTTTAAGAGGTATGTTCTGTAAATGAAAGAAAGAAGTGGATTAGACTGAGAAATTAACTGGAGCTTATGCTCACTGGCACGACATGAATACTAAAAGAAGGAAAAATGTTCCTAAAATATGTCATAGCCTCCTGCACATAAGTGTGGTGCACAACACACCCATGTACAAAACTCTACATGGTACCAAGTTTTTCAGACTTTCTAGGACACCGTTGAACCTTGGGCTCTGATACCAAGTTTATAACACCCCGAATATGGTACCCAAAATACTACACGGTGCTCATGACTCTGAAGTATGACAAGCTAACCCATGACTGATATCTGTAACTGAGCACTGAATAATATACTGTAAATATGTGGAATATAAGTTGTAAGTCCATAACGTTCAAAACTAAACTAATACTGAATATAAAATAATGTTTGTAATGGGGTATAAGAGTACCCCAAGCTGAGATAAATTGTCTGAAACATGCTGTAGTCTGAAAGCCACTAAACTGAGTATACTGATAGTGAAAAACTATCTGAGTTCTTTACTAGACTAGGTGACTGTGTCTGACAGTCCTGATTCTGATGGAACTGGCTGAGTTCCATACTAAGATGAACGACTGTATCTGACAGTCCTGATATTTGTATAAATGAACTGAGTTCTATTACTGAGACTGAATTTGAAATTGAGATTGTGGGAAGTAATCATCTAACCAATATGCCCCGAAACTGAACTGGTGAGGTCTAACCTATAACCCTAACTGGAAGGGTGTCAGTACCATTCCACGGGGTAAAGACAAACTGTGAGTAAACCCTCTCTGACAGGGAGCTCTTCCATCAACCCCTCCTGTAAGGAAAACTCAAAGGAGATATATAGTCCCTAGACTCGTAGGGGCACATCTCAGCCTACGCTAGCTACGTAGTACTGCAACGCAGAGTTTTCTACTAAGGATCAAACCCTCAACTAGGTAACAGTTGAGCCCTCATACTTAGGTTCACTCGGTGCTGAATCCTACTCCCAACTAAAGAGACACTGAACTGATTTAAACTAAATTGAACTATTACCGATCGTATTGTATAACTGATTTGGACTGAGTTAACCAAATTTTGTTGACTAATGGAATACTACTGAGATCTGATAATTGACTGGGATTACTGAGATTTCAAAGATTACTGAGATTATGAAGATTACTGAGATCACTGAGGCTACTGAGATTACTAAGTAGGACTAGACTAATACTGAATTTACTGAGTTTTCCTGAGTCATGAGACTGACTGAATTCTAGTGATCATGGCTTGACTGAGAATATCATGAAAACTGACACTGTCTATAGGCACACAACTAAATTTTTGGGTACAAGTACCCCCAGGACTCGATAGAAGGAAGCTGATAAGGCATGAAACTTCTTAAACACATTACCAATATCAACAATTCATAATACAATAAGTTGGTGATTTCATGAAGCACATGGCTATCATAATGTTGTATATGAATTGAATTGCATATAAATATGTCATGCTTTCGTCAACCTAATCTCATGAACATTCCATCAAACATTCATAAGGTACAAAATATCATGGAAGTCATTCTTTGTCATAAGGGTGAAGCATGCATTTATCAATTGGGTCACAATTGTGTCATAATACACAATTTCTATTCTCTTTGGCATTTTATCAAACACCTTACATGCAAAACTTAGGGTATAGGTGAAATCATCAAATTACACATCATAAACAACTAAATTTATGGATTTCAACTTGGATGCTAACTTAGTTTCATGAAAAACACATAAAGATTCCAACTTAGGAATCATACAACCAGATAAACATGGTTACAAACAACCCACAACCTAAATATCATGTTTTAAAATTTGAAAGAGGGTTCTTGGTCTTCATGGATGAAAGGAATCCATAAATCAACACTTGATATCCCTTAGTTGGTGAATTCTTGAAGGTTGATGGTGGAATTCCTTTGAAATTGAGTCTTGAATTGATAGACCTAGGGTTTTGTTCTTGAGAATTTTGTGAATAATGAATAGGATTATACAAAAGAGGGCTAAATTTCGAGTTATGAGGGATGAAGGGCATGGGAAAAAGATTGAATTAACCCTGAGGACGCGGTTTTTAAATGACAGAGAACTGGGCACCGACGCTATTAGTGACGCGGCGCGTTATGGTATCGACGTGATAGTCGATGCGTGCGTTTCATCATCACGTCGAGCCTCAGTACTCTGACCCTGGAAACTTGCAAAAATATCAACCAACGCGATTAGCGATGCGGCGCGCCAAGATCGCATTGGGCCACTGTTTTGGAATTCCGAACGTGGTCTAAACGAATACTGAAAAATCCAAAACTTGTACAGGAACACCTATTAACCTTCCTGGTCATGAATTAGCAAGAATACGAACCATTAAAGGACATTAAAGTCATGAAATGATACTGCGAACCTTTGACGGCTAAAATAAACTAAGTCTGAAAACTTAGCTAGAACCTTCTAAGTATGGGACCCCCTTAACAAGCATAAATGGACTGAACTAATCTCAGGATTTTGCGGAGTCTTACATAATCTTATTTTTGAGTCAATTTTTTAAATGTACATTAGTCTATGTCATATCTATAGAAACAAGATTGTGTCTGTTGGTTTTGAGTAAGCAACGAGGACACCTCAAAGTAAAATAGACTCTTAACATATGAAAATGAGAGTTAGATAAAAACTCCCAATATATAAACATATATATATATATATATATATATATATATATAGGGAAGGAAAATTAATATTTAGGTTTATATAATTTAATTCAATTATTTCTATTACCACTATCTCGAATGAGGTAGAAAGGTTATTTTCGATAGAACTCTTAAAAAATATTAATAAGAGGTACATGTGTGGGTTTTTTTAGCCATACAACGTATATAGAATTTGAAGACCATAGGTGCACCAACTTAATGTACAAAGGTGATATAATGTTTAATCCCATTAGTTTGTAAATATCAAAAGAGAAAAATTTGTTGTTGATTAATTTGAATTCTTATATTTTCTTTGATCTATATTTTAATTATGATCTATAAAATTATTGAATATTGTCCTATACAGATCAAAACTAAGAGGAGAAATAGCATTCTAATGATAAATTTATGTCCTGGGTCTTGAAATATATGCAATTTTAAGGGCAATATAGAATAATTGAGGAGAAAAAACAAAGGAAAAGGAAAGAAAGAGAAGTGGTATAGTCAATATATCTGTTGAACTTGGAAAAAGGAACTGTATGATAAAGCAGAGATAAATAGAAAACGTGAAATAAAAGTTTTGACGAAGAAAAAACTCCAAAAGGAATGCAGTTACTTACAAAGGAATCTTGAACACGACATGGGTGCACACTTCACACCACAAAGACATTTTTTAAAAACTTCGCATAAAGATCTAATTTACATCATCTAGGATGAATGTATATACACCATAAGTCTTAATATGTGTCTGTCGTTATTTTAAAAGTTTTATATAATATTTAAAAGTAAAAAATTCTAAGATATATGATAAGAAAAAAAAATATTTTATAATTGAGTTGTGAAATATATGGTAAGAGGTATTAATAGAATTAATAATTAAGGGGTTCTAAAGTATATATAATAAGAGAAAAATATATTTTAAAAATTAAAAAATTCTAAATATATGATAAATATAGGGATAATACCCAAAAAATACCTGAAGTTTGACCGGATTACCAGTTGAGCAAACTGAACTTTGCGGGGGGTCTATTACCCCCAGACTTTTTTTTTGTATTTTAATGGCATATATCTGCCACTTGGCAAACTGCATGTGATTCACGCGCATTGAGCGTGTGACAGTGTTAAAAATGTTTAAAACTCTTTTTTTTTTCCAAACAACCCCTTAATTTTATAATTATTTAAAGTTTTATATTTTTATTTATTTTTTCATTCTTCTTTTTTCTTAATGGAACTCGAAAAATCATGAAAAAAAAATTTCATGTATGGAACTCGGAATCTTTCTGAATTAATGGAAAGATTTTCCCGAATCTTTCGATTTCCATTTACAATTTAAACTCAGAATTATAAATGAATTCGAACTCGGAATTATAATTCTGAAAGTTTAATGGTTATAATTAATGGAAAGATTCTGAATTAAATTTCATGTATGGAACTCGAAAAATTTCTTAATGGTTATAATTTAATGGAACTCGCTAATTGAAACTCAATGAATGATTCGGAAGATTCAAACTCGAAAACTCGCTAATTTAATTCTGAGTTCCATTAATGGAAATTGAATATTCCGAGTTCCATTAACGGAAGATTGAATAGCTTCATGGAAATTGAATCTTCTGAGTTCCATTAACGGAAGATTGAATAGCTTCATACATGAAATTAAATTTTTTTAATCTTCCGAGTTTCATTAATGAATTTTTCGAATCTTCCGAGTTCCATTAATGGAAATTGAATCATGAAATTAAATTTTTCGAATCTTTCGAGCTCCATTAATGAATTTTTCGAATCTTCCGAGCTCCATTAATGAAAATTGAATCTTCCATTGAGTTTTCAATTAGCGAGTTTCATTGAATCTTCCATTAATGGAACTCGCTAATTGAATCTTCCAAGTTTCAATGGAAAATTAATGGAAGATTCCATTCAATTATTTGAAAAAACTTTCTTCATAAATTCAATGGAATCATTTGGAATATTTAATATGGTTGTAATTGTAAAAAAATGTTGAAAAGTGATCAAACGGAGAAGAAACGGCGCGTGTACTACACTTTCCACGAAAAAAACTGGGTATACGTTTTAAGGGGGGATTAATTCCACTTTAAAAAGTCTGGGGGGGAATTAATTTCAATTAAAAAAGTATAGGGGGTAATAGGACCCCCGCAAAGTTCAATATGCTCCACTGAAAATTTGGTTAAACTTCAGGTATTTTCGTGGGTATTATCCCATAAATATATAATAAGAGTTCTTAATAAAGAAATGAACCTTGGGCCTAACTCAACCTCAAAACCTAGCTCATGAGGGTAGGATTGCCTAAGACTATATAAGGAAACCAAGGACCCTTTAACCCACCGATGTAGGACTCCAACACCCCCGCACGCCCAGGGCTGGACATCTAGAGCGTGGACAATTAAGACGAGGGGCCCAACATCGTAAATAATGAACTGGGTGGTCCTAGCTCTGATACCATGATAAAGAAATAAACCTTGGGCCTAACTCAACCTCAAAAGCTAGCTCAAGAGGTGAGGATTACCCAGGTCCATGTAAGCAAACCACTAGTCCATTCCCCAACCAATGTGGGACTTTTACCCACTCTAACACCCCCCCTAACGCCCAGGCCCAACTGGCACTGGCGTGGGGACCGGGAGCCCAAAATGGGAATGGACCTGGCTCTGATACCATGTGAAAATTGGTCTTGGGCCTGACTCTAATACCATGATAAAGAAATGAACCTTGGGCCTAACTCAACCTCAAAAGCCAACTCATGAGGAGAGGATTTCCCAAGTCCATATAAGGAAACCAAGGACCCTTTAACCCACCGATGTGGGACTCCAACACACCCTGCACGCCCAGGGCTGGACATCTGGAGTGTGGATAGTATAAGAAGGGCGGACCATCATCGAAAACAATGAAGTGGGTGGCCTGATACCATGATAAAGAAATGAAGCTTGGGCCTAACTCAACCTCAAAAGCTAGCTCAAGAGGTGAGTATCACCCAAGTTCATAAAAGCAAACCACTAGTCCATTCCCCAAGCAATGTGGGACTTTTACCCACTCTAACAGTTCTACATTTTAAATTATTAAATTTTACTATTAACTTATTATGTTTCTAAGTTATTTCTACATAGGTGAATTATTGATATTTGAAATAATGCCAAAACATTTTCTACCATTATTAAGACCATCTTTGTTGGGGCTTTGAGATGTAGGTGATAAAAGAGTTTTAAAATGAAATGTAGGTGACACAAGTCTTAATAATTGAGTGGAGGTGACAATTACTTTATTAAGGATTAAGAAAGTTGAGAAAACTTTAAAATAACCCAAAATTTTGTAAATTTACACTTTGATCCAAATATTTGCCTAATATAACGAGAAATGGAGGAGAAAAAGAGGCATTTCTCTCTCTTCTCATCCATTGTTGTTTTCTCTCTCTTATCGATTTTTATTATTCATTATTGCTGTTGTTTTATTCATCATCTGCTGCTTCATTATTATCATATTCTACTTTATTATCATCTTCATCTTCTTTTTGTTGATCAATGTCGTTGTTGTTACCGCTACTACTACTATCTAACCAATTTCTTAGGTTAAATTTTATTTCATACATCACTTTCCACTTTGGCATTACTTCATAGGAGACTTTGGTAAGTCAAATTATGATTTTTAGTTGAATTTTTCATCTGCGTAACTGTTATTGTGCTATTTTTTCAATAATAGATAGCACGCAGACATGAATGCAACATAAGAGACATTTTTTTAAATAGATCAAACATCTGTTGCGATAGATGAGCCATCTGTTGCAACGGAAGAGATATGTTGGATTCATGTTTATGATTGAATCAAATAGATGTATCATTTGTTGCAACAGACTAGTTATCTATTACAATAGGGGTAAATATCTTTTGCAATAGATTAGTTACCTATTGCAACAGAACCTGAGCTCAATTTTGACAAACTAGTTATCTGTTGCAACAGGGTAAATATCTATTGCAACAGATTAATAACCTGTTGTAACAAAACTTGTACTTATTCCAACAGACTCATAGTCTGTTCCAACAGACTCATAGTCTGTTGTAATAGACTTATAGTCTGTTGTAATAGATGTTTCACCTGTTATAAAAGATGACTCGTCTATTGAAATCACCTTCAGGAGCATAACATGAATCCTAAGAGGTAAGTAATCTATTGTGATTGATCACTTACCGGTGCAATAGATTACACATCTGTCGGGATTTATATTACGGTACTATGTAATCACTATTATCTTTTTTTAGCAAATGACTTTATATAGGTACCACTAATTGAGGTATTAATAACAATAGGGGTGGATTTTCATGGTCAATGGATCGCGAAAAGCAATCGATATGTATTGCGTTAGAAGGAGGGTGAAATGATAAAGAAAATAGATATAATAGTCCAAAGTAATGTTTCGTATGATGATTTTGTGAGCTTAATCATCAGCTATTGTGGACTAAATTATCAATCAGAAGAACTCATAATCAGCTACATGCACAACTCCTTTGAAAATCAGAGGGTACTTCCTTTTAAGATAACCGATCAGGTTCATTTGTGTGCTTATTTTAGTGGTTCATCTAGGCCGGTGTTAAGGGTGTACGTGGTTGAAAAGACGAGAGAGAATAAGAGATAGAATGTAGAAGAAGAACAACAACAAGACATCTTTGATGATAGATTGTATGATCTAGACATGAATATTCCAGATGATGATCAAAAACCTACACCCATTGATTAGACTAATACGATGGGTAGTTCTTCTCTATCGATACAGTTAGGAAATCTTCAAGACGATGGGACCATCTTTTTTATTGGAATGTCATTCAAGGAAAAGAATGAACTATCTACCACTTTGTTTATTTCTTTCTAGAAAAAAGATTTTAGAATAAAGAAGGTGATTAATTCGAGCAGTGTCTTTTTCTTCAAACGTGTTAATCCGAACTGCAAGTGTTGGTTGAGAGCGGTGAAGTACGTATGCTCTGACAGATTCATCATTCATAAACATGAAAAGCATCACACATGTGGTTTGGAGCACACCTTGGGCCAAATTCCTTACGCCACAGCAAAGGTCCTCGATGACTATTTCAAGAATAGTTTCTCCGATGGAAAAGGCCCTTCAACAAGGGGTATGTCCAATCAACTCCTTATGGAATTAGGTGTCCTAGTCAGTAATTGGAAGATATATATGGCCATGGGGATTGACAAGTACTTGGTTAGAGGGACACACAAGCATAGGTATACAGTCCTGGATGCCTACCGTTACATGATTGAGTTCATAAATCCCAGAAGTAAGACGGCATTGCATCTTGATGAAAACGGAAGGTTCAAGTACTTTTTTATATCCTATGGTGCTTGGATTCAAGGTTTTCAATATTTGAGAAAGGTTATAGCTATCGACGGTACCTTATTGAGGAGCAGGTATAATGGAGTTCTGCTAGCGGTGGTGGCACAGGATGCAGAGAATCACATCTTTCCTATCGCTTTTTGTGTAACGGATAAGGAATGTGATGCCTCTTATGGATTTTTTTTGAACAACTGCGAATTTGTGTTGAAGATACCAAAGAGTTGTGTTTTGTTTCGGATATTCATCCAAGTATTCCAAAGATGGGTTCAATTTTCTTCAATTCAACTTACTTTGGTTGTTGCACCGGGCATCTTGGAGAGAACATTCGGACCAACTATCACAATGAAAGAGTCTTGACCCTTTTTATAGAGCAGCTAAAGCATATAGTAGAGAGGAGTTTTTAGACCATTTCAATCAAATAGTGGATATGCATCCCAAGGCAGCAGAACATCTCATACATGTCGATTTTAAGAGATGGAGCCAGGTATTTTTTCCGGCAAATAGGTACATTCTTATGAATTTAATGTCTCGTCTGAGTTACAAGTTTAGTATGATGTCGTATTAAGTAATTCATTTGTATAAGTTCAACATTATGACATCAAATATAGCTGAATCGGTGAATTCATTGTTTGACGATGAAAGAGAATTTCCCATCAAGGGTCTGTTTGAAGTAATAAGCAAGAAGTATGGCTGATTTTTTAATGAAAGGTGTGTGAAGTTTGAGGGCCTAAGAAGAACCCCATTTGTTCTAGAAATAAAAAAAAATAATATCAGAAAACATCAGTCTGGGGAATAGGTTATCATCTTATCAAATAGCAGATTACAAATTCAGTATCACCGGTCATGGTGATGTTGCCACGGTTGATCTTCAAATAAGATCTTGTACATACAGAGCTTTTGACTTGCACAAAATACTCTATCCACATGCTATGGAAGCGCTTCGAGCTTAATGCGGTGCAAAATATGAACCTGAAATTTACAAGAACTCCTCTTAATATTATTCGATGAAAAAATATAAAATGGCATATAGTGGGCATATTACTCCGGTGCCTCCCAAAGAATCTTGGGTTGTTCCTGTAGAGCTTTTGGGGATATTAATACCTCCTCCATATATTGACCCAAGCACTATCAAACCAGGAAGAGAGTCATATAAGAGGAGGCGTGCAGTCGGAAAATCAATTCCATCAAGAAGAAACAAGTGCTCCGTATGTAAGCGCGCTGGCCACAAAAGAACTACATGCTCGGATCCTAATCTACTATGATTGTTGTAATTGCAAAAACTTTTTTTGTTGTTTGCTATGGACTTTTATATATTAAACTCATTGTTGTGAAAGTAATGTTATAATTTAATATATATATATATATATATATAATATTTTTTTAATAACTTGTACATCAATAAAAAGAGGAAAAACATGAACTAAATACAGCAGACCACAATTATTTTCAACAGATTATCAATCTGTTGCAATGGATGGACATTAGCTGGAAGAACACAATACAGTTTATCAAACTAGAATATTTTCCTTCAACAGATGATAAATCTGTCGCAACAGATGGATAATCTATTGATAGAAACCCAACCGATGACCAATCTGTTCCAACACATGGTCCATCTATTTAAAGAACTCAAAAGCCAAAATTTCTAGCATAAACTATCCTTTTAATAACTTTTGCATCAATAAAAAAAGGCAAAATATGAACTTAATATAGTAGACTACAATTATTTTTAACAGATTACCAGTCTATTGCAACAGATGGGGAAGAACACAATACAGTTCATCAAACAGGAATATTTTCCTCCAACAGATGACAAATCTATCACAACATATGGATAATCTATTGACAAAAACTCAATTGATGACCAATCTATTTCAATACATTGTCCATCTATTGAAAGAACTCAAAATCCAAATTTGTTATTGCTACTGGATTCAAAACTGCTCCTTACCTCCAACCGTCGATATGTTAACATGTATGTTTAGAAGAAATAGACAGAATAAAAATTGAATAAGAATTAAAAAGCCAAAGTAGACTAAAAATAAATTTTTCATTAAATGAAAAATAAAATACATTAGCTATAGATATTCGATATAGAAAAATTAAAATACATAGGCTAAAAGAAAAAACACATTCTAATTATTATTATTATCATCAACATCATTATTGTTGCCAGCCTGCCAATCTTCAACTGGCAGCAGTAGGGCCCTCTTCAGCCTGTGAATCTCTCGGAGCATCCTTGCTCTCACAGCGCCCAACTCCCACTGCAGGTTATTAACTTGCCTCTGAAGTTCCCAAACTCTATCGTGTAGAATAGCAATGTTCCAAATAGGATCATCCATATCTAGAACACGCATGAATTGGCAAAAAATGTAGACACAAAAGTAAAGAAAAGAGTTCGAATATAATACAATGTATACTACCAACTGGTAGATTTACACAGGACAAAAGGCACGACTGTTCAGCTCCATTATATTAATTACATTCAAACTGATGGCATATTGCTTTCTGTGAAAATTTGCAAATTTTTTTTTACATTAATACTTCACACCATTTCAAAATGGTTTGAGAACTTGATAACAGCTGTTATTATTGAGCTGGTGCAACAGATTGTCCATCTATCGCAACAGATTTATCATTTGTTACAATAGATGGTATGTATGTGCAACAGATGAGACATTTGTTGCAACATATGGATTATATGTTGCGACAGATGGACCATATATTGGAGGAGATATTTTGATGTCTTTCAACAGTTGATTCATCAGTTGCAACAGATGGAGAATTCGATTCATCGGATATTTTAAATATGTTAAGATAAAAATTCATGATTCTTCACACCACTATTTTAATAGTCATCACATGTGTGCAGATGAATAAACAACATTGTCTGACATGTCTTGATGGGGTAGGAAGAATAAGGTGCGTGCAGATGAATGGATCCACTTTCATGCATGGGAGTTATGTATTATTGATTAGGCTACTGTGACAAACACACATAAAGTGCAATGATTTTGTGAATGCAATTTTTTACCTATTAGACTCTGTTCCTTCAAACAAGATCCTGCATTCTACAGTTTAGTTTGATAGGTGTGAATTGATAAGGCCGAAGGGTTCCAAGATGGTAGTGTCTATATCTTGTTACAATTTAATGACAGTTTATGCTCATGTTTTTGTGTTAAGTTTGGGGAAGGGTTCAAGTTTTTAGCGGCAGTGTAAATATCCAATAGTGATTGGACTGATTGTAATAGCGCAATGAACTTCTTGAAAGGCCTTCAAAACCTCGAACTACATCAAATAACGATGGAACCAATAGAAATTCCCCCGGTTCAAATTTATATGGATGAGTTACTGGAGGAAACTATTATACAGAAGAAGGTGCTTGGGAGAATACCTATGCGGGAAGGGGAAGGTTGAGAAGGCTATATATCATCTCAGACCTTGTTTAAGAGGAAACACAGGAAAGCAAGTAAGGAACTTCTAGCGAATCTGGCCAACTAAATTGACATGAGAAATGAAAAAATTGAATGAGCTTCAAATGTGGAAGTGTATCCAAATATAAAAACATATATGTCGTTGAAGAAAATAAAATGGTCAATAGGACTGGAGATGGACACTTTGCTAGAGACTGCAACTAGCGAGTGTAGCCTCAATGAAGACTCTCACAAAGTGCATGACCATAACTCTATGGAAGCAGCTTCGTGAGCACAGAAAATTGGTAAAATTGTTGGTAAGAATTAAAACCTGAATCAACAACTTCTAAATTAAAAATAAGGAAAGCCAAGGCGTCAATTTTTGAAGTCTAACTTGCATTCCATGCCTTCTGTTTGTGGCTATGATAAGGTCAATTCCAGTAGAAACAAAAAGGTCTGAAGTTGGCCAGAAATCCCATGCCTTGTTGTTTCCACTGCCTTTGACCTGACCAGAGCCATAAACAGAAGGCATGGGATGCAAGTTTAACTTGAGAAATTTCCACCTTGGCTTGATCCCGTATTTTTAATTCAGGAGTAGTTGGTTCAGGTTTCTATTCTGACCGATAATCTTACCACTTTCTATGCTTGCGAAGCTGCTTCCTTAGAGTTTTGGTCCTGTATCTCGTGGGTCTTCATTGAGGCCACGCTCACTAGTTGCAGTCTCTAGCAAAGTGACCAGCTCCAGTCCTCTTGACCATTATTCTTTTTCTTCAACGACTGATGAGTTTTCATTTTTGGATATACTTTTGCATTCGCAACTCATTCAGTTTTATTATTTTTCATGTCAATTTCATCAGCCAATTTCTCTATTTCCTTCCTACCCTGTGTTTTCTCTTAAACAAGGTCTGAGATTATATATGGCCTTCTCAACCTCCCCCTTCCCACACAGGTATTCTCCCAAGCACCTTTTATTATATAATAGTCTCCTCCAGCAACTCATCCATATAAATTTGGACCAGGGAAATTTCTATTGGTTCCTTCATTGTTTGCTGCAGTGTGAGGCTTTGGAGGACTTTCAAGAAATCCATTACGCCATTAAAATTGGTCCAATCACTATTGGATATTTACACTACAGCTAAAAACTTGAACCCTTCCCCAAACTTGACACAAAAGCATGAGCATAAACTGTCATTAAATTGTAATAGGTTATCGACACCACCTACTTGGTCCCTCAGCCTTACCAGTTCAAACCTAACAATCTTAACTATAAAATGTCATATCTTTTTTGAAGGATTTACGACTAATAGGAAAAGAAAAAACATTCACAAAATCATTATACTAGATGTGTGTTTTCATGATAGGTTGATCAGTAATACATACCTCCCACATATAAAGTGGTTCTATCTGTAAGTAGCTTATTCCTCTGAACCCATCTTTACTCTAACCCTTAATACTGGTCGGGCAAAAGTGGATCCAATTTCACTTCCTTTTATCTGCAACCAAGACAAATACATTTGATGTCAAACAAGAGAAGAACAAAAAGAACATTACAAAGGGTAACACAAAATTGAGTGAATCAACAGATGACTAGTATGATGCAACAGATTACCTATCTATTCAACCAATGAGGCAACTATTGTAACAGATAGATGACATATTACAACAGATGGGTCATCTATTAGAATAAATCAAACCAGCCTTGCTACTGGTTTGATTTCTTCAAACAGTTGCTCCGTCTACACAAAAGAGTAACACAAAATTGAGTGAATCAATAGATGACCAATCTGATGTAACAAATTACCCATCTGTTTAATCGATGAGGTATATATTATAACAGATGGATGACATGTTGCAATAGATGGGTCATCTATTGGAATAAATCAAACCAGCCTTGCTACTGGTTTGATTTCCTCAAACAATTGCTCCATCTGTTCCAACAGCTATTCATCAGTTGCAACACTTGAGGAAACTGTTGCAACACCACCAACAACAGCATCAACAACACAAATACCATATGTTCCAATAGGACCACCACCTTCAACAACGGTACCACCAAAGTAACAAACAAAAGACATAAAAAAACTATACTAACAATAAGGCTTTTTAAGTTCTCCCAACAGATGACTTTTCTTGTATATTTTAATTAAAATAATGGTTTGTTCATTCAAGACTTAAAAGTCACCTTTCCTTCAATTTTCTCAATAAATAGGAAACTGATAATGGATAAATCATTAATAGAAACAGATGTAAATATCTAATTTAAATGACATAAAAAGAAAAAGACGAGATGGAAAGAGCAATAGTGAACTATACCTACAATGTCAAAATAGCAAAGGGATCAGAACATCCAGTTCAGTCGATAAAAACTATTGATTGGTTGAGATACAAAAAGATCCTCATCCGAAAAAAAGAGAGAAAAGAGAGGAAAAATGAAAGTAAGAGAATTGACAATAAAGAAGAAAGATAGATGAGTTGAGTCTTTATGGCTAAAGGAGAGAGTATTCTAGATATGGGTTTTAAATATTTATTAATAACTTTTGAGGGGCACAAGGAGACAGTGACATTGAAAAGACCAGATAAGACTACTCACTCTAGAGATTTTTGAGTTATCCAAGTAATATTTTTTACCGCCTTAGTATTTTATCTTTTTTATCTCGGAAAGGAAATACCTAAATTGCTTTAAAAAGGATTTTAAAACATCTAAGTCATACTTTACAACAGATGGCAATTTTTATTTGAAAAATTCAAAAGCTCGGTCATTTGTCGCAATATATGGTAGTGCATGTCTGATGATTTACAACAGATGAGTAATATGTTGCAACAGATGACATGATTTGTTTGATAAAATCCAACATAAAAGACATCTGTTGCAACAGATTGAACATTTATTTTACACAATTTTAATTGAGTTCATATGTTCAAATAATACCTTAATTGATTAATCTAGGACTAGGGATGAGTTCTCATAGGTTCAACTAAAACTTTATTGAGTATTTTGGAAATTGCATGATGAAAAGGTATTGCATTCTTCCCAACCAGAGTCATCGATCGATCACTCTGAGCTGAACTGATTCTTATTACCTCATATGTTAAACTAATACATTAATTTATTAATCTAATACTAGGGACGAGTTCTCATAGGGTCAATTACAACTTCAATTGAGTCTTTTGGCAATTGCATGATGAGATGATAGTCCATTCTTCCCGACCAGAGTCATCGATTGATTGCATTCTTCCCGACCAGAGTCATCGATCGATCACTCTGAGCTGAACCAATTCTTACTACCTCATATGTTAAACTAATACCTTAATTGATTAATCTAGGACTATGGGTGTGTTCTCATAGGGTCAACTACAATAGATGGCAGCGCCTATTTGATAATTTACAACAGATGAGTAATCTATTACAACAAATGACTTAATCCATTTGATAATTTACAATAGATGGGCAATCTATCGCAATAGATGACTTAATTTCCTTGATAATTTACAATATATAGGTAATCTATTGCAATAAATGACTTAATCTATTTGATAATTTATAACAGAAGGTTAATCTGTTGCAACAGGCTGAACATTTGATTTTATACAATTTCAATTGAGTTCATATGTTAGACTAATACCTTAATTGATTAATATAGTATAAGGTGTGAGTTCTCATAGGGTCAACTACAACTTTAATTGAGTCTTTTGGCAATTGCATGATGAGACGGCATTGCATTCCTCCCGACCAGAGTCGTCGATCGACCACTCTGAGATGAACTGATTATTATTACCTTATATGTTTAATTAATACCTTAATTTAATAATCTAGGACTAGGGATGATTTCTTATTGGGTCAACTACAACTTTAATTAAGTCTTTTGGCAATTGCATGATTAGACGGTATTGCGTTTCGCCCGACTAGAGTCGTCGATCGATCACTCTGAGATGAACCTATTCTTATTACCTTATATTTTCAATCAATACCTTAATTGAATAATCTAGGACTAGGAATAATTTTCATAGGGTCAACTACAACTTCAATTGAGTCTTTTGGCAATTGCATGATGAGACGGTACTGCGTTCCTCTCGACCAAAGTCGTTGATTGATCACTCTGAGCTAAACCAATTCTTATTAACTTATATGTTCAATGAATACCTTAATTAATTAATCTAGTACTAGGGGTGAGTTATCATAGGTTCAACGATAACTTCAATTGAGTCTTTTTACAATTACATAATAAGATGGTATTGCGTTTCTCCTGACCAAAGTCGTCGATCGATCACTCTGAGCTAAACCAATTCTTATTACCTCATTTATTCAACTAATACCTTAATTGATTAATCTAGGACTAGGGGTGAGTTCTCATAGGGTCAACTACACTAGATGGCAGCGCCTATTTGATAATTTACAACAGATGGGTAATCTGTTGCAATAAATGACTTAATCAATTTGATAATTTATAATAGATTGGTAATCTATCGTAACAAATGACTTAATCTATTTGATAATTTATAATAAATGGGTTATCTATTGCAACAAATGACTTAACCTGATTGATAATTTACAACAGATGTATAATCTGATGCAACAGGTTGAACATTTATTTTTATACAATTTCAATTGAGTTCATATGTTCAACTAATACCGAAATTGATTAATCTAGTACTAGGGGTGAGTTCATAGGGTCAACTACGACTTCAATCAAGTGTTTTGGCAATTGCATGATGAGAGGGTTAAAAATTACGCATATTTTTATAATTTTAAAGAATAATTAAGATCAATTCAGACCATATTAACATTTTCAAAACTTGTCATTCTTTTTCAAAATACAAATCAACCCATACAAATCATCCATTTGAGAGAAAATATTTCATCATTTCGAATATCGAGTTCTCGGTCTTTTCTCTCTCTCAAAAATATAGTATAGATAATAACTACTCAACAAATTGTTCAACCCTTCACAATAGATCTTTTTTTTTCTCATTTCTGACCACATAGGTGTTATTTTTGACTTTATTCTTGCTTGTATCAGTCATTTCTCTATCTTCGTAGGTAACAAAGTCTGAGAAGAGTTCAATATTTGTTATTTTTTCTAAAAAAATAGGGATTTTAAGTTAATGATGAAAAAGAAAACTTTTAGTTGTATTATCTTTGAGAATGGGTTTACAATTTTGAGTTTTGATGGTAAAATCATAGGAAGAACTTGAGAAAACCCTAGTTTTTTTCACAGTGTTCCGTTAACTATCATGATATTATTGGATGGTGTTTGTGGTATTTGTGGTCGTGGTAGTGGTGGTCATCGTCGTCGTAGTTGCATTGGTGGTGTTCGTGGTGGCTATTGGTGGCATTGGTTGGTGGTGTTTATGGTGGCATTGGTTGGTGGTGGTTATGGTGGCTGTTGGTGGTGTCGGTATTTGTGGTGTTTGTAGCATTGGTTGGTGGTGTTTGTGGTGGTGGCTGTTGGTGTGTAGGTATTGGTGGTGTTTGTAATGTATTTTTTAAAATTTATGCATACATTAATTGTAACGTAATTTTGTTTTTCTGTTGTTTGTAGGTAAAACATGTCTCCCAAAAGAAAAGAAAGTGAAAGTGGATCAATATCTGACTACCCAACAAAAAAGGCTACAGTATAGAGGGATTTGGAGAAGCTTCCTAAACAATCTCAGTCTGGGAAAAGTGAAGCTAAGGAGAGATATTAAAACAACATTGAGGGAGATGGACAAGGGTCTTAGATGGTGATAAAGAAAATGAAAGTGAGAAAGAGGAGGAATTAGAGAGTGAGAAAAAGGTTGATCATCAACATGATGATAATGGATCACCAATGGGATATGAATTAATATCGACATCCCAGTATGATCCTGTCAAAACTTTTAGTATTGAATAGTTTCAAGTTGCGATGCCGATAGATTACCCTGCAAATAATCTAACTGGTGAACTTATACTTAAATGTCAGTAGGGAAAAAATTTAATTATTTTAGGAATATTATGAAGAACGAAAACATAGACGGACTTTTTAAGAGGATCTGCTTTGGATACTTTTTTGAGCGACCTGAGGACCCCCCTGCCCATTTCCAAATAAGGATGGTATATGGTCTTCTCAATAGCAGGATTAAGTACGTGGGGGATGATAAAGATTCAGAGGAGGGGGAAAAAAGATGGATGAAATTTGGATCAACTACTGTGGCATGCCAGTTTGTTTTGTCTTACAAGAGTTTACCATAGTGACGGGCTTGAGATGCGATCATCTAGAAGAACCACTTATATCCAAGGAAACACCCCGCAAAAGATCCAAGGCAAGTAGAGTAAGGAAAAATAGATGGGTTATTGGATATTGCTTGACGTGGCTACAAAGCATCAGATTTATTGGCAGATCTCAGAGATAAAACCATACCAAAGCAGTACAGGAAGCAATTGTGCTTAGTTTGGTTTTCCCATTTGGTTATATTAGCAAGAGATGTCAACAAGGTCATAGAAGATGATTTGTTGGCACCTGCTGAGGATTTTGATAAATTCAAAAATCATCCCTGGGGATATGACAGCTTCTACTTGACTATCTAATATTTTCTAACAAAGCTATCCTCAAGGACGACCACATTATATGGGTTTCATTAGGATTTCATTGTAAAATTAATCACTATTTTTACTCATCAATTAATTTATATTGAATATAGTTATTATGACTTTTTTTTGCATGCCTCTTGTTTACATTTTTTAGGCTTGGGCATTTGAAGCCATTCCTTCTCTCCAAAAGTAGGTAATGGATTACCCAGATGACGTTTCTCATCCAAGAATGTTTAGGTGGTTGACTGGAAAGAACAACCCAAAAATTAAGAAGGCTGATCTCTTTAACCCTATGGATGATGCAGTACATCTTCTTCAAGTAAAATAATTTTACTCAATGAAAGATATTGAACAGATGTTATATCTAGTGTAATATATGCTCTATCTAGGGCAACAGATGTTATATCTGATGCACTAGATGGGACATCAATTGCGATAGATTACCCGTCATGTGCCACCCGGTGCAACAGATGGATAATCTATTGTGACAGACGATTGATATCTTGCATCAGATTACCCAACTGTTGCTTTAGTTCTCTGAAGCTGACTCCCAATAAATTAACCATATACTACAAATTATGCAATAGATGGGTAATATGATGTAACATATTGTTAATCTATTGCGACATATATAACAGATTGGTAATCTGTTGAGATAGATGATTGATATTTTGCATTAGATTATCTATGTATTTCTCGGGTTCTATGAACCCGACTCAAATGGATTTTAACCATCTACTGCAAACTATGCAATAAATGGATAATCTGATGCAATGCATTGTTAATCTATTACAGAAGTTGACTGTGTTAACATGTAACCCAACTGTGAAAATTATTATATTATATGATTTAAATGTATCTGTCTTTTTTATAGGTTGTGCATCTATGGATCATGCCTACTGAGCAAGAGTTGGTGATGACTTTTTTTATTACTCTAGGTCATGTTGATACTATAGCAGACCCAACGGTGGAGTTAATAAAGAAGGAATTGGCTGGAGCAACAACCATAAGAAGAGAAGTGAGGCAAGGTCAACTTAATGTTGAGGCTCTTCATGACCAACCTACTGAGGCGGATTCGGGTGTTTTTTCTAGTGGAGTTGTTGATGTTGGTGGAAATTATGTTGATGTTGCTACCACTCATGATGATGATTATGTTTATGCTCAAGAAAAACTAAATATTTTTGAAAACACCCATTTCACAGGTCCCTCTCACCCTTACACAGGTCCCTCTCACCCCTTTTCACCCTCGTGTTCTCATTGCAAATGCAAAGAGTGCAAGGACAGTCAGGATAAACTCTCTGAAAAAGTATAGGTTATCTCTAAAGCTATCGAGGAATTCAAATACAAGAGTTTTTTCATACCATCCAAGAAGGTGAGAGAGTCATACACTCCTACAGTGGCGGTTAGGAGGAAGAAAAGAGCAATTAGCGACGTACTCTCCAATCAGAAATCAAAAAAAATTCCAAATCCTCCCTCTACAAAAGTTGTTGAAGTTCAGAGTCTATTCAAGAAGGTGGACATATACGTGAAACTTAGCGCCAAAAAGAAGAGGGATTTGCGACGGGCCAAGAATGCCAAGCGAGGCGCACCAGATTAAGCCACACCTTCTTTCCCCCCAAGACTTCTAGACTATGACAGATATACGTATGCGGTATGAGAATAAGGTAAGTTTACTTTTCCTAACCTAGACTTATAATCTACTCCATGAAGAAGAAGATACGCAACAGATGCAAATTGTTGCAACAATTGGGTATTCTGATGCAACTGGTAGTGGTTCTGTTGACACTTATTATCCATCGGTTGCATAAGTTGCGTTGTATTATTGATTCAGAGAACCCTATGCAATAGATGGACCATCTGTTGCATCTTTACAATTACTAACCTATTTAAAAATTGACTTCTTATATCACAGTATGTTGACAAAATTCTCTGCCTCACGAGGAAAAGGCAATTAGCGTACCCGGAAGCTTATGACTTTGACGATAGGATAATGGACCTCGACTTCTACAAGAAGCTCAAGGATAAGTACAATCAACTCAATAATCAAGCGTCAGCCTGTGGTGCAAGATTTGATTTGTTAGTTTCTATGTTGGACTGGGATAAAGAAGAAATGATAAAATTGTTAGAGAGGAGAAGCCAAATCGACATGGCAAGAACTGGACAAAGGAAAAGAGGATTTTTACAGTCATGAGCATGGACAGCATACATTATTGGGTTGTTGAGATACTACTCGAGAAGAAAAAGATCAAAGTTTATGACTACAACAAACCTGACATCAATGAGGTCGTTCTTTTTATCCATGTTCAACCATTGATGGAGTTGTTCCCCATCTTGTTGAGGGAGAGTAAACTGATGAATCATTTTCCAGAGGAAGTGTTGATGAAGAAACTATGGGATTTTAATGGTATAAACAAGGGAATAAACCTTCCAAAAAATGATACCGATTTTGTGTGTGGCTCGTACTCTCTTGCACACATCAAATGTTTACTAACCGGCACAGAAATGGCCAAGACAACGACCTTTCTGTGTGACAACGTTGTGGTAAACTTGCAAGAGGTCTAGGCTTATGGGGTACTAACTAGATGCTTGGAGCCTGTGTATATAGAATATGCTGTGAAATAATAATTTTTTATTTCAAGTCACACTTCACTTTACTTTAAATTACATGTACATGTAGAGGCAATAATTTTTTTTTATGAAAGTTGAGTTTTTTACAATACAATAGATTGTCAATCTATTATAAAATATATTCTATCTATTCTGGCATATAGTTTATCTATTGCAATAGGTTGGTCATCTATTGCATTATTCCAATGTTATTTCTATCTAATTTAAGTCTAATCTGTTTCAATAGTGGGAAGACCTGTTTGATAATTTCTAATAGATGACCTAAATTTTACAACATATGCCTAAATATGTTTAATATTTTCCAACATTTACGCTTGAATATTCATGTGCTCAACAACACCAAATCAGTAGCAAATACACTACCGTGAAAATTTCAGCAATTAGGCTTGAATATCTATGTACCCAACAGCACCAAACCAGTATCAATAACGGCAACAATGTAGTATCTTCTTGCTCGATTTTGTTTCTCTTCAGAAGCCTTGAATTTCTTCAAAAACCCCTAAATTACAAGATTTTCTTGTGAAAGGTGTCGTTCTTTATACCAATCAAAGTAATCGCATCCACCCAATTTCTATAAAAACAAGAACACAATTATAAAATAATTACAAGTCAATAATTAATCAACTAATTAAATAAAAAAATATTACCTTTGAAATCCTACAAGTAAAACACCTACGACCTAGGATTTGTTGAGTTCAAGAAGTCTTCAATAGAGATTCATGACCGCACTTACAATATCAAAATCTTTATCTCAAAAAATAGTGGAAGATGCGCTCGACATTGTCAAGTTTAGTTGGAAAAAATGAAAAAAAAATGAAGAAATAAAGACCAAATGCAAATAAGTTGAAGAATCTGGATAAATTAAAAAAGATAATGATGAAGAAGAAGATTTGAAAATTTAGAGTTAAATTTTAGGAAGAAGATGAATATATAAGACAATGGGAGGAAATGACCATTGGAGGCCAAATCAGATGCCAAATCAGCAAAAATGGGGGTTCAATGAGCCTTGGCTCCGTGAATTACAAGCAAGCAGGCAACAGGAAAAAAAGTATCAAACTAACACATTTGATGCCTATTATATTTTAAGTGTTTAAAATGAACACTATCTACTTGATGCCTATTTTATTTTAGGTGTTTGAACTGAACACTGTCGATGGGTTCCGCCTTTTTTATTTCAATTCACTTTCACTTTTTTACATGTAATGGCAATTATTTATGTCCAATAAAAGATAAATTTCTATAATGCAACAGATTCTCCATCCGTTGTAACGGATATTCTACCTGTTCTGACATATAGTTTGTCTGTTGCAATAAGTTGGTCATCTGTTGCATTATGTTGATATTTCTATCTAAGTTGATCTGTTGCAATAGTGGAAATTCCTATTTGATAATTTTCAATAAATTACCTACCTGTTGCAACATATGTCAAAATCTATTTGATATTTTACAATAGATGTGTCGTCTGTTGCAACAGATACATTATCTTTTGTAATATTTGAATCTAGTATTCCATTTCAATTAATAAGTTCAAATCTAAGGAAAAAATAAAATTCATAGACAAAATAAAACAAATCGAAGCCTTCAAAAATTAGCTAAAATAAATCAACGAATAAATAAAATGTAAAACAATTATTATGGGTACAGATCTCAACAAATACAACAATAATTTAAGTATTAGTGCCAAGAATTCCTAAGAAGGGGTGAGGTTTTTACTTTGACAGACTCAAGCTATAAATATATACTCAATATGGACCAGTTGTTCTTCATCCGGTGCTATGGAATTCGGCTTTGGTCGTCATGGATCTTTATTGTCGCTTACATATGGTTTCTTTGCTTTTTGTTCTCCATATTTTCATAAAAAGAGTAGCATATTGTCAATGTTGTTCAGCAGTAGCTTCTACATCTACCTGGAAAGCCAGAATTGGTCAATGTTAATCATGGAGATAATACAAAACGGAAAAGGATAACTCATCTGTTCTAACAAATCAAATAGGTCTTCCTCTTATTTTAAATTATCCCAAACAGATTATATTTCTGTTGTAACAATGAATCAACTGTTGGGACAAATTTCTACATGAGGAAAACCTATATGATAATTTCCAACAAATGAACCATCTATTGTAACATGACTCCTCTGTTGCAGCAGATAGGTCATCTGTTGGTAAAAATAAAAGTGGTACGAAGAGGTGTTTGATTTGCTAAAATAGACGAGACATATGTCGCAATAGATACTTTATCTGATGCAATAAGTTAGTCAACCATTGCAAAAGATGTATATATCTATTTGATAATTTTTAGTAGATGTGCCATCTGTTGAAACAGATATATGTTTGTTTGTTGGTTGGAACAGATATATATATTCACCTTCTTCAGCTTGTGCTGCTCTCCTTTGGACATTGTACATTGCTCAGTGCAACACATGGACAGAGGAGTTGCAATTTCGCTTTTTTAGATGCTTGATAATGCCTTGGAAATAACTTTTCTTCTCCTCTTAGCCTTAATTTCTAATGGAGTGGATGGATATAAAATCCTATTTGATGGAATGACACCCCTCTTATATGTCAATTCCTTTATAGAAGCAGCTAATGTATTAATACCATTAATGACTACATCAAGTTTCACCTTCCAGTCTTGACATTTGCATACAGAACATTCGTTGGGAGAGGCAAAATCTGTATAACCAGTATGATCATACTCATAATGATTTGTTTTAAATACTATAAGAAGAGCGTTATTAGCACCAATAGCAGCACCACTACCACAACCAATAGCTCTATCACCACTAAGGCCATCAACAACAATAAGCCCACCCTCCAAAATTATTTTTCTTTTAATGGTTGTTGCTCCAAACAATTCTATTTTTATTCTGTCAATGACCTTAGGATCTAATAAAGTTTGCATAGACCATAAAGTAAGAAAAATGGCATCTTCAACTCTCGATTAGTCGTAACTAGCGACGAATGCATAATTTAATAGAAATCATTACATATATTAGCATGATGATTAGATCATTCAAAAAAATCATTAATTAAAATAAAAACTTAATTATAATTATACTTACTGCATCCTTTGAGGGTTGAAGAGATCAAGAAATTTTGCATTTTATTAGTTTTGGCCAACAACTATCTCAAGATTCTTGGACAGGAAACTTCTTCCTGGTAGTTCACTTGTTGTCTCAAATAAGGAATGGCTTCAAACGCCCAAGCCTATAAAATAATGCCAATAAATCAAAACCATTATTGTGTAAAAAAATGAATGATATCAAAATAAAAGAAAGAAACATTTACCATGAAAGCCCATGGAAATCCATATAAGTTGACTATGTTTGGCACTAACAGAGTCAATAAATATTTGAAAGTCATTTTGAAGCTTTCATAACCCCAAAGATAGCTGCTAAATGCCTCAAGGTCCTCGGAGAGATTTATTAAACCAACGTTTATGTTTTTGTTAACGTCTTCCTCCCAAAGAATATTCTGTACAAACCAAACCAAGCATAATGACTGCTTGTGCTTCTTTGAAACTCCTTTACCTTTCAACGCTTCTATCAAATTTTATTTTTAAAGATTGGACCAACAATGGACACCAGGTCATCACGATCACACGACTTGACTTTGCCTTTTTTGGGTGTGCGAGGTGCTTTTTTGGGTTAGAATAGGTAATACTTGAGAAGGAGAAGGAGGATAACATTTTAGTCCAGTAACTATGGCAAAATCCTTCCAACCAAAACAAACATACATGCCACAGTAATTTATCCACACCTCATCCATCTTATCTTTGTTTTCATACATAAACTTACGCTTGAGAAGTTCATATACCATTTTTATTTAGAAATAAGCATTGTCGTCCTCCGGCAAATCAAGATATTTCCCAAAATAACTATCCCTGAAATAAGCATCCAATTTTTATTCTCAAAGTATTTTTCTGAAGGCGTCGAAAGATTTTCCCATGGCTGACTTAACCAAGAAATCACCCGTTAAATTTGTGGCACCATCGCACTGTATTCTCATGGGATAACGATCAATGTTGAAGGTTTTAACCAACTCTTCAGTGGAAGGGCTATTAGCATTTGGATCATCTCTTTTGAAACATTCCTCCTCCCCTTGTTCATCATATTCTGCTCCTGATTGAGATAACGCTTGTAAAGAAAGCTCATAGAGTGGTGGATATAGCCTAGCTGCTTCACTTGTTCCTTTACTTAGACTTGATTAGATTTCTGTTCTTTTGGGAGTCATATTATCAAACATTAACAAGAACATTAAAAAAAATATATTATAGTTGATTAATGCATCGTTAAAAAAGGATAACAGTAAATCTAACAAGCAAAATAGTAAAATAATAGTTCCAACAAATCAATGATCTATTGTACCAGGTAGTATATCTATTACAGCATATAACCAACCTATTGCAGCAGATGAGTAATCTGTGGCAATAATACAAAACATATCACTCATCTTTTAAGAGAGATGAATGGTATGTGCAACAGATTACACATCTGTTGCAGCATATGAGTGATTTTTTGGAAGAGTTAAATAACCTATTGCGACGGATGAGTAATTTGTTGCAATAATACAAAATATATCACTCATTTATTAAGAAAAATGAATGGCCTATGCAGAAGATCACACATCTATTGCAACATCCTCTGTTGAAACATATGAGTGATCTATTGGAGCTGTTAAATTACCTATAGCAACGGCTGAGTAATCTATTGTGATAATACAAAACATCACTCATATATTGAGAAAGATGATAGTTTGTACAACAGATCATATATCTATTGCAATATATGAGTGATCTGTCGGAACAGTTAACTAACCTATAGCAATGGCTAAGTAATCTATTATGACATTACAAAACATATAACTTATTTGTTGACAAAGATGAATGGTCTGTGAAATAAGTCACACGTCTGTTGCAACATATGAGTGATCTGTTGGAACAGTTATCAATAATCAATATTGTTTAGATTTCTTCCAACAAAAGGGTCGTCTATCACGGCAGATGAATGATCAGTTAGAAAAATCAAGTCTTGGACATGTCCTGATGGAAGAGTTGATAGGATTTTATCCAACAGGAGGTTCATTTGTTGCATCAGCTCTTTAATCCAATGGTTCCTCCATTGCATCGAATGGTTAACCTGTTGCATCAACTTTTTTATTCGATGGTTAATGTGTTGCATCAGATAGTTAAACTGTTGCAGCATATGCTAAATTTGTTGTATCAGTTTTTTATTCCAATGGTTCTTTTGTTGCATCAGATGATTAATCTGTTGCATTAGATGGTGAATCTGTTGCATCAAATGGTTGATCTATTGCATCAGATAATAAATCTGCTGCATTAGATGGTTAATATGTGGCATCAGATAGATAATCTATTGGATAAAAAAGATAGTAGCACAATTTTGTTCAACAGAAAAACAGCAATATCACCGTTTTTACTATGTCCTAAAGAATTATGTTTTCAAGTTATTGAAATTTACTATATTTTGATCACGTGTAAATCGTGTTGCAACTTTAAATTGGCAAAAGAAAGATACAAAATCTGAATTTTTAATACTTTTGAAAGAGGAAAGATATAAAAACTTAAGAATTCATATTAAGACGAAATATCAAAAATCTCATGACCCATCAAAAATCTGATCAATGAATCTTTTAAAGTTGGAGTCCAAATAAAAATTGTAACAATATCTAACTTGCAACTCTAAATTATTTAATTAAAAGAAATCCTTCCCACCCTATCCAAATACATCTAAAACCCTAGCTAAACGCCAGCCACTATGGCCAATGTGGCAGTTGGGACTATCCCACCGGATAAAAATGCTAAATGAATTATTGAGGAGAATATTAGAGGTAATCAGTCGAGTTGTAGCACCAAATTTGGTGATCTCTTGAAGCCTAAAGTAGTGGATAACAATAGTATTAGGGTTACACCTAAATCCATAATAATGATGCATGCGGAACCTACGATAAGGTGGAAGTCATCTGAAGTATGTTATTTAATCATGCAGGAGAAACTACAATATGCCATTATCGGAAAATTCTCCTATGGCAAACCTCATATTGATGTGTTGAGGAAAAGTATTCCAGCTCAATGCGGGATCAAGGGTCATTGTATAATTGGAGTATTAGATAAAAGACATGTGTTAATAAGGCTAGATGTATTAAAGGACTATGTTCAATTATTATCTACAGCTGCCTTTCATATTAAGTTGAATGATAGGTATTGGCAGATGAGAACATTGAAGTAGGATCCATGGTTCGAGCCTGATATCGAAACAAAATTTAGAATAGCTTAGATTTCAATGCCTGACTTGCCAGTGAATTTCTTTGTAAGAGATGCCATATTTTCTATTATGTTTGCAGTAGGTAAGACTTTGACAGTAGATATGGCTACTAAAGATCAAACTAGACCCATCTATGAAATAGTTAAGGTGGAGGTAGATTTAGTTGCAAAATTACCTCAGTGGATTCGAATCAATGAAGAGAATGATAACACGAGGGAAATCAAATCAAAGTGGGTACAAATCCAGTATGATTACATGCCAAAGTACTATAAAGATTATTATTTACAGGGGCATGACGAAGCTAGCTGTTGGAACATTCACCCAGAATTATATGACAGGAGAAAGGAAGAAAACAAGGATAAAGTAACAAAGACAGATGACAAAGAGAAGTATAAACAAAGGAAACAGAAGGAGAAGCAAGATAAATCAAGAAGAGGGAACACAAATAGACAATAATGGCTGACAAGGAGAAATAGATACAGGAAGGATAAATACGGGCATATTATGGGAGAGGTAGATGATGATAAATAAAAGGAGATGGAGGTGTCAAATTCATTTGATAAATTAGAAAAAGTAGATGATGGTGACAAAGATAATGAAGAGGAAGTACAGAAATTAGAACATACTAAACAAAGGGGTGTAGAGAAAATCAGCACAAAAGATTAGGTGAATAAAAGCTTTGGCAAAACAACTGGTGCAGCACAAATTTCAAAAGGAGCGGAGGAGATACCAGTAGCACATGATTCTAGCAATACCAATGATAAGAAAGGGAATAGCCCTAATAAGATGGTACAACAAAGTGAAAGCAATCAGCAAGCATTAAAAAGGAATAAAAAGCAGATTCAAAGCAAAAAAGACTCAAAAATAGCAGAAGAAGACATGCAAATACAGGCGTATGATGAAGAAGAAAAAGAACTGATGGTGATAGAAGGGATTTCTCCTATAGAAATCCAAGCGAAGAATTTATTAGAAAGCTGCAATAAGTCTAAGGAAGATCTAGATGAGAATGATGTGGAAGACAATATCAATCAGGTGGCTAAAGCGGCTGATTTGTCACCAAAACAAATAAAGACAATAAAAGAAAATCAAGGAAGATCAAAGAAGAAGAAAAATAGTTCCAATATAAATTCAGTTCAGTCCAATTCAGCAATAATGCATACAAGGAGCCACACAGCTAAAACCAAGTCAAAATGAGTGCATTGATATGGAACATATGTAATACACCGCAGGGTTTTACAAGATTAATCACAATGCAAAGGAGATATCATTTTTACTTCATTTGAATCATGGATCCATTTCAAGATGGTCAGCATATAGAAGATTATAGAACGAGGCTGGGAATGAAACATGTTGTAGTTAATGTAGCAGGGAAGAATTGGGCTTTCATGGATGAGAATGTTGAATTTAGCATTGTTAAAGATGAGGAACAACAATTATCATTGAAACTTGCTAACCAACATGCAGATGTCTCTTTAATAGTTACTGTAGTGTATGCAAAATGCAATGCAAATAAGAGACTGGTGTTATGGGATTCTTCGGCATACATGGCTGATTCTTGTTAAGTTCCATGGCTAATAGGAAGAGATTTCAATGTAATAAGAAGTGAAGAAGAAAAATTAGGAGGTCTACCAGTTACATTTAATGAAACACATGATTTTAATCAATGTATATTTATATAATGTGGGAAAAAATCCAATTTAAGGGAATTAGATAGAATTTTGTGTAATGAGAGGCTACAAAACATGTTTCAGATAATGGAGGCGGAATATTTTGCTAGGAGTGGATCTGATCATTCTCCTTTATTAATTCAATTCAGAATAGAAAAGAAGCACATTGTTAAACCTTTTAGATTTCTAAATCTATGGCTTAAGGAAAAATCATACATAGAGGTGATAAAGCAAAATTGGACATCAGAGGTAAAGGGTAACCCATTCATAGTGTTTTAGCAGAAATTGAAAAACATTAAGTCAGCTCTCACAAGGTAGAGTAAAGAGATGTTTGGTAATATATTCCAAGAAATTGCAACACTGAAAATATTATCAGAGTGGGGATGAATCAATTTGAAGAGAATCCAAGTGGAGAAAATAGAGGAAACTTGTTCAAGGCTCATGTTGAGCTAAACATGCAACTTAAAAGAGAAGAAGACTATTAGAGGCAGAAGGCGAGGTATAAATGGTTTAAGTATGGGGAGAGGAATACCAAATTCTGTCATACTATTGTTAAAGAAAGAAAAAGAAAGCTCAAGATAAGTAGAATTCAAAATGAAGAAGGCGAATGGATGGAAGAGGCACAAGACATAGCAGATTTAGCCAAAACCTTTTTTCAGAAATAGTTTACAAAGCAGAAAGATGTAGAGGATCTATTTGTTATATGAACTATGTAGAATGGTAAGTGATGAACAGAATAAGGAAATCATGAGAATTCCAATAGAATATAAAACAAGCTGTAATAAGCTGAATAGGAATAGTGTTAGGGGAGTGGATGGAATGACAGAAGCTTTTTAACAAGATGCATGGGAGATCATTAAGAAGGACATTCAGAGAATGGTCACAGTCTTTTTTTATGGATTTCAACTTCCCAGGTTCATTACCCACACTAATTTGGTATTATTACTAAAAAAGTTATTAGTGAACACCTTTTCTGATATGAGGGCTATATCCCTTAGTAATTTTGTGAATAAGATTTTTTCAAGGATTATAAATTAGAGAATTAAGGGTTTACTACTTCAGTTGATATCACTAGAACAGGCAGGCTTTGTACAAGGAACCAGTATTGCAAAAAATGTTTTAGTGGTACAGGAAATTATTTTTGAAATAAGAAAAAAAGGTAAACCCCCAAATATGGTTATGAAGTTAGATATGATGAAAGCATATGATAGGGTGGAGTGGCTATTTTTAACTAAGGTTTTGAGGAAACTGGGTTTTTCTGAAGTTCCTATTGACATGGTGTATAAACTTTTAGAGAATAATTGGTATTTAATTTTGATTAATGGTCAGCCTAAAGGTTTTTTCAAATCTTCAAGAGGGTTGAAGCAAGGGGATCCATTGTCACCTACATTATTCATAATAGTAGCAGAAGTTTTGTCAAGGAATCTGAAGAAGTTGATGTAGAAAAAGGAGTTCATATTGTTTGGTATGCCAAGAGGAAGTCCTAAACTAAATCACCTAACTTTTACTGATGATATGATTATATTATGTAAAGCTGAGGTGAAAAATTTATAAATGGTGAATGAAACTTTGGATAAATATGAAGAAGGGTCAGGACACAAAATAAACAAAGAAAAGAGTGCAATATACTTGCACAAAATTATGTCAAATGGTGTTGGAGTAATGGCAGAAGTAGCTACTGGTATATTGAGGAAATAATTTCCTTTTATATATATTAGATGTCCTATCTTTTATATAAGGAAGAAAAAGAATTATTATCAGCAGTTGATGAATAAAATTACTAGTAAGGTGCAAACATGGAAAGGAAAACTCTTATCTTATGGAGATAGAGTTGTGTTGATAAAGCATATTTTGCAAAGCATCCCTATTCATTGTTTATCAGTGATGAACCCACCTTTAAAAGTGTTGAATTCTATCCAAAGAGTATTAGCTTAATTTTTCTGGAGTATTAAAGTAGGGGTAAAGGAAAGACATTTGGTAAAGAGGTAGACAGTGTGTCTACCATAAAAGGAAGAAGGGATGAGATTTGAAGGATAACTGATATTTCAATGGCTTTATTTTGTAAATTATGGTGGACCTTCAGAACCACTAAGTCCATTTGGAGAGAGTACATGCATAACAAATATTGCAGAAAGGAGCATCCAAAACTGGTCATATGGAAAACAGGTACAAGTGGGTCGCAAGTGTGGAAAAAAATGCTTATGGCCAGAGATTTGGTGGAACATCTTATTATATGTCAATTGAGAGAAGAAAACTATGACATTTGGCTAAATAACTGGAATGGACAGGGTAATCTTTACTTTGTAATAGAGGGTAGTTGTGATAAGAATAGACAGTATCAGCAAGTCAAGGAAATATTAAGAGAAGGTAAATGGGATGAACAGGTGATCAAAACTATGTTCACAGAGGAGATAGATGAACATATTATAACTAAAGTAAACCCTCCAACAGAGAATGATAGAGATTGGCCCATACAGAGCATTGAACCAAAGGGAGTGTTTACAGTTAGCTCTGCGTGGAAGTATATCAGGAATAGGGATCATATTAATGACACATATAAGCATATTTGGATTAATAGTTTACCATTTAAAATATGTTTTTTTATGTAGAGATTGTGGATAAGTAGAATACTAGTGGATGATAATATTAGAAGGTGGGGGATGTAGGGTCCCTCTAAATGATGGTGTTGTGCTAAACCTACAGTGGAGACAATTACTTATGTCTTCAGAAGATTCTTTTATGCTAACAAGACCTGGTCCTACTTTTCTTATTTTGCAGGTATACCTATTCAAAACTTAGCACTAAGAGGAATAATTCTTAGTTGGTGAAATATTGAGGTGAAGAAGAGAGAACAGCCATATGTTGATGCTTTACCTAGCATCATTCTTTGGGAGGTATGGAGGAGAAGATATAGGAAGAAATATGATAACAAGGATATAATAGGAATCAGGCTCATCTACAATATCACAAGGAATCTGAGGATGCTTTTGAAGGTCAGAAAACCTGCAGTTGACTTCTCTAATGAATGGTCAGAAATAATCAGGGAGCTAGATAAGATGAAAGGTAAAATGAAGGCTACTGCAATTTTATAGGAGCTACCACCAAAGGGATGGGTGAAGTACAACACATATGGAGATATTAGAGGATAAAAAGGAGGAAGCTCATATAGATTCTATTTGAGAGATATGAATGGTGATGTACTATATGCTAAAGGAGAACCACAACAGTATGTAGACAGTATGCAGGTCGAGACAAATGCTATTTTACATGCAGTCAAACACTTTAAACAAACATAGCAAAGTGATCATTCAGATGGATTCACTCATCATGTAAAAGGTCTTAACAGGAGTATGGCAGTGTCCATGGAATATAGATGGTTTGCGAGAGAGGATCTGGGTTGAGGCACATGAGTTGCGCTATATTTTTCATCCCGGTTCGACAAAAATATATCATGACCTCAAGGAGATATATTGGTAGAACAATATGAAGAGGGATGTGGCTAACTTCATAGCCAATTATATGGTGTGCCAACAAGTGAAGGTTAAGAACATGAGGGCCGACGGATTGTAACTCAACAAATGCTATCCTAGCTGCCGTTGAAACTCTCAATCGTAAAATTAATTCTATGGACGCTAAGATAAATTCACTTGAACTTATGGTTGATTCTCTTGAATGAATTATATCTCTCATTGGTAGAAGAGTGAATATCATGGAAGGTCAATAAAACACATCCCTATCCACATCTAAACACTACCAAGCTTTGACTAGTAGGCATGCTCCAAACCTTTTGGTTCATATTTCCTTGAAAAACTATCACCAAATGATTAATCCACCAATACAAGCACATGATTTCATCCCTCAAGACACTACATATCCACAAAATTTAAATCTCATTCAACCACTCCAACCTCAATTCAACCAAACACAACATGATGAATCTCAAACCCAAATACCCTAACTTCCACTAAACTAAATTTCCCCATTCAAAGCTCCCCTTAAACAAAACCAACCTATCCAAATAGATAATAAAGAAAGGAAAAAAAAATAAGCAAAGTTCAGAGCATTCAATAAAGTTGACATATTGGTAGAGGAAAATAAAATATAGACTAATGGATCAATAAGGTTTTCGAAGTTGAGAAGGAAGATTTGGTCTGGTGCCTAATGGTAGAGAAAACTTGGGAAATTGACCCCAACGTCATGATCAATGGAACTGAAGTGGTGGTAATGAAAGAGGAAACATGGGAAACTGATCCCAAGGTTATGATCAATAGAACCAATAAGGTATTAGGGATTGACATATGGGATTCAATCAAGGTTAGTCTCCTAACTTTTAAAGGTAAAAGTGGTCCCAAAGCTTATCTCTCATAGAAGTCCTCTTGTGAAACGATCTTCCAAGTTAATAATATCACCAAAGATAAGAAAAGTTGCTATACATAGCCCATTTTGAAGGTCATGCCAATATATAGTGGGATTATGTCAAAAGATTTGGAAATGTGTTGAATGAAGGACAACCCCCTCCATGGGATGCGTTGAAGGTATTCATGAGACAAAGGTATGTTCCAGAGAGGTATAGATATGAGCTGCTTGACAAATTATACAACTTAAGGCAAGGTAGAAAAAGTTTTGTGGCCTATTATGATGAATTCCAACAATTAATCTTGAAGCTCGATCATCAAGGGAATGTGAACCATGACATCATATGATTCAAGGTTGGGTTGAAAAAATATATCTCCACATTTATGACCGTCCAAGAGTTTGAAACCATAGAAGAAATCTTCCAAGCAGCCTTGGAGATTGAGAGGGATATCAAAGAAAGGAAAACTTATAAATCAAAAGGGTACTCATCTACCAAAACTTAAAGTAAGAGTAAAGAGGTATCGCAATTATCATCGGGGTGAAATAAGAATAGAGACCACAAATCCAATGACAAGAAGTCCATAGAGAAGACCACTCTAAAGTATCCGCCAAGGAATGAAGGTAACTAATATCCTACTCCCAATCCTAAAGGTTTTTAATGTTTAAATATCAAGGGTGGAACATAAGGCAAGTAAATGTTCCAACCAGATAAATGTGATCCTTAGAGAAGGGAAATTGAATTACCTTGGAGAAAATATGGGATTGGGATATGAGAACGATGAAAATTCCAAGATGGAGAAGGATCCTAAGAAGATGAGCAAGTAGAGGAGAATAATGAAGATGCTTGGCCTTAAGATAGAGAGTATGAGGTTCCAAATTTTGTTATGAGGCATGTAATGATTAGTAAAGAGATAGATGACCCTAGTCAAAGGGAGAATCTATTCTATAATAAATATCTTATAATGAAAAATGTCTGCTCTTTGATCGTTGATAGAGAAAGTTGTGATAATGTGTCTAGTGTTACATTGGTTGATTTCTTAAAGTTGTCCACAACCAAACATGCCATACCATTGATGTTAGGCGTATTTACACGCCTAAAGCACCATAATTTACCCATATTTTAGCTAAGTTATAAGGACAAAATATATAATTCTTGCACTTTTAGTCCATTTTCCTGTAAGTGAGCTAACCAACGTGATTAGCATGTTTTCAGGTATTAATGATGAAGATTACAGCACTTTGTGGACCTTTCGGTAGCAAGGGAAACTTCGCATAAGAGGGAAGGTAGCTTTTGGAAGCTTGTGGACTAAATGTGATGCATGGAGAACTTGTCCCGGGCTAAATCAGTATTTCTTAATACTTAGGGGTGCAGCAGTAACCTAGTAGGATTAGGACAAAGATGTTATAAAAACCTTATTTGCTGAATTTTTCAGCATCCATTCTATTCTATCCAATTTTTCTATTCATTCGACACTTTAGTATTATTCAGTCTACAGATTCTGTAAGTACAACAGAGAAAAACGCTACTTGAAAACGGCTTAGGGCAAAATGTCAATCTCCCTTTTGACGCCAATCTCATCCCCAACGTGAGATTATTCGAGCTTTGGTATGATGATGATGTTTATTGTGATTTCCGTTATACTCATGAGTAGCTAAACTTCTCTGTTAGGGTTATGGAAGCCTTATGATATACTATCTATTGCTATGAGTTTGTGAATTCTTGATACGTATGCTACTTATATCATTACTCTCTTCATATTAATTACATTCTTGTGGTTGCAAACATATAGAATACGCCATTATAGCATTAACTTGTTCGAGAGAAAAGTTACATGTTTGGAAAAGAGAGTGTGACAAGGAAATAGGGCTACCAACCCCTATTTACACGTTAGTGCCGTAACTGGATTAACTTCTTGGAGAGTTTGTACCGTTAGTTACACGCTTTAAGCTCGAGAGAGTTAAAGTGAAATAATCCTTGATGGTTGAGAAACACTAGGATTTACCATTAGAATACGAATCTCTATAAGTGAATGCATGTCTGAATTCCGCATTACTCATAGTTAATAGATACGTAGAACTCATAAGGTGGACATAACCCTAACTTATTTTTCTCTGTGATTTAATCTTACTAAACAAAGCATTCCAGTGTTACTTTAATACTTTTTATTCACGTCATAATCAAATCCCCTCTTTCCGTAGAGTTTTCGACCAACAGTCTACTAATAGTTGCAACACTTAGTGACCGAGTAATCCCTGTGGGATTCGACACCCAACCCAGTTGGGTTCTATATTTGACAGCGACCGCTTACACTCTTACGAGAGCTGTAGTTTGGGCGTTATCAAATTTTGGCGTCGTTGCCTAGATTTACATAGGCCTTGCCTTGTCCATTGCCTAGATTTGTATAGGCAATGCCTAACCGAAAGCCTTTTGCTCCTTCATTACTCACTTACTACCTTTAACATTGCTCACTTTCAAATTAAAATTTAAGACCAAGCTCCTCCTTTATATGTCTTCCCCTACACTTAATCAAAAACAACAAAAACGATAAGAAAGATGGGTTGCCTCCCACCAAGCGCCTTAGTTTTGGTCGTGGCTCGACTCTTCTTTTTGGATTTTTATTTAACAAAACAAACTCCTAGGAAAACAAAACGACTAAAAACGATGGGTTGCCTCCCATGTAGCGCTTGATTTATTGTTGCAGCACGACATAGCTATCTCGATTACTTAGACTTCATCGATATAGATGGTGCATCATTTTCTGAATGGATTCAGACGACGCTGATGCTTACTTGTAGGCATGCAATCTTCTTCGAGATGACTCTTGTGCATACTTATCCCAGGAGGGATACATATTATATCATTAATAGTCCAACCCATAGCTCTCTTGTACCTCTTCAGAGCAGAGATGAGAGCCTCTACGTGCTGTTCACCTAAATCAGCCGCAACACTCACCGGAAGTGTATTTCCACTTCCCAAGAACGCATACCTTAGGTGACTGGGGAGCTCTTTCGATTCTAGCACTGGTAGCTCTTCAATGGAAGTCTTCGCTGTTGGTGAAGGTCGATTCCTAAGATCAAGGTCCAGCTTCTTAGTAGCATGAGAATAGGACTTTATTCCTGTTAGAGCACAAATAGTTTCTTCATATTCTTCAACATCCTCATGCTCAAAATTCAACAGCACAGCAGACAATGGCTCAACAGTAAGCTACTTCTCTACAGATAATCTTTTCTCATCCTCAAAGTAAACATCAGCTACAGAGAACACATCCATATCTCTAGGCTGCTTCATCAATTTATATACATCAAAATGGACCACTTCGTCATTCAGCCGAAATAAAAGCTCATTAGCTCTTAAATCAATCAGCACACTTCCAGTTGCGAGGAAAGGATGCCCCAAGATTATGTGAACTTCAGAATCAACCTCGCAATCCAAAATAACAAAGTCTGCAGGAAAGATGAAGGTGGAAACCTTCACCAACACATCATATAAGATATCAACAGGCCATTTTACCGACCTATCTGTCATCACGAGCCACATATTGGTTGGTGTAGGATCACCCAACCCCAACTTTCTGTAAATAGATAGCAGCATCAAATTGATGCTAGCTCCCAAATCGCACAACGCCTTAGCAAAATCCAACGATCCAATCGTGCAAGGAATAGTGAAAGCACCAGGATCTCTCTTCTTCTGTACTAGCGATCTTGTAGCGATTGCACTGCAATGATGAACATTATCTGCCAGCTCATAACTTGCTGCCCGCTTCTTTGTCAACAGGTCCTTCATGAATTTAGCATACCCAGGCATCTGTTCCAGCGCCTCCACCAACGGAACATTAATAGTCAGCTGCTTCAACATGGTCATGAATTTACTGAACCTGGTGTCATCAGCTTTCTTCTTCAGTCTCTGCGGAAAAGGTGGTGGTGGAAGGGGAATCATTTTCTCCACTACTTCCTCTTTATCTTGCTTCCGATTATCAACCTTTTCAGGAGTGTCATATTTTAGCTAAGTTTTAAGGACAAAATATATAATTCTTGCACTTTTAGTCCATTTTCCTGTAAGTGAGCTAACCAACGTGATTAGCATGTTTTCAGGTATTAATGATGAAGATTTCAGCACTTTGTGGACCTTTCGGTAGCAAGGGAAACTTCGCATAAGAGGGAAGGCAGCTTTTGGAAGCTTGTGGACTAAATGTGATGCATGGAGAACTTGTCCCGGGCTAAATCAGTATTTCTTAATACTTAGGGGTGCAGCAGTAACCTAGTAGGATTAGGACAAAGATGTTATAAAAACCTTATTTGCTGAATTTTTCAGCATCCATTCTATTCTATCCAATTTTTCTATTCATTCGACACTTTAGTATTATTCAGTCTACAGATTCTGTAAGTACAACAGAGAAAAACGCTACTTGAAAATGTCTTAGGGCAAAACGTCAATCTCTCTTTTGACGCCAATCTCATCCCCAACGTGAGATTATTCGAGCTTTGGTATGATGATGATGTTTATTGTGATTTCCGTTATACTCATGAGTAGCTAAACTTCTCTGTTAGGGTTATGGAAGCCTTATGATATACTATCTATTGCTATGAGTTTGTGAATTCTTGATACGTATGCTACTTATATCATTACTCTCTTCATCTTAATTACATTCTTGTGGTTGCAAACATATAGAATACGCCATTATAGCATTAACTTGTTCGAGAGAAAAGTTACATGTTTGGAAAAGAGAGTGTGACAAGGAAATAGGGCTACCAACCCCTATTTACACGTTAGTGCCGTAACTGGATTAACTTCTTGGAGAGTTTGTACCATTAGTTACACGCTTTAAGCTCGAGAGAGTTAAAGTGAAATAATCCTTGATGGTTGAGAAACACTAGGATTTACCATTAGAATACGAATCTCTATAAGTGCATGCATGTCTGAATTCCGCATTACTCATAGTTAATAGATACGTAGAACTCATAAGGTGGACATAACCCTAACTTATTTTTCTCTGTGATTTAATCTTACTAAACAAAGCATTCCAGTGTTACTTTAATACTTTTTATTCACGTCATAATCAAATCCCCCCTTTCCGTAGAATTTTCGACCAACAGTCTACTAATAGTTGCAACACTTAGTGACCGAGTATTCCCTGTGGGATTCGACACCCAACCCAGTTGGGTTCTATATTTGACAGCGACCGCTTACACTCTTACGAGAGCTGTAGTTTGGGCATTATCAACCATACAAGATTTAATGGCTAAATAATTATGGTGAGTTGAAGGTAACTAGGCAAGTGGTGATTTAGTTCAAAGTCATGAATTATCATGATGAAGTGCATTATGATGTGATACTAATGTAAGCTTGTCATCTCTTGCTTGAGAGGCCATGGAAATATGATCGTTCAACCAAGCATGATGAGAGGACCAGTCGATACTATTTTGAGTTAAATGGTCAGAAATTCACTCTCCATCTACTTTCACCATCTCAAGTGCATGAGGGTCACAAAAAATTAAGGAGATTAAAAGAGAAGGGTAAGAAACATGGTAAGAAGGAGGACCAAATCGGTGAGCGGGATGATGAAGAGAAAAAGAAGAGGCTGAAAGGGAAGAGTCCCTTGGTGATATTGGATAGGAACAAAGATATTTTCAAAGAGAATGATGACAAAACACCTATGATCCTCCTAGACTATGCTTTTTATGCTAACCATTCAACTTCTCATATCTCCCATTCTATTTCCCTTGTTTTACAGGATTATGAAGATGTGTTCCCAAAAGAGCTTCCCCAAGGATTACCCCCACTTTGGGGAATTAAGCATCAAATTTATTTTGTCTTAAGTTCACAATTACCCAACAAACCTGCCTACCGAGTAACCCAAAGGACACAAAAAATCTCAAAGTCAAGTTGAGAAACTCCTTATAAAGGGATACATCAAAAGAGCATGAGTCCATGTGTGGTTTCAGTGTTGCAAGTGCCAAAGAAATATGGAACATGGCACATATGTGTTGATTACCAATCCATCAATAAAATAACGATAAAGTATTGCCACCCAATTCCCTATTTGGATGATATGATTGATGAATTAAATGGTTCTTGTGTGTTTTCTAAGATAGATCTTAGGAGCTGGTACCACCAAATCTGAATGCAACTGGGTGATGAGTGAAAGACCGTATTTAAGACCAAGTTTGGGCTATATGAATGGTTGGTCATCCCTTTTGGCCTCACCAATGCTCCTAGTAACTTTATGTGGTTGAAAAACAAGTGATGAAATGGTTCATAGAGAAGTTTGTTATGGTATACTTTGATGATGTTCTAGTTTATAGAAAATCGTTTGATGAACATGTCTTACATTTACAAAATGTGTTTAAAGTGCTTAGAAAAAATACGTTGTATGATAGTATTGAAAAATGTTCTTTTGGTGTGAATAAAGTTGTGTTCTTGGGATTTGTTGTGAGCTCAAGAGGAGTTGAGGTAGATGAATATAAGATAGACGCCATCAAGAATTGTCCAAGTCCGAAATCTGTTGGTAAAGTAAGAATCTTCCATGGGTTGGCTAGTTTATATAGGAGATTTGTCAAAGGATTTAGTACCATCGCCTCTCCCTTAAACAAGGTGATCCTAAGGATAAACCTTTTAAATGAGGTGATAAGAAAGCCAATGCATTTGAATCTTTGAAGGCTATGATTATCTCCACCCCTTTATTGCAGTTTCCAAATTTTGATAAGATGTTTGAGATTGAATGTGATGAAAGTAAGTTAAGAATGGGTCTTGTCTTAATGCAAGATCATAAACCTATTGCCTATTTTAGTGAAAATCTCAAGCGTGCAACTATAAATTATTCCACCTATAATCTAGAGTTATACACCTTGATTAGAGCCTTGGTTAATTGGAAACATTATTTGTGGCCCAAGGAGTTTGTGGTTTGAATCGATAATGAGTCCTTGAAACATCTTCGGGCCCAAGATAAACTCAATAAAAGACATGACAAGAGGGTTGCTTTCCTAAAGACTTTTCCTTATACAATTTAATACAAAGCGAGAAAGGGAAATATGGTAGCCGATGCATTGTCTAGGAAGCATGTGCTTATATCTACATTGGCTAGTAAATTTATGGGATTTAATATTCTAAAGACAATTTACCTCGAGGAAACTAAATTTTCTCAAATCTATCAAGATTGTGAGACATGAGGTAGGGAAAGGTGGGAGAGGGATAGTTCTTCTATGCCTACTCCAAGTTTGATGGTTTCTTGTTCAAAGAAAGAAGGTTGTGTGTGCCCTCTAGCTGATGGAGAGAATTTTTTGTAATAGAGTAACATAATGGAGGTATGATGGGTCAATTTGGAATTAACAAGACCCTTGGAATCCTGGAGAAACAATTTTATTAGCCCAAGATGCATCAATATGTTGCTAGAATTTATGGTCAATGCAGTAGAAGTGAAAAATCCTACCTTCTCCCTCAAGTATTATACACCCCACTACCCACTCCTGAACTCCCATGGCTTGACATATCCATGGATTTTGTTTTGGGATTTTCTAGGACAAAGAGGGGTAGAGATTGTATTTTTATTATGGTTGATAGCTTCTCAAAAATGGCCCATTTCATTCCGTGTCATAAAATTAACTATACTTATAATGTGGCTTCTTTATTTATTGAGCATATTATCAAAATACATGTAATTCCTCGAACCATTGTTAGTGATAGGGACTTTAAATTCCTTAGTCCCTTTTGGAGGTCGTTGTGAGGTAGGCTTGGAACCAAATTGCTTTTCTCAACATCTTTCCACTCATAAATGGATGATAAAATGGAGGTGGTAAATAGAACCTTGGGTTCTATGTTGTTCACCTTAGTTAAAGAAAAAATAGCCTCTTTGGAGGACCACTTACCTCTAGTCGAATTTGCTTATAATTGTGTTATCCATTCGTCTATTGGTATGACTCCCTTTGAATGTGTTTATAGTTTTAAACCCCTCATACTTTTAGACATCACTCTTTTTCCTAGTGATGTTGTGATAAGCTTAGATGGAAAAAAGATTGTGAAAACCATGAAGAAGTTGCAGAAGGTGAGAATTGCGTTAAGGAGAAGAATCAAGGGGTGGCCAAAAGAGTAAACAAAAAAAATGGCTTGTGCTTTAATCGGGTGATTGGGTGTGGGTTCACCTTCGGAAGGATATGTTTCCAATCCAAATAAAAGCCAAATTGATACCATGAGGTGATGGTCCATTTCAAGTGCTTGAAAGGATAAATGATAATACCTATAAGATTGACTTTCCTCCAGAATATCAAGTGCACAACACTTTTAATGTGTGTGAGATTTCACTCTTTGAAATGATATAAGATAATGAGGTCAAATTTTTCTCAATGTGGAGAGGATAATACAATCCAGATTATCTCCAAGCCATTCATTAGAAGTCAAGCCCGGGAGCTTCAAAGGATCCTAGAATTGTTCATAAAGTGAGACTTACTTAAAGAAGCCTCCTTACCATTAAAAGGGTGTCATTTATTGATAACCGCACTCATATTGGTACAAGGATCATTGGAGGAGGCAAGGGAAGGCAAAATATGGCTAGAAACACCCATGGAAAGAATTTTCTCCTAAGGCACTTTGGATCCGCTTTTGATTCGCTCTAGTATTTCAAGAGCGGATCAAAACATCCCCTCGTGGGACTTTTCTTGCAATTGGGTAATTTTGGGCCCTAAAAGTGTAATATTTAGCCTATACTATAAATACTTTGGAGTCTATCTCATTCTCTTAATTTTTGCTGGATTGTTGATGAATTGATGAATGTTTTTGCATTGAGTGAGAATGTTGGAAAACTTTTGTTGAACTTTTATTTAGAAATGTTGGTTCAGAGGGCATTAGAAATTAGGTGTTTGGATTAGTTGTAATTGAGGGTATTAGGATTTGATATATCCTTTTGTTCTTAGTTACTTCGCCTTCTTGTGTATAATTATCTATCTCTCTATTGATAGTCTTTACTTGCTTTCGTAACTCATTTCTAGTGTCGTAGTTTCATTCCGTATCACCAACCCAAGTCTATACAAACTAGAAGATCTAACCCTTACGTAGAGTTTCCAAAACTGATTAGCACCTCCTATTTTTAGCTTTCTCCCTACGCCTCCTCTTGCACTATGCTCCCTTTTGTGAATCTCAGCTTCCTCCTCCAATTGCTTTGGGTGATAAATACTATTCCATGGTGTGCTTTGGATCAAGATTTTCTCAGCTTGTAGAAGTGAGTGAACTTTCTTTTCTCCCCTTATTGTTTGTCTTTTCTCATTGCTCTGATTTATTATTTCTATACGTGGCTTCAGTTGTTCGCTCTGATAGATGGGAATATGTTCATTTTTTTATGCTTCTTTGAGGGATCTAGTCAGTTGGTACATGTTACCTCCCTCGGGTAAGTTTACTACTGACCTCATTTTCTATTTTCTCTTGTGTTTCTGTATTGTGCTAACTCTAAATACACAAAATCCACAAATATTGTTGGTATGAAGATAGTGGGATGCTTGGAACCATAAATATTCAGATAGTAGCATGTCTCCCAGGTATATCAAGCTCAATCTGACCAAGTGACCCTCCAATTTTGTTGTGAATCCGTTTTGTTGGCTATTTTAGAATAGGCTAATTAGTTGTTTCACTTCTTTTATTGCCTTATTGTCTTGTAAATACACTACATGTGATATATTAAGCCATATCCTTCCCATCCCATTCACGCCTTTTATGGTGTCAATCTTAAATATGGACATTGCACCTTATCACTATTGACTATCACTTGCCCCTTGATTCTAGCTTCTAAAATTTTGTAAATGTGCATTCCCCTTTGTCTATTGTCAAATTAGCTAAGTAATTAGCTAACCAATTCCATTCTCTACGTATATGCTGATAATGCACTTGTTTGCCTACCAATAATTTTCATATTTGTTGTACTGCTTCTGATATGCCCCAGGGACATTTCCATTCTCTATTTAAGATTTTTTGCATTGTTAAGAAATTTGTTTGAATAATCAACTTATTGTTATGTGTTTGACTACAACATATTGTTTCTTGTAAAATTGTTGTTGATTCTACATCTATATTATTGGTATCCTCTATAGGAGCTCATTTTGTATATTGTAAGTCCCCTTGCACATCTCTAAGACAAAATGCATATAAACTAGCTCCTGAATTTCCCCCTTGATGTTCCATCAATATTGTACTTCACCCATTCTTCCTGTGGAAATTTCTGTACCACTTTAGTGACTTTAATTTTTGTCTTCAACTGTTCAAACTCTTTAAGTGTTCCTAGACATTCATATGGAGAATCTAACTTTGGTTTCCTCATTTTCAGCAGCATCCTCAAATTTCTTATGATATTGTATATCAATCTCTGGATAGTAATAATTTTACCTTCATGCTTTATGATATTTCTTCTCCTCCATAATTCCCAGATGATGATACTAGGCAGTACATAAAAATATGCTTTTTTTCTTTGCTTACCTCTGTATTCCACCTGTGAGGATTGTCTCCCTTAAACTTAATCCTTGGATGTTCATACCTGTAAAAGAAGAAAAGTAGGACCAAGTATTGTTAGCAATATCTGATCTCAGGAACACATGAGACATTGTCTCATGTGCTGGAATTGTACAACACCGGCACTTAGATGGTTCTTGTATGCCCATCTCCTTATATTATCATCCACTGGAACTTTTCTTTTCCATATTCTCCACATAAAAGGGATTATTTTGAATGCAAGTCCTTTTATCCATATACCTTTGTATGTCTTATTAATTTGGTCCTTCTGTCTAATATATTGTCAAGCTGATTTCACTGTAAAATTACTTCTTGCCTCAAGACTCCATATAGGATTGTCCCCCTCTTCTACCTGACTTGGTGGCCTAATCTTATACAATATATGCTTTAACAATATCATCTGTGAAGATATCCATCTACCACCAAGTCCCTTACATATTGATATTTCTCATTCCATTCCTGACTATCTTGTATAACAGTGTACATGTCCCTCTGGAATATCCAGTTGTCAAACAACAAATGGGAATTTCCACTCCTATTTTGCCACATAATCAAATGCTCTATCAGATCCCTTGTTTGCAATATTTTCTTCCATACTTGTGAATCTCCTACTCCAGTTCTCCACATTACCATTTTGAGATGTTCTTTTTTGCAATATTTGTTGTGCGTGTAAGTTCTCTATATGGACTTTTTAGTTCTGAAATTCCACCACAGTTTACAAAAAAGAGAAATAGATAACTCAGGTAACATTCCAAACCCTAGTCGTCCTTCTTCCTCAAGTAAACATAAGGTCTTCCACCTAACACAATGCCTTCATTTTCCCCCTATACAGCTTCTCCAGAAAAATTAAGCCAGAACTCTTTGAATTGTGTTTATAAAATTCATAGGTGGATTCATCACTGAAAGATAGAGCATAGAAATACTCTGCAATACATGCTAAATTAAGATATCTCTTCCACCAAAGGACAGAAGCTTACCTTTCCAACTCTGTAACTTACAACTTATTTTATTCATAATTTGTTGGTAATAATCTTTTTTCTTCCTCATATACAAAATTAGACATCCTAAATGTCACGACCCAAACTAGGGCCTGGACGTGACGGGTATCTCAAGTCCCACATGGATCGGAGACCACCCCCCGTACCTAACCAAGAAAACACAATATTCCCAATGACGAATGAATTCCAAACATATAATAAGATAGATTCAAGAATAAATGATATATCTATGATCAAAATCCAATAACCCGGCTGAAACAACCGACAACCACCACCTAAGTCCACATTAATCCAACAAAGCCTGCTAAACCAGAATCAAAATTGAACATCAATAAAGTGTTAGGACATGCCCCCGACTATAGCCAAAAACAAGTCTAAACAGTCTATAACATAAGAGACCAAAACATGAAATGTAGTCTTCCGATGTATGGAAGCTTACCACTTCAATGTCAACTTACGAACTGATACTAAATCCTAATCACTGAGAAGGAGAAGTAGAAGTATGGCCAATTTTTGCATTGCATGAGGATACAGTGTCCGAAGATGGTTAGGGATTGGAGTGCTAGCATGTAACTCGGGGATACGAGATAACATAATGCCATGATCAACAGTTTCAATTATTCAAAATCCATAGCACATAATCAAATGCATATACATACATGCATCCATATACATACATACATATATATATATACCACATGTTGGGATGGGGAACAAGGCTTAACATGCATTTTAAAACTTTAGTCTGGATTGAGTAGCTCAACCGTCATAACATACAAGGCACCCACTGACTATATGGGCCCAGCTCTCCCCCAACTGGTAGGTCCCCCAGTGCATGTAGTTGTACGAACCAGAGGATATACGTATGTACTATGGGGGACTCAAACCTCCCAACATATCAAGGTGACACAAGCACCAATTTGTGTAGTACAATATAGGGGACTCAAACCTCCCAATCATATGAGAATAATAATAAGGGGGACTCGAACCACCCAGTCATATAGACCCCCCACATCGGCAACCGTGATTTCTAGTGTTGGTCTCTTGGACATCCACTTTCACGACTCAGCTACAACCTTCTTTAAAGCCTAATTAAATCAATTATCACACAATTCCATTCATTGAACCACAATACACATTTAGGCATACATTGTTGGTATCATCATACTAACTACACTTGCAAGGTAACATCAACCAACCGAAATAATTTCATTACTTTGGGGAATTCACAACCCCTCTTGGTTAAATTATGCAATAGCTTTTGAAAACACCAACCCACAAGGTTCAATTCAACATCATAGTGCAATAGTTATAGAATAGTTAAATTCCCATATTTCTCATAGCTAAAAACAATTTCACAATATGGGTTGGGGTCATTACCACTTCAAAAGTCATAAGTTTGGGAAGTCACGATCTCTTAATTTATTCACCATAACCATGCACCCACAAGTTCAAAACCACAATTATAACATGAGTAATGCACAATAAAACTATGGGACAATAATTAATAGGCCGTTCATGTCAAAACCATCAATCATATCAAAACCCTTACTTTCATTCACATAAACAACCATGTATTTTCATGAAATAGAGATATTAAGTTTAAGGGTAGAGTCACATGCCAGAAATATCGAGTTTCACGAAAAGAATTTAACCCTTGAGACCTTAGATGATCTACCTCTTAGAAACCCTAAGTATGGAGGCTTGAGAGGATAAGACCATCTTTTGAAGTTTCGAGTACGTTATTAATGAGGAATTACCCCTCCAAAGTGCCTTATGAACGTAGGGTCTTAATTGGATAAGAGAGGAATTGTCCAAAGTGCCCTTTAATTAAAAGTTGAAATAAAGTCGTCAGTTACTACGAGTCACCATACAATTCGTATAGCCTCCTTACGACTTATCACAAGGAGTCAAAGCCAAGGCAGAACCATCAAGGCACCATACACTATTGGCCTTACAACTCAATGATACGACTCGTAATGAGACCCTACTACTTATAGGGTCCAGTCGTAGTCAACACAGAACCTATTTGGGGTATATACTGGACACCCTATGATTTACACCCAACAGCTCATAACAAGTCCTTATGGATCATAGAGAGCCACTCATAATTAGAGCAGAACTTAGCCACTTAATTAATGATTTAGTTATGACTCATCCCAACAAACCGTCAAGATACCCTATGACACATAGGCCAAGTCGTAATCAGGGCAATGAGTGCAAAGTTCTAGGAATTTCCAAGGACCTAAAGCCCGAGGCACTACACACTCTCCACCTTAGGATCATTCATTCTTGAATGATAGGAAAAGGCATTTGTTAGCACGATTTGACTCGAAACATGACCACTCTTACCTTTAAGATAGAAAACAAAGATACCAACAAATTTACAATTCCCTTTAACAAAGACAGAAAATAAAATATTAATGAATACACACACCTCAAGCATGATTGTTCGAATTAGGGAACAAGAACGAATATTGGGACTTCATGTCATCCTTGGTTTCCCACGTAGCTTCCTAAATCTTGTGGTTCTTCCAAAGAACCTTTATTAAAGTCAAATCCTAAATCCGCAACCAATGAATTTCCGATCCAAGATTTTTATCGGAACTTCCTATAAGACAAGGAATCTGCAATGCCCATGCTTTCTAAAGAAACAACAATCGAAGGGTCACTCACGCACTTTCTCAATATCAAAACATGAAACACCGAATGAATGGAGCTCAATCTAGAAGGAAACTCCAACTCATAAGCGACATTACCAACCCTCTTCAACACCAAATACGGACTGACATAACGGAACTGAGCTTTCCCTTCTTATCAAACTGCATCACTCCCTTCATGGGAGATACCTTAGGAATACCCAATCTCCAACATCAAATTCCAGTTCTCTTTGCCTCACGTTTGCATAGGACTTTTGGCGACTTTGGGTGATCTCAAGCCTATCCTGAATTACCTTCACCTTCTTTATGGCTTGGTAAACCAATTCAGGGACAAATAACTTATTTTCATCAAGTTTAAACCTCAATGAACAACTTAGCATAATCCTCAAGAGAAATTAGTCCTCACTAGCAAAAAGTGCGCAGACTTATTCATCCTATCTACGATGACCCAAATCGAATCAAACTATTGGCGACGCCACAGAAGACCGATAACAAAATCCATATTAATTACCTCATATTTCTATACCGTAGCTCAATCTCTTGGGACAACCTACCAGGCCTAAAGTATTCCACCTTCACCTACTGATACACTATGCACTTAGCCACAAAATTGGCCACATCCTACTTCATATTATTCCATCAGTAAATCTCCTTGATATCATGATAAATTTTTGTTGAACCAAAATAAATAGTATAGGGCGACTCATGAGCTTCGGCCAAAATTCTCAGCCGCAACCCATCAATATTGGGAACACACAACATCCTTTGGTACCTCAAGATACCATCACCAGCAATCTCAAAAATCATCACCTTCTGCCTATCCACATTATTTTTTATTTTCATTAAGATAGGATACAACACTTACTTCTCTTTCACCTTAGCTTCAAGAGATAGCATTGCCACCTCTTGAAAAATCATGCCACCATCCTCGAAATCTATGAGACGAACTCTGAGATTAGATGATCGGTGGATATACTTCACCAAATCCTATTTCTCCTCATCCACATGAGATAAGCTTCCTATAGATAACCCACTAAGAGCATCAGCAACCACGTTAGCTTTACCTGGGTGGTAGTAAATACTCATGTCAAAATCCTTGAGTAGCTCAAGCCACCTCATTTTCATGAGATTTAGATCTTTCTGAGTGAACACGTATTGCAGGCTCTTATGATCAGAATAAATATCAATATGGATCCTATACAAATAATGTCATCAGATCTTTAACGCAAACACCACAGCTAATAATTCTAAATCATGTGTCAGGTAATTCTTCTCGTGATCCTTTGCTACCTAGAAGCGTAATCTACCACTTTGCCATGCGGCATTAATACACAACCAAGTCCTACCCGAGACGTATCACAATAGACCATGAAACCATCAATACCCTCGAGCAGGTCAACACTGGAGCCGAAGTCAACTTATTATTTAACCTCTCAAAACTGCCCTCACAAGCATACGACCATAAGAATTTCACCTTTTTCTTAGTTAATTTAATCAAAGGGTCCGTGATCGAAGAGAAGCTTTCCACAAACCTCTTATAGTACCCGAACAAACCCAAAAATCTCCTAATATTAGTTGGAGTCATGAGTCTAGTCCACTTCTTAACCACCCCGACCTTTTGTGGATCCATCATGATCCCTTCACTAGATACCAAATGACCCAGATAAGTCATAGCATTACACCATAACTCACACTTAGAGAACTTAGCATACAAATGTTGATCCTTTAAGGTCTTCAACACAAGGCGTAGGTGATCAACATGATCCACCTCACTCTTAGAGTACACTAAAATATCATCAATAAAGACAATTATGAACAAATCCAAGAACTAATGGAAAACCCGATTCATAATATCCAAAAAGGTTGTCGGGGCATTGGTAAATCCAAAAGACATCACCAAAAACTCAAAATAATGGTTTCAGATTAGAAAAGCAGTCTTAGGGATATACGTCTCCCTAATCTTCAACTGATGGTACCCAGACTAAAGATCAATCATAGAAAAGAACTTAGCACCCTGGAGTTGATCAAAAAGATCATCAATTCTCGTAAGTGGATACTTATTCTTCATGATTACCTTATTCAATTAGCGGTAGTCAATACAAATCTGAAGAGAACCATCCTTCTTACACATGAACAAAATAGGTGCACCCCACGGAGACACACTAGGACGGATAAAACCCTTATCTAAAAGGTTTTTCAATTGCTTCTTGAGTTCTCTCAACTTGGCTAGAGCCACTCTATCAAGAGGAATAGAAATAGAAAGAGTGTCCTAAATAATATAAACCCTAAAATAAATTTCCCTATCGGAAGGAATACTAAGAAGATCATCAAAGAACACCTCAAAAAATTCACAGACCGCAGGAACAGTCTGCAAAGAAGGACCTTCGAATCTAGAATCCTTAACATGCACTAAGTGATAAAGGCACCCTTTAGAAACCAATTTCCGAGATTTAAGATACGAAATGAACCTTTCCTTAGGCACTAGGGAACTACCTTCCCACTCAATAACCGGTTCATTAGGAATTTAAAAATAAACACTTAGGTCCGACATCCTAAGGAAGAATAGCACGAATGGAACCAATCTATTACCAATATGACATCAAAATCAACCATGTCTAACTCTATCAGATCTACCAAAGTTTCTCTATCACCAACAAACACCACACAACCCTTCTAGACTCTTCTAGCAACCATAGAGTTGCCTATCGGGGTAAAAATAGAAAAGGGTATAAAATGAACTTAGGACCAAATACAAAATGCACAGCCACAAATGGGGTCACATAAGAGAGAATGCACCCCAGATCAAGTAAAAAGTACATATCACGGGAAAAGAGTTTCGACATACCAGTAATGGCATCAGGGGATGCCTCAGACTCCTGACGGGTAGTGAGAGCATAGAGACAGTTTCAACCAGTATCGAAGACAGAAAAAAAAGTAGCACCCTTTAGTGCAGGAGATGGTATAGCAGCAATAGGACTCTTATTTGCCCTAAAAGAAACTTACAAATTTGACCGCATTTAAAGGACTTGTACCTCTCTTCTTCATAAACACCATGATTCACCTGACCACAGAATCTACAAGAGGGAACCAAAATTGCCCCACTTCTTCTTAGACCATTTTTCCCCATCTCTACCACTTTGCTGTTGACCTCCACCCTGATCCGAGTAGCAAAACTTCTTACTCTGCCTCTTCCCAATTTCAGCCTACTTTTTCTTTTTCCTTTAACTTGTTTTCTATAAACCACAAGCGGAGAAATATCTATGTCCTTATTTAATAAGGAAACCTTTCTCATCCTAATCCTCATGTTGTCACCAACTCTGGAGCATACCGAGATAATTGATGGAATTTCAAGGCATACTCTTTGACTGACATCCAGCCTTGCTTCAAGTTCACGAATTCCTCAACCTTTGCCTCTCTCAACTCCTGATGAAAGAAGCAATCAAGAAAAACACTAGAGAAGTCGTCCAACAAAACAGACTTAGCATCATTACCCCTAGAATAGTCCTATTCCTCATACCACTGATATGCCACATCATTCAATTGGTAAGATATGAACTTCATGCCCTCCACGTTAGTGGTATGCATCACATAGAAGATCTTTTTCATCTCATCAATGAAATGTTGAGGATATTCCTCAACTTTAGAACCAGTGAAAACAAGAGGACTCAATCTCATAAATTGGCCCAACTCTAGTGTCCTTGGGGGATAGAGTAACAAAAGTAACCGCTCAATTTGAGATGCCAAAAACTAGATAAGCAAATGAATAGAATGGCAAAACTCGACATTAAACATACCATCTTGGGGTGCCTGGGGAGGGAAAGAATGAACTGGTAGAGCTCCATTAGGGCAGTTAGAATCATCGACACTAGACCAAATCTGAACTCCTAGAGTAGGACGAATTCCATCCACATTATCCTCAAACTAGACAGAAGAGTTCACATGGATGTCAGATCTTCTTAGAGGCATGATCTGAAAAGAGAAAAAATAGAAATTATAGAGATTTAAGACCTTAGACTCTATAGATCAAAAATGAACAACAAGAAAGGGAAACATTCCTAAATGCCTCTTAGCCTTTCCTGTATAAGTGTGGCACACTATACACCCATAAAGGAGAATCTACTTAACATGGCTTTATAGACACCCAATGACACCAACCCTAGGCTCTGATACCATCTTTGTCAAAACCTGAACCAGGGCCTAGTCCTGACATGTATATCAAGTCCCGCGTGGACCGGAGACCACCCCCTGTACCTAATCAAGTAAAAATAATATTCCCAATGTCGGATGAATTCTAAACATATAAAAAGATAGATTCAAGAATAACTGATATATCTATGAACAATATCCAAAAACTCAGTTGAAACAACCGACCAACACCACCCAAGTCCACAGTAATCCAATAAAGCCTTCTAAACTAGAATCAAAACTGAACATCAATAAAGTGTTGGTACCTACCCCTGACAATAGCCAAAAATAAGTCTAAATAGTCTAAAACATAAGAGACCAAAACATGAAATATATTCTTCCAATATATGAAAGCTCACCACTTCAATGTAAACTCACGAGCTAATCTCGAATCCTAATCTATGAGCAGGAAAAGTAGAAGTATGGTCAGTTCCTGCATCACATGGGAATAAAACATTCAAAGACGATTAGGGATTAGAGCGCTAGCATGTAACTCAGGGATATGGATAATATAATTCTATGATTAACAGTTTCAGATCATTCAAAATACAAAACACATAATCAAATGTGTATATATATATATATATCAAATGCCGGTATAGGGAACAAGGCTTAACAAGCATTTTAAAACCTTAGTATGGATTTTGTAGCTCAGGCGTCATAACATACAAGGCATCCACGGGCTATATGGGTCCAAATCTCCCCAAACTTGTAGGGCCCTAGTGAGTGTGTCTGCATAAACCAGAGGATATACATATGCACTATGGGAGACTCAAACCTCCAAGCATATCAAGGTAAAATGAGCACCAATTTGTTTGGTATAATATAGAGGACTCAAACCTCCCAATCGTATGAGAATGATAATAAGGGGGACTCAAACCACTCGGTCATATAGACCCCCGTGTCGGTAGTCACGGTTTCCTGTATTGTCTCTCAAACCACCACTTTCATGACTCAACTACACAACCCTCTTTAAAGGCCAATTAAAATAATTATCACACAATTTCATTCATTGAATCATAATACACATTTAGGCATACATTGTTGGTATCGTCATACCAACTACACTTACATGGTAAAATCAACATGCCAAAATAATTTCATTACTTTGGGGAATTCACAACCCCTTTTGATTCAATTATGTAACAGCTATTGAAAACATCAATCCACAAGGTTTAATTCAACATCATAATGCAATAGTTCTGGAATAGTTAAATTCTCATATTTCTCATAACTAAAAATAATGTCATAATATGGGGTTGGGGTCATAACCACTTCAAAAGTAAAAAGTTTGGAAAATCATAATTCCTTAGTTTATTCACCATAACTAAGCACCCATAATTTCAGAACCATAATTTAAACATGAGTAATGCATAATAAAACTATGGAAAATAATTAATTGACCATTCATGTCAAAAACCCCAATCATGTCAAAACCCTTACTTTTAGTCACATAAACAACCATGTACTTTCTTGAAATAGAGATATTAAGTTTAAGGGTAGAGTCACATGTCTGAAATATCGAGTTTCATAGGGAGAATTAAACCATTGAGCCCTCGGATGATCTACCTCTTAAAAACCCTAAGTATGGAGGCTTGAGAGGATAAGAGAATCTTTTGAAATGTTAAGTACGTTATTAATGAGGAATAACCCCTCTAAAATGCCTTATGAACATTGGGTCTTGATTGAATAAAAGGGGAATTATCTAAAGTGTCCTTTAATAAAAAGCTAATATTTAGTCGTCAGTGACTATGGGTCACCATACGACTCGTATAGTCTTCTTATGACTCATCACAAGGAGTCGTAGCCAAGGCAGATCCACTAGGGCACCATACATTGTTGGCCTTTTGACTCTATGACATGAATCATAACGGTACCCTACGACTTGTAGGGTCCAGTCATAGTCAACACAGAACCCATTTAAGGTATACGCTGGATACCCTATGACCCCAATGACTCGTAACAAGTCCTTATGGCACCTAGTAAGCCATTTGTAATCATAATAAAACTTAGCCACTTAATTACTGATTTGGTTACAACTTGTCCCAATGACCCGTCAGGACACCCTGCGACTCGTAGGCCAAGTCATAATCAGGGCAGTGAGTGCAAAGTTCCAGGAATTTACAAGGACCAAAAACCCAAGGCGTTACACTAAATAAGTGAAAGGAAAGTCATTTCTCAATATTCTTGTATCCACTTCTACCATAACTACTGTGCGATTGAAGCACTTTTATACAAATAAATTGTACTCTTTTCTTTATTAATCTTCTGACCTGACACTTGTTCATATCTATCCAGTTGTAATAACCCAAATTTTTTGTCCTTGAAAATTTCAAAAATTTTATCCTCACTGTCCTGAATACCACTGACCCTAAAAGTCATAAGGTGTCTTGACGGGTCATATGACCCTAGTCGTAAGGTGCCTAGTGAATAATGCTTGAGTTTATGTCCTAAGTACGACTTGGGCACACAAGTCGTAAAGACCCATGATGAGTCATTGGACTTAAATTGTATCCTAAATAGTGTATATATGGATAAGTTATGTTCATAGTACGAGTGGCACACTACGAGTCGTAAGGACTCATTACCAGTCGTTTTGTACAAATTCAAGATGTCCAGTGTTTACCCTGATTGGTTTTTATGTTGACTGCGACTGGACCCCATGAGTCATAGGGTCCCACGTAGCCATTGTATATGAGATGTAAGGTCAACTGTGTGTCTTCCTGGTGACACTTCCTTGACAACGACTCATGGAAATGACTCATAATGAGTTGTGATGAGTTGTTATGAGACCTGTAACGACTGATGGTTTATTTTTCCAATTTTTAAATGAGGGTATTTTAGACATTTCCCTCTTATCTCAATAATAACTCACGACATAAATATATTTGGGGCCCTATTCTCATTGATAACCCACTCCAAATATTTTTTTCTTCTCTCTCAAGTCTCTCAAGCATCCATACTTAGGGTTTTTAAGAAGTAGGTCATCCAAGGGATCAAGGGTTGAATTCTTTCCATAATCTTGGGTATTTCAAGCATGTTAATCTTCCCTAATTGCTAATTTGTAAGAAACATAAGTTTTAAAGTATTGTTCATATGGTATTGGTGATGGTTTTGAAACATAGGTTGAGGGTTTTGAATATTTGTTGTTGAACAATGTTTCCTATGGTTTACCTATGACTATTCATGCTTTTATTTGGTTTTTGACACGACCCAACCCCGGGCCTTGTCATAATTGGCATCCTAAGTCCAACCAGGATCGGGAAACTCCCCCTGTTACCTAACCCAACCACCTATACCCAGCCTTAGATGGGCTAAATTTCAAACATATAACAATATAGAGTTATTGTTCTCATCAAGACTCTGGGATAGGGTCACAACCTTGAACAACCCAACCAATTCCAACTGTACCACACCAACCGCCCAACCATACCAAATCAATCCATAGACCATAAACCAAAGGGAATACCAAAACATAATATGAAAATCAATTCCAAAATGTAATAGGATGGAACAACCAATAATATCATCCAATGATGTTAGCCCACCGGCTTATTCTAATGCCAAGGCCGACACCAATACCGATCTCATCCATAACAACCCTCAAAAGTACCATAAATCCTTTATCCAAAAGAATAAAAAATCTGGTTGGGACATTTCCCCAACCATGGCCAAAACTAATATCCAAAATAAAAGAAAAGTGCATAAAGAAATTCATAACATGAATTAATGCCTACCAAAAGAATGGAAGCTCTCTACTTCAGTCCAAATCCTGACACCAAATCCATGAGCTAAAAAAGAGGAGTAGAATGGTTGGTTCCTGCATAGCGTGGGTATACAGCTGCCAGTAGATAGGGTTAGCGAGTGACCGCTAGCATGAATATCAGGATAAAGATAAAATAATTTCAGTCATAAGACCAAGAAAAACCATCCATAAGGCATACAACCATACATATATAAGTGCTGGGAAAAGGGACCAGTTTTAGCATGCCCTTAAAACCTTTACCTGGGCTGTGTAGCTTTGTCTTCCTAACCACCCACAGGCTATATGGGTTCAGCTCCCTCTGTTGAAAGGGCCCTAGTGCATGTATCCGCACGGCTAAGGAATATCCCATAGGATGACTAGTACATCCTCTAACATAAAATATGTTATAAAATATGACACACGCCCATGGTCATCAAGACCTTTCATATCGGTAAATATGAGTTTCTGGTTTTGATCCCCCTGGACCGCCACCTTTCACGTCTTAACTACACACTTTGCCATTAATTCCCAATTAAAACCATGTCTAAATAATCCATTTACCATTTATTAACCAAGGCTAATATTGGTGGTACTGTCATACCACCCCATACTTGCAAATGATAACCATAGACAAACTATTTAGGTTAAGGGGACCTTAGGTGCCCTTCTATATACCATATTAAATTCACTTGGGAGACTTTCATGTTCTCGACAAGCATAACCATTTAGCCTTTAGCCTTTTTAAACCATGTATAAATCTTTTATCTAGTTTAAAACATGCAAGAGTTCCCTTAAAAGAAGTCAATACAATAAATAACCTTTATAAGCATTTTATCAAACACCTTGGGGGCATAATATAACCATAACCAATTCCAAAGACCATTACACCATTACCATTCAATTTAATTGCCCAAAACCACCATTAATGCATATAAAAAGCATAATTAAAACCACAGGAAATCATAACAAAATATTTAATATGAAAACCCCCAAATAATAGTTGAAACCCATAATCATGAAATAGTAAAACCATGAAATCAATCTTATAAACCATGCCTTTAGTTAAAATTATAATGAGGGAATCGTGCCTTATACCTAAGAATTGATGGAAAGAAATCACCAAGACAAACCCCAAAGCAATCCGTAAGATGAAACCCTAGCCTTCTTGCCCCAAAAGCTCTTGAGAGAATTATGGAGTGTTTTGGAATAGTTTCTAAGTGTTAATGAATAGAATAATAGGGTAAATAACCTCCTAAGTGTATTAGAAATCGTGGGTCCTGGTTAGGGTAAGTAGGGAAATGTCCAGAATACCCCTACTTAAATCCCTAAAAAAAACTATCACGGGGATACGACTGACCCATACGAGTCATACCCTCCTATACGATCGGTATCCACCACTCGTATCTAAGTCTCAGCCCTTGGATCAAACTATTTCTAGTATATGACTCATCCAACCAAGTCATAACCACAACATATGATCTATACCCATAACCCGTATCCCTGGTAGAATAAAATACACGGAGGATCAAATACAGCCTACCATACGAGTCCCTAATTCGTCTAGTACCAAGCCCTAAAACTCACATCTATAAGTCATACCCATTCTAGTGACCAAAACCATCCCTCCAACTAACACTGGTCAGCATACGATAGGTCCATACCACTTTTACCCTAACATACATCTTGTACCCATGAGTCGTATTAGGTTCGGAGAAGGGATTTCCAGGAAATTTTTCCAAGGGTCAAAACCTAGGATGTTTCATTCTCCCCTACTAGGAACATTCGTCCCCAAATGAAAGACAAGGTAGGGGTAACCACACACAGAGTCATTTGCATTATCAACATCCCTTCAACAAAGTTTGAAAACAAAAAGGAAAAGATGTTAATCTTTCTTTTAACAAACTCAAAAAATAAAGATGTGTTCAAGACACATACCTTCCGTAGGAATCCCAAGAGCACAAAACAATTGTAGATACTTGGATTTCATATCCTCTTCCACTTCCCAAGTAGCTTCTTCCACCTTATGGTCTGTCATAGAACCTTAACTGAAGCCACATCCTTGGTCCGCAACCGATAAACTTTCCTATCTAATATCTCAAGCAGGACCTCTTCATAAGACAGAGAATCTAAAATACCTAACCCTTCCAAAGGAATAATCGAAGAAGGATCACCAAGACACTTCCTCAACATAGAAACATGAAAGACTAGATAAACCAAACTTAAGCTAGATATCAACTCCAACTCATAAACAACATTGCCAACTCTCCACAAAATCACATAAGGACCAACATACCGAGGACTGAGTCTCCTATTTTTGCCAAACTGTTTCACTCCTTTCAATACACCTTAAGGAACACTCTATCCCTGACCTCAAAATACAGGTCTCTACGCCTAACATCCATATAGGACTTTTGGCGACTTTGGGCAGCTTTAATCCTATCCCGAATTTCCTTGACCTTCTCTATCGATTGATAAACCAAATTCAGACCAACATGTTCGCTTCTCCAAGATTAAGCCACCCAATAGGAGATCTATACCTCCTACGATATATCGCCTTAAAAGGAGCTATACCAATACTTGAATAATAGTTATTATTGTAAGCAAACTCCACCAAAGGTAGATGCTCAACCCAATTTCCACAATAGTCAATCACACAGGCCAGAAGTATATCTTTTAATATTTTAATAGTTCTCTCTACTTTCCTATCCAACTATGCGTGAAAAGTAGTACTCAAACTAACCTTAATCCCCAACCTTTTCTTAAAAGATCGCCAAAAATAAGACGTAAACTGAGTACCACGATCAGATATAATCAAAATAGGTATCCATGCAGCTTTACAATCTCCTGAAGACACAACCACCATAATCCTTCGCCGAACAGGTAGTATGCACTAGCAAGAAATGTGCAGACTTGGTCAACATATCCACGATGACCCAAATCGAATCATACTAATTCTGAGACCGAGGAAGACCGATAACAAAGTCCATAATAATCACTTCCCACTTCTATTCGGTAAAATTAATTTCTTTATACAACCTCCTGGCCTCATGTGCTCAACCTTAACCTGTTGACACACTATGCACTTGGCCATAAAATCAGCCACATCCCGCTTCATGCAATTTTACCAGTAGATCTCCTTGAGATCATAATACATCTTACTCGAGCTGAGATGGACAATATAGCACGACTCATGCGCCTCACCCAAAACCCTTTGCTGCAGCCCATCTATATCAGGAACACACAACCTCTCTTGGTACTGTAAAGTACCATCACCACTGATCTCAAACACCACTATATTTTTCCCACTAACATCACTCTTGACTTTCATCTAGACAGGATCCAACACTTTCTTCTCCTTAATCTCTGCACCAAGAGATGATCGAACCACTTTTTGCACGATCACACCACTATCCTTAGAGTTTAAGATATGAACTCCCAGATTAGCCAAGCGATGAATATCCTTCACCAATTCCCACTTGCCTTCCTTCACGTGAGTAAAACTCCCCATGGATAACCTGTTAAAAGCATTAACAACCACATTAGACTTACCTGGGTGGTAGTGAAGACTCATATCATAATCTTTGAGAAGCTCAAGTGATACGAGCACGACCAAGAAGATGGATAAGTGAGAGAGTGTGTAGACTCGATACTTGGAGTGTACAACTGAAGTATGAATAAGGAAGTTGGACACCCTAAAACCTACACTCCAAGGGCGCCCAGTTCTTGAATTTCATTATGGGCAAGAAGGACTTTTACCACTTCAAGATATTACACTTAAGAGGTTCCTCAACTTAAGTTTCATTAAGGGCATTGTGGTCTTTTGATGCCTCTCTTTTACACTCCAAAGGAGCACCCTTCATTAAGGGTATTTTAGTCTTTGATTGTAACAACTATAAATAGACAATTAGGCTTATATTTTTCATTAGCTTTGATGAATTATTGAGTGAACTCAAATTTATATTTCCTAGTTTTAATTTGTTGTTTCTAGTTACTTTTGTGTTGATTCTATCACTAATTGGCAAACTAGTAACTACCTACTAGGTTGTGAATTAGTTTAGGGTCCTTTATTTTATGTTAACGTTCTTTTTGTGCTTTTCTTGTTTTGTAACCCATAGTATCTTGTTGGTTCAAGTCCGAAAGTAAATTTTCTTTGGGTCAAATCAAACAAAAATCTATTCTGGGTAAAATTAGACTCATCCCTCAATCACTCACAAAGTACAAGATGATTTTTCAACACTTGTAAAGCCAAGTGTGAGGTAAAAATCCGAGAGTGAGAGGGGTGAGGTTATTTGGACTAACTTGTTTGTTTATTAGTAGGCTTGTTTCTTTGTTCTAGGTACATTGGAGATAGAACCCGAGGGTTCAACTCTCCAAACATTGGGAAATGATATTGGAGAAGATTTCTTGGCTCGGCTTGAGTCTCTTAGCCTTGAAAAGATAAATGAGATAAAGATTATGCGAACCGAAGTGGAAGCAATGAAGGGTGATTTGACAATAATGAGTGGAAGGTTGGATCCTGTTGAGAGTCAAAGGAACTCCCGATCCTATACTCTTCAACACTACCATTTGTCTTCTAGTGCACAAGCCCGAAACACCTCTACTACCATCATATCCGAGACCCACCACCAAATGCTTTATCATCTAAGACTTCCACAAAACCAAGTCCAATCTCCACAAAACCGAGACCTATATCAAAACCCAAACCTGATTGCTCCACTTGACCAAAGTCCTACCCTCCACAATATGTAATTCCTCAAAACCAAACACCCCTTAACCAAAGACCCTACCATCAACAAAATCTAATGCCTCAACTAAACCAAAACCAACCCACCCAAGTAGAAGACTATGGTAGAGGACAACAAGAGGGAAAGAAATACTTGGTTATGGAACTTGCCCATAAAGGACCCTTGTTACTCCCTAATTAAAATGCTAGCATTTTACCTAGCATTGATTCTTCTTATGTGCAGGTTCAAGATGATATAATTCCAAAGGAGAATCCAAAATGATACGAGCACAACCATGAAGATAGATGAGTGAGAGAGTGTGTTGACCCGAGACTTGGAATGTATAAGTGAAGTGTGAATAAGGATGTTGGACACCCTAAAACCTACACTCCAAAGGCACCTAGTTCTTGACTTTCATTAAGGGCAACAAGGAATTTTACCACTTCAAGACATTACACTCAAGAGGAGACTCAACTTAATCTTCATTAAGGACATTGTGGTCTTTTGATGCCTCTCTTTTACACTCCAAAGGAGCACCCTTCATTAAGGGTATTTTAGTCTTTGATTGTAATAATTACAAATAGACAATTAGGCTTGTATTTTTCATTAGCTTTGATAAATTATTGAGTGAACTCATATTATAGATTTCTTCCTCCTCCTTAATAGTGGAAACATAACTAGGGTTACTAAGAGTGTGGAATCACTCTTGTTGACATTTTGTCTTGGAAAGGTTCGTGCTTGAGGAGTTGAATCCCTTTTGTGTCAACCTAAGAGTGTAGTGTTACCTTTATTGGTGGTAGTGAGTCTTGGTGTTTTATATACACCTTGGTTCCTATCATTGGTAAAGGTTTATGTCTCACTACTGTCCTTTTTTCTTTTATGCAATCTATCTTCTTTTTGTGTTGAATTTGTGGAGTGTCTTTCTTACTTCTACTTCATCTCATCTTCTTTAGGTTGTTTTTGGTTTTCTTAGATTTAGTCTCATATCATTACTCTACCTGAGATAAAGCTCTTTATGAGTGAACACGTACTAAAGACTCTTGTGATCCGAAAAGATATCCACGTGAATACCATATTAATAATGCCGCCATATTTTCAAAGAAAACACAACCACCAACAACTCCAAATCATGAGTAGGATAATTCCTCTCATGTACCTTCAATTGCCTGGAAGCATATGCAATCACCTTCCCATGTTGTATCAAAACATAACCAAGCCCTACCCGAGATATATCACAATAAACCATAAACCCATCATAGCCTTCCAGCAAGGTCAGGATTGGAGCCGAAGTCAACTTATCCTTCAACTTCTCAAAACTCCTTTCACAAGCATCCGACCAAGAAAACTTAACCTTCTTTTAAGTCAACTTAGTCAAAGGAGCATCTATCAAAGAAAAGCTTTCAAAAAACCACCTATAATACCCGACTAAGCCCAAGAAGCTCCAAATATAGGATAGAGTTGTGGGCCTAGGCCACCTCTTCACCACAGCAACCTTTTGCGGATCCACCATAATCCCTTTACTAAAAATTATATGACCCAAGAAAGTCACAGCGTTCAACCAAAACTCACACTTAGAGAACTCGGCAGATAATTGTTGTTCCTTTAAGGTCTACAACACCACATGGAGGTGATTAGCATAATCTACCTCGCTCTTCGAATAAACCAGAATTTCATCAATAAACACAATGAAGAAGAGATCCAAATACTACTTGAATAACCTGTTCATCAAGTCCATAAATGTTGCCGGAGCATTAGTCAACCCAAATGACATCACCAAGAACTCAAAATGCCCATACCGAGTACGAAAAGCCATCTTAGGGATATCTACCTCCCTAATCTTAAGCTGATGGTACCCAGACCAAAGATTTATCTTGGAGAAGAACTTGGCACCCTATAACTAGTCAAGCAAATCATATATCCATGGAAGAGGATACTTGTTCTTGACTGTCACCTTGTTCAACTTCCTGTAGTCAATGCACATCCGAAGGGAACTATCCTTCTTGCGCACAAATAACACCGATGCACCCAATGAAGTAACACTAGGATGGATAAACCCCTTATTTAAACGATTCTTAAGTTTCTCCTTTGGTTCCCTCAACTCAGTCGAAGCCATTCTATATGGAGGAATAGAAATTGGACTAGTGTCTAGAAGCAAATAAATACCAAACTCTATTTCCCTATCTGGAGGAACACCAGGAAGATCATCCAAAAAGACCTCTGGAAACTCATTAACCACAGGGACCGAAGACAAAGAAGGACCTTCCAAGGTAGAATCTTTAACCCAGACCAAGTGAAAAAACCAACCCTTAGAGATTAACCTCTGAGCTCTAAGATAGGAATAAAGCTCCCCCTAGGAGCTAAGGAACTACCTTCCCATTCTCTAACCGATTCACCGGAAAACTTAAAGATAACCCTATGGGTCTAAAAATCCACAAATTCATAATAAGAATGCAACCAATCCATACCTAGAATTACATAAAAATGTACCATATCCAACTCAAATAGATCGACCAAGGTCTTCTTTCCCCCAACAGCTACTACACACACCCTATAGACTCTCTTAGAAATAACCGAGTCACCTACTGGGTAGAAATCAAAAAATATTTGAGATAACTTTTGGATCAAAACCAAAAGACACAGCCATATATGGAATCACATAAGAAAGAGTGGACACCAGATCAAGCAAATAATATACATCATGAGAGAAAAACTGTAATGACATCAGGTGATACCTTGAATTACTATCGGGATGCTAAAGCATACAACTTGTCCCTACCAACACTAGAACCAGGAGCAGTAACAGAAGTAGATGTCACCCCACCAGGTGTAAGAGAAAAATATAAAGCCACAGGAATCTTATTCATCCCTGTAGCTACCTTATTGACCAGAAAATCCATGAGTTGATGGCCAACCTGTCCACACTTAAAGCACTTGTCCCTTCCTTCCTCGAAATAACCCTAAAGAGGATAACTAAAGAATTGACAAGAAGGACATGAAGAAACTGACTGACCTCCGCTCGCCTGAGATGGGAAACCTATGCTCGAGAATTATCACCCCCTTGATAACGCCTATATCCCAACTGATAAGGAGCACTAACAGAAAAGAAGCCCAATCTCCCCCACTTCTTTTTCTTCCACTTGACACCATCCTTACCACCCTGAGACTAAGCACCTCTCTGATAAGAAAACTTGTTCTTATTTCTCTGCCTATCCCCAAACTTTTCCTGCTTCATCTTCTCATTCTCAACCTGATGCATATGAATAGTCAACCTCGAGATGTCCATATCTTTAATTAGCAAGGTAGTCTTGCTCTCCAAAATCAAATCTCTATTCAACCCAAAAGCGAACTTTCTCATTCTCGACCTCATATCAGCCACCAAATTAGGAACATACCTTAATAGCTAATGGAACTTCAAAGAATATTCCTTTACAGACATCTTTCACTTCCTGAGAGGTTCACAAACGCCTCCATCTTTGCTTCCCTCAACTCTTGAGGAAAGAACTAATCCAAGAAGGCATTAGAAAAGGCCTTTCACAACCCTTCCTCTTTTATATCACCTCTATACCTTTCTCACTCCTCATACCATTGATAAGCAACATCCTTGAGCTGATAAGCTGCAAAGTTAACCCCCACTATATTAGTAGTCTGGATCACCCAAAAGATTGTTTCCATCTCATCCAAGAAGCCCTATGGATCCTCCTTCACCTTTACCCCAGTAAAAGTCAGAGGACCCATCTTTATAATTTGACCAACCCTTGTGTCCTCATAGACAAAGCACCGGTTACACCTCACTCAGCCAGAGCAGCAACTAATTAGGCAATGATATGAATAGACTGACAAAATTCTACATTCGTTACGTTGACCTGAGGGACCTGAGGTGAACTAGCTGGAATAGAAGGAACTCCAGCACCATCAATAATAGTACCATAAGATTAAAGATGTACTCCAGACGTAGGACGTACCCCTTTAACATTATCCCTAGATGGGATGAAAGAATTTTCTTATGTTCCAGATCTAGGAGGTGTGATCTGAAAGATAAAGAAACAAGGATTAAAGGAGATTCTAGGATTGAGAACTCAAGGTTGAAGATATAATACCAAGAAAGTAAAACATTCCTAAATGTCTTACAGTTTCACTCTTATGAGTGTGGCGTGCTTCACACCCCTAAAAGGGACTCTACTAAACATGGCTTTGCGGACTTCCCAGTTGACCTTGAACCTAGGCTCTAATACCAACTTGATATAACACGACTCTGGTCTTTATCGTAATAGGCATCCCAATTCCAACCAGGATCGAGGACCGCCCCCTGTTACCCAATCCAACCACCTATATCTATCCATAGATGGGCTAAATTTCGAACACATAACAAGATAGTGGTATTGTTCTCATTAAAACTCTAGGATAGGATCACAACTATGATCGACCCAACCGAGTCCAACCATACCGCACCAATCGGCCAACTATACCAAACCAAACCATAGACCATAAACAAAAGAGAATGCCAAAACATAATATAAAAATCAATCCCAAAATGTAATAGGATGGAACAACCAACAATATCATCCAAAAATGTCAACCCACCGGCTAACTCCAATGCCAAGGATGACACTACTACCGATATCACCCATACCAACCCCTAGAAGCATCACAAAACCTTTATCTAAAAGAATAAACAAATTCAGGTTGGGACATGCCCTCAACCATGGCCAAAACTAATATCTAAAATAAAAGAAAAGTGTCTAAAAAATCAATAACATGAAATGATGTCTCTCAAAAGAATGGAAGCTCACCACTTCAGTCCAAATACTGATACCAAATCCACGATCTAAGAAGGAGGAGTAGAATGGTCGGTTCCTATATAGCATGGGTATACAGCCGCCAGTAGACAGGGTTAGCGAGTGACCGCTAGCATGAATCTCAAGATAAGGATAAAATAATTCTAGTCATAAAACCAAGTTAAATTATCCATAATGCATACAACCATACATATATAAGTGCCGAGAAAAGGGACTGGGTTTAGCATGCACTTAAAACCTTTACCTGGGTTGTGTAGCTTTGTCGTCATAACCACCCACGGGCCATATGGGTTTAGCTCTCCCTACTGAAAGGGACCTAGTGCATGTAGCCGCACGACCAGAGAATATCCCATGCGATTACTGGTATATCCCCTAATATAAAATATGGCACACGCACATGGTCATCAAGACCCCTCATATCAGTAAATATGAGTTTCTAGTTTTGGTCCTCCTGGGATCGCCACCTATTATGGCTTAGCTACACACTCCACTGTTAATGCCAAATTAAAAATATTTCCAAACAATCTATTTACCATTTATTATCCAAGGCCAATAATGGTGGTATCGTCATACCACCCTTTACTTATAAGTAATATCCATAGCCAAACCATTAGGTTAAGAGGACCTTAGGTGCCCTTCCATATACCACATTAAATCCACTTAGGAGACTTTCATGTTCTCTACAAGCAAAACCATTTAGCAATTAGCCTTTTCAAACCATTTGAATCATGCATAAATCCTTTAACCAATTTAAAACATGCAAGAGTTCCCTTAAAAGAAGTCAATACAATGAACATACCTTTATAAGCATTTTATCAAACACCTTGGGGCATAATATAACCATAACCAATTCCAAAGACCATTAAATCATTACCATGAAATCCAATTTTCTAAAACCATCATTAATACATATAAAAATCATAATTAAAACCTTAGGAAATCATAACCAAGCATTTAATGTCAAAACCCCCAAATAATAGTTGAAAACCATAATCATGATATAGTAAAACCATGAAATCAATGATATAAGCCATGGATTTAGTTGAAATTATAATGATGGAAGAGAATCATGCCTTATATGGAAGAATTATTGGAAAGAAATCACCAAGACAAGCCCCAAAGCAATCCGTAAGATGAAAACCTAACCTTCTACCCCAAAATCTCTTAAGAGAAATATGGAGTATTTTGAAACATTTTCTAAGTGTTAAGAAATATAATAATAGGTTAAATAGCCTCCTAAGTGTATTAGAAGTCGTGGGTCCTAGTTAGGGTAAGTACGGAAATATCCAGAATACCCCTACTTAAATCCCTAAAAATCCATCATAGGGATACGACTGACCCATACGAGTTGTACCCTCTTATATGATTAGTATACACCACTCGTATCCAAGCCTTATCCCTTGTATCAAACTTTGTCCAGTATATGACTCATCCAACCAAGTCATAACCATAGTATACGATCCGTACCCATAACCTGTATCCCTGGTAGAATAAAATACCAGGAAGATCAAACACTGTCCACCATAAGAGTCCTTGATATAACTCGTACAAAGCCTTATGACTCATACCTCTATGTCGTACCTATTCTAGTGACCAAAACCATCCCTTCAACAAACATTGGTCAGCATACGATGGGACCATACCACTCGCACCCAATAAATGGCCCGTACCTATGAGTCGTATTGGGTTTGGAGAAGATTTCTAGGAATTTTTTTGAAAAAAACCAGGATGTTTCAATTTTAAACTCATGGGATGCCTGGGGTGGTGAATAAATGAGGGGATTGTGATTTTCCCCAACTTGTGACTTTTGAAGTTGTAATGGCCCCATCCCCATATTGCAAAATTAGTTTTGAATATGAAAAGAATGTATATTGAACTATTCTTGAACTATTGCATAATATGAAAAGTTAATGAAGAATAATGATTTTTAATTAAATCTTATGGGGTTGTATAATTCCTAAGTTAATGCATAATTAAACCAAGAGGGCTATGAGTTTCCCTAAATAATAAAAGTATTTTATCATGTTGACGTTACCTTGTAAGTGTAGTTGGTGTGATAATACCAAAAATGTATGCCTAAATATGTGTCATGGTTTAATGAATGGGAATGTGTGATAAATGATTTAAAATGGCTTTAATGAGGGTTGTGTAGCTGAGTCGTGAAAGTGGAGGTCCCGAGGGACCAATACTAAAAATTACGATTGTCGACACGGTGGTCTAAATGATAGGATGGTTCAAATCCCCTTATTATTATCATATGATTGGGAGGTTCGAGTCCCCTATATTATATTACATGATTGGATAGTTGGTTCACCTAGATATACTGGGAGGTTCGAGTCCTCATTATGCATATGTATACCCTTTATTTTGTGCGTCCACGTGCACTTGAGCCCTTCTAGCTAGGGGAGAGTTGTGCCCATATAGCTTATGGGGTGCCTTCTTATATTAAAATGATTAAGCTACACAATCTAAGCTAAAGTTTTAAAGTGCATGTTAAACCTTGTTCCTTATCTCGACATGTGATATATATATGTATATATGTATGTATATGCATTTTATTATGTTCATTGGATTTAAATGATTTTAAACTATTGATCACAGCATTATGTTATCCTTATTCTTAAGTTACATGTTAGTGCTCAACCCACTAATCATCTCCAGATGTTGTATCCCCATATGATGCAGTCATCGAAGATACCTCTACTTTTCTTGCAAAAAGCTAGGTAGATCGGCTTGGTTTTTCAGTTCGTTGTGGTGAAGTGGTGATCTTTCATTCTCCAAAAAGCTTAGACATTTAATCAGTTCTTATCATAGATTAGGATTAAGAGTTTTCATTATCATTGTCATTATCAGAGTCAGCGACATGTCTGGACCAAGACTGGTATTTGGTTTTTGTTGTATAGAGGCTTTGTTGGATTACTGTAGACTTGGGTGATGTTGGTTGGATGTGTTTGGTTGGTTTTCAATTATCGATTATAGACATATATTTTATTCTTTGAACTTATCTTGTGCTATCTTTTTATATGTTTGAAATTGATCCATTGTTGGGTGGTGTATGGCATTTTGTTAGGTTCAGGAGATGGTCTATGATCTATGGTGGATTAGAGATGTTTGTCATGGCCAGGCCCTGGTTCGAGTTGTGACAAAGTTGGTATCAGAGCCTAGGCTTGGCATCATTGGGTGTCCACAAAGTTATGTCAAGTAGAGTCTCTTTTATAGGTGTTTAGCGTGCCATGCTTATAATGGAAAGTCTATGAGACATTTAGGAATGTTTCCCTTTCTTGTTGTTCTATTTTGAGCTCCAGAGTCTAAGGTATTAAAATCTCCTCTAATCCCCATATGTTGGCTTTTCAGATCATGCCTCCCAAAAGATCTGATACTCGTGGAAACACCTCTGTCCCATCCAAGAATAATGAGGATGGAGCTCATCCTACTCATGAAGTTTAGACCTGATCTAAGGTTGCTAATTCTTATTTCCCTAGTGGAGTTCCATCGGTTCCCCCTATCCCTCTTCGAACACCTTAAGCTGATGTGTATAATTCTTAGTCTCATCAGTGGATCCATTTGCTTACTCAGTTGGTGGCCTCTCAAACTGAGTGTGTTACTTATGTTTCTCCATCCTCTAAGGTCACTAGAGTTGGCCAATTTATGAGGTTGACTTCTCTGACTTTTATTGGTTCTAAAATCAGGGAAGATCCTCAAAATTTTATTGATGAGATAGAAAATATTTTTTGTGTGGTGCATGCTATGGATATAGATGGTGTGGATTTCACTACCTATTAGTTGAAGGATGTAGCGTATCAGTGGTATGAGGAATGGGATAATTCTAGGGTTAATGATATTGAGTCCGCTTTATGGGACGACTTCTCTAGTATTTTCCTTGGTCAATTCTTTCCTCAGGAGTTGTGGAAGGTGAAGGTTGAGGAATTCATAAACTTGAAGCAAGGAAGGATGATAGTAAAAGAGTATGCCTTGAAGTTTTATCAGTTGTCGGGATATGCTTTGGAATTGGTGTCTAACATAAGGGCTAGAATAAGGAAGTTTGCTTCTGGGTTATCACAAGAGTTGATTTTGGAGAGCAAGGTTGCCTTATTGAATAAGGACATGGACATATCTAGACTTGTGGTGTATATGCAACAAGTGAAAGATGATAAGAAGAAGCAAGCAGAGATAAATGAAAGACAAAATATGTAGTTTTGGTATTCGAATTAGGGTGGAGGTCAGCAACAAATTGATAGAGACAGTGGAAAATGGTCCAAGAGAAAGTGGGAAAATTTTGGTTCCTACTCTATGGCTAGTGCTCCTTATCTAAAGTTATTAGGTCACCATCATTCAGAATAGTGTTGGTTGTAGGGAGCAGGGTTCCTAGCCACAGGCTAGTGGGGCTCCGTCAGCTCCACCATACCCCCATTATAGATTTTATGGTCAGGTGCATCGCGATGTTTGTGATGAAGGGAGGAACAAGTGCTTTAAATGTGGCCAAATTAGTCATATGCAGAGGGATTGTCCTCTAGGGTCGCTTTTGGAGCAAATAAGATCCTTGTTGCTACTTCGTCAGCTCCTGCACCAAAGAGTGTTATTTCTGCTTCTGGCACTGGTCAGAACCATCTATACGCTTTTGCCACCCGCCAGGATTCTGAGGCATCCCCTGATGTTATTACTGGTACACTCAAACTTTTCTCTCAAGATGTGTATATACCGGTTCTCCAGGGAAATATGTTGGTCTAGCAAAAACAATTCAAGGATTTTAATTGATCCTTTTTGGAGAATTAGATGGTCCTCTTGTCTACTTGATCTCAGGTCTACCCTCTCTTATGTGACCCATTATGTTGTATTTATTTTGGTTATGATCCCGAGTGTATTTTGGATCCCTTATCTAGAAGATCTTCTAACTACTCTTTGAGTTCCTTCAACTCAAAAGGAGTATTCTATAGGGAAAGATAGAAATAAGATGAGTGTTCGAAAGAAGATTAATCCTAAAATCAATTTTCCTATCGGGAGAAACACCAGGACAATCATCAGGGAACACCTCAGGAAACTCACAGACCACATGGACAGAATATAAAGAAGGACTTTTGAATCTAGAATCCTTAACATGCACTAAGTGATAGGACCTTCAAATAGTGTGGAGTTCGCTGCCTATCAATTAAAGGATGTGGTGTATCAGTAGTGTGAAGAATGGGATCTATCTAGGGGTGATGATACTGAGTTTGCTTTGTGGGGTGACTTGTCTAGTGTTTTCCTTGATGGCTTCTTTCCTCAGGAGTTGAGGTAGGCAAAGGCTAAGGAATTCGAGAACTTAAAGCAAGGTAGGATGACAGTAAAGGAGTATGCCTTGAAGTTTTATCAGCTGTCGTGATATGCTCCGGAATTAGTGTCTAGCATGAGGGATAGAATAAGAAAGTTTGCTTCTGGGTTGTCCTATGAGTTGATTTTAGAGAGCAAGGTCGCCTTGTTGAATAAGGACATGGACATCTATAGACTTGTGGTATATATACAATAAGTGAAAGATGAGAAAAAGAAGCAAGCAAAGATGAGTGAAAGGCAGAATAAGAACTTTCAGTATTCAAATCAGGGTGGGGGTTAGAAGCAGAGTCCTAGAGACAGTGGAAAATGGTCTAAAAAGAAGTGAGGCAATTCTGGTTCCTACTCTACGGCTAGTGCTTCTTATCTAAATTTTTTGGGTGATTATCAGTTTCAAAATAGTATTAGTTACAGGGCGTAGGTTCCCAGCCACAGGCTAGTGGAGCTCAATCAGTACCACCATATCCCTCTTATAGATTTTATGTTCAGGTTTGTCGCGGTGTTTGTGATAAAGGAAGGAACAAGTGATTTAAATGTGGTCAGATTGGTCATATGCAGAGGGATTATCCGTCTATGGTTGCTTCTAGAGTAAATAAGATCCTTGTTTCTACTTTGTCAGCTTCTGCACCAAAAGATGTTATTTCTTCTACTGGATCTAGCACTGGTCGGAACCATCTGTACGCTTGTACCACCCGCCAAGATTTTGAGGCGTACCCCAATATTGTTATGGTACGCTTAAAATTTTCTCTCATGATATATTATCTTCTTGATCCTGGGCCTACCCTCTCTTATATGAACCCTTATGTGGCTATTCATTTTGGTTTTGATCCCGAGTGTATTTCAGATCCCTTCTTTGTGTCCACCATGATGGGTGACTCTATTGTGGATAGAAGGGTCTATAGGGGTTGTGTGGTATCTATCAGTGGTAGGGAGACCTTAGTGGATCTGATAGAGTGGGACATGTTAGACTTTGATGTGATTTTAGTGATGGATTGGTTCCATTTGTTCTATGCATTGCTTTATTATCAGACCTAAAGGGTCAGTTTCCTCTTTCCTAATAAGCCAATAATTAAATGGGTAGGTAGTTCCCTAGTGCCTAAGATAAGGTTTATTTCATATCTTAGATCCCAGAAGTTGATTTTTAAGGGATGTCTCTAACACTTAGTGCATGTTAAAGATTTTACATTTGAAGGCCCTTCTTTGCATTCTGTCCCTGTGGTCTGTGAGTTTCCTAAGGTATTCATTGATGATCTTTCTGGTGTTCCTCCCGATAGAGAAATTGATTTCGGGATTGATCTTCATTCGAACACTCGTCTTATTTCTATCCCTTCCTATAAAATGGCTTCAGCTGCGTTGAATCAACTCAAGGAGCAGTTGAAAGATCTTCTTGATAAGGGTTTTATTTGCCCTAGTGTTTCTCATTGGGGTGATCCGGTTCTCTTTATGCATAAGAAGGATGGGTCCTTCAGATATCTATAGATTACCGCCAGTTGAATAAGGTGATGGTGAAGAATAAGTATCCATTTTCTAGGATCGATGATCTATTCAATCATCTTCCAAGTGTTAAGTGTTTCTCCAAGATTGATCTTCGATCGGGTTACCATTAGTTGAAGATTAGGGAAGTGGATATCCCTAAGACTTCCTTTCAAACTCGATATGGTTATTTTGAGTTTTTGGTGATGTCCTTTGGTTTGAATAATGCCCCCAACAACATTTATGGACCTCATGAATTGAGTATTCTGTCAGTTCTTAAATTTGTTCATAATTGTGTTTATAGATGTTATTTTTGTGTATTCCAAAAGTGAGACAAATCATGCTGATGACCTCTGTCTTGTGTTGCAAACCTTAAAAGATCAGCGACTGTATGCAAAATTCTCGAAGTGTAAGTTCTGGTTATATGTTGTGACCTATTTAGGTCATGTGGTTTCTAGTGAAGGGATCATGGTGAATTCAAAGAAAGTTGCAATGGTTAAGAAGTGGCCTTGACCCACGACTCCAACCAACATTTGAAGTTTCTTGGGTTTAGTCGGTTATTATAGGAGGTTTGTGGAAAGTTTCTCTTCTATTTCTGCCCCATTGACTAAGTTGACTCAAAAAAAGGTAAAGTTCTTATAGTCTGATTCCTGTGAGGATAGTTTCAAGAAGTTGAAGGATAAGTTGGCTCGGCTCCAATCTTGACTCTACCTAAGGATAATGATGATTTTGTTGTCTACTATGACGCGTCCCGAGTGGGACTGGGTTACGTGTTGATGCAGTATGGTAAGGTGGTTGTATATGCTTCTAGGCAGTTAAAGGTTCATGAGAAGAACTATCCAACTCGTGATTTGGAATTGTTAAGTGTGGTATTTGCATTAAAGATCTGGAAACATTATTTGTATGGGGTCCATGTAGATATTTATTCTGATCATAAGAACCTTCAATATGTGTTCACTCAGAAGGAGCTAAATCTCAGGAAAAGGAGGTGGCTTGAGTTTCTAAAGGACTATGACATGTGTCTCCACTATCACCCAAGTAAAGCTAACGTGGTTGCTAACCTTAGCAAGTTGTCCATGGAGAGCTTATCTCATGTGGACAAAGAGAAGCAAGATTTAGTGAAGGACATTCATCATTTGTCTAATCTTGGAGTCCGTCTCATGGATTTCAAGAATGGTAGTGTGATTATTCAAGAGGTGGAAAAGTCATCTCTTGGTACGGAGGTGAAGGAGAAATATGTTTTCGATCTATCTTGATGCAGATCAAGGATGAGGTGGGTCACCAGAAAGTGATGGCTTTCGATATTGGTGGTGATGATATCTTGAGATATCAAGGTAGATTATGTGTTCCCAATGTTAATAAGTTGCGAGGAAGAATTTTAGCAGAGGCTTATGAGTCGTGTTATACGATTCATCCTAGTTCGACAAAAATGTATCATGACCTTAAGTAGATTTATTGGTGGAATAATATGAAGTGGGATGTCACCAATTTTATGGCTAATTGCATGTTGTGTCAGCAAGTAAAGGTGGAGCACTTGATGCCCAATGGGTTGGCTCAATAGATTGAGTTGTCGGTGTAGAAATGGGAATAATTAATATGAATTTTGTTACTGGCTTTTCGCGGTCTTGCCAAAAATTTGATTCAATTTGGGTCATTATGGATAAGATGATCAAGTCCGTACACTTCTTGTCCATAAGGACAAATTTCTCTTCTGAGGACTGTGCCAAGTTGTTCATTGAGAATATTGTAAAGTTGCATGGTGCTTTAGTTTCTATTATTTCAGATCGTGATACCCAGTTCTTATCTCACTTTTGGAGTTCATTTCAGCGAGGTTTGGGGACTAAGGTAAACCTTAGTACTACTTTCCACCCGCAGACGGATGGGCAAGTGGAAAGAAAAATTCAGGTCTTGGAAGATATGCTTAGGGATTGCGTATTTGATTTCGGTGGTAGTTAGGTTGATCACTTAAATCTCATAGAGTTCGCATATAACGATAGTTATCACACTAGCATTGGTGTGGCTCCATTTGAGACTTTGTAAGGAGGTGTAGGTCTCTTATTAGGTGGTTTGAGGTTGGTAAAAATAGGATATTCGGCCCTGATTTTCTTTACCAAGACATTGAAAAGGTGAAGGTGATTCGAAATAGGCTTAAGACCACTCAAAGTTGCCAAAAAGTCCTACATGGATATAAATGGAGGGAGTTGGAGTTTAATGTCGGTGACTGGGTGTTCTTAAAGGTGTCTCTCATGAAGGGCGTGGTGTGGTTTGGGGAGAAGGAAAATCTTAGTCCCTGTTATGTTGTTTCGTATTTGGTTTTGAAGAGGGTTGGTATTGTTGCATTGAATTGGAATTTCCTTCTAGCTTGAGCTCCATTCATCCAATCTACCATGTTTCGATGTTGAGAAAATGTGTGGGTGATCCTTCGTTGGTTGTTCCTTTAGAAGGTGTGAGTATTTTGAATTCCTGATCTTATGAGAAAGTTTCGATAGAGATCTTAGATCGACAAGTCTGTAGGTTGTAGACAAAAGACGTGGCTTCGGTAAAGGTTCTTTGGAGTAACCAAAAGTTTGAGGAAGCTACTTAGGAATCCGATGAGGACAAAAAGTCCAAGTATCCATTCCTATTTCCTATTTTGGAAAATTATGCTTAAGGTATGTATGTGATCTTAACATCTTTGTTTTTTGTTTTTGTTAAAGGTAAGTGTGGGAGTGTTTCTGTGTTAAATCGTGCTAACGTATTCCTTGAACCATTATTTGAGGACGAATGATCCTAAGGGGGAGAAAATGTAACACTTGGATTTTTGGTCCTTGAAAAATTCTGAAATTTTATCCTCACTGTCCTGACTACGACTCACCCTATGAGTCATAGAGTGTCATGACGAGTCATATGAACCTAGTCGTAAGATGCCCAGTGAATGGTGCTTGAGTTGTTGACCTGGGGACACGAGCCACAAAGACCTATGATGAGTCATTGGACTCAAATCGTAGCCTAAATAGTATGTGAGTATGTAAGTTCTGTTCTGAGTACGAGTGGCTTACTACAAGTTATAAGGACTCATTACGAGTCGTTTTGTGCAAATTATAGGATGTCCAATGTTTACCCCAATTGGCTTCTGTATTGACTACGACTAGACCCCACGAGTCGTAGGGTCCCATTACAAGCCATTATATACGAGATATAAGGTCAACAGTGTGTGTTCCTAGTGACAGTGCATTGATAGCAATTCGTGGAGACGAGTCATAATATGTTGTGATGAGTCGTTATGAGACCCATAATGACTGACGGTTTATTTTTCCAGCTTTTAAAATGGGGGTATTTAGATATTTTCCTCTTATCCAATAATAACCCACGACCTATAAACATACTTGGGGCCCTGTTCTCATTAATAACCTATTCCAAATATTTTTTTCTCTCTCAAGTCTCTCAAGCATCCATACTTAGGGTTTTCAAGAAATAGGTCATCCAAGCGCTCAAGGGTTGAATTCACTCCATAATCTTGGGTATTTCAGGCATGTTACTCTTTCCTAATTACTAAACTATTAAAATCATATGTTTTGAAGTGTTGTTCATATGGTATTTATGATGATTTTGAAACATGGGTTGAGGGTTTTAAATGTTGTTGAACAATGTTTCCCATGGTTTACCTATGACTATTCATGCGTAAATTATGGTTTTGAACTTGTGGGATGCATGGGTATGGTGAATAAATAAGGGGATTGTGATTTCCCCCAACTTGTGACTTTTGAAGTGCTAATAACCTCAACCCCATATTGCGAAATTGGTTATGAATATGAAAAGTATGCATATTAAACTACTCTTGAACTATTGCATAATGTTAAAAGTCAATGAAGCATAATGATTTTTAATGAATCTTATAGGGTTGTGTAATTCCCCAAGTTAATTCATAATTGAACCAAGGGGGCTATGAATTTCCCAAAATAATGAAAGTGTTTTGGCGTGTTGATGTCACCTTGCAAGTGTAGTTGGTGTGACGATACCAACAATGTATGCCTAAATATGTATCATGGTTAAATGAATGGGAATGTATGATAAATGATTTAATTGGGCTTTAATGAGGGTTGTGTAACTGAGTCGTGAAAGTAGAGGTCCCGAGGGGACCAATACTAGAAATCGTGTTGCCGATGCGGGGGTCTAAATGACTGGGTGGTTTGAGTCCCCCTTATTATTATCATATGATTGGGAAGTTAGAGTCCTCCACTATTATATTACATGATTGGGTACTTGCATCACCTTAATATGCCAGGAAGTTTGAGTCTCTCATGTGCATATGTATACCCTACGGCTTGTGCAGCCACATACACTAGGGCCCTTCTAACTAGGGGGGAGTTGGCAGGGGTGAAGCCAGCCTTCTGTTCGGGGGTCGGCCGAACCCCCTTCGACGGAAAAATATACTATTTATACATGATTAAAATTATTTTTTATGTGGTTATAGTAGGTGTTGAATCCCCTTCGACTAAGTTTTCTTTGAATATGGAACCCCCTTAGTTGAAAACCTAAGCTTTCTTTAAATATGGAACCCCCTTCGTTGAAATTCTGGCTCCGCCTCTGAGAGTTGGGCCCATATAGCCTGTGAGTTTCTTCTTGTTCTATGACGATTGAGCTACACAATCCAGGCTAAAGTTTTAAAGTACATGTTAAACCTTCTTCCCTATTCTGACATGTGATATATATATGTATGTATATGTATTTAATTGTGTGCATTGGATTTGAATGATTTCAAACTATTGATCACGACATTATGTTATCCTTATTCCTAAGTTACATGCTAGTGCTCAACCCACTAACCGTCTCCGAACATTGTATCCCCATGCGATGCAGGCACGGAGATACCTCTACTTTTGTTGCACAGAGTTAGGTGGATCGGCTCGATTTGTCGGATCATTGTGGTGAAGCGGTGAACTTTCATTATTCGAAAGGCTTAGACATTTTATCAGTCTTATCATAGATTAGGATTTAGAATTTTCATTATCATTAACATTATCATTGTCATTGTTAGAGTCGGGGACATGTTCCGACCAAGACTGGTTTTGGGTTCTTTTTGCATAGAGGCTTTGTTGGATTACTGTGGACTTAGATGATGTTGGTTGAATATGTTTGGTTGGTTGTCGGTTATTGGTTATAGACATATCTTTATTCTTGGAACTTATTTTGTGCTATCTTGTTATATGTTCAAAATTCTGCCATTGTTGGGTGGTGTATGACATTAGGTTAGGTTCAAGAGGTGGTCTTCGGTCTATGGTGGATTGGAGATGCCTGTCACGTCCAGGCCCTAGTTCGAGTTGTGACACCAATGCTCCTGTAATCAACTGTAGAGTACCCAATTCAGCCTTGCACAAAATAATCACATCATTAGCAAAGTCCAGATGATTTATTTTAGGACTACCTCTTGGCATACCAAACATCTTAAATTCTTTTCTTTGAAGCAAAGTTTTTACAATCCTAGATAACACCTATGTTTCTAGAATAAACAATGTAGGAGATAGTAGATCTCCTTGGTTTAATTCTCTTGAAGATCTAAAAAAATCTTTAGGCTTCCCATTCAAAAGTATTGGATACCAATTATTCCCAACTAACGTGTACACCATGTCTATTATTGCTTCACAAAAACTCAATTTTCTCAATACTTTTGTAAGAAATAACCACTTCACCCTGTCATAAGCTTTCATCATATCTATCTTAATGTCAATGTTTTGAGGTTTACCTCTTTTCCTTATTTCTGAGATTATTTCCTAAACCACCAGTATATTTTTCGCAATGCTTCTGCCTTGTACAAACCCAGCTTATTCCTCTGAGATTATAGCTGGCAACAGTCCCTTAATTCCCTCATGAATAATCCTTGAAAAGATTTTATTCACAAAATTACTAAGGAATATAGGTCTCATGTCTGAAAAAGTATTCACTACTAACTTTTTTTATAATAGAACCAAATTAGTATGAGTAATGAAACTTGAAAGTTCAAATCCACGAAAAAAATGCTACTATCATTTTGTGTATGTCCTCTCCTATGATGTCCCAAGAATCTTGATAGAAAGTACATGTCATCCCATCTAAACCTCCTGCACGATTTTTATTCAATCTCATGATAGCAGCTTTAGCTTCCTCCGTACTTGGATTTTTATTATGTCTTCATTTTGGTTTGCAGCTACTAGAGTAGGCAGTTCATCCAACAATGAAAAATCCTCTTCATCCTTCTGTTTTGTGAACTGGTTGTGAAAGACCTCTGCTGCTAGATCTGCAATCTCTGCATGTTCTTCCATCTACAAACCTTCATCATTCTAGATTCTCCTTAGTTTAATCCTGCTCCTTCTTTCTTTTACTACTCTATGAAAGAATTTGGTATTTTTTCACCTTCTTTAAATCAATCAAAACCAGCTTTCTGTCTCCAAAAATCATTCTCCCTTTAGAGTTGTAAACTTAACTCTGCCTGTGATTTAATCAATCTTTCTCTATTAGTTCCTGATGGGTCTTCCTCAAACTGCTTCTCTCTAACCTTTATGACTTCCTCCAGAGTTACAATTTCTTGAAAAATATTCTCAAATTTCTCTTTATTCCACAGAGTTAGGGCTGATTTTGTCTTCTTTATCTTCTGCTGAAACAAGATGAATACACTGCCTTGTATATCAGTTTGCCAATTTTGCCTTATTACTTCCATGCCAGAATCTTCCTTCAACCAAAAATTTAAAAATCTGAATGATTTCACAATTTGCTCCTTAGCACTGCTAAAGTGAAGGAGTAATGAAGAATGATATGAACCACAATTAAGAGCAAATGTTATGAAAATGAAAAGGTGTGATTATAAATAAATGTTATGAGTGTGACTAAAAGTAGATGTTATGGAAATAAAGAAGTATGAGTCATGGTGTTGATTTTGAAATAATAATAATTGAAGTCATGGAGTTGATTTTTAAATAATAATAACTGAGAAAATTGAAAAAAGAACTCAAAAAAAAAAGAAAAAAGAGAAATAAGAATGAAGAGATCATTGTGCCACATAAACTTCTTTTATATATTTTTATACTAGATACCTGTGTCCGTGCAAGACACGGGCATTTTGGCAACACTAATGTGCAAAAGAGATCCAACTTTGGGGAAGATTATTTTCTACTTGTTTTAATTATTTAGAATAGGAGTAAAAGAAAAGAAATGTAGTACAATGAATCGATCTTAACATAATATATACATTCAGTATGAAACAAAATTGAGCTTGCTAGACTGGTCCAACCAATACAAAAGTGATTATATAAGTGGATAAAAATCTAGCTAGATTGTTGCAACTACAGTTGGAGGCACGTCTTTCGTTTGGACATTCCTGGAAAAGTACATGATGCACGTCTAATTTGAAAGTTTCAAATATATAAGTTGAGGAGACATACGTCGATTTCAAGATATTTATTGCACCATAAAATTACCGAAATACCCTTGGTAGTCATTTAATAAGGAACAAAAAGATTTTTATAAAAAATTACTTTCAAGTATAATTCAACTAGTTTAGGTGTACGCGTCATGCGCGTGTACCTCACTTTAATGAGTTTAAACATTACACTAAATAGGATATTTGTTTAAATAATAAAGATGAATATAATAATTAAATTTAATATCTTTTGAGTATGTAAAAAATAACAAAATAATACTACAATAATAGAGATATCAAAATAATACAACTAAACCTAACCTTTACATACAAAAATTCCTCAAAGCCGACCAACACACAAAAATTTCTCAAAGCCGATTGAGATTCAGCTATGAACTGTAAACTACCACAAAATAAAAAACTAATAGAGATATTACGATAATACAATTAAACCTAACATTTACCTAAAAAAAACTTTCAAAGCCGACCCACATTCATCTAGTATCTGTAAATTAAAATTAAATAATAAGATAATAAAGATATCAAAACAATATAATTAAACATAACTTTCACACAAGAAATTCTTCAAAGTCAACCGACATTTATCTACGACCTGTAAATTATAAAATTCATCAATCTAGGCATGCAACCGAATCAAGTTAGATAAGCATCAATCATATTCTCTCAATAGGCAAATCGATTTGTTCTCTAATTTAAAGTACATCTCAATATTTATAGAAGTATTTTCTTAATTAATAGAGTTCTATTTTATGAGTATTTTTCTAATTGAACAGTAGAAAGGAAAATATTAATTAATTCTCCTACCATATATTTTAGGAGTCTCGTATATTTTAGAAAGTCTAGTAGAAAAAAAATATTAATTAATTCCCCTACCATATATTTTAGGAGTCTCATATATTTTAGGAAATATAGTTAATATAATAAAAAATAATTATTTAATAAATTAAAAATTATAAAAAGGCAGTTTTGTCTAAAGAAGAGTCTTTTAATGAAGGACAAAAAGTTAAATCACTTTTCTAAGGGTCTTCACACTTTTAATATAGATATAGATTATAAAGGTCTAAATAAAATATTATTAAAATAATATATGAGGACAAAACTAATAAATATAAAAAAAATATGCAATGTGTAACCATTTTATTGCACCATAAAAATGAGGATAAAACTAATAAATATAAGAAAAATAAATATGCATGTGTAATCATTTTATTGCACCATAAAATTACTGAAATCTCTTGGGGTATAAAAAATAAGTAATTTAATAAGAAACAAAAAGATATTTATAAGAAATCACTACCATGTATAATTCAATTACATAGGTCTAAATTAAAATATTATTAAAATAATACATGAGGACAAAACTAATAAATATAAGAAAAAAATATGCATGTGTAACCATTTTATTGCACCATAAAAATGAGGACGGAACTAATAAATATAAGGAAAAAGCAATATGCATGTGTAACTCTTTTATTGCAAGTTATTTAATAAGGAACAAAAGGATATTTATACAAAAATAATACCATGTATAATTCAATTACAAAGGTCTAAATAAAAATATTATTAAAATAATATATGAGGATAAAACTGATAAATATAAGAAAAAAATATGCATGTGTAACCATTTTGTTGCACCATTAAAATGAGGACAAAACTAATAAATATAAGAAAAAAACAATATGCATGTGTAACCATTTTATTGCACCATAAAATTATCGAAATATCCTTGGTAGTCATTTAATAAGAAACAAAAAAATATTTATAAAAAAATAGTACCATGTATAATTCAATTACAAAGGTCTAAATTAAAATATTATTAAAATAATACATGAGGACAAAACTTATAAATATAAGGAAAAAGGAATATGCATGTGTAACCATTTTATTGCACAATAAAAATGATGACAAAACTAATAAATATAAGGAAAAGACCATATGCATGTGTAACCATTTTATTTACTACTATATATAAGTAAAGGTTGGGATCACTAAAATTACAGAAGTACCCTTGATAGTCACCCCAACCTTCACTTATATATAGTAGTAAAGTAAAGTAATAATAGTAATACTACTACTAATAATAATAATAATATTAAAAAGAGTAATAACAATAATAATAATAATAATAATAATAATAATAATAATAATAATAATATGGGTCACTAAAATTACCTAAATACCCTTGATAGTCACCCCAACCTTCACTTATATATAGTAGTAATAGTAAAATAAGTAATAATAGTAATAGTAATAATGATAATAATAATAATAATAATAATAATAATAATAATAGTAATAGTAATAGTAATAGTAATAGTAATTTTTTTAAAAATTAATAATAATAATATCATGGGTCACTAAAATTACCGAAATTTCCTTGATAGTCACCCCAACTTTCACTTATATATAGTAGTAATAGTAAAGTAAAGTAATAATAGTAATAATAATAATAATAATAATAATATCATAATAATAATAGAAATACTAAAAAAAAGTAATAATAGTAATAATAATATTAATAATAATAATAATATAATAATAATAGTAGTAGTAATAGTAATAGTAAAGGAAAAAATGAATAATAATAATAATAATAATAATAATAATAATAGTAATACCCCACCTTCACTTATATATAGTAGTAGTAGTAGTGGTGGTGGTAGTAGTGGTAGTAGTGGCGGCGGTGGCGGTAGTGGCGGTGGTGGCGGCGGCGGCGACGGCGGTGGTGGCGGTGGTGGTGGCGGCTGTAGTGTAGTGGTCGTAGTGGTGGTAATAGTGGTGGTCGTGGTGGTGGTAGTAGTGGTGGTAGTAGTGATGGTAGTAGTAGTAGTACTAATAATAATAATAATAATAATAATAATAATATGGGTCACTAAAATTATCAAAATACTCTTGGTAGTCACATCAACCTTCACTTATATATAGCAGTAATAGTAAAGTAAAGTAAAATAATAATAATAATAATAATAATAATAATAATAATATAATACTACTACTAATAATAGTAGTAGTAGTAATAGTAATAGTAAAAAAAGTAATAATAGTAATATTATGGGTCACTAACCGAAATACCCTTGGTAGTCACCCTAACCTTCACTTATATATAGTAGTAAAGTAATAATAGTAATAATAATAATAATATTATTATAATAATAATAATAATAATAGTAATAGTAGAAAAAAGTAATAATAGTATTAATAATAATAATTATAATAGTAATATTAAAAGGAAAAAATAAATAATATAATAATAATAATTTCTCTTATATATAAAAATAAAAAATTGGTATAGCCACAAAAAGATAAATTAGTGATACACCAATTCGTCACTTATATATGAGAAAAATATAAATTGCTTAAGTGAGATTGAAATGGTAGAATTATATTTAGGGGTGTGCAAAAATCAAATCGAACCGATAAAAATGTTATTGGTTTATTGTTATTGGGTTAACAATTTGTTAATGATTTTATAAAAAAAATTATTGGGTTATTGGTTCGGTTTGGTTTTTTCTAATTGGGTTATTGGGTAAACTGATAACCCAATAAGAATATATATATATATATATATATATGACTTATTATATATTTCTTTTAATTTCTCTTTAATTTCTATCAATTAACAAACTTATTATTTCAATTATACAAACTCTTAATTTCTTCTAACAACATTTAGTTCAAACTTGAAGATTCTGGTAAATTAAAACACATTATGTAGGATTTTTGGTTGCAACTAAGATTCAATTTTTTTCATGTTAGTTACAAGTTATAACTATTTCTATTTTATGAGTATTTTCTTATCGGTTAAACCAAAAACCGAACCATTAAAAACTAAAAACTGATAAACCGAAAACCGATAAAAAATATCTTATTGATTTGATTATTGATTTAGCATATTTAAAAATTGAAAAACAATAATATATAAAATCAAACCAAACCGACGGATGCACACCCCTAATTATGCTTAACCTGCATAAGAAAATGATACTATTATAATTTCCTATAATAAATCCTTTTTACCACTGACCAGTGAGTGCATAAATTAATGTAGAGGACAGAAACAACAGAGCAATTAGGACGGCAGGGTCATATCTCAAGAGCTTGGACGATTGTACGACGAGGACTTGATCACCATCTCTATTCAGGTACTCTACTTCACTCAATCGTCCTTTCCCTTTATCGCTTCCAAGGTTTTACTTCTTAAATCATTACTCAACTATACAAATCTGATTTTGAATTTTAATTATATGTGAGATCCATTAAGAATCTTTTGCCTGAATCAATTTTTACTTGTATTTACTGAATCAATCATCATCCAAATTGAGATAGTTTTGATTTGAACTGACCGAAGAAAGTCTGAATCTTTGTGCGTTTCATAGGGTATGTTTCTGGTTAAGTTGAATCAATCCTCATTCTAACTGACCTAGTTTCTATTCAACTCAGTAGATTTTAGATGCACTGAGAGATTCTTAATCTTTACTCATTCCGTTGGTTAATTTTTAAGTTGTACTGATTGAATCAATCCTCATTCCGACGGAGATAGTTTGAATTGAACTGAGTGTGAGATCCAAAGATGAAACCTTGAATTTATTCATTTATAGGACCTCTTTGGTAAATTTTTGTTTTATTTTATCGTATCAGTCTTCTTTCTAACTGAGATAGTTTGAATTGAACTGGGTGTGACATCCATGATAGAAAGTCTGACACATATATGGAGAATGTATTTTTGGTGAATTCTTAATTATGACAATAGAATCCATCAATTTTAACTGAAAGAGTTTGAATTGAACTGGATGTGAGGTCCATGGAAGAATGTCTGAATGCTTATGTATTTCATTATATTGTAGGATATCTTTGGGTAAATTCTTTTGTTGTGTTGATTAATTCAATCCTTATTCTAACTGTGATAAGTGTGTGACCAGAAAGTTCGATGCTTGATCTACATCTGAACTTCTCCATTCTTATTGTTTTGTCATTTGCTGTAGAATTGCAAAAAGTCGTGATGGCAGGGCATGATAACTTGAACGGGTCTACAGAAAAGTCAAGCAGCGGTATGGATGATTTGCCGACTTTCAATGCCGAGAATATGCAAAACAACATGAAAGTTATTCTTTACAGGTTGGTTTGAGTTTGACACCATATTTAGGTGGAGTGAAATTATAGTTTCGTGCTGTTTCTTGATGATTTAGGCTAGTAATAATTTAGGTGATTTTTTTTAAAATCTGGACATAGTTAATACAGACTGTCATGTGAGTTTCGTCCTCAATCATATGAGACTGATGTTACCCCAACTGAACAAATGGTTGAAATTAGGATTATATGCACCTGTGGTAGCTTTTTAAGCTTTTAACTTCTCCAGTCAGGCATCCATCTATCTGTAGAACGATTCCACAATATAAAATAAAGAATATGACATGATATCAGTTTAATTAGATAACATAACTCATAAAATAGCCTCAGTGCTGCACCCAAGGGTGTGACCTAGTGATCAATGAAGTGGGTATGAGCCATGAGATCTTAGGTTTAGATCCCCACATAGACAAAAGCACTAGGTGAATTCTTCCCATTTGTCTAGCCTTAGCCTTGGTGGATAGAGTTATTTGGTACCTGTTGCTGGTGGGAGGTGGCAGGTATCTTGTGGAATTAATCGAGGTGCGTGCAAGCTGGCATGGACACCATAGTTACCCAAATAAAAAATAGCCTCAGTGTTGACTTCTTTTCATATGTGGACTAACACTTCTACATTGTTATGATTGTTCTGTAGTATGGAGAATCAGGTTGCAGTCCTTGATTTCTTCTTATCTTCCATTCACCCAAGACTATTACCTGGTGCACTTAAGCAGACAGGATATTACCCTTGGTGTAGTTGTATGGTTTCCTGTAATGGCTCGAACAGATTGGTATAGTCCTATAAATATCCGTATCAAACAAACAACCGAATACCCTAGACCACGAACTGCAGATTATAACCATATTAATGGAGAATTTAACCTTTTCAAGTTATCAACAAACAAATGTTAATGCCTGTTTTCAATGCTAACGGAAATCTTGGACTACCCTGTTCTTTTTGCCTCTGCACCAAAACAACCCCAAGCTCCATAAACTTATCAAAAAAAGAAAAATAAACAAACAAATCCAAGCTCTGCGCTGCAACAGACCCCATGCATAGCGGGAACTTAGTGCACCGGGCTGCCTTTTTTGACAGTTGGAACAGAAGAATGAAAATATGACCGAGATCATTCTCAAAAAAAAAAATAAAAAATGAAAATATGACCGAGATGGACATTCAATCATATGTGAACAAGTAAAATTGGTTCTTTTCGTCTTTCTAAGCTAGTACATTTTTTCCTTGTCATTGGATATCTCCATTTGTATTGAGCTTTCTGTTGTTCAGCCTCACATTCATGGCAATCATTGGTGGCGTCATTGCCGGCATTCTGGGACTTACTAGCTTGACAGGATTTATCTTTTATTTCCTTGTCATGGCAATAACTTCAGTAGCACTCACGACAAAGGCCAATTTTTCAATCCACTTCTACTTTGACAGCTGGAACAGAATCATGCTTGATGGATTTTTTGGCGGGCTTATGGTACTTATTTTACATTCATAAGATCTCTTCTTCGTACATTCTTTGTTTATTCTAATCCTTGATCCAGAAACGATTCATCTGTCTGCTCAGTCCCCCTGCATAAGAAAAGGATAAATATTGTAAAATTTTATTTTCTTCCAAAATCATAATATTTATTTGAAACATAGTAATTCATCTATCCTGCCTCGTTTCTTCTCTGTGAATTCTTTCCAGCTATGAATTCTTTCCGCATCATCTAACTTTCTTTCTTCAAATATCTCTGTAAGTTAACTAATTATTGGAACATATCATCTATCTCAGTGATATTTTGTTGATTAGAATCATTTTTGTTAGTATTCCTGTGAATCTTCTTAATTATTTTTAGGGTGATAGGTGTTGATTTTTAGGTCCTATTTTTTGGTAACTGCTAAAGAAATTTATTATCTGTAGCACCTAGGGGATTCTTAGGTTTTCTAGGATTCTGCAGAAAAGGGATCAATTTCTAGGTTTTGGTAGCTTATGAACTACCTTTTATTTTTGATATAGTTTACAGTATACCAGTTTCACATGATTGCTGAGTGGAATTTACTATAGTTTACAGTATAAAATAGTTCCACTGCGTGATTGCTGAGTGGAATGTAATATCTTTGCGATCTAGCTTCATAGCCTTAATTTGACACTCAATTGACATTGTTTCTTTTCTTTGCAGTCATTTGTGCTCTTCTGGACGTATCCTTATCTGTTTTAGTCTTCTGAAAGATAGACTTATGCATTTTTTACCTCCCCTAATAAAACTATCTGAACTGTTTTATCCTCATCCCCTGTTCGGCGGTTCCAAGTTATACATTTGTCGTCAAATTTTTCTAAGTTTTACTGTCATCGCAACAAGATAGGGATCACCAGACAGATATTATCAGGATAGAGTAGTTGTCAACATATTGTCCTCTACCACCCATCCTCTCTCCTAAGAAATACTAACCGCCATTGTTGAGGGAAAAATTTGTGCAGAACAAAAACATGTATATGCATAGTTGTAAGATTTTCTATCGAGTGTTCATGTATTTTTATTTTTTTTTTGGTTCAAGAGAAAATACTTTTCAACCAAATTAAGGTATTTTGATTATTATTATTATTATTATTATTATTATTATTACTTTTTTTCTACTATTATTATTATTATTATTATTATTATTATTATTATTATTACTATTTTTACTTATTACTATATATATGTGAAGATTGGATGACTACCAAGGGTATTTCGATAAGTTTAGTGACTCATAATATTATTATTATTACTTTTTTTACTATTATTCTTATTCTTATTCTTACTACTACTACTACTACTTCATAGGTCGGGGTTAGGTGGTGTTGGGTCTGGGTCGGGGCTAGGAGCGAGTTTGGGGTTAGGAGCAAGGGGTAGTACGGCTAGGTGGGATAAGGGAGCGTCTAGGTTGCGAGTTGGGTCTTGGAACATAGGAACTTTGTAGGTAAGTCTATAGAGCTGGTGAAGATTCTTAGAAAAAGGAGGGTTAGTATAACGTGTGTTCAGGAAACTAAATGGGTAGGCACTAAGGCGAGAGATGTGGATGGATATAAGTTGTGGTATTCAGGTAGCGTGCGACAGAAGTGGGGTAGGTATCTTAGTAGATGAAGAACTTAGTGAGCAGGTGGTAGAGGTTAAGAGAGTTAGTGATAGGTTGATGTCTATTAAGTTGGTCATTGAAGGGTCTACGGTGAACGTTATTAGTGCCTACGCCCCGCAAGTAGGATTGGACGAGGACTTTTGGGAGGTTTTAGATTAGGTGGTGAGTAGCATCCCGAGCACTGAGAGGATTGTCCTGGGAGGGGATTTTAATGGGCATATTGGGTCTTTATCGAGAGGTTATGATGATGTGCATAGTGGTTTCAATTTTAGGGAGCGGAATGAAGGATGAGCTTCTTTTTTGGATTTTTCTAGGGCTTTTGGGTTGTGGATAGCGAATTCGAGCTTTCCGAAGAATGAGGATCACCTCATCACGTTTTGTAGTTCAGTGGTCAAGACTCAGATAGACTTTTTGCTCCTTAGGAAGGGTGATAGAGCGCTACGTAAAGACTGTAAAGTAATACCTAGCAAAAATCTTTCGACTCAACATAGGTTGTTGGTAATGGGCTTGGTTATCAACAAGGGCAAAAAGAAGAGGAGTGCGCAGGCTCGGCCCAAGATTTAGTGAGGTAGCTTGACTTTGGCTAGTGCTTTGAAAATGGGGAAGAAGTTGAAGAGTAGGAGAGGTCTTGGAAGAGTAAAGGAGATGTGGATAGTATGTGGGAAACGACTGCCAGTTGCATTAGAGAGACTGCTAAAGAGGTGTTGGGTGTCTCGAGAGGTCAATCTGGCAAGCATCGAGGAGACTGGTGGTGGAACGAAGAGGTTAAGAGAAAGGTGGAGTCTAAGAAGTCGGCTTATGCTAAATTGGTGGAGAGTAAGGATGATGAGGAAAGGTAGACGAATAAGAAGGAGTACAAGGTTGCTCAAAGAGAAGCCAAAGTAGCGATTACGGCAAGCCAAGGAGCGGAGGGCTCGTGACCTTGACCAAGTGAAGTGCATCAAGGGAGAGGATGGTACAGTGTTGGTTGAGGATGCCCTTATTAGGAAAAGGCGGCAGTCCTACTTTCATAAACTTTTGAACGAAGAGGGGGATAAAGGTTTCGTGTTGGGGGACTTGGAGAAATTTGAGGAGTGTTGTGATTATGGTTATTGTAGGCATATCAAGGTTGAGGAGGTCAAGGGGGCTATTCGCAGGATGCGATGAGGTAGGGCGACGGGGCCAGACTAGATTCCAGTGGATTTTTGGAAGGGCACTGGTGGGGCAGGTTTGGAGTGGTTAACAAGGTTGTTTAACATCATTTTTAGGACGCTAAAGACGCCAGAAGCGTAGAGGTGGAGTACGATGGTTCCTTTATCTAAGAACAAGGGAGACATTCAGAGTTGCAACAACTATAGAGGCATTAAGTTGTTGAGTCATACTATGAAGGTTTGGGAAAGGGTGGTAGAGTTGAGGCTGAGAAGGATCGTGAATATCTCTGAGAATCAGTTCGATTTCATGCCAGGTCGCTCGACTACTGAAGCCATTCACCTCGTGAGGAGATTAGTGGAACAGAGTTCCGAGAGAGATTTTGTGGAGGTGCTTGGAGGCTAGAGGGGTGCCCGTGGCGTACACTAGGTCGATCCAGGACATGTATGATGGGGGGAAGACTCGTGTGCGGACGGTAGGTGGGGATTCGGAGCACTTTCAAGTTCTGATAGGGTTGCACCGGGGATTAATTCTTAACCCGTTTTTGTTTACCTTGGTGATGGATGTTTTGACGCGACATATTCAAGGGCAGGTGCCTTAGTGTATGTTATTTGCGGATGATGTGGTACTGATTGACGAGACTCGGGAAGGAGTTAATAATAAGTTGGAGATTTGGAGACAGACGCTTGAGTCTAAAGGATTTCGGTTGATCAGAACCAAAATAGAGTACTTGGAATGTAAATTTAGTGATGTCGCAGGAGAATGGAGTGGTGGTGAAGCTGGACTCCCAGGTCATTCAAAAGGGGGAGAGTTTCAAGTATTTGGGGTCTATGATTCAGGACAATGGCGAGATTGACGAGGATGCCACGCATCATATTGAGGTAGGGTGGTTGAAATGGAGGCTTGCTTCGAGAGTCTTATGTGATATGAAGGTGCCCCCGAAGCTTAAAGGTAAGTTTTACAGAGTGGCAGTCTGACCGCTATGTTGTATGGAGCGGAATGTTGGTCAGTTAAGAATTCACGCATCCAAAAGTTAAAGGTGACGGAGATGCGAATATTGTGATGAATGTATGGACATACCAGGAAAGATAGGGTAAGAAATGAGATTGTTCGGGAGAAGGTTGGAGTTGCTTCGGTGGAGGATAAAATACGAGAAGTGAAGTTACGTTTGTTCGGGCACGTGATGAGGAGGGACTCGGATGCTCCAGTGCGGAGGTGTGAGACACTAGTTATGGATGGTGTCGCGCCCTATTTCGAACCGGTCGAAATAGCACACAACGTATGGTGGTGTGTCGTAACTCTTGGGATTTGAAAAATATTTTTTAGAGTCGTCACCTAACTTTTTAGGAATATTAGGAAAAAATCATTTTATGTAAAACTCGATTTTGGTCTATTGAAAACATTTTGAGATTCTGAGAAGGGTTTTGGTTACTCGATGGGAAGGTGTTAGGCACCCCTCAAGCCTATTTAAAGATAGTACTTACACTCAATTTAGGGAAATATTAGGAAAAACTTTTAATTCATTATTTGCTTAAGACGGTGATAAGAAAACTTTTATTATTACATTTTATTTATTATCTTATATAAAAGAAAGAAAACTAGAGGTACAGCAAACGTGATACTACTGCGTACAAGGGAGTAATATCATTATTGTAAATTATATGCATTAATATATATATAAAAAAAAAGTCTTTTACTCTTATAATTGTAATAGTAAAAAAAAACCTTGTTATTTTTAGTGCATATGAATGAAATTTATCATGAATGAAAAGATATTTTAAAGTGTGAAATGATTCATTTGAGACAAATGTGAATATAGGTTTTGGAAATATGAGAGGATATAAATTTATTAGTTAGTGAAATTTGAATGGATTCGGATTGGAAATAAGTGAGAAATAAATGAGATATAATACATAGATATAACAAGACAAATGATTCAATGATAATTAATAATAATAATAATAATTAAAATAATATAGATAATAATAATGATAATGATTATGTTAATAATAATGATAATAATAATGTTGGTAATAATAATGAGCGATAATAATGACGAAGATAATTATAGTAATATTGAAAATAATATATCTTGTACGTAGTAGCAGGTGAACGTATGTACCTCGCATTTTCTAACCCTGAAAGCTCGAATAAACGTTGAAACATATAACGTAGAGCATTAGAATTATATATATATATATATATATATATATATATATATATATATATATATATATTTTATTTTATTTTTAAAAAAAAGTTATGATTAGTGGGCGACCCTTTAAGAAAATTGAAAATTTTGTGACTTATTCTCCTTGCAAATTTTATTTTTAAGAAAAATATGAAGATTACTACGTCCATTTTAGCATGTCGTTCTTTAAAATAACAAGGACTAGGGGTGTTCATGGGTCGGTTTGGGTCGGTTATTGGTCAAAATCATAACCAAACCAACTTAGTCAGTTTTAAAATTTCTAAAACCAAACCAAACCAAATAAAAAAATAACCATCGGTTTGGTTCTTGTCGGTTTAGGTCGGTTTGATTTGTTTTTTTCGGTTTGTAACTTTAGCTAATGATAAAAGTTGAAAATTTAAAAAACAAATCCAATCTAACATATGCGATATCAACCGAATGTTGTATCTCAACCTTGAAACTACGATGTCAACTGAATGTTATACTTCGGCAGAGCCATGACAACACCATATGAACACTTCTAAGAAAATATTTAAAAACCATATTTAACAGAATGATATAATAAACCCTCCAAAAGGCGAACATGTAAACTTCTTGCTCAACAAGGTTAAAAAGAAAGTTAAAATTAGTGATTGTCTATAGTCTAATGAATCTCAGTTATAAATTTCAATATACAACAAGATATTATTTTCACAATTAGTATCATTGGTTATTCAAAATGCAAAATTCATTTAGAATCTAATAAGGTACTGTCAACTGAATGAAGACAAGACTGACTGTGTTACGACTAAAGTTAAATCATGATTAAAATATAAAATGTAACAAATATTTATATTGTATTTATGAATAATATAAAAATAATTATAATATATATATATATATCGGTCCGGTTTGGTTATTTTAACGGTTATTTTAGAGTAAAATCAAACCAAATTAGTATCGATTTTTAAAAATTCAAAACCAAACCTAATCAAATATCGATTTTTTTAATCGGTTTGGTTTGGATCGCGGTTTGGTTTGGTTTTTAACCAAACCGTGAACACCCCTAACAAGGACACTTGGCCGAATTTTAAGAAAAAATTGCCAAAAAATTTACCTTTACAAGTTAATCAATCAAGTTTTAATTGTGACAACATGATGACGTTACCTTATTTTAAAAGATCGGCACATAACAAAGAAATTATAAAGCAATAATCAAATAAAGTTATCTCCGACAAAGTTAATAGCAAACATAAAGTTAGTTATCATTCTAAAAAAAAAAATATCATGAATAAATTGAAGGGAAAACGGCTAAGGGATACTAGACTCCATCTCGAAGTTTGGACTTCTAATTTTGCGAATTCGGGGCTCTTGCGATATTATTTTTTTTTAGAATGATAACTAAACATGTCATATGAAAAGTTGAAATTAAAGTATTACCAAAAAAGGAAAGAGGTCATTCTCTTTTAAACGGACTAAAAAGAAAAGTAGGTCATTCTTTTTTAAACGGAGAGAGTACTAAAAATTCGGACCACTCTTTGTTTAAGCTTCAGCTAGAGAAACACCCTAACACTCGTATTCACAATGGCAGAAGATAGTCAATTGAAGTTAAAAAAAAAAATAAAGTCTCTTGGCACCCAAAAGCTCCTCTACTCTTTGTAATGAATATTAGCATATAAAATATGTCCCCCGCTTACCAAAAAAAAGTTTTTAGCCACTTAGAGTCCCAAGTTGATACTGAAAATTAGCAAGGATTCTTTGGAAGCAATAGTTCAAACATTTAAACTTCAAAATAGACTAGAAATCTCCAAAGATGAAAACACATCTTAATAAATATGCATCTCTTTTAGTTCCGATTTACAGAAAATAACATAAAAACAAATGAAAAGTGAATGGATGAATAAGTAAGAAGATTTACTCTCTATCTCGACCCATTGATTCTCTATCGACATTGCGACCCAAAGAAAGTCACTGAACACTAGACGCAGTGGAATAAATCATTACTTTCGAGAACTTAGAAAAAGAAAAATAAGCACAGGTTTAAAGACTTTTATCAACTCAAAACATACTAAGATTGATACGCATGTCAATTCATCCCGAATGCACCCCTAAATGTCAAAACCAACACAACCTGTACAATTGAATACCAACTCTCAACCCACAAAATCTTACCTTGAAAGGTCTTTCATAAAGAGAGCACAAATTTGACTCTATAAAATAACATCCGAAGCTTAAGCGGGGAGGACGTAGAAAATCTCATAACATTTAAATTCAAAAGAGTACATCCCTTACCCTTTTATTTACGTGCAAAACTTCCGAAATAAAGTCACAACTTCGAACCACATTATTATTCCGGGTTTAAACAACACAAACCCCCCACCCCCAAACGAAACTCGCTTAACATATTGCAAAGCAGCAAAGGATGCTACACATAAGGAAAAACAGAAATTTGATGACCTACATGATTTCCGATCCTAAAACAATTGTACAGGGACAGAGATAATGGAAATAGGGGGGAGTTTCGCACATTTCACATACTTAGCCACGAAGCAGCCCCAAAAATTAGAACGAAATCATGCCCCAGGATTGGTTTCATCGAAAATCAATTAGCCATACCATCACGAACTTGAAACTACCAAGATTGCATGTTTACATGCGTGTATATCCATAGGTGAAATAGTTTTCAGAACTAAAATAACAACAAAGACATAACTTTGAAAAAAAAAAAAAGTTCATGTGTTCCCGAAATCGAAATATATGGGAGAGAAAAAAAAAAAGACGAGAGTGGGATGGAGAAGGGATTCACGCAACAATAATACCATGACGGGCAAGCAACATACATACGCATACACAGAAAACATATATCGGATACAAAGCCATTTTTCTAGAGTCTATGTCTATAACTCATACTTTGGTCGAAGTTATCCCAAAACAACATGTTCACGAAACCTAAACGAAATGAAAGAAAGGATGATGAAGGTGAGACGGAAGAGCAAATTTGTATGTTTAGATGCAAAGCCACTATATTGTAACAAAGGACGGTTAAGGCAGAATTGTGTTCTTGAACTCAATTTGCCAAAAATCAGATAGCAAAATCAGTGTAGTTTAAAACCAAAATACAGATTTTGTTTTACGTTTTCATTCTTAAAACCACCAGCTAACGTCGCAACTAAATACACGATATATAACTTCTTCAGATTTGCATTCCCAGCCACCAGGACAAAACAGACCACTCCAATCGAAACTTCTAATTTTTAAACATTCAAGGGAAATCACGAACTAAGTTATTCCATAAACATATTACACATAATGAGAAAAATCCGTAAATGGACGCCATTTTATCTCATCGTAATCGGACAAACAGGAATAACATACTCATACAACAAGTGAATCATCTAAAAATAAATATAATACAATGAGATGATATAGAGTTTACCTGGTATCGGGCAGCGAAACTGGAGCTACGACGACAAAGGCTTCCCGACGATGAATTCAACTTTGGGGATTTCGAACTTCTGCGATCTAATTCGCTCTATTTCCACTCGTTTTATTTTACACTAGTTTTCAGTCTTTCCTTCCAACTTTCGACCTTCTAAACTTGTTCCTTTAAAGGGGTGGGAGTTCGGCTATTTATAGACAAATTCGGACTTCAAAGTTCGAATTTGAACCAAATTTTAGAAAACATGGGGGGAATTCAAAATTTGAACCCCCACAAACTTCTGAAAAAACGTCAACTTGGAAGCAAATCAATGGCGGATTTGACAAAATCTTGACTTTTTGCACCAAAATATTATCCGTTTTCGCAGTAACAGTGGATTCGGCGGATTTTCGGGGTTGGGGGAGAGGGGTTGCGCAGTGGTAGTTGTGGTTTGTCGGCTATGGTGGGGGAGAGGGGAGAGGAAGAGAGAAGCAGAGAAGAGAGAGCTATGGTTGTGGCTTTTTTTTCTTCTGGAAAATCGGGAAGGCACGCGTGAAAAGCCGTTATCATAGGCTGATTTGGTTGACTTAAGTTTGAAACGTCTGATCATTTGAGTGGACGGTTAAAAATAAATAAATTAAAATAATATATATATATATATATATTAAAAAAAATTTAAGAAAAAGTTGATTTAAAAATTGATTGTTTTTTATGCGTTCAATTTTGATCAGAACAATCCCAATTGAATTTAAATAGAAGGAGAAAAAAAGAAATAAATAAAAATAGAGAATTAAATAAATAGAAATAAATTTTATATACCCACATATATGAAAATAACTAGAAATTTCAAGATCTTTTGAATTAAAATAAAGTTGACGGATCAGGTTAGATTGTATCTGTTGAAGTGGAATGGCAAAGCGGACATAGAAATTATACTGAGTTTCGGACTAATTTTCGAACTCCTGACCGAAATTCATAAAATAAGAGTTGAGTTCGGGTGAAATAAAAATGAAATTGGATTATTGTTGGCCCGAATACTCTTTTCTACTAGAATTAGTTTTATCGATGCTCCCTATTATTCTAAAATTATTTTAGTACGTACATTCATAAATTACAGACATAATTTGAATACGCGTTCAATTTAATATTTTTTTATATATATTTATTTAATATTAACAAAACATACGTGTATATATGTGTATAAAAATAAGAATATAATAAAATATATGTAAAATAAGAATATAATAAAAAATACATTTATTTTATATGACAAAATATACATATGTATATGGTCACAATATCTTCTAAAAGAATAAAAAATGTGAATGCGATTACCAAAAGATATTTTTTTTGTGATTTTGATGTTAAATTATTTAATTATATTTAATTAAAATATATTATTTATAAAAAAATAAATTCCCTTTATTTTTTAAAAAAATTATAGAAATAGAGATAAAAATACGAATCTTATTTCTTATTTAATTTTTGAAAATTAGTTAGGGCTAAAACATCGATAAAATTAATTAGAGAAAAAAAGCGAGCCAAAATTGGGTGTCAACAATTGCCCCTGAGTGACCAAAGATTTAAATGAAAATCTTTGGACAATCACATTGACTTAACCAATTTTGTCTCGGGCGACACAAAAATGTTTGTAATATTATGGTCGGGCTTCGATTTTTGAGCTGCCTACATATCTCGAATTTCACGAGAAGTTGGGTCATTTGTAGTTTGAATCATAGCAAAAAAAATTAAAATTTGCCCACGTGTAGAATTTTGATGACACTAGGTTCCTTCGAGGATGATAACAAAGATTTCAGCACGAATGAAATGGATATAAGATTATCCCTCAATTGGTTACTTGGGATAGTTGGTAATAAGGAGACGTTGGATAGCTATATCTTCTGAGGATTTTGAGGGAAAAGGAGATTGCGGATTTTTAAAAATTACCCCAATGTCTGATTAAGACGACACTGGGTGATGACACTAAGAAATTATAAAAAATGAGAGTTTTGAGTCGAGTTGAGCTGAGTTTCTTTGCTGAAATCCTTGACGTATCTAGGAATGCTTGACATTCCGCTAGCTTACTCCAGTTTGCTGCTAAGAGGGTAGTTCCACGTTGTATTGCATATTCCTGCAAAACAGGTAAAAGAGGTGAAAAGTACCTGTTTGTTCAAAAATTGTAATTTGAAATTGTAATGTAAAAAGTGGAGTTTAGATATTCAAACTAGTATTGTCTCTGTTTATGGAGGCCTCCGAATAGCGGGGCAATAACTCAAACGTAAATAGCCTCTATCGGCTGAAATGTACATAGCCTCCGTCGGCTGAAATATAATAGCCTCTGTCGACTAAAATGTAAATAGCCTCCGTCGGCTGAAATATAAATAGCCTCCATCGGCTGAACAACTACTTGAAATTAAAAGCCTCCGCCGGCTGAACAGTAATGTAAATAGCCTCCTAGCCTCTGTCGGCTGAAACCGTAAATAGCCTTTGTTGGCTGAGCAACTGCTTGAAAGTAAAAGTCTCCGTCAGCTGAGCAGTAATGTAAATAGCCTCCGTCGGCTGAAATATAAATAGCCTCCGTCGGTTGATCAGCTGCTTGAAAAGTAAATGTCATCCGACTGGCGAGCAGTGTTTGAAAAGTAAAGCCTCCGACAACGGAACATTTGCCCAAAGGTAAACTGCCTTGTATTGGCAAGGCAACCTTCAGTCTGAACTAGATGATTGTATCGCTGTTGGAACTTGATGTTGCTGCGATAGGGGTTTTCTTGCGTGCTTGCTATGGTGTGGGCCTCTGATTGGCAGGTTGTGCTCTGTTTGCTGAAGTACGATTCTCCGTTATGGCGGAGTGTTGCTTTGCTTATGTACATTCTTTGATTTGTGGCGGGGCCTCCCCCTTGCTGGTGCACAACTCTCGATATGCCGGAGAGTCATATTGCTCATTCGCATCCTCCGATACAGCAGAGGATCGCTTTGCTTGCTTATGTATAGTCTTTGGAATGTGGAACTCAATTTTGTTTGCTTATGTACAGTCCTCGAAATGTGGAAGCTCGACTTTGTTCGCACATGTATAGTCCTTGGCTCGCGGAATCTTGACTTTGTTGAAGTCAGACGATGCTCTCCGATTTGCGGAGTTATTCAGCGTAGTCAGGTGGTTGGCTTCGATTTGCAGAGTTTATTAGGAGAAGTAAATAGCCTAATCTTCCTATGAGGATCCTTTTTTCTTCATTTTCGACCCGAGTCTTCAAAACGTACCTGTGAAAGAATTCGAATAAAACTCTTAGAGCTTGTGGGGATCAGCATAAATGTATGTAAAGAGAATAAAGTAAGGGAATAATATTTGGCTCGTGTCGTGATGGTAAGCCGTGTGATACCCATGATCATATCCTAAAGCTTGACTTGATGTCGTCACCCAATTTCTATTTTCCTACGCTCAAAGAAAAATTCTTAGTTGGGAAGGGGTGTTGATTTGTGTCAACTTGGGGATCCTGGCTTTATTTGCGAAATTCTCCAACACTTCCTTGGTTGCTCGATTACTCCCAAATCTAGAGTCTCAGTAGGTGCGAAAGTTGGAAAGTATGGTGAAAAATAATATATGTATATATGTTTTCGCAAATATATAACGTATATATTAAATATATATAGTAATCCTTTATTGTGTTTAGATTATGACACATTCGAAAATCCGTTAAGCCTCCATTTGTTGATCGTGACCTATGTAGCTTCAGCCTTCGGGTGGAGTTTCTCTGACTGTTGATGCTACGACGATTCTGGTGGCGAGATCTCTTATATTCTGAGGCTATACTATGAGCAAAGGGGATTTTCCTAAAGGTAAGACCGAACCTTTTAGGTTGCCTGCTTATCCTCAAAAGCAATCAGGTTTGTACGTAGTTTGAGGGTAGAGAAAGAAATATGCAATGCAATGACCGAGTCTGACTCAGACTACCTACGTATCCAAGTGGAATCAGGTCATGACATAGTTCAAATATAATAGGAGAAATGAAAATATGAAATGCGGTAACCGAGCCTAACTCAGGCTGCCTACGTATCCTTAAAAAGAAATCAGGTCATAACGTAGTTTGATACAAAAGATAAAGTAAAATAATGCAATGACCGGTCCTGACTCAGTCTGCCTACGTATCCAAGTGGAATCAGGTCAGGCCGTAGTTCAGTACAATGAAAAGATAAAATTGTGAAGAGACCGAATCCGATGAGGATTGCCTACGTATCCCGCCGTGGGAAATCAGGTCGAGCGTAGTTCTGAATACATGAATGGATGATGTTTTTGGGTTCTCTAAGGGAAATCGAACCCTACGTGGGCTGCCTACGTATCCCACCGTGGGAATTCAGGCTAATACGTAGTTCTGTTAAATGCCAAAAGTACAAAGAAACAACTAGTCCTAATGTCTTCAAATGTAGTACTTCTTGATGGCGTCTGAATTGATCGACTTCGTGCTAACTGTGCCATCCATTTCTGCAAGAATTACTGCTCCTCCTGAGAGTACTCGATGGACTATGTAAGGACCTTGCCAATTTGGCGCAAATTTTCCTTTGGCTTCATCTTGGTGAGGGAATATCTTCTTCAATACCAATTGTCCTGGTGTGAATCTACGAGGCTTAACTTTCATATTGAATGCCTTGATCATTCTATTTTGGTAGAGTTGACCATGATAGACTGCATCCAACCTCTTTTCATTAATAAGCATCAATTGTTCGATCCTGCTACGAATCCATTCAGCGTCATCTAGCTCAACCTCCTGGATAACTCTCAATGACGGTATCTCTACCTCTGCAGGTATCACTGCTTCTGAACCGTAAACCAACATGTAGGGGGTTTCCCCAGTGGATGTTCTGATTATGGTGCGATAACCGAGCAAAGCATATGGTAGCTTCTCATGCCATTCCCTATTACCGTACACTATTTTCCTCAAAATTCTCTTAATATTCTTATTTATAGCCTCAACTGCTCCATTCATTTATGGTCGATATATCGTAGAATTTCGATGAGAGATCTTAAACCTTTCACAAATCTCTCTCATCAGGTCGCTATTGAGATTGACTTCATTATCTGTTATGACTGACTCTGGGATCCCGAACCAACAAACTAAGTTGTTGCGGATGAAATCTGCTATGACTTTCTTGGTTACGGCCTTACGTGTTGAGGTCTCAACCCACTTTGTGAAGTAATCGATAGCGACCAAGATAAAACGGTGTCCATTGGATGCAGGAGGCTCTATGGGCCCAATAATATTCATGCCTCAAGCAGTAAATGGCCAAGGAGAACCCATCACATTGAGTTCGTTTGGCAGAACTCGTATAAAATATCCATGAACTAGACATTAGTGACACTTCTGCACATACCAAATGCTATCCCTCTCCATAGTCATCAAAAGTATCCAGCTCTCAAAATCATCCTTGCAAGCATGAAATCGTTCATGTGGGGTCCGCAAGTTTCTGTGTGTATCTCCTCCAAAAATCTTGTGTCCTCCGTGGCATCGACGCATCATAGAAATCCTAGGTCTGGAGTCTTATTATACAGGGTTTCTCCGTTGAGAAAGAAGTGATTGGCCATCCTTCTTAAAGTCCTCTTCTGTTTGCCAGTAGCACTTTCTGGATATTCTCCTACTTCGAGTAACCTTTTGATGTCGTAGTACCACGGCTTTCCATCTGGCTCTTCATCTACATGGAAACAGTATGCTTGTTGATCGTGTATCTCCACTTTGATGGGATTGATGTAATTCTTATCTGGATGCTGGATCATTGAGGATATTGTCGCCAAGGCATAGGCAAACTCATTTTGAATTCGAGGGATATGTTTGAATTCAATCTTCGTAAATCTTTTACTCAACTCCTTAACACATTGCACATAAGGAAGGATTTTGACATTCTTAGTGGTCCATTCTCCATGCACCTGATGGATCAACAAATCTGAATATCTTATCACCAAAAGCTCTTTGATGTCCATGTCTACTGCCATCCTAAGTCCGTGAATGCAAGCCTCATATTATGCCATGTTATTTGTGCAAGGAAACCTAATCTTCGCCGAGATCGAATAATGTTGACCTATTTCTGAAACTAGGACTGCTCCAATTCCGACTCTTTTAAAGTTCGCTGCTCCATCGAAGAACATTCTCCATCCATCATACGGCTCTGAGATGTCTTCTCCTGCACAAAACACCTCTTCATCAGGAAAATAGGTATTGAGTGGCATGTAATCTTAATCCACTGGGTTTTTCGCGAGGTGATCAGCCAAAGCTTGTCCTTTGATAGCTTTCTGTGTCACGTACACATTGTCAAACTCACTCAATAAAATCTGCCATTTTTCCAATTTTCCAGAAGGCATTAGCTTCTGAAAGATGTACTTGAGCGAATCCATTCTTGAGATCAAGTACGTTGTATACGCAGACAAGTAGTGTCTTAACTTTTGCGCGACCCAATTCAATGTTCAACAAGTCCACTCCAATAATGTGTACCTGGTTTCATACGGAGTGAACTTCTAACTCAGATAGTAAATGGCTTTCTCTTTCCTCCCTGTATCATCATGCTGCCCTAACACGCATCCAAATGCATTATCTATAACAGATAGATATAATAGCAGCGGTTTTCCTGGTTCTGGTGGAACTAATACTGGTGGGTTAGACAAATACTCCTTGATTTTTTCAAAAGCCTTCTGACATTCTTCAGTCCATCCGGTTACGGTATCCTTCTTCAATAATTTGAATATTGGTTCACAAATTATTATGGACTGGGCTATGAACCAACTGATGTAATTGAGTCTTCCCTGGAAACTCATTACATCCTTTTGGTCTCAGGAAGTGGTAAGTCTTGGATTGCCTTTATCTTGGACGGATCCAACTCTATACCTCTCCTACTAATGATGAATCCCAATAACTTTCCTGCGGGAACTCCAAAGGCACATTTAGTTGGATTCAATTTTAGGTCGTACCTTCGCAACCTTTCGAAAAAATTTCGTAAGTCATACAGGCAATTCAAACTCTTTTTGGACTTGATAATGACGTCATCCACATACACGTTGGTCTCTTTGTGGATCATATCGTGAAAAAGGGTGGTCATGGCCCTCATGTATGTTACACCGGCATTCTTGAGTCCAAATGACATTACCCTATAGCAGTATACTCCCTATGGAGTGATAAAAGCTGTATTTTTTACATCATCTTCCTCTATTAAGATTTAATGGTATCCCACAAAACAATCAACAAATGACTGCAACTCGTGTTTTGCGCAGTTATTGATAAGAATGTGAATATTTGAGAGAGAAAAATCATCTTTCGACCTAGCCTTGTGGAGATCTCGATAATCCACACATATTTTTATCTTCCCATTCTTCTTTAGTACTGGCACGATGTTGGCCAACCAGGTGGGATAAGTTGTGAACCTCACGACGTTGGCTTTTATTTGTTTGGTCACTTCCTCCTTAGTTCTTAAACTCAAATTGGATTTAAATTTCCTCGTCTTTTGCTTCACCGGTGGACATGCGGGGTTAGTCAGCAGTCGATGCGAGACGATATCAGTTTTTAAACCAGGTATGTCGTCGTAAGACCAAGCAAATACATCGATGTATTGCTTGAGCAAACTTATCAATTTCTACTTCTTTTCATCCTCCAAATGTATGCTGACTCGTGTTTCCTTTGTTGTCTCTTCATCACCTAAATTGACGACTTCAGTTTTATCCATTTTAGGCTTCTTCTGACTCTTAAGTTGCTCGATCTCCTGAGGCAAGTTTTCAGGCATCATGCTTTTATCGTACTCTTCGTAATCTTGCTCATCGCGCGCATTTTTCTTAACGGATTCATTACATGTCATAATCATGGAACGGGAATTTTTATTAATATTTGCGCTGAAAAGTATAAAAAGTGAGTAAAGTAAATAGGTATTTAAAATAGGAAAATAATTTTTGAAGATAAGAACTTTTATTGATAAAAGCACTGGGCTTTGGCAAGAGGCAAGTAGCAAAAAGAGCTTCGGCATGATTCAAGCCTCAATTGATCATGCAAACAAAATAATTTTTTAAAACAACAACAACCCCATACTACCAAGACTCTTGACGGAATAGGGATGGGCTGATGGACCAATTCTGCAAAACTTCTCCAGGCTTGGCATCACGGATGGTGAGCTTCTTGAAATCCATCTCCGATTCTCCTTCGATTACGGCCACAAACAGGTTTTATATTCCTTCTATGATGTCCTCATCAACTATTTGCTCTGAAACTGGGACTTGGGCTGGCACGAATACTGTCACTTCAAATCCTTTACTGCAGGCTCCTCCAGAAATGGGCTCATATCCAAGACCTGTATTACCTCTTTGATGCTTCAGCTGGATTGGCTCGACTATACCATCGGCTCTTGGTCCTAGCCCTGTCTTGGGATAATACCCATATTTCAACATCTCTGACGCAACCATTTTTTCAGCACTCGACATTTTCCCTTCAGCTGGTTCTATCTTCTCGTCAGTCTTTGTAGCTTGCATGATCTCCAAGGTATGGAAAGTGTCTCCATCTAACTCCTCAATGACTGGGACTGAATTGACAGATTAGATGAGATGACTGAGCTCTTCATGGACAGTAACTTCTGTGCAACCCCACTCAAACTTCACGCACTGATGAAGAGTAGAAGAAACGACTCTTTCCATGTGGACCCATGGCCTTCCCAGCAGTAGGTTGTAGCTAGATGCGGCATCCATGACCTGAAATAGGATAGGAAATTCTGTTGGTCCTATATGTAGTGTCAAGTAAATTTCTCCGATGACACTCTTTTGTGACCTATCAAAGGCTCTGATCTTCACCTGACTCTCTCTTATATCTTCTATGTTTACACCCAAATCCCTTAGAGTGGAGAATGGAAAAATGTTACAACCTGAACCACCATCGATCAAAACCTTGTTCACAATCTTTTCATGATATCTGACTGAGATAAGAAGTGCTTTGTTATGTGCATCCCCTTTTGACGGAAACTCATCATCATGGAAAGAAACCTTATTTGTTTTTGCCACTCGTTCGATTGATGCAGCCAAAGTCTCATTTGTGGTCTCCTCTGGTATTCTAACCCTACATAACACCTCCATCAAAGCATTTTTGTGGGCTTCAAAATTCATAAGCAAAGACATAACAGATATGTGGGTCGGTGTCTTCTTAAGTTGTTCTTCAATCGAATAGTCCTTGGGTTGCATCTTCTTCCAAAATTCTGCATCTTCGACATCAGTAATATTCCTCTTCGAGTTTCAATCCTTCCTGAGAACTCCTCAATTGGTTCCTCTGGCGCGTAATACCTTCCTGACCTGGTCATCCCTTGAGCCACATCAGCGTCTATCTCCTTTCCCTTGGCTTTAACTCGATAGTCCCACGGGTCTGCTTTAGTGTCATAGTCAGGCCTTCCAGTGGCTAATGTGGTCACTACAACTCTTGGCAGGTAGGTCTGAACAGTTATAGGCTCACTTAATTGAACTGTGATAAACGGCTATGATGGGGATGCAGTGGCGATTTCTTCTGCATTCCATGTAGGCACAATAGTTTCTTCCAAATCATACTCCTCTTGAATAATCATATTGACTTCACGATTTCCATGATTTGGAAAGGGGTTATTATTCACATTTGGAGTTGCGGCAGTGCATTTGATTATACCTCTCCTTATCAGGGACTCAATTTGATTCTTTAAGCTGTAGTAGTCTTCTGTGTCATGCCCCTGGACTCCTGAGTGATAGGCGCATCACTTGTTACCATCAAAGTTTTGAGAGGTTGGATCAGGGGCCTTTTCCTCAATTGGATGCAACAAACCAGCTGTCATCAATCTCTCAAACAACTGGGCTAAAGGTTTTGCAATTGGTATGTAGGTTCGGGTATTTCTGGCTTCAAAGTTTGGACGTGGTTTGGGCGCATGGGCTGGTCTATTTTGGTGAGCTAGATCTTGGACGTAGGTATATGGTCTTGGTGGATTTTGGTATGCTGGAGCTCGAGATGGATTGTAATGTGGTTGTGTGTTGTATACTAGAACATGTGCAACAATTTGGGGGTCGTTAGGGTAACAGTACGAAGAATTTCTAGGTTGGTAGTATGGTGTGATGGCTGAGACATCTTTCCTCTTTTTCTTATTGCTGTTAATGGAACCAGTCTGTATGGCCTAACTTGCAGCTTGTAGTACAACCATAGATGGAATCTTCCCTGACTTGATGCCTTCTTCTATGAAATCTCCCATCTTGAACAAATCTGCAAACTTTTGGCCCATTATCGACATTATATTATCAAAATAAACACCTTCTTGTGTTCGGATAAAAAAATTGGAGAGATCGGTTTCATTCAGTGGAGGTTGGATCCTAGCAGCCTCGGTCCTCCAACGTCATGCGTACTCTTGAAATAATTTTGATGGCTTCTTTTGTATGTTAGCTAATGAGAACCTATTTGGGGTAATCTCAGTGCTAAACCTAAAGTGGTTCATGAAGTCTTCATCCATCTCCCGCAAGTTACACCACTTACGGGGGTCTTGTCGGGTGTACCAAGTTAAAGCTTCTCCTGACTAACTCTGAATGAACAGTTTCATTCTCAACTTCTTGTTTTTTCCTACGCCGACCAACTTATCGCAATAAGCCCTTAGATGGGCATGTGGGTCACCCTTTCCATCAAATACATCGAACTTTGGTGGTTTATATTCGACTAGCATATTGATGTTCGGATGAATACACAAGTCGTCATAGTCCAAACTTTCAGTCCCTCTGCTGACTTATTTATTTCTGAATGCCCTCTTTAGGTTTTCGAGTTGAGCCGTTATCGATCCTTCTTCATTTGATGGAATATCCCTTCCTAATCTTGCATACCGATCTACCTCATATGGAGCCTTAACAGCTGAAGAAGTTGCAAACGTGGGAGCTTTGGTAGCATATACCGGTGGCATAGGTATCTCATAAGTGACATGTGCCTCGAGTATGTGCTGCATTTCTGGATGGATCGGAACAGTAAAGTTTTGAGTGGGAAACGGATAACCAGGTGTCTCTCCTGTAGTAGGTTGAAGAGCATGCGGGGCTTGAGCATGCGGTCGACTTGTTGGGTTAGCCATGGTGACCGGGGGTAATTTAACACTTGGAGCCTGGAATTGAGCGGGAAATCTAGCCACAGTAAGCTTGGTTAGGTCCCTCATTTGACGTAGCTCCTCTTTTAAGATTTTAATTTCTTGTGCCATGTTGGCAATTTGCTCGTCGTTCTGGGTGTCTGATGGCCTCTGGGAACTCTTGGTGTCATCTACTGGGATCATCACAGCTTTATCAGATTGGTCCTTGTTAGTCATCTTTCCTTTGGACCGAAGGTTACATTAGGATTCCGCCAGTTTGCATGTCGACACAAATCAACTTTTTTTTTCGGGGATTAATAAACAAAAGAAAGAAAGAAGGAAAGAAAGAAAGAAGAAAGAAAAAAAAACATGTTAGTTTGGGAAATAATGAAAATGTAACTAGTAAGTAACACATATATACGCCAAGTTGGCGACATCCAAACGCGTCCTAATATAGAGCCCCTTTTAGCCAGAGGTAGGCCTACGTTGTAATCAGTTTGATGATAAATGGTCTATTTAAACACATTTGGATTTGAGGACAAACACGACTTTCATTAAACAATGGTGCTTCAAAGATTACAGCAAAATAGATCAAAGTCAGCTTAAAAAGAAAGTACAAGGATGGACGCAAGGGCTTACAATAGAGTTGGCCATATGACTCTTTTAGGGAATATAGAAAGTACAACAAGAAAAGAAGTCTACGACCAAGTGACATCATCATCCTCATCTCTGCCCTCGTCAAAATAAGATCTTGGGTGGTACTCTGGGGATCCCTCTGGGTCATAATCAGGTGCCAAGTCTACATCCATCACCCCTCCGCCTTTGGGATCATAAATATTGGAACCTATTTCTGAGCTTTCCTGAGGGTCTTCTTCCATCAATTTTGGGTCTTTCTCAGGGTCTTCTTCGAATTCTTCCGCTGGGTCCTCCTCGATCACTGGAATCGGATAATCAACAGAACCTGGGATTATCTGGTTATACATGGGTGTAGTGAGGTCTATGTGGGGAAGCACTTCTTTTCTGACCCATTCGACCCACCGAGGGCCTGTGAGTCCTCAAAAACCATCTTCGCTCATCTATCTATGTGACTCACGGTGGTGCACCACCCATAATATTCCTGTTTGCACCATTTCTCTCCTTCTATCTTTAGCATAATTATGTAATCCCAATACGTCTGCTGGTTCATCACTCGTGCCGTTAGAATTAAAGCACCATAACTGTCTTTATAAAGTACCATGGTAGATCAAAGCGGGATATCTCGGATGATGCCAAATTGTCTAAGGACCCGCAGAGGCACATATGGTTGGATGCCATGTAGCCCAATCAGCTCAATAAAGTATAAATACGTAGTTATGATGAGGGCAAATCCCCCCATCCAAAAATATTTCCATTGGATGGAATCCCTATTAAGATTGGTTAAAAACTCGCGACACTCCTCTTCTTCATTTGGCCCGATCCAATACCTTAGGCGATCTTCGTGACTTTAAATTCGGCTGCGTACATCGATTGTGTAATCCATCTGTGGAAGGTGACGATAGAAGTGTTTTATTGCCTAAATATGTAGCAACAGGTTGCAGCCCCCAAAGAAATTATGTCCCCGAGAGCAGGCGGATAGTGACCGAAATACCTCTGCAAGGATCATATGCACTAAAGTGAGTCTTTGTGGCTCTGCAAAGATATCCATTACAATTGGAAGGATATTAATATCAACACAGTGTCGTTTCATTAGGAAAATCATAATTCACAAGAAAGCCAAAATGAAGTCCCTAGATCGCATATGCACCCACTGTCTGCGGGTACAAACGAACTCATTCTGGTACTTCTGTAACTCTCCAAACGGCTATCTTCTGAAAAGGTAATCCAATTTTACCTTCCCGTCCTCTACGTTCCTCAGTGATGAAAAATTATCCAATCCTAAAAGACTCAAGAAATCCTCCTTCCTTTATAGGTGATGAGAGTACCGGCATCCTCCCTTGAAGCGGCAACTCAGCAAAGCTACTAATTTCTTCCAGAGTAGGGGTGATTTCGAAGTCCAAAAATCTGATGGTCACTGTGTTTGAGTCCCATAACTCCGTTAATAGTGTAATAAGGGTTTTATTGGCTCGAACCCTTATTAGCGACAATAGAGCCCCCAAATATTGCCGAACCTCCACACCATGCGCCGCACGAATGTTTCTCCACCAATTCTGCAGGCTATCAGGGGTAGAGATAACCATTTGTATGTTTGGCACATTTGGATTGATATTCATCTGGCAGGAAAAAGAAAAGGGTATAGTAAGCTGTTTATCTCAAATCCATTATGTGTTTTAATTTAGACCGTTAACATCAATCTTCACACAAAAAATATGTCGACGGGTTTGTAACCTTTGACAAAAGGGTGGTTTCCTAATTGCGATGACAATGCCTTGGACCATCTCACCTAAAGTATATGCAATATGAACTATTACTAGAGTAAGATTTTTTCCTAAATGCTTGAGAGTGGGACTGAATAGCCGCGAGAAGGTACACTAACCTAATTGCCCCAACTCTGAAACAAAGGAATCTAAAGAAGGTTTGGGGGAGTGTAAGACACCCACCGCGTGAACCACAGTGTGTGAATTGTGTACGACCAGAGACTCAATAGGAAAATACAAGTGATAGAGCAGTAACAAGTAGTGTTGTTCAAACAAATAAGAAACACAAGTTTGGATTTGGCTTGCGTCCTTTCACACAGAGCATGATATAAAGATACGTAAAGCAAACATAATAAAGCATAAAAATCCTAAACTAAGCATGTTAAGGTTAAAACCTAAGTTCATTAATCCCCAGCAGAGTCGCCATTCTGTCGCGCCCTATTTTGAACCGATCGAAACAGCACACAACGTATGGTGGTGTGTAGTAACTCTTGGGATTTGAAAATTATTTTTAAGAATCGCCACCTAACTTTTTAGGAAAATTATAAAAAAATCATTTTATCTAAAACTATGTTTTGGTCTATTGAAAATATTTTGAGATTCTGAGTAAGGGTATTGGTTAATCAAGGGGGAGGTGTTAGGTATCCCTCAGAGCCTATCTGAAGATAGTCCTTACACTTAGTTTAGGAAAATATTAGAAAAAAATTCTAATTCATTATTTGCTTAAGACGGTGATAAGAAAACTTTTATTATTATATTTTATTTATTATCTTATATAAAAGAAAGAAAACTTGAGGTACAACAAACGTGATACTACCGCATACAAGGGATTAATATCATTATTGTAAAGTATATGCATTAATATATATAAAAAAAATAGTCTTATACTCTTATAATTGTAATATTATAAAAAAAACCTTGTTATTTTTAGTGCATATGAATAAAATTTATCATGAATGAAAAGATATTTTAAAGTGTGAAATGATTCATTTGAGACAAACGTGAATATAGGTTTTGGAAATATGAGAGGATATAAATTTATTAGTCAGTGAAATTTGAATGGATTCGGATTGGAAATAAGTGAGAAATAAATGAGATATAATACATAGATATAACAAGACTAAAATGATTCAATAATAATAATAATAATAATTACAATAGTATAGATAATAATAATGATAATGATTATATTAATAATAATGATAATAATAATAACGTTGGTAATAATAATGAGCGATAATAATGACGAAGATAATTATAGTAATATCGAAAATAATATACCTTGTATGTAGTAATAGGTGAACGTATGTACCTCGCATTTTCCAACCCTGAAAGCTCGAATAAATGTTGAAACATATAATGTAGAGCATTAGAATTATATATATATATTTTTTTTAAAAAAGTTATGATTAGTGGGCGACTCTTTAAGAAAATTGAAAATTTTGTGACTTATTCTCCTTGTAAATTTTATTTTTAAGAAAAATATGAAGATTACTACGTCCATTTTAGCATGTCGTTCTTTAAAGTTACAAGGACACTTGGCCGAATTTTAAGAAAAAATTGCTGGAAAATTTACCTTTACAAGTTATTCAATTAAGTTTTAATTGCGACAACATGATGACGTTACCTTGTTTTAAAAGATCGGCACATAACAAAGAAATTATAAAGCAATAATCAAATAAGGTTATATCCGATAAAGTTAATAGCAAACATAAAGTTAGTTATTATTCTAAAAAAAATAATATCATGAATAAATTGAAGGAAAAACGGCGGCTAAGGGATACTAGACTCCATCTCGGAGTTTGGACTTCTAATTTTGCGAATCCGAGGCTCTTGCAATCCTAGTAGCGATTGACCTGATATTACGGGTCGGATTGAGTTCCATTACGGAACTCCAACTCCCGAGAGTGTACATGAAGCAAAAAAAAATAAGAATTAGAAATCGGTTCAAGTAAAAAAAAACTCACATAAGGATGTTTAGGAATAGATTAAATATCACTTTAATATGCAAAGTTTATTTCTATTGTTAGGCAGAATAAAGGGAACCTTGTAAGTTCAAGATGAACTTTGCCTAATTTGTTCACATCTTCATCCTTTAGAAGTGGTGCAAAAAAGTATTTCAATACCTATTCACTGTACAACTATGGGATACATTAAAAGAGGTTATGTTCAACGTGTATGTGAAAACCTCTTCAAAATATAGATATGCTTAACATGACAATGATTCAAGCTACGCCCCCTCTTAAAAACTAAAAATTCGGACCACTCTTTGTTTAAACTTCAGCTCGAGAAACACCCTAACACTCATATTCACAAAGGCAGAAGATAATCAATTGAAGTTAAAAAAAAAAAAACAAAGTCTTGGCACCCAGAAGTTTCTCTACTCTTTGAAATGAATATTAGCATACAAAATATGTCCCCAGCTTACCAAAAAAAAAAACTTTTAGCCACTTAGAGTCCCAAGTTGATACTGAAAATTAGCAAGGATTCTTTGGAAGCAATACTTCAAACATTTAAACTTCAAAATAGACTAGAAATCTCCAAAGATGAAAACATATCTTAATAAATATGCATCTCTTTTAGTTTCGATTTTCAGAAAATAACATAAAAAAAATGAAAAGTGAATGGATGACTAAGTAAAAGATTTACTCTCTATCTCGACCCATTGATTCTCTATCGACATTGCGACCCGAAGAAAGTCACTGAACACTAGACGCAGTGGGAAAAACCATTACTTTCGAGAACTTAGAAAAAGGAAAATAAGCGCCGGTTTAAAGACTTTTATCAACTCAAAACATACTAAGATCGATATGCATGTCAATTCTTCCCGAATGCACCCCTAAACATCAAAACCAACACGACCTGTACAATTGAGTACTAAATCTCAACCCACAAAATCTTACCTTAAAAGACCTTTCATAAAGAGAACACAAATTTGACTCTATAAAATAACATCTGAAGCTTAAGCGGGGAGGACGTAGAAAATCTCATAACATTTAAATTCAAAAGAGGACATCCCTTACCCTTTTATTTACGTGCAAAACTTCCCGAAATAAAGTCACAACTTCGAACCACATTATTATTCTGGATTTAAACAACACAGCTCCCACCCCCAAACGAAACTTGCTTAACATATTGCAAAGCAGCAAAGGATGCTACACACAAAAGGAAAAACAGAAATTTGATGACCTACATGATTTCCGATCCTAAAACAATTGTACAGGGACAGAGATAATGGAAATAGGGGGGGCGTTTCGCATATTTCACATTCTTAGCCACGAAGCAGCCCCAAAATTTAGAACGAAATCATGCCCCGGGATTGGTGTCATCGGAAATCAATTAGCCATACCATCACAAACTCGATGTTGGGTTAAAAATTGAGAAGACGTCTTGCAGAAGCTACTAGTGGCAAACTATTGAGACGATAAATGAGCCGACACATAAAACAATATTAAAAACATAATATTATTATATGATTGGGCCAATTGGCCTACATATAAAATCTAAAATTTAAAACATAAAAACTAATGAGAGATAAAATCTCCCCATAAACTTGACTCCTAAAAAGACTGATATCCAAAACCTTTCCTCCAAAAAAGAGGTTAGCCAAATATGGAAAAGTCTTATATTTTCCTTTCAGGAAAGGTAAAAATATTTATGGTTACTTTTATTTTCTTTACAAGAAAAATTAAAACTTAAATTTGATAAGAAAATCGGGGCAAAAATCCTAACACTTGAAACTACCAAGATTGCATGTTTACATGCGCGTGTATCCATAGGCGAAATAGTTTTCAGAACTAAAATAACAACAAAGACAACTTTGAAAAAAAATAAGTTCATGTGTTACCGAAATCGAAATATATGGGAGAAAAAAAAAGATGAAAGTGGGATGGAGAAGGGATTTACGCAACAACAATACCATGACGGGCAAGCAATATACATACGCATAAACAGAAAACATATATTGGATACAAATCCATTTTTCTTGAGTCTATGTCTATAACTCATACTTTGGTCAAATTTATCCCAAAATAACATGTTCACAAAACCTAAACGAAATGAAAGAAAGGATGATGAAGGTGAGACGGAAGAGCAAATTTGTATGTTTAGACGCAAAGCCACTATATTATAACAAAAGACGGTTAAGGCAAAATTGTGTTCTTGAACTCAATTTGCCAAAAATCAGATAGTAAAATCAGTGTAGTTTAAAACCAAAATACAGATTTTGTTTTACGTTTTCATTCTCAAAACCACCAACTAACGTCGCAACTAAATACACAATATGTAACTGCTTCAAATTTGCATTCCCAGCGACCAAGACAAAACAGACCACTCCAATCGAAACTTCTAATTTTTAAACATTCAAGCAAAATCACGAACTAAGTTATTCAAGAAACATATTACATAATGAGAAAAATCCGTAACTGGATGCCATTTTATCTCATCTTAATTGGACAAACAGAAATAACATACTCATACAACAAGTGAATCATCTAAAAATAAATATAATACAATGAGATGAGATAGAGTTTATGTAACGCCCCGAGTCTGTACTCCGGACGATACACGGTGCTTACGACCCCAAAAGACCACAAGCTAACCCATGACTTATATCTGTTATTAGCACTGAAGCATGATATTATAATAAATGCAGAATAATAAGCTGAAATGCCATAAGGTTCAAAACATCTGATATACTGATAAATTATATCATCTGAAATAACAATCTGTAAAATTGAACACCGTCTGAAAACTAGTCTGAAAAACCTCTAACTGAAACTTTCTGAAAGTGGAGTTGATGGGACAATCTCTCAACTAACTCCATCTACTGAAATGTCGAGTCTACTAAAATAATGAAATAAAAGAATATCCTCAAATGATGAGGACTTACAGCTAATCTATTGCTACTGGCTGAATCTGAGTCTATCTATTTGCGCTGGGAACCTGAGCGTCCGAACCTATGATATGAGACATCATAGCGCAAAGAAAGAGTATGCGTCAGTACGTGGAATGTACTGGTATGCTAGATGAGGTAAGGCTGAATGCAAGGGTTCATATGCATGCACAATAACTGACTGTATGACATAGAGTAACTGAACATGAGAGTACACGGATAACTGATACTGCTGTAATTATTGAGTATGCACTTATGTACATATAAATAAAGTCTGTGACTAAGCTTGTCTGAAGCTAAGTCCTGAGTTCTGATACTGAGTAACTGATATCTGAAGTTACTGATAACTGAGTTACTGATACTGATTGACTGTATCTGACAGTCCTGATTCTGTAGATCTAAACTGAGTTTTATTCTGAAGACTGAGACTGAGACTGAGACTGTGGGAGTTAATCATCTAACTGACATACCCCAAATAAGTAAACTGAGTTGGGATCCAACCTGTGACCCCAGTTGGAAGAGTGTTATTACTATGCCACGGGTAAAGTCACTGAAGAGTTACCCTCATCTGATAGGTACTCTAATGAGAACGGCGGAACCCTCATATGATAGGTTAAAACACCTCATCAACCCTTAACTGGTAGGTTTGATATCTCAACCTACGCTGGCTACGTAGTTTTGGAACACAAGGATTGCTTCTAGAGATCACACCCTCTACTGATAGGCGTGCCCCCATCCTTGGGTTCACTCGGTGCTGAATCCTACTCCCAACTAAAAGACACTGAACTGAGTATACTGAACTGGATTGGACTGATACTGAGCTTACTGAGTTTTTCTGAGTTCTATAACTGACTGAGTTCTGTAACTGACTAGATTCTACTGATTGGAACATAACTAATACTATTCTGTAACTGACACTGGCTCTAGGCAAACAACTAAATTATCGGGTATTAAATACCCTCAGGACTCGATAGCATGAAAAGTAAAGCATCACATGATATTGCAAAGCATAACAATGTACACATGTTCATATTTCATCTATAGATACATTTTATAAAACACTTGTAGGGCATAAGCTTGTACATATACTAACTTGTCAATATTTCAATCACTTTATTCACATGGACATTCTATCAAACACTTGGGGAGCATGCTTAGGTTATACAATAATCAAAATATATAGTTATCGAGGCTACATCAATCAACTTGCAAATTGAAGGGTTTATCATGAAGATCATGTAATTCAACACATACAATAATTAATTTCACAAAAGCATGTAATTTAATCATGGACTAAAACCCAACAATAACATGAATTCAATTCAATCAAGCATGGAAGTTCATAATTCAACAATCTTGTATTTTGAAAATGAATTCGTGGACTCTATAGATGCAAGGAACCCATAGATGAACACCTAACATACCTTAATTTGTGAGTTTCTTGAAGTTCTTGGTAAATCCTTGAGATTGCTCTTGGTTTCTTGAAGCTAGGGTTTGTAGTTTTGAGAGAGAATGCTTTTAATTTGGGGATAAATTGAGTGAGTAATGACTTAAAACATGTTTAGGGATTAAATCTCGTATCTGGGCATGTTAATCATGGAAAAAGACTGTTTTAATCCTGGACGAAACATTTAATTTCCGTTGAAATTTTTCAAAATAGGCACCTGGCGCGACGGCGCTATCGTGTCTTGTCTCTGAAAATTTCCAACTGGGAAAATGCATGGTGGCGCGATGCGGTGGTATCGCGTTTCCACTTTTGTTGGGACCTAAAAGTTCACCGCGACGCAGTGGAATCGCATCGGTAGACTGGAAATAGACAATTATGAAAATAAGTTGTGGTGCGACGCGCCGGTATCGCGGTACTTCACTTGAAACTGACAATTGTCATTTTAACATACTCCGCGATGCGCTACTGGCCTGAATGACAGTGTTTAACGACTGAAACTTAAAATAGCCATAACTTCTTATCCGGTTATCGGATTTAGGCGAATTTTGTATCATTGAAAAGCTAATTCAATTTTCTACGCAATGGAAGGTTCTAAACTGAAAAATACTGAGCGTTTTAAAAATTTTATATTGCATAACTAAAGAACTGAAAGTTAAGTTAAGCTTGAGAAATACGGGGTATAATAGTTTACCTCGTATCGGGCAGCGAAACTGGAGCTACGACGACAAAAGCTTCCTGACGATGAATTTAAATTTGGGGATTTCAAACTTCTGCGATCTAATTCGCGCTATTTCCACTGTTTTTACACTAGTTTTCACTCTTTCCTTCCAACTTTCAACCTTCTAAACTTGTTCCTTTAAAGGGGTGGAAGTTCAGCGACTTATAGCCAAATCCATACTTCAAAGTCCGAATTTGAACCAAATTTTAGAAAACATAGGGGGAAATTCAAAATTTTAACTCCCACAAACTTCTGAAAAAACGTCAACTTGAAAGCCATCAGTGGCGGATTTGACAAAATGTTGACTTTTTGCACCAAAATAGTGTCCGTTTTCACAGTAATAGTGGATTCGACAGATTTTTGGGGTTCGGGGAGATGGGTTGTGTAGTGGTAGTTGTGGTTTGTCGGCTATGGTGGTGGAGAGGGGAGAGGAAGAGAGAAGCATAGAAGAGAGAGTTATGGTTGTTGATGTGTCTTTGAAAAGTAGGGATGTGACTATGGCTTTTTTTTTTGGAAAATGGGGAAGGCACGCGTGAAAAGCCGTATTATAGGCTGATTTGGTTGACTTAAGTTTGGACCGTCCGATCATTTGATTGGACAATCAAAAATAAATATCTTAAAATAATAATAATATATATATATATAAGAAAAAGTTGATTTATAAATTGATTATTTTTTATGCGTTCAATTTTGATCGGAACAGTCCAAATTGAATTTAAATAGAAGGAGAAAAGAAGTAATAAATAAAAATAGAGAATTAAATAAATAGAAATAAATTTTATATACCCACATCTATGAAAATAACTAGAAATTTTGGGATCCTTTGAATTAAAATAAAGTTGACGGATCAGTTTAGATTGTATATGTTGAAATGGAATGGCAGAACAGACATAGAAATTATACTGAGTTTCGGGCTAATTTTTGGGATCCCGGCCAAAATTCATAAAATAAGAGTTGAGTTCGGGTGAAATAAAAATGAAATTGGATTATTGTTTGCCCAAATACTCTTTTCTAGTGGAATTCATTTTATCGATGCTCCATGTTATTCTAAAATTATTTTAGTACGTACATTCATAAATTACAGACATAATTTGAATACACGTCCAATTTAATATTTTTTTATATATTTATTTAATATTAACAAAACGTACGTGTATATATGTGTGTAGAAACAAGAATATAATAAAATATATGATAATAAGAATATAATAAAAAATATATTTATTTTATATGACAAAATATACATATGTATATGGTCACAATATCGCCCTAAAAGAAATAAAAAAATGCGAATGCGATTACAAAAAGATATTTTTTTGTGATTTTGATGTTAAAATATATAATTATATTTGATTAAAATATTTTATTTATAAAAAAATAAATTACCTATAGTTTTTTAAAAAACTTATAGAAATAGAGATAAAAATATGAATCTTATTTCTTATTTAATTTTGAAAATTAGTAAGGGCCAAGAACATCGATAAAATTAATTAGAGAAAAAGATCGAGCCAAAATTGGGTTCACATGGACATTCTATCAAATACTTGGGGAGCATGCTTAGGTTATACAATAATCAAAACATATAGTTATCATGGCTACATCAATCAACTTGCAAATTGAAGGGTTTATCATGAAGATCATGTAATTTAACACATACAATGATTAATTTCATAAAAGCATGTACTTTAATCATGGACTAAAACCCAACAATAACATGAACATGAGTTCAATTCAATTCAAGCATGGAAGTTCATAATTCAACAATCTTGTATTTTGAAAACGGATTCATGGACTCTATGGGTGAAAGGAACCCATAGATGAACACCTAATATACCTTAATTTGTGATTTTCTTGAAGTTCTTGGTGAATCCTTTGAGATTGATCTTGGTTTCTTGAAGCTAGGGGTTGTAGTTTTGAGAGAGGATGTTGTTGATTTAGGGATAAATTGAGTGAGTAATGACTTAAAATGTTTTTAGGAATTAAATCTCATATCTGGACATGTTAATCATGGGAAAAGACTATTTTAACCCTGGATGAAACATTTAATTTCCCTCGAAATTTTTCAAAATAGGCACCTGGCATGATGTGGAGCTATCATGTCGTATCTCTGGAAATTGTCAATTGGGAAAATGTATGGTGGTGAGATGCGGTGGTATCGCGTTGCCACTTTGGTTGGGACCTGAAAGTTCACCGCGATGCAGTGGAATCGCGTTGGTACATTAAAAATGGACAATTATGAAATTAAGTTATGAAGCGACGCGCCGGTATTGCGATACCTCACTGAAAACTGATAATTGTCATTTTGACATACTCCGCGATGCGCTACTATCCTGAATGACGGTGTTTAACGACTGAAACTTAAAATACCACAACTTCTTACCTGGTTATCGAAGTTAGGTGAATTTTATATCGTAGAAAGGCTAATTCAATTTTCTGCGCAATGACAGGCTCTAAACTGAAAAAAACTGAGCATTTCAAAATTTTTGTATTGGATAACTCATTAACTGAGAGTTAAGTTAAGCTTAAGAAATACAGGGTATTAAAATATCTCCCCCTTGGGAACATTCGTCCTGGAATGAGACTGATTAAGCTGAGACACTGATAGACTGAGTTTACACACTGAACATGCATATCTGATGCATGACTACATGACTGAACTACTGACAAACTAAGCTCTTTCACTGAATATGCATATCTGATGCATGGAATTTATGACTGAAGCTACTGACAAGCAAGGTATTCATACTGAACATGCATATCTGATGCATAAGTACATGACTGAACTGATTCATGAATGCATGACTGAATATGCAATGGTAATGGATACCAAGTTATAATTATAGCTGAGCATGGAACTGAGTAAAGCTAAGAAAGACTGTTACCTTAAGCTGGATCTGAGGTTGTGGAGAAGAGGTGAGGATACTTGGTCCGCATATCTACTTCTGCTTCCCAAGTAGCTCCCTCTACGGACTGATTCTGCCAAAGAACTTTGACTAAGGGAACTTCTTTGTTCCTCAGTCTGCGAATCTGATGATTGAGGATCGGGACTGGAACCTCTTCGAAAGAAAGATCATTCTGAATATTTACATGTTCTAAAGGAACTATGACTGCTGGGCCACCAATGCATTTTTTTTAGCAAGGAGACGTGGAGTACTAGATGCACTGAGGCTAGATCTGAAGGCAACTCAAGCTCATAAGCTACCTTATCGAAACGGCTGTGAATTTTGTAAGGACCGACATATCGGGGACTGAGATTTCCTTTCTTGCCGAACCTCTTTACTCCTTTTATGGGAGAGATTTTTCAGAACACAAAATCACCGATCTCAAACTCGAGATACTTCTTCCGCACATCTGCGTACGACTTTTGTCGGCTCTGGACAGCCCTAAGTCTTTCTCTGATTAACTGAACCTTCTCTAAGGCATCAAACACTAGGTCAGGCCCTACTACTACGACCTCACCTACCTCGAACAAACCAATTGGAGATCTGCATCTCCTACCATAGAGAGCTTCAAACAGAGACATCTGAATACTAGAATGATAGTTGTTATTATATGCGGACTCAATCAAAGGCAAGTGGTCATCCCAGCTACCCTTAAAATCGACAATGCATGCTCTTAGCATATCTTCTAAAGTCTGAATGGTCCTTTCTGCTTGACCATCTGTCTGAGGGTGGAAGGCTGTACTGAGGTGAACTTAGGTGCCAAGACCCTTTTGGAATGTTTTCCAAAAATGAGAGGTAAACTGGATACCTCTATCTGAGATAATAGATACTGGAACTCCGTGTAACCTGACCAACTCCCTGATATAGAGTTTGGCGTAGTCCTCGGCTAAATAGGAAGTATGAACTGGCAAGAAATGAGTTGATTTGGTCATTCTATCTATGATAACCCATATAGAATTAAGTTGGCGACGAGTACGAGGTAAACCCGTCACAAAGTCCATGTTCACTTCTTCCCATTTCCCATTTCCATGTGGGAATACTGAACTCCTGCATAGACCCACTAGGTTTCTGATGCTCAATCTTAACTTGCTGGTATATAGAGCACTTAGCTACAAACTCTGCAATATCACTCTTCATCCCACTCCACCAATAGATCTCTTACAGATCGCGGTACATCTTAGTAGCCTCTGGATGAATAGAGTAACGCACACCATGTGCTTCTGTAAGAATTTTTTGTCTCAAGTCATCTATACCTAGCACACATAAAAAACCCTGGCAACACAACACACTATCTCCCCCTTTGGAGAAAACCTTTACTTTCTGATCTCTGACTGACTCTTTCAACTTAGTAAGACTGGGATCTTTATTCTGCTTTTTCTTTACCTCGAAAACTAGAGAGGATTCGGAACTGTTCTGCACCCATACACTACCTTCTGCTAAATCAACTAAGTGGATTCCTAGTCGGGAAAGCTGATGAACTTCCTGAACTAACTCCTTCTTACTGTCCTCAACATGAGCAACACTACCTATAAACACTCTACTGAGAGCATTAGCCACTATATTGGCTTTGCCCGAATGATAAAGAACACTTATGTCATAATCTTTCAATAATTCTAACCACATTCTCTGACACAAATTCAAATCTTTCTGAGAGAACACATACTGAAGGCTTTTGTGATCTGTGAACACATCAACATGCACCCCATACAAGTAATGCCTCCAAATCTTTAGGGCAAACACTACAGCTGCTAACTCGAGATCATAAGTCGGATAATTCTTCTCATGGGGCTTAAGCTGTCTGGAGACATAGGCTATGACCTTACCTCTCTGCATAAGGACATAACCGAAACCTACTTTGGATGCATCAAAGTACACAACAAACCCGTCTGAACCATCTAGTAGAGTCAAAATTAGAGTTGAGGTTAGTTGATTCTTCAACTCCTAAAAACTCTTCTCGTAAGAATCTGACCACTGAAACTGGACTTTCTTCTGAGTCAATCTGGATATGGGGGATGCAATAGACGAAAACCCATCAACAAACTGACGATAATAGCTAGATAAACCCAAGAAACTCCTGATATTTGATGGAGAGATGGGTCTAGTCTAGTTTCTCATCGCTTTTGTCTTTTGAAGATCAAATCTAAGGCCATCACCAGAAATAATATGAACAAGGAATTCTACTGACCTTAGCCAAAATTTGCACTTACTGAATTTGGTGAAAAACTGATGAGTTCTGAGAGTTTGAAGTACGATTCTGAGGTGATGTGCGTGGTCATTCTCGCTACGAAAATAGACAAAAATGTCATCGATGAAGACTATGACGAAAATGTCCAAGTACTGCTTGAACACTCGGTTCATCAAGTCCATGAATGTTGTTAGGGAATTAGTAAGACCAAAGGACATGACTAGATACTCAAAGTGACCATACCGGGTTCTGAAAGTTGTTTTCAAAATGTCACATTCTCTGACTCTGAGCTTATTATAGCCTGATCTAAGGTCTATCTTAGAAAAGTAACTGGTGCCATGAAGTTGGTCAAACAAATCATTGATTCTGGGAAGTAGATATTTATTCTTGATTGTGACTTTGTTCAACTGACCGTAGTCAATACACATTCTGGGAGAATCGTCTTTCTTACAAATAAATAGAACTGGTACATCTCACGGAGAGAGGTTGGGTCTGATGAATCCCTTATCTAGGAGATCTTTCAACTGTTCTTTTAACTCTCTGAGTTCTGGTAGAGCCATTATGTATGGAGGAATAGATATGGGATGAGTATCTGGAAGAAGGTCTATTTCGAAGTCAATTTCCCTAACGGGAGAAACTCCAAAAAGATCTTCGAGAAACACATCTGAGAATTCATTTACTACTGTAACTGACTCAAGACTGGGAGTTTCTGAACTAGAGTCCTTGACTCGCACAAGATGATAGACACATCTCTTGGATATCATTTTTCTCGCTCTAAGGTGTGAAATAAACAGACCCTTAAGCATTGTGGTACTACCTCTCCATTCAAGGACTGGTTCATTTGAAAACTGAAAATGAACAATTCTGTTTCTATAATCAACTGAGGCATAGTATGAATGAAGCCGATCTATGCCGAGAATGACATCAAAATCTGCCATCTCTAGCTCTACAAGGTCTGCTGAAGTAACTTTTTGAGAAATCATAATCAAACAGTTTTTGTATACACGTTGGGCTATGATAGATTTACCCACTAGGGTAGAAACTGAGAAAGGCTCTGCTAGTATTTCTAGACTGACTCCAAAGTTAACGGCTATATAAGAAGTTACGAAAGATAAAGAAGCACCTGGATCTAGCAAGGCATAAATATGTAAATGAAAGATCAGTAATGTACCAGTGACCACATCAAGAGAATTTTCCTGATCTTGTCTGAAATGAAGTGCATAAAGCCTATTTGGGCGTTTCCCACTGGTGGCACTGGAAGCGGCACTATCATGACCCAAACTAGGGCCTGGCGGTGACGGACATCCTGAACCATGAAGGCCCGGAACGTCTTTCTCTATCTGGTGATTATGCACAACATTCATATAATAAAAGAAGATGCAGAAACATAAACTGCTACGGAAACATGGTCAATTCTGAATTCAACATAAGTATGGAAACTGTAAATCAACTACATCTAAATAACATCTGACTAAGTCTGTGAAATCTCTACTACATAAAAATCTGAGTACTATCTAAAACTGGGACAAGGCCCCCAGTAGACCAAAACTGAAATAAGTGAAATAATCTGAAAAGACAGGCCTTCTGGAATAGAGAAGGCTCACCACTGCACAATCTGATTAGCTGTCTGAATTATCTACTGCTTATCTGGACCCCTAGACTGAGTCTCAGAACCTGAGAGGTAGGGGAGAGGGGGTCAATAAAGATATACTGGTACGCAGAGCATATCCAAAATAATCATTTATTATTCAACATATATGAGAGCAATTTAAAATAGTTCATAAGTATATCAAATAGTAAGAATTCACATGGGCATTTTAAAGACTCTGTAAAAATTATCTCAACTCTGAGAAATCTGTGTTACTTCTGCGTTAGGTGGTATACCCTACAGCTCTGAAAAATTCCATGGGCTATATGGAAACTGCCATTAACTTGCCAGCCAAGCCCCCAACCCAAGTGTACCGCAAGGGTCGGAGTTTCTGAATCTACTACGCCACACGACCGTCGCCAGCATACAATAATAATCTACTCGTATCGGCAAATACGTTTTCAGGCTAAGAGTTGCTTGAACTCGCGCCTTCTTCAGGTAACCACCTAACCTTCTTTAAGCCCCTTTTTAAAACTCTATCAAACATGCAGTCTCTGAAAACATACTCTGAAAACATGCTCTGAAAACATACTCTAAAAACATACTCTGTTATGGCATAAATACATATGGTACCGTCAATCCATTGACTTGCAAGTCACATCTCTGAGCCAATATTAGTCTATCAAAATCTCTGTTTTCAAAACACAAGTTTTGGGACCACCATTTCAATAATTCAATTCGAAGAAACTCTTTCTCAAACCTCATGTAAACACATGCAAGAAAGTCATCTTTGTCAAGCATTTCAGTAGTACAGTACAAGGTGGTCATGTCAAAGTTCTCAATTCACATGTAATTCTTTCTCTTAAACACAAGAACACATTTCTATCAAGAAACACCCTCTCAATAATTTCAAATCATGCTAAAATGCTATAATATTGTGAAAACATCTTTCAAATCAAAAAACCATAATCTTTAATTCAATACACGAGAGGGAGTTCATAATTTATGCTCTCAACAATCTTAAATCTCAAATTCCGTACATATACGTATATATGTAAATCAATTTAGGGGATAAGACCACAAGCTCAAAACAATAGTAACATTAAAACATTCAGAGTACGTAATTTAGAACATAGATTTCAAAACCCTTTGAAATTCATGCATAAAAATCTAAAAATCATGCTCTAATGGTTTTAAGCCCATGTAGTTTTTAGGATAAACCCCACGTACCTTTATCTAGAAATTTAAAGGATGTTTCTTGATGCCCACGGCTTGGGGATTCTACATCTTCAATTTGTTTTGAAAACCCACGGTTGAATCTTGATTTATTTGAATTATCAATATGGAACCCTAGAGAGTATTCTTGAATATTTTTGGTGAATGTATGAGTAATATGCTCAATTAGGGTTGCAATCTCGAGTTTGGACTGATAAGGGTGTGGGAAAATACCTAATATACCCTTAATGAGACCGGTATAAAAATATAACTGGGAGCCCGATTTCATGGGCCACCGCGATACGCCACTATCGCGGTGGCTCACTGGAAATTGACAAATGGTAATTTGGCCCACTCCGCGATATGCCACCATTGCGGAGTCCCACTGGAAATTGACCATCATCATTTACACCCTCTCCGCGATGCGCCAAGGACAGGAATGACAGTGTTTTACGACTAGGACTTAAAAGCCATAACTTCTTCACTGAGTGTCCATTTTGGACGAATCTTATATCAACAAAAAGCTTATTCAGTCATCTACATAATGAAAAGTTGAAATCTAAGGGATTCCACCGAAAAAAAAAGTATAAACCATTCTAAAAGCTAATGCTTGATATTTTAGGGACAAAAATTTAGCTAAAAAAGACTTTGGGGCGTTACAATATCCCCCCCTTGGGAACATTCGTCCCCGAATGTTGGGTAGGAACGTTGAAACTTAAAGGTATGGAATAACACGGACCTGATGTGTCGTCTAAGAAAGGATATAACTGATCTGAAATGTTTAAACTTCTATCATGAACTGAATTCTGAGATGACTTGCCCTTACTTGTTTTAAGGAGCTGATTCATGCTGAGAGTTTAGGATTCCCCCCGAAGTGTTTATTCTCAAATCACACATATTGGATTTGAAAGTGATAACTTATGTAAGTACGAATCATGAGGCAACAAGATTTAGATCGTACAAAGGTCTTACACTATCTGAGCTAAAATAGCTGGAAAAAATTGAGATTATGTGCTAAACTCTTAGAACTGAGTCATGACTAAATAACTAAATCTGAAACATGATGCTTGGACTGAACTGAGTTCGCAACTTACACGGATGGAATAGATTATCTTTTGGGATTGTCATACGCGTTGGACATCAGATAGTAGGACTGGGTGAAAAGGTGGAAAACTACAGTAACTTGTCTGCCTGACTGCTAAACTGAATTATACGGGACACTTATACTCAACTGGAGTATCTCTTCAACACTCTTTCTAAAGAAGTTCTAGTAGCATCTGGGAGCAAAGAATCTCTGACATGAGTTATACAATACATCCAAATAAGGAATCACAATAATAACACTACTCTATAGCATGAAATATAGACATATAACGCATAAACTAGGATAGAATTACCAAACCTTAGGCAATGCAACTTCTTACTTTCGAGTTTAGCCACACTTAAAAAAAATACTCTCTCAACTATACTTTTCTCTTAAACACCATGCTCATTGATTTCACTTATTTTTCTCACATGGCCGCTGATATTTCCATCTACTAATGTCTAAACTGAACTAAATCCCCTCATCATCTTCAAGCCTATCTTCATACCCACATGTGCACTTCTAAACAACCACTCATAAAGCATATTTCTTATATTCTCTAATACTTTTATCCATAACAACTTCCCTGCACTATTTAGATGGTACACATAAAATATCCTCAACTAACCAAGCCATACACGAAACTTCACCCCAAAATTCTTTCAACTTATAGACTTACATAAAACAAGCACACAACAATTTTTCCCAAATATAACACATAAAACTTCAACTAACCTTGACATGTATCAAAGACTTGGCCTCAATCTTACTCCACAATTGCTGCCTTAACTCAAATAAGCATACAATCATCTTTCATCAACAAGAAATGTTTACTCTTTTCCTTCCAAGCAACTGTTCATCATCACTATCTCAACCTAAGGGAAAAGGTCACTGAAAAATTGGAATACCAAAATTCGGAACATAAGGGGAGTACTAAGCGTAACTTGATACCCTACTGAGGCATGAGGAATAGAGCACTCATGGCATGGACTCATTGAAGAGATCTAATATAAGGACGTACCTAATATAAATCTGAATTTTCACTGATCGTTAAGAGTATCACATGTGCACAATAGTCACGGACTGCATGATCTGAATTTTTTTGAAATTCATAACTTACGGAAAGCGATTCTGACTGCTAAACAAACTGGGAACTCATCATACTGGGAACTAGGAGAGTACATGATTCCTTATCATATGCCTGAACACGAGCTATGATCATGAAGCTGAAACATAAAGCATGAGTATGTATTCGAATAACTGAAGTAAACTGCTAAAATAAGAAAAGATTGAGCATCATTCTTTCTCACGGCCAATTCCACAATGTACTGGCACATCTATTATCATCTGAAAACTTGACTTGGTTACTCTTTCTATCATCTCCCTCTTAGATTTAAGTCACTACTCTAAGTCTGTGAACTACTATATACACTTTGGTATAAACTGAAATTACTTTACTCTTGAGTCGGGGATATAACAATACACATAAAACTAAACTTACCTTGTAAGACGGTATCTTCATGTATAGCAACTAATGCTAATACCTCCTTCTAAGATTTAACCCTTGGATTTCTATATCCCCAAAATTCATCATATAACAGCTTAAACATTCACCAACTTAGGTTCTCCTAACACTAAACATGGATATCTCCAAACCTTTGATGGACCATACCACTTCTGTCAAAGTCTACCAGCATCATGCGTGCAAACTTATATTTCTCTACTATGAGAATCAAGATCATATCAAAAGGCTTAACATTATTTATCCAAACTCCTTAACTTGGCTATTTGGAACACCATGTACCATTTAACTAGTCTTTCTTCATCTAGCAACTCAACGGCACCACTAGCCACACACAACATATAATAGCCTTAGAAAATACTGCAACCTCATATCGCCTTGGCATACTTCTACTTCATACATACAACATCATACTTCATTACGAACCAAAAAACTTAAGCTTTTGCATGCACTGTTCAAGCCTATTAGATCGCTTCCATAAAACTAGTATCATTAACCAAGAAATAATCACATCCACCTTCATGACATCACTGCTATGCCTCAAAATCTACTACATACCTTCTCACAAGTAGTACTAGTCTACAACTACCAAAGAAAAGAAAGTCAAGAGGGTAGAGTCACATAATAGACATAGCCAACCTTAATCTTATATTATTACCCCATACAATCTTATCTACTTATACGGCTTTCTCACATCATACTTACTTACCCAAGCGTACATTTAGACTACCTTTAAATTCCACAAACAACCTTGTGTCTATAATTATAACTTACTGGATAATCTAGCCATTTTCATACTTCGGGCAAACAACAACTTACCTTAGCTAATAACTCCTTCTCTACCTTCTACTAAACTAACACACAAGGATGTATCACTTTAATACCAACTCAATCTCATGCAAAAGATTCGGCTATACATATATTCACTAAATCACCCTAACCACTTTTCTTGCCATTACGCCTCTAAACCCCAGTTCGATCCAACATAAGAACCAACAAAATAGATAATAAATTGCTAGTGAATCAAAATAGGTCTCACACGGCTTCACTAGACTTTGAGTTTTTCAACAACACAATGATAACAAGATTACAAAAGACAAAAACTTGACACACAATAATGAATGATCTAAGGAACCATATCTTACTCTGTATAAAAAAAATTGAGTCAAACACTTCCCTCACAGACTGCCAATAGGTCATGACACCGATACTTAACTTACACTACTACTCGGGTGGAAATACTATTCCAACACTCTGCTACACATCATCCCCCTTAAGCATGACGTCAGCAACATAAATTCTAAAAAGGACTGAATACACTCAATACCATAGGCTGAAGCATGATTTCATCAGAATCAAAGTTCACACTAGAATCAATATACTCTGAGGCACTAACGGACTCTTCATAAGTCCTTGAAAATTTTCAAAATCTTATATGGCTCAATCAGAAAGAACCATGCATTTAGACTCTAAACTTCTGTACTTAAATCACCCTAATAATGAGACATGTCTGAGAACATCAGAGTAAGGAAAGAATTGGGATGACTGTTACTTTCGTATGGGCGACACCATAGCACGAATTAGAGTATAAAAGAGGAACATTCTGAATCTATTGCACGAACTAGAACATGAAGAAAGAGAGACATTCCTAAACGCCTTGTAGCCTTCTTCTTATAAGTGTGGCACGCTACACACCCATAAATAAGACTCTACCTGATGCGATTTTGTAGACACCCTGGGACCATGAACCGTGCTCTGATACCAAGTTTGTCACGACCCAAACTAGGGCCAGGCCGTGACGGACATCCCGAACCATGAAGGCCCGAAACACCCTTCTCTATCTGGTGATCATGCACAACATTCATATAATAAAAGAAGGTGCAGAAACATAAACTGCTACGAAAACATGGTCAATTCTAAATTCAATATAAGTATGGAAACTATAAATCAACTACATATAAATAACATCTGACTCAGTCTGCGAAATCTCTACTACATGAAAATCTGATGATTGTCTGAAACTGGGACAAGGCCCCCAGTAGACGAAAACTGAAATAAGTGACATAATTTGAAAAGACAGTCCTTCTGGAATAGAGAAGTCTCACCACTGCACAATCTGATTAGCTATCTGAATTATCTATTGCTTATATGGACCCCTAGACTGAGTCTCAGAACCTGTGAGGTAGGGGGTCAATACAGATGTACTGGTATGTAGAGCATATCCAAAATAATCATTTATTATTCAACATATATGAGAGAAATTTAAAATAGTTCATAAGTATATCAAATAGTAAGAATTCACATGGGCATTTTAAAAACTCTGTAAAAATTATCTCAACTCTAAGAAATCTGTGTTACTTCTGCGCTAGGTGATATACCCTACAACTCTGAAAAATTCCATGGGCTATATGGAAAATGTCATTAACTTGCCAGCCAAGCCCCCAACCCAAGTGTGCCCCAAGGGTCGGAGTCTCTGAATCTACTACGCCACACGACTGTCGCTAGCGTACAATAATAATCTACCCGTATCGACAAATACGGTTTCAGAATAAGAGTTGATTGAACTCGCGCCTTCTTCAGGTAACCACTTAACCTTCTTTAAGCCCCTTTTTAAAATTTTATCAAACATACTGTCTCTGAAAACATACTCTGAAAATATGCTCTGAAAGTATACTCTGAAAACATACTCTGTTATGGAATAAATACATATGGTATCGTCATACCATTGACTTGCAAGTCACATCTCTGAGCCATTATTAGTATATCATATATCTCTGTTTTCAAAACACAAGTTTTGGGACCACCATTTCAATAATTCAATTCAAAAAAACACTTTCTCAAACCTCATGTAAACACATGCAAGGAACTCATCTTTGTCAAGCATTTCAGTAGTACAGTACAAGGTGGTCATGTCAAAGTTCTCAATTCACATGCAATTCTTTCTCTGAAATACAAAAACACATTTATATCAAGAAACACCCTCTCAACAATTTCAAATCATGCTCATATGCTATAATATTGTGAAAACATCTTTCAAATCACAAAACCATAATCTTTAATTCAATACACGAGAGGGAGTTCATAATTTATGCTCTCAATAATCTTAAATCTCAAATTCCATACATATACGTATACATGTAAATCAATTTAGGGGATAAAACCACAAGCTCAAAACAATAGTAACATTAAAACATTCGGAGTACGTAATTTAGAACATAGATTTTAAAACCCCTTTGAAATTCATGCATAAAAATCTAAAAAACATGCTCTAATGGTTTTAAGCCCATGTAGTTTTTAGGATAAACCCCACGTACCTCTATCTATAAATTTAAAGGATGTTTCGTAATGCCCACGTCTTGGGATTCCAAATCTTCAATTTGTTTTGAAAACCCATGGTTGAATCGTGATTTATTTGGATTATCAATATGGAACCCTAGAGAGTGTTCTTGAATATTTTTGGTGAATGTATGAGTAATATGCTCAATTAGGGTTGTAATCTCGAGTTTGGACTGATAAGGGTGTGGGAAAATACCCAATATATCCTTAATGAAACCGGTATAAAAATATAACTGGGAGCTCAATTTCATGGGCTACCACAACTCGCCACTATCGCGGTGGCTCACTGGAAATTAACGAATGGGAACTTGGCCCACTCCGCGATGCGCCACCATTGCGAAGTCCCACTGAAAATTGACCATCGTCATTTACACCCTTTTCGCGACGTGTCAAGGACAGGAATGATGGTGTTTTAAGACTAGGACTTAAATAGCCATAAATTCTTCACCGAGTGTTCGTTTTGGATAAATCTTATATCGACAAAAAGCTTATTCAGTCATCTACGTAATGAAAATTTGAAATCTAAGGGATTCCACTGGAAAAAAAAGTATAAACCATTCTAGAATTCAATGCTTGATATTTTAGGGACAAAAATTTAGCTATGAAAAACTTTGGGGCGTTACAGGCACCCTGCTGATTCGGGCGACCTGACTGAGCTGAATAACAACATGCTGACCCTGAGAACCTGATTGAGGACAATCTCTGACTTTATGACCTGGCTTTCCACACCCAAAACAAACATCACTGCCAGCTCTGCAGACACCCTTGTTGTTTCTGCCACATGTCTGACAAAGAGGATTTGTTCGAGCACTGCTGACACTACCTTGAGATTTAGAGCCTAGCCCCCAATCGCTCTTACCATTTATAAAATTAGGTACTGGAGCACTGGCTGAGGACGGAGCTGGAACTGAAGAGTTTGGACAAAATTAGAAACGGTTACCAGCCCTCTAACTTAGGCTAATTGAAATTAAAGCTACCTGTTCTAGCTCTCTTGTTCTGCCACTCTCTCTCTCTCTCTCTCTGATCTTAGCTTCTTCTATCTACTGAGCATAGACCATGAGCATGGATATATCCATCTCCTTAATCAACATCGTTGTTCTGCACTCTTTAACCATACTATATGACACCCCAGATATGAACTTACTCATTTTGGACCTACTGTCTACTACTACATGGGGATCATACTTGTATAACTGAGTAAAATTAAGGGAATACTCTTTCACGCTTATACTACCTTGCTTGAGGTTTATAAACTCTAACACCTTGGCTTCTCTCAGCTCTAAGAAAAAGAATCTTTCTAGGAAAATAGTAGCAAACTATTTCCATTCTATGGGCACTGCATTTTTGCCTTTGTATACCTCTCACTTCTTAAACTACGTATGAGCTACATCTTATAGCTGATAAGAAGCTAACTCATCACTCTTACTAGAAGTTAATTCTATGATATTCGTGACTTTCTAAACCTGATCGAGGAACTCCTGTGGATCCTCTTCTGGCTTAGATCTTGAGAATAGGGGAGGATTCATTTGGGTGAAGTCCCGAATCCTGGTTGCAACAATATTAGCCACTGGATTGGTCGAAACAATAGTTGACCGTTCATTTTGAGCTGTTATGGAATTGGCTAGAGTAGTGAATGCAGCTTGAATTCTGCATGGGAAACATGCTCGTCCAGGAGATCTGCCTAAACGGGCTGAGGTGTTGACTAATTTTTTATTCTTCTTTAGTTAGTCCTTTTGGGAGGCATGTTCTATAAACGAAAGGAAAAAATAGATTAGACTGAGAGTTTAACTTGAGTTTATGCTCACTCGCATGACATAAATACTGAAAGAAAGGAAACTGTTTCCTAAAACATCTCATATCCTTCTGTCCATAAGTGTAGTGTGCTACACCCACATGCACAAGACTCTACTGGATGCGACTTTCAGACTTTCTAGAACACTGTTAAACCTTAGGCTTTTATACTAAGTTTGTAATGCCCCGAGTTTGTACCTCAGGCGTTACACGGTGCTTACGACCCTGAATGACCACAAGCTAACCTATGACTGATATCTATTGTGAGCACTGAAACATGATATTGTAATAAATACAGCATAATAGGCTGAAATGCCATAAGGTTCAAAACATATAAAATACTGATGAATTATATCATCTAAAATAACAATCTATAAAATTGAGCACTGTCTAAAAACTAGTCTGAAAAGCCTCTAACTGAAACTATCTGAAAGTGGAGTTGATGGGACAATCCCCAAACTAACTTCATCTACTGAAATACTGAGTCTACTAAAATAATAAAATAAAAGAATATCCTCGAATGATAAGGACTCACTGCTAATCTACTGTTGTTGGAAGAACCTAAGTCTATCTATGCGCGGTCTGGAACCTGAGCGTCCAAACCTATGATATGAGACATCATAACGCAAAGAAAGAGTATGTATCAGTACGTGGAATGTAATGGTATGCTAGATGAGGTAAGGCTGAATGCAAGGATTCATGTGCATGAACAATAACTGACTGTATCATATAAAGTAACTAAACATAAGAGTACATGGATAATTAATACTGCTGTAAATACTGAGTATGCACTAATATACATAGAAATAAATACAGTGACTGAGCTTGCCTGAAGCTAAGTCCTGAGTTATGCTACTAAGTAACTAATAGCTGAAGTTACTAATAACTGAGTTACTGATACTGATTGACTGTATCTGATAGGTGAGTATTTCAGATATTCCAGATTATGTGAGTCACTTACATTTAGCATGCATTATTTTATAAATTATAATGGTGAGATAATGTTTTACTTATGCATTTCGCCCCTATATACTCAGTACATCCTCAAAGTACTGATCCACATATATGTCTATGTGCTACATTATCTCATAATATAGGTACGAGTTATAACACCCATACCATATTCAGACAGCTTTCAGATTCCAGCCAGCAGATGACAAGTCCTCATACTTAGGGGACTTTAGTTATATGTCATTTATGTATTTTACTTTCTTACTCATATGTATTGGTTAGTGGTATTTAGAGTCGCGCCCAAGCTCTCTATATTCAGTATAGTAGAGGCTTCAAAGATGTCAGTTAGAGTCAGTTATGTAAATTTCAGTCCCTTTTTTCAGATTGTATCAAAATGTAAAATGGTATCAGTATTGTATTTTCACAGGTTCCATCATTTTTATGTTTACGCACAGTAAATTTTACACTTTATACATATTTAATCAGTTGATTAACAGTATGCCATTTCATGAGTTAGCTTGGGATCACTTGTGGTCCTAAGCACCGTGTGACGTCTTGGGACAGATTTTTGGGGCGTTACAAACTTGGTATCAGAGAACAAGGTTCAAGTGTCCTAGGGTGTCTGTGAAGCCGTGTCTAGTAGAGTCTTGTAGAATGGTACAGAGATGTCTGTACTTTTCTTCAAGAGGCTACGAGGCATTTAAGAAAAGTTTCCTTTCTTTCATACTCTAGATCGTGCAGTAAAGTTGTTCCCTCAAGAACTCATGTCTACGCATGTGTTACCCCAAAATTCTTCACCTATGACTTATTCTCGAGATAACACTATCAGCAAGTTCTAATTCCTCTCTAAATATTGCTCCCAAATTTTCTAGCAGAAATTTTAAAAGTCACATAAGGGGCTTGAGAGGAGCTCTCTAATATGTCATAAGTACCTTAAATTGAAAGTTATGTCCTCATCCTTATGAGTTGTTCAGTTGATACAAAATTAGATATGTGTTCAGATTGCCCATTGACTCTTTTTCATACAGATAGTACTCATGAGAGGAGATAGTGTGAACCTAGATTGTTAAATACAGTGTGCATTCGAGAGATACTATGAACTTCAGTGTTATGATTTATGAATAGTAAAACCTTATTATAGTTGGAAGTATGGGTATAAAAGAGTAGTGACGAGAAAAGTGAGAGTGTCGATTGATAGAAAGTATAGAGATAAACTTGTGCATATTAACGAGTTGTGTTAAGGTGATATGGTCTTGTGTGTTAGTTTAGTAGAAGGAAGAGAAGGAGTTATTAGTTAAGGTGGATTGTTGTTTGCTTGAAGCACAGAAGCAGTTATTAATGGACATATTGTGATGGAAAAGTATAGGCTATTAATGAAGTGTTTGGTGGTTTAGTATCATTAATTTAGGCTCCCTACTTTAGCTAAAACTTGTAGAGCGATGATAGTAATTTAGATGTGTTGTGTAGAAGGGTAGATAGAAATAATGTGTAGAAGGAGGATGTGTTAATGGATTATGATAATATAGACCATATGATTATGATCGATTATTATTGATATGAGATTCTAGTGGGCTAGTGTTTCTTGATGTTTTATTTTATACCTTTCAAGTGAGAACTGTATGTAAGGTGGTTGGTTAAATTATGTTTAGTACTAGACATTATGTTGAACAGTTGATGGTCATCAAAGTGGATGTAATGACTTCTTGGTTAGTGATGCTAGTTGTATAGAAGTGATCTAGTAGGCTTGAACAGTATGTGCAAGTGTTTGAGTTCAGTTGTTCGTAATTAAACATGATGTTGTATGTATGATGAAGAAGTATGCCCAAGGTGATATGGGGTTGCATTATTTTCTAAGGTTATTATGTGTTGTATGTGATTAGTAGTACCATTGAGTTTCTAAGTGGAAGTATACTAGTTATATATATGATGTTCTTAATAGCTAAGTTAAAGAGTTATGGGTAGATGATGTTAAGCCTTTTTGGTATGATCTTGATTCTCATTGTTTAGTAAATACAAGTTTAGAGATGTGATATTAGTAAGCTATGACAAGAGTAGTTTGGTTTATTAAGGGTTGATTATAACCATGTTAAGTTTTAGGATCTAAGATTGAATCCTTGAAGATTAAGCAAATAGAAATAATAGTTGAAAGCTCTAGATGGTGTGAACTCGGGATATGGTGATGCCCATGAAGATTCTAAGTTAGTAAGTGCTCAAGATGTTATATGATGACTATTGATCCATAGAAAGATAGAGTAGTATCTCTGACAGAGGTATTAGCATTGGGTGTTACATATTAAGATACAGTCTTTCAGGGTAAGTTTAGTTTTATGTGTATTGAATATACCTCAGACTCAAGAGTAAAGTGATTGCAGTTTAGATTGAAGTTTATTTAGTGCTTCACAGACTTAGATTTATGGCTTAAACCCAAAGGGGGAGATGATAGAATGAGTAACCAAGTCAAACTTCCAGATTCTAGTAAGTGATGCCAATGTAGTATAGAAAGTCAGTAAGATAGGAGGATGCTCGACCCATTCTCATCTCAGTACAAAGTTTTGTATTTTAGCTATCCTGATATTTACTCATTCCTCATGTGTTAATTCCCTGACCATAGCTCATGTTCATGCGTATAATAGAGAGTCATGTACTCTCCCAGTTCATAGTAAGAGGAGTTCCAGTTCATCCAGCAATTGGAATCACATTCCATAAGTTATGAACTCCAAATTTAGATTTATATCATGTACGTCCTCAGATTAGATCTCTTTAATAAATCCATGTCGTGGATACTCTATTCCTCAGGCCTTAGTAAAGTGTCAAGTTATGCTTAGTATCTCTTCATGTTTTGGACCCTAGTATTCCAACCTTTCAATGACCTTCCCCTAGGTCAAGGTAGTGATGATGAATAATTATGTAAATAGGAGAGAGTAAATATGTTATGTTTTGGAAGATTGTCATATGCTTGTTTCGGGTAGGTATATGAATGAAGGAATATGGAGGTGAAGCTTTCTGGTATATGACTTGGTTAGTTGAGAATATTTTATGTGTTTCTTATTAAGATTAGTTTATGAAAGTTGTTATTGATAGAGGTATTAGAGAATATGAGAAAGATTCTTATGGGTATTTATTTGAAAGTGCATATATGGATTTGAAGATAGGGTTGAACGTCATGTTGGTGTATAAGAGGATAGGCGTGTGGTACATTAATTGATTTCTAGTAAGAGGTTGAATTTAGTCGTTAAAGTGATAAGAAGAGTCATCCTAGAGTAAGTAGTTGGGTGACAACACTTGGGGTATTGAATCCATGGTTTAGACTAGTATTATGGTGTTATGTGCAGTGCCTTGTGAATTCTGAGTTAGGCTTGACCTTGATGAGAGGATTCAGTTTAGTTTAGATTTTGTAGAAGGACTTATCAGTGCCCATGTGAGAATTATAAGTTGAAACAAGTGTATGCTATTTGAGAGCAATAGTATAGTTGGGGGAGTGTTTGACAAGTGTTGATAAGCTTGAAAATAAGAATTTGCATTGCTTAAGGCCAGAAATTCTATTCTAGCTTTTGATTTATAAGTTTATGTTCCATGCTATAGAACCGTAGCAATGTTGTAACTCCTTATTTGGATGTTTTGTTCAGATCATTCCGAGAGTTATTTTCTCCCTAATACCATTAGAAATTTCTTAGAATAGTGTTGAAGAAATACTCCATCGGGTTAATAGATACTGGGACTTCGTGTAAATTGATCAAATCTCTGATATAGAGTTTGGGATAGTCCTCGGCTTAATAAGAAGTATGAACTATCAAGAAATGAGCTGATTTGGTCATCCTATCTATGATAACTTAATTAGAATCATCCTAATGACGAGTACGAGGCAAACCCATCACAAAGTCCATATTCACTTCTTCCCATTTCCATGTGGGAATACTGAACTCTGGCATGGACCTACTAGGCTTCTGGTTCTCAATCTTAACCTGCTGACACATAAAGAACTTAACTACAAACTCTACATTATCCCTCTTCATGCCACTCTACTAATAGATCTCCCGCATATCACGATACATCTTAGTGGCCCCTAGATGAATAGAGTATCGCACACCATGTGCTTCTGCAAGAATTCATTGCCTTAATTCATCTATACCTGGCATACATAAATGACCATCGTAATGCAACACACCATCTCCCCCTTGGGAGAAAGCCTCTACTTTCTGATCTCTGACTGTTTCTTTCAACTTAACTATACTGGGATCTCTATCCTTCTTTTTCTTTACTTTGAAAACTAGAAATGATTTTGAACTATTCTTCACCCAGACACTGCCCTCTGCTGAATCGACTAAGCAGACACCTAGTCGGGCAAGCTGGTGAACTTCCTGAACTAACTACTTTTTATCATTCTCAACATGAGCAATACTACCCATTGACAATCTACTAAGAGAATCATCTACTACATTTTCCTTTCTTGGATGATAAAGAACGCTCATGTCATAATCTTTTAATAACTCTAACCACCTTCTCTGACACAAATTTAAATATTTCTGAGAGAACACATACTAAAGGCTTTTGTGATCTATGAACACATGAACATGCACCCCATACAAGTAATGCCTCTAAATCTTTATGATAAATAATATAACTGCTAACTCTAGATCATGACTCGGGTAATTCTTCTCATGAGGCTTAAGCTGTCTGGAGGCATAGGCTATGACCTTACCTCTCTACATGAGGACACAACCCAAACCTACTCTGGATGTATTATAGTTCAAAATAAACCCATCTGAACCATTTGGTAGAGTCAAAACTCGAGATGAGGTGAGTCGAGTCTTCAACTCTTGAAAACTCTTCTTCTAGGAATTAGACCACTGAAACTGGACTTTATAGGGGATGCAATAGATAAAAACCCTTCAATAGACCAATGGTAATAGCTAGCTAAACCTAAGAAACTATTGATATCTAATGAAGAGATGGGTTTAGTCTAGTTTCTCACCGCATCGGTCTTTTGATGATCAACTCTAATGCCATCACCAGAAATAATATGACCAAGGAATGCTATTGACCTTAGCCAAAATTCGCACTTACTAAATTTGATGAACAACCGATAAGTTCTGAGAGTCTGGAGTACAATTCTGAGGTGATCTCCATTATCATTCTCGATACGAAAATAGACAAGAATGTCATCAATGAAGACTATAACGAACTTGTCCAATTACTATTTAAACACATGATTCATTAAGTCCATTAAAGTTGCTGGGGCATTAGTAAGACCAAAGTACATGACTAAAAACTTGAAGTGACCATACCGGGTTCGGAAAGCTATTTTTGAAATGTCACATTCTCTGACCCTGAGCTGATGATAGCCTGATCTGAGGTCTATCTTAGAAAAGTAACTAGCACCCTAAAGTTGATCGAACAAGTCATCGATTCTGGGAAATAGTTACTTATTCTTGACTGCGACTTTTTTCAACTGACGTTAGTCTATACACATTTTGAGAGAATTATCTTTCTTATGCACGTATAAAACTGGTGCGCCCCATGGGGAAATGCTGGACCTGATGAATCCCTTATCTAGGAGAACCTTCAACTGTTCTTTTAACTCCCTGAGTTCTACTGGTGCAATTCTATATGGCAGAATAGATTTGGCTGAGTATCTAGAGAAGGTTTATTCCAAAGTCTATTTCCCTTTAGGGAGAAACTCCAGGAAGATCTTCAAGAAACACATCTGAGAATTCATTTACTACTGGAACTGACTTAAGACTTTGAGTCTCTGAACTAGAGTCTTTGACTCATACAAGATGATAGACACATCCCTTGGATATCATTTTTCTCGCTCTAAGGTATGAAATTATCTGACCCTTAAGCGTTGTAGCACTATCCCTCCATTCAAGGATTGGTTCATTTGGAAACTGAAAATGAATAATTCTACTTCTACAATCAACTGAGACATAGCATGAATGGAGCCAATCTATGCCAAAAATAACATCAAAATACACCATCTCCATCTCTACAAGGTCTACTGAAGTAAATTTTTGAGATACCATAACCGGAAAGTTCTTGTAAACTCGTCGGGATAGATAGATTTACCCACTGGGGTAGAAATTTAGAAAGGCTCCGCTAGAATTTCTGTAATAACTCCAAAGTTAAAGGCTATATTAGGAGTTATGAAAGATAAAGAAGCTCCTAGATCTAGCAAGGCATAAATATATAAATTGAAGATTTATAACGTACCAGTGACCATATTAGGACAATTTTCCTAATCTTGTCTAGACTGCAGTGCATAGAGCCTGTTTATTGCCCACTGGTGGCACTGGAAGCAACCCCTTACTAATTCGGGTGACCTGACTGAGCTGAAGGATGATTATACTAACTATGAGAACCTGATTGAGGATAATCTCTGACTCTATGGCCTGGCTTGCCATACCCTGAAGGTTTTTGCCACATTTCTAACAAAGAGAATTTGTTCGAGCACTGCTGATACTACCCTGAGATTTAGGGCCTAGTGCCCTATCTTTATTACCATTTCTGAACTTAGATACTAGAGCAATGGATGAGGATGGAGTTAGAAATGAAGACTTTGGGCAAAAATGGGAACGATTACCGCCTTCTGACTTAGGCTGATTAAAATTGAAGCTACCTGTTCTAGCTCTCTTCTTATGCCTCTCTCTCTCTCTGATCTTAGCATATTTTATATATTGAGCATGGACCATGAGCCTGGATATGTCCATATTCTTAATCAACATCGCTGTTCTGCACTCCTTAACCAGACTACCTGACTCCCAAGATACGAACTTGCTCATTCTGGACCTACTGTCTACCACTACATGTGGAGGATACCTGGCTAACTATTTAAACTTGAGGGAATAATCTTTCACGCTCATACTATGTTCCTGAGGTTGATAAACTCTAACACCTTGGCTTCTTTCAGAATACTCTGTGCCTCTGTCTACCTTCAACTGCTTAAACCACGTATGATTCTACATCTTATAGCTGATAGGCGGCTAACTCAGCACTTTCACTGGAAGTCACTCCCATGATATCTGTGACTTTCTGAACCTGATCGAGGAACTCCTGTTGATTCTCTTCCGACATAGATCCTGAGAACAGGGGAGGATTCATTTGAGTGAAGTCTCAAATCCGGGATGCAACAGTATTGGCCACTGGATTGGCCAAAATAGTAGCTGGTCGTTCATTCTGGGCTGCTACTTAATTAGCTAGAGTAGTAAATGCAGCTCTGAACTCTACATGGGAGATATTCTCGTCCGGAGGATCTGCCTGAACGTTCTAAGGTGCTGACCTATTTTTGATTTTTCTTTCGTTATTCCTTTTGGGAAGAATGTTCTATAAATAAAAGGAAGAAACGGATTGGACTAAGAGTTTTAACTTGAGCTCATGCTCACTCGCACGACATGAATACTGAAAGAAGGGAAACTATTTCCTAAAACATCTAATATCCTCCAATCCATAAGTGTGGCACGCAACGCACCTATGCACAAGACTCTACTAGATGCGAATTTCAGACTTCCTAGGATACTGTTGAACCTTAGGCTCTGATACCAAGTTAGTAATGCCCCGAGTCTGTACCCTGGATGCTTCACGGTGCTTATGACCCCGAAGGACCATAAGCTAACCCATGACTGATACCTGTTGTGAGCACTAAATTATGATACTACACTAAAAGGAAAAAAAATAGGCTGAAATGCCATAAGGTTCAAAATATCTGAAATACTAATAAATTATATCATCAGTGATAATATCTGTAAAACTGAATACTGACTGAAAACTAGTTTAAAAATCCTCTAAATTGAACTGTCTGAATGTGGAGTTGATGGGACAATCCCCCAACAAACTCCATCTACTGAAATACTGAATCTACTATAATAATAAAATGAAAAAATATCCTCGATAGATGAGGAATCACTGCTAAATCTACTTCTGGATAAATTTTGATCTATCTATATGTGGTCAGTGATAACGCTCAAACTACAGCTCTCGTAAGAGTTTAAGCGGTCGTTGTCAAATATAGAACCCAACTGGGTTGGGTGTCGAATCCCACAGAGAATACTTGGTCACTAAGTAAGCAAAGATTAGTAGACTTTTGGTGAAAGTTTCGTAAAAGGGGGGATTGTAACGTGCAATAATGTAACAAAGTGAAAACGGAAAATAGCAAAGTAAAAAGAAAGAATGTTTAGTAAGATTCTAATCAATGAGAATTGAGAGTTGGGGTTATGTCCACCTTATGAGTTATACATCTCTATTGGCTATGAGTTATGCGGAATTCAGACATGCATGTGCTTATAGAGAATTGTATTCTATGGTAAATCCAGGCGTCTTTCGACCATCAAGGATTATTTCACTTTAACTCTTTCGAGCTTAAAGCGTATCTAACGGTACAAGTTCTCTAAGAGGTTAATCTAGTTACGGCACTAACATTTTAACAGGGGTTGGTGCCCTATTACCTTGACATTATCTCTTTTCCAGACATATAACTTTTCTTTCGAACAAGTTAATGCTATACTGGCGTATTCTATATGTTTGCAACCACTAGAATTTAGATTAAGATGAAGAGAGTAATGATATAAGCAGCATACGTGTCACGAATTCACAAACTCATAGCAATAGATAGTATCTCATAAGGCTTCCATAACCCCAACAGAGAAGTTTAGCTACTCATGATTGCAACGGAGATCACAATAAACATCATCATAATCTCACGTTGGTCACAAGGGCCGTGCTTTCTCTGTCAGAAAGTAACGTGAATAGTACTAAATGTCGAAGAAAATAGAATTGAATAGAAAATAGGATGAATGAGTTGAATTGTAAGGGTTGAATGAATTAATGAGTGAATGAATAAAAAGTTCAGCACAATAGGGTATTTATAACACCCATATCCTATTCCTACTAGGCTACTGTGTACTTATCCTAATCCTACTAGGATACTGCGTACTTATCCTAATCCTAATAAGTTACTGCTGATCCCCAAAGTCTTTAGAACTGCTGTTTTTTCCCGGGACAGGTTTTCCATGCGTCACTTTTAGTCCCTAGGCGCCCAAGCTCTCCTTTCCTTCTTTCGTGAAGCTTCCTTGGGCGTCAAGTTATCCATAAAATGCTGAAATCTTCATCATTTATACCTGAAAACTTGCTAATCACGTTTGTTAGCTCACTTACAGGAAAAAAGACTAAAAGTGCATGAATTATATATTTTGTCCTCAAAACTTAGCTAAAATATGGGTCAATTATAGTACTTTAGGCGTGTAACTACGCCTATCATCAACACCCCTCACTTCAAGCTTTGTTCGTCCTCGAACAAAATATCATGTCCATCTAAATATCTACTTAGGATTTCACAGTAACAGCACAAAATATTCATCAAGACAGGCACAACAATTATTAACAAAGAGTAGTTTTCTGATCACTACTAGAAACAATTTAGCCTCCAACATAGACTCGTGATGATGGTTAATTCGTATCCAAAAGTTAAGGCACAAAGAATCATATACGACTTACCCAAAACTCATCAACCATGTGTGTCTCACAATATGTCACCCATAATTACTCACAAGTATTTCATTTTTCAAAACATGGGTATAATATTATCCTTGCTCTCACTCTCACAAAGAATTCATATGTTTGCAACTGATGACCATAGGCTTGCCCTTAATGTAATACTCCACTAAATATCAGAATGCTAAGCTTGGGATCAAATAGGTCTTCTATAGGTTGTAATGTAGGTTAAGGGACGGGTAGGACTATTTTGGCCAGAAATAGTGACTATGTTCCTAAGCGCTTTAATACATCACATTATGTCATTAACACTTTCTTTCAAACAACCTTTCTACTTTCTTTTATTCTACCACCCCTTCTCTCCTCTTTTTTTTTTTTTCAATTTTAAACATAACTAACTTTTTAGTTTTCTTTTCCTTTTTCTTTTCATAACATACCTCTTATGATAGCAATTCTTTTTCATAACAACTTCAAGCACCAATACATTCTAAGGCTTCATACTCACCCAATTTCCTCTTATTTTGTCACATGACTTTACACTTTAAAGCACTTAGGAATTTGGATCAAATTATGGTCTTGAAAAAAATAGATTAGGCTTACATATGGGCTGTCAAAGAAAATAGGCTAAAGGATCAAAAGGGTTGACTAGGATAATGTCCACGGGTAGGTAAAACGAAGGTAAACAATCACAGGCTGCCAAAGAAATGCCTAAATCATCTCCTAAACTTGCACTCTTTATTTCGCTTTACACACACACCAGGCAAGTTCTAGCATCAGTCACCAACACAGAATATATTATATCCTCACACACACAAGGCACATGGTCAACTTTATTGGGAGCAGTATAGACTCTTGACCCAAAAGATGAATGAATTAAACCACGCAATTATCACACAGTGAGTCACACGTAGAGCCTAAATGTCTCAATAGTAATGATTTAACACAAACTCTTGTTATACTACCATGCCGTCTATCAGAATAATTTCATGCATCAAAATCTAAAAAAAATCTACGACTAATTAAAACAAACAAACAAAAATAAATAAATGCAAATGCAGACAAAGAAGTATAGCATGCAAATACCAGCACCCTACACTTAGACGGGACACACTGCCCTCAGTGGAAAATACATAAGGAAAACCTGATTAGTCGGACTCCTCTTCTATATCTGGGTTCATACCCCCTGCGTCAGAATCATCATCAGCGTCGTCATCCTCAGATTTTCCTCAAATTGTACCCCACTTGATCCAAAAGTGCGTTGAGGTATTTGTAGCGAGGAGGATTCAGCTTACTCTTTTCTTCTCCTTTTCTGGCCTTTCTGTGAGGTGGTTGCTTTGTCTTTTCCTTGGCGTGCTTTTGGTGCCATTGTACTTGGTTGATGGCCTCGGAAGATGTTCTTGCAAAGTAAAAGAGCAAAAAGAAAAATTTTTTTTGAGAGATTTTGGAGAGGTATGCGGCACTTAGGTTGAATTTGCAATGCATTTTTGTTCTAAGACTAAGGTTCTATTTATAGGACAAGCTTGGGTCGGGTTTTGACCCATTTGGAATCAGATTTGGAGACCAAAAGTGACCATAGGCGGCACCTATGCTATGGCACTCTAGATTCAGAGACAAAATGCTTTTGCATAGGCGACGCCTATGCTATGGCATTGTTGAGCATAGGCGGCGCCTATGCTATGGCACTCTAGAATCCGAGAGCTTATGCCATAGTATAGGCCATGCCTTATTCGTGGCCTAGATTTACATATGTCGTGCCTTGTTCGTGGCCTAGATTTTCATAGGCAATGCCTAACCCATAGCCTTTTGCTTCTTCTTTCCTAACTTACCACCTTGAACATGCAATACTTCCAACTCAACATTTGAAACCAATCTCCTCCTTTATACCTCTTGCACCTACATTTACTCAAAATCAACAAAAATGATTAGAACGATGGGTTACCTCCCATCAAGCGCCTTAGTTTTGGTCGTGGCTCGACAAAATCTTAAGAAAACAAAATAATTAAAAACGATGGGTTGCCTCCCACCAAGCGCTTGATTTATTGTCACGACACGACATAGCTATCTCGATTACTTAGACTTCATCGAGATAGATGGGGCATCGTTTTCTGAATGGATTCAGACAACGCTGATGCTTACTGGTGGCCATGCAAAGATGAATCTTGTGCGTACATGTCCCAGGAGGGATACCAATTATATCATCAATAGACCAACCCATAGCTCTCTTGTGCCTCTTCATAGCAGAGATGAGAGCCTCTACGTGCTGTTCACTTAAATCATCCGCAACCGCAACACTCACTGGAAGTGTATTTCCACTTCCTAAGAACGCATACCTTAGATAATTGGGGAGCTTTTTCGATTCTAGCACTGGTGTCTCTTCAATGGAATTCACCGCTGTTGGTGAAGATTGATTCGCTGTTAGAGCACAAACGGTTTCTTCATATTCTTTAGCATCCTCATGCTCAACATTCAGCAGCGCAGCAGACAATGGCTCAACAGTAAGCTGTTTCTCTACAGATAATGCTTTCTTATCCTCATAATGAACATCAGCTACAGAGAACACATCCATATCTCTTGGCTGCTTCATCGCTTTGCACAAATCAAAACGAATCACTTCGTCATTCATTCGAAATAAAAACTCATTATCTCTCATGTCAATAAGCACACTTCCAGTTGCGAGGAAAGGACGTCCCAAGATTATGGGAACTTCAGAATCCACCTCGCAATCCAAAATCACAAAGTCTGCAGGAAAAATGAAGGTAGACACCTTCACCAACACATCATTCAAGATACCCACAGGTCGTTTTACCGACCTATCTGCCATCACGAGCTGCATATTGGTTGGTGTAGGGTCGCCCAACCCTAACTTTCTGTAGACGGATAGTGGCATCAAATTTATGCTAGCTCCCAAATCGCACAATGCCTTAGCAAAATTCATAGATCCAACCGTACAAGGAATAGTGAAAGCACCAGGGTCTGCCTTCTTCTGTACTAAGGACCTTGTGCCAATTGCACTGCAATAATGAATATTATCTGTCGGCTCATAACTTACTGCCCGCTTCTTTGTCAACAGGTCCTTCATGAATTTAGCATACCCAGGCATTTGTTCCAGCGCCTCGACCAAAGGAACATTAATAGTTAGCTGTTTCAACATAGTCATAAACTTATTGAACATGGTATCATCAGCTTTCTTCTTCAGTCTCTGCGGAAAAGGTGGTGGTGGAAGGGGAATTGTTTTCTCCACCAATTTCTTTTTATCTTGCTTCCAACTATCAATCTTTTCAGTCTGCAGACGTCTAGGGGTGACGTCATGAACACCCTCTTCAGCTTCTTCGACCTTAATAACATTATCCGCTATATCATCAACTACCTGCTTTCCTTTATATGGATTTTCCAACACTTTACCACTTCGGGTAGTAATAGCCATACACGATCCATCATTCCTCGGATTTTGCACTGTGTCGCTAGGTAGTGTTCCATCTTTTCTTTGATTGAATGCCGCTGAAATTTGACTCAATTGCTGCTCTAGTTGTCTTATTGCAGTGGAATGTGAGTCAACCAACTGATTTATTGAAGACAAATCGTTCTTCATCTCATTCACTCCCGTATTGGTTGCCTCAACTCCTTTCAACAGTTTCGCCATCATATCTTCCATGGACATATTTCCAGAACCAGATGCAGTGGCGTCACGTCTTCCAAGAGGAACATACAAACCACTCCTGTCGGTATTGTTTTTCCAACCACCTTGATCGCGGTCCTTGTATCCAAATTTATCATAATAGTTCCGACCTTGGTTTCCTTGGGCATTGCCTCGGAAACCCCCTGATTGTTCAAGTAGTTGGCTTCTTCCTCGGAATCGGATTCCTCTCTTCCTTTTGACGCAACCATTTTGATTTTTTCGGTCTTCCCTGATAATAGATGCTTTGTAAGAAGATCCATCTGTGTTTTCATGTGCGCCATATCTTGATCACGTTCCTCTTGTCTACGCCTCTGCTCTGCAGTCATGCCAACAGATACGGTAGAGCTTGCTATCTCAGAATCCCTGGTATGCCAAGCTCTACTCTGCTTTGTCATACGATCTAGTATATCACTAGCCTCGAGAAAAGTAAGGTCCATGAATGATCCTCCAGCCGCATTATCCACCACTGGCTTAGTTACAGAATTCAAGGATCTGTATAATATCTCCATCAAGTGGATATTGGTCATATGATGGTTTGGGCTCCGCATAAGCTTCGTCTTGAACCTCTCCCATGTTTCGTGGAGAGCTTCAGTTGGAAGCTGTCGAAAATTACTGATCTCATCCCGCAATTGGGCTCTCTTGGATGGCGGAAAGAATCTTTCTAGGAAAGCGTCTTTCAATTGCCTCCAATTAGTAATAGAATCAGGGGTTAGCCCGTTCAACCATAGAGTTGCCTCCCCAGACAGAGACAATGGAACTAAGCGTAGCCGAATTGCATTCTGTCCAACGCCTGGATTGTCGAATGACTTGCATGTAGAGATGAAGTTGATCAGATGCATATTCGGATCATCGCCTGCAAGTCCACCAAATAATCCCTTGAGCTGCAATAGTTGAATCATGGTGCTGGTGATATTGAACTTTGCTCCAGGTGCCAAGGGTGGAGGAATAATAGCTCCTGTAGCACCAGATCCATCCAAATCGTCATCATCATCATCAAAAGGCATCTGCATAGCGCAGCGATCAGGCCTAAATCTGGCTTGACGATCTCTTCTGTTTGCAGGTGTCGCCACCTCAGCATCACGCCTAGGGTTTAGTAACTCGTCATCACCTAGGTCCTCTTCGTCTGGATTTGTTGCTCGCCCAGGGTTATCAATATTTTTTTGATGCACTTGGGCGGCGGCCAACACAGCTAGTCTAGCCTGCTCCTGTTGAGCAGTCCTTCTTTCAATGTCACGTTCTGCATCCATTCTGCCAATACGATGTGGTTCAGGATTGATAGGTAATAACGGTTGACCTGAACTTCGAGTGTTTGGCATGCACTCAAACAAACCTGAATAAAACAAAAACAACAACTAAAAGTAAAATCTGAGAATCTTTGACCAAAGGGTCTAGTAACTATCACAAACTTAGTTGACAACTGTATTCCCCGGCAACGGCGCCAAAATTTGATAACGCTCAAACTACAGCTCTCGTAAGAGTGTAAGCGGTCGTTGTCAAATATAGAACCCAACTGGGTTGGGTGTCGAATCCCACAGAGAATACTTGGTCACTAAGTAAGCAAAAATTAGTAGACTTTTGGTGAAAGTTTCGTAAAAGGGGGGATTGTAACGTGCAATAATGTAACAAAGTGAAAACGGAAAATAACAAAGTAAAAAGAAAGAATGTTTAGTAAGATTCTAATCAATGAGAATTGAGAGTTGGGGTTATGTCCACCTTATGAGTTATACATCTCTATTGGCTATGAGTTATGCGGAATTCAGACATGCATGCGCTTATAGAGAATTGTATTCTATGGTAAATCCAGGCGTCTTTCGACCATCAAGGATTATTTCAATTTAACTCTTTCGAGCTTAAAGCGTATCTAACGGTACAAATTCTCCAAGAGGTTAATCCAGTTACGACACTAACATTTTAACAGGGGTTGGTGCCCTATTACCTTGACATTATCTCTTTTCCAGACATATAACTTTTCTTTCGAACAAGTTAATGCTATACTGGCGTATTCTATATGTTTGCAACCACTAGAATTTAGATTAAGATGAAGAGAGTAATGATATAAGCAGCGTACGTGTCACGAATTCACAAACTTATAGCAATAGATAGTATCTCATAAGGCTTCCATAACCCCAACAGAGAAGTTTAGCAACTCATGATTGCAACGGAGATCACAATAAACATTATCATGATCTCACGTTGGTCACAAGGGCCGTGCTTTCTCTGTCAAAAAGTAACGTGAATAGTACTAAATGTCGAAGAAAATAGAATTGAATAGAAAATAGGATGAATGAGTTGAATTGTAAGGGTTGAATGAATTAATGTGTGAATGAATAAAAAGTTCAGCACAATAGGGTATTTATAACACCCATATCCTATTCCTACTAGGCTACTGTGTACTTATCCTAACCCTACTAGGATACTGCGTACTTATCCTAATCCTAATAAGTTACTGCTGATCCCCAAAGTCTTTAGAACTGCTATTTTTTCCCGGGACAGGTTTTCCATACGTCACTTTTAGTCCCTAGGCGTCCAAGCTATCCTTTCCTTCTTTCGTGAAGCTTCCTTGGGCGTCAAGTTATCCATAAAATGCTGAAATCTTCATCATTTATACCTGAAAACTTGCTAATCACGTTTGTTAGCTCACTTACAGGAAAAAGGACCAAAAGTGCATGAATTATATATTTTGTCCTCAAAACTTAGCTAAAATATGGGTCAATTATAGTACTTTAGGCGTGTAAATACGCCTATCATCAGTCAGGAACCTGAGTGTCCGAACCTATGACATAAGACATTATAGCGCAAAAAAAGAGTATGCGTCAGTACATGGAATGTACCGGTATGCTAGATGGGTTAAGGCTGAATGCAAGGGTTCATATGCATGAACAATAACTAGCTGTATGATATAGAGTAACTGAATATGAGAGTACATGGACAACTGATACTACTGTAAATACTGAGTATGCACTACTTTTCATATAAATAAATAATATGACTAAGCTTATCTGAAGCTAAGTCATGAGTTCTGATACTGATTAACTGATATCTGAAGTTACTGATACTGGTTGACTATATCTGAAAGTCTTAATTCTGTAGAACTAAACTGAGTTCTATTCTAAAGACTGAAACTGAGACTGTGGAAGGTAATCATCTAACCGACATGCCCTAAATAAGATAAGATAACTGAGTTGGGTTCTAATCTGTAACCCCAATTAGAAGGGTGTCAATACCGTGCGACAGTTAAGGACAAGTTGAGAGTTACCCTAGTATGGCAAATATTCTAATGAGAATGGAGGAACCCTCATCTGGCAGGTTAAAACACCTTATCAAACTCAACTGGCAGGTTTGAGGTCTCAACCTACGTTGGCTACGTAGTTCTGGAACGCCAAGATTGCTTCTAAGGATCACACCCTCTACTGGCAGGTGAGCCCTCATCCTTGCGTTTACTCAGTGCTGAATCCTACTCCCAAGTGAAAGACACTGAACTGATTATATTGAACTGGAGTGGACTGACATTGAGGGTGTGTTTAATATGAAGGAAAATATTTTTCAGAAAATATTTTTCAATTTTCTCATGTTTGGTTGGCTTAAAGGTTTTGGAAAATGTTTTCCAAATCAACTTTTTTTTCTCAATTCTAAGGAAAATGACTTCCCTTCATAAAGTAAGGAAAACATTTTCCAAAACAATCTTTCAACCTCACTCTTAAGTTGAAATATTCATACAACTCTCAAAATCATCATTCCCTACTCCGACCCTCAATCCCCCACCCCTACTCCCACCCTTCCCCCTACCACTCTTATTAAAAAAGTATTTTAATTTTTTTTCTTCCCTCATCCCCATACCCAAAACACAACTACCCCCTTCCAATTTTTTTTTTTTTTAAATCAAATTTTTTTCTTATCTTCCCTACCCAACCCCCTACCATCCTCCTACTCCCCCCCTAAAAAATTAATTTTTTGATAAATTTCAATTTTTACCTTACCCCAACCCCCTAATACTCCCCATTCAAAAAAAATATTTCAAATCTTTTTCTTAACCCACTGTTTCTCCCCTACCCCCACCCCCTACTAACCCCCCACCCCTAAAAAAATTAATTTGTTTTTTAAAAAATCAAAATTATTTTCTTACCCCACCCTTATTACATTCAAGCATGAAATTTCATAATTCAAAAATTATGAAGTTTGAAAATGAATTCGTGGACTCTATAGGTTAAAGAAATCCATAGATGAACACCTAACATACCTTGGGTTATTAGTTCTTGAAGGTGCTTGAAGAAATTCTTGAGTTTTGACCTTGATTATTGAAGCTAGGGTTTATTTTCTTAAGGGGGAATGCTTTAATTTTGGGAAAAATTGAATAATAATGATGTAACTAGGTTAATTTGGGGTAATTTACGTGTCAACGTCTGACTTGGGTAATGTAAAAATACCCAATTACCCCTAGGAATGAATTAAAATTGTTACTGAAAAATTCCCGATTTGGGCACCTGGCACCACGCGCAACTATCGCTCCAAGACACTGGAAAATGACAACTAGGAATGTGGCTAGTGGCATGACACGGTGGAATCGCATTGCAATACTGGATGCGACCTGGAAGCTTGGCACAACGCGGTACAATCGTGTTTCTGTACTGGAATATGACAATTGTGGATTGGGTCCTTAGCGTTTGAAAATTGGGAAATTAACTGGTGGCGCGACACGCTGGTATCATGGTACCTCACTGGAAACTGACAGTTTCCATTCTGACATACTCCGCGACGCGCTATTGGCTTGAATAACGGTGTTTAGTGATGAAAACTTAAAATAGCCATAACTTTTTACTCGGTTATCGAATTTAGGCAAGTTTTATATCATTGGAAAGCTAATTAAATTTCCTGTATAATTGCAGGATCTAAATTTAAAAATACTGAGTATTTTAAAAAAAATTATATTGGATAACTCATAGACTAAGAGTTAAGTTATGCTTGAGAAATACGGGATATTACACTGGTGCATGGTTGCCTTGCTTAGATGTTTTTATTACGATGGTCATCTTTCAGATTGTGAAGTGAGAGCTTGATGGTTGGTTGTCGAGAGGTTTTATTTCATTTATTCAAAGAAAAAAGAAATTGTTAGCATAAAATAATTTATTCCTTCTTGATTACGTCCTTAGTGCTTGCTTTATTGTTTCTTCAGTCCATTCAATCCCAAATATTGGTAACTTATCGATGTTTGTTATCATGATTTACCTGGTTTATCGTCTGATAATGATTATGATTTTTGTGAATACGTTAAGTTAAATAGACTATTAATTTTTCTATATCATATTAGGTGTCCTCAATGAAGTTTAGGAAGGTTAAATGTAGCATCAGGATCTTCAAATTTTGCGGTTACATGACCCGGAGTGTCTTTGCGGGATGTTTCCATTAGGTCCAAAGATGGTTATTTCCATGATTTTGTTTTGGTTATCGAATATAAAGCGTGAGCTCATGATAGCCGTATATGAGCAAAATAAGGGTACATCCTTATTTTCTAGGTTTTCTTGGTGTCCTGCTACCATTAGTGAGGAACGGGGTAGCGGCCATACCCAAGTTTATTAGTAGGACACTTTTCCACCACTATAAGTTTGTGGTAAAATTCTTAGTTTTTCTAGTTACTCGCAATAGTTATGGGTTTGTTTGATCATAGGATTAGGATTTGATTGGATTATTTTTTACGCTGATTATTGATGGAGCCTTAGATTTAAAATTTATTGAATCAAAAGTTTAATGCAAAGTTTCTAAGCATGAGATAGGCTTGAAATTATGACATTCTCGAGGAACATAATGTTTGAGGGTGGGTTTATGGTAGTTTTTGGTTGAGTCTAGGCCTATTTCTCCTATCGAGGATGGCATTATTTTAGTTAACAAGTAAATAAGATAGATTGGTTAAAGGATTCCTACCATGGTAGTTTGGTTTACCAAATTGATTTGAAGACATATACCGGCGGTTCAATGAGTAGAGGTGACCTTTCTAGGGATTAAGGCCTTATTCGACTTTGGTTTTGATTTTAACTATTCTAGATGAAATCTTAAGGTGTTTTTTATATCTTTCAATCAGATGAAGGTTGTATAGTTTGTACACTCGGGTCATGGTGATTTAACACAATTGTTGAGTGGATAGCTATGGATTTGTGATCCGTTTATAGTGCATGTTTTGTGGTTCAATTCCATTTGGGGTATAGTGATTGATTGACTAGGATTTAGTACTACTTACTGGCTCAGTTTTCCTTTAGACTAAAGGGATTGGCCCAAATTGATATTTGAGGGATTGTTGGTTTACATTCGGTGTAGAATTCTACCACTTTTTACTTTTGTTCTCAATTCACATTAGTTTTCTACAAGTCTACTTAAAGGAAGATAAGGTATTAGGCTTAGCACAAATTTTTCACATAGATCAATGTTTTTTTAGAGAGGGCCATTCAGGGCTCAGAGATTACGCTTTTAGTCATTTTTGTTGATTTTAAGGGACATAAGGGCAAGTTTTGGCCTCGGCAGAGATCATTTATATTAAATCCTACAAAGTATCAGGTGGGTCATTTTGAGGCATTGAACGTATGCTAGGCCGTATAGATATTTGATGAGTTATTTTTATCCTGTCTATGTTGGGTTGTGCGCTACTTCGGAGTTATGTTGTTACACCGACATGATTTAGATATTTCTAGAGAGATTGTATGTAATTTAGTGCAGGCAGGAGACACGATTATTTGAGAATCCAGGACGTGGAGCTTAAGGTTAGTAATATGGTTTATATGATAACTTGTGTATTGACTTCTTAGGTGTGCAGTTTGTGTAGCTCATATTTATGTGGACTCAGAATATTTTCTATAAGTCTTGCATACTTCAATGGGGTTTAGTTCAGTTTGACAAGTTTTGAAGTCCGAGAGGGAGTTGGTTATTATCATTAATGGATAGTTGAGGAAGTTTAAAATAGGGGTATTCCTTTAGTTAAGATTTTGTGGGAGCATTGTTCAATCAGGGTGTATGGGGAGCCTAGTTGGGCATGCTCCCTCAATACCTAATCTCTTCGAATGTTCGTCTCTTTCCTTTATTTGACTTCCGAGGACGAAAGGCATTTTAATAGTGGATGTTGTAAACACCCCTAGAGAATTTTTCTAACTTTTATGCATTTCATATATTTTAAGTTTTTTGATAGTTTCCACCTGTCATTTATAAACAGCCGAGATAGGTAGTTTAGTGTCCGAGATATTTGTTTGATAATTTTATTAATACTGAACGTGATTTGTAAATATTTTCTTACCTTTAAAAATGTTTTAGGTACTTATGAATTTCTCTTTCATAGTTATGATATATTTAAATTATTTTATAATAAGTTTTATAATTTATTAATATTTTAATTAGAGATGCTGAGTCTATTTATGTTGAATACTTTTTATTATAAAATAGAGGCTTTGTATGAAACTAGTTTCTATTAATTATAGTATATTTAAAAGTTGTATTTGTTTTACCAAGCTTGTACAATAGCTGAATACATAGGCAATGTGATAGTAAGTTGATGAGATTGCCACCTCCCTCCCCCCCTCCCCATGTTGAGGTGAGGAGTGGACAAGATTTGTTTAAAGAAGTGCTGCCACATTCCCAAACCAACATAACATTTATTGCAATGTATAGCGTGCATATATAAATATGTATGTATATGTATATGTATATATATATATATATATATATGCTGGAATATTTGGAAACCCAACCATTCATATAGTTAAGTGTGCATCTTTGTGCTATTTTCCATTAATAGTTAAAGATTTTATGCAACTATTATGTATAGTATACACCTATTTATGTTAAAAATGTAATTTTGGAGGAAAATCATTTTTGACAATTTATATAATCTGCAAAATAAAATTTATTACCTACATTAAGTTATTCAAGCCAGATTCTCATGTAAAGTTCATACCTAGAGGACTTTTCCAAAATTTTGGAGGTTCTAGATGTTGCGGCTTTGTTGAGGGAATTAGCAGCTCCTGGTTACGCTGTGACCGATGTTTGACGTTGAGGTAGGCGATGGTCTACCTTTGGATAGAATTTGTTCTACCAGATAGTATATAATATAAATTACATGTTGGGTTGGAATGTTGGGATACATTGAATAATATCTTAGCCTTTTCACTTTTTCTGACAGTCTTTGGAGAAACCTTTTAGTAGACGGTTAACTTGTAGCTAAGTTCTTTATATCTTCTTTTGGGATAGAATTATGCTTTGAATATTTGTATTTTTTGCGATGTTGGATCAGATTATTAATATTTTGTGTAGATTAGGGATAATACTTCCAAATGGGACTAGCATGCGTCGATTGGTTATCATTTACTAACATGGATACCCTTATTACTCTCTATTTCTATTGACATATAAATATATTGTTCGCTACATTTATGGCCATGAGGCCTTCGATATGAACCCGCTGGAGATCAGGATAGTCTTTTCTCTTGAGGAGCGGCGATTTCTGATTATGGATACTTGGGTAGTTATGCTATTATTGTGTGTATAATGGTGATGGTATCCATACATTCACACATGCACTCTCATGCATTGTGATATGATTCCAATAAAAAACATTGGTTTTCACTACATATCTCTAAAGGGATTATTTCTCATTTTCCACTCATAATCCATTGTTAAAATGGAAATCATACTACTCTTACTATTGGAAGATAATATTTAAGACTAATTTTCATAATTGATGCACCAATTTGAGTCCAGCCACTAGTTATAGTATAACCTAATAATGATTTTTCTCTACCATTTCTAAGGGAGATTTAACCTTAAACCATAATTTTGAACTTTATAAATTGGATTTCATTAACTGTTAAGGACTTTGGTCTTCTAAAATAGGAAAAGGACTAGTTAAACTCGTCTTTCGTATGAGCTCTGGATTGTTGCCGTGTATTGCAGATTTACGTTTTATTCGAATCCAGCATGTGATTTCACTACTTATTACCTATTTTGTTTTAAGTCTAGTTTGGCACTTGATTTTCTATTCATCTATCCATTTAATCTATATTTGAGTCCAACATATATTGTTATTGATTCTTGTTGAAAATTTACCTTATATGTAATCACTTGGTTTGCCATCATTCGCATCTATTCATGTTCACTACCATTGCCAGTATGATTGTTACTTGGTGCCTGTCGTGCTTATAACGACCAATTAGGTTATGTTTACTATTTGTTCTTGTCGTGATTATAGGGGTGAATCGGGTTTTGTTTGTTGTTGGGTACCTTTTGGACTTATGGGGTCTTATTAGGTTATTGATTTATTATTATTACTTAGTTTGTGACATGTTATTTCTAATGCGTATTTGTGGTCTAGGTATGTCTTGTGGACCCCTTTTTAGTATTTCTAGCTCTAGTGTTATACTGTTGTTTCTCTAACATTTTGTTTACATTTTAAGATTACTACTATTGATATTCTTTCTTTAATGATTCTACTTGTGTTGTACCGTAAGGCTAGTTTCTGTAGGTAAGTACTTCCCTTCTGGTAACTTAGTTTATATATCATTGTCTTTTATGTTGTGCATATTATTTATTATTATATCATTTCATGTTATGTTTACTTGCATTATCTTTAGAGCTCTTGGCCTAAGGATATTGGCTGCAAGATGTTTTGACACTCATACTATTGTTCTGCATCTTTCTCCAAGATGCAGATCCTTGTGCGAGTTATATTTCTTAACGTGTTCATCATGCAGAGCTTTCTTGGATTGGAGGTTCGGTGGAGCACCTAAGGTTCATGATTTTCTCTTAGTCTATTGGCTTGTCATTTTTCATTTTATACTATGGGTTCAGCTTGCCTACTGGTTGTCTTAGTATGTGCCATAATGACTTGACATTTAGGATCATGACATTTTTATAGGATTACTTGTGCAATTTTTAACTCTATACCAGTTGTATTGCTCTTTATTCATGACATCACATTTTGTGGTTAGATTTGTATTTTGTTTAAATTTAGATACTATTTTTATTTATATTGTGGATTGACTTTCTCAAGAAGTCTCGTATTAGGTTTATCTTTTCTTTTCGACATTCTTTAACTATTTGGATGTTAGGCTTACCCAACCAAGGTTTGGAGGGTAGTTACTTTAATCACTTTGACTTTTGTCTCGTGACAAATAACTTTCTAGTTTATCCATAATTTTTAGGCCGCTTATCAACACTATACAACATGTTTTTTAGCTTGTGCCCTTCTTTAATTCTTTAGAATAGAGTGGCATTAACATTCTGAAGTTCATCCTCTTTGAAGGGACTTTTCCTTTAGAATTGAAGGCATGTCAATAGAGATAGTGGTTTTTGGCACAGAGAAACTATACACACAATTTGGAAGCATAGATCGAGTACCTGACTTGGGATTTAGACTACATTCCATAAATTTCTTAGTTCACACTCCTGTTTAGAATTTTTGGAGAAGAAAATCAGTTAGTCACTTACCTAAATAATATCTTTGACTCTATTTGTATCTTGCTAAGGTGTAGGCTCTGTGGGTGGTAATTGGTTACTTCAAAACATAAAACCACATAAAAGATACCATAGCTACTAGATAACAAAGTTGAAGAATGATGTTAGGTAACATGCTTGATCTCAATGGAGGAGCAACATAGGACGCTTTTTCTTCTTTGGAGTTGGCTTTTATAAGCGTCTGAATAAAAATGCTTCATTCCACCCCTGATGACTAGAACAGAAAAGATGAGGATTCTCAAGAGCTTGGTTTTTTCTTGTTGTTTCTTTTGTTGACTTTCCTATTTTGTGTAATTGTTATTTTTTTACTTTACAGGTTTTTATTATTTTTGTATTTTCAGGTTGGCCCCCATTAGGTTTTAACCAAGAGTTTATTTGATTTTATTGATCAAGAGCCCGACCCAAATTTCAGTTAAAGAAAATAATTCTAATGTGGGTAAGATTTTCGGACCCCCAAGGTTTAGGTCTAAAGCACATACTTTAGTTGCTTCACCCATCATCCATCCTTGTGGGTAGAAATTTTTCTAGTCATTGATAGTAAGGCCAAAATATGAGATATTACAACAATAACAACAACAAAAAGAAGCCTAGTGTAGTCCCAAAAGAGGGATTAGAGTTGGGTAGAATATATGCAGATCGTACCTCTACCACTAAAAGATATAGATGTTGTTCTTAAAAGACCCTCGACTTAAATAGCAAACAACAGAAAGATATAAGTAAGATAGCATTCAAAAGGAAAGAAATAAACATAATCAACCAATGCACCAACAAAAGCACAACAAATAACAAGTAACAAAATCCAAAAGAAAATAATCTATGTCCAAATGATACTATTACTAGTATAAGTAAGGGAACATGTACAATGCATCATCCTACACGCTAGAAAATAAGACAATGCTGAGACAATGCTCAAATACCTTCAAACATTCTATCCAAATTTTTGACCTCCACAACTTTCTACCCAAGGACATGTCCTCATAAAGCTAGAGCTTCCCCATTTAATATCTAATTACGTCTCCTCAATGCTACTTAATCCTTTTTCAACCGGTACTTAAACTCATTTCCTTAGTGTTTTTTTTGTACTCCTCCACTTTACATGCCCAAACAATCTTAGACTCACTTCTCCCTTATTGTCCAATATAGAGACCACTACTATCTTGTCATAAATATATTTTTTTAATCTTACCTATCCTACTATGAACATACATTCAAATCAACATCCTTATTTCCAGCACTCTCACATTTTGAATATGAGAGTTCTTGACAAGCTAAAATGCTACAACATACAACATAGTTAACCTAACCACTACCCAATAAGACTTTCCATTATGTTTTGGTTGTTTACTCTTATCATACAAGACTTAAGAGGAGAGAGTCGAGCCTTCATTTCATTCAACCTACACTAATATGATATATGACATCATTGTCAATCTCCCTATATCACTAAATTAAAGACCCAAGGTACTTTAAACTATCTATCTTTTGGATAACAAATGCATTTACTCTATCTTCAATACCACTCTCTACATCCCGTCACCAAACATACACTTTGGGTTTTCATGTTTTTATCCAGATTATTCAAACAATTTATAACCTATAGTTTGTATCCAAACATCAAATTTAATGTTAACTCTACTGCATGTCTTGTCAATCAACATGACATAATAAATAAATATCATGAATAGCGGTACCTTCACCTGGAATATGTCATTTCTAATCATCCACCACCAAGGAAAAAATAAATGGGCTAAGACCTATACCATAATGACTGAGAAGTGTTATAGTCTCCTCTACTATCTTTACCTAATTAGCTCTATTGAACATGTCCTTAATCACCCTAGTGTAAGACATACGGAAACCTCAAGCTTCTAGGTATCTTCTACTAAGAATCTTCTTTCATGAAACTTTATATGTCCCCTCTAAGTACTTTGTCACATATCATTTCTTTGTAAATGAACAATGTTTTTTTAGGATCTTTTGGCTCGATTCAAGAAACAAAGGATGTCACTACTATAATATCATATGCGTTGGAGGTAGGAACTTTTATGACATGACCCAAACTGGGGCCTTTTCGTATTGATCATCTCAAGTCCAATCAGGATCAGAGACCAACCCCGATACCCAATACAACCAACCAACATATACCGTATGTTGGATGAATTTCAAACTTATAATAAGACAATGCATTTAAAAATGTGATTACTTTGAAATAAGTCTATATCCGAGACCAACCAAACCAAGACAATCCATCCAATAACCAACAAAACCATAAACGATAACCCAATGTATATGATATATAAATCACAAATGTTCCATACCTAAGTCCACAGTTTTTCATATAAAGCCTCTAAATCAAACCAAATAGTATCTAGTCGGGACATGCCCCCGACAATAGCCAAAAACCAAAGTTTATGAAAAGAAGAAAGTATGTAAAGTAATCCATGACATGAAATGGATACATTCGAAACTATGAAAGCTCACCACATCAATCCAACACTGACTGTCCCCGAATCTAATCAATGGGTAGGAGGATGAGTATGGCTGGTTCCTGCATCGCGTTTGGATAAAGTTCCCAAAGACGGATTAGCAAGTAAATACTAGAATGCATTTAGGATAAGGATAAAATAATACCAACCTTTAAATATATATATAGAATAATCCGTGTCGGGCGAGGGAACTTGGTTTAGCATGCCTTTAAACCCATTAACATGGGTATGTGTAGCATTATAGTCATAATCCACCTATGTGCAATATTTGTCTAATGTTACCCCCTGGACGGAACTCGATGTGTGTGCTGACAAGACACGGAGATACCCTCGTGTATCCTTCACTCTCCATGGTACATCTTAAAAGTGTTAGGGGATTCCTGTGTGTCCCTCAAGTATATGGTCGCAATGACCCATCCTCATGTCTGCAGATATAAGTTTCTAGTGTTCGTCCATTGGACTATTACCTTCACAGTTATCTATCACACCCTTCTATTATTGCCCAATTAAAACCATTATCACACAACCAAACCTCTAAGTTTATTTATTATTAACCAAGGCTATAAGTAGTGGTATTGTCATACCGACAATAGCTTGTAAGCAATGTCCTTTGCTATACTTTTTAAAAAATTCAAAGGATTCCCATGTACCCATAGATTCCATTATTAAAGCTACATGGTTTATTTCCTTGTACCCCACAAGGCTTTAAATTAAACCAACAATAATCACCAATACCTTATAATTTAATCATTCCAAACCATTTAAACCATTTTTACCATTTAGAATTCCATTACCCAGTAATACCACACAAAGTAAAATGAAAGCAACAATTTAACCAAATACATTCTCATAGGCATTTTATCAAACATTTTGGGGGCACATAGTTTCCAAACAAAAACCAAGTACCAATTAACCATTCCCATGAAATCAAATGTTTAAACCACTATTATAATATGAAAACCATAAGTAAAAGACATGGGAAAACAATAATCAACCATTATATCCCAAACCCCCAACATATATTTGAAAACCCAAGTCTATACAACAATTATGCCAAGAAAATAATTCATAAAAATGCCTTTATTTGGAACTAACAATGAGGGAGGAATGCATGCCTTAATTATGAAGAATTATGGATATAAACATGACTCGTGAACCTCAAGGCGATCACCTTATAGAAACCTTAGTGTAATACCCCGATCATTTCTTAAGCCTAAATCCGTCTTTTGAGTGGATATATATGACTTCCAAAGTAATTGATGTTTAAACCATGTTGTATTTCTATAATTTATACATTTTTTCATGTAGAGAATTGAATAAGATTTCCATCGATACCAATTTCATTGAAATCCAACATCGGACGAGGGAGTTATGGCCGTTTTACTAAACGGTATCGGATCGCCCAGGTTTGACAGGTCGACCTGGCGGATCGTCAAGTCCCTGGTGGATCGTCAAGTACCCCGTCAATTCAAGGTAGTGACTCCTCTTTTAGGCCATCGTGCGACGGCCAAGTTGGTGGACCATCAAAAAGTTGACGGACCGTCAAGGGGTCCGTCAGGTTAAGACAGAATGTCTCGTTTCTGGCCCTCGAGTGACGGACGACTTGGTGGTCCATCAGTTTCCTGACGGACCGTCACTTTGAACATCACATCGAGGTAGAACGTTCCAGTTTTGGCACTTGAGTGACGGACGATCTGGTGGACCGTCAGGTGACTTGACGGACCGTTAGATCGACCGTCACAGGCCCCGATCAGCGAATTTCATCTTTTTCAAAAAGGCATTTTGGTCATTTCCTCCCCATATGGTCTTATATATATATCCTAGTAGAGAATATCCATACATTTTTCCTCCTTTCCTCTTCCAAGAAACATCTAGAAATTAGGGTTTCTTCCAAAACCCAAAAATTCAATCTTCTTCCAAGAAATTCAAGGATCTTCCATAAATTTCTCCAAGTTGTTCAAGAATTAAGTTCCCCAAGTCAAGGGCATAAATAATCTTGGTCTAAAAGTGTGAGAAAGAAGTTCCAAACAAGTTTCTACATCTCCAAAATTATAATCCAAGGTATGGGGGGTTTGAACAAGAACACTCCTTTCGTACTTGTGACTAAAAATTTACTTTATATTATTGTTTTACATGATTTTGCAAGTGGGTTTACACCCAAATTTCTTTATTTATGATTTATGATATTTGAGTTGAATAAATTTGATATTTATGATTATTTCACGATCATGTTTCTTAAATGGAGAATTTATTCCATGAGTTGTATATTGTCATTATGTATTGACGATTTCTAAGCGATTTAAGACAAGTGTCATGAGTTATGCCTTTCCATGAGAAATTTGACTATTGAATATATATCGATATTTGAGATTGAAAGTCTAGAATGAGTCCTATGATGTTTCCTTGAGGCTTTTGATATTTGAAAATGATTCAAAAAGGAAATGTACTTGATGTTGAGAAAGATTGTATTGAGGTTAGTCGGATTAGGAATCCACAATTTGTTTATGATTTACAGATGAGATATATATTTATGTTTTAGTCTTTAAAGTAGACTCATGAGTTGATATTTATTAAGGTGGATTTACTAACGCGTTTCTAGCTGAGTCTGGGAAGAGTGTTTAGCACCGAGCGGAAAATATGGTATTTTTCCAAAACTACGTGCCACCGTAGGATTGATGTTGATAATTGTGGGACAGAGGCTGAGTATGGGAATTATGATAATGATATTGAGGTTGTACTCCCTGGAAAGAGTACAACACCCCCGCCAATGTGGTGTTCTCTTCTTAGGACGGCAAAACGTTGGACTCCATGCGGCTCACATGGTGTAGTTATATCGGTTATAAGAAACTCCCACGTCCATAATTTTCTAAGTACCATGAGATACCGAGTCACTCTAAGTCATGATTCAAAGAGTTTGAGTTGAGTTAAATGATTTATGAGATTTATGAAGCATATATTATTACTAATGACTTATGAAGATGATGTTTTAGATAATTCAAGCGAAGAGAGTTATTATTGTCAGCATGCATGATTTTCTTATACATCTTTGATATTATTTAAAATTTTGCATCCACCCCCACATACTTAGTACATTCCCAAGTACTGACTCCCATACTCTTTTGTATTCTATATTTCCTCATGATATAGGTTCATGTGCTCAGTCTCAGTAGCGACAGTGATCTTTGAGTACCTTCATCTACATTTCTACAATTGGTGAGTCCTCATGGTTCGAGGACCTGTGTCTCCGATTTTGTCTTGTTAATAGATGGTTGTTTACTTTCAGTTCAGTACGAGTCAGTTTGGGATCTATCCCAATGGCTCCTTAGTCCTATGAAGTAGAGGCTTTGTCAGACTAGTGTGCCAGCATGTACAGAGATTTCAGTATTTTATTTGTACAGAACCGTATTACTTCATATCTCAGTATGTTCATGTCATGATAATTCTTCCCTACTTTATGATGAATCATGTCGTAGAGAGTTCTGAAGGTGATGATAGGCTTAGAGGGTTATCTTGAGACCACGTGTGGCCTTGAGCCCCATGTGATGTCTCTGGATAGGTTCTCTGGGCGTTACAAGCTTGGTATCAGAGTGCCTAAGGTTCAAGGAGTCCTAGGGAGTCTGACAAGCCGCGTTACATAGAGTCTTGATCATCGGTGTGTAGCGTGCCACATCTATGGGCAAGAGGCTACGAGATGTATTAGGAAAATTTGTTTCTTTCTTTCAAGAGTTTATCGTGCCTATGACTGTTTCTCTCTGTTGTTAATTCGTGCTCTCTTATGATAGAAAATACCTTCTCATAGAGCTTGCGAAAATAACAAACAACCTCAACCCGTTAATCCTTTAGATGAGACGATGTCCCATGCTGAATTTCGAGCTGATTTCCAAGCGCTAGCTCAGGTGGTCACCGCCAACGCCCAAGCCAACACCCAGGCTACTGTTCTACCCCCGTAAGGGAATAATTCTGCTGCAGCCCGGGTTGATGACTTTATACGAATGAATCCACCTGAGTTTCTTGGGTCGAAAGTAAGTGAGGACCCATAAATATATTTATATGAAGTGAGAAAGATCACTGAGATTATGTACGTGACCGAGGAAGAGAGTGTTGAATTGGCTACCTATCGAATGAAAGATGTTTCTTATGATTGGGTGGAGATATGATGGAAGAGTAGAGGGGAGAATGATACTCCTGTGACTTGGAAATTATTCCAAGATGCCTTCTTAGACAGATTCTTTCCCCTGGAACTGAGGGAAGTAAAATTAGATGAATTTATGAACTTGAGACAGGGCCCCATGACAGTTAAGGAGTATTGCCATAAGTTTAACCAGTTATCTAAGTATGATCCCGATATGATGGCTGATTCTACAACTAGTATGAGTAAGTTCTTGGACGGTGTATCTGGTTATGTTGTGAAAGAGTGTAGATCTGCTATGCTTAATAGGGAAATGGACCTTTCAAGACTAATGATTCATGCTCAACAGATTAAAGCGGACAAAGTGAAGGAGAGAGAGAGAGAGTGGGAGGGAATAAGAAAATTAGATCAGAACAACAGGGGTATAGTCAGACTAAATTTTCTAGAGGGATCCGCCCTCAGTTCCTGAGCTGTTCTCTTATGCCAGTGCCTTCATCATCCAGTACACCTGCATTCAGAATTAGGCCAGAGCAGGGTAATAGGCCTACTATGTCTAGGTCCTAGGACAGTGTAAGTAATAGACCTCGTCCTCCACCATGTCTGAAGTGCGGTAGAGACCATCTCGGTGAGTGCTTAGTCGGTCAGAGGGGTTGTTTTGGTTGCGGTAAGTTGTGCCACAAGTTCAGGGATTGCCCTTATACTAGAAAGAGGAGTCGCGATGTTCGTTCTCAGAGTCAGACTATTAGTGCTCTAGCCCCTGTAGTTTATCCTACTCCTCCTCAGGGTGCCTCATCTAGTACTATAGGTGGTCAGTGCCAGAATCGCTTTTATGCTATACCACCCCGCCAGGAGCAGGATGATTCACCAGATGTTATTACTGGTATGCTTCGTGTATTTTATTTTGATGTGTATGTGTTAATGGACCCTGGGTCAAGTCTTTCTTATGTGACTCCGTTGGTGGCTGTGAATTTTGAAATCAGTGCTAAAAAGATTTCCGAGCCTTTTCTAGTCTCTACACCAGTGGGTGAATCTGTTATCGCTAAGCAAGTACATAAGAAATGTCCTATCACTGTTCTTAACAGAGTCCTATTTACAAATTTGATTGAGCTAGACATGGTTGATCTTGACATTATTCTGGGTATGGATTAGCTTTACTCTTGTTATGCGTCTATAGACTGTCGTACCCGTGTAGTCAAGTTTCAGTTTCCCTATGAGCCAGTCTTTGAGTGGTCCAGAAATTCTATATCTCCTAAAAGTCATTTCATATCCTATCTTAAAGCTAGGAAATTAATATCCAAGGGTTGTATCTATCATTTAGTCCAAGTTAAGGACACCAAGTCTGAGACTCTAACTATTCAATCTCTTAGTGTTGTCAATGAGTTTCCTGATGTTTTCTCGGAAGATCTCCTAGGGGTACCTCCTGATAGAGAGATAGAATTCAGAATTGATCTTCTCCCTGATACACAACCTATTTCTATTCCTCTATATCGTATGGACCCCTCAAAACTTAAGGATTTGAAAGAGCAACTCAAAGATCTTCTTGATGAGGTTTTATAAGGCCCAGTGTGTCTCCCTGGGGTGCACCCATTCTATTCGTGCAAAAGAAAGATGGTTCATTACGCATGTGCATTGGCAATTATCATCTTAACAAGGTCACAGTCAAGAACAAGTACCCTCTTCCTATAATTGATGACCTATTTGATCATCTGCAAGGTGCCAGCTACTTCTCAAAAATAGATTTGAGATCTGATTATCACCAACTTAAAGTCAGAGAGTGTGATATTCCAAACGGCTTTCCGCACTCGTTATGGCCATTTTGAATTCTTGGTCATGTCGTTTGGGCTAACGAATGCCCCGACAGCTTTTATGGACCTCATGAATCAGGTTTTTAGACCGTACCTAGATATGTTCGTTATTGTGTTTATAGATGATATCCTTGTATATTCCCAGAGTGAATACGACTATACAGATCATCTTTGAATTATCTTACAGACCCTTAGGGATCAACAGTTGTTTGCCAAATTTAGCAAGTGTGAATTTACGCTTCGGTCAGTTGCCTTTCTGGGTTATATTATTTCTTCTGATGGTGTTCGAGTTGATCCTCAAAAGGTAGAAGCTGTGAAGAATTGGCCTAGACCTATTTCCCCATTTGATATTAGGAGTTTCTTGGGTCTAGCTGGATACTACCATCGTTTTGTCAAAGGTTTCTCTTCCATTACTATTCCTTTGACCCGGTTGACCCAAAAGAAGGTTAAATTCAAGTGGTCAGATTCTTGCGAGAAGAGTTTTTAGTAGTTGAAGACTCGACTCACTTCAGCCCCTGTGATGGCCCTGCCTAATGGTGTAGATGATTTTGTGGTATATTGTGATACTTCTAGAATTGGTTTGGGTTGTGTGTTGATCCAGAAGGGTAAGGTTATAGCCTATGCCTCCCGACAGTAGAAACCTCATGAGAAGAATTATCCTACCCATGACCTCGAGTTAGCTGCAGTGGTTTTTGCTTTGAAAATCTGGAGACACTATTTGTATGATGTCTGTGTTGATGTCTTTATGGATCACAAGAGTTTACAGTATATGTTCACTCATAGAGAGTTGAATCTTCAGCAGAGGCGATAGTTAGAATTACTGAAGGACTATGATATGAGTGTGTTGTACCACCAGGGCAAGGCCAATATAGTGGAAGATACCCTTAGCAGATCGTCCATGGGTAGTGTAGCACATGTTGAGGAAGATAAGAGGGACTTATCCCGTGAAGTGCATAGTTTGGCTAGGTTAGGTGTTAGATTGCTTGACTCAGCTGAGGGTAATGTTTGGGTCCAAAGTAGTTCCAAATCTTCCTTAGTTTCTGAAGTGAAGGAGAAGCAGGATACAGATTCTCGTTTGGTCGAACTGAAAGAATCAGTTAAAGACCAAAAGGTAGAGGTTTTCTCCCAAGGAGGAGATGGTGTTTTTAGATTTCATAATAGATTGTGTGTGCCTGATATTGATGATCTAAGGCAGAGAATTATGGCTGAGGCACATGGCACACGGTATTCTATTCATCCTGGTGCTACCAAGATGTACCGCGATTTGCGGGAAATTTATTTGTGGAATAGTATGAAAAAGGATATAGCGAAGTTCATACAAAAGTATGTAACTTGCCAGCAGGTAAAGATAGATCACCAGAGACCCGGTGGTGTGATGAAAGAATTTAACATTCCTACTTGGAAGTGGGAAGTGGTGAACATAGATTTCATGACCGGTTTACCTCTCTCTCGTCGTCATCATGATTCTATTTGGGTTGTTGTAGACAGATTGACTAAGTCAGCATATTTTCTGCCAGTACATACATCTTTCACCACGGAGGACTATGCTAAGCTGTATATTCGAGAGTTAGTCAGGTTGCATGGAGTTCCGTTGTCTATCATCTCTGATAGAAGTACTCAGTTTAATTCTCAGTTTTGGAGAGCCTTTCAAAAGGGTCTTGGAACCCAAGTTTATCTTAGCTTCACTTTTCATCTGCAGATAGATGGTCAGGCTGAGAGGACTATCCAGACTTTGGAGGATATGTTGAGGGCTTGTGTTCTTGATTTCAAAGGAAGTTTGGATGATCATTTGCCGTTGATTGAATTTGCTTACAATAATAGTTTTTATGCTAGAATTTGAATGACTCCTTTTGAAGCTTTGTATGGGAGAAGATGTAGATCACTCATAGGTTGGTTCGAAGTGGGTGAAGCTGCTGTGATTGGACCTGATGATGTATTTGAGGCTATAGAGGAAGTTAAGTTAATTCGGGAGAGGTTAAGGACAGACCAGAGTCGTCAGAAGTCGTTTGCAGATGTGAGAAAAAGAGTTCTTGAGTTTGAAATCGATGATTTGATGTATTTGAAAATTTCTCCGATGAAAGGGGTGAAAATATTTGGAAAGAAGGGAAAGCTGAGTCCCAGATATGTTAGCCCTTATAGAGTTTTGAATCGTGTTGGAAAAGCAGCTTATGAGGTTGAGTTGCCTGCAGAATTGTCAACTGTCCATCCTGTGTTTCATGTTTCTATGCTCAAGAAGCACATTGGAGACTCTATTGTTTTTGATCCATCAGAAGGTTTTGATGTTCAGGATAGCCTTTCGTATCATGAAATCCTGGTTGAAATCCTAGATTATCAAGTCCGTAGACTGAGGAACAAGAAAGTTCCCTTCGTTAAAGTTCTGTGGCGAAATCAATCAGTAGAGGGTGCCACTTGGGAAACAGAAGAGGATATGCGAGCCATTTACCCTTATCTTTTCTCCATGAGTTTGAATCAAGATGAAGGTACTATTCCCTTAATTTAGTTTCCTCCTAATCTAATATATTCAGCTATATGGTTATTCCCTCTATGATTCGTGCATTTGGTGAAGTACTCAAAAGTTTAGAGTATAGTGATCCCTTTAATGTGAGTTGTTCCAGCTGGGCGTCCTTATTTTCTCTTGTTCTTGGCCTATTTGGCAACATTCGAGGACGAATATATCCAAGGGGGAGATATTGTAATACCCCAATCATTTCTTAAGCCTAAATCTTCCTTTTGAGTGGATATGTATGACTTCCAAAGTGATTTATGTTTAAACCATGTTGTATTTCTCTAATTTCTAATTTTTTTCGTGTAGATCATTGAATAAGATTTCTATCGATACCAATTTCATTGAAATCCGACATCGGACGAGGGAGTTATGGCCGTTTTACTAAACGGTATCGGATCGCCCAGGTTTGACGGTCGACCTGGCGGATCGTCAGGTCCCTGGTGGACCATCAAGTGACCCGTCAAGCCAAGGAAGTGACTCTTTTTTCCGGCCATCATGCGACGGCCAAGTTGGGGGACCATCAAAAAGTTGACGGACCGTTAAAGGGTTCGTCCAGTCAAGATAAAATGTCTCGTTTTTGGCCCTCGAGTGACGGACGACTTGGTGGTCCGTCAGTTTCCTAATGGACCGTCACTTCGATTGTCACGTCGAGGTAGAACGTTCCAGTTTTGGCACTCGAGTGACGGATGATCTGGTGGACCGTCAGGAGACTTGACGGACCGTCAGATCGACCGTCACAGGCCCCGATCAGCGAATTTCAGCTTTTTCAAAAGGGTATTTTGGTCATTTCCGCCCCATATGGTCTTATATATATCCTAGTAGATAATAGCCATTCATTTTCCTCCTTTCCTCTTCCAATAAACATCTAGAAATTAGGGTTTCTTCCAAAACCCAAAAATTCAATCTTCTTCCAAGAAATTCAAGGATCTTCCATAAATTTCTCCAAGTTATTCGAGAATTAAGTTCCACAAGTCAAGGGCATCAAGAATCTTGGTCTAAAAGTGTGAGAAAGTAGTTCCAAACAAGTTTCTACATCTCCAAAATTATAATCCAATGTATGTGGGGTTTAAACAAGAACACTCCTTTCGTTCTTCTGCCTAAAGATTTACTTTCTATTATTGATTTACATTATTTTGCAAGTGGGTTTACACCCAAATTTCTTTATTTATGATTTATGAGATTTGAGTTGAATAAGTTTGATATTTATGATTATTTCACGATCATGTTTCTTAAATGGAGAATTTATTCCATGAGTTGTATATTGTCATTATGTATTGATGATTTCTAAGAGATTTAAGACAAGTGTCATGAGTTATGCCTTTCCATGAGAAATTTGACTATTGAATATATATCGATATTTGAGATTAAAAGTCTAGAATGAGTCCTATAATGTTTCCTTGAGGCTTTTGATATTTGAAAATGATTCGAAAAGCAAATGTACTTGATGTTGAGAAAGATTGTGTTTAGTTGAGTCAGGTTAGGAATCCACAAGATGCTTATGATTTACAGATGAGATATATATTTATGTTTTGGTCTTTAAAATAGAACCATGAGTTGATATTGATTAAGGTGGATTTCCTAACGCGTTCTGAGCTGAGTCTGGGAGGAGTATTTAGCACCGAGTGGGAAATGTGGTATTTCTCGAAACTACGTGCCACCGTAGGATTGATGTTGATAATTGTGGTACAGAGGTCGAGTATGGGATCGTGATAATGAGATTGAGGTTGTACTCCCTCGAAAGAGTACAACACCCCCACCAATGTGGGGTTCTCTCCTTAGGAGGGCAAAACATTGGACTCCATGCGGCTCACATGGTGTAGTTATGTCGGTTATAAGAAACTCCCACATCCATAATAATCTAAGTACCATGAGATATCGAGTCACTCTAAGGTATGATTCAAAGAGTTTGAGTTGAATTAAATGATTTATGAGATTTATGAATCGTATATTATTACTGATGACTTACGGAAATGATGTTTTAGATAATTCAAGCGAAGAGAGTTATTATTGTCAGCATGCATGATTTTCTTATATATTTTTGATATTATTTAAAATGATACATCCACCCCCACATACTCAGTACATTTCTAAGTACTGACTCCCATACTCTTTAGTATTCTATATTTCCTCATGATATAGGTTCAGGTGCTCAGTCTCAGCAGCGACAGTGATCTTTGAGTACCTTTATCTACATTTCTGCGGTTGGTGAGTCCTCATGGTTCGAGGTCCTGTTTCTTCGATTTTTTCTTGTTAATAGATGGTTGTTTTCTTCCAGTTCAGTAGGATTCATTTGGGGATCTGTCCCAATGTCTCCTCAGTCCTATGAAGTAGAGGCTTTGTCAGACTAGTGTGCCAGCATGCACAGAGATTTCAGTATTTTGTTTGTACAGAACCGTATTACTTCGTATCTCAGTATGTTTATGTCATGATGATTCTTCCCTACTTTATGATGATCGTGTCGTAGATATTTCTGAAGGTGATGACAGGCTTAGAGGGTTAGCTTGAGGCCACGTGTGGCCTTGGGCACCATGTGATGTCTCGGGATAGGTTCTCGGAGCGTTACACTTAGCTAACCTTCTTGAGTGAGTTTAGAGAGGTTTTGAGAGTGTTTTTATATTTCAAAGTGTTTCATGAGAGGATACCAAAGGTAATAAAACATATGGATGTAATGGTTTTGGGGTGGGAAATATCCAGACTACCCTCGACTTAAAAGATGAAAACCTACCCGCAGGAGTGTACGACGCATCCCCTAAAACCATAAAATGGGGTATGAGTAGTACCGTTGTATCGTACCCTAGGACAACCTTGGACCTCCAATCTAGCCAACATATGACCACACATGCCCAACTCGTATCCTAACATACAAGTAATACCCTTGGAATCGTACCTTTGTCAGAATCCACTAGACTAGTTAATAAGCATCATACGACTTGGAAAGATACCACTCTTACCCTATCATATGATAAGTAAGATATTAAATCTTACATTGGACCAAATTTTAAAAAAACTCCCTGACTAACATATGAGAGTAGGGACACTAATCCATACCCTAGCATAATACTAGTACCCATGAATCGTACCTTGTCCAGAATCTCCAACACTCAAGAAATTTTTCAAGGGCCAAAGCTTAGACTTTTTCATTCTCCCCTACATAGGTTCATTCATCCTAGAATGACGGGTAAATGCGAGAACTAGAATTATTTAACACAGTAATAACCTTTAAGCTTCCCTTCAACTAAATTAGAAAACAAAGACATAAAATAAGATGCGAAGATCATCACATATCCCAAGCACAATTTACACATCAACACCTCAATCCCGACCTATAACAAAGTTAGAAAACAAAGATGCAAGGTAATCCAACCCTTCCTTTAACAAAGTTAGAAGACAAAGATGTGAAGAATACCAGATACCTTACGCACGAATTTTCGGATCGGAGAACCTATGCAAATACCTAGACTCTATGTCCTCTTCCTTATCCCAAATGGCTTCCTCGGACTTTTGGTTCCACTATAGAACCCTCATCGAAGCCATACCTTCTTCTTTTCTTCTTCGCAACCAGCGAACTTGCCAACTCAAGATCATCAACAAATCTTTTTATAAGACAAAGAGTCCGAGATACTAATACCATAAAAAGGAAAATAACCAATGGAAGATTACCTACAACTTGGCTAAACACAAACACATGGAATATAGAATGAATACAACTCATGATAGAGGGCAAAACCACTTCAAATTAGAATTCCCCAAAGACACATTACCAAGAGAGACAGAATCTAGCTATCAACCATTTCCATGTTTAAGCCTATCCAGGGAAAAGAAAGGTTAACTTAGGCCGCAGGACTCTATTCATTACTACCCAAAATACTATTTTTCTTCCACCAATATTTAAGTACCCAACACAGCGATTGGCATATTTATCAACCAAAATACACAAGCCTACCTCTTCTATTCCCATTGTACTGCCTATCCTTCTAAGAATTTAACAACCCCAATCATTTTCACAAATATTTATCACCTCCTACTCCTCTCTTAACTATTCCTCATAAAAAATAATATTACTTAAACCTCTCCTTCTTCGCTAAAGCCTTTGTTCTAGTAGTCACCCTAGAATGTCCCCTTTCTAGGGACTTCTACTTTTCCCCATTCAAAGCATAATCACACCTCCAAATCCACTACGACTATAATGCCCCAAAACTTAGTCCCGAGATGTCACACGGTTCTCCAGATTATGAGTAGCCTTAAGCTAACCCTGTCTGCCTTCTACTAAGTCTGAATCTCATAATAATAGAAATAAAGACATAAAAGTCATATTAAATATGTAAAATATCTGAGATAACTGATAATAATCTGAATATAATCTCTGAAAAACCAATACTATAAGTATGAATCAAATCTAGAAGTCTGACAATCCTCTACTACTAATATCTAGAGAGTCACTGGGACAAACCCCTTGTTGACTTGAAATGTCTAAAACATATTGAAATTGTCTATACTAGAAAGATGAAAATCTGAATAACTAAGTCCCCGAACTATGAGGACTCACAAACTATCAAATATAGATGGAGATGCTAAAAAATCACTCACGGTTCTAAAACTGAGCACCTCAACCAACATTATAAGACAATATAGCACATAGACGTATATGTAGAATAATACTTTAAGAATGTACTGAGTATATGGGGGTGAATGCATAAGTAAAACATAATATTATCATCATCACAGTTTGTAAAACAATGCATGCTAAATGTAAATGACTCACATATGATGGAATATCTAAAAAACTGAAATCTGTAATCATGAATAGCAAATAATACTTTGTAAATCTAGTGAGTCATAACACTTAGTTCTGAAAGCTGTACTAATATTTTTTCTGTAAATCATACTCTTTAAGTATGAAAAGGGCTTACTCCTATATCTGAAATCTGAATGTTGTAGTCTGTAGCTTATATCTTTTTGTAAAGCATAATCTCAATAAAGTTGTGAGACTTTGCACTTAGTTTTCTAAAACTTTTCTCTTATTCTTGTATACTATGTTGTAAGCTTAAAACTTCAGGGAAATAATTTAAAACTGTTCTAAAACCTTTTACTATTAGGCAATTCTCTTATAAACTGTTCTATAAGAGAGGTTCTTCTAACCGACAAAAACCATGTGAGCTAACATGGAGTCCAGCGTCTTGTTCCCTTTTGGGGAAAACCTCAAGATGGGGAGAGGTGTCATACACTTACAAGGAGTATAACCTGAGCTAAGTGATCACATTTCTATCTATCATTCATATAGAAATGGGAATAATCTAAATCAATACCAACTTTGGCTACGTCATTCTGTAGAATATAGGGCATTCTAATCCCACACTTTTGGCTCGGTGCTAAATACTGATCCCTTTTTAATCTATATGCTTATTCTGTTGGAAATCCACTTTAAAAAGCTAGCATAAGAGTTAGTTTTGAAACTAATTATGCATTTATCTGAGTCAATCTGTCAATAAAGCTAATATGGTTTTTGTAATCTGTAATAAATCTATAAAGTGGATTCCAAATCTTATTTGATGATCACAAGATGAAATCTTTGCTGAAAATCATAAAATAAACTGATCATCTGATGCTTCAAGCATAATCTTTCTTGAAATAATAATGTTCACTCTTGGGATAATAACACATGCAATAATATCTTGTCAAAACATCATAATAATCATGCTTGATAATGAAAACAATGATAATTCATCGCAAAATCTGGAAATTACTGCAATAGGCATGTAAATATGAAAATAAACATGCAATTCAACTTCTAAATCACTTGAAATCTCATAATCTTGCAATTGGAAATAATAGGTATGAACCCTAATTTAAAACTCTTGTAATTTCATAGAAAATCATATTAATTTGAAATAAAAACTTAGTTTTGGGCACATGGATGAAGGAGGATACTTGTTCATAAACCCCACATACCTTGGTAGATGATTAGATGAAGAATCTTGAATTTTGGATTCCTATTTGAGTTCTTGATTATCTTATCTTGGAAATCCTCAATTTTAAGCTCTGTTGGAGAAACAATGGAGGAATTTGGTTTCTTGGAGAGTAAGCTTCTGAGCCTTAGGGTTTGTCTTTGAGAGATAATGGATGAGAATAAGCATAATAGGCTTAGAATGAGCTTAATCTCATGTTATTCACGAATTTAGGGTTTTGGAATTTACCAAAGTGCCCTTTATGAATTTTAATCGAAACTAGAAAAAAAGGAACAAAAATCCCAATTTAACATGCCACCACGACACGCCACTAGCCCGGTGGCTCACTGGAAACTGACAACTGGGAAGTAGAAGTTCAACATGATATGGAGCTATCACGGTGCACTACTAAAATTCCAGTTGGTCCATTACCGTGATGCACCACTATAATGGTGAGCCATAGGAAATTGACAATTGGGAAATTACACCTCTCCATGACACGAGATTACTACAGAGATCCACTGAAATTTGACGAATTGGAATTTAACCTTCACCGCGATGCGGTGATTGCCCAGATGGCGTCTGCTTTACTAAAAATGCCATAAATTCTCAACCGAGTATAGGATTTGGGTGAAATTGGTATTGATAGAAAATTAATTCAATTTTCCACTTTATGAAGGGTCTAATTCTTTAAAATTTACATACCAAAATTGTTATTCATTTTTGAAGCTAGTCTTTGACATTCTAGAAGCGAAATTAAGCTAGGGAAAGTATGGGGTATTATAATATCTCCCCCTTGGAAACATTCGTCCTCGAATGTGGCTAGTTAAGCTAAAAATATGGAGAAATCTTATTCTATAAACTATTATACATAACTGAAATATACTGCATGTATGAATCTAAACACATACTGAGCTACTGATCTGATCTGTGAGTGCATGAATTTACATGAAAACCACTATGTAGCCTAATCTGAGACTGGAAAAGAATTGAATGAAGGAACACTATTACTTTCGATTGAATCTGAGTTCATGGAGAAGAGATGAGGATACTTGGTACGCATGTCTGTTTTTGCTTCCCAAGTAGCACCCTCAACGGACTGATTTCACGACAGAACTTTGACCAAATGATTTTCTTTGTTCCTTAGTCTATAGATCTGATGATCAAGTATCTCTACTTGAACTTCTTCATATGAGAGTCTATTCTGAATATTTGTACTTTCTAGAGGATCTATAACTACTGAATCATCCATTCCCTTATTCAACAAAGAAACATGGAATCTCGATAAACTGAGGATAAGTCTAATGGTAGCTTAAGCTCATACACTACCTTCCTAACACGTCTTAAAATCAGGAAGGGGCCTACATATTGGGGACTAGGATTCCCTAGTTATCCAAATCTGTTTACCCCTTTTATGGATGAAACTTTCTGATACATAAGATCATCCACCGCGAACTCAAGATCACTTCTTCTTATGTCTGCATAAGATTTCTGACGACTCTAAGCTGCTTTCAATATCTCTTCAATCAACTGAACTTTCTCCATGGCCTCAAACACTATGTCTGGTCCAATCAAAGTAGCATCACCCACTTCGAACCAACCAAATAGCGATCTACATCTCTTCCTATTATGAGCATCAAAAGCCATCTGAATACTAGCATGGTAACTGTAATTATAGGCAAACTCAATCATTGGAAAATGCTCTTCCCAACTACCTTTGACATCAAGAACAAATGCCCTTAAAATATCCTCTAGAGTCTGAATAGTCCTTTTTACCTGACCATCTATCTGCAAATGAAAAGCTTAACTAAGATGAACTTGGGTACCAAGACCTTTCTGAAAGGCTTTTCAAAATTGAGAGGTAAACTGAGTACCTCTATCTGATATGATAGACACAGGAACTCCATACAATCTAACTAACTTTTTGATATACAACTTGGCATAATCTTCAGCTGTGTAGGATGTGTAACTGGTAAGAAATGCGCCGTCTTAGTCAACCTATCTACTATAACCCAAATTGAATCTTGCTGATGACGCGAATGGGGTAATCCAGTCACAAAGACATATTCACCTCTTCTTACTTCCAAGTGGGGATACCAAACTCTTGTAATGTACCATCAGGTCATTGGTGCTCTACCTTGACCTGTTGACAAGTTCACACTTGGCTATAAATTCTGCTATATCTTTCTTCATACTACACCACCATTTGATTTCTTGTAAGTCATGGTACATCTTAGTAGCACCTAGATGAATAAAATAATGTGCACCATGTGCTTCCTCCATAATCCGCTACCTCAAATCATCAACACATGGTACACTCAATCTATTCTGGTACCTCAGTACACCATCTCCCCCTTTGGAGAAAACCTCTACCTTTTGGTCTTTAACCGACTCCTTCAGTTTGACCAAACTAGAATCCTTATCTTGCTTCTCTTTCACTTTTGAAACTAGATAAGATTCATAAATACTCTGTACTCAAAAATCCCCCTCAGTTGAGTCAACCAATCTAACACCTAATCTAGCTAATCGATTAACTTCCCAAACTAACTTCTTCTTATCATTCTCCACGTGAGCAATACTGCGTATAGAAAATATACCGAGGGAGTCTACCACTACATTTGCCTTGCCCGGGTGATATAACAAACTTATATCATAATCCTTCAATTATTCTAACAACCCTCTATGAAGATGATTCAATTCCCTCTGAGTAAGCACATACTGCAAAATTTTGTGATCCGTAAACATATCAATATTCACCCTATAAATATAATGTCTTCAGATTTTCAAAGCAAACACAATGGCAGCTAACTCAAGATCATGGGTTGGATAATTCTTTTCATAGGGCTTAAGCTGTTTAGAGGTGTAGGCTATAACCTTACCTCTCTGCATCAAAACATAACCCAAACAAACTCTAGAGGCATCATAATACACAATGAAACCATCTGTACCATCAGGAATGCTAAAGCTAGGGTTGAAGTGAGCCGAGTCTTCAACTCCTGAAAAGTCTTCTCGTAAGTTTCTGATCACTGAAACTTAACTTTCTTTTGGGTCAGTCTAGACATAGAAGAAGCGATATATGAGAAAACCTCAACAAAACGTCTATAATAGCCAGCTAAACCCAAGAAACTTCTAATGTATGATGGAGAAATAGGTCTAGGCCAATTTTTTACTGCTTCTGTCTTTTGTGGATCAACTTTAATTCCCTCACTGGAAATAACATGACCAAGGAAAGCTACTGAATAGAGCCAAAATTCACACTTGCTAAATTTGGCGAATAATTGGTGATCTCTAAGAGTTTGTATAATAATTCTAAGATGGTCTGCATAATTATCCTCACTACGAGAGTAAACAAGGATATCATAAATAAAGACTATGACAAACATATCCAGATACTGTTTGAATATTCTGTTCATCAAGTCCATGAAGGCTTCTGGGGAATTTTTTAGACCGAAGAACATGACTAGAAACTCAAAATGACCATAACGGGTTCTAAAAGTTGTCTTTGGAATATCACATTTTCTTACTCTAAGTTAATGATAGCCGAATCTAAGGTCTATCTTTCAAAAATAACTTTAACCTTGGAGTTGATCAAATAAGTCATCAATTCTAGGAAGAGGATATTTGTTTTTGACTGTAACTTTATTCAGTTGACGATAGTCAATGCGCATACACAAGGAACCATATTTCTTTTAAACGAATAGGATGGGAGCGCCCTATGAAGAAACACTAGGCCTTATGAAACCTTTATCTAAAAGATCTGTAACCTGCTCTTTTAGCTCTTTAAGCTCAGCAGGAGCCATATGATATTGAGGAATAATGATAGGTTAAGTATCTAGAAGAAGGTCAATACCTAATTCTATTTCCCTATCAAGAGGTACCCCAGACAAATCTTTGGGAAAGATGTAACGCCCCGATTTTTTGAACCGGAATGCTACATGGTGCTCATGACCCCGAGGGACCACAAGCTAACCCATGAATGATATCTATACCTGTAAACTGCATAATATCTCATAAAATATGCGGAAACATGAATTGTAAGGCCATAAGGTTCAATACTGATACATATCTGAAAAATATGGTATAACAATACTAAAAAAAGAAACATAAATACTGAAGTATGAACATCTAAACTGACATCTAGTCTGAAAGCCTCTAACTGAACTGAATAAGGAGTTGATGGGACATGTCCCCAACTAACTCCAACAACTAAAATAAATTGAAAACTAAAATAGAAATGAAATCATCATGTCTTCGAAGGATGAGGACTCACATCTAACTTTGACTGCTGATCCTGGAATCTACTGCTGATTTGGAGCTCATGCCTCTAAACCTATGGTGTAACATAAGAGAAAGCACCATAGCGCAAATGCGTCAGTACGTCTGAATGTACTGCGTGTATGAGTGAGGTAGGCTAAATGCAAAGGGTTATATGCATGGACAATACTGACTGATATGAACGTGAGAGTACATACATACATACGTAACTATAACTGAACTCGTGGAGATACTGACTACTAAGTCTGAATACTGACAACATGAGTGTACTGATAATGAGATTCTGAAAGACTGAGTTTACTGATATTGATATGTAAATCACTACTAAGTAATGGATCTGATACTGTATTACTGATATACTAAGATACTGATAGTTCATTACGGATAAACGAATGAGTATTTCTGACAGTTCAAATTATGAAAAACTGTTCTGATTGACTGTATCTGACAGTCCTGAAGCTAATTACTGATAGAATGAGTTCTGATAACTTTTGTGATTGATAGCGTAAGTGACTGTATCTGACAGTCCATAAATCTGAAGGAAACTATCTGAGTTCAATTCTATTTCTGAGCTGACTGTATCTGACAGTCCTGATATACTGAAACCTGAAGAACTATTTGAGTTTAATTTTATTTCTGAATTGACTGTATCTGACAGTCCTGATATACTAAAATCTGAAGAACTATCTGAGTTCTTTACTGAGACTGGGTAGATATAGCTGACAGTCCTGAAATCTGTAATTGAAACTGTGGGAAATAGTGATTAACCAACATGCCCCGTGTATGCCGTTATGGCTAAGCTAGGGTGCAATCTCTGCCCCAACTGGAGGGGTGTCAATACCGCGCCACTAGTAAGGACAGCTGTGAGTGACCCTAATCTGGTGGGTACTCAATGAGAACGGTGGGAACCCTAAACTGACGGGTTAAGCCACCTCATCAACCCTAATCTGACGGGTTAAGATGTCTCAACCTACGCAAGCAATGTAGTTCTGCCACACAAGGATTGCTACTAAGAATCACACCCTGAACTGGCGGGTGAGTTCCCATCCTTGGGTTTAGTCGGTGCTAACTTATACTCCCATATGAAGGACACTGAACTGAATAACTAAGCTGAACTGAATAACTTAACTGAACTGATTAGCTAATCTGATACTGATTAACTGGATAGATACTAGTGGTATTGTTTAGTAGAGCTAAACTAAGTTTACTGGATTCCAATGACTGGCGGAATATACTGAGTTCTGAGGACTGGTTGAGAGTACTGAAGTTACTGAGATTGCTTGTGAATACTGAGGTTGCTGAAGTTACTGAGCACTGAGATTACTGAGATTACTGAGATTGACTGTGAATACTGACGTTGCTAAAGTTACTGAGATTACTGAGATTACTGGACTACTGAGATTACTGAGATTGACTGTGAATACTGAGGTTGCTGAAGTTACTGAGCACTGAGATTGCTGAGATTACTGGACTACTGAGATTACTGAGATTGATTGTGAATACTGAGGTTGCTGAAGTTACTAAGAACTGAGTTTACTGAGATTACTGAGTTTTCCTGAGTCACATGACTGACTAAATTCTATAGATCATGGCTTGACTGAGAGTATCATGAAAACATGACATGGATCTAGGAACACAACTATATTTTTCAGGTACAAGTACCCCCAGGACTCGATGGAAGGAAACTGACAGACATGAGTGACTTGATCATAAGAGTAGAGTCCATAATTTATAATATCATAAGTAAGGATCTCATACTAAGCATGGTTCTCAATAATGTATTGCATGGAAAGGATTTCATATCACATGGAAGTACTTTCACAATCTTAATATCATGTTCGTTGCATAATCATATTGGCAACACATGCTAATAGCATGGAAATTCATATGGATTGCATGGTTATCATACATCTTGTTCATAAGTAGGATTTTCAAGTAAACTTAGCATAATCTCATAAGAATAGTTCATGAGTATTCCAACAACATTTACAAGGCACATTAACAACATAGAAGTCATTGGGACGTAAGGGCATATCATGAATCCTTCACTTAGTCACAATTTAGCTATATTGCATGATTTCTAGTTCCTTAGGCATTTTATCAAACACCTTACATGCACATCTTAAGCATAGGTGAGCTCATCAAATTATACATCATGAACAACAAAATTTACATGTTTCCAACTCATATGATAGCATGAATTCACAAAAACATATAAAGATTCCATCTTGGGAATCACCTAATATCAACAACATGATCATCAACACCCAACAATATAGAAATCATACTTTATAATGAAAAAGAGGAAAACAAACAAGCATCAACATGGGTATGATCATATCACCACAATCATCCAAGCTTTTGTATTTTAAAGATTGATTCTTCAACTCTATGAACGAATTGAATCCATAAATAAACACTACGCATACCTTAGAAGGAAGATTCTTAATGATTGACAGAGGAATTTCCTTGGAATCGGATCTTCAAGATTACTTATGCAACCCTAGTTATTTTTCTCCTTTAGTGCTGTTAGATGATGAGATTTGAGATGAAAATAGGGTTGCAGTATGTTTAGAAGATATAAATTTCGTTGGGTTAAGTTTAAGGACGTGTAAGGAGTATTTAAAGACTTAATTACCTTAAAATAACTCAAGACGGAGTGTTTTTGACACCTGGAATTGGCTTAGGCGGCGCCCAAGTAATCTCCTATGCTTGGGTTGGCCGGTGCCTAACCAATCGCCCATGCTTTGGTTAGGCGGCGCCTAACCAATTGCCTATGCTTACTGCCTCTCACGAAAATGGGTATAACTTTTCGCTCGGGTATTGGATTAAGGTGAAATTGGTATCGTTGGAAATCTAATTCAATTATATACAATTTGGTGGGTAGAAATATGCAGAAATCCCACATTAACATTGAGTTATACTCATTCAAAGATGACCCTTGCAAAATCGAACACTAAAACTTGATGGATTCAAAAACTCATTGCTTGTATTACCTTAAGTGACTCATATGAACATGCTTAATGTATCATAAGCTATATTATCACTAGGATACTCATTGTAAGTCATTCACTAAAGTGCTACTCATAGGATAGGAGGTTTTATATGTAGGAAAAATGGTTCGTCTCCTAGCTTAGAAACATACGGGGTATTACAATATCTCCCCCTTGGGAACATTCATCCTCGAATGGAAATTAACTGAAGCGAGAGAGATGATAAGATGAAGTACGTACAAGACATACACTACTGAAACATGGGTTCATGACTGGCATGACTGAAAGTTGAGCATAACATACTGAACATTCATATCTGATGCATGGGAAGCTGATTCATGAATATAAGACTGAGGATTCTAATAAAGTGAGTTTTATCAAAATGAGAATACATATCTGATGCACAACTGAAAGGCTGAATCCATGCATATCTGATGCATGATTATATAACTGACATGATACGTGAATGCATGACACTGAAAGTACTGATGAGCTTATCACGCATATCTGATGCGTGAATTCATGACTAAACTTACTCATGAACATGTAATGGTAAAGGTATCAAGTTTGAACTGAAAACTAAGCATGTAACTGAATACTAAGTTTGGTACTGAAATATGAACATAAGAACGAGTAAGTTTAAGGAAAACTGTTACCTTGAACTGAAAATACCGATAAGTTTGAGATTAATTATTCCATATGCATGATCGGAAACATGAGAACATAACTAATTCTGGAACGTGGTAGATATATTGAATATGATGATCTGAACTAAATCTTGAAAACATGGCATACGACTGAAGTTGGAGTTTGAGGGTTAACTTATGAGTACCCCTTCTCCAAACTGGATTCATCAAAAGAAAATAGAGCAACATGTTTATGTCATGAAATTTTGGGGGTATGATGTATCTCCCCCTTGGGATACTATGTCCCTCAAAGAATACTGACTTGGATGAGCTATTGAGGGAAATTGAGGCGATACTCAAGACACCTAGGAACTGAGTCATGACTGAATAACTAGGATCTTAAACTAAGACAGGATACATAAACTGAGCTGAACACGAGTACATAAATACACTAACTTATCTGATTAACTGAATAACTGATAGATGAATACTGGATCTGCAAAGCTAAACTGTACTTAGTCTGAATAGCTGGGTTGAGATTTTTGAGTTTTATGCATAGGAGATAAGGACTAACTGAGTAGAATGAGGTATCTGAGCATGGATTCATGAAGTCTGTATTATTTGTGAATGTGAGACCAAACGTAGGACATGGCTCTAAGGTATTCTATAAACTGGGGTACTGATGAAACACTGATAACTGAGTACTGACAACCTGAATGCTATGGTCAAGCATGTCTGGAACTGAACTGAGTTTCAAATATGGTTACTAAACTGAAGATGACATTATAACTAAGCCTATATCTAGAACAAAAGTACTGAATTCAAGGACTGAACACTGATCACTGAGTGCTGGATACTGAAACTATAGTTGAGTTGGAAACTGAGTTTTTGATGGCTACATGCTGGGGACTGACATAAGTCAAGGATATAAATGTACACTTACACTTTTTACTTTCCTAACTTCTAAATACGACCCCTTGATAGACGTTTACTTACACATTTATCATGACATTCAAGCCTATCTTCACAACTACACCCTCGTGTAAAGTAAGCATGCAACAATCTTCACTTATCTAAACAACTGCTCATCACTACACTGTTCCATAAGGAAAGCTAACTGGAGGAGTAAATCAGGACCTGAAACATGAATAGATAGAAACTAAACTTGACACATGACTGAAACTTGAGGAATAAAATATCAATAGTTTGGATTTACCAATAAGGTCTGAACTGAGGATATACATGACATAGTCAAAATGTAGTTGATCTGTAGGGGCATATCATGAGTCATGGAAGCTAAGTATACTAGAAAGCATGATATGCATACATGATTAATGAGCTGCATGACCTGAGTCTAGAGTTTTTTGTACTCGTGGGACATAATTTGTAATACTGAGGGAGCTGGAACTGAACCACTTATACTGGGAACCGAAGGCGCACATAATCCCATGGAAAGTGTGTGAAAGTAGATTTTTGTATTGGAACATGACTCGTACTGTGGAGTAAAAGGGACTCCTTATGCTGGAAATTGATTTCATACATGATTATAGTTCGTGACCATAGAGTTGGTATGCAATGCCTGAGTTGGTTTCATGATAGCTGAAGTGAAAAACTCTGCACTGAGATGAGAATGGGTCTGGAATTGTCTTCCCTTATTGCTTTTCTATACATACTGGCGCTACTACTGGAATCTTGAGAGTCTGACTTGGTCACTTGATCTACCATCACATACCTATATTCTGTTCAACACCAGTCTGTCTTACTAAACAGATCATCTGATTCTGTTTCCTCATATACTACTAATATCACATTCACACCTTCATGCTAAATTTTGAGTCAATAAACTTAAGTGTTTAGCTCGTACTGTTCAAGCCTACTGATCTAATCCCCATGAATACATAATCTGATCAAATAGAATAATACTATCCCAACTCTACTACTGCTAAACTTATGGGATCAAGAATGAGTTCTCATGATCATGAATAAAATCTGTACGACCTTGGAACAATAATGAACTGATGGGATACTGTTTGAGTCTATTGCTAATCTCATAGCTGACCGTAGGGACTGTCTGAGAAAGCCCTGTCTTTAGGACTTTGAACTTCACTATTTCTATTACCTTAAAAGTAAGGTAAAGTGAACATGAGGGGTGCATGATATGAATCTACATGGTTTCCTTAAATAAACTTGCTATAGCACGATCTTGAGACATGAAAGAAGGGAAACTATTCCTAAAACATCTCATAGCCTCTTGCACATAAGTGTGGTACACAACACACCCATGTACTAGACTCTACTTGATGTAGCTTTCAGACTTCCTAGGACACTGTTGAACCTTAGGCTTTGATACCAAGTTTTTATAACGCCCCGATTTTCTAAACCGGAATGCTACACGGTGCTCATGACCCCGAGGGACCACAAGCTGACCCATGACTGATATATGTACCTTTAAACTGCATAATAACTCATAAAATTTGCAGAAACATGAACTGTAAGGCCATAAAGTTCAATACTAATACATATCTGAAAAATATGGTATAACAATACTAAAAAAAGAAACATAAATACTGAAGACTGAACATCTGATTTGAAATCTAGTCTGAAAGCCTCTAACTGAACTAAATATGGAGTTGATGGGACATGTCCCCAACTAACTCCAACAACTAAAATAAACTGAAAACTAAAATAGAAATGAAATCATTATGTCTACGAAGGATGAGGACTTACGTCTAACTCTGACTGCTGATCCTGGAATCTACTGATAATTTGGAGCTCATGCCTCTGAACCTATGGTGTAACATAAGATAAAACACCATAGCATAAATGTGTCAGTACGTCTGAATGTACTGAGTATACAAGTAAGGTATGCTAAATACAAAGGGTTATATGCATGGACAATACTGACTGATATGAACGTGAGAGTACATACATACATACGTAACTGTATATGAACTCGTAGAGATACTGACTACTGATTCTGAATACTGAAAACATGAGTATACTGATAATGAGATTCTGAAAGACTGAGTTTATTGATATTGATATGTAAATCACTACTAAGTGATGGATCTGATACTGTATTACTGATATACTAAGAGACTGATATTTCATTACTGATAAATGAATGATTGTTTTTGACAGTTCAAATTATGAAAAACTGGTCTTATTGACTGTATCTGACAGTCCTGAAGCTAAGTACTAATAGCATGAGTTCTGATAACTTTTGTGATTGATAGCATAAGTGACTGTATCTGACAGTCCATAAATCTGAAGGAAACTATCTGAGTTCAATTCAATTTCTGAGTTGACTATATCTGACAGTCCTGATATACTGAAACCTGAAGAACTATCTGAGTTCAATTCTATTTCTGAGTTGACTGTATCTGACAGTCCTGATATACTGAAATCTGAAGAACTATCTGAGTTCTTTACTAAGACTGGGTAGCTATAGCTGACAGTCCTGAAATCTGTAACTGAAACTATGGGAAATAGTGTTTAACCGACATGCCCCATGTATGCCGTTATGGCTAAGCTGGGGTCCAATCTCTACCCCGATTGGAGGGGTGTCAATACCGAGCCACTGGTAAGGACAACTGTGAGTGAGCCTTATCTGGCGGGTACTCAATGAGAACAGTGGAAACACTAAACTGACGGGTTAAGCCACCTCATCAACCCTAATATGATGGGTTAAGATGTCTCAACCTACGCTGGCTACGTAGTTCTGGAACACAAGGATTGCTACTAAGAATCACACCCTGAACTGGCGGGTGAGTTCCCATCCTTGGGTTCACTCGGTGCTAACTTCTACTCCCATCTGAAGGACACTGAACTGAATAACTAAGCTGAACTAAATAACTGAACTGAACTGATTAGATGATCTGATACTGATTAACTGGACTGATACTAGTAGTATTGTTTAGCCAAGCTAAACTAAGTTTACTGGATTCCAATGACTGACGGAATGTACTGAGTTCTGAGGACTGGTTGAGATTACTAAAGTTACTGAGATTGACTGTGAATACTGAGGTTGCTGAAGTTACTGAGCACTGAGATTACTGAGATTACTGGACTACTGAGATTACTGAGATTGACGGTGAATACTGAGGTTGCTGAAGTTACTGAGCACTGAGATTACTGAGATTACTGGACTACTAAGATTACTGAGATTGACTGTGAATACTGAGGTTGTTGAAGTTACTGAGCACTGAGATTACTGTGATTACTGGACTACTGAGATTACTGAGATTGACTGTGAATACTGAGGTTGCTGAAGTTACTAAGCACTAAGTTTACTGAGATTACTGAGTTCTCCTGAGTCACATGACTGACTGAATACTATATATCATGGATTGACTAAGAGTATCGTGAAAACATGACAAGGTTCTAGGCACACAACTATATTTTTCGGGTACAAGTACCCCCAGGACTCGATGGAAGAAAACTGACACACATGACTGACTTGATCATAAGAGTAGAGTCCATAATTTATAATATCATAAATAGGGATCTCATTCTAAGCATGGTTATGAACAATGTATTGCATGGAAAGGATTTCATATCACATGGAAGTACTTTCACAATCTTAATATCATGTTCGTTGCATAATCATATTGGCAACACATGCTAATAGCATGGAAATTCATGTGGATTGCATGGTTATATACATCTTGTTCATAAGTAGGATTTGCAAGTAAACTTAGCATAATCTCATAAGAATAGTTCATGAGTATTCCAACAACATTTACAAGGCACATTAACAACATAGTAGTCATTGGGACTTAAGGGCATATCATGAATCCTTCACTTAGTCACAATTTAGCTATATTGCATGATTTCTAGTTCCTTAGGCATTTTATCAAACACCTTACATGCACATCTTAAGCGTAGATTTACTCATCAAATTATACATCATGAACAACCAAATATACATGTTTCCAACTCATATGATATCATGAATTAAGAAAAACATAAAAAGATTCCATCTTGGGAATCACCCAATATCAACAACATGATCATCAACACCCAACAATATAGAAATCATACTTTATAATGAAAAAAATGAAAACAAACAAGCATCAACATGGGTATGATCATATCACCACAATCATCCAAGCTTTTGTATTTTAAAGATTGATTCTTCAACTCTATGAACGAATTGAATCCATAGATGAACACTACGCATACCTTAGAAAGAAGATTCTTGATGATTGATGGAGAATTTCCTTGGAATCGGATCTTAAAGCTTACTTATGCAACCCTAGTTGTTTTTCTCCTTTAGTGCTCTTGGATGATGAGCTTTGAGATGAAAATAGGGTTGTAGTATCTTTAGAAGATATAAATTTCGTAGGGTTAAGTTTAGGGACGTGTAAGGAGTATTTAAAGGCTTAATTCCCTTTAAAATAACTTAAGACGTAGTGTTTTTGACAACTGTAATTGGCTTAGTAGGAGCCCAAGTAATCGCCTATGCTTGGGTTGGGCGGTGCCTAACCAATTGCCTATACTTGGGTTAGGCGGCGCCTAACCAATCGCCTATGCTTACTGCCTCTCACGAAAATGGGCATAACTTTTCGCTCGGGTATTGGATTAAGGAGAAATTGGTATTGCTGGAAAGATAATTCAATTATATAAAATTTGGTGGGTACAAATATGCAGAAATACCACATTAACATCGAGTTATACTCGTTCAAAGATGACCCTTTCAAAATCGAACACTAAAACTTGATGGATTCAAAAACTCTTAGCTTGTATTACCTTAAGTGACTCATATGAACATGCTTAATGTATCATAAGCTATCTTATAACTAGGATACTCATTGTAAGTCATGCACTAAAGTTCTACTCATAGGATAGGAGGTTTCATACATAGGAAAAATGGTTCGTCTCCTAGCTTAGAAACATACGGGGTATTACAAAAGACATCAGGAAATTCATTACTACTCTGACTAACTAAACTGTCCGAGTCTCATTCTTCGTTTCTTTAACTTAAACTAGATGATAGATACACCCTTTAGAGATTAACTTTCTGGATTTAAGATAAGATATGAAATTACTCTTGGGAGACACTGAACTTCCTCCCCATTCAAAGAATGGCTCATTAGGAAACTGAAACTTCACCATTCGGGTGCGACAATCTATAGATGCATAACGAGAGTGGAGCCAATACATACCAAGAATGAGGTCAAAGTCAATCATATCTAACTCAATTAAGTCTGTTAACATGATTTTATTAAGGACGATGATAGGACACTTTCTATAGATCTGTTTGGCAACAACTGGCTCACCCACTGGGGTAGATACCAAGAAGGGATAAAGGATCTTTTCAAGACTTATTTCAAAATCAATTACAACTACTGGGGTCACATAAGAAAAACTTAACTCGGGGTCTAACAACACATAAACATCAAGATGAAAGACACGATGCATACCAGTAACAACATCTGGTGAATCCTCCTACTCCTGATGGGATGGAAAAACATAAAATCAATTCTGGCACTGACCACCACCGGTACTGGATGATGTGCCCTGAGGAGAAACTAGGCGACCTAGAGGAGATAGTGCACTAATAGCCTTAATCTGGGGACGAACATAGCTGTTTCCCTTCCTAGAATGTGGACATTCTCTAATTCCATAACCTAACTTACCACAACCATAACAACCCTTCTTCCCCAACCTACACTGACCACCACACTTTGTACATGGAGGATTATTGGGACTTCCACTCACACTATTCTGAGATCTAGACATAGAAGACTTACCCCACTTCTCCAGCATAACTCTAGGAGCGATAAAACTACTAGAAGATGGTTCTGGCATAGATGAATGATTTTGAAACTGTGAGCAATTTCCCTCTTGAGACCTAGCTTGGCCATACTTAATCTGCATTATCCTAGAACTCTTATTACTTATATATCTTCTCTTACACTTCTTTCCCTCAATCTGCTGGGCATAAATCATTAGTCTAGCAATATCTATGTCTCCGATAAGCATGGCAGTCCTACACTTCTTGACGACCAAGATAGACACTTCAGTAACAAACTTACTCATACTCGTCTTAGGATCAACCATTGTATCAGGGGAATACTTAGAAACCCATTTGACCTTAAGGAAATACTCCTTCACTCTTATTGTGCCCTACCTTAGGTTTATTCAATCTTTTATCCTAGCTTCTCCCATTTCATATTGGAAGAACCTATCTTGAAAAGCATCTCGAAATACCTGCCAACTCATGGGGGTTGCATTCTCACCTCTACTATTTTTTCATATAACTACCCAATCATACGCTATATCTTTCAACCTATAGGATTCTAACTCTACACTCTCTTCCTTAGGAACATAAATAATCTGGGTGATCTTCTTTACCTCTTCTAAATAAATCTGTGGGGACCTAAAGAACTCTGGCGGATTCATTCTCATGAAATCTCTAATTTTTGCTGCTGCTAAATCACCATTCTGCTGAAGTGGAACTACAGCCTGATGGTTTCCCTAAACATTGGAAGTCATTGCCTGGGCCAATGCCTGAAAGGAAGCTCAAAACTCAGAATGGGATATATTCTCATTCAAAAGATCAGCGAGCTGGGGTGACTTGTTATCATTTCTGCGAGCGTTAGCTCGACAAGGAGGCATATTCAACTATCACATAAGAGCACGAGTTGAAAGAAGATAGAGATACTATAAGCATGATATATCATGAAAAAAGAGATGATTTCCTAAGAACGTCACACATCCTCTTGCTCATAAATGTGGTACGCTTCACACCTATGATCAAAACTGTACGTAACGTTGCTTGTATAACTCCCTAGGACTCTTAAAATCTTAGGATCTGATACCAAGTTTGCAATACCTCGAAACCTGGCCTCAAGATATCACTACGAGTTGCGTTAAGCTAACCTGTCTGCCTTATACTAAGTTTGAATCTCAAAATAATAGAAATACAGACATAAAAGTCATATTAAATGCAGAAACATTCTGAGATAACTAAGAATAATCTTAATATAATCTCTAAAAAACAAATACTATAAGTATGAATCAAATCTATAAGTATGACAAGACTCTGCTACTAATAGCTAGAGAGTCATTAGGACGAAACCCCAGTCAACTCGAAATGTTTGAAAAATACTAAAATTGTCTATACTAGAAAACTGAAAATTTGAATGACTATGTCCCCGAACTATGAGGACTCACCAACTGTTGGATGAAAATGGAGATGCTCGAACATCACTAACGATGCTGAAACTGAGCACCTGAATCTACATTATGAGATAATGTAGCACATAGATGTATATGTAGACCTGTACTTTGAGGATGTATTGAGTATATAGGGGTGAATACATAAGTAACAAATATCAATCATCACCACAGTTTGTAAAATAATGAATGCTAAATGTAAATGACTTACATAAACTGGAATATCTGAAAAACTGAAATCTGTAATCATATAGAAAATCATACTTTGTAAATCTAGTGAGTCATAACATTTAGTTCTAAAAGCTGTACTAATGTTCTGTCTGTAAATCATACTATCTAAGTGTGAAAAGGGTTCACTTCTATATATGAAATCTAAAAGTTGTAGTCTGTAGCTAATATATTTCTGTAAAGCATAAACTAAATAAAGTTGTGAGCCTTTACACTTAGTTTGCTAAAAACTTTTCTATTATTCTTTTCTGTTATGCTGTAAGCTTAAAACTTTAGGGAAATACTTTTAAATTATTCTTAATGCTTTTACTGTTAGGGAATTCTCTTAAAAACTATTCTGCAAGGAAGATTATTCTAATCGACATAAACCATGTTAGCTAAAACAGAGTCCAATGTCTTGTTCCCCTTTGGGAAAAACCTCGCGATGGGGAGAGGTGTCATACTCTTGCCAAGGAGTATAACCTGAGCTAAGTGATCACATTTATATCTGTCATCCACATAGAAATGAGAATAATATGAATTTGTACCTACATTGGCTACGTAGTTTTGTCGAAGATAGGGCACGCTAATCCCACACTTCTAGCTTGGTGCTAAATACTACTCTCTTTTTAATTTGTATGCTCATTCTGTTGGAAATCCACTTTAAAAAGCTAGCGTAAAGGTTTGTTTTGAAACCAATTATGCATTTATCTTAGTCAATCTGTAAATAAAGCTAATTTGAATTCAATAATCTGTAATAAATCTGTAAAGTGGATTCCACTTCTTATCTGATGATCAAAAGATCAATTCTTTACTGAAAATCTTAAAATAAACTTATCATCTAATGGTTAAGGGATAATCTTTCTTTAAATAATAATGTTCAATCTTGGGATAGTAGCCCATGAATCAATATCTTGTCAAAACATCATAATAATCATGCTTGATAATGAAAACAATGATTATTCATCTCAAAATTTGGAAATTACTGCAATAGGCATGAAAATATGAAAATAAACATGCAATTCAACTTCTAAATCACTTGAAATCTCATAATCTTGCAATTGGCAATAATGGGTATGAACCCTAATTTAAAACTCATGTAATTTCATAAAAAATCATATAAATTTAAAATAAAAACTTTGTTTTGGGCACAAGGATAAAAGAGGATCCTTGTTCATAAACCCCACATACCTTGGTAGATGATTAAATTAAGAATCTTAAATTTTGGATTCCTATTTGAGTTCTTGAAGGTGAGTTCTTGATTATCTTGTCTTGGAAATCCTCAATTTTAACCTTTCTTGGAGAAACAATGGAGGAATTTTGTTTCTTGGAGAGTAAGTTTTTGAGCCTTAGGGTTTTGCATTGAGAGATAATCGATGAGAATAAGCATAATAGGCTTAGAATGATCTTAATCTTGTGTTTTCACAAATTGGGCTCTTAGAAATTTACCAAAGTCCCCTTTTTAAACTTTAATCGAAACTGGAAAAAAAGGAACGAAAATCCCGATTTAACATGCCACCGCGATGTGCCGCTATCGCGGTGGCTCACTGGAAACTGACGACTGGGAACTGGAAGTTCAACGCGATGCAGAGCTATCACGGTGCACTACTTAAATGCCAGTTGGTCCATCACCGCGATGTGCCACCATAGCGATGAGCTACTTGAAATTGACAATTAGGAAATTAGACCTCTCCGTGACCCGAGCTTATCCCGGAGATCCACTGGTATTTGACGAATGGGAATTTAACCTTCACCGCAATACGGTGATTCCCCAGATGGTATACTACTTTACTAAAAATGCCATAACTTCTCAATCGAGTATCATATTTGGGTGAAATTAGTATCGATGGAAAACTAATTCAACTTACCACGATATTGAGGGTCTAAATATGGAAAATTCTACATGCAACAATTGTTATTCATTTTTAAGCTAGTCTTTGACATTCTAGAAGCAAGATTAAGCTAGGAAAAGTACGGGGTGTTACAACCACCCTAACATAAGAAGGGTCATTAAGGGATTAATGTACAAGAATTTCTTATGCTACCCAAGCAAAACCCCTGAAAAGAGACACGGCACCATAGGCATGAGGTACTTCATACAACCACCTAGGTCATAAATGAAGAATCATATTGACATAACACACCCTAGTAGGAGTCCTTATGACTACACACAAAAAAAATACAAATTCACATACCACAGGTAATGCAAATGCAACATAAGTCCAGGTTCAAATCGAGGAAACAAGGTGAATGCAGAATGTTAACTTTATGCATAAGCTCAACCAAAATGCGCGACACTAGGAGAGTACTATATTAACTGGGATAGGAGCAAATCACTAGAATAGTAGTAAATACACTCCAGCCATCCCTTCAAGCCCACCATTAAAACAAAAATTTAAGATTAATCCTCAACTTTCATATTATTTCACTTGTAAACACATTAGTCCTCTCTAAAGGGCATCACCCATGATGATCACTAGGGAAACTTGGTTCTCCTATACCTAAAACTCATCCAACCAAATTCTACCTAGAGTCTAGCTTAGTCATTCAAACCCCACGCTCTAACACATCCAATGACTAGACCCCTAATCCATACATTCAACCTAAACCTCTGGCCTATATGTCAAAACTTTCCTACTCCTGTATTCTCCAAGCCATCAACCTCACCCCTTCTACACACCTTATACAACTTACCAATTTACCTCCATGATTCTTGCACTACTATCCCGTAGCTAACATACTCCCTTTATTAAAATCAACACCTAGGTTAAAACCTAGCATTTATAATGCACCATACACAATTAAAAAAATGCCCCATATAGAAAAATACATAGATAGTCCACCCTAAAATGAGGGCACCCTAAAATTCCTATTTACCCACCCACAACCTATTCATCCCTAGGGTAAATCATTCCCCCCTCCCCCATGTATGAAATCACGAAATACACCCAATGGAGAAACACTAAGATTGATTAAACCTTTACCTAAGGGGTATCGTAATTTCTCCTTAAGATCCATTAACTCTATCTGGAGCCATTCTATAAAGAAATAATAAAAATTGGATGAGTATCTGAAACCAGACCAATCCCAAACTTAATCTCCCTATTAGATTAAACCTTTACCTAAGGGGTATCGTAATTTCTCCTTAAGATCCATTAACTCTATCCAGAGCTATTCTATAAAGAAATAATAAAAATTGGATGAGTATCTGAAACCAGACCAATCCCAAACTTGATCTCCCTATTAGAAGGACACAATGAGGGTCATCAGGATGACCTCAGGAAATTCATTCACCATAAAAACCAAATGAAAAGAAGGACAACTTAGTTAGAATCTTTAACCCAGACCAATTACTATTAGTTTCACCCCTTTGGAGATTAATCTCTGAGATCCAAGATATGATATAACCCCCCTCTTAAGATATTAAGAATGGAATCATTCTCCCATTCCATATTAGACTCACCAAGAAGTCTACATAAAAACTTATGGGTCCGATAGTCTAATGATGCATGACATGAGTGCGGCCAATCCATCCCTCGCATGATATTAAAATCCACCATGTATGATTCAAACAAATCCACCTGAGCCCCTTACTATTAACAGATACCACACAACCCCTATACATACTTTTGGCAATTACAGAGTCGCTACAGGGTTAGAAACAGAAAAAGAGTCCAAAATACCCCTGGGTCTGAAACAAAAATACACTGCCATAAATAGGGTCACATAAAAGAGAAGGGACCCTAGACTAAGTAAACTATACACATCATGAGAAAAGAGTTTGAAAAATACCAGTGTTAGCATAAGAAGATGGCTCAAACACCTGAGGGATAGTAAGAGCATTGAGAGGATCTCGACCAGTGCCAGAACCTGAAGTAGAAACCCTTGGTGCTAAAACTAGAGAAGTGGAAGCTCGTAATTTATTTGACAAAGCAACAATACTTATCGAACACTCCTATGTTATGTGACCCAGCTGATCAGAATGAAACACCAGTTTCTTCGTTCATAGCAATAACTGTGGTGCAACCAACCACAAAGTCGGTAGGCAGGATAGGGTGGGGCTGACTGAACTCCAACACCCCAAAATGATACTCACCAGAAGACTGAGGATATGGGAATATGATAACCACATGGGAACATCATGGATTCCCTTGTGAAAACCACTATCCACCACCTCTAGCATAATTTTTCTGACCTCTCCATCAGTCTGAACATTGATACTTTTTGCTCTGCCTCTTTCCCGACTTTTTCTGGTTCTTTCTCAAAATACTAGGATCGGACTGGAGCGATAGAGATGTCACTATCCGGGTCAACAAATGTATAAAACATCAAAACTCGACATTGGACACATCTCCTTGAGATAATTAAGCATGAGTGCCACCTTGTTGAGTAGGGTTAGTGAATACCAATGGAACTCTATGGGGAAAATCACGAACTACGACCCTTGACCGAATTTGTTTTGTATGAATTGAACTAGATCTATCCATATTGTCTTTAAGTTAGACAGATAAGTTTCCACAAACATTAGATCATTTGGAGGGCATGATCTATACAGTGCACCAAAGAAGATTTAGGGAAGAGTTCAAGCCCTTAAATTCCATATCCTAAAAATAGAACAACAAGAAATTGAACCATTTCTAAATTCCTCGTATCCTATTAATTATAGGTGTGGTGCACAACACACCCATAAGAAAGACTCTACTCGACAAGGGTTTATGAACACCCCATAACATAAATACGTAGGCTTTGATACAAACATGACACAACCCAAACTGGGGCCTTATCGTAATAGGCATCTCAAGTCTAAAAAGTATCGGAGACCACCCCTAATACCCATTATAACAAACCAACATATACCCTAAGTTATATGAATTCTGAATATATAACAAGTTAATGCATTTAATAATGTGGTCACTTTGGGATAAGTATATATCTGAGACCAACCCAACCACCAAAATAAAAAATGATAACACAATGTATATAATATGTCTTTCATAACCGTTCCATACCCAAGTCCACAGTTGTCCAAACAAAGCCTCTAAAAAAAACCAAAAAGGATCTAGTTACGACATGCCACCAACCATAGCCAAAAACCAAAACATATTAAAAGACGAAAGTATGTAAAGTAATCCATAATATGAAAGGGATGTCTTACAAACTATTGAAGCTCACCACTTCAATTAAACACTGACTATCATCGAATTCGATTAATGAGATAGAAGAGTAGTATGATTGATTCCTGTATCGCGTGGGGATACAGTGCCCGAAGATGGGGTAGCGGGTAAAAGATATCAAGCACTAAGGACAAGGATATATTCATATTCACAACCATAAATATATATATATATATATAGAGAGATAAATAATCCATGTCGGGAAAGTGAATTGGGTTTAGCAGGCCTTCAAAATAATTAACCTGGGCATGTGTAGAATTACCATCATAATAATACCATGGGATATATGGGTCCAGTTTTACCCCTGGACGAGCCCCGATACATATATCTACATGAACTGGAGATGCCATAGGAGTAGGGGATTTTCGTGTATCCTTCGTTCACCATGATACAAATATAAATTTTTTAGGGGATTCCTATGTACCCCTCAATTATATGGTTGCCATGACATATCCTCATTTTGGAAAACATTAGTTTCCACCGATCATCCATTGGACTCCTACCTTCTCGATTAGCTATCATAACCCACCATTATTGCCCAATTAAAACCATTACCACACAACCAAACCACTAATTCCATTTATTATTAACCAAGGCTTCATGTAATAGTATCGACATACCGATTATAGCTTGTAAGCAATGTCCTTAGCTATCCTTTTTAAAGAATTCAAGGGATTCTCATGTACCCATAGATTCCAATATCAAGGTTACATGGGGGATCCCCTTGTACCCTACAGGGGTTTCAATCATACCAACCATTACAACCAATACTTTATCATTTAACTATTCTTAACCATTTAAACCATTAATACCTTTAGGATTCCATTACCAAGTTATACTATGAAAAGTTTGATGAAAGTCTAATAATTTAACCAAAAACATTCTCATAGGCAATTTAGCAAACATATTGTGGGTATTTAGATCCCAAAGCCCAAACCAAGTACAAATTAACCATTCCCATTTAACCAAATGTTCAAACCACCATTATAATATGAAAACAATAAGTAAAATACATGGGAAAACCATAATCAACCATTATAACCAAAATCCCCAACATATATTTGAAAACCCAAGTTCATATAATATTTATGCTATGAAAAATATTCATAAAATATTTATTTAGTTGAAACTAACAACGAGGGAGGAGTAAATGCCTTAATTACAAAGATTTACGAATAGAAACTTAACATTTGAGCCTCTAGGTGAGCACCTTGCAGCAAACCTAGCCAACCTTCTTGAGAGAGTTTACAGAGGATTTGAGAATGTTTTTATCTTTCAAAGTGAGTTATGAGATTCCACCAATGGTTATATAACATGGGGACAGAAGGGTTTTTGGGTAGGAAATGTCCAGACTACCTTCAGCTTTAAAGTTGATAACCTACCCACAGGAGGTTACAACCCATCCCCCTAAATAGTACTATAAGGTATGAGTGGTACCTTTATATCATACCCTAGAACCATCTTGGACCTCCATACTTCCCAACATATGACTGCACATTCCCAACTCGTATCCTAATATATAAGTAGTACCCTTGGAATTGTACCTTTGTCATAATCCACTAGACTAGTCAATAAGTGTCATACAACTTGGAAATATATGACTCTTATTCTATCATAAGAGAAGTGATATACTAACTAATACCTTGTACGATCACCAGTCGTCGATTATTAATATTTTTTGAATTTCCTTATGCTTGTTTCACGCTATCTTGTAACCTAATAAGAATTTATCCAACACTTGGATGTGTTAGTTTGATTAGGTGCATAGGGTGATCTCTGGTTAATGTGGGACATGAGATACCTATCACAGTCAGGCCCAGGTTCAGGTCGTGAAAACTTTCTTCATACTTTCTGTGGTTCTGATTGTATTTTGGATATTATGGATTGTTTCACCAAGTCAACACATTTCATTCCTATTCAAATGACTTACAGTGCTGTGAGGTTTGACCATATCTATGTTTGGGAGAAGTTTTTTTTTTTAATTTGTGCCCATTTCTATAATTTTAGATTATATCACTTTGTTCAGTACAAGGTTTGGAGAGTCATTTAGGAGGAGTTGGATACTCAGGTGGATTTGAGTGCAACCTCTCATCTGCAGATCGATATCCAATTTGAGGGGTATATTTAGGTTCTTGGGGACATGCTCTAAGCCTTTTTTTATTGATTTTGGATGATAGTGGGAGAAATACTTAGCCTTGACAAAGTTCACATATAATAACAACTATAATTTAAGTATTTAGATGGTGCTTTTTTTGGATTTATATGGTAGGAGATGTCATTCTCCAGTTGTATGTTTTGAGACTTTTGAGGTTAGGGCACATGGTACAGATATGCTTCAAGAGTCTTTTGATAGAGTCTGGGAGATTCTGGATTGGTTGAGAGTAGATCAGAGTAGAAAGATATCCTAATGTAAACGATAGTCTTTGTGCCTTGAGATTTGGAGTTAGCAACCATGTATTACTCCGTGTATCACCCATGAAGGGGTGATGAGGTTTGGGAGAAAGCTAAAGTGTATTTCGAGATATATTGGACCTTCTGAGATTCTTCATACAGTTGGTGAGGTAGCTTATCAGTTAGATTTACCTCAAGATATTTCCTCTGTGTATCAAGTTTTCCTTGTCTCTAAAATGCAGCATATATTCCTGACCCATCTCATGTTCTTAGATGGGACTCAATCCTGTTGGATGAGCATTCGACTTTTGTAGAGATGTTGGTGCTTATTTTTGCTAGTGATGTGAGGTGGTTGCGTACGGGTGATATTCTTATAGTTATGGTTTAGATGAGACACCACCCTATGGAGTAGGCCGTTAAGGATTTTTAGAGAAAGATGTGTTCCTAGTATCCTCACTTTTTTGAGACTTTAGGTATTTCCTAATGTTTAACTTCTGGGGACAAAAGTTCCTTTAGTAGTTGCTATTGTAATGACCCTTTAGGTCATTTTAGATATTTCAGCTTACTTTCATCGTTAGAGCTTTTCATATCTGCCCCAAGTCATTTATGACTTGCTGGGACTGACAGTTTTATTACCGGGAAGTACATTTGATTTTTTTGTGTCAATTATCTGTTCTAAAGTCTTAGTTTGTTCCAAATGATCACCAGGCAAAAAATTCAGCAAAGTGATCACATATGAGAATTCCAACATCATCAAAAGATCTGAAATATCTATTTAGTCTAGGCAGACCTTTGGTTTAGGTCTCAATGCACTCGAGCTAATTTTGAGCTACCGGTAGAAAGTTGGAAAATTGGAAATATGGGTTTGGGACCCACATTTTGTCGAAATGATCTCGGATGAAAAAATCATCATTGTCATTGGATTTGAAATATCAAAGTTAGTATGGTTACATAGTTTATTTTCCTACATCAGATTCCAAATGAATCCCGAGGTCTTGGCAGAACCTTGGAAAAATTCCATATTTTAGCTATCATTTGGTGTGGCTCGATATCACACATGATGTGTAGAGTGTAGTCCTATTGCAATAAGAATTATGTTGATCTCCATATCTTTTTTTACATCAAGTTTGTGTGATTGCACACCTGGTTGTGCGATTGCAACACTTGAATACCTTCAGGTAGTGTAAATAAATCCCTCATGTTGCAAATTTTCCTATTTCCACCAAATCTCTTGAGAGAAAAAACCCTAAAGAGTGTGATAACTTTAAATTAAATCTTGAGGCTTACTTGGGATCTTGATTAACATATATATTCATGAATATCTTTGGATTTAAGGTAAAAATCCTTAAAATTCATGCTTGAATTTCGTGATTATTTGACCAAAGCCCCAAATCTTTAGGGCTTGTATTAGCCCAATTTTTTCTTGGTTTTAACCCATTTATGAGTTTTTTGATTCCATGAGGTTTATATCATGTTGGTTTGGTCAGAAAAACATGTTTTTCTATAAGTGGGACACCCATGGGGTTTCTGACATAATTTTTGGACCTGGATCACAATGGAGCAATGTGGGTATCAATATTCTCATATTGATGAGAAGAGTGTGTTTTTGATATCTTGGCATCTCGAAAAGGCTTCTAATAAGAGAAAAGAAAACATTTAATGCTTCGTGAGCTTTCTTAGGCATCAAGGTAGGCTAGATTTATCTCTTGTTAGATTGAACTTTCGCATAGAATTCCTATGAAATTGTGTTGGATTTGGGATGGGTTTTAGGTGTTGGATTTATAAAATGCAATACTTGGGTTCAGTTCAATTGCTCAGGCTAAATTGGAATCCTAGAGTTGAAACACTTAGGTTATTTCCTTAAAGCTTAGTACATTAGACTTTATGAGTTATGCTTCACATGACAATGCCTTGGTTTACACTAAAATTAAGAAAACATCTCTAGATAATCATTGTTAGGGAGAAGTGGTCTTTGTTTCTTACACTAAGGGAAGGTTTCCTTAGTTTCGATATTGTCTTAGTGGTTGTGTTTGAGAAGAAACTTGACTTTAGGACTATTCATGGATTGCTATACATATAAGATGGATTTAGATACCTTACCCTAGTACGGGGTAGAAATTAGCTTAGTAAATATTTTGGGAATTTAGAATTGGGATATTTGTCCAACCTTAATTAAAGATTGATGTTAGATATCTTGAACCCTTTGTACGCTTGTTATATGATTAAAAAATGCCCTTGTGAGGAAATATTGAGTAATCTTGTTACTTGTTGGTTATGTTGAATGATGTTAGAAGTAATGCCTAATGATTAACCCATATGTATGATCTATTTGTTAAGCCAACGACAAACTATTTATTATGCTATTGTTGTGCTATTGTTGTGCTATTGATCCGGCTACCAAATATAATACTTAAAGATCACTTAACTATGATATTGTCGAAGCAATAAATTATGTTATGGAGCATGCTATGAATAAGAGATAGACTATGCCATGGATTAGATATTGTTTAAGCTATTGATTATCTATCTTTATGCTAATAATAAGCCATTGAATAGGCTATTTATGAGGAATTGCTGATCATATTGCTTATAATTATGATAATGCTAAGAAATTATGTTAGAACACATTCCTAATGATAATGTGAGAAATTGCACCATGAATTATGTAAGGAATCATGCTTGTTGATTATTTTGTGAAGTCATTCCATTCACTATGTGTAAAATCATGATATTTTATTAAATGATTAGTTGTGCTATTGATTTTATGACTGATTATGATTATGATGATATAATGATGCCTAGCAAGGTCGAAGGATACTATGATGATATGATGATTCCCAACAAGGACGGAGGATTATTATATTGATGTACTCGTGTACATCTACCGGTTCGTGTTCGGCTATCCCAATGTATGGAAATCATATATTTCTATTCACTTATATAAAATTTGGGTGTGTTGTTCATATTAGTGATGTCGGTTATAGCCGTAAGTCTTACAACTTTATAAAAAGGTACAATTGGTGATTATTGATGATTTATTATTACTAATAATTAATGACTTATGATAATGAAGGATTAGTGATAAATGATGATGCATGGTGGATATTTCTTAAGCGGATAATAATGACTAGTTAATAATAAAGGATTAGATGGTAAACATGCACTCAATAGTAAATGATGTCATCTTTGTAATGGTGATTTCCTAATGAATAATTTTGCGTGGCTATGGGGAATTAGTGGTTAAATGATGAATAGAGATTTTGATGACTAGTGTCCGAATGTATTAGTTAAGAAGACATGGTTAACTACTAAATGGTGACTAGTGTATATTGATGCTAAGATTGATAAATAATTATGGCATTATGGAATGTGAGTAATTGACCAATGGTTGAATAGTTGTTGATGTTGGGTGTATTTATGCATTCTAGTGTTGTTATCCTAACCAGTTTACCCTTGTCTTGAGGATAATTTGTCTTCTTAATATGTTTATGATGATATAAATAAGAATCTAAGTGTTAAACGATGTGTTTATATTCCTTAGAAGTGTTTTCAAACAAATTTGTGTTTAAAGGATCATTTAGAGTCTAGAGAGAAAACTAGTTTGACTAGCTTGAGCTAGGTGTTTTTTTAGTCTATCGTGTTGGATTCTAATGTTTTAAACGTGTTCCAAATGGTTTAATTGTGTATTTACGTGTGAAAAAATTTGTTCATAATGTGCAATGGTCAATTTAATCAATCACAGGTCAAAAAAATAACTTAAAGATTAACGTGGGCTAGCCTAGTCTTAGCTTGAGTTTCTATTTCAGTGTTCTTGTTTTTGTGTTATTTTGAGCTCTAATACAGGGTGTGTGATGATTTATGATGCTTGGTGAGTTTATTTTGAGGATATATTTATAATACACAAGCTGTACATTGAAGGTAAAGGACACCACAAGGCATGGAATTAAAGAAAAAGGCAAAAGACGAAGTTTGATGTCAAATGGAAAATTATAGAGAGAACTCCCGATTGAGGTGGGATGAAAGATCCACTCCTCCTTTAAATATCTTGTGTCGCTAGGTCCACTCCTGTGGCAAAAAGTGCAATGCGATGTCCATTCCCTACACGGCCAATTGTCTACTACTATAAATAGGACTCGTACATGTTATGTTACATACTTTTGGATGTCTTGAAGAAATTTAGGAGGCTTCTAAACACTTTATTTAGGTTTTTTATTCCTTATAAATATCTTTTTAATATATTAGATTATGTCTTGAATATTTTGGATCATGATTATTTCTATTAGTGTCAAAACACCCCTTTTCTGGGGTTAAAGCCAAGAATAGGACTACTATCATTTTGAATTAAGTTTGTTGAGTTGATTATCATATTTGGTTGTTTGTTTATTCTTGTTTTAATTATTTTAAGGAGTATATAACCATATAATGCATATATTGTCTACCTTTGGATCTTGAGTTGGGGAATAGTAAGGTAGAAGGTGGGGATAAACAAAGTAAGGTTCTTATTCCCTTATGAAATAAGGAATTTGAATTAGCATCTAGGAAAGGGAAGTAACTATAAGCCTTGCTTGGTTCACATGTATGATGATAGATTTAAGAACTTAATTGGATTATTACATCTCCGCTCAATGATTTAGTTTTAATGTCCAAGTTAGGTAGACATCTAGAGGTAGAGAGACCATGATCGTGTGATAAACCCTATGAATCAACAAAAATGATGAGCAATTTATTGGATGAAGTTCAATAATGTATTATGATCATTCGAAGTTCTTTAACCCTTGGTTTTACTCTATTGACTATCTCAAATTTTTTATTTTATGCACTATTTACTTTATTTTTAGTTTTACAAATCTCCAAACTCTTTTTGCTTACTTCGCATCTAGTTAATCATAATAAGTGAACTAGAATTTGAAAGTTATTGGAACAAGACTCTTTGGAAAGGATATTCACCTTTCATTAAGGCCACTATATTACTTGGTAGACCACATACACTTGCCTGTGCGCTTGGGCTCTATCATGCTTTTGGCGTCGTTGTCGAGGAGTAATAATCTGGCAACTATTTTAATTTTAGTTTTTCTTTTTGGAATTATTTTGTTCTTTACACTTGGTCTTGGTTTAGTATATCCAGGGAACAGGGTTTCAAGCTAGTAAGATGGCAAGGGATAAGGAATTGGTTTAACCAAGACCCAAATACGAGCAATGTTTCCATCAACAAAGGAGAGAAGTAATCCTTCTCCCACGTATTATGTAACTAGAAGAAGATGAAGAAAATCTTACTCTCATGGTGGAAGAATAAGTAGCCCGCAGGAAAATTAGAGATGTGGAAATCCTAATTCCAATTAATTTGACATCCCCTTTTCAAAAACTGACTGCTAGAGGTAATTTTGAGCCGAAGAAGAATATGGTTCAACTTCCGATCTGCAGTGGACAGTTTACTAGGTTTTCACATAAAGATCCAGAAGTGCACCTATGAAACTTTTTAGATATCAGTGACACATTCATCCCTACAGGTGTGTCAACTGACTATGTGAGGCTGACACTATTCCCCTTTTACTGTTAGGGGAACCAAAGAAGTGGATAGTTATTGAGCTGACATATTCAATCACTACTTGGGACGACTTAGCTCAGACATTTCTCATCCAATTTTTTCCATCTATTAAGACTGTAAGACTTTGCAGTGAGATTGTGTTCTTCAAACCAAAGCCAGAAGAAAATTTATATCATGCTTGGGAGCATTTCAAGGATTTTCTTTGGGAATTTCCGTACCATTAATAGTCCAATGAGGTATTATCTCACACTTTTATTGAGGCACATGACCATAACATAAAGATTTTTCTAGATTTTGCTGTAGTTGGTCAAACTTTAGCGTTGATATACGATGAGCAATATACTTTATTAAATAGAATAGTACAAGGGAATCCAGGGTGGCATTCATACTCAAGGAGTGATACAAAGAAAGTTGTTGGTATTTTATAGGTGGATAATTTTACCACAATATTTGCGCAGATTGTTGTAATACAAAATTATTTTACTACACAACTCAACAACATGAAATTGGGTGCTACACGGCCTATAACTATTGTGAATGCAATTCAATAGACAAACTCTTGGTGTGTGGTGTATGGAAATACTTGTCATTCTTCAGATATGTGTGCTGTAAATCCTGAGTCTGTGATGTTTGTGGGAAATGTTTAGACGCCTAACTATGGGAAAGCCAACAATATAAAGTGGCTGACTCAACCATAAAATCAATAATAGAACATACAAAAACAATAGTTTTAGCATCCCCAAGCTCAAGTAAATCAGACCACAAATAGCAATTTAGAGGAGATGATGAGAAAAATTCTAGCTACCCAATAAAAATTGGCTAAAGATATGAAGAGTCAGCAGAGCATTACAATGAGCATAGAGTTGTAGTTAGGTCAAATACAACAGACATAAAATACCAGGCCTCAAAACGGTTTTCCAGGTGATACTAAAAATCTAAAACAAGTTATGACAATCACTTTGAGGAGCGGTAACGAGCTTCATGAAGAACCTCCAAAAAAAAGGAGGCAGATGCTGATTTGAGTCCTAAACAGGTAAATGACAAAGTGGATGAAAATTTGATAAAGTCTAAGTACTCGAATACAAAAGTCGTTGAAGAAGTGAAGAAGATCCCACCACTAACTTTCTCACTAAAGCATATAAAGAAAAAGGAGGATGTATACTTCAAAAAGTTTTTTGACATGTTCAGAGAGATTCATATTAACCTTTCTTTTATAGATTTTTTGTTGGGAATTCCCAAGTACGCTAAGTACTTGAGGGACGTGGTTGCTAATAAAGTTAAGCAACAGAATGTGGAGGCGATAGCACTCAGTGAGAAATGTATCTTTGTAGTGACCCAAAAGATGCCCAAAAAAGCTTAAGGACCCCGAGAAGTTTACTTACCCATTAAAATTAGCAACAACGAGGTGGTCCATGCAGTTAGTGACTTAGGAGAAAGAATAAATTAGATTCTTCTATCTTTGTTCAACACTTTGGGCCTAGGAAATCCTAGACTGAGCTTGGTGCTATTGTAGCTGGCAAATGAGACCATAGCCCATACTGAAGGAGCCATAGAGGATCTTTTCATAAAGGTTGGTAAGTTTATTATTCCTGCTAACTTTATTGTTTTAGATTTTTAGGTGTATGAAAAAGTACCATTCATATTGGGATGTCCATTCTTAGAAACGAGAGGAGCTTTGATAGATGTGATAGAGAGCACTCTCACAAAGAGGTTTAGGATGAAGAAGCAGTTTTTAAAGTGTACAAACAGCCTAACATACTATCCTATTATACTAATTTATACATGATTACTATTATAGAAGGGGATAAGTGTTTGGTGGAGGAGTGTGTTCCATAAATGACCTCTTTATACTTCCTCACTGAGCAGCCTAAGCCACAACCACCTAAGCTCGATATAATACAGATTGATAAGACTGAAAAGGATATTGTTGAGAAAGTTGTTGACTTTGAGAGATCATACTCAAGAGCTCAGAAACGAATAAGAAGATTGCCTCCTAGTTTAAGAAAAAGGATGAAGGAATATGGATGAGTCGTATTTGGGTCGTGCCATGACACTAAATTAGGCGCTGCTTGGGAGGCAAGCCAAGTTAAGTAGGTAAGATATTTATACTTTTTTCTTCACGTAGTTTTTGTTTTTGTCAAGTCAAAGGTTGATGGGAACTTCGAGTACAGAAAAAACTAAGTTGTGGAGTATGACAAAGACTAAGTGTGGGGGCCCCAGACCTCATTATTGTGTAAAGATGCTTTTAACTAGACCTAGAGGTCTCAGGGAGAATTTCTATCTCTACTTTTAAAGTATACTTTGGGGACAAAGTTTATTTTTAAGTGTGAAGTAGTGGTATCAGAATCATTTTTAACCAAGGAAATTTCTATTTTTAGGGTAAATTTTTTTTTTTTGTGTAGGAATAAGTAAGATATTCTTGTTGGACTATAGTTTATTGCATGATGCAAGTCAATTTGTTGTAAGTAGCATGTTGATTTTATGAATTACTACTTCTGTGACTCTTAGGCTCATGTTTATGAGTCTTGTACTTGTTGGCTTAATGTACTTGCCTGGTGTATGTGCAAAGAAAAATAAAAATTGTGGGTTTAGGAGATTATATAGGCATTTCTTTGATAGTCTAGTTTTATACCTGTTTTTGACTGACCCTTGCGCATAATCCTAGTATGCTCCATTGAGCCTTTAGCTTTTTCTTTAGATCCTCACCTGTAGCTTATATCCTTTTCTTTGATATACCTTAATTTGATCCAAAATACCTTAGATCTTTAGTGTAAAATTATTTGAGTAAGGAGTATAAAATTCAAGAGAGAGAAAGGTAAAATTGGAGACCCTAAGTTATAGTTATTAGTGTATAAAGATCTTTGTGTTGTGGTTGGGAGATCAAGAAAGTTGTGTTAGAGAAATTCCCATTTTTTTCCCATTAGTGTTACAATGAACCTATTTTGTCCTTGTTCCTCCTTAAACACTGTGCACCTCAACTAAATTATGCGTAAGTTGAGGGTGGCTATCATAGGAGTGTGTAATGTATAATGGGTGTGAAGAACGGTAAAATCAAATAATCTGAATAAACAATTGTAACACCCCATGTTTCCATAGCATAATGTAAGTCCCAATACATGAGTATCCATATATAGAATTTTTAAAAAACTAATTATTTTTTAGTTTAGAGCCTACCATTGCATAGGAAATTCAGTTAGCTTTCAAATGATATAAAATTCGCCTAAATCCGATAACCTGATAAGAAGTTATAGGGATTTTAAGCATCAGTCATTAAAAAATATCATTTTAACCCTCAGCGCATCGTGTAGACAGTCCGAATGACAATTGTTGATTTCCAGTGTGACTCCGCGATCATGGCAAATTGCGGAGCAGGCCAATTTCCCATTTGTCAATTTCTAGTGGGTCTCTGCGATCATGCCGCATCGCGGAGGTGGCCTAAATGGATTCTACAGGCTTACCGCGAAGGTGGCGCGTGGCACCGTCTGTCTAGGTTCCAGTTGTCCCATTTCCAGTGGCTTGGAATGATAGTGGCGCATCGCGCCAAGGCCAAAAATCGGGATGGTCAGTTTTCAGCTTCCATTTTTTAATCCATTTAAGGGTATTTGGGTCTTTTTCAACGATCCTAATTAGCCTAAAACACAAAATTTAACCCCTAAACAACCTAATTAGTCATCATTATTTCAATTTCTCTCACACTAAAAAATCCCTCTTTCAGGAACAAGAAACCCTAGCTCTCAAATTTAAGGCAATTTCTCAAGAACTCTCGATTTATCTCATCAAATTCATTAACCCAGGTATGTTAGATATTCATCCATGGAGTCCAAGAAATATTTTAAATTATAAAATTGTGATATTTTCAAGTTATCATGTTTTAAATTATGATTTCATCCATGAATCTCCATGAACTATGATTCTATACCATGTTACCATGAAATTTTTATTATTATTCAATCTTCCATGTTTTAATATTATGATTTACTGAATTAAACCATGATTTAATTCTATTATGATGAATTCATGCTATTTCAACAGGTTCCATGACATTGCTACGATTGTTTTAAAACCATGAACTATAAGTGCTTGATAAAATGCCTACAAAAGTGATTTATTTATTAAAAGTCTTCATGTTTTGTCCTTCAAGCTTTAGTATCCTTCCAGTATTGTTGATGTGAGTCCTGGGGTTATTGAATACCCAAAAACCATATCTGTTTATTAGGTCTAGCATTAGTACATTACATAATAGTCTACAGATTATATTATGACCTTTAGCAGAATAGTCAGATATCAGTTATTAAACTCAGAACAGTCTAGTATCTCAGTGTTTTTCAGTTGGGAGTGGGATTTAGCATCGAGTGAGTGTAGGTATGTAGGTTTCCCCGTTAGATAGGCAGAGTCATTAGTAGTAGTCCCTATACTCCATAACAATGTAGCCAGTATAGGATATGGGTAGTCATCGTTCAGATTAGGCTTGACTATCTCGCAAGGTTCACCCATCAGTTCAGGCTTGACACCCTGAGTCCTTTGGACATTTTATCACTTTAGTGGATCCACATAGACATTGTTAGTACCCATGGTATGGTATTAACATCCTTCCCTCTAGGGTTACAGGTTGGACCCCAATTAGCTCAAATTGGGGAGTGTCGGTTAGATGGTACCTTCTACAGTCTCAAATATGGTCTCAGTTATAGTCCTAGTTCAGTTATTCAGTCTTAGTGTAACTTGACCAAAGAATAAAGATTTCAATTATCTCAGTATTTCAGTTTACAAATTTTACTCAGTTATGTTATATGCTTGGTCATGCATCCTCAGTATTTACAGATTTTCATACATTATTAGTAACTACAGATTCCATGTTCTCTACTGAATACTCTGTGCATTACATGCATATCCATTTAATCATTATTTCTATTCATGAAACCATGCATCTCAGCCTACCTTATTTAGCATACCAGTACATTTAAAGTACAGACCGCATATCTTTTCTTTTGCGCTATAATGTATTATATCATAGTTTTTGATGCTCAGTTCCCAACTCGTAAGTAGACTCATTAGATTCTCAGTAGTAGTAGTTGTGAGTCCTCATACTTTGAGGAAAGGATTACTTCATTTCATGACTTAGTTATTAGTTAGATGAAGTTAGTTGGGGCCTGTTCCATCAATTCATATTCAGTCAGTCACTTATGGAGGATTTTCAGACATTAGAGTCAGTCATTCAGTATTGAGATATTGCAGTTAGTGATCCAGTTTATCTTTATTTTATCTAATTTAGTAAGTTATTTCTATAGACTCATATTTCAGTTTTAAATTTAGATATTAAAACCTTGTGGCAAGTCAGTATTCTTCCACATTTACGATCATATTATTCAGTGATTACAATAGGTACCAACTCATGGATTAGCTTGTGGTCTCTCAAGACCGTAAGCACCGTGTAACGACTAGGGGGTAGTATCGAGTTATTACAAACTTGGTATCAGAGCCTAAGGTTTTAAAGTGTTCTAGGAAGTCTAAAAGCCACATCGAGTAGAGTCTTGTCCATGGGTGTATAGCACCCCACACTTATGGATGAAAGGCTACAAGATGTTTAGGAAAAGTTTCCCTTCTTTATATATTCATGTCATGTGATTAAGCATGAGCTCAATTTAAACTCTTAGTCTAATCTGTTTCCTCCTTCTGTTTATAGAACATGCCACCCAAGAAGAACGAAAGAAGAATTGGAAGTCAGCTAGCCCCTCAGCCCGTCTAGGCAGATCCTCTGGATGAGTATGTCGCTCACGTAGAATTTAGGGCTGCGTTCACTACTCTAGCGAACTTTGTAGTAGCACAGAATGAGTGGACAGCCGTTGTTCCAGCAAACCCAGTGGCTAATACTATTGCAACTAGAATTCAGGATTTTACCCGGATGAAACCTCCTTCTTTCATAGGATCCAAGTCTTAAGAGGATCCATAGGAATTCTTAGATATAGTTTAGAAAGTCACGACTGTTATGGGGGTGACGTATATTCAGAGTGCCGAGTTGGTTGTGTATCAATTGTAAGATATAGCCCATACTTGGTTTAAGTAGTGGATAGTTGATAGAGGTATTGATGCAAGGCCTATAGAATAGGAAGAGTTTGCCACATTTTTCTTAGACAAATTCTTTCCATTGGAATTGAGAGAGGCCAAATTGTTAGAGTTCATTAATTTGAGGCAAGGCAACATTGTTGTGAGGGAGTATTTGATATGTGAGCAGATTATAACACATTTGAGACTTTTAACTGAGAATAATTGCATAGTCTTAAGCAACTTTTGTCATTTTTGATTGTTTTCTCTTTGATAATGCAGGAAAGTCAAGATGAAAGAAAACCAAACACAATAAGAGAAAAAGAGGTGAATTTGGAATAAGTGTCCATGAAAGTGTAGTTGACAACTTGTCTGATAAGTCATCAAATTTGTGATAAGTTATAGTCACCATCAGCTATAGACAGTGTGAGAAAATTGGAGCAGAAGTCTGACGACATTCCCTGATAAGCCATCAGGTGTCTGATAAGCCGTCAGGAATGCCGTCATCCCAAGGTAGAAATCATGAAAATTGAAGAGGACCTGACAAAAATTCTGATAAGTCGTCAGAATCCTCATACGGTGTCAGATTTTCATCGTCAGCCTAAGGTAGAAGTCATCAAACTTGTAGAAGGAGCTGACGACATTTCTGATAAGTCGTCAGACTCCTGATAAGACATCACACTTCATTGTCACCTGTAAGAGAAAAGATCTGTGATCTATGATTTTGTTTCCATAATTAAACTGAAGTATTTCAAGCATATGTTAGTGTTTTCTAATTATCTTGAACTCACATTTTGAGAACTTTTTCTTGCTAGTTTTCTGACTTTAACAAGACAATTATTTTTGGAGAGATTGTTACCATTGTTTTGGGATTTTCTACTGAGATCAAATCTAAGAAATACTCGTTGCTATTCATCTTGCTGTAAGTTCATCTATCAAATTATGAATTCAACTTGTTGTCTTGCTTATTATGTTATGAGTAGATAAATTTCCTTAACCCGAGTTGTGGGATCTGTGGGTTTGGGTTTGTAACGTAACTAAGTGTTCAAGAGTCTAACGGTGGTAGAAACTTTTCTTAATTCCATTATTTTATATTCTTACTATTGGTTGCAAACAATAGGCCTTGCTTACTAGTGATTTTCTTGAGATAAGAAATCAACCCTAGTAAGAAACGAATTATCAACAGGGACTTAGAAGCATTAAACTTCCATTTAATAATTAATTCTGTAACAAGATTAATCAAGATGAGATAACATCCTGTTATGAAATATAAATTCCCTAAGTTCGAGAGAATTAGGTGGTTAAATGTCTAAATAGGTTGAGAAACATTTAGACATAACTTCAAAAAGAATAGTCTACTGTTCCTTCCTACCACAAGAATCTTGAACCGTTACTAGCGTCTGTCAAATCCCAACACCTATAGTAAACATAACTCTAGTTTTTCTTATCTTATTGATTTCAAATACTGAATTGAGAAGTAATTATTTGCTACCTTTCCAAAAACCCCCATTCACAGGAAACTGCTTACTATCAGTTGATTAACCCGTAGATTACTCAAATTCACACCATATTCCCTGTGGGTTTCGACTCCAACCTAGTAGGGTTATATATTGACAACGATCGCTTACATTCTCATAAGAGAGGTGTAGTTTGAGCGTTATAAAAAATGGCACCGTTGTCCGGGAATACGATTGTAAATTGAAGTTGTATGCGCTAATTGACTGTTAGTCAAGTTTCCTAGTTTTACATTTATTTGTTTTTTTGTTTGCTGCAGGACTTTTGTGGTGTATGAAAAGAACTAGATGTTTTGGAGAACCCTTATTACCATTTAATTTGGAATTGAAACTAATCGGCAGAATGGAAGACCAGCAGGAGGCTGATAGGTTAGCAGCCTTAGCTAGAGCTCAGGTGAATGTGAAGAATGACGGTCAACAAGTACAACATCGAAATAGCTAAAACCTGGTAACCCAAGGCGTGCAGAGAAAATAGCTTCTCCAGTATAACATAATGCTAACAGGAACCTTCCGTTCTGAGGAAGGCAAGATCACCAGCAGGTACAATATGACCTCAATGATGATGATGATGGAATGGTTGGAGAAGGTACAATGGGTGCAATTATTCTTCCACCGCTAGCACCTGGGGCAAAATTCAACGTTACGAGTACTATGATTCAACTCATTCATCTAAAGGGGTTGTTTGGTGGCCTTCCTGGGGATGATTCGAACTTGCATCTGGTGAATTTTGTCACCATTTGTATATCTTTTGATAACCTAGGAGTGGGTTTGAATGCTATCCATTTGAGATTGTTTCTGTTGTCTCTGTCTGGGGAGGCAACACTGTGGCTTAATGAGCTGACGCCCAATTCTATAACCAACTGGAGGTAGTTGAAAAGAGCTTTCCTAGAAAGGTTCTTTCCACCTTCCAGGATGGTACAGTTGAGGGATGAGATTAGTAAATTTAGATAGCTCCCAATCAAAACCTTGTATAAAACCTGGGAGAGATTCAAAAAGAAGTTGATGCAGTTTCTGAAGCACAACATGAAGGACATACACTTGATGGAGACTTTGTACAGGGCTCTTAACTCTGTGACAAAACCAATTATAGATAATGCTGCTGGTGGTTCGTTTATTGATCTTACATTCCAAGAGGCTTCAGAAATGCTAGAGAGAATGACGAAGCAGAGTCGGGCATGGCATACTAGGGACTCCGTGGTAGCAAGCCCCACTATTTATGTTGGTATAACTACAAAACAACATAGAAGATACGAAGAGCGTGATCAAAACATGGTTCACCTAAAAACGCAGATCAACTTTCCAACCAAGCATTTACTATTAGGTAAAACTAAGAAAGTAAAGGTTGTGGGATTGCAGAGCAAAGTAGAGTCTGACTCAGATGAAGAGGCGAACTATGTAAATAATTAAGGGTTTTTTTGAGTCAATACCCAAGGAAATCAAGGTCGAACTTATTATCACAAGGATAGATATAAGAACCAGGAGAAAGGAAATTGGAGGAGCAATAATGATAGGAGCGGGTTATATGTCCCTCCTATAAATCGTGAGGCTTCTACAATAAGTTCTTAAAAAATTTCCATGGAGGACATGATGGCTAAATTGTTAAAAGGAGTGAAGGCAATATACTCAGGGGTGGCTACCATAAAAACCACTTTGTCCTCCATGAGTTAGTTGGTAAAATCGCACTCCACTTTGATCAAACAGATGGAACAACAAATGAGCCAACTATCCGAAGTGCTGAACCAGAGAAAGAGTGGAATGTTACCAAGTGATACAGTTCAAAATCCGTGAAATGATGGCTCATGTATGGTAATTACTACTAGGAGTGGTAAAATATTACCTGGACCTTCTGTGGGAAAAAGTTTAATTAAAGATGTGACTGAACCAGATAATGAACCCAAAGAAGAATGTCCAGTGGAGTCTGGGAAGTTGGATATTTCTGAAGATGCTCCAGAACAAGGAAAAGAGAAGGAAAAGAAAGTATTGGTGAAAAATCTTCCAAGAACACCACCTCCCTTTCCTCAAATATTGAAGAAGAAGGTTGAAGACACAAAATTTAGTAAATTCATAGCAATGTTGAAGCAGTTAACAATAAATGTGCCTTTGGTAGAGGCACTTGAACAGATCCCAGGATATGCTAAATTTATAAACAATCTGGTGACAAAGAAGAGGTCAGTAAGCTATGAGCCGGTGGATAATATCCACCATTGTAGTGCTATTTATACACGATCCTTAGTGCAGAAGAAGGCCGACCCTGAAGCATTCACTATTCTATGTACAATCGGTTCTCTTACTTTTGCTAAGGCCCTATGTGATTTAGGGGCGAGCATAAATCTGATCCTGCTAGCCATGTATACAAAACTAGATTTAGTGGATCCTACCCCGATAAACATGTGGTTAGTGATGGAGGATAGGTCTGTAAAGCAGCCAGTAGGAATATTACGTGATGTATTGGTAAAGGTGGATGACTTTATACTTCCTGCTGATTTTGTAGTCCTAGACTGTGAGGTGGACTTTGAAGTACCCATCATTTTGGGTAGACCATTCCTTATGACTAGGAGAGTGGTAGTGGACATGGAGCTGAATAAGTTAAAGTTCAGGTTCGATGAAAAAGAAGCAACATTCAAAATGCACTTATCCATGACACAGTAAAATGAGATGATTGTCTTCTCAATCGTGGATGTGTTTTATGAAAATGGGAAAGAGGTAGAAGCATGGTATCTTGATGAAGTCTGAGTAGTCAAGATAAACTAGTCGTGCCGCGACATTAAATCAGGTGCTATTGGGAGGCAACCTAAATTTTTTTTGTTTAAATGTAAGTTGTTTTGATTTATTTAGATAGGAAGCATAATGAACTGAAGAGGTATGCAGGGGTCTAGGTAAAAATTGATGTAGTCAGTCAAGTGACCCAGACGACAGATATGACGAGTTATCACAATTGTGATAAGCCATCAGATATGTCGTCAAAAAATCCAAAAGAAGGCAACACTCTACCTAAGGTGGACGACATCTGCAACGACTTATCAGACATCTGTTATGCCTCTAGGTAATTTTGGGCCAAAAGACTAAAAATTTGACCCGACCCATAGTCAAACCCTTTCACCTTCCCGCGTATCTTCTTTATTTTCTTTAAGTTTTATTTCCTTCCATATTTAGTTTATTTACTTACTTTTTTTAAAATTAATTCCTAAGTAAGACAAGAAAAATATCCTTCCTTGTGATTGTGGGTTTAATGTCAAGATCAAGAACTTTTCTTTCATCTGCTACTTCCTCTCACTCGCGTAACTAAGTTGAAGTCGCCTATCAGGTATGCTCATAACTTAACTCTCCTCTACATTAAGTAGGTAAAGCAACTGATGTAAATCTTAGTATTAAAGAGATTGAGGCAAGATTAGCTTGCCATTGTGTGAAAAATAGAATCTAGGGTTTACCATGCTGCATTGTGCGTAATAACCTAGGGCTTAGATCAAGAACACAACTCCATGTGATTCTAAGAAGAAAGTGGATTGATAATCAAGATTAAACCTGAGATGGAGGTTGTATTTTGAGCTGACGACGTGTTTTATAAGTTATCACGAATATGACGGCTTATCAGACCATGTCGTCATAAGTTGAGAAAAATAAGCTTGTTCTGTTTAAGGCTGATGACACGCATGATAAGCTATTACATTTGTGACAACTTATCAAGCCATGTCGTAACAACTTTGATATGATACAATTATGTACCTCTTTTGAGGGATGTGGAATTATAATAACTTAACTTCTTGAGTTTTATGATCTTGACTGCTAAATGAGTGCTTTCTTTTACTTTAAGTCTTATAATGGAACCCAAAGGAAAGAGCCAAATATCTACAAAGAAAGTGACAAAGAGGAGTGTACCTCGAAGACTCTTCGATGAAAAATTTGATTATGAGGACGAGGAACCACTGCTCAGGAAGTAAAGGAAAAAAAACAACCAAAAAAGCCTTCACCACCTCAGTAGTTGAGGTAGAAGAGAGTGAATAAAGTGATACTAAAGCGACACCACCACCTGACCATACAACTTCTGAGTAGACGACTTTTGTGCAGCCTGGGTCCGAGCATTCTGAGTCTCGAGAGCCTGAGTCAGAGAATGCTGATTCTGAGAAACCTGAATTCACTGAAGGACCATTATCTGAGTCCCCTTCTGCTGAGCAACAGGATGATGAAGAATCTCTAATTCGGGGGACTCTAGTTAAATGCAAGAACCCTGGGGTCCGAGACAGTGCTAGATGGAAAATTCCCAAGGCACAAAAAATCTTCTATAATGGACTTCTTAAAACAAAAAGAAGGACCATTAAAAGATCAATCTTTGAAAAAAAGAAGATCTTCGCTACTGGGTTGAGCAGATATACTGAAATGGAGCAGAAATTCTGAGACAACGACTTGGGATGGACCGCGAAAAAAGCAAGCTTATTTTTCCCTACACTAGTCTAGGAGTTCTATGTGAACTATTAGGCTCGATTGGAGAACATGTGCAGAGAAGGGATGAAATCAGCAGATCAACCCTTGTTGGATAGAGTTCTAATATGGGGTATGATGGTGGATCTCTCTGAAACAACAATCAACAAATTTCTTCATGGCCCCAAATTCACTCCTCAGGCTACTTCACCTACATTCTACACTCGATTGAAGCATCATGGAAATCAACGGTCTTGGTTAGCCACCCTCATAGCTGAAGGAAAACCTGAATGGCTGACCAACCCGAATGAAAGGATTTTCAAGGCCTCTCTGACTCAAGAGGCAAGGTTCTGGTGGGGTGTAGTGCACACCCATTTGATGCCTACTGAGGGAGATAACATCCTTGGATATGATAGAGCAATACTGGTTGCAAGTATTGTGGCTAAACTCAAATTAAACTTCAAAGCGATCATTGCTGAGGAGATGAAAATTTAGGTCTTAAGGCCTGACACGACATATCTTTTCCCTTATATGATTACATGGTTGTGTAAGGCAGCCAATGTACCTGAGGTTGCAGGGATAGACAATGAACTGCCTGCCAAGAAGACCCACAACCCCATCTTATATGATGAAAATCAGCCAAGTCTTACACTTAACAGAGGAGAAGGGGTTGCAACAGATCTACCAGTTATAGATTCCAGCTTAGTACCAAATGTAGAGGTGCAGGATTCTAAAGTTGTACCACCGACATCCTCATCACTAGCCAATTCATTGCTTGGAAATAAAACAAATCCTTCAGCTTCTGTATTTACCACAGAATTTGCCTTCAACCCTATGAATTACAGAAGAGTGGAAAAACAAGCCAAGTGGTGCGAGGCTCAGCTGCAACTTTGTGCCAAGAAATTTGCCTCTGCGGTAGACAAGAGGATTAAGGTCGCAATTAAGCCCTTCCAAGACTGACCCGGTAGGATTGATGATTTAGATAACGGTTTCAATACATGGTTAAGAGAAATGTCAGACTCAGACCTTGCATAATTTAGATAAGACCTGGATAAGGTAAAGGCAGATATTGGAGTATTACAGCAGCACCAACTTATGGTTTCGACAGATTTGGCTGTTGATGATATTGAGGGTGAAATCCCATTACTTGATCTCACGGGGGAACCAATGAAGCAAAAGAAAAAGAAGAGCAAGAAGAAAGGTAAGGGTAAGATAGAAAGGCCTAATAGCGATGAAGAAAGAAAAGTAGAGAGGAGGGCGAGAAAGAAGGCTAAAAAAGAGGAGACGAAGAAGGCACTGATCAAGTCCCGAGCTATCAATGAGAAATAGGAGGAGGCCCTACGAGCGAGAGTCATAGGTGCCTCAACTAGTAGGCCTCCAACAACTGCTAGGCCAGATGTGGCAGAATGAAGGGAGGATCCCGATGGAGATAAGGCAGCTAAGGATGCAGTAGCAGGGTCAGGGACCTATGATCCCCATGCATGATATACTCAAGGTATACCCTAACCCTTAGTTCAGTTTTTCTTTAATTTTAAGTTGAGTGTGTAGGGTGAGTTATTTTTGTAACATTTTGTAGTTGAATTGGAGAAATACAAGTACTTGAGGCAGTTAACATGGTTTTGTTATTTTGTGAATACCTCTCAAATGGTATGATTTTTGAACTGTGTGATTTGAATCTAATTGTGACCACTGTGCATCTTATTATGTTATTAGTTCTAGTAACTTGATAATTATTACTAAACAATATCATGAACTAGGTAAGTAGTAACTTGTTATATACTTGTTTGCCATGTGCGTGTGAGATCTTACTTAGTTTCCTTTGTATGCTGAATCCAGAACTTTCCCGGTTAGTATTACCTTGGTTGAAGGATAGGGGTTAGGAAAGGAACCTAGGCTATTTTGATCCCTTGATCCCTATTTTCGGCATGAATAGCCTATTTATTTTTATGATACCTATCACCGTCCCATTTATATCATAATGAACCTATTTTGGCCCTGATCTTCCTTGGACACTGTGCACCTTGACTTAAGCAAATAGCCTAAGTTCAGGATGGCTATCTTAGGGGTGCGTGATGTAAAATGAGTATGAAGAATGGTAGAATAAAAGAAAAGAATAAAAAGATGGGTGAGTTGGAAAAAAACAAGAAAGAAAAAGTTGTGAAAAAAAGTGATTGTAGAAAAGACCGCACCCATCCTGAATATGTGTCATCAAGAAAAGAGAAGAATAGAAAAAGGTTAATAAGTGAGACCCCAAAAGCTAGTGCAGTATCAAAGAGGGTTATTCACTTTAAATATCATCGAGTATCATACCAGCCCCTAGCCTACATTACAAGCCAAAGAGAAGACGTATAGTGATCCTAGCTGACCTGTCTGAAATCTTGGTAATGAAAATAAGGGAAAGCCTATGGTATTTGACATACATTGATTGGAACTTCATTCTGAGAGTGAGCATCTTTTGATTGTACCCATGGTTACATATGTGATGTTTTATAAAAGTTAAGTGGGACTTATTTGTAGTGAGGGAACACTGGTTACGTTGCTAGTTGTTAACTTGTTTGGATAGTGTAATCCTTGTACATGAATGGTTGTTGTTGCTGAATTGAAGACATACCTTGATTCCTGTGTGTTGCATCGTTGTTATTCAATAACATACACAATTTTTTTTAAATTAATGGACCTTGGAGATGGTGAAGATGTTTTGAGATAATATGGATAGTTGACTGCCGAATTTACTTTGTATCCTCTTAGTTGTGTTTTAGTTTCTTGAGGACAAGCAATTGTTTTAAGTTGAGGGTGTTGATATGTGAGGAGATGCTAATATATTTGAGGCTTTTAACTGAGAATAATGGAAAAGTCTTAAGAAAATTTTGTCGTTTTTGATTGTTTTCTCTTTGATAATATAGGAAAGTCAAAATGCAAGAAAACCAAAGGAAATAAGAGCAAAAGAGGTGAAATTGGAACAAGTGGCCATGAAAATATAGTTACGACTTGTCTGATAAGTCATTAAATTTTTGATAAGATATCAGAGTCACCATCAGCTGTAGATAGTGTGAGGATGTTAGAACAGAAGTATGACAACATTCCCTGATAAGACATCAGGAATGCTATCATCCCAAGGAAGAAATCATAAATATGGAAGAGGACCTGGCAAAAATTCTGATAAGTCGTCAGACTCCTCATAAGCCGTGAGAGTGTCATAGTCAGCCTAAGGCAGAAATCATCATACTTGGAGGAGGAGCTGACGACATTTCTTATAAGTCATCAAACTCCTGATAAGGTGTCACACTTCGTCGTCACCTGTGCGAGAAAAGATCTGTGATCTGTGATTTTGTTTCCATAATTTGGCTGAAGTATTTCAAGCATATGTTAGGCTTTTATAATTATCTTGAACTCACGTTTTGAGAACTTTTTCTCGCTAGTTTTCTGACTTTAACAAGACAATTATTTTTGGAGTGATTGTTACCATTTTTTGGGATTTTCTATTGAGATCAAATCTGAGAAATACTCGTTGCTATTTATCTTGCTATAAGTTCATCTATAGAATTTTGAATTCAATTTGTTGTCTTGCTTATCATATTATGAGTAGATAAATTCCCTTAACACGAGTTGTGGGATCTATGGGTTTGGGTTTGTAACGTAACTAAGTGTTCAAGATTCTAACGATGATAGAAACTTCTAGTTAATTTCATTATTTTATATTCTGACTATTGGTTAAAAACAATAGGCCTTGCTTATTAGAGATTTGCTTGAGATAAGAAATCAACCCTAGTAAGAAGCAAATTATAAATAGGGACTTGGAAGCATTAAACTTCCATTTAACAATTAATTCTGTAACAAGATTAATGAACTTCAGATAACATGCTATTACAAAATATAAATTCCCTAAGTTCGAGAGAATTAGGTGGTTAAATGTCTAAATAGTTGAGAAATATTTATACATAACTTCGATAAGGATAGTCTGTTGTTCCTACCTACCACAAGAATCTTGAACCGTTACTAGCGTGTGTGAAATCCCACCACCCATAGTGAACATAACTTTGGTTTTCTTTATCATATTGATTTCAAAAAATGAATTGAGAAGTAATTATTTGCTACCTTTCCAAAAAACCCCATTCACATAAAACTGCTAACTATCAGTTGATTAACCCGCAGATAACTCAAATTCACACCATATTCCCAGTGGGATTCAACCCCAACCTAGTTGGGTTATATATTGACAACGATTTCTTACATTCTTGTAAGAGAGCTGTAGTTTGAGCGTTATCAGTATTCTATCAAGTTTACTCAATTAGATAGATATGCTCCTCATGTGGTGGCTGATAGTAGGTCCAAGATGAGTAAGTTTGTCTGATAGTGTTGTCAAGGAGTGTAGGAACGCAATGCTGATTAGCAAGATGGACTTGTATAGACTGATGGTTCATGCTTAACAGATAGAGAAGAAAAAGATTAAGGAGAGGGAGAGAAAAAACATAAGATCTAGGATGGGTAGTTTTAAATACAACCAGCCAAAGTCAGAAGGTGGTAACTGTCCTCAGTTTCATCAGAGGTCTTCAACCCCAGTACCTTCTTCAACCAGTGCCCCAGTACCTAAATTCAGAAATGAAAATAGGGATAGGGAACCATGCTCTAAGTCCTAGGTCAGTGTTAGCGGTGCCCGTACAAATCCTCTAGGTCAGAAATATGGCAAACACCATTAGGGTGAGTGTAACACCACGAATTTGGTACCCAAAATGCTACATGATGCTCATGACCCCGAAGGACCACAAGCTAACCAATGACTTATATCTTTAACTGTACACTACATAATATATATATATATATATATAAATGCAGAAAAATGAACTTAAAGGCCATAAGGTTCAATACTGATCATAATCTGAATGATATAACATTTGTGTGGGGTAATATAATAACCAAAACATAACTGAAAATACTGAAGTCTGAAGCATGATAGTCTAGAAAACCTCTAACATGACTGTCTGAATGATTAAGAAGTTGATGGGATATGTCCCCAATTAACCCCAACTAATAAACCAACTAATGAGATAAAATAAAAATAATTATGTCCTAGAAAGATGAGAACTCACTTCTACTCTGACTGGTGAAACTAGAATCTACTACTGATCTGGAGCTCATGTATCTGAACCGATGGTGTAACACAAATAGAAAACACCATAGCACAAATGCGTCAGTACAATGGAATGCACTGAGTATCCGTGTGAGGTAGTCTATGTGAAAGGGATCACATGCATGATCAATGCTAACTGACTCTTTAACAGGAGCGTAAGAGTACATGAATGAATATTTACCTGAAACTGATACCTTATTACATGATTACTGAATCTGAATACTGGCAACATGACTTACTGATAACTGATATAACTGATAACTTTAGTGATTGTATCTGACAGTCCTGAATCTGATGGAACTATCTGAGTTCCGTTCTGTATCTGAGTTCACTGTATCTGACAGTCCTAAAATATGAAGAACTATCTGAGTTCTATTACTGAGACTGATCAACTGTATCTGACAACCCTGATTCTATAACATGAAACAATGGGAAATAGTTATCTAACCGACATGCCCCAAATATGCTATAATAGCTAAGTAGGGGTCCAATCCTTGCCCTGATTGGAAGGGTGTCAATACCACTCCACTGGTAAGGACAATATGTGAGTAACCCTCATATAACAGGTAACTCTAATAAGAATGGTGGGAACCCTTATATAATAGGTTAAGTCACCTCATCTACCCTCATATAGCAAGTTTTGATGTCTCAACCTATGCTGGCTACAAAGTTCTGGAATGCAAGGATTGCTTCTAGGAATCACACCCTCATATAACAGGTGAGTTCTCATCCTTGGGTTCACTCGGTGCTAATTCCTACTCCTATATAATTGGACACTGAACATGACTGAACATGAGCTAAGTTACTAAATTCCATTGACTTACGGAATACTACTGATATCTGACAATTGACTTAGTTCATAAGATCATAGAGATTTCCTGATTCATAAGACTGTTTGAAGTCTAAGTATTCATAGCTTGACTGAGAGTATCGTGAAAACATGACATAGCTCTATGGACATAGCTAATATATTGGGTACAAGTACCCCAGGACTCGATGGAAAGAAACTGACCCAGCATAGCTTACCTAAACATATAACTAACATCATAGTCCATACCACATTTATAGAAGCATTTCATAAAACGTGTTATAGGCATAAATTTGTACATACATGGGGATTTCATGATATTATGCTAGTTAGGTACTTTTTCTTCATCTAGGCATTTAATCAAACATATTGTAGGCATAGTACATGTAAACATCATTGTACAACAATTAAACTTCATGGTTCAATTCTAATTTCATCATTCAAGGGTTTAGTCATAGGTTTGCATGAATCTTTATCTATAATAATTAAATCCACATAGAAATTATCACCCAACATGAAGTAGAATTCAATTTATCATATATCAACATGAACAAGAATAGGCCAATCATGAAATCATAAAGAAAATCCATAAGTTGAAGTTGTTAAAAAAGATTCTTGGACTTCATGGACGAAAAAAATCCATGAATGAACACTATGTATACCTTAGTTCATGATTTCATAAATATTGATGGTGTAACCTTCTTGAATTTAAATCCCCAATAGAAAAACTAGCTTGTTCTTGAGAGAAACTTGAGGAAAACTTGTATATTTTGGGTGGAAAGTGGTTGAATCACGTATTAAAGGGCTTTAACAGGGGTGGGAAATTAACGGTTTTAACCCTGGACGTGTATTTTAGTTTTAGTGAAATTTCCAGAATTGGACCCTTGGGGCGACGTGGCGCTATTGCATCGTGTCAATGGAATTTAACAATTGGGAAATTGGGAAATGGCACGACACGAAGACATCACGTTGCTATGTCATTTATGACCTGGAAGTTTGGCGCAACGCGGAGACATCGCGCTGAGATACTGGAATAAGGACAATTTTGAATTTAATTCCTGGTGCGACATGCCATAATCACGGACCCCTACTGGAATTTATCGAATGCCATTTCCTCTTGTGGCGCGGCGCGCCACTGACTAATATGGCTCTGTTTTATGATGGGAACTTGAAATAGTCGTAACTTCTGATCCAGTTATCGAATTTAGGCAAATCTTATATCGATGGAAAACTTATTTAATTCCCCACGTGATAGAAAGTTAGATCTTAAAAATACTACATGTAAAAAATTGGATTCGTATTCCTAAGCAAGTTCTAACATCCTTGAGATGATTTCAAGCTAGGAAAAGTACAAGGTATTACAATATCTCCCCCTCGAGAACAATCGTCCTCGACTGAGATTGACTGAGAGGGAAAATAATAGACAAAACATGGACTGAACATGAATAACTGGAACATGATATCATGATTGTCATGACTGATATCTGAACATATAATACTGAACATGTATATCTGATGCATGTATAACTGATTTATGAATGCATAACTGAGTGTTCTGATGAACTATGTTTCTTACAATGAGAATGCATGTCTGATGCATAATTACATAACTAAAATAATACATGAGTGCATGAATGAATATGCAATGGTACTTGATACTAAGTTTATAATGGGAACATGAGCATGAAACTGAATACAAAGTTTGTGATGAACACTGAACATAAAACTGAGTAAGCTTAAGGACAACTGATACCTTGAGCTTCATCTGAGTTGGTGGAGAAGAGGTAAGGATACTTGGTACGCATGTATGCCTCTGCTTCCCAAGTAGCTCCCTCAACAAATTGATTTCACCAATGAACTTTAACTAGAGGGACTTCTTTGTTCCTCAATCTACGAGTCTGATAGTCTAAGATTTTGACTGGAATCTATTCATAAGAGAGAGTGTTTTGAACATCAATGCTCTGAATAGGGACCACGACTGATGGGTCACCTATACTCTTCTTTAGCAAAGAGACATGGAAGATTGGATGAACTGAGGCTAGATCTGAAGGCAATTCAAGCTCACAGGCTACCTTGCCAAAACGACTATGAATCTTGAAGGGACCGATATATTGGAGATTGAGTTTTCCCTTTTTGCCGAACCTCTTCACTCCCTTCATGGGATAGATATTTAGATAGAAATTATCACTAATCTCAAACTCGAGATCTTTTCAACAAACATCTGTATAAGACTTCTATCATCTCTGATCATCCCGGAGTCTTTCCCTGATCAACTAGACTTTTTCTAAGGCATTGAATACTATGTCAGGCCCTATGACTGAGGCCTCACTAACGTTGAACTAACAAATTAGTGTTCTTCATCTCCTACCAAAGAGAGCTTCTAATGAAGCAATTCGAATACTGGAATGATAGCTATTATTGTATGCAAATTCAATAAAAGGCAAGTGGTCATCCCAACTTCCCTTGAAATCAATTACACACGCATGCAACATATTTTCTAAAGTCTGAATGGTCCTTTCTGCTTGACCATCTGTCTGAGGATGAAAGGCTGTACTGAGATGGACTTGGGTACCAAGACCCTTTTGGAATGCTTTCCAAAAGTGCGAGGTGAAATGGGTTCCTCTGTCTGAGATAATGGACAATGAAACACCATGCAATCTGACCAACTCCCTGATATAGAGTTTGGCCTAATCCTCGGCTGAATAAAAGGTATGAACTGAAAGGAAATGAGCTAATTTGGTTATCCTATCTACAATGACCTAGACTGAATCATGCTGATGATGAGTTCAAGGCAAACCCATCACGAAGTCCATGTTAACTTCTTCCCACTTCCACGTAGGAATAATGAACTCCTATGTAGGACCACTAGGCTTTTGATTCTCTATCTTAAACTGCTGACATGTACAACACTTAGCCATAAACTCTGCAATATCTCTCTTTATCCCACTCTACCAATATATTTCCCATAAGTCACGGTACATCTTTGTGGCCCCTGGATGAATAGAGTAGTGCGAAGCATGCGCTTCTGCAAGAATTTACTGCCTTAAGTCATGTACACCAGAAACACAAAGACAACCCTAACAACGTAAAACACCATCTCCCCCTTGGGAGAAAATCTCTACTTTCTGATCCTGAACTGACTCTTTCAACTTGACAAGGCTGGGATCTCTATCTTGCTTTTCTTTTACCTCGAGAACTACATATGATTTTGAACTACTCTGAACACATACACCGCCCTCCAAAGAATCGAATAAGCAAATTACTAGTCTGCGAAACTGATGTAGTTCTTGAGATAACTTCTTCTTACTATCCTCAACATGAGTAACACTACCCATGGACAGTATACTAAGAGCATCGGACACTATGTTGGCCTTGCCCGAATGATAAAGGACACTCATGTCATAATTTTTCAAGAGCTCTAACCATATTCTCCGATGAAGATTGAGTTCTTTCTGAGAAAAGACATACTGAAGGATCTTGTGATCTATCAAGACATCTACATGGACTCAGTATAGGTAATGCCTCCAAATCTTCAAGGCAAAGACTATGGCTGCTAACTCAAGATCATGAGTAGGATAATTTTTCTCATGGGGTTTAAGCTGTCTGGAGATATAGGCTATGATCATACCATGCTGCATGAGGACACAACCCAAACCTACTCTTGATGCATCACAATACACTACGAAACTATCTGTACCATCTGGAAGAGCTAATACTAGAGTTGAGGTTAGTCGAGTCTTCAATTCCTGAAAACTCTTCTGACAAGGATCTGACCACGGAAACTTGTCCTTCTTCTGAGTTAATCTGGACATACGGGATGCAACACAAGAAAATCCTTCAAAAAACCATCTATAATAGCAAGCCATACCCAAGAAACTCTTGATATCTGATGGAGAGACAGGGCGAGGCCAGTTTCTTACTGCTTCGGTCTTTTGAGGATCTACTTTAATGCCATCATTGGAAATAATATGACCAAGGAATGCTACTGACCTTAGCCAAAATTTGCACTTATTAAATTTGATTAATAATTGAGGATCTTTGTGAGTCTGAAGTATTGTTCCGAGATGGTATGCATGTTCTCGCTCACTGCGGGAATAGTCTAGAATATCATCTATGAAGACTATGATGAACATGTCCAAGTACTGCTTGAACACATGTCTTATCAAATCCATGAAAGTGGATGAGGCATTGGTAAGACCAAAGGACATGACTAAGAATTCAAAGTGACCATACCAAGTACGGAAAGCTATTTTTTGGATGTCATATTCTCTGACTCTGAGCTGATGATAGACGGCTATAAGGTCTATCTTATAGAAATAACAAGCACCCTAAAGTTGGTCAAACAAGTCATCGATTCTGGGAAGAGGATACTTGTTCTTGACCGTGGCCTTATTAAGTTGATGGTAGTCAATACACATTCTGAGAGAATCGCCTTTCTTACGTACGAATAAAACTGGTGCACTCCACGGGGAAAAACTTGGTCTGATGAATCCCTTATCTAAGAGATCCTTCAACTGCTTTTTTAAATCTCTGAGTTTTGCTGGTGCCATTCTGTATGGAGGAATAGATATAGGTTGAGTGTCTGTAAGAAGATCAATGCCGAAGTCTTTTACTTTTCGGGAGGTATACCTGGAAGATCTTTGAGGAAGACATTTGACTATTCATTTACAACTAGAACTGATTCAAGACTGGGAGTTTCATAACTAGTGTCCTTAACTCAAACAAGATGATAGACACATCCTTTATATATTATTTTCCATGCCCGAAGGTAGGAAACAAGCTGACCTCTGAATAATGAAGTACTACCCTTCCACTTAAGGATGGGTTCATTCAGAAATTGAAACTGGACTATTCTATTTCTGTAGTACACTCTGACATAGCAGGAATGAAGCCAATCCATGCTGTGAATGACATCAAAATTAGTCATCTCTAATTAGACTAAGTCCGCTGAAGTGATTTTCTGAAGTATTATAACCAGAAAGTTCTTGTATACCCATCGAGATATGATGGTTTTACCCACTGGGGTAGAGACTGAAAAGGGCTCTGCTAGAATTTTAAGATTGATTCTGAAATCAACTGCTATAAAAGGAGTTACAAAATACAAAGAAGCTCCTGGATCTAGCAAAGCGTAAACATCCACATGAAAAATCTGTAACGTACTAGTAACTACATTAGGATAATTTTCCTGATCTTGTTGAGTCTGGAGACCATACAATTTTAGCGTTTCCCACTAGTAGCACTGGAGGTGGCACCCTGTTGATTTGGGTGACCGAAATGAGATTAGGAATGGTTCTGTTAACGCTGAGGACCTGGCTAAGGACAGTCTCGAACTCTGTGGCCTGGCTTGCCACATCCGAAACAAATACCACTGCCAGCTCTGCAAATACCCTGATGGTGCTTACCATAAGTCTAGATGAGAGGATAAGTGCGAGCACTGCTAACACTTCCCTGATACTTATAGACTGGTTCTCTATCTTTGTTACCCTCTCTGAACTTAGGAACTGGAGCACTGCCTGAAGAAGGAGATAGAACTAATGACTTAGGACAAAACTGAGAACGGTTTCCACCTTTTTATTTAGGCTGAGCAAAGTTGAAACTACCTATCCTTGATATCTTATTCTACTTCTCCCTCTACTTAATCTTCTGCTCCTTTATCTGCTAAGCATGAGTCATAAGCCTGGCTAAAGTCATATCACTATTCAGTATGGAAGATCTGCACTCATTTACCACACTATCATTTAACCCTGAAGCAAACTTACTCATCTTGGCTCTATTATTTGCAACCACATGAGGGACATATCTGGATAATTGAGTAAACTTAAGAAAATACTTTTTCACCATCATATTTCCCTTCTTAAGGTTGATGAATTCTAGCACCTTAGATTCTCAAAGCTCTTGGGGAAAGAATATGTCTAAGAATGCAGTGAAAAACTCCTCCCACTCTATAGGACCTACATAATCTGACCTCTCTGACTTTTACTATCTGAACCAAGTATGAACCACGTCCTGCAATTGATATGACGTTATATCAACACTCTCAACAGTAGTCACCCCCATGTTGTCTGTCACCTTCTGAACCTGATCAACGAATTCCTGAGGGTCTTCATCTACCTTAGACCCAAAGAAGGATCGAGGATTCATTCGGGTGAAGTCCTGATTCCTAGCTGCGGATGAATTGGCCACTGGATTGGCCGGAATGACTATTGGTCATTTATTCTGAGTGGCGAATAATTGAGCAAGAGTTATGAATGCAACCCTAAACTCCGCATGAGAAACATGATCACCCAAAGGTTCTTTGGGCTAAGGGGCCAACTGATTTCCATTTCTTCTTTTTGGTGGCATGTTCTATAGAAAAAAAGAGAGAAATGAATTAGACTGAGAGATTAACTTGAGATTATGCTCACTGGAACGACATGAATACTGAAAGAAGGGAAACTGTTCCTAAAACATCTTATAGCCTTCTATACCTAAATGTGGTATGCAACACACCCATGTACATGACTCTACTAGATGTGACTTTTAGACTTCCTAGGACACTATTGAAGCTTAGGCTCTATTACCAAGTTTGTAACACCCCAAATCTGGTACCCTGAACACTACATAATGCTCATGACCCTGACGGACCATAAGCTAACCCGTGAATGATATCTATAATTGTACACTGCATAATATATGTATATAAATGCAGAAACATGAACTGAAAGGCCATAAGGTTCAATATTGAACATAATATGAATGATATAACAACTGTGGGGTAATATAATACCCAAAACAAAACTAAAAATACTAAAGTCAGAAGCATGATAGTCTAGAAAGCCTCTAACATGACTGTCTGAATGATTAAGGAGTTGATGGGACATGTCCCTAACTAACCCCAACTGATAAACCAATCAATGATATAAAAGAAAAATAATCATGTCCTCTAAAGATGAGGACTCACTTTTAATCTAACTGGTGAGACTGGAATCTACTACTGATATGGAGCCCGTGTCTATGAACCTATGATATAACGTAAAAAGAAAGTACCACAGCACAAATATGTCAGTACAATGGAATGTACTGAGTATGCATGTGAGGTAGGATATATGAAGGGTTGCTATGCATGATCAATGCTAACTGACTGTGTAACATAAGCGTGAGAGTACATGCATGAATACAGAATTGAAACTGATACCGTGATAACAAGATTACTAAATCTGAATACTAAAAACATGACATACAAATAACTGATATAACTGATAAAATGAGTGATTGTATCTAACAGTCCTAAATCTAATGGAACTATCTGAGTTCTGTACTGTATCTGAGTTGACTGTATCTGACAGTCTTGAAATCTGAAGAACTATCTTAGTTCTATTACTGAGACTGGTCTACTGTATCTGCGAGCCCTGATTCAGTAACATGAAACTATGGGTAATAGGTATCTAATCGACATGCCCCAAATGTGCTATAATATCTAAGTTGGGGTCCAATCCTTGCCCTAATTGGAAGGGTGTCAATACCGTGCCACTGGTAAGGACAAAATATGAGTAACCCTCATATAACAGGTAACTCTAATAAGAATGGTGGGAACCCTCATATAATAGGATAACTTACCTCATCTACCCTCATATAGCAGGCTGCGATATCTCAACCTATGCTGGCTATATAGTTCTAAAACACAAGGATTGCTTCTTGGAATAACACCCTCATATAACAGGTGAGTTCCCATCCTTGGGTTTACTCGATGCTAATTCCTACTCCCATCTAATTGGATACTGAACATGACTGAACATGAGCTGAGTTACTGAATTCCGTTAACTGGCGGAATACTACTGATATCTGACAACTGACTGAGTTCATGAGATTATACAGATTTCCGAAGTCATAAGACTGTCTGAATTCTAAGGATTCATAGCTTGAATGAGAGTATCGTGAAAACATGACATGGCTCTAGCCACACAACATATATTTCAGGTATGAGTGCCCCCATGACTCGATGGAAAGAAACTGACCCAGCATAACTTACTTGAATATATAACTAGCATCATAGTCCATGCCATATTTATTGAAGCATTTCATCAAACGTGTGATAGGCATAAACTTGTACATACATGGGGATTTCATGATATTATGCTAGTTAGGCACTTTTCCTTCATCTAGGCATTTAATCAAACATATTGTAGGCATAGTACATGTAAACATCATTGTACAATAATTAAACATCATGGTTCAATTCTAATTTCATCATTCAAGGGTCTAGTCATAGGGTTGTATAAATCTATATCTATAATAATTAAACCCACTTAGAAATTATCACCCAAGATGGAGTAGAATTCAATTTCTCATTTATCAACATGAACAAGTACAACCCAATCATGAAATCATATAGAAAATACATAACTTGAAGTTGGAAAAAGGTATTCTTAGACTTCATGGATCAAAGGAGTCCATGAATTAACACTATGCATACCTTAGTTTATGATTTCATGAAGATTGATGGTGAAACCTTCTTGAATTTGAATTCCTAATAGAAACCCTAGCTTGTTCTTGAGAGAAACTTAAGAAAAAATAGTATATTTTAGGTCGAAAGTGTCTGAATCACGTGTTAAAGGGCTTAAATATGGGTGGAAAATTGACCATTTAACCCTGGACACATATTTTAATTTCAGTGAAATTTCTCAAATTTGACCCCTGGCGCGATGTGATGCAATTTTATCGTGTCACTCAAATTTGACAATTGGGAAACTGAGCAATGGCGCGATGCAGAGCCATCGCATTGCTATGTCATGGCGACCTAGAAGTTTGGCGCGACGCGGAGACATCTCGCTGAGATACAAGAAAAAGGACAATTCTGAATTTAAACCCTGGCGCGACGCGCCATAATCACGGAATCCTACTAGAATTTTTTGAATTCCATTTCCTCTTGTGGCACAATGTGCCACTAACTAATATGGTGCTGTTTTACGACGGGAACTTGAAATAGTCATAACTTTTGATCTGATTATCAGATTTGGGGGAATATTATATCGATAGAAAGTTTATTGAATTCTCCATGTGATAGAAAGTGAAAATCTTAAAAATACCATGTGTAAAAAACTGAATTCATATTCCAAAGCAAGTTCTAACTTCCTTGAGATGATTTTAAGCTAGGAAAAATATGTGGTATTACGGTGAGTGTAAAGCAGGTAGTGATGTGTGCTTTGGGTTTGGCAAGCCAGGATATCAGATTCAGGAGTATCGGGTAGTCTCTATGAAGGGTAGGGATGTATGCCAATAGGTCCAGTCCCATAAGTCGACAGTTCCATCCAGTCGCCTAAAATCAGCACAGTGCTGCTTCTAGTGCTACTAGTGGTCTGTCTCCGAATAGATTATATGCTCTTCATTCCCGTCAAGATCAGGAAATTTCTCCTTGCGTAGTTACTAGTATGTTGCAGGTATTTCACTTATATTTTTATGCTTTACTTGAACCTGGAGCTTCTTTTTTATTAAACTCCATATATAACTATCAATTTTGGAGTCAGCCCTGAAAATCTAGTAAAGCCCTTTTTAGTGTCTACCCCAATAGTTGTTTACATTTTAGCCAGATGGGTATACAGGAACTATCTGGTCATAATATCTCAAAAAGTTACATTAGTTGATCTCGTAGAGTTAGAGATGATAGATTTTGACATCATTGTTGGCATGGATAGGCTCCCTCTTGCTATGCCTCAGTTGATTATAGAGATAGAATAGTTCATTTTTTAGTTTCCAAATGAACCAGTCCTTGAATAGAGGGGTAGTAATACATCCCTTAGGGGTTAGTTGATTTCGTACCTTAGAGCCAGAAAGATGATATCGAAGGGGTGTGATTACCATTTTATGTAAGTCAAAGACACTAACTCAGAAACTCCTACTCTTGAGTCAGTTTCTCTTATGAAAGAATTCTCAGATGTATTTCCTGATGATCTTCCCAGAGTTCCTCTTGTAAGGGAAATCAACTTCAAAATAGACCTTCTCCTAGATACTCAGCCTATAGCTATCCTTCCATACAGAATGGCTCTAGTTGAGCTAAAAGAATTGAAAGAACAGTTAAAGGATCTCTTAGACAAGGGATTTATAAGACCCAATATCTCCTCGTGGGGCACACCTATTTTATTCATGCGTAAGAAAGATGGTTCTCTCTGAATGTGCTTATACTACCGTCAGTTAAACAAGGTCATAGTCAAGAACAAATATCCACTTCCTAGAATCGATGACTGGTTCAACCAAATTCAGGGTGCTAGTTACTTTTCCAAGATAGACCTTAGATCAAGCTATCATCATCTTAGAGTTAGGGAACGTGACATCCCAAAAATAGCTTTTCGAACTCGGTATGGTCACTTTGAATTTGTGGTCATGTCCTTTTGTCTTACAAATGCCCCAGAAGCCTTTATGGACTTGATGAAGCGAGTGTTCAAGCATTACTTGGACAGGTTCAAAATAATCTTTATCAATGACATTCTTCTCTATTCTTGTAGAAAAAACAATCATGTAGACCATCTCAGTATAGTGCTTCAGACTCTTAGAGCCCATAAGTTGTTTGGTAAATTTAGTAAGTGTGAATTTTGGCTAAGATCAGTAGCATTTCTTGGTCATATTTTTTCTGGTGATGGCATTAGAGTTGATTCTCAAAAGACTGAATTGGTGAAAAATTATCCTAGACCCATCTCTCTATCTGATATTAGGAGTTTCTTAGGTTTATCTTTCTATTACCATAGGTTTGTTGAAGGGTTTTGTTCTATTGCATCCCCCATGTCCAGATTAACTCAGAAGAAAGCAAAGTTTCAGTTTTAAAATTCATATAAAAAGAGTTTTTAGGAGTTTAAGACTCAGTTCACCTCAGCCTAAGTCTTGACTCTACCAGATGGTTCAGATGATTTTGTTGTGTACTGTGATACATCCAGAGTAGGTTTGAGTTGTGTTCTCATGCAGAGATATAAGGTCATAGCCTATTCCTTCAAATAACTTAAGCCTTATGAGAAGAATTATCTGACTCATGATTTTGAGATAGCAACTGTAGTATTTACCTTACAGATTTGGAGGCATTACTTGTATGGGGTTCATTTAGATGTGTTCACAGATCACAAAAGCCTTCAGTATGTATTCTCTCAGAAAGATTTGAATTTGTATCAGAGAAAATGGTTAATGTTATTGAAGGATTATAACATGAGTGTTCTGTATCATCCGAGCAAGGCCAATGTAGTGGATGATACTCTCAGTAGAATGTCTATAGGTAGTGTAGCTCATGCTAAGGATGGTAAGAAGAAGTTATCTCAAGAAGTTCATCAGCTTGTCTGATGAGGTATCCATTTACTCGATGAGGTATCCATTTACTCGATTCAGCAGAAGGTAGTGTATGGGTGCAGAGTAGCTCAGAGTCATCTCTAGTTTCTGAGGTGAAGGAGAAGTAGGATAGAGATTACAGTCTAGTTAAGTTGAAAGAATCAATCAGAGATTAGAAAGTGGAGGTTTTCTCCCAAGGGGGAGATGGTGTTTTGCGTTGTCAGGGTAGATTGTGTGTGCCTAGTATAGATGAGTTGATGCAACAAATTCTTATAGAATCACAAGGTGCGCGTTACTCTATTCATCCAGGGGCCACTAAGATGTACTATGATTTACGGGATATCTATTGGTGGATTGGGATGAAGAGAGATATTGCAGAGTTCAAAGCTAAGTTCTCTACATGTCAGGAAGTTAAAGTTGAGCCCCAAAAACCTAGTGGGCCCATACAGGAGTTCTGCATTCCCATATGGAAATAAGAGAAAGTGAACTTGGAGTTTGTGACAGGTTTGCCTTGTACCCATCATCAGCATGACTCTATTTGGGTTATCATAGATAGAACGACCAAATCATCTCATTTCTTGCCACTCCATAACTCTTACTAATCTGAGGACTATGCCAATATCTTTCCCAGAGAGTTATTTAGGTTGGACGGTGTTCCCTTATCTATTATCTCAGACAGAGGTACCCAGTTTACCTCTCACTTTTGGAAAGCATTTCAAAAGGGTTTTAGTACCTAAGTCCACCTCAGTACAACCTTCTAACCTTAGACATACTGTTAAGCAGAAAGGACCATTCAAACTCTTGAGGATATGCTGAGAGCGTGCGTGGTTGATTTCAAGGGTAGTTGGAATGACCATTTGCCTTTGATTGAATTTGCATACAATAACATCTATCATTCCAGTATCTGTATGGCTCCATTTGAGTCTCTCTATGGTAGGAGATGTACATAAGCAATTTGTTGGTTTGAAGTAGGTGAGGCTGCAGTAGTAGGGCCTGACTTAGTGTTTGATGCTTTGGAAAAGGTTCAGTTGATAAGAAAAAGACTTAAGGCTGCCCAAAGCTGACATAAATCATATAAAGATATAAGGAGAAAGGATCTCGAGTTGGAGGTTGGTGATCTTGTGTTCTTGAAAATCTCTCCCATGAAGGGGATGAAGAGATTCAGCAAGAAAGGTAAACTCAGTCCCTGATATGTTAGTCCCTTCAAAATTCTCAGTCGTTTGGGAAAGGTAGCTTATGAGCTTGAGTTCCCTTCAGATTTAGCCCCAGTACACCCATTGTTCCATGTCTCATTGTTGAAAAAGTGTATTGGTGATCCAGTTGTAGTTGCTCCCATAGAGAATGTAGATATTCAGAACAATCTTTCCTTTAAGGAAGTTCTAGTGAAAATTCTTGATCATTAAGTTCGTAGACTAAGGAACAAAGAAGTTCCACTAGTCAAAGTTCTTTGGAGGAATCACTCCAATGAGGGAGCCACTTGGGAAGCAGAGGTAGATATGCAGACCAAGTACCCCCACCTCTTCTTCGCGAATCCAAATTCAGTATAAGGTACCAAATCTTCTTATGATTTTTCTCTATCATGCTCAGTTCCAGTTACACATCATGTTCATGTTAGTCGTGCATTTATGAATTAGTTCAGTCATGCATCAGACATGCATATTCAGTGAGTAAGATCAGTCCATCAATTCCCTTATCTTAATTAGTTTCATTTGAGGATGAATGATCCTAATAGGGAGATATTGTAACACCCCGTATTTTCCTAGCATAATCTAAGTCCCAATACATGAGTATTCGTATATAAAATTTTGGAAGCACTCATTATTTTTTGGTTTAGTGCCTGCCATTGCATAGAAGATTCAGTTAGCATTCCAATGATATAAAATTTTCCTTAATTTGATAACCAAATAAGTTATGGAAATTTTAAGCTTCAGTCACTAAACACCATTATTTTTTCCTTCAGTGCATCGCGTAGACATTCAAAATAACAATTGTGGATTTCCAATATGACTCCGCGATCGTGGTATGTCGTGGAGTAGGCTAATTCCCCATTTGTCAATTTCCAGTGGGTCTCCTCGATTATGGTACATTGCGGAGGTAGAAAAAATAGCATCTAAAAGATTACCTCGATAGTGGTGCATCACGCCGTCTGTCCAAGTCCTATTTTTCCCTTTTCCAGTTTCCTAGCGGGATAGTGGCGCATCGCGCCAAGGCCAAAAATTGGGATGGTTAGTTTTCAGCTTCAATTTTTAAATTCGTTTAGGGGTATTTGGGTCTTTTTCCATGGCCCTAATTAACCTAAAACATGAAATTTAACCCCTAAACACCCTAAGTAGTCATCATTATTTCAATTTCTCTTACAATAGAAAATCTCTCTTTCAACAACAAGAAACCCTATCTCTCAAATTCAAGGCAATTTCTTAAGAACTCTCCATTCATCTCTTCAAATTTATTACCCCAGGTTATAAAATAATGATCTTTTTAAGTTATCATGTTTTAAATTATGATTTCATCCAATAATCTCCATGAACTATGATTCTATACCATGTTACCATGAAATTTTTGTTATTATTCAATCTTTTATGTTTTAATATTATGATTTACTGAATTAAACCATGATTTAATGCTATTATGATGAATTCATGCTATTTCTACAAGTTTCATGACATTCCTATGATTGTTTTAAACCCATGAACTACAAGTGTTTGATAAAATGCCTACAAGAGTGATTTATTTATTTATTAATTGCCTTTATGTTTTGGCCTTCAAGGTTTAGTTTCCTTTCAGTATTATGGCTTTGAATCCTGGGGGTATTGAATAGCCAAAAACCATAGCTGTTTATTTAATCTAGCCACAATACATTATAGAATATTCTTCAAATTATATTATGAGCATTATCAGAATAGTAAGATATCAGTTATTCAACTCAAAACCGTCTAGTACCTTAGTATCTTTCAGTTTGGAGTAGGATTTAGCACTGAGCAAGTGTAGGTATAGAGGCTTCCCTATTGAATAGGCAGAATCATTAGTAGAAGTCCCTAAACTCCAGAACATGTAGTTGGCGTAGGCTATGAGTAGTCACCCGTCAGATTAGGATTGACTATCTCGCAGGGGTAACCCATCAGTTCAATATTGATACTCTTTGTCCTTTGGATATTATATCATTTTAGTGGATCCACTCAGCCATTGTTATTACCCGTGGCACGATATTAAAACACTTCAAGATGGGGTTACAGGTTGGACCCTGATTAGCTCAAATTAGGGAATGTTGGTTTGATAATACCTCTCACAGTCTTAGATATGGTCTCAATTACAGTCCCAGTTTAGTTATTAAGTCTTAGTGTTGCTTGATTAAAGCATACAAATTTCAGTTATCTCAGTATTTTAGTTTACAGATCTTACTCAATTATGTTATATGCTTGGTCATGCATCCTCAGTATTTACAGATTTCCATGCATTATCAGTATCTACACATTCCATGTTCTCTACTCAGTACTCCATGCTTTACATGCATATCCAGTTAAATATTAGTTCTGTTCATGAACCATGTACTAGTACATTCAAAGTACTTACTACATACCACTTATTTTGTGCTATGATGTATTATATCATAGGTTCTAACGCTCAGTTCTTGGCTCGTAAGTAGACTTATCAAATTTTTAGCAGTAGCAGTGGTGATTCCTCATACTTCGAGGACAGGGTTACTTTATTTTATGTCTCAGTTAGTAGTTAGTTGGAGTAAGTTGGGGCCTGTCCTATCAACTCATATTCAATCAGTCATTTATAGAGGCTTTTCATACATTAGAGTCAGTTATTCAGTATTCAGATATTATAGTTAGTGATCCAGTGTATCTTTATTTTATCAGATTCAGTCAGTTTTTTCTATAGACTCATATTTTAATTTTAAATTCAGTTATTAAAACCGTATGACATGTCAGTATTTTTCTGCATTTATGATTATGTTATTTAGTGCTAACAGCAGGTACCAGCTCATGGGTTAGCTTGTGGTCTCTCGGGATCATAAGCACCGTGTGACGACTAGAGGTAGTCTCGAGTCGTTACAACAATACTCCCATCATAGTGTATTTGAAAGAGGTTAATGAGGTGGGAAAAATAGAAGTTGTGGTAGATAAAAGTGGTGTACATGGGTTTTTATAGATTTGTCTTAATTATCGAAAGTGATATGTTAAAGTTCTTCGGGAAGATAATCACTATTAAGACAAAATTGTTCATTCCTATCCCTTAGATAACATAATAACTATGAAAGATCTATTTGATCCTAATCTTATCATTCTAATATTAGTAGAGTACTACCCTAAGGGAAAGCCTCTGGTTTATCATGTGTAACTTGTGAATTCCTTGTGAGAGTAAGTGTAACTTAATTCTTGTACCCAGTCTGTTATAAATTGCATTTGTGTGAGCGTTTATGGATAAATCTCTTGTTGTGAGGGAACATGTTTGATGAATGTAGGTGATTTGTAAGATTTCTTTTATTTAGCAATAGGCATGAATTTCTAACTTGGTGAGTCAATTCTTGCGTCTAGGATGTTTTTAAGTAGTGCTCTTGAACAGTCAATTATGTACATAACATGCTTAGTGTAGAAACTTTCTTTAAGAATAGTCATTGTAGTACTAGATTGAGTGTCTTGAATATAGTAGAAGTGTATATTTTAATCAGCCTATGAACCTTAGATCATAGAGTTGTTTGAGGAGAAAAAAGGCTTTCAGTGTGGGGTGGTGATGTAAGGTATATTTATGCATTCTAGTGTTATTATACAAGTCTCTATAGCCTTATTTTTAGGACAATTCATGTGGTTATTGTCTTTATGATGATATATATAAGAATCTAAGTTATCAACGATGTGTTTATAATTTTTAAAAGTTTTTTCAAACAAGTTTGGGTTTAAATGGATCATATAGAATCTAAATGAGAAAACTAGTTTTACTAACTTGAGCTAGGTGTTGCTTTAGTCTATCACTTTGGAATCTAATATGTTAAATGAGTTCAAAATGGTTTAATTTTTGATTTATGTGTGGAAAAACTTGTTTATAATATGCAAGGGTCAATTGAATCAAGCACAAGCCAAAACAATAACTTAAAGATTAACGTGGGCTTGCCTTGTCTTAGCTCGAGTTTCTAGTTCATCGTTATTGTTATTGTGTTGTTTGGAGCTCTAAACCATGGCTTGTGATGATTTGGATGCTTTGTGAGGTTATTTTTATGATATATTAATGATACACAACCTGTAAATTGAAGGGAAAGAATAGCACATGGCATGGAATTAAAGGGAAAAGGAAAAAGACGAAGTTGGCCGTCAAAGGGAAAATACCACAGAGCCCTCGCAATTGAGGTGTGACAAAGCTCCAATCCTCATTTCCATATCTCATGTCATGGGGTACACATCACCTTTCCATATCTTGTGTCGTGAGCTCCACACCCCCTTTGCAGCAATACGACGCGAGGTCCATTCCGTACACGGCCAATTGTCTACTACTATAAATAGGACTCGTACATGTTATGATACATACTTTTGGACATATTGGAGAAAATTAGGTGGATTATAAACACTTTATTTAGAGTTTTTATTCTTTAACTTTAGCTTTTTAATATATTTGATTATGTCTTCAATTAGTTGGATCATGAATATATCTATTAGTGGCTAAACGCTCCCTTTCTGGGGACAAAGCCATGAACATGACTACTACCATTTTGAATTAAGTTTGTTGATTTTATTATCATATTTTGTTGTTTATTTATCATTATTTTAATTATTTCAAGGAGTAGCTAACCTTAGAATCACATATTGTCTACCTTTTGATCTCGGAAGAAGGAATAGGAAGATAGAACATGGGGATAAACAAAGTAAGTTTTTTATTGATCTATGAAATAAGAAATTTGAATTGGCATCTATGATAGGGATATACCTTGAAGCCTTGCTCAGTTCACATGTAGGATGATATCTTTAATCACTTAATTTAATTATTACATCCCATCTCAATAATGTAGTTGTAATGTCAAAGTTAGGTAGATCATTAGTTTTCAGGAGAACATGATCATGTGATAAACCCTAAGAATCAACAACTAATTTAATATATTTAACTTATGAAGTTCAATAGCTTAGTATTATTTTATGAAGTTCTTTAACCCTGGGTTTTACTTTATTGATTGTCTCAAGTCTTTTATTTTATGCACTATTTACTTTACATTTAGTATTACAAATATCCAAACTCTTTTTGGTTACTTCACATCAAGTTAATATTAAGAAGTGAACTAGAACTTCATAGTTGTTGGAACAAGTTTTTGTGGTATTGACATTCAGTTTTCTTTAAGGCTACTATATTACATGGTAGACCACGTACACTTGCGTGGGCGCCGTCAAGTATTTGGCGCCATTGTCGGGGACTCGTAATTTAGCAACTATTTTAGTTTTAGCATTACTTTTTAGATTTTGTTAGTGCTTTAATCTTGTTCTTGGTTTTGTATTTGCAGTGAACAGGTTTTCAAGCAAGTATGATGGCAACGGATAGGGAATTGGTTGAACCAAGCCCCAAACCCAAGCAACACTTTCATTAGAGAAGGAGAGAAGTAATATTTCTCCCCTGTATTCCGCAAATAGAAGAAGATTAAGGAAATCCTACTCTCATGGCTTAAGAACAAGCAGCTTGCAGGATAGTTTGTGTAGTAGCAATCCCACTTCAAAAAAATTTCACCTCCCCTATTCAAAAACTAGCTTCTGGAGGTAATTTTGAGCTAAAACAGAATATGGTACAACTTCTGATCAGCAGTGGATAGTTTATCGGGCTTTCGCATGAAGATCCATAAGTCCACCTACAAAATATTTTGGTGATCAGTGACACATTTATCCCTATGGGTGTGTCAACTTACTATGTGAGGCTAACACTATCTCCTTTTAAATGTTAGGGGAAGCAAAGAAGCGGTTGAATGCTAAGCCAGCAAATTCAATCACTACCTGGGATGACTTATCTTGGAGATTCCTCAACCGATATTTCCTATGACTTTGCAGTGAGTATGTACTTCAAACAGAAGCTAGATGAAAATTTATATTATTCTTTGGAGCATTTCAAGGCTCTTCTTTGGGACTGTCCACACCATTATATGGGATGTTGTGATGAGTTCCTTTCTTTTCTGCACATATTGGCATATGGGAGACAATTTTGTAGGTATGTTTTCCTGTGATAATGCTTATTTATGTTTTATTTTTCCAAATCGCTCATGTATGTTTGCATAAAGATATTTGCATGTGTTGATGCCTTATGTTATATTGTTATTCAAGATTAATTTCATATTATGTACAGTAATGTTTGAGATGATTCAGTTCATTTCTATGCTTTGACTTAGTTTTTTCTATTTTGCATTTTATCAGTTTTATATCATGACTTAGCGTAGTTGGTCGATGATGCCTACACAGTACCCTTTATTTTAGTACTCATACTATACTTCTATGCCTTGTTTATGCAGATCCGAGTACTGGCTGTGGCCGTTGACCGTTGTTCGTACAAAGTAGATCTCTTTGAGATAGGGTGAGCTCTTGGAGTTGTTATTTATTTCCATCTATCTTATTGTTATTTAGTCTTCTGAGTTGACAACAATATATTGACTATATTCTACGTCTTTTGAATTGTATTATTAAGATAAGAGGCTCTTATAGTGACTATACCAGGTCATGGGATTGGTGTCGTGTATTGTCTATGTTATCTATTTAGAACAATTGTCTATTGGTATGTTGTGTTCTTGAAATTTGTCCTGTGTTTGGCATTTCCTACAAACCTAACACATTTTGTTAGTTCTGGATCATGGATTTTCTTACCACCTTATGGGATATATTAGGTTCCATAATTACTCATAAATCTAGTCGTGACACATAACTATCTTGTTGTATTAAATTTTAGAGATAGGGTGAGCTATCGAAGTTAGAGTTGCCCCTTTTTCTTTTATTTATCAATGTCTAGTCTTTTGTTTTTATGATAGATTGTATTTGACTATTTCAGAACTTCTGGTGTATTTGTACTAGCTCTTGTACTAACTTTAATAGTTCGTGGGATGGTTATCTATGATTTAGATACTTTTAGACTATATCTAATAATTATTTTATTTTAAGTCTAAATTAATTGATTTTTTGTCTTTTAGGCCATTCAACCAAATTAGCCCATTTTTTATAGCTCCAGACTACCATTTGGCTTACCTACTGTCAGGGATATATAAGGTTCCATCATAACTCAGACAATGGGTTGTTGCACTTTCATCGTATGGTGCATATATAATCAAGGGTATTTATGCCTTTTATATCTTAGCTAACCCTAAAGTATAAATAAAATAGGATGTAAGATTATTAGGTAGTTGGTTAATACTCCTGTGAGGTTATTGATTGAATCCCTTTGCCTCTACGTTAGATATCTCTTGATATCTATTTCTAAGATTATTTGTGTATGAGTTCAATTCTCTTCTCCAATAGATTTAACTTGAAGTTTTATGTTCAAATTAGGAAATTACAAATCTACATTTGTTAATCTCTAATTTACCTCAATTGTGGGATTTTTCCTTTTCTCTGTATCTCTCCTTGATTTCTTGATTATCTCACGATTCTCCTTTTTTCGTATCTTGTTTCACAACAAAAGTCTTCATACCTGTTGTTTTTCAAGATAATTTTTAACTCAGGTCAATTTCAATTGAGAATATCTCTTAGAAAATAAAGATTATGGGACCCAACTCCACCGAAAAAAGATCATTGAGTCTTCTTTCCAAAACTCTGACTTTTCTTTATTCTACCTTTGGAGTAAAATATTAAGGTTGTGTTACTAATTGTAACATAACATAAATACAAATGAATGAAAACAACGAAATAATCAAATAATGGGGATAATATATATAAGTCAAACCTAAGAACTAGTGAAGTTAGTACAAAAGCTCCGAACACAAGAAGCGTAGAAATTGTAGTACTATAGAAATATACATGAATAACCCATCTCTGAATGCAACATTGAAATCATTCAAACCCATAAGAGGGAGAGTAGTAATGCTTCAAATATTAGGAGCTCACCTTGAATCTCCAATCTATAGTCGTTCTGCACGATGACCACACCAATGACAAGAACACATTCTATGATCTACTGGTTGCAAAACTATAGTATGATTACCAAACACATGATACTCAGTAAGGAACTGCTGAATTAAATAAAAATATAATAAAATCGTAGATAACATGCAAAATACGAATGCAAACTATAATCAACTATCTACGAAGATAACACAATAAAGCTACAGAGGCAAAAAGGGTAAACTAAAGTATTCTAGCCAAAACTAGGACTAAGGTACTCTATTGTATGTCACTAGCCAATTTTCAAAAAACGTAATGGTAAGATATATAGCAGTATACAATGGCAAGTAATACATATATAACAGGAATAATAAGGGACGATAGGGATACAAGGCACTACCATAGCTGTATATATCTATATCTATCTCTCTATATATATATATATACATATATGGATATATAAGACAAAGTTGAAGGTAACAACCTATTGTAGCAAGCCAAACCACTCTAGGAAATCCTAACCATGTATGAAAGTTAAAGCTAGCATTATTAGGCCCTATTAGTCAATTTCTAACCATTAATACGCTACTCATAATGCAATTTACCATAAAAGTGAAAGGGATTATATCATACCTCCAACTTCTATATCAATACATAATCAAACTACCACGAACTAACCATATTAACCATAATAAAGCTATCGTTATTCCAGACAAGCAATACCTAACATGGTCCTCATAATCCCAGAAGGTACAATCAACACTATCAAAGAACAACCATATCTTATACCTATGAAACCCCCATATAGATGATAGATATAAGCACCAAATAATATATTGGTGATTGGATATATATATATATATATATATGGATAAATGAATTCAAGTAAATCAATAGTACCATAATCAATCCAATTATCTTAATGCACCTCGTAAAGCTCAAAAGCTCTCAAAGGCAGCACCTACTATGAGTTGTTTTATCTGACACAATGGCTTACAAATGAAGGTTCCTTTAGGATATTTGAGAATATCAATATATATTTACCTGGTCTCAAACAAATATTTCCAATCATCATCATCATCATCTTTCTATTAGTACCGGATATATGTATATATAATAAATGCATCAACTCGAACCATGGATAAAAGAGCGTATGTTTGTTAATCTAATGCTTGAGATCAATTTTGGGACTAAATAAATATCAAAAAGTAGAAAGGGTAAGAATCTCATACGATTGAAGTAAATAGTATTGGTAAAATGGTTGATAAACTATGGACAAAAATCATTCTCAGTCTAATTTCCAAAACATCATTTTTAATTCCATAAGCTCATAAATTATCCTTTAAGGTATTACAATTCTAGTTATAAAAGAATCTATTTTAAAAGTTGAAAGTGTGAATAAAACCTTTTTAGGAAAATATAGAAAAAATCACGGTATTAGTTAGAATAGTACCACTAAGTAAGCATGAATATTCCATGACCTATGCATGCCATAATCATTATCCTAATAATACATCATATTAGGCAAAGCTTATATAGGCTAAATCCATGTCCTTATAAGGATAGAACACATACTTTGAGGCTAACTGGTATTAACCATGTCTTCGGACCCAATAGTATATAACCATCATAATATCAATATGATAAACTATGAACCTATGACCTAATCCACTTTATCAAGTAATATACCTTAAACTAAAGGGGTCATTATATTAAAGTATGATCAACATGCTCATAATCTAGGGTGATGGGATCTTATAGCCACAATAAGTATTTAATCTTAAAAATGATTCACCCTTCTATCCCCTTACTCCTTAATTAGGTAAACTCATGGTATTCTTCTCATAATCATCTCATATAATCCTTACATAGCATGGAATATATACCATACACTATCTCATAAAGAAAAGTAGACTAAAGCCTACCTCGAGTATAATAGTAATAAACAAGTCTTGAGTTATCCACGAATTTTCCACCATTGTTCTATAATCACTAAATCATGTCATGCTATCAATAAATAAATCTCCATTAACATTTGGAGTAAAATGAGGTATATATTTCTACATAAGATGTTGGGTCAAAATTTATGTCAAGAATGGGGGCAGGGCCCACAAACAGAATTTGAAATTGAATCTATCATGAGGTCCCTAAGGTCTAAGGATGTAAGGACCTAATTTCCAGAAATTTGTATTGAAATTGGATTGAAATTTATTAGGAAAATAATGGGAAATGACCAAAGAATTTTAGTCTAGATTACCCTGACTTTAATAGATGATTCCTCACTCCTTCCCAGATAGTGCTACACACCATTTTACTATGTCTGAATGCAATTTAATTTGTTGCTCTGGATTTGTACCCAGAGAGCATAAATGAACAATGCTTCCATACCAAATTTGACATTCTAAACCCAATGGAACCACCAAAATATTCATCAAAGTATTTTTGGCTATATATATGCCAACACCCATAGTTCCATTTTCATAGAATCCACCCAATAGCTGAAACTAGTTCAAAAGCCTTAGTACTTGAACCAATGGTCCCCCTAGGAAAAAATCAACATTCCAATGCTGATGGTACTATTGAAGTTCTCATCCAATAATTTTTTCTAGGAGTTTAGGTCTGAGACCAATTACTTAATTGTGAAAGCTCCAAAATAGGGAAATGAGCCTAAAACCTAAACTAACTATTTTATAACTTAATCGATAATTCCATCAAGTGATAAATGACCTGTAATAGTTTTGGAAAGGCTCGACATGTTGGAAATGCACATAAATTAAGGAAATGTACTTGAGGGTTATTATAATATTAACTATTAAAAAGACTTTTAAATGCAAAAGTTTATAGATAGAACGAGCATGAGAGATAAAACAAATGAGGAGATGGTCTCGCATGCTTTGAGCATGACTCCATATATTACCTAAAAAAAACAATGCTTCCAAGGGATTTTCCTTTAGGTATCCTATTATCGACCTACATCTTTATATACTACTCCAAAAAACCAAAACTTAACCCCAACAACCAACTAATTTCCAAATGAACTGTGAATGGATGATACATGCTAATCCAATCGACAACCCATTTATACTACTCCAATACAAATACAACAAACTAAAAAGTCATCCAAAACAAAGGAAATCTAATGCATGACTTATGCAACCATCTCCGATATCATAATATAACTTTTTTTTAGATTTCCACACCTTTCATCTACTCTGAACCACAAAAAATGTCACTTCAATTCTTATAACACAACTCTATTATAATAAAATCAAAGGATTAAACCTTATTAACAGATAATCAATTATGGAAAACATAATACAAGCACCTATGGTGCTATCTGGTAAAAAAATAGTGATTACAAATGTATACAATCTACATTAAAAGTTACAACAAGTTTGGCTGACTATAATGACCCTCTAGGTAATTTTCTATATTTTTATGAATTTTTTCTATTTAGATTTTTCCTATACCTACCCCATCATTTATGACTTATTGGAACTAACCGTTCAATAAGTGGGAATTTTGTTTGGGCTTTAGACCAAATTTCTTATTTTGAAGTCTTTCCTAGTTCAAATTACCTCTCGAGTAAAACCATCAACTATAAATCCTCATATGCAAATTCTGACTGCTCCAACAGCTATGAAAAGTTGATTTTATGCTAAGGGGACCCTTGGCCTGGGTCCCAAGGTTCCGTGCCTCATTTAGACTATTGGCCGAAAGTTAAGAATAATGGCAAGTAGGTGTTTGACCTAATTTTTATATAAACAACCACAAATGGGAATTTCAACAACACCATTTAGTTTGAAGCAATAAATTTTATTGGTTTGCATAGCCTATTTGCACAAATGAGATTCCACATAAGTCCCGAGGGGTTGATGAAAGCCCAAATTAATTATTTAGCTTTATTTATTGTACCATTTAAGTGGCCATTTGAATCACTTAAGTGGAGCTTTAATAAAGTGCCCAGTCTACCATTTCAGCATTCAGGATAGCCTAGTAAACTTCCACTAAAGCAAAACCCCTACCACTTCTATAGTAAACGCTAATACAATAGGGGATCACTTAAGTTATACATGTGTCGTCGACCAGATATCTGAAAAGTGACATTAGCTTTCTTAAGTGTTGACGTCTTAAGCTTTTATTTATCAACTTAATAAGAAGCCATGGAACTGTAGATGTATAAAAGCCCCACTTAGCTTATTTTTCCCATCTTTCATCAATTCTCTAGAATATTGAACCCTAAAAAAGGGGGAAAACTTGGGAGAATAATATATGGGTGATTTTGGAGCTTGGGTGAAGATATTTTACATGGTTTGTCCTCAAATTTGGGGTAAACTTCCCTTAAATCATGGACATAATCTTACATCCTTTTCTAAAATCCCTAGAATCTTGGTGCTAGACAATGGCACCATTAGATCTCTAAATTCACCTATTATTGAAGGTAAATACTCCCTGGCATAGTGGGATACTGTGTTAATTTAAAAAGTGAAATTTTTCCAGTAGGCCCCGAATTGGGTTTTATGTGATTTTTGGACATGAAGCATAATAGTGCAATATGCATGTCATTGTTCTTATGTTTATGAGTAGATGGTGGTTTATATAGCATGGCATCTTTCAGAGGCATCTCGAAAGGGAAAATCATTGGTTCAACAGATACTTTGAGCTTTTCTTTGGTGTTTAGGTAGGCTTGGTTTACTATCTTCATAGATTGAGAAATTTCATAATATGCTTATGATATTTTGCTAGATTTAGGATGGGATTCAGGTGGTGGAGGTATGATTGTTAGTATTTGGATAAGTTGGACTATTTATTTTATCTTTGGTGTTTTATGTAGAACTAATATCATACAACTAATTAAATCTTATTTATATCTTAATTTAGATTTAACTACCTTATCCTAGCTCAGTATAAAATTTCTCTTATCTTTTATTTTGGGGATTAGAAGTAGGCCCTCCAACCGGGCTTACAAAGACTTGAGATTGTTTTGGTAGACCATTATACATTTGTTTTACTTTTTGAAACTATTATTATGGTACTTCAGGATATTAGATACTTAACAGTCATGATTGTGTAATTTGATGAGTTGATGCTAATTATGATAAAACCCAGTAGTTATAAATATTGAGGACATATATTTCAATTTGAGTTGGGCAATTAATTATGATTTTGATGATATTAGTTTCGATTTATGTACTACAAATGATGATAATAATTCTATTGTATTTTTGTTTGAGTATGGAATTAGAATTATTATTTATATGACATGGATTATTAGTTACGGTATGATAATTGATAATTTATGGTTATTTCATTATTTACTTTTGTTTGATTGCACCATCTGGGTTTATGGGTACCTAAAATAGGTTATTTACTTCTTCGCACTTATTGGCTTATGTGGGCCAATTTAGTAGTGGTAATAGTGTGATCTTTCTATTTTTATTTCATATTTATTTGTTTTGAAAGATTGTTGGTATTTATTTTTATATTTTCCCTTTTACCCTAAATTAGTTTATTTAGCTCATATTTATATCATTATTTAGCTCAGTCGGCTAATGATGCCTACAGAGTACATTTTGTTTAGGTACTCATACTACACATCAAAATATTTTTGGTGTAGATCTGATACTAGTGTTGTTGTTGATGTGACGTTCGTGCTGAGTTAATATCAATGATTTATTAAGCCCTTAAAGTCAGAGATGCCCTTTCTTCTTTTATTATGTATGTCTAGTCTTTTATTTTCCAAGATTAATTTTATTTGACTATTTAAGAACCTGTATTCTATTCATAGTATCTCTTGTAGAAACACTATTAGGTTGTAGGATGTTTGCCTATGCTTTATCTATCTTTTTGACTATATTTATTTTCTAATTCCTATTACAAGCATTAAATTACCTTTTTGTCTAATTTACCACAAAATTAGCCCATTGCATATACCTCCAAGCTATGGTTTTGATTAACTACTATTGAGAAAAAGTAGGTGTCATAATGAATCATAAATCGGATTGTGACAATGTAAAACCCCGCAAAATCATGCGTCTAAATTCAACTCCTTAAGTCTCTTAAATGATCCGACACTTAGAATAATTCTTAGCTAAGTATTCAACACTTAGTCTTATTTTAAGCCTTCAAACTTTGGTGATTAATTTGATGACCTTTCCGTCCTCCGTTTTGTGATTTTCAAGTTGCAATGTGATGGGGCAGGTCAATAGCACACTTGGGGTGATTTTCATAATTTTTGGAACTCGTTAAGAGTGTGTTTGCAGTTTGAAACCAGTGAACTGTCGCAATGGCCCCGCATCGTGAGGTCCAGTAAAGTTGATTAGGGATAGCGACGCGATGCCCAGTCAACTTAAGTAGGGGTCGCGCCGCGATGCCTGGAACGGTACACCCAAATTTCCAGCATTTTAGCTTCGTATTTTGAAGGGTAAGCGGGTCAATTTCCCACCCCCTATATAAGTCTAAACATGGTATTAAGCCCCACTTACACCAAAAATCATTGTTTTATCTCAATTATCTCAAGAACTCAAGCTAGGGTTTACATAGAAGATTCAAGTTTGAGAAATTCTATCCGTCAATCATTGGAGATTAACGAACTAAGCTATTGATTGTGTTGATTCATGGACTTCTTTCATCCATGAAACTCAAGAAACCTGTTTAAATTTATATTTCATGATGTTCATGTTATGACTTGATTGTTGATCATGTTTTATGTGTTGAACGATTCCAAGATTGAATCTTTATGTGTTTTCCATGAAACTAGGATGGCATGTTAGTTGAGTTATATGAATTTTGAGTGGTTAAAAGTGTTAAGTTAATGAATATACCTATGCCATAAAGTGTGTATGCAATGTGTTCGATGATAAAATGCTAAAAGGACCAGAAACCATGTAATTTAGCTTGAATAAAACCTAGACAATAAAAGCATGATATCCTCTTATGGTTAAATGATTCCCATGCTAGTGTGGAGCAGTGTGAATATTGTTGGAATATCAATGATATTAGTATGTAATATAGCATGATTATATGTCTTTCTATTCGTGTACAAGAACTTTGAAAACCATGTGCTCCATGAAATCCACAACTTATTATATTATGAATTGTGGACTCTAGTCCTATGATCTACAAGTGTCATGTTATATCGGTTTCCTTCTATAGAGTCTTGGGGGAACTTGTACCCAAAAAATATAGTTGTGTGCCTAGAGCCAGTATCATGTTTTCACAATACCTTTAGTCAATCCATGTTCAGTAGAACTCAGTCAGTCATGTCACCAAGGAAACCTTAGTAAACTCATGAATTCAGTCAGTTATCTGATATCAGTAGTATTCCATCAGTCAACGAACCTTAGTTAACTCACTCTGATTTAGTTCAGTTAATTATGTTCAGTATATAATCCGATGGTAATAGGAGTTAGCACTGAGTGAGCCCAAAGATGGGAACTCACCTATTATTTAGAGGGTGTGATTCCTAGAAGCAATCCTTGCGCTCTATAACTACGTTGCCCGCATAGGTTGAGACATCATACACTGTTATATGAGGGTTGATGAGGTTGATTTACCTGTTATATGAGGGTTCCTACCATTCTCATTAGATTAACCTATTATATGAGGGTCACTCATAGTTGTCCTTTCCAGTGGCGCGGTATCGACACCCTTCCAATCAGGGCATAAATTGGACCCCACTTCAGCTATAATGCATTATTTGGGGCATGTCATTTAGATAACTATTTCCTATAGTTTTAGTTACAGAATCAAGATTGTAAGATACAGTCAATAAGTCTCAGTAATAGAACACAAATAGTTCTATAGAATTTAGCACTGTCCGATACAGTTGACTCAAAACTATACAGAATTCAGCTAGTTCCATCATATTTGGGACTATCAAATATAGTCACTCATGTTATCAGTCATATCAGTTATCAGTACTTCAGTTAATCAGTATTCAGATTCAGTAATCATGTTATCACGATATTGGTGTCAGTTATTATGTTTCATGCATGTATCCTCAAGCTCATGCTAGTCAATATGTTATTATTATTGTTCATGCATATTAACCCCATTAATTTATCCTACCTCACATGCATACCAGTATATTTAGTCATACTGATGCATTCATACTATGGTGTCTTATACCATAGGTTTAGAAGCACGAGCTCCAGAGCATCAGTAGCATCCCAATGTCCATAGATAGCAGTGAGTCCTCATCCTTCGAGGACATGGTCAGTACTAGATGATTATTATTATTTCAGTTCAGTTTTGTTAGTTGGAGTTAGTTGGAGACATGTTTCTTCAACTCCTTATTCAGACAGTACTTAGAGGCTTTCAGATTTGATTCAGACTTTAGTTGTTTTCAGTTTTGTTTGGTATCCATAAACCTCACCATCCAGACAATATTATTTCATTTATGATTCAGTGTGAACCTTATGTCCTTACAGTCTCTATTTCTACATTTGTTCAATATATTATGCAGTGTACAGGTACAGATACCAGTCATGGGTAGATAGTGGTCCCTCGGGATTATTAGCACCATGTAGCATTCTGGGTACCAGATTCAGGGCGTTACAAATTTTGTATCAGAGCCTAAAGTTCAATAGAGTCCTAGGAAGTTTGAATGCCGCATCTAGTAGAGTTTTGTACATGGGTGTGTTACGCGCCACATTTATATGAAAGAGGATATAAGATGTTTTAGGAACAGTTTCCCTTCTTTTAGTATTCATGTCGTGCCAGTAGCATAATCTCAAGTTGATCTCTCAGTCTAATCGCTTTTTTCTCATGATTTCAGAATATGCCTCCCAAGGGAAGAAATCAGCTAGCCCCTCAGCCCACAGATCCTTTGGGTGATCATGTTTCTCATGCGGAGTTCAGGGTCGTATTCACTACTCTTGCTCAGTCAGTTGCCACTTAGAATGAATGGCCAACAGTCGTTCTATCCAACCCAATGGCAAACTCATCTGCAACTAGGATTCGGGACTTCACCTGAATGAATCATCCACCCTTCCGCAGGTCTAACTTAGATGAGGACCCTTAGGAATTCATTGATTAGGTTCAGAAGGTGACAAACATTATGGAGGTGACTACTGTTGACAGTGCTGAGCTAGCTGCATATCAGTTGTAGGATATGGCTCACACTTGGTACAAATTGTGGAAGTCAAAAAGGTCAGATGATACAGGTCCTATAGAGTGGGAGGAGTTTGTCACTGCATTCTTAGACAAAAATTTTCCCCAAGATCATAGAGAAGATAGGGTATTAGAATTCATCAACCTTAAGCAGGGAAATATGACAGTGAAAGTGTATTATCTTAAGTTTACTCAATTAGCTAGATAAGCCCTTCATGTGGTTCCAGACATCAGGGCTAAGATGAGTAAGTTTGTGTCAAGGGTGAATGATAGCATGGTAAATGAGTGCATATCCACCATGCTGAATAGTGACATGACTTTAGACAGACTTATGACTCATGCTCAACAGATAGAGGAGCAGAAGATTAAGCAGAGAGAGAAACTTAATAAGAGAGTTAGGACAGGTAGCCTCAATTTTAATCAACCTAAGTTAAAGAGAGGTAATAGTTCTCAGTTTCGTACTAAGTCATCTGTTCCATCTCCTTTTTCATCCAGTGCTCCAGTTCCTAAGTTAAGGGATAGAGACAAAGATAGAGCGCCAGACTCTAAGTCTCAGGGAAGTGTTAGCAGTGCCCGCACCTATACTCTTTGCCAAACTTGTGGAAAGCACCATCAGGGTATTTGTAGAGCTAGTAGTGGTATTTGTTTTGGGTCTGTCAAGCTAGGCCATAGAGTCAGAGACTATCCTCAGCCAGGTCCTCAGGGTCAGTAGAACCATTCCTCAGCTCCGTCCGGTCGCCCAAATCAGCAGAGTGCCACCTCCAGTGCTACTAGTGGGCAATGCCTAAATCATCATTTTGCTCTTCAGACTCGACAGGATTAGGAAAATTCTCTTGATGTATTTACTGGTATGTTACAGATCTTTTATGTTTATGTTTACGCTTTGCTAGATCCAGGTGCTTTCTTGTGTTTTGTTACTCCCTATATAACAGGTGATTTCAAAGTCAGTCCAATAATTCTAGCAGATCCCTTTTCAGTATCTACCCCAGTGGGTAAAACCATCATAGTCGGGCGGGTATATGGGAGCTTCCCAGTTATGATAATTCAGAAAGTCACTTCAGTAGACTTAGTTGAATTAGAGATAACTGATTTTGGTGTCATTCTCCGTATGGATTGGCTTCATTCCTGCTATACCATAGTCAACTGTAGAAATAGAATAGTCCTGTTCTAGTTTCCAAATAAACCCGTCCTTGAGTGGAAGGGTAGTGTATCTATTTTTAGAGGTCAGCTTGTTTCCTACCTTCGAGTAAGAAAAATAATATCTAAGGGATTTATCTATCATCTTTTTCATGTTAAGGATTCCAGTTTCGAGACTCTCAGTCTGAAATCAGACCCAGTAGCAAGTGAATATTCAGATGTCTTTCCTAAAGATCTTCCAGGCATTCCTCCTGAAAGGGAAATAGACTTTGACATTGATCTTCTTCAAGATAATATGCCTATATCTATTCCTTCATACAGAATGGCACCAGAAGAACTTAAGGAACTGAAAGAACAGCTGAAGTATCTCTTAGATAAGGGATTCATCATGCCTAACATTTCCCCATGGGGTGATCCAGTCATATTCATGCAAAATAAAAATGGTTCTTTCAGAATGTGTAAAGATTACCGTCAGCTCGATAAGTTACGGTCAAGAATAAGTATCTACTTCCCAGAATGGATGACTTGTTTTACTAACTTCAGGGTGCCTGCTATTTCTCTTAGATAGACCTCAGGTCTGACTATCATCAACTTAGAGTTAGAGAATGTGACATTTTAAAAATAGCTTTCTGTACTCGGTATGGTCACTTCGAATTGCTAGTCATGTCTTTTGGTATTACCAATACCCCAACCTCTATCATGGACTTGATGAACCCGGTGTTTAAGCAGTACTTGGACATATTCATCATAGTCTTTATAGATGATATTCTGGTCTATTCCCACAGTGAGCGTGATCATGCAGACTATCTCAGAACAGTACTTCAAACTCTCAAAATCATCAATTGTTCGGCAAGTTCAGTAAGTGCGAGTTTTGGATAAGGTCAGTAGCATTACTTGTTCATATTATCTCTAGTGATTTCATTAGATTAGATCCTCAAAAGACTAAAGCAGTAAGAAACTGGCCTCAACTTGTCTCTCCATCAGATATCAGGAGTTTCTTAGGTCTGGCTGGCTATTACAGACATTTATTGAATTATTTTCTTCTATTGCATCCCCTATGTCTGGATTGACTCAGAAGAATGTTAAGTTTCAGTGGTCAGATCTTTTCAAGAAGAGTTTTCAGGAGTTGAAGACTCGACTCACCTCAACTCCAATTTTAGCTCTTCCAATGGTTTAGATGGGTTTGTAGTGTATTGTGATGCATCCAGAGTAGGCTTGGGTTGTGTCCTCATGCAACCTGGTAAGGTCATAGAATACGTATCCAGGCAGCATAAACCTCATGAGAAGAATTATCCTACTCATGATCTTGAGTTAGCAGCCATAGTTTTTGCCATGAAGATTTGGAGGCATTATCTATACGATGTTCATGTACATGTCTTCACCGATCATAAGAGCCTTCAGTATGTCTTTTATCAGAAAGATCTCAATCTTCGTCAAATAAGGTAGTTTGAGCTTTTGAAATATTAGGACATAAGTTTTCTTTATCATCCGTTCAAGGCCAATATTGTGGTCGACGCTCTCAGTATACTCTTTATGGGTAGTGATTCTCATGTTGAGGATAATAAGAAGAAGTTATCTCAGGAAGTACATTAGCTTGCCAGACTAGGCATTTGCTTAGTCAATATAAAAGAGGGTGATATATCGGTGTAGAGTAGTTCATAATCATCTATAGTTTCTGAGGTTAAAAAAACAAGATAGAGATCCCAGCCTTGTCAAGTTGAAAGGGTCAGTCAAGAATTAGAAAGTAGAATTTTTCTCCCAAGGGGGAGATAGTGTTCTTTATTTTCAGGGTTATCTCTGTGTTCCAGGTGTAGATGACTTAAGGCAGCGAATTCTTGTAGAAATGCATGCTGCGTGCTGCTCTATTCATCCAGGGGACACAAACATATACCGTGACTTACGGGAGATTTATTGCTGGAGTGGTATAAAGAGAGATGTTGCAGAGTTTGTGGATAAGTAATCTACATATCAACAGGTTAATATAGAGCATTAGAAGCCTAGCGGGTCTATGTAGGAGTTCTGCACACCTACTTGGAAGTAGGAAGAAGTGAACATGGACTTCGTGATGGGTTTGCCTCGAACTCATCATCATTATGATTCAGTTTGGGTCATCATAGACAGGATGACCAAATCAACTCATTTCCTTCTAGTTCATACCTCCTATTAAGCCAAGGATTACACCTAACTCTAAATCAAAGAGTTGGTCAGATTGCATAGTACTCCATTATCTATTATCTCAAATAGAGGTACTCAGTTCACCTCTCACTTCTGGAAGGCATTCTAAAAGGGTCTTGGTACCCAAGTCCATCTTAGTACAATCTCTTATCTTCAGAAAGATGGTGAAGATGAAAGGACCATTCAGACTCTAGAATATATGCTAAGGGCATGTGTAATCGATTTCAAGAGAAGTTGGGATTACCACTAGCCTTTGATTGAGTTTGCATACAACAACTATCATTCCAATTTTTAGATGGCTCCATTCGAAGCTCTCGATGGTAGGATATATAGATATCCAGTTGGTTGGTTCGAAGTCTGTGAGGCCTCAGTCATAGGGCCTGACTTAGTGTTCGATGCCTTAGAAAAGGTCCAGTTGATCAGAGAAAGACTCCCAGATGCTTAGAGTCGACAGAAGTCTTATACAGATGTTCGTAGAAAAGATCTCAAGTTTGAGATTTTTGACTATGTCTATCTAAATATCTTTCCCATAAAGGGAGTGAAGCGGTTCAGAAAGAAGGGAAAGCTTAGTCACCGATATATAAGTCCTTTTAAGAATCTCGGCCGATTCGGCAAGGTAGCTTATGAGCTCGAATTGCCTTTAGATCTTGATTCAGTCCATCCAGTCTTCTATGTTTCTTTTCTCAAGAAGTGCATAAGTGACCCATCAGTAGTATTCCCTATTCAGCATTGATGTTCAGAATAGCCTCTCTTATATAGAGATTCAAGTCAAAATCCTAAACCATCAGACTCGTAGACTGAGGAACAAAGAAGTTCTCTAGTCAAAGTTCTCTGGCGGAATCAGTCATTTGAGGGAGCTAATTGGGAGGAAGAAGCAGACATGCGTACCAAGTATCATCACCTCTTCTTCGCTAAATCAGACCCTGCTCAAGGTAACAGTCTTCCTTAAGCTCATTCAGTTTGATGTTCAGTATTCATCACAAACTTGGTATTTAATACCATTTTATATTCAGTTATACATTCATGTATCAGTTCAGTCAAGTAATTATGCATAAGATATACATTCTCATTATGAGAAAACTTAGTTCACCAGAACACTCAGTTATTCATTCATGAATCAGTTATACATGCATCAGATATGTATGATCATCATGATATATATTCAGTTTATCAGTCATGTCAGTCATGAACTCATGTTCCAACTGTTCATGTTCTGCTCATGTTCAGTTAAGCTTTTATCCTCTCTCAGTCAATATCATTCGAGGACGAATATCCCCAAGGGCGAGATATTGTAAGACCCCACAAAATCATGCATCTAAATTCATCTCCTTAAGGATCTTAAATGATCCGACACTTAAAATAATTCTTAGCTAAGTATTCAACACTTAGTCTCATTTTTAAGCCTTCAAATTTCATGGATTTATTTGATGACCTTCCCGACCTCCATTTTGCAATTTTGAAGTTGCGTTGTGATGGGGCAGGTCAATAGCACACTTGGGGTGAGTTTCAGAATTTTTGGAACTCGTTTATGGAATGTTTTCATTTTTAAACCAGTGAGCTATCGTGATGGCCCCGCGTCGCGAGGTACAGTCAAGTTTATTAAGGGTCGTGATGCGATGCCCAGTCAACTTTACTAGGGGTCGCGCCGCGATGCCTGGAGCGGTACACCCAAATTTCCAGCATTTCAGCTCCGTATTTTGAAGGGTAAATGGGTCAATTTCCCACCCCTATATAAGTCTAAACATAAGATTAAGCCCCACTTACACCAAAAATAGTTGTTTTATCTCAATTCACTCAATAACTCAAGCTAGGGTTTACATAGAAGGTTCAAGTTTGAGAAATTTTATCTGTCAATCATTGGAGATTAATGAACTAAGGTATGCATTATGTTGATTCATGGACTGCTTTCGTCCATGAAGCTCAAGAACCATGTTTAAAATTATATATCATGATGTTCGTGTTATGACTTGATTGTTGATCATGTTTTATGTGTTGAACGATTTCAAGATTGAATCTTTATGTGTTTTCCATGAAACTAGGATGGCATATTAGTTGAGATATATGAATTTCGAGTGGTTAAAATTGTTAAGTTAATGAATATACCTATTCCATAAAGTGTGTATGTAAGGTGTTCAATAAAAAAATGCTTAAAGGACTAGAAACCATGCAATTTAGCTTGAATGTTACCTAGACGACAAATGCATGTTATTCTCTTATGGTTAAACGATTCCTATGCTAGCGTGGAGCAGTGTGAATGTTGTTGGAATATCAATGATGTTAGTATGTAATATAGCATAATTATATGTCTTTCTATTCGTGTACAAGAACTTTGAAAACCATGTGCTTCATGAAATCCCCAACTAATGATATTATGAATTGTGGACTCTAGTCCTATGATCTACAAGTGTCATGTTATGTCAGTTTCCTTCTATCGAGTCCTGGGGGTACTTGCACACAAAAAATATAGTTGTGTGCCTAGATCCAGTGTCATGTTTTCACAATACCTTCTGCCAAGCCATGTTCGGTAGAATTCAATTAGTCATGTCCCTAAGGAAACCTTAGTAAACTTATGAATTCAGTCAGTTATCTGATATCAGTAGTATTTTGTCAGTCAACAAACCTCAGTTAACTCACTCCAGTTCAGTTCAATTAATTATGTTTAGTGTCTATTCAGATAGGAGTAGAAGTTAGCACCGACTGAGCCCAAGGATAGTATCACATCTATTATTTAGATGGTGTGATTCCTAGGAGCAATCCTTGTGCTCCAGAACTACGTAGACAGTGTAGGTTGAGATATCATAGCCTATTATATGAGGGTAGATGAGGTGGATTAACTAGTTATATAAGGGTTCCCACCATTGTCATTAGAGTAACCTTTTACATGAGGGTCACTCACAGTTGTCCTTACCATTGGCACGATATTGACACCCTTCCAATTAGGGCACAGATTGAACCCCACTTCATCTATAATGCATTATTTAGGGCATGTTTGTTAGATAACCTTTTCCCATAGTTTCATTTATAGAAACAGGACTTCAGCTACAGTCAATCAGTCTTAGTAATAGAACTCAGATAGTTCTACAGGATTCAGGACTGTCAGATATAGTCAACTAAGAATAGTACAGAACTCAGCTAGTTTCATCAAATTCAGGACTGTCAGATACAGTCACTCATGTTATCAGTTATATCAGTTATTAGTATGTCATGTCATCAATATTCTGATTCAGTAATCATGTTTTCACAAAATTGGTGTCAGTTATTATGTTTCATGCATGTATTCTGATGCTCATGCTAGTCAGTCTGTTATTATTACTGTTTATGCGTATAAACCCCATCCATTTATCCTACCTCATATGCATACCAGTATATTCAGTCGTTCTGACGCATTCGCTCTATGGTTTCTTATACCATAGTTTCACAAGCATGAGCTCCAGAGCATTAGTAGCATCCCAGTTTCCGCATTGAGAGATAGCAGTGAGTCCTCATCCTTATAGGAAATAATCATTACTAGATGATTATTATTATTTTAGTTTAGTTTTGTTAGTTGGAGTTAGTTGGAGACATGTTCCTTCAACTCCATATTCAGATAGTACTTAGAGGTTTCAGATTTGTTCAGACTTTAGTTGTTTCCAGTTTTGTTTGGTATCCATATACCACATCATTCGGACATTATTATTTTATTTATGATTCAGTATGATCCTTAAGGCCTTACAATCTCTATTTTCATATTTGTTCAGTATATTATGCAGTGTACAAATATATATATTAGTCATGGGTTAGCTAGTGGTCCCTCAAGATTGTTAGCCCCGTGTAGTATTCTGAGTAGCAGATTCGGGGAGTTACAGACAAACTAGTATAAGATTCGAGGTTCACTAATATTATTGGTGCAAGAGCAAATGTCCAGTAGTGTCTTGATGATAGGAACAATGATATTTATTTCTTATCTTCTCGAGGCTATAGGACATTACTAGGATTTTTTCACTCTCATCTAAGTTGATTTCTAAAGAATCCATTTGATCTCACACTTCACAGATGCAAGGATTCATTCTCTCTTACACGAGGTGGTGATCACAAAACTGAGCCTATGGTTCTTGTCACTAGTTGTGGAAGACTTAGTGGTCATGGAAAGCCTGTTTATGCACCCCCAGATAAGGACCTTTATAGAAGTCTTTCCCCTGATAATATTCTATCACCCAAATTGAGATTCTTCAACCCCATCCAGAGGTGGCCAGGGACCAGCTCAGGCTCCATCAAGGTTTATTTCCTCTTCCTTACTTAGAAATGCATTAGTTTGCTTTTTTTAATATTCATTGGTGTGTCGTCTCATGGTGCACAATCTATATATCAGAGTGATACTATGGTGGGGCCGCCACCTATAGCTATAACTCCCAGAATTAATGTCGCTTTTCTACTAGAAGTTGCTCAGTGGGTAGTTTCTCATCTAGTGGTGTCCCAGCCTGCTATTTTGTAATTCCCCACATTTTTGGGCAAGTCTTAGAACCATCAATCTTACATGTATAAGCTATGATCTAAATAATTCCCATGCAAATATGAGTTTCATGATCTTTATCTTCATGTTTGATTTGCTTTTGAGGTGAAAAATATTCATAAGAATCACTTAGAACAAAGTTGAGCTTAGAGCCTTTGACTTTTCCAAAGTTTGGTATTCGATTCTACAAGAGTCTACTTTGTACGTGTATAACTTTTTATATACGTGGAAATTTTTAGCTCAAGACACTACTAGAAATTACCCCAATGGCAACGAACTTTTTGGTGACAGTTAACAAAGCATTGTAATAGGTGATCTATTACAAGGGTTTTAAGCATTACCAAAGATAATTGTTATATTATCTATAATTTAACACTATAACCATCGCTTTTGAAATTAAACGGCGCAATAGATAAATAAAATAAGCTATTGCAATGCTTATTTTATTCCCTCCATTTTTCACGGGAAATTTCATCAAGTCCGCCAAAAGGAAAAACATTTTAATAAAATTCTTTTAATAAAACATTTTTCTCCTTAACCTTAAACCTTCTCTTCTACGAAAAAAAGTTTAAGCCTACGCTCTAAATCTCTAAATCCCTAAATCTGTTAGTTGTGTGGGACTTTCAATCGATGTTGATCTGGTAGCTACGTGGAATCATCGACGATCTGGTAGCTGTGTGTTCTTCCAAGGAATTTTTATTGTTCATTATCAGTAAGTTGTCTCACAACTTTGACCTAATTTTTAGGGATTTTTCTTCTGTTTAGGATTTTTTTTCTTTAATTCTAGCTTTGATTCTTTTTTGTTGAATGTTTGATTTTAGTAATAAAGTTGAATTTGGTTTTAATAGCCGATACCAACTTATGTAAAACTAAAGCATAGTGTTTGTTGTAGTCATCAATTATTTGGCCCTGTACTTGTTTTACCTTTGCTAATTTAAGTAAATGTAAAATAGAAAATGAGAAATATGTTAAAATTCTTTGTAATAAAATTTTTTTGGAAAAAGTTATCATTAGTGGAATGTATCGCGTAATTGAGACAAAAAGTTCAATAACCTTCATTCCTTGTTATAGGAGACATTTGACTCCAGATTGACAATTAAGTAGTTAGTGATGTATCTGAAGAATTTGGGCATAAATGGGTATGGAGAAGAAAAACTTATTCCTTCTACCTCGTCTTTTAAACAAATAGGCAAAAATAGAAGCTTTATGATAATTTGCTTAACTTTTACTGCTCAATGTGCATGTATGAGTCTGCAGTTGCTTGAAAAAATACAAGAAAAATAGGTAAGGGGAGGTAGGATAGGGGAATAAGGAACGTGAAAACTACAGTCGATATTCTCTTGCTTCTTACACCCCCTTTTAATCTTGTTTTCAGATATCTACTTCCCGTTTATTCATTAGACTAGAAAGTGCAAGAAGAACATGATTATCCTTTTGGATTGTGTTTAACCTTTGTTATTCCTATAGGTGGAGATAATTCTTAAACCGCTACTGGCTGATGGCTTTGGTGGCTCAAACATTGATTCGTCTGCATGGGAGGACAAGAAAAAACCTGGTAAATATCGCTTCCTGCTCAGGTGAGAAAGGTATTTAGCATATCCTTTCTTTTGGATTTGAACTAAAATGTCATGTTAGTACGTTATTCTGATGGATATTTGCTGTGGAATCCATCCATAAATGAATCAGTACAACTTCTTTATCATGAATTTTCTACAAGGCAAACCAGTTTTTGGTTGGGATATGAAGCGATTAGTGATGACTATAAGATTCTTATGATTGACAACCATGACTCTTATTTCTAACCATTCACTAAAATAATTACGCTACAGAGGGATTCTTGAAGAAATATGGATAACCTTCCTCGTGGTTTTCGCAGTAGTAAGCATTGGCAGGACTCTTTGTCATTAGTTTGTGGTGCATTTCGCTGGGTCTATAACAATAAATAATATGAGTAAGTTATAATTTCATTTAATAGATTGAATTATGTGTAGAGAGAGATATAATTGCCGAAGGAAATTTGCAATATTCTCAAAATATCTCCTTGGTGAGAGTGAAGTGATGCTACTCTACTACATAGATGGATATTTTCATGGAGGATGTAGGACATCCAAATGACTATATGAATTGCTCACTGAATATCACAACCTTCTATTACAAGGATTCATTTATACAGAAAGTTTGATCTCTCCAAAACTACTTATTTAGTATTAGCTTCTTTTTTTTTTCTTCTTCTTTCAATTGGCCTAGGGTGTCATGATGCAACATTTTATTGCTATAGTTTATTATCTATACAATTGTGGTTTCATAATGTGTTTGCCAATATGGTTTCAAAAAGAAGAAAAACCAAATAGTATAGTACTGATATCACAATACCTGTTATCGAGAAAAGGTTTCCGCATATTGTTGTACATGCATATAATTTTTTTTTTGATGAATCCATGATCATGAAAGACAAAATTTTGTACAAATTTTGTTGCAGTTGAATAATCTAGAGCTTGCTGTCAATATTGCCCAAAGAGGAAACCTTCCTGGTGCTGAGAATTTGGTAAGTGGGAACATTGTTTCAAATTGCGCTATCTTTTGAATTACTCGTTGACTGGATGCACTGTCATAATTTCTTTATAGAATAAAATAAACTTTATGCTCAGGTAATTTCTTCAGAAACCTACATATTCATGCATATCCTTTTTTATGGCTTTTTATAGAGGTAGTTAAGGTTATTTGCTCTTATCAGGTTAGGTGGGGAAGAAAAAGTTTTAACTTAAATACATACCTATAATGAATATCATATAGTTGGAAGCAATTGTTTTTTTTTTATCAAAGTCATCAAGTTAAACTCTTAAGTCACAAAATAGAATATTGTACTCTCTCTATAATATCAAACATCAAATAAAAAACTAAAACCCTAATAATATACAAGCGTAGGTGTATACAGATCCTTCCTTCTAAACCAACTCTGAATATATACCTTTATACAAATAGTTTTCTTCACATAGGTAAAGTGATGATTCCAGTTCCTTATTTTGTATCCATATGTAGTACCTTATTTCATTTTAATTTTTGTAATAGAATAAATGCCCTTAATTAGACATGAATGGACAAAATAATTATGTGATTTTAGGTTCTTTATTCCTTAGATTGTAGATATATTTGATTAGTAAAAATAAGCTTCAAGTGATTTTTATAGTGTTTAGATCAAGTATAAGTTGGTATTACTTGGTAAACACAAAAGAATCTTGGATGATTCAATTTCTTTAACAATTTTTCTATTTGATCTTCTAAATATAATATTGTTATTTTTCTTGATCTGGGGGTCTATCGGAAACTATCATAGTGGTTATGCTGATGTAGAAGTAGTGTCCGTCTCTCACAAAATTCTTTTTTCGTCTATGCCCATTTCATCTCTACTTATGGTTGGGCAAAATTTTTTTATCTCTTATTGTCTTCCTCAACTATTATTTGGTTGAGTTTTAGTTGTAGGTAAAATTTTAGATTGTGCAATAAGCGAGACAAGACGTCTTTCGAGCAATCCTGATTGTACAGCAAAAATTTGACTCCCTTTTCTCATACCTGCATCAGTCAAATATCCATAAAGTTCCACTATGAGGTTTTCCAGATGACCACTTTTATGTTTTCCAGGTATCCAAATAATTGCTAATTATTTCAATCTAATAAGAATAACTATGAACCTCGCCTTTTAAACACTATGCGAGATGATAACATTGATGAAAATGAAGAAACAAAAGTGATACTTAGAATGCAATCAATGAGGTTCTAACATATAAATGTTCTGTATGAATTTCCTCAAATGCTAATGCTATATAATTGTTTGTCTAGTGTTTGACTTGTGTTTTTCTGTGAAAAACACAATGTATAGTTATCAAAGTGTTAGTTAGGTTAAGTAGTGGTAGTTCAATGTGTTTTTCAAGACTGAATTTTTCTTTTTCAGTTACTTTTGGTTGGATTCTTTCTGGTTTCAATCTTCCTTCACCTCTTAGCTTAAACAGTAACAACAACCACTCTTTAACTATTTCTTCTTGTTAGAGTACTACTTCTTGTTTCTCTGACTTCCAACAAGATTATCTAGTTAGTCCAAGTGCTTTCACCACCTCATATCCTCCTCCTAGTACTAATGGAATCAATAATTCCACCACGAATTCCTCTGCTCCACCTTTTTGTTGTAATGGAGAAGTAGACTTGATTGATGAGTTTCAACTACAATACCAGCTTTCTTTCTGGTGTTCCTAGTGAGATGGAACATATTTATCTTATTTCAGAAAGAAAATGAAGGAATTTAAGAACTCATGTGCATGCTTATTTTGTCACCTTCAGGCTGTAACCTTTCTAGCAAAGGTTTTTAGAATTCAAGAGTTGTTACTTGTTAAAATAGAATATCATGCTCTGGTTCTCTATGTAGCTATATGCATGGAATCAAATGTTTTTCATTCAGGCGACATCCAAACCATTCATAATAGAAAATAAAAAGAAATGAAAAACATATTTTTTTCAATTTACACAAAGCAGAACAATTTATAGCAGATGTGAATGACACAAAAAAAGATAGAGAAGATAACGAAAATGAAATGGAAGAACATATCGATGATCCTTACTGTAGCATAGCTTATATGCTTAGCTTTTTAAGTTGTATTATGTTGATATCCTTCTATTTCTTTTGTGCTCTCTTTCCCCTAACATGGGTTCATCCGCAAAGGTAGTTAAAGAGATATATTAGAAATGCGATGCTTGCACGCAACACATTAGAGCAACACATATGATCCCAAAACTATCTCCTCCACCTCCTCATATTGCATAATAAAGTTCTTCCCCCATCGATTTACTATCGAGTATTGTGACATTGGCATTAACTATACGAGCATAGATCACATTGTCAACCCCAATCTTGAATGATTCCTGGTTTAGTTCATCTACTTTCTTTTGTGTATTAAGAGTCAAAGTCTTATATAGTACTGCAAATATTCTACTATTTTCTATAATCTACTTTATGTGTTATTTTCTAGAAATCTTGTAAGAAGAGTTAACATTCTGCTCCTTTTATTTCCTACTTTATTTCCAGGCAAGTAAGAAGGCATTAGACCAAGTAGCTCTACTTTATAAATATGGTGTTGATTTTGTTTCTAACATTCTATTTCTAACATCCTTACAACTAAATATGGTGTTGTTTCTATTTATACACAAGCTTTTGTATGGAATTGGTTTTACCTTCACTCGTCAGATTGAGAACCATGTAAACTGTGCAACAGTTATTGTTTTTTTTTCAATCGTGGCTGCAATAATTGTGAAACTTGAAGATATCCTTCTCTCTCGTATATTTTCTGGCAGTTCTTTGTTACTCAAGTTCCTTTCTTCCTATAACATGTAGGTATGCGCCTAATGAACTCCGTGGAGGAATGTTGAGTTTATCAATCACTTCTTCAAATGCCCTTTATTTTAACACACGTTTTTTAATCGATTATTTCATCACAAGAGACCCTCTTCATTAATTATAGTGGCACTTTATTCCCAGTAAAACCCATTTAAAGATGTTGTGCTTGGCCTATATCTATATGCTTGTTGCTTGGAAATTTATGGTTTTGGCTATCCACATCTTCTCAGTTAAGATAAAAACAATATTGTTGCTTTTATTATATGTTGAATTATTGGGTAACTTTTTAATTGATTTTATGGTTCCACATGTCAAACATCATCTTGAGTTGCTTTCATTTTCTATTGCTCTGAAATGACTAATACATTAGTGATCCTAAAATTTTTTCTTTGGTAGTTTGGAACTTCCCTGATCAGAGATTGTAAGGTCAGGCCTTGAGTTTCCCCTCCCCAGATGTGTTTTTGTTATGATAAAATGCTCTCCTTTTCCCTATAAAGATAAAGATAAGTCGATGTCAATATCCTTCTAATATTTTAGCTTTAACTGTAGGATTTTATTTCCTAATCTTCCATATGTGAAGCCTAGATGCTTCAAGAACATAAGTAAATAAGTAGGTGCTCACAATGTTTTCACAAAATCCTATTGTCATATTGAGAACACTAGACATCTATTTTCTCTAATATCATATTGAATTGTGTGACTGTCTTATCTAAAAAATTAGAAAATCAAATTGTTAGAGGTAATGCACTTTTATTGCAAAATAATATAATGTGTCTTCAATAGGTAAGTTGCCTGATGTGACGTCTTCTCTACCTGCTAGCCCGAACACATCTTTAGATTTGTCATTTAGAAGGCAAAGGGCAAACGATCCTGGAACGGTGTTTGTTGCTGGAGTGTACGAATGTTAGATTTTCTATTTTGTTTCTATCTGAACCTTACAATGCTTGATCTCTATGCTCATTTTGTCAATATTATACGGTGGGGAAATGGAGGTGTCAAAACAGTAAATCACGTAAACTTAGCATAGAGGTCAGTTGTCTACTTACATATGGTATTTTAGTGACTTTTTCCTTTTGATTTTTAAATCCCTCACCCCAATATTTTCTATTTTATTATGAAGTTTCGAAGCCTAAATTAACATACAAGATTTAAAACAGTTTTTGCAACTAGCTGTGCTTAAAATAATCATAGAATGTTCTTGAAAAAGTGATACACTGATAGCTAGCCATGTTAACACCTTCTCTTTAATCTATTTTGAACCTTGTGTAAGCCTGTCATTTTTTTTCACTAACAAAAATTATTTTCTTCAGTTCCTTCAATCTATCTACTTCATCCTTACTAGGTTCTATAAAAGCTACTGGCAATAGTTCTAATTTATATTATTTGTTCTCTTTTTATAGGTGTCCAAAATGAAGAATGAGATGAAGAAAGTGATAAAGACATTGACCTTCCTTAGCTAATCATTCGGACTTAAATTAACATTTTGTTTTTGGTTTTAAATTACTGGCATGTTGCATATTTTTAATAATGAGCTTATTAATGAATGATCTTGTTTTGTGATGTGTATATATTCTGTGATAATTAATTGTGTATGTAAATAAAAATTTACATTAATATGAGTAACTATTTATATAAACCATTTCAATTTAATAACAGGTGGCAATAATTGTTGTAATAGATCAATAAAAAATTGCAATCGGTAGTCAAAAAGCGTTGCAACAGAATAACAAAAGTGTGGCATTAGATGTTATTACAACGGTTTAGTGCCATTGCAATAGAATCTATTGCAATGTTAGTAACTATTGGAATAGATGAATATAGGCACCCCAATAATTAATGAAATAGTTGTAATAGGTATTCAAAAGCGTTGCAATAGAATCACAAAAGCGTCGCAATAGATGATGTTGCAATGGTTTAATGTCGTTGCAATAGCTTCTATTACAACGGTTAGTAACCGTTGCAATAGATGAAAATTGGTGTCTAAATAAGTCAAAAAATAACCGTCGCCATAGATTGACCTATGGAGACGGTTCAGAAAACCATCGTATAAACCGTTACCATAGAGCTATCGCAACGCCCACCTATAGGATGTTTGTTGAATCGTTGTGGTAGAGCTATGGAATTTTTTTTTCTATCTATTGTAACGGTTTTGTAACCATCATCATAGGGGTAATTTCTAGTAGTGCTAGACCTACCAAATTGTAGATAATTGAATTAGCTTTCCAACGATACCAAGTTCACCAAAATCCTATACCCGAGCGAAAAGTTATGGCATTTTCCATGTGAGGCAGTAAGCCGATGCGATAGCAACGTGACCCATCAAGCAATGCATTACATAACTATTTTGCACCCTAATTCGGTTTCTAAAGGCTCTAGGGTCACTTTGGTCACACCCTCTCACCCAAATCCACCCATAACACTTAATTTCATCTCCCAAAAGCATTATACACTCTATTATTCATCTTTTCTCTCAAAGAAAAACCCTAGCCCCCTTAAGAACACCAAGATCTTCATCAATTTTTCTTCAAGAAAAGCAAGAACTCAAGTTTTCCAATTCAGGAATGCTTTCAAGATTGTGTTTCTCCTTCATGATTTAAGCTTTAAGGTATGTGGGAGTTCATCCAGGGTTTCTCTTGCATCCATGGAGCCGAAAAACCCTTTCTTTTAATTAAAAAATAAATTTTTCATTATTATGGTACTTTGTATGTTCAAGAAAGATTGAATTTCATGTTTTCAGGGTGGTTTTAATTCAAATCCGCTAATGTGTGATACCATGTAAGATTTTAAATTCCTCACGCTATGAATTTGAATTTACCATGCTTTATTCAAGTAAATTCCATGATGGAACCAAAATTAATGATGTTTAGCAATATTTTCATATTTTAAATTCATGCCTTCCACATGTTTATGAAATTCCAGTATCATGTTAAGTAAATTTCAAGATGAATCCGAATTTATGAAATTTTCCATGTAACTCTATTATTCCCTCATGTTTAAGACTTTCTTACGTTCATGATATGAACTTTACATGTTTTGATGAAACGCCCATGTACCATTTCAAGTGAATTACACGTGAATTTTCTAATTCATGGTCTTAGTTATGTAATCATGCTATGGTCCCATGTTTAAGATAATCCCATGTTCCAGTTCATGATCATGAGATGTTATCATGTGGACCAATTCATGTACAAGTTCATGCCACTCAAGTGTTTGACAAAATGTCTAAATGAAAACATTGTTATCAAGCTACTATTGTTATGCTATTATGATCATGCCATGTTTTAATTTAAATGTTATCGAGTCCTAGGGGTATTCAATAATCAAAATCTAGATATTTACTTAGAATTATAGTAGCAACAGAATAGTCTCAGTAATATCATGAATAGTTGTACCCAATCAGTTAACAGAACTCACTGAACTCAGTCCAGTTTGGTAAGTCAATAGAATTAATATGGGTTCAGTCAAGCCTGGTACAGTCCATTTTCAGTCCTAGTATTAGTTTAATCATTAATAATTACCCCAAAAATTCGTATGCACTGCTATTTTCAGAATGCCATGACCTGAGCTTATCAGTTATGAGTGCACTCACCAGTTATATTCTAGTGTCATTCAGTTGGGAGTAGAATTTAGCATCGAGCGAACCCAGGAATGAGGGCTCACCTTCCAGTTGAGGGAGTGATCCTTAGTAGCAGTCCTTGCATTACAGAACTACGTATCCAAAGTAGGTTGAGATATTAACCTGCTAGTTGGGGGTTGGTAAGGTGTTTACCTTCCAGTTGAGGGTCACCCTTTGTCCTGTAGGACGACATTTTAGTGGATCCACACAACCAGTATTAGTAATCGTGGCATGCTACTGACATCCTTCCAACTGAGGTTACAGGTTAACCTCGATTAGCTTAAATTGGGGCATGTGAATTAGATTAACACTTCTACAATTACAGTTTTAGCTTTAAACTCAGTATGGAACTCAGTTCAGTTCTACAAAATTAGGACTGTTAGAAATAGTCACCCAACTTAGTACAAAATCGAGTTTAGTTCTACAAAATTAGGACTGTCAGAAACAGTCACCTAATTATCAGTAACTCAGTTATCAGTAATCATAGATATCAGTTACTTAGTTATCCAAAGTCATTATTCAGTTTCAGTTACAGTCTTAGTTATAGTCTTAGTTACAGTCTCAGTTATAGGCTTAGTTATAGTCTCAGTTATAGTCTTAGTTACCGTCTTAGTTATAGTATCTATCACAATCTTAGTCAAGTAATCATATTAGTAACTTAGTTCAGTTTCAAGTTTGCTTTTCCATAAGGTACAGTTATCAGTTATTTATTTATCAGTATTTCAGTACCTCAGTTTATAGACTACTTCATAGTCATGTTGTACGCTTGGTCTTGTATTCTCAAATAATACAATTTTTCATGAATTAATGCTCAGTTACCTCATGTTACTCAGTTAGTATTTACCTTATATGTATTATATTCTACAGTTTCAGTATATTTATTCAGACTAAGTACAATTCAGCCTTACATGCCCAGTATTCAGCAATCAGTCATTCAGTTAATTAGATAAGTTCGTATGTTTATGCATTCATGCTCAGTGTGATTGTATATTTAGATCCTCAATTTATGTTAGTCTCCATCACGTAGTTTCAGACCTAGTATTCATACAGTATCCATGTTTTATAAAATACCAACTTCAGTTATACTTATATTATTAAAGTAAAGTTTTAAAAAAACTAAGTGTAGATACTCACCATCTTATCAAAGAATGTTGTCATTCATGCTTTAAGATATTTTAGTTTTCAGTTTATTCCAGCCTATTCGTGAGTCTACTTACACTTAGCATGCATGTTTTATGATTACGCATCAAATTAGGTTAACTTATTCCATTTACCCCTGCATACTCAGTATATTCCAGAAGTACTGATCTACATATACGTCTGTGTAGCTACATTTTTTCTTAATGTAGGTACCAGTTATAGCCCGCACATCAAGATCTGACTATTGCAGATTCGAGCTAGTAGGAATAAGTTCTCCTAATTCAAAAACTCCAGACAATTTTAGTTCATGTACATTTCATTTACTTTCATATGTATTGATTAGTGGTAGTTGAAGGCATGTCCCAGCTATCTATAGCCAGTATAGTAGAGGCTTCATAGATGTCAGTCAGAGTCAGTCATGTAATTTCAGTTTCATCCTTAAGATTTATCAGATTATAAAGCTTTATCAGTATTGCATCGATTTTAGATTTTAGTATAATTATGTTTCTGTATAGAAGAACAACTATTTATTATGTTACAATTTAGTTGCTTAATAGTATGCCAGTTCATGGGTTATCTTGGGATCACTTGTGGTTCCAAGCACCGTGTGACGACTAGGGGGTAGTCTTGGGTTGTTACAAACTTGGTATCATAGTACAGAGTTCAAATGTCCTAGGGTGTATATGAAGTCGTGTCTAGTAGATTCTTTCAGAATAGTATGGAGATGTCTGTACTTTCTTCTAGAGGCTACAAGTCATTTAGCAAATGTTTCCCTTCTTTTAAGTCTCAGATAGTTCAGTAGAAGTATTAACTAAGAAATTTATGCAGATCTTCATCTTTCTATATCCATGCTAACTCTGCTTTAGTTTTGAGGCGACAAAAATAGTGAAACTTAAGTCCTTAAATAGTGTTTCCTCAGCAAGTCCCAACAGACAGTTATGAGATTGCATGTTAGCTCAGAAAGTATCCCATCAGTTCCTTTATGCCCTAAATTTTGAAATATTTCATTCATGTTCTTGAAAATCATGCATTAAGCCAAAATTAGATATTCTTTTAGATCCCCTCTCAGAATCCCATTTACACTATGTTATTTAGAGTTAGAATAATTAACCCAGAAGTTTAGCAGTAGTAAAGTTCGGATAGCGTTATCCAAATTGATCAGATTATATATTCATGGGGCTAGTTGTACGAAAGGTGAATTAGTAGGCTTGAAAAGTGTATGCAAGAATTTAAGTTTGTTGATTCAAGATTAAGTATGATGGTGTGGATGAGATTACCATTCATGTGTATTATTATACCCCAAACCCTAGAGTAAAGCGATTACAGTTCAGCTCAGAGTTTAGTAAAGTGGTCACAAACTTAAGATGATGGCTTAAAGTAAAGGGGGAGATGATTAAACAAGTAACCAAGCCAGACTCTTAGATTCTAGTAGTAGTGCCAGTGTGTATAGAAATGTAGTAAGGGAGTATGATTCCCAACCTATTCTTATCTCAGTGCAAAGTTTTTCTGCCATCACGATATCTACTCATTCCTAACATGTTAGCTACATCATCACAGCTCATATTCATGCGCTTAATAGAAAATCATGTACACATCTAGGTCCTTGTATGAGGAGTTTCAATTCACTCAGTAGTATGAAATATATTCCATGACATCATGAACTCCAAACTCAGGTCGTGGAACTCATGACTCATGTAATCATGTTTTATAGTATGTTCAGATCCAGATACTCATGCCACACTTATTATGATCAACAAAATTTAGTTTATGCCACATATATCCTCAGTTCAGACCTTTCTGACGAATTCATGTCACTGCATATATTCAAGAAATCAGTTTAGTTTATGATATGCAGTTCCTGTATCATGTTTCATAATTAGTCATGCAATCATATTTCAAGTCAGTCATGTTCAGAATATAATCTCAGTTACCTTTGTACTATACTCTCAGTCTAACCAGCACAACAAAATAGTTATATTTTTTTTATAATTCAGTTGCTTAATAGTATGCCAGTTCATGGGTTAGCTTGGGATCACTTGTGGTTCCAATAACTATTTTATGACTGGGGGCATTCTCGGGTCGCTAAATATTTCTATTGAGTAATAGAAGATGTTGGATAGATTTTTTAGATTGGATCTGCCTAGGTTTTCTGGTGTACCAGGCAAAGACGCTTATGTGCTTTTGATTTCATGTGAGGATAAGCTCCATAATTTGGGCTTAGTTTTAACTCGTGGTATATATTACACTACTTTTCTCTTGGACATGGTAGTTCGACACTGGTGGACATGTCATCTTCATTCCAAGCATGCTAGATCACCTCCATTGGCATAGACTCAAATCTCCGAGATCTTTTTTAAAAGTATATGCCCCACAGTCTTAGGTATTGTCTGAGAGATTAGTTCTCAAGGTTGTAGTAGGTTTCATGACTCTTGCAAGGTATGAGGCCCAATTTTATGAGTTGGTTAGGCATGTAACTTTTATTTTGACTTCTGTGTATGAGAGGGTTCATTGATTTATTAGGAGATTGAGACTCTCTTATCAAATGTCTACATAGAGTTTTGTTTTTGTGGCTAAGTATTTTATTTAGGTATAAGATCATGCTTAAGTTTTGAAGGAGATGAATTGTGAGGCCCAATGAGGCAACAATAAATGGACATGTATCAGGGTAGTTTTAGTGGGAACTATAGTGGATAATGATTTAGATCCTTTGTTTCTCTGGTTAGGAACCCTCCGCATTAGCTGTATCTATATAAGGGTTAGTCTAGTAGGCTTGTTAAAGATGCACTTCAAATTATCAATGAAGGTCAATCAAGTGTTAGTGATCATCTTTGAAAAGGTAGTGGTCACTCTTTGATGGTTTCATCCTTTAGGTATTCTACTTTTGGTAGTTATTCTAGATAAGTTGAATCCTCTGGTTTTGGTGTAGCACCTGGGGCATTTTATGTTTGTAGAAATTTTGGTCATTTATTGAGATAATACCTAAGACATAGAACGAGTTTTCCTTTAGGTTAGGGTATTCTAACTTTTAGGATAGTTTATCCCTCAGCTAGAGGTGGTATGCGTGGACATAGGAATTGTCCCCATAATGCTCATAGAGGCTCTTAGGTAGGTAGGATATTAGATCGGTCCTAAGACTAGCCAGCTGGCGGTCATGATTAGTTTTATGTAGTGCTTGCTAGTCCTAAGGCTGAGTCTTCGGATGGTATTATCCTAGGTACGATCTTGGTGTGACATTAGTCAATATTTGCTTTATTTTATTCGTCATCCACTTACTTTTATGTGTCTACTTATTATGTCTCACAGTTAAATTTATCTTGGAATTAAATATTTGTGACATTATGTGTATCTACTCTCGTGGGTGATTCCTTGGCAGTATATTAGGTTCTCATATAATAGGTAGTGATTGTGTTTGATCTTGCTATACGTGTTGATCTTATCATATTAGACATGGTAGATTTTGATGTGATTCTAGGCATGGACATGTTATACCATTATAATACAATTTTGGTTTATTTTGCTAAGACCATTACCTTTGCCATGCCAGGCATATCCCTGATCATGTGGTAGGAAAGGATTAGTGTCAAGACAACAAGGATTAGTTATTATGTTTTTACAAAAAGGATTATTTTTAAGGTTGCTAGTCTTATTTTTTTTATATTTATGATATTAGTGTTGAGAGTTTGTTGCTTATCTCTGTTCCTATAAACAATGAGTTTTCTAATGTTTTCCCTACCGATCTACCCAGTATTCCTCTTGTGCATGATATTATGTTTGTTATTAATATTGAGTCAAGCACTCGACCTATATCTTTGGCACCTTATTGTATGGGTCTTGCAAGATTACAGAGCTAAATTCTAATCTTTAGTATCTTCTTAGTAAGGGTTTTGTTAGATCGAGTGTATCTTCTTGGGGAGATCCTGTATTGTTCGTGAGGATGAAGCATAGTTCTATGTGTATGTGTATTGATTATAGGCTACATAATAAGGTGACGTTGATGAACCAATATCCTATTTCTCATATTTATGATTATTTGGCCAGATTCAACATGCAATAGTGTTTTGTAATATTTACTTGAGGTTCAGTTACAATCAACTGAGGATTCTTTCTTAGGATATACTAAACACATCTTTTAGTTCCTGTGATGGTCATTATGAGTTCCTAATAATGTCTTTTGGGTTGACCTACACCCCATCTAAATTTATGGATTTGATGAACAACATGTTTGGGAATTATTTGGTTCCTTTGTTATTATGTTCATCATTGACATCCTTTTATATTTGAGGAGTAGAGAGAAGCATGCGTAGCATTTGAGGATATTTCTCCAAACATTACAAAATCATATGCTTGTTTCCAAATTTTTTAAGTCTGAGTTTTGACTTGAGTGGTTGACATTTCTTTGTCATGTGGTTTCAATGAAAGGGATTATAATAGACCAACAAAGATTGATTCCATTCGTGATAGGGTCAAGCAGGCGTCTCTAACAGAGTTTTGTAGAGTCATTGGTTTGTCCTGTTACTATTGATATATTGTTCATAGTTATTCTACTATTGTAGCATTGATGGCTAGATAGACTCAGAAAGAAGTTCTTTTTTCATGGTTTGAAGAGTGTGAGTCATGCTTTGGAATTCTCAATTAGTTTTTTACTTTAGCTTTTCTTTTGGATCTTCATATAGAGGGTGAGTGATTTATCTTTTATTGTGATTATTCTAGTATTATATTGGGTTATGTGCTAATGCATTAGGGTCGTGTTATTTATTATGCGTTGAGGTAGGTGAATGTGTGTAAAAACCCAATTTACTGAACCGGAATGCTACACGGTGCTCATAACCCCAAAGGACCACTAGCTATCCCATGACTAATATGTGTACCTGTATACTGCAAAAGATAACATAATAATGCAGAAACATGCACTGAATGGCCATATGGTTCGATCATGAACATAACTAAATAACGTAACATCAGTGTGGGGTAATAGAATACCAAAAACAAAACTAAAGTCTAAAACATAATAGTCTATATCTAGTCTGCAACTAGTTTGAACGCCTATACTGTCTGAAGAATCTGAATAAGGAGTTGATGGGACATGTCCCCAACTATCTCCAACTAATGAGCTAGTCAATGAGATACTAGAAAATCATTATGTCCTCGAAGGATGAGGACTCACTTCTACTCTGACTGCTGAATCTGGAATCTACTGCTGATCTGGAACTCGTGTCTCTGAACCTATGGTGTAACATAAAAAGAAAGCACCATAGCGTAAATGCTTTAGTACAATGGAATGTATTGAGTATACATGTTAGGTAGGATATATGCAAGGGTTTGCATGCTTGATCAATACAAACTGACTATCTAACATGAACGTGAGAATGCATACATAAATACGCAACTATAACTTACAACGTGATAACATGAAACTAATATTGTGGTAGCATGACTACTGAGTTTGGACACTTATAAGATGACATAACTGATCACATGAATTACTGTATCTGAATATAATTGATAACATGGGTGACTATGTCTGACAGTCCAAAATCTGATGGAACTATCTGAGTTCCGTACTATGTCTGAGTTGACTGTGTATGACAGTCCTGAAATCTGAAGAACTATCTGTGTTCTATTACTGAGACTGATTGACTGTATCTGATAGTCCTGATTTTGTAACATGAAACTGTGGGAAGTAGTATATAACCGACATGCCCCAAAAGTGCTATAATAACTGAGCTGGGGTCCAATCTATGCCCTGATCGGAAGGGTATCAATACCGCGCCACTGGTAAGGACAACATGTGTGAAACCCTCATATAATAGGTAACTCTAGTGAGAATGGTGGGAACCGTCATATAACAGGTTAAGCCACCTCATCTACCCTCATATAGCAGGCTACAATGTCTCAACCTATGCTGGCTACATAGTTCTGAAACACAATGATTGCTTGTAAGAATCACACCCTCATATAACAGGTGAGTTCCTATCCTTGGGTTCACTCGGTGCTAATTCCTACTCCCATCTGAATAGTCACTAAACATGATTTACTGAACTGATCATAAGCTAAGTTACTAAGTTCTGTTGACTGACAGAATACTACTGATATCTGACAACTGACTGAGTCATGAGATCATGCAGATTTTTCTTTAGTCATAAGACTATCTGAAGTCTAATAGTTCATAGCTTGACTGAGAGTATCGTGAAAATATAACATTGGTCGAGGGACAACTAATATTTCGAGTACAAGTACCCCTAGGAGTCGATGAAAGGAAACTGACATAGCATGATTTACTTGAAGACTTGACTAACGTCATAATACATACTACATTCATAGGATCGTTTCATCAAACATGTAATAGGCTTGAACTTGTAAATACACGGGGATTTCATGATATCATGCTAGTTTGACAATATTCCTTTATCAAGGCATTTAATCAAACATATGGCAGACATGGTACATATAAACATCATTATTAAATTCTAATTTCATCATTCAAGTGTTTAAATCTTAGGGGTGCATTAATCTATGGCTATAGTAATTAAACCCACATGGAAACTATCAACAATCATGGAGTAAAATCCAATTTAATATTTATCAAACATGAACATGAGCAGCCAAAACATGAAAACATATAGAAAATCCATAACTTGAGTTTTATAAAAGGGATTCTTGGACTTCATGGATGAAAGGAGTCCATGAATGAATACTATGCATACCTTAGTTCGTGATTTCACAAAGATTGATGGTGAAACCTTCTTGAAATTGGACCTTTTATGAAAACCCTAGCTTGAGTTCTTGAGAGTATTTGAGAAAAACACCAATATTTTGGATGAATAAGGGCTAAATCCCAAGTTTGGAAGCTTATATAGGGGGGAAAATTGACCCTTTTAACCCTGGACACGTAATTTAATTTTTAGTAAAATTTACCTAATTAGGCCCTTGGCGCGACGCGGCGTTATCGCGCTGTGTCACTGGAAATCGACAAATGGGAAATTGCATGGTGGCGCAACGCGAAGCTATCGCGTTGCCACCTTGTCTATGATGTAGAAGTTTGGTGCTACATGCCAGTATCACGGAGCAACACTGGAAATTGACAATTGCCATTTGAGCTATCTCTGCGACGGACTGAAGGCTCAGGTCAAACACTATCTCACTAAAAAGGCTCTAACTCTTCGCCCAGGTGTCAGATTTGGGCGAATTATATATCGATGGAAAGCTTATTCAATTTACCACGTGATAAGAAGTGAAAATTATAGGAATACCACGTGTATAATAATGAATTATTATTTCAAAGCACGTTCTAACATCCTTGGGATGATTTTCGAGCTAAGAAAAAGCACGAGTATTAAAATATCTCCCCCTTGAGAACATTCATCCTCGAATGATACTGACTGAGAGGGGAAACCATGAGATGAACATGAATAACTATAACATGATCTCATGATGGACGTGACTGACAAGATAAACATAACATACAAAATATGCATATCTGATGCATGCGTAACTAATTCATAAATGCATAACTGAAAGTTCTGAATAACTAAGTTTTCTCACAATCAGAATGCATGTCTGATGCATAACTATATAACTAATCTGATACATGAATTGAAGAGCAAATATGCGGTGGTACTTGATACCAAGTTTATTATGGGAATATGAACATGAGACTGAATATTAAGTTAGTGATGTAAAATAATCATGAAACTGAGTAAGCTTAAGGAGAACTATTACCTTGAGCTTGATATGAGTCAGTGGGGAAAAGGTGAGGGTACTTGGTAAGCATATTATTTTCTGCTTCCCAAGTAGCTCCCTCTGCAGACTGATTTCACTAAAGAACTTTAACTAGAGGGACTTCTTTGTTCCTTAATCTACGGGTCTGATAGTTTAGGATTTCAATTGGAATCTCATCATAAGAGAGGATGTTCTGAACATCGATGCTCTAAATAGGGCCTACGAATGATGGATCACCTATGCACTTCTTGAGCAAAGATACATGAAAGACTGGATGAACTGAGGCTAGATCTGAAGGCAATTTTAGCTCATAAGCTACCTTGCCAAAACGACTGAGAATCTTGAAGGGACCGACATATTGGGGACTGAGCTTTCCTTTCTTGCAAAATCTATTCACTCCCTTCATAGGAGAGATCTTTAGGTATAGTCACCAATCTCAAACTCGAGATACTTTCTACAAACATCTGCATAAGACTTCTATCGGCTCTGAGCAGCCCAGAGTCTTTCACTAATTAACTAAACTTTCTCTAAGGCATCGAATACTAAGTCAGGACCTATGACCGAGGCTTCACTAACTTCAAACCAACTAATCGAAGATCTACTTCTCCTACCATATAGAGCTTCAAATGGAGCCATCTAAATACTGGAATGATAGCTGTTGTTGTATACAAACTCAATCAAAGGCAAGGGGTCATCCCAACTTCCCTTGAAATCAATTGCACAATCCCTTAGCATATCTTCTAACGTCTAAATTGTCCTTTCTGGTTGACCATCTGTCTTAGGATGAAAGGCTGTACTGAGATGAACTTCGATACCAAGACCCTTTTGGATGTTTTCCAGAAATGAGAGGTGAAGTGAGTACCTCTATCTGAGATAATTGATAATGGAAAAATGTGCAATCTGACTAGCTCCTTGATGTAGAGCTTGGCATAATCCTTAGCTAAATAAGAGGTATGAACCGGAAGAAAATGAGCTAATTTGGTCATCCTTTCTACAATGACCCCAACTGAATCATGCTGATAACGAGTTCGAGGGGAACCCATCACGAAGTCTATGGTCACTTCTTCCCACTTCTAAGTAGGAATGGTGAACTCCTGCATGGAACAACTAAGCTTCTGATGCTCTATCTTAACCTACTGACATGTAGAGCACTTATCCACAAACTCTGCAATATCTCTCTTTATCCCACTCCACCAATAGATCTCCCACAAGTCGCGGTACATCTTAGTGCCCCTGGATGAATAAAGTAGCGTGCGCCATGTGCTTCTGCAAGAATTTGCTGCCTTATGTAATCTACGCCTGGAGCACAGAGACGACCCTGACAATGAAGGATGCTATCTTCCCCTTGGGAGAAAACCTCTATTTTCTGATTTTGAACTGACTCTTTTAGCTTGATAAGGCTTGGATCCTTATCATGCTTTTCTTTCTCCTCAAAAACTAGAGATGATTCTGAACTACTTTGAACACATACACCGTATTCTGAACAGTCTACTAAAAGAACTCTTAGTCTAGCAAGCTAGGGTACATCTTGAGCTAACTTCTTCTTATTATCCTTAACATGAGAAACACTACCCATAGAGAGTCTAGTGAGAGCGTCGGCCACTACACTAGCCTTGCTCGGATGATAGAGGACACTCATGTCATAATTTTTCAAAAGGTCTATACACCTTCTCTGATGAAGATTGAGATATTTTTGAGAAAAGACATACTGAAGGCTCTTTTGATATATGAAGACGTCTACATGAACTCTATAGAGATAATGCCTCTAAATATTTAAGGCAAAGACTACGACTGCTAACTTAAGAACATGAGTAGGATATTTCCTCTCATGGGGTTTAAGCTGTCTGGAGGCGTAGGCTAGGACCTTACCATGTTATATGAGGACACAACCCAAACCTACTCTGGATGCATCACAATACATTACAAATCCATCTGAACCATCTGGAAGAGCTAAGACTGGAGCTGAGGTGAGTCGAGTCTTCAATTCTTGAAAACTCTTCTCGCAAGGATCTGACCACTGGAACTTGACTTTCTTCTGAGTGTATCTGGACATAGGGGATGCAATGGATGAAAATACTTCAACAAACTATCTGTAATAGCTAGCCAAACCCAAGAAACTCCTAATATTTGATAGAGAAATAGGGCGAAGCCAGTTTGTTACCGTTTTGGTCTTTTGAGGATCTACCCTAATGCCATCACCGACAATGATATGATGAAGGAATGCTACTGACCTTAGCCAAAATTTGCACTTACTGAATTTGGCGAATAACTGATGATCTCTGAAAGTCTACAATGCTATTCTGAGATGGTCTGCATGATCTCACTTAGTGGGGGAATAGACTAGAATATCATCTATGAAGACTATGACGAATATGTCCAAGTACAGCTTGAACAAATGGTTCATCAAGTCCATAAAATCTGCTGGGGCATTGGTAAGACCAAATGACATAACTATAAATTTGAAGTGACCATACCGCGTACGGAAAGTTGTCTTTGGGATGTCACATTCTCTAACTCTGAGCTAATGATAGACGGATCTGAGGTCTATTTTAGAGAAATAACTAGCACCCTAAAGTTGGTCAAACAAGTTATCGATTCTGGGAAGAGGATACTTGTTCTTGACCGTAACCTTATTGAGCTGATGGCAATCAATGCACATTCTGAGAGAACCATCTTTCTTGCGTATGAATAAAAATAGTGCATCCCACGTGGAAATGCTGGGTCTAATGAATCCCTTATCTAAGAGATCCTTCAACTGTTCTTTCAGTGCCTTGAGTTTTACTGGTGCCATTCTGTGTGGCAAAATAAAGATATGCTGAGTGTCTGAAAGAAGATCAATACCGAAGTTTATTTCCCTTTCGGGAGGAATTCTTAGAAGATCTTTGGGAAAGACATCTGAATATTCATTCACTGCTGGGACTGATTCGAGACTGGGAGCCTCAAAACTAGAATCTCTAACATGAACTAGATGATAAACACATACCTTAGATATCAATTTCCTTGCCCGAAGGTAGGAAACAAGTTGACCCCTAAAAGTGGATATGCTACCCTCCCACTCTAGGATTGGTTCATTGTGGAACTAAAACTGAACTATTCTATTTCTACAGTCGACTGTGGCCTAGCAGGAATAAATACAATCCATGCTGAGATGACATCAAAATTAGTCATCTCTAATTCAACTAAGTCTGCTAAAGTGACTTTCTGAAATATCATAATTGGGTAGTTCCTGTATACCTATCGAGCTATGATAGTTTTATCCACTGGGGTAGAGACTGAAAAGGGCTCTGCTAGAATTTTAAGACTGATTTTGAAATCAACTTCTCTATAAAGAGTAACGAAAGACAAGGAAGCTCCTAGATCTAGCAATGCGTAAACATGCATATAAAAGATCTGTAACATACCAATAACTACATCAGGAGAACTTTCATGATCCTGTTGAGTTTGAAGAGCATAGAGATGATTTGGGCGTTTCCCTCTAGTAGCACTGGAAGTGGCACCCTGCTAATTTGGGTGACCAGACTAAGCTGGGGAGCGATTCTGTTGACCCTGAGGACCTGGCTGAGGACAGTCTCTAACTATGTGGCCTGGCTTGCCACAACCAAAACAAATTCCTCTACCCGCTCTATAAACACCCTGATGATGCTTACCGCAAGTCTGACAAAGAGGATAGGTGCGGGCACTGCTAACACTTCCCAGGGTCATAAAGCCTGGTGCTCTATCTTTGTTACCCTCTATGAATATAAGAACTAGAGCACTAGCTGTAGATGGGGCTGGAACTGATGACTTAGGACAAAACTGGGAACGATTTCCTCCTTTTAACTTAGGTTGAAACTACCTGTCTTCCCTCTCTTATTATGTTTCTCCCTCTGCTAAATATTTTGCTCCTCTATCTGCTGAGCCTGAGTCATAAGCCTGGATAAGGTTATGTCACTATTCAGCATGGCAGATCAGTACTCATTAACAACTCTGTCGTTCACCCCTAAACTAAACTTACTCTTATTGGATCTACTGTCTACAACCACATAAGGAGGATACTTGGATAATTGAGTAAACTTAAAAGAATACTCTTTCACTTTTATATTGCCCTGCCTGAGATTGATGAACTCTAGCACCTTAGTATCTCTAAGCTCTTGGGGAAAGAATCTGTCTAAGAATGCAGTGACAAACTCCTCCCATTCTATAAGACCTGCATCATCTACCCTTTCAAACTTTCACTATTTGTACCAAGTATGAGCCACATCCTGCAACTGATATGCAGCTAGCCTAGCACTCTCAACAGTAGTTACCCATATTATGTCTGTCACTTTATGAACTTGATCAATGAATTCCTAAGGGTCTTCATCAACCTTAGACCCAAGAAAGGTTGGAGGATTCATTCGGGTGAAGTTCTGAATCCTCGCTGTAGCTGAGTTGGCCACTGGGTTGGCCGAAACAACTGTTGTCCATTCATTATAAGTAGCAACTGATTGAGTAAGAGTGGTAAATGCAGTCCTGAACTCGGCATGAGAAACATGATCACCCAAAGGTTCTTCGGGCTGAGGGGCTGACTAATTTCTTCTCTTAGGAGGTATTTTCTGAAATAAAGAGAAGAAACGGATTAGACTGAGAGACTGACTTATGATTATGCTCACTGACACAACATGAATACTGAAAGAAGGGAAACAGTTCTTAAACATCTCATATCCTCTTGCACATAAATGTGGCGCGCAACACACCCATGCACAAGACTCTACTAGATGCGACTTTAAGACTTCCTAGGACTATTAAAATCTTAATCTTTGATAGCAAGTTTTTAACAACCCGATTTACTGAACCGAAATGCTACATGGTGCTCATGACCCCGAAGGACCACAAGCAAAGCCATGACTGATATCTGTACCTGTATACTGCATAAGATAATATAGTAATACGGAAACATACACTGAAAGACCATAAGGTTTGATCATGAACATAACTGAATAATATAACATCGGTGTGGGGTAATAGAATACCCAAAACAAAACTGTAGTCTAAAATATAATAGTCTATATCTAGTCTGTATCTAGTCTGAAAGTCTATACTTTCTAAAGAATCTGAATTAAGAGTTGATAGGACATGTCCCTAACTAACTCCAACTAATGAGCTAATCAATGACATACTAGAAAATTATTAAGTACTCGAAGGATGAGGACTCACTTATACTCAGACTGCTGAATCTGGAATCTACTGCTGATTTGGAACTCGTGTCTCTTAACCTATGGTGTAACATAAAAAGAAAGCACCATAGCACAAATGTGTCAGTACAATGGAATGTACTGAGTATACATGTGAGGTAGGCTATATGCAAGGGTTTGCAGTCATGATCAATACTAACTGACTGTCTAACATAAACGTGAGAATGCATACATAAATACACAACTGTAACAGACAACGTGATAGCATGATACTGATACTGTGGTAGCATCACTACTGAGTCTAGAAATTGATAACATGACATAAATGATAACATGAATGACTGTATCTGAATATAACTGATAACATGGATGACTGTGTCTGACAGTCTTGAATCTGATGGAACTATATGAGTTCCGTACTATGTCTGAGTTGACTGTGTCTTACAGTCTTGAAATTTAAAGAACTATCTGAGTTCTATTACTGAGCCTGATTGACTGTATCTAACATTCCTAATTCTATAACATGAAACTCTGGTAAGTAGTATCTAACTGATATGCCCCAAAAGTGATATAATAGCTGAGCTGGGGTCTATTCTATGCCCTGATTAGAAGGGTGTCAATACCGCACTACTGGTAAGGACAATATGTGAGAAAACCTCATATAATAGGTAACTCTAATGAGAATGTGGGAACCCTTATATAACAGGTTCAACCACCTCATCTACCTTCATATAGCAGGCTACTATGTCTCAACCTATGCTGGCTACATAGTTCTGGAATGCAAGGATTACTTCTAAGAATCACACCCTCATATAAAGGGTGAGTTCCCATTCTTGGGTTCGCTCGGTGCTAATTCCTACTCCCATCTAAAGAGACACTAAACATGATTTACTGAACTGATCATGAGCTAAGTTACTAAGTTCCATTGACTGACGGTATACTACTGATATCTGACAACTGACTGAGTCATGAGATTATTGAGATTTTTCCAGAGTCATAAGAATCTGAAGTCTAAGAAATCATAGTTTGACTGAGAGTATCATTAAAACATGACATGGGTCTAGGCTCACAACTAATATTTCTGGTGCAAGTACCCCTAAGACTCGATGGAAGGAAACTGACATAACATGATTTAGTTGAAGACTTGACTAAAATCATAATACATACTGCATTCATAGGTGAATTTAATCAAACATGTAATAGGCATGAACTTGTACATACATGGCAATTTCATGATATCATGCTAGTTATACAATATTGCTTCATCTAGGCATTTAATCAAACATATGAAAGGCATGGTACATATAAGCATCATTATTCAATTCTAATTTCATCATTCAAGGGTTTAAATCGTAGGGTTGCTTGAATCTATGGCTATAGTAATTAAACCCACATAGAAAGTATCAACAATCATGGTGTAGAATCCAATTTCATATTTATCAAATATGAACATGAGCAGCCAAAAAATGAAAACATATAGAAAATCCATAACTTGAGTTTTAGAAAAGGGATTCTTGGACTTCATGGATGAAAATAGTCCACGAATGAACACTATGCATACCTTAGTTCGTGATTTCATGAAGATTGATGGTGAAACTTTCTTGAAATTGGACTTTCTACGAAAACCCTAGCTTGAGTTCTTGAGAGTATTTGAGAAAAACATCAATATTTTGGATGAATAATGGCTAAATTCTGGGTTTGAAAGATTATATAGGGGGAGGGTGGGAAATTGACCCTTTTAACCCTGGGCACGTAATTTAATTTTTCAGTAAAATTTCCTAAATTGTGTCCTTGGCGCGACGCAACGTTATCGCATCGTGTCACTGGAATTTGACAAATGGGAAATTTCATGGTGGCGCGACGCAGAGTTATTATGTTTCCACCTTGTATATGACCTAGAAGTTTGGCGCGATATGCCAGTATTGTGGAGAAACACTGGAAATTGCCAATTGCCATTTGAGCTATCTCCTCGACGCGCTGAAGGCTCAGGTCAAACACTGTCTCACTAAAAAGGCTCTAACTCTTTACCTGAGTATCATATTTGGGTGAATTATATATTGATGGAAAGATTATTCAATTTCCCACGTGATAGGAAGTGAAAATTATAGAAATACCCATGTATGAGAATGAATTCTTATTTCAAAGCTAGTTCTAACATCCTTGAGATAATTTTTGAGCTAAGAAAAAGCACGGGTATTACAATGTGCATGAGAGTAACTACCATACCCATGATTTGGAGTTGGCACCAGTAGTTTTCATGCTTATGATTTGGATGAATACTCTTTATGGTGTGCATTGTGAGATCTTTAACATCTTATGTCCCAAAAATAGATAAATTATTGGCAACATAGATTTATGAGGTTTCTTAAGGATTATGATATTTATATCTTCTATTATCATAGAAAGGGGAATGTGGTAGAAGACTTCTTGAGTCAGAAGTGAGTATGGGTAATATGTCTTGTAATTCAATTTCTTAAGGGACGTGAGCATGTGATATTCATTCCCTTGGCAACATAATGGTGCAACTTTAAATTTCTCAACTGTGGAGGATTCTTGCATGTGTTGAGGTAAGGTGTTTATTATTTGAGAAAATTCAATGTCATTCTATTTAGGATAAGAGAGTTGGCATCATTCGTGATCAGGTGTTAAGTGGTGATGCCAAGATGGCTACCATATATTCTGAGGGTGTTTGAGATTTTATATTCTCTATTATGTTCTGATGTTTGATGGCTTGGATTGGAAAATTTTGCATGAGGCCCATAACTTTAGACATTCTATTTAATCGAGTATAGAAAAGATGTATAGGCCTTTGATGCAATATTATTGGTGGAGTGGTTAAATATAGATATGGAAGACAATGTAGCTCATTGTCTATATTGTCAGTAGGTAAAGGTCGAGCATTAGAGACTGGGTCGATTGATTCAAAGGTTGTCTATTCCTTAGTGGAAGTGAAAGAGGATCACTATTGACTTTGTTAGTAGTTTTCCTCGAACCTCCAATGTTTCTAATGGTATTCGGGTCATTTAGGATTGTTTGACAAAGTTGGTATGTTTCATTCCGATTAAGATGACTTTTGTTGATGAAAGGTTAGCCCGCATTGATGTTCGTGAAATAGTTTGTTTGCTTGGTGTTCCAGTAGATATCATTTATGATTGCAGTTTTGTGTTCACTTTCCGCTATTTTAGAGCTTTTCAAAAGTAGTTGGGTACTAAGTTGGATGTTAGTATAGCCTTCTAACCACAGACTGACAGGTAGTTCGTAAGGACTATTCATGTTCTCAAGGATATGCTTCTAGCTTGTGTTATAGATTTGACAGGTAGCTCGTACTTTTTTTGGGCTATTGGTTGAATTGAAGAAAAATGGCAAGTAGGTGTAGGGACCAATTATTCATCATAACAACATCTGATGGAAATTTTAACTATTCCATTTAGTTCAGAACATTATATTTTATAGAGTAGCATAGACCATTTGTATATACTGGATTTTGGATAAGTCTTGAGTGGTTGGTGGAATTATGGATTAATTATTGAGCTTCAGCTTGTGCACCAGTTATGTAGCCATTTGGGTTGCTTAAGCTAAGGTCCACTAAAGCAACCAACTAATTTCTTAAGTTGTCCAGCTGGCCTACTTGAATAATGCTAAAGCGAAACTGCTACCGCTTAAACGGTACCTCCACAGTCAACCAGATATCGCTAAAGTGATAATAGGTCGGTTAACCAGCCCAATGTCTACTTCAGCGGCACCCTTGGACTTGGTAAGGTTATAAAAGACCCATTTATAGATTGATTTTACCCATTATTAATCCATTCTCTAAAAAATTGATCTCTAAAAAGTGTAAAAAATTTGGAATATTATTTGTGAGTGATTTTGAAGCTTGGATGAAGATAATTTACATATTTCATCCTCCAATCTTTTGTAATCTTTCTTATATATTTGATAGAATATTTCAACTTCTTCTAAAATCCCTAGAATCTTGGTTTCTTGATTGTGGCACCATTAGAGCTCAAAATTCACTTATTTTTTAGTATAGATGTTACATGAGAATAGAGGGATGCTGCATTGGATTGAAAAGAGTGATTCTTCAAATGTGCCCCTCATGGGATTTTACATATTTTCTGGATCTAAAGCACAATAGTGAAGTTAGGGTATCTTTGTTCTCGTGTTGATGAGTAGATTGCTGTTTTGATAGCATTCCATCTTGCGAAAGCAACTTGAAAGGGAAAATCATTGGTCATGCATACTCTTTGGCTGTTCTTTGGCATTCAGGTTAGCTAGATTTACCCTATTTATAGAATGAGCTATTGCATATTATGATTTAGATATTTTGCTTGACTTGGTTTGGGATTTAGGTGTTGGACCTATGATTGCCAATATTTTGGTTAGTTGGATTTCTTAGGCTATCTTGAAATAATAATTTAGGTGTAATTGACTTAGTTATTCATGTTTTAAGATGAATTTCTATATTTGGGCCAATTATAGCTTTTTAATCCAAAGTGGATTTACATACCTTATCATAGTTCGGGATAGATTTTGTATTCTAATAAAATTTAAGGACGTTCATTGAAGTTTTTAAATCTCTCACTCATCTCGTTATAGGATTTTGAGATATTTACTAAAGATTTTTTTAACTTTTTTCAGATGGCTAGGATGGATGCTACCATTACACAAGTCGGTGATCCCAAGACCAAGACTAAGACCCCTATCACAGTTCGTGGATGACTTAAAGGTGATATATATCCTGGTTATTCTACTTCAGCTAGTGACAAAGAAAGTTGGCCATTCCTAGAGCTTAATCTTATCCCATGCCAGAGATACATTATCCTTAGCCAACGTAGGGCCTAGGACCAGCCCAGGCTCCACCATGGTTTATTTCCACTTTTTTTATTAGGGATACAGTTGTCTAGAGATTTGAATTGGTTAATGTTTCAACATTTGCTAGTTCACAGTGTATAGATTAGAGTGGTACATAGACGGGGATACAACCTATAACTGCATCTTTTATAATTGAGGTCCTTCCTACGCCGACAATTTCTCAGTCATTAGTTGTTCAGCAATTGGTGGACCAATAATCTATGTTTATTAAGGAGCAGAAGATGCTACATAGATTTATTATATTTTCTCTGCCTATATTTTTTGGTGCACTTGACTAGGATTCTTATGCGAGTCATGGTGTGAAGATAGGTTTAGCAATTTGGGTCTAGTGAAGAGTCATGGTGTAGACAATACTACATTTCATTTGGACTTGGTAGAACCATATTAGTGGAGAGTTCAAATTGATTCAAGGTCAGCTGGATCGCCTCCATTGACATAAACTCAGTTCTTTAAGATTTTCTTGGAAAAGAACATACCTGACAAGATCTCTCAAGAGATAAGTTATCAAGGTTGGAATGTGGCTTAATGTCTTTTGTTAAGTGTGAGGCCTTATTTTATGTGTTTTTTAGGCATGCCACTTTTATTTTTAATTTTGAGTTTCAAAGGGTTCATTGTTATGTTAGGGTACTAAGACTCCCTGTTCCCATGTCTACACAGGTTTTGGTTATTGCAGTCATGCCTTTTTCTATGGTGTAAGACCATGCATAGATTTTATAAGAGATGCATCGTGAGGCCCAATATGGATTCTATAAGAGGCTAAGGTATTAGGGTACTTCCAGTGAGAGCTATAATGGATTGTGGTTTAGAGGTAGTGGTTTACATGGTAGGTACCCTTTATGTAAGATATATCAATATTAGTGTCAATCTAGTAGTCCTATCAGGCTGCACTTTTGCTTACCAAAGAAAGTCAATCTAGTATCAGTGATCATCCTGGCCAGGGTAGTGGTCAGTCTTCAAAGGGTTTATCTTATGGATATTCTATTTGTGGTGGTCATTTTTTGTCAGTAGGATCTTTTGGCTTTGGTGCTGTACCTGGGGCATGTTATGTCTGTGGAGCTGTTTGTCATTTCTCAATAGAGTTCCCCAATTGTGGAGCGATTATTCCTTTAGCTAAGAGTATTCCCTTATTTCGAATCATTTATCTCTTCGCTAGAGGTTGTATGCATTGTTTTAAAGATGGTGTCTAAGGTATTCATGGAGGCTCTTAAGTAGGTAAGATAGGACATCGGCTAGTATCCCAACCATGCAGTGGGGGTGGTTAGATATATGGAGTACCTACTAGACCTAGGATTGAGTCTTCGAATGTTGTTATCAAAGCTTTGATCTTGGTATGCCATCCGTGGACCTTTGTTTTATTTGATTTGGGATACATTTATTCATATGTGTCTGCTTATTATACCTCGTGATTAGAGTTATCTTGGAATTTATTATTTGTTCGATTATGTATATCTATACCCACGAATGATTATTTAGTAGTGGATTGGGTTTTCAGATAATGTGTTGTGACTTTGTGAGATCTTAATTCCAGTGCACATCTAATTATATTAGACATGGTTAATTTTAAAGTGATTCTTGGCGTCTACTAGTTATCCCACTATAATGAAGTCCTACATTGTTTTGCTAAGATTTTTAACATCAACATGCCCACCATACGCTGGGTCATGTGGCTGGGAAAGATTAGTAGTGTGCCGATGGGGATTATTTCTTATGATTGTGATAAAAGTCTTATTTTGAGGAGTTGCGAGTCTTATCTCACTTAGATTTATTATGTTAGTATGGATAGTCCATTACTTGAATTTATTCCTGTAGTTTGTGAGTTTCCTGATGTTTTCTCTACCTATCAACTTGGTATTCCTAATGAGTATGATATTTTATTTTTAATCGATCTTGAGCCAATAACCCAACCTATTTCTACAGCACTATACCATATGGCTCCTACCGAGCTTGAACAACTTAATTCTTAGCTTCAAGATCTTCTTTGTAAGCATTTAATTCGACAGAGTGTATCTCCTTGGAAAGTTCCTATATTGTTCTTGTAGAAAAAAATGGTTCTATGCATATTTAAATTAATTATATGAAGTATAATAAGGTTATGGTGATAAAACGCTATCCTATGACTTGTATTGTTGATTTTCTAGACTTTCTTCATGGTGCAGTAGTGTTTTCTATGATTACTTGAGGTCCTGTTACCATTAGATCAGGATACGGGCTTAGGATGTTACAAAGACATCTTTTAGGACCCATTGTGGTCATTATAAGTTCTTAGCATTTTGGGTAGACCAATGACCAAATTGTGTTAATCGATTTGATGAACTATGTGTTGAGGAATTATTTAGATTCCTTTGTTATTGTGTCCATTGATGATATCATTGTATATTCAAGAAGTAAAGATGAGCATTCACAACATTTAAGTATTGTTCTACAAACTGAGAGAGATCATAAGTTTTATGAAAAATTGTCAAAGTTTGAGTTTTGGCTAGATTCAGTGAAATTTCTTAAGAATGTGGTGTCTAAAGATGGGATTATGGTACACTAAGCAAAGATTGTGGCCATTAATGATTGGTCAAGGCCTAAATCTCTGACTGAGGTTCATAGCTTCATTGGTTTTGCTTGTTAAAATAGATGGTTCATTGAATATTTTGACACTTTTTCTCTACCGATGACCATATTGACTCGAAAGGAGGTTCCTTTTTATGGTTCAAGGAGTGTGAGTAGATCTTTGGAATACTTTAAAAGTTTCTTACTTTGTGTCATATTCTTACTTTTTCTATTAAGGGCTAGGGATTCACCATGTATTGTGATGCTTAATGTGTTAGTTTGGGTTATGTGTTAAGGTATCAGGGTAATGTTATTGCTTATTCTTTGAATCAAAAAAGTACACATGCTCAACTACCCCGACCATGATTTGAAGTCGGCGACGATAGTTTTTGCGCTTAAGATTTGAAGTCTTTTTGTCATGCATTGTGAGATTTTCATGGTTCATAGTAGTCATCAACATCTTAGGACCCAGAGAGAGCTTAATTATAGGTAGAGTAGATATATGTAGTTGCTTAAGGATTATGATACCTCTATCTTGTATTATTTGGGCAAGGCAAATGTGGTAGAAGATCCTTGAGTCAGAAGATGGTAAGTATGGGTAGCTTGGCTTATATTTCAATTTCATAGAGTCCATTAGCATGAAACATTCAATCCTTATTCAACTTGATGGTGTGATGTGATATTTTTGCCCCTAGGAGGATTCTTGCTATTATTGAGGTGAGGTCTTCTCTATTTGGGCAGATTCAGAGTTTGCAGTTTGAATATAAGAAACTTTGCATCATTCATAATCACATGTTAAGTGGTGAGACTAAGAGGGCTACCATCGATTCAATGGGTATTTTGATATTTGATTACTGTATTTATGTTCTGAGGGTTGATGGCTTGATTTTGTTGATTTTGCATAAGGCACACATCTCCAAATATTATATTCTTCTGAGTGAAGTTAAGATGAATAGATATTTGAGGTAGCATTATTGGATAAGTGGTATTAAGAGAGATGTGGCAGACATTATAGCACACTTCTAATATTTTTAGCAGGTGAAGGTCGAGCATTAGACGTTGGGTGGATTGATTCAGAGGTTGCACATTCCCTAGGTGAAGCGGGAGCGATTAACATGGACTTTATTATTATATTACCTCGCACCTCACATGGTTCCAATGGTATTTGTGTTATTGTGGATTGGTTGAGCAAGTGAGCATATTTCATTCCTATTCAGATATTTTTAAGTGTCGATAGGTTAGCCCGCATCAATGTACATTAGATAGTATTTTTGCATGGTGTTCCAATATCTATCATTTTAGATCAGGGTTTAGTGTTTACTTCTAGCTTTTGGAGAGCTATTTAGGATGATTTGGGTACACAGGTAGATGTTATTATAGCCTTCCACCCATAGATTGATAAGTAGTTTAAGTGGACTATTCAAGTTTTCAAGGATACAGTAGATTTCAGAGGTCACTAGATGCAACATTAGGCTTGGTAGAGTTTACGTATAATAATATCTATCATTCTAGCATTAAGATGTCACCTTTGATTTATATTGTAGGAAATTTCATTCACCGATTGGTTGGTTTGAGACCTTTGAGGTTAGAACCTATCATACTAATTTTAAGTAGGGGCCATTTGATAAAGTTAGGGTGATTCAGGATAGGTTGAGGGCTAACAGAAGTCTTATATAGATGGAAAACTTTGTGCCTTAAGATTTGTAATAGGTGATTGGGATTTATTTGAGTATTACCCAAGAAGGGTGTGATGAGGTTTAGGAAGAAAGGCAAGCTCATCCCAAGATATATTGGATACTTTGAGATTCGTTTCTCATTTGGTGAGGTGGCATATGAGTTAGGCTTACCAACTAGATTTTGATGATGTCCATTCGGTTTTCCGTGTGTCTATGCTATGGTGATATATTGTTGATCCTTCTCATGTGCTCAGATGGCATTCAATATAGTTAGATGAGTAGTTGACTTTCATGGAGTAGCCTGTGCTCATGTTGGCTAACAATGTCAGGTAGTTGTATATCAACCGTTTGTGGACTAGGCATATTTTTATAATTATGGTTTGGTAGAGGAACCACATAGTAGAGGAGGATACTTGGGAGATCGAGAGCGAGATATGGAAAAATTATGCTCACCTATTCAAGGCTTCTGTTACATCCTAAAACTTTACTTTCACGAACAAAAATTCTATTAGTAGTGCATATAGTAATGATCCTCTAGGTCATTTTTTATATTTCTAATCATTTTTTCCATGTAGAGATTTCCTGTAGCTCCACTAAATCATTTATGACATCCTGGAAGTGACAATTTGGTTATCAGGTAGTTTATTTGGGTTTTAGAGCCAATTTTATATTTTGAAGTCTTCATTGATTTAAATTGGTTATGGGGAAAACGTTAGTTACGACCTCATATGTAAATTTTAACAATTCCAACAATTCCACAATGTCAATTTTAGGCTAGGGAATGATTGGTTCAGGTCCCAAGGCTCTCAAACTCATTGTGGGCTATTGTCCATACCTTAAGAATAATGGCTAGTTGGTTTGGGAACGTCTTTTAATCGAAACAACATTAGATGGAATTTGACTATCATTGATTCTTGACCATCAAATTTTATAAGGTTTCATAGCCAATTTGTATATACTTGATTCCAAATGAGTCTTGAGGTGTCGATGGAAGTTTGAATTAATTATTGTACTTCAATTGGTCCACCAGTTAAGCGACCATTTAGGTCACTTAAGCTGTGGTCCACTAACGCGCACAACTGACCACTTAAGAGGTCAGGCTTTAGTAGTTGAATGCCACTACAGTAGAACCTCTCTCGCTTAAACAATAGACGCTAAAGTGGGAAGGGACAACTTAAGCAGTACTTTGCAGTCGACCAGATATTGCTAAATCAACACTAGGTACCTTATATACTGACCTTTTAAGCAGCCCATTGTCCGCTTAAGCATCACCCGAAGACCTGGTAGGGGTATAAAATAAAAATATATCTCGATTTCCCATTTTTCATCCACTCTCTAGAATATTGATCCCTAAAAAGAGGAAAACTTTTGGAAGAATCATTTGTTGGTGATTTTGGAGTTGAGTGAAGTTAATTTAAGTGTATCCTCCTCAAATTTGTTGTAGGCTTCCCTTAAATCCTTAATAGAATTTTTCATCCTTTTTTAAAATTCCTAGAATGTTGGTGGCTTGATTGTCGAACCATTACAACTTGGAATTCACCAATTTGTGAGGGTAAATACTAATTGCGCATGGAGGGACGTTGTGTCGATTTTGAAATTGCGATTCTTCAAACAGGCTCTGATGGGATATTTTGCGATTTTTTGGCTCGAAGAACAATATTACAACATATATATCATTGTTCTCGTGTTGATGAGAAAATTGTTGTTTTGATAACATGGCATCATATGGAAGTTTCTCAAAAGTAAAAATTATTGATTTAGAGGATTCTTTGGGCTTTTCTTCGGCGTTTAGGTATGCTTGGTTTACCCTCTTCATAGATTGAGCTACTTTATAGTATAATTAGTATATTTTGTAAAATTTAGAATGGGATTTAGGTGTTTGAGGGACGATCGTCAATATATGTGTTAGTTACACTGCTTAGGCTATCTTGAAACCGTAATATAGGCATAATTGACTTAGGTGTTCTTGTTTTAAGAAGAATTTCTATCTTAGGGCTAATTTAGGCTTGTTTAACATCTAAAATTTAATTTATATACCTTATCCTAGCTCGGGATAGTATTTTTCTTATAATGAATTTTGGGGATTAGAAATCGACCCCTCCGGCTTGCCTTAGGCCAAGATTTGAGCTAGTTTTGGTAAACCATTATATGCTTGTTTTAATTTGAAATGCTTAATATTTGATTTGAGAAGATTAGATACATAATGGTCATGATGGTTTGATTTTGTGAGTTAATAATAGTTACAGTAAATTCCGGTAGTTATAAATATTTATGATATGAGTTCTGGTTCAAATTCGATGATTTATTATGATATTGATAATATGAGTTCGGTTCAACTCCGGCAAATAAATATCATGACAATGTTATTAGGTTTTGGTTAAAGTCCGTCTTGAGATTTGTTTAACATATGAAATAGTGTGGATGGATTCTAGGTTATGGCATGGCAGTTGGTGCTTTATGGTTATTCGGTTCTTTTCTTTAGTTGCATTGGACCCTCTAAGGTTATGGTGTCCTATGTTAGGTTATTAACTTTTCTGCACTTATTAGCTTATGGTGGCCAATTTGGTAGTTCTCACACTGTGATTTATTTGTATTTATTTTGTATTAATTTGTTTAATTTGCACAGCGGATGAACTTTCTTTCTAGGTTTTCCCTTTTACCTAGACTTATTTATTTATCTTGCATTTTATCGTATTTATATTATGATTTAGCTTAGTCGACCTATGATTCCTACTTGTTACCCATGGTTATGTTACTCATACTACATTTCTGTATATTTTTTTTTGTGTAGATCCAAGTCCAAGTAGTCGCGGCTAACGTGATGTTCATGCTGATTTGATTTTTGAGATTGAGTGAGCTCTTTGAGTAGAAGATGCCTTTCTCCTTTTATTATATATGTCTAGTGTTTTGTTTTTTGAGATCGATTGTGTTCGAATATTTCAGAACTTATAGTTGATTTGTAGTTTCTCTTGTACCAACACTACTATGTTGTGGGATGGTTATTTATGCTTTATCTTTCTTTTAGACTATATTTCTTGTCTGATCATTATTACAAGCCTTAAATTGTTGATTTCAAGACTTTTTTGTCATTTTCCCACCAAATTAGCCCATTGCGTATAACTGTGGGATATGGTTTGACATACCTACTGACGGGTTAAAGATGATGTTATCATAACTCATTAATTAGGTCGTAACAGTGATCCTTGAAATTGGCAGTCAGTGTCCAAAGTAAAAATATTCACCGTTGAGTGGTCTACAATAGGATGTCTAACAAACTGACAATGAAACCACGTTAAGCCCAACTTGAGAACAATAAATCTGTTGAGTAAATTATCCAAAGTTTCAATGGAAACTGAAAACCAAGGTAAAGAGTGGAGAAACCATCCTCAAGAGTTAACGGGCTATCACCTAAGCATCTACAAACCACAATTAAGCTAAACCTAAGAAGATTGAATTGGTAGGCAATGAGTAGGATTATCCACAGTATAGATGAAATACCAATTGAGACAAGTTTGAAAAATGAGGACTACACCCAAGCATTACAACTCCCGACATAAACATCAGCACCAAAGCTAAACGACTTAATCTCAACCATCTGAATCAATGCAGTAGATGAGTAAGCATCCATACTCCAAATCTATTATAACCTTCAATCCTCCATTCCAAGCCATCAAATAAAAAATCGATAGGGATAAGCCTCAACTAAGGTCAAATACCCAAATGGACCTTACTATCAAAGATCAGGCATATCGCCATTGGATCCTGCATAAGCTGAAATAAAGATATAGATGAGAACAAAAATTTCAATGAAGGATAAACTATAGGCTGAAAGCACAAGCAATCAATTCCATATCTACTGAAGTGGATGAATTATCACAGCATACACAAGAACTTACCAATGTTCCAAACAATACTAGTGATATCAAAAACTCTAGAAACATAGAGAAATTCTACCTAAGGTGAAAACTGGTCGATCAAATACTACATTTACATAAGAAATACTCATAGGAACATTTTATTAAGTGGAAACACACCATAAAGCCTTATTACGCCAAACAAATGCTGAAATAAGGGTTTCCTAAATATAATAGTGGATATAAACCTTAACCCAATTAAACCACGAATTGCATTATAGAATATAAAGTACCAGTATTAATATAAATGCCAAGGACAATGCTACTTTTCGAATATGAATCAAGCAAATCAAGATGACAAATTCCCAGTTTTTCAATTGTAGAAGAAGTCAAAGATACAAATCACCTATCTACACCTACCTCAACTTCACTAGCACAAGAAACACATCCCAGAAAGAACAACCTATCAAACTTAACACCAATACAAAGGTTGATGTATCACTAGGAGATGAACCCAACAACCGTAAAAGAAAAACCCCAAGAACTCTTGATATCAATATTAGGACCACTGATGGGCTATGTGCTAGCCAAATTGTATGATTGGATTCATAACTTATTAACCTCAAAAATGGGATATATAGAAAAGGATAGAAGATGCTAAAATCTCTGCATACTAGAAGGTAAGTCATTGAGTTGCATACTCAAAAATGAAAAATATAAAAAAATTGTGAACTCCAAATCCATAATGAAACCATGGAAGGACAAACTACCTTCTATTTCAAAGTCACTAAACTTTCAATCGAACATGACCAACAGAAAATCAAAACAAACAATCTTACCTCTCTACAATATAGTAAGCCACCCTACCAAGCTAGCTGCCTAGGATATTAAACAGGAATTGCGAGGTAATGAAATTCTAACAAGATAATGTTGATCTAGACATAATTCAACTAAAAAATCAATGTTAAACAATGAAAATAATAACCATAGCAATACAAACATCAATATAAAGAGTAGGTGGAACCAAATATGAAAATCAATGTCAAGTACCACTCTAGGGCCATAAAAAAGTTAATATGCTTAGATAAATAGGACTCAAACTCAAATGTTACACCCCTAGGAAATACTAATTCTAATCCACTTATCCACTACTAAAAGAAATTTTCTACAGGGGTAGTCACATTATCATGAACATTGCACCAAGGCACAAGACAATCAATGTAAAATAACATGTCATATAATCATTAATTGGTATAAAAAGAATAATTCAAAACAAACAGTAGGTAGATGTAGGAAATAAAAGTTAAACCTATCATGGTGGAAATTTTGAGTCATAATCCAGGTCAGATATAACGAGCACAAATATGAGCTAGTTCATACTCGGACTGAGCATCTAAATCCGTAACTAAGGCACTAAGTGCACTACCTTTATCTGTAGGTTCCATAACACCAAGAGACTGATCTAGATGAGTTGAATCTCTAAGAATAAAATGCTTGGGAAACTCTATTTCCAACATCTCTATAATAATAGCAAAGCTCTAAAGCCCAGACCTAGAGAGAAACATGGACTGACCCTAATTAGAGGAACAACTAATGTCGGGGATACTCCATATTGGAATGATAATTCTCCCTACAATCAAAATATACTTTAGGAAAATAGGCTGGTGGGAAACACATTCTTACTCTGACCAAACAACCGACATACGTCTGGGGCACTCCCTAGACCTATGGACAATCTTGCTACAACCAAAATAAGCTCTTGGAATACTCTGAGTTATTGCACCCACAAATCTTGAATTTCCTCTACACCTAAAGATCCATATTGAATACTCCATATGGTCTTATAATAGCTCTGTGTGTTTCAACCACCACAACTAATCTAAGATCAGTTTGTAGTTTGAGATGCTAAATATATAGAACTAATCCATTATAAGTAATCTAATCTCTTCCTAGAGGATCCTCATTGATGTATGGAATACCAATAACACTGTACTAATGACATAGCTTCTCACCACAACCTTCATAAGTCTCAATACATTCTTTCTCTATGCCTTCAAATGATTAATTACTTGAGTAAATATAGACTCATCTGTTACCGAATTCTTTGAGTGGTTTTTGACCTCTCATGAATCATCTTCACCTTTTTTTAATTCAAGGTGAACTAAATCATGGTCAAACAACTTAGCCTTACCAATTTCACACCATAAAATGGGAGGACAACAACTCCTACCATACAATAACTTAAAAAGGCTCCTTAGAATCTCCCGCACATAGGGACTTCTATACTCCCTATTTAAAAATATCACCATGCTCCCCGAGCCACTATAAAACCCAAGGAGGTTCATTGAGTATCTAAGGAACAAAAACTACTCATGCCACTCAAGGCAAAACCCTTAGTAAAGACGCAACACTATCGATATGAAGTGATTCATAGAAATCACCTAGGTCATAAATGAGACCCATCTCAACTCAACATACCCAAGACGTATCCATAATGTCCAGCTACCAAAAGACACACCACCACATGTCCTTTTGGGGATCTAACATGAACCCTTCACTAGAGACAAAAAAAGTAACAAAGAAAACTACAACCTTCAACCAAAACTCACACTTAGAGGGCGTACAAATGAATATCCTTTAAAGTTTCAACACAACACAGAGGTGATATACATGATCCACCTCACTCTTAGAGTAGACTAAGATGTTATTAGTAATGACGATGACAATCTTGTCTAAGAATGGATAGAAGAAACCATTCATCAAGTCCATTAGTGTCGCTGAAGCATTGGTCAATCCTAAAAACATAACAAGAAACTCATAGTGACCATATCGGGTTATAAAGAAAGTCATAGGGATATTTCTATACCTAATATTAGGCTGATGATAACCCGATCTAAAATTAATTTTTGAAAAACCCTTATCCTTTATGGTCACTTAGTTCAACTGATGATAGTTAATGCACATGTGAAGGAAACCGTCCCTTTTGCATATAAACAACATGTGAGAACCCCCACAGAGACACACTAGGATGGATGAAACCTTTATCCAAGAGGTTTTGTAATTACCCCTTAAGTTCTTCAAACACATCCTAAACAATTCTACAAAAAAAGAATAGGAGTTGGACAAGCGTCAAAAATCAATTTCCCTATCAAGAGGAATACCGAGAAGATTATTGGGAAACCCCTTAGAAAACTCATTAACCATGGGAACGGATTGTAGAGAAGCCTATTCTAGGTTTGAATCTTTAACTCAGACAATATGATACAAATACCCTTTTGCAATCAACTCTTGGGATTTTAGATAAGAAATGGATCTTTCTTTAGGCTCTAAAGAACTACCTTCCCATTCAAAGATCGGCTCATTTGGGAATTTAAACATGACCCTACTGGTCCGACAATTTAAAGAAGCATAACACAAATGCAAGTAATACAACACCTAGAATGACATAAAAATAAATTAAATCGAACTTTAATAACTTTACGAGAGCTTTTCCATCACCAAAAGATACCGCACAACGTCTATAGTCTACAAAACCTCCTACCTGGTTAGAAACAGAAAAAGAAACCAACGGACTCTCAGTACCAAAACCAAGATTCATAGGTATATACAAAGTTATCTCAAAAAGAGTAGACCCTTGGTCATGCAAACATACTCATCACGAGAGGATAGTTTGAAAATTCCCGCGTCGGTATTAGAAGATACCTCAGGCTCCCATGGGATAGTAAGAAAATTTAGATGGCCTTGATAAATGTCAGAGCTAAAAGAAACACCCCTTGGTGCAAAATCTAGATTAGTGGCAACCGATATCCTTTCTGCCCAAGTGGCGGTCATTATAGTACACTTCTATTGCATATGACCCAATTGACCATATTTAAAAGACTGATTCCTTTCTTTCTAACAACAACAACCAGTTGATTGAATGAAAAATCAACAAGGAGGATAGGTGAATATAGATTAGGCCCCACTATCTGGATGTTGGGAACTATATGCCCTATGAGGATTACTAAGGTAAAAATGCCTGTTTGTCAACAAGTTTGAATAGGGAGTAGTAGTCATGGAATGGAGGTTAGGATCCAGCCAATACCTTTTCTTGGACCATTTACACCAATCTAAGACAATAGAGAAAATGAGAGACAAAACCCAATATTTTAAGGCGTCTGGAGAGAAATATCACCCCTAGCAGTATAGTTTGTGGGAACAGGTGGAACCCCACGTGGATTGTTAGATGTCATGACCCTTGACTTGGATTGAATCCTATATATTTGAAAATCCTTTTCCATATTGCCCACAGTTGGGAAAGAAGATCTTTCTTGAACGCCAGATCTTTTTGGATAAATGATCTAAAAGATGATCAAGCAGAAATCAGAGGAACCCAAGAACTTAGACTCTGTTTTGGTTGAGTTTGAAACACATGAAAGAGAATCATTCCTAAATATCTCATAGCCCATCTCTTACAAGAGTTGCATGCTTCATATCCAGAAGAAAGACTCTACTCTACACGTTATTATGGATACCCAACCTACCATAAACCTAGATCTGATACCAACTTGACATCCCTAAAAAATTGGGCCTTGTCATATGGCCACCTCAAGCCCACATGAGCTGGAGTTAGCTCCAACAATCTAAACTAATCATCTTTACAACAACCACAAGGGTCGGGAGAATCACAACAATATTATAAGATAGCAAAAATATAAGGATAATAGCTAATACTTATACAAATTATAAAATTTCATTAAGGTCAACATTCTAGCCAATATACCCAAGTTCACAGTCATATACAAAACCTCTACCAAACCAAGTCAATAATATATAGGGACATTCCCCTGACAATAGCCAAGTACCAAACCTATACAAGTATATGACATAATGTAAAGTGATGATGAAAAATGGGTATTTTTGAGTATTAAAGCTAACCACTTTTAGATAAATTCCCAAATCACGTGAACACTCGATCACTATGTAGCAGACTAAGAAAATGCTCCGATAAATACGTCACATTGGAACATAGCATCCGGAGATGGTTAGAGGTTACATCGCTAGCATGTAACTCAAAGATAAGGATAAAATAATGCACTTATTCCTTTGGTATGACACTTGTTATATAGAGATTTTTTTCAAAGGGAGAGTGTTTTTGTACTTAAAATTCCTTATTGCATATTTGTTAGTTTGGTGTATGGAATTCTCTTTATTGTGAGATTGGCATATGAACAAGTTGAGGTGGGTGATTTTGTCACCTCCCAAGAAATGAGGCAAGTGGAGTATAGCTTTGTTGTTGTTAATAAGGAGTTACTTCTAGAGTGTTAATATTTGTTGCATGGTTTCTCTTAAAAGTTTTGTACATCCATAGATGTTGTATCTTAAGACATAGGGTGGAGTGGAAAATAGCTTAGCCCATATGTAATGAGCTACTTGAGGTTGTGACTAATGTTGAAATCATTGTTATTTTTAAGGAATGAATTTTGGGCATAGATGATTGTGTCTTATGGTAAAAGGTAGAGTTGCATGAGGACAAGCAAAAATATTAAGGTGGGGGTGTTGATGAGTGGTAATTTTAACACTCATTAGAACTCATCATTTGTGTACCTTACCTTGTTTTGAATGAATAAGTGAGACATAATTGTGATTGAATGCACTAATATCCATATTTTGCAAGCACAAAGGAGATGAGATAAAAATATGTTGATTGGAGATACAAATGGAACAAAAGAAAGCAAGGAAGTGCAGTTGAAGACCTGAAGTAGAACATGGCCGCAATCGTGCTGAGTCAAGAAGGTCAAAGTGCCGCGATCGCATGGAATTTCCTACCTTTGTTGTACCGCAGTCGCGTTAAAGACATCACGATTACGACCTAGTGGTATTTCATCCCAAGGGAAAAAATGTAAATGAATGAAGATGTCCCAAATTTTCCCAACAAAAGAAGACTCAAACACTAATCCAAAGGATTATCCATCTTTCCACAACCCTACCACCTATCCTTAATTTAGGGTTTTATAATTTTTTGGAGCTTGGTGCCTTAATTTGTACTAATTTGAGCTAATATTTAATTAGAGGAATTCCAAAGAGTGGACTTTGCATCTTCCATTGAAGATTCATTGGAACTTAAAGTTGGTTTTCCCTATCTTTATTCTTAACGAATAACTTTGATGGAAGTTTTGACTTATTTGTGTTTATTAACTTTATGATTTTCTAGATAATGCAAGTGTATCGGTTGTGATTTATTTGTGTAGATCTTAGTTTATGGATGATGGGTTTTACTATTTCTTGGGTTTACTAGTTGGGATTTGTAGGTGAAATCCCCAAACACCTAAAATGGGTTTGATGGGTGAAAATCCTAAATTCTTAAAAGCTCAAACCATCAGTGATAGAGGGGTTTGGGTGAAATTTCTGAACCCATATCATCCTTGAAAGAAGGATGTGGGAACCAAGGAAATAGTAGACAATTAATGGGTATAGTTTGCTAATTTTCATTATCTTAGAGATAAGGGCAATTATGAGGTTGACTATCCCTTGGGTAAAATCCTAGAAATAGGGGTGCCCAATTAAGGTAGTGGGTGGCTTTAATTGACACACTTATTAGGTACTAGAAAGAGTCAATGAGTGACATATTTGAGGTTTTGTTGACAATCTAACCTCAAGGAATTCGAACCAAGCACACCATACCATCAAAAATTAGTATTCACACCAAATCTTCATGAATCCATGCATTACTTACCCTAGGAAAACATAACCCCAAGATCCTTTCCTAATAGATTACCCTCTAATTTATTTAGCTTTAAATAAGTCCCTTAGAATTCCAAGAATCTCTTTCGCGCTCGACAAGATTGAAAAACCCCAAACTATATTATACCATAGTTTTGAACTTCACAAACACCTATTGTTTTGGACTTATTTAACAGCCCCTTACATTTTCCCCATGGATTCGACCCCGACTACAAAGTTGTGTAATATATTGATAAAAATAGACTTGTACTTAAATTTACATGTAATTTGAGTGTATTAGAACTCTAATCACATGCTGATTAATAAGGCGAGGTATTTTAACATCAAAAGATCACTTTAAGCAAGGGACTTGTAATTCCCTGAATCTGGTACCCGGAATGCTACACGGTACCCATGACTCGAAGGACCATAAGATAACCCATGACTAATGTCTGTACCTCAACACTGCATAATATACTGTATAGATGCGGAAATAAAGGGCCAAAAGTCCATAAGTTTCAAAAATGAGACATAAAATCTGATAAAATATAACATCTGGGCAGGGGATGAAATACCCAAACCAACTGAAATAAATTATCTAAACATGATAGTCTCACAAGCTTTTAATTGACGGAACTTTCTGAATAAGGAGTTGATGGGACATGTCCCCAACTAACTCCATCTACTAAAAGCTAAACTGAATTAATGAACTAACTCATAATATCATCCTCGAATGATGAGGACGCACTGCTAAATCTTTCTACTACTGATACTCTGGAGTTCATTCTTCTGAACATATGGTATAAAACACCATAGCACAAATGCGTCAGTATGATTGAATGTACTGGTATGCATGCGAGGTAGGATGATGGAAAAGGGTTCACATGCATGAACTACACTAACTTACTGGATAACATGAACGTGAGAATACATGCATGAATACAAAACAACTGTAACTGATTTCATGATAACATAATTACTTAGTCTGAGTACTGATAACATGAGATGCTGATAACTGTATAACTGGATAATTGAAATAACTGATACTGAGCGACGTTATCTGATAGTCTAGGTTCTGATGGAACTAGCTGAGTTCCATACTTTTCAGAGTTGATTGTATCTGACAGTTCTGAATTCTGTAGAACTATCAAAGTTCTATTACTGAGACTGAATTACTATATCTGACTATCCTAATTTTGTAACCAAACCTGAGGGAAGTAGTCATCTAACCGACATGACCCTAATAAGCTTTTATAGCTGTGTTTGGGTCCAATCTGTAACTCTAATTTGAAGGGTGTCTATACCGCGCCACAGGTAAGGACAAGCTGTAAGTGACTCGCATCTGACGGTATCCCAAAAAAAAAATGGTGGGACCCTCATCTCCTAGTGTTTATCCACCTCATCAACCCTCATCTATCAGTGTTGATGTCTCAACCTATGCTGGCTATATAGTTCAGGAACGCAAGGATTGCTTCTAAGGATCACACTCTCAGCTGTCAGTGTGTGTTCTCATCCTTGGGTTCACTTGATGCTAAATCCTACTCCCATCTAAATAGACACTGAACGTGATTAACTGAACTGAACTGGACTGAGTTCACTAAGTTTCGTGGACTGATGGAATACTACTGGATTCTGTTAACTGACAGAGTTCACTGAGTTCCGTGGACTAACGGAATACTACTGAATTCAGTTAACTGACGGAGTTCATGAGATTAATGAGTTTTCCTGAGTCATGTAACTAATTGAATTCTACTAATCATGGTACGACCAAGATTATCATGAAACTGACACTGGTTCTACTCATACATCTAAATTTTTGGGTATTAAATACCCCCAGGACTCGATATCGTAAAATAAATTCATGGCATAAATTCTAAAGAACAACGATGGCTACACAAATAGCCATAATCCATTGACTAAGACATTAGATCAAACACTTGACATGCATGAACTTGAATATGAATGGGGATTTCATATTATAATCCTAGTATGGTACTTTTCCTTTCACATAGGCATTTAATCGAACACATAGTGAGCATAGTATATATAGGCAACACTACGCAACAAGTAAACATCATGATTCAGTTCTAATTTCACCATTCAAGGTTTTAATCATTGGTTCACATGAATCTACACCTATAATAATTAATTACACTTAAAATTAATCACCAAACATGGATTAGAATTCAACTGGTCATTATCAACATGACAAAAGCAAAACCAACATGGAATTCATAAAAATCCATATACTTGAACTTTGAAAAGAAATTCTTGGGCTTGATGGATGAAAAGAGTCCATGAATAAACACTATGCATATCTTAGAATGTAACTTCGTAAAGATAATTGGAGAGATTCTTGATTCTTTCCCTTGATTTTTTAATATTAGTGTTTCTTGGCTTTGAGAGAGTATGAAGAAATTGGGAAAAAAAGAGTGAATAATGATTTCCTTTGGTCATGTAGGGTCAAATTTTGTGTTTAAGGTTGAACTAAAATCACGGGAAAACACCCATTTAACCCTGGAAACATCCTTTAAAATTTGTAAAAATTTCCCAACCTGGACCCCTGGCGCGACGCGGCACTATCGCGCCATGTCACTGGAATTTGACAATTGGGAAATTGGACGACGGCGCGATGCGGGGTCGTTGCGGAGCTTCATCGGAATTTGATAATTAGGATTTAGGAGCCCTCCGCGATGTGCGAAATCATAGAGTCTTACTGGAAATTGATGAATGTCTTTTTTGCTTATGGTGTAACGCGCCACTAACTGAGATGACGGTGTTTTACGACTGAAACTTGAAATTGTCATAACTTTTTACCCGGTTATCGGATTTAGGAAAATCTTATATCGTTGGAAACCTTATTGAATTTCCCACATGAAAAAAGTGAAAATCTTGAAAATTCACCATAGAAAAAACATCATTAAATTTAGAAGCTAATACTTGACATTCCTTGGAAAAATTAGTTAGGAAACTTTAGGGATTACAGGACTCCAACCATAAGCTATAAGATGAGGGACTTTAACCACAAATCCTTAGACGAGGGAATTTAACCGCAAGTCAATTGACGAGGGACTTTAACCACAAGTCATAAGACAAGAAACTATAACTTCAATTCATTTGACGAGGGATTTTAACCACAAGTAATTAGACGAGGTACTTTAACCACAAGCCATCTTATTACCATAACTAGCAAACATTTTAACACTTAACCCATCAGATCATGCATTAATATTCGTGTAATTCATTTCGACATTTAAGTGATTGAACTCATTTAGGTAATTCTAGCTACTAAATATACATATCAAGACCATAGTTGACTACATGGTGTTTGTCAACCCATTTAGCCTTTAATCCGATAGGTAGTCCTAAGGCCATAGTTCACAACACGATGCAAGTTCATTTATTGTCATCAATACCACTACAAAACAATCATTCTTCATTAACATTGATATTCCACACTATAGTGCCGTTCACAATTTAAATATCAAGCATAGGGAATTGAACCCCTTCCTTATCCATCAAACCAATATAATCACAATTCCACTAATTACATGGCTAGAAACATAATCACAATACAAATTATCAACCAATTATACATATAGGGCCATCACACTATTTAAAGTCATAAGCTAATCCATTACATGATTAAAAGGGTTCTTATCAACAATTTACCAAGAATTCACCACCTTATAGTTATTATTATATCTCATTGATTTTTACTAGACCAATGTCATAGATGCACATTTGAACTTCACATAACCATTTAACCACTAATTATTTCAATGGACTAAATGTCTTGATTCAATTCATCATTGAATTCAATTTGCGGCCATCAAAACCCACACCACTACTACAATTTCATGAGAAAGATTAGACCATATTATAAACATATTTTAGTACAACTCATTACTCAAACTCAAATTTCATGTTTAGGATCTCTAATCCTTAATTGTCCTTTTATCAACACGGTCATTAATCAAATTTCATAAAAAGTAAAGATAGGTAGAAAGACCCTTACTTCTATCAAATGAATAGTACAAGAAGGTGTCTCAAACTTTCAAACATACCTCACAAATAGAAGATCAAACCTTCCTCTTGGGTGTACCACAGGACTCACACATCCTCAATCACACCTTTCTTTCCAAATAACCCAATACAATTGAAAAACCAATTTCAATTTCATTCAAGGTTCAAATTTTGGTTTTCCTCTCTTAAGGAGAAAGAGAAGACTACAATCTAACACTAAGATTACAATCTTAAAAGTCACTCAATTAATTATGTCCAAAACTAATGAAAATAGAAGTCTACTTGTTAATTTATACAATTACCTAACAAATATCAAAAATACCCTTAATGAGGGCTAGGCAAAAGGGCGCCTCTTGAGTACTAAAATGTAGAGTATAAATTCTATTTTTCCCTTAACTTAATGAGCCTTTTTAATTTATAAGTTCCCCTCCTTCCTTATCTTGACCAAGGATTCAAAATAATCCAAAATTCTACAATCGCTTTCCAATTCTGAAGCTTGAACCTTGGATAGTGTTTTGTGCTCTTTTCGCTACTTGTGCTTGTATCATCCTCTCCATATTGAAAAGAATTTTTCCTCAAATTAAGATCTTGAAAAAACAAAGAGAGATTCAAACAAACGTACAATCCTCTTGGTAGGAGGGTTAGCATTAGCACCACAATTATATCATTACTCCAAGGTGGTTCATACTTAACACACATCTATGTTTCCTTGGTATTTGGTATGAAAACTTAGGTATAAAGGATAAAAATGAAGTGAATGGAATCAACATCAAAAGTAATTGAGCATGACCCAAAACTACCACTTTCTCATCTAAAAAGTATTCTGGGGTCAAAGGGAAATAGTAAGTAAGGGGCTAGGCCATGGTTAAGCATCCCTTGAACTAGAATATCAGGCCAGGGGGGGTACATATTAGACATAAAACCATAAATCCCTTGTTTTTTCCATGAAACAATTAGTATATGCATCACAAAGAATAGGGAGATGGTAAACATCAAGGGAAAATAAGCGCAAGCCAAAATAATCCCTTCCCTAACCCAGTAGTACACTGGGATACTCATTCCATTTATTAGGGTTTCACACTCACACAAAGCATTTGTTTATATGTTAAGACTAGAACACAAGGATAAGGACCTATGGCTTAGTAGGCCTCCCTTAACAACATACATTTCATCATCTGCAATCTCGCCATACACATGATCACCAAGAACACAATTAATAGCAAGGTTCTCACCACACAAGAAGTTCAAGGGACCATATTAATTATCAAGATCAACATTATAAACATCAACACTAACTTGAGTTTTTTTAATTCCACAATTCCCATATCAAGAAGTAACCTAGTTTTAAAAGCAAGTTGGTCATTATTCACATCAAAAGAGTTACTAAGGAAAGATGTATGCATTTGTAAACCCAATACAACTTCATTAGAAACTAAATCACAATATTTTTATTTCAAAAAAGTGTTGAGAGAAGCAAAGTCACCTATGGTAAGGCTTAGGCAGTCCACTTTTTTTGAGCTCTCGGTCAAACTAGTCACTAGTTCATTTCCAATGATTTCACGCGGAACTACTTTTGGGTCCTTATTGGATATTATTTTATCTTGTACCTGGACATAAGAAGAATCAAATCTAGGAAAAATACTAGCCTTTTTATTAGGAAGTATCAAGGAACATTTGTGGGCAAGTCCCACAATTAAATTTGTTTTTCCCTTTTCAAGATCACATTTCAAGACCTTTCCTTCCCTTTCCTTCTTTCTTTTCTCACATTCTTATTGTAACTCACCAACCATTTCTTGTCAATCTTGAGGATCGGCCTCACCTTCCATGGGTTTTAGATCTTTCTCTTTTTCTACTTGAAATGAGGGAATTTGGTTTAGGGAAGTTTGGAGAGGGGGAACCGGATTTGGTTTATGATGGGTTTGGATTTATGGCATGGGTCTTTTTGTAGTGTAGAAGTGGATTTGGGACTTGGTGGTCTAAATTTTGTGGAGGTTTTAGTTGACATAGTCTATCAACGCCCACTTTAATTCTAATCATGTCAGCCCTTATTGATTCTGTATAACCCTTCATGTCTCTCCTCATAGCATCAATATTATCCTTCAATTTTTGGGCAAAGGCCTCAAAACGAGCCATAAAGGCTCCAATTGCATCATTTCTCAAAGGTTTGGAAGTAGTCCCTTCAGATTCCATGGCAATGGTACCTAACAAAACTCAAAAAATAGCAAAATAACACCTACAAAACGAACAAACAAATTAGTTCAAAAAGCCTCACCACACTCTCACTCAACCTTACCTCACACTTTCCTTCACAAGTGTTAGATAATTTCCAATACTTTGAAAGTTACTTGAGAGGTGAGATTCTTTGGCTCGGAATCAATCTTTGTTAAAAATGACTCAAATAAAGTGATGCACGAAGAATAGTAGAAACAAGAAGAAAATTGCATTAAATAAAAGATAGTAATGAAACATACACCAAATCTAATGATTAGCACCTAAGTATATATTAAACACTTAAACACACCTCACCATTTATGGATAACACTTCATTCATAGGTGGACACAAAGGGATCAACTCCTCAAGCACCCAACCTTTCTTGACAAAATGTCAAAAAGAGTGATTCCACACTCAATGATGACCCAAGTTTCAGTGTCTTTTCCAAGTCCTACACTTCAATGGAAAGCCCTACACTAAGGAAAGAAAATAAAATTTGAGTTTAACTCAATCAATTCTTCAAAACTTTGGAAAAAAGACGGCTAATTGTCAATTTATACTTATTACAGACAAAGTCTAAAATACCCTTAGAGAAGGGTTCTCCTTTGGAGTGTAAAAGAAGAGTCTTAAAAGACCATAACACCCTTAACTTTAGGTGCCTTTAGAGTGTATCCAAGGCTGTCTTGGAGTATATTCATGGTCCTTCTTCACATTTAGCAATTACACTCTCTTGGATGAATTCTACATACTCTCACGGGCCTTCATCTTCATAAATGGTGCCTTGTGTTTTTAGTCTTGACGTATGGTGCCTCTTTCATGCTCTGAAAACTGAGTATGGTTCATTCTTCAAGGCTTCTCTAGAATTTGAAATTTTTTATTTGGGATCCCTCGGCGACGCGATAAAATCGCAGAGTCTGATTGAAAATTAACAAATGTCATTTTGGATTATGGTGAGACGCGCCACTGACTGAGATGACAGTGTTTTATGACTGAAACTTGAAATAGTCATAACTTCTCACCCGATTATCAGATTTAGGCAAATTTTATATCAATGGAAAGTAAATTGAATTTCTCACATGACAAAATTTGAGTATCTTGAAAATTCCCCATGGAACCAACAAAATTCAATTTAAAAGATAATACTTGACATTCTTGGGATGAAATTAGTTAGGAAACTTTGGGGTATTACAATATCTCCCCCTTGGGAACATTCATCCTTGAATGAGACTGACTAAGATGGGAGAAATGATAATCTAAAGTACATACTGAACATAAGCAATAGAAACATGATTACATGATTGACATTTCTGAGATTCATACTGAGCATGCATATCTGATGCATGATTTGTTGACTGAGCTAATACATGAATGCATGATTGAGATTACTGATAAGCTTATCAAGCATATATGATACGTGAATACATGACGGAACTATCTCATGAATACATGACTGAGATTTCTACTATCTGAGTCTTCTCATAAGTATAATGCATGTATGATGCATGAACACATGACTAATCTGACGCATGTTCATATGATTGAATATTTAATGGTACTTAGTACCAAGTTTGTAACTGAATTTTGAACATGAACCTGAAAAGCTTAAGGAGGACTGTTAGCTTGATCTAGATCTGAGTTAGCACGGAAGAGGTGAGGATACTTGGTATGCATGTCTACTTTTGCTTCAAAAGTATCTCTCTCAACGGACTGATTCCTCCAAAGAACTTTTAATATAGGGACTTCTTTGTTCCTCAGTCTATGAGTCTGATAGTCAAGAATTTCGATCGAAATCTCTTCATAAGAGAGGCTATTATAAACATCTATGCTCTAAATAGGTACTACAACTTCTGGGTCACCTAAGCACTTCTTGAGCAAAGAAACATAGAAGACTGGATGAACCATGGCTACATCTAAAGGAAATTCGAGCTTATAAGCTACCTTGGCGAAACAACTGAGAATTTTAAAGGGATCAACATATCGGGGTCTGAGCTTTCCCTTCTTGCCAAATCTCTTCACACCATTCATATGAGAGATCTATAGATAGACATATACACCAATATCTAACTCAAGGTCCTTTCTGTGTACATCATTATAAGACTTCTATCGGCTCTGACTAGTCCGAAGTCTTTCTCTGATCAACTGGATTTTTTCTAAGGCATCGAATACTAAGTCAGGCCATATGAGTGAAGCCTTACTAACTTAAAACTAACCGACTGGAGATCTACATCTCCTACCATAGAGTGCTTCTAATATAGCCATCTCAATACTGGAATGATAGCTATTGTTGTACGCAAACTCAATCAAAGGAAAGTGTTCATCCCAACTACCCTTGAAATCAAATGCACACGCTCGTAGCATATCTTCTAGGGTCTGAATGGTCCTTTATTATTGACCATCTGTCAGAGGATAAATGGTTGTACTAGGATGAACTTGTGTATGAAGACCCTCTTAGAATGATTTCCAAAAATGAAAGGTAAATTGGGTACCTCTGTCTGAGATAATAGATAATGGAACACTATGCTATCATACTAACTCTATGATGTAGAGTTTAGCATAATCCTTGGTTGAGTAGGAGGTATAGGCAGGAAAGAAATGAGCTGATTTGGTCATTCTATCTATAATGACCCAAACTGAATCTTGCTAACGACGAGAGGTAAACCCGTCACAAAGTCTATGTTAACTTCTTCCTACTTCCAAGTAGTAATATTGAATTCTTGCATGGACTCACTAGGCTTCTGATGCCCTATCTTAACTTGCTGACTCATAGAGCACTTAGCCACAAACTCTGAAATATCACTCTTCATCCCACTCCACTAATAGATATCTTGCAAGTCGCGGTACATCTTTATGGCCCTTGGATTAAAAGAGTAGCACGCACCATGCACTTCTGCAAGAATTTGTTGCCTCAAGTCATTTACACCAAGAACACGCAGCCGCCTCTGACAACGTAGGACACCATCTCCCCCTTGGGAGAAAACCTCTAATTTCTGATCCTTGACTAACTCTTTTAAGTTGACTAAACTGCGATCTCTATCTTGCTTTTCTTTCACCTTAGAAACTAGAGATCATTCTAAACTATTTTGAACCCATATATCACCTTCTTCTGTGTCGACTAAGTTAACACCTATTCTGGTAAGTTGATGGACTTCCTAAGCTAACTTCTTTTTACTATCCTTAACATGAGCAACACTACCCATAGACCGTCTACTGAGAGCGTCCGCCACTATGTTGGCCTTTCTCGGATGATAAAATACACTCATGTCATAATCTTTCAAGAGATCTAACCATCTTCTTTGATAAAGATTGAGATATTTCTGAGAAAAGACACACTGAAGGATATTATGATCTATGAACACATCTACATGAACTCCGTTGAAGTAATACCTCCAAATATTTAAGGCAAATACTATTGTTGCTTACTCAAGATCATAAGTCAGATAATTCTTCTCATGGGGTTTAAGTTGTTTGGAGGTGTAGGCTATGACCTTACCATGCTGCATGAGGAAACAAACCAAACCTACTCTGGACGTATCACATTAAACTACAAACCCATTTGGACCATGTAGAAGAGCTAAGACTGGAGTTGAGGTGAGTCAAGTCTTCAACTCCTGAAAACTTTTCTCGCAAGGATCTGACCACTAAAACTTAACTTTCTTCTGAGTCAGTCAGGACATAGGGGACACAATAGGCGATAATCCCTCAACAAACTATCTGTAATAGAAATCCAGACCCAAGAAACTCCTGATATCTGATGGAGATATAGGGAGAGGCAAGTTTCTTACTGCTTCGGTCTTTTCAGGATCTACTCTAATGCCATCACCATAAATAATATGACCAAGAAATACTATTAACCTTAGCCAAAATTAGCACTTACTAAATTTCGTGAACAACTAATGATTTTTAAATGTCTGAAGTACTATTCTGAGATGTTCTGCTTGATCACTCTTACTGCAGGAATAGACAAGATTGTCATCTATGAAGACTACGATGAACATGTCCAAGTACTGCTTGAACACACGGTTAATCAAGTCCATGAAAGTGGCTGGGCCATTGGTAAGACCAAAGGACATGACTAGGAATTTGAAGCGACCATACCGAGTTTGGAAAGCTTCTTTCACAATGTCACATTCTCTGTCTCTTAGCTGATGATAGCCTGATTTTAAGTCTATCTTAGAGAAATAGCTGGAAACCTGAAGTGGGTCAAACAAGTCATCAATTCTAGGAAGCAGATACTTGTTCTTGACCATAACTTTATTGAGCTGATGGTGATCTATACAATTCTTAGAGAACTATTTTTCTTGTGCACGAATAAGACCGGTATGCCCTACGGGGAAACACTAGGTATGATGAATCCCTTATCTAAGAGATCCTTCAGCTGATCTTTTAATTCTTTGAGTTCTGTTGGTGCCATTCTATGTAGCAGAATAGATCTAGGCTGAGTATCTGGAAGAAGATCAATTTCGAAGTTAATCATTATTCACAACAAAAGAGTTACTAAGGAAGGAGGTATGCATTTGTAAACCCAAAACAACTTCACTAGATACTAAATCACAATATTTTAAGTTCAAAGAAGTGTTGAGAGTACCAAAGTCACCTTGAGTAAGTCTTGGGAAGTACCCTATTTTGGAGCTCTCGGTCAAGGTAGTCACTAGTTCATTTCCTATGCTATCATGTAGATCTCCTTTTAGGTCCTTCTTGGATATCAATTTATCTGGTACCTGCACATAAGAAGAATAAAAGCTAGGAAAAATGCTAGACTTTTGGTTAGGAAGTACAAGGCACATTTGTGGGCAAGTCCCACAATATAATTAGTTTTTCACTTTTCAAGCTCATATTTCAAAACCATCCCTTCCCTTTTCTTCTTTCTTTTATCACATTCTTCTTGTACCTCACCATCCGTTTCCTCTCCATCTTGAGGCTCGGCCTCACCTTCCATGGGTTTTAGATCTTCTTTTTTTCAACTTGGAAGGAGGGAATTTGGTTTAGGGATGTCTGGAGAGGGGAAACCGGATTTGGTTTATGATGGGTTTGGATTTGGGGCATGGGGCTTTGTGGAGTGTAGGATCTTTGGTCAAGTGGATTTGGGACTTGGTGGTGTAAATTTTGTGGCGGTTTTTGTGGAGGTTTTGGTTTTGTGTGTATTTTTCATTACTATATTTCATTTAATGCAATTTTCTTATTGTTTATACTATCTTTCGTGCATCACTTTATTTGAGTCATTTCAAACAAAGATATACCCCCACTTTAATTCTAATCATTTCACCCCTCATTGATTCCATATAACCCTTCATGTCTTTCCTCATAGCATCATTATTATCCTTTATTTTTCGGGTAAACACCTCAAACCGAGCCATCAAGGCTCAATAACATCATTTCCCAAAGGTTTGTAAGTAGTCCCTTGAAATTCCATGTCAATGGTACCTAACAAAAGCCAATAAACCGCAAAATAACACCTACAAAACAAACAAACAAATTATTTCAAAAAGCCTCATCACACTCTCACTCAATCTCACCTCACACATCATTTCACAAGTGTTGGATAATTTGAAATACTTGGAAATTTCTTGAGAGGTGAGAAGCTTTGGTACGGAGTAGATCTTTGTTTGAAACGACTCAAATAAAGTGATGCACTAAAGATAGTAGAAACAAGAAGAAAATTGCATTAAATGAAATATAGTAATGAAAAATACACCAAGTCTAATGATTAGCACCTAAGTGTATATTAAACACTTAAATACACCTCACCATTGATGGATAACACTTAATTATTAGGTTTACACAAAGGTATCAACTTCTCAAGAACTTAACCTTTCTTGCCAAAATGTCAACAAGAGTGATTCCACACTCAATGATGACCCTAGATTCAATGTGTTTTCCAAGACCTTCACTACAATGGATTTTCCAAGCCCTACACTAAGGAAAGAAAATACAATTTGAGTTTCACTCAACCAATTCTTCAAAACATAGGAAAATAGAAGGCTAATTGTCTATTTATACTTAGTACAAACAAAGACTAAAATACCCTTAATGAAGGGTGCTCCTTTGGAGTGTAAAAGGAGAGTCTTAATAGACCATAATACCCATAAGTTGAGGTGCATTTGGAGTGTATACAAGGATGTCTTGGAGTATATTCATGGTCCTTCTACATGTTTTAGCAAGTTCACTCCCTTGGATAAATACCACATACTCTCACCGGCCTCCATCTTCATAAATGACACCTTGTGTGTCTGGACTTGATGTATGGCTCTTCTTTCATTCTCTCAAAACCGAGTATGGTTCATTCTTTAATGTTTTAATGGAATTTGACGATTGAGATTTGGGATCACTCCACGACGCTGTGAAATTGCGGAGTCTTACATAAAATTGACGAATTTCATTTTGGCTGATGGCGTGGCGTGCCACTGACTTAGATGACGTTGTTTAATTAATGGCTGAAACTTGAAATAGTAATAACTTGTTACCCGGTTATCGTATTTCGGAGAATCTTATATTGATGGAAAGCTTATTGAATTTCTCACATGACAAAAAGTTAAAATCTTGAAAATTCCCCATAGAATAAACATCATTCAATTTAAAATCTAATACTTGACATTATTGTGACAAAATTAGTTAGGAACATTCGTTTCTCCCCCTTGGGAATAGTTATCCTTGAATGAGACTGACTGAGAGGGGAGAAATGATAAGCTAAAGTACATACTAAACATAAGCAACTAAAACATGACTACATGACTTATATTTATGAGATTGATACTGAATGTTTTCACAAGGAGAATGCATGTCTAATTCAAGAACACGTGACTAATCTGACACAAGAACATATTATTGCATACGCAATGGTACTTAGTAAAATGTTTGTAACTAAATTCTGAACATGAAACTAAAAAGGTTAAGGAGGACTGTTTCCTTGAGCTAAACCTGAGTTAGTAGGGAAGAGGTGAGGATACTTGGTATGCATGTCTGCTTCTTCTTCCCAATTATCTCCCTCAACGAATTGATTCCTCCAAAGAAATTTGACTAAAGAGATTGTTTGTTCCTCAGTTTACAAGTCTGATACTCATGAATTTCGATCGAAATATCTTCATAAGAGAGTCTATTCTGAACATCTATTCTCTGTATAGGGACTACAACTACTGGGTCACCTATGCACTTCTTGAGCAAAGAGACATGGAAGTCTGGATGAACTGTGGCTAGATGTAAGGCATTTGGATCTCATAAGCTACCTTGCCGAAGCTAGTGAGAATTTTAAAGGGATCGACATATCGGGTAATGAGTTTTCCCTTATTGACAAATCTATTCAATCCCTTTATAGGAGAGATATTTAGATAGACATAGTCAGCAACCTCGAACTCGAGGTCCTTTCTGCGCACATCTGCATAAGATTCTGTCTGCTCTGAGAAGCCTGGAGTCATTCTCTAATCAACTAGACCTTTTCTAAGGCATCAAATACTAAGTCAATCCCTATGAATGAAGCCTCAGTAACTTCAAACCAATCAATTGGATATCTACATCTCCTACCATAGAGTGCTTCGAATGGAGCCATCTCAATATTGGAATAATAGCTATTGTTGTATGCAAACTCAAACAAAGGAAAGTGGTCATATCAACTACCCTTGAAGTCAATTGCACACACCCTTAGCATATCATTTAGGGTCTAAATGGTCCTTTCTTCTTGACCATCTGTCTAAGGATGAAAGGTTGTACTAAGATAAACTTTCGTACCAAGACCCTTTTGAAATGCTTTTCAAAATTAAGATTTGAACTGGGTACCTCTATCTGAGATAATAGATAACGGAATAATGTGAAATTTGACCAACTCTCTGATGTAGAATTATGCATAATCCTCGGCTTAATAAGAGGTATGGACTGGAAGGAAATGAGCTGATTTGGTCACTCTGTCTATAATGACCCAACTGAATCATGCTAATAATGAGTTCAAGGGAAACCCATCACAAAGTCCATGTTTACTTCATCCCACTTCTAAGTAGAAATATTGATCTCTTGCATGGACCCACTAGGCTTCTGATGCTCTATCTTAACCTGCTGACACATAGAGCACTTAGCCACAAACTTTGCAACATTTCTCTTCATCCCACTCCACCAATAGATTTCCCGCAAGTCGCGGTACATCTTGGTGGCCCCTGGAAGAATAGAGTAACGCGCACCATGTTCTTTTTCAAGAATTCTTTTCCTCAATTCATCTACACCTAAAACACACAGACGACCCTGAAAACATAGGATACCATCTCCCCCTTTATATAAAACCTTCAATTTTTTATCCTTGACTGACTCCTTTAACTTGACAAAAATGGAATCTCTATATTTCTTTTCTTTCACCTCGGAAACTAGAGAGGATTCTGAAATATTCTGAACCCATATAGCACCTTTTTCAGTATCAACTAAGCGAAAATCTAGTCTTGCAAGTGGATGGACTTTATAAGCTAAATTCTTCTTACTGTCCTGAACATAAGGAACACTACCCATAGACAGTCAACTGAGAGCATTGGCCACTACGTTGTCCATTCCCGGATGATTAAGGACATTCATGTTATAATCTTTCAAGAGATCTAAACATCTTCTCTGATGAAGATTGAGATCTTTTTGAGAAAAGACATATTGAAGTATCTTATGATCTGTGAACACATCTACATGAACTCCGTACAAGTAATGCCTCCAAATCTTTAAGGAAAATTCTACGACTTCTAACTAAAGAACATGAGCCGGGTAATTATTCTCATAGGGTTTAAGTTGTCTTATGGCGTAGGCTATGACCTTACCATGATGCATGAGGAAACAACCCAAACCTTCTCTGGATGCATCACATTACACTACAAACCCATCCAGACCTTTTTGAAGAGCTAAGACTAAAGTTGAGGTGAGTCAAGTCTTCAACTCCTGAAAACTCTTATCGCAAGGATCTGACCACAGAAACTTGACTTTCTTCTGAGTCTATCTGGATATATGGGGTGCAATAGACGAAAATCCTTCAACAAACCATCTGTAATAGCCAGCCAGACCCAAGAAACTCCTAATATCTGATGCAGAGAAAGGGCGAGGCTAGTTTCTTACTGCTTCGGTCTTTTGAGAATCTAATCTAATGCCATCACTGGAAATGATATGACCAAGGAATGATACTTCCCTTAGCCAAAATTTTCACTTACTAAATTTGGCGAACAACTGATGATTTCTAAGAGTATGAAGTAAGATTTTGATATGGTCTGCATGATCTCTCTCACTACAGGAATAGACAAGAATGTCATCTATGAAGACTATGATGAACATGTCCAAGTACTGCTTAAACACATGATTCATCGAGTCCATAAAAGCGGCTGGGGAATTGGTAAGACCAAAGGACATCACTAGGAATTCGAAGTGACCATTTCTAGTATTGAAATCTATTTTTGAAATGTCACATTCTCTGACTCTGATCTGATGATAGACTCATTTAAGGTCTATCTTAGAGAAACAGCTGGCACCCTGAAGTTGGTCAAACAAGTCATAAATTCTGGGAAGTGGATACTAGTTCTTGACCGTAACTTTATTGAGCTTATGGTAATCTATGCACATTCTGAGAGAACCATCTTTCTTGAACTTGAATAAGGATAGTGTGCCCCCCGGGGAAACTTTAGGTCTAATGAATCCCTTATCTAAGAGATCGTTCAACTGATCTTTCAATTCTTTGAGTTCTGTTGGTGTCATTCTATATGGAGAAATAGATATAGGCTGAGTATCTTGAAGAAGATCAATGCCGAAGTTTATTTCCCTTTCGAGAGGAATCCATGGAAGATCTTCGGGAAAGAAATCTAAATATTTGATCACGACTGGGACTGATTCAAGACTGGGAGTTTTGGAACTAGAATCCTTAACATGAACAAGATGACAGACACATTCCTTAGATATCATTTTTCGTGCCCGAAGGTAGGAAACAAGATGACCTCTGAAAGCTAAAGTACTACCCCTCCACTCTAGGACCGGTTCATTGAAAAACTAGAACTGGATTATTCTCTTTCTGCAGTTGACTGTGGCATAGAAGGAATGAAACCTATCCTTGCTGAGAATGACATCAAAATTAGTCATCTCTAATTCGACTAAATCTACTGAGGTGACTTTCTAAAATACCATAATCGGACAGTTTCTATATACCCGCTGGGCTATGATAGTTTTACCTACTGAGGTAGAGACTAAAAAGGGCTCTGCTAGAATTTCGGGATTGACTCTGAAATCAACCGTTGTATAGGGAGTAATGAAAGACAAAGAAGCTCCTGGATCTAGCAAAGCATAAATATGTACATGAAAGATCTATAACTGTAATGCCCCGAATATGGTACCCAAAATGGTAAACGGTGCTCATGACCCCGAAGGACCATCAGCTAACCCATGACTGATATTTGTACTTGAATACTGCATAATATACTGTATAAATATGAAAATATGAACTGAAAGGCCATAAGGTTCAAAACTAATAAATCTCCATACGACATTACATTTGAAATAGGGTATAAATACCCAAAACAACTAAAGTAAATTATTTGAACATGATAGTCTGAAAAGCCTCTAAAGCATGATTGTATGAATAAGAAGTTGATGAGACATTTCCCCAACTAACTCCAACTAATAAATTAATTAATGAGATAATAAAGAAATGATCATGTCCTCAAAAGATGAGGACTAACTGCTACTCTGACTGCTGATACTGGAATGCTACTAATGCTCTGGGGCTCCTTCTTCTGAACCTATGGTAAAAACACCATAGGGAAAATGCGTCAGTATGATTTAATGTAATGGTATGCATGTAAGGTAGGATGAATACAAAGGGTTCACATTCATGAACTACACTAACTGACTTAATAACACGAACTTGAGAATGCATGCATGAATAAGAGACTATAACTGAATTCCTGATAACATAATTACTGAGTCTAAGTACTGATAACATGAGATACTGATAACTGTATAACTGAAATAATTGATACTGAGCGATTTTATCTAATAGTCTAGTTTCATATGGAAGTAGATGAGTTTTGTACTATTATGAGTTGACTGTATGTGACACTCTTTAATTCTATAGAACTATCTGAGTTCTATTACTGAGACTGAATGACTGTATCTGACAGTCCTGAATTCTGTAACTTAAACTATGGGAGGTAGTCATTTAACCGACATACCCCAAAACTAAACTGGTAGGGTCCAACCTGCAACCCCAGCTGGAAGGGTGTCAGTACCGTGCCAGGGTAAAGACAATCTATGAGTAGGTAGGGATTTTTTCTGTCAACCCCTCCTAGTAGGTAACCCAAATTATATGAATAAATCCCTAAACGCATAGGATGAATCTCAACCTATATTGTCTATGTAGTTTTGGAATGCAAGGATTGCTTCTAAGGATCATACCCTCCACTGAATAATAGGTGAGTCCCCATCACTGGGTTCACTCGCTGCTGAATCCTACTCCCAACTGAATAGAAATTGAAGTGATTAACTGAACTGAACTGATACTAATGGTATTGTTTAGCGAAGCTAAACTGAGTTCACTGAGTTCCGTTGACTGATGAATGCTACTGAGATCTGAGGACTGACGGAGGGTACTGAAGTTATAGAGATTTCTAGGAATACTAAAGTTACTGAGATTATTGAGTAAGACTGGACTAATACAATATTTTCCTAAGTCATGTGACTGACTGAATTCTACTGATCATGGCTTGACTGAGCATATCATGAAAACATAACACTGGCTCTAGGCACACAACTAAAATGTCGGTTACAAGTACCCCCAGGATTCGATCGCATGAAAGTGACAGGACTTGACACTCCTTGAACACATGACCAATATCAATAATTCATAATACATTAATTTGGGGATTTTGTGAAGCACATGGTTATCATAGTCTTGTACATGAATGTATTAGCATATAAACACTGTCATACATTCATCAACACAATCTCATGGACATTCCCTCAACCATTCATAATGCACACAATATCATGGAAGTCATTCATGGTCATAGGGTAAAGCATACTTTATCACTTGGGTCATAATTAAGCTAAAATGCATAATTTCTATTCTCTTAGGCATTTTCTCAAATACCTAGGATGCATGACTTAGGGAATAGGCATGACCATCAAATTAATACAGAAAATCTCCATATTTCAACTCAATTTCACATGTTTCAGACCATATACTAGCATAGGTTCATGAACAACACATAAAGATTCTAACTTGGGAATCATACAATCATAATCACATGAACATAATCAACCTACGACAAAATATTCACAATACAAGATTTAAAACTTGATTCTTGGGCTTCATGGATTAAAGGAATCCACGAATGAATAATGTGCATATCTTAGTTCTTGATTCTACGGAGATTGACGGAGAGATTCTTGAGTTTGAGTATTTTATTTAAATTTCTAATTGAAAATCCTATCTTGTTCTTGAGTGAAACTTGAGAGAAATGTGATTAAGGTGAAATATGTATGAATCACGTGTTATTGGGTTTATATAGGGGTGAGAAATTGACCCTTTTAACCCTTGAACACATATTTTATTTCAGTGAAAATTTCTCGAACTGGATCCCTGGCGCGACGCGGCGCTATCGTATCGTGTCACTGGAATTTGACAACTCTTGATTTGAGCCTTGGCGCAATGTGCCATAATCGTGTTGTCTCACTGGATTTTGACGATTGTTATTTTGGCTAGATCCGCAACGCATTGATTGCTTAGTTGGCACACTACCTTACTAAAATTTCTCTAACTCTTCGCCCGGGTGTCGGATTTAGGCGAATTTGGTATCGACGGAAAGCTTATTCAATTCACCATAGCGCAAAAGTGTCAGTACAATTGAATGTACTGGTATGAATGGGAGGTAGGCTGAATGCAAAAAGGTTCACATGCATGAACTACACTAACTTAGTGGATAACATGAATGTGAGAATACATGCATGAATAAATAATAACCGTAACTGATTTCGTGATAACATGATTACTGAGTTTGAGTACTGATAACATAAGATGCTGATAACTGCATAACTAAAATAATAGATACTAAGTGACTATATTTGAAAATCTAGGTTCTGATAGAACTAGGTGAGTTTCGTACTGTTCTAAGTTGACTGCATCTGACAGTCCTGAATTCTGTAGAGCTATCTGAGATCTATTACTGAGACTGAATAACTGTGTCTAAAAGTCCTGATTCTTTAACCAAAATTATGGGAAGTAGTCATCTAATCGGCATGTCCCTAATAAGCTATTATAACTGTGTTGGGGTCCAATCTGTAACCCCAATTGGAATGGTGTCAATACCGTGCCACTGGTAAGGACAAGCTGTGAGTGACCCTCATCTAACAGTGTCCCTAAAAGAGAATGGTGGGACCCTCATCTAACTGTGTTTATCCACCTAATCAACCCTCATCTGTTAGTGTTGATGTCTCAACCTATACTGGCTACATAGTTATGGAATACAAAGATTGTTTCTAAGAATCACACCCTCAACTGTCAGTGTGTGTCCTTATCCATGGGTTCATTCGGTGCTAAATCCTACTCCCATCAGAATAGACACTAAACGTGATTAACTGAACTGAACTAGATTGAGTTCACTGAGTTTTGTGGACTGAAGTAAGACTACTGGATTCTGTTAACTGACTGAGTTCATTGAGTTTTGTGGACTGACAAAATACTACTGAATTCTATTAACTAACTGAGTTCATAAGGTTACTAAGTTTTTCTGAGTCATGTAAATGAGTGAATTCTATTGATCATGGCATGAATGAGATTATCCTGAAACTGACACAGGCTCTAAGTACACAGCTAAATTAGCGGGTATTAAACACCCCCAGGACTCGATATCATAAATGTAATTCATGGCATAAATTCTAAAGCATAACAAAGGCTACACATATATCCATTATCCATTGCCCAAGACATTTCATCAAACACTTGACATGTATGAACTTGTATATGAATGGGGATTTCATATTATCATCCTAGTATGGCACTTTTCCCTTCACATAGGCATTTAATCAAACACATATTGAGCATAGTATATATAGGCAACAATACACAACAATTAAACATTATGATGCAATTCTAATTTGACCATTCAAGGGTTTAATCATGGGTTCACTTGAATCTACACCTATAACAATTCATTCAAGTTAAAATTAATTAACAAACATGGATTAGATTTCAATAAGTCATTATCAACATGAAAAAAAGCAAACTCAACATGAAATTCATAAAAATCCATATACTTGAACTTTGAGAAGAGATTCTTGGAATTCATGGACAAAAAGAGTCCATGAATGAACACTATGAATAGCTTAGAATGTAACTCTGTAAATATCCTTGGAGAGATTCTTAATCCTTGCCCTTAATTTTTTAAGATTAGGGTTTCTTGGATTTGAGCGAGTATGAAGATATTAGGGAAAATATAGTGAATAATGATGTTCTTAGGTCATGTACGGTTAAATTTCGTGTTTAAGGATAAATTAAAATCATGGAAAAAGACCCATTTAACCCTGGACGCAACCTTTACAATTTGTGAAAACTTCCCGACCAAGGCCCCTGGCGCAGTGCAGCGCTATCGTGCCGTGTCACTGGAATTTGACAATTGGGAAATTAGACGACGACTTGATGCAGGGACATCAGGAGCTTCACTGTAATTTGACAACTGGGATTTGGGAGCCCTCCACGATGCGGTGAAATCGTGGAGTCTTACTGGAAATTGACGAATGTCATTCTGTCTTATGGCGCGACGCGCCACTGACTGAATGACGGTGTTATACGACTGAAACTTGAAATAGTAATAACCTTTTACCCGGTTATCAGATTTAGGCAAATCTTATATCAATAGAAAGCTTATTGAATTTCCCACATGACAAAAAGTGAAAATCTTGAAAATTCACCATGGAATAAACATCATTAAATTTAGAAGATAATACTTGACATTCTTCGGACGAAATTAGTTAGGAAACATTGGGGTATTAATGGACTCCAACAATAAGCTATTAGACGAGGAACTTTAACCACAAGTCATTTGACGAGGGAGTTTAACCACAACTCATTAGACGAGGGATTTTAAGCATAAGTCATCTTATTAACATAACTAGCCAACATTTTAACACTTAAAACATTAGTTCATGCATTAATATCCATGCAATTCATTTAAACATTTAAGCGATTGAACTCATTTATGTAATTCTAGCCACTAAGGCTCCATATCAATGCCATAGTTGACTATCTAGTGTTTGTCGACCTAATTAGCCTTTAATCCTATAGATAGTCCTAAGGCCTTAGTTCACAACACGATGCAAGTTCTTTTATTGTCATCAAGACCACTACAAAATAATTATTCTTCATTAACATTGATATACAACACTATAATGCCGTTCATAATTTAAAGGTCAAGCTTAGGGAATTGAACCCCTTCCTTATCCATCAAACCAATATAATATCAATTCCACTAATTACATGGCTAGAAACATAATCACAATACAAATTATCAACCAATCATACATATAGGGCCATCACACCATTTAAAGTCATAAGCTAATCCATTACATAATTAAAAGGGTTCTTATCAACCATTTACCAAGAATTCACCACCTTATAGTTATTATTATATCTCATTGATGTTTACTAGACCAATGTCATAGATACACATTTGACCTTCACATAACCATTTAACCACTAATCATTTTAATGAACTAAATATCTTGATTCAATTTATCATTGAATTCAATTTGTGGCCATAAAGACTCACACGACTAATCCTGTTTCTTGAGAAAGCTTAGACCACATTCTAAACATATTTTAGTTCAACTCATTATTCAAACTCAAATTTCATGTTTAGGATCTCTAATTGTTAATTGTCCTTTTATCATCATGGTCATAAATCATATAATACATGACTCACTGATATCCTAAAGGAAGGCTATCAACGAAATGGACACTTAAAAGGAAAAAAAATCAGCAAGCACACGGATAAAACAACACACTGGAAAGGGGATGAAGAAGAAGATTTCATAAAAAGTAAAGATAGGTAGAAAAATCCTTACTTCTATCAAAGGAATTGTACAAGAAGGTATCTCAAACGTTCGAACACACATCACTAATAGAAGATCAAACCTTCCTCTTAGGTGTACCAAAGGACTCACACTTCCTCAATCACACCTTTCTTTCCAAATAACCCAATACAATTGAAAAACCAATTTCAATTGCATTTGAGGTTCAAATTTCGGTTTTCCTCTCTTAAGGAGAAGGAGAAGACTAAAATCTAACACTAAGATTACAATATACAAATTCACTCAATTCATGATGACCAAAACTAATGAAAATAGAAGGCTACTTGTCTATTTATACTATTACATAATAAATGTCAAAAATGCCCTTCATGAGGGCTAGGCAAAAGGGCGCCTCTTGAGTGCTGAAATGTAGGGTATAAAGTCTACTTTTCCCTTCACTTAAGGTGCCTGTTTAATGTATAAGTTACCCTCCTTCCTTATCTTGACCAAGGATTCAAAATAATCCAAAAGTCTTCAATTTCTTGCCAATTCCGAAGCTTGAACCTTGGACAATGTTTAGTGCTCTTTTCGCTACTTGTGATTGTATCATCCTCTCTATCTTGAAAGGAATTTTTCCTCAAATTCAGATCTTGCAAAACCAATGAGAGATCAAAACAAATGCAGAATCCTCTTGGTAGGAGTGTTAGCATTAGCACCACAATTATATCATTACTCCAAGGTGGTTCACACTTAAGATACATCTATGTTTCCTTGGTATTTGGTATGAAAAGGTTGGCATAAAGGATGAAAATGAAGTGAATGGAGTCAAAATCAAAAGTATTTGAGCATGACCCAAAACTACCACTTTCACATCTCAAAAGTATTCTAGGGTCAAAGGGAAATAGCAAGTAAGGGGCTAGGCCGTGGTTAAGCATCCGTTGCACTAGAATATCATGCCAAGGGGGTACATATTTGACATACAACAAGAAATCCCTTGTTTTTTCCATGAAACAATTAGTATATGCATCACAAAGGATAGGTACAAGGTAAACATCAAGGGAAAATAAGCACAACACAAAACAATCCCTTCCCTACCCCACTAGTACACCGGGATCAGATGGGTGAAATGGCCAATGGAATAATCCGAAGCTACTCATTCCATTTATTAGGGTATAACACTAACCTAAAGCATTTTTTCTTAAGGGAAGACTATCACAAAAGTATAAGGATCTACGGCTTAGTAGGCCTCCCTTACCAACATACATTTCATCATCTGTAATCTTGCTATACTCATGATCACCAAGAACACAATTAATAGAAAGGTTCTCACCATACAAGAAGTTCAAGTGACCATATGCATAATCAAGATCAACATTATAAACATCAACACTAACTTGAGGTTTTTCATTTCCACAATTCCCATATTTAAGTAGTAAACTAGTTTTTAGAGAAAGTTGATAATTATTCACAACAAAAGAGTTACTAAGGAATGAGGTATGCATTTGTAAACCCAAAAACACTTCACTAGACACTAAATCACAATATTTTAATTTTAAATATGTGTTGAAAGTAACAAAGTCACCCCGGGAAGGCTTGGGCAGTCCACTTTTTTGGAGCTCTCGGTCAAGGTAGTCACTAGTTCATTTCCCATGCTTTCACGTGGAACTCCTTTTGGGTCTTTCTTGGATATAATTTTATCTCGTACCTACACATAATAAAAATTCTAGCCTTTTGGTAAGGAAGTACCAAGTCACATTTGTGGGTAAGTCCCACAATCAAATTTGTTTTTCCCTTTTCAAGCTCACATTTCAAGACCTTCCCTTCCCTTTCCCCTTCCCTTCCCTTTCCTCCTTTCTTTTCCCACATTCTTATTGTACCTCACTATCCATTTCCTTGATATCTTGAGGCTCGTCCTCACCTTCCATGGGTTTTAGATATTCCTTTTATTCTACTGGGAAGGATGGAATTTGGTTTAGCAAAGTTTTGAGAGGGGGAACCGGATTTGGGTGATGATGGGTTTAGATTTGTGGCATGGGGCTTTATGGAGTGTAGGGCCTTTAGTCAAGTGGATTTTGGACTTGATGGTTTAAATTTTGTGGATGTTTTTTTGGACATAGTATATCAACCCCCTCTTTAATTCTAATCATGTCACCCCTCATTAATTCTATATAACCCTTAATGTCTCTCCTCATAGCATCATTATTATCCTTTATTTTTTGGGCAAAGGCCTCTAACCGAGCCATCAAGGCTCCAATAACATCATTTCCCAAAGGTTTGGAAGTATTACCTTCAGATTCCATGGCAATGGTACCTAACAAAAGACAAAAAATAGCAAAATAACACCTACAAAATGAACAAACAAATTAGTTCAAAAAGCCTCACCATACTCTCACTCAACCTCACCTCACACTTCCTTTCATAAGTATTGGATAATTTGCAATACTTGGAAAGTTACTTGAGAGGTGATAAGGTTTGGTATGGAACCGATCTTTGTTTGAAATGGATCAAATAAAGTGATGCACGAAAGATAGTATAAACAAGAAGAAAATTGCATTAAATGAAAGATAGTAATGAAACATACACCAACTCTAATGATTAGAACCTAAGTGTCTATTAAACACTTAAACTCACCTCTCCATTGATGGATAACACTTCATTCTTCGGTGGACACAAAGGGATCAACTCCTCAAGCACCCAAACTTTCTTGCCAAAATGTCAACAAGAGTGATTCCACACTTAATGATGACCCTAGTTTCCATGTCTTTTCCAAGACCTACACTACAATGGCTTTTCCAAGCCCTACACTAATAAAATAAAATGTAATTTGAGTTTCAGTCAATCAATTCTTCAAAACATAGGAAAATAGAAGCCTAATTGTCTATTTATACTTATTACAAACAAAGACTAAAATACAGTTAATGAAGGGTACTCCTTTGGAGTGTAAAAGTGAAGTCCTTAAAGACCATAATACTCCAATGTTGAGGTGACTTTGGAGTGTATCCAAGGATTTCATGGAGTATATTCAGGTCCTTCGTCACAATTTAGAAAGTACACTCCCTTGGATGAATGCCACATACTCTCACGGGCCTCTATCTTCATAAATGGTGCCTTGTGTGTTAGGACTTGATGTATGTCTCCTCTTTCATTCTCTCAAAACCGAGTATGGTTCATTATTCAAGGATTATGGTCCTCGAGTTAGCATCAAGGAAAGAATCCAAGCAACCCTCCACACAAGAAATTGCTTTATGTCTTGCTCAAAATGGGCCTTTCTTGCATATTCTTGTGCCCTCGGGGTGACCAAGTCTTGAACCTTTAGGTGTTGGTCTCAAAAGAAGACATCAAAATCTAAGTCGTCTATTTGATTTGTATCATCCTCCCCTTCTTGAAAAAGATTCGACCTCGAATCCAAACCTTGAAAAACCAAAGATAGGACAAACAAATACCAACTCCAAATGGTATGAGGGTTAGGGTTAGCATAAAAAATCATCTCAACATGACAAGGTTGAACATATTTTCAATATAACCAAGGATTCTTTGAATTACTTATTAAAATTTCAATGAAAGATGAACAAAGGATTTGGTTATGGGATTCACCAAAAGTGATACTTTTCTTGTCATGTAAACCAATCAACAAGTTGGGTGAGTCAACATCATCAATTCTATTTTTGGCACCGGGGTCAAAGGAGAAGAGTGGCCATAGACACATGTCTAGACTACACTCTCCTTTCCCGTAGGGTTCACCCAAACTACATAATATACTCTCTACAAAACCTTATATATCATCAAAAGCTAGAAGAAAGTAGAGAAAGGTATCAGTCAAGTCAACTTCTACTAAGGTGTCTTCAGGTATGAACTCACCACTAGTTTCAACATCATCTCTATAAGTACTCTCAACAATAAGGTCACACATAGTAGAAGAAGATGTAATTTCTATGAAATGGACACTTTCTCCTTTTATGAAAGATACCTCAAGTAGACACATACCACCATAAAAATCAAAGGGATTATTGCTTATGTCTTCACAAGAATAAAAAAATTCATCATCATAGTAATCAAACATAGGTGGGGTGTCATACAAAGGATCACAACCACAAACTATTTTCAAGGAACAATATCTTGTTCGGTTTCTTATGACTTCAAGCAAGTTGAAATTATCATCACCCAATTGATCATTCCTTTCATAGATCACACATTTCTTTCCCTTATGAGTACTCTCTTCATCTAAGAAGAGATTTCCACCTTTAGGAGAAATGTTGTCACACCATAGCGGGTTAACATATCAGTTACAACTTTCAAGACAAGCTACACCTTCAACTTCATTCTCACAACTAGGTTTATTAAGAGTGGCTATATGATCTTCAAACAAGATATTATACCTAAACAGAGTAGAATCTATTTCCCGGCAATATTAAGAACAAACACGTTCATTACTCTCTAAAAGAATAATATCAAGTTTGAAAGAGATTTCAAGTACAAGATTATACCGAGAATAGATCTCAGGTTCATTCCTATTTTGTTGACCAAAAACATTGAGTATTTCACTAACTTGAGTTCTATTAAGAACATCACATACATAATCAAGTGGTGGGAAATTCTTATGAATAAGTTGATCAACACCAATTATACAAGACAATTTGCTTCCGTTCAACTTATATGCTTAAATAAGTAGACTTAAATTGATCTTACAAAAAGAGTCAATTTGGTCATAAATAGGATCAATTAGTGTATCCACACTCACAACATGTACATCATCATCAATTGACAAAGAAACAATGGACTCACAAATAGATAAGCTACCACTCACATTAATAGTATACTAGCTACACAATCATTATTCACATGCACAAAAGTGTAAGAGTTAGCTTTTTTACCTTGACATTAATGAGTATGCTCGTCTCTACCTCAGAGTGAAAGTACGTCACAAGCTTGGGCAGCAACTTCCCTTGGGAAGATCTCTTCGCAAGTTGTTTGGAAAACTGGATTTTAAGGAAAGAGTTTGGGTAATAATTGTCGTATAATTTCAATGTTCCATTTCATATCTTCAAGATGGTCATTGATGCAATCACATGTGGAATTGAAATTAATGGAAGCCATGGTACCTAAGAAAAAGAAACAAACCTACAAAAAAAAACAAGTTAGTTCAAATATCCTCACCAACTCTTTCACTCTTGGATTCTTACCTAACACTTGGTCTCATAAGTGTTTAAACATTGGCATTTACTTTGCAAGTGAGTGAGGGATGATTCTACTTTAGACTTTGTTTGATATGAATCGAATAAAATTGCTTACGGACTTGAACCAACAAGTTACAATGAATTACAAATGATAAAAGCACAAAAGAAACGTAAACACGAAATAAAAAAATCTAGACTAATTATCAACCTAGTAGGAAGTTTCTAGTTTTAAAAATAGTCGCAGAGTCAACTCAAAAACAACTAGAAACAACAAATAGAAACTTAGTAATCTAGTTAAGAATTCAATTTGGTCATTTATATAAGTGATGATGTGGCAGCTTGTAATTGGGCTTCACTTCTCAAAATTTTCAACATCCAAAATTTTGTTTTCGGCCAAACACTTCTTTAGGGAAGAAGAATTTCGGTTTTACAGGAAAAAATAAAGGTTTGAAGCCTTTTTTAGAGCTTCAAATGAATTCAAAATGAATTGGTACCCTATATTTTACTTTCAATTGTACTTGCTTGTTCCCTTGTCCCCTCTTCCTTTTTGGAAGACTTAGAATATGCTATGGAATATTCTTGCACAAACACTTAGTACACTCTCTTTCTTATCTCTTTCTGGACCAAAAAAGCTACTTGAATATTCTTCATCAACAAGATTTATAGATGGTGGATGAACAATATGAATATTCAAGAGTTGACCACATTTTGACCACTAGGCAAATGAACCCCAAATTAAAATTTTCTTGCAGATCTAGGTTCCCTTTGCCAAGACAAGCACAAACAACAATAAATCAGAGATAAAAACACCCCACACAAGGTATCCACCACGATATCCCACCTCAGAAGCTTCAAATATGGCACAACAATGGTGGATCTAGCTAAAAAACAAGAAAATCTTGTTCCAAACGTAGATCTAGACTCTCTTGGTGATAGGGAACAAGAATCTAGCACATGAAACCAACAAACCAACACAAGAAACATGTATATCTAAGATTTAAAATGCTTTCTAAGTTCCAAAATGTGAAACACCTATTTTTTTTTCTTGACTCAACTTTGTTTGTGTAGATTTTCTTAGATCCAAGACTTAGTGTTGTGAGAACAACTCTAATACATGGCTTTGATACCAAATTATTGAATAAAGGAAGGCTAACCACGAAATGGCCACTTAAAAGGAAAGAAAATCAGCAAGAACACAAAGAGAAAACAACACACTATAAAGGGGATGAAGAAGATGATTTCATAAAAAGTAAAGATAAGTAGAAAAACCCTTACTTCTATCAAACGAATAGCATAAGAATCTGTCTAAAAACATCAAACACACCTCACCAATAGAATTTCAAACATTCCTCGTAGGTGGAAAAAGGACTCACACTTCCTTAATCACACCTTTCATGCCAAATAACCAAATACAAGTGAAAAACAAATTTCAATTGCATTCAAGGTTCAAATTTTGGTTTTCCTCTCTTAAGTAGAAGGAGAAGACTATAATCTAACACTAAGATTACAATCTAAAACATCAATCAATTCATTATGTCGAAAACTAATGAAAATAGAAGGATACTCTTCTATTTATACTATTACATAACAAATGTCAAAAATCCCCTAAATGAGGGCTAGGAAAAAGGGTGCCTCTTGAGTGTTGAAATGTAGTGTATAAAGTCAACTTTGACCTTCACTTGAGGTGCCTCTTGAATGTATAAGTTCCCCTCCTTCATTATCTTAACCAAGGCCTTAAAATACTCCAAAAGTCTTCAATTGCTTGCAAATTCTGAAGCTTGAACCTTGGTCAATGTTTTGTGCTCTTGAAGCTACTTGTGCTTGTATTACTCACAATACCTTCGCAATTTAATTTATCAATCATTAAAACTTATTTGGCCATGTACGTACTTCAAAACATCAATAACATATGACTAGAAAATTCATTTCGACATTTTCACAAACACCTTACATACATGCATTTAACAAGGCTATCTCATGGTAGAATTCATCATGATTATGGTTACACAAGAAACTCATGTTAAACCACATACAAGAAGCATTTACATGTGAAAAATACAACCAATGACATGTATCAAAATAAATCCAAGCAAGATATAACATTATTCATCAGTACACAACAAAACCATTTTTATGTGATTTCACAACCACCATGTAAACCTACTAATCCAAGTGTGACAAACATGGGATTAGAGTTATTTAACAAGGGGATGATTACATGCCTTAAACAATATGATCCACCAATAACTTGACTCCTCTTTGTCTACTAGATAAGAACCCTCCAAACCCTAGCGTCCAATCTTAGTTTAAGAAACTTTGAGATTGTTTGAGAGAGAGATTAGGATGTTAGATCCACTCAAATTGTGATTTAGGAGTTTATAAACACTTATATAGTTAGAGGGCTTATGTTTTAGGGAGTAGGAAATAACCACAAGTCCATTGATTTAAAGATTAAAAATGAACCCATCTATGGGTACAACTCAACATACGACTCATTAAGCAATCGTACCCTAGGGTACGAGTGGTACCCTAACTCATACTGTAGGATCCACCTATTTCACATAGACTATCAAGGGTACGACTACCCATCATTGAGTTGTATCTAAATTTTATGACTCACACATCAACCATATCAAAAAGCCATATAAAATATAGTCCACTCTTCACCAGAGAACATACACTAGATGACATACCTAGTGTATGAGTAAAGGGAGGCCAAGTCACATAGAGGGAAAATTTCTATCCCTATAGGATGCTTAGGGTATGAGAAAAAAAGGACAAGTGGATACAAGTTGTATACAAAGGGTGTGAGTGGCTTGTCCAATCAAACTTTATGAACATGCTCAAAACCAAAAATATTAGCAAGTCCAAGATATTGGGTGCTTCATACCTAGTATGATATATATACCGTACACTATCTCAGGAAGAAGAGGAGACTGAAGCATACCTCAATACTAAATAACAAGTATTGTGTTGTCAACAAAACATCCACCTTTGCTCCATGATCCTAAAATGCTAACACGATACACAAAGTGTAATCAGCATATTATTAGGAGTTAAATAAGTCTTATATTTATATATAAAATGTTAGATCAGAATTTTGGTCATGAAAGGAACCATGGTGTCTGCAAATGGAATCCCATATTTAATATGACAAGACATTCCTCAAAGGACAATGAATGTGCACTCAACAGTTAAGAACAAATATTTCATAACTCGAGGCCAAAATTAGCCACTAATGTCTAAGGATTTAAATACCAAATTTCTAATAGCTTAAAATCAAATAAGATGGAAATTGATGGGGGAAAATAATACAAAATGAAAAAAAAGTGTTAGGATATGTTAGTTTTTCTTCAACGGATGATTACCCACTTGGGTGTTTCCTAAATAAGTGTTAAAGACCTCTTTTATCTGAAAAAAATTCTTCATAATATAATTGTTTGTCTTAATGAATAACTTATATGTAAAAGAGATTAACAATAATTTTTTAAGGACTTGATCGAGACATATTTTAGTTTATGACTTGATACTACTAATTACACTAGTCGTGATAGATTCCGACTCTTTCTGCACTTTTATATTTAATTAGTCCCGAAATTCAAAATAGGAATGATTTACAAATTTACACTTGTTTAGCCATGACTTGAGTCTATACACCTATTATATCTTCAAATCCATCTCTCATGTATAGAATAGAGTAAGATGTTATGCTGATGATATAAATTCTGAATAATACCCAATGACATATTTTATTAATAATGATATATATATGTGTTGATTATTATTATTATATTGATTATCTACTCAGAAAGGACGAATGATATTGTGATGATGATATTGACACTCAAAAAAGTTGGAGGTCATTGTGATGATATATTGACACTGGAAAGTCTAAAATATATTGTGATGATTATATTGATACACGACCAGGGTGAAGGATTATTATATTGATGTGTCTACATTTACATCTACCTATTTGAGTACGAATATCCCTATGTATGGTAATAATATACCTTTCAAGTCGAAGGATGATTAAAATAATGATGGCTATGATGATGATGTTATGATTATGATGTATATGATAGATATGGTTATGATGATCAAATTGTGATATTGATTATATCTTTTGCATTAATTCATGCATGCACATTTCCTATCACAATTATGCGCTTATATCAATAATCTCATATGCGAGGGTTCCATAGGTCTGGATGATTATTATAAAATATGGTTTGTTGTATGCTAATTGAAATTTCATATCCTGGGGTGGTGGGGGAACGTGATATGTTCGACAAGGTATTTCGTTGTAAAGACTAGATATTTACTCATATCGTTATTGATATTGTTATTATTATTATTATGATTGTTGTATGGCAAGTTTATGAAAAATTGGATAGTAATTTGATATCGAGATTTTAGTTATGATTTGCACCTCTTCTATCATACGATATAATTAGTATGCATGACTACCTTATGATTAGACATATTGTAACGCCCCAATATCCCATCCCAAGATGTCACACGGTGCTTAAGGCCACACGTGGCCTCAAGATAACCCTCTGAGCCTGTTATTACTTCTATAACTCCCTAGGACAATAATCAAGATGTAATAAGAAAGAATAATCATGTCATGAACATACTGGAATACAAAAAAAATACTATCATGTACAATCAAAATACTGATGTTCTGTGCATACTGGTACTCTAGTATGACAAAGCCTTTACTACATAAGACTGAGGATCCATTGGGAAAGATCCCCAACTGACTCGTACTGAACTGGGAATAAACAACCATCAACTACCAAGACAAAAATCAGGGACATAGGTCCTCAAACCATGAGAATTCACCAACTATATGAATGTAGATGGAGGTACTCGAATATCACTGTCGCTGCTGAGACTGAGCACCTGAACCTACATCACGAGAAAATATAGAACACAGAAGAGTATGTGAATAAGTAATTGGGAATGTACCGAGTATGTTTGGGTGGATGCAACATTTTAAATAATATCATAAATATAAAAGAAAATCATGCATGCTGACAATAATACCTCCCTTCGCTAGAATTATCTAAAACATTATTCCCATAAGTCATCAGTAATAACACATGCTTCATAAATCTCATAAATCATTTAACTCAACTCAAACTCTTTGACACATGACTTAGAGTGAATCGGTAACTTAAGGTACTTAGATCATTATGGACGTGGGAGTTTCTTATAACCGACATAACTACACCATGTGATCCGCATGGAGTCCAACATTTTTCCCTCATAAGGAGAGAACCCCACATTGGCGGGGGTGTCGTACTCTTTCCAACGAGTACAACCTCAATTTCTCAATCACAATCTCATACTCGTCCTCTGGCCCACAATCATCAATATCAATCCTACGGTGGCACATAGTTTTGGGGAAATACCACATTTCCTTCTCGGTGCTAAATACTCCTCCTAGACTCAGCTCAGAACGCATTAGAAAATCCACCTTAATCAATATCAACTCAAGAGTCTATTATAAAGACCAAAACATAAATATATATCTCATCTGTGAATCATAAAAATCTTGTGGATTCCTAACTCGACTCAACTCAACACAATCTTTCTCAACATCAAGTACATTTTCTTATCAAATCATTTCAATTATCAAAAGCTTCAAGGAAATATCATAGGACTCATTCTTGACTCTCAAGTTCGAATATCATTATATAGTCAATAATCAACTTCTCATAGAAAGCTTAAATCATGACACTTATCTAAAATCGTTCGAAAATCATCAATTCATAATAAGAATATTCAACTCATGGCATAAATCCTCAATTCAAGAAATATTATGGTAAATATATCATAATATCAAACTTAACCAACTCAAATCTCATAAGTCATTAATAGAGAAATTTGGGTGCAATCCCACTTTGCAAATTCGTGTAAATCAATAATAGCAATTAAATCTTTAGGCACAAGAAAAAAATGAGTGTTCTTGTTAAAACCCCACATACCCTGATTATGGATTGGAATGAAGAAACTTGTTATAGACTCTTTTTCCACTTCTTGAGTTAGGGTTTTTGATGCTTTTGACTTGGGTACCTTGAATCTTGAACAAATTTTGTGAAATTTATGGTTTGATTCTTGATGTTCTTGGAAGATTTGGATTGGACTTTGATAGAGAAACTCTAGTATTCCTAATGAAATGGAAGAAGAATGAAGTTTTCTTCTTTACTTGGATATATATAGAGGGTCAAAATGGGCGGAAAAGACCAAAATACCTTGTTAAAAATGCCCCTTAATTGCTGAAAAAAGATGGTTGACGACACCCGTGAAAGGCCTTCAGACCCGTGATAGGCCGTCACTAAATGTCGTCATAAAAGGGTAAATTTTTTTATTTTCTACCTAAGGCTGACGACGTCGTCAGAAATGGCGTCAAAAACGTGACAGCCCATCAGAAACGTCGTCAGCCTTTTCCAAATTGATATGCTGGAGTAAAATAGCTATAACTCTTTGCTCCGATATCGGATTTTGGAAAAATTGGTATCGTTGGAAAGATAATTTAATTATATATCTATTGTTTGGTCATGAACTAAAAAATTCCATGTATAGTGAGAGATATGCTCGTTTGAAGATTACTATATCAATATCCTTCCCAAGAATTCAATCGGTAAGTAATGTTTTGATTCACCCAATTGTTATGACATATTTAAGGCCTTATTACACCCCATCCTCGATTAGAAAACAACCCAAAACATGATAACTTATTTCTCATGAGCTTGATTCATGGTTACACTATTGGTTAGAGTCTCGGGGTATTACAATATCTTCCCCTTGGAAACATTCATCCTCGAATGTGGCTAGATAGGCCAAGAACAAGAGAAAATGAGGACGTATAGCTGTAACGACTCACTAAAAAGGTTTAATTCACTCTAAACTTCTGAGTGCTTCACAAAATGGTTGAATTACAGAGAGAATTACCATATAGATGAATACACTTGATTAGAAGGAAACTGGATCAAAGAAGAATAGTACCTTCAACTTGATTTGAACTCGCGGAGAAGATATGAGGGTATATTGTTCGCATATCTTCCTCTGTTTCCCAAGTAGCACCCTCGATTGATTGATTTCTCCACAGAACTTTGACCAAGGGAACTTTCTTATTTCTTAGTCTACGAACTTGATAATCTAGGATTTCAATCGGAACTTCATCATACGAAATGTTATCCTGAACACCAAAACTTTCTAATGGATCAACAACAATAGAATCACCAATGTGCTTCTTGAGCATGGAAATGTGAAAGACAGGATGGATAGCTAAAAACTCGGCAGGCAATTGAATTTCATAAGCTGCTTTCCCAAAAAGATTCAAAACTATATAAGGGCCAACGTATCGGGGCCTAAGCTTCCCTTTCTTACCAAATATTTTCACCCCCTTCATGGGTGAAATCTTCAAGTACACCAGATCGTTAACCTCAAACTCAAGATATCTTCTTCTCACATCTGCATATGACTTCTGACGACTCTGGGCTGTCTTTAACCTTTCTCGAATCAGCTTACCTTTCTCCATAGCCTCAAATACAGCTTTAGGTCCACTCACAGTGGCTTCACCCACTTCAAACCAACCTATGGGTGATCTACATCGCCTTTCGTATATAGCCTCAAATGGAGACATTCCAATGCTAGCATGAAAACTGTTGTTGTAAGCAAATTCAATTAATGGAAAATGGTCATCCCAACTTTCTTTGAAATCAAGAACACATGCCCTCAACATATCCTCCATGGTCTGGATGGTCCTCTCAGCCTGAACATTGGTCTGCGGATGAAAAAAGGAGCCAAGATGAACTTGGGTATCGAAACCCTTCTGAAAAGCCCTCCAAAAATGAGAAGTAAATTGAGTACCCCTGTCGGAGATAATATACAAAGGAACTCCATGCAACTTGACTAACTCTCGAAGGTACAGCTTAGCATAGTCCTCAGTGGTAAAAGATGTATGAACTGCCAAGAAATGCACAGACTTAGTCAACCTGTCTAGAACTACCCAAATCAAATTATGATGACGTCGAGAAGGAGGTAAACCAGTCTCAAAATCCATATTTACTTCCTCCCACTTCTAAGTAGGAATACTAAATTCTTGCATTATTCCACCGGGTCTTTGGTTTTCTATCTTAACCTGTTGAAAGTTTGTACACTTCTCTACAAATTTTGCTATATCTCTTTTTATACCATTCAACCAATAGATTTCTCGCAAATTGCGTTACATCATGGTAGAGCCGGGATGAATAGAATATCGTGCTCCATGCGCTTCATCCATAATTCTCTACCTTAAATCTTCAACATCAGGCATACATAATCTATTATGAAATCTCAATACATAATCTCCCACTTGGGAGAAAACCATCACCTTTTGGTCTTTAACTAACTCCTTTAGTCTGGCCAAACTAGGATCCATATCTTGCTTCTCCTTTACTTCCAAAACTAGAGAAGACTCGGAACTACTCTGGACCCAAACATTACCTTCAGCTGAATCAAGCAATCTAAGACGATGCACCTCATGAGCTAACTCCTTCCTATCTTCCTCGACCTGTGCTACACTACCCATGGACGACCTACTAAGGGCCTCTACCACTACATTAGCCTTTCTCAGGTGATATAGGACATTTATATCATAGTCCTTTAACAATTCTAACCATCACATCTGTCAAAGATTCAACTCTTTCTGAGTAAACACATACTGCAAACTCTGGTGATCCATAAATACATCAACATAATCACCGTACAAATAGTGTCTCCAGATTTTCAAGGAAAAAACCACTACAGCTAACTCGAGGTCATGGGTCGGGTAGTTCTTCTCATGCGGTTTCAACTGTCTGGAAGCATAGGCTATAACCTTACCTTTTTGCATCAACACGCAATCCAACCCAACTCTAGAAGCATCACAGTACACCACAAAATTATCCATAACATTTGGAAAGGTCAACACAGGGGACAAAGTGAGTCGAGTCTTCAACTCCTAAAAACTCTTCTCGCAAGAATCAGACCACAGGAATTTAACTTTCTTTTGCATCAACCGAGTCAAAGGAGACGCAATAGAAGAGAAGCTCTCAACAAAATGACGGTAGTTGCCAGGTAGACCTGAGAAACTCCTAATATCAGATGGGGAAAGAGATCTAGGAAAATTTTTCACAGCTTCTATCTTTTGAGGATCAACTCGAATACCTTCAGAAGAAACAATATGACCCAAAAAATCCACTGACCATAGCCAGAATTAGCACTTGCAAAATTTGGCAAATAGTTGATGATCTCTAAGGGTTTGCAAGACTATTCGAAGATAATCTGCATGGTCGTTCTCACTTCGGGAGTATAGAAGAATATCTACTATGAACACAATAACAAACATATCCAAGTACTATATGAACCCTATTCATGAGGTCCATAAAATCTGCTGGAGCATTTGTTAGCCCGAAGGACATGACTAAGAATTCAAAATGACAATATCGGGTGTGAAAAGCTGTCTTTAGAATATCACGCTCCCTAACTTTAAGCTGGTGATAACTGAATCTCAAGTCTATTGTCGAGAAGTAACTGGCACCTTGTAGCTGATCAAACAGGTCATCAATTCTAGGAAGAGGGTACTTGTTCTTGACTGTGACCTTGTTAAGCTTACGATAGTCAATGCACATCTACAATGAACCATCTTTCTTTTGCACGAACAGAATGGGTGTACCCCAAGGAGATACGCTAGGTATTATAAAACCCTTATATAGAAGATCTTTGAGTTGCTCTTTCAACTCCATAAGTTCTGTGGGGGCCATACGATATGGAGGAACAGAAATAGGTTGTGTGTCATGGAGAAGATCAATCTCAAATTCTATATCTCTATCGGGAGGTAACCCTGGGAGATCTTCTGGAAAAACATCACAAAACTCATTAACAATGTTGATCGACTGAATGGTCGAAGTCTAAAACTTAGTATCTTTAACACGAACCAAATAATAGATGCAACCCTTGGTTATCAATTTCCTATCTTTAAGATTGGATATGAAATGACTCCTAGGAGATACAGAATTTCCAAACCACTCAAAAGTTGGCTCATTGAGAAACTGAAACTTGACTACACGACTACGATAGTCTATAGACGCATAACAAGAGTGAAGCCAATCAATACACAGAATAATGTCAAAATCAACCATGTCTAGCTCAATCAAAACTGCAAACGTTACTTTGTGAAGGACAGTGATAGGACACTTCTTATATACTTGCTTAGCAATAACAGGTTCAACTACTGGTGTAGAAATTATAAAAGGCTCATGAATCTTTTCAGTATTGATCTCAAAATTCACAGCCACTAATGGAGTCACATAAGAGAAACTTGACCTAGGGTCCATCAACACATACACATCAAAATAAAATACAGGGAGCGTACCAGTAACAACATTGGTGAATCCTCCTACTCCTAGCGGGGTGGTATATCATAAAAGGTATTTTGGCGCTGACCACCAACAGTACTAAGCGAGGAACTGTAAGGAGGAGTAGGACAAACTAAAGGGGCTGGAGCACTAATATCCTGACTCTGGGGACGAACATCATGTCTCCCTTATCCAGCATATGGGAAATCCCTGAATTTGTGGCCCAACTTACCGCAACCAAAGAAACCCCTCTGACCAACTAAGCACTCACTGGGATGGTCCCTACCACACTTTGAACATGGGGGAGGACGAGGTCTGTTACTCACACTATCCTGAGACCTGGACACAGTAGGTCTATTACCCTACTCCTGCCTAACATTGGATGCGGGAGCACTAGCTGATAATGGTGCTGGCATAAAAGAACGGATTTGAAACTGAGGGAGGATCCCTTCAGAAAATCTACTCTGACTATACCCCTACTGCTCTGATATGACTCTCTTATTCCCTCTCACTCTCTGTCTCTCTTTCACCTTTTCTTCTTCAATCTGCTGAGCATGTATCATTAATCTAGAAAGATCCATGTCCCTATTGAGCATAGCGGACCTACACTCTTTCACAACATAACTCGAAACGCTAGTAAAAAACTTACTCATACTGGTCCAGGAATCATCCATCATACCGGGAGCATACTTAGACAACTGGTTAAATTTAAGACAATATTCCTTAACTGTCATCGAGCCTTGTCTCAAGTTCATAAATTCCTCTAGTTTTTCTTCCCTTAGCTCTGAGAGAAAGAATCGTTCTAAGAATGCATCCTGGAACAACTACCAAGTCATAGAAGCAGCATCCTCCCCTTTACTCTTCCTCCATAACTCCACCTAATCATAAGAAACATCTTTCAAGCAATAGGAAGCTAGATCCACACTTTCTTCCTCTGTTACGTGCATAATTTGGGTTATCTTTTTCACCTCATCAAGATACATCTGGGGGTCCTCACATACCCTTGACCCATAAAACTCTTGCGGATTCATCTACAAAAAATCCTGGACTAGAGATGATACAGAATTACCTTCTTAAAGAGGTAGAACAGGGGATTGAACATTGGCCAGAGCATTGGCGGTAACTGCCTGGGCTGGCGCCTGAAAAGCTACCCGAAATTCGGCATGAGTCACCGTCTCATTTAAAGGATCAACAGGTTGAGGTCGCTCGTTGTTTCTGTGAGATCTACAAGGAGGTTTTTTTGTCATAAAAGAGTATGAATTAATAGAAAAGAGATATAGTCATAGGCACGAAAGACTTCTAAAAGAAAGAAATGACTTTTCCTAAAACGTCCCATAGCCTCTTGCTCATAGATGTGGCGTGCTACACTCCGATGATCAAGAATCTACATAACGCGGCTTGCTAGACTCCCTAGGACTCTTTAAACCTTAGGCTCTCTGATAACAAGCTTGTAACGCCCTAAGATTCTATCCCAAGACATCACACGGTGCTTAAGGCCACACGCTGCCTCAAGTTAACCCTCTGAGCCAGTCATTACTTCTATAAATCACTATGACAATAATCAAGATATAAAAAGGAAGAATAGTCATGTCATGAACATACAAGAATACAAAAAAATACTATCCTGTACAATAAAAATTCTGAAGTTCTGTACATACTGGTACTCTAGTCTAACAAATTCTCTTCTACATAAGACTGAGGATCCATTGGGATAGATCCCCAACTGACTCGTACTGAACTGGAAATAAACAACCATCTACTATCAAGACAAAAATCATGGACATAGTTCCTTGAACCATGAGGACTCACCAACTGTACGAATGCAGATGGAGGTACTCAAAGATCACTGTCACTGCTGAGACTGAGCACCTGAACCTATATCATGAGAAAATATAGAACACAGAAGAGTATGGGAATCAGTACTTGGGAATATACTGAGTATGTGTGGGTGGATGCAACATTTTAAATAATATCATAAATGTATAAGAAAATCATTCATGATGACAATAATTCCTCTATTCGATTGAATTATCTGAAACATTATTCCCATAAGTCATCAGTAATAACACATGCTTCATAAATCTCATAAATCATTTAACTCAAATCAAACTCTTTGACTCATGACTTAGAGTTACTCAGTAACTTAAGATACTTAGATCATTATGGACATAGGAGTTTCTTATAACCGACATAACTACACCACGTGAGCCGCATGGAGTCCAACGTTTTGCCCACCTAAGGAAAGAACCCCACATTGGCAGGGGTATCGTACTCTTGCTAAGGAGTACAACCTCAATTTCTCTATCATAATCTCATACTCAACCTCTTGCCCACAATAATCAATATCAATCCTACGATGGCACGTAGTTTTGGGGAAATACCACATTTCCCGCTCGGTGCTAAATACTCCTCCCAGACTCAGCTCAGAACGCATTAGAAAATCCACCTTAATCAATATCAACTCATGGGTCAATTATAAAGACCAAAACATAAATATATATATCACATCTATGAATGACAAACATCTTATGGATTCCTAACTAGACTCAACTCAACACAATCTTTCTCAACATCAAGTACATTTGCTTATCAAATCATTTCAAATATCAAAAGCTTCAAGGAAACATCATAGGACTCATGATTTACTCTCAAGTTCGAATATCATTATGTAGTCAATAATCAACTTCTCATGAAAAGGTTAAATCATGACACTTATCTCAAATCGTTCGAAAATCATCAATTCATAATCAGAATATTCAACTCATGGCATAAATCCTCAATTCAAGAAATATTATGGTAAATATATGATAATATCAAACTTTATAAGTCTGTAATAGAGATATTTGGGTGCAATCCCACTTTACAAATTCATGTAAATCAATAATAACAATTAAATGTTTTGGCACTAGAACGAAAAGAGTGTTCTTGTTCAAACCCCACATGCCTTGATTATGGATTGGAATGAAGAAACTTGTTATAGACTCCTTTTCCACTTCTTGAGTTAGGGTTCTTGATGCTTTTGACTTGGGTACATTGAATCTTGAACCAATTTGTGAAATTTATGGTTGGATTCTTGATGTTCTTGGAAGATTTGGATTGGACTTTGAGAAAGAAACCCTAGTATTCTTGATGAAATGGAAGAAGAATGAAGTTTTTTCTTTACTTGGATATATATAGAGGGTCAAAATGGGTGGAAAAGATCAAAATACCCTTTTAAAAATGCCCCTTAATTGCTGAAAAAAGATGGCTGACGACATCCGTGACAGGCCGTCAGACCCGTGATAGGCCATCACTAACTGTCATCACAAAAGGGTCGAATTTTAAATTTTCTACCTAAGGCTAACAACGTTTTCAGAAATGTCGTCAGAAATTGACGACGTCATCAGAAATGGCATCAAAAACGTGACAGCCTGTCAGAAACGTCGTCAGCCTTTTCCAGATTGATATGCTGGAGTAAAATAGCTATAACTCTTTTATCCGATATCGGATTTTGGCAAAATTGGTATCTTTGGAAATACAATTAAATTATGTATCTGTTTATAGGTCATGGTATCGAAAATTTCAAGTATAATGAGAGATATTCTCGTTTAAAGTTGACTATACCAATATCTTTCCCAAGAATTCAATCGGTAAGGAATGTTTTGATTCACCCAATTGTTAGGACATATTTAAGGCCTAAATACACACCATCCTTGATCATAAAATAACCCAAAACATTATAATTTATTTATCATGATCTTGATTCATGGTTTCACTATTGGTTAGAGTCTCGGGGTATTACACATATGGATTAGAAACATTGAGTCTTCTAGCACTAGTTCCTGCTATAATGAGTTCTTGAAAATGTTTTTCGATGATGTAGGCTATAATTTAAGTTGAACTTGTATATATGTATATGGATATCTATCTACATATAGCTATGGTACTACTATATATCACTTCCTAACTTCATTTATCTAGATTGTACATTCATTTCTTAGCCTCATACTATGCTATATCTTTTGTTTACCCTTATATATATTGTCCAGGGATATATGGTGTGGCATCGATATTCGTTATTAGGGATGGAATAGGATATTTCATCCTTAATATTTACTTAGACTTATCATGCCAGTTTAGTGGCTATGAATAGAATAGTTTCCCTTATCGTCTTACTATATTTATTATATGATTGCTCAACACTTGGGTTTAGTTTCCATTTTGTTTACATGTTATATGCATCTGTATTATATTTGGAGCTCAAACAGTTGTTTCCTACTGAGTACCACATATTTGTTACACTCACCACACTTTTGCAGTCTATAGATCATAATATGGGTTATCACAATTTATGTGTGTGTTAGGAAAAATAGCCTTGGTTTGGAGACTTAAAGTGAGATCTTAACGTTTATAGTATTACTTACCTCCCTCATATGTATTAGACTTGTCTCTATGTTGTATTCAAAGATTATTTTATCTATATATTAAATTAGCACCTCTTTTATATATTTGCTATGTTATAAGCTCTTGTACTGATACCATCATATTTTGGGGACTATATTATTTATTTGATTTGTTATTACATCTTTTCAATATTCTTTCCTTTATTTGTGTCGTCTGTTACTAGACTTCCAAAAGTACGGGTTTAGATTTCCTACTAGTGGGTTATGGTAGGCGCCAACATGACTTGAGAAATTTGTCGTGACAAATTGGTATTAAAGCCTAGGTTCACCAGTTATTAATACAAGAGATAACTGTATAACATAGTGTGACACCCCATATTTTCGTGCTTGAATTTAAACCGTCGTTCCTATATGTATAAAATTAAATCCCATGTTTGATATTTAAATACACATGTCATGATCAATATCCTAGTGAGAGTAGTGCTTACAAGGTGAAAAATGTTCATAGGAAGCACTTAGAGCAAAGTTGAGTTGAGAACACTTTTATCAATTGAGTTTTTGTATTCAATCCTATAAGGAAAAACTTTAAATTAACGTATATTCAAAAATATATCAATACAGGTGTCCTTCTATATATCAAATGAAAGATCTCCGAGTTGTCTTTTGAACACATCTTGATTCACCTAAATCATGTATCATAGTGGAAGGTTATGATCATTTTTCCTCAGCATGTTTGTCTGTCAATGAGGTGACGACGTGGGTTGACAATACATCAACTAAGTGAAAAGATTTTAACCTCATTGTCAACCTTGACCAGAATATGATTAAATCCATCTACAAGGTGATGAATTGGGTTGACAATCCATCAACTAGAAGAAAAGTTGTCAACCTTGTGGACAACCTTTAACAATAAAATTTCAAATCCAGTAATAAGGTGATGACTTGGGCTGACAAGTCGTCAACTAGTGCAGAAGCTCTCAACCTCATCGTTATCATTTAAAGGAAGGGTACAAGTCCATCTATGGGTTGACAACTTAGCTGATAATCCATCAACTTGTTGACAAACTATCAAAAAAGTCATCAACTAAAAATTTCTGCAATTTTTACTTATTTTTCATAGGGGTATTTTGTTCTTTTCCTTACCTCAAACCCTATTCCGATGACTTAAAACATAAGATATAATTATTCTTCCCCCATCCTCAATAACTTAACACACTATTTCTTCTCCCACTCTCAAGAACAACAATATTAGGGTTTCTTCCAAAGCACAAGAAATTCATGTTTTATTTCCCCAAAAATCCAAGAATTCAAGCTTACATGTTCTAGAATATCTTCAAGAAACATCAACAATAGTGATTCCTTCACAATTTAATCATTCAAGTCCCACAATTAAAGCTTTCTTCACAAATTAAGAAAATTAAGTTATGTGGGTTTATGAACAAGGGTACCTTTTCACCCTTGTCCCTAAAATGCATGGATTTAAGATTTAGTTTACTTGTTTTTAATTAGGTTTCATACCCAAGTTATCTTGTTTTGAGATTATAAATTTATTTGTGATTGAAGTACTAAATTGCACACTTGTTCTCATATATTTATGTCTTGACTTGAAGAATTCTCTATTATGAGTTGTGTATCATGAGTTTGGTTTGAAGCATTAATTAAAGATTTCCAACTGATTTTTTAGCATGACATCGTATTACAAGTTATATGGAAGAAAGGATGAGATTTAAGGGTTAAGTTTATGCTCTAAGTTACAAGAAAAGATTGAATCTATTGATTCAAACATAAGGCTTGAAATCCATAATCATTTATCATATCCTGTCCTCATGAATAGACTCTTTTTAATGTGTGAAGGCAACTCTAAGGAGAGGATAGAAAGTTCCATGTCTGAGAAGGAAAGGATATCTTGGCAAGAAGATATGTGTGGCCAGTAAGATCGAAGAGAATGAAACACACCTAGTGGTTATTATAGCGGTTCCCTACAGCCTCCTTCTCAGGTCTCGGTTAACGGTCTATGCCCTTATAATTATGGCTTGGCTGTGGTAGACCGCTCAACCCATACCTTATGATACAAAGCAAAGTTTGATCTTTTTATCTTAAGATAAGATATGGAATCCACATTTGTTCATCATGATTATGATTTAATGAAATATATGCATACTTGGTTTTCATTCTATAAACCTTATGTTATATTAATGTGGATATCCTAAAGTATGAGCATAAAAATAATATGAGAGCAGTATTTAGCACCGAGTTAGGTATAAGTTTGAGGTCAAATGCCCTAAAACTACGTTTCACCATAGGTTTATGTCCCAATATTGGTTAAGTATAGTGATAAAATTAAGATAGGCTTCTATTTAAATTAAAAGGGTAGAACATCTCTTCCCAATTTGGGTAAGACGTTAGACTTCATATGACTCACATGGTTTATGTCGGTTAGAAGAACCTACCTAAGTAAGAATAAAGGTAAAACTTCTTTAACTAAGTGTTATGGCTCACAAAGTTTATATTTATCCTTTATTTTTTATGTTTATGATTTTGTAGTCTCTATTTTATTCAAGATCAAGGTGAGTCATTTACACTTAGCATGGATTATTTGAAAGTTTATATGAATATTAAGTTATTGTTTTACTTATGCATTCACCACCACATACTCAGTACAGTGCAGAAGTACTGACCAACATATATGTCTATATGATACATTGTCTCATAATGTGGTACCAATTGTAGCCCACACAACATAATCAGATAGTTTGAAGATTCCAGTTAGCAGGTGAAGAATTCTTTTGATTCTAGGACTCGAGTCAACTATAGTTTTAATATCTTTCTTTTATCTTGTCGTATTGATTAGGATTAGCTGGGGGTTATGTCCCGGCTACCCATAGTCAATATTAGTAGAGGCTTCATAGATGGTTATTCATAATTGATGTGTATACTTTAAGTTTTGTGTTGTATAATCAAATTTTATTTTTAAACAATCTTCTATTGAACATATTTAGCATAGACATCTCTTCTACTTATTTTTTTCGTATTTATGTAACATATAAAGTTTCTCATCAGGTATTCAAGTATCATAGGTTAGCTTAGGATCACTTGTGGTTCCAAGAATCATAAGATGTTCAGGGGATAAGTCTCGAGATATTAAAAACTTGGTAACAGAGCTTAGAGTTTAAGTGTACTATGATGTCTATGAAGTCGTCTCTAGTAGAGTTTTGCAGAATGGTATAGTGACGTCTGTACTTTTCTTTAAAAGTCTATTAGGCTTTTAAGAAATGTTTCTCTTTCTTCGTAGTCTAGATCATGCATTAAATTTGTTCTCTCAAAAACTTCTATCAATTCATGTTTTAATCCATAATTCTTCATCTATGACTCATTCTTGAGATATCATGAGTATTAATTCTAATTCTTCTTAAGAGGATGCTCCTAGATTTACTATCAAAAACTTCAAAAGTCATGTGAAGGGCTTGTGAGGAGCCCACTAGTTTATTTAAAGTACCTTAATTCAAAAGCCTATGTCCTCATCTATATAAGTTATGTAGTTAAGAAAATAAATACTATGTACTCAAATTCCTTATTAACCCTTCATTATAGATAACACTCATGAAAGGGGAAAGCATGTGCCTAGATTAATTAAAAGTGTAGCTTATGGTTTTATGATTTATAACTAGTAGAACATCTTTAGTGTTCAAAGTATGGATTTAGAAGTTTAGTAACAAGAAAAGGTTGAGTTAGAATTTTATAAAGAGTAAAATTGATAGATCTATATCTGCTATTAAGTAGGATGGAGGTGATTTATACTTGTATGCTAACTATGGGGAGGTAAATATGATGTAGGTTTCATGGTGTAAGGTAGAGAAAGAGTTATTAGTTAAGGTAAATTATGGTATGCTTAAAGTAAGAAAGGAGTTCTTTATGATGTTACATTATTTTAAAAAAGTATAAGTTATTAACGAAAGTATTATTTTGATAAGAATTATTAGTGTGGGTTCTCCTTATGGATGTGAAAAAGAAATTGGTTAATGTTTGTAGATGTAGTAGTATAATTTTGATATATGGATTGATAAGTAGTAGAGGTGTGTGGCAAAGGGATGTGCTTATTGATTGTAATTAGACAGACTATAAGATTATGATAAAATATTATTATAAGATTCTAGTGGACTAGTGTTTCCTTATGTATTAACATGTAAGAATAGTGTGTGCGGTTGTTGTTAATCTTAACTAGTACTACAATATAAGATTGAATAGTTGATGATATTCAAGGCACAAAGAGTGATTACTTGGGATAGTGAGTCTAGTTTTATGGGAGGTGAATGAGTAAGCTTGAGATAATGTATGCACGAGTTTAGGGTTATTTATTTTCAATTATGTATGATGTCGTAGGAGTGATGTAGAGGTGTACCCAAGGTGATATGGGTTTGAATTATTTCTAGGATTATGAAGTGTTATGTTTGTTTAGATAGTGCCCATGAGTTTCTAAATAGTGAATAAGGTTAGTCATATAGTACATGGTATTCTTGATGGCTATGTTAAGGATCTATGAATAGATGATGCTGAGCCTTTTGGTATGGTTTAGTTAAGTGGGAAAAAACTTATATTTAGAGGTGTAATATTAGTAGTCTATAAAGAAAAAAGTGGAAGATTGGGCATTTAGTGAGGATTGTATGTTGTTCGAGTTAATAGAGTGTAAGAATAAGATGATGATTATTGAAGCTAAAGAAAGTTAAGGGTGGTATGTATTAAGATAGTGTCAAAGAATGAAGTTAGTATTGCCTAGATATAGTTTATTCATGTGATCGAGCATTCATGTGCAGGCCATCAGAGAAAATAAATTATGGCTTAATCTCGAGTATATGGAGTAGACACATAAGCTTAGAATGTCAACTTTTATCTAAGGGGGAGATGGTAGAGTGATGAACCACATATAGTTTTGAGAAATAGACTGTGATGCATGTCAATAAGAGTTGAGATAAGATAGCGATTCTTTGTTACTCTATTGTCTTCCTTGTATTTCAGTCATTATCACACGCTATTCATTTATTGCATTATATATCCATGCTAGAGGACAATACTTAGAAACTTCATAAGTATTAAAGTTCATTCTCATCTTCTAGTAAGTAAGTTACAACTTAACTCTATGATTTAAGTCATCACTTTTAATGTTATGAACTCTAGTCTTATATTGAATATCTTATGATAAGTATTAGCTCATGTTTCAAAGTATGATAAGTTCCTATAACTCATGGTTCACTCTTAATATCAAGAGTAATTCAGAGTATGTCATGTATGTCCTCAGATTGGATCTCTTTAATGAATTTATGAATTTGAAACTCTATTCATCTAGCCTCAATTAATTGTCAAGATTATGCTTAATATTCTTTTATTCTTCAGGTCCTCATGTTCTACCCTTTTAGCAACATCTCCTTAATGTTAAGATAGTGGTGATGATTAATAGTTTATATGGGGGAGAGTAAGTATTTTTGGAGCAGGAAAGATTATTACATGCTTGTAATATCTAAGGCTATAAGTGGGAAGCAACATTGAGTCAAAGTTATTGGTAGGGTTATGGTTAGTTGAGGATTCCATGTGTGTCTTCTTAAGAATAGTGCAAAAAACTTTTTATTTATAGTGTTTCAGTAAATATGAAAAGATGTTTTAATGGGTTGGTTGCCATGAAGTTCATATGTTTTTATAACAATAAACTTGAATGTCATGTTGATATATAAGTGGATGGGTGCATTATTCATTAGTGAATCCCTAGTAAGAGCCTGAATTTAGTTTTTGAATTGGTAAGAAGAAGAATTCTTGAGTTGAGAAGTTGTTGGTATTGAATTCATGGTTTAGACTAGCATTATGGTTTAATGTGCAGCACCTTGTAATTCATGTTTTGGCAAATGGTGAGGGCAAGTAATTCAACTCATACTTTGTCTGGAATGGTTATATGTGCACATGTTAGAATTTAAAGTTTAATCAAATGAGTGTGGTATTTAAGGGGAAAAGTAAAGTTGAGGGAGTATTTATGAAGTGTTGCTAAACTTGAAAGTTAGAAGTTGAATTTCCTAAGGCCTAGTAATTCTATCCTATCTTCGGATTGATATATCTACGTTCCATTATATAGAGTTATCAATGTTGTGATTCCTTATTCATATATCTATTTCAGATCATGCCAAAAATTCTTTGCTCCCTAATATTATTAAAATTTCTCAGAAAGAGTATTGAAGAAATACTCCATTTGAATATGAGTAGTAAAAATGATCTAGTCCATATAGCCTTCAATCAAGTTTAAAAATCAAGAAGATAAGCTTCTATAGATTTCCAACTTTCCATCTAGTCTTACTACCCAAAGTTTAAGGATAATGGCCATTCCATGAGGTGAATTATTCATATTCATGCATCATGCGTCTATTTCAAATTCAAATATTAAATCAAGACTCAGCTCATGAGTGTTCTATACCTACTCTAAACCATTCTTTATTATTTCAGCCAAGTCAGTATCATTAGAGGACGAATGATTCCAAGGGGGAGATAATGTGACACCCCATATTTTTGTGCTAGAATTCGAACCGTTGTTCATATGTGTATAAACTCTAATCAAATAATTTACATTTTAATACACGTGTCATCATCATTATCTTAGTGAGAATAGTGCTTACGAGATGAAAAATATTCATAGGAAGCACTTAGAGCGAAGTCTAGTTGAGGATACTTTTATCGATTTTTTTTTTGTATTTTATCCTTAAGGGGTCAACTTTAAATAAGTGTATATCCTAGAATATATTGATTTTTTAACCCTTGTGCCCAAGCTGGATGATTTTTAGATTTAATAAACTTGTTTTGAATTGCGGTTCATATACAAGTTATCTTGTTTTGAGATTATAAAATTTTTAAAGTATTGAAGTATTAAAGTACACACTTGTTCTCATATATTTATTTCTTGACTTGAATAATTCTCTATAACCAGTTGAATATCATGAGTTTGATTTGAAGAATCGATTATAGATTTTCAAGTGAGTTTAAAGCAAGATATTGCATTCTAAGTTATATGAAATAAAGTATGAGATTTAAGGCTTTATTTTAAGCACTAAGTTTACAAGAAAAGTTTGAATCTTTTGATTCCAAGATAAGGCTTGAAATTCACAATAATTTATCATTCTTATGATACAAAGAAAAGATTGATATTTTGATCTTAAGATAAGATACGGAATGTTCATTTGTTTATCCTTATTATGATTTAAAGAAATTGATGCATAATGTATTTTCATTCTATAAACATTTAATCTATTTTAAAGTGGATTTCCTAAAGTATGAGCATATACATAATATGGGAGTAGTACATTGCACTGAGTTGGGTATGATTGTTAGGTGACATGCTCTAAAACTACGTGGTACCATAGGTTTACATCCCAATAAATCTTAAGTGTAATGATAACTTAAGTTAATGTTCAATTCCGATGGCAAGGGTAGAACAACGCTCACCAATATGTGTAAGAAGCTGGACTCCATGATAGCTCACATGGTTTATGTCGGTTAGAAGAACCTCCCTAAGTAATAATAAAAGTATAACTTTTTGAACTGTGTTATGGCTTACAAAGTTTATACTTATGCTTCATTGCTCATGTTTATGATTTTGTAGTCTCTATTTTATTCAAGATCAAGGTGAGTCATTTACACTTAGAATGCATTATTTGAAAGTTTATATGAATATTAAGTTATTGTTTTACTTATGCATTAACCTCCGCATACTCAGTACATTCCAGAAGTACTTACCAGCATATATGTCAATATGCTATATTGTCTCATAATGTAGGTAACAGTTGCATCCCATACATAATGATCAGGTTGTTTGCATCTTCCAGGTAGTATATGAAGAGTTATTTTGATTCGAGGACCTTGGTCATCTAAAGTTTCAGCATCATTATTTTGTTCAGTCGTATTGATTAGGGATAACAGGGGTTCATGTCCCATCTTCCTATAGTCAGTACTTGTAGAGGCCTCATAGGAGGTTATTCATAGATGATGTATATACTTTAAGTTTTATATTGAATAATCAAAGTATGTTTTTAAACAAGTCTCGCATTGAAAATATTTAGCAGAGATATCTCTTCGACCTACTTGTTTCAAATTTATGTAACATATTCAGTTGCTCACAAGTTATAAAAGTATCATGGGTTATCTTAGAATCACTTGTTGTTCTAATAACTCTGTGATATCTAGGCATTACATAGTGTCTTGTGGATTTGTCCGTAGATGTCTATAACCTATCTTTGGGAGGCTATAGGGACATTCTTAGGAAATTCATTTCTTGAATCCTTGTCATGTGTCCACATTGCTATGGTCTCAAGCACATTATTTGATCTTATTCTTTACCTAATGGACAATGCTAAAAGGTCAATAGACGCAGATAATACCTTGACATGAGTTTTCAAAGAATCAACTCAGCATATGACCAGAGAGTAAGAGATGGATACCGATGATCTCCAGTACCAGCCAAAGAATTTAGGGACTACTGAGATTCTGGTAGAGCTCATGACTACTTTATCCATTCATAGTCCAGCTTAGGGGTTCTTGTGTTATGTTGAATATCCTTCACAACCATTTATGACATTTGAGACATTGAGTAGTTATCAGGCCAGAATTAGATTGGTTAGTAGTCATCAGGGTTCTTGACTAGTTATGTAGTACGAGATTAGGTTTCTAGGTTAGGCTAGGTATATACCAGTCAATATCCTTTAGAGAACAAGAGATGGTGTATGGATTTATTAGAGGATCAACATTGCTACTCTATTTGGTGTCAAAGAACTTAATAGCAACTTGGTCTTTCTTGTGATGACCCTTCTAGTAATTTTTTGTATTTTGGCTAATAATCATGGTTAAGGATTTTCCATAGCTTTCTCGAGTAATTTAATACTTTCTAGGATTGATAGTTTGGTAACCAAGAAGTTCATAGATTCTCAGATAAAATTCTTTGTTTCAAAGTCCTCACTAGTTCCAAATAGACTTCAGACAAAAACTATAGTAAGACGATCTCAGATTCAAATTCCTTCTATGCTAGAAGATCCGAAATATCCATTTTAGGCAAGGTAGACAGTTTGTTTTGGTAACAATAAACCCAATCTCATTTTGACCTATTGGTCGGAAAGTGAGAAAATCAATAATATAGATGTGGGACCCACATTTGATCTAAAAGACCTCCAATGGAAAATCCAACTTCTCCAATGCATCTAGAATGTTGAATTTAGTAGGTTTACATTGTTCATTTGAAAAAATTAGACTACAAATGAGTTTCAAGGGTTAAAAATAAGTTTTGATTTTTCTGGTGCCGGTGCATGGCGATCATGATAAAGCTTATTGCAACATCCCAAGAGTGATAATGACCCCTAGGATCATGATAGCAATAGCTCCATACTTGTAGGGGATATATATCGACCCCAAGACATGTTTGGCACATTTTCCCTTCATCTTTGTTACATAGAAATCCCAAAATTAGTGTAGTAACTCAAAACTAATCATTGTGGGTGACTTGGAAGGTTGAGTAATATATACTTTCATGATTAACATCGGATTTAATGTAAGAACCATTGAATTTAAAGCATGAATTTCTTTGTTATTTGACCAAAACCTAAAATATTTTGAGGGCTTGATTCTAGCCCCACATAAGTTAAGTTTTTAACCTATTTCATTACGGCTAAGATTCCTTAATGGTCTATGTACATTGGGTCGACCTTGGAAACGTGATTTCCATAAGTGGGACCCACTTGTAGTTTTGATTTTTTTTGTTGGATCCAACGCATAATGGTGGAATATGGATATCAAGTTTCTTGTAATGATGTATAGACTATATTTTTTATAGCGTAGCACCTTGAATAAGTTTTGTCGTAAGGGAAAAGCTAAGGTTTAGAGGATTACTTAGTATTTTTTGGATTTAGGGTAGGCTAGGTTTATTCCATGTTATATTGATCTATGACATAATATGCTTGTGGTATATTTTTACATTGGGATGGGTTATACAGATTTGAATAATGAAATTCAAGGAATTTGTTAATATTAACATTTAGGCTATGTGAATCTTATAGTTGAAAGGCTTGAATTGTTCCCATTATTTTAGGTGGAACAAACTTCATTACCCATGTTTAGCATTAGAATGCCTTAGAATATTGAACCTTAGGTGAAAAACTCTAGTTGTTCATACTTAGACTAAATTAGCTTTAGTTGGTTATATTAGAGAAGGTTGCCTTAATTCCATTGGACTTAGTAAAAGTGCTTTAGTAAAATATCTACTGTAGGCCATATGGTTGCTTTCTATAAATCAAAGAGTTTATTTAGGTACCTTAGCTTAGTCTGGTGTATAAATTGATTTAGAATGCATTTTAGGGATTTAGAAATAGGCTAGTTGACCTACCTTAATGCAAGATCGAGCATTAGTTTCCTTGAGCCCATAAGCCTAGTAATTTAGTAGAGATTTCCATTTTAGGGAAATATTGATGAGTCTTGGTGTTTGTTGGTTATTATGATTGGCATTGTTAGTCATGCCCATGTTATTATGCCTTTGTATGCCTTATTGGCTAAAGCTTATGACCCAATATTAATTATGTTATTATGATTAACCATTGTTTGGGTTAATGAATGTGATATAGAATGAGCTCTTGTCTATAATATAGCCTAATCCATAATGATGTTAATGACCATTCTATGAACAAGTTATAGATTATTTCATGTTTTTGCTATTGCTCATAATAATGACAAATTATCTTTAGGAAAATAGTAGGTAAATGCATATGCAACTAATGGGCCATGGTTCATGATATTGCTTATGGTTATGCCCATTTTCTAAACAACTTGAGTATGGATTATGTAATTATTAGACCTTAATTATATTCTCGATTAAACCATGTCTACAACATGCATTAAGTCATTAATTAGGCTAATGTTTCAGGCCATTAACTATGCTATTGCCCACGTTATCATCATGCTTAATAATTGAGCTAATAAATCATATTGAAAATCTTCCTCACTATAGATATTGGAAATGATGATGCTAATTGTGCTAAAATTAATGCTTATTGATTCTATGTAATGCTATTCGATATATTATGATTGGATTCATGATTCTTCCTTATATAATTATTTATGATAAAGGTTTTACCACTTATTATACATATCAACATACCCATCTCTCGATATGGGATGGAGGAAAGATGTTTATATTTAAGATATAAGTTTCAGAGAAAAATACAAGGTTAGTTTATATTATTAATGTTACATATACATATATCAACAAATAAAGTGACATTGATGGTGAACGTTGATTATAGAGGTATGAAATTCTTCTCTTCTCATTTAGGGATTTGCATTTTCTTTAGCCCTATTGGGGTTTGTTCTTTATTATTGATATAAATTTACGTATTATGAATATTTATGTTATGATTATATCCGGCAAGGACGAAGAATATTATAATGTTATGTTGATACCCAACAAGGATGGAGTATATTTGATGATATGATGATACCCGAAAAGGCTGAAGTGTATTATGATGCTATGAAACCTGATGTAGTGGAGGATATTTGAAAAACCCTAGTTTCTAGATATTTGAAAATTTACTTTATTTCTTGTATCTGGAAAGAATACAACTGCGGAAATGATTTGTATGCTGGTTTATTGATGCTATGGTCCTATCGTACGCTAACCAGTGTTTATTGGTAGGATGGATTTTTATTACTATAATGGATACGACTTAGGTTTATGAGTCATATTGGTAGGTACGAATCATTTGGTTCCTTAACTTAATCTTAGACTTGGATATGTTTGTTGGATTTTAGTATGAGTGGTTCATGGTGATTCTTAATCTAGGGTATGAGTTGTACCTAAGACTCATATGGTCGTTAGTATTCAATCCTCTTTGTATTTTATTCTGCTAGGGATGTGGGTAATGGTAATTGATTGTATATTTTTATATGGCTTGATTTGGATGAGTAATATACTTTATAGTGGTAGGCCCAAGGGTTAAGTCCAAGGATATGAATTGTTGGTACCACTCTTATAGGGAGGATACGACTCGTAACCACTCTTATAGGGAGGATACGACTCGTAAGGGTCGGTCGTATCCTTGTGATGGGTTTTTAGAGGATTTAAGTGAGGGCAATCTGGAAATTTCCCCATATATCATAATAAGGTCCCATGACTTATAGCACGTGGAAGTTATTTACCCTAATACTCTATTTATTAACACTAAGAAACTCTTCCTAAACAATCTATAATACTCACAACAGCTTTTGGGACAAAGGGAGTTAGGGTTTCTTCTAAAGGATCAATTTGGGTCTTGTAGTTGTGATTTCTTTTCATCATCATTGTGGTTTAAGACATGTTGCCTTCCCTTATTGTTAATTCAAAATAAGGCATTATTTTACATAATGTTTTCATTGTTTTATGCTTGTATGATTTTGGGTTTTAAATATGAATTGGTGGTTTCTATATTAAATGGTTGGTTAGGGTTTTCTATGGTTTCAATTATGTTTTATGTACATTAAAAATTGTTTTGGATAGTTAGATTGCATAGGAATGGCTTAATGGTAATTAGAATTGGTTTTAGTTATAATATACCCCCACTGTGTTTGAAAAAATGTCTATAATAATATTTTATTGCATTGAGTACTTTAATGGAACTCTTACTAGTCACAAAAAAATGGTAAAGGAATTATGCATGCATGGTTTAAATAGCTTGTAATGGTATGACGAACCAATATTAATGGCGTTGGTTAATAAATGGATAATGGTTTTATTATTTCTAAAATGGTTTTAATTGGGTACTAATGACGGGACATGTAGCAGAGCCATGGAAGGTAGAGGTCATGAAGGGACCAAAATTGGAAACTCATATTCGCCGATATGAGAATTGATATTGGTGACCGTGTGCATGATGTCACACTTTATTTTTGGGGATGTACTAGTTGTCTCAGGGTATCTTCTTTGAATTGTAGGGCTACATGTACTAGGCCCTATCAGTAGGGAGAGCTAAACCTATATAGACCTTGGTGGTTTAGGATGAAAAAGCTACACAACCTAGGTTAAGTTTTTAATTGCATGCTAAACATGGTAACCTTTCCCGACATGGTTATCCATAGGTATGATTGTATTATGGATGGTTTTACTTGACTTTAATAAATGGCATTATTTTATCCTTATCCTGATGTCATGGTAACGTTCACCAGCTAATCCTTCTACCGATGATTGTATGCCCACCCTATGATTAACTGACCGTTCTACTCCTCTTACATAGTAATTGACTCGGCGATAAAATTTGGATTGATGCGGTGATCTTTCATATTTTTGAAAGGCTCAATTTAATGTTATGGATAGTTTTAGACATTTTGAATTTATTTTGGATATCGGTTTTGGCTATTGTTGGGGGTATGTCCAAACAACATTTTATCACTCTTTTTGTTAAAGGCTTTGAGGTACTGTTATGGGTTAAAATGGGTGGGATTAGTATGAGTTTTAGCCTTGGAACTAGTATTGGTGTTAGGACTTACACTATTGGACGACATTATTGGTTGTTCCATCATATTTCAATTCGGGATTAATCATATTATGTTTTGGAACTTATTTGGTTATGTCCTGGTTTATGGAAATTGTTTTAGTATTGTTTGGTTTGGTATGGTTGGAATTTTGGTATAGGATGGTTGGACTTGGTAGGGTCAGTCACAGTTGTTATCCTATCCTAGAGTCTTGATAAGAGCAATAACACTATCAAGATATATGTTTAGAATTCAACCAACTCAGGGTAGAGAGCTCAAGGTTGGGTTGGGTAATGGGGGTGGTTTCTAGTCCCGGTCGGATTTGGGATGCCTATTACGCCAAGGCACCCGGTCGGGTCATGTCAATATTGTTATGATATGATGATAACCGACAAGGCTAGAGGATATTGTGATGATATTATGACACCCAATTTGGTCGGATGATATTAAAATAATATGATATTATGCTACAACGTCAAAGGATATGCAAAAATGTAATGATACTCGATGTTGCCGAATGATATTATAATGATATGATGATACAGATAAGGTTGAAAGATATTGTGATGATATGATGATACTCGTTATGTGTAATACCCCATGCTTTTTCTAGCTTAAATTTGTTCCTAGAGAGTTAAGGGATAGCTTCCATAATGAGTAATAAGCTTTCTATCGATACCAAATTCGTCCAATTTTGACACTCGTTAAAGAAGTTACAACCTTTTTAGTAAAAAAGTGTACCATCTAAACTCTGAGTGCATCGCAGTGAAGGAACAATTCATAATTGTCAATTCTAGTGGACCTCTGTGATATTGATGCATCGTGGAAAGGTCAAAATTCTTATTTTTCAAAATCCAGTAGACCAAAGAGATGTTGTTGCATCGCGCCAGTGTCCAAAAAGACATTCCAAAGGGGCATCATGATGGTGGCGCATCACGGAGTCTGCCCAGTTCCCAATGGTCAAATTTCCAGTGAGCCACTGCTATAGTCGCGAGTCGTGGTGGCTACCTAGTTTGAAAAAATGTTACATTTTCCAGTTCCATTTAGAAGTTTAAAGATGGTATTTTGGTCAATTTCCAAGGCCCCAATCCGTCTTAAACATAGTATTAATCATATTTCCAAGAATTTTTGTTCATTATTCATCATTCTCTTTAAAAGAAAAACCCTAGAAACCAAAAGCCCCTTCTCCAAGAAATCAAATTCCGCCATAGATTCTCCAAGAAAGCTTTAGATTGAAGATTCCCAAGACAAGATAGTCAAGACCTCATCTTCAAGAACTCAATTAGGAATAAATAACTCAAGATTCTTCATCTAATCATCTACCATGGTATGTTGGGTTATGAACAAGGATACTCCTTTCATCCTTGTGACAAAAACTTATTTTAAATCATAAAGTTATTTGATTTTATATGATTTTCCATGAATTTTAAATTAGGGTTCATACCTAATGTTTCCATTTACAAGATTATGAGATTTCAAGAGAATTATAAGTTGAATTTCATGTCTATTATCATATTTACATGCTTATTGTGGTAATTTCCAGATTTTGAGATGAATTTTGATTGTTTTCATTATCAAGCATGATTATTATGATGCTTTTACATGAGTTTGATATATAGGTTGTAAAGCCCCAAGTTTATTTGTTGAGATTTTGAGAATGATGATGCTTTAAGCATCCTATGAGATGATTTTTCAGATTTTCTACAAAGCTTTTATCTTTTAATCCTCAGATAAGTTTTGGAATTCACTTTACAGATTTACTAAAGATTACAAAAAGAAAAATGGCTTCATTTACAGATTAATTCAGATAAATGCAATACTAGTTTCATAATAAACCCTTATGCGAGTTTTAAAGTGGATTTCCATAGAGATGAGCATAGCAAATTAAAGGAAGTAGTATTTAGCACTGAGATGGGTATGATTCCAAGGTCTCATGCCTCAGAACTACGTGCCACCATAGGATTTAGATTAAGTGCTTTTAGTGAGTAGCGTTGTGATCACTTAAGTTGAGGTTATACTTCCTGTCAAGAGTATGACACCTCTTCCCAATGTGAGGTTCCTTCCTTCGGTAGGTAAGACATTAGACTCTATGTAGCTCGCATGGTATATGTCGGTTAAGAGAACCTCGATAATAGTAAAATCTTTCAGAACAGTTTTAAAGTATCTCCATAATAGTAAAGACATTAAGAAAAAGATTTATAGAAAAAGCTTTTAGAAAAACTTAGTGCGAAGTCTCAGATGTTTTACTTAGATTATGCCTTATAGAAAAATATTAGCTACAGACTTCAGCTTTAAGATTTCTGATTTAAACAGAGAGTCCTTTCCACACTTAGACAGTATGATTTAAAGAGAGAATACAAGTACAACTATTAGAACTAAATGTATGGCTCATAAGATTTATAAAGTACATTTTGTTTCTCATTTCTAAATATTTCAAGATTTCAAATATTCCAGCTTATGTGAGTCATTTACATTTAGCATGCATTTTTTAAAAAATTATGATGATGAGATAATGTTTTAATTATGCATTTCACCCCCATAAACTCAGTACAACCTCAAAGTACTGATCCACATATATCTCTACGTGCTACATTGTCTCATAATTTAGGTATCAGCTCAGTTGTAGGACACATACTATAATAAGACAATTTAGATATTCTAGCCAGCAGATGATGTGTCCTTCTACTTCAGGGACTTTTGTTCAATGTTATTGATGTACTTTAATTTATTATTCATATGTATTGAATAATTATAGTAGGAACCACATTCCAGCTATCTATAGTCAGTATAGTAGAGGCTTCACAAATGTCAGTTAGAGTCAGTTATGTATTTTAGTCCTACCCATACTTTATCTAAATGGGAAAGTTATATTAATATTGTATTTTTCCTAGATTCCATCATTATTATGTTTCCACATAGTAAACTCGGTACGTTTATATATTTTATTCAGCTACTTATCAGTTATGCCAGTAGAAGGGTTAGCTTGGGATCACTTATGGTCCTAAGCATCGTGTGACATCTCGAGATAGATTTTAGAGGCGTTACAATATGGTCGGAGGATATTGTGATGTTATATTGATACCCCACAAGGGCGGAGGATACTATGATGTATCATAATTGACGACAAGTCCCCAGGATGATTATTTATGTGCTCATGAGAGAATCTACCGATTCAAATACAACTATCCCTATGTGTGGCAATTATATGTTTACATATGGTCTTGTGTAGTTGGATATAATGCTTATATTAAATATGTCGGTTATTGTTGTTTAATGAGTTAAAATATAAAATGGTATAGTTGTTGATTTATGGATGAAATATGCTTAGTGGTGGATATTACTTTAGTTCTAATAGTGACTAATGGATTTTTGAACCTTAGTAATAAAGAAGACTAGTGGAATTAATGTATTTAATCGTGATAACTAACTTATTTTGGAGGTTAGTGATAATGGGTTTCAGAAAGGTGAGGATTAGTTGCTATTAATGAAAAAGTTTATGATGTTGATTAGTTGCTAAGTCATAATTTATGGATTAATGATGCTAGTTAATAAAAAATATTATTTGATAAAAGAATAGATAACTAATGGTGATTATTGGTTCTTGATGAATTGTACCTAGTTGAAGTATGATGGATAGAATTATGTATTGGTTAATTGACGAATATGGCCTAGTGTACAATTTATGAAATATGCTAGATATTGTTCAGTTAGTTAATGGTGGTTAGCTATTTACCCATGAATAGTTGATAGATGACAATTACAGGTTATATGAATGACAATGAGTTAATTGGCTTAGTATTAAGTACTGGCTAGCTAATAATGTGTGAATATGGTCTATTAATGAGATAAATGCCTATATGATGGTATGGTTATAGTTTTGAGTAGATTGGTATATGTTATTCTATTATGATTATGGATGATGATTATGAATTTTTGAAAATGACCATTTGATGAAAAATGTGGAAAACTATGGATAATGAGAAAGCTTAGATATATTGTTGATTTGATCCCTTTATGTTTCTCTTGGGTGTATTCTCCTTTTGTATGGTACTTCGTGATGAGTTCTTTTATTTATGCACTATTTGATGTATGGGCTCTAACTTTGTACTTGTGTTTGCTTGTGACTGTACTTGTGTTGCCTTATGATTTTAAATAATTTATTTTGTATGCTCGATGGTACTAGTATGCATTGATGCCTTATGTTGTATTATTTTTCCAATATTCAATTCTTGTTCGGTACGATTATATTGGCATTCATTGATTCCTTATGTTATATTGTTGTTTCAATATTTAATATTTTTTATGTACAATGATATTGGCATTTGTTGATGCCTTATGTTAAACTATTTTTCCGATTTACTTACTTATTAAATATATTGACAATGGAGATAATTCAACATCGATTTTGTAACTTGTCCGTGTATGATTATCTTTCAATTCATCATTCTTATATCATTATTTAGCTTAGTCGACTAATGAATCCTTTAGAGTACCCATTGATTTGGTACTCATACTACACTTCTATACCTTTTTGGCATAGATTAGAGTAGTACATATTGTGTTTGATCCTGGTTCATGTGGTTATTTATTTCTGGAAATAGTGTGAGCTCTTGAAGTTTAAGTCTCCAGATTTTCTTCTATCTATTATATTAAGTATTTAGTATTCATTACAGATAAATTGACTATTCTAGACATAGAATAGTATTGATACTATTAGATTCTCTTATACTAATTCTACCAGGTTTTGGGATTAGTATCTTGTTGTCTATTTATTTTATCTATAACCCTTATATTTATAATTAATATTCTAGAATTTTGCCTATGTTGGACCTTCATTACCAGATTTACCCATTGCGTTAGCTTTGATTTATGGTGATGGCTTACCTATTAGTGGGAATTGGTAGGTTCCAATATGAATCATAAATATCGTCATGGGAAATTTGTATTAGATCTTATGTTTCACTGATATTGTTGGTATAGGAGTTTGTTTCTGGTAGAGTCTTATGGATCAAAACATTGACATCCATTTCCTTTCTTTGGGAGGCTATGGGACATCCTTAGGAGTTCTTCACTTCATTAACTTATATCATGCTAAGAGCCTTAGTTGTGTTGTGGCATATTATCTTGACCTTACTTTTCTGCAAAAAGGGAGGACATATTTTATCGCTAAATGCTATGACGCCCCCTGGATCAGGCCTAGATATCTAATCATTGGTCGTTGATGACATAGAGGTAGTGAAAAACCTAGAGATGTGTCATCGGCTAGAGGCCAAGATAGGCAGCCATCCCTAGACTATACCTACGCCAGAGATTATTCCATCATAGCCCATGGACAACCCAGGTTCCACCAGGGTTCATTTCTTCAGCAGTGCTCAGAGATGCATTGGTTTACTTATTAGGTATTATTGGTGGTATACTTTTTGATGGTGTACAGGTTACGGGCCATAGAGGTATTGAGCCAGGGGTGCATTCTATAGCTACGACTCTTTGGGATGAGATTTCCCCTACACTAGTAGTTGCTCAATTGTTAGTCGCCCAACAAATGGTTTCCCAACTTATTATGTATTTTTGGGAGAAGAAGATATTTAGAAAATTCCTGAGGTCAGCTCAGCCAATATTTTATGGTGCTCCTAGAAAGGATGCACGTGAGTTCCTGACGTCTTGTGAGGTTAGGATTCGTGGTTTAGGCTTTGTTAAGACTCGTGGTGTATATTACACCATATTTCTTTTAGATTTTTTCCACTCCTTATTTGTAGAGATATTATATGGATTCCAGACTAGCTGGATCTTCTCCCTTTATAATGTATTTATTTCTCTAAGATGTCCTGGAGAATATATGATGCACAACCTTAGAGATTGATTGTTAGATTAGTCCTCATGATATGAGTAGGGCTTAATGATAGTTTTTGATTCTGATAGGGTTTACTACTTTATTAGAGGGTTGAGTTTTTCTATTCACATGCCTACTCTTAATTTGGTCACCATGGGTTGGCCTCTTAATGAGGTTTTGGAGCATGCTTGAGTAATGGAGAAGATACACCATTAGGGCTATGATATGGCGCCTAGGATTCGGGGCAGATTCAGTGCGAGTTGTCATACTTTTCCACCAAGAGATGACATTTATTAAAGAGGGTATCCTCCGTGTCCATACTTTTAGCCTCAAACTCAGTGAGTTTGCCTTTTCAGGTAGCTTTTTAGAATTATAACTATGGTCAGTCTAGTGTTAGAGATCACCCTAGTAATGGCAGTGGTAAGTTTTGAGGGGTCCATTTTCTTGTGTCAAGTCGTGATGGTAATACCGAGTCAGCTAAATTTGTGGTCCTGATTCTTCTCATATTTCCAATTTCACTTAGACTTCTTAGTCACTATTCACGAGATTGCCTAGCAATAGGGAAATGGTAGGTTCATGTTAGAGAAATTCTCCCCTTGTCCAAATATTGTTCTCATGGTCATAGGGGTAGTTTATATAGTACTAGAGGAGACTCTTCGACAGATAGGATAGGGGTTGGATAGGTGCCCACCCAAGTGGTAGGTGTGGTCAGTTATATGAAGTACCTGATAGACCCGAGGCATAGACTTTGAATACTTTAGTTACAATTGTGATTTTGATGTTCCGCTAGTTGTCCATTGCTTTGTTGGTTATGATTTAGGAGAGTTAGATAGAGTTTTGGCAATTCAGGATAGGTTGAGAAACACTCATGGTAGGAAAAAGGCCTATTCAGATCCTCAACTTTGTGCCTTAAAATATTAGAGTTGGTCATAGCATATTCCTAATTAATCTCATGTGCTTATATAGGACTCAGTACAATTGGATAATCATTTGACACTTGTTGAGGTGCCTGTTCTCATTTTGGCTAGTGATGTGAGACCATTCTAGCCCAGAGAAATTCATGTTGTTAAGGTTCACTGGAGGAACTTCCTAGTAGAGTAGGCCATATTTGATATTCAGAGAAAGATGTGGGCCTTGTACCTAATTCTTTTGACACTTTGGGATTCTTTTTATCCATTGACATTCTGGGATAAAAGACCTTTTAGTAGTGAATATTGTAATGATACTTCTAGTCATTTTTCTTATTTTCACTTATCTTCACTGTTAGGGCTTCTCCATTGCTGCACCAATTCATTTATTACCTGTTGGAACTGATAGTTCAGTTATTGGGAAGTTTGTTTGATTTTAAAACAAGTTCCCTGTTTAGAAGTCTTCATTTGTTGTAAATGATCACCGAACAATAACTTCACTAAGATGATCTTGGATGCAAATCTGACTACCCCAGCAGATTCAAAATATTAATTTTAGGATAGGTAGTCCATTGGTTTGGTTCCCAGTGTACCCACGGTCATTTTTTCCTGTTGAATGGAAAGTGGGAAAATTGATAATATAGGTATGGGACCCATATTTGGTCTTAACGACCTCCAATGGAAAATTTGACTTCACCAATGTATCCAAACATCTAATTTAGTGTAACATAGTTTATTTGTGAAAATCGAATTCCAAATTAGTTTTAAGGGTCAAAAAAAAGTTTTGATTTTGTTTGTGTTGGTGTTTGGCGATCTCAATGAGGTTTATGCCGATCTCTTTAGTGTTATAGAGACCCCCTAGGATCACAATAATGATATATCCTTATATGTAGGGATATATATAGACCCCAAGATGCATATTTGGTATTGTACATTTATCTTTGGGAGAAAGAAACCCTAAAATGAGTGTGGTTACTATAAATTTATCAATTTGGGTGACTTGAAACCTTTATTAACATATATTTTCGTGATTGACATCTGATTTAATGAAACAATCCTTCAATCTAAACCTTGAATTTCTTGATTATTTGACGAAACCCCCCAAATATCTTGAGGGCTTAATTTTAGCCCTAAGTATTCTTAATTTTCACCTATTTCTTGAGGGTTACGATTCCTTGATAAGGTATGAATGTTGGGTTGACCACAAAAATGTGATTTCTTTTTGTGCGACCTACTTAGGATTTTGGTGTTGTTTTTGGACCCGAAGCACAATGGTTTAATATGGCTATCAATTTTCTCTTAATGATGTTTGGATAGTGTTTTTGATATCTTAGTGTTGATGTCTCATGCATTGATGATGATCAGTTGTCTTTAAAGGACTAGGTTTGTGGATCATCATTAAGTGGTCAACTGTCACATCACAACACAGTTTTTTCTATTGCTGCAACTAACTGTGTAGGAATGTAGTGTACCCATTGTAACACTTGGTCAAATAAAAATTCAACACTAATTTATACACTACTACAAATAGAAAATGATGCTTCTTATTCAAGTAGTTTATGCAAAATTAATGAATCAAGAAAATAGTGAAAAATGTTTTGCTCAAGTTCATAGTATATGTGTGCTTCAAGTTTTAATATTCTTGAGTCATGTTTTTATTTGTAATTGAATTACTCATCTTATATGAGTAATGTCTTTCACTAGGTAGTAGAGTTCTTAGGTAGAGTTACCTAAGGTCAAATAAATTAGAGTTAGTCAATTTTGAGGCTGTTGAGGTGATTGTAGTAGAGCTATTTCAACTAGTGGGTATTTAGAGTTAAGTTCTTAGTATCTATAATAAATGAGTTTTTATTATAACGAAATTTGAGTGCTTTTAAGGGAAAGTTATGGTTTTTCATCCATTGAGCAAGAAGGTTTCCACGTAAATCAATATGTTATTTAAATTATTTCTAGTTTTAGTTCGTTACTATTTTATTTTCATTATTGTAGTCTCAGGGAACACGTCCCTAGAACGGTGGTGGACCCCCCACATTTAAACAATTGATATCAGAGAAAGGAAATGCCAAACAGTTTATACCTAGAGTGATTTCTTGAGCATGGTTGCTTCACTTAATCTGTAAGAAGGGCAATCTACCACTAGACCTACCCGCTTTAAAGGGAAGTACTATGAGTGGTGGAAAATAAGGATTTATGACTTCAAAAAGTCTAAGGACAATGAGTTAATAGAAGTAATACTTGATGGTTCTTATGTTCTAGTTAGAGAGATCAAAGGAGACATAACAAGAAGGTTATCAAAACCAGGAGAGAATTTAAAGATGAGAATCGCAAGAAAGTTGATAAGAATTACAATAATAAGAAGTTACTTATGTGTGGTATAGAACCAGATTAATAAAAAAGGATTTTACCTTATGAAATTGCTAAGGAAATCTGAGACTTCCTAAATACTTCTCATGAAGGAACAACTTATGAGAAGGATTCAAAAGTGGATATGCTGACTATTCAATATGAAACTTTTTCTGTAAAGAAAGGAGAAACAATTCATAAGATGCATACAAGATTCACTTCAATCACAAACCAATTGAACTTCCTAGGAGAAGTGATTCCTTTGTATAACCATGTGAGAAAAATTCTAGGAGTTCTTCTTAAGTCTTGGCAAAGCTAAGTATGATGAATTAAACCTGAAAACTCTCACTATGGATAAACTTATTGTTAATCTAAAGACTAATGAGTACAAGATGTAGCATGGGCAAGAGAAGAAGGAAGTGAGAAGGAAAATGTCTCTGGCATTAAAGGAATGTTGGTCAGAATCAAAAGAGGAAGACACTGATGTTGATTACTTGTCTAAAAGGATTGTAAGAGAAATGAAGAAAAGTGGACAGTTTCAAAGGAAAGTAAACAGCAGTAAAAAGGGACTTATTGTTAAAGTTTGTCATGATTATGGAAGTCCTGAGCATTTCATCAAGGATTATCCACTTCATAAAATTGACTAACAAGAACATCTAAAGTTTTGATATAATAAAGGAAAAAAGAAGGACTAGGTCCCTGATATATCTAGAATAAAAGTCGTAAGTGATTATGCATTCAAATAAGTTTTGGCAGTCTGGGGAGATTCCTCCAGTGAATCTGATAAATCTGAGAATGCAAAAGATGTGTCTATGATATTTGCGGACGATAGTAAAGTCACCTAAGATTAATTGTTTACTCTTATGGAAAACACGGATGATGAAGTATAAAAATAAGGTAACTCCCTTTAACAATAATGAAAATCTAGATAAACTACTCTACTAGAAAGATTAAGAAGCTTACAAATATGTTGATTGATTCTGTGTGTGAATTGATAGTTGAGAAAAAATCTTTAGAATATTAAGTAGATAATCAAGTGCTTGAATTGATTGCCTTAACTCACTAGTTATATGAAACAAAGGATTATCCACAAAATTAAAATCTAAAAATTGAAGTTTAATGAGTCAACCTGAGAAAGCAGGTGATTCTGATGGTAAACGAAAGAAAGAATCCTCAAGGATTCAAATTGATCTTTAAAAATAATTGAGTTATTCTCATAAGTACCTCATGAATACACTTCATAATAATAAGGAATTAGGAAGGGACTTGGTCCGTGTAAAAGAAGGTCTTAACAAATCCATAAAATTAACTATACCCCCACAAATCATTTATAAGTTAACTAGTCATTGAGTCAATAAATATAATAAAGGCCTTTGATATTTGTATATAACCCACTCACTTGGTTCTCCAGGGAAGTATGTTCATGGTATTAAAAAAATATTCACAAACCTCTAGATACTCACTGTGGAAGGGATAGACACTTGAAGGAGAACCATCAAAGTTGGATTAGATCTAAAATGAACAGTTCTAGGTACATTTAGTAAGGGAAATCTTGTCCTAAGGGTTCGATACCATTGAGAAATCTTAAAAAGAACTCACTAATTAGATGGGCCAAGAAATATTATATCAAACCTTTATTCTTCTTTTGGAAACTCAAACTCAAGTGGGTTCCTAGATCTAATAAGTAACTCTATTTGCAGTTTGGAGAAAGGGAATACAGTAAGAGCTGGTTCATGGATAGTAAATGTTCAAAGCATATGACTTGGAAGACTAACTGTTTTCTCGCTTTGTAGACTCTTTATTATGGAGGTGTCTCATTTAGGAATGATAAAAAAACATATATTTTTGGTGTTGGAAAGATTTGAAAATATCTTGATTATACAATGGAAGAGGTGTATCTTGTAAATGGTCTCAAGTATAGTCTACCAAGTACATCTCAAATCTGTGACAAAGGTAAACAAGGTAATATTCCTATCTGATGGATGTACTTTGTCAAACGTAAAGTATGGAAAAGTCATTCTCGGAGCCTAAAGGTGAAAAAAACATGTATATGGTTGATCTTGATTCTGTAGCTTACTATGAGTTAACCTGCTTGAGTGCACAAGGTGAAAATACTGATCTATGACACAGAATGTTGGGACATGTAATTTCCTCTTTGCTTATAAAATTGGTTTCGAAGGACATATTTCGTGTTATGCCAAAGCTATTGTTTTCAACTAATAAGGTTTGGGATGCTTGTGTCAAGGGAAAATAGACCAAATCCTCTTTTTATATGGAAAAAAGGTTAGTACCTCTAGACCACTTGAATTGGTGCATATGGACATGTGTGTACCTATTAGAGTCCAAAGTATAGGTGGAAAGAGGTATGTGTATGTTATTGTGGATGACTACTCCAGCTTTACTTGGACAATGTTCTTGAGAACTAAGGATGAAACCTATGATGTTCTCATGGAACTATCCAAAAAAAATCAGATGAAGCTAAACTACAAAATTGTTGGACTCAGATTTGATCATGGAACTAAGTTTGAAAACTCCTTAGTTGCAGAATTCATTGCTGAAAATAGAATTACTCGTAATTTCTCTTCTCTAAGGACTCTTTAGAAAAATGGGGTTGTTGAAAGAAAGAATAGGACTCTCATAGAGATTGCCAGGACCATGTTGATTGATAGTGAACTTCCAAAAAACTTTTGGGCTAAAATTTTTAATATTGCCTGTTATGTGAATTATAGATGTTTGATCAGATCTCTTTTGAACAAGACCTCATATGAGATTATTTTCAACTAAAAGCCAAAGTATGATTATTTTTTACCATTTGGGTGCAAATGCTTTGATCTAAACAATGGAAAGAATGAGCTAGGATATCTTAAATCTAGAATTGATGAAGAAGCATTTGTGGGATACTCTTCCACAAGAATAGCATACAAAGTGTTTAGAAAAAGAACTTTGTATATGGAAGAAAATATACGTATAGTATTTTATGGGTCATAAAAGCTAAGGAATTCTGGTGGAAAGGAAGACTCTGATATTGAAGAACTTATTTCTATATTAAGGGATGACATAGCTAAAGATGATGGTCAAGGACAAGATGATAAAGTTTAGAATGCTGAAGGTGATGGTGATTTAGGATCTAAGTTCTAAAATCCAACCATAATTAAAATCTCAAGGACCTAGTCTAGTAGAACTAAACTCAAAATGAAAAATTGGAAACATAAAGCCTCTAACCCTCTTGAAAATCTGCCATCTCTTTTGGAATCTGGAGTCCAAATAAGGTATCAAGCTTTAAATTTAATGGCCTTCTAAGCCTTTATGTCCCAAATTGAACCCAAAATGTGAAAAAATCTCTTAAAGATACTAACTAGATCAACACAATGTAGTACGAGTTTCATCAATTTGAAAGATGCAAATTCTGGAACCTAGTCTTTAGGCCTGTTTCTAGAACAATTATTGGTATTAAATGGGTGTACAAAAATAAGAAGGATAAACAAGGAACTATTATTAGAAATAAAGGAATGATGATTGCTCATGGTTATACCCACGAGGAAGGAATTGATTATGATGAGACATTTGTTCCAGTTAAAAGGATAGAAGCTATAAGGCTTCTTATTTCATTTGCTGCATATATGGGTTTCAACTCTTCCAAATCGATGTAAAAAATTCATTTATTAAGGGGAATATGAAGGAAGAAGTTTTTGTAAAACAACCTCTTGGTATTTAAGATGCAGACTGTCCACATCATGTGCTAAAATTGGATAAAGAACTCTATAGGTTGAAGCAAACACATAGAGCTTGGTATTAAAGACTCATATTTTCTTCTTGAAACTGGCTTTAAAAGAGTAAAAATTGACAAAAAACTCTCTTTGAAGTCAAGTGGTAGCACCTAGATAATTGTCCATATATATATATATTTATATATATATTGATGACATAATTTTTGGACGCTCCTCCGAATTCCTTTGCAAAACTAATGGGGAGTGAATTTTAAAAGAGCATGATGGGTGAATTGAGTTTCTTCTTAGGAATGAAGATAAATTGAACCTTTCAAGGGACAATGATTTTTCAAGAAAATACATTAAGGAGATGTTAAAGAAATATAATATGGGAGAGGCCAACCAAATTGATATTCCAATTGGAACCAGTTAAACAATTGATAATGATGAACTTGGTTCATCATTAAATGAGACCACATATAGAGGTATTTTATGATCCTTAATATATATCACTACAAGCAGGCCATAAATTGTATTCTATGGTGAGAATGTGTGCCAGATCTCAGGCTTGTCTAAAGGAGTCTCATTTAAAAGATGCAAGATAAATTCTCAAGAATCTTAAAGGTATAGATAGTCCAGTTCTATGAATTTGGAGAAATCTTTTATCTAATAAGATATGTTGATGAGGATTATGTTTTATATTTGGTGGATATATAAAGCACCTCAGCAATGACCCATGTTCTTGGTTCTTCCCTAATTGCCTAGGGCTCTATGAAGCAAAACTCAGTTGCTTTATCTACTGCTTAAGTTAAATTTTTTGTTGTTGTCTCATGTTGTACTCAATTGTTATGGATCAAAAAGTAATTAAAATACAATGGTATTTGTTTCATTTACTAACCCTTTGATGTGTGACAATATATGAGCTCTTAACATGGAAAAAAATCCGGTGCAACATAAGAGGACCTAGAACATTGATGTAAAGCATCATTTTCTATGACAAACTATTTAAAAATGAGCGATTTGAATGAAAATTTACAAGAATGAGAATCATAAAGAAGATATATTTACAAAGGATCTTCACGAGGAAAAATTTATACAGGTGGAGGTTGGGGCGGATCAAAATTAACTGACCTACTTAATGGTTTAATTTTTCTCCACAAATCAGATATGATCTTGGGACACATATCATTGATAAAGTTTGCATTTGTTGTTCTAACTCAGTACCATATATGTGAAAGTACACACACATAGTGAACTTTGTTAATGGTGAACAAATGAGACTGATAAAACTCTAAGAATTCACTCAAGAAAAAGAGGGTCCTGGTCCCATTAATGTTCATTTTTTTTGTTGTGTCGAAAAAAGTTGTGTGTTATTTCTCTGTTAGAAAACTCTATTATCCTAATAAAATATGAGTCACCTAAAATTGAAATCAAACGCATCTAATTCTTTTAAAAACCCCATTTTTGTCATTATTTGTCTCCAAAAATATATTACTTAAACCTCAACTTGTTAATGAAAAATCTATTCTAAATTAGGCGTGTTTTGATTAAGGTTTACATAAAGGGATTTCCAAATGGTTAATATATCCTTATCCTCAAAACCCACAAAGGACTCAGAATTGTCAAAAAATTTGACAATACTTCAAAAAAAATTTTGTTTTGAAATCACCTTTTCCTTCAAATTTATATATACAAAAAACCACTCTCAAATCTTCTTCAAAGTTCCGAGTTTTCCTTACCCTTCACATCCTTGACAAAACAATCTTGTAATGAGCAGTTCATTAAAAATACCTTCTTTGATGAACCTCAAATAAAATAAATCCCAAAGAAAGTGAAACCTTCTTATGAGGGTACTTCTAAAGTAGATCGCATTAAAAGGTTGATCTTTCTTTTGAAGTTGTTCCTTATGAAATTCTTCGTCTCTGCAAAAGACAGAACAAATTAAGTTATCCTACCCCCTTAATATTTTAACTCCTTTTTCCCTCAATTTTTTGATGAAAATTCATCCTTTAAAATTCATAACCCTTTTGGTAATATAATGCCGGGTGATGATTGGGTGGCGAAAAAATGTATTTTACTATCAAATAATGCAATAAAGAGTTTGGTTAGTCCTAAACAAGATTTAAATAAGAAAAAAAAATTAGGGGTAAAATCTAGAAGTCCTATTAAGAAAAAATTGTCATCTGAAGGGCTTCGTCCCAAGAAGAGGAAAATATTTGAAGAAGAACCCAACACTGCTTCTAAAAGTAGAAAATTTAAGAAATTAAGAAAACATGTGTCTAAATAAGTGCGAAACAAATTTTGAAAAATCAAAACGTGCTAGCTTTGAGGGTTTTTGATTGAAGAATTTTAGAAAAATCTGGTATGATGGAATTAGTTGAGCTAGTGAAATATCACTTATGGCTCCATCTTATGGAAGGACCTATTCCCTTTATTTTTGATGTGGAAGTTAGGAAATTCTACTCCACATTAGATTTTTCTAATGGTGGACTGAGAATGACTACAGTTGTTCAAGGAAGAAGGTGAATCTAGATGATTTATTAGCTGGAAGGATTCTGAAAGTTCACATTACTGGTGTGTAGGACTTTTCAATATAACAACCCTCAATAGAGTATATTGTACATGCGTCTAAATTAAAAGGAAAATCTAAAGCTGTTGTAAGATAGACATCATTTAAAAGTGAGGTACAATTAATCTTTGAAGTTGTCAACAAAGTGATTCTTCCTAAATCACAAAAGAGGAACATTACTTTAGCCGCAGAGCTGTACACGATGAAGTGTCTTAGCAGCTTTGAGTTAACCAGTCTGTATGCTCTAATGATTGAGCACATGTATAAGGTTGTTAATGGGTAGAACAGAAAGCATGGCATGCCTTATGGATATTTGTTGAAAAGAGTATTCTATTATTTTAGAATTATCTAGGAAAATGGAAATCCTAGAACTATGAAACAATTGTTCGAATGAAAAACTATGATTAAAAATAAGTGTGTAAAAGATAAATAAGGAACCATCTCTAAAGAAGATCTAAACAAGAAGATAGAGGAAATGAAGCTCAATATAGCTTATAAAGAGGCAAAGATTAGCAAATTGCAAATTAAAATTCAGTAGCTTTCTATTGAGGGATCAAGTACTTCTGAAGAACTTAAAACTGAGAATGTTGAACTTAAGAAGAGAGTCTCAACTATAACTGATGAGGTTCTTTGCTTTAATGCAAAGATAAATATACTGACAAAGGAATTGTTGCACTATCATGCTGCAGAAAGCAATAAGATGGAAGTTCTTCTCAAAATGCTTTCCCCAAGACCTTTACCTACCTAATTTTGTTATTTCCATACCTCTCCTGCACTAAGGAATCTTTTCTTAATCCCGGTGGCTTTTTTTATAGAATAGGATATCTAATCTTGCACTTTCATGGTACTAATATTATTTCATATCAATGAATTCCATATTTGTGTTTATCGTCTATGTTTATTACATAACTGTTAATTCATGTTAGTGTTTCCCAATTTCGATGAGTTAACTTGTTCTTATTTTATTCTTTATTTGGTGTTCTTTCTTCTCAATGATGCCAAAATAGGGAATATAGAATTCATTAAGGTAGGGACTAGGTGCTATGATGTGTGGTGTTGATGTTATGTTGATGTAGATACTTATCTTAAATAGGGGGAATATTAACATGAGTAACATAACTGGAGGAAACACGGTGTAGGGGGGACACATATGAACAGTAGTGAGTGCTCTGATGATTAAATGAAATTTATTACTGTGAGGTTATGGTTCGTTATCACCACAAAGGGGGAAATTTTATGTCTCATGTTTTGATTATGGCTAGTTATCTTTAAAAGACTAGGTCCCTGTCTCATCTTAAAGGGGTACAGATGTCACATCTCTAAACAGTTTCGTCTAATAGAGCAACTAACTGGACAGGAGTGTAGTGTACCCATTGTGAGACTTGGTATAAGGAAGTTTCAACCCGTATTTATACACTACTGTAAATATAAAAGGATTCTTCTCATTAAAATATATTTTTGAAAAATTATTGAATCAAAAAAATGATAAAGCTATTTTGCTCAGGTTCAAAATCAACGTGTGCTTCATGTTTCATGTTTCTTGGGTCGAGTCTTTCTTTGTAATCGCATTATCCATATTATAAGAGTAATGTCTTACTCTTGGAAGTAGAGTGCTTAGGTAGAGTTACCTAAGGTTTGATGGATTAAAGTTGTCGATTGTATGGCGATTGAGGCGACTAGAGGTGGTTGTAGTAGATCTCATCGACGAGTGGATCTTAGAGTTAAGTTCTTGGAGCCTATAATCAATGAGTTAGTATTATAGTGAAGTTTGAGTGATCGTGGGGGCAAGTTATATTTTTTCCTCCCTTGAGCAAGGAGGTTTGCATGTATGTTTATTTAATTACTGCTAGTTTTAATTCATTATTGATTTATATCCTTTAATGTTGTCTTAGGTACCAGGTCCCTAGAATTGTGGTGCACCCCCACGTTACAATGGACACCTTAAAAAAGCTTCTCAAAAGGGAAAAATGAAGGTTTAGTTGATTGTTAAGCATTCATCGGATTTGAGGTAGGGTATGTTTATTAATTATTAGATTGAGTTACGTCATAATATAATTGTGATATCTTGTTAGATTGGTATGGTTTTTAAGTATTGGATTGATGGAATGAAAGATTTGTATTAGTTAGACCATTTACGATATGTGAATCTTAGAGTTTAAAGGCTGACTTGTTCCATTATTTTAGGTTGAATAGACTTCATAACTCATGTTTAGCATGAGAAAGCCTTAGAATACTTCACCCTAGGTAAAATTCTCTAGTTTCTCATACTTGTGGTTAATTAGACTTAGTTTCTTATATTAGAGAAGGTTTCCATAATTCTATTGCACTTAGTAAAAGTGCTTGAGTAGAATATATACCTTATGGAATATGGTGGCTTACTATACATCAAATAGCTAATTTAGATACCTTATCTTAGTGTAGGGTAAAAATTTATTTAGAATGCATTTCACGGATTTAGAAATGGGCTAGTTGACCCACCTTAAGGGAATATTTAGGGTTAGTTTCCTTGAACCATTATGCTTAGCAATTGACTAGATAGTGCCCTTTTGAGGCAATATTGATGAATCTTGGTGTTTGATGGTTATGTGGAATGGCATTGTTAATCATGCAAAAGTCATTATTCTTTTCTATCCCTTATTGTCTAAAGCTTGTGTTAAGTTATTAATTATGTTATTGAATTTAACCATTGTTTAGGCTAATGAACATGCTATTGAATGAGCCCTTGAAAATAATATGGCCTAATCCATAAATGATGTTAATGACCATGCTATGAACAAGCTATAGATTATGTCATGCTTTAGCAATTGTTCATACTAATGATAAATTATCTTTAAGAGAATAGTAAGTCAATGAATATGCTACTAATGGGAAATTGTTCATGATATCAATTATGGTTATTCCCATGGTCTAAACGACTAGAGTATGGATTATGTAATGATGAGACCTAGACTATGCTCTTGATTAAACTATGTATACATCATGGTTAAGCCATCTATTTGTCTAGTGTTCAGGTCGATAACTATTTTATTGCCCAAGTTATGATCATGCTAAAAAATTATATTTGAAACCTTCCTTATTGACGATATTGGAAAAAATGATGTTAATGATGCTAGAAGGCATGCTTATTGACTATATGTAACTCTAATCTATATGTTATTCTTGGACTCATGATACTTCCTCATATGAATGTTTATGCTAATGCTTTTTCCATTTCTTATACATATCTACATACCTATCTCTCTTGTATGGGGTGTAGGTAAGTTGTTGGGATTTAAGATATAAGTTTAAGAGAAAACCCCGATGATAGTATATATTATTCATGTTATATATAAATATATCTACTAATAAATTGATACTGATGGTGAACATTTGATTATAGAGATATGCTCTTCTTCGCTTTTCCTTTATATCCATTTACATTAGCCCTCGTACGACTTTTCATTTATTAATGATATATAATTTGCGTATTATGAATATTAATGTTATGATTGCAGGTGGCAAGACTGAAGGATATTATGATATTATGTTGATACTCAGCAAGGCTGAAGGATATTGTGATGATAAGGTGATACCTGATAAGGCCAGAGGATATTGTGAGGATATGATGATACCCGGTACGACCGAAAGATATTGTGTTGATGTGATGATACTCGACAAGGATGAAAGATATTGTGATGATATGATGATACCTAATACGGTCGGATGATATTTTTATGATATGATGGTATCTAGTAAGGCCGAAGGATATGTGATGATATGATGACACCCAGTGCGGCTGGATAATAATGTGATGATATGATGATACCCGGAAAGACAGGTAGTTATTGTTATGAAATGATGATACTCGATGTGGCCGGAGGATATTGTGTTGTTATATTGATACCCAACAAGGCTGGAGGATACTATAATTATATATTGATGCCTGTCAATTCTGTAGGATAATAATTGATGTGCTTACTGTGCATCTACCCATTCAAAGCCGACTCGACAAATTTATGGAACATAAATGTTTACTTATTCTCTTGTGTAGTTTGGTATAATGTTTATATTACAGATATCAGTAATAGTCTTTTAATGAGTTGAGGTATAATGTTGTATAGTTGTTGATTTAAGGCTAAAAGATGCTCGGTGGTGGATATTACTGACGTGACCCAACTGGGGGCATGTTGTAATAGAATTCCCAAGTTCTATCGGGATCGGAGACCACCCTCTTTACTCGACCCAACCTCCAACTGCCTTCCCTGAGTTGATTGAATTTTAAGAATGTAGAAAGATAGTGAAACAACTCACATGAATACTTTGGGATAAGATCACAACCGTGACCAACCCAACTGAGTCCAATCATCCCATGCTAACAGTCCAACCATACCAAACCATACCCAAGGCCATAAACCATTCCAAAACCAAATAAGTTCCAAACATAATATCATTATTCCAAAAATGAAATATGATGGAACAGTGAGAAATTATGTCCGATGATGCCGGCCTCAATACCAATACCCATGCTAAGGATGACACCTATACCAATCTCGCCCATTCCAGCCCATAGCAGTACCACAAAGATTCTAACCAAAAGAGTAATAGAATCCTCTAGGTACATGCCCCCAACCATAGCCAAAACCAATATCCAATAATAAACCAAAATGTATAAAAGTTTCCATATCATGAAACGGAGCCTTCCGAAAGCATTGAAGCTCACCACTTCAGTCCAAATAATGATCCTCAAGTCAATCACCATGTAGCAGGAGTAGGACGGTCGGTTCCTTCATATTGTGGGTTTACAACCACCAGTAAATAGGTTAACGAGTGAATGATAGCACGCAATTAGAATATGTATAAAATAATTCCATTTAGAAGACCAAGTAAACCCATCCATATGCACACAACCATATATACATATATATAACCATGGAGGGAAATGGGACCAGTTTTTGCATGCCTTTAAAACCTTTACCACGGTTGCATAGAGTTGTCATCCTAAACTACCCATGGGCTATATGAGTTTAGCTTTCATTGATGAAAGGCCCCCAATGCGTATAGACGCATAACCAGAGAAGAAACCTTCGATGACTAGTACAACCCCAAAAACATAGTGTTACATCATGCATATGGTCACCAATACCAACCTCACAGCGGAAAATATGAGCTTCCAGTTTTTGTCCCCCTGTGACCTCCACCTTCCACAACTTTGCTACACATCCCGCCATTAATGCCCAAATAAACCATTTTTGAAATAACCAAACCATTAAATATTTATTAACCAAGTCCATTAATATTGGTATTGTCATACCAAGTGTTACTTGCAAGTATCATCCATAGCCAACTATATATAGGTTTAAGGGGACTTTCAAGTGCCCTTCCATTTACCATATTAAACCACTTGGCGCATTCCCTGTACCCCACAAGTATAACCATTTATCCATTTACCTTTCAAAGACATTTAAACCATGTATGCATAATTCCTTTACCAAGATTTAAATCATGCAAGAGTTCAATTAAAGTACTAAATGCAACGAAAACATGCATATAGGAATTTTGTCAAATACATTGGGGGCCGAATATAAGCCAAACCAATAAAAATTGCCATTTAACTATTCCCATGGAAACCAGTTATCCAAAACCACCATTAATGCACATAAAGGATAATTAAAACAATGGAAAACTAGAACTAACCATTTAATATAAAACCCCAAATTAATATTTGAAAACTAAAATCATGCAATCAATGAAGTCATGAAAAAATTCATAAAATCCATGCTTATAGTTAGAATTAAAAATGAGGGAAGATAATATTCCCTAAAAAAGGATGATGATTGAAATAAATCACCAAGATAAGCCCCAAATCATTCCTCTAGTTGAAACCTGAACTTACTTTTCCCAAAAGCTTTTGAGAGAATTATTGAGTGTTTAGAAGAGTCTCTAAGTGTAATTTAATAGAATAATAGGATAAATATCCTCCAAAGAAGGTTAGATGTTGTGGGAACTTAGTACAATATGTGGGGAAATGTCCAGAATACCCCCACTTTAGTTACCCCAAAATTTTGTCACAGGGGTACGACTGAACCTCATGAGTCGTACCCTTCCAATATTAGTGGTAACCTCAACCCGTATCATATCCTAAACCTTTGGATCAAACACTTCCCAACATATGACTCATCCAACCAAGTTATATCTAAAGCATATGATCCGTACCATTCATCCGTATCCCTAGTAGATTTAAACCCAAAGATAATTTAGACATTGTCCACTATGAGGGTCCTGGGTGCGACTTGTACCATGACATATAATTCATGATGAGCCACTAGTAATTAGATCCAACCTAAGTAACCAAGTCTAAGATGATGTCAAGGAACCAAACTATCAATAAACACCAATACTACTCGTACACCTAAGTCATATCCATTCAAGTAACCAAAATCCATCCCACTAACCAATACTTGTCAATAAACGACTTGACTATGCAATCCATACCGTAACATACAACTCATACCAAGGAGTCGTATTGAGTCCAGAAATATGAATTCTAGGAAAGTTTTCAAAGTTACAGAAACCATAGTGTTTCAGTATCCCCCACTAGGAACATTAATCCTCGAAAGATGGAGAAGGTAGGAGTAACCACTCGTACGAGTCATTTGCATTATCAAATAAATTCCCAATCTTTAAAAAAGTCTAACAACAATGAGGCAAGGATATTAATCTTTCCTTTAACAAACTCTGATAATAAAGATATTTTGAAGAAAACATACCTTCCGCATGAATCCCAGGAACAAAAAATAGATGCGGATATTTTGACATTATTTTCTTTTCCACTTCCAATGTTGCTTATTCTACCTTGTGGTTTATCCAAAGAACCTTGACCAAATCCACATCCTTGGTCCACAACTTATGAACCTACTTATCCAAGATCTCATCCAGTATTTCTTCATAAGACAAAGAATCTGTGAAACAAAATCCTTCAAAAGGAACAATCGAAAAAGGGTTACCAATGCACTTCCTTAACATCGAGACATGAAAGACCGTATGAACAGAGATCATGCTAGATGGCAACTCTTGCTCATAAGTAACAGTACAAACTCTCTACAAAACCTCATAAGGACAAACATTCCGAGGACTGAGTTTCCCCTTTTTTATCAAACTGCAGTACTCCATTCATGGGAGATACATTAAGGAAAACCTTATCCTTAACCTTAAACTCAAAGTCTTTACACCTAATAACTGCATTGAACTTTTGGAAACTTTGAACAACCTTAAGCCTCTCCCGAATAACCTTCACCTTCTCCATTCTTGGTAAACCTAGTAGAGACCAGACATGTCTTCCTCACCAAGATCAAATCAACCAATAGGAGACCTACACCCCTTACCATACAATGCCTCAAAAAGAGCCATACCAATACTCGTATGATCCCAATTGTTGGAAGCAAACTCTACCAAAGGTAGATGATCAACACAATTGCAACCATAAGCAATCATACAAGTCTGAAGCATATCCTTCAAACTCTAAATAGTTCTCTCTTCTTGCCTATTTTACTGCTGGTGGAAAACTGTACGCAGACTTACTTTAGTCCCCAACCCTTTTTTGAAAGATCGCTAGAAGTGAGATTTAAACTGCGTTCCATGATCAGAAATAATCAAATAGGCACCCAATGCAACTCCATAATATCCTGAAGACACAACTTTGCATAATCTTCTACTGAGAAGGTAGTCCACTCTAGCAAAATATATAGAGACTTAGTTATACTATCCACGATGACCTAAATTTAATTATATTGATTCCCAAACCGAGGAATACCCATAACGAAGTCTGTATTGAGCACTTCCAATTTTCACTAGAGCAAATCAAAGAACCCTCTTTTCCCCTGTGCTCAACCTTAATCGATTGATGCACCTTGAACTTTGACATAAGATAAAACATATCCTTCTTCATGCCATTCAACTAATAGATATCCTTGAGATCATGATACATCTTAGTCGAATCGGGATAAATAACATAACTTGACTCATGCGCCTCAGCCAAAATCCTTTGCTGCAAACTGTCGACATCAGGGACACACAACCTCTCTTGGTGCCATAAAGTACCATCACTACCTTTCTCAAACACCAATATCTTTTACCCACAACCATAAATCTTTATTTTCATAAAGACAGGATCCAACACTTGCTTGTCCTTAATATTCTCACCGAGAGATGATCAAACCACTTCTTGAACAATCAAATCACCATCCTTAGATTCCAAGAGGTGAATTCAAAGATTAGAAAAGTTGTTAATATCCTTCACCAATTCCTGCATTTCTTCCACCACATGAGCCAAATTCTCTATGGATAACTTGCTAAAAGCATCAATAACTATACTACACTTACCTGGGTAATAGTAAAGACTCATATAATAGTTCTTGAGATGTTTATACTATCTCCTCTACCAGAGATTAAGCTATTTATAGTTGAACACATATTGTAGACTCTTATGATTAGAAAAGATATTCACGTGCATAGTAAACAAATAGTGCCACCATATTTTAAAAGCACACTAAACCGCCAACATCTCCAAATCATGAGTAGGATAATTCCTCTCATGTACCTTTAACTACCTGGGAGCATAAGTAATCACCTTCCTATTCTACATCATCACACAACCAAGCCCTACCCGAGATGCTTTACTTTAAACCACGAACCCATCACTGCCTTCCGATAAAGTTAGAATTGGAGATGAAGTCAACTTATCCTTCAACTTATCGAAACTCCCTTCACAAACATCTGACCAAGAAAACCTAACCTTTCTTCTGAGCCAACTTAGTCAAAGAAGCAACAATCAATGAAAATATTTCCACAAACCACCTATAATACCCAACTAAACCCAAAATGCTTTGAATGTTATATGGAGTCGTGGGTCTAGGCTACCTCTTCACCACAATAACCTTTTATGGATCCACCATGATCCCCTCACTAGAAATAATATGACACAAAAAGTTATAATATTTAACCAAAACTTACACTTGGGGACCTTGGTATATAACTACTGTTCCTTCATGGTCTGCAGCACCACACGGAGTTGATTAGCATAATCCATCTCACTCTTCGAATAATCTTTAATGTCATTAATAAACAAAATAATGAGAAAATCCAAACAAATGTGTAAAACTCTGTTCAACAAATCTATAAATGCCTCTGGAGCACTAGACTATCCAAATAACATCACAAAAAACTCAAAGTACCCATACTAAGTACGAAAAGCCTTCTAAGGGATACCCACCCCATAATCCTTACCTAATTGTACCTAGAACGAATATCTATCTTATAAAAGAACTTGGCAACTTTTAACTGATCAAACAGATCATCTATCCTTAGAAGAGGATACTTGTTCTTGACCATCACCTTGTTCAACTGTCTATTGTCAATGCACATCCGAAGGGAACCATCCTTTTGTGCACAAAAAACACTGGTGCACCCCAAGGTGATACACTAGGGCCAATAAAACCCTTATCTAGAAGATCCTTAAGTTGCTCAAGTCAGCCTGAGCCATTCTATATGTAGGAATTTAAATTGGATGAGTGTCCGAAACCAAGTCAATACCAAAGTCTATTTCTCTCTCCAAAGAAACATAAGAAAGATCATCCAGAAAGACCTTTAGAAACTCATTAACCGCTAGAACTGACTTGAAAGAAGGACCTTTTGAGTTAGAATATTTAACCTAGATATAAAGACAACCTTCAGAGATTAACCTATGATCTCTAATATAATAAATAAATCCCCCCAGAATCTAAAGAAGCACCATCCCTTTCTATAACCGGATCACTAGGGAAAATATAGATAACTCTACGGGTATAATAATCTAAGAATGCATAATATAACTAATAAAAAGACAGAATAACATTGAAATCCACCATACAAAACTCAAACAGATCTGTTGAGGTATGCATGCCACCAACAGATACCACACCCCCCTGTAGACTCTCTTAGCAACAAATGAGTCAGCTATAAAGGTGAAATTGGAAAAGGATCCAAAATAACTTCCAGATCAAAAATAAAAGATACCGCTGCATAAGAAGTAACATATGAAAGAGTGGACCCAAGATCAAGAAAATAATATACATCATAACAGAAAATCTATAGCGTACTAGTATAGACATCAGTTGATACCTTAGATTCCTATTAGGACTCCAAAGCATACAATATTTTTTAACAAACACTAGAAATAGGAGCAGTAACAGAAGTAGATGCCACACCACCAGGTGTAGGGTAGAAGATGAAACCACAAGAATCTTATTCGACCTCATAGAAACTATATTTACTGGACAATCCCTAAATCAATGGCCATCCTAGACATACTTGAAGCATTTTTCCTTTTCTTCATCATAATAACCTTGATGAGGATGACAACAAAACCATCAAGAAGGACATGAAGAAACTGTTTGACCTTAATTTTCCAGAGATTGGCCACCCTATACCCAAAAATTATCATAACCTTTATGACGCCTGTCGTCCTCCTAGTAAGAAGCATTAGCAGAAGCAAACTGAGTGCCCCCTTAACTAAAAACCTGTTTCTCTTATCGTGTCTATCTCCGAACTCTGCATGCTTTATCTTTTTATCCTCTACTTATAGCATATGAATAGTCAACCTTGATATGACCATATCTTTAATAAGCGAGGTAGTCTTGCTCTCAAAAATCAAATTCTCATTCAACCTAGCAGCGAACTTCCATATTCTTGCCCGCATGTTAGTAACTAATCAGGAGAATACTTTGACAATTACTGAAACTTCAACGCATATTCCTTGACAGACATCCACCCTTGCCTAAGGTTTAAAAACTTCACCATATTTGTTTCGATCAATACATGGGGATAGAAATAATCTAACAAGGCCTTAGAAAAAGTATCTCACAAGACTAATTATTAAACATTACCCCTATCACTATCCCACTCTTTAACTACTGATAAGAAAAATCTTTTAGTAGATAAGCTATCATGTTAACCCCCTCCTTATTAGCATCTTGCATCACTTAAAATATCTTTTCCATTTCATCTTAGAAGCCCTATTGATCGTCCTCCACCTTCACTCAAGAAATAGTGGTGTGATACCTAGTACATTAGATGTACTTGTTCTAGTTGTATGTAACTTGGTATAGCCTTATGGTAGGTAATGGATGAGATTTGTTATGCAAATATTAATGGTGTAGATGGAAGTCTAGATGCTTCTTGTACCTTTTTATGTGACATGATAAAGTTAACATTGATACAACTATTTAACTTGGAATTGTAAGTCGGTATTTGAAACTATAGTTTAAAGTGACCAGGTGTGTACAAGTTGTAAGTTAGATTAAGGTGATTAGGAGATAGAAATAGAATGAAATATTGAGGTTCTTACTTGACTTAATAACGCTAGTAGGTGAGTATCTTTATTTGGTTAATATGAGCCAAGTTAATTGACCAAGTCCATGATTCAAATTTACGCCTTTATTATTATACTTATTTGAGCCCAAATTAAGAAAAAGAAGAAGGAAAATGGACAAAAGGGCCCAATGCTCAAATGGTCCAAGGCCTAAATATAATTGAGCCCAAATAATAAATAAAGAAAGTAGGTGCATCACCTAATTGACATTTTGAGCTGCTTGAACTCCTAAAGTAGGTGCATTACCTACTTGGACCAATTTGATTAATTTTGTGGTTCAAAATCAGCTAAGTGGATGGCCAAAATTAGGGACTTTATAAGGCCACATTGCTGATCATTTTATCTCATTATTAAGTCACAAAATAGGTTACACTTCACAAATTCTCTCTACTTTCTTTTAAACAACAAGGAGCAACCCTATTTTCCTTTCTAGAGTTCTTGGAGAAACCCTAACTTTAGCAGCCAAAGGTAAGTGAAAATACTTATTGTATAGATTAATTACCTTATGGAAGATTAGGAAAATATTCTCTAAGTTCTTAATTATTAATTCATGGAAGAATATGGAACAAGCTACCTGTTCACTTTTTTCTTTGTTATTAAGAGATTTCTTTTCTTCTTTGGTTTAAAGTGTGAAGGAAAGTTAAAGTTGAAGTTCTTGAGGAGTTCAAATTTAAAGAATAAGTTGAAGAATTAAGGTAAGGTGACTATCCATTTTGTTCTCTATATGTATGAATTTGGGAAAGAATTATGGATGTGTTGTTATTGAGAACTCAAGAGATGATGAGTTCAATAATTGATTGCCACAATAAAAGGGATTTGGGACCATTTTTGTGGGCTGTTTTGTATGTATATATGATTGGTTGCCAGGTTTATGTTGAATATATGTGTGACTAGATTGAATTGAAATGTAAAAGAAAGATACAGCGGTACACCACCAAACCAATTATTGCATGTACTTACTGTCCAATCTGTTTTGCGTATTGTTTGTTGGGTGTATTGAAGGTGAGCCAGTTTTTGTGAATCTTATAAGAACATGTATGGTATATGGGTGTAATTGGAAGAGAAAAGGGTTAAAATAACACCCTTGATTGATAGATTAAGTGCTTACGACCGGTTACTATTTTGGTGAAGTTAAGTAGCACAAATGCGTTGATTGGTTACTAATACTTGTTTTCCATATATTCTACTGTAGATAAGTAATATAAAAGGAGAAAAGTCAAGTTGGGTTATTTTCGGAGTTATATAACTAGGTATGCAAGGCATACTCCATTTTGCTCTCTTTGTCATGAAATCGAACATTTGGTCCATCAAGTAAGCTTCCAAGGTTATCCTATAACAAGTGATACTTAATAGAAGCACAATACTTTCCATGTAGCCAATGTCCTTTTTCCCACTCTCTAATATGTTAAAACAACTCAATACATGATTATTGAATGTGCACGTCTATTTTTAGTACTAAATTTCAGAAGTTCTTTGTTTACTCAAGTAAGACCCATGGGTATTTTTAGCTCCTAAACACTTCATTTGTGTGCCAACAGCTCCCTACCTAATTTTTGTTGCATTAAGTTGCCATTTACATGTCTCTTATTGGTATATTACTATTTCAAGGAACCATAATTTTATGACCACCAAAGTAACAATCTCTAATTCTAAATAAACTAAGTAACGTAAATCTATAAAATGAGTGGAAGCTCACGGACATAGGCCTAGCATGGGCTGATCTCGATACCTTTATATGTGGTTGGCTGATCAGGGGAATAAGCCTAGCTTGGGCTGATCCCAATGTTCCTATATGGGTGGAATCTTTGAGGCGTAAGCCTAGGATTGGCCAATCCCAATTTATTTATTTACAACTGATTAGCTGTTCATTTGCATTATATGGTTTACAAAGATTATGAAGTAAGAAAGGTAAAATAAAGAAAGAAATGTAATGAACCAGATCCTACAAACTTTAAAGGTGGTCTACTAGTACTATTTATTTACTTGGATCTGATTTCTATTGAATTCTTCTATCATGTGTTTTTACCTTCAGACTTACAAATTTAGTACATATCTTCGTACTGACGTGCCTCATGGGGGACCTATATTTCATGCTGCAGGCATAGGTGTTTCAGCTAATACACCCCTCCAGTAAAAGCACAGGCTATTAAGTTACTATTTGTGAGCTCCAGGTTGATTCGGTTCTTTCCGAGTTTGTTCCATATGTTTTGGTATTGTGCAGTAGCGTAGGGAGGGGTTTTTACTGACCCTAGATAAGTCGTATAAATCTTTTATAGGCTTTTTAGACTACTGTAAAGTTAAATATGGTAGTGCCTTTTGTTTTGAATGTGTGGCCCCAACGGCTATGTCTTGTATATATTATTTTGCACTTGCATACTTAATTATTCTCATCTATACATTATATCATATTGTTAGAACCTTTGGTTGTCATAGTTACATGCATGAGAAGTACAAGTTTATGGATTGGTTCTCTAGGTCCTTCACAGCTACGGGTGCCTGTCCGCCCCAGTAGGATTTGAGGCATTACAAAAGTTGTATCAGAGTAGGTCATCCTAGGGATCCTACAAAGCCATGTCTACGTACAGTCTTGCTTATGGATGTGTTGTGCACTAAAATCTATAAACAAGAGGCTATGGTCATTTAGGGGTTGTTTCTTTTTTTTCACATCTTAGATCGTGCAATAGAGCCTAAGTCGTAGGTGAAGCCATATTTAACCACTAAATTTTTTTTTTCTTTTCTCACTATAGTAAAGATGTTGGTTATAAGATGGAGTAAGAATACAGGTAAGCGAGTAGATGTGTATGCCGAAGAAGGGACCAGCAAGTCACTACCCAAACAAGCTAATCAAAATGAGGCTCAAACTGAGTTTGTATCACAAACTTCTTCTACTCCTTCATCCCCTGAAGAACTAAGGAGGAGAATAACCGCATCCTCAGAACCACCTATTAAAGCTACTCACCAATATCTAAGGAATGAGGTGCAATTAATGGCTTGTATAGTTGATGGACAAGCTCAAGGACAAACCATTCCAACCACAGGTTCTAGTAGTGCAGATAGGGCAGCTAGCCTACGGACGCAGGATTTTCTTAAATTGGATCCTCCCACATTCACTGTATCAGATATTAATAAAGACCCACAAAACTTTATTGATAAAATCCGAAGGGCTCTAGATGTCATAAATGTATCTTGTAGGGAGATGGTTGAGCTAGAAACATGTAAATTCAATGGAGTGGGTATATTTTGGTATGAAGACTGGAAATGATCTAGGGGTATCGATGCACCTTCAACTACTTGGAAAGAGTTTAAAGAGGCATTTATTGTTCATTATCTTTCATTTGAGATTTGAGAGGCCCATGTAGAACAGTTCCTAAATATTTCCCAAGGAAATATTAGCGTGAGGGAGAACAACCTCCAGTTTAACTCTTTGGCTAGGTATGCTCCTAATGTAGTAGCTACTATGGAAGATAGAGTTCATTGATATATGGATTGTTTGGATCCTTATTTGGTTAGAGATTGTACTATTGCTGTGTTGAACAAAGACATGGACATAGTAAGGATACAAGCTTTTGCACCAAAAATAGAGGATTAGAGGTAAAGAAGAAAAACACAAAAATTAGAAAAAAGGTATTCCAAGGAGGCCATATCTACGAGGTAGTTTATGGAATCCCAAGGATAGTTTAGGCCTCAGTTGTCTAATAGACTTCCTAGGCCATTATCTTCTTATTATATAACTAGTGCTCCACTACAGTTTCAAGGGGCCAAAGGCAATCAGTTTGGGCAAAGAAGTGAGAGTCTGATTTTACGAACAACAGGGTATCAAGAGCAAGGGAATATGAGCCAATAAATACCTCATCAGCATCCATATAAAAAATATGGAAAGCTTCATTTAGGTTAATGTCGTTCGGGACAAATTCTTGCTTCTGGTGTGGTACGTCATATCAAGAGAAAAGGCCCACAAAGAAGTATAAGTGGTATGACATGACCAACTTTATAAAATGTTGTATCATCATCATTGGTGCCTTTCTCAGGTAGAGATGTACAACCTATGGGTCGTGGTAGAGGTACCAAAGGAGCAGCTAGCTCTACTAGAGTTCAGAATTGAACATATACTTTTATGGATCGACAAAATTTAGAGGCCTCTCCGGATGTGGTTATAGGTAAATTGTCCATCTTTTCACATAATGTATTTACATTAGTTGATCCGGGTTCTATATTATCATATGTTAATCCATTGGTTGATGGAAAATTCGAATGAACACCAGAATTGCTAGATAATCCATTTGAAGTTTCTACGCCGATTGGTGAATATATTACAGTTAGGAAAGTGTATTGAATCTGTATAATAACTATTTGTGATCGTGATACAATAGATGACCTAGATAAGTTAGAAATGGTATATTTTGATGCGATAATGGGTATGAATTGGTTGGCTTCTTATTAAGCCATGGTAGATTGGCAAACTAAGAGGGTGTATTTCCATTTTCAAAGAGAGGCAGTCCTTGAATAGAGGGGTAACATTGGTTCTCCAAGAGGTGAATTTATTTCTTATTTTAAGGCGTAAAGGATGATTTCAAAGGGTTACATATATTATCTAGTCTGAGTAAAAGATACAGATGCAGAGCCATAAACTTTTTGAACCATTCAAGTGGTAAATGAATTTCTCTATGTATTTCCTAAATATCTTCCAGGTTTACTTCCTGAATGAGAAGTAAAGTTTGGTATTTATGTGATTCCTAGTACTTAACCAATCTCAATTTCTCCATATAGAATGGCCCCGGCAGAATTATGGGAGTTGAAAGAGCAATTGAAAGACTTGCTAGAAAAAGTATCGATAAGGTCTGGTATGTCCCCCTAGGGGGCACCAGTGTTATTAGTGCGTAAAAAAGATGTCTCATTGAGAATGTGTATTGACTATCGACAACTGAATAAGGTGACTATTAAGAACAAATATTCCCTTTCGAGAATTGATTACTTCTTCGACCAGTTGTAAGGCACCAAATGTTTTTCAAAGATTGATTTGTGGTCAAGTTACAACCAAGTGAGGGTTAAAGAGAAATACATACCCAAGACATCTTTTAGAACATGATACGGTCATTACTAGTTCCTAGTCATGTCCTTTGGGCTAACTAATGCCGCTGCAGCTTTTATGGATTTGATGAATAGGGTGTTCAAGCCATTTTTCAATGTATTTGTGATAGTTTTTATAAATGATATTATGGTTTATTCTAGATCAAAGGTGGACCATACCAGTCATTTACGACAGGTGTTACAAATTCTTTCTAATTGTAAGCTATATGCAAAGTTCTGTAAATGTGAGTTTTGGTTAAAATGTGTGGCATTTTTGGGTTATATTGTATCTAATGAAGGGATAATGGTTGATACTCAAAAGATTAAAGCAGTGAAGAACTGGCCAAGACCTATAACTCCTATGGAGGTTTGTAGTTTCCTTGGGTTAGCAGGTTATTATAGGAGGTTTGTTGAATGTTTTCCTTCTATTTCTGTAGCTTTAACAAAGCTATAACACACAACTTCTAAGTTTCGATGGAATGACGTATGTCAAAGGAGTTTCCAAGATCTGAAGAATAAGTTGAATTCTATAATCGTATTGGTACTTCCAAAAGGCAAAAAAGGTATGAAGTGTATTGTGATGCTTCAAGAATTGGCTTAGGATGCGTGTTGATGCAGCATAGTAAAGTGATAGCATATTCCTCAAGACAATTGTGGCCACATGAGAAGAATTATCCAACACATGATCTAGAGCTAGCAATGGTTTTATTTGCCTTAAGGATATGGCGTCACTACTTGTATGGGATTCATTTCAACATATATACTAACTATAAGAGTTTGTAAAATATCTTTAATCAGAAGAACATAAATTTGATGCAGCAAAGATGGCTTGAGATATTAAAAGACTACGATGTTGATGTCATGTATCATCCAGCGAAAGCAAATGTAGTAGCAGATGCATTAAGTCATAAGGATATCTCTCCCTCTATAGAAAGACAAGGGAAGACTAAAGATCTGTACCAACTAGCCAATTTGGGGGTTTACCTTATTGAAACTCCAAATGAGGATCTTATTGTGCTTAATGCAGCAAAATCTTCATTGATAGCCAAAGTAAAAAAGAAGCAATATGCAGATCCTATTCTATTACAGCTTAAGGAGAATGTAGAATGTTGTATAACAAAGTCATTTGAGCTAATGCAAGAGGGAGTACTTTGGTACCAACAGATTATGTGTGTCTAATGTAGATAGGCTAAGAAAGAGGATTATGATAGAGGCACATCATTCAAGGTATTCCATCCACTCGGGGTCAACTAAAATGTATCATGATTTGAAAGGAATGTATTAGTGGAGTGACATGAAGAAGAAGATTGCAGAATTTGTATCCGAATGTCCAAATTATCAAAGAGTTAAAGTACAGCATCAAAAGCTCGAGGTTTACATGCAATGTATAGATCTTCCAATATGGAAGTAGGACATGATCAACATGGATTTTGTCATTGGTTTTCCTCGTACATCTCAAAAGTTTGATTCCATATGGGTGATAGTTTATAGGCTTACCAAATCAGCACATTTCTTACCAGTTAGGACCACTTATACAGTTCAAGAGTATGCCAAATTGTATATCAAAGAGATAGTTCAACTACACGGAGTAGCAATCTCTATTATATTAGATCGAGGAGCTCAATTTACTGCAAATTTTTGGAAGTCTTTTCAGAGAAATTTGGGGACACAAGTGAATCTAAGTACAAGTTTTCACCCTCAAACAAACGGACAAGCAAAACGTACTATTCAAACAATTAAAGATATGCTACGATCTTGTGTATTGGACTTAAAAGGTAGTTGGGATGATCATTTACCTTTCTTTGAGTTTTCCTACAACAATAGCTATCATTTAAGTATCAAAATGGCGCCATATGAAACTTTGTTAGGAAGAAAGTGTAGTTCACCAATTGGATGGTTTGAAGTGGGGGAAATTTCCTTGTTCAGGCCAGACATTAATCATCAAGCTATAGAAAAAGTTAAAGTGATCCAACAACGGCTAGAGACAGCCCAAAGTCGACACAAGTCAAATTCAGATGTTAGAAGAAGGGGGCTAGAGTTTTATATAGGTGATTGGGTATTCTTGAAGTTATCACCAATGACGGGGGTTATGATATTTTCTAAGTAAGGAAAACTAAGTCCATGTAATAAAGGCCCATATAAGATTACTCGAAGGTTTGGACTAGTGGCTTATGAATTAGAGCTACCCTAAGAGCTCTTAATAGTTTATCCAATATTTAACATCTCAATGGTTCGAAAGTGTATCAGAGATCCGTCTTATATTACCCTCACTAAAGATGTACAAGTTACCGAAGATCTCACCTATGAAGAAATACCTATTGCTATTCTAGATAAACAGGTTAAGAAGTTGAGGAATAAGGAAATAGCTTCTATAAAATTTCTTTGGAGGAATCAACAAGTAAAAGAGATCACATAGAAAGCCGATGAAGCGATGAAATCCAAGTACCCCCATTTATTTGCATATAAAGAGGAAGTCCAAGATTCTTAATTTAAGGAATAACAATTAAGTATAATATATTAATACTATGTCATAATAGGGATATTTAGCTTAGGCTTGAACTTGTTTTGGTTGGACAGTTATGCTAATATTTGAGGACGAATGATACTATGGGGTGAGGATGTGACACCTCGTACATTGCATCTACTTGTTATACTTTTATGTAACTTGGTATAGCCTTGTGGTAGGTAATGGATGAGATTTGTTATGCAAATGTTATTAGTGTATATGGAATTCTAGACGTTTCTCCTATCTTTTTATGTGACATAATCAAGTTAACATCAATATAACTATTTAACCTGGGATTTGAAGGTAGTATTTGAATCTATAGTTTAAAGTGACCAGGTGTGTACAAGTTGTGAGTTAGATTAAGGTGATTAGGAGATGGAAATAGAATGAAATATTGAGGTGCTTTCTTGACTTAATTAATCTAATAGGTGAGTCACCTACTTGGGTAATATGAGCCAAGGTAATGGACCAAGTCCATGAATCATATTTGGGCCTCTATTAGTATACTTATTTGGGCCTAAATTAACTAAAAGAAGAAGGAATATGGAGAAAAGGCCCAATGCTCAAATCCGCCAAGGCCCAAATATAATTGAGACTAACTAAGAAATAAAGAAAGTAGGTGCATCACCTACTTTGACATTTTGAGCTTCTTGAACTCCTTAAGTAGGTGCATCACCTACTTGGACTAAGTTGATTAAATTTGTGGTCCCAAATCAGCTAAGTGGATGGACAAAATTAGGGACTTTATAAGGCCACATTGCTGGCCATTTTCACTCATTCTTAAGTCACAAAAAGGTTAAACTTCACAAATTCTCTCTACTTTCTTTTAAACAACAAGTAGCAACCCTATTTTCTTTTCTAGGGTTCTTTGAGAAACACTAACTTTTGCAAATAAATGTTAGTGAAAACACTTATGGTTTAGATTAATTACCTCATGGAAGATTAGGAAAAATGCTATAAGTTCTTAATTATTAATTCATGGCAGAATATGGAACAAGCTACCTGTTCACTTTTTCTTTGTTATTACGAGATTTCTTTTCTTCTTTGGTTTAAACTATTAAATAAAGTAAAAGTTAAAGTTCTTGAGGAGTTCAAATTAAAATAATAAGTTGTAGAATTAAGGTAAGGTGATTGTTCATTTTTTTCTCCTTATGTATGAATTTGGGGAAGAATTATGGATGTGTTGTTATTGAGAACTTAAGAGATGATGAGTTCAATAATTGATTGCCAGAATAAAAGGGATTTGGGATATTTTTTGTGGACTATTTTGTATGTATATGTGATGGGCTACCAGGTTGATGTTATAGAAAGGTGTGACTAGTTTGAATTGAAATGTAAGAGAAAGATGTGGCGGTACACCACCGAACCAATTAGTGCATGTTTTTATTGTCCAATCTATTTTGATTATTGTTTTGACGGTGTAGTGAAGTTGAGGTGGTTTTGGTGAATCTTATAAGAACATGTATAGTATGTGGGTGTAATTGGAGGAGAAATTAGTTAAAATAACACCCTAAATTGATAGATTTAGTGCTTACTATCGGTTACTATTTTAGTGAAGTTAAGTAGCCCAAATGTGTTGATTGGTTTCTAAAACTAGTTTTCCCTATATTCTAATATAGATAAGTAATCTAAAAGGCGGGAAGTCAAGTTTGGTTTGTTTCGCAGTTATATAACCAGGTTTGTAAGGCATACTCTATTTTGTACTCTTTGGCATGAAATCAGACATTTGGTCCATCAAGTAAGTTTCCAAGTTTATCCTATAACAAGTGATACATAATAGCAATACATTACTTTCCATGTAGCCTATGACCTTTTTCCCACTCTGTAATATGTTAAAACAACTCAATACATGCTTATTATTGAGCCTGGACGTCTATTTTCACTAGAAAATTTCAGAAGTTTTCCATTTATTCAAGTAAGACCAATGTGTATTTTTAGCTCCTATACACTTCATTTGTGTGACAACAGCTCCCTACCTCATTGTTGTTGCATTAAGTGCCCATTTACATCTCTCTTATAGGTAGATTACTGTTTCAAGGTACCATAATGTTATGACCACAAAAGTAACAATCTCAAAGGATAAATAAACTAAGTAATGTAAATCTGTAAAACGAGTGGCAGCTCAGGGGCATAAGCCTAGCATGGGTCGATCTCGATAACTTTATACATGGGTGGCTGCTCTGGGGCATAAGCCTATCATGGGCCAATCCCAATGTTCCAATGTGGGTGGCAGCTCAGGGGCATAAGCCTAGCATGGGCCGATCCCAATTTATCTATTTACCACTGATCAGCTGGTCATTTGTATTATATGGCTTACAAAGATTATGTAGTAAGAAAGGTAAAAAGAAGAAAGGAATGTAATGTACCTGATCCTACAAATTTGCAAAGATGGTCTGCTGGTACTTTTTATTAACTTGTATCTGATTTATAATGAGCTCTTGTATCATGTGTTGTTACCGTTAACCTTACATATTTAGTACATATCTTCGTACTGACGTACCTCATGAGGGACTTGTGTTTCATGCTGCAGGCACAGGAGCTTTAGCTAATACATCTCGCTAGTAGAAGCATAGGCTATTCAGTGACTATTGGTGAGCTCCGGGTTGATTTGGGGCTTTTCGAGTTTGTTGCATATGTTTTTGTATTGTAAATTAGACAAGACTAGGGTGGGGGTTTTCCCGACCCTATCTAAGTCTATGAATCTTTTAGAGACTTTGTAGACTAATGTAAAGTTAAATATGGTAGTGTCTTGTCTTTTAAATGTGTGGCCCCAACGACCATGTCTTGTATATATAATTTTGTGCTTGCATACATAATTATTTTCATCTATGCATTATATCATATTGTTAGAACGTTGGTTTTCATAGTTACATGAATGAGAAGTATAAGGTTATGGATTGGTTCTCTCGGGCCTTTACAGTTATGGGTGCCTTTCCGGCCGAATAGGATTTGATGAATGACAAGTGGGAGGACCCGTCATTTTAAATTTAGAAATCCCTGTGTCCTAAGCATACAAGGCACTAAATCGCACCCCTCATAGCCTAAAAAATTTCCATCTAAGGAATAATATGAATATACTGACGAAATTCCACATTAGTAACCTTGAAGAGGACTAGTAGCAACCAGTAGAGCTCTATAAGTATCAGCGATAAGACCATGACATTGATGATAAACCCTAGAGGTAGGATGCACCTCTTCAGCAATACCCTTTGATAGGATAGATGCGTTTTCTTCTGTTCTAGATCTACGAGGCATGATTTGAAAGATGAATAAACAAGGATTAGATAAGATTCCGTGACTGAGACTCCAAGCTTGAGAGTATAATACCAAGAAAATAAAACATTCTTAAATTCCTTGTAGCTTCTCCCTTATGAGTGTGGAATGTTATGCACCCCTAAAAGAGACTCTACTCCACATAGTTTAATGGACTCATAATTGAACATGAACCTAGGCTCTGATACCAACTTGATGCGACCCGACCAGGGGTTTTGTCATAATAGGTATCCCAAATTTGATCAAGACCAAAGACCACCCCTGTTACCCAACCCAACTTCCAACCACCTTCCCTGAGTTTTCTGAATTTTGATCATGTAGCAACTTAGTCCAATAGTAAACATAAATATTATTGGATAAGATCACAACTGTGACTGACCCAACTAAGTCCAACCACCCCATACCAACCATCCAACCGTACCAATCCATACCAAAGGCCATAAACTAGGCAATTACCAAATAAGTTCAGAATGTAATATAATAATCCCAAAATAAAATATGTTGAAACATTGAGAAAGTAAGTCCAATAATGCCAGCCTTAATTCCAATACCCATGCTAAGACTGACACCTATACAAATCTCGCCAATTCAAACCCATAGCAGTACCACAAAGCCTCTATAACCAAAAGAGTAATAAAATCTAGTTGGGACATGCCCCCAATAATAGACTAATCCAATATCCAAAAATAAACCAAAGTGTCTAAAAGTGTACATAATATAAAATAAAGCCTTCTAAAAGAAATGAAGCTCATCACTTAAGTCCAAATGTTGATCCCTAAGTCAATCACTGTGTAGGAAGAGTAAAATGGTCGGTTCATGCATAGCGTGGGCATATAACCACCAGTAGATAGGTTAACGTGTAAACTCTAGCATGATCTCCAAATAAGGAATAAAATAATGTCCTTTGTAAAAACAATTAAAATCATCCATATACAATGAACCATACATACATATATATAACCATGATGGGAAAGGGGACTGGTCTTAGCATTCCTTTAATACCTTTACCAGAGCTTTGTACCTTTGTCGTCCTAAACTATCCATGGGCTATATATGTTTAGTTTCCCCTACTGAAAGGGCCCCAGTGCCTGTAGCCACACGACTACGGAAGAAAACCTGGGATGACTAGTAAATCCCCTAAAATATAGTACGACATCATTCACACTATCACCAAGACCGACCTTACATCAGCGAATATAAGTTTCCAGATTTTGTCCCCCCAGGACCTCCATCTTTCACTACTGTGCTACACATCCCACCTAATGCCTAAATAAAATCATTTTCCAAAAAACCAAAGCATTATCCATTTATTAACGAAGTCCATAAATATTAGTATCATTATACCAACCCTTACTTGTAAGTATCATTAATAGACACCCATTTATAGGTTTAAGGGACTTTCAAGTACCCTTCCATTTGACATATTAAACAACTTGGGGGATTCCATGTACCCCACAAAAATAACCATTTAGCCATTTAACTTTCCAAGCTATTTAAACCTTGCATAATTCCTTACCAAGTTTTAAATCATGCTAGAGTTCCATTAAAATACTCAATGCAATGAAAACATGTTCCATTAAACCATTCCCATGCAATGAAATTATCCAAAACAACCATTAATAGACATAAAGGATAATTAAAACCATGGATAACCATAACCAACCATTTAATATCAAAAACCCTAATTCATATTTGAAAACCAAAATAATAAAATCAATGAAGTCCATTCATAAAACCATGATTATAGTTATAATTAATAATGAGGGAGGAGAAATTTCCTTAAACTAAGACGTCGATGGAAACAAATCACTAAGACAAGAACCAAATCAATCCTCTAGTTGAAACCCTAGCTTCCTTGCAAAAGATTTAGAGTGAATTATAGAGTTTTTATAAGAGTTTCTAAGTGTTATTAAATAGATTAATAGGGTAAATAACCTCCAAAGTAAGTTACAAGTCATGGGACCTTACTAATATAAGTGGGGAAATGACAAAAATACCCCAACTTAAGTTTCACAAAAATCTCCTAACAGAGGAACGACTGACCCTCACGGGGCGTATCCATCTAATACTAGTTGTACCATTCTCTCATATCCTAGACTCAACCTTTGGATCACAATCTATCAAACATATGACTTTGCCAACCAAGTCGTATCTAAAGCATATGATCTATAGACTTTATCCGTAACCTTGGAAGATTTAAACCCAAGGAAGATTTTGACATTGTCCATCATACGAGTCCTGGGTATGAATTAGACGTTGTCTTACGACTCTGGGTGCACTAATAGTACTTAATCCCATCTAATTAACAATATCTAAGATGATGTTAAGGAAGCACACAATCCATAACTACCTATATGACTCATAGCCCTAAGTCATATCCATTCCAATAACGAAAATCCATCCAACCAACAAACACTAGTCAGTCTATGATTGAACCATACCATCCATACCCCAACATATTAATCATACCCAAGAGTCATATTGAGTCAAGAGATCAAAATTCTAGGAATTTTTTCTAAGGTCCAGAAACCAGAGTGTTTCAATTGCTTTCGTGGCTAATAGTGACTAATGGATTAATGAACCTTAGTGATAAAGAGGACTAGTGGAATTTATGTCTATTAATACTGATGATTAACTTATTATAGAGGTTAGTAATAATGGGTTTAGAAATGGTGGAGATAAGTTGTTATTAATGGCTAAGTTTATGATGTTGATTAGTTGTTAAGTGAGAATTAGTGGGTTAATTATGGTAATAAATAAAAGATGTTATTTCATAGATGAATAGCAAGCTACTGGTGATTAGATATCATAGATTAATGGTAACTAGTTTTTGTATGCTGGATAGAATAAAGTATTGGTTAATTAATTATTATAGCCTATTAGTGAATAGTGGCTAGATGCTAGACATTGTCTTGTTATTGAATGGTGGTTAGTCATTGATCCATGAATAGTGTTTGTGTGATGTATAGTGGATACATGGTAAATTAGAAGTATTGATGATATAGATTCCTATATGATGGTATGGTCACAGGAGTGTATAGAATGGTATATGTTATTCAATTACGATTATGGATGAAGATTATGAATGTTTGTAAATGTCTATTTGATTTAAATTGTGGAAAACTATGTATGATGAGAAAGTTTTGATATATTGTTGATTTAATCCTTTTATGTTTCTCTTAGGTGTACTCTCCAGTTTTATGGGATGCCTTGATAAGTTCTTTACTTTATGCACTAGTTAGTGTATGGGCGTCGACTTTGTACCTGTGTTTGATTGTGATTGTACTTGTGTTTACTTATGATTTTGAATTATTTATTTCTTATTATCGACGATATTGGCATGTGTTGATGCCTTATGCTATATTGTTATTTCAATATTTAATTCATGTTATGTACGACAATATTGGAATACATTGATGACTTATGTTATATTTTTTTTTCTATTTTTAATACATGTTATGTACAATGATATTGGCATGTTTTGAGGCCTTATGTTACAATGTTATTCCGATTTACTTACTTATTAGATATTATTATGATGGAGATGATTTAGGTTCAATTTTGTACTGATGTGTGAGCCGATGCTAACATATTTGAAGCTTTTAACTCTGAATAATTGCAAAGTCTTAAGAAACTTTTGTTGTTTTTGATCGTTTTTGTATGTTAATGCAGATACAAGTGATCGGGGAGGAAACCAAAGGAAAGAAGAATAAAATAGTTAAAATCTAATTGAAATAAGCTGAAATGTATCTGACGATCATTTTGAAGCGGCGTCATACATGGGACAGGCTGTCAAAGTCACCATCAAGATTATATAGAACCTTAGTAGATTATAAGAATTGTGATGATGATTCGGAAGGGCCGTAAAATATTTGACATCTCATCAAAATCGCCGTCAACTAGAGAGTAGAATATGCTGATTTCCAGTGAAGTGTGACGCCAGTTTGCAAGCGCCATCAAGATCTTTGACACACCATCAGGATTACCGTATGAAGAGTCAGAAGATAACAATTCACTGGAATCTTTGACGACATCTCGCACACGTCATCAGGTGTCTGACGCGCCGTCAAAATCATCATCGTCTAATCTGAAGAGAAAACTAAATCTTTAATTTTGTTTCCTTAATGAGGTTTGACGATTTAAAGACTTGTTTTTAGGGTTTTTAGAGATCGGTCATTAATTATCAGACAAGAACTTCTGAAGAGAAGCACGTAACATTGCTTCATCTTCACCATCAAATATTTTTCTTGTTGCTTATAAACTATTTTTGGTCTTCCACCTTGTGATTAAATTGAAGGAACTACTTATTGTTTTTCATCCATTCGTAAGTTTATCCTTATTATTATTAATTAAACTTGTTATTTCATTCATCAAATCATGAGAGGCTAATTCCATTAGCCGGAGTTATGGGATCCATTGATTAGGGTTTGATATGATGCTAGGTGTTTAATGGATTCAAAGAGTATTAGCAAATCTTGAAATTCTGTTATTTTAACAGAAATCTAGTGGTTGCAAACATTATATTATGCCTTAGGTTTTATTTGCTTCTAACAGAGAAATAGACTAGAGGTCTTGAATTATCAAAAGGGACTCAGAAGTTACCAAACTTCTGCTTAATGATTGATGTCGTAACTGGATTAATCTACCTAAGATAACATCCTATTGGAAATACATAAGATATCTAAGCTCAAAAGAATTAGATAATAAATTATCTGGTGAGGTCGAGAGATAAGTCAGAAATTATCATAGTCAAGGATATTCTACTGTTTCTACTTACTCCAAGAATCCCAAGAATTACCTAGTATTTGTTAACTCCCAATACCCATGGTGAAGATAACTCTGGTTTCTCATTTATATTGATTACAACACTAAAATATTGAAAGTGAAAATTGAATCTTTAAAATTTAAACCCCCATCTTCGGAAACAGTAAACTACTAGTAAAGCATTTCGTAAACAAATCGAAGTTCACACCCTATTCCCTGTGGGATTCTCCCCCAACCTAGTTGGGTTTTATATTGACAACAATCTCTTACACCCATTCAAGAGTGTAACTTGAGCGTTATAAAAAATGGAGCCGTTGCCGGGGAATACGGCTGTAGACTAAAAGTTTGTGCACAAAAAATTGATAATAGTTAAGTTTCTTTGATTTACTTTTATTTGTTGTTTTTGTTTATTGTAGGTACTGTGTTGTTTATGCCAAAAACAAGAAGTTCCGGAGCACCACTATTACTAATAAATCCAGAACCTCAACTGATAGGAAGAATGGTTGAACAATAGGGAGCAGAAAGACTAGCTGCTATGGCAAGGTCTTAGGTGAATGTGAAAATTTGGGCCAACAAGCACATCACTAGAACCCTGATAATGAAGACTTGGGTGATGAGGAATTGCTGAATCGTAAAAATCCAAGGTGAGCTGAACAAGTTGCTGCACCAGTGCAGCGAAATATCAATAGAAATTGTCCAGTTCGAGGAAGATATGGGCAACAACCTATGCAATATAAAACTAATAAAGATGATGAAGGAATGGATAGAGCTGGTGCAACGGGTGCTATCATTCCTCCACCATTGGCACCAGGTGAAAAATTCAACATAACAAGTACCATGATCCAACTCCTGAATCTGAAAGGGTTATTTGAAGGCTTGCCTGGTAAAGATCCTAACATGCATTTGGTGAACTTCATTACCATTTGCAAATCCTTTGACAATCTGGGTGTGAGGTAGAATGTGATCAGGTTGAGATTGTTTCCTTTGTCTCTATTTGTGAAGGCACTAATGTGGTTGAATGAGTTAGAGCCTGATTCTATAACCAACTAGAGATAGTTGAAAGACGCGTTCCTATAATAGTTCTTTCAACCCTCCAGAAGGGTACAATTAAGGGACGAAATTAGCAACTTCAAACAGCTTCTGACTCAAGCATTGCACGAAACCTGGGAAAGATTTAAGAAGAAACTTTCACAATGTCCGAAGCATAATATGACGGACCTGAACTTGATGGAGACTTTGTACAGAGTTTTAAACTATGTGACTAAGACTATTGTTGACAACGCTGCAGGTGGTTCATTCATTGACCTCTCTTTTCTAGATGCTTCTGACATGCTGAATAGAATGACCAAACAGAGTCGGGCTTGGCACACTCGGTATTCTATAGTGGGAAGCCCAAATGTTGCTGGTGGTATTACTACGGAGCAACATAGAAGAGATGAGGAGCGAGATCAGGACATGGCCAATTTGAAGACGCAGATGGACTTGTTGCCCAAGCACTTGCTATCCGACAAGACTGAAATGGTTAAGGCGTGGAATCTCAGGGTAAAATGTCTATAAGTGATGATGCTGAGGAAAATTATATGAGTAACTAGGGGGGTTTCCGAGGCAATAGCCAAGGGAACCAAGGTCGTACTTACTATGACAAGCCTGATTATAAAGATAAGGAGCAGGGACATTGGAGAAATAATTATGACAGGAGTGGTTTGTATATTCCTCATGGAAGATGGGATACTGCGATGTCTAGTTCTGGCATGATGTCCATCGAGGACATGATGAAAAAGCTGTTGAAGGGAGTTGAAGCTACAAACTCGAGTGTAACTACTATGAAAAGGAAATTTTCTACCCTTAGCCAGTTAGTTAGATCACGCTCTACTTCTGTTAAGCAGTTGGAGCAACAAATGAACCAACTTTCGTATACTCTGAACCAGACAAAAGCTGGTAATTTAATTAGCGATACAGTTTAGAACACGCGGACTTATGGCTCTTGTTTGGCGATTACCACTCGGAGTAGAAAGATATTATCTGGCCCTTATATGGGCAAAGCTATGGAGAATAAGGTAAATGTTGTTGAATTAGAAGGAAGCAATCCAGTTGAGTCTGAGAAGCTTGATGGATTTGTTGATATTTCAGAGAAAGAAGATGAAAAGAAAGGGGAAGTGGTATTAAAAAAAATGCCAAGACCACCACCTCCCTTTCCTCAGATATTAAAGAAGAAAGTAGATAACAAAAAATTTAGCAAATTAATGGCAATAATGAGACATATGATGGTGAATGTGCAATTGATGGAGGCACTTGGGCAAATGCCAAACTATGCTAAATTTATGAAGTAATTGCTAACAAAGAAGTGGAAGGTAAGCTATGAGCTGGTGGATAACATCCACCACTGTAGTGCTGTTTCTTTACAATCCTTAGTGCAGAAAAAGCCTGACCCTGGAGCATTTACCATACCGTGCATAGTTGGGTCTATGAAGTTTACCAAAGCTTTATGTGACTTAGGAGCAATTATTAATCTGATGCCACTTGATATCTACAAGAAGCTTGGAATGGTGGAACCTACCCCCACAAAGATGCATCTTGTGATGGTATACCGATCAGTGAAACGACCAGTTGGTATATTGCATGATGTGCCGGTAAAGGTGGATGACTTTGTTAAGCCTCCAGATTTTGTGATTTTGTATTGTAATGTTGATTTTGAGGTACCCATCATTTTGGGTAGCCCACTATTAGCCACAGGAAGAGTATTGATTGATATGGAGCTTAATGAGCTAAAGTTTAGGTATGGAAAAAGGGAGGCTAGATTCAAAATGCACACTCCTATAAAGTAGTTGAAGGAGATGAATACCTTCTCGGTTGTGGATGTATTCCAGGAAAATGGTAATGAGGTATCAACATAGTATCTTGACGAAGTTTGAGTATTCAAGATAATCATGTCGTGTCGCGACGTTAAATCAGGCGCTTTTTGGGAGGCAACCCAATGTTTTAATTTTGTTGCAGTTGTGTTTTTAATTTTTGTAGCTAAGAGTTGTACAAAGAAGGTGAACTAGTTTCAGTCAGCTTGAGAAGGTTGACGTCAATTTTGAAGGGTTGTCACAAGTATGAAAAGCCGTGAGAAATACAGCCAAAATAATCAAGTCAAAGCCTTATTCTGTTAAGGAAGACGACAATTTTAAAGCATCGTCCGGTATCTAACGTGCCGTAAAAAATGCCGTCAAATAAGTCGAGCCCAGATTAAAATTTTAAGGCTAGCCCATCCCAACAACAGTTGTTCACATTCACGCATACTTTAGATATTTCTCTTCCAGTTTTAGTTTTCTTTCCTTAGAGAGTTATTTCCCTTCCTTTTTCAAATTTAATCCCTTCTAAGGAAAAATTTTAAGACTTTCCTTGTTGAAGCCTGAGAGTTATGTCAAGAAATCTTCTTCCTCCCTTATCTCATTCTTATTTCACTCACAAGTCTAGGTACTCAGAGTACATACACTTAGTGTCGACATCCAGGTATAATAAAAACTTCAACTTCATCTTTCTTTGGATAAATTGTGAACTACAAGAAACCTTGGTTTCGAAGGAATGGGCTGACTCCATTTACATTCTTCATGCTCCTTTGAAAACTAGGGTTTGTAGGAGAATGTGGTATAATTTCGTGGAAATCTTAGTAAAGAACACGGCCTACATTGAAATTGAGAATAATGGTAGAAGAAAAATCAAGTAAAAAGAAGTTAGAAGTTATAATGTTTTCTGACGGAAATGTTCATGCCCTTGCACCTGTGTGATGGCCATTCAAACATGCCATCAAATGATGAAATTTTTTTGTAGATTCTGGAAATGTTTGACGACGCTTTTGAAGCGCCGTCTTACCTGTGATGGAAAATCAGAAAGGCCATCAAACCTGGTAACTAAAAATAGTGTTGATGTTACACTGAGGTGATCCTTCTTCTTTTCTTGTTTGAATATGAGTACTAATTAAGGATTTCTATGTTGTTCAGAATTGAGCATGGAACCCAAAGGGAAGAATCCAACCACACCAAAGAAAGAAGCTAAAGAGAGTGTACCTCGACAACTTGTCAATGAGGACTCTGATTATGAAAACGAGGAGCCTTTTCTCAGATGGAAAAGAAAGAGGACTAGTTCAAATACTCCACCTCCACCTAAGACTATTTAGGTGGAGGATACTAATGATACTGTGGTGACAACCTCATCTGAGAAAGATTGGGAGGAACAAGGATCAGAACACACTGAGCAGGAGTCTGACAGCACTGAACAAGAAGTTGAAACTAAAGATTCTGAGAGGCCTGCATCTGAAGATACTTAGTCTGAATCACCATCTTTGGAGCAGCAAGGTGATAATGATTCTCCAGTACGGAGAACTTTGGTGAAATCCAAAAACCCCGAGGTTAGAAATAATGTGAGATGGTAAATCCCTGGGGTTGAAACGATCTATTTTGATGGATTTCGCAGGACAGATCGATGACGTGCTAGAAGGACAATTCTAGAAGAAAAGAAAATCATCACTACAGGGTTGATCAGATACCCTGAAGTGATGCAAAATCTCAAGGAGTATAGCTTGGAGTGGACTATCAGGTGAAGCGGTGTTTACTGTCCTTCATTAGTCCGGGATTTTTACGCGAACTACCAGGCTACGGTGGAAAATATGTCCAAAGAAGGGGATAGAACTACAGATAAGCCTCTTCTGACCAAAGTTGCAGTACGTGGAGTGAGGGTGGATATATCAGATGCCACCATAAACAGATTTCTTCATGGGCCATCATTCATACCATGAGCCACCTCACATACATTCTATGCCCGGTTGAAGCATAGGTAAAATCAGTGCAAGTTGTAAGCAACTCTCATAGCAGATGGGGAACCAGAGTGGTTGAATAATCAGGCAGAAAAGATTACCAAAACGTCTCTAAATTCATAGGCAAGATTTTGGTAGGGTTTAATACGGATTCATCTGATGCCCAACAAGGGAGACAACATATTAGGGGATGATTGAGCAATATTGGTTGAAATCTTGATAGATAAAACCCCCTTAAATTTCGGAGAAATTATAGCGGAAGAAATCAAGATTTATCTCACAAGACCCGATGTTGAATATCCATTCCCATGTCAGATTACTAGGTTGTGTGAAGTAGCTCATGTACCTGAGATTTTAGGTATTGATGATGAGTTACATGCAAAGAAGACTCACAACCCTGTCAACAAAAATGAAATTCAGACGGGCTTGTGACTTGATCAAGATGCAGTTGGTGCAGCAAATTCTCTAGTCACTGACACTGTTTTAGCACAAGATATAGGGGTGAAAATCCCCAAAACTATACCACCACCACCACCAGCACATTCAGCTCAGGCAGGTTCAGTGCCTCAAAGTGAGCCGACTGCTTCAGTTTCTCCAACAGGAACAAGGTCGGCATTTCAGCCGATTGATATCAGGAAGGTGGCTAGGCAAGAAAATTGGTGTGAGGTATAACTACAGGACTTCACCAAATAGTTTTCTACCGCAGTGGACAAAAGAATCAAAGTTTCACTCGAACCTTTCATGACTTTGCCTGAGCGAGTGGAAAATCTAGAGAACAAATTTGATGCCCAGGTAAGAGAGATGACCGGTGCTGATGTTGCCATTTTCAGGGTTGTATTAGATAAGGTGAAAGCTGAGGTTGGGTTGATACAACTTCACCAAATCATGGTGCTAACAGGTTCATCTATGCAAGATGTAGAGGAAGAAATTCCTATACTCGATCTTACTGTGGATTCCTCAAAGAAAAAATAAGAAAAAAAGGAAAAAGAAAGGCAAAAGCAAAAGAGATAAGACTGATAGTAAAGAAGAGAGAAAGGCTAAAAAAAGTAAAGAAGAAGGCAGAGAAGGAGAACTTGAAAAAGGCAAGACTGGAATCTCTGGCTGACACAGAGAAATGGGAAGCAGCCATCAGAGCTAGAGCTGCAAGTGCTTTATCAAACCAGGCTCCATCCACTGGAAAGGTAGAGGCTAATAGTGGGGAGAAGATAGTAGATGATGCTATAGAAGGGTCGGAGACCCAGGATCCATAGGCTTGACTGTCTTCAGGTATATCCTAACCCTTAGTGCATTTTATTTTTGATTTTAAGTTGTGGGTATAGGGAAACTGTTGTTGCAACACGTTCTGTGTATAATTAGGATTAATGAAAATACTTGATGCAGTTATCTTGTTTTGTAATTTTTGAGTACCTGTCCAGTTGTCTAATCTGTCATGAATTGTGTGAATTACATCTAGTGTGATCACTGTGTATCTGTTTGTGGCATTAGTGTGGCAAATAAATAACCTGTAGAAAACAAATGCATGAAATAGATGAGTAGTGATATTCTATATACTTTTGTGCCATGTGCGTGTAAGGTCTTACTCAGTTCCCATTGTGCGTTGAATCTAGAACTTACTCAGTTAGTCATGCCATAGTCATAGGATAGGCATTTAGGAAATGATCAATAGCCGTTTTTGCATGTTAATCCATCTTAGCTTAAATGACCATCCAAGTGTGAACAGTATCCCTTGACCCCTTTTTGAGCCTAAATATCATTATTCGTTCTTGTACACCTTTCACCTTCCCATTACATCACAATGAACCTGTTTAGGCCCTGGTCCTCCATGGATACTGTGCACCTTGACTTAGGAAAATAGCCTAAGTTCAGGGTGGATACTATAGGGGTAAGTGATGCATTATGAGTATGAAGAGAGGTAAAATAAGGAAAATAAATAACAAGTTGGGTATGGTGAAAAAGCAAATAGAAAAGAGAAAACTGAAAAAGTTGATCTAATGCTTGAACAAACAATACCTATCTTGAGAATGCTAGACAAATAAAAGAGGGAAGAAAAGAAGGTCAAAAGTTGAAACCCCGTGAGTTAATATAGTGCAAAGGATGTGTAGTCTCTATGAAATACCCTTGAATGTCATACCAGCCCCTATCCTACATTACAAGCTTAGAAAATCCCTATAGTGATCCTAACTGACTTATCTGAAGACTTCAGTACTGACTATAAGGGAAAGCCTGTAGCATTCGATGCGTAATGTTGGAACATTGTTCTGAGAGTGAGACTTACGTTCATCCCTATGTATATATATGTGAATCTAAGTGAGAAAGGGATTTCTTTGTTATGAGGGTATACCAGGTATGTTGCTATTAACTGCTTTGTTCGAATAGTGTAATTTGGGTAAGCGCTAGGTTGTTATTGCTGATATTTTTTCCATATCTAGATGCTTGTGAGTTACATGGTTGTTTTCAAATATTAGACACAGTTGATTTTATTTTGATTAATCATGGAGATGGTGCATGTATTCTGAACTGATAAGAGTAGTTAGCTGCCGAATTGTACTTTTTTTACTCCTAGTTATGTTTAGGTTGCTTGAGGACAAGCAATTGTTTAAGTTGAGGGTGTTGATGTGTTAGCCGATGTTAACATATTTGAAGCTTTTAACTCTGAATAATTCTAAAGTCTTAAGCAACTTTTGTTGTTTTTTATCATTTTTGTGTGTTAATGTAGATACAAGTGATCGGGGAGGAAACCAAAGAAAAAAAGAATAAAATAGTTAAAATCTGGTAGAAATAAGTTGAAATGTATCTGACGATCATTTTGAAGCGCCTTCATACATGGGACAGGCTGTCAAACTCACCGTCAAGATTAGAAGAGAACCTGAGACGATTAGTAGAACTGTAACGATGATTTAGAAGGGCCGTCAAATATTTTACATCTCATCAAATTTGTCGTCAACTAGAGGGTAGAGTATGTTTATTTCCAGTGAAGTGTGATGCCGGTTTACAAGCACCGTCAAAATCTTTGACACGCCATCAGGATTACCGTCTGAAGAGTCAAAAGATAATAATTCACTAGAATCTTTGACGACATCTCGCACACGTCGTTAGGTGTCTGACGCGCCGTAAAAAACATTGTCGTCTAATCCGAAGAGAAAACTAAAACTTTAATTTAGTTTCCTTAATGAGGATTGACTATTTAAAGACTTTTTTTTAGGATTTTTAGAGATTGATCATTAATTATTAGACAAAAACTTCTTAAGAGAAGCACATAACATTGCTTCATCTTCACCATCAAATTTTTTTCTTGTTTCTTATCAACTATTATTTGTCTTCCATCTTGTGATTAAATTGAAGGAACTACTTGTTGTTTTTTATCCATTTTTAAGTTTATCGTTATCATCATGAATTCAACTTTTTATTTCGTTCTTCAAATCATGAGGGGCTAATTTCATTAGCCGGAGTTATGGTATCCATGGATTAGGGTTTGATATGATGCTAGGTGTTTAACGAATTCAAAGAGTAGTAGAACATCTTGAAATTTTGTTGTTTAAACAGAAATCTAGTGGTTGCAAACATTATATTATGCCTTAGGTTTTATTTGCTTCTAACGGTGAAATAGACTAGAGGTCGTGAATTATCAACAGGGACTCGAAAGCTATCAACCTTCTGTTTAATGATTGATGCCGTACCTAGATTAATCTACCTGAGATTACATCCTATTGAAAATAGATAAGTTATCTTTGTTCAAGAGAATTAGATAATAAATTTTCAGGTGAGGTCGAGAGATAAGTTAGAAATTATCATAGTCAAGGATATTCTGTTGTTTCTACTTACTCCAAGAATCCCATGCATTACCTAGTATTTGTTAACTCCTAAAACCCATGGTGAACATAACTCTGGTTTCTCATTTATATTGATTACAATACTAAAATATTGAAATTGAAAATTTACTCTCTGTGAAATTTAAACCCCCATCTTCGGAAACAGTAAACTACTAGTAAAACATTTTGTAAACAAATCAAAGTTCACACCCTATTCCCTGTGGGATTCACCCCAACCTAGTTGTGTTTTATATTCACAACGATCGCTTACACCCATTGAAGAGTTTGATTTAAGAGTTATGATGTACCTTGACTTAGGATGATTATCTTGCACTTTATTATTCATATATCATTATTTAGCTTAGCCGACAGATAATGCCACTGAGTACCTATTATTTTTGTATTGATACTTTACTTTTTTCCTTTTTGGTGCAGATCTAAGTATTAGATATCTCTGTTGATCATGATTTATGCAGTTATTAATTTTTGGATTTAGGGTGAGCTCTTGCAGTTTGAGTTACCCAATTTTATTCCATCAGTTGTATTGAGTCTTTAGTATTTGAGATAGATTTATTGTCTATTCTATACCTGGAGTTGTATAGATACTATCAATTTCTCTAGTAATAACTCTACTAGTTTTTTCAGATTGGTGTCTCTTTGACTATTTATTCTATTTCAAACCATTATGTTTACAATTAATGTTCTCGTATTTCTCTTATGTTGGGCCATTCTTACCGAATTAATCTATTATGTTAGCTTCGTGTTATGGTGTTAGCTTATCTGTTAGTGGGAATTGGTAGGTGCCATTATGACTCATAAATCAAGTCATGTAATTTCTCATCTCAGGTTGTAGGTTATGCTAGTGCCATAGTGAAATCATGTATTGAGACGTATAAAGGTGGTGAAAAGAGGCTATGCCATTAGAATAGTGCTATTGGTATTTCATCTAGAGTAAGGATCCTTCTGGTAGAGGTCACCTTTACTTGAAACATATCAACTGTATACAGGGAGTATTAGATACTATTATGGTTCTCAGAGTCGTCATTGTATTTATAGTTTGAAGAGTCCCCATCAGAACTAATAGAGGTTTTGGAATACGGTCTTCAGGCCATAAAGGCCATTCAGGGTAATAATGGGCAATATGTTAAAGTTTTCATGAATTTTGTTTTTGTTTCATTGAAATGGGAAACTAGTTTATAGAGTTTCCTAGTTATGAGTTAGTTGATCAAAAAAATCTATAATGTATTCATCGCTAGTCTCAAGTTCATGCAATTGAATATGTGTAATACCCTGTAAATTTTCCTAGCTTTAAATTATCTCAAGAATGTTAGAATCTTTCTTTAAAAGATAAATACACTTTTGTACATCTGGTATTTTTAAGATTTTCACTTTTTGTCAAGTGGGAAATTGAATTATCATACGAACGATACCAATTTTGTCCAAATCCGACATCGAAAAAGGAAGTTATGTCTATTTTACAGAGAGCAGTCTGAAACATCCAGGTGTGACAGAGCGGGCCGATGGTCGGTCGAGCTAGCGACGAATAGTCACATGTCACCTGTGCATCGAGGAAGTGAGTCCACTCTCTGGTTGAGTACGAAGGAGAGTTCTGACGGACCGTCACATCCCACCGTTGTACCAATGTACTAAGTTCCAGTTCTGGTCCCAGTGCGAGGTTCAGTCCAACAGACCATCGACCCAGCGATGGACCGTCACACCCACTATTGCATGTTCCATTAAGTTATTTTAAAGTTTTTTATAAAATGGTATTCGGGTCTTTTTTCACTAGATTTAATCCCTAATTACACCCGACCATATCTCATTTGTTCATTATACTTATACAATGACAAATTAGGGTTACTCTAAGAAATCAATCCCCAAGAATAAGAAACCCTAGGTGCTTGATTCCAAGCCAACAATTCATGTTTTCCTCCATAAATCTTCAAGAAACTCACAGCCGAGGTATGCATAGTGTTCATTCGTGGACTCCTTTCATCCATGAAGCCCAAGAATGTCTTTTCAAAGTTCAAGTATATGGATTTATTTTATGAATTCCATGTTGGGATTGATTGCTTTTGTTCATGTTGATAATGACCAATAGAAATCTATTCCATGTTGAAGTGATAAAATCTTAAGGGGAATTTATTATTATAGGTGTAGCTTCAAGTGAGTCCATGATTAAACCCTTGAATCGTGAAATTAGAGACAAATCATGATGTTTATTTGTTGTAAAATGTTTTCTACATAGACTATGCCCACTATGTGTTTGATTAAATGCCTATGTGAAGGAAAGCGCCCAACTAGTAAGATATTGTGAAATCCCCATTTATGTACAAGTATATGCATATCACATATTTTATGAAATGCTTCAATAAACTAATTATGGATGATGATGTTGGTCATGTGTTCAAGTAAGTCATGCTTTGTCAGTTTCTTTCAATCAGTCAAGCCATGTTCAATAAAATTCAGTTAGTCATGTGACTCAGGAAAAGTCAGTAAAACTAAAAAATCCCAGTAATCTCAGAAAGCTCAGTAATACAGAAATCTCAAAACTATTTTATCAGTCAATGGAGCTCAGTTAATTTAGTCCAGTTTAGTTTAGTAATCAATCCATGTTCAGTGTCTATTAAGATGGGAGTACAAATTAGCACCGAGTGAACCCAAGGATGGGAACACACCTGCCAGTATAGGGTGTCATTCTTAGAAGTAATCCTTGTATTCCATAACTACTTAGCCAACGTAGGTTGAGACATCATACTGGCTAGTCGAGGGTAGATGAGGTGGCTTAACTTACTAGTTGAGGGTTACCACAGTTCTCATTAGAGTAACCTGCTAGTTAAGGGTCACTCACATGTAGTTCTTACAAGTGGTGCGGTATCGACACCCTTCAAATCAGGGCATAGTTTTGACGCCAATTTAGCTATTATAGCGCATTTTGGGCATGTCGGTTAGATAACTACTTCCTACAGTTTCGGTATCAGTATCAGTCAAGAACTTAGATAGTTCTTCAAATTTTAGGACTGTCAGCTACAGTCAACTCAGCTTAGTACGAAACTCAGATAGTTATATCAAAATTAGGACTGTCAGATACAGTCACTCATGTTATCATTATTAAGATTCAGTAATCATGGTATCATGGTATCACTGTCAGTTATTATGTCTCATGCATGTATTATCACGCTCATGATAGTCAATATGTTATTATTATTGTTCATACATATAAACCCAATGCATTTACCTTACCTGAAATGCATACCAGTACATTCAATCATACTAACGCATTCACACTATGGTTTTTTATACCTAAGGTTCAGAGACACGAGCTCAAGAGCATCAGAAGTATTCCAGTCTCAGCAGTCAAAGTTAGAAGCGAGTCCTCATCTTTTGAGGACATGATCATCACTTTATTATTTCATTAATAAAATTTATTAGGTGGATTGAGTTGGTGACATATCCCATCAACTCCTTATTCAGAAAATCATGTTTCTATAGGATTTCTAAACTAAACTTTGTTCAAATAGTTTTTTCCAGTTATGTTTTAGGTATTTTATACCCCACCCAGATGTTATGTTTTGATCAGATGATGTGTGCCTGTTTGAACTTATGGCCTTTTAGTTTATGTTTCCGCATTGTACAGTATATTATACTCTATACAGGTACAAATATCAGTCATGGGTTAGCTTATGGTCCTTCGGGGTCATGAGCACCATGTATCATTTTGGGCACCATATTTGGGGCATTACAAACTTAGTATCAGAGCCTAAGGATCAATAGAGTCCTAAGAAGTCTGAAAGCCGCATCTAGTAGAGTCTTGTACAGGGGTGTGTTTCTATCCACATTTACGTACAGGAGGCTATGAGATATTTTAGGAACAGTTTTCCCTCTTTTAGTATTCATGTCATGCCAGTGAAAATAATCTCAAAAAAATCTCTTATTCTAATTCGTTTCTCCCTTTTTTCAACAGAACATGCCTCCTAAATGAAGAAATGGGAATCAGTCAGCCCCTCAGCCTGAATAGCCTTTGGGAGAACATTAGAGATTGTTTTAGGTATGGCAAGCCAATCCACAGAGTTATAGGTTGTCCGCAGTCAGGTCCGCAGGGTCAACAAAACCATTCCTCAGCTAAGTCTGGTCGCCTGAATCAATAGGGCGCCTCCTCCAGAGCTACTAGTGGGCAACGCCCAAATAGACTCTATGCTCTTCAGTCCTGAGAAGATTAGGAAAATTCTTCTGATGTGGTTACTAGTACATTATAGATCTTTCATGTGCATGTTTACCCTTTGCTAGATCCAGGTGCTCCCCCATCTTTTTTACTCCTTATATAGTAGGCGATTTGGAGTCAGTCCTGAAATTCTAGCATAGCCCTTTTCTGTCTCTACCACAGTGGGTAAAAACATCATAGCCCGACGGGTATACAGGATATGCCTGATTATGATATTTCAGAAAGTCACTACAACAGACTTAGTCGAATTAGAGATGAATGATTCTGAGATCATTATTGGCATGGATTGGCTTCATTCCTGCTATACCGTAGTCAAATGTAGAAATAGAATAGTCCAATTTCAGTTCCCAAATGAACCCATCCTTGAATGGAAGGGTAGTATATCCACGTTTTGAGGTCAGCTTGTTTCCTACCTTCGGGCAAGGAGAATGATTTCTAAAGGATGTGACTATCATCTTGTTTGATTTTATGAAACTACTTCTAAAACTTCCAGTCTTGATTCAGTACCATTCTTGAATGAATATCTAGAGGTCTTTCGCAAAGATTTTCCAGGATTTTCTCCCGAAAGGGAAATAGACTTCGACAAAGATCTTCTTCCAGATACTCATCCTATATCTATCCGCCATATATAATGGCACAAACAGAACATAGAGAATTGAAAAAATAGTTGAAGGATCTCTTATATAAGGGATTCATCAGGCCCAGTGTTTCCCCGTGGAGTGCACCAGTCCTATCTGTGCAAAAGAACTATGGTTCTCTCAGAATGTGCATTTATTACTATCAACTTAATAAGGTTATGGTCAAGAAAAAGTATCCTCTCCACAGAATCAATGATTTGTTTGACCAACTTTAGGGTGCCAACTATTTCTCTAAGATAGACCTCAGATCCGGCTATCATCAGCTCACCGTTAGAGAATGTGACATTCTAAAATAGCTTTCTGTACTCGATATGGTCACTTTGAATTTATACTCGTGTCCTTCGGTCATTCTAATGCCCCACCACTTTCATGGACTTGATGAACCATGTGTTCAAGCAGTACTTAGAGATTTTTATCACATTCTTCATAGATAATATTCAGGTCTATTCCCGCAGTAAGCGTGACATACAGACCATCTCAGAATTGTACTTCAGACCCTCAGAAATCATCAATTGTTCTCCAAATTAAGAAAGTGTGAATTTTGGCTAACGTCAGTAGCATTCCTTGGTCATAACATTTTTGGTAATGGCATTAGAGTAGATCCTCAAACGACTGAAGTGGTAAGAAACCTGCCCAGACCTGTCTCTACATCAGACATTGGGAATTTGTTGGGTTTGGCTGGCTATTACAGATGGTTTGTTGAGGGATTTTCATCTATTGGATCCCCTATGTCCAGATTAACTCAGAAGAAAGTCAAGTTTGAGTGGTCAGATCCTTTCGAGAAGAGTTTCCAGGAGTTGAAGACTCTACTCACCTCAGCTTCAGTCTTTACTCTTCCATATAGTTCAGATGGGTTTGTATTGTATTATGATACATTCAGAGTAGGTTTGGATTGTGACCTCTTGCATCATGGTAAGGTCATAGACTACGGCTATATACATTTAAAACCCCATGAGAGGAATTATACTACTCATGATCGTGAGTTAGCAGCTTCAGTTTTCACCTTAAAAATTTGGAGGCATTATCTATACGACCTTTATGTAGATGTGTTCACAGATCATACGAGTCTTCAGTATGTCTTTTCTCAGAAAGATCTCAATATTTATCAGAGAAGGTGGTTAGAGCTCTTGAAAGATTATGACATAAATGTCCTTTATCATCCACATAAGGCCAACGTAGTGGCCGACGCTCTTAGCAGACTGTCTATGGGTAGTGTTGCTCATCTGTAGGACAGTAATAAAAAGTTATCTCAAAATATCTATTATCTTGCTAGACTAGGTGTTCTCTTAGTCGATCCAGAGAAGGATGACATATGGGTTCAGAGTAGTTCAAAATCATCTCTAGTTTTTGAGGTGAAAGAAAAACAAGATAAAGTTCCAAACCTTTATAAGTTGAAAGATTTAGTCTAGGATCAGAAAGTAGAGGTTTTCTCCCAAGGGTGAGATGGTGTCCTACGTTGTTAGGGTCGTCTGTGTGTTAAAGGTGTAGATGAATTAAGGCAGAAAATTCTCGCAGAAGCGCATGGTGCACTCTACTTTATTCATCAGAAATCCACAAAGTTATACTGCGAATTGCGGGAAGTCTATTGGTGGAGTGGGATAAAGACTGATATTGCAGAATTTGTGGCTAAGTTCTCTATATGTTACCAGGTTATGATAGAGCATCAGAAGCCTAGTGTCCCTATGCAAGAGTTCATTATTCTAACTTGGAAGTGGGAGAAAGTGAATATGGACTATGTGATAGGTTTACCTCATACTCGTCATCAGCATGATTCAGTTTTGGTCATTGTAGACATAATGGAAAAATCATCTGATTTCCTTCCAGTCCATACCTCTTATTCTACTTAGGATTACACCAAACTACACATCAGGGAGTTGGTCAGATTACACGGTGTTTTGTTATCCATCATCTCAGATAGAGGTACCAAATTTACCTTGTATTTTGGAAAGCATTTCAAAAGGGTCTGGGTACCCAAGTTCATCTCAGTACATTCTTTCATCCATAATAGATAGTCAAGTAGAAAGGACAATTCAGACTCTAGAAGATATAATGCGAGCGTGTGCAATTGATTTCAAGGGTAGTTGGTATGACCACTTGCCTTTGATTGAGTTTGCATACAACAACAACTATAATTCCAGTATTCGGATGGCTCCATTCAAAGATCTTTATGGTAGGAGGTGCAGATCTCTAATTGGTTGGTTCGAAGTAAGTGAGGCTTCAGTCATAGGGCATGACTTGGTATTCGATTCCTTATAAAAAGACCTTTTGATCAGAGAAAGACTCAGGGCTGCTCAGAGTCTATAGAAGTCTTATGCAGATGTTCATAGAAAGGATCTTGCATTCGAGATGGCTGATTTTGTCTGTATAAATATGTCTCCCATGAAGGGAGTGAAGAAATTCGGCAAGAAGGGAAAGCTCAGTCCCCGATATGTTGGTCCCTTCAAGTTTCTCCGTCTTTTCGGCAAGTTAGCTAACGATCTCAAGTTTCTTTCATATCTCGCCTCAGTTCATCAAATCTTCCATGTCAATTTACTCAAGAAGTGTATAGGTGACCCAATATTTGTAGTCCTTATTAAGAGCATAGATTTTCATAATAGCCTCTCTTACGAAGAGATCCCAGTCAAAACCTAGACTATCAGACTCGTAGAAAGAGGAACAAAGAGGTTCCCCAAGTCAAAGTTCCTTGGAAAAATCAGTCCGTTGAGGGAGCTACTTGGGAGCCAGAAGCATACATGCGTACCAAGTATCATCTCCTTTTCTACGCCAACTCAGATCAAGCTCAAGGTAATAGTTCTCCTTAAGCTTTGCAGTTTCATGTTCATATTTTAGTTACCAACTTGGTATACAGTCTCTGTTCCAAATCCCATTATAAACATGGTATTAAATACCATTGCATATTTAGTCATGAATTCATGTATTAGTTCAGTTATATAATTGTGCATCAGACATGCATTCTCATTATGAGAAACTTAGTTCCTCAGAACACTCAATCATGCATTCATGACTCAGTTACACATGCATAAGATATACATGTTCAGTATGTATGTCAGTTTATGTTCTTCCCCTCACTCTTAGCCTTATTCGAGGATGAATGTTCTCAAGGGGGTGAGATTGTAATACCCCGTTGCCTATCTCAAAATTATCTCAAGAATGTTAGATGCTTTATTTCAAAGATCAATCCACTTTTTTACACGTGGTATTTTTATGATTTTCATTTTTGTCATGTGGAAAATTGAATTAGCTTTCCAACGTTATCAATTTAGTCCCAATCCGACATCGGACGAGTAAGTCATAGACATTTTATAAAAAGCAGTCTAAATCACCCAGGTGCGATGAAGCGGGCTGACGGACCATCCAGCTAGCGACGGACCGTCACACCCCACCATCGCATCGAGACATTGAGTCAACTCTCTGGCTGAGTATGACGGAGAGGTCCGATGGACCGTCGAGCTTGCAAAGGACCATCGCATCACACCGTCGAACCAAGGTAGTAAGTTCCAATTCTGGTCCCAGTGCGACGGTCAGTCCGATGGACCATCGATCGAGCGATGAACTGTTGCACCCACCGTTGCATGTTCTGTTCAGTTATTTTAAATCCATTTTTAAAAGGTTATTTGGGACTTTTTCCACATAATTTAATCTCTAATTAGAACGGACCATAGCTCATTTTTTCATTATTCTCCTACAACAATAAATTATGGTTTCTCTAAGAAATTAATCCCCAAGAATAATAAACCCTAGGTACTTGTTTCCATGCAAAGAATTCATGTTTTCCTCAACAAATCTTCAAGAAACTCAAAGCCCTTGTATGCATAGTGCTCATTCATGTACTCCTTTGGTCCATGAAGCCCAAGGATCTCTTTTAAAAGTTCAAGTATCTGGATTTTTTTATGAATTCCATGTTGGGTTTGCTTTTGTGCATGTTGATAACGACTAATTGAATTCTATTCCATGTTTTGGTGATAAAATCATAAGGGGAATTTATTATTATAGGTGTAGCTTCAAGTGAATCCATGATTAAACCCTTAAATGGTGAAATTAGAGATGAATCATGATGTTTATTTGTTGTGAAATGCCCATTTATGTACAAGTTTATCCATATCACATGTTTGATGAAATGCTTCAATAAATGAATTATGGATGATGTTGTGGGTCATGTGTTCAAGTAACTCATGCTTTGTCAGTTTCTTTCCATCGAGTCCTGGGGTTACATGTACCCAAAAATTTAGCTGTGTGCCTAGATCCAGCATCATGTTTTCATGATATCCTAAGTCAAGCCATGTTCAGTTGAATTCAGTTAGTCATGTGACTCAAGAAAACTCAATAAAACTTAGTAAAACTCAGAAATCCATGTAATCTCAAAAAGCTAGGTAATACAGAAATCTGAGAACTATTCTATCAGTCAACGAAGATCAGTTAATTCAGTCTAGTTCAGTTTAGCAATCCATGTTCAGTGTATATTCAGATGGGACTAAAAATTAGCACCGACTGAACCCAAGGATGGGAACCCACCTTCCAGTAGAGGGTGTGATTCTTAGAATCAATCCTCGCGTTCTAGAACTATGTAGCCAGCGTAGGTTGAGATATCATACCTACTAGTCGAGGGTAGATAAGGTTTCTTAACCTTCTAGTAGAGGGTTCCCACCATTCTCATTAGAGTAACCTGCTATTTAAGGATCACTCATATGTTGTTCTTACTAGTGGTGCGGTATCGACACCGTTCTAATCAGGGCACAGATTGGGCCACAACTCAGCGATTATAGCGTATTTATGGAATGTCGGTTAGATAACTACTTCCCATAGTTTCAGTATCAGTATCAGTCAAGAACTCAGATAGTACTTCAAATTTCAATACTATCAGATAAAGTCAAGTCAGCTTAGTATGGAACTCAGATAGTTCCATAAGAATTAGGACTGTCAGATATAGTCACTCATGTTATCAGTATTAAGATTTAGTAATAATGTTATCACAGTTTCAGTGTATGTTATTATGTCTCATGCATCTATTCTCATGCTTATGATCGTCAATATATTATTATTACTATTCATGCATATGAAACCTATGCATTTAGTTAACCTCACATACATACCAGTACATTTAATCATACTAACGCATTCGCGTTATGGTGTTTTATACCTTAGATTCAGAGATACGAGCTCCAGAGTATCAGTAGCATTCTATTCTCAACAGTCAAATTTAGAAGTGAGTCCTCATATTTCGAGGACATGATCATCACTTTATGATTTCATTAATAAAACTTATTAGGTGGAGTTAGTTGGGGACATGTTCGATCAACTACTTATTCAGACAGTCATGTTTTTTTAGGCTTTCTAGACTATAATATGTTCATATAGTTTATTTCATTTTTGTTTTAGATCATTTAGAACCCGCCCAGATGTTATATTTTGATTAGATGTTATTTCATAGTTTGAACCTTATGGCCTTTCAGTTTATATTTCTGCATTATACAGTATACAAGTATGAATACAAGTCATGGGTTAGCTTGTTGTCTTTTGGGGTCATGAGCACCGTGTAACATTCTGGGTACCAGTTTTTGAGTGTTACAAACTTGTTATTAGAGTCTATGGTTCAATAGAGTCCTAGGAAGTCTGAAAGTCGTATCTAGTATAGTCTTGTACATGGGTGTGTTGTTTGCGATATTTATGTACAGGAGGCTATGAGATGTTTTTAGAACAGTTTCCCCTCTTTCAGTATTCATGTCATTCTAGTGAGCATAATTTCAAGTCAATCTCTCAGTCTAATTTGTTTCTCCCTTTCTTCTACAGATCATGCCTTCTAAAAGAAGAAACGGGAATCAGTCAACCTCTAAGCCTGAAGAACCTTTGGGCAAACATATTTCTCATGCAAAGTTCAGAGCTACAGCCACTTCTCTTGCTCAATTAGTTGCTACTCAGAATGAACGACCAGCTGTCATTCCAGCCAACCCAGTGGCCAATTCAGCTGAAGCCATGATTTGGGACTTCATCCAAATGAATCCTCCATTTTCTTCATCCAATTCAGTTGAGTGGGAGGCATTTTCTTCTGCTTTCCTTTATAGATTCTTCCCCCTAGAGCTTAGAAAATCTAAGGTGTTAGAATTTATCATCCTTAGGCAGGGCAACATGACAGTGAAAGATTATTCTCTTAAGTTTACTCAATTAGAAAGATATGCCCCTCATGTGGTTGCAAATAGTAGGGACAAGATGAGTAAGTTTATTTTAGGGATGAACGATAGCATGGTTAATGAGTGCAGATCCACCATGTTGAATAGTGACATGACTTTATTTACGCTTATGACTCATGCACAACAAATGGAGGAGAGAAAGGTTAAGATTAGGGAGAAGCAATATAGTAGAGCAAGGACAGGTAGTTTCAACTTTGCTCAGCCCAAATTAGAAGGAGGAAACCGTTATCAATTTTGTCCTAAGTCATCAGTTCCAGCTCCATCTTCATCTAGTGCTCCTGTACCTAAGTTCATAGATAGAGAACCAGGATCTAAGTCTCAGGACAGTGTTAGCAGTGCCCGCACCTATTCTCTTTGCCAGACTTGTGGAAATCACTACCATGGTACTTAAAGAGCTGATAGTGATACTTGTTTTAGGTATGGCAAGCCTGGCCAAAGAGTTAGAGATTGTCTGTAGTTAGGTCCACATGGTCAACAGAACAATTACTCAGCTCAGTTTGGTCGCCCAAATCAGCAGGGCGCCACCTCTAATGCTACTAGTGGGCAACACCAAAACAGACTCTATGTTTTTTAGTCCTGACAAGATCATTAAATTTCACCTGATGTGGTTACTGGAACATTACAAATATTTCGTGTTCATGTTTATGCTTTGCTAGATCCAGGTGTTTTCCTATATTTTGTTACTCCTTATACAGCCGGTGATTTTGGAGTAAATCCCAAAATTCTAGCATATCCCTTTTCAGTCTTTACCCTAGTGGGTTAAATTATCATAGCCCGGGGGGCATACAAGAACTGCCCGATTATGATATTTCAACAGACTTAGACGAATTAGAGATGACTGATTTTTATATCATTCTCAGCATGGATTGGCTTCATTCCTGCTATGACATAGTCAATTGCAGGAAAAAAAAGTCCAATTTCAGTTCCCAAATGAACCCGTCCTTGAAAGTTAGGGTAGTGTATCCGCTTTTTGAGGTAAGCTTGTTTTCTACCTTCGAGCAACGAAAATGATTTCTAAAATCTTTGCTTATCATCTTGTTCGAGTTTATGACACTAGTTCTGAAACTCCCAGTCTTGATTCAGTTCCAGTCATGAATGAATATCCAGTTGTCTTTCCTGAAGATCTTCCAGAAATTTCTCCTAAAAGGGAAATAGACTTCGGCATTGATCTTCTTCTAGATACTCAGCCTATATCTTTTCTGCGATACATAATGGACTAGCAGAACTCAAAGAATTAAAAGAATAGTTGAAGAATCTCTTAGATAAGGGATTTAGCAGGCCCAGTGTTTCCCCGTGGGGAGCACCAGTCCTATTTGTGTGAATGAAATACAGTTATCTCAGAATGTACATTTATTACCGTCAACTTAATAAGGTTACGGTCATGAATAAGTATCGTCTTTTGCAGAATTGATGACTTGTTTGACCAACATCTGGGTTCCAACTATTTCTCTAAGATATACCTCAGATATGGCTATCATCAGCTCACAGTTAGAGAATGTGACATTCTGAAAATAGCTATTCATAATTGGTATGGTCACTTTGAATTTCTAGTCATGTATTTTGGTCTTTCCAATTCCCCAGCCGCCTTCATGGATTTGATGAACCATGTGTTCAAGAAGTACTTGGACATATTCATCATAATCTTTATAGATGATATTCTACACTATTCCCGTAGTGAGTGAGATCATGCAGACGATCTTAAAATAGTACATCAGACCCTTAGAAATCATCAGTTGTTCTCCAAATTAAGTAAGTTTTAATTTTGGATAAGGTCAGTAGAATTCATTGGCCATATTATTTTTGGTGATGGCATTAGGGTAGATTCTCAAAACATCGAAGCAGTGAAAAACAGGTGCAGACCTGTCTCTCCAAAGAAATTAGTAGTTTCTCTGGTTTGGCTTGCTATTATAGATAGTTTGTTGAGGGATTTCCATCTATTGCATCCCCTATGTCAAGATTGACTCAAAAAAAAGTCAAGTTTCAGTGGTCAGATCCTTGCGAGAAAAGTTTTCAGGAGTTAAAGACTCGACTCACCTCAGCTCAAGTCTTTACTCTTCTATATAGTTCAGATGGGTTCATAGTGTATTGTGATGCATCCAGAGTAGGTTTGGGTTATTTCCTCATGAATAATGGTAAGGTCATAGACTACGGCTCCAGACAGCTTAAACCCTATGAGAGGAATTATCCTACTAATGATCTTGAGTTAGTAGCCGTTGTTTTTTCCCTGAAGATTTTGAGGCATTATCTATATGTAATTTATGTAGATGTGTTTATAGATCATGAGAGTCTTCAGTATGTCTTTTCTCAGGAAGATCTCAATCTTCATCAGAAAAGGTGGTTAGAGCTCTTGAAGGATTATTCCATGAGTGTCCTTTATAATCCGGGCAAGCCCAACGTAGTGGCCGAAGGTCTTACCAGACTGTATATGGGTATTGTTGCTCAAGTAGAGGACAGTAAGAAAAAGTTAGTTCAGAAAATCCATCAGCTTTCTAGACTAGGCGTTCTCTTAGTCGATGCAGAAGAGGATGACGTATGGGTTCAGAGTTATTCTGAATCATCTATAGTTTCTAAGGTGAAAGAAAAACAAGATAAAGATCCCAGCCTTGACAAGTTAAAAGAGTCAGTCCAGGATCAGAGAGTAGAGGTTTTCTCCCAAAGGGGAGATGGTGTCCTATATTGTATGGGTCATCTGTGTGTTCTAGGTGTAGATGACTTAAAGAAAAAACTTTTCATAGAAGCGTATGGTGCGTGCTACTCTATTCATCCAGATGCTACAAAGATATACCGTGACTTGCGAGAAGTCTATTAGTAGAGTGGGATGAAGAGACATATTGAAAAATTTGTGGCTAAGTTCTCTACATTTCAGGAGGTTAAGATAGAGCATTAGAAGCCTAGTGGAAGTGGGAAGAACTGAACATGGACTTTGTGATGGGTTTGCCTCATACTCATAATCAGCATGATTCAGTTTGGGTCATTATACAAAGAATGGAAAAATTAAATCATTTTCTTCCAGTCCATACCTCTTATCAGCCGAGGATTACCCCAAACTATACATCAGGGAGTTTGTCATATTTCATGGTGTTCCGTTATCCATCATCTCAGATAGAGGTACCCAGTTTACCTCATTTGTAGAAAGCATTTCAAAATGATCTTGGTACCAAAGTTCATCTCAGTACAGCCTTTAATCCTCAGATAGATGGTTAAGTAGAAATGACCATTCAGACTCTAGAAGATATGCTGTGAGCGTGTCCAATTGATTTCAAGGGTAGTTGGCATGACCACTTTCCTTTGATTGAGTTTGCATACAACAAAAGCTATCATTCCAGTCTTCAAATGGCTCCATTCGAAGCTCTTTATGGTAGGAGGTGCAAATCACTAATTTGTTGGTTTGGAGTTAGTGAGGCTTTAGTCATAGGGCCTGACTTGGTATTCGATTCCTTAGAAAAAGTCCAATTGATCAGAGAAAGACTTTGGGCTGCTTAGAGCCGACAAAAGTCTTATTCAGATGTTTGTAGAAAGGATCTCAAGTTCGAGATTAGTGATTTTTTCATTCTAAAGATCTCTCCTATGAAGGGACTGAAGAGATTCGGTAAGAAAGGAAAGCTCAATCCCCGATATGTCGATCCCATCAAGATTCTCAGTTGTTTCGTCAAGGTAGCTTATGAGTTTGAGTTTCCTTCAGATCTTGCCTCAGTTCATCAAGTCTTCCATGTATATTTTCTAAAGAAGTGTATAGGTGGCGCAGCAGTTCTAGTCCCTATTCAGAGCATAGATGTTCAAAATCGCCACTCTTACGAAGAGATCCTAGTTTAAACCTAGACTATCAGACTCGTAGGAAGAGGAACAAAGAGGCCCCTTTAGTCAAAGTTCTTTGGAAAAATCAGCCAGTTAAGGGAGATAATTAGGAGGCAGAAGCATACATGCATACCTAATATCCCCACCTTTTCTCCGCTAACTCAGATCAAGCTCAAGGTAACAGTTCACCTTAAGCTTTTCAGCTTCCTGTTCTGATTTCAGTTACCAACTTGGTATGCAGTCCCTGTTCATAATCCCATTATAAACTTGGTATTAAATACCATTGCATATTCAGTCATGCATTCATGTATCAGTTCAGTTATATAATTATGCATCAAACATGCATTTTTATTGTGAGAAACTTGGTTCCTCAGAACAATCAATCATGCATTCATTAATTAGTTGCACATGCATCAGATATGCATGTTTAGTATGTAGGTCAGTTTATGCTCTTCCCCTCACTCTCAGCCTCATTCAAGGATGAATGTTCTCAAGGGGTGATATTGTAATACTCCATACTTTATCCTAGCTTGAAATCATCTCTAGAATGTTAGAAGCTTTATTTCAAGGATGAGTCCATTTTTTGTCAAGTGGGAAATTGAATTAGATTCCCAATGATACAAATTTGGTCCAAATCCGACACTGGACAAGTGAGTTATGGAAATTTTACATAGAGAAGTCTGAATTGAATTGGTACAACGGAACGGGACAAAGTACTGTTGAGCTAGCGACGGACCATCATATCTCATTGTCTCATGGAGTCGGTCAGTCCACTCTTAGGATAAGTACGGTGGAGAGGTCCGATAGACCGTCAACCTAGCGACGGACCATCGCAGCCCACCGTCGTACCAATGCAGTAAGATCCATTTCTGGTCCCAGTGCGATAGTGCCATCGCATATTCCATTTAGTTATTTTAAAGCCATTTTTAAAAGGGTATTTGGGTGTTTTTCCACATAATTTAAACCCTAATTACACCCGACCATAGCTCATTTGTTCATTATTATTCTACTACAACAAATTAGCGTTACTCTAAGAAATTAATCCCCAAGAACAATAAACCCTATGTTCTTGATTCCAAGTAAAGAATTCAAGCGTTCCTCCACAAATTTTAAAGAAACTCATAGCCCAGGTATGCATAGTGTTCATTCATTGACTCCTTTCGTCCATGAAGCCCAAGAATCTCTTTTCAAAGTTTAAGTATAAGGATTTTTTTTATGAATTCCATGTTGCGTTTGCTTTTGTTCATGTAGATAAGGACTAATTAAATTCTATTCCATGTTTTAGTGATAAAATCTTAAGGGGAATTTATTATTATAGGTGTAGCTTCAAGTGAATCCATGATTAAACCCTTGAATGGTGAAATTAGAGATGAATCATGATGTTTATTTGTTGAATAATGTTGTCTACATATACTATGCCAACCATGTTTTTTATTAAATGCATATGTGAAGGAAAAGTGCCCAACTAGTATGATATTGTGAAATCCCCATTTATGTAAAAATTTATGCATATCACATGTTTGATGAAATGCTTCAATAAATTAATTATGGATGATGTTGTTGGTCATGTGTTCAAGTAAGTCATGCTTTGTCAGTTTCTTTCCATCGAGTCCTGGGGGTACTTGTACCCGACAATTTAGCTTATGTGCCTAGAGCCAACATCATGTTTTCATGATATCCTCAGTCAAGACTTGTTCAGTACAATTCAGTTAGTTATGTGACTCAGGAAAACTCTGTAGAACTCAGAAATCCCAATAATCTCAAAAAGCTCGGTAATACAAAATTCTAAGAACTATTTTGTCAGTCAACAGAGTTCAGTTAGTTCAGTTCAGTTCAGTAATCCATGTTCCGTGTCTATTCAGATGGGAGTAGAAATTAACACCAAGTAAACCCAATGATGGGAACTCACCGGCCAGTAGAGGGTGTGATTATTCGAAGCAATCCTTGTATTCTAGAACTACGTAGCCAGCGTAGGTTGAGACATCATACCTGCTAGTCGAGGGTATATGAGGTGGGTTAACATGCTAGTTGAGGGTTTCCACCATTCTCATAAGAGTAACCTGCTTGATGAGGGTGACTCACATGTTGTTCTTACCAGTGGCGCGGTATCGACACCCTTCCAATCAAGGCATAGATGGGACCCCAAATAAGCTATTATAGCATATTTGGGGCATGACGATTAGATAACTACTTCCATAGTTTAGGTATTAGTATCAATCAAGAACTCGGATAGTTCTTTAGATTTCAGAACTTTCAGATACAATCGACTCAGCTTATTATGGAACTCAGATAGTTCCATCAGAATTAGGACTGTCAGATATAGTCACTCATGTTATCAGCATTCAGATTCAGTAATCATGTTATCATGATATCAATTTCAGTTATTATATCTAATGCATGTATTGTCATGCTTATGATAGTAAGTATATTATTATTGTTTATGCATATGAACCCCATATATTTAGCTTACCTCACATGCATACTAGTACATTCAATCGTACTGACGCATTCGCGCTATGGTATTTTATACCATAGGTTCAGAGGCACGAGCTCCAGAGAATCAGTAGCATTCCAATCTCAGCTATGAAAGTTATAAGCGAGTCCTCAACTTTTGAGGACATGATCATCACTTTATTATTTCATTAATAAAATTTACTACGCGGAGTTGATTGGGGACGTTTCCCATCAACTCTTTATTCAGACAGTCATGTTTTTAGCTTTCTAGACTACAGTATATTCAGATAGTTTATTTTAGTTTTGTTTTGGTTATTTTATATCCCACCCAGATGTTATGTTTTGATCAGACGATATGTCACAGTTTGAACTTTATGACCATTCAATTAATGTTTCAGCATTATAAAATATATTATACACTATACAGGTACTGCTATCAGTCATAGGTTAGCTTGTGGTTCTTTAGGGTCATCAGCACCGTGTAACGTTTCAAGTACCAAATTTGTGGCCTTACAAACTTGGTATCAGAGCCTAAGATTCAATAGAGTTCAAGGAAGTCTGAAAGTCGCATCTAGTAGAGTTTTGTACATGGGTGTGTTGCGCTTCAAATTTATGTACTGGAGGCTATGATATGTTTTAGGAATAGTTTCCCCTCTTTTAGTATTCATGTTGTGATAGTGAGAATAATCTCAAGTCAATATCTTAGTCTAATCCATTTCTCCTTTCCTTCTACAGAATATGCCTCCTAAATAAAGAAACAGGAATAAGTCAGCCCCTCAGCCTGAAGAACCTTTGGGAAAACATTAGAGATTGTTTTGGGTATGGCGAGCAAGGCGGCAGAGTTAGAGATTTTCCGCAGTCAGGTCCGCAGGGTCAACTGAACCATTCCTCAGCTTAGTTTGGTTTCCTGAATCAGCAGGGTGCCACCTCCAGTTCTACTAGTGTGCAACGCCCAAATAAACTTTATTCTCTTCAGTCCTAACAAGATTAGGAAATTCTCCTGATATGGTTACTGGTACATTACAGATCTTTCATGTGCATGTTTACGCTTTGCTAGATCTAGGTGCATCCTTGTATTTTGTTACTCCTTATATAGTAGGCAATTTTAGAATCAGACCAAAAATTTAAGCATATCCCTTTTTAGTCTCAACCCCAGTGGGTATAACCATCATAGCCTGGTGGGTATGCAAGAACTGCCTAGTTATGCTATTTAGAAAGTCACTTCAGCAGACTTAGTCAAATTAGAGGCTACTGATTTTGATATCATTATCGGTATGGATTAGTTTCATTCCTGCTATGCCATAGTTGATTACAGAAATATAATACTCTAGTTTCTGTTCTCGAATGAACCCGTCCTTGAATGGAAGTATAGTGTATCCACTTTTCCGAGGTCAGCTTGCTTCCTATCTTCGGCCAAGGAAAATGATTTCTAAAGGGTGTGCCTATCATTTTTTTGAGTTAATGACACTATTTCTGAAACTACCAGTCTTGATTCAGTCCCAGTCATGAATTAATATCCAGATGTATTTCTCGAAGATCTTCCATGGATTTCTCCCGAAAATAAAATAGACTTTGGCATTGATCTTCTTCCAGATACTCAGCCTATATCTATTCTGTCGTGCAGAATGGAACCAACAGAACTTAGAGAATTAAAGAATAGTGTAAGGAACTCTTAAACAAGGGATTCATCAGGCCAATTGTTTCCCATGGGGTGCACCAGTCCTATTCATATTAAAGAAATACGCTTCTATCAGAATATGCATTTATTACCGTTAACTTAATAAGGTCACGGTTTAGAATAAGTATTATCTTCGCATAATCGATGAGTTTTTTTACCAACTTCAGGGTGCCAGCTATTTCTCCAAGATAGACCTCAGATTCGGCTATCATCAGTTCAAAGTTCAAGAATGTGACATTGTGAAAACAACTTTCCGTACTCGTTATGGTCACTTTGAATTTCTAGTCATGTCCTTTGGTCTTTCCAATGCCCCAGCCTCTTTCATGGTCTTGATGAAACGTATGTTCAAGCAGTACTTGGACATGTTCGTCATAATTTTCATTGATGATATTCTGGTCTTTTCCCGCAGTGAGCGAGATCTTGTACACCATCTCAAAATTGCACTTCAGACCTTCAGAAATCATCAATTGATCTCCAAATTAAGTGTGAATTTTTCCTAAGTTCAGTAGCATTCCTTTTCCATATCCTTTCCGGTGATGGCATTAGAGTAGATCCTCAAAAGACTGAAGTGGTAAGAAACTACCCTAGACTTGTCTCTCTATCAGACATTAGGAATTTCTTGGGTTTGGCTGGCTATTATGGACGGTTTGTTGAGGGATTTTATTCTATTGCATCCCATATGTCCAGAGCAACTAAGAAGAAAGTCAAGTTTCAGTGGTTAGATCCTTGCAAGAAGAGTTTTCAGGAGTTGAAGACTCGACTCACCTCAGCTTCAGCCTTTACTCTTCCATATAGTTCAGATGGGTTTGTAGTGTATTATTATGCATCCAGAGTATGTTTGGGTTGTGAAATCATTTATCATGGTAAGGTCATAGACTACATCTCCAGAAAACTTAAACCCCATGAGAGGAATTATTCTACTCACGATCTTGAGTTAGCAGCTGTAGTTTATGCCTTGAAAATTTGGAAGCATTATCTCTTCGACATTTATGTAGATGTGTTCACAGATCTTAAGAGTCTTTAGTATGCCTTTTCTAAGAAAGATCTCAATCTTCATCATAGAAGGTGGTTAGAGCTGTTCAAAGATTATGACATGAGTGTCCTTAGTCATCCAGGCAAGGCCAACATAGTGGCCGACCCTCTTAGCAGACTATATATGGGTAGTGTTTCTTATGTGGAGGACAGTAAGAAAAAGATAGCTCAGAAAATCCATCATCTTGCCAGACTAGGCGTTCTCTTAGTCGATAAAGACGAGGATGAAAAATGGGTTTAGAGTAGTTCTGAATCATCTCTAGTTTCTGAGGTGAAAGAAAAACAAGATCAAGATCCCATCCATGACAAGTTGAAAGATTCAGTCCTAAAACATAAAGTAGAGGTTTTCTCCCAAGGGGAGGTAGTGTCCTATGTTATCAGGGTCGTCGGTGTGTTCCAGATGTAGTGTATATTACTTAAGGTAGCAAATTCTTGTAGAAGAACATGGTGTGCACTACTCTATTCATCCATAAGCCATAAATCTATACCGCGACTTGCACGAAGTCTATTGGTGGAGTGTGATGAAGACAGATATTTCAAAATTTGTGGCTAAGTGCTCTATATGTCAGCAGGTTAAGATAGAGCATCATAAGTATAGTGGTCCTATGTAGGAGTTCAATATTCCTACTTGGAAGTAGGAAGAGGTGAACATGGACTTTGTGATGGGTTTGCCTCATACTCGTCATCAGCATGATTTAGTTTGTGTCATTGTAGACCGAATGGTAAAATAAGATCATTTCCTTCCAGTCCATACCTCTTATTCCGCCAAGCATTACACAAAACTATACATCAAGGAGTTGGTCAGATTGCACACTATTCTGTTATCCATTATCTTAGACAGAGGTACCTAGTTTACCTCTCATTTCTGGAAAGCATTTCAAAAGGGTCTTAGTACCTAAGTTTATCTTAGTACATCCTTCCATCCTCAGATAGATGATCAAGTAGAAAGGACCATTCAGACTCTAGAAAATATGTTACGAGCGTGTGCAATTTATTTCAAGGGTAGTTGGCATGACCACTTGCCATTGATTGAGTTAGCATACAACAATAGCTATCATTCCAGTATTTGGATGGCTCCATTCGAAGGTCTTTATGGTAGGAGGTGTAGATCTCCAATTTGTTGGTTCGAAGTTAGTGAGGCTTCAGTCATAGCGCCTGACTTGGTATTCGATACCTTAGAAAAAGTCCAGTTGATCAGAGAAAGACTCTAGGTTGCTCAGAGTTGACAGATGTCTTATGCAGATGTTTGTAGAAAAGATTTCGTGTTTGATATTGGTGATTTTGTCTATCTAAAGATCTCTCCCATAAAGTGAGTGAAGATATTTGGCAATAAAGGAAAGCTCAGTCCCCGATATGTCGATCCCTTTAAGATTTTCAGTGGTTTCAGCAAGGTAGCTTAAGAGCTGGAGTTAACTTCAGATCTCTCCTTAGTTCTGCTAGTCTTCAATGTCTCTTCGCTAAAGAAGTGTATAGGTGACCCAGAAGTTGTAGTCCCTATTCAGAGCAAATATATTCAGAATAACCTCTCTTAGAAAGAGAATCCAATCAAAACCAGGACAATCAGACTCGTAGACAGAGGAACAAGGAGGTCCCCCAAGTCAAAGTTCTTTGGAAAAATCTGTCTGTTGAGGGCGATACTTAGGAGGAAGAAGCATACATGCGTACCAAGTATCTACACCTTTTCTCTGTCAACTCAGATCAATCTTAAGATAACAGTTCTCCTTAAGCTTTTCAGTTTCATATTCAGATTTAATTTAACAACTTAGTATACAGTCTCTGTTCATAATACCATTATAAACTTGGTATTGAATACCATTGCAAATTCAGTCATGTATTCATGTATTAGTTTTATTATATAATTGTGCATCAGACATGCATTCTTATTGTGAGAAACTTGGTTCCTCAGAACACTCAATCATGCATTAATGAATCAGTTACACATGCATCGGACATGCATTTTTAGTATTACGTAAGTTTATGTTATTCCCCACACTCTCAGCCTCATTCGAGGATGAATGTTCTCAAAGGGGTGATTTTGTAATACCCCATACTTTTTCCTAGATTGAAATCATCTCAAGAATGTTAGAAGCTTTCTTTAAAATATGAATCCACTTTTTTACACGTGGTATTTTTACCATTTTCATTTTTTTCACGTGGGAAATTGAATTATCTTTCCAACGATATCAATTTCGTCCAAATCCGACATCAAACTAGTAAGTTATGGCCATTTTGTAGAGAGCAGTATGTATCGCCCAGATTCGACGAAGCGGGCCGATGGACCATCAACCCAGCGATGGAACATCGCACCCACCGTCGCATGTTCCATTCAATTATTTTAAAGCCATTTTTAAATGGGTATTTGGGTATTTTTCCACATAATTTAATCCCTAATTACACCCGACCATAGCTCATTTGTTCATTATTCCCATGAAAAATAAACCCCACATGCTTGATTCCAAGCAAAGAATTCAAGTTTTCCTCGACAAATCTTCAACAAACTCACAGCCCAGGTATGAATAGTGTTTGTTCATGGACTCCTTTAATCCATGAAGACCAAGAATCTCTTTTCAAAGTTTAAGTATATGTATTTTTTTTATGAATTCCATGTGGGGTTTGTTTTGTTAATGTTCATAACGACCAATTAAATTTTGTCCCATGTTTTAGTGATATAATCTTAAGGGGAATTTATTATTATAGGTTTAGCTTCAAGTGGATCCATAATTAAACCCTTGAATTGTGAAATTAAAGATGAATCATGATGTTTATTGTTTGTATAATGTGGTCTACATATACTATGCCTACTATGTGTTTGATTAAATTCCTATGTGAAGGAAAAGTGCCCAACTAGTATGATATTATGAAATCCCCATTTATGTACATGTTTATGCATATCGCATGTTTGATGAAATTCTTTAATACATGAATTATGGATGATGTTGTTGGTCATGTGTTCAAGTAAGTCAGGCTTTGTCAGTTTCTTTCCATCGAGTCCTTGGGGTACTTGTACCCGATAATTTAGGTGTGTTCCTTGAGCCAGCATCAGTTAATTCAGTCCAGTTCAGTTCAGTAATCCATGTTCAGTGTCTATTTAGATGGGAGTATAAATTAACACCGAGTGAACCCAAGGATGGGAACTCACCTTCCAGTAGAGGGTGTGATTCTTAGAATCAATCCTTGCATTTTTGAACTACGTAGCCATCGAAGGTTGAGAAATCCTACCTGCTAGTCGAGGGTAGATAAGGCGGCTTAACCTTCTAGTTAAGGGTTTCCACCATTCTCATTATTGTAACCTATTAGTTTAGGGTCACTCACATGTTGTTCTTACCGGTGGTGTGGTATCGACAACTTTCTTATAAGGCCACAGATTGGACCCCAAATATGCTATTATAGCATATTAGGGGAATGTCGGTTAGATAACTATTTCCCACAGTTTCAGTATCAGTATCAGTCTAAAACTCAGATAGTACTTTAGATTTAAGGACTGTCAGGTACAATCAACTCAGCTTTGTACGGAACTCAGATAGTTCTATCAGAATCAGGACTGTCTGATATAGTCTCTCGTGTTATCATTATTCAGATATAGTAATCATGTTATCATGGTATCAGTGTTTGTTATTATGTCTCATGCATATATTCTCACGCTTATGATAGTCAGTCTTTTATTATTATTGTTCATGCACATGAGTCCCATGCATTTAGCTAACCTCACAAACATACCAGTACATTCAATTGTGCTGATGCAGTTGCGCTATGGTGTTTTATAACTTATGTTTAGAGACACAAGCTCCATAGCATCAGTAGCATTCCAGTCTCAGCAGTCAAATTTAGAAGTGAGTCCTCATATTTCGAGGACATGATCATAACTTAGTGATTTCATTAATAAAATTTGTTGGTGGAGTTAGTTGGGGACATGTCCCATCAACTCCTTATTCATACAGTTATATGTTTTTAGGCTTTCTAGACTACAGTATGTTCAGATAGTTTATTTTAGTTTTGTTTTTGGTATTTTATACCCCACCCAGATGTTATATTTTGATCAGATGTTATGTCACAGTTTGAACCTTATGGGCTTTATGTTTATGTTTCTATATTATAGAGTATATTATACAGTTTACAAGTACAGATACCAGTCATGGTTTAGCTTGTGGTCCTTCCGGGCCATGAGCACCGTTGAACATTTTCGGTACCATATTCGAGGCGTTACAATCTTGGTATCAGAGCCAATGGTTCAATAGAGTCCTAGGAAGTCTGAAAGACGCATCTAGTAGAGTCTTGTACATGGGTGCGTGGCATGGCACATTTATGTAGAGGAGTCTATGAGATGTTTTAAGAATATTTTACCCTCTTTTAGTATTCATGTCATACAAGCGAGCATAATCTCAAGTCAATCTCTGAGTCTAATACATTTCTCCCTTTCTTATACAGAACATGCTTCCTAAAAGAATAAACGGGAATCAGTCAGCCCCTTAGCCCGAAGAACCTTTGGGAGAACATATTTCTCATGCAGAGTTTAGAGATGCATTCACTACTCTTGGTCAATTAGTTGCTGCTCAGAATGAACGACCAGCTGTCATTCCGGCCAACCCAGTAGCCAATTCAGTTGTAGCCAGTATTTGGGGCTTCACTTGAATGAATCCTCCACCTTTTTTAGGTCTAAGTCAGATGTGGACCCTTAGGAATTCCTAGATTAGGTGCAAAAGGTTACAGACATAATAAGGGTTACTTATAGTGAGAGTGCTTATCTAAATGCATATCAGTGGTAGGATGTTTCTCACACTTAGTTGAAGCAGTGAAAGTCAGAGAGGGCAGTTGATGCAGGGTCAGTTGAGTGGGAGGAGTTTGCTTCTGCTTTCCTTCATAGATTTTTTATCCTAGAGCTTATAAAATCTAAGGTGAGAAAATTCATCACGCTCAGGAAGGGCAACAAGATAGTGAAAGAGTATTCTCTAAAGTTTACTCAATTAGCATGATATGCCCTCATGTGGTTGCACATAGCTGGGCCAAGATGAGTAACTTTATTTTAGGGTTGAATGATAGCGTGGTTAATGAGTGCAGATCCACCATGTTTAGTTGTGACATGACTTTATCCAGGCTTATGACTCATGCTGAGCAAATAGAGGAGCAAAATATTAAGATTAGGGTGAAGAAAAATAGGAGAGGAAGGACAAGTATTTTCAACTTTGATCAGCCCAAATTTGAAGGAGGAAACCATTCTTAATTTCATACTAAGTCATCAGTTCCATATCCTTCTTCAGCTTGTGCTCTTGTGCCTAAGTTCAGAGATGGAGCGCCAGTTGTAAGTGTATGGAAAATATTATCAGTTCCCGTACCTATTCTCTTTGCAAGAATTGTGGCAAGCACCACCATGGTACTTGCAGAGCTTGCAGTAATTCTTGTTTTAGGTGTGGTAAGCCAGGCCACAGTGTTAGAGATTGTTTGCAGTCAGGTCCGCACGGTTAATAGAACTATTCCTCAGCTAAGTCTGGTCGCCTGAATAAATAGGGCGCCACCTCCAGTGCTACTAGTGGGCAACGCCCAAATAGACTCTATACTCTTCAGTCCTGACAAGATTAGGAAAATCCTCCAGATGTGGTTGCAGGTACATTACAGATCTTTCGTGTCATTGTTTACACTTTGATAGATCCAGGTGCTTCCCTATCTTTTGTTAATCCTTATATTACAGGCGATTTTGGAGTCAGACCCAAAATTCTAGCCTAGCCCTTTTCAGTCTCTACCCAGTGGGTAAAACTATCATAGCTCGGCGGGTATACAGGAACTGCCCGATAATGATATTTTAAAAAGTTACTTTAGCAGACTTAGTCAAATTAGAAAAGACTGACTTTGATATCATTCTCAACATGGATTGTCTTTATTCCTTCTATGCCACAGTCAACTACAGAAATAAAATAGTTTAATATCAGTACCCGAATGAACCCATCCTTGAATTGTAGGGCAGTGATCTGCTTTTCGAGGTAAGCTTGTTTCCTACCTTCGGGCAAGGAAAATGATTTCTGAAGGGTGTACCTATCATATTTTTTGAGTTTATGAGACTATTTCTGAAACTCTAAGTCTTGATTCATCCTAGTGATGAATGAATATCCAGATGTTTTTCCCAAAGATCTTCCAGAAATTTCTCCCAAAAGGGAAATAGACTTCGGCATTGATCTTCTTCCAGATACTCAGGCTATATCTATTTTACCATATAGAATGGCACTAGAAGAACTCAGAGAATTGAAAGAATAGTTGAAGGATCTCTCAGATAAGGGATTCATCAGGCCCAGTGTTTCCCCGTGGGGTGCCCTAGTCCTATTCGTGCAAAAAAAATATGGTTCTCTCAGAATGTGCATTTATTACCATCAACTTAATAAGGTCATGGTCAAGAACAAGTACCCTCTTTTCAGTATTGATGATTTGTTTGACCATCTTCAGTGTGCCAGCTATTTCTCTAAGATAGACCTTAGATCCGGCTGTCATCAGCTTACGGTTAGAGAATGTGACATTTTGAAAATAGTTTTCCATACTCAGTATGGTAACTTTGAATTTCTAGTCATGTCCTTTGGTCTTTCCAATTACCCAGCTTCTTTCATGGACTTGATGAACCGTGTGTTCAAGCAGTACTTAGACATGTTCATTATAATCTTCATAGTTGATGTTTTGGTCTATTCCCGTATTGAGCGACATCATGCATACCATCTCAGAATTGTACTTCAGACCCTTAAAAATTATTAGTTGTTCTCCAAATTAAGTAAGTGGGAATTTTGGATAAGGTTAGTAGCATTCCTTGGCCATATTATTTCCAGTGATGGCATTGGAGTAGATCCTCAAAAGACTGAAGCAGTAAGAAACTGGCCTAGACCTATCTCTTCATCAGACATTTGGGCTTTCTTGGGTTTTTCTGGCTATTACAGATGGTTTGTTCAGGGATTTTCATCTATTACAACCCCTATGTCTAGATTGAGTCAAAAGAAAGTCAAGTTTTTGAGGTCAGATCCTTGCAAGAAGAGTTTTCAAGAGTTGAAGACTCGACTCACCTCAGCTTTAGTCTTTACTCTTCCATATAGTTCAGATTGGTTAGTAGTGTATTGTGATACATCCAGAGTAGGTTTGGGTTGGGTCCTCATGAATCATAGTAAGGTCATAGAATATGTCTCCAGACATCTTAAACCCTATGGGGGGAATTATCCTACTCATGATCATGAGTTAGCATCCATTGTTTTCTCCTTGAGGATTTGGAGGCATTATCTATATGGCGTTTATGTAGATGTGTTCACGGATCATAAGAATCTTCTGTATGTATTTTTTCAGAAAGATTTCAATCTTCATCAGAGAAGGTGGTTAGAGCTATTAAATGATTATGACATGAGTATCCTTCATCATCCGGACAAGGCCATCATAGTGGCCGATGCTCTTAGCAGACTGTCTATGGGTAGTGTTTCTCATGTGGAAGATAGTAAGAAAAAGTTTGTTCAGAAAATCCATCATATTGCCAGACTAGGTGTTCACTTAGTCGATGCAGAGGAGGATGACATATGGGTTCAGATTAGTTTAGAATCATCTCTAGTTTCTGAGGTAAAAGAAAAACAAGATAAAGATCCCAGCCTTGACAGGTTAAAAGTGTTAGTCCAAGATCAAACAGTAGAGGTTTTCTCCCAAAGAGGAGGTGGTGTCCTATGTTGTCAGGGTTGTCTGTGTGTTATAGGTGTAGATGACTTAAGTCAGTGAATTCTCACAGAATATCATGGTACACGCTACTCTATTCATCCAAAATCCATAAAGATATACCGCGACATGCGGGAAGTCTATAGGTGGAGTGGGATAAAGAGAGCTATTGTAGAATTTGTGGCAAAGTGCTCTACATGTCAGTAGGTTAAGACAGAGCATCAGAAGCCTAGTGGTCCTATACAGGAGTTTTTTAGTCCTACTTGTAAGTGGGAAGAAGTGAACATGGTATTTGTGACGGGTTTCCCACGTACTCGTCATCAGCATGATTCAGTTTGGGTCATTGTTGATAGAATAGAAAAATCATCTCATTTCATTCCAGTCCATACCTCTTATTTAGCCGACGATTACACCAAACTATACATCAGAGAGTTTGTCAGATTGCACGGTGTTTCATTATCCATCATCTTAGACAAAGGTACCCAGTTTACCTCTCTTTTATGTAAAGTATTTCAAAAGTGTCTTGGTACCTATGTTCATCTAAGTACAACCTTTCATCCTAAACACTTGGTCAAGTAGAAAGGACCATTCAGACTCTAGATGATATGCTGCAAGCGTGTGCAATGGATTTAAAGGTTAGTTGGTATGACCACTTGCCTTTGATTGAGTTTACATACAACAACAACTATCATTCCAGTATTCGGATGGCTCCATTCAAAGCTCTGTATTGTAGGAGGTGCATATCTCCAATTGTTTGGTTTGAAGTTAGTGAGGCTTCAGTCATAGGGCCTGACTTGATATTTGTTGCCTTAGAAAAGGTCTAGTTGATCAGAGAAAGAATTTAGGTTGCTCAGAGCCGACAGAAGTCTTATGCAGATGTTCGTAGAAAGGATATCGAGTTCGAGATTTGAAATTTTGTCTATCTAAATATCTCACCCATGAAGGGAGTGAACAGATTCGCCAAGAAGGGAAATCTCTGTCCCCGATATGTCGGTCCCTTCCTGATTCTCAGTTCTTTCAGCAAAGTAGCTTACGAACTCGAGTTGCCTTTAGATATCGCCTTAGTTCATCCAGTCTTCCATGTCTCTTTGTTCAAGAAGTGTATAGGTGACCCAGTAGTTGTAGTCCTTATTCAGAGCATAGATGTTCAGAATAGCCTCTCTTACGAAGATATCCCCGTCGAAACCTAGACTATCTGACTCGTAGAGTGATGAACAAAGAGGTTCCCTCAGTCAAAGTTCTGTGGCGAAATCAATTTGTTGAGGGAGATACTTGGGAGTTAGAAGCATACATGCGTACCAAGTATCCTCACCTTTTCTAAGCCAACTCAGATGAAGCTCAAGGTAACAGTTCTTTTTAAGATTTTCAGTTTCATGTTTAGATTTCAGTTACTAACTTGGTATACTATCCCTGTTAAGAATCCCATTATAAACTTGGTATCGAATACCATTGCATATATAGTCATGCATTCATGTATCAGTTCAGTTATATAATTGTACATCAGACATACATTCTTATTGTGAGAAACCTGGTTCCTCAGAACACTCGGTCATGCATTAATGACTCAGTTACACATGCATCAAATATGCATGTTCAGTATGTACGTAATTTTATGTTCTTACCTTCTGTCTTAGCCTCATTCAAGGTCGAATATTCTCAAGGGGGTGATATTATAATACCCCTTACTTTTTCCTAGCTTGAAATCATCTCAAGAATGTTAGAAGCTTTCTTTAAAAGATGAATCCACTTTTCTACACATGGTATTTTTAACATTTTCACTTTTTGTCATGTGGGAAATTGAATTAGCTTTATAACGATACCGATTTCGTCCAAATCCGACATTCCAAGCAAAGAATTAAAGTTTTCCTCGACAAATCTTCAACAAACTCACAACCCAGGTATGCATAGTGTTCATTCACGGACTTCTTTCGACCCTGAAGCCTAAACATCCCTTTTCAAAGTTCATGTATATGGATTTTTTTTATGAATGCCATGTTGGGTTTTCTTTTGTTCATGTTGATAAAGAACAATAAAATTCTATTCCATGTGTTGGTGATAAAATCTTAAGGGGAATTTATTATTATATTTGTATCTTCAAGTGAATCCATGATTAAACCCTTAAATGGTGAAATTAGAGATGAATCATGATGTTTATTTGTTGTATAATTTTGTCTACATATACTATGCCTACTATTTGTTTGATTAAATGCCTATGTGAAGGAAAAGTGCCCAACTAGTATGATATTGTGAAATCCTCATTTATGTACAAGTTTATGCATATCACATGTTTGATGTAATGCTTCAATAAATGAATTATGGATGATGCTATTTGTCATATGTTCAAGTAAGTCATGCTTTGTCTGTTTTTTTCCATCGAGTCATGGGGGTTCTTGTAACCGACAATTTAGCTGTGGGACTAGAGCCAGCATAATGTTTTCATGATATCCTCAGTTAAGACATGTTCAGTAGAATTCAGTTAGTCATGTGACTCAGGAAAACAATGTATAACTAAGAAATACTAGTAATATTAGAAAGCTCAATAATATAGAAATCTCAGAACTATTCTGTCAGTCAACGGAGCTTAGTTAATTCAGTCCAGTTTATTTCAGTAATCTATGTTTAGTGTCTATTCAATTGACAGTAGAAATTAGCACCGAGTGAACCCAAGGATCGGAACTGGCTTGCCAGTAGAGGGTGTGATTCTTGGAAGCAATCCTTGCATTCCAGTACTACGTAGCCAACGTAGGTTGAGACATCACACCTGCTAGTCGAGGGTAGATGAGGTGGCTTAACATTCTAGTTAAGGATTCCCACCATTCTCATTAGAGTAAAATACTAGTTGAGGGTCACTCACATGTTGTTCTTACCAGTGGTGCGGTATCGACACCCTTCCAATCAGGGCACAGATTGGGCCACAACTCAGCTATTATAGCGTATTTATGGAATGTCGGTTAGATAACTACTTCCCACAGTTTCAGTATCAGTATATGTCAAGAAGTCAGATAATTCTATAGATTTAGGACTATTAGATACAGTCAACTTAGCTTAGTATGGAACTCAGATAGTTCCATCAGAATAAGGACTGTCAGATATAGTCACTTATGTTATCAGTATTCAGATTCAATAATTATATTATCACAACATCAGTTTCTATTATTATGTCTCATCCATGTATTCTCATATTGATGATAGTCAGTCTGTTATTATTATTATTCATGCATATAAAACCCATGCATGTAGCTTACCTCACATGCATACTAATACATTCAATCATACTGACGCGTTTGTGCAATGGTGTTTAACACCTTAGGTTCAGACACACGAGCTCAAGAGCATCAGTAGAATTCCAGTCTTAGCAGTGAAAGTTAGAAGTGAGTCCACATATTTTGAGGACATGATCATCACTATATTTTTTCATTATTAAAATTTATTAGGTGGACCTAGTTGGGGACATGTCCCATCAACTCCTAATTCAGACAGTCATGTTTTTAAAGGCTTTCTAGACTACAATATGTTCAGATAGTTTATTTAAGTTTTGTTTTGCGTATTTTATACCCCACCCAGATGTTATATTTTGATCAAATGTTATATCACAGTTTAAACCTTATGGCCTTTTAGTTTATGTATCTGCATTATATAGTATATTATACAGTATACAAGTACAAATATCATTCATGGATTAACTTGTTGTCCTTCGGGGTCATGAGCATCGTGTAACGTTCTGGGTACCATATTTGAGACGTTACAAACTTGGTATCAGAGCCTATGGTTCAGTAGAGTCCTTGGAAGTCTGAAAGTAGTATCTAGTAGAGTCTTGCACATAGGTATGATGCACGCCACATTTATGTACAGGAGGCTATGTGATCTTTGACGAACAGTTTCCCCTCTTTTTGTATTCATGTCATGTTAGTGAGAATAATCTCAAGTCAATCTATCAGCCTAATCCGTTTCTCCCTTTCTCCTACATAACATGCCTCCTAAAAGAAGAAACGAGAATCATTCAGCCCCTCAGCCCGAAAAACCTTTGGGAAAACATGTTTCTTATGCAGAGTTAAGAGCTGCATTCACTACTCTTTCTCAATTAGTTACTTCTCAGAATAAACGACCAGCTGTCATTCCGACCTACCCAGTGCCCAGTTCAGTTGCATCCAGTATTCAGTACTTCACCCAAATGAATTCTCCATATTTGTTTGGGTCTAAGTTATATGGGACCCTCAAGAATTCCTAGATTAGGTGTAGAAGGTTAAAAACATAATGAGGGTTACTTCTAGTAAGAGTGTTGATCTAGCTGCATATCAGTTGTAGGATTTTGCTCACACTTAGTTCAAGCAGTGGAAGTTAGAGAGGGAAGTTGGTGCAGGGTCAGTTGATTGGGAGAAGTTTGCTTCTGCTTTCCTTGATAGATTCTTTCCCCTAGAGCTTAGAGAAGATAAGGTGTTAGAATTCATCATCCTCAGGCAGGGCACCAGGACAGTGAAAGAGTATTCTCTTAAGTTTACTCAATTAGCCAGATATGCCCCTCATGTGGTTACAGATAGCAGGGTCAAGATGAGTAAGTTTTTTTCAGGGGTGAACAATAACATAGTTAATGAGTTCATATCCACCAAGATGAGTAAGTTTATTTCAGCTATTATGACTCATGTTCAACAAATAGAGGAGCAAACTATTAAGATTAGGGAGAAGTAAAATAGGAAAGGAAGGACAGGTAGTTTCAACTTTGCTCTGCCCAAATTAGAATAAGTAAACCGTTCACAGTGTCATCCTAATTCATCCGTTCCAGCTCCTTCTTCAACTAGTGCTCCTCTTCCTAAGTTCAAAGATAGAGCACCAGGCTCTAAGTCTCAAGACAGTGTTAGCAGTTCCCGCACCTATCATCTTTGCCAGACTTGCGAAAAGTACCACCTTGGTACTTGTAGAGCTGGCAGTGATACTTGTTTTAGGTATGTCTAGCAAGGCCACAGAGTTAGAAATTATCCGTAGTCAGGTTCGCAGGGTCAACAGAATCGTTCCTCATCTCCTTCTTGTCGCCCAAATCAGCAGGGCACCGCCTCCAGTGCTACTAGTGGTAAATGACCAAACACACTCTATGCTCTTCAGTCACAACAAGATCAAGAAAATTCTCTTGATGTGGTTACTGGTATATTACAGATCTTTTGTGTGAATGTTTATGCATTTCTAGATCCAGTTGATTCCCTTTCTTTTGTTACTTCTTATATCGCAGGAGATTTTGGAGTCTGTCCCAAAATTCTAGCATAGCCCTTTTAAGTCTCTACCCCAGTGGGTAAAACCATCATAGCCCGGTGGGTATACAGGAACTTCCCAATTATTATATTTCAGAAAGTCACTTCAGCAGACTTAGTCGAATTATAGATGATTGATTTTCATACCATTCTCTGCATGGATTGGCTTTATTCATTCTATGCTACAGTCGACTGCATAAATAGAATAGTCCAATTTCAATTCCATAATGAACCCATTCTTGAATGGAAGAGTAGTGTATCCTCTTTAAGAGGTCTTCTTGTTTCCTACCTTCGGGAAAGAAAAATAATTTCTAAAGGGTGTTCCAATCATCTTGTTTGAGTTAAGGACACTACAGTTGAAACTCTCAGTCTTTATTTACTCCCAGTAATGAATGAATATCCAAATGTCTTTCCCGAATATCTTTCAGGAATTGCTCCCGAAAGGGAAATAAATTTCGGCATTGACCTTCTTTCAGATACTCAACCTATATCTATTCTGCAATACAAAATGACACCAGCTGAACTTTGAGAATTGAAAGAATATTTGAAGGATCTCTTAGATAAGGTATTCATCAAGAACAGTGTTTCCCTTGGGGTGCACCAGTCCTAGTCGTGTGATAAAAAATACGGTTCTCTGAGAATGTGCATTTATTACCGTCAACTTAATAAGGTCAAGGTCAAGAACAAGTATCCTCTTTGCAGAAACTATGATTTGTTTTACCAACTTTAGGGTGCCAACTATTTCTCTAAGATAGACCTCAGATCCGGCTATCATCAGCTCACAGTTAGAGAATGTGACATTCTAAAAACAACTTTTCGTACTCGGTATGGTCACTTTGAATTTCTAGTCATGTCCTTTGGTATTTTCAATGCCCCAGCTGCTTTCATAGACTTAATGAACCGTGTGTTCAAGAAGTACTTAGACATGTTCATCATAATCTTCATAGTTGATATTCTGGTCTATTCCAGTAGTGAGTGAGATCATGCAGACCATCTCAAAATTGTACTTTAGACCCTCAAAAATCATAAGTTGTTCTCCAAATTAAGTAAGTGTGAATTTTTGCTAAGGTCAGTAGCATTCCTTGGCCATATCATTTCCGGTGATGGCATTAGATTAGATCCTCAAAAGACTGAAGCGGTAAGAAACTGGAGAAGACCTGCCACTCCATCAGACATTAGGACTTTCATGGGTTTGGCTGGATATTACAGACTATTTGTTGAGGGATTTTCATATATTTCATCCCCTATGTCTAGTTTAACTCATAAGAAAGTCAAGTTTCAGTTGTCAGATCCTTCTGACAAGAGTTTTCAATAGTTGAAGACTCGACTCACCTCAGCTCCAGTCTTTACTCTTTCATATAGTTCAGATGGGTTAGTAGTATATTGTGATGCATCCATAGTAGGTTTGGGTTGTATCCTCATGCATCATAGTAAGGTCATAGAATACTTCTCCAGACAACTTAAAACCCATAAGAGGAATTATCCTACTCATCATCTTGAGTTAGAAGACGTAGTTTTGTCCTTGAAGATTTATATCCATTATCTATTCGGTGTTTAGGTAGATGTGTTCATAGATCATAAGAGTCTTCAGTATGTCTTTTATCAGAAAGATCCCAATATTCATCAGAGAAGGTGGTTAGATCTCTTGAAAGATTATGACATGAGTGTCTTTTATCATCTGGTCAAGGCCAACATAGTGGCCAACACACTTAGCAGACTATCTATGGGTAGTGTTGCTCATGTAGAAGATAGTAAGAAAAAGTTAGCTCGGAAAATCCATTAGCTTGCCAGACTAGGCGTTCGCTTAGTTGATGCAGATGAGGATGACATATGGGTTTAGAGTAGTTCAGACTCATCTCTAATTTCCAAGGTGAAAGAAAAACAAGATAAAGATCCCTACCTTGTCAAGTTGAAAGAGACAGTCTAGAATCAAAAGTTGAGGTTTTCTCCCAAGGGGGAGATGGTGTCCTACTTTTTTAGGGTCGTTTGTGTGTTCCAGGTGCAGATGACTGAAGGCAATGACTTCTTACAAAAGTGCATGGTGTGAGATAATCGATTCATCTAGAGGACACAAAGATATATCGTGATTTGCGGAAAGTCTATTCATAGAGTTGGATGAAGAGATATATCACCGAATTTGTGGCTAAGTGCTTTACATATCAGTAGGTTAAGATAGAGCAACAGAATCCTAGTGGTCCTACGCATGAGTTCATTATTCTTACTTGGAAGTGGGAAGAAGTGAACCTGGACTTTGTGATGGGTTTGCCTCATACTCACCATCAACATGATTCTATTTAGGTCATTGTAGATAAAATGGCAAAATCAGTTCATTTCCTTCCAAACCATACCTCTTATTCAGTCGAGGATTATGCCAAATAATACATCAGGGATTTTCTCATATTGTATGGTATTCCGTTATCCATCATCTCAGACAGAGGTACCCAGTTTACCTCTCATTTCTCAAAAGCAATTCAAAAGGGCCTTAGTACCCAAGTTCATCTCCATACAACCTTCCATCCTCAGATAGATGGTCAAGTAGAAAGGACCATTCATACTCTAGAAGATATTCTACGAGTGTGTGCAATTGATTTCATGGATAGTTGGAATGATCACTTACCTTTGATTGAGTTCGCATACAACAACAGCTATTATTCCAGTATTCGAATGACTCAATTTGAAGCTTTATATGGTAGGAGGTGCAGATCTCCAATTGGTTTGTTTGAAGTTAGTGAGTTTTCAGTCATAGGGCCTGACTTGTTATTTGATGCCCTAAAATATGTCTAGTTGATCAGAGAAAGACTGCAGGATACTCAGAGCCGACAAAATTTTTATGTAGATGTTCGTAGAAAGGATCTCAAGTTCGATATTAGCGATTTTATCTATCTAAATATCTCTTCCATGATGGGAGTAAAGAGATTCAGAAAGAAGTGAAAGCTTAGTCCCCGATATATCGGCCACATCAAGATTTTCATGCGTTTTGGCAAGGTAGCTTAGGATCTCGAGTTGCCTTCAGATCTAGCCTCAGTTCATCCAGTCTTCCATGGCTCTTTGTTCAAGAAGTGTAGAGGTGACCCATTTAGTGCATAGATGTTCAGAATGGCCTCTCTTACAAAGAGACCCTAGTCAAAACCTAGACTATTAGACTCGTAGACAGGGAACAAAGAGGCTCCCCTAGTAAAAGTTTTTTTGCAAATTCAGTCAATAAAGGAAGCTACTTGGGAGGTAGAAGAATACATGCGTACCATGTATCCTCACCTTTTATCTGCCAACACAGTTCAAGCTCAAGGTAATAATTCTCCTTAAATTTTTTAGTTTTATGTTCAGATTTCAGTTACCAATTTGGTATACAGTCCCTGCTCAGAATCCCATTATAAACTTGCTATTGAATACCATTCAATATTCAGTCATGCATTCATGTATCAGTTCAGTCATATAATTGTGCATCATACATGCTTTATCATTGAGAGAAATTTGGTTCCTCAGAACACTCAGTCAAGCATTAATGAATCAGTTACTCATGCATCAGCTATACATGTTCATTATGTATGTAAGTTTAGGTTCTTCCTCTCACTCATATCCTTATTCGAGGATGAATGTTCTCAAGGGGTTGATATTGTAATACCCCGTATTTTTTCCTAGCTTGAAATCATCTCAAGAATATTAGAAGCTTTCTTTCAAAGAGGAATCCCGTTTTGTACATGTGGTATTTTTAAAATTTTCATTTTTTTCACGATGGAAATTGAATTAACTTTCCAATGATACCAATTTTGTCCAAATCCGACATCAGATGAGTAAGTTATGGCCATTTTACAGAGAGCAGTCTAAATCGTCCAGGTACGATGGAGCGGGACGACAGACCATCACACCTCACCGTCACATTAACGTAGTGTGTCCACTCTCTATCTGAGTACGATTGAGAGGTATGATGGAACACCGATCAAGAGATGAACCATCATATCCCACTATCGTACCAAGGCAGTAAGTTAAAGTTCTGGTACCAGTGCGACGGTCAGTCTGACGGACCGTCGACCCAGCGATAGACCGTCACCCCCACCCTCGCATGTTCCATTCAATTATTTTAAAGTCATTTTTAAGAGGGTATTTGGGTCTTTTTCCACATGATTTAATCCTTAATTACACCCGAACATAGCTCATTTGTTCATTATTCTTCGACAACAACAAATTAGTGTCTCTCTAAGAAATTAATCCCAAAGAACAATAAACCCTAGGTTCTTGATTCCAAGAAAATAATTCAACCATGTAAAGATATAAAAAAGAATTCCACCCGAGGTGCTTTATATTTTTTTGTCAACTCACAGCCCTTCTATGCATAGTATTCATTCATGGACTCCTTTCGTCTATGAATCCCAAAAATCTCTTTTCAAAGTTCAAGTATATGGATTTTTTATATGAATTCCATATTGGGTTTGCGTTTGTTCATGTTGATAATGACCAATTGAATTCTATTACATGTTTTATTGATAAAATCTTAAGGGTAATTAATTATAATAGGTGTAGCTTCAAGAGAATCCATGATTAAACCCTTAAATGGTGAAATTAGAGATAAATCATGATATTTATTTCTTGTGTAATGTTGTCAACATATACTATGCATATCATGTGCTTGATTAAATGCCTATGGGAAGGAAAAGTACCCAACTAGTATGATTTCATGAAATCACCATTTATATATAAGTTTATGCATATCACATGTTTGATGAAATGCTTTAATAAATGAATTATGGATGATGATGTTGGTCATGTGTTCAAGTAAGTTATACTTTTTCAGTTTCTTTCTATCAAGTCCTAGGGGTTCCTGTACCCGACAATTTAGCGGTGTACCTAGAGCTAGGATCATGTTTTCACGATATCCTCAGTCATGCCATGTTCAATAGAATTCAGTTAGTCATGTGACTCAAGAAAACATAGTAAAACTCAAAAATCCCAGTAATCTCAGAAAGCTCAGTAATACAGAAATCTCAGAACTATTCTATCAGTCAACAGAGCTCAGTTAATTTAGTGCAGTTTAGTTCAGTAATCCATGTCCAGTGTCTATTTAGATGGGAATAGAAATTAGCACCGAGTGAACCCAAGGATGGGAACTCACCTACCTGAAATGGGTTTGATTCTTAGAAGAAATACTTGCATTCAGAACTATGTAGCCAACGTAGGTTGAGACATCATACCTGCTAGTCGAGGGTAGATGAGGTGGATTAACCTAAAAGATGAGGGTTCCCACCATTTTCATTAGATTAACCTGCTAGTTAAGGGTCACTCACATCTTATTCTTACCAGTGGTGCGTTATCGACACCCTTTAATATCTAGAACAAATTTTACCTCAACTCATCTATTATAGCTCATTTGGGGAACGTCGGTTAGATAACTAGTTCCCACAGTTTTAGTATCAGTATCAGTCAAGAACTCAGATAATTCTCCAGATTTTAGGATTGTCAGCTACATTCAACTTCACTTAGTACGGAGCTCAAATACTTCCATTAGAATCACAACTTTCAAATACAGTCACTCATGTTATCAGTATTCAGATTCAGTAATCATGTTATCACGGTATCAGTGACTGTTATTATGTCTCATGAATGTATTCTCATGCTCATGATAAACAGTCTGTTATTATTATTGTTCATGCATATGAAACCTATGCATTTATCTATCCTCACATGCATACCAGTACATTCAATCATATTAACTCATTCACGCTATGGTGTTTTATACCTTAGGTTCAGAGACACGAGCTCCAGAGAATCAGTAGTATTCCAGTATCAGCAGTCAAAGTTTGAAGTGAGTCCTCATCTTTCGAGGACATGATCATCACTTTATTATTTCATTAATATAATTTATTAGGTGGAGTTTGTTGGGGACATATCCCATCAACTTCTTATTTAGACAGTCATTTTTTAAGAGGCTTTCTAGACTACAGTATGTTTAGATATTTTATTTTGGTATTGTTTTAGGTATTTTATACCTCACCCAGATTTTATATTTTGATCAAATGTGATGTCACAGTTTGAACCTTATGGCCTTTAAGTTTATGTTTCTGCATTATACGGTATATTATATAGTATACAAGTACAGATATCAATCATGGGTTATCTTATGGTCCTTCGGGGCCATGAGCACCGTGTAACATTTTGGGTACCAGATTCGGGGCGTTACAAACTTTGTATCAGAGCCTATAGGTCAATAGAGTCCTAGGAAATCTGAAAGCCGCATCTAGTAGAGTCTTGTACATGGGTGTGTTGCGCACCACATTTATGTACAAGAGGCTATGAGATGTTTTAGGAACAGTTTCCCCTCTTTCAGTATTTATGTCATACCAGTGAGCATAATCTTAAGTCAATCTCTCACTTTGATCCATTTCTGTCCTTCTTCTACATAATATACCTCCTAAAAGAAACAATAGGAATCAGTCAGCCCCTCATCCCGAAGAATCTATGGACGAATATGTTTCTCATGCAGAGTTCAAAGATATATTCACTACTCTTGCTCATCTAGTTGCTGCTCAGAATGAACGGCCAGCTGTCATTCCGACTAACCTAGTGGCTAATTCAGCTGAAGCCAGGATTTGAGACTTCACCTGAATGAATCCTTCATTCTTTTTTGGGTCTAAGTTAAATGTGAACCCTCAATAATTCCTAGATTAGGTGCAGAAGCTTACAAAAAAAAATGGGGGTTACTTCTAGTGAGAGTGCTAATCTAGCTATATATCAGTTGTAGGATGTTGCGCACACTTAGTTCAAGCAGTGGAAGCAATTAATGTAGGGTCAGTTAAGTGGGAGGAGTTATCTTCTGCTTTCCTCGGTAGATTCCTTCCCATAGAGCTTAGAGAAGATATGGTGTTAGAATTGATTATCCTCAGGAAGGGAAATATGACAGTGAAAGAGTATTCTCTTAAGTTTACTCAATTAGAGGTACCCAGTTTACCTCTTAATTCTATAAAGCATTTCAAAAGGGTCTTGGTACCCACGTTCATCTCAGTACAACTATACATCCTCTGATAGATGGTCAAGTAGAAAGGACCATTTAGACTCTAGAAAATATATTGTGAGCGTGTGAAATTGATTTCAAGGGTATTTGGCACGACCACTTTCCTTTGATTGAGTTTGCATACAACAACAACTATCATTCTAGTATTTGGATGGCTCCATTTGAAGCTCTTTATGGTAGGAGGTGCAGATCTCCAATTGGTTGTTTCGAAGTTAGTGAGGCTTCAGTCATAGGGCCTGACTTTGTATTCGATGACATTGGAAAAGTCCATTTTATCAGAGAAAGACTTCGGGATGCTCAGAGCCGATAGAAGTCTTTTGCAAATATTCGTAGAAAGGATCTTGAGTACTATATTGGTGATTTTGTCTATCTAAAAATCTCTCCAATGAAGGGAGTGAAAAGATTCGTAAAGAAGGGAAAGCTCAGTCCCCGATATGTCGGTCCCTTAAAGATTCTAAGTCATTTCGGCAAGTTAGCTTACAATCTCAAGTTGCCTTCAGATCTCGCCCCAATTCATCAAATCTTCCATGTCTGTTTGCTCAAGAAGTGTATAGGTGACCCAACAGTTGTAGTCCCTACTCCGAGCATAGATGTTCAAAATATCCTATCTTACGAAGAGATCCCATTTGAAACCTAGACTATCAGACTCTTAGAAATAGTATCAAAGAGGTCCCCCCGTTGAGGGAGCTACTTCGGAGGCAGAAGCATACATGCGTACAAAGTATCATAACCTTTTCTCCGCCAACTCAGATCAAGCTCAAGGTAGAAGTTCTTCTTAAGATTTTTAGTTTCATGTTCATATTTAAGTTATCATCTTGGTATACAGTCCCTGTTCAGAATATCAATATAAACATAGTATTGAATATCATTGCATATTCAGTCATGCATTCATGTATCAGTTCAGTTATATAATTGTTCATCAGATATGCATTCTCATTTTGTGAAACATAGTTCCTCAGAACACTCAATTATGCATTCATTAATCAGTTACACATGCATCTGATATGAATGTTCAGTATGTATGTCAGTTTATGTTCTTCCACTCACTCTCAGCCTCATTCGAGGATGAATATTCTCAAGGGGTGATATTGTAATACCTCATAATTTTTACTAGCTTGAAATTATTTCAAGAATTTTAGAATCTTTATTTCAAGGATGATTTCCCTTTTCGTCACGTGGGAAATTAAATTATCTTTCCAATGATACAAATTTCGTCCAAATTCGAAATCGGACGAGTATGTTATGGCCATTTTATAGAGAGTAGTCTGAATCACCCAATTTTTATGGAGCATGCCGACGGACCCTAGATCTTGCGATAGACCATCACACCCCACCATCATATCGAGGCAGTGAGTCCACTCTCTATCTAAGTACGATGGAGAGGTTCGACGGACCGTCGAGCTAGCGACGGACCATCGAGCTAGCGATGGACCATCGCAATCCACCATCACACCAAGGAAATAAGTTCCTGTTCTGGTCTAAGTGCGATGGTTAGTCTAACAAACCGTCACCCCAGCGATGGATCGTCTCACCCACCATCGTATATTTCATTCAATTATTTTAAAGCCATTTTTGAAAGGGTATTTAGGTCTTTTTCCACATGATTTAAACCCTAATTACTTTAAGAAATTAATCCTTAAGAACAATAAAAACTAAGTGCTTGATTCCACATAAATAATTCAATTTTTCCTCCACAAATCTTCAAGAAACTCACAACCTAGGTATACATAGTGTTCATTCATGGATTCCTTTCATCCATGAAGCCCAAGAATCTCTTTTCAAAGTTCAAGTATATGGATTTTTTTTAAGAATTCGATGTTGGATTTGCTTTTGTTCATGTTGATAACGACCAATTGAATTCTATTCCATGTTTTAGTGATAAAATCTTAAGGGGAAATTATTATTATATTTGTATCTTCAAGTGAATCCATGATTAAACCCTTAAATGGTGAAATTAGAGATGAATCATGATGTTTATTTGTTGTATAATGTTGTCTACATATACTATGCCTACTATTTGTTTGATTAAATGCCTATGTGAAGGAAAAGTGCCCAACTAGTATGATATTGTGAAATCCTCATTTATGTACAAGTATATGCATATCACATGTTTGATGTAATGCTTCAATAAATGAATTATGGATGACGTTGTTGGTCCTGTGTTCAAATAAGTCATGATTTGTCTATTTCTTTCCATCGAGTCCTAGGGGTACTTGTACACGACAATTTAGCTATGTGCCTTGATCCAGCATCATGTTTTGATGATATCCTCAGTCAAACCATGTTTAATAGAATTTAGTTTGTCATGTGACTCAGGAAAACTCAGTAGAACTCAGAAATCCCAGTAATCTCAGAAAGCTCGGTAATACAGAAATCTCAAAACTATTCTGTCAGTCAATGGAGCTTAGTTAATTCAGTCTAATTAAGTTCAGTAATCTATGTTCAATGTCTATTCAGGTGGGAGTAGAAATTACCACCAATAAATCCCAAGGATGGGAACTCACCTGCCTGTAGGGGTGTGATTGTTAGAAGCAATCCTTGCATTCTAGAACTACGTAGCCAGCGTAGGTTGAGAAATCATACCTACTAGTCGAGGGTAGATGAGGTGGATTAACCCACTAGTTTAGGGTTCCCACCATTCTCATAAGGGTAACCTACTAGTAGAGGGTCACTCACATGTTGTTCTTACTAGTGGCGCAGTATCCACACCCTTCAATCAGGGCACAGATTGGACCCCAAAAAAGCAATTAAAGCAGATTTGGGGCATGTCAGTTAGATAACTACTTCCCACAGTTTCAGTATCAGTACCAGTTAAAAGCTTAGATAGTTCTCCCAATTTCTGGATTGTCAAATACAGTCAACTCAGCTTAGTATGAAACTCAGATAGTTCCATCAAAATCAGGATTGTCAGATATAGTCACTCATGTTATCAGCATTCAAATTCAGTAATCATGTTATCACGATAACAATGTCAGTTATTATGTCTCATGTATGTATTCTAATGCTCATGATAGTCAATCTGTTATTATTATTGTTCGTGCATATGAACCCTATGCATTTAGATTACCTCATATGCATACTAGTATATTCAAACATAGTGACGCATTCGCGCTATGGTGTTTTATACATTAGGTTCAGAGACACGAGATCCAGTAGTATTCCAGTCTCAGCTATCAAAGTTAGAAGTGAGTCTTCATCATTCGAGGACACGATCATCACTTTATTATTTCATTAATAAAATTTATTTGGTGTAGTTAGTTGGGGACATGTCCCATCAACTCCTTATTCAGACAATCATATTTTTAGAGGCTTTCTAGACTATGGTGTGTTCAGATAGTTTATTTCAGTCTTTTTTTGGTATTTTATACCCAACCCAGATTATATATTTTGATCATATGTTATGTCATAGTTTGAACCTTATGGCCTTTCAAGTTATGTTTCTGCATTATACAGTATATTATACATAATAAAGGTACAGATAACAGTCATGGGTAAGCTTGTGGTCCTTTGCGGTCATGAGCACCGTATAATGTTCTGGGTATGAGATTTGGGGCTTTACAAACTTTATATCAGAGTGTAAGGTTCCATATAGTCCTAGGAAGTTTGAAATCCGCATCTAGTAGATTATTGTACATGGGTGTGTTGCGATTCACATTTATGTACAAGAGGCTATGATCTGTTTTAGGAACAATTTCCCCTTTTTTAGTATTCATGTCGTGCCAGTGAGAATAATCTCAAGTCAATCTCTTAGTCTAATCCATTTCTCCCTTTATTCTATAGAACATGCCTCCTAAATGAAGAAACGGGAATCAGTTTGTCCATCAGCCCGAAGAGCCTTTGGGAGAACATTAGAGATTGTTTTGGGTGTTGCAATCCAGGTGACAAAGTTAGAGATTGTCCGCAATCAGGTCCGCAGGGTCTAACCGTTCCTCAACTCAGTCAGGTCACCTGAATCTGCAGGGCGCCACCTCCAGTGCTACTAGTGGTCAACGCTCAAACAGACTCTATAGTTTTTAGTCCCGATAAGGTCAGGAAAATTCTCATATTATGGTTTATGGTACATTATAGATCTTTTGTGTTTATTTTTACGCTTTGCTAGATCCAGGTGCTTCCCTGTCTTTTGTTACTCCTTATATATTAGGCGATTACGGAGTCAGTCCCGAAATTCTAGCATATCCCTTTTTAGTCTCAACCCCAGTGGGTAAAACCAACATAGCCCGATAGATATGCAGGAACTGCCTAATTATGATTTTTAGAAAGTCACTTCAGCAGACTTAGTCGAATTAGAGATGACTGATTTTGATATCATTCTCGGTATGAATTGGCTTCATTCATGCTATTCCATAGTCGACTGCAAAAATAGAATATTCCAGTTTTAGTTCCTGAATATACCCTTCCTTGTATGGAAGTGTAGTGTATCAACCTTTTCGAGAGCAGCTTGTTTCCTACCTTAAGGTAAGGGAAATGATTTCTAAATGGTGTGCCTATCATTTTTTTTGAGTTTACGACCCTAGTTCTAAAAATCCAAGTCCTGATTCAGTTCCATTCATGAATGAATAACCAGATGTTTTTCCATAAGATCTCTCAGGAATTTCTCCCGAAAAGGAAATAAACTTCGACATTGATCTTCTTCCAGATACTCAACCTATATGTATTCTGCCATGAAGATTTACACCAGCAGACCTCAGAGAATTGAAAGAATAGTGGAAGGATCTCTTAGATAAGGGATTCATCAAGCCTAGTGTTTTTTGGTGGGGAGCACCAGTCCTATTCGTGCAAAAAAAATATGATTCTCTCTGTGCATTTATTACCGTTAACTTAATAAGGTCACGGTCAAGAACAAGTATCCTCTTCTCAAAATCGACGATTTGTTTGACCAATTTAGGGTGCCAGCTATTTATCTAAGATAGACCTCAGATTCGGCTTTCATCAGCTCATAGTTAGAGAATGTGACATTGTAAAAATAGCTTTCCATACTCGGTATGGTCACATTGAATTTCTAGTCATGTTCTTTGGTCTTTCTACTTCCCCAGCCACTTTCATGGACTTGATGAACCATGTGTTCAAGCAGTACTTGTACTTGTTCGTCATAATCTTCATTGATGATATTCTAGTCTATTCCTGCAGTAAGCGAGATCATGCTGACCATCTCCGAATTGTACTTCAGACCCTTAGAAATATCAGTAGTTCTCCAAATTAAGTAAGTGTGAATTTTTTCTAAGGTCAGCAACATTCCATGGCTATATTATTTCTGGTTTCGGCATTAGAGTAGATCCACAAAAGACTGAAGTGGTAAAAAACTAGCCTAGATCTGTCTGTCCATCAGAAATTAGGAATTTCTTGGGTTTGGCTGGATATTACAGATGGTTTGTTGAGGAATTTTCATATATTGCATCCCTTATGTCCACATTGACTCAGAAGAAAGTCATGTTTCAGTGGTCAGATCCTACCGAGAAGAGTTTTCAGGAGTTGAATACTCGACTCACCTCAGCTCCTGCCTTTACACTTCCATATAGTTCAGATGGGTTGGTAGTGTATTGTGATGCATCCAGAGTATGTTTGGGTTTTGACCCCATTCATCATGGTAAGGTTATAGACTACGTCTCCAGACAGCTTAAACCCCATGAGAGGAATTATTCTACTCATGATCTTGAGTTAGCAGCTGTAATTTTTACCTTGAAGATTTGGATGCATTATCTATACGAAATTTATGTAGATGTGTTCACAGATCATATGAGTCTTCAGTATGACTTTTCTCAGAAATATCTCAATCTTCATCAAAGAAGGTGGTTAGACCTTTTGAAAGATTATGATATGAGTATTCTTTATCATCCGGGCAAGGACAACGTAGTGGACGACTCTCTTTTCAAACTATATATAGGTAGTGTTTCTCATGTGGAGGACACTAAGAAAATGTTATATAAGAAAATCCATCAGCTTTCTAGACTAGCCGTTCGCTTAGTCGATGCAGAGAAGGATGAAATATGGGTTCAGAGTAGTTCAGAATCATCTCTAGTTTCTGAGGTTAAGGAAAAACAAGATAAAGATCCCAACCTTGAGAAGTTGAAAAAGTCAATCCAGGATCAGAATATATAGGTTTTCTCCCAAGGGGGAGATGGTGTCCTATGTTGTCAAGGTCGTCTGTGTGTTCCAGATGCAGATAACTTAAGGTAGGAAATTCTCGCAGAAGCGTATGGTGCGCTCTACTCTATTAATCCAGAAGCCACAAAGTTATACCACGACTTTTTGGAGTCTATTGGTGGAATGGGACGAAGAGATATATTGCAGAATTTGTGGCTAATTGCTCTACATGTCAGTAGGTTAAGATAGAGCATCAGATGCCTAGTGGTCCTACGTAGGAGTTTATTATACCTAATTGGAAGTGGGAAGAAGTGAACATGGAATTTGTGATGGGTTTGCCTTATACTCATGATCAGCATGATTCAGTTTAGGTCATTTTTGAAAAAATGGTAAAATCATCTGATTTTCTTCCAAACCATACCTCTTATTCAGCTGAATATTACGCCAAATAATAGATAAGGGAGTTGGTCATATTGTACGGTGTTCCGTTATCTATCATCTTAGGCAGAGGTACCCAGTTTACCTCTCATTTCTGGAAATTATTTCAAATGGGTCTTGGTACCCAAGTTCATCTCCGTGCAGCCTTCCCTCCACAGATATATGGTCAAGTAGAAAGGACCATTCATACTCTAGGAGATATGTTGTGAGCGTGTACAACTGATTTCAAGGGTAGTTGGTATTACCACTTGCCTTTGATTAATTTTGCATACAACAACAGCTATCAAACCAGTATTAGGATGGCTCCATTTGAAGATCTATATTGTAGGAGGTGCAGATCTCCAATTGGTTTGTTTGAAGTTAGTGAGTATTCAGTCATAGGGCTTAACTTGGTATTCAATGCCTTAGAAAAAGTCCAGTTGTTCAGAGAAAGACTCTGGGCTACTCAGAGCCAAAAAAAGTTTTATGCAGATATTCGTAGAAAGGTTCTCGAGTTTGATATTAGTGATTTAGTCTATCTAAAGATCTCTCCCATGAAGGGAGTAATGAGATTCGACAAGAAGGGAAAGCTCAGACACCGATATGTCCGTCCCTTCAAGATTCTCAGTCGTTTTGGCAAGGTAGCTTACGAACTCTAGTTGCCTTCATATCTTGACTCAGTTCATCTAGTCTTCCATGTCTCTTTTCTCAAGAAGTGTATAAGTGACCCAGAAGTTGTAGTCCTTATTCGGAGCATAGATATTCAGAATGGCCTCTTTTACGAAGAGATCCCAGTCGAAACCTAAACTATTAGATTCGTTAATAGAGGAGCAAAGAGCCCTCCTAGTCAAAGTTATATGGAAAAATAAGTTTGTTAAGGGAGCTAGTTGGGAGGTATAAGAATACATGTGTACCATGTATCCTCACATTTTCTTTATAAACTCAATTCATGCTTAAGGTAACAGTTCTCCTTAAGCTTTTCAGTTTTATGTTCAGATTTCAGTTACCAACATGAAATAGTCCCTGTTCAGAATCCCATTATAAACATGGTATTGAATACCATTGTATATTCAGTCATTCATTTATGTATCAGTTCAGTTATATAATTGTGCTTGAGACATGCAATATCATTGTGAGAAACTTGGTTCCTCATAACACTTAGTCATGCATTGATGAATTAGATACACATGCATCATATATGCATGTTCAGTATGTATGTAAGTTTAGGTTCTTCCCCTCACTCTCAGCCTAATTCGAGGACGAATATTCTCAAAGGGGTGATATTGTAATACCCCTTTCTTTTTCCTAGCTTGAAATCATCTCAAGAATGTTAGAAGCTTTCTTCCAAAGATGAATCCACCTTTTTACATGTGGTATTTTTAATATTTTCATTTTTTTCATGTGGGAAATTGAATTAGATTTCAAATGATACCAATTTCATTGAAATACGACATCGGACGACTAAGTTATGTCCAATTTACAGAGAGCAGTCTGAATCACCCAGGTGCGATGGAGCGGGCTGACGGACTGTCACACCCCACCGTCACATCGAGGCAGTATGTCCAATCTCTATCTGAGTATAATGGAGAGGTACGATAGACCGTCGATCAAGCGATGGACCATCGCATCCCACCATCGTACCAAGGCAGTAAGTTCAAGTTTTGGTCCCAGTGCGACGGACCTTCGACCCAGCGATGGACCGTCACATCCACCCTCGCATGTTCCATCCAATTATTTTAAAGCCATCTTTAAAATGGTATTTGGGTCTTTTTCCACACGATTTAATCCCTAATTTCACCCGAACATAGATCATTTGTTCATTTTTCTTCTACAACAACAAATTAGGGTTTCTCAAAGAAATTAATCCCCTAGAACAATAAACACTAGGTGCTTGATTCCAAGCAAGGAATTCAAGTTTTCCTCCATAAATCTTCAAGATACTCATAGCTCTGGTATGTATAGTATTCATTCATGGACTCCTTTTGTCCATGAAGCCCAAGAATCTCTTTTCAAAGTTCAAGTATATGGATTTTTTTATGAATTCCATGTTGGGTTTCATTTTATTCATGTTGATAACGATCAATTGAATTCTATTCCTTGTTTTAATGAGAAAACCTTAAGGGGAATTTATTATTATAGGTGTAGCTGCAAGTAAGTGCATGATTAAACCCTTAAATGGCGAAATTAGAAATGAATCGTGATGTTTATTCATTGTATAATGTTGTCTACATATACCACGACTACCATGTGCTTGATTAAATGCCTATGTGAAGGAAAAATGCCCAACTAGTATGATATTGTGAAATCCCCATTTATTTACATGTTTATGCATATCACATGTTTGTTGAAATGCTTCAATAAATGAATTATGGATGATGATGTTGGTCATGTGTTCAAGTAAGTACACTATGTTAGTTTCTTTCCATCGAGTCCTGGGGTTTTTTGTACCCGACAATTTAGTTGTGTGCCTAGAGCCAGCATCATGTTTTCACGATATCCTAAGTCAATCCATGTTTAATAGAATTCAGTTAGTCATGTCACTCAAGATAACTCAGTAAAAATCAGAAATCCAACAAATCTCAGAAATCTCAATAATATAGAAATCTCAGAACTATTCTATCAGTCAACGGAGCTAAGTTAATTTAGTCTAGTTCAGTTCAGTAATCTATGTTCAGTGTCTATTCATATGGGAGTAGAAATTAGCACCGAGTGAACCCAAGGATGGCAAAAAAGTGTGTGATTCTTAGAAGCAATACTTAAATTCTAGGAGTACATAGCCAGCATAGGTTGAGACATCATACCTGATAGTCGAGGGTAGATGAGGTGGTTTAACCTGCTAGTTGAGGGTTCTGATAACACCCAAACTATAGATCTCGTTAGAAAATGTAAGCGGTCGCTGTCAAATATAGTACCCAACTGGGTTGGGTGTCGAATCCCACAGGGAATACTTGGTCACTAAGTGTTGCAATTGTTAGTAGACTATTGGTCGAAAATTCCACGGAATAGGGGGGTTTTGATTTAGGCGTGAATTAATAATATCAAGTAACGAATGAATGATTTGTTTAGTAAAGGTTAATCACAGAGAATAATAAGTTAGGGTTATGTCCACCTTGTAGTTTCTACTTCTCTATTAACTATGAGTAATGCGGAATTTACACATGCATGCACTTATAGAGAATCGTATTCTAATTCTAAATCCAAGTGTTTCCCCACCATCAAGGATTTATTTCACTTTAGCTCTCCCGAGCCTAAAGTGTATAACTAATGGTACAAATTCTCCACGAAGTTAATCCGGTTAAGGCATTAACGTGTAAATAGAGGTTAGAAGCCCTATTTCCTTGTCACACTCTCTTTTCCAAACATGTAAATTTTCTCCCGATCAAGTTAATGCTATAATGGCATGTTCTCTATGTTTGCAAACATGAGAATTTAATTAAAACGAAGAGAGTAATGATATAAGTAGCATACACATCAAGAATTCACAAACTCATAGCAACAAATAGTATCTTACAAGGTTTCCATAACCCTAACAGAGAAGTTTAGCTACTCATGGATACGATGGAAATCAAAATAGACATAATCATCATACCACAACCTAGAACAATCTTGGCGATGGAAGTGATCTTAGCGTCACAAAGAGAATAACGTTTTTTCTCTAGCCGTTTCCAAGTGTGAGCCGTGTTTCTCTGTCCAAAACTTACAGAATCTGTAAACTGAATAATGACTAATGATAATTGATCAATGCTGCTGAAAAATTCAGCAATAGGGTTTTTATAGTATCCTTGTCTACTAAGTTACTGCTGCATCCCTAAGTATTTAGAAATACTAATTTTGCCCGGGACAAATTCTCCATGCGTCACATTCATTCCAACAGCTTCCGAAAGCTGCCTTCACTCTTATATGAAGTTTTACTTTGCTTCCCAAAGGTCCACAAAGTGCTGAAATCTTCATCATTAATACCTTAAAACATGCTAATCACATAGGTTAGCTCACTTAAAGGAAAATGGACTAAAAGTGCAGGAATTATATATTTTATCCTCAAAACTTAGCTAAAATATGGGTAAATTATGGTTCTTAGGGGTATAAATACGCCCAACATCACCACCCCACACTTAAAGCTTTGTTCGTCCTCGATCAAAATATTACGTCCATGCAAACATCTAACTAGAATTTCACAGTAGCAACACAAAATGTTAAACAAGACATGCACGGCAATAATTAACAAAGAGTAGGTTTCTTGATCACTCCTAGAAACAATTCAACCTTCAACATAGACTCGTGAGGATGGTTAATTCGTATCCACAAGTTAAGCCACAAAGAATCATGTAAAACTACCCAAATATCATCAACCATGTGTGTCTCACACAAGATATTACCCATGATCACTCACAGTTTTGCAATTTTTGAAACATGGGTATAAGACACTCCTTGCTCTCACTTCTCACAAGGAATTCTTATGTTGCAACTGATGACCATAGGATTGCCCTTAGTGTAATGCTCTACTAATTTCGGAATGCTAAGCTTAGGATCAAATAGGTCTTTGCAAGTTGTAATGTAGGCTAAGGGACAGGTAGGACTATTTTGGCCAGAAATAGTGACTATGTTCCCTAAGTACTTTAATATACTACGTTATGTCATTAACACTCTCTTTTAAACAACCCCTCTACTTTCCTTTCATCTACCACCCCTTTTCACCTATTTTGTTATTCAATTATAAACACAACTATATTTTTATTTTTCTATTTTTATTTTTTTATTTTTATTTTTTTATAAAACACCTCTATGATAGCCACTCTTTTTCACAACAATTTCAAGTACCAATACACTCTGAGGCATCACTCTCACCCAATTTTCTCTTATTTTGTCACATGACTCTACAATTTAAAGCGCTTAGGAATTTGGATCAAATTATGGTCTTAAAGAAAATGGATTAGGCTACATATGAGGCTGTCAAAGAAAATAGCTAAAGGCTCAAAGGGGGTTAACTAGGATAATGTTCAAAGGTAGGTAAAAAGAAGGTAAATAATTACAGGCTGCCAAAGAAATGCCTAAATCATCTCCTAAACTCACACTCTTTATTTCGCTTTACACACACACCAGGAAAGTTCTAGCATCAGTCACAACACAGAATATACTATAACCTCACACACACAAGGCACATGGTCAACTTTATTGGGAGCAGTATAGACTCTTGACCCAACAGATGAATGAATTAAACCACACAATTATCACACAGTGATTCACACTTAGAGCTTAAATGTCTCAATAGTAATGAATTAGCACAAACTCTTGTTATAATACCATGCCGTCTATCAGAACAATTTCATGAAAAATATAAAAAAAATTTGAAAATTTAACTAACTAGTTACTACTAATTAGAAAAAACAAGAATAAATGTAGGCAAAGAAGTACCATACAACATACAAATACCATCACCCCACACTTAGACTGGACACACTGCCCTCAGTGGAAAATAAATAAGGAGAACCTGATTAGTCGGACTCTTCCTCTATGTCTGGGGTCATACTCCCTTCGTCGGAATCATCATCAGAGTCGTCGTCATCTGAGTTGTCCTCCACGTCTGAGTCTGGCAGTCGGCGATCATCGTCAGTCGGCACATCATCATCGAGAGGTTCCTCAAAATGTACCCCTACTCCACACATAGACCGCGCATACTCATTCATCGGGTAGTCATAGTCCAACTGCTGGAGCTCTGCATCAGTCGGAATACGACCCCCACTCATCATGGTAAACCTCGTCATGCCATATAGATGGAAAAAGAATCTTTCATCTCGAGCATGCCGCTCTGCAGTGGTAACGTTGATGCCATGACTAGTTTCAGGCTCTTTAACTTTCGTAAGATCAACCTTCTTCGGGTTGTGTGGAAGTTTATGATCTGCAGGTTCCTCTTCAATGTGCTCCTTCCTTAAGATCGCAGTCAACAAATTGCGAAAGCTGAAATGGGACCTTTTATGCAGCCTAGCCTTACTCATTAACGATCGTATAACCGCACCAATGTTGATGGGAATATTCGTCATCAGTGTGTACACCAAGAATTCTCTATCACGTGTGATCTTTGTGTACTGTGTCCCAGGAATTAGGCAAGAGTTGACTATACTCAACCATATACGAGCTTCTATGTTCAAGGAAGCATATGGGAAGGTATTGTTCCGACCGTTATCCTTATGATGAATCCACCGTGCCATTGACTTTGTTCTGCACAGTGTGTGTCTGATTTCCCTGTAGGGAGGTCTGTGATAAAGCTCCTTAAGCAGTGATGGATCCACAGATGGAAGACCCAGAAAAGAGTTGAAAAACTCCGCATTCAGTTGCAAGACTTAGCCCCGAATCTTCACTTCACTTCCGGTAGTCTTTGGGGACCAATTGGAATAGAACTCTCGCGTTAGATCAAGATTGCATTCCCCCATATCTCGGAAAATGAAATAAAGATTTAGTGCCATGATTTTAGCGACAATGCGGGTCTCTCTCTTTGCTAGGCTCTCCTTCTGCATCAAATCCACGTGAACATATTTTTTCACTTTGTTGTTCTTGTACCACTCCTTTCCTTCCTCCTCTAGGACCCACTTTATCCTGAAAGTGCGTCGAGGTATTTGTAGAGAGGAGGACTCAGCTTGATCTTTTCTTCCCCTTTTCTGACCTTTCTGCGAGGTAGACACTTTTTCTTTTCCTTGTCGTACTTTTGGGGCCATTCTACCTGAGATTAAAATAGAGTCATGTTAGTTTCATCTCGGAAGATTCAATCAAAAAACAAACAGTAATGGCACCACCCCACACTTAATTTGTTAGCACAGACTAATTAAGTGAGTGATGTCGATTACTTAGACTTCATCGACATACATTTAGGCGATATGTTCCAACAACATGTTTAGCACAGTCATACTTTCCTGTAATCTTTGAATATCCTTTCCAACTTTGTTTCATGTAATCTTAACTATACTTTCATGTTTGGATTAATGCACTTCTTGAATAAGACTACCACATAGAGATTGTATCAAGTTATTGCAGAGAAATAATCACAACATCTTATGCTCGTGGTCAATCATGATTGTTATCTCGATGAACGAGTCATTCAAACATTCAAGCTTTCAACTTTCAAGATTACGCATTAACTTCACAATTTTGACTCCATAAAAATATGTGTATAACAATCAAGTACAAGTCGGAACAAAGTCAAGAACACCCACACGTATTCTTTTACTCAATCTAGATGTATCATAACAAACCAATCATATTCTTATCACCAAACACCACTTCAAAATCTAAAATACCATTATAAACGTAGTATTGCAACAACTACGGAATATAAAAGAATAACTTACTTGGTGATGGTTCAGGAAGATGATCTTGCAAGATTAGATGAGCAAAATGAAAAATTTTGAGAGATTTGGGAAGCCTAGGTGGCGCCTAGGTTGAGCAAACAAGTGTATTTTGTTCTAAGGTTGAAGATCTATTTATAGACTAAGACATGGGTAAGGTTTGATCCATATATAATCGGGTTAGGAGACAAAAATGCATAAGTAGGCGGCGCCTAATTCTTTGCCTATTCTTTCCATAGGTGGCGCCTTTGTCAATGCCTAGTTGGGCATAGGCGGCGCCTTTGTCAATGCCTAGTTGAAATAGTGAGCATAGGCAATAGCATAGGCGGCGCCTATGGTATTACCTAGATTTGCATGGGCGGCGCCTACGGTATTGCCTAGATTTGCATAGGCAATGCCTTGTCCGTTGCCTATGTGAGGCAGTGAGCATAGGCAATGGTATAGGCCTTGCCTTGTCCATTGCCTAGTTTGGCATAGGCATTGCCTTGTCCATTGCCTAGATTAGCATAGGCATTGCCTTGTCTATTGCCTAGATTATCATAGGCAATGCCTAGCCGATATCATTTGCTCCATCATTCCTAGCTTACAACCTTTAGCATGGATCACTTTAAAATCAAAATTTTGGGACTAATCTCCTCCTTTGTATGTCTTGAACCTACACTTAATCAAAAACAACAAACACAATTGGAAGGATGGGTTGCCTCCCACCAAGCGCCTTAGTTTTGGTCGTGGCTCGACTCTTCTTTTTGGATTTTAATTTAACAAAAACAAACTCCTAGTAAAACAAAACGATTAAAACAATGGGTTGCCTCCCATGTAGCACTTGATTTATTGTCGAGGCACAACATAGTCATCTCGATTACTTAGACATCATCGAGATATATGGTGCATCCTTATCTGAATGGATTCAGACGACGCTGATGCTTAATTGTGGGCACGCAATCTTTTTTGAGATGAATCTTGAGCATACATATCCCAGGAGGGATACCAATTATATCATCAATAGTCCAATCAATAGCTCTCTTGTACCTCTTCAGAACAGAAATAAGAGCCTCTACTTGTTGTTCACCTAAATCATCCGCAACAATAACCAGAAGTGTATCACCACTTCCCAAAAATGCATACTTTAGGTGACTGGGTAGATCTTCCAATTCTAGCACTGGTGGCTCTTCAATGGATGGTTTTGCTGGTGGTGAGGATCGATTCTTAAGATCAAGGTCCAGCTTCTTAGGAGCATGAGAATAGGACCCTATTCCTTTTAGAGCACAAATAGTTTCTTCATAATCTTCTACATCCTCACGCTCAAAATTCAAACGCTCAGCAGACAATGGTTCAACAGTAGGCTGCTTTTCTAACTATAGTTCCTTCACATCCTCATGATAAACATCATCTATAGAAAACACAGTCATATCATTTGGCTGCTTCATTGATTTGCATACATCAAAATGAACCACTTCGTTATTCATCCGAAATAAAAGCTCATTGGCTCGTAAATCAATAAGCACACTTCCTGTTGCAAGGAAAGGATGACCCAAGATTATGGGTACTTCAGAATCCACCTCGCAATCCAAAATAACAATGTCTGCAGGAAAAATGAAGGTAGAAACCTTTACCAATACATCATATAAGATACCAACAGGTCGTTTTACCGACCTATCAGCCATCACGAGCCGCATATTGGTTGGTGAAGGATCGCCCAACCCCAACTTTTTGTAAATAGATAGTGGCATCAAATTGATGATAGCACCCAAATCGCACAATGCCTTAGCAAAATCCAACGATCCAAATATGCAAGGAATAGTGAAAGCACCAGGATCTGCCTTCTTCTGTACTAAAGACCTCATGGCAATTGCACTGCAATGATGAACTTTATCTTCCAGCTCGTAGCTTGCTGCCCGCTTCTTTGTCAAAAGGTCCTTCATGAATTTAGAGTACCCAGGCATCTATTCCAGCACCACCACCAAAGGAACATTAATAGTCAGCTGCTTCAACATAGTCATGAATTTACTAAACCTGGTGTCATCAGCTTTCTTCTTCAGTCTCTGAGAAAAAGGTGGTGGTGGAAGGGGAATAGTTTTCTCCACCACTTCATTTTTATCTTGCTTCATATTATCAATCTTTTCAGGCTGGTGACGTCTAAGTGTAGTGTCATGAACGTTCTGACTTTCAGCTTCTACAGAATTATCAGACTCTACTTCAATCACATTCCCTTTTGTATTATCAACCACCTGCTTGCCTTTGGATGGATTTTCAAACACCTTACCACTCCAGGTAGTAATAGCCATATATGATCCATCATTCCTTGGATTTTGCACGGTGTCGCTAGGTAGGGTGTCATCTTTTCTTTGATTGAGTGTCGCTGATAGTTGACTCAATTGTTGTTCCAACTATTTTATTGAAGTGGAATGCGAATCAATCAATTGATTTATTGAGGACAAATCATTTTTTACCTCCGTTACTCCCGTGTTATTTACCTCCACTCCTTTCAACAGCTTAGCCATCATATCTTCCATGGACATCTTCCCAGAGCCAGATGCCGCGACCTCACGATTTCCAGGAGGAACATACAAACCACTCCTGTCAGTCTTATTCTTGTTCTGGATTTATCATAATAGTTCAGACCTTGGTTTCCTTGGGCATTGCCTCGGAAACCCCCCTGATTATTCAAATAATTTTCTTCCTCCTTAGAATCGGATTCATCTCTTCCCTGTGATACAACGGCCTTAACCTTTTCGGTCTTTCCTGATAATAAATGCTTGGTAAGAAGATCCATCTGCATTTTCATATGAGCCATATCCTGGTCACGTTCCTCTTTTCTTCGCCTTTGTTCTGCTGTCATGCCAGTAGATACAGTAGATCTTGCTACCTCAGAATCCCTGGTATGCCAAGCTCTACTTTGCTTTGTCATACGATCCAGCATATCACCAGCCTCAATAAAAGTAAGGTCCATGAATGACCCACCCGCAGCATTATCAACCACTGGCTTAGTCAATGAGTTCAAAGCCCTGTATAATATTTCCATCAAGTGGATATTGGTCATCTGATGGTTTGGGCACCGCATAAGCTTCTTCTTGAACCTCTCCCATGTTTCGTGGAGAGCTTCAGTTGGAAGCTGTCGAAAATTACTGATCTCATCTCGTAATTGTGCTCTCTTGGATGGAGGAAAAAATCTTTCTAGGAAAGCGTATTTTAGTTGCCTCCAATTAGTGATATAGTCAGGAGTTAGCCCGTTCAACAATAGAGTTTCCTCGCCAGATAGAGACAATGGAAATAAGCGCAGCCGGATCGCATTCTGTCCAACCCCTGGATTGTCAAACGCCTTGCATGTTGAGATAAAGTTGATCAGATGCATATTCAGATCATCGCCTGCAAGTCCACCAAATAACCCTTTGAGTTGCAACAGCTGGATCATGGTGCTAGTGATATTAAATATGGCTCCGGGTGCCAAGGGCGGAGGAATAATAGCCCCTGTGGCACCAGCTCCATCCAAATCGTCATCATCATCATCAAAAGAAGCCTGCACAACTCGGCGTTCAGGTGTCATTCTAGCTTGACGATCTCTCTTGTTCACAGATGCTGCCACCTCATCTGCACGTCGTGGATTAAGTAACTCATCATCACCCGGGTCCTCATCATCAGGATTTGTTGCCCGACCTGGGTTATCAAAATTCTGTTGATGCACTTGAGCAGCTGCCAACGCAGCTAACCTAGCTTGTTCCTGTTGAGCAGCCCTTGTTTCAATGTCACGTTGTGTATCCATTCTGCAAATAAGTTGTGGTTCAGGATTTATGGGTAATAATGGCTGACCAGATCTTCATGTATTTGGCATGCACTCTACCAAACCTGAACAAAACAAAAACAACAAACAAAAAGTAAAATTCAAGAATCTTTGACCAAAGGGTCTAGTAACTATCACAAACATAGTTGACAACCGTATTCCCCGGCAACAGCGCCAAAATTTGATAACGCCCAAACTACAGCTCTCGTTAGAAAGTGTAAGCGGTCGCTGTCAAATATAGAACCCAACTGGGTTGCGTGTCGAATCCCACAGGGAATACTTGGTCACTAAGTGTTGCAATTGTTAGTAGACTGTTGGTTGAAAATTCCACGAAAAAGGGGGGTTTTGATTTAGGCGTGAATTAATAATATCAAAGTAACAAATGAATGATTTGTTTAGTAAAGGTTAGTCACAGAGAATAATAAGTTAGGGTTATGTCCACCTTGTAGTTTCTACTTCTCTATTAACTATGAGTAACACGGAATTTAGACATGCATGCACTTATAGAGAATTGTATTCTAATTCTAAATCCAAGTGTTTCCCAACCATCAAGGATTTATTTTGCTTTAGCTCTCCCGAGACTAAAGTGTATAACTAATGGTACAAATTCTCCAAGAAGTTAATACGGTTAAGGCATTAACGTGTAAATAGAGGTTAGAAGCCCTATTTCTTTGTCACACTCTATTTTCCAAACATGTAACTTTTCTCCCGAACAAGTTAATGCTATAATGGCATGTTCTCTACGTTTGCAACCATGAGAATTTAATTAAAACGAAGAGAGTAATGATATAAGTAGCAAACACATCAAGAATTCACAAACTCATAGCAACAAATAGTATCTTACAAGGTTTCCATAACCCTAACAGAGAAGTTTAGCTACTCATGGATACGACGGAAATCAAAATAGACTTAATCATCATACCACAACCTAGAACAATCTTGGCGATGGAAGTGATCTTAGCGTCACAAAGAGAATAACGTTTTTTCTCTAGCCGTTTCCAAGTGTGAGCCGTGTTTCTCTGTCCAAAACTTACAGAATCTGTAAACTGAATAATGACTAATGATAATTGATCAATGCTGCTGAAAAATTCAGCAATAGGGTTTTTATAATATCCTTGTCTACTAAGTTACTGCTGCATCCCTAAGTATTTAGAAATACTAATTTTTCCCGGGACAAATTCTCCATGCGCCACATTCAATCCAACAGCTTCCGAAAACTGCCTTCCCTCTTATATGAAGTTTTCCTTTGCTGCCCAAAGGTCCAAAAAGTGCTGAAATCTTCATCATTAATACCTGAAAACATGCTAATCACATAGGTTAGCTCACTTAAAGGAAAATGGACTAAAAGTGCAGGAATTATATATTTTATCCTCAAAACATAGCTAAAATATGGGTAAATTATGGTTCTTAGGGGTATAAATACGCCCAACATCAGGTTCTTACAGTTCTTATTAGATCAACCTGCTAGTTAAGGGTCACTCATATGTTGTTCTTACCAGGGGCGCGGTATTGACACCCTTCTAATCAGGGCACAAATTGGACCCCAACTCATCTAGTATAGCGTATTTGGGGCTTGTCGGCTAGATAGCTACTTCCCATAGTTTCAGCATTAGTATCAGTCTAGAACTCAGATGGTTCTTCATATTTTATGACTGTCAGATACAGTCAAAAAAGCTTAGCACGGATCATAGATACTTCTATCAGAATCAGGACTGTCAAATATTGTCACTTATGTTATCAGTATTCAGATTCAGTAATCATGTTATCATGGTATCAATGTCTATTATTATGTCTCATGCATGTATTCTCACTTTCATTATAGTCAGTCTATTATTATTATTGTTGATGCATACGAACCCTATGCATTTAGCTTACCTCACATGCATACCAGTACATTAAATCGTACTGACACATTCACGCTATGACGTTTTATACCTTAGGTTCAAAGACAAGCTCCAGAGCATCAGTAGCATTCCATTCTCAGCAGTCAAAGTTAGAAGTGAGTCCTCATCTTTCGAGGACATGATCATCACTTTATTATTTCATTAATAAAATTTATTAGGTGGAGTTAGTTGGGGACATGTCCTATCAACTCCTTCTTTAGATAGTCATGTTTTAAGTGGCTTTCTACACTACAGGATGTTCAGATAGTTTATTTTAGTACTTTTTTGGTATTTTATACCACACCTAGATGTTATATTTTGATCAGATTTTATGTCACAGTTTGAACTTTATGGCCTTTCATTTTATGTTTTTGCATTATACAGTATATTATATAGTATACAAGTACAAATATTAGTCATGGGTTAGCTTGTGGTCCTTCGGGGTCATGAGCACCGTGTAACATTCTAGGTACCAGATTCGGGGCATTAAAAACTTTGTATCAGAGCCTATAGTTCAATAGAGTCCTAGGAAGTCTGTAAGCCGCATCTAGTAGAGTCTTGTACATGGGTGTGTTGTGCGCCACATTTATGTACAGGAGGATATGAGATGGTTTAGGAATAGTTTCCCCTCTTTCAGTATTCATGTCTTGCACGTGAGCGTAATCTCAAGTAAGTCTCTCAGTCTAATCTATTTCTTCATTTCTTCTACACAACATGCCTCATAAAAGAAGAACCAGGAATTAGTAAACCCCTCAGACCGAAGAACCTTTGGACGAACATATTTCTCATTCATAGTTTAGAGCTGGATTCACTACTCTTGCTCAATTAGTTACTGCTCAGAATGAACCACCAGCTTTTATTTCGGCCAACCCAGTGGCCAATTAAGCTGTATCCAGGATTCGAGATTTCACCCGAATGAATTCTTCATCCTTTTTTGGGTCTAAGTCAAATGTGGACCCTCAAGAATTTCTATATTAGGTGAAAAATGTTACATAAATAATGGGAGTTACTTTTAGTGAGAGTGTTGATCTAGATGCATATCAGTTGTAGGATGTTTCTCACACTTAGTTCAAGAAGTGAAAGTCAGAGAGGGCAGTTGATGCTCAGTTGAGTGGGAGGAGTTTGCTTCTGCTTTCCTTGATAGATTTTTCCCCTAGAGCTTAGAGAAGCTAAGGAGCTAGAATTCATTATCCTCAGGCAGGGCAACATGACAGTGAAAGATTATTCTCTTAAGTTTACTCAATTAGCCAAATATGACCCTCATGTGGTTGTAGATAGCAGGGCCAAGATGAGTAAGTTTGTTTTAGGGGTGAACAATAGCATGGTTAATGAGTTCAGATCCACCATGTTGAATAGTGACATGACTTTAGCCAGGATTATCACTTATGCTAAGCAAATAGAGAAACAAAAGATTAAAATTTGGGAGAAGCGGAATAGGAGAGCAAGGACAGGTAGTTTCAACTTTTCTCAGCCAAAAATTAGAAGGATAAAACCGTTCTCAGTTTTTTTCTAAATCATCAGTTCCAAATCCTTCTTCAGCTAGTTCTCCTGTACATAAGTTTAGATATATAGTGCCAGGCTCTAAGTCTCGGGAAAGTGTTAGTGGTACTCGTACCTATAGTATTTGCAAGACTTGTGGGAAGAACCACCATGGTACTTGCAGAGCTAGCAGTGATACTTGTTTTGGGTGTGGCAAGCCAGGCGATAGAGTTAGAGATTGTACACAGTAAGGTCCACAAGGTCAACAGAACCATTCCTCAGCTTAGTCTGGTCACTAGAATCAGCAGGACGCCACCTCAGTGCTACTAGTGGGCAATGTCCAAATAGACTCTATGTTATTCAGTCCCAAGAAGATCAGGAAAATTCTCCTGATTTGGTTACTGGTACTTTACAGATCTTTTGTGTGCATGTTTATGCTTTGCTTGATCTAGGCGCTTCCCTCTCTTTTGTTACTTCTTATATAGCAGGAGATTTCAAAATACGTCCCAAAATTCTAGCATAGCCCTTTTCATTCTCTACCTCAATAGGTAAACAATCATAGCCCGGCAGGTATACATGAACTGCCCAATTATGACATTTCAAAAAGTCACTTAGCATACTTAGTTGAATTAGAGATTACTTATTTGGATAACATTCTTAGTATGGATTGACTTCATTCCTTCTATGCCACAGTCGACTGCAGAAATAGAATAGTCCAGTTTCAGTTCCCGAATGAACCTATTTTTGAATTGAAGGGTAGTGTATCCGCTTTTCGAGGTTATCTTGTTCCTACCTTCGGTCAAGGAAAATGATTTATTAAGGGTGTGCCTATCATCTTGTTTGAGTTAAGGACACTAGAGCTGAAACTCCCAGTCTTGATTTAGTCCCAGTCGTTTATGAATATCTAGATGTCTTTCCCAAAGATCTTCTAGGAATTTCTCCCGAAAGGGAAATAGACTTCCGCATTGATCTTCTTCCAGATACTCATTCCATATCTATTCTTCCATACAAAATGGCACTAATAGAACTTATAGAATTAAAAGATTAGTTGAAGGATCTCTTAGATAAGGGATTCATCAAGCCCAGTGTTTCCCCGTGGGGTGGACCAGTCCTATTCATGCGAAAGAAATACGATTCTCTCTGAAAGTGCATTTATTACTGTCAAATTAATAAGGTCACGGTCAAGAACAAGTATCCTTTTCGTAGAATAGATGATTTGTTTGACCAACTTCAGGGTGCCATCTATTTCTCTAAGATAGACCTCAGATCTGGCTATCATCAGCTCAGAGTTAGAGAATGTGAAATCATGAAAACAACTTTTCATTCTCGGTATGGTCACTTTGAATTTATAATCATGTCCTTTGGTCTTTCCAATGCCCCAGTCTCTTTCATGGACTTGATGAACCGTGTGTTCAAGAAGTATTTGGACATGTTTGTCAAAATATTTATAGATGATATTCTACTCTATTCCCGTAGTGAGTGAGATCATGCTGACCATCTCAGAATTGTACTTCAGACCCTCAGAAATCATTTGTTGTTCTCCAAAATAAGTAAGTGTTAATTTTTGCTAAGGTCAGTAGCATAACTTGGCCATATCATTTTCGGTGATGGCATTAGAGTATATCCTTAAAAGATCGAAGAGGTAAGAAACTGGCCCAAACCAGTAATTCCATCAGACATTAAAATTTTTCTTAGGTTTGGCTGGCTATTATAGATGGTTTGTTGAGGTATTTTCATCTATTGTATCGCCTATGTCAAAATTGACTGACTTATAAGAAAGTCATGTTTCAGTGGTCAGATCCTTGCGAGAAGAGTTTTTAGGAGTTGAAGACTCGACTTACCTCTGCTCCAGTCTTTACTCTTTCATATAGTTCAGATGGGTTCGTAGTGTATTATGACGCATCCATAGTAGGTTCTGGTTGTGTCCTCATGCATCATGGTAAGGTCATAGACTACATCTCTAGACAACTTAAACCCTTTGAGAGGAATTATCCTACTCATGATCTTGAGTTACCAGCAGTAGTTTTTGCATTTAAGATTTGGAGGCATTAACTATACAACATTTATGTAGATGTGTTCACAGATCATAAGAGTCATCAGTATGTCTTTTCTCAGAAAGATCTCAATCTTTATCAAAGAAGATAGTTAGTTCTCTTGAAACATTATGACATGAGTTTTCTTTATTATCTGGGCAAGGCAAACGCAGTGGCCGACACTCTTAACAGACTGTGTATGGGTAGTGTTGCTCATGTGGAGGACAGTAAGAAAAATTTAGCACATAAAATCCATTAGCTTGTAAGACTAGGCATTCTCTTAGTCGATGCAGAGGAAGCTGACAAATGGGTTCAGAGTAGTTCAGCATCATCTCTAGTTTTTGAAGTGAAAGAAAAACAAGATAAAGATCCCAGCCTTGACAAGTTGAAAGACTCAATCCAGTATCAGAAAGTAAAGGTTTTCTGCCAAGGGGGAGATAGTGTCCTATGTTGTCAGGGTCGTCTGTTTGTTCTTGGTGTAGATGACTTATGGCAGCGAATTCTCTCAAAAGTGCATGGTGCGCGCTACTCTATTTAACCAGATGCCACAAAGATATATTGTGACTTGCGGAAAGTCTATTGGAAAAGTAGTATGAAGAGAGAGATCACAAAATTTATGGCTTAGTGCTCTATATATCAGTAGGTTAAGATAGAGAATTAGAAGCCTAGTAGTCCTATACAGAAGTTCATTATTCCTAATTGCAAGTGGGAAGAAGTGAACATGAACTTTGTGATGGGTTTGCCTCATACTCGTCATCAGCATGATTCGGCTTGGGTCATTGTAGACAGAATGACAAAATCAGTTAATTTCATTCTAGTCCATACCTCTTATGCAGCAGAGGATTATGCCAAACTATACATCTGGGAGTTTGTCAGATTGCACGGTGTTTCGTTATCCATCATCTAAAATAGAGGTACCCATTTTACCTCATATTTCTGGAAAGCATTTCAAAAGGGTCTTGGCACTCAAGTTCGTCTATGTACAACCTTCCATCCTCTGATAGATGGTCAAGTAGAATGGACCATTCATACTCTAGAAAATATGCTGCGAGCGTGTGAAATTGATTTCAAGGGTAGTTGGCATGACCACTTTCCTTCGATTGAGTTTGCATACAACAACAACTATCATTCCAGTATTCAGATGACTGCATTTGAAGCTCTTTATGGTAGGAGGTGCACATATCCAATTAGTTGTTTTGAACTTAGTAAGGCTTCAGTCATTGGGCATGACTTGGGATTCGATACCTCAAAAAAAGTCCAATTGATCAGGGAAAGACTTTGGGCTGCTCAGAATAGACAGAAGTCTTATACAGATGTTCGTAGAAAGTATCTAATGTTAGAGATTGGTGATTTTGTCTATCTAAATATCTTTTCCATGAAAGGAATGAAAAGATTCGGCAACAAGGGACAGCTCAGTCCCCGATATGTCGGTCCCTTCAAGATTCTTAGTCATTTCGGAAAGATAGCTTACGAGCTTGAGTTACTTTTAGATCTTACCTCAGTTCATCCAATCTTCCATGTCTCTTTGCTTAAGAAGTATATAGGTGACCCAGAAGTTGTATTCCTTATTCAGAGCATAGATGTTCAGAATAGCTTCTCTTACGAAGAGATCTCAATCAAAACCTAGTGTATCAGACTCGTAGACAGACGTACAAAGAGGTCCCCCAAGTCAATGTTCTTTAACAAAATCAGTCCGTTGAGGGAGATACTTGGGAGGCAGAAGCATACATGCGTACCAAGTATCCTTACCTTTTCTCCGTCAACTAAGATCACGATCAAGGTAACAGTTCTCCTTAAGATTTTCAGTTTCATGTTAAGATTTTAGTTACCAACTTGGTATACAGTCCCCATTCAGAATCCCATTATAAATATGGTATTGAATACCATTGCATAATCAGTCATGTATTCATGTATCAATTCTATTACATAATTGTGCATCAGACATGCATTCTCATTGTGAGAAACTTGGTTCCTCAGAAAACTCAATCATGCATTCATTAATCAGTTACACATGCATCAAATATACATTTTCAGTTAGTACGTCAGTTTATGTTCTTCCCCTCACTCTCAGCCTCATTCGAGGATGAATATTCTTAAGGGGTGATATTGTAATACCCTATACTTTTTTATAGCTTGAAATCATCTCAAGAATGTTAGAATCTTTATTTCAAGGATGAATCTACTTTTTTTTACATGGGAAATTGAATTACCTTTCCAATGATACCAATTTTGTCAAAATACAACATCGGACAAGTAAGTTATGACCATTTTATAGAGAGCAGTCTGAATCACCAAGGTGTGAGGGAGCGGGCAGACAGACCCTAGAGCTAGCGAAGGACTGTTACACCACACCATCGTGTCACGGAAGTAAGTCTACTCTCTGGCTAAGTATGACGGAGTGGTCCGCTGGACCATCGAGCTAGCGATGGACCATCGCATCCCACCATCGCACCAAGGCAGTAATTTCAAGTTCTGGTCCTAATGCAATGATTATTCCAACGGACAGTCACCCCAGTGATGGATCGTCGCACACACCATCTCATATTCCATTCACTTACTTTAAAGACATTTTTAAAAGGGTAGTTGGGTATTTTTACACACGATTTAAACACTAATTACACCCGATCATAGCTCATTTGTTCATTATTTTTCTACAACAACAAATTAGGGTTACTCTAAGAAATTAATCCCCAAGAACAATAAACACTACATGCTTGATTCAAAGTAAAGAATTCAAGTTTTCCTCCACAAATCTTCAAGAAACTCACAGCCCAGGTATGCATAGTGTTCACTGATGGACTCCTTTCGTCCATGAAGCCCAAGAATCTCTTTTCAAAGTTGAAGTATATGGATTTTTTTTATGAATTCCATGTTGGGTTTGCATTCGTTCAGGTTTATAACGACCAATTGAATTCTATTCAATCTTTTAGTGATAAAATCATCAGGGGAATATATTATTATATGTGTAGCTTCAAGTGAATCAATGATTAAACCCTTGATTGGTGAAAGTAGAGATAAATCATGATAGTTATTTGTTGTATAATGTTGTCTACATATACTATTCCTACCAAGTGTTTGATTAATTGCCTATGTGAAGGAAAAGTGCCCAACTAGTATGATATTGTGAAATCCCCAATTATGTAAAATTTTATGCATAGCACATGTTTGATCAAATGCTTCAATAAATAAATTATGGATGATGTTGTTGTTCATGTGTTCAAGTAAGTCATGCTTTGTCAGTTTCTTTCCATCGAGTCCTGGGGTACTTGTACCCGACAATTTAGCTGTGTTCCTAGAGCCAGAATCATGTTATCACGATATCCTCAGTCAAGCCATGTTCAATAGAATTTAGTTAGTCATGTGAGTCATGAAAACTTAGTTGAACTTAGAAATCCTAGTAATCTCAGAAAGCTTGCTAATATAGAAATCTCAGAACTATTTTGTTAGTCAACGGAGCTCAGTTAATTCAGTCCATTTCTATTTAGTAATCCATGTTCAGTGTCTATTTAGATAGGAGTAGAAATTATCACCGAGTGCACCTAAGGATGGGAACTTACCTGCTAGCAGAGGGTGTGATTCTTAGAATAAGTCCTTGCATTCTAGAACTACGTCGCCAGCGAAGGTTGAGACATCATACCTACTAGTCTAGGGTAGATCAGGTGGCTTAACCTGCTATTTGAGGGTTTCCAACATTCTCATTAGAGTAACCTGTTAGTTGAGGGTCACTCACATGTTATTCTTACCAATGGCGTGGTATGACACCCATCCAATCAGGGTACAAATTGGACTGTAAATAAGTTATTATAGCGCATTTGGGGTAAGTCGGTTCGATAACTACTTCCCATAGTTTCAGTATCAGTATCAGTCAAGAACTCAGATAGTTCTTCAGATTTTAGGACTATCATATACAGTCAACTCAGCTTTGTACGGAACTAAGATAGTTCTATCAGAATCAGGACTGTCAAATACAGTCACTCATGTTATCAGTATTTAGATTCAGTAATCATGTTATAACGATATCAGTGTCAGTTATTATGTCTTATACATGTATTCTAACGCTCATGATAGTCAGAATATTATTATTATTGTCCATTCATATGAATCCTATGCATTTATCTTACCTCACATGCATACTAGTACATTCAATCGTACTGATGCATTCGCGCTATGGTTTTTTATACCTTAGGTTCAGAGACATGAGCTCTTGAGCATCAGTAGCATTCCAGTCTCAGCTGTCAAAGTTAGAAGCGAGTCCTCATCATTCGATGGCATGATCATCACTTTATTATTTCATTAATAAAATTTATTAGGTGGATTTAGTTGGGGACATGTCCCATCAACTTCTTATTAAGACAGTCATGTTTTTTTAGGCTTTCTAGACTACAGTATGCTCTGATAGTTTATTTAAGTTTTGTTTTGGGTATTTTATACCCCACCCAGATGTTATATTTTTATCAGATGATATGTCATTGTTTGAACCTTATGGCCTTTCAGTTTATGTTTCTATATTATACAGTATATTATACACTATACAGGTACAAATATCAATCATGGGTTAGCTTGTGGTCCTTCTGGGTCATGAGCACCTGTAATGTTCCGGGTACCAGATTTGGGGCCTTACAAACTTGGTATCAGAGCCTAAGGTTCAATTGAGTCCTAGAAAGTTTGAAAGACGCATATAGACAAGTCTTGTACATGGGTTTATTGGGCTTCACATTTATGTATAGGAGGCTATGAAATATTTTAGGAATAGTTTCCCCTCTTTCTGTATTCATGTAGTGCCAGTGAGAATAATATGAAGTCAATCTCTCAGTCTAATCCATTTCTCCCTTTCTTTTATAGAACATGCGTCCTAAATGAAGAAATCGGAATAATTCAGCCCCTTAGCACAAATAACCTTTGGGCGAACATTAGACATTGTTTTGGGTGTGGCAAGCCAGGCCACAGAGTTAGAGATAGTCCACAGTCATGTCCGTAGGGTAAACAAAACTGTTCCTTATCGCTATCTAGTTACATGAATCTGTAGGGTGCTACCTCCAGTGCTACTAGTGGGAAACACCCAAACAGACTCTATGCTCTTCAGTCCCGACAAGATCAGGAAAATTCTCCTGATGCGTTTACTGGGACATTATAGATCTTTCATGTGAATGTTTACTCTTTGATAGATCTAGGTGCTTCCTTATCCTTTGTTACTCCTTATATAGCAGGATATTTCAGAGTTAGTTTCGAAATTCTAGCATATCCATTATTAGCCTCAACCCCAGTGGGTAAAACCATCATAGCCCAACGGGTATGCAGGAAATGCCGCTCATGATATTTTAGAATGTCACTTCAGCAGACTTAGTCGAATTAGAGATGGCTATTTTTTATATCATTCTGGGCATAGATTTGCTTAATTCCTGCTATGCCATAGTCGTCTGCAGAAATAGAATAGTCCATTTTCTATTCCTAAATAAACCGGTCCTTGAATGGAAGTGTAGTTTATCCACCTTTCCGAGGTCAGCTTGATTCCTACCTTTGGGCAAGGAAAATGATTTCTAAAGGGTGTGCTTATCATCTTTTTCTAGTTAATGACACTAGTTCTGAAACTCCCAGTCTTGAATCAGTCCCAGTCATAAATGAATATCCAGAAGATCTTCCAGGAATTTCTCCCAAAAGGGAATAGACTTCGTCATTTATCTTCATCTAGATACGCAGCCTATATCTTTTCTGCCATAAAGAATGGCACCAGTAGAACTCAGAGAATTGAAACAATAGTGGAAAGATCTCTTAGATTAGGGATTCATCAGGCCCAGTGTTTCCCCATGGGGTACACCAGTTCTATTCATTTAAAGAAATACGGTTCTCTCAGAATTTGCATTTATTACCATCAACTTTATGAGGTCACTGTTAAGAATAAGTATTCTCTTCAAAAAATCGATGATATGTTTGACAAACTTCAGTGTGCCATCTATTTCTTTAAGATAGAACTCAGATCCGACAATCATCAGCTTAGAGTTAGAGAATGTGAGATTGTGAAAATAGCTTTCCTTACTCGGTATGGTCACTTTGAATTTCTAGTCATGTCTTATGGTCTTTCCAATGCCCCATCCGCTTTCATGGACTTGATGAACTTTGTGGTAAAGGAGTACTGGGACTTGTTCATCATAATCTTCATAGATGATATTCTGGTCTATTCCCGCAGTGAGCGAGATAATGCAGACCATCTCAGAATTGTACTTCAGACACTCATAAATCATCAGTTGTTATCCAAATTAAGTAAGTGTGAATTTTGGCTAAGGTTAGTAGTATTCCTTGGCCATATGATTTCCGTTGATGACATTAGTGTAGATCCTCAAAAGATTGATGCGATAAGAAACTGGACCAGACCTATCTCTTCATCAGATATTAGGAATTTCTTGGGTTTGGCTAGATATTACAGATGGTTTGTTCAGGGATTTTCATCTATTGTATCCTTTATGTCTAGATTGACTCATAAGAAATTCATGTTTCAGTGGTCAGATCCTTTCAAGAATAGTTTTCAGGAGTTGAAGACTCGACTCACCTCAGCTCCAGCCTTTACTCTTCCATATAGTTCAGATGGGTTTGTAGTGTATTGTGATGCATCCAGAGTAGGTTTGGGTTGTGTACACATGCATCATGGTAAGGTCATAGACTACGTATCGAGATAGCTTAAACCCCATGAGAGGAATTATTCTACTCATGATCTTTAGTTAGAAGCTGTAGTTTCCGCCTTGAAGATTTGGAGGCATTATCTATACGGCTGTTATGTAGATGCGTTCACAGATCATAAGAGTCTTCAGTATTTCTTTTCTCAGAAAGATCTTATTCTTCATTATAAAAGGTGGTTAGATCTCTTAAAATATTATGACATGAGTGCCCTTTATCAATCGGGCAAGGCCAACGTAGTGGCCGACGCTCTTAACAAACAGTAAGAAAGAGTTAGCTCAAAAAATCCATCAGCTTTCTAGGATAGGCGTTCGCTTATTCAATGCAGAAGAGAATGCCATATAGGTTCAGAGTTATTAAGAATCATCTCTAGTTTCTTAGGTGAAAGGAAGACAAGATAAAGATCCCAGCCTTGACAAGTTGAAAGAGTCATCCAGGATCAGAAAGTAGAGGTTTTCTCTCTAGGAGGAGATGGTGTCCTATGTTGTCAGGGTAGTCTGTGTGTTCCAAGTGTAGATTACTTAAGGAAGAGAATTCATGCAGAAGTGCATGGTGCGCGCAACTCTATTCATCCAGAAGCCACAAAGATATACCATAACTTACGGGAAGTCTATTGATAGAGTGTGATAAAGAGTGATATTGAAGAATTTGTGGCTAAGTGATCTATATGTCAGTAAGTTAAGATAGGGCATCAGAATCCTAGTGGTCCTATGTAGGAGTTCATTATTCCTACTTTGAAGTGGGAAGAAGTGAACATGGATTTGGTGATGGGTTTGCCTCATACTCTTCATCAACATGATTTAGTATGGTATATTGTAGACAAAATGGAAATATCAGCTCATTTCCTTCAAGTCTATACCTCTTATTCAACCGAAGATTACGCCAAACTATACATCAGGGAGTTGGTCAGATTGCACATTTTTTCTATCCATCATCTCAAACAGAGGTACCTAGTTTACCTCTCATTTCTGGAAAGCATTTCAAAAGGGTCTTGGTTCCCAAGTTAATCTCAGCACAACCTTCCATCCTCAGACAGTTGGTCAAGTAAAAAGGACCATTTAGACTCTAGAAAATATTTTGCGAGCGTGTGCAATTGATTTCAAAGATATTTGGCATGACCACTTGCCTTTATTGAGTTTGCATGCAACAACAACTATCATTCATGTATTCGGATGGCTACATTCGATGCTCCTTATGGTAGGAGGTGAAGATATCCAATTGTATGGTTCAAAGCTAGTGACCATAGGTCCTGACTTGGTAGTGGATGCCTTAGAAAAGTCCATTTGATCTGAGAATGACTATGGGCTGCTCAAAGCCGACAAAAGTCTTATGCAGATGTTCGTAGAAAAGATCTCGAGTTTGAGATTGGAAATTTTGTCTATCTAAAGATCTCTCCCATGAAGGGTCTGAAGATATTTGGCACAAAGGAAAAGCTCAGTCCCTAATATGTCGATCCCTTTAAGATTTTCAGTGGTTTCAGCAAGGTAGATTAAGAGCTGGAGTTGACTTTAGATCTCACCTGAGTTCATCCAGTCTTCCATGTCTCTTTGCTCAAGAAGTGTATAGGTGACCCAGAAGTTGTATTCCCTATTCAGAGCATAGATGTTCAGAATAGCTTCTCTTATGAAGAGATCCCAATCAAAACCTAGTGTATCAGACTCGTAGACAGAGGTACAAAAAGGTTCCCCAAGTCAATGTTCTTGACCAAATCTGTCAGCTGAGGGAGATAGTTGGGAGGCAGAAGCATACATATGTAACAAGTATCCTCACCTTTTCTCCGTCAACTCAGATCAAGATCAAGGTAACAGTTCTCCTTAAGCTTTTCAGTTTCATGTTAAGATTTAAGTTACCAACTTGGTATACAGTCCCCATTTAGAATCCCATTATAAATATGGTATTGAATACCATTGCATAATTATTCATGTATTCATGTATCAATTCTATTATATAATTGTGCATCAGACATGCATTCTCATTATGCCAAACTTGGTTCCTCAGAATACTCAGTTCCTCAGAACACTCACTCATGCATTCATGAATCAGTTACACATGCATCAGATATGTATGGTTAGTATGTACATCATTTTATGTTCTTCCCGTCACTCAGCCTCATTTGAGGATGAATGTTCTCAAGGGTGTGATATTTTAATACCACATACTTTTTCCTAGCTAGAAATCATCTCAAAAATGTTTGAATCTTTCTTCAAAGATGAATCCACTTTTGTACACGTGGTATTTTTAAAATCTTCAATTTTTTACGTGGGAAATTGAATTAGCATTCCAACGATACCAATTTTGTCCAAATACAACATCAAACTAGTAAGTTATAATCATTTTACAGAGAGCAGCCTAAATTGCCCATGTGTGATGGAGAGGGCCGAAGGACCGTCAACCCAGCGATGGATCCTCGCACCCATCATCGCATGTTCCATTCAGTTATTTTAAATACATTTTTAAAAGCGTATTTGGGCCTTTTTCCACATGATTTAATCCCTAATTACACCCGATGATAGCTCATTTGCTCATTATTCTTCTACAATAACAATTTAGGATTTGTATAAAAAACTAATACCCAAGAAAAATAATCCCTACATGCTTGATTCCAATCAAATAATTCAATTCTTCCTCCATAAATCATCAAGAAACTCACAGCCCAGGTATGCATAGTGTTCATTCATGGACTCCTTTCATCCATGAATCCCAAGAATCTCTTTTCAAAGTTCAAGTATATGGATTTTTTTTTATCATTACATGTTGGGTTTAATTTTGTTCATGTTGATAATGACCAATTGAATTCTATTCCATGGTTTAGTGATAAAATCTTAAGGGGAATTCATTATTATAGGTGTATCTCCAAGTGAATCCATGATTAAACCCTTGAGTGATGAAATTAGAGATAAATCATGATGTTTATTTGTTGTATAATGTTGTCTCCATATACTATGCCTACGATGTGTTTGATTAATTCCTTATGTGAAGAATAAGTGCCCAACTAATATGATATTGTGAAATCCCCTTTTATGTACAAGTTTATGCATATCACATGTTTGATGAAATGCTTCAATAAATGAATTATGGATTATGTTACTGGTCATGTGTTCAAGTAAGTTATGATTTGTCTGTTTCTTTCCATTGAGTCCTGGGGGTACTCATACCCAATAATTTAGCTGTGTGCCTAGAGACAGTATCATGTTTTCATGATATCCTCTGTCAAGCCAGGTTCAGTAAAATTCAGTTAGTCATGTGACTTAGGAAAACTCAGTAGAACTCAGAAATTCTAGTAATCTTAGAAAGCTCGGTAATACAAAAATATCAGAACTATTCTATTAGTCAATGGAGCTTAGTTAATTCAGTCCAGTTCAGTTCAGTAATCCATGTTCAGTGTTTATTTAGATAGGAGTAGAAATTATCACCAAGTGAACCCAAGGATGGGAACTCACCTTCCAGTAGAGGGTGTGATTCTTTGAAGCAATCCTTGTATCCAAAAACTATGTATCCAACATAGATTGATACATCATACTTCTAGTTGGGGGTATATGAGGTCGCTTAACTATCTAGTTGAGGGTTCCCGCCGTTCTCATTAGAGTAACCTGCTAGTTGAGGGTCAATCACATGTTGTTATTACCAATTGCGCGGTATTGATTCCCTTCTAATTAGGGCACAGATTGGACACTAAATTAGCTATTAGAACACATTTGAGGCATGTCGGTTAGATAACTATTTCACATAGTTTCAATATCAAGATTAGTTAAGAACTCAGATAGTTCTTCATATTTCTGGATTGTCAGATACAGTCAACTCAGCTTAGTACGAAACTCAGATAGTTCCCTCAGAATCAGGACTGTAAGATATAGTCACTCATATTATCAGTATTCAAATTTAGTAATCATGTTATCATGATATAAGTTTCAGCTATTATGTCTCACGTATGTATTCACACGCTCATGATAGTGAGTCTATTATTATTATTGTTCATGCATATGAACCCCATGTATTTAGCTTACCTCAAATGCATACTAGTACATTCAATCTTACTGATGAATTTGTGCTACTGTGTTTTATACCTTAAGTTCAGAGATAGGAGATCTAGAGCATCAGTAGCATTCTATTCTTAGCAATCAAAGTTAGAAGTGAGTCCTTATCTTTCGAGGACATGAGCATCACTTTATTATTTCATTAATAAAATTTATTAGGTGTTGTTAGTTGGGATATGTCCCATAAACTCCTTATTCAGACAGTCATGTTTTTTTAGGCTTTCTAGACTACATATGTTCAGATAGTTTATTTTAGTTTTATTTTGGGTATTTTACACCCCACCCAGATGTTATATTTTGATCAGATGTTATCTCACAGTTTGAACCTTATGGCTTTTCGGTTTCTATTTCTGCATTATACAGTATATTAAATAGTATAAAAGTACAAATATCAGTCATGGGTTAGCTTGTGGTCCTCCGTGGTCATGATCATCGTGTAATGTTCTGGGTACCAGATTTGCGGCATTACAATCTTGGTATCATAGTATATGGCTCAATAGAGTCCTAGGAAGTCTGAAAGCCGCATCTAGTAGAGTCTTGTACATGGGTGTGTTGCGCACCACATTTATGTACAGGAAGCTATGAGATGTTTTAGGAACAGTTTACCCTCTTTTAGTAATGATGTCATTACAGTGAGCATAATCTTAAGTCAATCTCTCAGTCTAATCTGTTTCTCCCTTTGTTCTATAGAACATGCATCCTAAAAGAAGAAATGGGAATCAGTCAGCCCCTTATTCAAAAGAAATTTTGGGCAAACATGTTTCTTATGCAGAGTTCAGAGCTGCATTCACTAATCTTTCTCAATTTGTTACGGCTCATAATGAATAACCAGCTATCATTCCAGCCAATTTAGCTGCAGCCAGGATTTGGGACTCCACCCGAATGAATCCTCCATCCTTTTATAGGTCTAAGTCATATGAGGACCCTCAGGAATTCCTAGATTAAGTGTTGAAGGTTACAAACATAATGGGGGTTAATTTTAGTGATAGTGCTGATCTAGCTGCATATCAGTTATAGGATGTTGCTCACACTTAGTTCAAGTAGTGGAAGTCAGAGAGGGCAGTTGATGCAGGGTCAGTTGAGTGGAAGGTGTTTTCTTTTTCTTTCCTTGATAGATTCTTTCCCCTAGATCTTAGAGAAGCTAAGGTGTTAGAATTCATCAACCTCATGTAGGGCAACATGACAGTGAAAGAGTATTCTCTTAAGTTTGAGTATTCTCTTAAGTTTACTCAATTAGACAGATATGTCCCTTATGTGATTCCAGATAGTAGGGCCAAGATGAGTAAGTTTATTTCAGGGGTAAACGATAGCGTGGTTAATAAGTGCAGATCAATCATATTGAATAGTGACAAATTTTTTTCAGGATTATGACTCATGCTCAGCAAATAGAGGAGAAAAATATTAAGATTAGGGAGAAGAAGAATAGGAGAGCAAGGATAGGTAGTTTCAACTTTGCTCATCCCAAATTAGAAGGAGAAAACCGTTCTCATTTTCATCCTAAGTCATCATTTCCAGCTTCTTCTTCAGCTAGTGCTCCTGTGCCTAAGTTCAGAGATAGAGTGCTAGGATATAAGTTTTAGGGAAGAGTTAGCAGTGCCCGCTCCTATCCTTTTTTCTAGACTTATGGAAAGTACTACCATGTTACTTGAAGATATGGTAGTGATACTTGTTTCGGATATGGCAAGCCAGGCCACAGAGTTAGAGATTGTCAGCAGTTAGGCCCACAGGGTCAACAAAACCATTCCTCAGCTCAGTCTTTTCACCTAAATCAGCAGGGTGCCACCTCTAATGCTACTAGTGGGAAACGTCCAAATAGACTCTATGCTCTTTAGACCCGACAAGATCAGCAAAATTGTCCTGATGTGGTTACTGGTACATTACAGAACTTTCGTGTGCATGTTTATGCTTTGATAGATCCAGGTGCTTCCCTGTCTTTTATTGCTCCTTATATACCAGGCGATTTTGGAGTCAGTCTCAAAATACTATTATAGCCCTTTTCAGTATCTATCCTAGTGGGTAAAACAATCATAGCCCATCGGGTAAACAAGAACTGTCCGATTTTGATATTTCAGAAAGTCACTTCAGCAGACTTAGTTGAATAAGAGATAATTAATTTTGATATCATTCTTGGCATGGATTTTCTTCATTCCTGCTATGCCACAGTCGACTGAAGAAATAGAATAGTCCAGTTTCAGTTCCCAAATGAACCTGTCCTTGAATGGAAAGGTAGTGTATCCACCTTTTAGAGGTTAGCTTGTTTCCTACCTTCGGGCAAGGAAAATAATTTCTAAATGGTGTGCCTATTATCTTGTTTGAGTTAATGACACTAGTTCTGAAAATCCCAGTCTTGATTCAGTCCTAGTCATGAATGAATATCCAGATGTCATTCCCAAAGATCTTCTAGGAATTTCTCCCAAAAGGGAAATAGACTTCGGCATTGAACTTTTTCAAGATACTCAGCCAATATCTATTCCTCCATACAGAATGCCAGCAGAACTCAGAGAATTAAAAGAATAGTGTAAGGAAATATTTATATAAGGGATTCATCAGGCCCAGTTTTTCCCCGTGGGGTCGACCAGTCCTATTCGTGCGAAAGAAATACGGTTCTCTCAGAATGTACATTTATTACCATTAATTTAATAAGGTCACGGTCAAGAACAATTATCCTCTTTTCATAATAGATGATGTGTTTGACAAACTTTAGGGTGCCATCTATTTCTCAATGATAGACCTCAGTTCCGGCTATTATAAGTTCAGAGTAAGAGAATGTGACATTGTAAAAATAACTTTCCATACTCGGTATGGTCACTTTGAATTTATGGTAATGACCTTTGGTCTTTCAAATGCCCCAACCTCTTTGATGGACTTGATAAATTAGGTGTTCAAGCAGTATTTGGACATGTTCATCATCATTTTCAAAATTTTTATTCTAGTCTATTCCCGCAGTGAGCGAGATCATGCAGACCATCTTTGAATTGTACTTCAGATTCTAAGAAATCATCAGTTGCTTTCCAACTTAAGTAAGTGTGAATTTTGGATAACGTCAATAGCATTCCTTGGCCATATCATTTCCGGTGATGGCGTTAGAGTATATCATCAAAACACTAAAGCGGTAAGAAACTGGTCAAGACCTGTCTCTCCATCAGACATTAGTAAATTTTTAGGTTTGTCTTGCTGTTACAGATGGTTTATTGAGGTATTTTTATCTATTGCATCCCTTATGTCCAAATTGAATAATAAGAAAGTTAAGTTTCAGTGGTCAGATCCTTGAGAGAAGAGTTTTTAGGAGTTGAAGACTTGACTCGACTCAGCTCCAGCGTTTACTCTTCCATATAGTTCAGATTGTTTTGTAGTGTATTATGATGCATCCAGAGTAAGTTTGGGTTTTGTCCTCAGGTGTTATAGTAAGGTCATAGACTACGTCTCCAAATATCTTAAACCCCATGAGAGGAATTATTCTATTCATGATCTTGAGTTAGAAGATATAGTTTTCGGCTTGATGATTTGGAGGGATTATCAATACAGTATTTATATAGATGTGTTCATAGATTATAAGAGTCTTCAGTATGTCTTTTCTCAGAAAGATCTCAATCTACATCAGAGAAGGTGGTTAGAGATCTTAAAAGATTATTACATGAGTGTCCTTTATTATCTGGGCAAGGACAACGTAGTGGCCAAGGCTCGTAGCAGACTATATATAGGCAGCATTGCTCATGTGGAGGACAATAAGAAAGAGTTAGCTTAAAAAGTCCATCAGCTTACCAGAATAGGCGTTCTCTTAGTCGATGCAGAGGAGAATGACATATGGGATTAGAGTAGTTCAGAATCATCTCTAGTTTCCAAGGTGAAATAAAGACAAGATAAATATCCTAGACTTGACAAGCTGAAAGAGTCAGTCCAGGATCAGAAAGTAGAGGTTTTCTCCCAAGGGGGAGACGGTGTCCTATGTTTTCAAGGTCGTCTGTGTGTTACAGGTGTAGTTTACTTAAGCCAGTGAATTCATGCAGAAGTGCATGGTGCACTCTACTCTATTTATCCAAAAGACACAAAGATATAATGCAACTTGCAGGAAATCTATTGGTAGAGTATGATGAGGAGAGATATTGCAAAATTTATGGCTAAGTTCTGTATATGTTAGCAGGTTAAGAGAGAGCATCAGACGCCTAGTGGTCCTATGTAGGAGTTCATTATTTCTACTTGGAAGTGGAAAGAAGTTAACACTGACTTGGTGATAGGTTTGCTTCATACTCGTCATCAGCATGATTCAGTTTGGGTCATTATAGATAGAATGGTAAAATCATCTCATTTTCTTCCAGTCTATACCTATTATTCAACCAAGGATTACACCAAAATATACATCAGGGAGTTGGTCAGATTGCACGTTGTTTCGTTATCCATCATTAAAGTCAGAGGTACCTAGTTTACCTCTCATTTCTAGAAAGCATTTCAAAAGGGTCTTGATACCCAAGTTCATCTTAGTACAACCTTTCATCCTCAGATAAATGGTAAAGTAGAAAGGACCATTCAGACTCTAGAAGATATACTTCGATAGTGTGCAATTGATTTCAAAGGTAGTTGGCATGAACACTTGCCTTTGATTGTGTTTGCATACAATAAAAGCTATCATTCCAGTATTCAGATGTCTCTATTTGAAGCTCTTTATGTTAGGATGTACAGATCTCCAATTGGGTGGTTTGAAGTTTGTGAGGCATCATTCATAGAGCCTGACTTGGTAGTCGATGCCTTAGAAAAAGTCCAGTTGATCAGAAAAGACTCTGGGCTACTCAGATCTGACAAAAGTCTTATGCAGATATTCATAGAAAAGATATCGAGTTCCATATTGGTGATTTTGTCTATCTAAAGATCTCTCCCATGAAGGGAGTGAAGAGATTTGGCTAGAAGGGAAAGATCAGTCCCAGATATTTCGATCCCTTCAAGATTTTCAGTGGTTTTGGCAAGGTAGCTTAAGATCTGGAGTTGAATTCAGATATTGCCTTAGTTCTTCCTATCTTCCATGTATCTTTGCTCAAGAAGTGTGTAGGTGACACAAAAGTTGTAGTCCCTATTCTGAGCATAGATGTTCGGAATAGCCTATCTTACGAAGAGATCCCAGTCAAAACATAAGCTATCAGACTCGTAGATAGAGGAATAAATAGGTCCCCCTAGTCAAAATTCTTTGGAGAAATTAGTCCGTTGAAGGAGGTACTTGGGAGGCAGAAGCATTCAAGTGTACCAAGTATCCTCACCTTTTCTCTGCCAACTTATACCAAGCTCAAGGTAAAAGTTCTCCTTAAGTTTTTCAGAATCATGTTCTGATTTCAGTTACCAACTTGATATACAGTCCCTGTTCAGAATCCCATTATAAACATGGTATTGAATACCATTGCATATTCAGTCATGTATTTATGTGTCAGTTCTATTATATAATTGTGCATCAGACATGCATTCCTAGTGTGAGAAACTTGGTTCCTTAGAACACTCAGTCATGTATTCATGAAATAGTTAAATATGCATCAGATATGCATGTTTAATATGTACGTCAGTTTAGGTTCTTCCCCTCACTCTCAGCCTCATTCGAGGATGAATTTTCTCAAAGGGGTGATATTGTAATACCCCGTACTTTTTCCTAGCTAGAAATCATCCCAAGAATGTTAGAATCTTTCTTTCAAAGATGAATCCACTTTTGTACCCGTGGTATTTTTAAGATTTTCATTTTTGTCATGTGGGAAAATGAATTAGCATTCCAACGATAGCAATTCCATCAAAATACGACATCGGACGAGTAAGTTATGGCCATTTTACAGAGAGTAGTCTGAATCGCCCAGGTGCGATGGAGCGGGCCGAAGGACCTTCAACCCATCAATGGACCATCGCATCCACCGTTGCATGTTCCATTCAGTTATTTTAAATACTTTTTTAAAAGGGTATGTTGGTCTTTTAGCACACTATTTAATCCCTAATTACACCCAACCATAGCTCATTTGTTCATTATTATTATAAAATAATAAATTAGGGTTTCTATAGGAAATTAATCCCCTAGAACAATAAACCCTACGTGCTTGATTCAAAGTAAAGAATTCAAGTTTTCCTCCATAAATCTTCAAGAAACTCACAGCCCACGTATGAATAGTGTTCTTTCATGGACTCCTTTCATCCATCAAACCCAAGAATATCTTTTCAAAGTTTAGGTATATGAATTTTTTTTATGAATTCCATGTTGGGTTTTCTTTTGTTCATGTTGATAACGACTAATTGAATTCTATTCTATGTTTTAGTGATAAAATCTTAAGGGGAATTTATTAATATAGGTGTAGCTCCAAATGAATTCATGATTAAACCCTTGAGTAGTATAATTGGATATGAATCATGATGTTTATTTGTTGAATAATGTTGTCTACATCTACTATGCCTACATGTGTTTGATTAAATGCCTATGTGGAGAAAAAGTGCCCAACTAGTATGATATTGTGAAATCCATATTTATGTACAAGTTTATGCATATCACATGTTTGATGAAATGCTTCAATAAATGAATTATGGATGATGTTATTGGTCATATGTTCAAGTAAGTCATGCGTTGTTTGTTTCTTTCCGTCGAGTCCTGGGGGTACTTGTACCCGAAAATTTAGCTATGTGCCAAGAGCCAGCATTATGTTTTAACGATATCCTCAGTCAAGCCAGGTTCAGTAGAAATGCTAGTCATCTCAGAAAGCTCGGTAATATAGAAATCTCAGAATTATTCTGTTAGTTAATGGAGCTCTGTTAATTCAGTCTAGTTTAGTTCAGTAATCCATGTTTAGTGTCTATTCAGATGGGAGTAGAAATTAGAACCGAGTGAACCCAATGATGAGTACTCAAATGCCAGTCGAGGGTGTGATTCTTTGAAGCAATCTTTGCATCCCAGAATTATATAGACAGTGTAGGTTGAGACATCATACGTTTTATTCGAGGGTAGATGATGTGGCTTAAACTGCTAGTTGATGGTTCTGGCCGTTCTCATTAGAGTAACCTGCTAGTTGAGGTTCACTCACATGCTGTTCTTACTGGTGGCACGATATCGACACCCTTCTAATCGGGGCACAAATTGGACCCTAAATCAGCTATTATAATGCACTTGGGGCATGTCGGTTAGATAACTATTTCCCGCAGTTTCAATATCAGTATCAGTTGAGAACTCAGATAGTTCTTTGTATTTCAAGACTGTCAGATACAGTCAACTCAGGTTAGTACAAAACTTAGATAGTTCCATCAAAATCAGGACTGCCAGAAGTAGTCACTCAAGTTATTAGTATTCAGATTCAGCAATCATGTTATCATGATATCAATGTCAGTTATTGTGTCTCATCTATGTATTCACACGCTTATGATAGTTAGTCTGTTACTATTATTGTTCACGCATATGAAACCCCATACATTTAGCTTACCTCACATGCATACTAGTACATTCAAACATACTGATGCATTTGCACTATGGTGTTTTATACCATAGGTTCAGAGACACAAGCTCCAGAGCATCAGTAGCATTCCAGTCTCAGCAGTCAAAGTTAGAAGTGATTCCTCATCTTTTGAGGACATGATCATTACTTTATTATTTCATTATTAAAATTATTAGGTGAAGTTAGTTGGGAACATTTCCCTTTAACTCCTTATTTAGATAGTTATGTTTTTAGAGGCTTTCTAGACTACATAAATTAAGATAGACTATTTCAGTTTTGTTTTGGGTATTTTATACCCCACCCGAATGTTATATTTTGATCAAATATTATGTCACAGTTGGAAACTTATGTCCTTTCAGTTTATGTTTTGCATTATATAGTATATTATACAGTATACAGGTACAAATATCATTCATGGGTTAGATTGTCGTCCTCCATGGTCATGAGCACCGTATAACATTCTAGGTACAAGATTCGGGGTGTTACAAACTTGGTATCAGATCCTATAGTTCAATAAAGTCCTAGGAAGTCTGAAAGCTGCATCTAGTAGAGTCTTATACATGGGTGTGTTGTACGCCACATTTATGTACAGGAGGCTATGAGATGTTTTTTGAATATTTTCCCCTATTTCAATATTGATATCGTGCCGGTGAGCATAATTTCAAGTCTATCTCTCAGTCTAATCTGTTTCTCCCTTTGTTCTACAAAACATGCATCCTAAAAGAAGAAACAGGAATCAGTCATCCCTATAGCCCGAAGAACCTTTGGGAGAACATGTTTCTTATGAAGAGTTCAGAGCTGCATTCACTACTCTTGCTCAATTAGTTGCAGCTCGGAATGAACGACCAGCTGTCATTCCGGCCAACCCAGTGGCCAATTCAAATGCAACCAGGATTTGGGACTTCACCCGAATGAATCCTCCATCCTATTATGGGTCTAAGTCAGATAAGGACCCTCAGGAATTCCTAGGTTAGGTGCAAAAAGTAACAGACTTAATGGGGGTCTAGTTTAGTGAGATTGCTTATCTAGGTGCATATCAGTTGTAGGATGTTTCTCACACTTAGTTCAAGCAGTGGAAGTAAGAGAGAGCAGTTGCTGCAGGGTGAGTTGAGTGGGAGGAGTTTGCTTCTGCTTTCCTTGATAGATTATTTCCCCTAGATATTAGAGAAGCTAAGGTGTTAGAATTCATCAACCTCAAGAAGGGCAATATGACAGTGAAGGAATATTCTTTTAAGTTTACTCAATTAACCAGATATGCCCCTCATGTGGTTGCAGATAGCAGGGCCAAGATGAGTAAGTTTGTTTCAGGGGTGAATAATAGCGTGGTTAATGAATGCAGATCCACCATATTGAATAGTGACATGACTTTAGCCAGGCTTATGACTAATTCTAAGCAAATAGAGGAGCAAAAGATTATGATTCGGGAGAAGCAGAATAGAAGAGCAAGGACAGGTAGTTTCATCTTTGCTCAACCTAAATTAGAAGGAGGAAACCATTCTCAGTTTTATCCTAAATCATCAGTTCGAGCTCCTTCTTCAGCAATGTTATTATTGGCCGTACATATCCCCTTTGCCATACTTGTGGTAAGCACCACCATGGTACTTGCAGAGATGGCAGTGATACTTATTTGGGGTATGGTAAGCCTGGACACAGAGTTAGATATTATCCTTAGTCAGGTCGTCAACACAACCATTCCTCAGCTCAGTTTGCTATTTAGACACAATAGGGCGCAACCTCTATTGCTACTAGTGGGAAACATCCAAACAGACTTTATGCTCTTCATTCCCAACAAGATCAGGAAAATTCTCCTGATGTGGTTACTGGTATATTACAGATCTTTCGTGTGCATGTTTACACTTTGCTAGGTCCAGGTGCTTCCCTATTTTTTGTTTCTCCTTATATAGAAGGCGATTTTGGAGTCAGTCTTAAAATTCTAGCATAGCCCTTTTCAGTTTCTACCCCAGTGGGTAAAACCATCATAGCCTAGTGGGCAAACAAGAACTGCCCGATTATGATATTTCAGAAAGTCACTTCAGAAGACATAGTCAAATTAGAGATGAAGGATTTTGATATCATTCTCGGCATGAATTGTCTTTATTCCTGCTATGCCATAGTCGTCTGCAAAAATAGAATAGTCCAATTTCAGTTCCCGAATGAACCTGTCTTTTAATGGATGGATAGTGTATCCACCTTTCTGAGGTCAGCTTGTTTCCTACCTTCGGGCAAGGAAAATAATTTCTAAAGGTTGTGCCTATCATCTTGTTTGAGTTAATGACAATAGCTCTGAAACTCCCTATCCTGATTCAGTCCCAGTCATGAATTAATATCCACATGTCTTTCCCAAAGATCTTCCACGAATTTCTCCAGAAAGGGAAATAGCCTTCGACATTGATCTTCTTCTAGATACTCAGCCTATATCTATTCCGCCATACAAAATGGCACCAGCAAAACTCAGAGAATTTAAAGAAAAATAGAAGGATATCTTAGATAAGGGATTCATCAAGCCCAGTGTTTCCTCGTAGGGTGCACCAGTCCTATTCGTGCAAAAGAAATATGGTTCTCTCAGAATGTACATTTATTACCATCAACCTAATAAGGTCACTGTCAAGAACAAGTATCCACTTCACAAAATTGATGATTTTTTTTACCAACTTCAGGGTGCCAACTATTTCTCTAAGATAGACCTCAGATCCGGCTATCATCAGCTCAGATTTAGAGAATGTGACATTGTGAAAACAACTTTCCTTACTTGGTATGGTCACTTTGAATTTCTTGTCATGTCCTTTGGTCTTTCCCTATCCGCTTGCATAGACTTGATGAAGCGTGTGTTAAAGTAGTACTTGGACTTGTTCATCATAATCTTCATAGATGATATTCTGGTAAATTCCCACAGTGAGCGAGATCATGTAGACCATCTCAGAATTGTACTTCAGAACCTCAGAAATCATCAGTTGTTCACCAAATTAAGAAAGTGTGAATTTTGGCTAAGGTCAGTAGCATTCCTTGGCCATATCATTTTCTGTGATGGCATTAGAGTAGATCCTCGAAAGACTAAAGCGGTAGGAAACTGGCAAGACCTGTCTCTCCATAAAACATTAGTAATTTCATGGGTTTGGCTGGTTATTGCAGACGGTTTTTGGTGGGATTTTCATATATTGCATCCCCTATGTATTGATTAACTCAGAAGAAAGTCAAGTTTCAGTGCTCAGATCCTTACGAGAAGAGTTTTTAGGGGTTGAAGATTCGACTCACCTCAGCTCCAGCCTTTACTCTTCCATATAGTTCAGATGGGTTCATAGTGTATAGTGATACATCCAGAGTAGGTTTGGGTTGTGTCCTCATGTATCATGGTAAGGTCATAGACTACGTCTCCATACATCTTAAACCCCATGAGAGGAATTATTCTACTCATGATCTTGAGTTAGAAGCTATAGTTTTTGCCTTGAAGATTTGGAGGCATTATCTATACGGTATTTATGTAGATGTGTTCACAGATCATAAGAGTGTTCAGTATGTCTTTTCTCAGAAATATCTCAATCTTTATTAGAGAAGGTGGTTAGAGATCTTAAAAGATTATGACATGAGTGTCTTTTATCATCTAGGCAAGGCCAACGTAGTGGCGGACGCTCTTAACAGACTGTGTATGGGTAGTGTTTCTCATATGGAGTACAGTAAAAAAAGTTAGCTCAGAAAATCTATTAGCTTGTACGACTAGGCATTCGCTTAGTCGATGTTGAGAAGGATGAAATATGGGTTCAGAGTATTTTATAAACATCACTAGTTTCCGAGGTGAAACAAAAACAAGATAAAGATCCCAACCTTGACAAGTTAAAAGAGTCAGTCTAGGATCAGAATGTAGAGGTTTTCTCCCAAGTGGGAGATGGTTCCCTATGTTGTCAGGTTCGTCTGTGTGTTCTAGGTATAAATTACATAAGGCAGTGAATTCTCATAGAAGAACAAGGTGCGCGCTACTCTATTCATCCAGAAGCCACAAAGATATACTGCAACTTGTAGGAAGTCTATTGGTGTTGTATGATGAAGAAAGATATTGCAGAATTTGTGGCTAAGTACCCTATATATCAGTAGGTTAATATAGAGCATCAAAAGCCTAGTGGTCCTATGCAGGAGTTCATCATTCCTATTTGGAAGTAGGAAGAAGTGAACATGTACTTTGTGATGGGTTTGCCTCATACTGATCAATAGCATAATTTAGTTTGGGTCATTATAGACAGAATGGCAAAATCACTTCATTTCCTTCAAGTCCATACCTCTAATTCTGTCGAGGATTACACCAAACTATACATCAGGGAGTTTGTCATATTTTACGGTGTTCCGTTATCCATCATCTCAGACATAGGTACCCAGTATACCTCTTATTTCTGTAAAGCATTTAAAAAGGGTCTCGGTACATAAGTTTATATCAGTACATCCTTCCATCCTTAGACAGATGGTCAAGTAGAAAGGACCATTCAGACTCTAGAAAATATGCTACGAGCATGTGCAATATATTTCAAGGGTAGTTTGCATGACCACTTGCCTTTGATTTAGTTTGCATACAACAACAACTGTCATTCTAGTATACGGATAGATCCATTCGAAGATCTTTATGTTAGGGGGTGAAGATTTCCAATTGGTTGGTCTGAAGCTAGTGACTTTTATTTCATAGGGCCTGACTTGGTATTCGATGCCTTAGAAAAAGTCCAATTGATCAGAGAAATACTCCAGGCTGCTCAGAGCCGACAGAAGTTTTATGCAGATGTTCATAGAAAGGATATCTAGTTTTAGATGGGTAATTTTGTCTATCTAAAGATCTATCCCATGAAGGGGGTGTAGATATTTTTCAAAAAGGGAAAGCTCAATCCTCGATATGTCGATCCCTTCAAGATTTTTAGTGGTTTCATCAAGGTAGCTTATGAGATGGATTTGCCTTCAGATCTCACCTCAGTTCTTCCAGTCTTCAATGTCACTTTGCTCAAGAAATGTATAGGTGACCCAAAAGTTGTAGTCCCTATTCAGAGCATAGATTTTTAGAATATCCTCTCTTACGAAGAAATCCCAGTTGAAACCAATACTATTAGACTCGTAGACAGAGGAGCAAAGTGGACCCCTAGTTAAAGTTCTTTTGTAGAATCAGTTCGTTGAGGGAGATACTTGGGAGGAAGAAGCATAAATATTGACCAAGTATCCTCACCTTTTCTCTGCCAACTCCGATCAAGCACAAGCTCACAATTCTCCTTAAGCTTTTCAGTTTCATTTTTGAGATATCAGTTACCAACTTGGTGTACAGTCCCTGTTCAGAATCCCATTATAAACTTGGTATTGAATACCATTGCATATTCTGTCATGTATTCATGTATCAGTTCTTTTATATAATTATGCATCAGACATGCATTCTCATTATGAGAAACTTGGTTCCTCAGAACACTCAGTCATGCCTTCATGAATAAGTTAAAGATGCATCAGATATGCATATTTAGTATGTACGTCAGTTTATATTCTTCCCCTTACTCTCAGCCTCCTTCGGGGACTAATATTCTCATGGGGGTGATATTTTAATACCCCGTACTTTTTCCTAGCTTGAAATCATCTCAAGAATATGAGAAGCTTTCTTTCAAAGATGAATCCACTTTTGTAAATGTGTTATTATTAAGATTTTCATTTTTTTCACGTGGGAAATTAAAATAGCTTTCCAACGATACCAATTTCGTCAAAATCCGACATAGCATGAGTAAGTTAAGGCAATTTTAAAGAGAGTAGTCTTAATTTCCCAGGTACGATGGAGCGGGTCGACGGACCATCAACCTAGAGATGGAAAGTAGCACCCACCGTCGCATATTTCATTTTGTTATTTTCAATCTATTTTTAAAAATGTATTTGGGTCTTTTTCCACATGATTTAATCCCTAATTACACCCAACCATAGCTCATTTGTTCATTATTCTTCTAAAACAACAAATTATTGTTTCTCTAAGAAATTTATCCCCAAGAAAAATAAACCCTACGTGCTTCATTCCAAGAAAAGAATACAAGTTTTCCTCCACAAATCTTTAAGAAACTCACAGCCCAGATATGAATATTGTTCATTCATGGACTCCTTTCATCTATGAAGCCCAAGAATCTATTTTCAAAGTTCAAGTATATGGATTTTTTTATGAATTCAAGTTGGATTTGATTTTGTTCATGATGATAATGACCAATTGAATTCTATTCCATGTTTTAGTGATAAAATCTGATGGGTAATTTATTATTATAGGTGTAGCTTCAAGTGAATCCTTGATTATACCCTTTAATGGTGAAATTAGAGATGAATCATGATGTTTATTTGTTGTATAATGTTGTCTACATATACTATTACTACCATGTGTTTGATTAAATGCCTATGTAAAGAAAAAGTGCCTAGCTAGTAAGATATTGTGAAATCCCCATTTATGTGCAAGTTTATGCATATCAGATGTTTGATGAAATGCTTCAATAAATGAATTATGGATGATGTTATTGGTCATGTGTTCAAGTAAGTCATGCTTTGCTAGTTTTTTTCTATCGAGTCCTGGGGGTACTTGTACCCAACAATTTAGTTGTGTACCTTGAGCAAGCATCATGTTTTCACGACATCTTAAGTCAAGCCATGTTCAATAGAATTCAGTTAGTCATGTGACTCAAGAAAACTCAGTAAAACCCAGAAATCCCAGTTATCTTAGAAAGCTCGGTAATAGAGAAATATCAAAACTATTTTGTCAGTTAATGGTGCTCAGTTAATTTAGTCCAGTTCAGATCAATAATCCATGTTCAGTGTCTATTCAGATTTGAGTAGAAATTACCACCAAACAAACCCAAGAATGGGAGCTCATCGCCAGTAGAGGGTGTGATTCTTTGAAGAAATCCTTGCATTCTAGAACTACGTAGCTAGCGTAGGTTGAGACATCATACCTTCTAGTTAAGGGTAGATGAGGTGGCTTAACCTACTAGTTGAGGGTTCCCACCATTCTCATTAGAGTAACTTTCTAGTTGAGGGTCACTCATATGTTATTCTTACTAGTGGTGCAGTATCGACACCCTTCAAATCAGGGCACAAATTAGACCCTGAATCAGCTATTATAGCGTATTTAGGGTATGTCGATTAGATAACTACTTTCCACAGTTTTAGTATCAGTATCAATCAAGAACTCAGATTGTTTTTTAGATTATAAGACTGCCAGATATAGTCAACTCTTCTTAGTATGGAACTCAGATAGTTCCATCAGAATTAGGACTATCAGATACAGTAACTCATATTATCAGTATTCCGATTCAGTAATCATGTTATCACAATATCAGTGTCAGTTATTATTACTCAGGCATGTATTCTCATGCTCATAATAGCCAGTCTGTTATTATTATTACTCATTCATATGAACACCATGAATTTATCTTACCTCACATGCATACCAGTACATTCAATCGTACTGACGTATTCGCGCTATGGTGTTTTATACCTTAGATTCAGAAACATGAGATCCAGAGCATCAGAAGCATTCCAGTCTTAGCAGTCAAAGTTAGAAGTGAATTCTCATATTTCTAGGACATGATCATCACTTTATTATTTAATTAATAAAACTTTTAGGTGGAATTAGTTAGGGACATGTCCTATCAACTCCTTATTCATACAATCATGTTTTAGAGGCTTTCTAGACTATAATATGTACAGATAGTTTATTTCATTTTAGTTTTGGTATTTTATACCCCACCCAGATGTTATATTTTGATCAGATGTTATGTCACAGTTTGAATCTTATGGCCTTTCAGTTTATGTTTCTGCATTATACAATATATTATAAAGTATACAAGTACAAATATCATTCATGGGTTAGCTTATGGTCCTCTTTGGTCATGAGTACTGTGTAATGTTCTGGGTACCAGATTCGAGGAGTTACAAACTTAGTATCAGATTCTATGGTTCAATAGAGTCCTAGGAAGGGTGAAAGCCTCATCTAGTCGAGTCTTGTACATGGATATGTTGCATGCCACATTTATGTACAAGAGGCTATGAGATGTTTTAGGAATAGTTTCCCCTCTATCTGTATTGATTTTGTGCCAGTGAGCATAATATCAAGTACCTCTCTCAGTCTAATACATTTCTCCCTTTCTTCTACAGAACATGCCTCCTAAAAGAGGAAATAGGAATCAGTCAGCCCCTTAGCCCGAAGAACTTTTGGGCGAACATGTTTTTCTTGCAGAGTTCAGAGTTGCATTAACTACTCTTGTTCAATTTGTTGCTTCTCAGAATGAACGACCAACTATTATTCTGGCCAACATAGTTCCCAATTCAGCGGCAACTAGGATTTGGGACTTCACCCGAATGCATCCTCCCTTTCTTTTTGGGTCTAAGTCAGATGAGGACCCTGAAGAACTCCTAGATTAGGTGCATAAGGTTACAGACATAATGGGGGTTACTTCTAGTGAGGGTGATGATCTAGCTGCATATTATTTATAGGATGTTGCTTACACTTAGTTCAAGCAGTGGAAGTTAGAGATGTTATAGGAATAGTTTCCCCTCTTTCAGTATTGATGTCGTGATAGTGAGCATAATCTCAAGTCAATCACTCAGTATAATCCATTTCTCCGTTTCTTCTATAGAACATGCCTCCTAAAATAAGAAATGGAATCAGTCAGCCTCTTAGCCCGAAGAACCTTTGGTAGAACATTTTTCACATACAGAGATCTGAGATGTATTCACTACTCTTGCTCAATTAGTTACTGCTGAGAAAGAACGACCAACTGTTATTCTAGCCAACCTAGTGGCCAATTCAGCGGCAGCCAGGATTCGGTACTTCACCTGAATGAATCCTCCTTTCCTTTTGGGGTCTAAGTCAGATAAGGACCCTCAAGAATTCCTAGATTAGGTGCATAAGGTTACAGACGTAATGGGGGTTACTTCTAGTAAGAGTGCTGATCTAGATGTATATCAGATATAGGATCTTGCTCACACTTAGTTCAGGCAGTGGAATTCAGAGAGGGCAGTTGATGCAGGGTCAGTTCAGTGGGAGGAGTTTTCTTCTACTTTTCTTCATATATTCTTTCCCCTAGAGCTTACAGAAGCTAAGGTATAAGAATTCATCAACCTCAGGTAGGGAAACATGATAGTAAAAGAGTATTCTCTTAAGTTTACTAAATTAGCCAGATATGCCCTTCATGTGGTTGCAGATAGCTGGACCAAGATGAGTAGGTTAGTTTCAGGGGTGAATGATAGCATGGTTAATGAGTGTAGATCCACCATGTTGAATAGTGACATGACTTTAACCAGGCTTATGACTCATGCTTAGCAAATACAGGAGCAAAAGATTAAGATTATAGAGAAGCAGAATATGAGAGAAAGAACAGGTAGTTTCAAATTTGCTCAGCCCAAATTAAAAGAAGGAAACCATTCTAAGTTTCATCCTAAGTCATCAGTTCTAGCTCCTTCTTCAGCTAATTCTCTTATGCCTAAGTTCAGAGATAGAGCTCCATGCTCTATGTCTCTGGGTAGTGTTAGTAGTGCCGACACCTATCCTCTTTTCAAGACTTGTGGCAAGAACCACTATGGTACTTGCCGAGATGGCAGTGATACTTGTTTTAGGTGTGGCAAGCCAGGCCACAGAGTTAGTGATTGTACGCAGTCAGGTCCGCCGGGTCAACAAAACCTTTCCTTAGCTCAGTCTTGTCACCTAAATTAGTAGGGACCAACCTCCAGTGCTACTAGTGGGAAATGCCCAAGCAAACTCTATTCTCTTTAGTCTCGAGAAGATCAAGAAAATTCTCCTGATGTGGTTACTGGTACATTATAGATCTTTCATGTGTATGTTTACACTTTGCAAGATATAGGTGCTTCCCTATCTTTTGTTGCTCCTTATATAGAAGGAGATTATGGATTCAGTCCCAAAATTCTAGCATAGCCCTTTTTAGTCTCTACCATAATGGATAAAACCATCATAGCTCAGCGAGTATACAGGAATTTCCCAATTATGATATTTCAGAAAATCACTTCAGTAGACTTAGTCGAATTAGAGATGACAAATTTTGATATTATTCTCAACATGGATTGGATTCATTTCTTCTATGCCACAGTCGACTACAGAAATAGAATAGTCCAATTTAAGTTCCCTTATGAACCCGTCCATAAATGGAAGGGTGGTGTGTCCACCTTTCTGAGGTCAGCTTGTTTCCTACCATCGGTAAGGAAAAGGATTTCTAAAGGGTGTGCCTATCATGTTGTTTGATTTAATGACACCAGTTCTTAAACTCCCTGTCTTGATTCACTCCCAGTCATGAATGAATATCGAAATGTCTTTCCCGAAGATCTTCCAGGAATTTCTCCTAAAAAGGAAATAGACTTCAGCATTGATCTTCTTCCAGATACTCAACATATATATATTCCTCCATATTGAATGTCACCAACAGAATTCAGAGAATTGAAAGAATAGTGGAATGAACTCTCATATAAGGGGTTCATCAGGCCAAGTGTTTCCCCGTGGTGTGCACCAGTCCTATTTGTGCAAAAGAAATATCGTTCTCTCAAAATGTGCATTTACTATCGCCAACTTAATAAGGTCACGATCAATAATAAGTATCCTCTTCAATGAATAAATGATTTGTTTGACCAACTTCAGGGCGCCAGTTATTTCTCTAAGATAGACCTCACATTCCGTTATCATCAGCTCAGAGTTAGAAAATGCGACGTTGTGAAAAGAACTTTTCGTACTCGGTATGGTCACTTTGAATTTCTAGTCATGTCCTTTGGTATTTCCAATTCCCCATCCGCTTTCATGGACTTCATGAACCTTGTGTTCAAGCAGTACTCGAACATGTTCATCATAATCTTCAAAGATGATATTCTGGTCTATTCCCGCAGTGAGCGAGATCAAGCAAACCATGTCAGAATTGTACTCCATACCCTCAGAAATCATCAGTTGTTCTCCAAATTAAGTAATTGTTAATTTTGGCTATGGTCAGTAGCATTCCTTGGCTATATCATTTCTGGTGATGGCATTAGAGAAAATCCTCAAAAGACTGAAGCGGTAAGAAATTGGCCCAGACCTGTCTCTCCATCAAACATTAGGAATTTCTTGGGTTTTGCTTGCAATTACAGACGGTTTGTTGAGGGATTTTCCACTATTACATTTCCAATGTCCCGATTAACTCAGAAAAAAGTCAAGTTTCAGTGGTCAGATCCTTGCGAGAAGAGTTTTCAGGAGTTGAAGACTCGACTCACCTAAGCTCCAGCCTTTACTCTTCCATATAGTTCAGATGGGTTCGTAGTGTATTGTGATACATCCAGAGTAGGTTTGGGTTCTATCCTCATGCATCATGTTAAGGTCATATACTACGTCTCCAGACAGCTTAAACCCCATGAGAGTAATTATTCTACTCATGATCTTGAGTTAGCATCAGTAGTTTTTGCCTTGAAGATTAGGAGGCATTATCTATACGACATTTATGTAGATGTGTTCACAGATTATAAGAATCTTCATTATGTCTTTTCTTAGAAAGATCTCAATCTTCATCAGAGAAGGTTGTTAGAGCTCTTGAAATTTTTTGACATGAGTGTCCTTTATCATCCGGGTAAGGCCAACGTAGTGCCCGATACTCTTAGAAGACTGTATATCTGTAGTATTTCTAATGTAGAAGACAATAAGAGAAAGCTAGCTTAAAAATCCCTCAGCTTTCCAGACTAGGGGTTCACTTAGTCGATACAGAGGAGGATGACATTTTGGTTTAGAGTAGTTCAAAATCATCTGTAGTTTCCGAGGTGAAACCAAAACAAGATAAAGATCCTAGACCTGACAAGTTGAAAGAGTCCGTCAAGGATCAGAAAGTAGAGGATTTCTCCCAATGGGGAGATGGTGTCCTATGTTGTCAGGGTAATCTGTGTGTTCCACATGTAGATTACTTAAGGCTGTGAATTCTCACAGAAGTGCATGGTACACTCTACTCTATTAATCCTGAAGCCACAAAGATATACCATGACTTGCGGGAAGTCTATTGGTGAAGTGTGATGAAGAGAGATATTTCATAATTTGTAGTTAAGTGCTCTATATATCAGCAGGTTAAGATAGACCATCAAAAACCTAGTGGTACTATGAAGTTGTTCATTATTCCTACTTGGAAGTGGGAAGAAGTGAACATGGACTTTGTGATGGGTTTGCCTCATACTCGTCATCATCATGATTCAGTTTGGGTCATTATAGACAAAATGGAAAAATCAGCTCATTTCCTTACAGTCCATACCTCTTATTCAGCCAAGGATTACGCCAAACTATACATCAAGGGTAGGTCAGATTGTGCGGTGTTCCGTTATCCTTCATCTCAGAGGTTCCTAGTTTACCTCTCATTTCTGGAAATCATTTCAAAAGGGTCTTGGTACAAAAGTTCATCTCAGTACAGCCTTTCATCCTCAGACAGACAGTCAAGTAGAAAGGACCATTCAGACTCTAGAAGATATCCTTTGAGCGTGTGCAATTGATTTCAAGGGTAGTTGGCAGGACCACTTTCCTTTTATTGAGTTTGTATACAACAATAACTATCACTCCAGTATATGGATAGCTCTATTCAAAGCTTTTTACTGTAGAAGGTGCAGACCTCTAATTTCTTGGTTCAAAGTTAGTGAGGCTTCAGTCATAGGGCCTGACTTGGTATTTGATACCTTAGAAAAATTCTAGTTGATCAGAGAAAGACTCTGGGCTTCTCAGAGCCGATAAAAGTCTTATGTAGATCTTCGTAGAGAGGATCTCGAGTTCATGATTGGTGATTTTGTCTATCTAAAGATTTCTCCCATGAAAGGAGTGAAGAGATTTGTCAAGAAAAGAAATCTCAGTCCCTGATATGTCAATACCTTCAAGATTTTTAGCGGTTTATGCAAGGTATCTTAAGAGCTGGATTTGACTTCAGATCTTGCATTAGTTCAATCAGTCTTCCATGTCTCTAAGCTCAAGGAGTGTATAGGTGACCCAGAAGTTGTAGTCCCTATTTAGTGCATAGATGTTCAGAATAGCCTCTCTTATGAAGAGATCCCAGTCGAAACCTAGACTTTAATACTTTTAGACAGAGGAACAAAGAGGTCTCCATAGTCAAATTTCTTTGGCGAAATGAGTCCGTTGAAGCAGCTACTTGAGAGGAAAAAGAATACATGTGTATCGAGTATTCTCACCTTTTCTCCGCCAACTCAGATCAAGCTAAAGGTAACAGTTCTCCTTAAGCTTTTCAGTTTCATGTTCAGATTTCACTTACCAACTTGGTATACAGTCCCTGTTCTGACTACCATTATAAACTTGGTATTTAATACCATTGCATATTCAATCATGTATTCATGTATCAGTTCTATTATATAATTGTGCATCAGATACGTATTCTCATTGTGAGAAACTTGGCTCCTTAGAACACTCAGTCATGCATTCATGAATCAGTTACACATGCATCAGATATGCATGTTTAGTATGTATTCCTGTTTGTGTTCTTCCCCTCAATCTCATTCTCATTCGAGGATGAATATTCTCAATGGGGTGATATTGTAATACCCCGTACTTTTTCCTACCTTGAAATCATCTCAAGAATGTTAGAAGCTTTCTTTCAAAGATGAATAAACTTTTGTACATGTGGTATTTTTAATTTTTTAATTTTTTTCATATGGGAAATTGAATTAGCTTTCCAACAATACCAAACTTTTCCAAATCTGACATCGGACGAGTAAGTTATGGCTACTTTAGAGAGAGTTGTCTGAATCGTCCAGGTGCGACGGAGCAGGTCGACGGACCATCAACCCAGCGATGGACCATCTCACCCACCATCGCATGATCCATTCAGTTATTTTAAAGGAATTTTTAAAAGAGTATTTGGGTCTTTTTCCACATGATTTAATCCCTAATTACACCCGACCATAGTTCATTTGTTCATTATTCTTCTACAACAACAAATTATGGTTTCTCTAAGAAATTAATCCCCAAGAACAATCACCTCTACGTACTTGATTCGAACCAAAGAATTCAAGTTTTCCTCCATAAATCTTCAAGAAACTCACAGCCCAGGTACGCGTAGTGTTCATTCATGGACTCCTTTCGTCCGTGAAGTCCAAGAATCTCTTTTCAAAGTTCAAGTATATGGATTTTTTTATGAATTCCATGTTGGATTTTCTTTTGTTCATGATGATAACAATCAATTGAATCCTATTCCATACTTTAGTGATAAAATCTTAAGGGAAATTTATTATTATAGGTTTAGCTTCAAGTGAATGCATTATTAAACCCTTGAATGGTGAAATTAGAGATGAATCATGATGTTTATTTGTTGTATAATGTTTTCTACATATACTATGCCTACCATGTGTTTGAGTAAATGCCTATGTGAAGGAAAAGTTCCCAACTAGTATGGTATTGTGAAATCCCCATTTATGTACAAGTTTATGCATATCACATGTTTGATGAAATGCTTCAATAAATGAATTATGGATGATGTTGTTTATCATGTGTTCAAGTAATTCACGCTTGGTCAGTTTCTTTCAATCGAGTCCTTGGGGTACTTGTACCCGACAATTTAGTTGTGTTCCTAGAGCCAGCATCATGGTTTCCTAATATCCTCAGTCAAGACATGTTCAGTAGAATTCAGTTAGTCATGTGACTAAAGAAAACTTAGTAGAACTCAGAAATCCCTGTAATCTCTGAAAGCTCGGTAATACAGAAATCTTAGAACTATTCTGTCAGTCAACGAAGCTCAGTTAATTCAGTCCATTTCAGTTCAGTAATCTATGTTCAGTGTCTATTCAGATGGGTGTAGAAATTAGCACCGAGTGAACCCAAGGATGGGAACTCACGTGCCAGTAGATGGTGTGATTCTTAGAAACAATCTTGCATTCCAAAATTACGTAGCCAATGTAGGTTGAGACATCATACCTTCAAGTCGAGGGTAGATGAGGTTTCTTAACCTGCTAGTTGAGGGTTTCCACCCTTCTCATTAGAATAACCTGCTAGGTGAGGATCACTCACATGTTGTTCTTACCAGTGGCACGGTATCGACACCCTTCGAATCAGGGCACAGATTGGACCCCAAATCAGCTATTATAGCGCATTTCGGGCATATCGGTTAGATAAATAATTCCCATAGTTTCACTATCAGTATCTGTCAAGAACTCAGATAGTTCTTCAGATTTTAGGTTTGTAAGATACAGTTAACTCAGCTTAGTATGGAACTCAGATAGTTCAATCAGAATCAGGTCTGTCAGATATAGTCACTTATGTTATAAGTTTTCAGATTCAGTAATCATGTTATCGCGATATCAGTGTCAGTTATTATGTCTCATGAATGTATTCTAACACTCATGATAGTCAGCCTATTATTATTATTGTTCAATCATATGAACCCCATGTATTTAGCTTACCTCACATGCATACCATTACATTCAATAATACTAATGCATTTGCGCTATGGTGTTTTATACCTTAGGTTCAGAGGCATGAGCTACAGATCATCAGTCGCATTCCAGTCTCAGCAGTCAAAGTTAGAAGTGAGTCCTCATATTTCAAGGACATAATCATCACTATATTATTTCATTAATAAAATTTATTATGTAGAGTTATTTAGGGGCATGTCCCATCATGTCCTTATTTAGACATTGTTTTTAGAGGCTTTCTAGACTACAGTATGTTCAGATTGTGTATTTTATTATTTTTTTGGGTATTTTATACCCCACCCAGATTTTATATTTTGATCAGATGTTATGTCACAGCTTGAGTGGATTATACAGTATATTATATAGTATACAAGTACAAATATCAGTCATGGGTTAGCTTGTGATCCTCCGTGGTCATGACCACCGTGTAATGTTCTGGGTAACTAATTCAGGGCATTACAAACTTAGTATCTGAGCTAATTGTTCAATAGAGTCCTAGGAAGTCTAAAAGTCACATCTAGTAGAGTCTTGTACATAGGTGTGTTGCACGACACATTTATGTACATGAGTCTATGATATGTTTTAGGAATATTTTCCCCTCTTTTAGTATTGATGTCGTTCCAGTGAGAAAAATCTCAAGTCAATCTCTCAGTCTAATCCATTTCTCCCTTTCTTCTACAGAACATGCCTCCTATAAAAATGGAAATCAGTCAGCCCCTTAGCTCGAAGAACCTTTTGGCTAATATGTTTATCATCCAGAGTTTAGAGATGCATTCACTACTCTTTCTCTGTTAGTGGTTGCTCAGAATGAATGACCAGCTGTCATTTAGGGCAACTCATTGGCCAATTCAGCTATAGCTAGGATTCAGGACTTCACTCGAATGAATCCTCCATCCTTTTTTGGGTCTAAGTCAAATGAGGACCCTCAAGAATTACTAGATTAGGTGCATAAGGTTACAGACATAATGAGGGTTACTTCTAGTGAGAGTGTTGATATAGATGCATATAAATTGTAGGATGTTGCTCACACTTATTTCAAGAATTGGAACTCATAGAAGGCAGTTGATGCAGGGTCAGTTGAGTGGGAGGAGTTTGCTTCTATTTTCCTTGAAAGATTATTTCCCCTAGAGTATACAGAAGTTAAGGTATTAGAATTCATCAACCTCAGGAAAGGCAACATGATAGTGAAAGGGTATTCTTTTAAGTTTACTCAATTAGCCAGATATGCCCCTCATGTGGTTGCAGATAGCAGGACCAAGATGAGTAAGTTTGTTTAAGAGGTGAACGATAGCATGGTTAATGAGTGCAGATCTACCATGTTTAATAGTGACATAACTTTAACCAGGATTATGAATCATGCTCAACAAATAGATGAGCAAAAGATTAAGATTAGGGAGAAACAAAATAGGAGAGCAAGGACAGGTAGTTTCAACTTTGCTCAGCCCAAATTAGATGAAGAAAATCGTTCTCCATTTCCTCCTAAGTCATCAGTTCTAGCTCCTTCTTCATCTAGTGCTCCTGTTCCTAAGTTAAGATATAGATCGCCAAGCTCTAAGTCTCAGTCAAGTGTTAGCAGTGCCTGCACCTATCCTCTTTTCCAGACTAGTGCCAAGTACCACCATGGTACTTGCAGAGCTGGCAGTGATACTTGTTTTGGGTGATGCAAACCAGGCCACAGAGTTAGAGATTGTCCGCAGTCAGGTCAGCAGGGTCAACAAAATCGTTCGTCAGCTCAGTCTAGTCCCCTGAATCAGTAGGGCACCACCTCCAGTGCTACTAGTGGGCAATGCCCAAACAGAATCTAAGCTCTTAAGTCCCGACAAGATCAGGAAAATTATCTTGATGTGGTTACTGGTACATTACAGATCTTTTGTGTGCATGTTTACACTTTGCTATATCCAGTTGCTTTCCTGTCTTTTATTGCTACTTATATAGAAGGCGATTTCAGAGTCAGATCCGAAATTCTATCATATCCCTTTTCAGTCTCTACTCAATTGGGTAAAACCATCCTAGCCCAGCGGGTATACATGAATTTTCCGATTATAATATTTTAGATAGTCACTTCAGCAGACTTAGTCGAATTAGAGATGACTGATTTTGATAATATTCTCATCATGGATTGGCTTCATTCCTACTATTCCACAGTCGACCAAAAATAGAATAGTCCAGTTTTAATTCCCGAATAAACCCATTCTTGAATGGAAGGGTAGTGTATCCACCTTTCCGAGGTTAACTTTTTTCCTACGTTTAGGCAAGGGAAATGATTTCTAAAGGGTGTGCCTATAATCTTTTTTGAGTTAATGACACTAGTACTGAAACTCCCAGTCTTGATTTATTCCCAGTCATGAATGAATATCCAGATTTCTTTCCGAAGATCTTCCAGGAATTTCTCATGAAAAGGAAATAGACTTTGGCATTGATTTTCTTCCAGATACTTGATGTATGAGAAAAATCTAACACATTTAATGCTTTTTAGCTCAAAATAATTGTGAATTATGAAGTAACTCTTGTTGTTTTGATGTGTTTGCTCATGATATTGCAGTAAAAGGCTGAAGGAATGGAAATAAACAACAATGGAGCAAAAGAGTTGAAAATCTGAGCAAAAGATAAGAAAACATGGCTGACGACATCCGTGATAAGTCATCATCCTTGTGATAGCCTATCAGAAGAAGTGTCATCCTTAACCAAGGAATTAGAAGCTGAGAAGTAGTTCTGATGACATCTGTGATGTGGCATCAAGTGGGTGATAAGGTGTCAATAATGGCATCAGCCTTAAGCAGAAAATCAACAATAGGAGAAGACATCTGACGATGTTAGTGATACGCCGTCAGATCTTTGACGCGGCATCAGAGTCATCATCATCCTAATGAAGATAATTAAAGAAAATTGAGCAAGTCTAATGCCATCCGTGATAGGGCGTAAAACTCTTAACGCGGCTTCAGCTCGGGCGTCACCTGATCCGAGAATAAATTAAATTTTCTATTTTATTTCCTTAATTAGGCTGTAGTATCAATAGCATCTTTTAGGGTTTATCAGGATGTTCTTTTTTTTTTTTTTGGAGAGTTTTATTTTTCGTGAACTCTTATCAACTATTTATGGATTCCTATTTTCTGGATTAAATTGAAGGAACAAATTGTTGCTATTCATCCGTTTGTAAGTTTATCCTTATTATCATGAATTCAACTTTGCATTTCGTTCATCAAATCATGAGCGGCTAATTCCATTAGCCGTAGTTATGGGTTCCACGGACTAGGGTTTGATAGGTTACTAGGTATTTAGCAGATTCAAAGACTAGTAGGACGTCTTGAAATTCTGTTGTTCTAACTGAAATCTACTGCTTGCAAATATTAGGTTATGCCTTAGGTTTTATTTGCTTCTAACGAAGAAATTGACTAGAGGTCGTGAATTATCAATAGGGACTCAGAAGCTACCAACCTTCTGTTTAATAATTAATGTCGTAACTGGATTGATATACCTGAGATAAAATCCTATTGGAAATAGATAAGTTATCTAAGTTCGAGAGAATTAGATAATAAATTGTCTGGTAAGGTCGAGAGATAAGTCAAATAGTATCGTCGTCAGGGATATTCTGCTGTTTCTACTTACTTCAAGAATCCCAAGCATTACCTAGTATCTTTCAATTCCCAAAACCTATGGTGAACATAACTCTGGTTTACCATTTAGACTGATTTCAAACACTAAAATATTAAAAGTGACAATTAACTCTCTGTGAACCTTAAACCCCTATTTTCGAAAACATTAAACTACATGTAAAGTATTTCGTAAACAAATTGAAGTTCATACCATATTTCCTATGGGATTCGACCCCAACCTAGTTGGGTTTTATATTGACAACAATCTCTTACATCTATTCAAGAGAGTAATTTGAGCTTTATCAAAAATGGCGCCGTTGCCGGGGAATACGGTTGTAGACTAAATGTTTGTGTGCAAAAATTTGCTGATAGTTATATTTTCCAGACTTACATTCGGTTGTTTTTTTTGTTTATTTGTAGGATCTTCAGAGGTTATGCCAAGCACTACTCAATCTGGAACCCCACCATATAAGCAGAATGGCAGAACAACCACTATGGTTTGAGGTTGATGATGATGACAATGTGGATGAAGAACGTGCAACGGGTGCTATCATTCCCCATTCATTGGCACCTGGAGAAAAGTTCAATATTATAAATACGATATTCCAAATCCTGAATCTAAAGTGGTTGTTTGGAGGCTTTCCTGGGGATAACCCCAACCTGTATCTTGTGAATTTTATCACCATTTGCAAATCCTTTGATAACCCGAGGGTAAGCTAGAGCACTATCTGGTTGAGTTTATTTCTGTTGTCTCTGTCTGGAGAGGAAAAATTGTGGCTAAATGAGTTGACGCCTGAATCTATAACAAACTGGCGGTAGTTGAGAGGAGCTTTCCTATAACGGTCCTTTCCGCCATCCAGAAGGGTACAGTTGAGGGATGAGATCAACAATTTTAGACAGCTCCCGAATGAGGCTTTACATGAAACTTGGGAGAGGTTTAAGAAGAAGATGGCACAGTGTCTGAATCATAGCATGACGGACATACATTTGATGGAGACCTTGTACAGAGCTTTTAGCTCTATGACAAAGCCAATAGTAGATAACAGTATTGGTGGGTCATTTGTTGTTCTGTCATTTGAAGATACTGCTGATATGCTAAATAGGATAACCAAACTAAGTAGGGTTTGGCTCACCAGCAATTTTGTGGTGTCAAGTCCAACTATTCCTATTTGAATGAATGATGAACAACACAAAAGAGATGAGGAGAAGGATCAAGATATAGCCCGTCTAACGACTAAAATGGACCTGCTCACCAAGCACGTACTGTCAGGAAAAATGGAAAAGGTAAAGGCTGTAATGATTCTGGACCGGGTTGATATAGAGCCTTAAGAAAAAGCGAACTATGTTACTAATCAGGGGGATTTCTGAGGAAATATCCAAGGGAACCAAGGTCGGAATGGGTATGATAATCCTAATCACAGAGGCAGGGAGCAAGAAAACTGGAGAAGCTGCAATGACAGAAGTGGGTTGTATGTTCATGCTAGAAAATAAGACGCTACTGCAACTAGCTCAGGAAAGTGGTCTATGGAGGATATGATGAAAGAACTATTGAAAGGAGTAGAGGCTACCAACGCAGGAATAATTAGTATGAGGAGTGAATTTTCCACTTTAAGTCAGTTGGTTAGTTCACATTCAACTTCTATCCAGCAGTTAGAGCAACAAATGAGTCAACTTTTCTCAACACTGAACTAGGGAGGAAGTGGCACTTTACTTGATCAAAATGTTCAGGATCAGAAAATAGACTGTTCATGATAGGCGATTACCACTAGGAGTGGTAAGATTTTATCTAGCACTTCTATGGGAAAATCTTTAAACAATGAGGAAGTTGCAGAGGAACCAACAGAAAAATCCCCAGCGGAGTCTAAGAAGCCGAATAACTCTGTTTATATATCGGACAAGGAAAAGGAAAAGGAAGTGGTGTTGAAACCCATCCCAAGGCCACCACCTCTCTTTCCTCAATGATTGGGAAAGAAGGCGGATGATGCAAAATTTAGAAAGTTCTTAGCAATGCTCAAGCAACTGACAATAAATATGCCTTTGATCGAAGCACTTAAGCAAATGCCAGGATATGAAAACTTCATTAAAGACCTTGTTACCAAGAAACGAACAGTGAGTTGCGAACTGGAAGCTATCAAGAAATTACCGCCTCCTATTTCAGTAAAGGGAGTGCGTAGTTTCCTTGGTCATGTAGGATTTTATCGAAGATTCATAAAAGACTTCTCAAAAGTTGCAAATCCACTTTTTAAATTGTTGGAGAAAGAAGTGAAATTTCTCTTTGATGACGAATGCTTGAAGGCATTTGAGTGCCTTAAAAAGAAGCTTATTGAGGCCCCTATTGTTATTGAACCTGACTGGGCAAAACCGATTGAAATAATGTGTGATGCAAGTGGTGTTGTGTTGGGAGTTGTATTGGGACAAAAGAAGGAAAAATTGTTTCACCCGATCTATTATGCCAGCAAAGCGCTGAATGAAGCACCAAAGAATGACACAGTAACTGAACATGAATTGTTAGTTGTGGTGTATTCTTTCGAGAAATTCAGATCTTATCTGCTTGGGAATGAAGTGGTAGTCCATACTGACCATACTTCCTTCCTATACTTGATATCCATGAGAGATGTTAAACCAAGGTGTATCAGATAGGTGTTGCTACTGCAAGAGTTTGATTTTGAAGACAAATATAGGAAAGGTTATGAAAACCAGGTTGCAGATCATTTATCTAGAATGGAAGGTGTACAGGAAGATAATGATGCAACAAAGATAAATGATGCATTTCCTGATGAGGTCTAAGGCTAGAATACTAGTGATACAGAGATTACAGAGATAACTGAGATTACTGAGATTTATTAAGCTTCACACTTTTCTGAGGATACAGAGTTTTGTAGTTCACTGAGTTCAGAAAATCATGACTCGATTGGAATTATCGAGAAAATGACAAAGTCTCTATATAAAAACTCTTTTTTTCGGGTTTAAATACCCCCAGGACTCGATAACATATAAGTAAAGCATCATCATTCATTCAAGCATCACAAGCAATCATGCATAATTACCATCATTCAGTCATATTCATAAGAAACTTAGAAATCATGCCATATATTCAATTTCACCATAATTAGAACATCACCTCAAGGCTCCAAGGATTCAAAAATGTCTACTCATCATCACTAATACCAAGGGTTCACTCTAAGCATTTAAGAATCAAAACATACTTTCCCCCTCACAAACTTTACGGCATTACATCTATCATTTAGGAAATATAAACCTCTATTCACCATCATGATTACCAAAGGATCGATCCTAATATTTATGGGTACATCAATATCGATTCATCATCACAAACTACCTTAAGGAAGACATGATATTAAATTATACCCCATTCAACGTACTCTTGCATCAAGTACTTCACATCTATATCGGTCTCGACATATATGTAGATATCACAAGATTTTGGGAAAACTTCACACTATCATGTCAGTGCTCTCTTGATAACCACTTAGCATGTATCAAAACTTAATATAAATCAAAGAGCACTCACTTGGGAGATTTATCGCTATTTCATCTCAACTTACTCACTACGGTCTTTCGAAAACCACTAGACATGTCCGGTTCTACACCTACTCGGGGATTCTATATTATTATTATGGCTCATTCCGCTCACTAAGGTATTTTATCAAACACTAGGTGTGCATGGACTAGCGAATAACTTTGGGTTTCCCATTTAACAGACTACAATGTCCATCTATGCTTCACCTCATCCTTTCATCTAACCAATGGGGTGCATACTCCGCTTATTCAACCATCTCTACACCCTAATATCATGAACACCTTACATAGACACCAACTTCAAAAGGGATCATCATAACATCACATAAATTCCACATACTAGGGTCAAAGACCATAAATCTTGCAAACAATCATGAATCCAAACTCAAAAACACAAGTGACATCAACTTCAACTCATACAAATCATGGAATATCACCAAACATAAAATCCTTAAGTTTAAGAAAAGGTACTTAAGCTTCTTGGATGAAAGGGACCCATGAATCAACACCTACATACCTGGGAATTTCTTTTCTTGAAGGCTCTTGAAAGGAGTTCTTGATTTCTCTAGATCCTTCTTGATCTCTCTTGAATTTTATGAAAGGAGAAGAGAGTATTTTGATTTTAGAAACACTAATTTTTGGGTGGAAGATAGGAAAATGAAGTTGAAGTCCCTTGTCCCGATATTTATAGAGATGGTGGAGGATGTGGAAAAGACCAAAATGCCCCTTTAAAATTTGTCTAGAAAATTCCGATCGGAGTTTGTGACGGTCAACCTGACGGTCCGTCAGAGGGACTGACGATCCACCAAGTCATACGTCACTCAAGTTCCAAAACTGTGATGTTCTGGCTCAGAGTGACATTCGAAGTGATGATCTATCAGAAATCTGTTAGTCCACTAGATCGTCCGTCACTCAGGGTCCAGGAATGGGACATTCTGCCTCGGTCTGATGGGCCCCTTGAAGGTCCGTAAACTTTCTGACCGTCCACCAGTTTTTCCATCACATGATGCCCGAAAAAGGAAGCCACTGGCTTGGTCTGACAGGACACTTCACGGTCTACCAAGGATTTGGCGGTCCATCAGATCGACCGTCAAACCTGCGATTCCGACAACACTCAGTAAAATAGCCATAACTTCTTCGTCTGATGTTGGATTTTGATGAAATTTCTATCTATGGAATTCTTGTTCAATGATCTACATGAATAAAAGTATAAATTAGGGAAATTACACACTATTAAAAGTGTTTCATACTTGGGAAGATACTTCTAAAACTTTTAGACTCAGATTTTCCACTTTACTGGATACGCTCGAAGGCTCAGACTAGAAGAGAACTTTGCACGGTATTACATAAGGCGTCAAGAATGGCATCAGTATTAAGTAGAAAATCAGCGATAGGAGAATACATCTGACGACGTTGGTGATACGCCGTCAGATCCTTGACGTGGCGTCAGACTCATCGTTAGCCTAAGGCAGAGAATTGAAGAAACTGGAGAAATTCTGACGCCATCCATAAGGCATCAGACTCTTAATACGGCATCATCTCGGGCTTCACCTGATCCAAGAATTAATTAGATTTGCTATTTTATTTCCTTAATTAGGCTTTAGTAGAAATAGCATCTTTTAGGGTTTATTCAGGAAGTTCTCTTTTTTTTAGTTTTGGAGAGTTTTATTTTTCATGAACACTTATCAACTATTTGTGGATTCCTATTTTAGGGAAAAAATTGTAGGGACTACTTGTTTCTTTTCATCCGTTCGTAAGTTTATCCTTATTATCATGAATTCAACTTTGTATTTCGTTCATCAAATCATGAGTGGTTAATTCCATTAGACGGAGTTATGGGATCCATGGACTAGGGTTTGTTAGGTTACTAGGTATTTAACGGATTCAAAGAGTAGTACGACGTCTTGAAATTCTTTTGTTCTAACTGAAATCTACATGTTGCAAACATTAGGTTATGCCTTAAGTTTTATTTGCTTCTAACGAAGAAATAGACTAGAGCTCGTGAATTGTCAATAGGGACTCAGAAGCTACAAACCTTCTGTTTAATCATCAATGTCATAACTAGATTGATCTACCAGATAAAATATCCTATTGGAAATAGATAAGTTATGTATGTTCGAGAGAATTAGATAACAAATTGTCTGGTGAGGTCGAGAGAAATGTCAGATAGTATCGTCCTCAGGGACATTCTGCTATTTCTACTTACTTGAAGAATCCCAAGCATTACCTAGTATTTGTCAATTCCCAAAGCCCATGGTGAACATAACTCTGGTTTCCCATTTAGACTGATCTCAAACACTAAAATATTGAAAGTAACCATTAACTCTCTGTGAACCTTAAAACCCCATTTCTGAAAACATTAAACTACCAGTAAAGTATTTCGTAAACAAATTGAAGTTCACACCATATTCCCTGTGGGATTCGACCCCAACCTAGTTGTATTTTATATTGACAACAGTTGCTTGAACCCATTCAAGAGTGAAATTTGAGCGTTATCAATACTCATCCTATATCTATTCTACCATACAGAATGGCACCATTAGAACTCAGAGAATTGAAAAAATATTGGAAGGATATCTTAGTTAAGGGATTCATTAGGCCCAGTGTTTCTCCATGGTGTGCACCAGTCCTATTCGTGTGAAAGATAAATGGTTCTCTCAAAATGTTCATTTATTATCGTCAACTTAATAAGGTCACGATCAAGAACAAGTATCCTCTTCGCAGAATTGTTAATTTGTTTGACCAAATTAAGGATGCCATCTATTTCTCTAAGATAGACCTCAGATCCGACTATCATCAGCTCAGAGTTAGAGAATGTGACATTGTGAAAATAGCTTTCCGTACTCGGTATGGTCACTTTAAATTTCTAGTAATGTCCTTTTGTCTTTCCACTTTCATGGACTTGATAAAACGAGTTTTCAAGCATTCCTTGGACATGTTCATCATAATATTCATAGATGATATTCTGGTCTGTTCCCACAGTGAGCGAGATCATGCAGACCATCTCAGAATTGTACTTCTAACACACAGAAATCATCAGTTGTTCTCCAAATTAAGTTTGAATTTTGGATAGGTCAGTATCATGCCTTGGCCATATTATTTTCGGTGATGGCATTAGAGTAGATCCTCAAAAGACTGAAGCTGTAAGAAACTAGCCCAGACCTGTCTCTCCGTCAGACATTAGGAATTTCTTGGGTTTGTCTAGCTATTACATATTATTTTTTGAGGGATTTTAATCTATTGAATCCACTATGTACTGATTGACTCAGAAGAAAGTCAAGTTTCAGTGGTCAGATCCTTACAAGAAGAGTTTTCAGGAATTGAAGACTCGACTCACCTCAGTTCTAGCCTTTACATTTCCATATAGTTCAGATGGGTTCGTAGTGTATTGTGATGCATCCAGAGTAGGTTTAGGTTGTGTCCTCATGCATCATGGTAAGGTCATAGACAAAGTCTCAAGATATCTTAAACTCCATGAGAGGAATTATTCTACTCATGATCTTGAGTTAGTTGCTGTAGTTTTCGCCTTGATGATTTGGAGGCACTATCTATAAGGAATTTATGTAGATGTGTCCACAGATCATAAGATTCTTCAGTATGTCTTTTCTCAGAAAGATGTCAATCTTCATCAGAGAAGGTGGTTAGATCTCTTAAAAGATTATGACATGAGTCTCCTTTATCATTGAGAAAGGACAACGTAGTGGCCGACTTTCTTAGCAAACTGAATATGGGTAGTGTTTCTCATGTGGAGGACAGTAGGAAAAATTTAACTCAAAAAATCCATCATCTTGCCAGACTAGGCGTTCTCTTAGTCGATGCAGAGAAGGATGACATATGGGTTCAGAGTAGTTCAGAGTCATCTCTAGTTTTCGTGGTGAAATAAAAACAAGATAAAGATCCCAGCCTTGGCAAGTTGAAAGAGTCAGTCCAGGATCAGAAAGTAGAGGTTTTCTCCCAAGGAGGAGATGGTGTCCTATGTTGTCAGGGTTGTCTTTGTATTCCAGGTGTAGATTACTTAAGGCAGCTAATTCTCATAGTAGCGCATGGTGCGCGCTACTCTAATCATCCAGAAGCCAGAAAGATATACCGCGACCTGTGGGAAGTCTATTGGTGGAGTGTGATGAAGACAGATATTGCAGAATTTATGGCTAAGTGCTCTACATGTCAGCATGTTAAGATAGAGCGACAGAAGCCTGGTGGACCTATGCAGGAGTTCATTATTCCTACTAGGAAATGGGAAGAAGTGAACATGGACTTTCTGATGGGTTTACCTGATACTCGTCATCAGTATAATTCAGTTGGGTCATTGTAGACAGAATGGCAAAATCAGCTCATTTTCTTTCAGTCCATAACTCTTATTCAGTCTAGGATTAAGCCAAACTATACATCAGGGAGTTGGTCAGATTGCACGGTGTTCCGTTATCTATCATCTTAGATAGAGGTAACAGTTTACCTCTTATTTCTTTAAAGCATTTCAAAAGGGTTTTGGTACCCAAGTTTATCTCAGTACAACCTTCCATCCTCAGATAAATGATCAAGTAGAAATGACTATTCAAACTCAAGAAGATATGTTGCAAGCATGTGCAGTTGATTTCAAGGGTAGTTGGCATGACCACTTGCCTTTGATTGAGTTTGCATACAACAACAGTTATCATTTCAGTATTTGGATGGCTCCATTTGAAGCTCTTTATAGTATAAGGTATTGATGTCCAATTGGTTGGTTCAAATTTAGTGAGGATTCAGTCATAGGTCCTGACTTGGTATCCGATGCCTTTAAAGAAGTTCAATTGATCAGAGAAAGACTCTGGGCTACTCAGAGCAGACAAATATCATATGCAGATGTTCGTAGAAAGGATATCGAGTTCAAGATTTGTGATTTTGTCTATCTAAATATATCTCCCATAAAGAAAGCGAATATATTTAGAAAGAAGGGAAAGATCAGTCCCCGATATATCGATCCCTTTAAGATTTTTAGTGGTTTCGGCAAGGTAGCTTATGAGCTAGAGTTTCTTTCAGATCTCTCCTCAGTTCATCCAGTCTTATCATGTCTCTTTTCTCAAGAAGTGTATTGGTGACCCAAAGGATGTAGTATGTATTAATAGCATAGATTTTCAGAATAGCCTCTCTTACGAAGAGATCCCAGTCGAAACCTAGACTTTCGAAGTAGTAGACAGAGGAACAAAGAGGTCCCCCTATTCAAAGTTCTTTGGCTAAATCCATATGTTGAGGAAGATACTTGGAAGGAATAAGCATATATCTCTACCAAGTATTCTCACCTTTTCTCTGCCAACTCAGATCAAGCTCAAGGTAACAGTTCTCCTTAAGCTTTTCAATTTCACATTCAGATTCTAGTTACCAACTTGGTATACATTCCCTGTTAACAATCCTATTATAAACATTGTATTGAATACCATTTCATATTCATTCATGTATTCATGTATCAGTTCTATTATATAACTGTGCATCAGACATGCATTCTTATTTTGAGAAACTTGGTTCCTCAGAACACTCAGCCATGCATTCATGAATTAGTTACACATGCATCAGTTATGCATTTTTAGTATGTACGTCATTTTATGTTCTTTCCCTCACTCTCAGCCTCATCCGAGGATACTGTAATACCCCGTAGTTTTTCCTAGCTTGAAATCATCTCAAGAATATTAGAAGATATTTTCAAAGATGAATCCATTTTTGTACACATGGTATTTTTAAGATTTTTTACTTGTTGTCAAGTGGGAAATTAAATTAGCTTTCCAACGATACCAATTTCATCCAAATCCCACATCGGACGAGTAAGTTGTATCCATTTTACAAAGAGCAGTTTGAATCTCCCAGATGTGATGGAGCGTACCGATGGACCATCAATCTAGCGATGCACCATCACACTCTACCTTAGAATCGAGGTAGTGAGTCCACTATCTAGGTGAGTACGATGGAGAAGTCTGATGGACTGCCGAGCTAGCGACGGACCGTCGTATCCCACCGTTGCACCAAGGCAGTATGTTCTAGTTCTGGTCCCAGTGCGATGGTCAGTCCGATGGACCATCAACCCAGTGATGGAACGTATCACCCGCCGTCACATATTCCATTTATTTATTTTAAAGCCATTTTTTAAAGGGTATTTGGGTCTTTTTCCACATGATTTAATCCCTAATTACACCCTTATGTATACTCTCCTTCGTAATATGATGCGTGTTACATATTGCATGTGAATGTAAATTTTAAAACTAATTATGTGTGGGATAGCATGGTTGTTAATATTGAATAAGGGGGATTAGATCAGGGTTTTAACTCCTAAGGTGAAGTGTTTATTAAACTTTTAGAATCCTATTTCTTTCTTCATATAGATAGAACTAATTTGTAGAATGGTTATCATATGATACTAGTTTTGGGATATGGTTTTAGTGTTTGATATATGATTTGTGTGATTAATATTTGTTGGGCTATCCTAGTGATCTTAAAATCGTAATTTAGGTGGTGTTGAGTAAAATACCCAGGTTTCTCAATGGAAATTCCTATCTTAAGATTTGTTAGTGCTTACTTGACATTGGGAAATTTAACTAGTTACCTTATCCTAGTTGAGATATAAATTACCTAAATATGGAATTTGATGATTAGAAATGGGTTCTTCTAGACCATTATGTTAGTTCATGTTGACTTGGTTGGTAATGTTAGGTATAGTGGAGACTATTGAGTCCTTATAATAAGTTAACTTTATGACTTGATAAATTATGATTGCTTTCCCTGGATTACGACTTATATCTTGTAGCTATACTATGGCATTCCAGACTTGATTTATTGTATGGTCTACTTATATATTGGATAAATTAGGCATAAATATAGATATGATATGGCCTAAACATGGGAAGCGTATTTATATAATGCCTCCAAGAAGTGAGATACTTATTGATATTATTCCTCCTAGATGTAAGATGCCTTTTTATATTATGCTTCCTAAAGTGGGATTCCTATTAATATTACGACAACTAGATGTGAGATGCCTATTGATATTATGTCTCATAGACGTGAGATGTTTAATGATATTAATGTGAGATACCTATTTATATTTATGCCTCCTAGGTGAGAATTGATCACAATTATGTCCTATAGATTATAGAGATGTTATGCCTCATAGTTATGCTATGACTTAAAGATACACGATGGCATAAAAATATGATTAATGATATATGTTATAGTTATGTATGTGGGACTAAGTCCATGATTATGATGTTGTAATTATTATGGATTCATTTATGGGATAAAGGTCGTTTGGTGATATTGGTTGGATTTTGAAGAAGTGTTTATACTTGGGAAGGATGTGATTGTAGTTTATGCATATCGGTAAATGATGTGATTCTTTATAAAATATAACCTTATTATTGTGTTTCCTAAATAAGTGCTAAAGCCCCCCTTTTTACCTTAAAATAGATTTTTTTTCATAATAATAATTGATTGTCTTAATGAATACCTTATATGTAAAAAAAGATTAATAATAATGTTTTGAAGACTTTTGAAACAACCTAAGCCTTGGCGTTGCAGAATTTATTTGTTTTGGACATACTACCCTCTATATGACTCAAAGGTACAAGACATTCCCTAAGATATAACTTCCCCCCCCCCCCACCCGCCCGATTTGTTAGCATATGTAAGTTGAGTAGTAGTTTGTGAATGGTACGATAGGACAGGGTACGACTCATAAAATAGGGTATGAGCCATGGTTTACCAAGTCATATGATTTTGTAGATCTTGACAAAAGTATCCTACTTAGGATATGGGTTAGGGTACAGGTAAGTGTTTTTCTCATATCTTAAGGTACGAGTCATGCAAGTAGGGTCTTATTTAATCATCCTGGGTTATGACCCTTAGAAAATTTCCTGGAATTCCATTCTCTTGACCCAATACGACTCATGGGTATAAGTTGTATGCTAGGGTACAAGTTGTATGGTCCAGTCAAATGTTGGCCAGTGATAGTTGTTGGGATCGATTTGGTCACTTGAATTGGTAAGACTTAAGGGTATGAGTTGAAGGGATTTCTATGAATCAAATCAAGTACTCGTATGGATGCCAGTGTTTAAACCTCCTGGTATTTTATTATGCCAGGGATACGAGTCATGTGTACGAATTGTATGTTGTGGTTACGTGTTGGTTGGATGAGTTGTATACTAAACAGTGCTTGATCCAAGGGTTGAGGATTGGATATGAGTGATGGATACCAATCATATGGTATGTATGACTCATATGGGTCATTCGTATCCCTATGATGTGTTTTTAAGGGATTTAATGAGGGTATTCAGGACATTTCTCTACTTACCCTAACTAGGACCCACGACTTCTCATACACTTCGGAGGTTAATTAACCTATTATTCTATTCATTAACACTGAGAAACTATTCCAAAATATCTTATAATTCTATCAAGAGCTTTTGGGTAAGAAGGCTAGGGTTTTATCTTACAAATTTTTTTTTGAGCTTGTCTTGGTGATTTCTTTTCTTCAAATTATTTGTAATAAGACATGATTCTCTTCCGTCATTGAAATTTAAAAAAAAGGCATGGTTTATATGATTGATTTCATGGTTTTACTATTTCATGATTATGGTTTTGAACTAGTATCGGGGTTTTTTTATATTGAATGAGTGGTTATGGTTTTCCTATGGTATACATAACCTTTTATAATTATCAATGGTGGATTTGGACAATTGGGCATGGTAATAGTTTAATGGTATTTAGAATTGGATTTGATTATATTACGACCCTAATGTGTTTGATAAAATGCTTATAAAGATAAATTAATTGCATTTACTTCTTTTAATGGAACTCTTGCATGTTGTAAACTGGATAAGGGATTTAATGGGTTTAAAAGTCTAAAGTATAAATATTTATGCTTGAGGAAAATATGGAATTCACCCAAGTGGATTTAATATGTTAATTGGAAGGGTACTGTAATACCCCATACTTTTCCTAGCACAGTTTAGCTCTTAGTGTGTCATGGGTCAACTTGATCAATGATAACTCTTGATTCGTGTGGAATTTTCCTTCTCTAGACCCACCATTATGTAGATAATTGAATTAGATTTCCAACGATATCAATTTCACCATAATTCGATACTCTGTTGAGAAGTTATGACATTTTTAGTGAGAAACAGCAAATCACCGCGTCGCAGTGAAGTTCAAGTTCCCAATTATCCGATTTCAAGTGGGGCACCACGATTAGCCTGCATTGTGGTGAATCACAAATTCTCATTTTTCCCTTATGAAGTAGCTCAAAGTGATTTGCCTGTATCACGCCAAAATTCACATGGGGACAGCCACCGCATCGCGGTGAAGTGTAAAATTGGACTCGTCCCTTATCTGATTAGTGCAATGTGATTTCACCGTGTCGCACCGTAGTGCAAAATAACATTAGTACCTTATCAAGAATGGCTTCACGATTACCATCGTGTAATGCCAACGACCAAAACCAGGGTTATCCCTTTTATAGTATGCTACCGTGATAAGCACTGCATCGTGGTAGGGCCTAAATTAGGGATTTCCATTTATCCAAAGTCAATGTTAAAAGGGTAGTTTGGTCTTTTACCTAACCTCAATTCATTGAAAACACAAGATTAATCTATTCTAAGCATTATATGCTTACTTTTCATCAATCCTCTCTCAAAGAAACCCTAGAAACCTTAAAACTTAATCCCCCAGAAATCTAAATTCCACCATTCTTTTTCCAAATTAACCCAAGATTCAAGATTCCCAATTCAAGACATTCAAGAAAACATCTTCAAAAGAACAAATAGAAATACAAGTTCAAAGCTTCTTTATCAATTTTATCAATTATGGTATGTGGGGTTTTGAACAAGGATAAATCTTTCATCCAAGAGCACAAAACTAGTTTTTTATTAAAATTTTACATGATTTTACATAAATTTCAATTCAGGGTTCATACCCATTTATTGTTAGTTGAAGATTTTGAGATTTCAAGTTCTTTGGATGTTAAATTACATGTCTACTATTGTAGATTCATACGTGTGACTATATTTTTTAGATTTTGAGTTGAATTATGAATATTTTCATTTTCAAACATGAACTCTATCATGATTTGACATGAAATTGATGCATGGGTAATCAAGCCCAAGTTTAATATTGCTATTTAAAGAATGATTATTCTTTTAAGCATCCCATGATATGTTTATAGACAATTTTGATTAAAGATTTGATTTTTTGATCTTTAGCAATGATATGGAATCCACTTTACTACTTAAATTTAGTTCTGAATGAACAGATACACTGTTAGCTTTCAGTATGAAATATTATGACTTTTAAAATTGGATTTACTATAGAATGAGCATACCGATTAAAGGGAGTAGTATTTAGCACCGAGTGGAAAGTATAGGTTTAGCGCATTCTAGTTTCCTAGAACTACAAGTCAACATAGGTATATATTTAGAATTCCTATTTCTATATGGATGATAGTTACATATGTGATCGCTTAGCTCAAGGTATACTCCTTGGCGAAAGTATGACACCTCTCCCCAACATGAGGTTTTCACTTAGTGGAACAAGACGTTTGACTCCATGATATCTCACATGGTTTATGTCGATTATAATAACCTACCTTCTAGTAAAACTAATAGAAACACTTTCAAAATAATTCCCTAATAGAAAATCTTTTACTAAAATTTCCTACAGTCTAAGAGAAAAGAATGTCAGATAATAGTTCAATTTTTAGACTTGAAGTGTGATGGCTTACCAATTTTATAATATATATTTTATTGCTCATGATCTATGATTTTTAGTTTTTAGTTATTTCATCCATATGAGTCATTACATACAACATACATATTCTATGAATTTTGATAACATTGAGATATTATTTTTACTTATGCATTCACACCCAGATGCTCAGTACATCCTTAAATTACTAATCCACATATATGTCTATGTGCTACATTGTTTCATAATGTAGGTTCAGGTGCTCAGTATTAGAAACGTGAGTGATTTTTGGCATCACTATCTACATACTGATAGTTGGTGAGTCCTCATTGTTCTAGGGCCTATTCATTCAGATTTCCTCCTTTCCTAGTATTTTATTAGTTCCTTTAAGTTTAGTCCGAGTTAGTTGACGGTTTGTCCCAATAGCTCTCTAGTTTCTTAGTAGTAGAGGATTGTCGCACTAATAGCTATTATTCATACTTTCAATATTAGTTATTCAGACAGTACATTCAGTTCATTTTTGTTTAATTTTGACATAATTTAGTCTTATTTTTTAAGTAGTTCACTTTAATATGAATTCAATACTTTGTATAAGGCTTAAAGGGTTAGCTTGAGACTATTGACAATCTTGAGTACCGTGTGATGTATTAGGACCAGGTTTCGGGGCGTTACAAACTTTGTATCAGAGCCTAAGGTTCAGAGATTCCAAGGAAGTCAAACAAGCTGCGTTTTGTAGAGTCTTGATCATGGGCGTGAAGTGCACCTTATTTAAGATAAAGAGGCTACCGGATGTTTTATCAAATCATCTCATTTTTTTCATAATCCATCAGGCATACAACTATATCTATCTACTTTTAACTTGTGCTCTTCCATGACAGAATGCCCGCAGATATAAAACTCAGCCACCACAGCCTGTTGACTCATTGAATGAGAATGTGTCTCATGCCAAATTTTGGGCTGCCTTTAAATATTTGTCCTATGCAATGACTTCTAATGTTTAGGCTAACAAATGGGTTATAGTTCCGCATTACCAAGAGGGTGATTTAGTTGTAACCAGACTTCGTGACTTCATGAGAATATATCTGCCCAAATTCCTTGGGTCAAAGATAGGTAAGGACCCACAGTTATATCTTGATGAGGTGAAAAAGATCAACCAAGTTATGCATGTTACTGAAGAGGAGAGCGTGGAATTGGCTTTTTATAGGCTGAAGGATATTGCATATGATTGGGTTGTTATATGGAAGAAAGGTAGGGGTGAGAATGCAGCTCACATGAGTTGGCAGGTATTTTAGGATACATTTCTAGATAGGTTCTTTCCTCATGAGTTGCAGGAAATAATGATTGAGCAATTCATGAACGTGAGGTAGGGCTCAATGATAGTGAAGAAGTACTGGCTTAAGTTCAACTAGTTGTCTAAGTATACTCCTAAGTTGATAGCTCTCACTAGGTCTAGTATAAGTTTGTTACTGGATTGTACGGATTAGTAGTCAAGGAGTGTAGGACTGCTATGCTTATTGGAGATATGGATCTTGGTAGATTGATGACTCATGCCCAATAGATTAAGGAAGAAAAGTTCAAGGGAAGAGATAAAGGTAATAAGAAGCCTAGGACCTGCCAGTTCGAGTACGGTCAATCAATATTTGAAGGAGGAAATCATTTATAATTTCTGAGTTATCCTCCTTTTCCAGCACCGTCTTCATCTAGTGCCCCCACACCCACAACCAAGCAGAATAGTGGGGAAGGAATTCAATATCTATATCTCAGAATAGTGTAGGTGAAAGGCCTATCTATACTTCATGTTCTAGAGGTGGTAAGAATCATCTTGGTAAGTGCTTGTTAGGACATAAAGGTTGTTTTGGATGTGGTCAGTTGGGCCATGGTATCAAGGAATTCCTGCATGCTATGAAAGGAAGAAGGGATGTTCATCCCCAGACTCACGCAACTAGTGCAACAGCTCCTCTAGGTTGCCTAGCCCATCCTCTTGGTGCATCATCCAGTACCGATAGCAGTCAGCGCCAGAATCAGTTCTATGCCTTACCATACTAACAAGAGCAGGAGAGCTCCCCAGTTTTTGTTACTAGTATGCTTCGTGTCTTTCATTTTTATGTTTATGTGTTGTTAGACCCAGGGTGAATTTTTTTTTATGTGACCCAGCTAGTTTAAGTAAATTTTGAAATAGGTCTTGAAAAGATCCCACAGTCGTTCTTAGTTTCTACCCTAGTTGGTGAGTCAGTTGTTACCAAATAGATCTATAAAAAGTGTCCTATCACTGTTCTTTGTAACATCATGTTAACAAATTTAATAGAGTTAGATATGGTCGACTTTGACCTTATGCTTTGTATGATTGTCTCTATTCTTGTTATGCATCTATAGATTGTTGCATCCGAGTGGTGAACTTTTAGTTTCAAGATGAGTTAATCTTTGAGTGGGAAGGTAATTCAATATCTCCCAAGAGTCATTTATTTTCTTATCTTAGAGATCCAAAGTTGATATAAAGGGTTAATCAATCATCTAGTTAGAGTCAAAGATGCTTAGTCTGAGACTCCAACCGTTTAGTTAGTCCAGGTAGTAAATGAGTTTCTTGAAGTCTTTCCTTTAAAGTTTACAAGGTTACCTCTCGAAAGGAAAATAAAATTCAGAATTGACCATCTTTATAATACTCAGCCCATGTTTATTCGCCCATATCGTTTTTCTCCTTTCGAGCTTAAATATTTGAAAGAGCAAAATCATCTAAAATATATACATATAGAATCTATGTATCAAAAAAAATTCAAAGGTACTTATGTTGCCTTTTTTCAAGTTAGGGCCATAACAAACCCAAAAATGGGTATTTGAAAAAGAATAGAAAAATTATAAATTTTTTTTGAAACATATTTGTAATAGTTTTAGGTGAATTCTGTTGAAATCCCATGCATAAATGTGTTAAAAAGGACCAAATAGAAGAAAAACGATGTTCAAGCTTTACTAACAAAATCCTCAAAATTCATTTTGAAATTGATAATTGAAGTTTTTTTGAAATTGAACCCAAAAGAAAAGTGATAATTATAAGATCAGAAACACATCAAAGTAAAAATGGTTTTAAATTGTGTTATAAATTTGGAGAATTACAATTTTCAATCATTACGGGCCAAAACCCCCTATTCCCACATTTTTAATTCACGTTTAAACAAGGATTACATGTTGAAATTTTGAGAAAAAGTTGAATTTGGTGTTATGGAGCTTGGCCAATCTTAACTGTTGGAAAAATTTATCAAAACCTCATAACCCTAAGCTACATGTCACAAAAATAGTCAAAGATTGCAAAACATTGGACTATAAAGGACCCGGTCATCGCGTACGCAAACACCTAGTCGCATACGCGTTACCTGGCCTGAGGGTAAGTATCGCATTCGCGATCCTGATAATGCATTCTTATTACTAGTTATTGCAACCAAAAAGTCACGTATAAAACACTAGGGGTTGATCATCCATGTCATGAATATCATTGGCCAACCGCGACTGCCGGCTCACCAGCACTAGCTGATGACTCAAAATTCTGTGGATCGCTCAATTTTCATTCAAAGTAGACCCTATAGAATTTAATGCTTCTGCCTCAATGGTGAAATCATATTTTTGAAAAAATATCATTTTCACAAAGTAGACCACCAAAATATAATTTCACAACTTTCAAAACCAAGGTCTAAATAAGAAATAAAAGCCTTAAAATTATACCAATTATTTTATAAACCTAAATTAAACGCTCATTATCTGCTGGCACAGTCCGTTTTGTCATCCAATGCACGGATAAATAAATGTTGATTGAAGTCAACTTTAAAGCTTTTAAAGCAACCAAAAACCACAATCTCACATAAATCACACCAAAATGCATTGAGAATTGTGTGAATAATCCCCACACATGAAAAATACTACAACGCAACCACGGGGAGGGTTAAAATGGTTAATTCACACAAAAATTCATATTTCAAATAAAACATCAAAAATCAGGTCATTATATTTTTAAACAGTATTTTTTATGTATGATTGTATGAGGTCTTATATTGTGTTGTTTGTCTTATGTACGTGAAAGTAATTATATCTTATTAATGAAAAGTCCTAAATTGGTATAAATGGTGTTATTCAATTGTACTCTATTGTCTTGGCATATGTTTTATATATGAATTGATGGATGGTTGGAAAAATTGAGTGGATTATTGGTTCACTTAGTTAGTATATTGTTTCAATATAGAAATAATAATTCAAATTTATTGTGAGAATGCATCCTAATATCATATACATATATGAAAAATTTGTACCACTGTTGAAATAATAAAATCTCTATTTTTTTCTTATGGAAAATGTGGAATATTTAAAACCCTCTACCGATATATCAACTGGAGAGGAGTTTTAGCTATTGTTATTGGATATTGGTTGTATATGATTTGATGAAACCTCATGGGTGTAAAGTATGAAATCTTTAGGAACATATTTGTATATAATGGTTGTGTGAAAACCTCAAGCATCATCATCATTAGCTTTATCATCATTATTTCCATTGTATTTATTTACTTTGTACATTTCTGTGATGTATTATTTTCCATGAAGTGATACCTATCTATGTGTATTTCTTTCTTCTTATTTTTATGTATTATACCTTTATAGTTATACTTCTCTTTCTTGTTTTTATGGTATATGTAAATATTATAGAACTACTAGTAGAGAGTGTGTTGGCTACTGTTTGGGACATTTTATGGTTTTAGGTGATATTCCCTTAGTGTTTATTTATTATGCTTTATTTTATATTATTATTAGTCGGCCTATAATACCTACAGAGTACAACTGAATCCTACTTACCCCTACTGTACCCTTTCAGTGAAGATCCTGGTTTCATTAAGTCTTATGGCTATTAATTCCAGGTGATACTTTTTATCTATTTAAGATAATGGTTTGAGTCTAGCTTCCGGACTCGACTACTACATTTCATTATTTAGACTATGTCATTATTTTGCATTTAGAGATAGATTTGTTCCTATTTTTGGTACCTTATGAATTTTATAATGAGTTACACTAGTGATGTTCTTACACTGTGACACTAGGTTTTGTGATTATGGAATAATATTTTTGGTTATGATCTTATGGTTTTTGTTATATTGTGTGGTTCGAATTCATTATCAAAGAATTACTTTGGGTTATTATTTTTTAATTCCCTTTACGTATTTGTTTGTGCGAGAGGCTTACTTGCCAGGGCTTTCTACGACAAGTGTCATACTGGTCCTTGTTGGTTTGGTTTTCACAAATTATTTTCAGAGAAACCAGGTTCTTAAATACCCTATGTGTTGGCCTTCTAAAAATTTCTAGATTTGAACATACTGTGCTGACTAAGACTCACTATATAAGCGTAGAGTCTCTAGATTGGGGTAGAGACTCTATTCATATGTTGTCCAGTATGATTGCCTAGTTTTCTTGTTATGAGTTGTATAGTCCAAATAGTAGGCCAACCATGGATCCCTCGAGATTCATATGGAACTCTGTGAACGAAATGGAGTATGCTATCCTATCAAATTAAATGATCCGAACTCTATGGCGGTATCAAATTTTTGAAAAATACCATTTACACAAAGCTGACTCCCAAAACCCAATTTCACAACATTCCGAAATGAGGGCTGAAATGAGATATAAAGATCCATAAAACAACACCAACCATTTTACAAACCTTAAATCTATATTCGGGATCTTCTTGCACAGTCTGTTACACCACCCGTTGCACAGATCAATGAACGTTCACCAAAGTCCACTATAAGGTTTCTCAAGATACCCAAAACAACAATATCACATAAATCCCACCGAAATTCATCCGAAGCTATGGCAATCATCCCCATACTCCAGAAATATAAAAACGCAACCACATACAAGGATGAAATGGTCAAATAACACAGAAATGAATACTTTACATAAAGCATAAACAATTAGGTAGCAATATCATCCACTACTAAAAACCTAGTTTGTACTCCAACTAAAGGCAAGAGAAATTCCTTAATTAACAAAAATCTGGGGATAAGAACAATGCATACAAGACTCGACATCCCAAGTAGCCTCATCTATAGGTCGATGCTATCACTTGACCTTAACTACTATAATAAATCTAGAATGCAATGGGCTCACATATAAAGGAAAAATTGAGAGGCTGCTCAACAAAAGATAACCTCTCGTACCACTAAACTGAATTCCAACAAATGACATGATACTTCCAAAAATGTTACACGAATCATGGAAACATGAATAATAGGATGAAAAACTGATAAAGTTGGGGAAATGCCAACTTATAGCACACATAACCAAAAGTTTCAAGAATCTCTAATGGCCAAATATACCTAGTTCTATGCTTGCCCCTCCTCCTAAAGAGCATCACACCCTTCAGGAATAAAACTTAAAGAAAAGAATTATCACAAATACTAAATGTCAAGTCACGAACTTAAGTTACCTCAAAGCATAAGATACAACATTACCATGCTACATAAAAAATAATCTAGTGCCACATGTGTGCAACACCATACAACAGAAATTCATCAGTACCGTCTAGAAGGATCAATAATATTGCAGCAATGAACTTATCCTTAAACTTCTCAAAACTACACTCAAAAGCATCAAACTATAAAAAGCTAACCTTTAATGAGTTAACTTCATCAGCGGGGTAGCAAGTGACAAAATATTCTCCACAAACCTCATATAATACACACCAAAGTCTAAAAAGCTCCTAAGGTTTGTTGGAGTCATGGGTATAGGCCACTCTTTTACTACATCAGCCTTATGTGGATCCACCATGATACCCTCACTAGAAAAAATATGCCAAGAAAGGTCATAATTCTTGATCGAAATTCATATTTAGTAACTTTGTATACGATTCCTCATCCTTAATAGTATGCAACACAATTAGGAGTTGATTGACATGATCCTCCTCAATCATAGAGCACATCAAGATGTCAACAATGAAGACTATCAGAAACAAATCCATATATTACCTAAACATCTGATTTATAAGATCAATGAAAGCATTAATCAACTTAATTGAGATTATCGAAAACTCATAACGACCATATCGATTTTAGAAAGTAGACTTAGGAATATCAACTTCCCTTATTTTTAGCTGATGATATCCCAAATGAATATCAATCATAGAGAAATACCTAGCACCCTAAATTGATCAAAAAGTTCATCAATCCTAGGAATAGGATACTTATTCTTCAATGTAACTTTATTCAACTGAAGATAGTCTATACACATCTAAAGAGAACTGATGCATCTCGAATTGGGGCCTTATCGTAATGAGCATCCTAAGTCCATCAAGGGTCGGGGACCGCCCCCTAACCAAACCAAACCATCTTTCACACCCTCAAATGAGCTGAATTTTGAACATATAGCAAGATAGAATTATTGTTTACATCAAGACTCTGGGATAAGATCACGACCATTATCGACCCAACCATGACTAGCCATTCCAAACCAACCATCCATACCATACAAAAAACAAAGAGAATATCAAAACATCATATGATAATCCAACCGAAAATCTAATATGATAGAACAGTGAGAAATTAGTTTTATGATGCCAGGCTCAATATTAATACCATGGCTAAGGATGACAGCTATACCGATCCCGCCAATACCAACCCCTAAAATTACCACAAAGACTCTATAAAAAAAATGAAAATATCCGATTAGGACATGCCCCCAACTATTGGAAAAACCAATGTCCAAAAAGAAAGTGAAATGTCTAAGAATGTCAAACATGAAATAATGCCTTTCGAAAGGATGGAAGCTTACCACTTCAGTCCAATAAGATGTCCCCGAATCAAATACTATGAAGAAGGATTCGATCATTCGGGTCCTTCATAGCATGGATATACAACCGCCATTAGATGGGTTAGGGGGTGAACAATAACTTCAAACTTTGGATAAGGATAAACTAATGCCGGTTATCAAAACCAAGTGAAAAACATCCAATCCAAAAAACCATAAGTATATATATAGGAGTTCAAGGAAAATGGATCGAGTTTTGCATTCCATTAAAACCTTTACCAAGGTTGTGTATATTAGTCTTCATACCACCTACGGGCTATATGAGTTGATCTCCCCCTTCTTAAAGGTCCCTGTGCATGTAGACACGAGACCAGGAAATATCCTTGAGATGACTAGTACATCCCTCCAATATAAACGTGACACTCGCTCGTTCCCTTTGAAGACCCCTCATGTCTGCAAATATAATTTTTAGATTTTCATCCCCTTGAGACATCCACATTCCAAGGATTAGCTTATACTTACCTCCAATAATGCCCAATTAAAACAAAGTACAAACCATTAAATTATTCTTTTGTTAATCCAGGCTATTTAATAAACCATTGGTATCTCATACCACCATATTTGCAAGCATTATCAATAGCCAAACCATTTAGATTTGGGGACATTCATGTACCCTATCATTAACCATGTTTAACCACTTAGGATACTACCATGTTCTCCATAAGCATAACCAATTATCCATTACCTTTGTAAAGCATGAAAAAATATTTAAGGTTTCATATAAGACAAAAATTAGCAAAAGTTCCATTGAAATAAGTCAATGCAATGAACATATCTTTATAAGCATATTATCAAAAACCTTGGGAGAAGAATATAATCAAAAATAAATTCCATTACCATTAAACATTTACCATCAAATTCAACTTTCAAAAACAACTGTTAATTCGTAGAAAACCAAATTTAAACTATAGGAAATCATAACAAAGCATTTAACATCAAAACCCCCAAATCAATAGTTGTAAGCCATAATCATGTAAGAGAAAAAACATGAAATCAACCATGCAACTATGGCTTTAATTTAAATAAAAGTTAGGGAAGAGAATCAGGCCTTAAACAGAGAATATTGATGGAAAGAATTCAGCAAAACAAGCGCCAATGAAATCCCTTAGTTGAAACCATAACTCTTTTCCCCAAAAACTCTTGAGAGAATTATGATATGTTTAGGAAGAAATTCTAAGCATTTAAGAGTAAACTAATAGGGTAAATAACTTCCTAAGGGTATTAGAAGTCGTGGCTCCTTATAAAGGTAAGTTGGGAAATGCCCAAAATACCCCTACTTAAATCCCATACAAAACCGACACATGGTCATGACTAACCTCCTTACGAGTCTTAACCTCTCTTACTGTTCATACCCACCCGATCATAAATAAGACTCAACCATCGATCAGATAATGTCAAGTGTACGACTCATCTACCCATGTCGTAACCTCTGGATATGATCCATAGCCGTGATCCATATCCCTGGCAGCATGTAACACCAGGAGGATCAAACATTGTCCACCATATGACTCACCTATATGATCGTACCCAATAATAGGACACTCACCCCTATGTCATATACATTCTAGTGACAAAAAACATCCCACCAACTAACACTGGTAAACTTATGATAGGATTTCATTTCTCATAACCATCATACGACTCGTACTATGAGTTATATTAGGTTCGAAAAATGGGATTCTAGGAAATTTTCTAAGGGCCCAAACCTGGGATGCTTCAATCTCCCCAACTAGGAAAACTTATCCCTGAATAACATATTAGGTAGGGGTAACCACAGAAAAAGTCATTTACATTATCAACCATCCCTTTAATAAAGTTTTAAAATAAGGAGGCAACGATGTTAATCTTTCTTTTAACAAAGATAGAAAATAAAGATGTGTTCAAGACACATACGTTCCGCACAAATATCAGTAGCAAAAAACAAGAGCGAATACTTGGACTTCATGTTCTCCTCCACTTCACATGTGGCCTCTTCCACGTTACGGTTCTGCCATAGAACCTTAACCAAAGCCACATTCTTGGTGAACAACTGACGAACCTGCCTATCCATTATTTCAATTGGGACCTCTTCATAAGATAGAGAATCCAAGATATCCAACCCCTCTAATGGAACAATCAAAGATGGATCACCAAAGCTCTTTCTCAATATTAAAACCATAGAATACCAGATGAACCAAACTAAAGCTAAATGGAAACTCTACTTTTATGCAACATTGCCCGCTCTTCACAAAATAAAAAATGAACAAATGTACAGAGGACTGAGCTTTCCACTTTTGCAAAACTGCACTACTCCCTTCATAGGAGATACCTTATGTAAAATCTTATCCCCAACTATAAACTCCAAGTCTCTAGGCCTAACATCTGCATAGGACTTTTGACAACATTGGGAAGCCCTGAGCCTATAATTAAGAACCTTTACCTTTTCCATATCTTGATGAACTAAATCCAAACAAAACAAATCATCTTGGCCGATCTCAAAACAAAAAATAGGAGATCTAAACCTCTTACAATACAAAGCCTCAGAAGGAGCCACACTAATACTCCTACGTTAGCTAATGTTGTAAGAAAAGTCCACCAAAGGTAGATGCTCACCCAATTGCAAACATAATCAATCGAACAGGCTTAAAGTATATCTTCCAATGTCTGAATAGTTCTTTTTGCTTACCCACACGACTGCGGATGGAAAGAAGTACTCATACTCACCTTAGTCCCCAGCCCTTTCTTGAATGGTTTCCAGAAGACAAAGCTTCGCATAACCCTCCGCCAAAAGTTAGTCTGCTCAAGCAAGAAATGTGCAAACTTTGTCATCCTATCCATGATAACCCAAATCGAATAAAATTTGTTCCGTGGCCGAGGAAGACTAGTAACGAAACCCATATTGATCTTCTCCCACTTCCATTCAGGAAACTCAATTTCTTGATACAACCCACCAGGCCTCATGATCTCAACCTTAACATGTTCACACACAATGTATTTGGGCATTTACTCAACCATGTCCTACTTTATGGAACTCCACCAATAGATCTCCTTGAGATCATGGTATATCTTAGTAGAACCAGGATAGACAACATAGCATTACCGTGTGCCTTTGCCAAGATCCTTTTCTGAAAACCGTCTTCATCAGGAATACACAATCTTCCTTAGTACCGCAATGTAAAATCACCACTAATCTAAAAGTCTGCCACTTTTTACCCAACAACACTACCTTTGATTTTCATCAAGGAAAAATCTAACATATGGTTCGCCTTAATCGTCGTACCAAGGGAAGATCGAACTATTTATGCACCATCACACCAGCATCCTTGGAGTGTAAGAGACAAAACCCAAGATTTTTCAAATAGTAAGTATCTTTCACAAATTCTAGCTTACCTTCTTCCACATAAGCCAAAAACTAATGGACAATATCCTAAAAGTATCAGCAACCACGTTAGCCTTAACTAGGTGGTAGTGAAGACTCATATCATAGTCCTTGAGAATGTCATGCCATCTTTTTTGCTTGAGATTAAGCTCTTTTTACAAGAGCACAAACTGCAAACTCTTATGATCAAAAAAGATATCTAAGTGAATTCTATGCAGATAACACCACCATATCTTCAAAATAAACACAACGGCCAACAACTCCAAATTATGAGTATGATTGTTCATCTCATGCACCTTGAACTACCTAGAGGCATAGGCTATCACCTTCCCATGTTGCATCATCACACAACCAAGACCAAGCCGAGATGCATATCATAATAAACCATAAACACAATAGTTCCCTCTGATAAAGTACGAACTGGAGACGAAGTCAACATATCTTTCAACTTCTCAAAACTCCCCTCACACGCATCCAACCATGAAAACATAACTTCATTCTGAGTTAACATAGTCAAATGAGCAGTTATTGATGAAAACTCTCTACCCCGGCTACACCCAAGAATCTCTTGACATCAGATGGAGTCATAGGTCTAGTCCACTTCATCCCCATAGCCACCTTCTGTGGATCCACCATGATCCCTTCACTGGAAATGATATGACCTAAAAAAGTTACAATATTCAACCTAAACTCGCACTTACACAACTTAGCATATAGTCGTTGTTACTTTAAGGTCTTTAACACCATACTGAGGTGATTAGAATTATCTACCTCACTCTTCGAATGCACAAAAATATCACCAATAAGCACAATGATGCAGAGGTCCAAAATACAACTGAAACACCTTGTTCCTCAAATCCATAAATGTTGCTAGGGAAATTGTTAATCCAAATGACATCACAAAAAACAAATAATGCCTATACCAAAGCGTGAAAAGAAGTATTAGGATATCTATCTCCCTAATCTTCAATATCTATCTTAGAGAAGAACTTGGCACACTGCAACCGGTCAAACAAATCATCTATCCGAGAAAGATGATATTTCTTCTTGATCATAACTGTATTTAACAGCATATAGTTGACGCATATACAAATATAACAATTTTTTTGGTACACGAACATCAACGGTGTACCCCATGGAGAAATGCTAGAACGATTAAACCCTTTTTCTAGAAGATCCTAAATTTTTTCCTTGAGTACACTAAACTAAGTCAGAGCCATTCTATATGGAGGAATAGAAAATGGACGAGTGTCTAGAAGCAAATCAATACCAAACTCTATTTCCTAATCTGGGGGAACACCTGGAAGATAAACCTAAAATAGCTCTGGAAACTCATTAACTACCAAAACTGACTGCAATGAAGGACATTATGAGTTAGTATCTTTAACCCAAACCAAGTGATAAAGACAACCCTTAGAGATTAATCTCAGAGCTCTAAGATAAGAAATAAAATTCCCCATTGTTAATAAGGAACAATCTTCCCATTTTATTTTCGACTAACCCAGAAATCTTAAGATGACACTAAGTGTTCGACAATCCAAATTTGCATAACAAGAATACAACCAATCCAAGACCAAGATTACATCAAAATCTAGCATATCCAACTCAAAAAGATCCACCAAAGTCTCTCTACCACACAACCCCTATAGATCCCATTAGTAATGACCGAATCTCCAACTATGTTGAAATAGAAAACGGATCAAAAATAATCTCCAAATCGATACAAAAAGATACGGCTATATAAAGATTAATGTAGGAAAATGTAGAACACATATCAAGTAAACAATATACATCATGAGATAAATGTTATAATATACCAGTAACAACATCAGCAATTCCTCGGATTCCTGATGGGATGCTAAAGCTTAAAACAAATTTTAATCGACGGTGGAACTAAGAGCAGTAACAGAAGTAAATGACACACCGTTGGGTGTAGGAACTAAATATGAAGCCATCAGAATCTTATTTTCCCCCATAACGACCATGTTAGACAAACAATCCCCGAGATGATGGCCTACTTAGGCACACTTGGAGAACTTATCCCTTACATCCTCAAAAAATTGCTAATGAGGACAAACACATACCAATAAGAATAAAACAAAGAAGTAGACTGACCTCTGCTTCTCGAAGATCAGGCTCCCTGTGCCCACGAATTATCCCCACTATGATAATGCATATCGCTAAACTGCTGGAGGTAAGAAACACTAATACTAGAGAAGGAACCCGAACTCTGCCACTTCTTTTTTTGCCACTTCCCATGGTCATCACCACTCTGAGACTGGTAAACTCCCTAATAAGAAAGCTTACCCCGAATACCCAGCATGTCTTCATATTCTACCTGCCTTATCTTTTAATTCTTAACTTGCTACATATGAATAGTCAGCCTTGACATGTCCACATACTTTATCAGGAAAATAGTCTTGCTCTCCAGAATTAGATTTGGGTCCATCCTAGAGTTAAGAATCCTTATTCCCGACCTCGTATCAGCCAAAAAATTAGGAGCATATCTTAAAAACTAATAGAACTTCAAAGCATACTCCTTCATAGACATTCTCCATTGACTTAGGTTTACAAAATCCTCCATCATAGCTTTCCTCAACTCTTGAGGAAAGAACCTATCCATGAAGGAATTAGAAAAGGCCTCCCACAAACCATCCTGTTCTAAATCACCCTTATCTGTGTCCCACTCCTGATACCTTAGATAAGCAACCTCTTTGAGCAAATAAGCTACAAAGTTTACTCCTTCCACATTAGTTGACCTCATTACCCAAATGTTCTTCTCTATTTCATCAAGAAAACCCTGTGGGTCTTCCTCCATCATCACTCCTGCATAAGTCGAAGGACCCATCTTCATGAAATGTCAAATCCTAACAGCCTCAGTAGACACAACTATAGATATACCACGCTCAGCCTGAGTATCAACGAGTTGAAAAATAGCATGCATAGATTGATGAAACTCTACATTTATCACGTTGCCCTGAGGGATCTGAGGAGCAACAAGAGGAATATAAGTAACTTTATTAAAATAAGGAATAGGACCATGAGATAAAGATTAATCCCGGTAGTTGAACATGCTCCCTCAACATCACTTCCACATCGGGCAAAAAAATTTCCTTGTGTTCTAGATCTAGGTGGCATGATCTATAAAATGAATAAATAAGGATTAGAGAAGATTCCAAAATTGAGAAATCATGCTCGAAGAAAGAATACAAAGAAAGTTGAATATTTTAAATGTCGTGCAGCCTCTTCCTATTGAGTGTGGCGCATTACACACACCAAAAAGAGACTCTACTCGACAGGGATTTGTGGATTCCAACTTGATAAAACCCAAACTGAGGCCTTGTCACATTAGGCATCCCATGTCCAACTAGGACCGGTTACAGCACCCTTAACCTAACCCAACCACCTTTCATATCCTCAGATAATCTAAATTTCAAACATATAACAAGATTGATTATTGTTCATATCAAGACTCTTAGATAGGATCTCTACCATTAATGATCCAACTGAGTCTAGCCATACCAAACCAACAATCCATACCATAACAAAACAAAAGAGAATATCAAAATATAGTATGATAATCCAACAAAAAATGTAGTACGATAAAACTATGAGAAATTATGTCCAATGATGCCAGCCTCAATATTATTACCAAGGCTAAGGCTGGCACCAGTATCGATCTCGCCCATACCAACCCCTAAAAGTACCACAAACCCTCAATCCAAAAGAATACAAATATCTTATTTGGAGATGCCACCAACCATGGCCAAAACCAATGTTTCAAAAGAAAGTAAAATGTTTAAGAATGTCAAACATGAAATAATGCCTTCTGATGGTTATATAGCTACCGTAGACAGGTTAGTGAGTGAACAATAGCATGAAATTTAGGATAAGGATGAAGTAATGCTAGTTATCAAAACCATCTAAAAATAATATAATGCAAACAACCATACATATATATAAGTGCTGAAAAAGGTACCAAGTTTAGCATGCCATTAAAACCTTTACCTGGGTTGCGTAGCATAATAGTCCTACCACCTACGGGCCATATGGATTAAGATCCCCTTGCTTAAAGGGTCCTAGTAAGTGTAGCTGCACAACAAGGAAATATCCATGGGATGACTAGTACATCCGGAAAATATAATTATGACACTCGCATGTGGCCATCGATGACCCCTCATATTGGCAAATATGAGTTTCCAGTTTTGATCCCCCCTGGACCGCAACCTTCCAGGGCTTAGCATACACTTTCCTCCGTTAATGCCAAATAATAACCGAGTCCAAACATTCAAATTATCCTTTTGTTAACGCAGGCTATTTAATAAGCCAATGGTATTTTCATACCACCATAGTTACAAATATTATCCATAGCCAAACCATTTAGATTAAGGGGACATACAAGTGCATATGATTAGCCATATTTAACCTCTTGGGAGACTAACATGTTCTCTGCAAGCATAACCAATTGGCCATTAACCTTTTTAAACCATGTAAAAACATTTAGGGTTTCATAAATGAGCCGAAAAAAGCAAGAGTTTCATTAAAATAAGTCAATGCAATAGGCATATCATTAAAAGCATTTTATCAAACTCATTGGGGCATAATATAACCAAAATAAAATTTCGTTATCAATAAATCATTACCATGCAATTAAATTATTCAAAACCACTATTAATGCATAGAAAACATAATTGAAATTATCAGAAATTATAACAAAGGATTTAACATCAAATCACCTAAATCAATAGTTGAAAGCCATACTCATGCAAGAGAAAAAACATGAAATAAACCATGTAACCATACCTATATTTATAATTATAGTTAGGGGAGAGAATCATGCATTAAACCTAGATTGATGGAAAGAATTCACCAAGACAAGACCCAAAGTAAACTCTTAGTTGAAACCCTAGCTCTTTGCCCCAAAAACACTTGAGAGACTTATGATATGTTTAGGAAGAGGTTCGATGTCAGTAAGAGTAAAATAATAGGGTAAATAACGTCGTAAGTGTATTAGAAGTCATAGGTCCGTATTAGGGTAAGTAGGGAAATATCTAAAATACCCCAACTTAATTCCCATAAAACCCCAACCTCGGGTCATGACTCGCCTTCTAACGAGTGGTCACCTCCCTTACGGTTGATACCCACCTAATCATAACCAAGCCTCAACAATGGATCAGACATTGTCCAATATACGACTCATCCACCCAAGTCGTAACCTCAGCATATGATCTATACCCATGATCCGTATTCTTAGCAGAATATAACACCCAGAGGATCAAACAATGTCCACCTTACCAGTAACCTATATGACTCGTACCAAACAATATGAAACTTACCCCTAAGTTGTATCTACTCAAGGACAAAAACCTATCCTACCAGCTAACACAAGTCAAGCTTATTATAGGACTTTTCAACTCGTACCCTAGAATACGGCTCGTACAATGAGTTTAATTGGGTTTAAAGAATAGGATTCTAGGAAATTTTCAATGGTGCCAAACTTGGAATACTTCAAGACCCATATTTCTTTTGTACGAAAAGGATAGGACACCCTACGTAGAAATACTAGGATGAATAAAGTTGTTATCAAGAAAATCCTTAATCTGTGAATTTAGTTCATTTAGTTTAGTCAAAGCTATCCTATAAAAAGCTATGGAAATAAGATAAGTATCCAATAGTAGATAAATGGCGAAATCATTCCCTATCAGGAGGAATTCTATAAAGATCATTGGAAAAAACTTTAGGAACCTCATTAACCATAAGAACAGAATATAATAAGGGACATTCAGAATTAAAGTGTTTAACATGAACTAGATAATATAGACAACACTTGGAACTAAATTTTTGAGCTCTATGATAGGAGATAAACCTCCCCTTGGGTACTAAGGAACTTCCCTCCCACTAAATCACTGGTTCATTAGGAAAATTAACACTGACCTTTTGGGTCCCACAATCTAGACAAGCAAAGAACAAATAGAGTCAATCCATCCTAAAGATAACATAAAAGTCTACCAAGTCAATTTTTATAAAATCCACCAAGATATCCCTATAATGAATGGACACCATCAACCCCTATTAATTTTTCGAGCCACTATAGAATCACCCAAAAAAGTAGATATAGAAATAGGGTCAACAATATTTTTAGGACCAAAACCAAAGTTTAAAACAACATAATGGGTCACATAATATGATCTGGAACGTGGATCAACAAAAAATTAAACATAATGAGAGAAGAGATTCGACATACATGACAATATCGGGGGATACCTTGAATTCCAAACTAATCGCAAGAGCATAAAAATGATTCCATCAAGTACTGATACCTAAAATTGTGCCCTTAGGTGCATATTTTGAAGAAGTGACAATGGGGACCTTATTAGTTCTCGAGGAAAATCTAGACAAATGCCAATATCGTTGAATATGACAAATCTAACTATAATAATATCATAGATTTATCCCCTTCTCATAATATCCATGGTGAAGCAGCCTAAAAAGATTAAAGGGAGGATAAGGTAGGGTTCCCCAAGATCCACTAGCCTTAGATTAGGCACTCTCTGCCTTAGGACTACTGCTAGCCTAAACAAGATAATCACCTAATGGATTAGGATAAGGAGAACTAGCTTTTGAATACGAAATTTCTGAATTCTTCTTCTTTGTCCACAACATACAAAATCTCCCATATTTTTACTTATTTTCACCTTACTCTAAATATCTAAACTTCTTATTGTGCCTACCTCCTAACTCTACTTGCTTCTTTTTCTCATCCTCGACCTGATGAATATAAACATTAGCCAGGAGATGTCCATATCATTATTTAGAATAGCATCTTTACATTCTAACACCAAGTAATATAAAAAACTTGAAGCAAACTTTTGTATTATTGATCTGATATTAGACACCAAATCTAGAGAATAATAGGGAAAATATTTACTAATTAGAGCATACTCTATATCACTCATCTTACCTTACTTCTTATTCACTAACTCTTCCGCCTTAGTTTCCCTCAACTTCTATGGAAAGAAGATAATTAGAATAGTTCCTAACAAGTTATCCAAATAGCCAACTCAACATCATCACAGCTTATTGATTCTCACTTCTCAAACAACATATAAGCCAAATCTTTAATATGATACACACCAAACTCCATACCTTCAGAATAAGTAGCATAAAAAACCTTAAAAATCTTCTCTATCTCATCAATAAACAATTTATGATCCTCCTCAACCCTAGACACTATAGAGGTTTGGGGATTCAACCTCATAAATTGGAAAAAACCAGTAACCTCAGATGAATTATCAACCAAACCAACGTGACTGACTGACAGGACTATCTGCCACCAAGTGAGTAAGTATATGAATACACTTGTGGAACTACACATTAGAGATATCTCCTTGATGTAATTGAGGATACGTATCACTAGCTCAGGAACCCTGAGAAGGACTAGTAGGGACTAATAGAACCCCACGTGGTGCAGTACAGTAAGGAACAGGGACCTTAGACAAGGGTTGCACTCTATAAATAGGGAGAGTACCCTCAATATCTTCCTCAGGTATGATAGAGTTCCCAGTAGAGTTCCTCTACTATCAGATCTTTAGGGAGACATGATCTGAAATAGGGGCAAGCTAGGAGTAAAAGAAGTATCATAACAGTAGACTCTACTTCCCAAAAATAAAACACAAGAAAGGGAAATATTTTTAAATGATTTGTAGCCTTCCCATTATAAGTGTCGTGCGCTACAAACCCGTAAAAGGGATACTACTTAACATGGTTTTATGGACACCTAACACTACAAACCTATAAAAGGGATCCTACTTAACATGGTTTTCTGGACACCCAACAAACTTTAACCGTGCTTTGATAAAAGGCTTGTCACAACCCAAACTAAGGCCTAGTCATGATGGGTATCCAAAGCCCATTGTTAGTCGAGCCCCCTCTCTCCCTCTCCTTATCCTATTATCCAAAACATACTAAATGAATACATCAGAAGATAACCAATTATGATGATAAGATGAATAATTAAACCAAATGATAATTAAGGGTCAGAAATAACAAACCCATACTTGTCCACAAAGTCTCTAAACCAAAATAATAATTAAGTATGGAACTGCATTTGATTAAGAGAAAAAAGAATTGATAGTTGAATGCTAAACAATACTAAAAACAATAAAGAAACCAGCAAAATGACATGGACTTTTTAAAGGTGAAGGCTCACCACTTCACAGCAGATCAATAATAGCCCTGAATTACCTAACAATGTGCAATAGTGAAAGTAAACCCTTTAGACCCTAAATCATAAAATGGTGTATATCCCAGGGACTGTCAGTGGGGATAGCACTAGCATATATGTTGGTGAACGTGATAAAATAATGCAATTACAGAAATCTACTAATAAAACATATACTTCACATTCATATGCTATAAAGGATGCTCGAATAGGGAAATATTAACTTTGATTGTGTAGATTGATCCATCCTAAAGGCACCTATGGGATATACGTGTTAAGCTTCCCAAAATAGAAGTGGCCCAACGTGTATTATCCATACAAACAAAGGAAAAATAGAGAAAAGTGTAAAGACACAAAGGCCATATCCCTCCAAATATATATATATATATATATATATATAGATGTAAGTGTATATTTAATGTGTTGACCAAGTACACGTTCATATATATATATATATATGTATGTATGTATTTATGTATGTATATATTTAATGTGTTCACCAAGCATACGGTCACACCAATATTCTTGGAAGCTAATACAGTTATGTCAAACCAATTCAAATAAAATAATAGACTACCAAAATCTATTAAAATTCCAAAACCAAGGCCACCAAGGATATCCAAAACAATATTCATCATTTATCATTTAATTTAATGCAATGGGTTCAAAAGTAAAGTTAAATTATTCAATAATAGTTTACAAGGAGGGTTCAGGTTAATGCCATTATCAAGATAAAATTCCGTCAATTTAAGAAATACCATGTCCCCTAGTCAAGCCATTAAAAAAATGCATCAATTCAATCCCCATAACCATTATGTAAAGCATGAATCAAAAATTTAAACTAAGGGAAAGCAATTCATGCAATACTAATCAAAATCCCTCAACCTGATTTCTAACTCAAAATTTAAATCACATAAAAATTTAATAATTTAATCCTCCATTGTATAATTACAAGTTAGGGATGAGCAACATTCTATAAATATAAAACAAGTTGAAGAGAATTTGAATTTTGGAGCTTGGACCATGAATTCCTATTAAAACACATATGCTTTCTTATGTTTTTACTTATATGGGAAAAATAATGATTTTGATCTTTGGAAAAGGAAGAAATAGGGTTACTTTTATGTTAATAGGTTATACAAAGGGTACAAAGACATAAAAGTCTCTTTTCCCTATTGATAAAAACAAAAATTGGGCAATGTAACCCAGTAGCATGGCACACCCTAATCACGAAAGGTAGCCTTCCATACCATACCCTTATTGTGGAGTTTGATCTCCATGGTGTGCCACTATCGCGGAGGCACACTACCTCAAAGTTTTAAATTAATCCCAAACACCTTCAAAAAATACATTACATTCCAAAAATATCCTTTTAACATCCCTAAATATAATTTAACTAAAATATTGACATTACCCATGACAGAGAGTCAAAATTAAAATCATTTAAATTTTTTAGTGTGTCACACCTACACAGACTCAAAAGGATCCATATTAATACTTGAATAATAGCTATTATTATACGCAACTACTGCCAAAGCTATATATTGCCCTCACTAGCCACCAAATTTCATTAAAAAAGTGTGGAGCATATTCTTCGATACCCGAATAGTTCACTCTGATCGACCATAAGTCTAGGGGTGAAATGTTATGCTCATATCAACTGGAGTACCCAACTCATCTTGAAAGGTCTTCCAAAACAGAGATTAAATGCTTAACTGCAATTTAATATGAATGAAACGGGCATACCATAGGGATGAACAATCTCACAAATTTAGATACTGACTAACCTCTCAACACTTCATGATATCTGAACAATAATAAATTGAGAAGATTTGATAAATTGATTTACGATGACCCAAACACTATTAGAACTTTGCGAAGTATGAAGCAACACATTCTTGAGTATTAGTAATTTGTTCCTACGTCCACTTTATAAAGGATAACCTCTGAAGCTATCTACCAGGCCTTATATGCTAAACTTTTACCCATTGGCAACATAAGAAACGTGCTACAAAATCCACTGCATCACTAATAAAACCACCCATAAATAACTCTTTCTCAAATCTTGATACATCTTAATCACTCTAGATGGATAGAATACATGGAAGAATGAGCCTCCTCAAAAATCAATCAAATCCAGTCACACACTCTCGACATACAAACCCAGCTTTCAATCCTCAAATCACGCCATAATAATGTGGGGCTTCCTTAACCTCACCTCTCAATACTATAACCCAAATCAATCTTAATTCATCCTCATTAAACTAATAATATCAAAGACACTCTGTTAAGAAAGACCTATCCTTCATGAATGCCAATACACACTAAGGCAACAAAATGTTAAGCCTAAATATTTGGTTAGCAAAACATAGAACCACTAATGCCAAGTGCCTATCTGGGTCAAAAGATGCTCCAAGCTACTCATGCTAGTTCACTTCTAGCTCAAGGCAACAATGTTCCCTCATATGAATATCTCCCTAGGTGAGGAAATAATAAAGGTTATGGTGATTTGAGAAAGTCTCACAACAGACTCCATACAAGTATTGTTTCCATAGCTTCAAAGCAGAAAGTACTATGCAATACTATATGTCAAGAGTAGGGAAATTCTTCTCATGGGGCTTTAACTGACGAGAAGAATACGCAATCACCTTACCTTCATCCATCAATACAACACCTAACACAACACATGTATCATCACAAAAGAAGGTATAACCCACACCCATCGTAGGCAAAGTCAAGATATGAGTTGATATGAATAATTTCTTGACCATTTGGAATCTCATCTCACAAGCATTAGACTACTAAAAAGATTTATTTTGAGTTAATTTTACCAATAGAGATGTAAAAGATGAATAATCCTCAACAAAATACTGATAGTAACCTACCAACCTAATAAAACTCTGAATATCAGTAGGCAAAGTAGACCTTAATCAATCACAAAATGTTGCGATCTTTGTTGAATCAAACATGACACCTTTCTTAGTCATTACATGAACAACAAAAGAGAAAAACTCCATCAATTACTCATATGTAGAGAGCTCATCATACAACTTCTCAATCATTAATATCTAAATAATAATCCTCAAATGCTCTTTATGATCAACATCACTCTTTGAATAAACAAGGATATCATCTATAAATAAAATAATAATGGAGTCTAGGTAAAGTCAAAATTCATAGTTCATCAACTCTTTGAATGCGGTTGGGGAATTGGTCAACCTAAAGTACATGAACAAGAACTGATAATAACTGTATTGAGTCCAAAAAGCTTTCCTAGATTATCCAAATCACTAATCTTCAACTAGTTTACCCCATACCTCAAATCAATCTTTAAGAACACCAAAGTACACTAAAGTTCATAGACCCAGTCATAAATTCAAGAATAACGATACTTATTCTTTACTATCACAACGCTCAACTATCGATAATGAATAAATATATGTATAGACCTATCCTTCATCTTCACAAACAAAATAGGGGTACCCCAAGGTGATATGTTAGGTCAGATAAATACCTTATCCAACAAATCCTATAATTGATCAATTAATTCCTTCAATTCAACTTGGTCTATGCTTTAAGAAAAATAGAAATGGGTTAGGTACCTGACTCAACATTAATAAAAAAGTTAATATCACGATCTGAAGGCATATAAGGTAATTTTTTTAGGATGTCTTTCACGAACTTTAAAATAACATGAATGGAATACAAGGAATAAGGTAAAACAACACTATATAACGAATATAAGCCAAATAAGATAACATCTCATCTAAACCAAACGATGAGCCTGAACAAATGATATAGCCCTTTTAGGACCCAAATAAAGTGCACCCTTCCAAGTTATCCTTGTTACACCTAGTGAAACTAAAGTCACGATCTTACTATAACATTCAAGGACAATATGTTAATGAGACACCCAGTCTATGCCAAAGAAGAAATTAAAATCTACTATATCATGTAGAATTAATCTATCCATGTCTCATGCCCAACAAAAGTCATGACACAAGATCAATATACTTAATCCACTATTAAAGAGTCTCTTATGGGGGTAGATACATAAATAGACACATCAATAGCATCACAAACTAAATCAAAACTCAAAGCAGAGTATGTAAACATATAGGAGAAAGTTGATCCCAGATAAAATAACATAGATGAAGATCAGAAAAATAAGGATAATACTTCTGATAACAGCGTCGGAAGCCTCTATTACTTGTTCGGTGGACATATCATAGAACTATGCATGACCACCAACTGGATGAATAGCATAGAGACCACTACTACAGGCTCCACTACCTCTTTCTCTTCCACCTTTGGTAGAACCCCTACCTCTTATAACTAGAATAGTAGTAGCTCTGAACACATAATGAGAATAGTGCTTGGACTAATGGCCAGTCTCATAACACACAAAGAAACTTCTTTGTCTTAATTAAATTGGAATAGGTATGACAAGATTGGAGTGGCCACCTGAAACTGCTGAACTAAAAGACCCACTGTAGGAAGTCTACAAGACTACCTCTATGTGTCTACCATGAAAATCATAGAAAGCTTTTGAATCGTTACCTCAATAAGTGTGACCTTTAAACTTACCCACTCAGTTCATCTTCTTAGTTTCTTCCTATGATATATGAATGATAGCCTTAGTAATCTTCACATGATAAAACATTATAATCTAAAATGATTCTCTAAGCGCAACCATTTGAGATGTAGCTAGAAGAAGAGAAACATCAAACCCATTCACAAACTTCTAAATATTCTCAAACATGGTTGTAATTCTTGCATAGGAATAGATATACAAGGCATTAAAATGTGCCTGATATGGAGCATTGATCCGAGTTGTCAAAATCATCCCTCGCCCGATCACTTAAACTTTAAGGAATGAACCACTCTAAAAAGGCCTTAACAAATTGATCCCAAGTCATCTCAGGTAAATTGAAATGTCTGCAACCAAAAAGTGGCTTCCACCAACCCCTAGTGATATCTCTCAATTGATAAGTAGTATACGTAAGACCAAGCGAAATTTAGTTATTTTTTGGACAGGGTATTGGTTATCAGTTAATTTATAAATATAATAGATGTCCTTGATTTTATATTTTCTATCTTTTTATATGTTCAAAATTCAGCTCCTATTATTATTTATGCTATATTTTACTAGGCAAAGAGGGTGGTCTCCGGTCCATGGTGGACTTCAAATTCCCGTTACCACAAAGCCAAATTTCTGATTGTGAATGGTTTAATTTGATTTAAAAGTGTAAAGATTGGATATATAATATTGTCTCATGTATTGATACATAGACATTCGTATCTATCTTCGAGAGGCTTTAGGATGACTCTTGGAAATATTGCTAATTTTTTTCCATATCATATGGATTTCCTTCATACCTTGTGTTCTAAATCATATTTCACTATTCTTTAAGTAGATGGTGCTTACTACATCTCCCAAGGTTAGAGATGTGGAGCTATTATCTGAGGAGACAGCATAGTGAAGAGGGAGAGTTATGAGTCATGGTAATGGATGGGCACAAGATTCTACCCTATCAAGGAGTGATGCTAAGGGACTCTTTATTAAGCCTATGGCTGAGCATATTAGAGGTATAGGTCCTACTATAGTTATATCAAGTTCTTCTACTAAGTCTTGGAGTGGTTATTAGTTCTCTTGTTGACATATTTTGAGGGTGCTTCGTTAATTATTCCTGTTGTTGCTCTATCTTTGAGTATTACACCTTTATCTGAGCTAGGCTCTTCTTATGGTGTTTCTTCATCTCTGAGCGTGGATCCTTTATTGGTACCTACTTTTTCTTTTTGTACACCACTAACTCTTGGTGTTATTCCTCCTTCATCACCTGCACTTGAGTATGGTATTGGGAGGTTAGGAGTTTATCATTCATCTATGTTGATCCTCTGGTGGGATCTAAGCCTGTCAAATTCACCATGCCTCATCTCATTGCAAGTGAAAGTATGTCATTTGAAGATTAAAAATGATTTGAGATGTTGACTGATTTGGGTCTTCTAAGTTTAGTGGTTATACGTATACCACTTATCTATTGAAGGATTCCTACTAGATATATGTGGAGTTCACATTTTTATTAAATACTTGTCGATTCTCTTGAGATGACTTTTATTTAGTTTACTGGAGCCTTTTTGGAGAGTCATGTATTATAGTTTAAGGGATTAGGTTAGAGATGAATTTAATTACCTTTAGTAGGGCTCTATGACTATTGCAGAGTATAAGTAACACATCTATTCCTTGTCTCGATATATGTATGACAACATTTCCATAGAATCTGAGAAGATATGAAAGTTCTTAATGAGGTTGGATGTTTCCATTCGTCTCGCTACATCTCAGATAGTAGTCTGTGGAGAATTATTTTAGAGTATTTGTGGATCATGTCATGATGATTGAGAGTATTTTTTAAGCATCTCAGGTAGGCACAAAGAAAGTGATCCATATTGGTGAGTTTTGAGCTCACTTTTATCAAGATATGGATTCTAGAGGTTTTTGTGGTTATCATGGTAGACTCATCAATAGATATAAAGATCTTAGGTAGTATGTCTTCTATTTTAGCTATTCTGGTTGCAGATCTAATACAGTCATACTTCCACTTACTAAGTCAGGTCCTAAAGGTTATTATGTATGTGATAAGACTGACCATTTAGTTTGGGACTGTACTAGCCATATGAATAGAGCTACTATTTTTTCATTCTTAAGAGGTATTGCTTCTACTAAAGGTGTGCAATCTAGAGTTAGTGGAGCACATGATAGTGGTCGTACGTATATTTAGCTAGTCAGTGGTTGTGGATAGTGATATGCTATATCCGTAAGACTAGATAAAGAGACCTATGATACGGTCATCATTGGTATCATCCCCATTTCTTTAAGACCCACATCTGTATTATTTGTTCTAATATCGATCAATTTCTCCTATTTGATTGCATACTTCTCTTAAGGGTTTTATTTAATTTATGATCCTCTTATTGTACCTATTTTTGTATCTACCCTCATATGAGAATCTTTACTGGTTGATCAGGTGTGCATCATCTATACGCAGACAAAATTTAATATTTCTCAAATTAGTAATGATGATCATAGTGGGTAGTTTCACCGTCAGATTTATAGAGTATGGTATGATTCTTTGGGAAATAATGACCATTCTAGATTATAAGGTGGCAGTATCTCAAAGTATTTCAAGATCTTTGTTTGGGTTTATCATTATGAGACACTGGTTTATAGATTCCTCAACTATAAGATAGTAAATAAGTTAGAGTTAGCATATATCCCCTATTATCCTAGAGTTTTGAGATAGGTTTTGATTTTTGAAACATGGACATAAATCTAGTTATTTTTCTCATCATCAATTATCTAGGCCTTTTAAGCTTAATTTATGTCTTCTCCATGTCGATACTGCAGGAGTTGCTTTGAATACTAAGAGATTGGCCACTGATTTAGAAAGTATCCCTGACATAGGATTTTTAGTCATTCAGCTCATTCAGATCCGCCCCATAATTTTGTGGGATATTTAGTTAGAAATAGCATGCATGGAACCTTAGTCAATGATCTAGTCAATTGATTCGAGTTTGGACTCATCCAAATTTAATATTCCTTTGCACTTCAGGCATGTGATTGCGTATTTATCCATGATTGGTGTGCTTTTATTTCTCTCATTTATCTGTTATTATATGTATTGGGGTATTTGTACACATTGATGAAAATGCATACCTTGATGTGTTCATATTGACTATTTTGTGTCTTGTTATTGAATTCATGATTATTTGACCAATCAGGGATTTATTTATTTTATTAGTGAATGGAGTAGATTTGTATGATTATTTCCCCTATGGGTGTAGATTTTGGGTTCAAGTACCATTTATGTTAGCACATTGTCCTTATTGTGGCCCTTGAGTGGTACATGATGTTGATGTTCATTTTGGTATCAATTGTTCAATATGTTGATATTGATATTTATTGGTATTGCTATCACAACGTGATGTTATTGATATTACCTCATATTATTAATTGATGTGTTTACTTGATCAATTTTATCCTTCCTGGGTAATTGTATAGAATTGTGATATCTAGTTAGAATTTAATTTTCTTGTCATATTATTTGGTAGATTCAGAAAATATAGCCTGATTTGTTGATCTTTTTCCCCTAACACAACAATGTTAATTGTGTTCCCTCTTGGTTAGCTTTATTAGACTTATTAGGGGATATATTGTGACATCAAAGGAAAGTTGACCTTTTGTGGATCTAATAAGATTCTAGGGCCGGAGGTTTGGTTGTATTACCCATTCTTTAGTTTGAGTCTCTTAAAATCCCTTCTTGTGTTGTGAAGGTTTTCAGTTTGGCTATCCCTTCCTATATATCCAGTTAGTGAGATTGACCAGTTTGAGGATCGTTCTTTGATTATTATTATTTCAATACCCGATAGTGGTTTTTGAGATTGAGTTGTCATGGATTCATCTCTAAGATTTGTTGGGTTCGTTACTTATGATTGTTTAACATTGTTATTTTTGTGAAAATTGGATCTCTTTTCTAGACTTGACAATATTTTTTCTAGTGGACTTGGAATGTTTGGGGCAGGTGGCGTTTCGTGTGATCGCTTCTTAAGTTGGAAAATTGGAAATTCTTTATCAAGAGTTGTTTTATTCGCTGGTGGTGGTCTCTAGTTTGACCATTGCTTTGAAATTGCTACTTGTTCATCAATGATTTAATTCATCGGTGATTCAAGAAATCCCCACTTCAGCATTTGATAAGCCTAGTGAGGTTTGATAAATTGATTATCCTTTATGAAATGTCCCTATCTCTATTCTTTACTATAGTACCCCATACTTTTCCTTGCTTAATTTTTCTCCTAGAATGTCAGAGATTTTCTTAAAAATTGAATGACTTTATTTACATGTAGAACTTTCAGGATTGGGGCCCTCCATTATGTAGATAATTGAATAAGCTTTCCATTGATGTGAATTTTGTCCAAATCCAATACTCGGCTGAGAAGTTACAGCATTTTAAGTAAGGGAGTATGCAAACTGGGCGAGAATCGTATCGCGGTGAAGGTCAAAATGGCAAGCGTCAAATTCCAGTGGCCATCTGCGATAGCCTCGTGTCACGGAGAAGCCTTATTTCCTATTTTTCCATTTCTAGTGGCTCAGCATAATCGTGGCACATCACGATGGTGTCCCAAATGACAAATAAGAAGAGCATCATGATAGCTCCATATTTCAGAGATCTTCCAGCTCCCAATCGTCAAAAAACCAGTGAGCCACCGTTATAGTGGCGCATTGCGGTGGCATGTTAGATCAAAAAAATGTTGGCTTTTCCAGTTCCAATTAAAAGTTTAAAGAGGGTACTTTGGTCAATTCCCAAGCCCTCAATTCGTCCATAACAAGGAATTAAGCATATTCAAAGCACTTTATGCTTAATTTCATCAATTTTTCTATCAAGAAAAACCCTAGAGCTCCAAAACTTCTTCTCTAAGAAATCAAATTCCTCCATTGTTTCTCCAAGGAATCTCAAAATTGAGGATTCCCAAGACAAGGTATTCAAGAACTCATCTTGGAGAACTCAAATTGGAATAAAAAATTCAAGATTCTTCATCTAATCATTTACCAAGGTATATGGGGTTTATGAACAAGGATCTTTTTACATCCTTGTTCCCAAAACTAAGTTTTTAATTACAAATTCATATAATTTTGAATGATAGTACATGAGTTTTGAATTAGGGTTAATACCCAATATAGTTATTTGCAAGATTATGAGATTTCAAGTGTTTATAAAGATGAATTTCATGTTTAATTTCATATTTTCATCCCTATTGGAGTTATTTCCATATTTTGAGAAGAATTATTATTGTTTTCATTATCAAGCATAAACTTTATGGTGTTTTTACATGAAGTTGATGCATGTGTCATTAAGCCCAAGTTTTTATATATTGATATTTAAAGAAATATGATGCTTTAAGAATCTTATGATCAGATTAATTAAAGATTTTAAGTAAAGTTTTGATCTTTTTGATCCTCCTATAAGATTTGAAACCCACTTTACAGATTCAATACAGATTATAGAACTCAGATATCTTTAATTACAGAATGAATTAGATAAATTCATAATTGGTTTTGTAATGAACCATTATACTAAATTTTTCAATGGATTTAGGACAGAATGAGCATAAAGATTTAAAGAGAGTATTATTTAGCACCGAGTTGGAATTATAGGATTAACATGCCCTATCTTCCATAGAACTACGTAGAAAATGCAGGTACAATTATGAGATTATTCTCATTCCAATATGGGTGACAGTTACAGATGTGATACCTTAGTCACGTTATACTCCTTTGCAAGAGTATTACACATCTCCTCATCGTGAGGTTTTCCGCATGGGGGAAGATGACGTTTGAATTAATGTTAGCTTACATGGTTTATGTCGGTTAAGAGAACCTCCCTAATAGTAAAAGCTTTCAGAATAGTTTTAAAGTATTTCCTTGATGTTTTAATCTTACAACCTAACAAAAATGAATAACAAAAAAGCTTTTAGAAAACTGAGTGAAAAGGCTGGCAACTTTATTCAGATTATGCTTTACAGAAAAATATTAGCTATAAATTTCAGCTTTCAGATTTCAGATATAAGAGTGAGTCATTTCTATACTTAGACACTATGATTTAAAGAGAGAATACAAGTACAACTTTCAGAACTAAATGTTATGACTCACTAGATTTACAAAGTATGATTTGTTATTCATGATTATAGATTTTAGAATTTGAGATATTCTAGCCTATGTGAGTCATTTACATTTAACATGCATTATTTTACAAATTATGATGATGAGATGATGTTTTACTTATGCATTTCACCCCATATACTCAATACATCTTCAGCGTACTAATCCACATATACATCTATGTGGTACATTGTCTCATAATGTAGGTTTAGGTGCTCAGTTTTAGTAGCGTGAGTAGTTGAAGCATCTCCATCTACATCCGACAGTTGGTAATTCCTCATAGTTTGGGAACTTATTCCTTCAATTTATTTTTAGCTTATCAGTTTAGATGATTGAGTATACTTTTAGACAGTTTGAGTCAATTAGGGGTTTCTCCCAGTGACTCTCTAGATATTAGTAGTAGAGGTTTGTCAGACTACTAGATTTGATTCAGAATTACAGTATTTGATTTTCAGAGATTTTATTAAGATAATTCCAAGTTATCTCAGATAGTTTCTTGGTTAGCATAATGCTACTTGTAGTCTTGATCTCCGTATGACAACTTGAGATTAGATTTTAGGGAATTACAAACATAGTATCAGAGCCTAAGGTTTATATGAGTCCTAGGGAGTTAGAAAAGACATGTTATGTAGAGTCTTGACAATGGGTGTGAAGTACGCAACACTTATGAGCAAAAGGCTACAGGATATTTTTTGGAAATCATCTTTTTCTTCCATGATCTATCGAGGTTACAGTATCTATATCTATTTTTAACTCATGCTCTTAGATGATCGTTGAATATGCCTCCTAATCAAGCTAACACCTATAAAAATGACAACCAGCCACCCCAGCCCGCCGATCCTTTGACTAAGAATGTATCCTATGCTGAGTTTAGGGTTGTCTTTCAGGCGTTGCCCCAAGCTGTGATTGCTAATATTCAGGGAAACCATTAGATTGTAGTCCCACTTCAGCAGAATGAATATTTAGCAGCAGCCAGAATTAGAGATTACATGAAAATGAATCTGCTAGAGTTCTTTGGGTCGACGGTAGGTGAGGACCTACAACTTTATTTAGATGATGTGAAGAAGATCACCCAGATTATGCATTTTTTTAGGAGGAGAGTGTAGAGGTTGCATCCTATAGGTTGAAAATATAGCATATTATTGGGTAGTTTTATGGAGGAATGGTATTGGTGAGAATGCAGCTACTATGAGTTGGCAGGTATTTTGAGATGATTTTCTAGAATAATTCTTTCTATGTGAAATGAGAGAAGCTACGATAGAAGAGTTTGTGAACCTGAGGCAGGGATCGATGACAGTGATACAGTACTGCCTTAAGTTCAATTAGTTGTCTAAGTATGACCTTGATATGATGGCTGATTCTAGGGCAAGTATAAGTAAGTTTGGTACAGGAGTGTCTATCTTGGTAATCAATGAGTGCAGGACTTCCATGCTTATTGGAGACATGGGTCTGGCTAGGTTGATGATTCATGCTCAGTAGATTGAGGTAGAAAAGTTGAAGGAAAAATGGAGGGGAATAAGAAGGATAAAATCAGGTATTTTGAGTGAGGCCAGACTAGGTTTCAAGGGAAAATCATTCGCTGTCTCAGAATTGTTCATCTAAGAAAGCACCATCTTTAGCTAGTGCTCCCACTCCCAAAACTAAGAAGGAGCAGTGGGATAAGTTTTATATGTCCATATCTCAAAATAGTGTGAGTGGATGGCCCAATTATCCTCTATGTGCTAAGTGTGGAAAGAATCACCCCGGTTAGTGGTTAGCTGGACAAAAGGGTTGTAATGGTTATGGTAATTTGGTTCATGGAATCAGAGAGTTTCTGTATGCTAAGCAGGGAAACAAAGATGTCCATCTCCAGACTCAAACTACTAGTGCACCAGCCTCTTTAGGCCGCCAAGTCCCTCCTCAAGGTCCATCATCCAGTATTAATGACAGTCAATGCAAGAATTGTTTTTTTGCTTTACAATGCCAATTAGAGCAGGAGGATTCACTAGATATTATTACTGGTATGCCTTGCATCTTTCATCTTGATGTTTATGTGTTTTTAAACCTTGGGTCGAGTTTCTCTTATGTAACCCCATTAGTTGCAGTAAATTTTTAGATAGCTCCTTAAAAGAACCTTCAGCCCTTCCTGGTTTCTACCCCAGTGGGTGAGTCTGTCGCTGCTTAACAGATATATAGAAAGTGTCCTATCACTATCCTTCATAAAATCATGTTAGCAGGCCTAATAGAGTTAGATATAGTTGACTTTGATCTTAATCTTTGTATGGATTTTCTCTATTCCTATTTTGTATTTATAGATTGTCATACCCGAGTGGTGATGTTTCAATTTTTAGATGATCCAATCTTTGAGTCGAAAGGTAGTTCAGTGTCTCCCAAAAGTCTTATCATATCATATCTTAAAGCCAGAAAGTTAATTTCCAAATGGTGTATCATCTTCTAGTTTTATTCAAAGACACTAAGTCTTAGACTCCAGCAATACAGTCAGTTAGTATAGTCAATGACGTTCCTAATGCTTTTTTCAAAGATATACCAGAGGCACCTCCTAATTGAGAAATAGTATTTGGTATTGACCTTCTTCAAGAAACTCAGCCCATGTAAATACCTCAATATCGTATGGCTCTAGACAAGCTTAAAGAATTAAAAGAGAAAATAATAGATCATTTAGAAAAAGGTTTCATAAGGCCTAGTGTTTCTCCATGGGGAGCTCCCATCCTATTCGTGCCAAAGAAAGATGTTTCTTTGTGTATGTGCATTGACTATCATCAGAAAAATAAAGTTACAGTCAAAAACTAGTATCCTTTTCCTAGGATTGATGACTTATTTGATCAACTCTAAGGTGCAAGTTCTTTATCAAAGATAGACCTTAGATCTGGCTATCATCAGCTTAAAGTAAGAGAATGTGATATTATAAACACAACTTTAAGAACCCGTTATGGTCATTTTGTGTTTCTAGTCATGTCCTTCGGGCTAACAAATGCCCCAGTAGCCTTTATGGACTTAATGAATAGAGTGTTCAAACAGTATCTGTACATGATTGTCATAGTCTTTATCGATGATATTCTTGTCTACTCTCATAGTGAGGATGATCATGAAGACCATCTTAGAATTGTGTTGCAAAATCTTAGAGATCATTAGGTATTTGCAAAATTCACCAAATATAAATTTTAGCTAAGTTTAGTGGCTTACCTTGGTCATATTATTTCTTGTAACGGTATTAGAGTTGATCCCCAAAAGGCAGAAGTTGTAAGAAATTCTCCTAAACCTATCTCTCCATTAAAGATTAGGAGTTTCTTGGGTTTAGCTGGCTATTACAGTTGTTTTATTTGAGGGTTTTTCATCTGTTGCATCTCCTATGTCTAGATTGACCTAAAAGTAAGTAAAGTTTCAGTGGTCAAATTACTGCAAGAGGATTTTTCCGGAGTTGAAGACTACATTCATTTCAGCCCCAGTTTTAGCATTACCTAATGGTACAAATTGTTTTATTGTGTATTGTGATGCGTTTAGAGTTTGTTTGGGTTGTGTTTTCATGAAGAGAGTTAATGTTATAGCCTATGCCTCTAGGAAACTTAAGCCTCATGAAAATAATTATCCGACCCTAGATTTGGAGTTTGCTATTGTTTTGTTTGCCTTGAAAATTTTGAGAAAACTTTCTTTATGGGGTTCATGTTGATTTGTTCACGGATGAAAAAAGCTTGTAGTATGTGTTTACTCAGAAAAAGTTTAATCTTTGTCAGATAAGGTGGTTATAATTGTTTAAAAATTATGATATGATGGTGTTCTATCATCCAGGTAAGGCTAATGAAGTGGCAGACGCCCTTAGTACATTATCTATAGGTAGTGTTGCTCATATGGAGAATGATAAGAATAAGCTAGTTTTGGAAATTCATCGGTTAGCCATATTGGGTGTGAGATTTGTTGATTTTACTTAAGGGAATGTTTGTCTTTAGAGTAGTTTTGTATCTTCCCTAGTTTCAGAAATAAAGGTGAAGCAGGATAAGGATCCTAGTTTGGTCAAACTAAAGGAGTCAGTTAAAGACCAAAAGGTAGAGGTTTTCTCCAAGGTGTAAATTGTATGTTGAGATAAAAGAGTAGATTGTGTGGTCCCTGTGTTGGTGATTTAAGGAAGCAAATTATGGAAGAAGCGTATGGTTCGTGTTAGTCTATTCAACCAGGTTCTACCAAGATGTACCGTGACTTTCGGGAAATCTGTTGGTGGAGCGGTATGAAGAACGATATAGTAGAGTTTGTAGCCAAGTGTGCTACTTGTCAAAAGGTTAAGTTAAAGCACTTAAAACCTGGTGGTATGTTTCAAGAGTTTGGTATCCCTACTAGGAAGTGGGAAGAGGTGAATATGGATTTTGCGACTGGCTTACCCCATTCGCATCGTCAGCATGATTTGATTTGGGTTATTATAGATAGATTGACTAAGTCAACACTTTTCTTACCGGTTGACACGTCTTACACAACTCAATATTATGCCAGGTTGTATATTCGAGAGTTTGTTAGATTGCATGGAGTTTCTTTGTACATCATCTCAGATAGGGGTACTCAGTTTACCTATATGTTTTGTAATGCCTTTTTGAAGTGTCTTGGTGCCCAAGTTCATCTTAGTTCATCTTTTCATCCGCAGATTGATGGTCAGGAAGAAAGAACCATTTAGACTCTAGAGGATATGTTGAGGGCTAATGTTCTTTATTTAATAGGTTGTTCGGATGACCATTAACCGTTGATTGAGTTCCCTTATAATAATAGTTTTCATTATAGTATTCAGATGGATTCGTTTGATGCTCTTTATGGGAAGAGGTGTAGATCGCCAGTTGGTTGGTTCGACGTGGGTGAAGGCGATTTGTTTGGGAAAAACATGGTATTTTAGGCCATGGAGAAAGTTTAGTTAATTCGAGAGAGATTTAAAGCTATCCAAAGTCGTCAGAAATCTTATGAAGAAAGAAGAAGAAGAGATCTTGAGTTCAAGGTTGATTATCTTGTGTATTTTAAAGTTTCACCCATACAAGGGGTAAAGATATTTTGCAACAAAAGGAAAACTTAGTCCCCGATATGTAGGCTCCTTACGTCTTTTGAGTTATGTTGGGAAAGTAGCGTATAAACTTGAGCTACCCGCAGATTTATCTTTAGTTCATCCAGTATTCCATGTGTCCTTGTTGAAGAAGTGCATGGATGATTGATCCATTATAGTCACTCTAGAAAGTATAGATATTCGGAATAGCCTCTCATATAAAGAAGTCCCAGTAGAGATTCTTGATCACCAGATCCGTAGACTAAGGAACAAAAAAGTCCATTAGTCAAAGTTCTGTGGTGAAATCAGTCCGTTGAGGGTGTTACATAGGAAGAAGAAGCATACATGCGTACCAAGTAACCTCATCTCTTATCCACAAACTCAGATTCAGTAAAAGGTAATAGTCTTCCTTCATTCAGTTATTTTCCACACTCAGATTCATCTATATAGTTGTTTTCATGCAAAATGATGCACTCACATATCATTTCAGTAGCTCATTATGTTTAATATTCAGTTAGACAGTTTATTTTAGTTCTACATGATAGCTTATATCCTATGATTCCTAAGTATCTTCCGTTTAACTAGCCACATTCGAGGACGAATGTTCCCAAGGGGGAGGTAATACCCAAACATTTCCTATATTAATTTCTCTTTTATAATGTCAAGGGTTTGTAAAAAAAATGAATAACTTTTGTTACATGTAGAATTTTCTAGAAGAGGACCCTCGATTGTGTAGATAATTGAATAAGCTTTCCATCTATACCAATTTTATCTAAATCAGATACTCGATTGAGAGGTTAGAGAATTTTTAGTAAGGTAGTATGCCAGCTGGGTGAGCACCGCATCGCGGTTAAGGTTAAAATGGAAATCATCAAATTTCAGTGGACCTCTGTGATAGCCCCACATCACGGAGAAACCTTATTTTCTATTTGTCTATTTCTAGTGGCTCACTGCGATGGTGGTGCATCACGGTGATAGCCCAAATTAAAAATCATTAGAGCATCACGATAGTTCCACCTCGTGGAGAACTTCCAATTAGCACTCATCAAAAAACCTATGAGCCACCGCAATATTAGCACGTTGTGCTGGCATGTTAGATCGGGAAAATTTTACATTTTCCTATTCCCTTTAAAAGTTTTAAGAGGGTACTTTGTTCAATTCCTAAGCCCCCAATTCATCCAAAATAAGGAACTAAGCATATTCAAAGAACTTTATGCTTAATTTCATCAATTTTTTTTCAGGAAAAACTCTAGAGCTTTAAAGCTTCATCTTTAAGAAATCAAATTCCTCCATTGTTTTTCCAAGAAAGCTCAAATTGTGGATTCCCAAGACAAGGTAATCTAGAACTCATCTTCAAGAACTCAAATAGAAATAAAAAATACATGATTCTTCATATAATCCTTGAGCCCAAAACTATGTTTTTAATTACAAATTCATTTGATTTTGAAGGATTATATGAGTTTTGAATTAGAGTTCATACCCAATATTGTTATTTGCAAGATTATGAGATTTCAAGTGTTTATGAAGATGAATTGCATGTTTAATTTCATATTTTCATTCCTATTGCAGTAATTTCCAGAATTTTAGATGATTTATAATTATTTTCATTAACATGCATGAACTTTATGATGTTTTTACACGAACTTGATGCATATGTTATAAGCCCAAGTTTATGTGTTGATATTTCAAGAAAAATGATGCTTTAAGCATCTTATGATCAGATTAATTGAAAATTTTCACTAAAGTTTTGATCTTTTTGATCCTCAGATAAGATTTGGAATCCACTATACAGATTCAGTACAGACTATAGAACTCAGATTAGCTTTAATTACAGAATGACTCGGATAAAAGCATAATTGGTTTTTTAACTAACCATTATGATAAATTTTAAAGCGTATTTCTAATTGAACGAGCATTCAAATTTAAAGAGTGTAGTATTTAGCACCGAGCGGTAAGTGTAGGATTACGATGCCCTATCATCCACAGAACTACATAGCCAATTTAGGTATAGATTATGAGATTATTCCCATTCTAACATGGGTGACGGTTACAAATGTGATGACTTAGTCAGGTTATACTCCTTGGCAAGGGTATGACACCTCTCCCCATCATGAGGATTTCCCCACAGGGGAAGATGACGTTGGAATCAATGTTATCTCACATGGTTTATGTCAGTTAAGAGAACCTCCCTAATAGTAAAAACTTTTATAACAATTTTAAAGTATTTCCTTAAAGTTTTAAGCTTACAGCCTAGCAGAAAAGAATAATAGAAAAGCTTTTAGAAAACTTAGAGAAAAGGCTCACAACATTATTCAGATTATGCTTTACCGAAAACTATTAGCCACAGATTTCATCATTCAAATTTCATACTTTAGAGTGAGTCCTTTCTACTCTAAGATAGTATGATTTAAAAAGAGAATACAAGTGCAACTTTCAAAACTAAATGTTATGACTCACTAGATTTATGAAGTATGATTTGTTATTCATGATTACAGATTATAGAATTTCAGATATTCCAGCTTATGTGAGTCATTTAAATTTATTATGAATTACTTTACAAATTATGATGATAAGATGATGTTTTACTTATGCATTTCATGCCCACATACTCAGTACATCGTCAAAGTACTGATCCACATATACGTCTATGCCAGCACCATCTTCAGCTAGTGCTCTCACTCCCAATGATGGGAAGGAGTAGTGGGTAAGTATTTTTATGTCCAGATCTTAAAATAGTATAAGTGGAAGTCCCAGTTATCCTCCATATGCTAAGTGTGGTAAGAATCACTCTAATGAGTGTCTAACTGTATAGAAGGGTCAGACCCTGGGTTAAGTTTTTCTTGTGTAACCCCATTAGTTGCAGTAAATTTTGAGATAGGTCTTGAAAAGATCCCTGATCCCTTCTTGGTTTCTACCCAAGTGGGTGAGTCTTTTATTGCTAAACAGATCAATAGAAAGTGTCCTATCACTGTCCTTCATGAAATCATGTTAGCAGGCCTAATAGAGGATATGGTTGAATTTAATATTTTTCTTGGTATGGATTGGCTCCATTCATGTTATCCATTTGTAGATTTCTCACCCGAGTGGTGAAGATTTCATTTCCAGATTAGAAAGGTAATTCATTGTCTCCCAAATTCCATTTCATATCTTATCTTAAAGAGAAAAAATTAATTTCCAAATGGTGTATCTATCATCTAGTTTGAGTCACAGACACTAAGTTTGAGACTTCAACAGTTCAGTCAGTCAGTGTAGTCAATTAGTTTCCTGAAGTTTTTTTGTGATGATTTGGTAGGAGTACCTCCCGATAGGGAAATAGAATTCAATAATAACCTTCTACCAGATACTCATCCCATCTCAATAACTCCATATAGTATGGTTTGAGCCGAGCTTAAAGAGTTAAAAGAGCAACTCAAAGATCTTTTAGATAAAGGTTTCATAAGGCCTAGTGTTTCTCCATGTGGCGCTCTCGTCATATTTGTGCGAAAGAAAGATGGTTCTTTGCGTATATGCATTGACGATCGCCAGCTAAATAAAGTTACTGTCAAAAACCAATATCCTCTTTCTAGGATTGATGACTTATTTGATCAACTCCTACGTGCAAGTTATTTCTCAAAGATAGACATTAGATCTGGCTATCATCAGCTTAAAGTAAGAGAATATGATATTCCAAAGATAGCTTTTAGAACCCGTTATGGCCATTTTGAGTTTCTAGACATGTCCTTCAAGTTTACAAATGGCCCAGCACCCTTCATGGACTTGATGAACAGAGTGTTCAAATAGTATTGATGAACATAGTCTTTATTGATGATATTCTTGTCTACTCTTGTAGTGAGGATGATTACGTAGACCATCTTAGAATTATGTTGGAAACTCTTAAAGATACCAGTTATTCAAAAAATTTAACAAATGTGAATTTTGGCTAAGGTCAGTGGCTTTCCTTGGTCATATTGTGTCCAGTAAGGGTATTAGAGTTAATCCCCAAACGACCAAAGTTGTAGGAAATTAGACCTATCTCTCCGTCAGACATTAGGAGTTTCTTGGGTTTAGATGGATACTACAGTCGTTTTATTGAGGGTTTCTCATCTATTGCATCTTTTAAGTACAGATTGAAATAATAGAAAGTTATGTTTCAGTGGTTATATTCCTGTGAGAGGAGTTTTTAGGAGTTAAAGACTCGACTCACTTCAGCCCTAGTTTTAGCATTACCTGATGGTACAGATAGTTTTGTGTGTATTATGATACCTCTAGAGTTAGTTTGGGTTGTGTTTTTATTTAAAGAGATAAGGTTATAGCCCACACCTCTAGATAGATAGATTAAGCCTCATAAAAGAATTATCCAACCCATGATCTGAAGTTAGCTATTGTTGTGTTTTCTTTGAAATTTAGAGACACTATCTTTAGGGGGATCATGTGATGTGTTCATTGATTACAAAAGTTTGTAGTATATGTTTACTCATAGGAAGTTGAATCTTCATCAGAAAAGGTGGTTTGAATTGTAGAATGATTATGATATGAGTGTGTTGTATCATCCGGGTAAGGCCAATGTAGTGGAAGACGTCCTTAGCAAATTTTCTATGGGAAGTGTTGCTAATGCGGAGAATAATAAGAAAGAGCTAGTTTGGGAAGTTCATCGGTTAGCCAATTTGGGAGAGAGAATGGTTGATTCAGCTGAAGGGAATGTTTGGGTTTAGAGTAGTTCAGAATCATCCCTAGTTTTGAAAGGGAAGGAGAAGTAGGATAAGGATCCAAGTTTGGTAAAACTGAAGAAGTCAGTTAAAGACAAAAAGGTAGAGGTTTTCTCCTAAGGGGGTGATGGTGTTTTTATATACTAGAGCAGATTGTGTGTTCTCTGTGTTGATGATTTGAGGTAGCAAATTATGGAGGAATTTTATGGTATGCATTATTCTATTCATCCAGGTGCTACCAAGATGTACAGTGACTTGCGGGAAATCTATTGGTGGAGCGGTGTGAAGAGAGATATAACAGAGTTTGTAGTCAAGTGTGCAACTTGTCAATAGGTTAAGGTAGAGAACCAAAGATCTGGTGGTAAATTGCAAGATCTTGGTATCCCCACTTAGAAGTGGGAAGAGGTGAATATGGATTTTGTGACTATTTAACCTATTCGCGTCGGCAGCATAATTCGATTTGCGTTATTATTGACAAATTGTCTAAGTCAGTGCATTTTTTAGCAGATCACAAGTCTTACATGGCTGAATATTATGCCACTTTGTATATTCGAGAGTTTTTTAGATTGCATGAATTTCCTATGTACATAAACTCAGATAGGGGTAGTTAGTTTGCCTCTCAGTTTTGGAGATACCTTCAGAAGGGTCTTGGTTCCTAAGTTCATATTAGTACAGCTTTTCATCCACAAATAGATGGTCAGGCAAAAAGGACTATTTAGACTCTAGAGGATATGTTGAGGGCTAGTGTACTTAATTTCATAGGTAGTTGGGATGAGCATTTTCCATTGATTGAGTTCTCTTATCATAATAGTTATCATGCTAGTAATCAGATGGATCCGTTGGAAGCTCTTTATGGGTGGAGATGTAGATCGCCAGTTGGTTTGTTCGAACTGGGTGATGCCTATTTGATTGGGCCAGACATGGTGTTTGAGGCCATGGAGAAAGTTCTGTTGATTCGAGAGAGATTGGAAGTAGCCCAAAGTCATCAGTAATATTATGTAGAATTAAGAAGAAGAGATCTTGAGTTCGAGGTTGATGATCTTATGTATTTAAAAGTTTCACCCATGAAAGGGGTAAGGATATTTGGCAAGAAAGGGAATCGTAGTCGCCATTATCTTGTCCCCTTCTGGATTTTGAGTCGTGTTAGGAAGGTAGCGTATAAGCTTGAGTACCCACATATTTATCTTCAGTTCATCTAGTATTCCGCATACCCTTATTCAAAAAGTGGATGAATGATTCAGCCATTATAGTCCCTCTTTAAAGTACAGATATTCATAATAGACTCTCATACGAAGAAGTTCAAATAGATATTCTTGATCACCAGATCCCTAGACTAAGGAAAAAAGAATCCTTGGTCAAAGTTTTATGGCAAAATCAGTCCGTTAAGGGTGCTACTTGGGGAGAAGAAGAAGACATGCGTAACAATTATTCTTGTCTCTTATCCACAAACTCAGATTCAGCGAAAGGTAATATTGTTCCTTCATTCAGTTCTTTTTAAGCCTCAGATTCAGCAATATAGTTATTTTCATGTAAAATCATGCACTCACAGATCAGTTCAATAGCTCATTATGTTTGAGATGTAGTTATACAGTTTATTTTAGTTGTACATAATAGGTTATAACCTAGGATTCCTTAGTATCTTAAGCGTAACTATCAATATTCGAGGACAAATTTTCCCAAGGGGGAGATATTGTAATACCCTGTACTTTTCCTAGCTTAATTTTGCGTCGATAATATCAAGGGTTCTCTTCCAAAATGAATAACTTTTGTTCCATGTATAATTTTCCAAATTGGGACCCTCCATTTTGTAGATAATTGAATAAGCTTTCGATCAATACCAATTTTGTCCAAATTTGATACTCGGTTGAGAAGTTAGAGCTCATTCAGTAAGGGAGTATGCCATATCGGCGAGAACCGCATCGTGGTGAAGGTAAAAATGGAAATCGTCAAATTCCAGTGGCCCTCCATGATATCTCCACATCACGGAGAAGCCTTATTCCCATTAGTCCAATCCTAGTGGATCACTATAATGGCGGCGCATCGCGGTGATCGCCTAAATGTCAAATCAGTAGAGCATCGCGATATCTCCACATTACTGAGAACTTCCAATTCCCAGTCATCAAAAAAAAAGTGAGCAACAACGATAGTGGCGCATCGCGGTGGCATGTTAGATCGAGAAAATTTTGCCTTTTCCAGTTCTGAGTAAAAGATTAAAAAGGGGACTTTAGCCAATTCCCAAGCCCCCAATTCGTACAAAAAAAAGGAACTAAGCATGTTCAAAGCACTTTATGCTTGATTTAATCAATTTTTTCTTTTAGTAAAAACCCTAGAGCTCCATAACTTCTTCTCTAAGAAATCAAATTCCTCCATTATTTCTGCAAGAAAGCTCAAAATAGAGTATTCCCAAGATAAGGTAATCAAGGACTCATCTTCAAGAACTCAAATAGGAATAAAAAATTCAAGATTCTTCATCAAATTATCTACTAAGGTATGTGGTGTTTATGAACAAGGATATTCTTCCATCCATGTGCCCAAAACTAAGTTTTTAATTACAAATACATATGATTTTTTATGATTAAAGATAAGTTTGGAATTAGGGTTCATACCCAATATTGTTATTTGAAAGATTAAGAGATTTCAAGTGTTTATGAGGATTAATTTCATGTTTAATTTCATATTTTCATACCATTGCAGTAATTTCCAGAGTTTTAGATGAATTATCATTATTTTCATTATCAAGCATGAACTTTATGATGTTTTTACTTGAACTTGATTCATGTGTTATTAATCCCACGTTTATATGTTTACATTTTTAGAAATATGATACTTTAAGCATCTTTTGATCAGAATAATTATAGATTTTCAGTAAATTTTGATCTTCTTGATCCGTAGATAAGATTTAGAATCCACTTTACAAATTCATTATAGATTATAGAATTTAGATTAGCTTTATTTATAGAATGACTCAAATAAAAGTATATTTGGTTTCATAAAGAACCATTAGATTTAAAAGTGGATTTCCAACTGAATGAGCATACAGATTTAAAGGGAGTAGTATTTAGCACCGAGCGGGAAGTGTGGAATTAGCGTTCCCTATCTTCAAAAGAAATACGTAGCCAACATAGGTACAAATTATGAGATTATTCCCATTCCAATATGGGTGATAGTTACAGATGCTATAACTTAGTTCAGGCTATAATCCTTGGCAATAGTATAACACCTCTCCCCATCGTGATGTTTTCCCCATAGGAGAATTAGACGTTCGAATCCATGTAAGCTCATATGATTTATGTCGATTAAGATAACCTCCTTAACAGAAAATAATAACAAAAAAGCTTTAAGAAAACTGAGTGTAAAGGATCAGAACTTTATTCAAATTATTCTTTATAGAAAGATATTAGATATAGATTTCAGCTTTTAGATTTAACATTTAAGAGTGAATCCTTTCAAGTGTAATTTCAACTAAAGGCATGGTTTATATGATTAATTTCATTGTTTTATTATTTCATGATGATAGTTTTTAATTATTATTTAGGGGTTTTGATATTAATTTCTTTGGTATGGTTTCCTATAGTTTTAATTATGCTATTTATATTCATTAATGATGGTTTTGGATAATTGGATTTCATGGTAATTTTTTAATTGTCTTTGGATTTAGTTTTTGTTATATTATGCCCCCATGGAATTTGATAAAATACTTATAAAGAGATTTTCATTGCATTGAATTCTTTTAAAAAACCTCTTGGATGTTTTAAACTGGATAAAAGATTTCTGCATGGTTTAACAGGTTTGAAAAGGCTAAAGGATAAATGGTAAATCTTGTGGAGAACATGGAAGTCTCTCAAGTGGATTTAATATGGAAATTGGAAGGGTACCTAAGATCCCCTTAACCTAAATAGTTTGGCTATGGATATTACTATCATGTAATAGGGTGGTATGAAGATAACACTAATATTTCCCTTGGTTAATAAGTGGTAAATTGTTTGTTTGGACTTGGTTTTAATTGTGTATTATTGCCGGGGTGTGAAGATAAGCCGTGGAAAGTGGTGGTACCGAGGGGACAAAAACTGAAAACTCATAGTTGCCCATATGAGGTTTATTGATGACCATATGTGTGTGTCATATTTTATATTAGGGCATGTACTAGTCATTCCAGGGGATATATCCTTTTTGTGCGGCTACACACATTGGGACTCTTTCAACATGGAGAGAAGAACCCAAATGCCCGTGGATGGTTAAGATGGCAAAGCTACAAAACCAAGGTAAAGGTTTTAAATACATGCTAAAACTGGTCCCCTCTCCCAACACTTATATATGTATGTTTGTAAGCATTATAGATTGTTTTACTTAGATTTATGACTTGCATTATTTTATCATTATCCTGAGATTCATGCTAGCGGTCATTCGCTAACCTCATCTACTAGCGGTTGTATGCCCATGCTATGCAAGAACCGGTCATTATACTCCTCTTTTTTAGTAGCGGATTTAGTATCAGCATTTGGACTGAAGTGGTAAAGTTTCATACTTTAAAAATACATCATTTTATGTTATGGATTTCTTTAGACACATCTATTTTATTTTAGATATTCTTTTAGCCATGGTTTGAAGCATGTCCTAACCATATTTATTATTTATTTTGAAAGAGTCTTTGCGGTACATTTGGGTGTTTGTATGGGTAGAATCAATAGAGCTATTAGTCTTAGAATTATTATTGAAATTGCAACTGGCATCATTGAACATGATTTCTCACTGTCCCATCCTACAATATTTTTTGATTGATTTTCATACTATGTTTGGTATTCACCTGGGATTATGGTTTATGGTGTAGTTTAGTATTGTTGGGCACTAGTTGTGGTACGTTTGGTCACCATTAGTATTGTCATAGTTTTGACCCTATCACGGTGTCTTTATGTGAACAATAATGCTATCTTGTTATATGTTTGAAATTAAGCTCATCTATGGCTGGATATAGGTGGTTGGGTTTGAAAATAGTAAGCCGCCCACGGTCCTGGTTGGACTTAGGATGCCCATTACGACAAGGACCAAGGTCGGGCTGGTCATGTGGGTATCTTGGAAGCTTGTTTAACATCTATTATCACAATTATCATTTGAATTCAGGTAATATTTCATCACTCTAATGGTGAATTTCTTAGTCCGAGACCAAAAACCCCAAATCCAGTTAGAGCTTGACTTTTACCCAAAGATTTCTCATTCTTCACATATTTTAAAGGTTAGACTCCTTGTTTATGTATGACTCTTGGATTGACCTCAGAAATATGCTTTCAGTAAATGGGATCCACTTGGGGTTTTCTGAGTTATTTTTGGACCGAAAGAACAATAGTGCAATATAGGAATCACTAGACTCGCATTGATGGGTGTATTATAATTTTTATAGTCTGATGGAATTTTGGGAATTGTGAAGTGATGATCGACGTATGGCGAATGATTTTTGGTTTTGTGATTCGGCCTTCAGGAAGGATTCTACCTACTCCTCTTTGAAGTTGATATGTGTTATATATTCCATGTGAATGTGAATGTTATGGTTGATTATGAGTAAAATCACATAGACCATATTATTGATGTTGGGGGATTAGTTGAGGGTTTTGTACCCATAAGGTAGTATATTTATGACCCATTCTAGAATCATATTTCCGTCTTCATTGAATGAATTAGTTTGTAAGATGGGAAAGTTATGATGCTAGGTTTGGGATCTAGTTTTAGTATTATAATCATGGTTAGTGTGATTAACCTTTATTGGTCTAGTCTAGTGATCTTGAAACTTTATCTTGGGGTAGAATTCATATAATTGCCCATGTTCGAAGACAAATTTCCTATTTTTGGATTGGTTATAGCTTACTTGACATCTAGAAGTTAAAATAGATACCTTAGTCTTTTTAGGACATAGTTTGCAAAAATATGGAAATTGAGGGTTAGAAGTAGGATTATTCGGCCCATTTCGGCCAAGACTTGTGTTATCCTTGTGGACATAGTTGCGTAGGTTAGGCATATTTTAGACTAGTAAACCTTAGTATAAGGTTACTTTGTGACTTTGAAAATTGTAATGATGTTCCCCAAATTGTGACTTATGTGTTATGTCTATGTTATTCCTTACAAAATTAATAATAGGCCTTTAAAGATACTATTCCCTCTAAGACGCTATACTGTAACTATCAAGATGTTTTTTCCTCTTAGACACTATATTTGACCAATAGATATTATTTTCCTCGATGTTGTGATTATTGAGCCTATAGAGATGATTTGCCTTTTAGTTTTGATTATTAGTCCCATAGAGATTATTTTCCTGTTAGTTATGATTATTTGGCCCATAGAAATGATTTTCCTCGTAATTATGATTGTTGGGCCTTAGAGATGATTTTTCTCTTAGTAATGATAATTGGTTCTATTGAGATTATATTTCTCATAGATATGATAAGTAGACTAGAGAGGTGTATTCTTTATGTTCATGATATATAACCTACAGATATGAGATTTCTTATAGATGTGATATTCTTATCGATATTATGCCTCCTAGATGTGAAATTCCTCCTATATGTTAGATGATTATATATAGCTACAGCCTATAAATATGGTTGTCGATATGGTTTTTGAATATGTATGTCGGCCTAAGGTCATTGTTTTGAGGTTGTGATTATTTCGAACATATTATTGGGCCAAGGTCCATGTTATGTTATCGAGTGGACATATGGGTAGTAATTATCATTTTAAAGGATTTGGTTGTTGTTTATGAATATACATATTTATGTTTATATACACATAACCCTGGTATGGGATGGAGTAAGATGCAGTATATTTCTTACAACTTTATTGATTTGGATACTGGTGATGGAATGCATTTATTTTGTACAATCATGATTATTATATCTATGATTAATGAGATTCTAGCTTAAATACGATATGAAGGTTCTTCAAAAATATGGTTTATGGTATGTGGTAAGTAGTTATCTATTAAGTGATGATAGTACTTGATGTCTACGAATCTAATGTACTAGTTAATGATCCTTGATTAGTTGAATTATGGTAGCTAGTAATTATGGATGGTACGTAGCTAATGACGATTAAAGGATAAACATAGGTTAAGATTTATTACTACTGGTGAAAAAGTTTATGTTGTCGATTAGTCGTTAAATATGGATTTGTGTATTAATGATACTACATAATAAAGAGATGCTAGTTGATAGATAAATAAGTATGTAAATGATGTTTCGTTGTCTTTTTCTCGATGGGGAACCATGAGATTATGATGGATTAAAATAAACATTGGTTGTTTTGCTATTATGGTCTAGCGGTGAATCTTTACTGGGTGTTGGATATTTGTTATTTAAAGAATAATGATTATGTGAAAAAATTGTAAGGATAATAATTAAAGGTCATAAGCATTACTCGATCCCTTCTATACTTTATAATGTTTTACTATCGAATGTTATTTAAGCCAATAGACATACAGATTTACACTTTTATAGCCACTTCTTAAGTTTGTGCATCTGTTATATACTTTTATATATGTATTTATCATTATGATGATAAATATAGGCATTACTTGAGTACATAGAATACCGTTATAATGATATTGATACCTAATTTGAGTCTTAAGGATACTATTATGATGATATTGATACTAGATTTAAGTTTAAAGGATACTGTTGTATAATATATTTATACTTAGCAAGGCCTGAGGTTGATTACACTGATGATGGTCATGATGATGTCAGTTATGATGGAGATGGTTATGATGATTACATTGTGGTATTGACTGTATACCTTGCATTCATTCCTGCATGTGCATCGCCTATCACTAATATACGTCTATATCTATCATCCAGTATTGGACAATTGTATAGATATGGGTGAAGAATATCCATTATGTTGTTGTATGATTATTTGACCTTTCAAGCTTGGGGTGGTGGGGGTACTCTTAGGATCGACTAGGTATTTGGTTGTCTAGAGTAGCTAGTTATTCAAGCAGTTGTTGATAGTGTTATTAAAATTTTTAGGATCATTATTATTGCTATCTTATGGTTGATTGGTCATTATTCAACTAAGGAGATTTGAGGTATGTTTACAACCTCTTCTATCTTAAGATTGTATTTCTATGCACCATTATTTATGACTAGCCATGTAGATTAGTAACCCTGAGTATGATATTTTAATCCTGGTAGTATTGTAATAAAGTGTTAGAATAAGGATATGATGATCTAGGTTATTCTTAGATATGACCTCGTGTTTATATATATATATATATGTATATTTATATATCTATATACATATAAATATAGTTATATGACATTTTGGTATTACCGTATATCTCGTCCTTTGTCTAATAATTTTTTTGCACTGTATATTGCTATATATCTTTATTTCGCTCTTAATTTATATGTTGGTATGGGATATACGGTTTAGTATTGAAATCTATTAAATATGGCTTAAATTGGATAGTTCACCCTTATACTTCCTTAGTCATAATTAGTTAAACTCTTGTACTTGGACAGGATAGTAGTCCTTTATTATACTTATTGACTTTTTATATGATATCCATACTTTTGGGTGTATTTTATATTATGTTGATATGTTATATTTATCTGCTTTATCTTTGGAGGTCAATTTGTTGTTGCCTATTGAGTACTATTTATTTAGTACTCATACTACACTTCTGTAGCTTGCAGATCATAGTACGGGTTATCGCCATTAAAGTGTACCTCGTACGGAGATACAATGGTTCATAGACTTAGAGTGAGACCCTGACATTTGGTGTATAACTTATCTCACTCATATGTTTTAGACTTGTCTCTAAGTCGTATTCAGAAAAAAGTCGTATCAATGTATTCTCTTAATATTTAACTGTTGTACTCTTATTATATCAGAATTTGTTGTACTGATACAACAAGGTTTTGGGATTCACTTATGTAATTGATATTTTTTTCAATTATTCCACATTTTTTCCTTATATTATAGTAGTTCGTTACTAGCCATTCCGAACTACAGGTTGACTAGCCTATGGTGTGTTATGACAGGCACCATCATCACATGACTAAGCCAATTTCTATTTCTCCCTATTGGATGGTCCCAACCGAGCATAATGTATTAAATGATCAGTTTTGGGATTTGATAGATATGGAATTTCTTTGACCTAGTGTATCTCCTTAGGGTTCACATATCTTGTTTAAGAAGAAAAAAGAATGGGTCTATGAGTATGTGTATTGATTATCGTAAGTTAAATAAGGTGACAGTCATGAATAAGTATCCTCTTCCTCGTACTAATAAATTTATTGACTAACTTCATGGTGCTTTAGTGTTTTCGAATATTTTGTTTAGATTTTGTTATCATTAGTAGAGGATTAGAGATAAGCATATTCAAAAGATATGTTTTTGAACTCGGTACAGTTATTATATGTCCTTGGTCATGTTCTTTAATTTGATCAATGCCCCAGCACCATTGATGCAGTGGATGAATCAGGTATTTTTATCCTATCTAGAGTCCTTCATCATTGTATTTATCGATCATATAATGTTTATTCATATAATGAGGCCGATCATACAAATCATTTTTGGATTGTGCTTCAGAGATTGAGGGATGAGAAGTTATATGCTAATTTCTTTAAGTGTGATTTTTGCTTGGAGTTGTCTCTTTCTTTGGTCATATGGTGAGTGAGGAAGGTTCTATGGTTGGTCCAACCAATATTAAAGAAGATCGTTATTGAGCTAGGCCTTCTTCTCCCACTAAGATTCTGACTTTTATTGGAAAGGCAGGTTACTACTGACATTTTGTTGAGGTTTTCTCATCGATTGAAACTTTATTGACTAATTTTACTCATAAGAAGGTTTTTAAGTGGTCAGATGCTTGTGAGGAGATATTTCAAGAGCTCAAGTATTTGTTGACATCAGCTCCTATCTTGACCTGCCGGGGGAGGGTGTGGGTTTTATCATTTTTTGTGATTCTTTTAGTGTTGGGTTAGGTGTTGGGTTGATTCAATAGGGTAAAGTGATTGAAAATCCATATCATTAGTTGAGGACCCATAGGAAGAATTATCGTACCCATGATTCTGAGTCTTGTGCAGTAGGTTTTACTTTGAAGTTATGGAGGCACTACATTTATAGAGTCCGTTGTGGGATTTTCTCGGATTATTATAGCCTTAACTATTTCTTCAGACATCGAGATCTGAATATAAAGAAACATTGTTGGATTGAGTTTCTTAAAGATTATGACTTTAATATTCTCTATCATCCGAGCAAGGTAATGTAGTTGCAAATATCTTGAGGTAAAATTCGTCTATCATGGGTAGCTTGGTACATCATTTGACCTAGGAAATAACTTTGGATTTAGAAGTATAGTCTTTGGTAAACCAGTTAGTTAGGCTTCATATTTTAACTCAGTGTATTTTGGCATTAGGGGATGCTAGGTCTTCTTTGATGGAGTAGTTTGAGCACATCATTTTTACGAGGTTCGATTAGGATTTATTTTGGATAAGGTGTTAAGTGGTGAGGCTAAGGATGCCTCACATGATTCAGATGGTGTTTTAAGGATTAGAGGCCTAGTTTATGTATCGAGAGTAGGTGATGGAATTACATTAAAAGATTATTTGTTTTGTTTGATCATATGGGGTTTTATATTATGTTGTTGGATTTATGTTGTTGAAATCATTAGCATAATATTAATGAAAAAGCCTAATGTGGTATCAATGGTGTAAATTAATTGTATTATACTCTCTTGGCATATGATTTATGTTTGAATTCACGGATGGTTTGATATATTGAGTGGATTATTTGATTACTTGGGTCATATATTATTTTGATATGTAAATACTTATTTTGATTGGTTATGAGCATTGCATCCTCATATTATATAATTCATGTAACATTGATACCATCATGGAAATAGTGGAAACATTGATTTTTCTATGAGAAAATGTGATAACCTTAATACCCACTACAATTGGATGTGTTGGAGAGGAACTATGGATATTGGTATTGGATATTTGTTGCATATGATTTGACAAACCCCAGTAGGTCTTTAGTTGGGAAGCTTTAGTTTCGTAGTTGTATACGGAGGTTGTGCGATAACATTGGGCATCATCATCATAATAATTAGCAATATCATCATAATCACCATTGCATTTGATTGTACTCTGAACATATTTGTGATGATGATGTATGGTTGTATACAGTGCTTAGACTCACAAGTAACCCTAAGAGACTCACAAGTGACCCTAAGAGAACCTGATCCCCTTTCCCAACACTTATATATGTATGGTTGTATGCATTATGGATGGTTTTACTTGGTTTTATGACTGACATTATTTTATCCTTATCCTGAGATTCATGCTAGCGCTTATTAGTAAACCCCTTCTACTAGTGGTTGTATACCCATTCTATGCAGGAACCAGTCATTGTACTCTGCCTGTTTAGCACACGGATTCTATTTTATTTTTTATATTGGTTTTGGACATGGTTTGGGTAATGTCCTAACTATATTTTTTTATTCTTTTGGATAGAGGCTTTGTGGTACATTTGGGGGTTGCTATGGGAAGGATCGGTAGAGGTATAAGCCTTAGCATTAGTATTTATATTGCGGCTGGCGTCATCGAACATGATTTCTCACTTCTCGTCTATAAACATTTTTTGATTTATTTTCATATTTTGTTTGGTATTCCCTTGGGATTATGGTCTATGGTTTGGTTTGGTATGCTTGGGCACTTGTTGCAGTATGGTTGGCCACGATCGTGATTGTCATGGTTGTGACCCTATTTCAGAGTCTTAATGAGAATAATAATGCTTTCTTTTTATATATTTGAAATTCAGCTCATCTAAGGATGGATATAGGTGGTTGGGTTGGATAACAGTGAGCGGTCCACAGTCATGGTTGGACTTGGGATGCCCATTACGCCAAGGACCGAGGTCGGAGTGTGTTATGTGGGTATCTTGGAACCTTTTTTAACATCTATTATTACAATAATCATCAAAATGCAGGTAATATTTCATCACTCTATTGGTAAATTTCTTAGTTCTACACCAAAAATCCTAAATCCCCTTAGCTAGCGCTTGATTTTCGCACAAAGATTGCTTGGTTTTCACAAAATTTTAAAGGTTTTGACTCTTTGTTCATGTATGAGTGTTGGGTTGACCTCAAAAAAGTGTTTTCCATAAGTGGGACCAACTTAGGATTTTAAGAGTTATTTTTGGACCCAAATCACAATAGTGCAATATGAGTATCATTAGACTCGTATTGAGAAGCATATTATGAATTTTATAATGTGATGGCATTTTGGGGATTCTGACGTGATGATAGTTGTGTGCTGAATGATTTGTGGTTTTGTGATTCGGACTTTAGGTAGGCTTCTACCTACTTTTCTTTGAAGTCGATATATGTTATATATTCCATGTGAATGTGAATGTTATGGTTTATTATGAGTAAAATCTCATTGACGTAATTATTGATGTATGGAGATTAGTTAAGGGTTTTAGACCCGTAAGGTAGTATGTTTATGACCCATTAAAGAATCCTATTTCCTTCTCCCTTAAATGAATTAGTTTGTAACACGGGAATGTTATGATTCTAGGTTTAGGCTGTGGTTTTAGCATTATAATCATGGTTAGTGTGATTAACCTTTGTTGGTCTAGTCTATTGATCTTGAAACTGTATCTTGGGGTAGAATTCACATAATTGCCCATGTTCTAAGATGAATTTCCTATATTAGGATTGGTACTGGCTTACTTGACATCAAAAAGTGGAACTAAATACCTTAGTCATATTTGGGACATAATTTGCCTAAATATGGAAATTGAGGATTAGAAGTAGGATTGTCCGTCCCACATAGCCCAAGACTTGTGTTATCCTTGTGGACATAGTTGTGGATGTTAGGCATAGTTTAGACTAGTCAACCTTAGTATATGGTTACTTTGTAACTTTGAAAATTATAATGATGTTCCCCGAATTGAGACTTATGTGTTATGTTTATGTTATTCCTTACAAAAATGATAATGGGCCTTCAAAGATACTATTCCCTCTTAGGCGTTATATTTGACCTTTCGAGATATTTTTACCTGTTAGAATTGATATTTGACCTATAGATATTATTTTCCTCTATGTTGTGATTATTGAGCCTATACAGATGATTTGCCTCTTAGTTATGATTATTTCTGGAGATTATTTTTCTCTTAGTTGTGATTATTTAGCCCATCGAGATAATTTTCCTAGTAGTTATCATTGTTCGTTCGTAGAGATAATTTTTCTCTAAGTTATGATTATTGGGTCTATTGAGATATTATTCCTTTTAGAGATGATTATTAGCCCAGAGAGGTGATATTCTTCATCGTTATGATGTATGACCTATAGATATGAGATTTCTTATTGATGTGTTATGCTTAACGATATTATGCCTTCTAGATGTGAAATTCCTCCTATATGTTAGATGATTATAGATATTTACAACTTATAAATATGGTTGTCGATATGGTTTTTGAATATGTATGTGGGCCTAAGGTTGTTATTATGAGGTTTTGATTATTTTGAACAAATTATTAGGCCAAGGTCCATGTTATGCTATCAAATGACATATGTTTAGTAATTATACTTGTAAAGTATATGGTTATAGTTTATGAATATACATATATATGTTCATATACACATCTAACTGGTATAGAATGGAGTAAGATGCAGTATGTTACTTAGGACTTTCTTTATTTGGATACTGGTGATGGCATACATAGATTTTTTACAATCATTATTATTATGTTGATAATTGATGTGATTCTAGCTGAAATATAATCTTAGGAAAATTGTTTAAAAATAAGGTTTAAGGTATGTGGTAACTAGTTGTCTATTAAGTGACTATAGAACTTGTTGTCTAGGAATCTAATGTGCTAGTTAATGAACCTTGATTAGTTGAATTATGGTAGCTAGCGATTATGGATAACACATAGCTAATGACGATAATGGGCTTAATGTAGGTGAAGATTAGTTGGTATTGATTAACAAGTTTATGCTATCAATTAGTTGTTAAATATGGATTTGTGTATTAATGATACTTGATAATAAGAGATGCTAGTTGATAGATAAATAAGTATCTAAAAGATGTTCAGTGGTCTTTTTCTAGATTGTAACCCATGAGATTAGGATGGTTAGAAATGACTATTGGTTGATTGACCACTATGGCCTAGTTGTGAATCTTGACTAGGTGTTGGATCTTAGTTATTTAGAAAATAATGATTATGTGAATAAATGGTTAGGACAATAATTAGAGGTCATCTCGATGACTCGATCCCTTCTACACTTTTATAATGTTTTACTCTCGAAGATCATTTCGGGCCACAGTCTTATGAATTTACACATTTTTAGCCACTGCTTGAGTTTGTGAACATGTTAATTATTTCTATATATGTATCTATCATTATGATGATATATAGGCCCATTTAAGTACAAAGGATACCGCTATGATAAAATTGATACCTGATTTGAGTCTTGAGGATCCTGTTGTGATAATACTGTTACCCAATTAGAGTTTGAAGGATACTATTGAATAATATATTGATTCCCAGCAAGGCCGGAGGTTGTTGGTCATCATGATGTCAGTTATGATGGAGATGGTTGTGATGATGAGATTGTCCTATTGACTCTATACCTTGCATTCATTCATACATGTGCATCGCCTAATACTAATATACTCCTATGTCTATCATCCAGTATAGGAGGTTGTATAGATATGGGTAAAGAATATTCACTATGTTGTTGTATGTTTATTTGACATTTCAAGTTTGAGGTGGTGGGGATACGCATAGGATCTACTAGGTATTAGGTTTTCTAGAGAAGCCGATTATTCAAGAAGTTGTTGATAGTGCTATAATCAACGGTATCATCGTTATTATTGCTAGCTTATGGTAGATTGGTCATTGATCCGGTAACGAGATTTTAGGTATGCCTCTTCTATCTTAAGATTTTATTACTATGCATGATTATTTCATAACTAGCCATGTGGATTAGTAACCCTGAGTATGATATATTAAATCCTTGTAGTGTTGTAATGATTTCTTAGAGTGAGAATATGATGATCTAGGTTATGCTTTGAGATGACCTCGTGTTTTTATATATATATAGATATATATATAGTTATATGATTTTTAGGCATTAACGTAATCCCTTTCTTCGTTTGTTCTTTTAGTATATTCATTTCTTTGCCCTGTATATTGCTATATATACATATTTCACTCTTTATTCATATGTTTTCCTAGGATATACAATTTAGTATTGACATATATTGAATGTGGATTAAATCGGATAGTTTACCCTAATACTTCCTAAGTCTTATTCTGTTAGACTCTTGCACTTGAATAGGATAGTTGTCCTTCATTATGATCATTGACTTATTATATGATTTTCGGAAAATTGGGTGTAGTTTCTATTTTGTTGATTTGTTATATTTATATGTTTTATGATTGGAGCTCAATTGTTTGTTTCCTACTAAGTACCATTAGTTTTCTACTCACTCTACATTTTTGTAGCCTACAGATCATAGTATGGGTTATCTTTATTGATTTGTGCAGTATGTGGATATGCCATAGATTAGAGACTTAGTCTTATCCCCTGACATTTGGTGTATTACTTATCTCTGTCTTATGTTTTAGACTAGTCTCTATGTCATATTCAGAGATAGGTCATATCAATGTATTTCTCTTGATATATCACTGTTGTACTCTTATTAAATTAGAAAATCTTTTACTGATAACTCAAGATTTTGGGATTTACTTATGTAATTGATCTTTATTTTAGTTATTCAACATTTTTTACTTTTATTAGAGCAGTCCATTACTAGCCACTACAAAAAACAGGTCGTCTTGCCTACTCGTGTGTGATGACAAGCACCATCATGACCTGAGAATTGGGTCATCACAAACCCAATTTCTATTCCTCCCTATAGGATGGCCCCAACCAAGCAGAATGAATTGAAGGATCAGTTTCGGGATTTGTTGGATAAGGGATTTCTCCAACATAGTATATCTCCTTAGGATTTGCATGTCTTGTTTTCGAAGAAAAAAATGGGTCTATACGTATATGTATTGATTATCTAATGTTGAACAAGGTGACGGTCATTAATAAATATGCTCATTCTCGTGCTAATGTTTTGTTTGACTAGCTTCAGGGTGCTTTAATGTTTTCGAATATTTATTTGAGATCTGGGTAACACTAGTGGAGGATTAGAGATAAGCTTATTCAAAGATAGCTTTTTGAATTCGGTGTGGTCATTATGAGTCCTTGGTCTTGTCCTTTAAATTGAACAATGCCCCAACATTTTTCAGGTAGTGGATGAATCATTTATTTTGATTGTATCTAGACTACTTTGTTATTGTATTTATAGATCATATATTGGTTTATTCATAGAGTGACGCCGATCATATGGAGCATTTTTTGATTGTGCTTCAGAGATTGAGGGATGAGAAGTTATATGTTATGTTTTATAAGTGTGAATTTTTCTTGGAGCTATTTATTTCTTTGATCAAAATTCGATCACGAAAGAGAAAGTTATGGCCGAAATACAAAAGGCAGTAAAACCTCCCAGGTTCGATGGTGCAGGACGATGGATCTTCGGACTAGAGACAGACCATAAACCATGACCCTCGCATCGAAGCAGTGAGCTAGCTCTCTAGATGAGTATGACAGAGAGGTTCAATGGACCATCAGACAAGCAACGGACCATCACAGCCCACCATCGCACTATGGCAGTAGGTCCCAAATCTGTCTTAGTCCAATGGTGAGTCCGACGAACCGTCAGACCAGCGATGGACTGTCGCACCCCACCATCGCGTGTCCCGCTCAGTAACTTTAAAGTCATTTTAACTAGGATATTTTGGTCTTTTACTACCCGCTTATACATACCCAGTTATATCCGACCTCAGCTCATTTGTTCATTATTATTTAACAACAACAAAATTAGTGTTTTCTCCCTAATATTAATCCCCAAGAATAAAATCCAAATATTCTTCAAGAACTAAGAGATTCTAATCCTTCATGTTCAAGAACTTCAAGAATCCTATCCTAGGTATGCATAGTGTTCATTCATGGTCTCTTTTCGTCCATGAAGCACATGAATCTCTTTTCAAAGTTTAAGTTCATGGATTTCCTTTATGAATTTCATGATTGGGTTGGTCTTGTTCCTGTTGATAATGATTAATTGAATTCTATACAATTTTGGTGGATAAATTTTATGCGGATTTGATTATTATAGATGTAGATTTATGCAAACCTATGATTAAACCCTTGAATAAAGAAATTAATATTGAATCATAATATTTAATTGTTGTATAATGTTGTCTACACATACTATGCCTACCAAGTGTTAGATTTAATGCCTAAATGAGGTAAAAATGCCCAACTAGTATGATATTACGAAATCCCCATTTATGTACAAGCTTATTCATATCACATGTTTGATGAATTGCCTCAATAAATGAATTATGGATTGTGATGTTGGTCATGTATTCAGGAAGTCATTTTTTGTCAGTTTCTTTCCATCGAGCACTGGGGGTACTTGTACCCGACAATTTAGATATGTGACTAGAGCCATGTCATGTTTCAAGATATCCTCAGTCAATCCATGATCCACAGAACTCAGTTAGTCATGTGACTCAGGAAGGCTCAGTTATTCAACAATCTCAGTAATTTCAGTCAATTCAGATATCAGTAGTGTTCCGTCAGTCAACGGAACCCAGTCAACTCAGTCTAGTTAAGTTTAGTTAATCAAGTTCAGAGTCTATTAAGATAGGAGTAGGAGTTAGCACCGATTGAACCCAAGGATGGGAACACACACTGTTAGATGAGGGTATGATTCTTAGAAGTAATTCTTGCATTCCAGAACTATGTAGCCAACATAGGTTGAGACATCAACACTGTCCTATAAAGATTGATGAGGTGGATAAATACTGTCAGATGATGGTCCCACCATTCTCCTTTAGGGGACACTATCACATAAGGGTCACCCACATCTTGTCCTTAACGGTGGTGCAGTATTGACATCCTTCCAATTAGGGTTTCATATTGGACTACAACATAGCCATAATAGCCTATTAGAGGCATGTCGGTTAGATAACTTTCTCCTACAGTTTCATGTTGCATAATCACGACTGTCAGATACAGTCAACTCAGATACAATACGGAATTAGCTAGTTCCATCAGATTTAGGACTGTCAGATACATTAACTCATGTTATCAGTAATATCAGTTATCAGTATGTCATGTTATCAGTATTCAGATTCAGTAATTATGTTATCACGGTATCAGTTTTAGTTATTATATTTCATGTAAGTATTCTCAAGTCATATTATTCAGTTAGCCAGTACTGTTCATGCATATGAACCCCATGTATTCAGCCTACCTCACATGCATACCAGTACATTCAAAGTGCTGATGCATTTGTGCTATGGTGTCTTATACCATAGGTTTAGAAGTACGATCTCCTTTGCATCAGTAAATTCCAGTCTTAGCAGTCAGAGTTAGAAGTGAGTCCTTATCTTTAAAGGACATTATCATTTATTTATGTTATTATTTATTTCAACTCAGTTTTGCTAGATGGAGTTAGTGGGAGACATGTTCCTTTAACTCTATATTCAGACAGTACTTAGAGCCTTTCTGATTTTATTCTGACTTCAGTTGTTTTCAGTTTTTTTTTGGTATTGGCATGCCATATTATTCAGACATTATTACTTCATTTATGATTCAATTTTGAACCTTATGGCCTTTCAGTTCATGTTTCCCCATTTTACAATATATTATGCAGTATACAGGTCAAAATATTAGTTATGGGTTAACTTGTGGTCCTTTGGGTCATGGGAACCATGTAGTATTCTGGGTACCAGATTTGGGTGTTACAAAATTTTATATCAGAGCCTGAGTTTCAATAGAGTCCTTGGAAGTTTGAAAGTCGTATCTAGTAGAGTTTTGTACATAGGTGTGTTGCGCGCCACATTTATGTGCAGGAGGATATAGGATGTTTTAGGAACAGTTTCCCTTATTTCAGTATTCATGTCATGTCAGTGAGAATAATCTCAAGTCAATCTCTTAGTCTAATCTATTTTTCCCTTTCTTTTACAGAACATGCCTCCTAAAAGAAGAAACAAAAATCAATGAGCCCCTTAGCCCGAAGAACCTTTGGGCGAATATGTTTCTCATGTGGAGTTCAGGGCCGCATTCACTACCCTTGCTCAGATAGTTGCCGCTCAGAATGAATGGCCAGCATTCATTCTAGCTAACCCAGTGTCCAACTCAGCTGCAGTCAGGATTCAGGATTTCACTCAAATGAATCTTCCATCCTTTCTCGGGTCTAAGTCAGATGAGGACCCTCAGGAATTCATTGATCAGGTTTAGAAGGCGACAGACATTATGGGGGTGACTACTGATTAGAGTACTGAGCTAGCTGCATATCAGTTGCAGGATGTGGCTCATACTTGGTTCAAATAGTAGAAGTCAGAGTGGTAAGATGATGCAGGTTCTATAGAGTGGGAGAATTTTATGACTGCATTCTCAGACAGATTCTTTTCCCAATGCTTAGAGAGGATAAGGTGTTAGAATTCGTCAACCACAAGCAGGGAAATATGATGGTGAAAGATTATTCTCCTATGTTTACTTAATTAGCCAGATATGTCCCTCATGTGGTTGCAGACAACAGGGATAAGATTAGTAAGTTCATTTTAGGGGTGAATGATAGCGTAGATAATGAGTGCAGATCTGCCATGCTGAATAGTGACATGACTTTAACTAGGCTTATGACACATTCTAAGAAGATACAAGAGAGAAATATTAAACAGAGGGAGAAGCAGAATAAAGGAGATAGGACAGGTAGCTTTAATTTTAGTCAGCCTAAGTCTGAGGCAGGCAACATTTCTCAATTTTATCCTAAGTCATCCATCCCTGCTCATTCATCAGCTAATGTTTTAGTGCCAAAATTCAGAGATGGCAACAGAGATAGAGCGCCAGGCTCTATCATCTCAGGGCAGTATTAGCAGTGCCCAAACTAATCCTCTTTGTCAGACCTGTGGTAAGAACCACAAAGGTGTTTAAAGAGCTGGCAGTGATGTCTATTTCAGTTGGGGCAAGCTAGGCCACAGATTCAGAGACTGCCCTAAATCATGTTAATAGTGTCATCTCCGATCCTCGCTTAGTTCGATCACACGAATCAGCTGGGTACCACCTCCAGTGCTACTAGTGGGCAACGCCCAAATTGTCTTTATGCTCTTCAGACTCGACAAGATTAGGAAAATTCTCCTAATGTAGTTAATGGTACATTACAGATATTTCATGTGCATGTTTACGCTTTGCTAGATCCAGGAGCTTCTTTGTCTTTTGTTACTCCTTATATAGCAGGAAATTTTGGAATCAGTCCTAAAATTCTAGCAGAGCCCTTTTTAGTCTCTACCCAAGTGGGTAAAATCATCATAGCCTGGCTGGTATACAAGAACTACCCGGTTATGATATTTCAGAAAGTCACTTCAGTAGACTTAGTCGAATTAGAGATGACTAATTTTGAAGTCATTCTCGATATGGATTTGCTTAATTTCTATTAGGCCACAGTCGATTGAAGAAATAGAATAGTCCAGTTTAAGTTTCCGAATTAACCCATCCTAGAGTGGAGGGGTAGTGTATCCGTTTTAAAAGGTCATCTTGCTTCCTACCTTCTGGCATGGAAAATTATATCTAAAGGATGTTTCAATCATCTTGTTTGAGTTAAGGACACTAGTAATTAAATTCCTAGTCTTGAATCAGTCCCAGTAGTGAATGAATATTCAGATGTCTTTCTTGAAAATCTTCCATGAATTCCTACCGAGAGGGAAATAGACATCGGCATTGATCTCCTTCAAGATACTTAACCTATATCTATATCGCCATATAAAATGGCACTAGCAGAACTCAGAGAACTCAAAGACTAGTTGAAGGATCTCTCTGATAAGGGATTCATCAGGCCCAGTGTGTCCCCGTGGGGCGTCCTAGTCTTATTCATGCACAAGAAAGATGGTTCTCTCAAAATGTGTATTGATTACCGTCAACTCAATAAGATAATGATAAAAAAAAAGCATCTTCTTCCCAGAATCGATGACTTTTTTTACCAAGTTTAGGATTCCAGCTATTTTTTTATGAGAGACCTAAGATCCGGCTATCATCAGCTCAGAGTAAGAGAATGTGACATTTCAAAAACAGCCTTCCATACTAGGTATGGTCACTTCGAATTCGGAGTTATGTCCTTTGGTCTTATCAATGCCCCAGCAGCTTTCATAAACTTGATGAACCATGTTTTCAATAAGTACTTGGACATGTTTTTTATAGTTTTCATAGATGATATTCTGATCTATTCCCGTAGTGAGAGTGACCATGCAGACCAACTCAGAATTGTACTTTAGACTCTTGAAGATCATCAGCTAATTGATAAATTTAGTAAGTGCGAGTTTTTGCTAAGGTAAGTAGCATTCCTTAGTCATATCATTTCTGATGATGGCATTAGAGTAGATCCTTAAAAGACTGAAGCAGTAAGAAACTGGCCTCTCACTACCTTTCCATCAGACATCAGAAGTTTCTTGGGTTTGGCTGTCTATTACAAATGGTTTGTTGAAGGATTTTCATCTATTGCATCCCCTATGTCCAGATTGACTTAGAAAAAAGTCAAGTTTCAGTGGTCATATCCTTGCAAGAAGAGTTTTCAAGAGTTGAACACTCGACTTACCTCAGCCCCAGTATTAGCTCTTCCAGATGGTTCAGA